>OX596170.1:5000000-10000000 GCA_951394245.1 Cyclophora punctaria | reverse complement strand
GCGGGAATCGAACCCGCAACCCCCGACACAGTAAGCGCTCTCACTGCCACTGTGCCAACGGGCTTGTCAAAAAACCACATATAACACTAAATGCCGCACTCAGAGACGATTAATTTACAGGTTTTTTTTAATACATTACATGTCAAAGTCACTCATTTAATCTCTACTTAGGTATAGTCTATTCCCAGATCCCAGATCAAATTTGTAAACAAAGTTATGTCAAGATTTTGTCACTGTCAATGTTAAATTACCCGAAGGTCAGATGTGTCGAACCTTCGGGTAATTTCATTTAAAAATAATAATATTATAAAATTATAAAAAATATTAAATATTTCTGTATGAACTTATAAGGCTTGTTTTTATTATTTACTACAACAAGAAAACATATTTTATTCGAAATTAGGACATTAAAAACACTGCAAGTTCATTACATACATTTATTTACTATCCGAAGAGATATTCAGTTAAGGTTCTGCATCTGAGTAATTCACATTTTATAATAAAACTATCACTAAATTAAAAAGAAAGAGATTAAAAAAATTAGTTTTTCACGATTTTCAGCGAAACGGTAAGTTTTATCATAAAAATATCTGAGACAAAATTGTTGATAGTAAAATTATCTACAAAAAATGTTTCATACTTTTTTTCCCACGAGTCACTCTTTTTGAGATATTACGATTTAAAAAGTTGTAAAAGTTGTAATGGTCAATTATGACCAACGTGTGCATAATGATGCACACGTTTCCACGCCACGTATGAGGTAGTGTACTTAGCGCTTTTTTTTGAGTCCGAAATACGAACCACGATAAAATAAAATGTCGACTCTAAAAAATGTTCTGCGTCTCTGTAGTGTTCCAAGTATACATAAATAAACTGCACAAAAAAAGCTTTTGATAATTTTAATTTTCTTCAGAATAACAATCGTATAAAAGTCAATACTGCATAATCGTTTGAATAACTATAGCTATCCCCTTATTTTTATAAGATAAATAAATACCGTGAAATCGTCAAATTAACAACTGCACGATTTTCGTGCAGGTTTTGTGCACTGGTATCACATTTGTTTACAAATTTGATCTGGGATCTGGGAATAGACCATAGCATATTTTGACGTCTCTGAGTACGGGCGTAACTCTTGCACTATACTTTTGATAATCTGCACAGCGGCACCACTACAAGGCAATTATGATAAAAAATGTTATTTAATTCAACACTTCCAATAAATTAAAGTCACAACATACCACATAGTGAGTCTCTAGGGGATCTGGAATAAATATCTTGCAACATGTATTTATAAGATGCTATAATCTATAGATATAGTCCATGCGATAAAAGTATGACTACTCTTAGTTTAATCTACCAGTATCATAATCACATTGACATCTTCCATGCTCGGAAAATCCATGTATAAGTGTGGTGTGTTTATCATGATACAGCATCTTCTTTATCCCTGTTTGAAAGTAGATAATAACTAAAAATGACTCTAAGTATATTTAATCATGAAAAAAAAAGGACTTTTGAAGGTGTATTAACTAAAGTCTAAATAGCAATAAGCAAAAATCTGTGAGCCAGTGAGTGTGAGCCAATAGCGTAATTTTTTGCCGCCACTTATGAATTCGCTGAAATAATATTCAAATAATAAACCAATTTTTATATTGCTTTTGAAGTTATAATAAGATTATATATATGTTCGTCCTAAATTTTTTGCGACATTTATATAAGTATTTAAATTATTAGCCTCAATATCCTAAACTGCTGAGCAAAGACCTCTCATCTCATCGAAAATATCAGAACTGAGAAGTATTAGGCATAAATCTCCGAGAATAGGCGTTAGACATGACACTATGAAACACAAATGTTTACCATGTGAGTGACACCGATATAGGGCATGGGCAAAAAATATTGATTTCTTCCAAAACTTTAAGATGGCACTCTGCCGTTGTCATGGTTGCCAGCCTAAAAATATTTTTTTTTACGTTTACATTATTCAAAGTTTAAAGGCACTAAGTCACAAAAACTTACCAATCAATTAGCAGGTCTATAATTAGTGTCAAAAGTCAAGAACTTATCCAAAGCGTACTTAATTTCAGAAGCTGATGAGTCACCGTCGACATCTGAGATTAGAACAAAATTGAAAGGTATAATATGAGCTCCTTGTTTGTCGCCTTCACCATCGTATCTCAGTATTTGTTGAGAGGCAATAGGCTTCAGTCATCATGATCAGTCAGCCTTGCTTTATAAACATCCACCAGTTTCCTCCACAATATAATATGACATTTCATATAGCTTTAATTTTGATTAGTAGTGTAAATATGATTCTAAATATTTATAACTCTCGTGGTCGTACAGCAAAGATAATTAATCTTATGCTATATATAAAAGAAAGTAGGTAGTGTTAGTTACACGATTTATAACTTGATAACGGCTTGACAGATTTTAATGATTATTTTTATATAAAAATCCCCCGGGAACGGGTGTGCTGCAGGTGAAACCACGGGGCACAGCTAGGGTTGAGATAAAGTAGTATTCAGTCTGTTTGCCTGGAACAAATTTCTATAAGCACAATAACAGGTCTGGTTCTTCTATTTCAATCAGTACTGGCTGCTAAGAAATCACTAATATTAATATTCTAAAAGTAGTACATGGCATCTATTCATGCTACAAAACTACAGAAGAACAGCAAGTGACGTCAAAAAAGTCTAAAAACCAAAAAAAATCTTTTATTTAAACTTTTAGGTCTATTTCCTATAATTCACACAAGAAAAATACATTTCTGTTTTTTGAGTTCGGCCTTTTTATTATCGAATAAAATTAGACTGTTTTCCGAAACACAGGGATAATTTAATCTAAATTATTATTCTATTATCAAACACATGATGTCAAATATAATATTGCTATGTTACTTATCAAATAGGTTTAAGAATTGTGCAATGATGTAGCAAAGTTCAACACAGACTTGTTTTATACAAAAGCAACGAGTTTCCTGTTTGCACTTGTGCATAAATTGGATACATAGGGACATGCACAAAGGCATTAGGTATAAGTTTATGGGACAGCATTTTTATATTTGTAATGTTCTATTTTTAATGCTGGGAGTTGAGAAAAGAGCATGCAACGTCTTATGAAAGTGAGCTAATACGTGTTTAATAAAAAGTGCTAAAGTATTGAAACTGAAAAGTATTGTAGCCAAGGATTGAAGTCAATTCAGTTCTCCTGAACCAAAATACCTTTTTCATCTCAAGAATGTAAATGATTCCAACACTCAATAATAATGTTAAACCATGGATTTTCAAAGTACATTTATTTTAAACCAATAAATACATTTCGGAACCAAAAACGTAGCCAAATGTTCTCTTAAAAAACTAATCCGAAAGGGATTTACGACTTATTCAGAATTGGAAAGTAAAACAAAATTGAAGAAAGTTAAATTATTTAATTTAATTCAGTTTCAGTACTATCCCTTCGAATCCGTGGACTGGCAGTGAGCTCGCGTCGAAAGTTTCTCTGCAAGAAATAAATAAAATATAAATGAATAAGTCCAAGCTAGTCTGCAATTGGACTACTTAGAAACTATTCGAATACTAACTGAGCTTGAAACGAACTTTATGACTCAAGAACTTTATTAGGTGCAGTTTTTTTTGGATAATTTTCAACATAGTATAAATCTAGTCCTTAAAAAACTGCAGAATATATAAAAAGCTGATATCCTTTGATTCTCATTTAACCTTTTTCATGTACTTATCAAGGAAAACTTTAATTTAACAATATAACCAACACAAGGTTTAATATATTATGGACTAGCCGTGCCCCGCGGTTTCACCGCATTGTACCCGTTCCCGCGGGAATTCCGGGATAAAAAGTAGCCTATGTCCTTTCTCAGGCTCTGGACTAACTGTGTACCAAATTTCAGTCAAATCGTTTTAGAAGTTTTGGCGTGAAAGCGTAACAAACAAACTTACATTCACATTTATAATATTATAAGTAGGGATTACATGTCTATACACTCGCTCAAAAATCCTTAATTTTTGCTTCAGATATGTAGTGCAGTGGGACATTACATGCTAATTCTAAACTTATGCAATGGCTTAAACATAGTTCTTCAACTATTTTTATTCCTTATTCTATACTTACCTATCTAATACAGCTCAAAAGTTTGTTTTTTGTTTGTTTGAACGCGCTAATCTCACAAAATACCCATCTGATTTGAAGAATTATTTTTGTAATGTATAGCCACGTTCAGCGGAAATGTCATAGGCTATCATGTCGATATTCTCTCGGGATCAGGCACAACGCGGGTAAAACCGCGGGGCCCTGTTAGTTATAAAATAAAACGTACCCAACGCTCTTGTCAGACTGTATGCTTGATAAAACCACAGTCAGGTCTCCGGTGACATTTTCAAAGTATGTCAAGTCCACGACGTGGCTGTTCTCCCTCATGTTTAATACCACTAGGTAAATCTCGCTGTTGTACCATCTGAATGGGAGAATTATTCAAATTATAGTTATTAGCAAATATAATAACAGTGTTTATTGGAATATACCTGTACTAAACCATTGGACGTTATTTTCGCTAGGTTTCTTAAACCCGAGATCATGGTTTTGAACTAATACTCAAGTCATGTTCAAATATTGTTTGTGTCTATAGCATAATTTTAGACTTTTGGACTTTGTTTGACACGAACAAACTGTCCTTTGTCAGTCTAATACTCGTAGTTGTCTATACAGTCTAGTCTAACAGATAGAGTCTTTGTCTGTCAAAAAATACAGATGTCTTTCTGGTCTCTAGTATGCGCATATGTTATCAAAGATCAGAAGCCTTTCTAATTACAGTCCCTACTTTATGTGCACAATCTCTTACTCATTTTAAAATAGGTAATAAAAAATCTTCTCTAACCTTCTAAAAGCGAAAATATCCTCGTTCATTGCCAAGGACTCGTATCTTCCATGTCTGAACACGCTGTCTTGTCGCAATTTGGCCAAAGCCTGGTAGACCTTCAGGTGAGACTTGTTTTGGTTCTTCTGGTATTCCACATTCAATGTTTCATATCCTTCCGCTACTGGTAACCAAGTTTTGTCTGCAGTAGAGAATCCTGAAAAATTTAAACATACATATAAAAGTGTAGTGTATCGTTCTTTAGAAATTTTCAGAATTTGCTAAAAATTTATTCAGCTCTTTATATGCACTTATTACTTCCATAATATATTAATATATTATGGATACTTGCAATACAATTTTTGGTTTTTGATTTTTACAAGATCTCAGTTTCGTTTGGCTAACTCAGTCAATTTCTCTTAAAATGTTACAATAGTTATATTTTTTCGTTTTCTCACCAGCATTCTTTTCAGCGTTCCACTGGAAAGGTGTTCTCTCAGGATCTCTGGAGGATTTAACATAGTTGATGGGATCGTTGGTATTACACCCGGAGGGATCTACTGTATCTTCCCAGCTTACATAGCCATCGACTAAACCGAGTTCTTCACCCTTAAAAACAAAAATAAATGCAACTTGATTACTCAATTTAGTCAATTAGGATGCCGCAATAACAAAGAGTTGGTTGGTCTCATCTTATCTAAGTTGTTTTATTTTTGTATCAACGTTCTTTTAAATAAACATTACAAGATTTTACATATATACTGATTTTACTCAACCTATAGCATCTGATACTCATGCTATCGTCGGCAAAATATTAAATCCTCGACCATTTCTCATACTCCATGTAAAAAGTATTATGGAATTATAAATGATAAAATTGTACAGATATTTACCATATAAGTAACACCGACTCCAGGCAACAGCAAAACCACCATATTGATGCCGTCTACCAGTGATGATCCGTACCTTGTTGCCATTCTGCTGTTGTCATGGTTTCCAACCTTGAAACGAATTACATTTGATCAGTCCGTACATCAGCTTTAACCCCTCATATCCCGCGGACGCGATTTCAAGCCAGACACAATTGATTTTCTATTGTGTTTCTAATGCCGGTAAACAAAAGGTTAATTAAAAATTAAGCTTTAACAATTAAACAATTAGGAAAAGTAAAAGTATTAGTTTGTAATGTCCCATTGCTGGGCAAAGGCCGTTCACCGAAGAAATCCGCACAGTGAAGGAAGATATTGAATAGAAATTGCTTTAATTTACTCACCACCCAGTTCGAGTCTTTATCCACAGGTTTATATGTAAGAAACTTATCAACAGCTCTTTTAATATCAGCTGCTGATGAAGACGCATCTACATCAGTGATCAGATCAAAATTGAAAGGCATCTGAGCCCCCAGTCTTTCACCTTCACCGAAGTACCTGACCACATCCTGAATAGCAGCGTAGACTTCAGTCATCATAACTCTAGGTACTCCATCTTTATCAGTAAACTCTTCAAAGACATCTCTCCATTCGTACACCATGTAGTACGTTTCGTTCTGGTCTTTTGTGTAAATATGGCTCAAGTAATCATGGTTCTCAGGATCAGTGATGTCTGTTCTTCCTGACCTTGGCTCGTCAGGGTATCTTCCTCCAAAAAGTTCCTTGTCTACTTCGTAGAGACAGTTCACAGCATCTACTCTGAAGCCGGCTACTCCTTTGCCTAGCCAGAAGCGGATAATTTCCTGTCAAACAAAATGTTCACCAAAATCACCTTTCTGTACCTATATGAGAATTAGAAGCAGATTTGCATCTATCGTAACGTTGTTCAATAACGTTGATATGTTCTGGACACGTTTTTATTATGTCGCAGTTAGAAATTGAAATTTTTAATCAGATGGTTTACGGTGCTCTTTGCGATAGTAATAAAAGATATTTTATCGTAAGCGAATGTCATATTTCCAAGAACTTACCTTCATTTCTTTAACCACTTCAGGGTTGCGGTAGTTCAAATCAGGTTGTCCGACGACAAATTGATGTAAATAGTATTTGCCGACTTCCTCTTTGTACTCCCACGCGCTGCCGCGGAAGTGACTCAACTATACAAAGGAAATTACAGTTTTAATACAAATTATATTTAAATAGAAAGCTTTTATTGCGTTAGTTCATCCTATGATTTGCTTTGAAATAAGATGTATGATTATGAGAACGGAACACGGTTTCACTATCTTAATTGTTTTTAATGTGGAGGACACGTTTAAACATATATATTTAAAGTACAAGCACTGATTGCACTTTTGTAATATTCATTGTTAGCTATAGTAAATCAGCTAAGCATAAAATAAAAGCCTAGTAAAATGTAATTAGTATAATCTTATATTATACTAGCTGAAGTCGCTGGGAAGTTATGCGCGTACTAACATTTAGATGATTTTCTTAATATTATCTTTAAAATTTAAATTAAGTTTTAGTCTGTAATGTACCACAGTTGGGCAAAAGCCTCTCATCTCACTGAAGATATCAGTACAGTGAGAAGGATGGATGATATATCGTTATCTTTAATGATCTTTAAATTAAAAAAAAATAAACAAAACCCAATCAAATTCACACACTGTTATTAGACCCAAACTAAGCTCCAAGCTTTTCAATTAACATCTCACATGAATCTTACTTAACGATACACAGTTAACTTCTTAACTTACCCAATTATTAGGCGGGTGGCGGTTCCCTTCCTCGTCAACCACAGCATCTTCCCATACGAAGTAGTCATAATACTTCGAGTTCCCTTTCAACGCTTCTTGGAACCAGACGCTCTCGTTTGATGTGTGATTCGGTACCAGATCCAAAACAACTTTAATGCCTGTATGTTTAATAATAAAGTAATTTATATTTTGTTTGATCTCTGCTTTTTTTCTTATCTATTTTGTGATTTTGTGACGGTTTTATTCAATAACATTGATTATTCAATGAGAGGATGTGATTTAGATTTGAGAGGTTAGTGGCCAACCCTACTGTTGTAGTTTGAGTCCATCTCAAGACCTCCAACATGGTCTAATAATTGAAACAACGGAGACCGACAATTTAACGTGCCCTTCAAAGCACGATAGCAATCAGATAGATATTGGCCACTCATCCAAATATACGCACGTTGCTTAACAATCGGTATGAGTTAACATCATTCACCCAAAATACAGAACGAGCGCTAGAATGTTTCGATCTGTGGGACAGAATAGGTTGGGCACAATATACTCGTATATGTATATGTGTGGGTATAGCATCTTCAGTTGAATGAGGGCTATAGGTAATATGCAGTCCATACTAACGAAACTACTCGTATATCAATATTAATGTCGTTATGACCAGGCCAAAATACTGTAGGAAAAACTGCACCCAAAAATAGCTTAAAAGTCACTCACCAAGATCCTCAGCAGTGTTAATCAACTTCTCAAAATCTTCCATAGTCCCATACTCATCATGTACTGAATAGAAATCAGATATATCGTATCCAAAGTCGTACATCGGTGATTGAAACATTGGAGATAACCAGATTGCTCCAACACCCAGCTCTTTGATGTACGAAAGTTTTGATGTGATGCCTAAAATAACAAGGATCTAACTAACTGAACTGAAACATGATTTGGTTTTGATATAATCTATTTTTGTTTGTTTTAATATGTCTGCGTAAACTATTTTGGTTGAAGCAGGTAATTTGGTAATTGGGAGAGTTGTCTATTTTGATAATCATATTCCAGGTATTCTAGTGTGCCAGTAGGTTATTTAGCCAGGGTACCAGGATGCAAGCAGAAGCGATGGCGACAAGCGATTTCAAAACAAGGAAATCGAACATTAGCTACATTCTCAAAAACTGCTCAGCTTGTTGTTGCCACCTGTTGGGTGGCACCGAAATTGCTATGTAAAACCTTCAGATTTAAAATTAAAAAACAAACTTTTTTTACCTCATTAAAGTCTCTCGCTCTACGTCTCTCTGCCGTAAAACTGAGACTAACATGAACTAAAAGAACCAAAACCTCAAACCCTAAGAAAAATATCACCTCCATAAACTTTGCTTCCCTACAAAGTCTAGTAAACGTCTAATAAAATAAGATTATCCTCACCATTTAAATCCCCAATGCCATCACCATCGCTATCAGCGAAAGATCTCGGATAGATTTGGTAAAAAATTGTCGTCTGCCACCATTCCTGCTCCTTCTCACTTACTCTGAACACATTGGCACTTGTCAAAGCCAAAATTGCCAGAAACGGCAACAAAGTTACTGACCTCATGTTTATACTATAGATTTAACAGTATTGATTTACTTTTAAAGCACAGGTGATTTATATCCGTTTCTCTTATCATAAGAGATAAGAGTAAGCAAGTGGTCTGATAACAATGAGGGATAGTTTAGAAAACATTTCGAAGATGTAACTGTGAGTGGTTTGAAATGTTCTAAGTGGATTTTAATTTTTAATCATAAATACTGAGCGAGTTAATTAGTCGGTCCTCGTTTTTGTCATCATTAGATCCTGTCGGAGGCCTTTAGGTGGTCTAAAATCCAGGGTTGACCACTGAACGTATTTGAAGTGACTTTCTGAATAAATAATATAACTGTTATTGACTATGCTACTATGCCTATATACATAGTTTACTTTTCACTTAGTTCAAAAATCGCCAAAAATATTATTTACGGAGTGCTAAGATTATCTAGCAGATATCTACAAAATAAACATAGATAATATACAAATAAAAACTTCACTGTCACTGAGCTTATTGAAATGTTAAGGCCAGTTCTCACTACAGTCAAATAACTAATAATATTAGAACAGTGTACACTGTACACTCAGCCTATAATTGAGGAAATAATTTTAAAAACTGTTCCATATTCACATATTGATAATACCTAGGTTATAACCGCCTTATTCATAAACGATAATTAACTTAACTAATGATTTAAAGTGTTTTGTCTCTTTCGCTCTTTGACAAATAGCGTGTGTCGA
Source organism: Cyclophora punctaria (assembly GCA_951394245.1). Lineage (NCBI taxonomy): Eukaryota > Metazoa > Arthropoda > Insecta > Lepidoptera > Geometridae > Cyclophora > Cyclophora punctaria. The sequence goes on along the minus strand of OX596170.1, from coordinate 9,990,145 downwards.
AAAGGGACAAATCTTTTGGTAGCTAAAGTGCTGTTAATAAGCGTGTATGATTAAGGCCCTAAGTATTTAGTAATTTTCTAATCAAAGTACTTAAGACTCGACTCGACATATTTATTGACTGACTCATTTATTCATTTCGAGTACGTTAGTGGCCAACTAGAGTCGGGGCTTTTTTTATGACTGTACATACATATTATTCTCATTAATTCATTTGCAAGTAGATCCAGCATTTCAACTACAAGCATAAACCTGTATGTAACATGCCTTTGTCAACGCATGTAACATGCGGCGAACGACTTACTGTAATCGAGCTGTAAAGTAAGTTGTTATGCAATATGCTTAAGCAATTCCTAAGGTGTTCAGATTGATAGGTATATACGTGACTCGTGACAGCATCTCTTGAGCCACGGGAGATAAATGCCATAACTGTAACCTTTATCTGGAGAAGTATTGATAAAATGAAACAAACAATATTTTCTTATCAGTTTAATGTGAAATTACACAATGTTTTCTCCGTAATAATATTACTATACTTATAGCGACATGCCACTTTACCCGTATGTAACTTTTCAATGTTATTTAGCGTAATTGATAGCGAGTTCACTAGCTGAGTTTAATTTGAATTAAATTAAAATATGTTTTTTATTTAAAAATATATATATTTTAATTTAAGTTAAATAAAAAATCTTGAGTTATGCATAGTCATAGAGCACAAAAGATCCCATTAGATTGAGGTGTCTCTGGACTTTGTCTAAGCTCCATGATAAGGGGGCGTTACCATAAAAAGCGGAGCGGAGCCGTCCGGAGCTAAACTGACCAATCGCAGCGCAATACCAAAAGATTTTGACATTGTCAATGCGCTGTTTGACAATTTTAAAGCGTTGTGATTGGTTGATTCAGCTCCACACCACTCCGCTCTGCTCCAATGAAAACGAGCTTTGATTCATACACATTTACTGGCTCACAGCTTGTAAACTCACTAAATACCACCGATGCTACGAGAAAAGAAATATTAAAAAATACTATTTTTAATTGAACCTACGTTTCGGATACACTGTCTCTTCTGTAACCACGGTTCCTGTAAAGGGGCCGAAACGTCTGATAAAAATGTAAAATAAAAGCGAAGTATATCCGTAAACGTGGTTTCAATTCAAAATGAGTAGTGTCCGTTTAACTTAAGAAACCTGTATAAAAATACTTTGTTTAAATTATGAGTGCGTGTTATTTTTATAAACGTTTTTCATCAGGTAGTGTGTGTGGGTTTTTTCCTTAGACTTGCATCCGCAGGACTAATGCTTCGTCCGCTGCCAAATCTAAGTAAGTTGACTGAACGTTGTCGCTGAAATATGAAGGAAAATATGTTAGTATTTCCTATAAATGTGTTATGAATATATTCGGCGTGACACTCATTTAAGTCGTAAGACATTCGTATTGTACTCTCGTAATGATATAAGTTGCAACTTTTGAAAACGTTTCTTTAAATTCTACTTTCCTTTAATGAAACTAATGTTTGACATTCAAAAAAATTGTTTTCTGTTTTTTGTATCCTATTAATAAAATTATCTATATATATAAAATTCAAAGTCCTGACTGACTGATAATCAACGCACAGCCTCAACCGCTACACCTAGAAGCATGAAATTTGGCAGGAAGGTTCTTCAAGTGACGTAAGTACACACTAAGAAAGGATTTTCGAAAATTCTACCCCCAAGGGTATAAAATAGAGGATGAAAATTTGTATGAAACTTTGTCAATTTTAAACCGATCGGGCTGAGACATTGCATGCATATAGCTGCTATGAAGTAGGCATCCCCTAAGAAAGGATTTTGATAAATTCGACCCCCAAGGGGATAAAATAGGGATTGAAAGTTTGTATGAAACTTTGTCAATTTTAAACCGATCGGGCTGAGATTGTACATGCATATAGCTACTATAACGTGGGCATCCCTTAAGAAAGGATTTTGATAAATTCTACCCCCAAGGGGATAAAATAGGGGATGAAAGTTTGTATGAAACTTTGTCAATTTTAAACCGATCGGGTTGAGACTTTGCATGCATATAGCAACTATGACGTAGGCATCCTCTAAGAAAAGATTTTGATAAATTCTACCCCCAAGGGGATAAAATAGGGGATGAAAGTTTGTATGAAACTTTGTCAATTTTAAACCGATCGGGTTGAGACTTTGCATGCATATAGCTACTATGACGTAGGCATCCTCTAAGAAAAGATTTTGATAAATTCTACCCCCAAGGGGATAAAATAGGGGATGAAAGTTTTTATAAATCTTCTTATTACGAAACTTAATGCGGCAGACTAAATTCCACGCGAGCGAAGCCGCGGGCAAAAGCTAGTATAGTCATAAGTTACTTAATACTATACAAAAAATACTATTTCATTAATGAAATGACACCCGTAATTTCAGTACGATAGACATTTTCTTTAGTTAAAATTATTGGCATAAAAACTATGATGTTCGTAATTTTCGGTATAATATAAATTAAGTTAAGTTAATATAAGTAAAACAAGATAACTATACTGCAAGTCATAAGTCTTTGTTTATCGGAATAACGAACCGAATCCGTCATTTGTTTTTCAACGTCATAAATGGAACGAACCTCTCAAAACAATCGAGTATCAATTAGTATAATTAACAGAGATTACATTCCATTCAAATGCATGCCAATTAGAAGGAAATTGTGTTTTGTACTATCGATAACAGAAGTAGATAAGTGGGTATTCGTCTACATTTCGCAAACTGGTATTTCTTACGAAATTACTAGTAAAACGCCAATTGTTATATTGACCGTTTTGACCAACTGGTCACCATAATTAGAAAGAGATGTAGTGCTCTCTATGACTTCCTTGTCTTAGACGTTTTTACGACAAGTGCGCAGTCCAGTTTGAATATGAAGTCAAATGAATTGTGGTTGCTCATGATCAAGATGTTAAAAAATGACATCAAATAAATTTATACTAATACAAATAAAGCTGAAGAGTTTGTTTTTTATTAGGGTTCCGTAGCCAAATGGCAAAAACGGAACCCTTATAGATTCGTCATGTCTGTCTGTCTGTCTGTCCGTCCGTCTGTCTGTCTGTCTGTCTATACTATAAGAGCTATGTTGTTGAAACTTAGTGTGTAGATGTATTCTGTGAACCGCATTAATATTTTCACACTAAAATAGAAAAAAAATAAAATTTTAGGGGGGTCTCCCATACTTAGAAATGAAAAAAATATTTTTTTTTTCATCAAACCCATACGTGTGGGGTATCTATGGATAGGTCTTCAAAAATGGTATTGAGGTTTCTAATATTTTTTTTTTCTAAACTGAATAGTTTGCGCGAGAGACTCTTCCAAAGTGGTAAAATGTGTGTCCCCCCCCCTGTAACTTCTAAAATAAGAGAATGATAAAACTAAAAAAAATATATGATGTACATAACAATGTAATCTAACACCGAAAATTGGTTTGAACGAGGTCTAGTTAGTAGTTTTTTTTTTACGACATAAATCGTAAACCGCAAAAAAATACTGATTATTCATTCAATAACTCAAATGTAAATAAAAAAACATTTATTTCAAGAACTTCTTTATTATGTTACTCGCTGCTACGGAATCCTTCATGGGCGAGTCCGACTCGCACTTGGCCGCTTTTATTATGTTGTTTGCTTGAACGCCATAATCTCAGAAACATAATTATAATCTTCTTCTTCTTTTAAACTTAAGAGCTGGGCTCTTGTTGATGGAGTTCTTTCCACTTTCCTCTATCATCTGCCATCCTCTTCAGCTGTTCGTACGACACGACTTTTGCTCTTTCCTTTAGTTGGTCTGCATATGCCCTTCTTGGCCTTCCTCTTCCTCTCTTTTTGTAATGGATAGACAAATTCCCACGAGAACGGGCACATCGCGAGTAAAACCGCGGGACATAGCTACTTTCAATAAAAGTATTGTACTGAAATTTTTCATATTATATTGTCATGTCGAAGTTTAATCCTGTCATAACTTTTAAGAATGAAAAATATTTTATTTTTAATGTACCGGATATTGTTTATATCAGAATCAGTAGTCTGTTTTCGATATCTAATAATAGTTTTTAAAGATACTCGAGTGAGATCGCTTATCGTTTCCACTTTGAGACTAATATTTTTTGCAAGTACCCACTATGACTGACTGTACCAACTATAAGTACAAAGTAGCTAATTAGCGTAGCTTATCGACTATCTATTGTGTGTTGTTTACGATTTTATAGATGACGCGACTTGGTTTAAAATTTTCCTTTGATTGGTATTTTTGATTCTTCCTTGCGTATCATTGGCACTAAATAAGTACTTGAAGCATTAAGTACTTCGCTCTTTCGTGATTGCAATGATATAACGTTGTCTTAGTTGACATTGCGAGCTGTCAAATCACTAGAATTATTAATTTGAAAATGAATCTTACTAATATTATAAATCCAAAAGTTTGCGAATATGTATGCATGTATGCATGTTTGTTACTCTTTCACGCAAAAACTATTGAACGGGTACAACGCGGGTAACCCCGCGGGCGTACATAGGCTATATTTGATCCCGAAATTCCCACGGGAACGGGCACAACGAGGGTAAAACCGCGGGGCGCTGCTAATAAATAATATTAAGGAATAATAAGAAAATTAATACCTGTAAGTCCTTGAAGATAGTATGCTGCTCACTTCGACCTCCAATTGCCCGAAGATCAAGTCAAACGATGTAAGGTTCACCACGCGGTAGGTCTTCCCGACATTCATTACGATTATATATGTATCGTCGTTATACCATCTGCAACAAAACGTATATTTTATTACTACAGTGGGGATATCTCACAAAAATCTCTTGTAAGGCTATCCTCAGTTTGGTTAGGGCATTGCAGGCTGAATCACCTGATTGCCCGAAAACTAAGATGATTCCGTGCTTCGGAAGGCACGTTAAGCCGTCGGTCCCGGTTACTTTCTACGGATAGTAGTCGTTACATGAGCCATGTCAGAGGCCTTTGGCGGCTCAATAACTCTGTCACCAGGATTGGTCAGGTTGACCATCGACTCGATGAAAAACAAGAATATTTGATAGCTATGCGTTAATACACAGTGTAACAATGTTTTAGTTATACCGCGTTTATAAGGGTCTATAATTATGTATGTTCGTTTCATTAGTTGTACAATTTAACAATTGAGCTTCAAAATTCGTAGCAAAATAATGTAGCGCGATAACCAATTAACCGCAGCGGTTGTTTGCTTCGCGTCATCGAGCCAAAACATGATTGCCTTTAATTTTAAATCAAATTAAAACAATTCATTTCATCTCGCCGTGTTTTTCACAGGCCATTTCCTTTACAAATTGTCCCTCAGTCCCCGGACAATTACCGCTTTTGTTAACAAGATTGTTATAATTTCACCTGAGTTTTGTAATCAAATATAATACCTTTAGGAAACAGTTATTAAGAGCTATAAATTATAATGAGGGTAGATTATTAATGACAATATTAAAATAAAGCTGGTTGAATTTCTCTTGTTTTACTAACCGTAACCGTAACGTAAAAAAGCGGTGTTATTAGTTTGACGTCTTTGTTGATGTGCCTGTGTGTGTGTTTACTGTGGCACCGTAGCTCTGCAACGGATGGACCGATTTTGATATTTTCATTCGAAAGCCAGTTTTTTTTACTATGTTTGGTAAAAATCCGTCCTGCCGTTTTGTCGTAGAGGGAATTTTATACCCAATCAAGTTGTATATAAATATGAAATATAAGTATTGTATTGTAAGAATTGAACATCGTAACTTTTTTCTTAAGTTTCGAAGACGATGTTCTATATTGAATTTGTAGAACACAGACTTCCAAACTGCCCAGGGAAAACCGCCACCCGGCGGGAGTTTCTCGGACTCCGAAGTGATAGTTACCAAATATAAGTTAATTCGTACTATTTTTATAAAGAGTAAGATGTTTACCTACTTAACTAAATGTAGAAACGCGACCTCACTAAATCTGACAAAATAACGTAAGCGCGATCTACAAAATGTGCACACTAACGCCATCTATTTTATCACAGGTGGAACCCACGTAATAAATATGTTTCTAAAATAATCCAAATACCTTTTGAAAGCAAACACATCCTTGTTCAGGGCGAGTGACTCATATCTGCCCAGTCTGAAGGCAGGTCGAATGCGCAAGTTAGTCAACGTCCTGTACACTTGGTAGTGAGATCTGACTGCGGATCTTTGACCAGCCACGTTCAAAGACTCGTAGCCTTCAGCGACTGGCAGCCAGATGTTGTCTGACACGGAAAAACCTGTAGGAAAGAGATAGAAAATGAAGTATGGAGAATGTGGAATTAGTATGAGATCACCTATATTAATCTTTTCGTGATTTTGGCTGCCAGTAGAAAGCATTGATTTTTTTTATTTTCTTACGTCGATGTAATGACTGACATATCATGTTAACGTTAAATGTTGCGTGAGCGTTAGTTGACGCAACTCACTCTGAAGATTTACAACTGTAGAGCTATGCTTATTGATTGATTTTGATTTTGATTTTATTTTGATTTTTTTATTCTTATAATTTTATTTTATTATGCTTTTATATGTATATTGCTAATTGTATGTAAAGTATGGGTCAAGTTTACCTGAAATAAATTTATTTTATTTTATTTATTTATTTATTTAAATTCTCTGTCACAACAAAGTAAATTAATAAGTAAGTAATATTGTACACTTTCTACATTATCAAGTTATTTTAAATGTGCAGAATACCTTTTAAAGTTAACAAGCTGAAAAGTACTTGGAAAATATCTCTGACACAATTTTCATATCAAAACCAAGAGACTTTCTTGGAAATTAAAATTACTTTTCTCGACGAACGCTCTTAAAATTAATATTATAATCCGACGTATTCCTATCATATTATTTGTGAGCAATTTTAGGGAAATATTAAGTATACCTATATAGAAGCTCCCCGCGGATTTAACCTGTTTTTACGCATTATACTGATTTCTTGTCGGAGAAGAGCTCGTTTTCTCAATCCCATTAATCTTTAGACAAAAATCTCATCTATCCGTTTTTTATATCCGTTTTTAAAGAAGCAGGACAACTACGCAGCATATACTTGAGCACATGAGTTCATCCGCGACAACGAGAGGTGCAATCCCCTCGAAACGTCGGGTAATAAAAAGTAAGTTATTACTTGCTTTATTAACTTTCCATCGCGAAAAAACCCGTGTGAGTACGTTTAAATTATGGGTTCAAATCGTGTAAGTTTAAAAAAGACTATAGCATTTGCCCATGCTTGAATAAATCCATAAAAATATATAAACAAACGAATTAAGAACCTCATCCGTTTAGGTAAAGTTGGACAAGTCTGTTGGAATTTGACGTGATACTTCAAGTACGAACTGAAACTGCGAACTTTATTCACGATAAAGTTTTGACATTACATCAGATGCAATTTGCATCAACAACTCATACAATGTCTGAACAAGACGTAAATGGATTACTGTGGTGGAAAATATACGGTTAGTACAAACTAAGGAAAGTTTTAAAGTAACTGATTTTGAACACGGCTATTTTATAAAATGGATTTCGTTTAGTGTGTCTACGTTTAAACAAAATGTAATGGTTGAGTTTTTATCAGGACCTGTTCCTACAAAGATAAGATGTTGATGCGATTTATTTAATTGGAAACAATCTTAGCTGGAATTATAAAAAGTTTGTTTTACTTAAGACTAAAAATCTGTACTCAGGTAAGATGTTTAGTCTGTAAAATATTATAGTAATTATTAAGTACTAGCAGCGCCCCGCGGTTTTACCCGCGTTGTGCCCGTTCCCGTGGGAATTTCGGGATAAAATGTAGCCTATAGCCTTCCTCGATAAATAGACTATCTAACAGTGAAAGAATTATTCAAATCGGTTCAGTAGTTTCTGAGATTAGCGCGTTTAAACAAACAAACAAACAAACAAACAAAACAAACTCTTCAGCTTTATAATATTAGTATAGATAAGTATTATTATTAATTTGTAGAATATAACTACTATAGTACTATTAATAACCAATAATAGCATGACCAGTTACTTGATCGTGCTTGAGTACGTGTAATGTATCGGTTGGTTGTAATGTTCTTCTCTTCCTAAAAATAATGCTTATTATTTCTATATGCTGAAAATGCTGAAATGCATGAAATGATGATGTGATTTTGAAAATACAACGCAAAATTTATGAAAGTGATAATTTCTATAAAAGGACCATTACTATCATTTCAAGAGTTCAGTACATATTTCGGGCCCTTCGACCCAACAGACCCGCTGACCTTGCTCTAAGTGTAAGATAGGGCTGACGAAATAAGAAAACAATAGTCAGCCATTTTCCTTACTAACAAAAGTTAACGCGCTATGTTTATATCGGTTGGGTCAGTTTTATTGTCTGCAAGTTTAAATAAAACTATATTTATAATCATCGTAGAGATGAAACGACGGATGTCGTGGTATGCCTTTGTCCATACGCCATATGATTCTCATACCTCCGAAAATTCAAACGCCAAATCGTTAAGCATGTACTTAACAACTATTTAGTTAAATTGTAAGTAATTATTGAGTTGCTTACTTTGGGTGGCAGTTTTTTGAATTAATAAATAGTCATTTAAAAAAGGTTGAAGATTTTATTTACTAAACTTTTCGATTCGTTACGGTGATTGATTCCGACCGCGTCCCAACCCGGCTCTCATGTCATTTATATCATCAACTTATCACATATTAATTTCCCTAACGAAAAATAAATTAAACTCGTGTCACCCCTGAAACGACCTCCTGAATATTTTGCGCTTCCGCCTGAATAAAGAACGCGAGCCGCTCGTGACGTCACACCGACTGGTCATTGAATCGTCATGAGTTTTGTCCGCTCAGATACTTGCTACATATTTTATGTTGTTTTCAACATACAATTTATGCCATCTGGTATCTTAATTAGATTTCAAAGTTATTTCCTCTTTTTTCTCTCTTTCTAGTACGAGAGGCCTTTGCCTGTGGTGGGACCCTGCAGTCTTATCAATACTTCTCTATGCAGTCAATACTTAATTGTCGTTTTAACTATCTGTACTAATAAAAGCTTTTTGTTTGTTTGAACGCGTGTATTTCAGAAACTAAAAGTACAATTTGAATAATTCTTTTTGTATTGTATAACTACATTCAAGAGTAAGGTTATAAGCTATTTTTCATCCTAAATTTTCACGGAAACCGGCAAAAAGGGGGGTAAAACCGTGGAGCACTGATAGTGATAGTAATAAATGTATTGTAATAATGTTTAATAGTGACCGAGTTAACAAACTGGTAGACGGCAAGTTCAATAGCGAGGACGTATCACATTTAAACTTTGTCTTCAAAGCCAACTGACACCTTAAATAAGTAGATGACACTCGAAATTCCCTCAAGAAATGTTGATCTACGGAAGCAAGGACGAGACGTCAGCTATAAATAAATGGAAGCTACAAGGTACTTTGATGAAATGCGTTGCTTATACTACGCATTGCGTAGTTGTAGCAATTTCATTGCTGGCATATCTTCCTTGGCTCACAAACACCATATTTCAGTGAAATTCTTTATAAATTGTATTTCACTACATAGTATAAAACAAATTCGCTTTCTGCTGTCTGTCTGTCTGTCCCTATGTATCCTTAGATAGTTTAAAACTACGCAACGGATTTTGACATGGTTTTTTTAATTAATAGAGGGATTCGAGAGGAAGGTTTGATGTATAAAAATTCCCGAAATTCCCACGGGAACGGGCACAACGCGGGTAAAACCGCGGGGCGCTGCTAGTTCGATAATAAAGTAACATTTTTCTTCTAAAATGAGTAAATACTCGTACCTAAATGAGTACACAGTACATAGCCGATAAACATAGATACTACAAATTTTCTGGAGAGAGTCTCTCAGTTATAAGTAGACATATCGGTCCTCTAGCAGAGCTTAAAGTGTGGTTTTGCACATGAAATGTATGTAAAAAATAAGGTATAATGGATGACTATGATGTAGGACATCACTGCAGAGTATAATTAACATGCTGCAAAATCAAAACTAATCTAAGACGACCCTTACCTGCATTTTTATCGTTATTCCACTGAAACGGAGTGCGTATGGGATCTCGTGATATGTCGACGAAATTGACGGGGTCTGTGTTACACGCCAACGGGTCTTTAGTTTCAGTCCACGGCACAAATCCATTCACCATACCAATTTCTTCACCCTTTGCGTAAAGGAAAACAAATACCTTTTAGAAGTAATCGCGTCAACTTGTCGCGCAGTTATATACCATCGAGAAGAGTGGCGGGAATGTGGGGAAGCCTATGCGTATATCGTTTTGTCATTAAATAATAAATTGTGAAAAATAACTTCGTAACTCTTGAGGAGCGTCTAAAGAAGTTTTAGAATTAAGTCCATAGCAATCAGGCTTCCCAAGCATGTCTCTTAAGAACCAATCACGAAACTAATCAAAATTTCCTCACCATGTAAGCCATTGCTACTCCAGGTAGCAACAACAAAATCATATTGAATGCATCTACCAATTCGGGGCGGAATTTCGATGCCAACCTTTGTTTATCATGGTTGCCAGTCTGAAATTAAAGCACACCAATTTGTATTATTATTAGAAACAGTGCACACCAATATAGAAACTATCGTTATAAGAAAAAATGAAACTCTAGAGGCCATGTTGATAAACGCGTATTAAGAATGTGGAGGGTAGTTGGGTGGAAACCCATATACCTATATATGTATACCTTGTCTGTTTATCCGAACGAAGGGAATGCATAAAAGCATTTCCAGACTTAAAGTCTAAAAAGACTTTAAGTCGTATAACCAAGTCTTACCATCCAATTAGCAACTTTCTTCATCGGTTTATACGTCAGCCATTTGTCTATTGTATATTTAAGATCCCTTGCGTCCAACTGCTTGTTTAAATCCATTAGGTACGTGTTCAGAGGCACGTGAGCTCCCATTTTGTGATCGCCGTAATAGTTTACTGCCTTTTTTATGTTGGTACTGGAAGCTTCGGTTATTAGAATCCTGAAAAGTGTTTAAGAGTTTATATTCTTTGTGAAATGCACGGCAAATTACGGTCATACTTATATGCATGGTCTTTTTAAACCTGAGACAGAATCTGATGATTTCGAGTGATAAATATTATTGAAATACTTTCTTTGAAGATGTTTATTTATGCAATAACTGCTCATTTTGAATTGAAACTACGTTTATATATGGACACTACGGATACACTTCGCTTAAAAAATTTAAATCGAAGTGTATCCGTAAACGAAGTCTCAATTCAAAATGAGTAAACAACCAAATGAAACGTAAATATATTGTCACTTTTCTATATGGACTGGCAATTTAATATAGAGATGAGAATAATATCAGACTTTCCATGAAAAATGAGAGTCTCATATTATGATTACCACGTGATACCTTCTGGACATAACCTTTGTTCCAAGAACCAATATATCCTAAGATTTATGATCCCATTTATCACAATATGTTCCTCGATGAAGAAATACCTCCATTGCTAGTTGCGATGTCAAATTGCTTTAGAAAATACTTTAAAATAAAATAAGCAAGCAATCTTACTCCTTAGTGGGAGATAGTAAACTAGTTTCGGTTGTTGAGCATAAGGACATTAGTCAACCGCTCGATGACAAAATGAAAATCTGCTTTCTTTTATGTAAAGTATTTTTTTGAGAACTAGTGAATTAAATTTTGGCCCTACAATTACTTCTGAAATAACGATACACTTTATGTTTTCAATAAGACATGGTCATAGGTTGTCTTTCAGAAACTAATCAACTATTTCCCTCAGAAGTCGATGGGTAAAAGTACAATTCTCGTCTTGTGTCTGTTTCAAATAAACTTGGAACACTAATGGCAATGAAACTCAATTAATCATAGTAAATTCAGACTAAATTCAAAAAGTTGATTGGAATGCTAATTAACTTCTAAGTTTTAATCAAGTTCCTTTTTCAATAAATATAATACTTGTTGGCATAAAAAGAGTTGGTTAGAGCAAAATAATGGCTAAACCAATTTGGTTTTAACAAAAATTTGCGTCAAAAATCAGGAGAATACAATCATTTGGTTCCTTTTGGTCACCACCATAATAACTTACGCCTGTACTCAGAAACGTCAAATGCTTCCTTAGTAGACATTTGATGAGAGATTTGATAATGTATGACAAATTACATCAATTAGTTAAGTGTTGATTTAATAACGTCTCTGAGAGCGGCAGTTATTTCCTTAAATATATACACACATACCTTCTTACATTATCTCTCAAAGACATAGAATCGACCACTTCTCTTATCACAGCCACAAAATCGTAAATATCATCAATATCCTTCGTGTAAATATGATCTAAATATCCGTAGTCAATGTCAGTCAATCCAGGCTTGTTGGTTATCGGCTCATCAGGGTACCTGCCACCGAATGCTTCCTTTTCTACCTCAAAAACGTGGTTAACTGATCGCATTACAATGCCTGCTACTCCTTTTTCAAGCCAGAATCTGAGTATGGTCTAAAAATTAGAAATATATCAAGTTATAATTACACCTTAATTAATGGTGACATACACCCGAACTCAGAGACGTCAAATATAGAGTCAAGTAGGGGCCGCGCTGTACGTTGCTTAACAATGGCAATGAGCTAACATCGCTTAGTCACTATACCTGTTCTGTTAATGCAGTTAATATAAAGTGTGAGTCAATGCCCCCAAGATTATTCTATTTAAAAATAAATGATTTTTATTATTGAGTAAAACGATCTATCTTCAATATTTCCAGATCCAGATTTTCCAGCACTTAATCCCCTAGGGGTATTAGTTTAAGTCGCCCTATATGAGTCCACAGGATTCAAAGAAGCAGAAAATCTTGTTCTAAAACCACAAATAAACATACCTTGAACTCTTCGACTACAACAGGATTTCTGAAGTTCAAATCTGGCTGTGACGCTCCAAACTGATGCAAATAAAACTGATCCCTAGATGCATGTAAAGTCCACGCTGAGTTACGGAACATGCTAATCTGAACAAGAAATATACCAAATGGTAAATAAAGTTTAAATTAATTACCTTTGCAGACTAGCCACAAAATGTTAAACAAGGTAAATACATAAACCTTAAGATTAGACCCTCCGCAGAATGAAGTAGATGTCAGACTGACTTATCCAATACAATTTTAGTCAGTTTATCAACAGTAGTCCAGTCTATTTTGAATTGAAACTACGTTTACGGATACATTCGCTTTTATCCTACATTTTTATTGGACGTTTTGGGCCCTTTATTGAAACAGTGATAACACAAGACCACAGGCCGAAACGTCGCTTAAACCTGAGAAACCAGTTACAGTAGTCTGTTCAGTCCTTTTTAGTCAAACGTATGGCAAAAAAAGTCTGTCACCCATCTCTCTTCCTTAGTGAACATTCTTCGTTTTTCTTCGTCTTCGTTTTCAAAGAAAAGAAAACGGTCAAAAATGTCTATTAGATAGTCTCGATGACGTCTCTGCGCTCCTTTATGAGTTCTCGGAAATATTTTCAAGACTCAAGTCTGCAAAGACTCTAAATTAACCTTAAACTGAAATGTTAAGCCAGCTTGAAAAGGTTTACGCGTTAATTCTAATTGATATTGGAAACAAGGACATAAGTCCGGAGATTACCTTCTGAACTCTACCTCTTTATCTTGGGCTCATGATGTATTTACAAACTTGGGAGGTAGGTAAAATCTTTGTGAAAAAGCGCTCAAATAAAGTGCAGACAGAAGTTATTATTTTTTTTTCAGTATTTAATGGTAATATAATTTGAACCAACGGTCGTCTATATTATAGAGTTAGAATCGGTAGGCAATCATTACTACATCAAAAATATTTTATACTATGAAACTCACCCAATTATTCGGCGGCTTCCTCACCCCACAGTCATCAATATGTCCGTTCTCCCAAATGAACCAATCGTTGTAATATTCGTCACGGTTCACCGACTTCGTAAACCATTCGCTCTCATTACTGACGTGATTTACTGCCATGTCTAAAATTATCTTTATACCTATAAATCATAAAGTAAATAAGGATCAATTTAATAGCCGTATAACAAAACAATATTCATAACTCTTGAGACATCACTTCGTCAAATTATCGAAGCCATTGAACGAAATAATGATCGACAATAATACAAGAACTTGTAAAACAAATTCGATTTCAACATCATACATAAGGGATTCGCGAAACATTTTAATAAACTCGCGCTTTCACTTTGGATCTTACACTGAGTTATTAAAGTTCAATATCATATTATTTTCTCTTAGATCCGGGCCTAATGCATAAATTTACGTAATTTCTCGATGAATATTTATGAGGTTCTCACCGAAATCGGCAGCTTTTCTTAGGAGCTGCTCAAAGTCTTCCATGGTACCGTATTCAGAGTGAATGGCGTAGTAGTCCGAGGTATCGTACCCGAAATCGTACATAGGAGACTTGAAAATAGGAGATAGACAGGCTGCATCTACTCCTAATTCCTTTAGATATTCCAATCTGGCGGTAATTCCTGGAGATGAAGAAATTCAGCCATACATCTTCTATATTACAGTGCGCTATCCTATGCTATACAAAACATAACTTAATAAAATATGGAAGAGACTACAAAGACCTTTGGTGTCATTATTATTATAAGAAAATTTAAAGCTATCAGTACCTAGCGATAATTAGGTACCTACTAGAGGGTCGCCCTCATAAATTCTCGTTTATAATCCTCTTTATTTTTCTGCACATATACAGCTGGAGCTCTTCAAAATTAGGTCATAACCGAATTTTCATGTTCAGCTATGGTCATATCATCACTGGGATAAACATCAGCTTACGCTAGTATAAGATTTCTATTTGCTTACCATTTATATCACCGATACCGTCTCCATCGCTGTCCATAAAAGATCTCGGGTATATGTGGTATATAAGAGCCGTCTCCCACCACTCAAGAGATGGAGCCGCATGTTGTTCTTGCTTACCAATCACAGCAACCGCGAGAGCAATTATCTTTAGAAACCACCGCATAACTAAAATCA
Source organism: Cyclophora punctaria (assembly GCA_951394245.1). Classification (NCBI taxonomy): domain Eukaryota; kingdom Metazoa; phylum Arthropoda; class Insecta; order Lepidoptera; family Geometridae; genus Cyclophora; species Cyclophora punctaria. The sequence continues at coordinate 9,975,062 of OX596170.1, read as the reverse complement.
ATACAAATTATGAACGAAATAAAGCAAAAAAGGTGAACGTAACTCGTCAGGTCACCGCAGTCAATGAAAATTTGAATGATGATTAATTAAAGAAGTTTGTTTGAACAAGAAAACTTTGTTTGGTTTCCGGGTTATTATAATAATGAGCTCGGTTTTGGAGGGACCATTGTCAACTGTGTTTATAAAGTGAACGGAAATGTGATTCCGGGTGATTGATCTGTTTTTTTTTATTTAAATTGTCGTCGTGATTGTTTAAATATACTCGTGAATGTCAACTTGTAAAATGAGAATTTTTGTCAAAGCACTAACAGAAGCTAGCAAATTATAAAGACTAATGTGTCTATTTTCTTTTCTCTCTGTGCCATCAATCGCTGAAGCTACACTAACCGGCACCAGCCCGATTCGAGATAAAAATCCATAACTAAGTAAATAACATAAGTTCCATCTTAGTTAACAATCCATACCTATCAATGATAATTTAAAGTCACGGGTCGGGCCGGCAAATGTGGCATCTCACGGTTTTTCCAAAACGGTGAAACAATTTTGGCAGTTTTTTTAATGATTTTTTCCATTAAAACGAATATTAATTTTGAACTTGCTTGATATATTTTTAGTCAAAATAAGTATATTAATTACCTGCACTTCCTGCACACCAACTGAACCTTCTAAATTGACTTTCTTTCTTAAATACTCCTAGATGTTATAGTTTTTTAACTAAGCCCTATTATTCAATTTAATACATTGCCTATTTCAATAACACATAGGTATTGTATTACACTATACGATACATTTTACTATATGTTTTAATAGCAAAAGGCTATTGTATTATTTAAACACATTCTGGAAGTATATTTTAAACATATTTCCAATCCTATTTTTATTAGAAAATATCATTAGAAAGGATGGTTCCATGGCAGAGCGACGGTTTTGACGCACCATGGTATTCCTGTTAGGGTATCGTTAAAATTGAGCGAAATATCAGCGAGAGCGAAAAGCGAAAGCGAAATTTTTTTCGTTTTGTGACGGTCGCGTTCTATTAGACTCAAACTGTTTTGCTCAATATCAATGTCAATACTCGTGGGCGTCTTTAATTGGCTTAAGTGTATTGTGTAATGTTCCATATCATGTTATCTATCAAGCTGTTGATGCTCCAAAATATTAATAAAATAAATAAATAAAATATAACGCTAGTGAAATAACTGTGAAACGCGTTTCAATATAACATTGTGTTCATTATATACCAAAAAATATGTCGGATAATAATTTAATTTAATATTTTTGTTTCAGGTAAGCTGCTAGACTAGCATTCTAATTGTTACGAACACCTAACTGAATTAGTAAGTTGTTTAAATCTTCAATTTTGTCTGATTGAGGGCAACACTTTAGTGTAAATAATGTATTATAATCAGCACGTAAAACGTACTGCACTGCACTGCACTATGTATTGAATACATCAAAATTTCATATCACGTTATTTTGTTTTTTAGAAAAACGTAGTAAAGTTTAATTTTGATTTGATTATCATAATCCGTAAGTATAATACATGTACCAACATTAGTAGTGTAGATTGTGTAAGTTACACAAAAGAAAGACCTCAATATTTTTACACTGACATAACATTATTTTCCCGAAGAGACCAATCTTAAAATTAAAATAGATGTACAAGAATATTACTTGTAAATTATAAGTTCAGTACACAAATATAATTATAAATAAGATCTTAAAACTGTTCGGAACGGAAAGACAACATTTTAAAACTATATCAACAATATCAATTTTGCGATGTCGCTTCGTTTACCCAACAGACTCGAAAATGCTTCGATATAATAGATAGTATCCCTTACCCGAGAAAGTTTTCAATAAAGCTGCAATAATATTAAGACTTTATCGTTTCAGAGAGGTTTATTTCCTGCAGAAATTCTATTGGACCGCACAGCTGGTATATTTTATATATCATTTTAAAAACCAGCTGTTTTAGATTTTTCATCCGCATGTTACCTTTGGGTAACTTACAAGTATAAACAAATATTCTAATGCGATGTCGCATGATAACGTTTTCCATTAAATAATATGGAGGTGTGGTGTCACGGAGTCAGCAGAATCCACAGAAAGAACAAAAAAAATATCTGAACATATCCTCTACTGTATTTTTCTTCTTCTTCTTGGTTGACCATCCACTCGATGAAGAAGACACTGTATTTTTATGTTCTTTTATAAAAATACTTATTTCCGTCGCTCGTCCTAGTCTTCCGGACCATACACAACCCCATCAAGGTTTCTTTGCATAGAGTTCCCATGTCCAACCCTTAACAATTCGATATAACGACAGTGTCAACAGTGAACGACCTGTACCCCTTCAGCCAACTCTAAAACATTGCTGGTCACTGATTAGACACCAGCTCATAAACTTTGACGAGTCCCTTTCATCCACACGAAACTATTTCAAGCTCAAATGTCAAAATAGTAAACAACAAAGTCAACCTCTTGTTGACTTGTTGAACCTTTCACTTAATTAACTTAGTGTGAAATAGGCGCAAGTTATTCGCACTGACGAAACTTTAGGCGATGTAAGGAAAATTAATGGTCCATCTTATAATCCTAGTGTTTAATAATGTATTTGTGACGTTACTGAATCACTCTTTGTATATTATTATCGGTGATACGCTGTATACCGTATAAGTACACTGTATAATTAAATATTCGAAATTTCTAACTTCATTTGGTGTTTTTAATGACGTTTTAAGTATTTTATCGTCATAAACGATCCCAACACCAGGATCAGCCACTAATCGATTCGAATTTACTTTATTTTTAATGAAAATGAAATGCAATGGTTAGGTTATAGGAGTATAAAAAGTGTTTTGTGTAAATAGCAAAATTATCTCATCACTTCATAGTATAAAACTATGTCACTTTCCGTTGTCTGTCCCTATGTATGCTTAGATCTTTAAAACTACGCTACGAATTTTGCTGCGATTTTTTTTCATAAGAGAGAGTGATTCAAGAGAAAGGTTTCTATGTATAAAAAATCCCGAAATTCCCACGGGAAAGGGCATACCATGGGTAAAACCGCGGGGCGCTGCTAATCCTTAATAAAGTTTATGACATGAAAGAAATACCTACTAACTAGCTAATCAAATTATAACCAATACACGATTATCATATTCATAACACATAGATCAATTTGTATAACAATGAATAATGCAAATTATAGTTCGGGATTACTCTGATTTGATTAGATTAGTGGCATTTAATATGATAGCCGTTTAGTGCCTTGTTTAATGGAAATTAGATAGACGTAGGGCTAAAATGGCTGCCGTTTAAATGTAAGTCGATATACCTAAGGGTGCTTTCAAATTATGCGTTTCGTGTCGGACCGCTGCGGTGCCGAAGCGGTGCGTTTGTCGTGTTGTGAACGTACGATCGTGTGTTTTCATACAAAACGAGCCGTGCGGCAACAGTGCGTACTAAAATTATTTCGCGGTACCGACGCCGCACTGTTGCCGCACGGCTCGTTTTGTATGAAAACACACGATCGTACGTTCACACTGTCCCACTGCTGGGCAAAGGCCTCTCCCCTATCCCTCCATGCATCCCTATCCAGGGCCACTTCCCTCCAGTTGCTGAGATATGTGTCGAGTTCATCCCGCCATCTACGCCTCGGGCTGCCACTCAGTGGCGGTTTTTGCCCACAGCTGTTCAGACATGCGGCAGACGTGGCCTGCCCTGTTCTACTTTAGCTTAGCCGCTTTAGCAAGCGACGTCTATAATCTGTGTCCTGGAGCGCATATTGGTGATTCATTTTTATTTACTTAGATTAATGAACTAAATAATAAAAATAGAAGTCGTAAGCGACGATTATGTTCGTAATTAAATTCATTTTACTTACATCAATTCACGCGGTATCTGAATATAAACTATACTAATATTATAAAGAGATATAGTTTTTAACTTTGTTTATAAGGGCTAATCTCAAAAACTACAAATCCGATTTGAATAATTCTTTTTGAAATGAATAGCCTTATTCAACGGGAAGGTTATAGGCTATTTTTCATCCCGAAATTCCCACGGGAACGGGCACAACGTGGGTAAAATCGCGGGGCGCTGCCAGTCATATTATGCCTCTTCTTGTAAGGAGTCACTAACCATATACCAAGAGATTTTTTTTTTTTAATTATTCTCCGTCACCAAATTGCAATCAAACAAAAACCATCGAACAACGTTATATTCCTGCATCGAATTTGAAATTCAGTTACAAAAAATAATTTATCATTCTCTTTGTGAAATCCCCTTTCACTTTTCCCGAGAGAGGAATTTGCACAAAATATAAATTTTTACAAAGAAAGCATCCATTCGGCAACTTTTGCGCAGAATTGGTAATGGCCCGGGGTTCGTTCACACTGTGAGTTGACTTGCTGAAAATAAGGACGTATCTATACACACCATGTTTTCATTTCAATATTCTTCGCAAATGTTTGAAGAACAATTTTGATGTTGACTATATTTTTATTGTAATTTACTGGTATTTTTTGTAAATTATTGTAGTTTAGCTTTATTTTATTTTTTTGAGTTTACCTTTATATAGCATTTATGGGTAAACAATAACCATATTGACTCGATAAGAAGAAGATTGATATAGCAGTAATGATATTGATTAAAGACATTTATGGAATACTAGCTGGGCCCCGCGGTTTCACTCGCGTTGTACCCGTTCCCGTGGGAATTTCGGGATGAAAAATAGATGTTGGCCGATTCTCAGACCTACTCAATATGCTCACAAAATTTAATGAAAATCGGTCAAGCCGTTTCGGAGGAGTATGGTAACGAAAACTGTGACACGAGAATTTTATATATTAGATGAATTTAAAGGAACTACGTTTACGGATACACTTAACTTTTATTTTAAATTTTTATCTCACATTCCAGCCCCTTTACTGAATCTGTAGTTACAGAATACTGAGGTGAAAATGTAAAATAAGAGAATTGTAGCCGTAAAAGTAGCTTCAATTCAAAATGAGTAATTATCGCCTAAACCTATGAAATGGAGGTAGAGAATTAGAAAATGATTTCATTACTAAAATGTTGATTTAATACCTTCTACCTAAACTGCAACATAATAATTTAAACTCCTGCTCAAAATACACGAGCAATTTACCGTCTCAAAATTCACAAATTGCCCGTAAATACTCCGGAATCTAACACAACCAAATTTGAACCTTATCGAAGTGGGATAAACTATTAGTATTAAACGCACAATTTTAACGCAAGTCAAATTGAAATTAATAAACAGCAAATGGGTGGCCGATAGTGGCATTTCGATCTGACCACTACTGTCCTTCGGATAGCACGTAAAATTATCTGTCCCGGTTTTTTCAATCGACAGACAATGTTGGAGGCCTTTAGACGGTCATAAGTCTACGCAAACTTACTTACGTTTTTTTGTGGCAAGATGGGGTACTTAAGGTTTAAAGGTCAATAATATAAAAAATTACATAGTGAGATAATCATATTTATTTTGTAGTTAACAACTTATTATTACTATTCTAATATTTGGTGTCATAAGGAACTTTTAGTTAAACATTTAAGAGAAAAAAATAAAAAATAAAAAAGGTGTTTTGCCCCGTCTTGCCCCATGGTGCTGGTAAGATGGGGTGATGAGAATGATCACAGAGAAAGATGATTATTTAAGCTGGCAGAACTCGCAGACGTGGATGGCTTCGTCATCATCATCATCATCTATTCCTGCGCAGCTATTATGAGACCATCTTCCACATAGTGAGCATGATATCCACCCTTCAATGGAAACGGAATATATTTCCTCACAATACATACATGGTGGGTCCCCCCCTTCTTCACTTTCATCTCTAGATAATGAGACTCTTCGTCGTTTTGCTATTTTCGCTATTCGGCTATTCTTCTTTGAATTTTTATTATGAGCTTTTGTAGTATTCTTCTGTTTGTTTAATTCATCTCAAGATGGGGTACCCGTTACCCCATCTTGCCTGCAGAGCCATTTTCTAGCAATAAAAACAAAAGAAAAAAACAGTCAGCAATCTTAAGAAAACACAGTGCCTACCTTATTATAGGTTAGTTTAAGTGTCAATCACAGCAACACCTCACCAGCTAGCGTTATTTAACAAACCACAGTCACGTGTCAAACCTGGAGAAAATATGATAAACAATTTGCAGTAAAACACTTTTTTTGAATTTTTTCGACACGCGTGCACTTGCGAACCATCTATCGCCGGGCGACTGACAAGTGTCATGGCGGCGCATCGAACGACGAATGAACGAGCGTGATTGGTCAGTTTGAACTGTGGATTTCGCTAGGTACCCCGTCTTACCCGCTACCCCATCTTGCCACCCTCTCCCCTAATAACTTACTGGTTATAATAATAGGTACCTACTTTACTTTTTTATAATAGTTTACGCGCTGACGCGGTGAACTTCGTACCGCCGATTGTTTACATTTAATATTTTCTCACCTAAAGCCTTCCATGAACGTTCACAAATATTTCAATATCAAAAGTAGTAAAATCGGTCCCGTAATTTTCATGTATTGGCGACACAAACCAACTAGATTTTATATTATACTAGCAGCACCGCCGTTTTACAAGCGTTGTGTCCGTTTTCGTGGGAATTCCGGGATTTTTTATACATTTAAACTGCCCTCTTGAATCACTCTATCTATTTTAAAAAACTGCGTCAAAATCCGTGCAATATTATTTGAGTTTATCGCGAACAGACAGACAAGCATTTTATACACCTTCCTCTTGAATCACTCTATCTATGTATTTTAAAAAACTGCGTTAAAATCGGTGCAGTAGTATTTGAGTTTATCGCGAACAGACAGACAGGCAGACAGACGCTTTGTTTTATAATATGTAGTCATAGATGACAAAAAAACTCATAATATAGATAGATAGAACATGATAAACACTAGCGATTTGCTCGGACTCGATCGATTGACGATCTAATTGTCATCGTTTCCAATTCGTATATCTTCAACAGTACCGAATCGTATACACGTAGCCTCACTGTTTTCACGTGATGGCGGACGTAATGTAAAACAATCGATAGCAGAGAGGGGTTAAAGGGAAACCCCAGTGTTTTGATTGCCGCGAATTTGATGCATATCGCTCGGTACGCGGCGTGATTTATATTGCTTTTGGAAAAATTGGAGTTGTTATAGAGTCATACCTTTGCATGTTAGTAATGTATGGGTGTTTATTTTTTCAAGTCGCGGCGCACAAAACCACAGATTACTAAATAGTTACTACGTAAACAAAACTGTGTACGATATGTCTGTGTAGTATGTGTATGTAAGATCGTGGCTCCCGAATGAACCGATGAAATACTTCACGCATGTACTTTTCAAACAACCTATTCATACTTATACGCCCGTACTCAAAGACGAAAAATAAATAAATATACCCGGAAAAATTCACTCACAGTTAATTAGACCCAAACTAAGCTCAAAGCTTGTATGGAATCTAACTAATTGATACTAATACATATAATACATACACAAATCCTAACTAATATTATAAATGCGAAAGTAACTCTGTCTGTCCGTCGCGCTTTCACCCCAAAACCGCTGATCCGATTGGAACGAAATTTGGTACACAGTTAGTCCTGAGCCAGTGAGAGGACATGGGCTACTTTTTCTCGCGAATTTCCCTCGGGAACAGGTACAACGCGGGTAAAACGGCGGGGCGCGGCTAGTACTTTGTAAGAATTTAGGTTTAAAGATTATTTATTTCTCAAAAGACAATACAGTCACTTACATGAGAAATTATAACTAATGATTAATATTTCACAATGAGTTGACAGTCGTAGTAGTGTGATCAATTCACTCGCACTTACTATAATTACTCACTCACCCGATCAAACTTTCTCATACTTTTCTATAAACTCATCCTAATATGCATATTACAAATACATACACAGAACTCAAACTCATTTCATATCGAACGTTAAACACTAATATTTTTATATGCCTACTAATTCACAAGTACGAATAACATCACCTCTTAAAGATAAAACTTCCTAAACACTCATAATGACGCGTAACTCAATATACATTCTCTCCCCTCTATATTACGAAAGTAATCAAATTGGGTAAGATTCGGCAACTTAGGTGTTTGAGGTGCGATAACAAACACGTCAAGTACATATAGAAGTTTATATGAAGGAATATGTACCTTTATTTACTTTTAACATACTTTCCATGTCAGAGGCCTTTGGCGGCTCTATAACTCTGACACCAGGATTGGTCAAGTTGACCATCCACTCGATAAGAAGAAGAACATACTTTCGGCGTGGCTTCACTAAGGGATGTTAGCTCATTGCGATTGGAGTTTTTAGACCGCCTAAAGGCCACCGACATGGTCTGACGATTGAAACATCCGGGACCGACTGCTTATTGTGCCCTCTGAAGGACAGTACCGCTCAGACAGAAATGCCACTATCGGCCACCTATCCAAGTAGGTGCCGAGCTGCAAATTGCTTTACAATTGCATTGAACTAACATCGCTTAGTCCAACTGCGCCACGAGCGCTACGCCATGGAAATCACAGCATGTTACGAGTACATGAATTGAACGACTGTAAGTACAGTAAGTACTTGCATCTTTCACTGGTGCAATAAGATAAACCTTATTAAGTTCTGTTTAATGTACCAAAAAATTAAAGTGAAGAATATCTAGCGTAACAGTAATAAAGGTAGGTACACAATCTAAAAGTGCACTCTACCAGGCTTACGTCGCACTATACCAGACAAGCGGTAAATTTGTAAAGACAGAAAATATACCTTTGAAGTGCTTTTAGACTTTCGCAATAAGTTGCTGCTGTTTCAATTTTGAGAGTTTTTTCTATATTGATGTTGATGGAAAATTAAAATGGCAAGTATTTTAATTTTACTATTCATTGAAACGTACGTTAATGTCATTATTATTTGTTTTAACGGGAACTTACATACGAACGGAGGAAAAAAAAAAAGTATTTTAATGTTGAGTCGTTCAATATTACGCTACGTCACGAGTTTTAATTAACATGTGAAGTAGAGTAAACTCGTAATCTACAGCGTCCTGTGATTTTACCCGCAATGTGCCTATTCCCGTGGGAACTTTGGAATGAAAAATATAAGCCTATAACCTTTCACATAATTATTTTGTAATACCTACATAACTAATTTCAACGGGAAGGTTATAAGCTATTTTTCATCCCGAAATTCCCACGGGAAAGGGCACAATGCGAGTAACACCGCGGGGCGTGGCTAGTATGATAATAATGCCAATATATTTCAACTTCAAGTTAAGATTTCAGTTCGACATTTAAATATAGAGTCGAGCATTCAATTTTATTGACAACTTCATAATATCGAGTGTCGCGAGTTGAAATTCAATTCGAATGAAATGGAATCGATGGTAATCGAATCGGAAAAACAATCGTCTTGATATCGAATACTATAAATCGGATACTATCAGACTATATTTTGAACTAGTAGCACCCCGCGGTTTTACCCGTGGTGTGCCCGTTCCCGTAAGAATTTCGGGATGAAGAATAGCTTATATTCTACCGTTGAATGTAGCTATCCAATAAAAAAAGAATTATTCTATTCGGATTGGTAGTTTCTGATATAAACGCGTTCAAACAAACATACTCTTCTGCTTTAAATTAGTATAGAAGCGTATGAATTTTACAGCAAATTAACACGGTTATTAATAAACTAGCAGCGCCCTGCGGTTTTACCCGCGTTGTGCTCGTTTCTATAGAAATTATTGGACAGAAAATGCCTGAAACCTTCCAGTTGAACGGCTATCCATTGCAAAAATAATTATTCAAATCGAATTGATAGTTTCTGAGCACGTTCAAACAAACACAAAATAAAACCTTTATTATTTTAGTATAGATTTATCACAGCATTCACAGCAAAATCCGTTTATTTTTTCAACCTTTTAAAAAACACCATTCCAAAAACGAAAAAAAATACTTTCATAAAAAAACAAAAGCTCATCGTTCCATTTTCCAATAAAATTTAAAAAATATAAAACTGTAGGTTCCACAAACGTTTCCGCTGGCTACGTAAATCTAAACTCGTATTTTATTAAACGAACCAAACGTAAATAACAATCAAAGGCGAGTCGTGGGCAACAGGAAACAGATTCTGTTGTCCAATAAATCTGAATTTTTCAGTGTTACTGCTGAAGGTCGCTGAAGTGTCCTTTGGCCAAACCCTGGTTTATGTTCCAGTAATTTACAATTTGCAACTGCCTTTCATTTCATAAAAGGGCACCGTTTTTTATATTATGTTATAACGACGACGGATGAAGTCGGTTTTTTTGCTTTAAAAGGTTTCACTTAGAATGAACTTATAAGTACTGTGAAATTTTATAATGTATGTGGTGTTTGTGGAGGTCTATAGAAATAGTTCTCGAATAGCTAAATACAATTATTTTTAAATATGTGCATTAAAATATTTTTAAGAGTACACACCTCAAAGATGATAAAGAGAAACATTTTTGAGATAAAATGCAATAAAATAATATAATTATTAAGCTATTGCATAGCTTCTATCGCGGGCCTTGAGCGCGGGGACTGAATCCAGAAATTCCGTAACGAAAAAACCTCACGGTGCAAAACCTCACGCTCCTCAAACATTGCCTACGTATAAGCCCAGAACACAACGTTAGCGCGATGCAGACATTCAGCACACTAACGCCATCTAGTGATACAAAAAATAACTATGCAATAGCTTTACCGCGGCAGTCCCCGAGTGCCACACGTCTTTTTTTTTGTTTTCCGCGCATTCACTCGCAGTTTACTCGTTCGTGTGAATGTAGGTATATAGGTACATTTTATGTCCAACTCTTACTGTAGCGCTCGTGGCTTAGTTTGAATGAGTAGTGTTAACTCATTGCGATTGTTAAGCAACGTGCAGCTCGGCCCCTACTTGGATGGGTGGCCAATAGTGACATTTCTATCCGAGCGCTACCGTAAGCACGCGCTTCGGAGGGCGCGTTAAACCACTAATTAAATTTCTATTAAAGAAGCATTTGACGCCTCTGAGTATGAACGTAAGTTCGTTTCTATATATATTACTAGCGGCGCCCCCCGGTTTTACCCGCGCTGTGCCCGTTCCCGTGGGAATTTCGGGATAAAAAAATAGCCTATAACCTTCCCGTTGAATGTAGTTATCCATTACAAAAAGAATTATTCAAATCGGTTCAGTAGTTTCTGAGATTAGCGCGTTTAAACAAACAAACAAACAAACAAACAAACAAAACAAACTCTTCAGCTTTATAATATTAGTATAGATATACATATTTCATGCTAGAGCTAATCACAGAACCATGTCAAAAAGCACAAACTATGCCCAAAAGTTTAGTTTTAAAATATTACCAGGAAAGAGGGAAAAATATGTCTTTTATTATACTATTTCTTTAAATAAAACAGATTCCGCTCTGTTATGGAGCTGAAGCCAAAATATTTAAGGAACGAAATGGTTTTCTAATATTTTATTTGAGGCTATTCCACTGCAGTACTACGGCTGAAATCCCGCATTGCTGGAAATGTTTGCATGCAACCTTCCCGGAATCCTTAAACCCAACTACTGCATTTAATTTATATTTATAGTTGCTTTTATTTTGGCAAGGGTTCAGTCACGAATGGTGAAGTTTGGGGAATCATGCTGTATAATTATAGTGGTAGAATATAATTGCTAAAAACCGCATTCAAATGCATACCGCTTAAGATTTCACTCCATTTCTTTTTGTTTTAAAAGACTTACAATACAAACTATTAATATAGTAACAATTCTTATTCACACAAAACAGCTTCAGGTTTCGTTCATTCATTTCGTATAGTGTTCATATTTAGTGGTCATCCCTGGTGACAGAGTTCAGACAGTCGCCTTCCGACATGGTCTAACGAATGAAACAACCGGGACCGACTACTTAACGTATTCGTATGGTAGCGCTCAAATAGAATATTCAGCTTTTGCTGAAAATCACCAAAAAAGGTAACATAATACAAACGTATTAGGAACAAGAACACAAACAATATAGTAACTACGTTACGTATACTGTGTACAAACAAACATCATACATTTAAATCTTCTATTAATCAGCTTATGTATTGTACAGTGTACACTTATCAACTAAGTACACACCGTGAGATAACTAAGTTAGCTACAGGTAGTGCAACTTTGAGCGTCAGGAGATAGGTTTAATAGCAGTCTAAATTGAGAACTAATATTGTAAACCACCGGGGTGTATTTTGCTAATGCGCTATGGAAAGTTGTGAAGAGAGTGATGTTAAATAGCTCGTTTGATATTGTGTGTCTGGGTCGATTTACAGTAAGCAAGGCTACTTTGTTAGATTTTGACATTTCATTATTAGTTGCGGAAGTTTTATAATAACAAAGTTTTAACGTTTCTAATCTTAAAGAGCATACTAAGGACTTTGTCATATTTAAAATCATGTAGTGTGTAAATTATGTATTAGTATTTTCTTACATTTCAATTTTAAGTTTTTTACCCCTAAGAAATCCTTGAAATAGTACTTTCTTAAAAATATATTTAAAAAACCTAAATATAAAAAATACTTCTCTAGAAATAGTAAAAATATATTTCAGAATCAACCTTTCAGTGTACTTGAAACACAATATACTTCCAAATATATCTCATACGGTTTGTTTCATTACATTATCTTGTTACGTTAAAATATAGAAGACGTTCGCGTCGGCAGATCTCGTTGTTCGAATAATGGCTGACTCCGACATTTATATAGAGACGTCGAAATGCTACTTCAATATGGAATTGAAATTACAACGGGAATAGGTTTCGATTCTCCGTGTTTCGATATTATTATATACATTTAGAGGTACATAGGTGCTACTCAATTATGTTATTCAGTGATAATATATCAGTACATGTACAGGGGAGGATTAGGCGTAATCAATAAACAATCGAAATCACTACATAGTATAAAACAAAGTCGCTATTTTTGTCTGTTTGTTTGTCTGTTTGTCTGTATGCTTAAATCTTTAAAATTACGCAACGGATTTTGATGCGGTTTTTTGTAATAGGTAGAGAGATTCAAGAGGAAGGTTTTAATGTAAAAAAAATCCCGAAATTCCCACGGGAACGGGCACAACGCGGGTAAAACCGCGGGGCGCTGCTAGTATACAATAAAATAAATAAAGGTGGTTTTTAATTGGACAGACTGCCTGTCGTATATTTCATACACATTAAATAAATGGATATGTGCTTTTGGTATTCATGTTTTATCAATATACAATTCATAAATAAATAAATAAATGATAATTGTACATACTAAACTATTTATTAGTATTAGAGAGGAAATGTACATTTCTAGGACTAAACAGTTAGCTCATTGCGATTGTTCAGCAATGTACAGCTCGGCCCCTACTCGGATGGGTGGCTGTTAGTGGCATTTCTATCTTAGCGCTACCGTGCTAAAAGGCACGTTAAATTATCGGACCCGGTTGTATTAATCGTCAGTCCATGTCAGAGGCCATGAGGCAGTCTAAAAACTTCGACACCAAGATGGCCACTAACTACTCGAAGTGCCTTTTTTAGTAATGTTCTACAATATCAACCATGCAAGTATGACTACTACCACTTACGCTAGTTATGAAAGAAATTAGTAGCATTATCTTTCGGTAAAGAGGTTATCATAATTCTCAGAATCGATTGCGATTTCAATAGAACGCGAGCGAAATTGCCATTTGCAGTCTAGAAACTCTCTAAACGAGCTCTCGTTAAATAAATGAAATAAGAAAATTAATCAAACAAGATCTAAAACAAAACACCCTCCTATCATAATAAATCTCAGCCAACACAGTACTGTTCAACAACTGCAGAATTCTATCTCAATTCTATTTCAACTCTGCACTTAAACTTCTCTCTAGTTTTACTTATTCCATTGCATTTTTTAAGAATCTTAACACGGAAAATATTCCTTTTGTTTCTAAACAATGTAGATTGAAGGTGGGACGAAAAAGGAAAGTCCTTTTTTATCTTTTCTTTCTCTCGAGTCGTGTAGCTCGGTGACTTACCGCCCTCGTGTCTGTACACTTTTCACTTTGAGAATACCGTATGAAGTTTTTATATTCATTTCCTTAATTAAAAGTCCTTGTACGGTTTCAAAGTGCGGGTAAAACGTGTCAAGTGGGTGTAATTTATTTTTATATTGCTTTGTGGAAACACCGTATGTGTTGACAGAATGGAGGTATAGGATTATTTATTAAAATATGACTTTTTATATTCAACGGATAATGCTATTTGGACTTTTATAGGAACACTAGCAGCGCCCCGCGGCTTTGCCCGCGTTGAGCCCGTTCCCGTAGGAATTTTCGAAAATCCTTTCTTAGTGTGCACTTACGTCACTTGAAGAATCTTCCTGCCAAATTTCTTGTTTCTAGGTGGAGCGGTTGAGGCTGTGCGTTGATTATCAGTCAGTCAAGACTTTGAATTTTATATATATAGATTTCTACGTTGTCATAGATTTTTTACAGCAACGTTAGTAAACAAGGTTATTAATGAAATACAAAAACAAAGTATAAGCTTGTAATGTCCCACTGCTGGGCAGAGGCCTCTCAGCTCACCGAAGATGTCAGTGCGATGAGAAGATTAGGCATACTCACCACGCTTGCCTAATGCGGGTTTCTGATCTCAAACCCGAGTAATGTTTGAAAAGTGGGAAACGCGTTTTCGCTCAACCCGGGACTTGAACCCGGCTCCTCAGTTTTAGCAGGCGAATTCACATACCACTAGAGGTGAATTGACAGGGAAATACAAAATATTATGATTTATTTACTGTTAGATATATATGTTTAAGTTTAATTTAATTAAATAATATAATGAATTACTCAAATTTGTTGTAATTTTACATAAATATGTTGAAAATATATCCTTACAGAGATAATTTTTTACAAAACCAAAACTAGACGACAGTCCCACTCTAGAAGCCGAAGAACAATACATGTCTGAAAAAAACATCTAAGGCAACAAACGTTGAAAAACACTAATAAGAACCTTTATCAAGGCGGTAGGCGGTAAAAACATATAAGCATCGCTCAAGCAGCGGAGCTATCGCAAATCATAGACTCATTCAGGACTATAATTAACTGCACTATACCTTAGGGGCCGTTTATACTGTCCGCCAAGACACATGCGACACCCGACGGTAATTTATGTAACTTGGTTATGTGTTGAGTATACTAAGAAAACTCTAGTGGGTTTCAATAATAGAATAAGTCTGCGATTTACTAGTCGCTATAGTTAATTGCGTTTTAATAAATTGTGTAGAAGGGACGGAAGTTGGTAGTTTTAAGTGCTGTATCTTTGTGTATAACTTTGATATAGTTTGAAGGAAGTAGTAAGGAATGACAGTAGAGTCTATCTGTAGAGAAATTTGAGGTTTTTCACGAATGTAAGTTAGGTTAAATTGTATAGGGAAGTGTTTGGTTTTTAATGTTAGGGACTGTCAATTTCGACCTGTTTTTTCTGGATTAAGATCTATGATATATCTAAATCTCAATTATTGGAAAAACAGGTATAGTCTAGTCTAATCTAGCCTTGTCGAGAAAAGGCTAGATATTTATTTTAATTTTAATCAGATATTTTGTATTATGGGTTGTTAGATTTTTTCAAAAGATTGATGATTCTTATTTTATTCCAAGTCAGTGGATAAACATAATGAAATAATTTCGAATGTAAGCAGAATTACTTAAAGATTCTTTTGGTGCCGACAAGAAAGGTTCTTGACAAGTTTTTAAATGAAAAGCGATTTGATTTAAGATACGGCACGAATTCCTTGTATTTTTTAGATTTATTTTGTTTTAGACATTAAACGTTGTATTTTCGGCGTTTTTAATTTATTTCATCATTTTAATTCCAACTCAGAAGTATTCATTAAAAAGTCAAGTGAAAAAAAAAACGACAACAAAGCGTGTCAAATTTCGCCATTGAACGCTCGCTCTGTTGAACTCACCCGTGCCGGTTCCAATGTTTTAAACTCACTACATTTAACGACATTTGTACTCGTATATTTAGTATTCAAGCTCAATTTTAAAACGAGTAGCTGTTTTAAAATTGAGCTTGAATCCTCAATCTAAACATCCCACAACAAACAAAACTAAAACTTTTTAGTTTCATAAAAGGCGGTCCTTATGAAGTTATTTAACATCGGTATGGAAGACTCCTTAGAGTTTTAATTATTTGCAGTAGGTAATGAAATATAACAGCATGCGTAATCATTTTCTGTTTTAGTAAATGGTTAATTAATAGCTCCATCAGCTCTGAGACGTAAGAAATCATAATTTGAAATGCTGATTTCAAGAATTTGTCGATTACTTGTAAGTATTAATTTGATTATCTATACTAATATTATAAAGAGATAAAATTTGTAAATTTGTTTGTTTGTACCTATATTCGAGCTAATCTCGGGAATTGCGAGTCCGATTTGAATTATTATTTTTGTAATAGATAGCCACATTCAACTGGAAGGTTATAGACTATTTTTCATCCCGAAATTCCTACGGGAACGGGTACAACGCGGGTAAAACCGCGGGGCGCTGCTAGTTATTATTAAAGCGTTTCTCTTTTGAGTCACGACACAAGCCCGGTTTTTGAGAGGCATGCGAGGGGATACAGATTCAATTCCTAGGAAGATGTATTTTTACTATTTATTGTCTATGCATGTAGATTATGTTTAGTGGTTCGTTATTTAAAATAAAAAAATAAAAAGGTGTCGTTTAAAAAGGTTTCATTACTATTTAACAAAGTAAATTACATATTATATTCAATTGAAGTATGAAATAACTAATAAAGATGTGATTTTCTTTATTTTCTAGGTTTTCATAACAATAACACATTTTGTTATTGTAATGTCATCTGGTATGTTTTTCTAAAGATTATTAATACTCGTAAAATAAATAAAGGTATATAAACAAAGCTCAGCTTAACTGATAGTTAACACTACATATTATACAATAAAGTCCCCGGCCGCGTCTGTCCGTCTGTTCGCGATAAACTCAAATATTCTGCACGGATTTTGACGCGGTTTTTTTAAATATATAGAGTGATTCAAGAGGAAGGTTTATATGTATACAATTTCCCGAAATTTTCCCGAGAACGGGCACAAAGTAGGTAAAACGCGGGGCGTTGCTATTTTTTCTATAGAAATGTCAGTGATAGTGATACGGTGATGACACAATCCCATACATTTTGGCAGAAGACAACCGAATATAATAAAGTTGTATTAATAAGCGTTTGGGGTACCTTTGCCCAGTTGTGGGACAATATATAGGGTGAGGAAACACTAACACAAATTTGAAGAAAGAGCTAAGTATTTTCAGTAACTATACATGATTATTGACGTGGATTTCTGAGTCATATTTGCGGAGGGGTTTTTATAATCATTACATAGTATAAAACAAAGTCGCGTCTGTTTGTCGTTTGTCTGTTTGTATGTATGCTTAAATCTTTATAATTACGCAACGGATTTTGATGCGGTTTTTTGTAATAGGTAGAGTGATTCAAGAGGAAGGTTTTTATGTAAAAACATTCCCGAAACTCCCACGGGAACGGGCACAACGCGGGTAAAACCGCGGGGCGCTGCTAGTTTCTTTAATATAACTTGTTTTTTAGATACAAGTAGTAGTAGCAGCGATGATTCTTCAGAATCATTGGACTCATCGGATATTTCAGGTTTGAACTTTGGGCATTTTTAATTCAATGAATTACAAATAATAAAATTTAAAGTTGTGCTCTGCAATTGGATTTTGTGCTCTTTGTTTTTACTTTGGTAAATGGAAAGTTATTATTTATTTCATTACAGACACAGAATTAGCTAAGCAGATTGATGAAATTAAAGGTAATAAAGAGAATAAGACACATTAATAACTTGTGTGGGTTTCTGGTTTTATAGAAAAATGTTGGAACTGGTTGATCCAGTTCTTAAGCCATTCCAAAGGCCTAAAGGCTTCATACAAAAGTGACCCGTCGCCTGGCGTAAAGGCGGTTATGCCTCAATCTTCTTCTTCTTATCGAGTGGATGGTCAACTTGACCAATCCTGGTGTCAGAGTTATAGAGCCGCCAAAGGCCTCTGACATGGCTCATGTAACGACTACTATCCGTAGAAAGTAACCGGGACCGACGGCTTAACGTGCCCTTCCTCAATAGTACTACTTTCACCTAAGTCGAATGCAGTTGATGTTATATCGCCAACGTCAATTATATGTTTAAATTTACATAGACGAATGAATGAATGAATGAAATAATAAGTGAATGAATGAATAAATCAATAATACACTGAGTGAATTGAATGAATGAAAGAATGAATGACTAGGGCCCTGACTGTCACTAATTGTCAACACCTTATTATTTGACTGTTGCGTCAGTGCTGAATGCGGCGGACTATAATCTATTTCTTTTGGATTGGCACAAAATGTGGTTAAAGGTCGTCAATTTTCCAGCCGAAGACGATTGCTTCTGAAGAGGAAAAAGGTTTAGAGATAGGGTAATAATGAAATATAATTACTAAACCTTTTTCCTCTTCAGGAGCAATCGCCTTCGGCTGGAAAATTGACGACATTGGTCCACATTTTGTGCCAATCCAAAAGAAATAGAGTACACACTGCAGCGGTCACCGCATTTTGCATGCAAGAAACAACATACTGTAAAGTAAAGTAAAGTAAAGTAAAGTATTAGCCTGTAATGTCCCACTGTTGGGCAAAGGCCTCTCGTCTCACTGAAGATATCAGCACAGTGAGGAGGTTAACATACTGTAATAGCGATAATTAATTTCAGGCGCTATCACGATCGATCGATATAAAAAGTTGTTACGTAAGTTTTTGTGAACTTATTTTTTCTTTATCATTTTCAATTAAGAATATTATTTAATTAGTTTTATGTTTCTTGCAGTTGATGAGCAAATAAAAGCTGGTAAATAGTATTTTGTTGCTTATAACGCGATAACTGCGGTATGCACATATGCACATACATTTATTATCTTTTTAATTTAATTTATCTTCAAATAAGCAGCACTTATGGTTCAATACAACATAATAAATATGATCCATTTCATTACTCCCAAAAGATTACAAATGGTTTAGATATCTTTAAATTAATATTTAATAGAAATTTCTGGTCACCGAATCTGTATTTAATTATCGAAAGACATTACTCTTAGTGAAATAGAAAGAATAAATGACTTCATTAAAACTTTTATTACAGAAAATCAAGAAGTGAAGTACTTTGATGATTTACTCAAAAACGTCAAAAAAATGTTCCGTAGGTATTCAAGAAAAATCTTGTAAATGCTCGTATATAAAGAAGAAAAGCGGAGTTGATCGGAACGAAGCACAATTATTAACCAGCTGGCAGCGCCTAGCGGTTTTACCCGCGTTGTGCCTGTTCCCGTAAAAATTTCGGGATGAAAAATAGCCTGTAACCTTCCTGATGAACGTGGCTATCCATTACAAAAAGAATTATTCGAATGGGATTGGTAGTTTCTGAGATTAGCGCGTTCAAACAAACAAACAAATTCTGCAGCTTTATAATATTAGTATAGATAGGATAACATCTTTAAAATCTTTGTAATGAGTTATGATTGGTCCATTGGTCAATGTGGCTTCGATCCGGTCAGCTTCATCTCAATGAAATACATCTCAGACCTTAATTCAAATAACTTAACAAATTTTACTTTTGCAGAATCGACATAAAACAAGACATTGAAATAATAACCATTTCGAAATTGTTTCTGAGTTTCATTATTAGAGTTCCTTTCTTATTGATCCTAGAGTTATGTGATACTGTGGTGTCTACTAATCATGTCAAATGCAGGATAGCAACATAACATGGTATATCTAATTCTGATGGATTGGTACGCTAAAGTTAATATACTTCTACGAGTAGTTTTGCTAAGTAAGGTCGAATAGGTCGGTAGCCCTGGTACCCCTGGTGCCGGAGTTTTAGACCGCCTAAAGGCTTCCGACATGGTTCTAGTTTTTCTAAAGATTTATGACACAAGCAAATATCTCAAAATTAGACCCAGACGTTCTTGAGTTTCAGCAAGACAAACGAACTACGATTAATTTTTATATATGTATATACAATTTTACAAAATCCTCGACATTTACATATAATATGAATATATAAGTAATACAAAGCTGGCTTCCTGCCAAAAACTGAATTTCTATACACGAAACATGCGGCTACCCTATTTCTACTCTATCCTGCAAGACTCATTTGCATAAATTGGTGGAAATTGCTGAGTAAAGTGGCATGCAGTCGCCGAGATAAGGTTTAAAGTACTAACTGGAGGTTAAAACAGTGAATTATGTAAAAATGTGTAAAATCCCCGCTCTAGTGATGTGGGTTGAGCTTGTAATCCTGAAAAAATATAATTTTAAAGCTATTCTAGAAGAAAAAACCCGGAGAAGTTGTATAAGAATCTGGACACATTATATTCACACCTTTAGTTAGCCTATTTTAATTTTTTATTTTGTTTAATTGCCTTTTTACGTGCTACAGACGTTTTTGTCAATGATAGTGAAGTAGGTAGGCGGCTACTTTTAATGCCAAAATTACCAAAAGGGTACAACCAAAGGGCACTGGTAGTAATAAAAATAGAATAAAGTTTAGACACAACCAGCCTTAACATAAATTCCTTGAATTAAAGAGTTCAGACATACGAGTATCATTAAGGCCTTGCTTACAAAGTGCCTCAGACTTCAAACGGTAAACAAAGCGAACTAATGCATGCCTTCACATGCATGTACATTATGTACTTTGATGTTAATCTAATTAAAATATGGCGGGCGTTTTATCCATACTACCTTTGTGGAAGAATTAGTTCTGTAAGGAAAAGCTTGCTAAAAGCAAGGGAATTTTCAAGAAGTAAAGCAAGGAATTGTATTAATTTGTACATAATTCAAAGCAAGATAAAACGAATAAAAATCTACATAGATATTGTCAGTTTTTCATGAGGAAAGAGTTTAGTTTCAGTTGATTTTAGACGAAATTGTTTATACAGGTTACTATTTTATTTTCTATAGACAGTTTTATTTAAATGACTTGTCTGACCTTCCATAGAACACGCCCACTTGCAGCTTGAAGACTCGGTCAATTATAACGACGCTTTACGCTTATCGTATTAGACAAATTGTTTTATGGAATCTAGCTAACTGGTGCTATACATACACTTTATATTAATATCTAATTGACACCCAGAAGTCGTCGCCAACAACTATGTCTGCAGATTGTTGACTCGTGGTGTAATCGAACCCGCCACCCCCGACACAGTAAGCGCTCTCACATACTACATAACTGACGGCCTTATCTATATTGTTGGATACGATTGTTAACCATGTTCACATCACTCCACAAGATTAGCTTTCACAAAAATCGATTCAAGGGACATTACCCTTTACAGTGTTGACTACACTAGAGTACTCTTCGTAATAGTTTTTAAATGGAAAACAGTCGCATAAGAAATGGGTTAAGTGCTAAATGGATTTGCATAAAACGATAAACCGTGAAAAGAGGCTGTAACACGATATTTCTTGGTAAAAATGAGGGGTTGTGAAGATTTTTAAGACGTCACCATGATGTGGACTTACGACTTTTTGGCGCCTTTTTGGGTTGACAAAGTTATGCTTTCAGTGGGTGTCATTTTGTTTCTCGCTATACATGTAATATGGTTTTATTTTGCTTTGAGTTTTGAGTCCTCTCCGTGTGAGAATCTGTCGTGCTTAGTATTTGGTATTTTAGATCAACATTGATTAGATAAACGCCACTAGATGAGACGCTTAACAGTCATTCCAACACCCTCATCTTTCGATCAACGAGTGGCACTTTACTGTGAAAAACTCACTCATTGCTCGGTGTGAATGTTAAATTACGTTTCCTAACATAGGTCTATACTCGTCTTTATATTTCTTGTTTGTGACAGACAGATCTATTCAACAGGTTGTATAGAACTTTGATATTGACGCTAGTTGATTGCTGTTTTAGTATTCATTAAGTAATTAATTTGAATAGTCTTATGAAAGTTATCGCGTTCATTATTTATTGCTTTTGAATTATTTGTATCAATCTTGCATCAATAAGTGAGATGACAGCAGAAATTCTACTTTGTAGTCTTAGTAACGCTAAACTATAGTAAACATACAATAATAATGAAAAACTTTATGATAATGGATGTACGAATGTTTGTTACTTAACTCCTGAACAAATCAAATTACAGGGCACATATGCTAAATAGTTGTCAAAATGTCTGAAAACCGCATACACAGTGTACAAACTTATCGACCCCCCTAGAATATTTTTGACAGCAATGGGAGTCTTAACTTAATAAGTTACCCACTGCTAAACACCCATTTATTAACCTGCTAAGATGAACTATAAATGACTACTTTTCCCAAGACATTTAATTAAGCTATTGTTTTTGTTTCTATCTAATAAAACTCATAAGAACTTTTATAAGTAAAACCACTTATGACGAGGACATAACATTTAACAAACTGACGAAATTCCCCAAAGTATACTTTATGACCCGCACGTGACCGAAATTTTCGTAGTCGTTTCGTAGCACTACTACGAGATGTAATAATCCGGTCAAATTAAACCAAAAAATGAGGGTGAGTTTGCATAAAGTCCCAACAAGCTGAAAATCAGGAAAATTGTTGAAAACATAATTATAAACAATGTGTAAAAGTTCCCCATCATTCCCGTGTATGGAATTTTTTTTATTCAAGGTCAAATGTCAAAAAAGAGTGTTTTTCGCGAATATCTGAAAAACGGTGCTATGTAGCAAAAAAAAGTGTATGATGAAATGAAAGCTTATAAAATTCTCTATAACTTTAATTCTATCCACTTTTTCCATATTCCAAACCGTTATTGAACTACACGCTCCAGAAATGTCAAAATTAAGGACCTCGGGCAGGTAACTATGGAGCCTGCCCCAATGCTCAACAGTGACATGACCCATGTCATTTGAAAGGTCTTGAAGAGTTGTACAAGTTACTCCTAGACAGTTATATCGAATTCGATGGCCAACTCGGTGTTTTCGACCACCGAAGAATTACCACTGGAGGTGCTGTGGAGCCTGGACGGAATGCTCAACAGTGACATGACTTACGCATTTGAAAGCTCTTACAAGTCACTTTTTGATAGTTATGTCGAAATCGACGCCAAACTCGGTGTTTTCGACCACCGAAGAAAAAACACTAGGTGTATGTGAAATAATGTGCAGTTGACCCTGATCGTATTGCTCAACAGTGACATGACTAATGTCATTTGAAAGCTCTTACAAGTCACTCCTTGACAGTTATATCGAAATCGACGACCAACTCGGTGTTTTCGACCACCGAAGTATCGACACTGATCGTATTGCTCAACAGTGACATGACACATATCATTTGAAAGCTCATAAAGAGTTTAATAAGTCACTCTTTGATAGTTATATCGAAATCGCCGTCCAACTTAGTGTTTTCGACCACCGAAGAATGGAGTTGGGCTATGCCATACCGAAGTATCGACGCTGATCCTAATGCTCAAAAGTGACATGACTTATGTCATTTGAAAGCTCTTGAAGAGTTGTACAAGTCACTCTTTGACACTTATATCGAAATCGACCGCCAACGCGGTGTTTTCGACCATCGAAATATCGACACTGGGTGTATGTGCAGTTGACCCTGATGGTATTGCTCAACAGTGACATGACCTATGTCATTTGAAAGCTCTTGAAGAGTTGTACAAGTCACTCTTTGACAGTTATATCGAAATCGACCGCCAACGCGGTGTTTTCGACCACCGAAGAATCGACACTGGGTGCATGTGCAGTTGACCCTGATGGTATTGCTCAACAGTGACATAACTTATGTCATTTGAAAGCCCTTGAAGAGTTGTCCAAGTCACTCCTTGATAATCCGGTC
The DNA here is from genome assembly GCA_951394245.1 of Cyclophora punctaria. NCBI lineage: Eukaryota > Metazoa > Arthropoda > Insecta > Lepidoptera > Geometridae > Cyclophora > Cyclophora punctaria. The sequence continues at coordinate 9,951,094 of OX596170.1, read as the reverse complement.
AATTTAGACCAAAAAATGACAGTAAAGTTACATAAAGTCCCAACAAGCTGAAAATCAGTAAAATTGTTCAAAACATAATTACATATAAACAGATTTCGATATAACTGTCAAAGAGTGACTTGTACAACTCTTCAAGAGCTTTCAAATGACATAGGTCATGTCACTGTTGAGCAATACCATCAGGGTCAACTGCACATACACCCAGTGTCGATATTTCGATGGTCGAAAACACCGCGTTGGCGGTCGATTTCGATATAAGTGTCAAAGAGTGACTTGTACAACTCTTCAAGAGCTTTCAAATGACATAAGTCATGTCACTTTTGAGCATTAGGATCAGCGTCGATACTTCGGTATGGCATAGCCCAACTCCATTCTTCGGTGGTCGAAAACACTAAGTTGGACGGCGATTTCGATATAACTATCAAAGAGTGACTTATTAAACTCTTTATGAGCTTTCAAATGATATGTGTCATGTCACTGTTGAGCAATACGATCAGTGTCGATACTTCGGTGGTCGAAAACACCGAGTTGGTCGTCGATTTCGATATAACTGTCAAGGAGTGACTTGTAAGAGCTTTCAAATGACATTAGTCATGTCACTGTTGAGCAATACGATCAGGGTCAACTGCACATTATTTCACATACACCTAGTGTTTTTTCTTCGGTGATCGAAAACACCGAGTTTGGCGTCGATTTCGACATAACTATCAAAAAGTGACTTGTAAGAGCTTTCAAATGCGTAAGTCATGTCACTGTTGAGCATTCCGTCCAGGCTCCACAGCACCTCCAGTGGTAATTCTTCGGTGGTCGAAAACACCGAGTTGGCCATCGAATTCGATATAACTGTCTAGGAGTAACTTGTACAACTCTTCAAGACCTTTCAAATGACATGGGTCATGTCACTGTTGAGCATTGGGGCAGGCTCCATAGTTACCTGCCCGAGGTCCTTAATTTTGACATTTCTGGAGCGTGTAGTTCAATAACGGTTTGGAATATGGAAAAAGTGGATAGAATTAAAGTTATAGAGAATTTTATAAGCTTTCATTTCATCATACACTTTTTTTTGCTACATTGCACCGTTTTTCAGATATTCGCGAAAAACACTCTTTTTTGACATTTGACCTTGAATAAAAAAAATTCCATACACGGGAATGATGGGGAACTTTTACACATTGTTTATAATTATGTTTTCAACAATTTTCCTGATTTTCAGCTTGTTGGGACTTTATGCAAACTCGAATGTCTAAATTTACCGGGGTATAACGTGTGCTACGAATAAACCGTAGTACTTCTAGTTTTTCGTGTTACGTAACCAAATGGTATGTACAGAACCGTTAAACTTTTTTTATTACATTTTGTTGTCTTGACAATCAGCTTGTTTTATCATTATTTAGTGTTTAATTATACTTATGAGTTTTTATTACAAATAATATAAAAATGAATCGCTAAATCTGTTGCTAAGCGCATAACTTCAAAACAACTGCACCAAATTGGATGATTCTTTTTTTAATGTGTTCCTTATTGTCAGGACAAGGTTTTTATATAAGAAAAATAAGGAATAAAAATCTCGAAATTCCCCCGGGAACGGGGGCGCTGCGGGTGAAACCGCGGGGCACAGCTAGTTACAAATTTAGTTATATTAAGGACCGATCTACAGAAGATTAAATTTTTATTAAAGTAAAGTAAATGATTAGCCTGCTTGCTATGTCTCACTGCTAGGCAAATGCCTCTCATCTTCCTAAAGATATCGGTACAGTGAGCGTAATCACCACACTTGCCTTGCTTTATTATTGAGAATAAATACATCAAATTCAGAATAGAAAGCTAAATTAATAGTTAAGTAAACTTTTTTGTTCAACAAAAGCTGGAAAGTCCCAAAACCGAACTCTTAACTTGTATTTCGCGAATAAGCCACGAATGTTTTTCAACTAAATCCTTCGTCAATCCGGGTCTTTGTTGAAGTGACAACGGAATAATATATCGTACTGTACAACAAATAGTGCAGAAATGTTTTGTATAAAGTGATTTGTTCGGGTAAAAGTTTTTGTTTTGATTATATTTCTATCATATCAAAAATAGAAAGAGAAGAGAATAACATAGTTTATTTAAAGAATACACAAAGAATTATGGATAAATTGATGGAATTTAAAATTAGTTATGTACTGTTATAAAACTTTAACTTACACTATAATGACAACAATATTATCTGACCTGTGAAAAAACTTCAGTCCTAAAAAATATATTTTAGAATAATTATTGTTATAACAACGCACCTATAATCACATACATATAACTATAACCACAATAATACATCGATATTGTGGTTATAGTATAAAGTAAACGAGTTACAATTTAACACCGTATCGTTACATTATAAATACCAATTACTTTGAAACGAGGACAACACTATTTACCTCAAACATTATTCAATAATATACTGCTGTTTACTTGTCAAGACGCTTATTATATGCAATATCGTTTATTTTAATACTGATTAATTTACCATCGTAAAGTTTGTAATTTATGGTAATACTAAGTTAGTCTATGGGGTAATTACTACATAGTATAAAATAAAGTCGCTTTCCGCTGTCTGTCCCTATGTATGTATGCTTAGATCTTTATAACTGCTCATTGATTTTGACGCGGTTTTTTTAATAGATAGAGTGATTCAAGAGGAAGGTTTATATGTATAAAAATGTCGCAATTCTTACGGGAACGGGCACAACGCGGGTAAAACCGCGGGGTGCTGCTAGTTAAACTTAGGATTAGTTATTTCTCTCCGAGTAATAGAGTTTTAAACTCGTCCAAACTACGAGTATTTTCCGGTACGAAATATCAATTTAACAAACTTGATTGAGTGATTAAAAGTTTACCCGCATTGTACAAGGGACAAACTTTGTAGATGAATAGTACAAAAGCAATAGCGCTCGTGGTGTAGTCTGACTAAGCGATGTTAGTTCATTGTGATTGTAATGCAACGCGCAGCTCGGCCCCTACTTGGATGGGTGGCCGATAGTGGCTTTTCTATCAGAGCGTCATCGTGCTTCGGACGGCACGTTAAACAGTCGGCCCCGGTTGTTTTAATCGTCAGACTATGTAGGAGGCCTTAGGGCGGTCTACACACTCCTACTTCAGGGTTGGCCTCCTACTCGAAATTAATGAATGACCTAAGGAATTTATGTCGAATATAATTCTATTCAATATTCATTCAATTGTCATCATCATGAATACTATTATTTCTTTTCAAAACTATCGCATACAAAATTACTTTTTCAAATGAGACTGATACATCCAGAGATTTTTTAGTTCAAACAAACAAACTACATCTTTATACTATAAAATAAACTCGATAGATATGAAGTATCATAATTTCATAATACTTCAAACCCAATGTTCAAACCACCTATACAACTAGGTGAGGCCCTAATTGTCTCTAGACAAGTTAAGCGAGTCAATTAAAGTTGTTCGAAAACAACTCGCCGTATTGTTGGTGAAACAAAAGCCGGTATTCTGTTTGCAAACCGGTTGAAAGACAATCCGGGTATCCGGTATCCGATAGTGAAGACGTCTGACGACGGATTACCTTCAGGTTTAGTACATGACTGTTGTGTAATTGTAGATGGAGTATACACTTATGTATACGATTGTAGGTAGAGTGTACACAATATGCTTGCATGCGTCTATGCAGTATTGTAGGTAGGTGGAGAAACTTAATACTTATAAATACAATAGCAGCTCCCCGCGATTTAACTGCATTGCCCGTTCCCGTGGAATTTCGGGATGAAAAATAGCCTATAACCTTTCTGTTGAATGTGGCTATCCATTACAAAAATAATTATTTAAATCAGATAGGTAGTTTCTGAGATTAGCCCTTACTAACAAACAAATAAAGTTGGAAATTTTACCTCTTTATAATAATAGTATCGATAATTACTATGGCTGGAGTGTCCACGATTACTTATAGACATGTATCTACAATCATGTACTTAGCATAAAATGATGTAGATGAACAATATCAGGTTAGTACAAAGAAAACCAAGTTGGGATGAAATCAAATTTTTAGTAGCTTGGCTACACTTTTATTTTTGTGCAATGACATTTTCAAGTCGTACTTTATTCTTTAAATATGAATATTTAGTTATAAAGTATTCACAAAATAATACTGGTTCAACAATGCTTTACATTAACGCGACTATACATACATGCACTATTATATTCTTAGTACGCTTACAGTGCTTTTTAATCAACCCTGTATAGTTACTAGAAACGCCCGTAGCAAACCATAACAAACTAGCGTCCCTCCCTCGGTTTGCTCCAGTTAATCAATATGTGTCGTATAAAAACAGACATATACAAGATAACTCTGTAAAAACAGAAATCCACCTCGAAAGCCGACGAAAACACATGTTTCTTGCTGTAATTAATTCGATTCAACAGCAGGGCGATTTCACGCCCGTATTCAGAGACGTCAAATGCTTCCTTAGAGTCCTTAGAGTCCTTCTTCCTTCATTAGAGTTTTAATGACTGATATTGACATATAATATATTTTCCTTTTAATTGAAACGTACGTTAATGTCATTATTGTTTAAACGGGAACTTCCGTACGACGGGGGCTACTGTTGAGAGTTCCTCAACACGTTTCGGTCACGTGCGGTGACCTTCATCAGGAGGTAGGTGAAGCGCTCGCGACAGCATCTCTCCATGCACTGATATAATATAAAAAAAATTGTCAATTAATTAAGTGTCTAATGAACGTCTCTGAGTCTGGCAGTAAGACTCCATCGCACTTTTAATTCGTATTTCATCACATAAACAATAAGACAATTCCTATATCATAATCTAAGCATTAGTGCCATCCATCCCAGACTATTATTACATCTAATAAGTTGTATCATAACAATAATCTCGCAATATCATTGAGCTCTTGGTGCGATCAAAATAAAACTTAGTACGAAGGCATAGAGTTCAAAATAGTGTTGTTTTCTGTACTATCATAGGTATATGTTCTTCTTGGACATAAACGGTGTAATGAAAACGGTGACCTACATATAGGAAGGATAAGATTACTGTGGACACGGTCGTTAGGGCGTCTGTTCTTTCTTATTTTTTCTTTTATTTTTTTAACGTTTTGTTTTGATGGAATTCTTTATAGTTCGGTTGAAAGGAATATACGTAATGTAGCTATGATAAATGTTTTTACTTTGATTGTCGAGTCGTAATGTCAACCAAATTACGGGTCCAGTAGTGGGGTAGGATAGGGTGATAAAAATATCTAAAATTTTAGTCATCTAGTGCATGTAATGTATGGTTAGTGGCTAACTGTAGCGTCGGAGTTTTAGACCGCCTAAAGACCTCCGCCATGGTCTATTAATTGACACAACTGGGACCGATAGTTCAAAGTCTTACCGTAGTACTATTTAGTAATCTGTGGTCTTACTGACCATAGTAACACTCAAATAGAAATTGCTAGTATCGGCTACCCATCTGAGTAATGGTCGAGATGCACGTTGCTTAACAACGTTATCGTAGATTGAGCTTCAGATCACATTATGCAATTTTTTTTGTACTAATGAAGTTTATTTGTTTTGCTTTAGAATGTAAGTTATTCGAAATAGCTATTCCTCACTGTACTGATATCTTCAGTGAGATGAGAGGCCTTAGTTCAGCAGTGCGATATTACAGGCTTATACTTTACTTTTTTTAATAATTAAGAAGCTCTTATATTCACGAATTTCACTAACGAATATACCCCATTCATTCATATGATTAATTATACCAGACAATGAACAAAAAACAGGTTTTAAACCCAAATAAAGCAAACAGCAGTCGTAATTAAAAAGGCGTATCAAATGAAATTAATTCAAAAGGGCAGAACAGGAGCCATACCATGACCTCTTAGCGCGATACAAATGCGGACCTAAACTGATTCGCTGTCAGTTTTCGTACCATGACATCAATGCGTGACAGAATTCTAGTTGCTTTGCAGATTACCTAAACTGATTCGTTATTTGTCATACTAAAGATGTTTTCGTTCATTCATTTGGTACCATGAGCGTCTATTGCGGCTTTGGTAAAGCGTCTCAGCTGTCAAAATTAGCAATTCAATTAAAGATACATTTTTCTAACATAAATTGAACCATTGTTGATATTTTTAACAACAATAAGTATGTACTTTAGTTAATTATTAATGTTTAATTGTTCCTTACTATAAACAATGCATTTTTGCAAATAACTTAATGATATTCAACTGAAAGAATTGATTAAAATGAGCGATTTTACACTTTAAAAATTAAATTAATCATACTGGGTTTTAGTACTGTATAGTGTGGGTAGAGCGCAGGGATGTACGAGTACCAACTCGTACATACCTGGCGCTCAACCTACCTAGGTATTTATGAGGGTAAACATGACTATCAATATAAATATGTAGGATATGCTTTGTTTTATCCCGAATTTCCCCAATGAAGCGAGAGCGACAAGGCACAAGGCTCTAGAATTCTGAGACTTAACTTATATTCCTGGTAAATCCATAATAGAAATAAATCTTTAACAATCGCAATGTAAATCAAACGAGCTTGAAGGTAATAATTTAAATGCTCAAAAAATATACCTATTATAATATATTTAATCTATGTCTGTATTATAAATTATAATCTATGTCTATTTTTTAATCTATGTCTATTTTATATTCTATGAATTTTATGATCTTTGCCAGTGACATTCCGAACACTTAAATCGTAATTTTATTTTGGATGTCTGTTTAAAATTATAAATAATATTGGTTTCTGGAGCAACAAATACTTTATAGTTCCAACATTTTATGATTACAAATTAGATAAAAATAATTATCGTGTGTCTATACAAACCAATGTTTGTTTTGAATAATACTTATCATTTTTAAGAGGGTCGCTTAAAAACCGTAACTTTCCGTCATTTTAATTATTGAGGTTTTCGAACGCTCCTTAATCACTTCTCTAGGAGAGAGGAAGTGACGAGAGAGGAAGTCTCTAAGAGGAAGTGACGCAATTAGCCAATCAGCAAAATGGTTTGTTCATTCATTCAAAGTGATGGCGATTCAAGTGCGATATTGTTTAAATAATGTCACGGTACGAATTGAAACGCAAACCTAAACTGATCTGCTTGGATCTTGAGACGCTATCTAAGAGGTCATGGTATGGCAGCAGTTTAAATATTGGATTTTTCATTACCATTGTGTGGTTACGATCTGAATCGAGAAGTCCAATCACGTACAACCATACGTGACTTGTCTCAGCTACGTATTGTAATTTAACGTCATAATTCTTGTAGATGATACGAATGATACGAGTTATCGTATTAACTTAAGTTTCTGAGATTAAAATATGAAAGTGAAGTATAAGTCTGTAATGTTCCACCGCTGGGCAAAGGCTCTCCTCACTGAAGATCAATATAGTTAGGAGGAAATAATATGGTTCACTAGGAATGCATCTCTCCTCACTGATGATCAGTACAGTGAGGAAGAAATAAATATCGTCAACTAAAATCGCATTTTAATGAATAGATATGCAACAAATAAAAATAGTATGAATACTTACAACTACTTACATGGATGTATACACTCTATTTTTCCTTTCCGGGAGTTAAAATGTGAACTAAGGTGGTAAATATTCCAGCCGAAGACGATTCCTTCTGAAGAGGAAAAAGATTTAATGATTTCATTATTTCAAACATAATTTAATTCCTTAACAAGCGCGATGAATCTTAGTAAAAGTAAGTAAGTTCAAATAGGTTTGTGACCAACCCTGGTGTCAGAGTTTTTAGACCGCCTAAAGGCCTCCGACATGGTCTATCGATTGCAACAACCACGATCGACAATTTAACGTGCCCTCCGAAGCACGGTAGCGCTCAGATAGTAATGCCACTATCGGCCACCCATCCAATTAGGGGTCAAGCTACAAAGACAAAGTCAAATATTTTTATTCAGCTTTGGCCCAATAGAGGCTCTTTTGAACGTACCACACGTTGCTTAAAAATCGCAATGAGTTAACATCGCTTAGTCAAACTGCTCCACAACCACAACATTAACATACAAGACTTACAAACCCTAGTTACATAGCTACGTTAGTTCATATAGATTAGCGGCAAAGTGTATTAAAATGCCAATGTAAAGTTAAACCATAAAATGCAGTTTAAATTACACTTGATTGAAACTTTACAGCCGGCATGTAAACTGCTTGTAATGAGTTTACATCAACTTGGAACTGGGTCAATTGTGTGTACTGATCAAGTATTGTAAGTTAATAAGATTAGTGTTGTAATTACGAGTACTAATGGTTTATTTTTCTTTAGTAAGTACTTTATTCCTTTTTAACTAACTTAAAAAAAGGAGGAAGTTCTCAATTCGGCTGCATGTTTTTTTTATGATTGTTACCTCATAACTTTTGACTGGGTGAACCGATTTTGATGATTCTTTTTAGAATTATAAATTGATAAGGTATCGGTGTATGCTCAATCTAATCTATAACAATAATATTTATTAAAATGCTTATAATTTTGTTCCTCCTGAACACACAACTTTTGAACAGATTTGGACGAAAATAGAAATAGTCTGGAAAAATACATAAAGTACTTTTTGTTCCTAAATTCCCATGGGAACGGGTACAATGCAGGTAGACGGGCGATGCTAGTCATAAATACTAAAGAAAGATGCTACACTAGCCGTCGTGCTCAGAGATGTCAAATGCTTTATAAAGAGAGATTATTAATTGATTATTTACTCAAACTGAATGAAAATGACATCAATTAGTCAATTATTGGCGACTCTGAGTACGTCAGTTATTAAATAAATGAATAAATATACCCGGACAAATTCACACACGGTTAATTAGACCCAAAGTAAGCTCTAAGCTTGTGTTATGGAATCTAATTAACTGATACTACTACTTATACATACACAAATACTTTATAAGAATATATAATTGACACCCAGACGTCGTCGCCAACAACTATGTCTGCACATATTGTTGACTCCGGGCGGGAATCGAACCCGCAACCCCCGACACAGTAAGCGCTCTCACTGCCACTGTGCCAACGGGCTTGTCAAATTGTACTTATTCCATTCCTGATAACAAAACTGAACACTAATTAAGACCTAACCCCCCCAGCACTAGTCAACAAATAGTTTTCCCAATTCTAACACAAAAGTACCACTGACCGTCAAGTACAATAATGTGGACAAGTATTACTACAACACCCCATCATAACAAAACATTTGCCACACAATAAAGAACGTTATGACAATAGATATGTGGATCTTTTTAGTTCGCATAGGACACTCCCAATCTTATCGGACATCTGATATACCGAGGCGCGGTTCGCATCACGATGTACTGTCGTGTAGAGAAATGGACGGTTTGTCGAGTTGATGGCAATTTACTTGGACGATACGTCAACTCGCGTTTTCTTCGTATTTACACGAGGAAAATGGTTTAATGATGTACTTATGTCAGGTTTTTGGTTGTTATTCTTATTGTAATGGTGTGTGTTTTTGACAGTAACTATCAAGGCATATGATACTTAGGATTTGTAAAGGGAAAAACATTAAACAGGCTAAAAAATGGTAAGTTCGAGTAGGTTAGTGGGAAATGAACATTTATCAGTACAAAACACATTATTTTAAGATAATTTTACAACAGAATGAAGCTACAAGGCAAAAAAGAATATAATAAACTTAGTTAATTTGTTCTTCACTTACTGCTTCAAATCATTTCAATACTTAATTATATTTTCACAAAACCATTCCATTTCCTAACACGTCATGTTTGACGTTACCTCAAATAATTTCCAACAACGTTTCTTTTATCAACACTTCTGTGCTTGAATGTACTTCACACATGTCAAGTGTTGCGTGCACGATTGTACACACACGCAGGCACGCACAATTGTTAGCGATAAAATATAATTGACTAAAATGGTTGAATAAGTAATGGTCATTGTTTTGATAACACCAACATTATGAGCAGCACGTTGGAATAATCTAATTCTATTGTGAAACCTAATAACGCTATTGCATGTCGAAGTTATTAACATTCATATGATTAAACTTAACGCACCGTTACTAAATACGCTCGATCGGGTCATTAACTTATGTAATACCTAACTTAGCTTAAGATCATCTAAACAGACTGTATTAATCTGAATTAATGAATCTGAAATACGTTCGGTAAAAAAAAATTGACAAGTTCGGTAAAAAATATTATTCCAACTCATTGCATATAGTAATTTTAACCAACTTTAATTGCTCACTCAGAGGCGTCTATTATATTGCTTAAACTGATTGACATAAATATTGCAAACATTACATGTAAAACATGGCTCGGGCTTGAGATCACCAACCCGCATTAGGCAAGCGTGGTGATTACGCCTGAAACCTCCTCACTGTACTGATATCTTCAGTGAGACGAGAGGCCTTTCCCAACAGTGGGACATTACAGGCTAATACTTTTTTTTTTACATGTAAAAATCACTCATTCGATATCTTTTAAAGAAGCATTTGACATCTCTTAGTCCGTTTGTATATTAGCAGCTTTACCAAAAGCTGACCAGATTTTATTTACAAAAAAAATACAATTTAAACAAATAATGTAAACCAACTTTTAATTTATTACCATGACTAATGATGACCGTACTTAAATGTGTTTAATCCCCTAAAAGCATGTTACATAGGCACAGCATTTCTCTAATCACCCTTTGAGCTGTCTCTGATTGGATAGCGGCTAAGGACATTCATAATTACAGGCCATTCATCTCGTCGTAATTGCACGTTGTTGAATTTACGCAGAGAGATGTAACCACAGTGCGGTCGGCCTATTGAAATGTACTGCTTTGTTGAATGTGTTTACTGCGAATAGTGTATCACTACATAGTATAAAACAAAGTCGCTATTTTTGTCTCTTTGTTTGTCTGTTTGTCTGTATGCTTAAATATTTAAAATTACGCAACGGATTTTGATGCGGTTTTTTGTAATAGGTAGAGTGATTCAAGAGGAAGGTTTTTATGTATAAAAATTCCCGATATTCCCACGGAAACGGGCACAACGCGGGTAAAACCGCGGGGCGCTGCTAGTAGTGAATATGCTGTTTACGAATGATTGTAATTACTTTGAAATGTTAATAGTTAATTACTCTGTACTGAAATTATTATTTTGTACATATGAATAATATAGGTATTATGTACCCATTTAGTATTTTGCCTAGAGCTTAAACTGATTGCATAATGAATCGAGCATTTATATCAGGCATTCATAGCAAGGGGCAACTGAAAACACAGCAACAGCTGAGTTGGACCTTTTTGCCAAGTGCCTTGTATTTTTTGTGTCCCTATGTTAATATCTATTTTGGGCCATAGATTTATTTTATTCTTAAGTCTCCTTGAATACAAATTGACTAATATCAAGGTTTTGATCAGTGTTAAGACCTGATGAGGCTTTAGATGCGTGATCTGATGATATTCAGGAATCGAAGTAAACTGAAACATGAAGAGATATTCCTATTTTATCTAAATTCCCATTTAACATAATACTTATTAATAAACAAGCTACACGTGTACACAATTCTAAAAATAAGTAGATAAAAACATTTGCTTCAATTATATTTGTTCACCATAAACGTTCACAAAAACCTATTTACACAAAAGCTCGCTTTCCCTTCGTACCAAAATATATTTCAACGGAATACCTCCCACAGTTATTACGACAAAGGTTTAAAAATAATCTTCTTAGTTTAGCAGTTGGACCATAAATTCACAGCAGTGGCCCTCAAGGTCAACCGTCTACTTTATCTAGCACCGAAGCTCAGTAATGGCAACCAAACACCGTGTCGAGAATGTACTCGTACTGGCAGCTACCGGCTCTTAAGCTATAATGCGAAGGAAATGTTCGGAAAAAATATGGGTGGGCTCTTCGTCTATTTACCTAGGTTTTTAAATTGTTGTTACTTATTGATATTTTTTGTACTTATTTTAAACTTTATGCTTGATAATTGAGTATAATACGCCCGTACCCAGAGACGTCAAATGCTTCCTAAGTAGAGATGTAGAATAGTTTAAGAGTTCATTTTTTATTTGCAGTTTTATAAGAAAATTAATATTCACTTACATGAATGGTATTTTCATCTATTAAAGTACACAATTTTGAGTGTTATAAAATATTACGTGTATTCCGCTTTCTATTGAACAGATTTATGTGGTTTTCTACTAAAATCACAAAGATTTTAAAGAAATTATTTTGGCTGCTTTAGTTCCAAAATCCTGCATAAATCCTAAACAACTGATGGCGGATCGCTAGTATACACATAGTATAAACCAAATCTACGCCCAACCACAGAACAATACCACAGTTTAATATATAGTTACTACGCAACGTTAATCTAACGGGTCGTGGCGCGTCTCCATCACCCACGTTGAGGCTCGGCAAACAACGCATAAATTTTAATAGTCCTGATGCTATTTTCATTAAGACTTGAGCAGACGGGCTCGGGAGACTTTAGTCCGCGAAGACAAAAAGTCTGTTTAGACTGTACAGGAGATGAGACATCAAGGAAATAGACGAATACTCTACATACTCGCATTTGGGAATAATCTTGTAGTTTTAGCGAAAATGTAAAGCGGGCAGCAAAAGTATTAATGAACAAATCATTTTGTAACAAAAAAAAGCAATCATTTACATTATTTCCATTGGGTTAGGCCAACCCTAGTGTCGGTGTTTATAGTCTAACGATTAAAACTTCCGGGATCGACTGCTTAACATGCCGAGGTACACATTGCTTAACAATCGCAATTAATTAACATTGCTTAGTCAAACTACACCACGAACGCTAGAAAATACATATCGTTACATACTTAAACAAATACATATCGGTCCTTCTTTATGGAATGCTACGGCGTTTGTCACTATGGTATTTCAAAAATATCACTTCCTAATACGTCTTGTAGTTCTTTAGGTACGTTATAAGTAGTTTAACGGTCCTTCGTATAGCTTAAAGTCTCTCGTACGTGCAGGCCTTGATATTGAAGGCTATTGACGTACATCCAGGGTGATGGAAACCGGACGAACGGCTAAAAATAGAAATTGTTTTTACTGTCTTCAATGAAGATTGAAAGATATTCACGATGGGTGTTTTGGTAAGTTTCAAGATGTATTTGAATATAAAGTATTTACTATCTGAAATCTTAGGTGTGAATAAACAAGTTCATTCAAATGTTTGAAGTAATCAATAGGCAAGTGTTTAGATCAAAAGTTTGAGCGATGATAACTCATAGCGAATGTTATGGCAATGAGCTAGCAGGACAGTAATTGGATGAGTGACTGAAACTTTTGTGTTTTTTAGTCTTTAGATAATTTGTATTGTAAATATCTTATACATAAAAAGTCGTGTTAGTTACACAAGACTTTCAAGAACGATAGGGCCGTATTTTTTATTAATTTTCGTGTTCTTTATGTAATAAAATAAGTGATTTTTTTTACATTCATTGAATGTTAAGCAGAACAAAGTAAGCCGGGTCAGCTTGTGAAATATTATTCCAAGTTATCACTCAATTTCAAGCAATAACCTATAGCAAGTTAATCTAATATCTGAATTCGATCAGATATGCAGATTAAACTGAATTAGGCTTCTGCAACTATTTGACCTAATAATTTCTGCTTATACCAGACTTTTGCAGTAATTTTAACTACTGTTTCTAATTACGTGAAATTCTGAATATTTAATCACTTTATCAGAGCAAATAAAATTTAAATAAACATATGTGTTTATCTTTTAGGTTTAAATTCCTCTGTTCCTATCATTGGCCGCGTAGCATGGTGGTCAATGGAAATCTCCGTAGCACGTAACTACGCAATACTGTAGCGCAGATCCAATGAAAAAATCCGTAGCATCATAGGCTGGTTTTAGAGTCACGCTGACGGCACGCGCACCGTCAGCGCTGATGGCCGAGATATATGAACTTCTATGAAGCGTTTTCGATTGACACGTAGCTATCAGCGCGCACGGTGGTCAGCGCTGATAGCTACGCGGCCGTACGCGCCGCGCGTCGGCCCCGCGTAGCTGTCGGCGCTGACGATCGTGCGAGCGCCTCTGCTTTTAGCGAGCGTTCTAGTGTCGAGCGGAGTGGACGTCGTCAGCGCGTACAGTCATGGCGAATCGCGAAGTGGATACAGGTCGAGTTATCGATGAGGTACGCCAGAGGAAGAAATTGTGGGATGCATCCGACCCACTCTACAAAAATAAAGATGCTAGAAACAAAGCCTGGGAGAATATTGTCGACACATTTAATTTACTTTTAGAATTTACTTTCGTCAGCCCTCAAACCGCCTTATAACAAGACAAAGTCTCCTGCAACGGCTCTCTGCTCAATTAAGGGATGCACATGGGATGCACATATTTTTTTGGGATAGATAGTACAAAGCAGCAATAATTAATACACTCCGCATTTTCGTAGTCGTCTGTACGGTGAGGCGGTCAGTACGATACTAAAACGAGCCACGCTGAGCCTCAGCGCTGACAAACTACGCGCTGAGCTATGAGCGCTGACGGTGAGCGTGACACTAAAATCAGCCGTAGCGATGATCCGCACTACGCACCGTAGCATTGACTTAATGAAAAAAATATCCGTAGCAAGTTACTAAAGACCACCGTAGTATGGACCTAATAAAAAAATCCGTAGCATGATACTACGCGCGCACAACTGTAGCACGGTACAGTCACCACTAAATAGCTTATGAAATAATTACTTCGGTATTCACAGTGTGAAGTGCTTTATACATAGAATCCATCATGTATGTGAATGCGCGACCCAGATGCCAGGTAATATAAATTTGGACCTTAACTACTTTCTATTAATCTACAATTACAAATAATGTGGATTTGTCATAATATGGAAAGTTCAACAACATGAAGTATAGTACAAATGCATACTGTGTAGAAATGCGCTTTTCTACTCGTGTAACTAATCGCTTTAAAAGAGAAACTCCCTTGAGATAAATTACCGTCAAACAGTGACTGAAGAACGAAATTAAAATCAGAATATTCGTTCCGTTTTTCAGTTTCAAATGCTTAGAATTCAAGACGTAACGTGATGTTTCTTCAGTGAGTTTTCGAGATTAGATACAGTGTACAGTGGATCTTGTCAAACGTGCCTCACCAACATTATTTATGAAGGAAAATAAATACGTGCTTTGTAAGAAAATTGTTGACTTGCTACTGTTCTGTTTTGTTTTGACTAAATGTTGATAATAGATAAATATATGGTGGTTCAAAAAAAAGTACTTAGTAATTTATTTTCTGACTCATGTTTTCTTACAGTACTTAAAGTAAATAAAAAAACGTTTAATGGACAGGACCGGCTATATACAAAACAGTCTACTTGAAGCCCTTGCCCTTCATGTGTATTAAAACACTAGCAGCAGCCCGCGGTCATACCCGCGTTTCGTAGGAATTTCGGTATGAAAAATAGCTTCCTTCCTATAAATAACCTTCTTGTTGAATGGGATATCCATTACATAAACAGTAAATGTAAATCGGATTGGTAGTTTCGGAGATTTGCGCATTCAAACAAACAAAACACTCTTCTGCTATACCTTTAATATTAGTAGAGTTAAGATAATATCCATGACAATATGAAGGAGCGCACTCTAGAGGCAAGACGTCGTTAGACGTTAGACGTCGAGGCCATACGTTTTTTTGGTTAAACTAATATGTATCGAACAAACGTTCAACTGATAATTTTGTTCGTGTCGAACAATTTAGTCTGAAATCTGTTGTAACCATATTTGGCGCAGGTTTTAATATCCAATAGCCGCGTACCCACCTAGCGCACAGGCTCGCGAGCCAACCTCAGTAATTTTGTTCAATTTACACAGGCTCGCGAGCCATGGCTCGCGAGCCTGTGCGCTAGGTGGGTACGCGGCTAATAACATATATCAAAAAACATGAATAGCGTTAGCACACGATATATTAGCTCCTTAAGAGCTCTTACGTCAAGTTGTGACGTCATAACGTCTAGACCGAGTTGTATGCGGTTCAGTCGAACACGATATAACGAACCGCATAAATCTTAAATCTACAGATGTCGTAAAGAACGATCAAAACTCTAGAGAACGGTCCCATATCAGATATCAAGGATGGTGCAAGAATACATCTTACGGCGATTTGAGCAAAAACATGTTTCCTACTTTTCAAACATGGCATGGTTTGAGATCTCCAACCCGTATTATGGTCGTAGCACACATATCAACTCGGAAAGGGATCGTCACCGTATCGCCTCGCCGTCAACCAGGCGTCAACCAGGCGTCAACCTATCGTAAGCGCGTCACCGTGCGATCAGCAGCTCCGAATCGACTCGGCTACGGCTAGGCGACGCCGCGCTTACGGCTCGCCGGTCGCTGGTTGATGACGGCTGGGCGGGG
Source organism: Cyclophora punctaria (assembly GCA_951394245.1). Lineage (NCBI taxonomy): Eukaryota > Metazoa > Arthropoda > Insecta > Lepidoptera > Geometridae > Cyclophora > Cyclophora punctaria. Next base: position 9,934,653 of record OX596170.1, on the reverse strand, counting down.
TGCCTCGCGGGAACGAAGAAACGCAAGCTAGGGTACGGAGAGTCGTAAGACAGCGTACGGAGAGACGTAAGCGCGGGTACGGAGAGACGTAAGCGCGGGTACGGCAAGTCGACCACGCACCGTACTGCGGTTTGTGAGCTTGTCCCGAGGCGAGGCGATTACGTTACGATTCCGAAAAATGTGTGCGTTGCAGTAGGGAGTTTCATACAAAGAATACTGAACGGCTCGAGTTGATACGTTTACGTTCCGTTTACGAGTTGATATGTGTGCTACGACCATAAGGCAAGCGTTGTGATTACGCCTTATCGTCCTCACGGTACTGATGTCTTCAGTGAGATGAGAGGCCTAAAACCATCATCATAAATTTAAGAGCAAGGCTCTTGTCGGTGAGTCCGATGCAGATTTCTCCATCTATGCCTATTCAGTGCAAGCTCCTTCACATATCATACGACATGATGACAGACACTTTTTCTTTAATCTGACTCTATGTAACTGATTCTAGGTCTTCCCTTACCTCCCCTTCCTTCCATGATATTATTTATGTATCTGTCACTACTATATTATTTTCTCACAAAAATCTTTGTGGCAAACCCCAAGGCTTTATTGGCATTTTTATTGTGGTACAAAAATCGTATCCTATCCGACCACGTAAACTAGGATTTAGTCTCCGCCAGGGAATACGTTCGACTCAATACTCCTTGAAAATATTCTTTACGTGTCTCTATGTTTAGTACGTGTATCTTTGATCTTAGTACGAGTTTTTTTTAAAGCTTTGTCGCTGCATGAATATTAATATAATCCTTTGTATATGAATAGGGAGCTTAATTCGGGGATAAAGACTCCCTGTTCAATACACAACGGTCTATTATACAGGAGAATTCACGTTACGGGGCTGCCATAGTCTAGGACGGTCGACAGCGACGTTGACTATATTTGTTTTTTTTTTCCGCAGTCCGCAGCACACATAACTAGGTACTCTGTCGTTTAGTTGCATTGTAGTTAATTCTAATTAAAGCCCCTGCGTAGCAACGGCTGGATTGGATTAGCAAACACACTCGTAGCTAAGAAACTAACGTTTAAATTAATATAACCACAACAAAATCGGTTTAAAGAGTAATAAACATCCATACATACATTACGTTCATCCTCACAAACTTTCGCATTTATAATAACAGGACAATCATTCATAATCTATCTTCAACTAAATTCCCAATGAATTTGAAGTCTTTAACTTAAAACAGACGTTTAATCTAAATTTTTCTTTACATTTCTTGCAAAGCCTTAAATCTTTTAAAACCCAACTTAGTGATATCTTGAAAGAAAAATTAGCGGACTGACGACTCGTAATCTTATCTGCTTAACCACCCCCATGACAAAGGAGAAGTGACTCTAATCCTTTTGATATAGGGGCGATTTATACTTCAGCTAAATGGTCACAAATGGAATGAATTGGGTAATCGGATGAATATATCCCTTTGAAATGGTTTTGTATTTTTGTCTATTTATCTGATGTTTATATTTGTTTGACTTAAGATGTGAGATTAGGATCTTTAAGAGCTTGCTGTATGAAACTGTGTGTATGTACTATACTGATAAGCTGAAATAAATCCATTTGTTAACTAATATAGAACTAAACATTTTGTTTATTTATTTGGGCTAATATTATTAATAAACGCTTTCTAACACTGTTATAAAAAGTGTTTGGTCTCTTTTACTCTTCGGAAAGTAGCCTATGTTAGAAAGTGACAAACCATTTGGTAGCTACGAGTAAACTGTTCAATACGCGTTTGCTAATATGGCCCTAGGACTACAAGCGGATTTTCAATTCCCTTTTCAATTGGACGGATAGAGGCTATCTTTAACCACTAATTTCCCAAGGAATCTTGTAGAATCCGAACCGTGGGACCGCTAGCATATAAATATAATATACCTTGGAGAGCATTTTGCTTTCTCTGAGATAGTAGTATCTTGACAAAAAGTAGGATTGTAGTAACTTGTAATTTGTTACAAATTATGCAAATAGTAAATAATACTAAAAGTAATAGTTAACAAAATGTATAATTTATGATTGTATTTTACTGTACTTCATTGAATATTTGTATTCGTAAATATTATTTAATACTCACTCAATATTCATTGAACTAATATGAATGTGTTAACATTGTTTTCAATCTTTTGTTCCAGGTAAGCTTCGTTGCGTAATAACGTCATTATTATGATTATATAACATTATTCGTAAGTATACAAAAAACTACACATTATATGAAATGCTTCTATAGAAATGTCATCAAATTATAACACTTCCATAGAATCCATATATAAACTTACATAATAGCGTAGCAGTGAGAAACTTTCCCTCAATATACCATTTTTGGAAAATTATTTAACTCGTTACAATATGACATCACCATCTCTTAGCCCTTCTTTCTAGATCATCGGCCTCTTTTGCTGACTCTTTTTGAATTTTGTCACTTTTTAACCAAGTTACGAGTATATTACTCTATTACTATCTATTACCATAAGCATTCTTGCATTCTTACCACCCGTAGCACAGTACATAGATTTTGAAATGTTATCTTTCGCCAACTTGCTGTTTAACTCTTCTCTATTTTTTATCTGAACTTTTAATACTTAATCTTATCACTCTTTGTATTAGTGTCCACCACAATTTTGATCATATTTATCTCAAATTATTTAATAATTTTGATCATAACAATGTAACTTTTTCGTAAGACTATTTTATAGTGACATTGATAAAAAATGTAGGAGTTTGTATCAAATGATTTCCTCGCAACAAAAACACTACTGAATGAATGAATGGCTAACACTGTGTAAACCGATTTGTAACTCAGGTGAACTTGATGAATGGACGCCAGTTATTAATGTGCTTTCAGACGGACAGACATTTGAGCAATATTTTGTAGTGTGTAGCCATCCATGTGGGTACATACGTAAGCGACGAGCGCGGTTTAAATTGAGCGAATTTACTTGCATTTAGTAGGCGAGTTAATGAGCTTCTACTGTGAATGCGAACGTCACCGCCTATCTACTAGCTAGAGGCAGCCATGGGTCAAACAGCCTCTACTTGAGGCAATCAGCCTACAACAAGTACTAAATATACATACCGTGCTTCGGAGGGCACGTTAAGCAGTTAGTCCCGGTTGTTTCAATCGTCAGACCAATAATATTAAGTACACTTTGAGTGTATATTTTGCATATTAACACTGGTGGATATTCGATCGATTCTGGTAGAAATTTCAGGATTTTAATATGTTAATCCAGGAGTTAAGCTCGGTATCGTATCGTATCGAACATCCAAATCCGTGAAGCTTTTTACGCGTGAATGAAACATAAACGCCTCACATTTTTACCACAAACATAATTATAAATATTGTAGTAGAATAGGATAATATTATATGAAGGAGTGTATCTCTCACGCAGTGTGCATCCCACCCTACTAATATAAACACGAAAGTTAGTGAACCTGTACGTTTGTTACTCTTTCACATAAAACTACAGAAGAGATTTTGATTAAAACTTTACAATAATATAAGTTATACTCGTACATAAGAATAACACTTGGAATACATTTTACATACCCTTTGTGGCACAGTTCTCACTAGTTTAGAAGGTAGGAAAATGTAAAAATTGTAAGGTCTTATAGCTATCCCGAAATTTCCATGGGAACGGGTACAACGCTAGTATAAAGCACTCCTAGTCATTACACGAATAAGTAAGTAAGTAACTTCATGTGGTCAACCTTGGTGTTGGAGTTTTTAGACCGCCTAAAGGCCTCCGACATAGCCTGACGATTAAAACAACCGGGACCCAGTATGATTATGAAAATGGGCATAGCATAAATGAATACCATACTAAATATTAACATCGCTATACATATTACGAATCGTATAATTAGTCCAAGTAATCAAGCATCAAATCATAGTTGCATATTGATTCCCATTTCAATCAAAGCGCATAATACCGTTGTATCTTAGTAAATCTGTTTCAGCGTGCAAATCCCTCTAACATATGTACATCAATAGAACATTTGCTCAAAGGCAATTCCATCAAAATTTAATCTCCCATTTCTCGCCCATAGTAAATCGTAGCGTATTTTGTTTGTGTATTTCAAATGGAGTGGAGGTACCTTTACGCCTTTAGGGTGCTTTCAAATTATGCGTTTCGTGTCGGACCGCTGCGGTGCCGAAGCGGTGCGTTTGTCGTGTTGTGAACGTACGATCGTGTGTTTTCATACAAAACGAGCCGTGCGGCAACAGTGCGTGTACTAAAATTATTTCGCGGTACCGACGCCGCACTGTTTTACTTGCAATATTGTTTTTGGTTGTGTGCTACTAGGGATAGTGTGTTCGTAGCGTAGTTTGACTAAGCGATGTAAGTTCATTGTAATGTTAAGTAAAATGCAGCTTGGCCCCTACATGAATGGGTGGCCGATAGCGGCTTTCTATCTGAGCACTACCAGGCTTTGAAAGGCACGTTAAGCAGTTAGTCCTGGTTGTTTCAATCGTCAGACCATATCGGAGGCCTTTCTCCGACACTAGGGTTGGCCAGTAACCTACTCGAAATGAATAAAAAAGAATTTTTGGGTCTAAAATTACAATACTAATTAAGTAACTGAGTTCTGAGTTCTAGTGTTCAAGATTTAGAGAACTCCAACATGTTGTAACGATGAAACTACCGGGACCGACAGTTTGACGTGCCTTCCAAAGCACGTTAAATTATGGAGGAAATTGATAATGGCACATTACTTTTATCTCCAAAACTGGGGTTCGCGTTTGAATAAGCGGTTTGTAACGGTACGTTTATCCATAAATATGAATTATATATTTCATACACAAAATATTATGAATCGCGAGAGCTTTACTTGCTTTCAATGACTAAAAGGGTGAACCGGTATTAGGATTCTGTGGAACATAATCTTCAGTACCTACAGCGGTGGATAAAACCGTTTGGTCCATTTGGCTTTCAATGGAGAGGGAACGTTAAGTAAAAACATTATGAATTTTCATCATACCAATATTGAACAAACCTAAAAATGTACCTATTTGTTAAGGATTCTGTTTGTTACTAACTCATTAAAAATACTGTATTGTAATAATACTAGCCGCGCCCGCCGTGTTACCCGAAGTAGGAAGTAAGATATATCAGAATAACATATGGGATACATTTTATCCCGAAATTCCCGCAGGAACCGATACAACACGGGTAACACCGCGGGGCGCGGCTTGTTACCTATATTACTGAAAAGTTTCATCCAAATCCGTAAAGTAGTTTATTCGTGAAAGAGTAACAAACGTACATATGTTTGTTACTCTTACATCCATACTCGTACATACGTACTACTTTCCTGACAAACTTTCGTATTTATAACATTGGTAGGAATTTACATGTATACACGTGTACTCAAGTGCTACGTTAGTAAAGCCTCGTAGTTCTGCTAGATAAATAACTTCTGTTTGTGAAATTCTTAAGGCTTCTTTTAAATTAATATTCCTATGGAAAGGACCCAAGCTTTTGTTTCTTATATAAGTCGCTATATTAACACACACATCCGCCAAAACTCGTTCTCTCATTTTCAAATGAAGTAACAAATATTAATCCATTCATATATCGAACGATCCTTATAAACTATCGTGTTCATAAGTCTTCAGTTGCTTTCTGTTCCTATTCAATCATCAATTTCTCTTTCTGTCTGATCATACCAACCGAAGATACAATTTCATTTTCCATTTCCTGCGCTTCGTATGTCAATACGCAAACCAAATCAAATGCGGTCACTCGACAGAGACAGACGGACGTTCAAACAGCAACTTAACTGTTCAACTTCACAGTTAGTTATTTCGATGAGACGAAGTTTATTGGTTTATTAGTTTCCGTCTTTGAAATGGCAGTCCAAATAGCGAAATATTTGTGTTATTGAAAGTTGAGTAACTTAATATCTTTGATTGTTAAATATTGTTGGGGGTTTTTATTGGATAAGAAGTTTTTGAAACAATTGCCCCTTTAAGTTTGGGGTCCATTGACCATCATTGTCGGTATATTTGGGATAAAAATTATAATAAGATTTATTTTTTAATTGGCTGTTCCGCGCGTTTGGTTCCAAAAAGTTCCGTGCTGTGTGGTTGGTGAAAATTTTGTAGATCGCGCTCACGTTATTTTTAGGGTTCCGTAGCCAAATGGCAAAAACGGAACCCTTATAGATTCGTCATGTCTGTCTGTCTGTCTGTCCGTCCGTCTGTCCGTCCGTCTGTCCGTATGTCACAGCCTTTTTTCTCCGAAACTATAAGAGCTATGTTGTTGAAACTTAGTGTGTAGATGTATTCTGTGAACCGCATTAATATTTTCACACTAAAATAGAAAAAAAATAAAATTTTGGGGGGGTCTCCCATACTTAGAAATGAAAAAAATATTTTTTTTTTCATCAAACCCATACGTGTGTGGTATCTATGGATAGGTCTTCAAAAATGGTATTGAGGTTTCTAATATCATTTTTTTCTAAACTGAATAGTTTGCGCGAGAGACTCTTCCAAAGTGGTAAAATGTGTGTGTCCCCCCCTGTAACTTCTAAAATAAGAGAATGATAAAACTAAAAAAAATATATGATGTACATAACAATGTAATCTAACACCGAAAATTGGTTTGAACGAGGTCTAGTTAGTAGTTTTTTTTTTTACGACATAAATCGTAAACCGCAAAAAATACTGATTATTCATTCAATAACTCAAATGTAAATAAAAAAACATTCTGCTGATTACTCGCTGCTACGGAACCCTTCATGGGCGAGTCCGACTCGCACTTGGCCGCTTTTTTCTAATTAGTGGGGTCTACCCATACATTTTGTTTAGCAGGGAAAAAATATATTTATAAAATTTGAATACCTACATAATGAAATCCTTCTACAGTTATTTGCCTTTATAATGCCTTTGTACGCAGTAACCTGGAATACGCATCTGTCATTTGGAACCCTAATTACAAAAATCATATTGATAGAGTTGAGAAAGTACAACGAATATTTACAAAATATCTTGCTTATAAAGATACAAAGTGTCCTTATCGTGCTGATTACCCTAACCGACTCAGGCATTTCCACATGCATACACTAGAAAAAAGGCGTCAAATGTTTGATGCTGTATCTTTACATAAAATTGTAAATTCTATATTTGATGTTCCCCAGTTACTAGACGAGATCAGCATCGCTGTACCTCGCAACATACCTCGCCACCCTATAACAGCAACATTTTCAAGACACACATTTAGGACAAATACTGGCAAATTCTCACCGTTTAATCGTTTTTATAAAGTTTATAGTGACATAATCGAAAAAGATCATGATGTGGACATCTTCTCTCTCTCTTTTTCGTCTTCGCGGATTAAGGCTTTAGTTTTTAAATAAGAGTTTTTATTATTATTTTAGATTGTATTACTTAGATTTCTATTTTGTGATCTCATAATTACAAAGATAATTTTGTTACTAATTTTTAAGTCTTTAGAATTTTATTAGTTTTTTACTACTTTTTGATATGATTATAATACATTACAATAATGTTGTACACTCCTGTAAAAGGCCTCTCACATTGTAATATGCCTATATATTTTATTTAGTTACTGTATGTTTTGTGAAGAAGCTGTTGGTGTGTCTTAAATAAATAAATAAATAAATAAATAAACATTTATTTCAAGAACTTCTTTATTATGTTACTCGCTGCTACGGAACCCTTCATGGGCGAGTCCGACTCGCACTTGGCCGCTTTTTTCTAATTAGTGGGGTCTACCCATACATTTTGTTTAGCAGGGAAAAAATATATTTATAAAATTTGAATACCTACATAAATGAAAACAGTTTTTCTTAACAAAATTCCACGAAATGTGTTAATCTTTCTACGAGTTGTAGTTTTGTTTATTCATAGTAACTGATGTAAATCAGCTATCATTAATTGGTTTATTCTAAAAATATGTATTGTCTTTTCATTATAAAATATTTGCTTCAAATAATAATACGTTCCCTAATAGCAAGTACTAATACCGAGTATTCCAGAAATAGAACCCTCATTGCGGGAGCGAAACTAACTCCCCGAGGTCAAAAAGGGGATAAAATAAACTCGATAAATAAACTTATATTAAAACTAAAGTATTTACTTTTGTTGGTAAATATTTGGTAAAGAAGCTTATAAAGAGAAAACATATATTAGTTTATCGGTAAAGAGCAAGTCAAGTCCCTCTTGAGTAAACATAATCTGCATATTGAATGTTCGCGTGGTAGGTTCACCCGCCAATAGATGGCGCTAGTGCGCAAATGTTGTAGATCGTTCTTCTTTTATTTTATTTATTTTCTCAGATCTTTTGGGATAGCGCCCATGCTTATTGCTTTATTCAGGGCCGATACTGCGTTAAGCCCGGGTGCCCGCGCGGTTTCATACAAAAGTGAACTGCCGCGTGCACCCGTCGCGGGCGCCCGCGCGGTTTCATACAAAAGTGAACCGTCGTATGCGTCTGTCGCTTACGCCCGTCGCGTGCGCCCGCTATACGCAGTTTCGGCCCTAACAAGTATAACTTTATACGCTTAGCACCATTACAAATAAAAACTCCAGGTAATACTGATACATATTACCAAATGAATACAAAAATATCCCTCAGTGTCGGTATAATAAAATGCTTTTGTATATCCTGCGATATTCAGAGCGGACGTGCTTATATTTCATTCATGAAGTACTTTACGGTCAGTCATAATGCAATTTACGTTCAATATTATTTTTATGAAACATATCTTTTGAACAATTGTAGCCGTTTACGTATTCTGGTATGGAAACGAACCTTTAACAGGTTACTAGGCTTTTAGATATGAGAGACCAGTTGTATATGAGATATGTATTTTAGTTTTCATAACAAAACTTGAAGGAAAATTCCTTTCACAATGTTCCACTACAAAGCAATCAACCTACATACACAAATTTATGTATCTTTTAGCACCTACATACCTACCAAAAATCTGTATCTTTCCCATATACTATGTACATGCAGTAAGTGACAATATGGACATAGTCATATACCTCTTTAGCATAGGCTTAGTTTTCGTTATGTTCCTGTATTATAAGGTGGCGAGACCCAACCCTGTATAATATAGACGTGCTTCAAAACTCAGTTGAAATGACAATATAGACATAGTCATATACCTGTATAATATATAAGGTGCTAACAAATTAGTCACGGATATTTATACAGCTGATAGTACTCGGTTCTCGGAGTACATTCAAGTATAAAACATCATAGGTTTTGTTATGTTTTTTTGGAGAAAAGTAGGAAACAAATTTGCTACGTTAAAACACCCTGTTAATAAGATAATTAAATGAGACCTCTTTAGACATATTCTAGAACCTCTTTAAACTATCATTAAATAAAATAATTAGATACCTAAATTAGATAGATTCATAATGACATTTAAGAAAAAAAACTTTTGACGTGACATGACAGACAGTGTTAAACATCTTGACAGGTACATAATAGGGGTGATTATTTTAAAAATTTATTATAATATTTTTTTTGTTCGGTAAATTAAAACTAAAAAATGATATACAAAGGTTCCTTAATTACAGTTAAAAGTTAATTGTTTTAATGTAATGTATCATACACGATTTGAACACATAGTTTTAACGTACTTACACGGGTTTTTTCGTGTTAGAAAACTTAATAAAGCAAGTAATAACTTACTTTTTATTTCCCGACGTTTCGAGGGGATTGCACCTCTCGTGGTCGCGGGTGAACTGTTCACCCGCGACCACGAGAGGTGCAATGTGAGTACGTTAAAACTATGTAATGTATCATCTCTTAAAATATCCGTGATTAATTTGTTAGCACCTTATATATATATGTAGTCTACATCATATACCTGTATAATGAGAACATGGTGAGACCATACGCTCTCGTGCCCCAAAACATAGACATAGTCATATACCTGTACAATATAGACGTATTGATGTTGGTGTTGCAGTGGCGAGCCCCCCAGGCGGCGCGGGCGCGCCCCGGGAGGAGGCGCCGCGTCCCCCGCCACCCCCCGCACCTCGCAACGGCACCCCTCCCAGTAAGCACGGTTTTAGGACTTAATGGCGGTTCTCGAGATGTACAATTAACTTGTAGTATATTATATAATAACAGACACTTCATTATCTTATACTATTACTACCATAATTGTTCTAAACAATGTATGTTGACTGTACCTGTATGTAACATACTGTATATTCTCGTTCTCAATAACATTAGCAAATAACTAAAATGTATACTATAAAGACGTTAGTTTATTACATTTAAATACATCATTTAATTTATATTAACAACCGTACTCGGAATCGTCAATTAAATCGACAATTAACTAACTGACGTCATTTTTTATACATTACATGTCAACATGTCAAAAATATTTATTGACTCTTAGATAACTCTGAGTGCGGCATTATGTCCAATGTAAACATGTTCTAATATTCATCGTACTGAAACTAAAAACTACGTTATTTTTTCACATATTAATCATGATAAACACACACACATTTTAATAACATAACATAATAAGATTCCTCAATAATTTTAACAGCGCCATCTGTACTATACTCTCGACAACCGCCTCGGTCATTTCGTGCACGTTTCAAGCCTTATTTTTGTTTCTTCCATCACGCTTAACTTGTTAATGTCAGTCATTGGTGATAGTCATGTTATTATTAAGTGCTCACATGTGCGTCATATCATTCTATTTCTGTATATAATTGTTTTCATTTCATTTAAGCACTTAGATATATCTCCGTCTCTCTGATCTATTAGTACTTGCATTCGCCTGCCAAGACGCAGATCCTGGGAACAATTCCCGGGTCGAGCGAAAACATGTTTCCTACGTTTCAAACATTTTCTCGGGTTTGAGATCACAAAATCATCAACCCGTATAAGGCAAGCGTGGTGATTACGCCTAATCCTCCTCACTGTACTGATACCTTCGGTGAGATGAGAGGCCTTTGTCCAGCGTCAGCATACCATAATATGTTATATCGTGACACGTGATCTTCGTTTCGGATTATACCTATCTGCGTTCTGTTATGGTGTATCCACACAGGCACAAAGCATCAGCACATTATGAATGCAAACCTTAACATCGTACGAAAAACAACGAGAGTCAGATTTCACTGATTTAACTGAGGTATTAAGGTGTTTGACATGCAATCTCTAAAAACTTTACTCCAGAACTTAATTATCTGAATAGAGAATATTAAAAATACCATAAATACTATTTTACAGTTAAGCCGTCGGTCCCGGTTACTTTCTACGGATAGTAGTCGTTACATGAGCCATGTCAGAGGCCTTTGGCGGCTCGATAACTCTGACACCAGGATTGGTCAAGGTTGACCATCCACTCGATGAAGAAGAAGACAGCTATTTAATTTTAGTCGGTTCCTAAGTTGTACCTGCATACAACCTAAGGGAGTTAATACCATCATTCAGACAGACCACAATGCCGACAGAAACCACACGAATCCTATTTCAATTCGATGACGTCATCGAAACACCTACCTCGGGCTACCAAATCCATAACTACCAAAATCTAATTAGACGGTGCACTAAAATTGCCGGTTAATTACTTATTTGAAGATTGAAGTTGATTTCAATCACAAATTGCAGTGAGCTGGCCTGAAATTATCGTTTAATTTATATTCTACAAACCGTATCAACTTTCCCACACCCAGTATCAATAGTTCACTGTGGTCACCGGCGCAGTAGCTCCCATGGGAATTAGAGGAAGAAAGTATAGTCTACGTCCAAATATCTCTCTACATAGATAAATCATAGATTATACTGATACATAGATGATACATAGATCTGTCCCAAAATTCATCGAAGTCGGTTCCAGTGGTTTAGGTATAAAAGTGCTACAAACAAGCACAGTTATTTCCGCATTTATAAAGGTGAAAATAAACCATTCGAGAGCTATGTATTAAAAGAATATACCTAAACAGAACAGGTTTTAGAAACCTTCATGAACATTGTTAGTTAATTCAATCTCGTTCGATTTTCGTCAACACTATAAAAAGATTTACCTCTTTTGTCAAAAAACCTAAAGGTCCCCTCAAATAGAGATTTACAACAAGCAGACAAAGGGTCAAGAACCCTTTCACGGAAGGTTCTTTCAAAAGAGATCGATTCAACCTCAAAACATAACCCACTTAAATAAAAGAGGCACCATTCTATGGAATGCAATTCTGTGAAGTGCTTGTGTATCCTGACCCCTCGTTGCCATGGCAACCGAGCAGAGTCAACAGAAATAACAATCGGTAATGTGCCGACGAACGGCCGAAGGAAATATGGAGTCCATAATATATCTAGAGGGCTTTCATCGATTTGAATAAAGAACTTGATGGTTTAGATGCACGGTAATATAGGCAGGTAGGGTGTTGGTTTAGCGTTTAGGTATTCTTAGTTAGGTTAGGTTAAGTTAGGTTATTCGTTAAATTAAAAGTAAGAGCGAGTAAGTCAGTCAGTTAATATGTATGTCGACGTTTTCGAGTGCCTAAAATCCTCCTACATGATCTAACGTGTGAAAGAATAAGAACAGACAAATTAACGTGCACTAAAAATATAATTAAAAAAAAAAAAAACAATTAAACACTTTAAAAACAGATATTACAAGGCAATAGGCTACATCTCAGCTGGTGCTGTACGGGATGGTAGCCCCGAGCAGCGCTGATTTTCAAATGCCGCCTGCTCCCTAAGGTGGAGATTATGTTATACGAATGTTAAAGATCTTCTTAATCAAGTGGATGGATGGTCAAACTGACCAGGATTAGTCATGTTAAAGATGTTTCATAGAAATAAAAGCTTGGTTAAAGTAACAAACAGAATATGGGACGCACTAATTGAATAAGTTGTGAGTTGAATGTATATTTGAAACGGTCAAAGGATTTTTACACATTTCCCATGTTATATATTTACTTTGAAAATATTTTTGTTTCTACACAAAGAATGCCTTCATATTCATCTTTGTGAATGATAAAAAGTTATTTAAAAAAACATGGTTCAAATACGGATTTCCAATGAAAATACTACTTTTGAAAAGCAAACACTAAAGTTTGAATACTAAAATCGCACGTTCGATTGGAATGAACGAAGTACTGGCAAAATTCCGAACATTATTTTTATGTGTTCATTCATTCATTCATTTCGTGTAATGTGGGTTAGTGGCCAACCCTGTGTCGAAGTTTTTAGGCCGCCTAAAGACCTTTGACATGGTCTAACGATCTGTTAAAGACCTCAAGTATTTTAAAGATTCTCTGACGTATCTTCGGTCGTTAAAGTTCTTTTAGAAAACGGGTCGTAAACGTCCTTTTATAGAATGGGTCGTAAAGAACCATTAATGTTTCTACCTTAAAGCTAAGCTTAGAAAGGTATTGCAGGACAGATGGATGAAATTTTAAAGTATTATAGTTGGCCTGTATGAGAAAAACACTTCATAGTGTGGTATCAATTTGTTAAATATCTAAGGATTATAACCAGTGCCCCGGGTTTTACTCGCATTGTAGCCGTTCCTATAAGAATTTCAGGATGAAAAATAGCCTATAACCTTCCCTTTGAATGTGGCTAGCTATCACAAAAAGAATTATTCAAATCGGACTGGTAATTCCAGAGTTTAGCTCGAACATATAAACAAACAAACAAAATTTTACCTCTTTAAAATATTTGTTTAGATAGTTAGACTAGTATAGATAAACATTTGACAAAGATCATCTTTGACAACTCATAACTGTCGAATAGAAGTACCCTTCAAAATTTCTTCATATAACAGGGTAAAAATTGTTTGTTGTCAAAAGGTTTAATAGTCTCTCGTTTACTTTCCATTCAGTGTAGTATGTCAGTTCTGATGCTGAATCGAAGAGCAGTGCAAAGAACTCGAGAGGGAAGAAAATTGGACCAATGAAATAGACTTTCAAACGATCGCGGTGACTTATTCAATTTGCAGTTGAACTTAAAATTGTTGCAAAGGAAAAATGTTCTTTATAAAATACTTTAAAATACTGTAAAATAAGAACCTATTGAATTATGCACACTTTTTTTAGACAAACGAGACTTCAGGGTGCGTTCCATAGATTTTGACAATTTCAATGCGTTTGTGATTGGTCGATGGAGCTCCACTCATCTCGGCTTCCAAGTAGATTGATGCGGAGCTTTTTAGCGAAAAGCTTTTGTTAATTTAAATACGCTGTGATTGGTCAATTGCGCTTTGCACCGCTCCACTGTGCTTCTATGAAGATGCACCCTTAGGGCTGAAACTGCGTTAAGCGGGTGCCCGCGCGGTTTCATACAAAAGTGAACCGTCGCGTGCGCCCGTTGTAATGTGTACAAAGTCTTATATGAATATAATTTAAATTCCCTTGTTCCGTTTATTTGCTCATCATTATTCGCTGGCTGTTTGATTTGCGTTGTTGTTCATAATAAACTTAATTGTGCATTTGTTTTATTTGCATCAAATACGTTGCTTACCACGACTCTTTGTTGTCAATGTTATTTATTAAATGGTCGCCCATTTTGTTGTTTAATTTGTAAATTGTGATTGTGAATTATTTTCAGATTTATTTTCGTAGCTGGCAGCAATTACGTTTTAGTGTTTAATTTTGTATTGAATAAGTTTTACAAAAACAGCGTATAGAAAAGTGGCAATAATTATGTTTTGCAATCTATTTGGTTGTCTGTGGCACAAAGTTCATTAGAATGTTATCTTATACATCATATCTCATTGTTAACCATCAATTGAAATTCTGAAAGATTCCACCTGTCTATGTTGTGTTTCCCACAGAACAGCGAAGTACTTTTACTGCGTTTCTCTTCTATTTTATATCTAGAAAAAGGTAAAAGAAAGATATTTTCTTACGTGCATTTTAGAACTATTGAGTCTAAAGACAGTCTAAATACTTCTTAAGACTGTCGAGAGACCGTCTAAACACAGTCTAAATACAGACTAAAGACAGTCTATATAAAGTCCAAAGACTGTAGCCATGCGACCATGCCCCAGTCCAAACAACGACCTTTCTAACGATTCTCTTCGCCCACAGAACAAGGCGCCCTCACTATCGTGCGCCGCTCCTCGAGCCGTAGCAAGCCCGAGGCGCCCACTCCCACCGACGAGCAGCTAGACCAGCTTGATCTGGACACAGAGCACTTGCCCGCCGTCGACACGCCCGACGCCTGCGACAAAGCCGCACTTAGGTAACATTTTCAATCTTACTTTTTCTAGAACAGTCGTTGACTTCAATAAACCTTACCTTACATGTAGTGCTCGTGGTGTAGTTTGACTAAGCGATTGTTAAGCATCGTGCAGCTCGGTACCTACTGGGTTTGAGTCACACTGTATATTAACTGCATTAACAGAACAGGCAAAGTGTGACGAAGCGCTCATAATGTGACACTGGCATGATTGTAAACTCGCCGGCTTCCCATACACTCATCACAAAGCCTTTTTAATCGACATCTTTTACAAACAAGTTTAGTTTCTAAGCCTAAATATTCCGCGGTGTTCACTTCAACCTGTGCGTGTAGATTTCACTATGTCCATGTTTTAAATAAATAATCAGCTTGCTTCTATTTACGCAACCTTTGTCATGTGAAAACTAAAGACAAAAGGCTTGTAAACACTAGAATAAAGTTAAACCTCAACGTTAAACAAAACATAAAGAGGTAAGAAAATGAGGTAATACTTAATACTTAATACACGACGAGGACTGCGACAAACATGCAGTATATTTTAATATTAGTTTAGGATCTCTCAACAAAGGCTTTTATCCTTTAAATAATCACAGAGCTCGCTCGTAATTTAATATTATATAAAGCCTGAAGACCAACATGAGACACGTTTACTTTCAAAATAAGTTGAAAGCAATGAATTTTGTGTGTTGTTTCAATATGATAAGTACACTGAACAAGCCCGTTGGCACAGTGACAACATTTTTCTACATATAGGTTACTAACCGCGCCCCGCGGTGTTACCCGCATTGTACCCGTTCCCGCGGGAATTTCGGGGTAAAATGTATCCCATGTAGTATTCTGATGTATAACCTATATTACTGTAAAGTTTCACGCCAATCCGTCCAGTAGTTTTTTCGTGAAAGTGTAACAAACATACATACATCCATCCAAGTAGTTTTTTCGTGAAAGTGTAACAAAAATACATACAAAATTTCACATCTATACTAATATTATAAAGCTGAAGAGTTTGTTTTGTTTGTTTGTTTGTTTGTTTGTTTGTTTGTTTGTTTGTTTAAACGCGCTAATCTCAGAAACTACTGAACCGATTTGAATAATTCTTTTTGTAATGGATAACTACATTCAACGGGAAGGTTATAGGCTATTTTTTTATCCCGAAATTCCCACGGGAACGGGCACAGCGCGGGTAAAACCGCGGGGCGCCGCTAGTATTATATATCAGAATAACACATGGAATACAATAACATCCCGACTTACGCTACCTCGACTTACGCGAATTCGGAGTTACGCGATTTAATTTCTCGTCTATTCGTCTGGAAAAAACTCTGTCCATTTTTTTTCTCCACTGAGACTCAGGCGGAATCAGTGCCCCTGGCACTGATTCCGCCTGAGTCTCAAATGACCGTTGGAAACTTGACAGAAGCCCTTAGTTTGATTGAAAAAGGGTTAACAATTTTGGAAATTGCAATTTGGCAATTTTGGCATAGACTCCAATGAAGAGCGCATTTTTGTTACAAAACATATTGGAATAAAAAAATTGCTAGGATGCTACGATTTACGCAAATAAATGATTTGAATTTGAATTTGAATTTGAATTTGAATTTGATATTACGGGAGAAGAAAATGTTATTGACTCGTCAGACGACTTTGTTACAATTTATGAAACCTTCTACATCAAAATAACTTCGGATACACTCTATTAATATAGTTTGTCATATTATCTAATTTTTTCCTAAATTATTGTTTTATTTAGTCTCCAGTCCCAATTAAACATACTTTGTATGTCTTTATATGCAAAATTGTACCCCGACTTACGCGAATTCGACTTACGCGGATAGCGCTCAGTCCCACCTATCGCGTAAGTCCGGGGTATGTACATTTTGTCTCGAAATTCCCGCGGGAACGGGTACAACGCGGGTAACACCGCGGGGCGCGGCTAGTTTATAATATTAGTAGCATTACACTTTACTCACAAAATTCTATATTCATTTTCAGGAAAATTCAGAATGAAATTACACGAAACCCCACACAAAGGAAACACATTTCATTGAAATTAATATAATACAATATTGCTCGTATTATAGGTAATGCCATAGATACGTAACTACATAGATGAGGCCACATACAATGGTATTGATCAATCCGATGACAATAGTTATCACAGATCAAACGTAGTGGCGTAACATGATTCCTTTCGGTTCAGTGGCATCACAGTTACGTTATAACAAACAATATCCATTATTATTTAATTCTATGGTCTTGGTAATGATTGATTGCATTTAAATGCTATTTTTTTGTATTGAACTTCTAAATTATACCCGTCTTGGACCTATGGCTCTCATCGCGGATAGTTAGATTTCTATTCCCTTACGATCATGAATTTCTGAAAATTCATTCTAGAAAATCACAAACTATGGGGCGTTTGAAAAAAAAATTTTTTTGTGATAAATGGAAAGATTATATATTAGTTTTATAACAAAACTATTTTTATTTTATTTTTTTCGCAATAATTCAAAAGTTATTTCAAAATAAAAATTAATTTTTGAATCCAGTACCGAAAACACTCCGACAACTCCCGAACAAACGTGTGACGTAATTATGTTATGTAGTTTCACTGGTTAGATTTTTTTCACCACTGAGTTTTCACTCGTTGTAAAGGAAGGTCTATATGTTTATGAAAAGAGGTTCGGTTACATCGCAAACTTTTTATACCTATGTTTATGAAAAGAGGTTCGGTTACATCGCAAACTTTTGGAGGGAAAGAGAATAAAAGGGCGGGAATCTTGATTGTAAACGCAGTACGTACTTATGGTTTAACATAATTACGTCACAACTACAGTGACCAATCATGGCGCGTTTATAGTCACGTGATTTTTATTGAAATTTCATCAATTTTTAATTGTTTATAATTAATTGAAATTTTTTTTTTTTAAGTTTTTTACATTAAATATCAATATTATTAACAATAAAGTTTTAAAATACATTAAAAAAATCAAATTTTTTTTTTTTCAAAAGCCCCATTGACTGGTTCAAGTGATTTGTTATAATTTAAGGGATGAAAACTGCTAAGCCTAGGGACGCGAATTTTATGGTCAACTGGCAGCGCCCCGCGGTTTTGCCCGCGTTGAGCCCGTTCCCGTAGGAATTTTCGAAAATCCTTTCTTAGTGTGCACTTACGTCACTTGAAGAACCTTCCTGACAAATTTCATGTTTCTAGGTGTAGCGGTTGAGGCTGTGCGTTGATTATCAGTCAGTCAGTCAGTCAGTCAATCAGTCAGGACTTTGAATTTTATGTATATAGATTACGAATTGACCAGTTGACATATTTTTTTATTTAGATTAATTTAACATTCCGTAGTTACTATTTTTTTTTCGTTAGCTGTATGCATTACTTAGTTTTCACTACAACTGAATAAGCTCTGGAAAAACCAGCTTAACTAAATGAACTCCACTTTTAAGCGGATTTGTAAGAACAAATTCCAAGTGAAGCTTCTTTATTTCATAATTTTGAATCAATATTCTGATATTTACTAGTGTATTATGAACATTAAAGTTTTCTGTGTGATAGTACCTAATATTGCCGTTAATGTTTATTCGGGAATAAATTACTAGCATCTCTACATCACTACATAGTATAAAATAAAGTCGCTTTCCGCTGTCTGTCCCTATGTATGATAAACGAATCACAGCAACACGACGAGTTATTCTTGAATTATGAGCTCCATAAATTATTAACTGTTGATTTTGATTCTATTGTTAAGCTTCGTACAGCTCGACCCTTGGCTGAGTGGCCGATAGTGACATTTCTATCTGAGCGCTACCGTGCTTCAGAGTGCACGTTCAATTATCAGCCCCGTTTGTTTCAATCGTCAGACCATGTCGGTCTAAAAAATCCACCATCAGTGTTGCCCATTTACCTACACGAATTTACTTACCTTTTTGTATTGATATCATCCAATTACCGAGCTAATTACCGGATCAATTTCACAGTTGATTGTTTACATTACTTTGTGATTGTATTCAAATATTGTTTTATTTACTCTTTTGTTCACCAGATAATATAACGTTGTTTTGTTTGTGTGGTATTATTACTTTTCTTTTGTTTATAGTTCTCAAAAGATCGCTCTTCTCACTCTTGTTTCTGTATTACCAAGTGGGATATCAAATCCCATCGAATTGATCCGAATCGAAATCAACTGAGTGTCGAAAATTACAGTTCAAAACCAGCTTGATCACGTCATTTTTAATCGTAACAATTGATTGATTGTTGCGGCTTGCTTAGTGCCCAGAGCCTAGTGGCTTGCATTCTAAGCTCTAGGCTCTAGGCTAAGCAACCTAGCTAGGCACCAAGTGCGCAATGCGGTCGCGAACATTGACGAACGTTCGTTTTACCTAGATGACAATCTAGACTCTAGCCACCTATCAAACTTCCAGGCTTTGTGTTCGTTACCTTTAAAGGGGTATCAAGATCGATCCAATCATTAAAACTCGTCACCAAACTCGTCAAACAGTTCTTAACAAGGGTGCTAGAAACGTCGTTAGTTAAAAATCTTGACTATGAAAAAGAAAAGAAAGTTACATTGATTAATTATAATATATAATACTAGCAGCGCCTCACGGTTTTACCCACGTTGTACCCGTTCCCGTGAGAATGTATAGATGGAATAGCCATTACAAAAATATGAATCTAATGGGATTGGTAGATTCTGAGATTAGCGCGTTCAAACAAACAAAGAACTGAACTCTTCAGCTTTATTATATTATAATAGATAATAATAACATAATCTATTAACCCCTCGTATACCGGAACGCGGATCCAAGCCAGACACAATTGATTTTCTATTGTGTTTCTAATCCCGGCAAACAAAAGGTTAAATGTAGCAAGTATAACATCTCAGCTTTAGCCTATCATAACTCTAACAAGACGTTTAGCTAAACTATTCCACATTAGGCCTCAAGCCAAGTATAAGGCGTAAAGCCTATTCTCTACTTGAACAAACTGAATTATGTCTAGAAGCAAAACATTTGCGATGTGCAAAATACAAGAGAAATTGGAACTGTGCCAACTGTACTTGGTACCTACGTTCACCTTAAGTTATTTAGTTGTAACCAGGTGTACTTTGCGTTAGTATATATATAGGTAATCTCTAGTTAATATAATAAAGCTGAAGAGATTTTTGTTTGTTTGTTTTAACTCGCTTATCTCAAGAACTGCCAGTCCGATTTCAATAATTATTTTTGTATCAGATAGCCACATTTAAGAGCAAATTTTATCCCAAAATTGTTACGGAATAGGGGTACTACTAGTATCTTAGAAATTTAATCAATTGGTAACCAACATTCATCAAACTACCCTTCTTAAGCATGTTACTTCAACACCTTTCTATTCATTCATTCATTTCGGTTAAGCCAACCCTGGTCTCGGAGTTATTAGACCGCCTAAAGGCCTCCATGGTCTGACGATTGAAATAACCGTGACCAACTGCTCAACGTGCCCTCCAAAGCACTTTTACCTACCTATGCATTAAGCACTCACGATGATATAACACTAGGTAATCCTAAATAGCCCAGTTTGAAGGCTCATCCATCACAATTCACAACCTCCTTCGGGAGCGTCTAGACTTGCGCATCAAACGTTATAGACAAATCGAGTTCCCCTGCAGATATAACGTTACTTTATACAACTCTTTTCTCAATAACTTTTATTGGTAGCTAGTAATGCTACGGCTACACTGTCGCGCAATAATTCCTGTTCCGTTGTCGCGATAAAAACTTCGTGTTCGATCCATGACGAAGTGCTTGGCCACATATTCACTACGTCGCGATAATCAAGAACGTCGCGATAATTCATTTCGCGGGAAACATGGAAGAGGCGGTTGTGCTGTGTCACATGGCGGCTAATATTATATACTACATCTTTATTACTTGAACAAAAATAAAAAGGTTAAAAAGAGGAATAAAAGGCGATGGTTCATAATTTTGTATGAATAATAATATTTTCTCATTAGGTACTCCAATCCATGACAAGTTCGCTGAAAATGTTTAGTTTTTTGTTTAATTGAAACACGTTCAAACCGCTCGGAGTCTCGCAGTCAACTAAAGCGCGCGATGTGTAGCCAACCGCACGAACTTTGTCGCGACAAAACCCTTTGATGTGCGGCAATTTACCGACAGCGGCGCGAAGGGCATTCGTATTCGCGAAGATGATTCGCGATAGGACAAAAACTTTGGCCAGACGTGTCGCGACAACGCAAATCTTCGCGTTATCGCGATAGTGTGGCTCCAGCATAAGAAGTTCTGATTTCAAATTTTATTTTCTTTGGAAATAGATTACCGGTTTTATACAATGCTACTGCATTTCGTCTTTTGTTTTATTCTACAAGCACAAGTCTTTAAAATAGAACTTAATGTTAGATGGTAGGTACTTTGGTTGAAGGAAAAGTGTATTTTGTACTTGCACGCAAACTGTCGAATTTGAATTTTTAAAAACACGACAACATTCATTGCTCGAGTTTACAATCAAGAAATGTCGAATCCCGCGCCCCGCGCCCGCGCCCCTCGTACCCGTTCCCGCAGGAATTTCGGGATAAAATGTAGCCCATGTGTTATTTTGGTGTTTAACCTATATTATTGTAAAGTTTTATCCAAATCCGTTCAGTAGTTTTTTCGTGAAAGTGTAATAAACATACATACTTACATACATACATAAATCCTCACCAAATTTTCGCATTTATAATTAGTAGGATATTAGTAAGATTTCAGCGCGTTTTTACATTAAGTACACCATAGCACTATTTTGTGCCATGACAGAGGCCTTTGGCGGCTCAATAACTCTGACTCCGGGATTGGTCAGGTTGACCATCCACTCGATGAAGAAGAAGAAGAGAAGCACTATTTTAAAAATGGAGTATCTTTTCCGCTTTTTAGGATGCCTTTCCATTTAAACGGAACGGAGCTGTGCGAAGCTCAACCAACCAATCACGATGCGTTACGAATAGATTTTGACAATGTCAATGCGTTTTTGACAATCACAATGCGCTGTGATTGGTGAACAACTCCGCTCCACTCCGCTTCTATGTAAACGGAGCCTTATATAACAACGCCGTTTGTTTAAACACTTCACATCTTCATAAACAAGTTACCTACAATGCAAATTCCATTCCTACGCCTGAAATTGGATCAATAACATAACCAAACACTAGGTCAGTTAATGTATTCAAACAATTAATAATTTGAATAATATTATAAATCTTAGTGGCATCCCCTCATTGGGATTCAGATCAGTGCGAGATCACTGTTTAGTATTCCACTATCGGGTAACGAGCCTAACGCCTGTCTTCATTTATTAAATACTTGACGATATTGTATTTTTAATTCGGTTTCTGTAGTATTTGGTTTTACCTATATTGAAATTAGTACAAGATAGATTTTATTCCTTTTTTAAATAGACCAAAATAACAATCAAATAATATTTATTTATGTGACGAATTTAAAGCAAATTCCATTTCCGATTTCGTTCTCTAAAGGATAAATTTAAAGAACACATATAATTTGCTTTCTTTTCGTTCTTAAAATTCTACTTATGTAAATGTACGTTGAATTTGGTATTACAGTTATAAATGGAAAGAACTTACCTCAAGCGTTATTACGAATTTCACTTGAATATTTGTTTCAGCGTGGATGTAAGGAACATATGCATTGTTCGCAACAAACATTTTCCCACAAAATTACGCTTCTAATATTAAAAAGATGATTACATCATACGATAAAAAAATAGTTTGCTTTGTTTATAAATTGGTTCAAATTGTACTTAAAAGAAAATTAAACTAAAACTGAAGTTCCTACAAGTAACTTCTTAAAACATAATTTATATGGCGCTAGTTTACAAGACACAAGCCAGCGAGTTCAGCCTTAAAAATGCCCAGAATAAATAAACCGAAAAATCCAATATGAAGGAACTATAAAAAACCTCAATCGCTGCCAATTTATTTCTGACTACAAATTATTCTCCAAGTTTTATGAACAAAAGTGTATCGGAAAGTCCAATATCGAGTGTTTCATACATTTCGCTTCCCCCGCCTTTGTTTTAGTTTATTTTATCCATTTATTTCTGAGATTCAGTTTATCTTTCACGCTTTATATGATTCACACTTCATTGGCTGTTTGACAAATTGGACGCGTTCAACCAATCACGATGTTTATTTGAAGATGATGAGCGAACGGGAGGATTTTTGGGTTTTTGTGAGAGGATAAACTGTTTCGGTTATCGAGTGTCTGTAATCTTATTGAGGTTTGAAATGAACAACCAACTTTACTATAAATAAGTACTATAATAAGTCGGTCTCGGTTGTTCAATCGTTAGACCATGTCGGAGGCCTTTAGGCGGCCTCAAAACTCCCAACATCAGGGTTGGCCACTAACCTACTCGACAAGAAGAAGAAGACTATAATAAGTTGGGTTTACTACTATAAGAGGTCGAACTCGCAAGCAGCACATAGCAAGTCATCCAGCGAGTAGTCTATTAACGAACGTTGGCGAATGTCCGACACCGGACGCACTATGCGCTTAGGGCCTACCTAGAATGCAAGCCACTAGGCTCTAGGCGCCAAGCAAACCGCCCCGGCCTGTGCGTTCGTAGCCTAAGAATACTTCATATTTTCACATCCTCAAATTATTAAATGTGTTAAAAGTCCTTGATGATAATTGATGACAACGCACGATGTTACAAAGCTGAAAGTTTAAAATAATGCGAGTGACACTCGTCAAACTTTGAATTTAGAATTCAGAGGCTCTGGTAGCGTAGCTCGCACAAATTCAATGACAACGTCATCCTATACATGGTCTATACGAATTTAATGAGTTTCATGAGAACATAAATATAAAGAAAAATATTTCCTGAAGCCACACAAAAGAAGTTATTAACGGAGCACGTGTACAACTTTCTATTGCCCCACAAGAGAATATAAAAATCAATGTAAGTGCCATTACGACTAGCGTTAGCTGACCAAATAGAATTTGTACAAGGCATTGGTAACAAACCTAATTTCGTAGGACCTTATAAAAGGCCAGTGAGCGACTAAAAGAGGATAAAGGTTACCCTGAGATTGGGTGGGAACCGTTTGAAATTGGATTGAGTGCTTCACACACCCTTATCGAGATTCTCGATTGCCTTCAATCGCGGCATTGCCGAATTTGAAATTCAGGGCTATGATAGACGGTTATGAAGGTAAATAAACGGTGTTCTTAATGGCGGCTTTTAATCTGTAGGTTGAATAAGTGTTTTAACGTCGTTTTAGGCCCGAACAGTGCGTTCTCTCTGTTGTTATTCAGTCGGATATAGACTAACAAAGCTAGACCAAAGACAATTTTTTTTACTTACACCAGGGACTAACATGTTTTTTTTTATTATAGTAAACCAATTTTCCTTGGTGAACATTTTTTTATAATAAACCGATTTGTCGAAGTTATCGTTTTTACTAGTTTCACCAAACCTTTAGTTTAAGCCTGCAAAAATACAACATTATCCTAGCCACTAACTTTGAATTGAACCCAAAGATAACCAACATAAGATTTATTTTCCAATAAACTAATGTTATTTTCCTTTGTTTCAGATTACGATATCTCCTAAGACAATTAAATAGAGGTGAAATATCCGCTGAGACATTACAAAAGAATCTACACTATGCAGCGAGAGTTCTCGAAGCGGTGTATATTGATGAAACAAAGTACGTATATTAGATGTTAAGTACACTTTATTGTTTATAATAAATTCATAGTTAATAATAATAACTACGGGTAACTTATGGTGAACAGTTCCTTCAGTAGATGGGGTCTAGGCTGAAGTTTTTTTGCGAATTTATAGATAGGTTGAGAACCTAATTTAACCATTGCAGTACCTTATATACTTGATGGCCCAGATTAATTTCAGTTTAGGCCCATCTCGTAGCCAGATTTGGTAGCTAGCTACGAAATGAGACAAGTGTTTTCCCATCTTGTAGCTAGCTACTAAATGGGAACGATCTATTCGGTAGGTTAGGGTTTTTTTTTTTTTTTACTAGTTAAAATCCTAAATCTTGGACTTTCGAATTCCTATTTCGTAGCCAGCTTCGAATCGGGATTATTTCTCCCATTTGGAAGCTAGCTACCAAATCTGGCTACGAGATGGGCCTAAACCTTATTTTTATCCTTTTGTTTTATAAAATAGAAAAAAAATGTAAATCTTCTTTAAAAATATGTTTTACTCATATCGATTCACTAAGTCTAAAGAAAACCATAGAGGCAGCAGCAACAATGCATTACAATTAAAATTTTTGGCATCATGTCCTTCAAAAAAATTATTCCTGTTATCAATCAAAATTATCTCTGCCAAACTCTACCAAAATTCATAATGTGATTTTCATCATATTATTCAGAGCTGAAAATATATTTTTACAACGCTGAAATAAGTTAATCATTCCAAATTGCGAAAGGTTAACTTCATAAACAATTCTTTCTTGACACTTTATGGGACACCCTTTACTGAAGGAATTTTATATAAGAGCTTGAATTATTAAAAAGTAATTTTCAAATATGGAACGAATAAAGCAACGGTTACTCGTAGTTAAATGTGAGACAGATTCTTATTTTGAAAATATTTCATCGTTTCTGTGTTTCAGATTGCAGATATAATAAGTCCAGTGTTGTATATAACCTTTTTTTGTCTATAACTCTTTTTTTGTACCTCAATATTGTATTTGTTCACTCGAACGCCCTTCAAAGCAACTGAATGCTTTAGGGGTTAAGATTTCCTTTCAGTTTTGTTCCTTTTCCGAAATTCCTTTTGTATCGGGACGTCGGAGCATTTTTATGTTTTTTTTTCAACAATACATTTTGAGATCTGTTACGTAATTGGGTTGCTGTAATTTTGCTGTTGGTAACCTGTAGGTACTTGTGTAGTTTAGTCGTAAAAGCGCCTTTGAATAAGTAAAAATCAAGGCCTGTACCTCGTACCGACTTTTATAACGTGTCTGAATCTTTAAAAGGTATACAAACAGTATTGATTAATACTTAACATAACCTTTTGTTTGATAGAAAAGGAAACATGTAGGTTGTATTCATCTGTTTATTTTTTCACCTGCGAGTACGGGCTTTTCCAAAAACTTTGAATTTCCTCGGAAGTAGACAAAGGAAGGCATCTAACTCTATAATTTTAAAGTGAAACTTGAAAGGTCAAACAAATTACTATGAAACCTTAATCATGGGTTCAAACAAGAGTCCAGGTTAATTAGTGAACAAGGTCAGTACTCCGTCAACATCTCCGGTTACTTTGTAAACAATTACTGAACGACTTTAGGTAAGAGTGAATCTTAAAGTAACGAAAAGATAAAAAGGTTGGAAATAAAAAATAATCAAATTATTTTTCGGTTTTCGCTTACTAAAGTACCTTTTAAACATCACATGAAAATAACTGGGTGCCATAAGTTTGAACACATTAAGAACATTTTAGCTTTCAAAAGGTTTGTCACTATTTGACATAAGCAATTTTCCGAAGAGCAAAAGAGACAAAACACAGTGTAACAGGGTTTTAGTTAGAACTCGTATATTATTAAGACGGTATGTGTATATGTGTGTAAATTTCTTTATCATGTACAAATACCGCCTCATTCATAAACGCCCTATAACTAAAACTTTAAAGTGTTTTGTCTCTGTTGCTTTTTAGAAAAATAGCGTATGTCAGAGAGAGACATACCATTTGATAGATAAAATGCTGTTAAATGTTAATGAATAAGGCCTTTAGTGAATAGACTTACGAGACTCTTTGAACCTATATCTTTACACTAGCAGCGCCCCGCGGTTTTACCCGCGTTGTACCCGTTCCCGTGGGAATTTCGGGATGAAAAATAGCCTATAACCTTCCTCGATAAATAGACTATCTAACAGTGAAAGAATTATTCAAATCGGTTCAGTAGTTTCTGAGATTAGCGCGTTTAAACAAACAAACAAACAAACAAAACAAACTTCAGCTTTATAATATTAGTATAGATTGCAAAATGCTGAGCTATAAATAAAAAATAGGTTTTAACATTTATATTTTTTCATTTTACTTGTTCGAGTTCGCGTAGTGTTCACTGCTATACAGATTAAGTAATTCAAGTATTACCTATCTACCTTTACCAGGCTATTAAAGTTTCACACGATTATTCAAATAATGCCTTACATAAATACTCGCCTATATACTAATACAAAGCGAAGTGCCATCGTAAGCCGATTACGCAGTTTCAAACAGAATCAGGCAACAATAGTTAGCAATATTAATTCTTTACGGTCACATGTTGTTAAGGATCATGAACTAATATTATTTTCAGTTTAAAGTTAATAAGGAATTGTGTGTTTCTAGTAGGGACTAATTATAAAGCCACGGTGAAGACAAAACAAGCGACGACGTCTACATAGACCTTTCTTATTTTTTACCTTCATCTTTTTGTAAATCATGTCCACACGACCTAAGCTCACGATTTTATGTAATTCGTTCTTGAAAGACATATTGTATATAAAAAAAGCGGCCAAGTGCGAGTCGGACTCGCCCATGAAGGGTTCCGTAGCAGCGAGTAACATAATAAAGAAGTTCTTGAAATAAATGTTTTTTTATTTACATTTGAGTTATTGAATGAATAATCAGTATTTTTTTGCGGTTTACGATTTATGTCGTAAAAAAAAAACTACTAACTAGACCTCGTTCAAACCAATTTTCGGTGTTAGATTACATTGTTATGTACATCATATATTTTTTTTAGTTTTATCATTCTCTTATTTTAGAAGTTACAGGGGGGGGGACACACATTTTACCACTTTGGAAGAGTCTCTCGCGCAAACTATTCAGTTTAGAAAAAAATGATATTAGAAACCTCAATACCATTTTTTAAGGACCTATCCATAGATACCCCACACGTATGGGTTTGATGAAAAAAAAATTTTTTTTCATTTCTAAGTATGGGAGACCCCCCTAAAATTTTATTTTTTTTCTATTTTAGTGTGAAAATATTAATGCGGTTCACAGAATACATCTACACACTAAGTTTCAACAACATAGCTCTTATAGTTTCGGAGAAAAAAGGCTGTGACATACGGACAGACAGACAGACAGACGGACGGACAGACAGACAGACAGACATGACGAATCTATAAGGGTTCCGTTTTTGCCATTTGGCTACGGAACCCTAAAAAGGTCTTAGATAACGTAAAATTGAATTAGGATCGTTTAAGATTCGTAAATCAGGAACAAGATCGGTTATGTAAAGGAAGGTACAAATAATTCCGCTGTACATTCAATAGCTAAGCTAAAAGTAGAGTACATAATTGCATGTTTATTGCAGGGCAGAGGATCAATCTAGTATTGTAGGTATTCGTAGAAACAGTGTCGGCTGGTTCTTAATAAACAAAGTTCTTTCTGCAAAATAGCAATACCTTAGTTTTGTCAACTGGACACCATTATAATAGTTTGTAAACTGCGAGTAAGAATTATTTGAAAGCTTTCGGGTCGTTAGATGTTTTTTCGCCATTTCGACTTACAAAAGACTGATGCGGCATTTTACTTTTTAACTATTATTAAGGGCTATATTTCTTTTAGGCAAGTGATTGACTTATAATAATAAACGAACCATTTTGAAGGTTTTTTGGGGCGAGTGCAGACTATACTTAGACAAATCAGTCTTAAAACAGATTTAATCCAAAAAAGTCTGTGACACGTCTTGTCTCACTTGCACCTTCATAAGTTTTTTAAAGTCATTCGTACTGATGTACTCAGAGACGTCCATTAAATCGACACTTAACTAATCGACATAATTTCATTCATTACATATCAAATTCGCTCATTAAATATCTATTAAGCATTTGACGTCTCTCATAATAGGCGTTAGACTGATTTCTTTAATGTGTACTTGCCGTTAAGTAGTCTCAAAACTCCAACCGACCCCAGATTTGTTAATTCGTAATTTAATAATTATCTAGATAACATTAAACATTAAACAAATCCTTCCTCTGCCAAATTAAAAGTTAAACTTTAAAATAATAAAACTCCGAATAAATGGGTTTAGACGTAAAACAATCCCGTCCTGAAAGTAACTTGTTGATTTATAAAAGCGTTTTTCATTAATTAGTAAGCCGAGTTAATGGACGGGATGGTTCAGAGTGATTAAAGGTAGCCCACTTAGAATATCGTATCAGGGTTTGGGTCTAATCGATCATTCTGTAAGGACCTTTACGCGATTGATCAGTGACGGATCCAGGACTTTAATTTGGGGCATGACCCTGAGATTATAGTATGTGTTAAAGTATCTATTATGTATTGTGTCTGTCTATATTATGCCTTGTGTCTAGTTAGGATAGGTTTTATCCAAGAATGGAGGGAGCCCTCCCACCCTCCTCACCCTATCTGGATCTGCAATAGATTGATCAACGCAGTAGAAGTTAATAAGAAAGCTTTTATTGGCTTTGTTTTCCAAATGTCAAGTGGTTACCACTCAACGTTTGATTTGTCAGAGGATGGGGTTTGAGGCTGTGTTGAAACAATTTTGTAGATGGTATTGAACACCTCAATTTCAGGCGAAGGCCAAAAGCGATTTACTCTCGGGAACGGACACAAAGCTGGTAAAACAGCGGTTCATTAATAAAATAATAAATAACAATTCGGACAAATTCATACTCATGAATGAATAGAACAGAAGTAAATTAATAGCATTCCAATTTCTGAATGTAATGAATTGTATAAATGCTCAATCCCAATGCTGTGTTACTATTTGATAATGAAGGCTTACCATGCAAATTCATGTATTTGGAATAGCTATCACACGTCGGACGCAGCTTGATTCCAATTCAATTTCCAAACATGGCACGGCACGGATTTACGTCCACTAAAACGCATTAGTTAAGCGTAGTGATTTCATCTATTAGTTTTTACTCTGGTGATGATATTTTCAGAGAAATGTGAGGTTTTTCTCTGCAGTGGGGCTTTACGAGATAATGCGTTTGCTTTATTTATAAAAAAATGTGAAGTAGTCCTCTTATCGCACTGAGTATATCAGTACAGTGAAGAGGATTACGCGTAAACACCACATCACCTCTGTTTCAGAGTTATAAATCATACAAATCTAGAAGTAGAACACAGCTATACCAATCTAGGTACTTGCAAACCATATATATTTTAACAAGCTGACCCGACAAATTTTTGCCATATAAAAATTAAGAGGTGGAGCATTTATGAAAAATAGACAGTAGCTGATTCTCAGACCTACTGAATGCATATACAAAAAAAAAAAAAAAAATATGAGCCTGTAATGTCCCACTGTTGGGCAAAGGCCTCTCATCTCACTGAAGATATCAGTACAGTGAGGAGGAGTATACATATACAATTACATAAAAATCGGTCCAGTCGTTTCGGAGGAGTATAGTAACTTACATTGTGACACGAGAATTGTATTTATAAGATAATAGTGTTATTTCAATTCATTCGTAATTCAAAGTAGTCATAATACAAAATACCTTTTACCTACCATTGATGTATCTAATTCACTCAATTGTTAACACGGATGCTTTCATTCACGAAGTATATTTGCATTTCAATAGAAACGTATACTTTGCATAAATGTCTTCAACCATTTGAAATATTATTCAGAACGTGGGTTCTTTTACGGTTTTTAGTTTTTATGACGACTGTTAGGAGATTTTATATTATTAAATTAGTAATTTCGTGGTCTGAATCCAGACTATTTATACAGGGGTTGGGACTTAATACTTAAACATTTTAGCATATATAAATTTTAACGGATAAATTACTCTAGGGATAAAGTTTAATAACTTCGAAAACATTTACCTATTCATTAATAAAAGAGAAATACGAACTGCAATAAAAACAACATTATTTTTCAACGGCTTCTGGAAGTTGTCGTATGAAACGAAACCGTACATGTACCGATCTTATTGAAACTAAATTAAATTGCGAACCCAACGAAATGTTACATAGCTTTTAACGATTCAATTTATTTTTAATTACTTTCTTTTAAGTCTGCTCCGGCGTTCCAATTTTAATTTCTCTTGCTTTATCATCATCATGACGGACTATTCGTTGTGTCAAGTTGACAGTTGACAGTGACAGCTGTCTTACAAATGACGTTATATAGGGTGTTGTTATAATGAAATACGATGTTTGTGAGCGGTGGGCATCGCGTCGCCAGTGATTATATCTCACACAGGGATAGGAGAGTCGCCGAGCAGCCTCGGGCACAGCAGTCTACTCTTCACATGAGGCAGTTGCGGACTCCTTGCTGGACGCGGTGCCCACAGAAAGTGCCCGAAGCAAAGTTAATACCGTTACAACAACGCCGACAAACAAGTAGTCGCGCATCCCTTCTGTCCAAACTGTGCTAGGTCTTTCTTTTCAGTTTAAGCTTCCCTAACACACCCTGTTAGTCTAGTCTTTCCCTGATTAATTTGCTGTTAACAAAGGTTATGTTTAAATAGGTTTTATTGTGATTATAGAATGAGTCACGCTGATATTCTCGCTTTGGCGTAACTTGTTCTTGTAGTATAGTCTCCGTTTAGCCTAGACATGGTAAATAGTCCTTATGTCGTCTGATGCCATGTGATTCGTTTTGTGATCGTCCTCGTTATATCTATTGTCTTTGTCAGGCATGTACCTACTTATTCCTGCGGGCAACCCCTTTTTGGCATCTCCATCTAGCTTATTTATTTTATCACGTACTTTTAACAAGAGTTCGTTTCCTTTCTATATTCTAATATCGTATATGTTTATTGCTGACCTCGCTTCATGTCATATTTTATTTTTCTTTCTTTCTTATTTTAGGTTTTATATTTTGTAGAATAATATAGTTTGTAATATGGATTAATTGTGTGAAGATGTTGTGAGTAGCGTAGACCAGTCGTCTGAACCTGTATAGATCCAAAGAATATTCTGAAGCATCCCAGTAGATTACTGGTCTTTAACGACAGACACAAATACAAGAAACCATCCCAATTGAACTCTGTTATCAAAATTTAGCCCTACCTAAATCTGGTCTAGCAATTTCGAATGTAACCACATCTTTGTCCTAACATATAATCTCTACATGACTTTTAAACCAAGATGACATTTATCCCAAGATGACATTTATACCAAGATGACATTTATCCCAAGATGACATTTATACCAAGATGGCGTTTATCCCAAGACACCGTCCATCCCACCATGTTTGTGAGAGCCCCAATGACTTAGTGTTTTATTTTAGACCGGCCGTGGCGCGTCAGCAGTCAGCCCCAACTCTGGTGTTTAGGTGTGTCGATGTTGCCAATTACCTAAATTATTGTTTTATTGTCGCTTGAATATGTATTACTTAACTAATATTGAACATATACTACTACTATGGAAATATGCTACTTATAACTTGTCAACTAACAATTTTCATTATCAGTTCTCTGGAAATCTAAAATAATTGGTGATTTAGCTAAAGGAGTAAGGGTAATCTTATATATACAGTGGCGTTTACCCCTTATGTATTTTTAAATATTTGCCTTGTTATTTACCTGTCAAATGAATGTCAGTAAGATTCAAACGATATTTAATCGCACATTTTTTATTTTTCTGAAAAAGTTTGCTGAAATTCAAGGGACAATGAAATAATCCTGAAACCTCTGCATCCTACACCCTCGCTACACATACCCACTGCGCTATGTTGCTTTCTATTGTACATATTTCTACTGTATGTACCTCTACAAATAACACTACATTTATATATAACTTTATTTTTATATTTATAACACATTTACTGACTATTAATTTTAATCACAAATTTTCTTTTGGTTAAAATTACTTTATTATCTACTGTTATATATTCAAAGCACGACAAATTATCTATCCAAGGAACAATTCGAAAAAACTTATGAAAAGACTGTGAAAATTTAAAAGAAAAGAGATAAAGAAATTGCCAGAGAGAAAAAAAAAAGAATATCATCCTCTATAGAAAAAGCTTACACCCAATGGAAAGCAATGTACCTACATTGTAGTACAGAATACATTGCTTCGTACCTCAAGACCGCACGTTGCATGTCCATACAAATCCCCTACGCATGTTTCAATGGATACAACACAATGCAATTCTATCACAAACTACTTTTATTTCTTTCATTTTTATTCTCCTTTTTTAATCTTCATACAGTTTTGTAAACCGCAACCGATAGAAAAAGTTTAAAATATTTTTCTTTTTCGAACAAACATTTTACTCTTAAAAAACGTTTTTGGACACTTTAAATAGTTTTAGAGTTAGAGAAATGAAATAGAATATGATTAGAAAAAATTAGCTGAAAA
The DNA here is from genome assembly GCA_951394245.1 of Cyclophora punctaria. NCBI lineage: Eukaryota > Metazoa > Arthropoda > Insecta > Lepidoptera > Geometridae > Cyclophora > Cyclophora punctaria. Next base: position 9,901,076 of record OX596170.1, on the reverse strand, counting down.
TCTAGTGATTAATCTTCTAAAGCACTATTTTTAAAGTCGCGTTTAAACTTAGGAGGTAAGAATGTTTTGTTACTTAATCAAGTGTTAAACTAACAGTCTGTTAAATGAAATAACACTTGTGATTAACAACTAATAACCCGCGAAGCTTCGCTTTCGGTGGAATAAAACAACGCGCTTGGCGTTAACGATTTGTTATTGACGGAGTTCACATTGATACTAATTGATACTTTGTTCTGTTGTTTAACCACTTGGTAACATTAAATAAACAAATTCTTAAGTAAGACTTTTCAATATAATTTATATATTGTATTTTAATTTTTGCAATATGAAGCCACTGGAAGATCGAAGACGCTCGAAAAGTTAATGTTACGTTATATATACTTTTAATTCTAAGGCCCCTTTCTACAAAATCTGCTAACGAAATCAAACCAAAACTTTGTACCTTCTATAAGCTCTTTTCTCCTCACAGTAAGTAAATCATTGAGTCTTTCTTACAGTGGTTAAACATCAGATCAAAACCAAACAGTCTTTCGACTCCCCCCAACAATTCCACCGCTAACTTCTCCCATTTCGTACAGGAGGCTAGCTGATGAAGACGATGAGTTATCCGAAGTGCAGCCAGATGCAGTGCCTCCAGAAGTCAGGGAATGGCTGGCGTCAACGTTTACGAGGCAGCTGGCGACTTCGAAACGGAAGTCGGATGAGAAACCGAAGTTCCGGTCGGTCGCTCATGCGATCAGGGCCGGGATATTCGTGGATCGGATCTATAGAAGAGTCACCAGTACAGCGCTGATGCAGTTTCCTCAGGATGTTGTTAGAGTGTTAAAGGTGAGTCAACTTTATAATTTTATTTAAAAAAATCTTTCTGACTAACGAATGTATGGGAGTGACATTAACCCTGAGAAAAAAACGTAAGCGTTTTGAGTAATTTTCATACTTCGACATCTTTAGAGATGAATGAAGATGGCGGAACCACCCGCGGGAAACAGCTAGTATCTAATCTTTCTCCTATGAGAACATTTTCTATGAGAACATTCATATAGGTTGCTCATTCATGTAATTACTGAATGAGCAACCATAACTCCCATACATTTTGTTGCATCCATCCTCACATAAAATTCAAAGGAGACAGAAACACAAAATACAAATCGATATCCCAACAAATAATAAACCCGAAACCACCCAGTTAATTCCTATCTTCGGTACTATGTACAGAATTCACGTGAATGCATGCCGTGAATATCTGGAATAGCTAGCAGTAATACGCTTTCGGAACCCAAGCTTTATTACCGGAGTGATCGGAAATGATTTTATTCTGCTTCTGGAAATACAGTTGGTATGTTTTTGTATTGGTAGGTGAGCTAATATACTGGCGTATTTTCAATCGATTTCAAAAATCGATGGAGGTTTTCAGTTCGAGTGTTTTTATCAGTATGCGATTATAGCCGCATTGTAACCGTTCCCCTGGAAATTTTGGAATAAAAAGAAGCCTTCCCATTAAATATTACACAAATATTTTTTCAAATCAGATTGGCAACTAAGTTTCTGAGATTTAGTTTAGTTTCGTTAGCACCCCTGTAGAAATCCCAAAGTATTTTTCTAGACAGCATCTCTCAATCTTGTTCTTCAGAAGGCAATAAAGCGTAGATAAACCCTTTGATTTCCAATCTGATTCCCATTCCATAAATAAATAATATAAATACCACATTGTACCAAATGGGAGTAGTTAAATAATTACTTTATTTCGTGCCCCGAGCCGTCTTCCGCGACGCCTATAAATCCATATTACCGGCGGTAAATCAACAGTACGGAGTTATAAATCCATTCGCTACTCATCAAATATGCACTTAGCCCTTTATTAATAACTACCATTGCTTTGTGGTTTGTTCCGAAAGGTTACCTGTTTTACTGAAGTACGTTTGACTGAAACTTACTTTACCAAACATCTTCACTACATAGTATAAAATAAAGTCGTCTCTGTTTCGAGTCTGTTTGTCTGTAAAATTACGCAACGGATTTTGATGCGGTTTTTTGTAATAGGTAGAGTGATTCAAGAGGAAGGTTTTTATGTAAAAAAATTCCCGAAATTCCCACGGGAACGGGCACAACGCGGATAAAACCGCGGGGCGCTGCTAGTTATATATATAATTCTTCAGTACGTGTGTATGTCACTGAACTCCTAAACGGCTGGGCGATTTGAATGATTTTTTTTGTATGCGTTTGGGTGGCACCCTGGATGGTTTAGATTAACAATAGCGACATCTATTGGGTAGTGGGTGGAACCAGTAAAATATCAAATGAATGATGTCTTTTTTACTCAAACCTTTTTGAATCATACGAGTATATTGCTATGTTAGTTGACCGATGGCTTGTTTCGCCGATGTTGCCTTCGCCCAATGTAAAGTTTGACCATATCAACAAAGTCAAAGAAATATTTGGCCGATGTAACGTTTATTCCAAAACACAACAAACCTCATTGACTAGCTAATGTGCTTCCGCGAACATTAAATAATTCACCAAACCTTATTCCCATCTGAACGTAACGATATTATCACCTAAAATTCGATCCAAACAAGTGTGCGTGTGGACAAAATCGGAATCAATTTGTCTAAAACAAAATCAGAATTTGCCGTATATATTTTTGCCCCTTTTGCAAAAAGAGGTCTTGAAAATTTGGCCATTTTGCGTATGTGTCTGCGGTATCATAGCTCTTAAACAAATAGACCGTTTTTGATCTAGTCTATTTTGTATGACAGGGTAATTGTTCAGCTTCTTCTTATTTCGAGTCAGTGATGAATTTATATTATACTAGCTGTGCCCCGTGGTTTCACCCGCAGCGCCCCCGTTCCCGTGGGAATTTTGAGATTTTTATTCCCTATAAACCTCACGGAGCCCGAGACCTTTCCAACGAATGCAAAATGGTGGAAATCGGTTCGTGCGTTCTGGAGTTATAGCGCAAGGGAGGAAAACCCGACTTATTTTTATATAGTAGACTAGCTGTTCCACGCGGTGATTCCACCTGCGATCCAATAGATGGTGCTAGTGTGAAAATTTTGTAGATGACACTTATTATTCCAGATTTAATGGAGTCGTGCCTACACGTTTTGTTGAGCAGAAATATCTTAATCTTTATAACACAATAGTATTAAAAAAGATGCGAGTAATTCTTTATATATTCCCGGATCAGGTACTTACAAACGAAAGGAGGATATTAGTCCAGTCATTATAGTAAGTTCACCTCGGAATTCGAGATACCCAGCTGTAAGTCTGTAAATACTTGTATATTGACACCCTAAAAGTTGTCTCAAAACCTACCTATGGTAGGGTGTACGCAACTATTAAATTTCAAGGTCAAAGGTCACAAAAATCGGTTTTTAGCGCTTTTTTTGTAAATATCACATTTCCTATGGTTTTTTTGCTATTTGTATTTTTACAAATATTGTAGAATACAAAATTCTCTACAAATTATGTTAAAAAATTTTTTTCATACGGTGAACCGTTTTCGAGATAGAGGGCGGAGAGCGCGCGGTCACAGCATCACTTCAGGTCAACCGGTGCCTCCGGTCGAAAACGCGCCATATATAGTTGATGAACTATCGATAAATCAATCGATTATAAATATTTATCAATTTTTTTTAACTTTTATATTATATTAAACATTTTTTTCCTAACCTATCCACTTTTTATTCAGTATTAATTTATTTAACAACATTTCCTGCCCATGTAATTGCAGAATTGTTAAAGAAAATATAGGTATTATATTTGAATTTTAACCTAATTATAATATTAATAACTTCTAACATGATGAAAAAAAAAGCTTTTTTATGACATTGACGGTTAGGTCTAGCTGAATGACATTACTCGGATTCAAAAATAGGAATTATAAAAATCATCATAGAAAGCCCTTGTTTACATACTCAATCAAATAATAATCAACGGAAAATGCATAGCCTCCTTTTTGAAGCCTTTTAAGAGTATGGAGCATTTTACCATAATTATTAAAAAAACCGTAAAAAAATCCCGCCCAAATCGGATCAATAGTTTCAAAAAAATAGTACTATGTTTTTAAAGCTTAGGGTCAAACACAAAACCTCATTTTTGAAGTTATCAGTATTATTGAATAGATATAGATTTAATGCATGAAGAAAATGATATAAGTTAATAAAAATTGATAAATATTTATAATCGATTGATTTATCGATAGTTCATCAACTATATATGGCGCGTTTTCGACCGGAGGCACCGGTTGACCTGAAGTGATGCTGTGACCGCGCGCTCTCCGCCCTCTATCTCGAAAACGGTTCACCGTATGAAAACATTTTTTGACATAATTCGTAGAGAATTTTGTATTCTACAATATTTGTAATAATACAAATAGCAAAAAACCCATAGGAAATGAGATATTTACAAAAAAAGCGCTAAAAACCGATTTTTGTGACCTTTGACCTTGAAATTTAATAGTTGCGTACACCCTACCATAGGTAGGTTTTGAGACAACTTTTAGGGTGTCAATATACAAGTATTTACAGACTTACAGCTGGGTATCTCGAATTCCGAGATTCTTACCTAATTTAAGCTTAAATGACTGCACTATATAGAGGATATAGAGCTATGATTAAACAAAAAAACAGTTTTATTTATTTTTCATTTTCATTCCACTTGCTCTAACAACGTCTTAACTGACAACCAGTCTTATCTGGCAAATGTTCTATCCCCTGTTTTATGTACTGAAACATCCAGAGATTATGCATTTACTTCCTTGTATGGGTCCTGAGGGAATACACGGGTTCTGCCGATTTTATCCTACCTTTGTTAAGCTATGTACAGAACATATACTTTACGGAAATTGTGGGAATAAAGTGGTCTCTAGTTAGTAATTAACTAGTAGTCTGTAATAGGCATTAGATATTAATGGTATCAATTGAGTAATTAGGGGTTGAATAGAAATTAATGGGAAATGTGTTTTAATACCACGATAGGAAATAGTTAAAATATTTTTATATACCTAAGTCATAACCTCCTCACTGTACTGATATCTTCAGTGAGACGAGAGGCCTTTTCCCAACAGTGGGACATTACAGGCTAATACTTACTTACTTACTTACTTATACCTAAGTCAATCTATACTAATATTATAAAGCTGAAGAGTTTGTTTTGTTTGTTTGTTTGTTTGTTTGTTTAAACGCGCTAATCTCAGAAACTACTGAACCGATTTGAATAATTCATTTTGTAATAGATAGCCACATTCAACGGGAAGGTTATAGGCTATTTTTCATCCCGAAATTCCTACGGGAACGGGTACAACGCGGGTAAAACCGCGGGGCACTGCTAGTTCAGAGATAAAAAAGTAAGTAAGTTTGTGTAGGTTAGTAACCAACCCTGGTGTCGGTGTTTTCAGAGAGCCCTCAAAGACCTCCGACATGGTCTAACGATTGAAAAACCCGGGACCGACAATTAGACGTGTCATGTGACGTGACGTATCATTCATACAGTTAATTTGTATCTTAATTCATAGAGCACAGAACATATGTAATCATGTTTTTAATCTAATTATTAGGTTTTTTAAAAAACAAATAAGCAGATATAATGACACTAGCAGCGCCCCGCGGTTTTACCCGCGTTTTGCCCGTTCCCGTGGGAATTTCGGGATAAAATGTAGCCTATAGCCTTCCTCGATAAATAGACTATCTAACAGTGAAAGAATTATTCAAATCGGTTCAGTAGTTTCTGTGATTAGCGCGTTTAAACAAACAAACAAACAAACAAACAAACAAACAAACAAACAAACAAAAAAACAAACAAACAAACAAACAAAACAAACTCTTCAGCTTTATAATATTAGTATAGATTAATAACTGCCTAGATTTATGGTGTCACACTTTATTTGTATTGAACTCGCCAACAGCTTCTAAACTAGATTAATGTTGACTACGCTTTACCATAAGGATTTACTCAAATATTCAACTTCTCAAGTAAATTAAAGAACCGCTTTCGAAGCAACGTCCCACGTTCTACTAATTACCAACAAAACTAGTTCACAGTTAAAGCGAAAGCTTAATTCAAATAACAAGAGAATTAAGCATGAAAATAACTCACATTTCCCGCAATAAATATGAAACTGATTTGCAAAAACAGTCTTTACATTACCTCTTAGGTTTGTTATCCACACATTATTAACGTGTTGGTTGTTTCAATCGTCAGACCATATCGGAGGCCTTTAGGCGGTCTAAAAGGGGTTGGCCTTGACCTACTCAAAATAATGGATTAATTAACTTGTGCTTTTGATTTTATTACGAACTGCACTAAATAACTGAACAAACCATTTTATTATTAAATATGTGCTAATGCTAATATGCGATAGTACATGTAACTGAAGAGTTTGATTTTCCATCCCCGACGCACGACACCCGATGTCTATGTTTGGTAAAAATATTTCGAGTAATTTTTGATTAGGGGGTTTCATTTTTTAATTGTGGATTCATATTTTTGTTCTTTTTTTAATAATATTTATTGGGTTTTTTTGCAAAAACATAGCTATAAAGCATAGCATTTATATTGGAAAGTCACCCTAACCTTTCGCGGTTTACACAAAACACAAAACGTCTTAAAACAAACGAATAAATTAAATAGCATTTTGTAGGAGAGTTCCTTCGTACTATGTTATTAGGGTAGTCTTTTGTTTCTTGTATCTGCAACCGCCTCAGGGGCATTGCTACTTTGTTTAAAAGACGACTTTAAGCTCTGATATTAGATTTCGTATTTAATGTTATTTTTAACGTACTCTGGAGGTAAAGTAATAGGGTTACTGAACATTTTTAATTATAGTTAATTGGGCTTAGTTACTTCAGACGTTTCAGTACAAGGCTAGGATACGAGGCTCGTGCTCTCCACGGACTAGCAAAATCGATTATTAATTCTCTCAATTACTTTAATATCGAAAATGTGTTAGGACAAGTACAAAAGTAGGAGTAAAAGTAGTCGCCATGGCTGAAATCGATTGACAGAAGGACTATTTTTTATTACAAGTAAAAAAACGTAACTTTGCCTAATTTGTTTGAAAATAACGTCCTTCATTTTAGGTACACGATGGAACAAAGTCACGGGCTTTTATCTAAGTAATTTAATTTTAATTAGCGTTCCAAGTTTTTCTTTCGTCTGAAAGCGTCCATACTTTGTCTTCCATTCTTGGAAATCTCTGAACTAATAAAACGTTTGAACTAATGAAATGGAGTGTTTTTTAAGCTTGATCGCTCTCAACTGATTGGTACAAGTTTCATAAAGAATAGAAAAATCTTTCAGTATCCATTGTTGTGCAGAAAAAGTAGAAAATAAATATCTAACAGTATCTATGCTCTGCCAATATTTGGAATGGTCAATTATGAATATGTTTTAGAAGAGATCAAAAGAAAATTTTGAGAGATAATTTAAAAAGAATAAACTCTTTTGTAAAACGATTGCACATGAATGCTTTCACAAAGACTAAAGCCCGGTTTCCACTGCAAGCGGAGAGGGCTCATTAATGACTCCGTTTGGCAGCCATTACGTGTTTTTGTTAACTGAGGGGTTATGCGTCTATACAAGTAACGCAATGGTAATTAAATGGAGTCATTAATGAGCCCACTCCGCTTGCGGTGGAAACCGGGCTTTATGATGTAATAATGGTGAAATTATTCTCAACGTGTTGTTTAAAGTCTTTTTACTGCTTACATTACCCAAATTTTTCTAAAATTATTTTGGTAGGTAGGTAACTGCCTAAGCTATAAGAATATGCTTTCAAAGAGACTATATCATAGTGGTGAAATTATTAACAAAAATGTTCTTTAAAGTCTATTTCATAACAGTGAATTTTGTTTCAAAATACAGTTTAAAGTCTGATTCCCACTTTAAACCCAATATTTTGTTCGCAGACATTGGACGAGTGGTCTTTCGACGTGTTCGCGCTTCACGAGGCGGCTGGCGGCGCGCCGGTCAAGTACTTAGGATACGAGCTGCTAAACAGATACGGAATGATACATAAGTTTAAGGTGAGTAATGCTAGCACTCAAGAGAGAAAGATGGAAAAAGGGTAGGGAGGTCTTTGCCCTGCAGTGGGACAATTAAGGCTGAAAAAAAAAGAAAAATGCTACGGACGACGTTACGAGTTATCTTTTGAATAATCGGAAAATAAATAGTAAGTGGTTTACTTAATAAACTGTTCATAGCGAAAATAATACACGTGAATACGTCAATACTATGAGTTTAAATCGTGAAAGTTTAAAAAAGATTTTGGTTTTGTTAATATACGGTAACCTTTATAATTGAACTAGCAGCGCCCCGCGGTTTTACCCGCGTTGTGCCCGTTCCCGTGGGAATATCGGGAATTTTTATACATAAAAACCTTCCTCTTGAATCACTCTACCTATTACAAAAAACCGCATCAAAATCCGTTGCGTAATTTTAAAGATTTAAGCATACAGACAAACAAACAGACAAAAATAGCGACTTTGTTTTATACTATGTAGTGAAGTCACCGAAGTAGGTCAATTTGTAGTACTTACACGATATGGCTTATGATGTGTTTATTATTAAAAGTTAATATCTCATAACTATCACACCGACCTAGCTATCTTTTCAATATCAATAAAATAGAAAACGACGAACATATTAAAGACGCGATAGGTACAGCAATAAGGAAACTTGTTGCCGACAATATACTCTATTGAAGGAAGCTGGCTTCCTAGAATAGGTGATATTAAAGTGTAGGTACTTTTGTGTGTAGGTTTAGGATCGGTCTACCATTATATTTTCGGTACATAAATATTACGACGTTATCTATACTAATATTATAAAGCTGCAGAGTTTGTTTGTTTGAACGCACTAATCTCAGAAGGTACTAATGCGATTCAAATAATTATTTTTGTAATAGATAGCCACATTCAACGAGTAGTTTATAGGCTATTTTTCATCCCAAAATTCCTTCAGGAACGGGCACAGCGCGGGTAAAACCGCGGGGCGCTGCTAGTTTTTGTCATATTTTACTTTCAGCAGCATCTTAATTCAATTAAAGGTTTTAGTATTTGTAAATTCCAGTTGGATAATGACAATTTGAAGATATCTAATCTAGGGTGGTACCCACGGAGCAGCAAAGTACTTAAAACACTTGCTTTTCGTTAAGATACCTTGTAGACGGTTTGCTTCCACGCAGACGAAGCGGGTAAAAAGCATTGAGTTAGTATACTACAGGTCGCGGCACGAAACTCTAGCGCTGAGCGAAACGTGGAGGGGATAGCTGCGCATGGGTACCGTCGCGCACGCAATACAAATTAGTAATTTAATTGCTTAATTAAAAACAGCAAAATAATGTTTTAATGTAAAGTCAAATAGTAAGTCTAGCGGTGAACAAAATGTGGAACTTCACTGCGTATGGGTACTGTCACGCACGCAAATATTACTTAAGTAATATTACTTCATGTTACCTACAATATAATTTTTAACAAGTTTATGGGGAGTAGAAAAATAAATACACTATCGGATTTGTAAATTTTTATATTAAATACCAAATAATAATAATTTTTATATTAAGTCTGTTTGTCACTGTTTAAAAACTGTTCAAACTTAATCAAACAGTGAATAAACTAACAAACACAACAAACAAATCAACAAAACAAACTTAACAAAAAACAACAACAAAAATTAACGATGACAACAAAACAATTCAGAACGCGACTGTACACTGGAAGTGCGCGGAGCGTCGTATCGGCACGGGGGACGGAGTACGACTGGAGAGCCAATCGGCGCAACGCACGCTCGCCCTTCACCCCTGTACCCCGCCAAGACACCTTATTTTTTACTTCTGCGCAATAACGGTCAGCGCTAGAGTTTCGTGCCGCGACCTATACATATAACTCAATGGGTACAAGCTAGTTTTTACTAAGAAGTAAAGCATAAGGCTTGTTACATTTAACACGTTGCTATCTTCTATAGAAAATGGGTCTGAAATTATTAGTTTAGTATATTTGATCGAAAAGCAAAACGTATAACCTTGTGTTATGTGTCTAGACAGATAACCAATCTGTCTACCATTTAATAAAATATATCTTCAAACATCAAACAAAATATTGTACTCGTAAAACATTTTACAACAATAGACGAACTACGAGTATGATATATATTTTAAAGGAATTTTCGATGTTTACGATTTTCGAAGTTATTTTTTATATAAAACAGCATTCTATGGCTTTTAAATGATATCAATAAAATGATGGATATGTTTCGAGTTTAATGATTAACAGCTGTGATAATTTTTTGCAAAATTATCTAAAATAATTTTACCTTCATGCCGGCTTCGGTACAAAAAAACTTGTTCCTTGCCTTATGACTTTCGTAGCGACATAAAGTTTAAAATGAATACTTCAGATAAAAGGGTAAGGATCCCAGCTCACATAGAACCGTCCTCATATCGAAGTTCTATGAAAGAACCACTTAGAATCCACGAACCCAAGTGTGACTCGATTAAACTTCCGACGGCAGAGGGTATCGATAAAAGTTTGAGAACTTCAAATAGTTACGGGAATGTGATGCGACTTTCAAACGTTACTTAACCTTTTGTATGTTAATAACATATATTAAAATGTTTCGCTCTTGATAAAGGATAGGTCGTTTTAGAAGAATTTATAGCTATAATTACTGCAGAGGTTTCTATTAAATTGATAGTTAATTTTTCATACTTTGCATGTCCAATGTCTCTAAGTACGAGACTAACAGCCTCCGTGGTCTTGTGATTTGAGCGCCCCGCTCACGACCCGGAGGTTCCGGGTTCGATTCCCGGTGGGGATATCTCACAAAAATCTCTTTGCGAGACTTTCCTCAGTTTGGTTAGGGCATTGCAGGCTGAATCACCTGATTGCTCGAAAAGTAAGATGATTCTTGCTTCGGAAGGCACGTTAAGCCGTCGGTCCCGGCTACTTTCTACGGATTGTAGTCGTTACTTGAGCCATGTCAGAGGCCTTTGGCGGCTCAATAACTCTGACACCAGGATTGGTCAGGTTGGCCATCCACTCGACGAAGAAGGAGAAGAAGAGTACGGGACTTGTTTGGGTTATTAAAATTTGAAGCCGGTACATTTCCATTCATATCCGCTAACAAAATAATTTAAAAAATCAAAGAGGCAGTTCTAAAACTTTTTTCTAAAACGAAAATCTTTTTTTATGTTTTTACTTTATAATCTCAGTGATGATGAGTCTACTTTAGGTAAAGCAGAGGATATTTCTGATGGAAACGTATCCTTAAGTACCTTTTTTCAGAATCTTCAAAGTCAAAGTCAAATATTTTATTCAGTTTTGGCCCTATAGAGGCTCTTTTGGACCTATTTTGTCCCTATAGTCCCTATTGTAAAATTATCAGAATTAATCGAAAAACCTTTCTACCCACAGGTCCCTCCAACGATCCTGGAAAATTTTCTAAGTAGAATAGAAGATGGTTACTGCAAGTTCCACAACCCGTACCACAACAACCTGCACGCTGCCGACGTGGCACAAACTGTACATTACATGCTTTGTCAGACGGGACTTATGGTAAGTTCATGTTGAACAAGCAATGTATGCTCAAATATTCGTTAAGTCAAACAAGGAGTGTAAATCATCAAGTTACGTTGAACAGACTAAGGGATAAATAAGGGTTGTTTTAGAAGGTAAGTAAATGCTGATTAGTATTTGTTTTATCCTATACCAAAAGGACAACCGTTGATTAAGCTCAATCATGTTTTTCCAAGAGTCGTCGTCATGAGACACTACTCCAGGCCAATATTAATCTTTCGTGAATACAGCCAATCCAGAATGGGTTGGTATCTAGCTATTTGGCCAATATGGACCTCGAGCATTACCTACCTCAAAATAGTCGGTCTTGGTTGTTACAATCGTTTGACCAAGTCGGAGGTGTTTTAAGGCGATAGAAAAATTCTGACGCCATATTGGCCAACCATCGCTTCTTCTTCTTCATCGAGTGGATGGTCAACCTGACCAATACTGGTGTCAGAGTTATTGAGCCGCCAAAGGCCTCTGACATGGCTCATGTTATGACTACTGTCCGTAGAAAGTAACCATCGCTAAAAATTACATATTTTCAAACCTATGTATTTACGGACTTTTATTAAAGTAGGTCGTTTTCCGACGTTAGGCCAATTTTATCGAATTGTCTCATAGATAATTTCTATTTTGAGGCATTCATGTTACAATGCTGAATCCCATAACTCAATTCTCATAACTTTCAGAACTGGTTGTCAGACCTGGAGATCTTCGCTACTCTGATCGCTGCAGTGGTCCATGACTTCGAACACACCGGCACCACCAACAACTTCCACGTGATGTCAGGGTCTGACACGGCCCTCCTGTACAACGATAGAGCTGTACTGGAGAACCATCATATCAGTGCTGCTTTCAGGTATGTGCGAAGATATTGATTCATTTTACTTCTACGTAGTACTAGCCGTGCACCGCAGTGTTACCCGCGTTGTACCTTTTCCCGCGGGAATTTCAGAGATTTTAAACATTGAGAACTTTATAAGATACTGATGATGATGAGCCAATATCAGACAATTGAAAATTCGAAAAAGTCTATATATTTACATGTTACGTTTATATCTTACCAAACCATCTCTTATCTAAGTTATATTCAGCAACTGACTGATATTAAGAACGTCACATACAGATCGAATAAAACGAAAACATTCAGTATACAAAACATAATCCCGTCAAGATGTTTGAATCTGAGAGCTTCAAATAAATGTATTCATAACACAAGAAACGTCTAATAAAAATATAACAAGTTTGTTAACTTTGAAATAGAAGTTGTTTTATGAAATGACATCTAAATTCTAATTCTGTGTATGTAGAGAATCACAATTCGAGAAATGACGGAGCGACAAAACATGGTCGTGTGTCTGAATATTTTGATTGCAAAACACATACATATACATACTTACAACCCTTCCTATATCCACATGTATATAGGTTCAAAATGAGTATTTTAGTAATCATCATAGACCTTGACTTTTTTCTCGCATTGTAACTACTTATTCCTGTAAAAAAAACTAACCGGGCCCCGCAGTGTTACCCGCGTCATATAAATATATCCCATAATGTTATCTATACTAATACGAGTATTATAAAGCTGCAGAGTTTGTTTGTTTGTTTGAACGCACTTATCGTACTAATCGGACTGGTAGTAGCCGACATTAGCGCGTTCAAATATATATAAAATATGTCCATTCCTGTGGGAATTTCGGGATGAAAAATAGCCTATGTTACTCGTGGATAATGTAGCTTTCGAATGGTGAAAGAATTTTTAAAAACGGTCCAGTATTTTTTGAGCATATTCATTACAAACAAACAAAGTTTTCCTCTTTATAATATTAGTGTAAGTAGATATAAACCTGATAAGCAAGAAAAACAAGAGCAAGGAACTAGTTTTTTCCAAAATGCATTATTTTCATTGAAACCGTGCATTCTGACGAGGCGGTTTGATTAAAATGTAAATCGTTTCGCTGCAGGCGGACAAAGTAAGTGGCGGTGCATCCAGTTTTAATATTTCATTGTACTTAATACAATTTACGTTTTTGCACTTTAGCTGAATTATTTTAAAGCGCTGAATGTTTTCGAGAGCTGAATCTGTTTGAGTTAATCGTCTATGAATATGGTAATAGGTTTTGTTTTTATGTTTTACTGGTTTTTTTACTTAGATCTTGTTTAGAGACAAAACGTAATGATACGCGGCATGTTTTGTTGATACAGTCATTATTTTAGTCATTATCATTATCATTTGTTACAAGTGGGATTTGAATAATGATTTTTGTATTACATAACCACATCAAAAGTAAGGTTACGTCAGGTGTTCCATAGCTGAATGATGGTAAAACCTCATGCCATCTTTGTCTTGCTTTACCAAAGTCACGTAGGTGTAACCGTGTAAGTGAGAGATAACGATATGTCATCTATTGATTTTAATAATTCATAACAATGTTTTCTAATCCCGAAATTCCCATAGGATCAGGCTCTAGGCGTGTGGCGGTAGCATCAATACTATTAAAATTTGAAATTTTGTTTGCATGTTCGATCCGATTTGAATAATTCTTTTCAAATCGGGACATTCAACGGGAAGGGTACAGGCAATTTATCATTCCGAAATTGCTACGGCAACGGGCACAACGCAGGGGCGCGGCTCATTTATATATTAGTCATAATCCTAACTGCCTTTACAACTAGTTTTGACCGCGGCACTGTATAACATAATATAAAGAAAAAGTGAAATACCTAATACCCTAATGTTACTTAGCTGAGTTACCTGCATGTCTTCACGATAAGCTCAACCTCAAGGGAAATTAAATGTATTGACAATTCTGATATATATAGATGGTGCAATAAACTAGGGTTTCTATTATTAGAAGGACTAAACTCTATTAACTTTTAAGTAGAGTATTATTCTTAGTTACTTACGAACTTACGAGTATAAATATCTATTAGGTATTTACCACAAAACATTTATACTGACTGGAACAAATAGTAAACGTACTCAGGAGAGGTGCAATCCCCTCGAAACGTCTGGAAATAAAAAGTAAGTTATTACTTGCTTTATTAACTTTCTAACGCGAAAAAACCCGTGTAAGTACGTTTACTATATTATTATGTTCAAATCGTGTAAATTTAAAAATGACTGGAAAAAACTGGCTATTTTTTATAATAATTTCTAGCAGAGTCTTACGGTTTTACCCGCGCTGTTACCGTCCCCGTAGAAAATACAAATAAAATACTTTCAATTTGTATTAAGTACCTATCTTCCTTTCTATATCGTCCCACTGTTGGGCAAAGGTCTCCCTCAAACTCTTCCATCTTTCCCTGTCCTTCGCGGTCTCCCACCACTCGCTATCGAAGTATAAAGTAAAATCTTTAATAAGAAATTAGGTTCTAGAAATAATATAAAAATGAATCGCTGAATGTTTTGCTAAGCGCATAACTTCAGAACGACTGCACCAAATTAGTATTTTTTTTTATGTTTCCCTTATTGTCAGGACAAGGTTTAATATATAAATAAATAAGTAATTAAAATCTCAAAATTCCCACGGAAACGGGGGTCTCTGATTTCAGATATTAGATCTATATCTAAGGTCATTAATACTTATAAAGACAAAAAACAATAAAAGATAAATGTAGGTACCTACTGTGCTATTACTTAGCAAACAACTGAACAATAAGCCTCTAATAAAGGCCTACATTAATAGAGGATTTTTTTGAATTTCCTTCAACAAAAGATCTCGAAGGATCCTCGTTATGATGCCATATAATTTCCCTTGGGGTTCGAATATAGACCGTTTTCGGCACTTACCTCCCTTCCCTAATATCTAGTAAGATGCCTAGAATACGATTCGAAAGTTATTTTAGCGATGTTGTTAGGCGCGTGATCAAATTTTCAATGTTATTTGAATTGAAAAAGAAAATTATTTATAAATGGAACACTTAAATTCGTAAGCGTTTTATACCTAGACTGGTAATTGTTTTAGATAGAGTATTTACCTGCCTATACCTTCTATTATAGCTGGGACGTAATATCAAAACTTTTCTGAATACACTTAGGTAGGTACACCTACTACTGTATCTCCTTGTACAATAAAGTAAGTTCTATTGGTGTCGGACTTTTTGGACCGCCTAAAGGCCTCCGAAATGGTCTAACGATTGAAACAGCCGGGAACAACAATTTAACGTGCCCTCCGGAGCATGGAGGGCACAATGTACCTACATTATACACACGGAAGTATGTATGATAATACTAGAAAACGACTTAGCCTTACCGCATCCAATTTACTCGAAATCTTAAAAGTAGGTATATCACAATTTCTTACATCACGTAGCGCTCATGGCGTAGTTTGACTAAACAATATAAGTTCATTGCGATTGTGCAACGATCCCTACTTAGATGGGTGGCCGATAATGGCATTTCTATTTGAGCGCTACCGTACTTCTGAAGGTACGTTAAATTGTCTGTCTTGGTTGTTTCAATCGTTAGACCATGTCGGAGGCCTTTAGGCGGTCTAAAAACTCCGACACCAAGGCTGACTACTAACCTTCTCGAACCTACTTTTACTTTTACTTACATCACAATAATGACGTCATAACGAATGTATCACAAATATTCGTCCCAACGCCTCAAACACGATATAACCAAGATCTACTTCGTCTTCACACGTCGCAGATGATTGATGGATGATGACAACGACCTGACCTATATGAGTTTAATAAATATTCTGATGGATTTCATGTTTAGATTTTATACATTTTATAAGGCCCCACGTGTCGCCTGCTGTCTTTAAAAACATGGTTTGTTTTGTCATTTAGATACTTCCGTATAGGTATTTCATTTATTTGCTGGCAATAGTTAAGTAGCACCAACTCGCTACTACGAATTCCATCTGATCACGAAAAACTAGTTTTTCGTGGTTACGGTTGTTTAAATCCCACCGCCTAAAAGACCATAAGTATTGGGACTTTTAGGCGGTCTAAAGCCGACACTTACCACTAACCAACTCGGACTTCTTACCAATCAAGCTGGCGAAGTCATAAGAATAGGTTACCCAACTCACAGCCTATAAACTAGCTCGCTCACTCGATGCAACGCCAAAAACTTAGGTACATTAACATTTCTGGTTTCCACAGGCTGATGCGTGACGAAGACTGCAATATCCTCCAGAACCTCTCCCGAGACGAGTTCCGCGAGTTCAGGACCCTGGTCATCGACATGGTGCTGGCCACCGACATGTCCTTCCACTTCCAACAGCTGAAGAACATGAGGTCCTTGCTGACTCTCGCTGAACCTACCGTGGATAAGAGCAAAGCAGCTTCCTTGGTTCTCCACTGCTGTGATATTTCGCATCCCGCTAAGGTAAGATAGCAGTCTCCTCCGTGGTCATTTATTTGTGTTAAATTATATTCCTTTCTCACTCTCTCTCTCTCCCTCTGCCTTAGACTTAATCGTAATTTAGAACTACCTCAGAAATAAATCATCCCTATGTAGTAATGATCCAAACAGTACGTACTATGACGTAAATATCAGTATACCTAAGCATGTTTACGTTCATTTTGGCTTAACGATACAATTACACAATTTTGCTAGACATTTCATTAAAGTAGGTAACATTTGTTGGTTCTTGAAAGTTCTGTTTAGAACTAATGTTCTAAAACAAAGCAAGGTACAAGAGATAGCATAAGTACGTAGTTACGAGTAAATGGGATTAAGTTACAAATCCTTTTGAATCTAAAGATGTTAATGGTACCTAATAAAAGATAGGTACTTAAGGTTACGTTAAGGTGACGCCTCAGTGGTCTACTAGCATGTGCATTCGCCTGCCAAGACTGAGGTCTCGTGTTCAATTCACGGGTCGATTGAAAACATGTTTCCTACTTTTCAAACATGACTCGGATTTGAGATCCCTTAAGGTTAGATAGGCACTTGATGAACCATTCCAATTCCAGCGATGGGACCTGCACCACCGCTGGACAATGAGCCTTCTCGACGAATTCTTCCTCCAAGGAGATAAGGAACGTGATCTAGGACTTCCATTCAGTCCCCTCTGTGATCGTAACAACACTCTCGTAGCGGAATCACAGATAGGTTTCATAGAATTCATCGTGGAACCGAGTATGGGAGTTTGTGCTGATATGCTTGAGTGCGTCCTGGGCCCTTTGCATACAAGCACTAAGAATTCCGCTAGTACGGTTACAGAGCTTCCCAATGAAGACAGTCCAGGTAAGGTTTTACTTTCAGCTTATTCACTAAATAAAAACACCGATATTTGTTTGTTATGTAAAGCTTGGTGAACTTGAAATCAAGAACAGTGTGAAATGTGAATATTTTGTAGAGGTGATATTGCTACATTTAAAAAAAATTGTTTAATCAATTTTTGAAAAAAGAAATTTGGGTATGTGTCCTTTGTCTTCTATTCTGTATCTTCAATGTACAGGAAAATTTTATTCCTTCTGGAGAAAAACGTAATCATAGAAATGCATCTAACGTATTTTTATGCATTTATTCGGTGCATCTACCTATCGTATCTATATCGTATATCGTTTCTTATCGTATATCTTCTACGAAGTGTTTTTTGATACCTTAATAAAAGTTGCTGTTACTTTTCAGCAAACGAGCCGGTAAAGTTCAAGATCAGAAAGCCTTGGATCGCTTGCCTTAGCGACAATAAGAAAATTTGGAAAGAACAAGCTACTAAAGGTGAAACATCACTTAGTTAATTTTCAAGCTCCTTTGATCAAAAGTTAAATTTAATTACTTTTGGTATTAGTTGTGCCCTTTGTAAGCCCTAGAGAATCAAAGCCATTATACGGTTTGATACTTCAAAGAAGCATTTAACTAATATAGGCCTTTTAGTGGATTGGATGTAACGGTTAGTAAATGTAAACTAAATTAGTTAAACCTAGTTATAAGAGATTATTATGAAAACGTAATGGCGTAATATTTTAAACTTTAATACTATCGCGATTAATCTGCCTCGTTAAAGCAAAAACATTATTTTACTAAAATTCATAATCATCTTAAAGATCTATTTCCAAGAATAACGTCCAAAGTATAATAAAATTAAAATAACACGTTGTAATGAACATCACATTATGGAGCATTTTAGTTAGTACTTTGTCGGTTTATAAAATTTGTAAATTTTCATTTACGTTGCTAGTTGGTAACTTTTTTAGAAGTTTGAATATGAAAAGGTGCTGCGTGGTTTTTATTTCAGATGCTGAAGCCCGCGCCAAGCAGGAGGAAGAGAGCAACAGCACCCCTCCTCCTCCGCCGACAACAGAAGAATAATATTTAGCCACATTTGTAAATAGAGTTAGGACTAGTTGTTGCAACATGTTTCACTCATTACTAAAGAAAAGTTAAGTGCGCATGAACGCTTTATTATTATCGTTGCTAATGTGTATCGCACAAAACGCGAAATCGAAAGCACAATGTGAATATATAATAATTATATGTACCTTAATGTTTCTCTATGTGGAAGACAACATAGTGAGCTAATTCGGAAAGGCGATGTGATTACGCCAGTAGATTTAATTAATTATAAATACGCTGCTAAGAATCTTTAGCCTAACTTAGCTTTATCCTTAGTCAACGTTATTCATGTATGTATATGTAGAATAAAAGTGGTCCGGATATACCTTGGGGGACACCAACTTTTTTCCCTTAAAACTGTAATCGTATCAAGAGCGTAGTGTATGATATTTAAAACTCATGTATTATTATTGTAAAACGTACTGAACTCATTAAAATACACAATAATTTATATTAGTTTATAAGTGCTAATGAATTGTATGTGTAGATAAAATTATAAAAACGCTGGTTTCGGAGCAAAAAATCATGTAAAACCTATGATACAAATCCAAAAATGTGCACTTCTCCTAATGATATAAGTATCACTTTCAAATGTGTAGTTTTCTTATCCATTATGTACCTACTAATACCTAATGACTAGCTTTATACTTCTTAATATTAGCATTTATTCGTGTGCCCCGCTACTGGTTGCATTTTATTTTAACTTGAACTTTTTTACTTAACGTGGGTTTCGGCAATCTGAAATTATAATCCTTGAGTGTAATAATATACTTACATGAAACATCAGCTGTCTTAAGGTCTAAGGGTTTTCAGGTGTCAAAATTTTATTGAGATTCGAGATATTTATTTGGATAGTTTTGGTCCATTATGTAGAAGATGGTAAAAGTAACAATATCAAAGTACTACCCAAGTGTCAAGTTAAAATAAAACGCAACCCTATATAACAGTAAGTAGGCAATACACATCCTAATCCATATGAAAAATACGCTTATTAATTTTAAAGTTTCCGATAAAATTGGAGTCTTGATATTCTTGACCAAATGTTATTTAAATATAAAAAATAATTTCTAAATATATGCCATCTCAAATTCTAGTTTTAGATTTAATATTGCTAAGTATGTAAAATTAGTTTAAAGTAGATAGAAAATCTTCACCGATATACATAAATAGAATAATATTATAATATATATGTTAAATGTTCGGTATTATACCTGTATGCTGATTTCTTTCTTCGTTCAAAGTAAGCCTAGCTAAATTATAACATCAGTAAAGTGTAAAAATGCTCAAAGCGTAAACAAATCATGAAAATTGTATCAATCAACTGTGAACTTAGAATTAGACTGAATGGTGTAAAACGGATGAACAGGAAATCTCGGTAGGAATACTTCGAAGGATCCAATGTTAAGAAAACCGTCCTTCGTAGATAATGAAGGATAAAAATGTGGGTATTTTTGAACCGATTTTAAATAGACCATATTTTGTCTGGTAAAATGTTCAAAAAATTATGGTCCGAAATTTTTCATTAGTCATCAGCCGCTGTTGCCAAATTCTTTTGTCAAATAAAAAAAATCATAAGTGAGTGTCACAAATTTTTATCTAATCTATACTAATATTATAAAGCTGAAGAGTTTGTTTTGTTTGTTTGTTTGTTTGTTTGTTTGTTTGTTTAAACGCGCTAATCTCAGAAACTACTGAACCGATTTGAATAATTCTTTCACTGTTAGATAGTCTATTTATCGAGGAAGGCTATAGGCTACATTTTATCCCGAAATTCCCACGGGAACGGGCACAACGCGGGTAAAACCGCGGGGCGCTGCTAGTTGAAACAGTAAAATCAGTGGCCTAGTATTCCTGATTGGTACAAGGGACCATCTCATTAAAACTTATCAAAAAATGAATCAAACTTTACCATAATCATATAAAATTTAGACGGATCCCTATTTCTTTTCGGGGATAGTTTAAGTATAGATAATTAACTAACCGGTGACGCTTATCGTAGATAAAAATACAATGATTTTTATAATATTTATCGTCTATATAAATTAGGTAGATATTTATTGAAAATCTGTATATGTGTGCATTTAGTGTACCTATAAAATCTTAAGTTAGGTAATCTTAATATTGTTAAGGATATGGTTAAACTTTCAAAGAGTAGTTAGTGCCATTCTGATTGGAGACAGCTTTATAAGTGTAGATTTAGAATAATGAGCCTTACGTACTTTATTATAATTAATTATTGTTGTTTCAATAAAAAATAATAGCTTGCAGTTAGCCAAAAGTTGGAGTGACAGTGCTTAATTTTTCAGCTAATTTGACGTAAGTTACTGGCATATAAAAACTATAATGATTAATCAAATGCGTTTTCAATTCTTTGATTACATAAGCAATAATTATTTTACGTATGATTTTTAGATTATAATCCCTTATCAAGTTTTCTTTAGAAAGTGAACAAAATAAACACTCTGTCTTAGTTTATATTAAATATGCACATATTAATAATGTCTACTTAACCTACCCAAGCTGGTAAAACACGTAATGTAAAATATATCAGTCGAAAAATAGTGAACAATGCACAATTAAAATTGTACTTATATTTCGTCAATGTAATATTTAGCATCAAAAAGTATATTTATCACATAAAGATAAGTTTCCCTACAGTTAAAAATATAATGAATGTTTAGTAATAACTCCGAAACTAAGGGTGAATTGCACAAAGATTCTTAATTTGATTTAGCGCTTAAACTTAAAAAACAAATGCCGTTCGTTTAAAATTATGTTCTATTTGATGCACTATAGAGTTCAATTTTGAAGGGACAGCTTTTGTTTCTCTGACATATTTAGGTATTAAATTGATTTCAGAGATTTTGTGCAATCCACTCTAAATCATAGATTATAAATTATGGTATGTTAATAAGCAATCACCTTTTAATACCTACCTTTTAGTAAATATTCCAAGTAATTTAAAATTAAACATACATATAGAAAATAAGTCTTTCCGCCCTTTTGACTTCGTTTTATTGAGTTAACTCATTTTAAAAATATATATAATTGTTAAATGATTTTTGTTAAACTTGATCTAGTCTATTTTTTCTATTGTCTCGATATTTCGTTCAAATTATCTGTTCTATTTGTAAATAGAAACATAAAAACACCTTTTAGTTGTCTTTGTGTACATTAACTTCTATGTAATATAAAAATAAAGATTTTCGTAGAAAATGGTTTATTTATTTTATATACAGATCATGGTAGGTAATTAACAATGGCAAAAGGCACAATACCGGAGGTTTAATAAACCTTAGGCATAGATACTAATAAATCAGATAGGCACAGCACTATTTAGTAAAAATCTAATAAAACAATTTATTAAATACAACAAATTGTTTCTTATAACTAAATTTTACAATCTATATTAGAAGCATATTATAAAATCTTCTGTACTTAGGTGTACATTATTCTTATATCATTTTAATTTTATAACCAATGATGTACAAAGCATGCACATTACATGAACATCTTTGTATTGTACTCTCAAGTCATTTGCTGACAATTATTAAATTTGGGCTCATTGCATCTCTTGTTTTGATACTAAAATTACTCATAGAAAACTTTTATTTATAATATTGTTGTTATCAACTGAGCAAAACAATTACTAAGACAGAATATACTTATAACTTTTACCAAATATATTAATCTGTACATTAAGAGCTCTGACATCTGTTTTCTGTCTGTTACAAATAATCACACCATCAATAACGTCTCCGGCTTTAACTTCCTTACAATCTCTAAAGTAAAAAACTGTTTGTTTCCAATGAGTCGCAGTACTATTGGGTCCAGTAGAGAATGATATACTCTGTGGCAAATCGAAAAATGTATCAAAATACCCTACAAGTGACGTTAGAGTACCATCTTTAGTTATTATAAGCTTAAAATCTGATTTAAAGTCCATTACATCAATGTTGCAAGTGTTTATGTCGATATCTTTGACAATAGATGGGTCAGAGAGTATATTTTTGGCGGGAACTATGTCTATACTCGCTTCTCTGATTACTTCTGACTTCATACAGTTCATTTTGTAACCATAGACATCAGACCAGAAGTTGATAAGCTTGTTATGTGTATCTGTGTCTCCGTTGGCAACTAGACTTATGTTACATCTGTTGGGTAGAAGTAATCCACCAGGGTTTAGATGGTTATCTCTGGCATAGATAACACTGTCTAACATTCCTTCAAATAGTAGGAAATATCCCATCCATTCAGAAACAATAATATCCACCTTTTCATCCAAATTAGTGTTCTCAAGTCTTCCCTTAACAGTTTTGATAACATTCTGTAGATTGTTCTGTTGTATAATGTCCATTGCATGGTAAATTACTTCTGATTGGTCGAGAGCATAGACTTTCTTAGCACCAGCAGTTGCACAGAACATAGATAAAATACCAGTGCCACATCCAAGGTCTAAAACCACTTTGTCTTTTATAGTCTCCTGGTTTTTGAGGATGGCATCTCTATACGTTTCAGTGCGGACTTTGTCAGAGAGCATATCATAGTGTATACCGAAGTGAGCATATGTGTTGAAGTAACCTTCGTCACTCTCTAAAGGAACTTTGGAGACACAGTTTACTATTTCAACTTTCTCCTCTGCATTCAAAGAATTGCCACCTTCAACAAGAGTTTTCATAGAATCTCGCATTTTACTGATATCCTCTTTAGCTAACTGTAAATGAGTTTGACTCTCACTCAGCTGTACGGATAATGATTGGATAGTTCTCTGTAGTTCAATGAAATGCGCCTGTGATAGTGTTACCAGCCCATTTTCGACATTAGCATGATAAGTTTTGGGTGAACTAGGCTTCTCAGCCAAGGAATCGAAGTCGAACATTAACCACTCGTCGTTTTCAACCGGCTTCAAATACTTTTCATCGTCCCAGAGAGGTTGTTTTGCGTTCATAATGACATCAGCTTTAGGCTTATGAGTCTTGATGTAATTTATCATTTTAATGTATGAATAACAGTCCATATTTAGCTTCGTTTTAAGTTGGTTTATAACAAATTTGTGAACTGACTCGCAGTGAGTAAATGCCTCTTCTATTGAAGGTAAAATCTTGTCGCAAAACAAGCATGTTGCGGTTGTGTTACTTGACTCCATTTCTTGCCAATCCTCCTCCTCAAACTGTTCCTCGTCACTGCTCAGGTCCGGAACATCTGCCATTTTAATATACACTTCTAATGACACTGGTTTTCAGTAACTAATTGCAATTTTTAATTTAAATTTCTCAAAAATTTTGCAATGTAATTCTGCACGCGAATACAACATGTGAATGTGAAATAGTTATGATTGATTATTGAAGTTGACGTTTGATATCTTTTATGTTGACAGTGACAGCAAAGTTTGTTCGTTTTTATGTCAATAACAAACAAACATGTTCATTCTTTGAAACTAGTGATGGTTACCATGGTAACAGAATTGGTAAATAAAGCAAACGCTCTCAAAACTCACGCTTTTTCTGAGGTTTCAAAGATTTTCAAAGCTTTATAAAAATGAAACTGAAAATTTCATGTTTCCGAGAGAATAAGCATGTAGGAGTTGTTGTTTGTGTTAATTGGAATAATACTGAAGATGTATTTTCGTGCGGGTAAGTTTCTTAATATCACCCTGTAAGAAAAGTAAACCAAAATTGGTTAACCTGGTTGTTGTTCAAAGTCAAACGCAAATATTTTTATATTTTAGAATCATTGTAATAAATTTATATTAAAATAAGGGATACTACAGGGATGTTATGCATATGATATTTCGGATATGGATTGGATACGGATATAGAAATAATTATTATACTAGATACGGATTCGGTTACCTATTAAATTATTTCGGATCATCCGTTTGTTTAGGATAATTTCGGTTACGGATGTTAGATTTTTATGGAATTAAACAGAAGAAAACAGACAATGCGTGCGGCTTCTGCGTCGGCTGCGGCCGGCCGATCAAAACAATATGTCATAACGTGTCTCAATTAGGCTTCGCCGATATTATCCGAAGCTTTTTTTATATAGGTAGGTATATTTCGAATTCGGTTACGCTTACGGATATTTTTTTATATCGGATATCCGATCTATTCGGTTACGGTTACGGAGCTCCCTAGCATTCCTGGTAGATATCTAACGTAGAATACTATTTCAGAGACGACCACAAGTTATTAAAATGGAACTTGGTAAATAATGAGTGTATGACGGTAGCAACTCTCCCCGAAGATCTGTATCCTACAGGAATGCACTTATTTCCTAAAGTATGTCATGTCGGAAACAAGCATCAACATGACGTTATTCTCATATCTGCTGCTGATGGAAAGTAAGAAGTTGCTTCGATCCCTAAAATAACCCTCTACCAGAAAGATCTATTCTATCCTAAATTTTACCAAATTACAGATTTCATATCGTTAATCACAATGGGAGAATAGAAAAATCTGTAAACGCCCATCAAGGCGCCTGTCTTACTGCTCAATGGAGTCCAGATGGTGCTGGCTTTCTTACAGGTATTAAAGAAAACAAATAAAATAAAAACATGAGTCTTGATTTTGTGGATTATTGCACTTCTATGTGTTTTAGCTGGTGAAGATGGTTTCGTAAAAGTCTGGTCCCGTAATGGCTTACTGCGATCAACTATTGTCCAATCAGACGTTCCATGCTTTGCTGCCGTATGGAGTCCAGATAGTTCGGCCATATTGCACACCAAAGGAAACTTTCTGGTTATTAAATACATCAACTCAAGTAATAAGATCACAAAATGGAAAGCTCATGAAGGTTTGATTTTGTGTGTGGCTTGGAATTCGAACAACAACTTGGTTATATCAGGCTCTGAAGATGGATTTTCTAAGGCAGGTTTATGGATAGTTCCTTTCATCATAATTATATTAAAAATGTTGTTGATGACGGAATTAGTTATCTTTTAGATATGGGACACATTTGGCCAGCAAATATCTGTTAGTGTGAAACATGACCAGCCTATAACGAGCGTGAGTTGGTCACCGGCAGGCGATATGTTTGTCATTGGAAGTTTCAACCTCATTAGACTCTGTAATGCCAATGGAGTGAGTACTCTATTCTACATTCTTTCTTGTTCTGATTGTGCAATCCAATGGTAAATAAAACGTGGTGTATATAACTCTTCATTTTAGTGGTCTCACTGCTTAGACAGACCATCAACAGGAAGCATTTATAACTTGGCCTGGTCTTCAGATGGTACTCAATTAGCAGCAGCTTGTTCCAATGGACAAGTTCTATTTGCCCACATCATTGACAGGTAAGAGTGAACTAAAGCCAAGCAATGCTAATGTTATACACCTAAAAACTTATGTACCGTATTTTCAGGGAGTATACATGGAAAAACTATGCGTGCACCCAAGTGGGCCGAAAAGTAATAGCTATAAAAGACATACTGACGGAACAAAGTGACCAGTTGGATTATCCTGATCGAGTTATTCAGATTGCACTTGGGTTTAACCATTTAGTCACGGCAACTGTAAAGCAATGTTTCATTCATAAGCTTAGCTCTTGGAATACACCAGTGACGTTTGATATGAAAGAGGGATCTATAAGCATGATCTTACTGTCAGAGAGGTAAAGGATGGATTTATTACCCTTAGATGTTCCAATAAGTGTAAAATGAAATTGCGACTTATTCAGTATGATATTTTCAGATGTCTATGCGTTGTAGAAAGGGCTGGAATATCTGTTTATAGTTACATGGGGAGGCTTCTGGCCAACCCTCGATGTGGCACCCGTCCTGAATCTATAGGAAGAGCAGCTATTTCTTTGGGTCCCGACGCTTTGGCTGTTATTGATCAATCGGACCGTAAACGTATGTCACTGACTATCGTATCAACCCTTCTCTCAGCATCACTATTGCTAATTCCAATTTTACTATTCCAGTGATTCATGTTTTTGATTTGCCAACGGGACTCGTCGTTCGTAGTTCAACTGATAATGTTGTGACTAAACTAAATCACAAAATGACTGTATCCACAATAGCACTTAGTCAAACGGGTGCTGTGAATGAAAGACAACTTGCCCTTTTAGATTACAACAGAGACTTGTACGTGGTTACTGTGAAAGATGCCAAATCGAAGTTCATTAAATTGGGTTCGTAGTTGAAGTGTATAATTGCTTATCTATCTACATATTATGGCAACTGAATGACATAATGATTTTTCTCAGGATCTCAAGTCTTGAGTATAGCTTGGAGTCATGAAACGGAACTTCTCGTTGGATTACGGTCAAATTCTGTCACTGCTTGGTGTTGCCCAAAGGCTGCACTGCAACCAGATTGGCTGAATCTTACGACAATCAATAAAGCTGTTGTGTGAGTACCACATGCTCTAAAATAAGCATGAAGGATAATATAGATTATTCCTTTTTACCGTTTGATTTGTTGATTTCAGGGATTTAGGTCGCAATCCCTCTATTATTTGTGTAGAAGAAGGTGTCGTTCGAATTTGCCGGGGAAATGGAGCAGTGCTTCATTTGTCTATAGCAGCATTTACGGAGAAGCTGTTGAAGCATGTTGCTGCTAACATGTGGCAAGCTGCATTACAAGTACGAAAAAATATCAACACGATCTTCTAGAACTTGGAGCAGTAGGTATTCTTAAAATACCCATTTTGTTTTAGCTTTGCCGCACTGTAGAAGATGAAACGCTCTGGGCGTGCCTTGCAGTACTAGCGTGGCAAAGTCGTCAGTTAGAAGTAGCGGAAGAAGCTTTTGCACTGATTCATCAATACCACCAAGTTTGTTACATCCAACATCTTAGGGTAAGTGAAAACCATAATAGATACAGTTATGTGCATAATTGTTTAAATAATTTTTATAACCTATGTGTTCTTTGCATTGTTTCAGAATAATTTACCAGAGAAATTATCGGCTAAATAATAAGAACAAATTTTAATTATTTCTAATACATACTATTATTATGAATTAATGTATTTATTCATTAAACTTAATTTATGAGGACATCATTATGGTTATTTTCCAACAAGTACCTAAACTGTTTATTTATAACTAGCAGCGCCCCGCGGTTTTACCCGCGTTGTACCCGTTCCCGTAGGAATTTCGGGATGAAAAATAGCCTATAACCTTCCCGTTGAATGTGGCTATCTATTACAAAAAGAATTATTCAAATCGGTTCAGTAGTTTCTGAGATTAGCGCGTTTAAACAAACAAACAAACAAACAAACAAACAAACAAACAAACAAACAAAACAAACTCTTCAGCTTTATAATATTAGTATAGATTAGTATAGATTAAGTTTTGTCTCGCTATTGCCTGTGTCTTTTGTAGGTATTGAACGAAATACGACCTCAGCGTGCGAAGTTTACCTCAGTATACTGATTTATCGACCATAATGTTACGGTTAAGTACTAACTTGAGATTAGTTGAGATATTATGCACACTTTACTGTTACTTTTTATTGCAATTTACTGCAGCAAATTACGCTGTGTAGCAAGTAGTGTGTACCATAATCAGAGTTCGATAATTCACTCACTCACTTCCGGCCCTTTTTAATCATTCACTCTTTTTTCGTAATTCGTTCATTCAACCAGTACAATTTTGTGAGTGGAGGGGAATTGTTGTGTCGCAAATTAAAAAAAAATATTTTCGTAGTTTACGTCTGAATTGATGAATTGAAATAATTATAACCAATAAATTCCTCCATTGCTATATGTGATTAAATTTCAACAAATTGATTTAAATAGTTGCACGTTGTGTTCACCTTGTTACATGCCCTAGATTTAAATGCGAACTTTTTTAATTTCAAAGAAAGTTTGTGATGATCGTACGATGGTGTCGTCGAAGTCGGCATTGTTGGTGTTGATGTGTGTGTTATTTGTGGTGTTATATTGTGTAAATGGTACATTAGATGATAACGAAATAAGTGAACATTCGTTGGAGTTGACCCAGTCCTTGAACTTGGCTCGCCAAGAGCTTATTCAAGAGAAATGCAGACACCTAACGCCGAAATACTCGTTGGACGATCTTCCAAAAAGCCAGTTGGAACATGTGCTTGTAGACGACGAGCACAAACTCCTGTACTGCTACGTACCAAAGGTTAGTTCAAGGCAAACATGTATAGATTTATCTCATTAGCAATAATCGTCATTTTTAAATCCGAGTGTCAAATGTTAACCTTGGCACTAAAAAAACTTTTTGGTAAATTAAGTATGTACAGTTTTGGGTCAGAGTGTAGCAAAGGGTGTGCAGTATTATAAAGGCGATCGGGACTTAGAAAAATTTTCGTCAAAAATAACTTTTTTATTAGAAATTTAATTATTTTGATTGTTTTGTATAGAATTCGATAAAATAAGACGTTTTTGCTCTATTCATGTTTTTGCTCAGATTCGTGATTTCGCTACAAAATGGCAATGAAGGTGACCGAGACTTAGAAATTTTTTCGTCCAAAATGTTTTTTTTCTATCAAATTACTCTTTTGAAGTTCCAGTTCGTCCCATAATAGTGTCGACGGAGCTCCGCTGCGCGGAGCTCCTATTTCCGCCTTATTTTGGCCCTTCGGGCCTGATATAAACTTAACCTAACCTAACCTATGAATGAATGAAAACTTCATTGCTCATTTGTAGTGAAACTATAACTCGGAGAAGGAATGTGAATAGAGTAAAAAGCATTTATTTTATCACGATCTACATAACAGAAGGCACATAAAACAATTCTAAGAAAAAACTATTTTTTTTAACTTTTTTTTCTAAGTTCCGATAGCCTTGATAATGAGCGATCCGGAACTTAGAAGAATTTTTGAAAAGTCGGTTGTTATATTAAGGTGCATGTTTTTTGGTTTCTAGGTAAAGTTTGAATAAAAATAAACATATTTCATTGGAATATGTTTCATTCTCAGATCAATAGTTTCCGTGATAATCAACAATGAAAACTTCATTTCCCATTTTTAGGGAAACTACTAATCGGAAAAAAAACATGAATAGAGTAATAAATATTTATTGAATCAAGATCTTTATGAAACTATAATAAAATAAAGATGTAAAAAAAAATTGAAAATTTTTCTAAGTTCTGACCGTCTATATATTACTGTTTTAAAGCAAAATCACGACTCTGAGAGAAAATATGAATAGAGTAAAAATGTTTTATTTTATTTATTTCTATGCAAACAAATCAAAATAACTCCAATTCAGGTAAAAAAATAATTTTTGACGAAAATTTTTCTAAGTCCCAATCGCCTTTATAACACTGCACACCCTTTGCTACACTCCAACCCAGTTTTGAGACAATATCCACGTAATTTCTTACTGATTGGTGTACCAAATATTACTACTATGAAATGGTTATTGGTTACCTAAGTGTCTTAGCTACTGGTCATTTTATAAATTTAAATTATTTTAGGTACTTCTAAAGTTATCAAAAATGAAAGTTGTTATCAATTTAGTAATAACCTTATCCTCAAAAAATATTATTTGATCAAGTCTTTATGTTAGTCACTATCATGCAATGTAATACAAACCAAAGTTTTAGCTCAATCAAAAATGGGTTAGTGGGTAACTTTCAAAATTTTATAATATACAAACAGATGCACCAAGACAAGTAAAACTGGTGGAAATAAATGGTCTTACTCTCTCTAACTGCATAGTCTGAACTTTAATCATAATATTTTACTAGGTGGCCTGTACCAACTGGAAAAGAGTCCTCATGATTTTACAAGGAAGGTGGAACAACACTGATGTATTGTCTATACCGGCCAGTCTGGCTCATACACCAGGAATGTTCCGGAATCTCAGCTCTGTGGAGAAACACGAAAGAGATTACATGCTAGAGAATTATCACAAAATGATTGTAGTAAGAAATCCTTTTGAAAGACTGCTGTCCGCCTATAGAAACAAATTGGAGGGAACTTCTTTGAGTGCTAAGTATTTTCAGGTATGATTCAGTTTATACTCTTTGATAATAGCAATAAGGTATAGTTTTGTATAATAGTTTATTTAGGGATGTACATAAATGTTAAATTATAGTCTTTCTTTGGATAAAGTGGGAATATTTTGTATAGCATTACAAACATTACTTTTCTTAGCTATTTTATAACAGAGTGAAGGAATGTTATTTGTAATGTCATTGTAATTATTTCAAATTCATTGACCTATTTTAATTGGTGATGTGTCACTAATTGTCAGCCAGTGGAAATATTATTCTGTAGATGTATTTATAGTAGCTTTATTTGAGTAAAATTACCTTATAATCCCATTATATCATTTAAATATACACTAATATTATAAAGCTGCAGAGTTTATTTCTTTGTTTGAACGCACTAATCTCAGAAACGACTGGTCCGATTTGAAAAATTATTTTTGTAATGGATAGACATATTCAACCGGAAGGTTAAACTTTTCATCCTGAAATTCTCACGGGAACGGGTACAACGCGGGTAAAACCGCAGGTGCTAGTATTTTAGAAGCAACAAAAAGTATTTTCTGACTTTAATTGAGTAGAGGATAATGTTACCCTCCTGCCTCTACCTACTCAATTGCCTAACTAGCCTATATTTTGACTATTTATAGCTATTCCATTAAGGAAAATAAAATCTCTTTATGGACTTAGTAAGTCATTATACACACCAAACTATTATGGTAAAACTATTAGTATACTAAGTACCTAAACACACTCTGTATCATATTTTTTCTTATAAGAACTCAACTATTGTGACTGGTTATTTAACCAAAGACAACTTCTTCCTAGCAAAAAAGGGTTCAGGGATAGGATAAGTACCATTCCTGTTCATAGTTAATTTTTTTCTGGACTACATTAGTCCACTTTTTACTCGCACAGAAAAAAAGGAGTGTACCAATAATTGTACAGTTATTATGATTAATTGACAGCAATTGTTTCCCGCTATGGGTCAAGTCAACAGTTGACTGTGACCAAACTCTTTAAGTACTTAATAATAACTGATTACTTTGAACTTCATTGTTAGTTGGTGATAAAATGTTTATATTAATATACTAGCCGCGCCCCGCGGTTTCACCCGCGTTAGGCCCGTTCCTGTGGGAATTTCGGGATGAAAAATAGCCTATAACCTTCCCGTTGAATGTATTTACCCATTACAAAAATAATTATTCAAATCGGACTGGTAATTCCCAAGATTAGCCCGAACAATTTTGTTTGTAACAAACAAACAAGCTTACAAATTTTATTTAATAAATTGATGTTGAATGTCCTTTATCGATTTCCTGTCTGTATATTCATTAAATAAAGTTTTTTCTTTCAGTAAAAATAATTTATCTCTTTTCTCAGGGTCAGGGATTAATCCTACTCACTGTACTGATATCTTCAGTGAGATGAGAGGCCTTTGCCCAGCAGTGGGACATTACAGGCTAATACTTTCTTCTTCTCAGGGTCGTGTCGGACGTCGTATCATAAAGGCGTACAGAGAAAACCCATCAAATGAGTCCCTAGAGCTGGGACACGACGTGACATTCAAAGAGTTCGCACTCTTCCTCACCAATAAGAGTAGTGATATGGCGGATGTAGTCAACAACGAACATTGGCAGCCTATCACTAGTCTGTGCCATCCTTGTCTCATCAAATACAGTTTAGTCGGTAAGTCAACCATAATTTGCTTTTTTCTAATGCATAAACCATTATTAACAGCACTTTAGCTAACAAATGGTTGTCCCTTTCCGACATACGCTATTTGCCGAAGAGCAAAAGAGACAAAACACTTAAAAGCAGTGTTAAAGTAACTATAGAAGCTTTATTAAAAAATCTTGCAGAACTCTAACTAGTTAGAGTTTATGTTAACAATAAATATGCAAATATTGCTGGTAGTTGAATTCTTAGTGTTCCTACATAATCTTCCTTGCAGTTGAGAAACTACAAACCAAAATGTAATTACTTACCATAATAAATACACATTTTTTTTCTCAATTTACAAAAGCTGCTTTCCAGTGCATTTGTGCTGAATAGTTCCGTACTAGCTAGCTCACTCTTTCATTCCGTTTAAGAGCGAGCGAGCAATATGTACCGAAATGTTTAAAGCATTAATTAATTAATTAATTCTGCATATTTTAAATTTACTATATAGGTTTAGGTTTAAAAATCTTTATTCTCATAAAACAGTTTTATTAAAATGAGATACCATAGTACCTACTATTTAAAAAATGTTTCCTCAAATATACAGGGTGATTTCGGGGTCGTGATCCCAACCATTTTTTTCTGACTCAGTAAATAAATGATTGCGATGCTACCTGTATTTATTTTAATTTAAACAAAGATGATTCGTTATTTACGTATTTTTATTTAAAAATTATTATTGACTCAAAATGCGTGGTCACCCTACTTTTAATATTACTTGACATAAGTTTTCTTGGGAAATAGTAGGGTGACCATGATCTCGAATTATCGCAGTTTTTTTTGCTGACTAAAATAAGTCGCTGGTGTACTGTTAGTCCTAACCTATCGTGATGCTTAGGAGAAAGTAAGTTAAATGCTTCTTTCTTGCTCCACGACCCCGTAATCACCCTGTATAGTACTAGTTTTTGCCCATTTTACCCTCAACTATAGAATTATTACATGTCTACACTTCAAGGCTAATACCTACTTCAAATCAAGTCTACAATTTTTGACGTGCGTTGTCAGTCAGTCATTAAGTTCATACATCGATTCCAATAGTATTAGATTAATTGACGTATCTACGTAATTGAAACCAGTTCTGAATCGATTTCTTGTAACTGCTGGCTTACTTAGCCATAACGCAGCGCATACTACATCGTACGATTTCAAATTATATACAATTAGCATACAATTGGTAAATAAAAACTTGTATGTTCGTAAATAACAAAAACTATTTTGTATATTGGTTCCTAGATCGACTGTTGGTGCCTATTTTGACTATTGGTTCCTATATTGATTCTATATAAGGTAATTTTTTCAAATTGGTAAACTAGCACCGCCCCGTGGTCGCTCCTGTGGGAATTTCGGGATATGTTTACATCGCTTATGAAATAACTTTTTCTATTGAATAGCTACACTTCAATAGAAAAATATATATTCGAATGGGGTTGGGCTGAGCCAATAGCTTTTTAAACTTTATAAACTTTTCAGATTGGAAATAAGCCAACGCATAATCTTTCTATATCTAGAAAAGTTAGCTAATTAGGCGTACGCATAGCGCTCGTGGCGTTTTTGAATCAGTCGTCAGACCATGGCCTAGACGGCCTAAAAACTTCGAAATGAATCTACAAAAGTGTATCAGTATATTATATGAAGTTCCAATTCCTTCATGTGCGAGTATTTCAATGGATAATACGTAATATTAGGTAATTGACATTATTACCGTGAATAGAAGTTTTGTTCATTCCGATAACAAATTTTATTATTGCAAGTTCAGATGAATGAACTGCGTTGGTGGCATATCCTCTCAACATGTGTATAAGTATGCGATACGACTGTCTGGCATTCACATTATCAATCTATACATCCTCCTACTAATATTATAAATGCAAAAGTTTGTGAGGATGTATTTATGTTTGTTACTCTTTAACGAAAAAACAACTGGACGGATTTGAATACCTGGACAAATTCACACACGGTTAATTAGACCCAAAGTAAGCTCTAAGCTTGTGTTATGGAATCTAACTCTCTGATACTACTATATACATACACAAATACTTTATCTATACTAATATTATAAAGGTGAAGAGTTTGTTTTGTTTGTTTGTTTGTTTGTTTGTTTGTTTGTTTGTTTGATTGTTTGTTTGTTTGTTTGTTTAAACGCGCTAATCTCAGAAACTACTGAACCGATTCGAATAATTCTTTTTGTAATAGATAGCCACATTCAACGGGAAGGTTATAGGCTATTTTTCATCCCGAAATTCCTACGGGAACGGGTACAACGCGGGTAAAACCGCGGGGCGCTGCTAGTAAGAATATATAATGAACACCCAGACGTCGTCGCCAACAACTATGTCTTCACATATTGTTGACTCCGGGCGGGAATTGAACCCGCAACCCTCGACACAGTAAGCGCTCTCACTGCCACTGTGCCAACGGGCTTGTCACTTGAATGACACTATACAGTAATGTAGATTATACAGAATAACATATGGGATACAGTTTATCCCGAATTTCCCACGGGAATGGCATCAACGCGGCTAGTCTATACTATCTATACTTCTATACTAATATTATAAAGAGGAAAGGTTTGATTTTTTGTTTGTTTGTTTGTTTGTTTGTTTGTTTGTCTCGAATAGGCTCTGAAACTACTGCACCGAATTAAAAAATTCTTTCACCATTCGAAAGCTACACTATCCCTGAGTGACATAGGCTATATTTATTCCCGAAATTCCCACGGGAACGGGCACAACGCGGGTATATGTAACCCAAGGTATGAAAAACATGCCTAAAAAAATTGGTTATTGGCGTGCGCTACTAAATCTATTGATGATATACAAAAACAATGTTCTACACAATCAAAGTACATATCATTGCGAACAAATAAGTTCGCGAGGGCATATGTCTAACTATTATAGTTAAGACACAATAACCGTTTTAAGTTAAAATTAATTAGTTAAAAAAGGAGTGTAATTTTAAGTTAATGATATTCATATGATGATATGAATCTACATCAAAATAAATGGCTCTACAATCAAGGTTAATTATGTTTCTTTGTGTACCTCTTTAAATTATCAAAATCGGACAGTTAGTTTCAGAGTTATGATGAGAAATATCACTACATAGTATAAAATAAAGTCGTCTCTGTTTCGTGTCTGTTTGTCTGTATGCTTAAATCTTTAAAATTACGCAACGGATTTTGATGCGGTAATTGTAATAGGTAGAGTGATTCAAGAGGAAGGTTTTTATGTAAAAAAATTCCCAAAATTCCCACGGGAACGGCCACAACGCGGGTAAAACCGCGGGGCGCTGCTTACAAAATAGTAATGCTCGATGGCGGGTCTCTTATGGCTACTTACTGTTTCGTGCGGTCAAAGCGCGCGGGGATATAGGTACCTACCTACGAACTACGAACGACGAAGACGTGCTATGTAGGTATTATCCCGAATTCTTCCTCACATGAAATCTTGATTGTGTATACATATATACTCGCGCGAGACATGTAATATTTTATCCCCAATTTCCCACTTGAAATTTTGATTGTGTATATTCCTGCGGGAGACACGCAATGTTTTATCCCGATTTTCCTACATGAAATCTTGATTACCCGAAGCGAAGCGAGGGCGGGTCGCTAGTATGTAATAAAGCTGAAGAGTATGATTTTCTGTTTGTTTGAACGAGCTAGTCTCTACAACTAAGTCAGATTCTCAATTATCTTTTGTATCACATGGCACGTTTACAGGGTAAGAATGAATAGTACTATTTACCCTGAAATTCCCAAAGGAATGGCCACAATGCAGGTAACAACCGCTAGGAACTACCTATATGGTCTTACTAACGTAGACTCATTTTAATACGTCTTATCTAGCTATAGCAATTTACTTTAAGTTTGTGGCGTGGTTGGGCTAAACGATGTTAACTCATTGTGATTGGTAAGCAACGTGCAGCTCGGTTATTTCTTAGATGGGTGTTCGATAGTTGCATTTCTATCTGACCGTTACCATCCTTACGTAAAATTGTCCCGTTTGGTTCAATTGATAGACCATGTTAGAGATCACAGATCTCCGACATCCAAGTTGGCCAATAACCTACACCAACTTACTTGTTTTAAGTTTGTTTTAAATTGTTGAAGACTTTTAGGACATTTAATTACATGAATTATAATCATAATAAAATAAGTGAGGTTTAATGATTGTCTTTTTCCGATTTCGGCAACGGTGACCGTCATCTATAGTATACTTAAATGGAAATACCGATTTTGGCGCGGCCTTACATGACCAATAGACTTAAGTTTGACAATAAAATGTTTCATCACGTGAATAACAGCATTCATTCCAATACAGTGATAAAGAGTAATTGTATTGTCCTGTAATGTCCCTTTGATGGCCATAGGTCATCTCACTGAAGATGTCAATGCAGTGAAGAGGATTAAACGTAAGCCACGCTTACCTACTTCGACTTGGTGATGGGGGTAAAAGCTGAGCCATGTTTGAAAATTAAATATAGTACAATTTGCGAACAAGCGTGGTGATTGCGCCTGAAACCTCCTCACTGTACTGATATCTTCAGTAAGACGAGAGGCCTTTGCCCAACAGTGGGACATTACAGCCTAATACTACTACAATTTAAATTTTCTTAGCGTTTGTGTCGTAGTTTGTGTAAGCGATGTTAGCTCATTGCGATTTCCAACCAATTGCTGAACTGCAGTTCTGTATCTAAGCCTAGGGTCTTTGCAATTTTGCAATTTACAATTTACAACATAGTAAGCTTAGATGGGTTGATAGTGACATTTCTATCTGAGCGCTACCGTGCTTTGAAGGGCACTCTAAGCAGTCAGTCCCGGTTGTTTCAATCGTCACGACCATGTTGGAGGCCTTTCGGCGGTCTAAGAACTTCGACACCACGGTTGACCACTAACTTACTCGAAATTAATTTGATTCATTAATTTCGAGTTATTTTCCTTAACTTCATTTCATTAACTTTGAGTCAAATTACAATAAAACAATTATGCATTAGGCATGTAATAATAATAATAATATGGCATTGATATTATGTACAATGACATCAGTTAAACACCTCTTTTTCAGTAAAGCTGACACTAAAATTGACAAACTTGCTTATTTTATATTTTATGCTTGTATGCAACAATCGTAGACGAATCATGAAGTACTCACGAAGTTTTACATCGCAAGCTATGCAAATGTATAAACAGGTGGATGAATTAACAGAAAATACTTATTCATTGAGATTTATAATATTTTACTTACATCAATTAGGACTAATGTATTAATCTTTATAAAAACGATTACCTATTCAAAATGCTTAACCCCAAATTAATAGGTAATTAAAAACTACTATCAGATCACTAGGTATATTCATCTATACTAATATTATAAAGAGGTAAAATTTGTAAGTTTGTTTGTTTGTATGTTCGGGGTAATCTCAGGAATTATGAGTTAAATAAATCTTTTTGTAATAGATAGCCACATTTAGCGGGAAGGTTATAGGCTATTTTTCATCCCGAAATTCCCACGGGAACGGGTACAACGCGGGTAATCATTAATAAGTCTGAAGATTACTATATAAAAACTACAGAACGCTATATACTTTGCAACCGCGCAGGCGCAACTATCTTTAAAATAACTTACACTTAAAACCAGGGTTCGAAATGATGCACATAATAATATTTTTGATTGATCTATCGATAGTTATAATAAAGATAACTATCGTCGATCATTACCATTATGAACTCTGCTTAAGACACTCCTGTTTCGAAGGCTAACAGATCTATTTACTAACTAGCCCCACCCCGCGGTTTCACCCGCGTTGTACCCGATCCCGTGGGAATTTCGGGATAAAATGTATCCCATATGTAATTCTGATGTATAACCTATATTACTGTAAAGTTTCATCCAAATCCGTTCAGTAGTATTTGCGTGAGACTTGAGAGTAACCAACATACATACATACGTGATAATTTAAATAGTGTAAATACATACATCGATCCTCACAAACTATCGCATTTATAATATGAGTAGGAGTCCAATTACCATGTTAAATATTAATGGTAAATACAAACTAAAATAATTAGTAAATACAATATATATTTTTGAAATTTTGTTATTACACAGGAATAATCTGATAAAATCATAATTATTTCCGAAGTAGCTATAAACATGAAAGGTTATCTTTTAATGACTGTTATGGGTTACTCCGCTCTTTAGTAATGTTTAGTCACGTCGTCTTATAGGTCACAATTACAAATTATTTAATTTTTATACTAATTTTATATGTATTTGCACTAGCAACACGATCGCGTAATTACTACAGGAACCTTACGTAATCTAATGGATACATGGAAGGAATGAGGGCTTTGCCCAGCAGTGGGACAGCGAGGTAACGTAAAAAAATGGTTGGTTGACTTGAATGACTTGTTGTTGCCCCCGGTTTTACACGCAACGTATCAGTTCCTGTAAGATTTTCGGTAAAAAAACCGACAGATTTTCCAAATTTTTATTAGTAATGTTTGAATATAGTTAAGATAATTCGATTGTTGTTTTTAAAACCACAGAAATATTATCGTATTTACTATTTACGGAAATACCCAAACAGTTAACAAGTTAAGGCGTAACCTTTGAATATACCTAATGGCTTAAAATAGTTACGTTCTCAGTGTCTACGTCATTAAACGTGCGATAATCTGTCATCGACGATAATAATAGGATTGCACGATTGGTTCAAAGTTTGACAATAATAAACAGTTACTTTTAACTTTTGCGTAATAATGTCTGGTTAACCGTTAACTGGTACATTTAACGATGATTACCGTTACGTTTACAATTACCAGTAGTATCATCAAGAAAAAACGGGATAAACTTACCCTGTGAACTTAGATAGGCTAACATTGAGAACATAACCAATCAAACCCACGTTATTGGCATTTTTGTACCAGTTATATGTATAGGTTGAAGCACTTGGTAATATAAAAATGACTCAATGTGTTATTAATTAATTAATTGTGATTTTGCTAGTTTTGTGTGATGTGTCAATATCTGATTGGGAAAGGCGAAATATAGGGAAAACTGCCGTTATTTGGGAAAGACCTTTGTCCAACCATGGGACAGCATAGTTTTGGCGTAAAAAAAACCTTTCTTTACATATTAATTCACTTCTATATTTCTTGGCGATTAAAATCTATACTTGATATAATAAAGCTAAACGCTTTTTATTTGTTTGAACGAACTTATCTCGAAAACTACCAATCCAATTTAAATAATTATTTTTGTAATTGATAGCCACACTCAACGGGATAGGTTTTTAATCCCGAAATTCCCACGGTGACAGGTACAACGCGGGTAAAACCGCGGGGCGCTGCTACTTATTTAGCTAAAATAATTAGTTATTAATGCTGCTTAGACTCGTGTATGTAATTTGAAACGCATTGTCAGGTATTTATAATCGCGTGTCAGCCAACCTACTCGTGGCTTGTTTTCACGTGTGTAAGTATTAAATAGAGAGTCCTCTTTAACTATCCGTGACTGGTAAACATTTTATAATAGAACTGTGTCATATTCTGTCAGTTGTGGTGTAGTAATAGATCTGAAAATTACTAGATTACTAACTTACTGTTTTACCCGCGTTGTGGCCGTTCCTGTGGGAACTTCGGGAATTTTAATACGTTAAAACTTTCCTCTCGAAACACTCTATCTATTAAACAAAACAACAGCATCAAAATCCGTTGCGTAGTTTTAAAGATCTAAGCATACATAGGGACTGACAGACAGGATAGCGACTTTGTTTTATACTATACTAGCTGCGCCCCGCGGTGTCACCCGCTTTGTACCCGTTCCCGCGGGAATTTCGGGATGAAAAATAGATCTTGTCCGATTCTCAGGCCTACCCGATATGTAGGTACGCAAAATTTCATGAGAATCGGTCGAGCCGTTTCAGAGGAGTTCAATTACGCACCCCGTGACACGAGAATTTTATATATTAGATAGTGAAGTGAAAATGAAAAAGTATTAACCTATAATGTGCCCACTAGGCAAATGTCTCTACGCTCACTGAAGATATATGTCATGATAATACTTATTATGCGAAATTAAGCTGTGAATGAGTATGTTAAACCGTTAAACTTCTTGATGATGTAGTACAGTTAGTAAAATAAACACCGGTAAATGAATTTTTTGACCATCTAAACAGAAATCAGTGAGTGGAGTGGATAGCTGGAATATTTGTGCTTGGAATTTCTGACAAGACATATTAATTATTTATTTTAATCATAAGCAA
Organism: Cyclophora punctaria; assembly: GCA_951394245.1. Taxonomy (NCBI): domain Eukaryota; kingdom Metazoa; phylum Arthropoda; class Insecta; order Lepidoptera; family Geometridae; genus Cyclophora; species Cyclophora punctaria. The sequence goes on along the minus strand of OX596170.1, from coordinate 9,860,315 downwards.
TTAACTCGCAAATTCTATATTCATTTTCCCGTAAGAATTCAGGGATATAGTCCTCCAATAAATATCCTATTCCTATTAATATTATAAATGCGAAAGTATGTGAGGATGGATGTATGTATGGATGTATGGATGTACTCGTTATGTTTGTTGCTCTTTCACGCAAAAACTACTGAACGGATTTGGATGAAACTTTACAGTAATGTAGATTATACATCAGAATAACATATGGGATACATTTTATCCCGAAACTCCTGCGGGAACGGGTACAACGCGGGTAACACCGCGAGCCGCGGCTAGTGATAATATAAAAATGAGATTACATCGTGTGAGATTACACTGACTGATTCACTTCTTTAACCCATTCACTGGGCTGCCGAAACAACTGTACCTAGAATTTTAAAATTTGATTCAGGGGTTCCTGTCATAATTAAGTGAGCACTAAAAAAAGGATTTTGTGAAATTCAAACCCTAACTGGGGGTGGCTTCACACCCAAAGCAAAGCGAAGGCCACTGGTTTATTAATATTAGTAGCAATTCATAAATCGGTAACATACCACGAGTTAAGGGCCTATGAGTTCCTAAAACGGGCTACTTTAAACAATTTTTTAGCCAAAAGTCTTAACGTTACAAAAACAATTTTTGTTTGTTTTTAATCTTGATCATATGTTTAATGAGACTACTGTTTCCGAAACACGTTGACTATTAATTTCCTCGATAGAAAATAATCACAAAGTTGGGTCTTTTATACCTTACTTTGTGAATTTTAAACACTTAGTTTGTTAAACAATTTCAAACGCATATTTCTAAAATTAATTTGAGTGATGTAAAATAAACTATGACGCAGGACTGTTGGAGTAAAATTTTTGTTTCAATATTATATTTGTAATTAAAATAAATTTCCAACGAAAGGTGGTAGATTCTTGCGAATGAGTCGCCATTACAATTTCCGCGCCGTAGTGTTTCTCGCTCTTTTGTACCCAGAGTGACAGTATGCGCTGAGGCGCCGTGCTAGTCGGACGTGTGTCGCTTTTTTCATTCCAGTGCTACGAAACTTCATAGTGTTTTCTCATTGAGATCTTATTGTTTTTTTCTATATTTTAAGCTATTGCATAGCTTCTATCGCGGGCCTTGAGCGCGGGGACCGAATCCAGAAATTCCGTAACGAAAAAACCTCGCGCAAAAAACCTAAGGCTCCCCACTAACGCCATCTAATGATAGAAAAAAAAACCTATCGCTCCCCACTAACGCCATCTAGTGATAGAAAAAATAACTATGCAATAGCTTTACCGCGGCAGTCCCCGAGTGCCACACGTCTTTTTTTTCTATATTTTATTAAGGCGGCCCCTAAACGATCAATTATATTGAATATTGTGCAATATAATTGATCGTCTTGGGCTAATATTGAAGACTGCGCAATGATTGAACGAAAGTTTGAGCGAGTTTAATTTTTATTGCATCATATTTTTTATTGCTTCGTGTAGGGTCAGTATTGCGCAATATTTGATATGTTGCTCGGGATCAAACTATCCTTCGACTGAACAAGAAAACATTGCACGATTTTCTTATTGTGCAATATAATTGACCGTTTGGATCCAAACGCAATTCAATCTTATTGCACAATTAAATATATTGTACAATGTTATTGTAGGTCTAGGGGCCGCCTAAAATGTGATTATTGTGACATTATAATAAAAATAAACTTTTTTCAAAATAGGTTATTATAAAACACTAGCTTTTGCCCGCGGCTTCGCTCGCATGGAATTTAGTCTGCCACATTAAGTTTGGTGATATGTTTATGGTTTAAAACATTTTTTTATTAAACCGAAGCAAAAAGAGGCGCCTTTTGCTTTCAAATGACATGGGTCATGTTACTGTTGAGCAACACGGTTATGGTCCATAACATAGCTCAACTCTATTCTTCGGTAGCCATAACACCGAGTTGGCCGTCGATTTCGATATGACCGTCAAAGAGTGACTTGTAAATAAGTCATGCCACTGTTGTGCATTGGGCCAGGGTCCATAGTATCCCAAGTTCCTTTAATTTACTATTCTATTTTAGTTACTACTTGCTCGCCCGCACGTACACGTCACTTGTGGCCGTCACTTGTGGCAATATAAAAATATCTTAAAGAAGTAAACATAGTAGGTAGAACCACCATTAGCAACAAACTATCATTTGGCCAACGACATTATGTGTCTAATATTCTTCACACTTCCGCCTCCACAACGTAGCGCACTCCTACCTCCGCATCGTAGCTACCTCCGCGTCGTAGCACACTCCCACCTGCGTATTGTAGCACTCTCTTGGTTCCGCATATACCCCTATGTCACAAAAGCGGCCCGTCTTACTTTATTTGGCTACTTTGTGGCCCTTGCCTGTCAAAAGGTTGCCGACCACTGACTTAATGCGAAAGACAAACGAGTACATCATCTTTGTGTAACTCCAATAGTTTAGGCAGCGCACGCCAAGATAGCTCTTAGAGGGCAGATTTTTTTCCATCCATACATCCATCCTCACAAACATTCGCATTTATAATATTAGTAGGAAGTAGGAAGTAGGATTAGTAGGTTAGTAGGATAAAATTTTATAAGACGGTTTATTTCCAAAAGTAGTCAATAGATAAAGTGGTAAATTAATTAAACGAAAAATACCTATAATAGGTGTTTCGATTTTGATAATTTATTTTATACAGCATATTTTTTAAGATTTTTTCTAAAATATTAAGGTACTTTACACAACCTCAAATGAAAAAGAGTTTTGATAAACTAATGTGAGAAAATAAAAATGAATCGTAATGTTCGGATTCGAACCCGCGGCCTTCGAGATAAGCAAAATGATTCTTCCTGTACTTAGGTTTCATTCACTAATTGCAATGTTATGCTATCGTAACGACACGTCACACGTTGAAATTAACGACTAAAATATAAGACATACGTATATCGGAACTACTCGGCGATGCTTCGTGCTCATACGGATGCCGTCGCATGGCGACCATGTCACATGTGTCAAACCAGTACGGTGGTGATTTTTCTCCGACTTGCTTTACAAATACTTATTTATTACGACCAAAATTACACAAATTCATTATAAATTGTAGCTTATATAACCTGTTCAGTAGTTTTTGCGTGAAAGAGCAACAAACATACATACATCCATACATCCATCCATACATACATCCATCCTCACAAACTTTCGCATTTATAATATTAGTAGGATAGGATATGTACGTAATTTAGATAAATACAAAATGCGATAAAATGTTGATTGTTAGAATCTATTTTATCAATGTGATGACTATTCTACCCAATTCAATATCTACTACTGATTTTTATTATGTGAATTAGATAATTAAGCGCTTCGCAATCTTCTGTTACAAAACGACCGCACGCGGGCCCCGTATCTCATAGAGTGACGTCAGCGCCGCGCCGCCGCGACGGCCGCTGCGCGTACTATTCCTCCCCGGCTTCACCGCCTGCTTCACCCCCTCAAATGTCGAAATGGCTGGGGTATCCAAGCCTTAACTACAACTTAAGATATCAAGGTTTTACTTACATTAAGCTTGAGTTTCATCTCTCAGCGATAACTAAAGAATACTAGACTCTATCTATTTATTAGGGGTTTTTATCACGCAATTACATACCGTTAGGATTTTCGTTGCGTGTACTTGTAACATAGCATTATTATTACTATGAAGTATTCGGATATATCAATTATCAGGATCTAATGACACGTGTGTGTATTTAGTTAAGCAACTATTTTTAGGGTTCCGTACCCAAAACCCTAAAAACAGTTGCTATTACTGAATAGGCTTCCGTTTTTACCTTTTGGGTACGGAACCCTAAAAACAGTTGCTTAGCTAAATACACACACGTGTCATTTGATCCTGATAATTGATATATCCGAATAATTGATAATTGATATGATGACAGACGGACGGACGGACAGCGAAAGTCTCAGTAGACTTCGCTGTCCATCCGTCCGTCTGTCATCATCAGGCTGTATCTCAAGAACGGCGATAGCTAGACAGTTGAAATTCTCACAGATGATGTATTTCAATTGCCGCTATAACAACAAATAATAAAAATAAAATAAAACAAATATTCAAGAGCTCCCATACAACAAACGTGATTTTTTGCCGTTTTTTAAAGTACGGAACTCCCTGTGCGCGAGTCCAACTCGTACTTGGTCGGTTTTTTTATAACACATAAGTTTGTTAATCAGTTGAAAAAAAAAGTGAACTTAGTACAGAAAAAAGCGGGTTGGAGATACTGTGTAAGTGAATGAGCCATGTCAGAGGCCTTTGGCGGCTCAATAACTCTTGACACCAGGATTGGTCAGGTTGACCATCCACTCGATGAAGAAGAAGTGAATGATGATGATCGCTTAACCTTCGGTTCTCCATAAGCGTTACTGTAATCACTAATGTCGGAAATCACTAAAACATAGAGCGGTTGTTAGTTTTTTAATTTCAACAGGAATGCTTGTTCACTTTGAATACAATATTATGACAAAGAAACCTCATCTATTCGCTTTAAGCTAGTGCGGCGGTGTTGTGTATTGAATTATGTTTTCAATATTTACCCTCTACGCGCATTTCAATGTAAATATCGACATACTGTACGAAATGGAAATTAATATTCCTCTTCAACCCAATAAAGACGATATAAAAAATGCGACACTGCACGCAATCAAGCCTCACCTTATTCACGTAAAGAAGTTAGCGAACATCTTTGAGCGATACACACAATATGTACTATACATAGCCAAGAAAAACATAAAGACTAGCCTAACCTTTTACTTTGCATACTCGTAGCATATACTTTAACCGGACTCGGGATGTGAGGGGAACTAAATGGACAAGTTCAAATTTATTAAATTTTACCCTGAACCTATGATGGTGAAGTCAAGAGGGGATACGTACACATAACATTGGAACATTATCATTTGTATTTATTAACCATTATAACTGATTTCGATACTAAAATCAGTATAGTTAACGCCTTACCTTAAATAAGTTTTGCTTGGTATTTAGTAAGATGAGTGTACGGTGTATCTGTCTGTACACGCTTCGGCGAACATCGTCCAAAATATGACTGCTAACAACTTTACGCTTCGGTTAATTAAAAATTTCGGGTTAAAATGTAGGTCTCATCTACATAATTTGTACGTACACCAAAAATTGGGTTCAGCTTTGATGTGAGAACGCAAAAGATTTATAGACAGTTTATTTGGCATTTATATGTAACTAGCAGCGCTGTCCCCGTTCCCGTGGGAATTTTGGTGTTAAAATTTGAAATCCTTGCCCTGAATGTGGCCATTACAACAAAAAACAAATCGGACTGGTAGTTCATGAGATTAGCGCGTTCAAACAAACAAAAAACAATATGTTCAGCTTTATATATTAGTATAGAAGTATGGTAGAGTAGTATGGTAGACGGTAGAGATTCACAGAGATTCATCTTTAATTTCCTTAGCTCCAATAACCATATCCATTAAACCCGTCACTTTTAATTGTCTTTGCATCCTTCACCTCTTCTCCAATTGGTGATACCTTCGAATTGGACCGTCTAATAATTATTGTAGATTGCACGCACTCAAGGCAGGACGGTCACTCCCATTGACGTCATTCATTCATTGTTATTCAAACTGATTCCTAGGATTCTGTATTTTGGTCTACAAAATTCGTTTGAAGTTCGTTATACCGTTTTGTTTAAATATTGTATGTGGTTAAGTAAAGTAAAACAAAACTAGAAACGGCGGTTGACCAATAATAACTTCGTGATGTAGTGTTTCTGAATAAGCTTTTGATTAGGGTTTTAGGGATTTTTAAACTGTAATTTTAATTAACTGTGGGTTAAAGCTGTAGCTTCTGAATCGTGATTGCAAAAGAAAACGGTCTTCTATAACGGCAGTTCTTGTAAAGGAGCCGAAACGTCAAATACATCTATATATATAAAACAAAGACGGGTTTGTTACAAAACTTATAACTCGAGATCGGCTGGATCAATTTTCATGGTTATTGTTTCGTTGGATTTGTCTCCGCCCTGAATAGCAGAATACATTTTAAAAACAATGAAAACTTGGAATAAAAATGTCAATCAAATTCCCACGGGAACGGGGGCGCTGCGGGTGAGACCGCGGGGCACAGCTAGTTTTTATATAAAAGCGAAGTGTATCCGTAAACGTACTTTCAATTCAAAATGAGAAGTTTTCGCTTAAACCTAAGAAAACAGTATCTTACTTTTATGCCGTTTATTATTACATATATTTCCTATGCGAAATCAGTTTGAATCAAAAACTTCTGCTTCGCTCATTAATCTGAGTTGAAGACAATGTCTATCATTTTCAGATAGCCAAAATCTACATTAGAAATGTCCCAAAGTAATCAGATTTTTATACTAATTAGACAAACCATTTATGTTTATTTTTATAGCAGTGAAATATATGTTTTGGTATCTGTAATAAAGGTTATCGGATGACCTACGAATACGTCAGCCTTGGGGTTTCTTTTTTTATTGTTATAGCCGAATGAAGCAAATGCACTGTGGTTTGGGTACTTATTTGCGTCATACAATTCGCTTTAGTTATTTTCTAATCTAAGAATAGTGGTGACGATGACCAAAAAATTAAACGTATAAAGTTAGCCTCTACTGCTAGGCAAAGGCCTCTCATCTCACTGAAGTACTCGTACCTATATCAGTAGACGGACTAAGCCTAATCACCACGCTTGCCTCGCGCGGGTTGGTGATTTCAAACCCGAGTCATGTTTAAAAAGCAAATTGGAAATATGTTTCGCTCGACCCAGGAATTGAACCTGGGAGTCCCAGTCTTGGTAGGAGACTAATCACACTAGTAGACCACGAAAATATGGACCTGGGATCTCAGTCTTAGCAGACTAATGCTCATACCAGTAGACCATGACAATAAAATCGATTTTAATTACTAATCTTATTCAAAATTTCTTCAACATTGGGTAAAACATTTTGAATACTTATCTTATATTCTGATTCGCCATCTCAACCTTCATCTCGACGCATTTTTTCTGACCAGCCTCTATTATTTCGATCAACTGGTTTCAACTTTACAACCAAGTTCTAACGTTTCATTTTTTGCCATAATTAAATCCGCCATTTTGTCTGTCGAATACGTCATAGTTAACCAATGGACAAAACATGATTTATGAGTTTATTACCTGTTCTAAAAGTCAAAAATTAATTAGTTTCATACATTTAATGATGCTTTTTGCGTATTTACGAGTATATACGAAATCGAATTAGAAAAATATAGCTTGCCAGCTATATTTAAAAAGTTTAGTTTAAATTTCATAGTAATATTGGAATTAAAGGATATTGAAACGGATGACGTCAATAAACTGAAGTTTTCAGTGGTTACTTGTGTTCTATTCAAGCGCCTTAACAAATAGGAGAAGCCTCTTTATGAACTGAGTGGTCAATAATTTAATTAAACATTAAGTTAATTATTGTCACTATGTCATTCCGAAGGATACTCTACATGTTATTAATACAATGATTTGGAATAGGATTGATAGCTTCGTAGATTAGCCACTACAAACAAACAAATAAATTTTATTTTTCTATACCATTAGTAAATACTGGAATGAGTACAATGCGGGAAAAACCACGGGACGCTGCTAGTTTACAACAAATTAGGTAATCTTGTAAATTATATAACCACAAATAGCGGATCTAGATATGAATCTGTTGCACAGACCTTGGCACAAAACAAACATATAAAAACAAACGGATGGACGTCTTTTTGTAGTTCCTTGAAATCCGAATACGGTTTGGAGGAATTCGCCTTCTCTTTCTTACTTTTTGTAGAGAAAAAGACAGCAATATATTTATGCATATGTATTATGTAAAGTTATGTTGTCCTTCCACGTATATGTTTTAGTATATTGATGGTCTTTGAATTTTGTAAGACTGAACATTTTCCGCCTTATTCATAAACGCGGTGTAACTAAAACACTGTTACGCTGTGTTTTGTCTCTTTTGCTCTTCGGAAAAAATGCGTATGTCAGAAGGTGACAAACCATTTGATAGCTAAACTTTTGTTAATACGCGTTTATTAACAAGGCCCTATGAGATCTACCTCACAGACCAATTACCGATCTCCAATCGCAGATAGCGACTACCTGAGATAATAGATTGATCTTCAGATTGCAAAACAAACGGAGTCCCGTACCTGCTTTCTACAATAGCCAATTGAGGTAGATTATTGGGACTGGCTGTTGGCTAAGATAGTTCATTTACCTTTGTTAATTGAGCTTGTTATCTGAGATTAGGAATCCGATTTGAATTGTAAAAAAATCTGTGCCTTGTATCCAAATTCATTGAAGCCATTTCATCGTGTGTTCAATTATTTTTTGTATAAATCCTTTACTTACTCTTGAGTAGTCACCCGTGAATAGTGTATCCACAACGAATTTTTTAATAGAGAGTCGAAAATGGCCTGAAATCCTTCGAGAAACGGATGGTACGGTCGTACCGCTTTTTTGCTCGACTTGGGCACTGCCGAGCCCCCAGATGTATCAAAATACTCGAAATTAACATGACATCTCGTTCCCAAGTTATTATTTAAGTAGACCCACTGCTAGGCAAAGGCCTCTCATCTCACCGAAGTTATCAGTCCAGTGAGGACACTGTACTGATAACTTCGGATTAGGCATAAACAGCACGCTTGCCAAATGCGCGTTGGTGATCGCAAACCCGAGCCATGTTTGAAAAGTAGGAAAGATGTTTTGGCTCGGCCTGAGAATTGAACCCGGGACCTCAGTCTTGACAGGCAAGTGCACATACCACTAGACCATTGAGGCGTTAACCTTTAACCTTTTATAATTTCAGGTAAATACGAAACGCTTCTCGACGATTCGCTGTTAGCATTGCACACTATCAACGCCCCCTACATCAAGTTTCCAAGACTGGCAGCCACGTCAGGTACCTCCCAGAAACTGCACAGTTACTTCTCACAACTAGACTTACCTTTAATTAAAAAACTATACAAATTGTACAAACACGACTATAGGATATTTAACTACGATTTAGATAATGTAGTCGGGTTCGATTTAGGCTAGATTTTAGTGTTGTTGGGTATTGTGTAGTATTGTATTAGTTAGACGCCTTTACTCTTGTAAGTAACTTTCATAAAATCTAGACGAAAACTTTAATATCTAGTGTACAACTACTTCTTGTACAGTAAATTGTAAAGTTAAGCATAGATGAAACTGCAATCAGCAGCTTGTGATAGTTTCAATTTACAACCTTATCGTAAGTATATTAAGGGTGAATTGCACAAGAACTCTTCAATCTATTTAGTTCCTAAATATGTTAAAGAAACAGCTGCTGTTCGTTTGAAATTGTACTTTATGTTGCACGAAATAGAACACTTTTTAAAACGAACGTCATTGTTTATTAAACACATTTAGCTAAACAAAATTAAGATCGCTTGTGCAATCTGCCCTAAGTCTTTATTAAATCGTAAGTAAAGCTTACAAGTGTAAGCATGGCGATAGTTTAAAGCTGTGTATTCACTAAAGTTCAGATGCAGCTCAGATTGAAAGTAATGACTTTAGAAATTTAAACATTCTTAATAACAGTTGATTTGCAACTCGTGTCTGATAGTCATGGTCCGACTAAGATACAAGCGGCCGCCATTTCAATTGATAGATAGATGATATGAGATCTGCAATGAATTCGCCTTTGAATCTTATTGTTAAAGGAATAAAGGCGAAATTGTTTTGAAATGTTATGTCAAATTATGTTATCGTACAGGATGGTCCGTTGAAAAGAGCCTCTTTCTTTGGGATCAAGACTGAATAAAAATAATGTGATGAAAGTTCTGCTAATTATTCTTGATTGAACTTTATTTGAATAATGAAAAGATCGTCGTTGCCTTAATTGTTTTTAGTGAATACTTAGCTTTATTTTATAAAGAAGACAGATAAGTTGTTTTAACTCAAATACAAAGAGAAAGTGTCTTAATATGTTTTTTATTATACTGTTGGTGGATTGCCTTGAAAATCTTTAGATTAGTTTGGTAATATGGTTACTGAGTCTCAGTTTTATACGCGACATTTTATCCTGGTTTGAAACAAGATGACGCTTATTTAAGTACTTTATAATATTAAGGTTTAAAAAAATTGAAAATTATACAATGGCTTACGACCACGAAATTAATATCGCACATTAGTGTGGCGAGTTTACATAATGTTCATGTATGGATAATATTTGAGGTCTGATGAATGCCGCAACCGCATCCGGTTCGCATACATTGTAGTGTAATATTCATGAATCCATGGCGGTTTGCGGTCGACCTTGAAATAATTCCTTAACAGTAACCATTCATTCTTGTATTGAAGCCCAATACGTCAATATAAAAATGTCCAATTTAACTTGAAATCACAAGGCCGTTTCCATAATCTAATCAATTTTTAAAATTGGTCTAAAGAATAAATAAGAGATAAAGGTGTCAGTTTTTCTTAGTACCATGGTAACATTTTGAATGGAAACTAAGTTTACGGATACACTTCGCTTATTTGACATTTCTATCTGACGTTTCGGCCCCTGTCTTTTGTGACCACGGTTCCTGTAAAGGGGCCGAAACGTCAGATAAAAAATAATACTAATATTCCAAAGAGGTCAAATTTGTAAGTTAGTTTGTATGCGAGCTAATCTCGGGAATTACCCGTCCGATTTGAATTATTCTTTTTGTACTAGATAGCCACATTCAACGGGAATGTCATAAGCTATTATTCATTCAAAAATTCCCACGGGAACGGGGACAACGCGGGTAAAACCGCGGGACGCTGTTAGTGTAAAATAAAAGCGAAGTGTATCCGTAAAAGTAGTTTCAATTCAAAATGAGAAGTGTTCGCTTGAAGGTAAGGAACGAGTACCATGGTCACATTCATTCATAATGCAATATTCTTTATCAATAACATTATCGGTGAGTCAAAATATTTTAAGAAGTCGGCGGTTTCTAAATCATTTGACCATGTTGTTTATTGCTCGTACGATGGATGGTGTGATTAGCGATGACGTCAACAGTTTCTACTGAATCGCTTGACAATCATGTTACATAGTTATTAAAATAGCCGTATTAATGTCGTTAGAGACCATCCGATTATGTTGAGTAGTATATTTAAGTCTTAAACAGTGCTTCCAGTGATTTGAATTCGGATGTTACTTAAATTGTATACTTATTAAGATATAGATACTCTTTATATATGGTTAATAGGCACAGTTAGCCAGTGATGATGTTATGGGTGTTGTAGAGGGGCATGTCTAGAAAATATATAACAAAATAATTATGAAAAACATATATACGGTCGAATTGAGAAACCTCCATTTTTGAAGTCGGTTAAAAAGTAAAGTAAGTCTGTTAAAATGTGTTACACAAGACGCTGAACTAAGTAATGAACAAAAGTATAATTAAACACCCCTCAGCACTGGTTTTCAGACTACCCCTTCCTAAAAAAATAATTTTAAGCTGTTCGGACCCCGCAGTCGCACTGGGTTTGATATAGTTCAATCATACCATAGATCAAAGATGTTTGTGTAGCTTTGTACAGATAGATAAAAAGGGCTTGTTCTATTATCAATACACTGCGTATACAGAAGTATTCAAATACCTATGTCAGGCTTCAGTCATGCTAATGACTACTTGAAAGATTGTATTATTACCTTGATGGCAATGATATCATTGTTCACTTCCATGGTGCTTATTCTAGGAAATATGGTATTTTAAATATATCAGTTCATATACCTACTGTAAGTATTATACTCTATATTTTCTTACTGGTCCGAAAATGTGGATCAATGTCGTCAATTTTCCAGCCGGAAACGATTGCTTCTGAAGAGGAAAAAATTTTAGAGATAGGGTAAGAATGAAATAAAATTATTAAGCCTTTGGTTTGACGACATTGGTCCACATTTTGGGACAAGTAAAAAAGAGTATAGTTGTATTAGCCTGTACTGTCCTGTAATGCCCACTGTTGGGCCTCTCATCTCACTGAAGTATATCAGTACATATTTGTCACATACATTATTTTAATTTAATAATTAATAGTATCGTTTTTATGTTTCACTCAAATATCTATTATTTATAAACCAAACAGTTTTGTACAATTAGTAACCCAATAAAGGTAATATTTGAAACGGAATTAGAGTAAAATGAAGTATAAGCCTGTAATGTCCCACTGCTGGGCAAAGGCCTCTCATCTCACTGAAGATATCAGTATATAAGGTATCAGTGAAGTACAGTGAGGAGGATTCGGCGTAATCACCACGGAATTGATTTATATATGTAGGTATTTATATTTAGTTCATTTACGATGTTCATTATTATCACTATTTAGATCTTATTAATGTTAATTAATTATTTTGTTATCGTTACATATCGAAAAGTACATAAATTGATGAAAACAATTTTTTTTTTCAACATAATTTCGAATTTTAATTGTTGTTTTTTACTAATGATATTCCCAAAGCTTTCTGTGATAAGCTTAACATAAACTTTGTGTAAATTAATTGATTAAATAACGTATATTTTTATCTACATATTTTGATAATTATAACTTTATATTTTACATCATTATATTTATGATTATTTTCCTAAAAATAACCTTGGCTTGGTTAAATTAACTTTATTTGTTTGAAATGTACAAAAAGGATTAAGTAATTAAATTATTATTTTAATGAGAAAGTTTTTTAGTTTTTAATTTATATGAACACTGATAAATTATATTATTATTTTAATTGTTTTGTTACCAATTGCTATACATTTAGGGTCGGTGCACATTTGACATACAATACGTCGATCGCAATCAGGTTAGTATAGTCAACTAGCATCGGCCCGCGGTTTTACCCGCGTCGCGCCCGTTCCCGCGGGAATACCTTTTTGTGTGTTGATAACTATGTAGCGTATTTTCCTCAAATGTGCACCTATCCTTAGCTGTATGGTTTGATTTAGAATTAAGCTCCCAAAAAACACGTGCCAACGGAAGATTGTAATAACTGTTTGGAGGGACAAAGTATTTCTTCAGAAAAATAGGATTTTTGGACACAGTTGAATCTAATTTAAAGCTTGTAAAATACTATTTTTAGTAGGTATTGTAATAAGCCCTTATTAATATTTTCCATGCCATGTCAGAGGCCTTTGGCGGCTCAATAACTCTGACACCAGGATTGGTCAAGTTGACCATGCCCTCGATGAAGAAGAAGAAGAAGATTAATATTTTCAACTTAGGGCCGGCGCCCACTGCCGGCACGGCACGGTGAGTCATGGCAAAGGATTTTAATACTAATTAAGTTATTTTGAATCTTATTTCAATGAGTTTAGAAATTATGTTACTTTATTTTGATACCACGATGCCGTGACGTGCCGCAGGATGCTGCGGCATGATGCGACACGCCACAGGATGCAACGGCATGACGTGTCATGCTGTTTCATTCCACGGGATGCCCCGGCGCGCCATTGCATCCCGCGAGACGTATGGGTCACTTTGGGGTCGAGGAATTATGATTGCTAGCTAGTTGAAATAAGGTTGAAACTTATGCAGCATTTCGGTGGGGCGCAGTCCGGCAAAACTGATGGATGCCAGAGTGGCTGGGCTTTCAGCAGGATGCCACGGCATGCCACGGAACGCCGCGGGATGCCGCAGCACGCCGCGGGATGCCACTACACAACCTGCCGTGCCATGCTGTGCCACGCCGTCAGTGAGCGCCGGCCCTTAATGGTCAACCGCAGAAGCTAGACTGACACAATTTGAACCAATTCCAATAAAATTAAAAATAGACTTGTTTATCTAACATCTCATAAATTCTCACTAAAATTGAAATACGAGCCTATTAAATGAGTTGATGTTTACTCGCAGAAAAATCGCATGTGCCATGAAAAATGATAAAATGATAATTTATCATACTTATACTTATTATTACATTATGTTGCATCATAGTTACAACCTAGTTGTTTTAATCGCGCGTGAATGTATTTTGGCTATGTCAACAATATCAGTATGTCTCTTCATTCAAATTATCACAGTCACCTATCCCGCGGATTTCCGCGCTGTGCCCGTTCCTGTTGGAATTTTGGGATGAAAAATAGCCTATAACCTTCCTGTTGAATGTCGCTTTCCATTACAAAATAATTATTCAAATCGGATTGGTAATTTCTGAGATTAGCGCGTTCAAACGAACTCTTCAGCTTAATTATATTCTTTCTACTATATAAAAATTAGTCGGGTTTTCCTCCCTGACGCTATAACTCCAGAACGCACGAACCGATTTCCACGGTTTTGCATTCGTTGGAAAGGTCTCCACCTCCGTGAGGCTTATAGCAAAGAAAATTCAGGAAAATCTCAAAATTCCCACGGGAACGGGGGCGCTGCGGGTGAAACCGCGGGGCACAGCTGGTTAAGTATAGATTTTACCAAGTATAGAGAGATGACGTAATAATCACACTATATATAAGAAGGAAATTACTTCAGTGTTTGTTATAAAATATTTATTGCTTATCTTTGTACATGTCACTTTATTAAGGCCCGGATTTACACTTAGCAAAAACGGACTGGCGTAGAGCTCTCAGCGTCGGATCCAAGAGACTAACGGAACCCAGTGAGTGGCGCAAATGTATCGTGCCTCGTAAAAGTCTAAATCAAGCCCTGTTATAAAATATGTACCTAATGCTAAACTCCTATAGGTCTTAAATAGGAGTTTCCGATGCGGTCAGCGGGTATCTTGCAGTCTTTCCAAGGATCCGACCGGATTGGGAAAGGTCCTTTGCCCGTTAATGTAACTGAAATAAAACAGAGTATAAAGCGATCTTCTTATCGTTTCTATTGTTTTTTTCCGGAAGTTATCTCACATCTGCAGTACATTATCTCTCTTAGTAGCTCCTGTTTCCTTAGTAGAGTAGAGATTTAACGAGTGATTTTGAATGTAAAAAAAAATACGTCAATACGTCTCTGAGTGCGTTATCTTAGTGCACGATGAAAACGTTTAAAATTTCAACAAATTCAGATTTAAATTTAGACAATTTTTTTTTGTGAGCGGAATATGTAACGCACGCTATAGCACGTTCATGCAGCATGGACTTGTGTCACAATTTGTATGATCTCTTACCAGTCATTCCAGGAACAAGAGTGACATTATATTTCCCATTGAACATGATCAAAGGCCAGTTCTCGTCTATAGATGACACTTTCAATGAGGTTGTGTTCTTCTCTATCTCCAGCGTTAAAGTTGCTCCAAGATATTTGATGCCTGAAGAATTGAAAAGTGAATTTAAGCTACGAGCATTCTTGAGGTAAGTTATCCATTATTGTTGTTTGCTTGTAATATGTATAGTTTCTACCTTAATGTAGGCTAACGTAAGTTTGTAGATAATATAATACGTAGCATTGAATATCTATACTTAAGCAGTTCTGCCAAAATTATATATCACTACAAAAATAATGAACTAAATCTTATATAATCGGGGATAAAAATACACACAGAAATACTCAATAATCTTTCAGTACTTTACACCAACCTCGAACAGTTAATTTGGTAGAGTCTGGTAGAACCCTCGGGTTGCTGATCTCCAACCGATTGAGCCGGATGCTGATTCCAGCGTATCCAAATATAATAGTTTGGAGAAACCCTCCCATTCCTGTGAAAAAGTTCACTGCTCCTACATTTGGACGACGGAGTTCTGACCATACCTGAAAATATTAAAAAATAATGCATACGTAATTCGATGGATCCTTGAATATATTGCCATTAACGAAGGTAGTGTATTGAAGATATGATTTTTCTGTTTGATAAATGATACCTCCCTCTTTATTTACCAAGTCTCTATCCATGAGAATAATACCTATACACATTTAATAGCTTATGCATTCCGAACTCAACCAATATAGATACGATTTAATCGCCCAATCTCACCTTAAAAGGTTGCCTAACATAACCCTGGTAGCTTTTGTTGAAAGTGGATCTAGCTTTTGCATCTTCTTCTAACTGGAGATGTCCAATAGAGTGCATACTCCATGTCATAGCAGGGCCGGTATTGCGGGTCACAGTTTCATAGTAAGATAGATCGTTTGCTCTAGTAGACCTGAAATATCAAACATGGGATCATTACTACTGCATTAACATTGCTCCAATTTCCATGGAGATGCCTAATTAGCCAGCCAGTTGTAATTCAAATATGTCCATTCTGAACGAGATGGTTCTCCATTCTAAGCCTTTTCTGCAATGGCTGTGCCATGACAGCACCACTGACACCAAAAGATCCGATATTTACATTCATACTTACAAATTCATATTGTACTGCAATGGGAACCCTAGCAGCACCACATCAGCTTGCTTGATCCTCTCTCCTCGTCGGTACCCTGAGAACTGCGGGTGGTAGTCTCTACGTTTATCATAGGGAAGAGCTAGACTCCACGCGATGTCGGAGTAATGTTCCGGGTCTTTAGTCAAGTAATAGTCTTTGCAGAGGCAGGATACGTAGCTGAAATTTTTTGACGTTATTTTAGGTAAATTAGTGAGGATGCCTTTAATTAGATGAACTTTGTTCAAAGTTCAGGGAAACAGGTGAAACTTTTATAAGTATACTCATAAGTTATACTGTATTATATGAATGTGACTGTATGAAAGTGAAGAACGGTTACTTTCTACGGATAGTAGTCATTACATGAGCCATGTCAGAGGCCTTTGGCGGCTCAATAACTCTGACGCCAGGTTGACCATCCACTCGACGAATAATAAAGTGAAGAAAAAACTTACGTCGCCAGATACAGAGAATAACCAGCTATTACATTAGTGAATGCTGAATTGGTTATATTTTTATGGTCTTCATCGGGTCCCATTACATCTGTAAGAAATTGATTAAATCAATTGTTAATAAGAAGGCGTTTAAACAATATCAAAGGCTACAAAGATTACCCTCCTATTTGTTTAGATACATACTGGCGATATCATAAAGACCCGTATCATAATTGATGACAGCACGCGATGCCCAAAAGTCTGCAATATGTGTGACGAGAGAACATCCTCCATTCTGAAAACATTAAAAGAATTACACTCCTGAAAGTCAAAACGATCCTTTTTGAAATAATTCTTTAAAAGTTTTGTAAAGCACAAACTTTCAACCAATCCTCGTCTCTGGTTGTTGCCAGGAACTGCCTCGCTGCGTACGCAATACACCCTCCAATGTGCTGTTCAAATTCCGCTACGTCAGGACAGCATGGTTGCGTCACTTCTACGCCAGTGTATGCACTTTCCCAGGGGAACCTATAATAATACAACAATAGTTTAGTAGTAAGTAGTGGCACGTATGGACTTCATCCTTAGAAAAAGCAAAATTGATGTAGTTTTCCCAAACTCTAGCCGCCTTACACATAAACTAAAACACAGTTTTAAAGTGTTTGCTCTTTTGCTCTTTGGCAAATAGTTATATGTCGGAAAGGGACAAACCATGTTGTAAAATGTTGTAATTAATAAGTTTTGAATCGTTTATGTCTAACTCAGTATTTAACCTTACCTGTATCCCTTATGTCCGGTAAGTTTGGCTAGTTCTGATGCTACATACGCAGTGTCAAGTCGGTATTGTAGTAATGCTCTCGCATATTTTGGGTACAGAAGTAATATTGAGGGAAACATCCATAATTCGGTATCCCAAAAGTTATGTCCTGCAAAAAAGTATTGGTCATAGCGTGGTATGTTAAACTGTGAAAAGCTTAAAAACCCTGATATCGTAAGAAGTGATTATGTACCTTCGTAATCTTCATAAGTGCCTCCTTTTGCTAAACCAGTGGGGCTCAATCCGTAAAACCTTTGTAGAGGGTGGTATGAGTTTTCTGATGGTAACGAACTTAAGTAGTAGTACCATATTCCATTCACCATTTTTGCCTGAAAATTCCGCAGTGTGTTAATTAAAAACAAGTAAGTTACCCTAACGTTTCTGGTGCGTCGATTTCTTTTCGAAATTAACTAGGAATCGAATAGTTCCCAAAGTGGGCTTGTCAAGTTTGGAAGTCACTTACTAATTCTAAGTTGCCTTCAATTTCTACTCTTCCTTGCTTGTAAAGCTTTAGCCACTGTTCAACATGTTTATCGTATAGATCCTCGCCATCCTCCTGCAAAACTACCAACATTTACATTAAAATCATATCAAATAAACATCTCAGAAGTAGATACAAAATCGTATTAATTTAATAAAGGATTTTGGTTTTCAAAGCAAAAATTACGACCTAGACGTTGGAAATGACGCTAAAACGCTTAAATCCAGAATTACCCAAATCTTTATAACGAGTTAAAACCTACCTTTAATCAGTTCATTTCTCGCTACCGTTCTATTTTTATCCGCCGTCATCACAAACGTCACCACCCTGGTGCCATGTTGTGGTACTACCAAATGATCAGGCACCGAAGTCCAATACACACAGACTCCAACAGGCAAAGGTTGGTAGATCGGATCCTCTGTTTCTACGGTACTCCCACATGTCGTCCAAATAGTTCTGCCTTCAATGATCTCGGGGTGTGGGTCATGGAATGCTATGTCGTCGCTCATTTCTCCTGGCATAAGTTTAAGAGCAATCCATATCTCGTGATGAATGAAGTTCGGATCTGGTTAGAGCAATATGTTGTTAGTAATTTGCTTTCACAGAAATAGTAGGTTCAATTTTTTTTCTACTATTTAGGAGTTCACCGTCCTAGTTATATTGGTTAAACAAGTGATCTATATTTCCTACACCCATCCTCAGGACTTTTTTCAATTGGTTAATAACAGTACCAGTTATCTTGAAATAGCTCATATTTAGCGCCTACTCCGTAAAAGACTCCATTATTCATGTTCAACTATGACCTCAATCTTTTATTAGAACCTCAACGCGATGGGCGTTGGAGTTTATTTACAGTCTGGGGATTCGCAAGGACATTTTTAATTTGACGTTTCCTTTCTTTATCGCTGGATCTTACGTCAACTTTAGTAATTAGATTAGAACTTACATTACCTTATGTTGAGAATGACACAACATTAAGAGTTACGTCAATAACACCCACATTGGATTGGATGAGTAAGAAAGAACATAATCATTAATTTAAAAGGCCATTAATAAAGAAAAGTGACCTAGTTAAAATTACATGGTTGATGACTTTATTGGACTGCCTCAGTGTAAGTACAAATAATAAGTCAACGAACTGCTTAAATTGTGTAGGACTTTTATCTTGATTATTATATAGACATTATGTGTTATGAAGGCCTCGAAGGTCTTATATAGATCTAGATCGATAGATAGATAGACCAACAGAAAGAGAGAAAAAAATTGTTGTTCAGGTAAAGAGGATGGCAGAAGGTAGAGAAAGTGGAAGGAACTCCACTGACAAGAGCCCAGCCTTTGCCTTTTTGGTATGCCTTTGCCTTTCAGTGGGGACATTATTTCTCAGCTTTCTTGATTCTTCAAAAGCTTGAGTGGGTTACTAGTAAAAATAGTACTTACCGCCATGTGGTTTAGCAACGATCTGAATCTGATTGATGATAGACCTCGTGTAATACCGATGAGCGTACACTCTTTGAGTAACAACCGATCTATCTCTATCTACCCTCACTTTGAAGGCTCCTTCCTTAGTATCGAGACTGTAAATTGGGCTGTAAGGATGGTGAGTTAAGGTCGAGTTTAGTCTAACGTTAGCCCAGTTGGGTATCCTAGCTCTGTGGCTCTTGCCGCTGCGACCGCTGTAGAGCCCATTCATGTAGACTGTGTCGCTGAAGATTGTTGTCGCTATGTGCCCGTTTCCGATTGATGCCATGAATCTGTCATTTGAGGGTAGTCTGTGAAAAGTGTAAACGTTCTTTTGTTATTTACATGAGCCTCACCTCGGTGATCTTGTGGTATTTGTACTCGTCTGCCAATACTGAGGTCTCGGGTTCAATTCCCGGGTCTAGCGAAAAACATGTCTCTAAATTTTTTTAGTATAAGGTGGCTGGGAATTAATAAAACTAACTAAGTACATGTCATGTCTATGAAAGTCATTTTACTTGCTTATTAAAGTGTAGGTACATAAATTCACAGAAACAATCCTATTAAACAACTAGATTACATTCAGTTAAAATATTCATTATTAAACTCTTCAAAGATTATTTAATCTATATTCAAACTATTTCCAAAACGATGCCTGATAAAATCATACTAGCCAAGCTAACGCAAGTCATTGCTATGATTATTTCGTAAGGAGTATGGTTGCAGATGATTGAATTAAAGTATGACTGTAATTAAGCGTCAGAGATTTCAATTTTCGTATATTAATAACTATAAAGTCTTAGATTTAATTGTATTGTTAGTGGATAGGTTTTAATTATCATAATTGTGAGAGTGCACTGTATTTTGCTCTTCATAAGTTGATATCTAGGTATTACTACTTACTTAGGTATTGTTTCATAGTCTAGTCAATCAAGGATTCACCTTGAGCATTTTACTAATATTATAAAAAGGTGAAATTTGTTAGTTTGTTTGTATGTTCGAACTAATCTCGGGAATTATCAGTCCGATTTGAATATTTGTTTTTATAATAGATAGCCATATTCAACGGGAGTGTTATATATTTTTTATCCCGAAATTCCCATAGGAACGGGCACTAGCGAACGATCTGCTAGTTATTAATATATTTAACTTCTAACAGATTTCTTTATAGCTTTAACTGAAACTTTTAGTGAGCGTAGATGCCTTTGCCTTTTTATGAGACACTAGCAGCGCCCCGCGGTTTTACCCGCGTTGTGCCCGTTCCCGTGGGAATTTCGGGATAAAATGTAGCCTATAGCCTTCCTCGATAAATAGACTATCTAACAGTGAAAGAATTATTCAAATCGGTTCAGTAGTTTCTGAGATTAGCGCGTTTAAACAAACAAACAAACAAACAAACAAAACAAACTCTTCAGCTTTATAATACTAGCAGCGCCCCGCGGTTTTACCCGCGTTGTACCCGTTCCCGTAGGAATTTCGGGATGAAAAATAGCCTATAACCTTCCCGTTGAATGTGGCTATCTATTACAAAAAGAATTATTCAAATCGGTTCAGTAGTTTCTGAGATTAGCGCGTTTAAACAAACAAACAAACAAACAAACAAACAAAACAAACTCTTCAGCTTTATAATATTAGTATAGATTAGTATAGATTACAAATACATTTACTTGTTAATTACATGTTAGACTAGCAGCGCCCCGCGGTTTTACCCGCGTTGTGCCCGTTCCCGTGGGAATTTTTATACATATAAACCTTCCTCTTGAATCACTCAATCTATTAAAAAAACCGCGTCAAAATCCGTTGCGTCGATTTAAAGATCTAAGCATACATAGAGAAAGACAGGGGAAAGCGACTTTGTTTTATACTATGTAGTGATATGTAATTAAGAAGTAAATGCTAAGTTAGCATTACTACTTTACTCACGAGTGAAAGGTCTATTATACCAGTATCAAGTGTAAAGTTATAATTGATTTTGTATGTCTAAACCTATAAACATAAGTTACTTTCAAATACGTACAGAAGGAGTAAATTTAATCTTCTCGTTTCTAGACTTACCTATGTGCTGAAAAAACGTGAGTGTCATTGCTAATATCATCTGTTTCTTCCAAAGGATCCCTCTCTTCACTATAACTAGAGCCTTTAGTGGCTAAAAACACAGTCACTATAGCAGCGGCGGTCAACAGACCGAGCATAGCAGCGACCTGCTTATTTTTCACTAAAAAGTTCCACATCCACGCAAAATTGTACAACCTCTTTACGTCAAAGCACCAATCACTTTTTCGTGTTTAAATAGCGGGAAACTTAATTCCTTTTTTGTAATTCGAAGTCACTTTTCTTTAATCGCGTTTTTATTCTTAATTTAAAATTTGTTTGAGATTCGTAACCTATTTGTTTTTTAATGTAGTTTAAAAGTTTTAGTGCACGAGGAGGTTTAATAAAAAGAAAAGAAACAAGTATTGCGGTGTAGTTATAAAACGGTCCGGACTCAATGCTTGGACATGAATGCGAGATGGACACCACACGGGTGACACACTTTATTGTTCTAATAACAGAGTTATCTATACGTTACGTTGTAGGGTTATCTCTTTGTTTGTAATTATTATGAGAGGAATATCAACCGCAAATAAAATAACTAACTTTCTCTTTTTTACGGTAAACGTTGTTTATTTAAGTTCATCAACTCGAATCAAATCAGTGAAATTCATATTTGACATGTACACAATAGTGTATTCGGAAATGAAAAATATTGGAAATAGTTTTTTAATTTTATACAAGTATTGTTTGTGTGGGTTTTGGTTTAGGAGGTTTGATCTTGATGAAGGTAGAGTTTAAGGGAAACATGTTGTTATAAGAGGACTCAGATTAATAACTGTATAGGCTATTATCTAGGCATGCATGTATACTCATATCATAAAGAGGTAAAGTTCCTAACTTAGTTTGTCTATAAGGGCGTGTCTCCTACCAATCCGATTTAAATAATTCTTTTCTGTAATGGATAGCTACATTCAAAGGGAAGGTTATAGGATATTTTTCATAAAAAAGTTACATAAAAAAGTAAAGTAGCCTATAGTGATCCACTGCTGGATAAAAGCCTCTCTCACCGAAGATATCAAGAAGCATAAGGAAGGTGTAACTTATAACTTGTACTAAATATTAAGGTTATATCGCAGTTCATAGAATGCATACAAATGTAATGTAGTTGTAGGAATCTGATGATAATTTAGTTTTCTTATAATAATCTGCTTATTTAATATCTTCCTAGTAACTTAGGATCTAGGCTAATTCATTTTATTTTTAATTGGGCTTGAAGTATAAGGTAAAATTGTTAGTGTTTTAAAAAAAGCTTAGAATAGTCTGTCAGATATTTCCATTATTCAAATATTTTTGAGCATAAGTCCGTCATTTATGATCCAGCCAAATTCCCAATATAATTTGCTCGAATGGTCTCATTTATCTCATTATATGAGACCATTTCGGCATAATTCCTTTGTTTGTTACAAAGGAATTCTCATAAATTTCACTGTATGAGACCTATATTTTTCGAACATATAGGTACAAAACAGTGCTTGTTATTTCCTCTAGTTTTTAGTGTTCACACCCCTAATAATAGATAAGTGACTAATTCAATTGCCGCTTCCTCATTGCATTAACAGGGCACTCGCTCGTGGCTCACACGTGGACACAGATGCTCATCTTAATCTCAATTAATAGTTACCTACAAGTAGACAAAGGTCTTCACTAAGAGTTCAACGCACGCGTTACGAGATTACAAAGTAATTATGCATTCAGATGATGAATAGGATATAATTCTGTCTACAATGTAATACAAAGATGAAAGAGAGGAGATACTAGGAAACGGTTACTGTCGTGAAAGATGCAAAATGAAACAACGAAATTAACGAAAAAGGAACCTTATTACCCGCGTTGTGGAAATTTCGGAACTTGCTTCATTGAATATTAGCTATATTGTAGAGGCAGGATGTCCCGAAATAAAACAAATATTTTTATTTTATTTACCAACACAAAAATACTTATTTGAATCGGACCTACTTTTCCTTACATTTTCGACTTAGAAACAAACAAAATAGTTTTTTTACCTCTTTATAATATTAGTATAGATTATATAGGTAGATGAGTACTCTCAACTTTAATAATATTACAAAGCCGGTCTTACCATGTTCCATCACTAGCATTCAAAATGCAAAAAAAAAAAAACATGTTGAAGAATTAATGGAATTCTACCTAAATATGTACCTACAGAGTACGGGGACAAAGGGAAGTAATTTTAAATATTAAATAAAATTACCGCTGTTCCCATGAACGGAGACACGGTGTACGGGGACTACGGGAATACACTTTTGATGTTATGAAATATTATTATTATGTTTCTCCTCGGAGTCACGGGACAAGCCCGGTCTTTTTGAGAGGCATGCGAGGGGATACAGATCCAACTCGTAGAGGCCCTTTGGAGATGTTTAATGTAATGGATTACAACTGCAGGGACACACTCCCGACCACATTATTATTATTATTTCAGCGTAAATATCCACCAAAACACCTTTTGTATGTAGGGGAATAGATCTTGAATAGAAGCCTATACACCAGAATTGACCAGAGCATTACTATCCTTTTCAATTAAAGAACCTGTCCAGGTGTATCCAGTAACTTATTAAAGTACCAACACATATCATTCGTCTAAATTGAAGGATGCTTATAAAATCGTGGTTTGGAATCGCTCTGTGTGTATGAAAGCATCAGACCATGAATAGTCAAGTTACGCTCTGTTACTTCCAATGACGCTACCGACACTTTGGAAACCGACAATTTTTTTGATGTGGCAGCAAGTACCGAAATGATGACATTTGTTCATTATTTTTTGGTGCTTCTATTTGTTGGTATTGTTGAAGTGTTGAAAGGAAATGGATTTGAAGAGACAAAAAGTAAGGAAAATCTATTGTAATCTATTTTTTCCAATAGATTTTCCTTAAGTCTTTTGGTATTGTTAACAAGCACATTTTTACTTTCCTGGTTCTGTGGTAATACGTTTTATTTACCATCAATGTGATAAATGATGGGATACGTTTATCTCCTAACGTCATTTTATATGAATTTCAATAATTCTTGCCTGCCTAAAAATATCAGTGCCTGCTTTTCTTCTAAAATTCATGTCCGATACAAAATATACATATCTATAGTAGGAAACAAGGCAAGATATTGAAAATGTTAGTCAAGAATCATGTTTAATACGAGTAACTGATTTTTTGATCGAATTTATTCTTTCATAGTCACCAGTTCTAAAATCCAAAAACATAATAAAATACGTCATCAGCCCTAATTATGACACGCAATAAACATCTACTCATACGTTCCATAATTACGTGGTGACTAAACCACATCAATTACTCAGAATTACCCAGATTTTAAAAGAATCTTTATTTTTCATATAGCCGGTGGCAACCAAGTAAAGGCGGTTCCGTGGCTAATTGTCTTAGTGAGATATGATTGGCTCAAGAAGGCAATGTCATTATCCCGGAGCGAACGCAGTAGAGCGTGCCGCCCTCCGCTCCGGTCCGCTGCCACCGGTCGACAACCTTACTCCGCCGCGAACAATCTAAGAACACAAATTAATATTCTTCAAGCGGTGGATATTAATTTTTATTTCATTGTTTTAAAGGCTGCTTTTGGATTTTTGGGATTACTGGTAGGTGGTATTAGTGGTAGGTTGGCGGAAAACTTCTATTTATGTATGAGGAGTGAGTACTTCTTGGATGTATTTCTTCTGTGTGATTACATCTCCAATTGAATCACGCCACATTAAGTCAATATCTAATATTTTATGATACTGCACAATTTATAGTTTGACAGCTCCAAATATTTCTACACAGAAAATATGACTGCGCATGACCATTAACTTTTTCATTCACCTTTGGATTTCAAGAAATGTTTAACCATGATTAAATCATAAATAAAGCTTCAATATAACAAGTGCTTTAGTATATAAAATATGATAGTTATAACGGGTCCTTAAGGCATGCTCGGGTGCGCTTAGTCGCGCTTCGTGGAGCGTGCCGATCTTAACGACAGGTGCAATACTTGTGCCCCTTAATTGGTCAAATTTATACAGCACTAGCGGATGTACCCTTAAGCCGGTGCTCTAGGCAGATGCGCTTTGATTACTTTATAGAGATTACGAATAATTGAGGATGATAGCTACGCGGTCATATCTACAGACGTTGAAGTTTAATTGGCCCTCTGTAACTGCGGTTGAAAATGGTTTGTAGTCATATCGTTTTGGGGTCTAGGGATTTCCAGTTCGATTTTCAAACAGTTGGTACATTACGTTGCAAGCTGTACTTAGTCAATAGGCTTAACTGTTACGAAGTGTTATATGCGTAGATGGATAACTTACGATATTGAAAATGTCAAAGGATACTTATCCCCAAAATCCTAGAACAGGTTTAAAGATCGACATGATACTGGTCGAAGATAAAAACGATATCAAATATTTTTTTCCGCTTAAATCCACACAGAAACTGCCTACAAAGGAATGACGCATATCCAGATTGGTCTAAATTACTTCACGTCATCAAGTAGGAGGCACTTGTCTAGAACAGTTAAATTCGAATTTAGCATACGTCCTACGACTTTGCACGCAGTCCATCACTACAAACAGCTCAGTCTACTCTTTTTGCTGTCGTTTCGGTAAATTGACCACCATTTTAGATATCCTAGTTGCTGTGGTTATAATTTTGAAGAACAAATTACGAATCGGTTTGTTGGAAGTCAGCAAGGTGACGGGGTCAAACGAACGTAGAGCATACCAAAAAGTCCCAAAAATATGCAAAAATATATGGTAAAGCATGAATGTTCGTTTTTATTTACCAAGTCTTTCAAGTTTGAAGTTATATTTATGAATAAACTAGCAGCGCCCCGCGGTTTTACCCGTGTTGTGCATGTTCCCGTGAGAATTTCTGGATGAATAAATAACCTTTCCGTTTGTCTGTGTATTACAAAAATAATAGAGAAGGCCAAAGGGTCAAAATATTACTATCAAATGCACCTACAATCCGAGCTTAGGTCATATATATTACACTAGTTTTTATTTCACTTCAATCCATGCAGTATTTCCGAAGTTATAACGACGAGAAGTTCAAGCCCTTTTTTGAATTTCCGAGATTAGGCGCGCTTACGCTATGACGTCACAACTCGACACAAGGGGCGGCGGTCGGTCGGTCCGGTGAACTCCAGTAAACTTTGGTGCGTTTTGGCGTCTCGTTTCATATTGTTTTGATTGTCTTCGTATTCATAATACCTATAGTGTGCTTATATTTTAAAGAAATAAAGTAAATTATCCTTTAAATCCCATTAACTCAAGTGAAACGTGAAGTGTGTAGAATGGAAGAAGGTTTTTTAAAAGGTCAGTCGGACAATCTGCCAAGAGTGGATAGTTTGATAGATGAAAAGGTATTTACATCCTGAGTAAGCATTTCCTAATCTCGGTAGGTATTTATTAGGAAGTGTGTGTTTCATTTAGTAGGTACCTACCTATTATGGACGGCGATAAAAAATACTACCAGATCCTCCCAATCTACATCTCGAGGTTTTCGATGATTATTTTACCTCTATGTTTTATTAGTACATAAGAAAATGTCACTATTTACCCATATACAGATGTATGTAAGTTTTAGTAGGTAGGTATTTACGTAGTTATTACTTTTCTGAGTAGACAAATATGTAACCTGCCTATTAATATAGTTTTATAATAAACCAGATATTTTTTTAATTTTATCCAATGTCCGCTTTAGTTTGTTCATTCACAGTTGTTTTTTTAATTAAAATAAATAATACCTACTTAGTTAAGAAATCAGTGGTGATCAACTTGCGGGCCGCAAATTTTTACTTTTTTATAGGGGTGTTGCAAGTTTAAATGCTAATGTGTCTGTCTACCTATGTCTGTCTGCGTGTCTGTATGTTTGTCTGTAGTAACGTAGCATATTTTTAAGCAGGTGAACCGATTTCGATGCGTTTATAATTTATTTCAATGTTGTTTTTTAACAGTGGTTCATAGACATGTTTTGTCAAAATCAGTTAAACCGTTCTAATAGTAAGTACATTAAAAACATACGTTTTGAAGGTATTTTTTTTTAATTCGTAGTGTTTTATGGTTCTAGGTCAGGAAGAGAGAGCTACGGAGATGATGTCATAGGGTATATACAGTTAAAAAGAGAGGGAGACGTATGTAGGGCTTATTGAATCCATCCTTTTTACTGCAGTCATCCACTTCTTCCTCATTTTTGGGTCCCCAGGCACATTAAAAAAGAGTTTATCTGGTGTTTTAACTGTCGAATTGAAGCACTGAGGCACAATACAGTATTTCCTCACTATTTTTTCACTCATTTTTCCGCAGAAAACAGTTAAATTTTGATTTTTAATGCGCAGCGGCGTGCGTACGAGAGCGCGACTGCCAAATGAGTCGAGTTGTGACGTCATCGACCAGTGAGCGCCCGCCCGCGTTTTTAAAATCCCACGGCCGAAAATACGCACTTTGATCGTTAATATCTTAGCCATTTATTGAGATATGGAAAAAGTAAAAACACAGTTTTTCTTGTAATTTTGTATAGATTTATTTGGTGTGTAAAGTAAAAAATGTTGGCCTTCTCCATTATCCAAATCCAAAGATTACTTCGAACATACAAACAAAGGAACTTACAAATTTTACCTCTTTATACTTTACATACTAGCAGCGCTCCGCGGTTTTACCCGCGTTGTGTCCATTCCTGTGGGAATTTCGGGATGAAAAATAGTCTATGTTACTCGTGGATAATGTAGCTTTCGAACGGTGAAAGAATTTTTTAAAACGGTCCAGTAGTTTTTGAGCCTATTCATTACAACCAAACAAACAAAGTTTTCCTCTTTATAATATTAGTGTAGATTATAATTATAGTGTAGATTATAGATAAATAAAGCAGGGCGATATTAAATAAAACTACTTTCACGCAAACTTAACGTATAACCATTAAACCCGGTCTCCTTTCAACTATAATCACTCAACTAACTTTAATACCGTGAAAATGGCTCTATAAACTGCAAACAACATACCTTCAGTTTGTTTTAAGAGTCGAGTAAATCACGAATCATTGAAGGTTCGTTTGAACATAGGTATGTTATTTGATACTTAAAGCTATATTTTAATATTTTTTATACAGCACTTATCAGTTTCTCATTTGAAGAACACGTTTACTTTTGTTTACATAGAAATATACATATAAGTAAGTACAATATGTAAGTGAGCTATTATTTAAGTTATTTTTCTTTTTTCCCGCGGTGTGCTCGTTCGGAATGAAAAATATAACCTTCCCGTTGAATGTGGCTATCTATTATATTTATTCAAATCGGATTGATAATTCCCAAGATTGGCTCGAACAAATAAACAAACTTACAAATACCTCTTTATAAATATTAGTATAGATATACGTGGGTGGTACGTTCAAAAGAGCCTCCTTGGGGCCAAAACTTAATAAAAATATTTCACTTGAATTGAAAAGACTTGACTATATCAAACAGCATTAATATACGATTCCCTTTTCATATGGATTGACTCGCATTATTTTTTTACCATTTGAACCATCGGTGGCTATGTCTAACATCCTCTCTCAGTAATATACGGCACGTGCCCAACGCTCGCTCGTTAGACCCGCACGTAATGAGCCCCCATATTTACGAGGCCACCTAATGCTTGCTAGATACCCGACCGTTTTATCCAACCGGTAATTTACACCGTCCAGTCTAAATAATGTCCGAGAATCGATGGTTTTACACCAACTTGTTATTCAAATTATAGATTTCTGTACTAGTTCGTAATGTTTATGTTGTTTTATATCTGGTGGAAGTACGCAAGCTGATTATACTCTATTTTCTTTTTGACTGTCACAAAATATGGATCAATATCGTCAATTTTCCAGCCGAAGTCATTATAATCTGTCCAATGTTGATTGAAGCAAAGAAATTCAACGAGGAATACATAACTTTGCAATTTAAAACAATTTTGTCTAAGACACCGACATAGGACAAAGATATTTGAAATCAAAATCAAAATTATTTATTTGTTCGAATACGGGTTACATTGTTTTGAGTAATGGAAAACAACAGTTAAGTAATTATTTTAATTGAATTTGTTCTTTATAGCTGTTACCTGTACTTGCCGGTATTTCTAATGAGATCTTACTCGTTCGTTTAGAGTGTTTAAGTAACAGTATAATTAAGTATCGGTTGAAAGTAACTTTTGTAATTACAGTGGTTCCAACTCATTCCGATGATATAGATATAGGGGTAATATCAAAGAACTCTAAATATTTACAACTGATTATATTTCTCTGATTGCATCTCCTGGGGAATGTAACGAGTATTCGTCTGCAATTTAACGTTATGTTGACTTGCTCTTGAGAGTTGGAACACCGTGTGAAAATTAGAGGATCCAAATCTGATGCTGGTCAATGACCTCTGGCTGGAAAAGTTTGATATCACCAATATTATCACCACCTTACGTATTTTATAACCATACATTATTGGTAATTGATATATAACGTAGTTAGCAAAAAAAGACCTATAATGTCGTAAGTATGATACGTTATAGAGAAGTAAATCAGTACCTATGTAACGGATTCTATGAAACCAAATCAGCGACACCAATCTCAATTATCTATACTATATAATAAACTAGCAGCGCCCCGCGGTTTTACCCGCGTTGTGCCCGTACCCGTAGGAATTTCGGGATTTAAAATTACGCAACGGATTTTGATGCGGTTTTGTAATAGGTAGAGTGATTCAAGAGGAAGGTTTTTATGTAAAAAAATTCCCGAAATTCCCACGGGAACGGGCACAACGCGGGTACAACCGCGGGGCGCTGCTAGTAATACATATTAGGGATACAAACAGTCTACTTACGACTATAATTTTACGGACAGATCAATATAAGTTTGGTACGGATAATTGGCGGTACATTCTTAAAGTGAATATCCCGAAATCCTGCCAACATTAATATACAAACATCTTTAATAATTTGGACGGTACAGTTTTGACCAAGACACATTTCGATCAAGTATTTTAACAAGTGTTCAAATATTTTTGACTGATAATGTTCAGATTTTATTAACTGACTTATTTGATATTGCATCAGTTATATTTTTAAACTGTACTGTTCCCGTATATTTTGTGCCCGTTCCCTGGGAATTTCGGGTATAAAAAATAACCTTTCCGTTGAACGTGGCTATCTATTACAAAAATAATTATACAAACCGGATTGATAGTTTCTGAGATTAGCGCGTTCAAACAAACAAACTCTTCAGCTTTATTATATTAGTGTAGATAACTAGGATCAATATCCAAACAATGGCAGACACTTTTATACTTCGTAGTAATAAAACTTAAAGACAAAGAGAAGAAGGCTTTTTTATCCCGAAATTCATTTATTTATTTATTAAGACATTCCAGCAATACCATCTCAAATAATACTCGTAAAAATGTTCTTAAAACTAAATTCCCGTGTGAGACATTTTTAAAGGAACGTACAACATTCAAAGAAAAACAATAATAATAATGACAAAATGTTGCCCTATGCAATCTTAGTTATGAAAATAAATTCCGATAAGAGAAATTCCCTCGGGAACGGGCACAACGCGGGTAAAACCGCGGGGCCCTGTTAGTTATTTACATATTTGTTTAAATTGAATTACATATCAATATTTGTTTAACCTAAAACTATGTTCCTTCTATTATTTCGCTAACATGCGACTTAAAACTGTTTGTTTGCGCGGGCGCCGCACTGTCTTGCGCGCTAAGTCAACGTTTCCAATCGTGTCACGAACACTCATTGGCGAAATGCAATGAACGAACCTGTTTATGTTGCCACATATTATTGTATAGTACGATATTGTCGTATATTTAACGGAATAAGACATAACATATCTGTTCAGTTATTTATCCTCGTCAAACTAAATTTCTCGTAGCGACGCTGTAAGATTATGAATGTTTTTGAACTGAACGAAAAGTGATATAGCAATGGTTCTTGTTTACTCAAAAATGGTCTAGGCTTTTATTATACATTTTTATTTTAGATTATTGTTTTATATTGTAAAAATTACTTCAATCTCGTACATTTATTCAGACACGAACAGCGACCCGGGGTTTTGCCTGCATTGTGCGTATTCTCGTGAAAATTTCGGGTTAAAAAATAGGCTATAGGTAAACTTTGTGTTCAATGTGACTATCCATTTAAATAAGAATTAATTAAATCATATTGGTAGTTTTTGAGGTTAGCGAGTTCAAACAAACAAAAAATCATGTCTTCAGCTTTGTTACATTAGACTAGACAGAGTACTGATGTCTAGACATAGTACTGATGTCTAGACATAGTACTGATGTCTTAAACTATTGCCCATACCCCAGACCCGATGCAGACAAAGCTAATAGAAATTTCAACGAAATACGAATACATTATGTGTTTCAGTTTGTCTGTCGACAAGATCGGGCCATGTAGGAATAGAGAGCAAGCTAAGGCGTGAATACACAAATCATGTCATGTCGTGTTCAGCTATTGATGTTGTAACACGGCTTTACTTGGTTTTGCGTGGGTGGCGTTAATATTTTACACGTGGCTTTTCTATGGTTTTTGGTGACGATAGCAATCTCTCCCATAGTCATGATTTTGGAATGTGGAAGCTTATTTTTTTCGGATAACTAACCTAACCTAACCTAACCTATGTATTTCATTTCTTTCATATGGTTGTGATTTCTTGGTGATAAATAACACTTTGCTATAAATGTAGGTTGCTATTTATATCTAAATATCATTACAGTAGTAGTAGTAGTATTAGCCTCTAATGTCCCACTACTGGGCAAAGGCCTTTAAATAATCTAAAGAAAAAAGTTAAAAATAAAAGCTCGTTTTATTAACCTAATATATAAATATCTAGTTTGCCAAGCATTAGTGGGACAAGTCAGTTCATTAGATATACTTATGCCTATAGTTTAAGAATAATAAAATCACTTGACGTTTTTCTGTATAATTATAGCTAGGTATGATGATACCTAACACAAAATATTTCATCATTAATACGAAAATGTACATTAATAATAAGAGTTATAATAATAGAACTAGCCAATAAAACGTTTTGCTCCACTCGAACACGATTTATTGGCAGTAAATGTTAAAGGAGTGACTTACATTGTGAGAATATTCATTTAAACGAAATTTACTGAGACTGTGTCCCGAAAGTCACCTTACTTTTGAGTAGAAAACTTTAATTTAAATTTCACATATTATTTTTAACCTCCCCGTTACATATTAGTACATTATGGACTAAAAAACACAGTGTTTTAGTCAATTTTGTAAGTTTGGATACAATAATAGTAATGGTCAAAACTAATTTTTAAAGTTTTAGTAAAACTAAGTTTTTTATCCTAACCTAGGCTGATATAATGCCACTGCTGGGCAAATATCTTCCGCAAACATCGCCAACCTTCTCATCCTTTACCGATCTCCCACCAAACCAATGTATTGTTACAAACTAAGTACTTATTACAATTACAAAACAATTATTACTTCAGCTTTATAATTAATTATCTTCGGCAAAACTTGCTTTACCAAAGCGAAACAAGGAAGAGACGGTATTTAAATATATTTGCAATTACTTCTAAAAAACCTTCCATAGGTCGCCATAGAGCATCGTAAAAGGGTATTTTTAAAATGCTTGAGTAGACACTGTCTTAGAGAGATGCCACACGGGGTGCTGCGTCGTCGCAGCGTTGACGCTCCGTAGTTCTACGTAGAAATCTGCATGGCATGCCACACACGGTGCGTTGAAACTACGTACTCGCAGCGCACGAGGTATGAAGGGGTGCTGCGGTGCCACGAACGCCGCGTTGTGACGACGCAGGACAGCGCATTATCGAAGCTGCGTTGCGTTGCGTCGTCCCAGTGCTCGTGTGGCACTCAATGCATTGAAGTCCCTACGTTGCGACGACGCAGCGCCCGTGTGGCATCTCTCTTACCATAAGAATTCTTTTTGCTGTAGCCACTTTGCGTTCTAGCACCATCTGAAAAACTAGCCTCAGTTTCCTTTACAATAAAAGCAAGGGTATTAAACGTAATAGGTTTTTTTCTTTACGCTGCATTGGGTTCAAATTGATCTATGGCTTGTTCGCACAAAGATAATTTATTGAGATGTCAAATAAAAGTCTGGAAAATACTTTTACCTTTAATGCACGAGTAGTTTACGAAGTTATATATCCTACTCATATTATAAATGCGAAAGTTTGTGAGGATGGATGTTTGGATGGATGTTTGGATGTATGTATGTTTGTTATTCTTTCACGAAAGTAAGCACATTTGGTGATTACTCCTCCATACTGTACGTCAGACCTCTTCATTTATTGTATTTTTCTTTGTCCTACAGTGGGATATTACTTAGTTTTTTATATTGAGCATGTGGCTCAATTTTATTCTACACATAATTTAGTATTTTAATATTAATAATGAACAATGTTGCAAAAAATCTGTATATGTCTAACTAGCAGGGCCCCGCGGTTTGTGCATGTTCCCGTAGGAATTAGGGGATGAAAACCTTCCCGTTGAATGTGACTATCTATTACAAAAATAATTATTCAAATCGGACGGGTAATTCCCAAGATAAGCTCGAACATACAAACGCTAAAACTTACAAATTTTACCTGTTTATAATATTAGTATAGATATCTGAATTTTCTAAAAATCTTACATCATTTTTACCCCATCGAAGTATTGAAGTTTGCAGTTTCCGAGAACAATGATGGTAGTGACTAGAATATGAAAACAGACATACTAGACAGATTTAGGTTTCCTAACAACTGCCTAGGGCTCTCGTTCAGCTATTGATGAGGAGTACAATTTATGACGCTATGCTGTGTTTCAAAATACGAAAAGGTTGTTATTATGGGATTCACATTGTTGTTACTCAGATATTTTTACCGTCTTAAAAATATTACTTTATGCTCACAACATCTACTCATGGTTTCTTAAGTTTAAGCGAACACACTCATTTTGAATTGAAACTACGTTTACAGACAAACTTTATTTAATGTTACATTTTTCTCTGACTTTTCGGCTGCTTTACGATACCTTGGTCACAGAAAACTGATGTGTAGACAGCTTTAGATCGCTATCACGCTGTATACTGATATATTTTCTGAGAGCGATTTCCCTTGCGTTGCGTAAAGACGTTACAGGCTAACTGTAATGATATCTTCAGTGAGATAGAAGAGTACACAACATCTAACTACTTAGAAAATAGGAAAAGACCTAAAATAATTTCTAGGTTTTTGTTTTTTTATTTTGATGCATGATTTAATTTGTGTATAAATTTAAAGCCCTTAATAGAATTATATAATTTTAATCAATGGTTTTTATATTAATTTCCTTTCAGTTGTCATAAAATCTATTTTAATTACACATAATTAAAATAGATTTTATGACAACTGAAAGGAAATGTGGTAATAAAAGTCATAGATTAATTTAGAACAGTGAATTAATACATTAATTCACTGTTCTAAATTAATCTATGACTTTTATTACCACACTCATCTATGAACACCATAGAAAATATAAACAAACTGATGATTATAGCAAATAAAATATAACCGTATAATCAATAAGAAATCCCTAAGCCATAAAATACTAAATGCATTTTAAATTATAATGACTTCATCAAAATTAATTAACGTTCAACTTGCTGAAAGTTCATTACACTACAGATTTTTTTAAAGTCGCATTATAGGTAATTTTTGACAAAACGTGAGATTGTCGATGGTAATCTCGGATGAAACAATGAGAGTTAGGTTTTAAAGAGTTGGTTATAAATGTTTAGTCGAATGATTGAAACCGGAAAGCAACGGTGAGCTAGCTCCTCTCCGCCTAACGGTTCAATCGTTTGCAGTACTTTTTCTTTGTGCTTCACTATTAAGACCCCTACTATTTGTTACAAACACTTACCTAAGTGCTTAAAATACTTACCGCTTTTTGTTTTTTATTAGTTAGTTTTGTAAGCAGATAAGGTTACAGTTGCGCAAATGGACCGAAGTCCAATAAAACAGCGCTGAATTTAACTAATTAATTTTTTGCTTGTTTTTATTTTCACCCGACTGCAGCTACACCCAAAAGAAGGATCCATCATATTTTGTAGATTTTATTTGCAAAACAACCACGTCTACTTCCAAACTTAATTGTTAATGCTTTAGGTTTGTTTCTGTATCGCAGTTGAGTTTTTAGTTTCTTAATTACTTTTTTTAAACAAAATGTTTAAACTTAGAAGTTCCAATTGTATGTACGTATTCGTTGACTGTTAAGCATTATTATTATGCATGGTGATTAAACCTAATTCGCTTCACTATACTGATATCTTCGGTGACATGAGTGGCTAATATTTGTGATATGGACTTGACTAAGTTCAGTACCAAGAGTGGTAGAGTAAGTCGTAGTAGAGTTCAGAGTAAATAAGTACTCTGTGGGTAGGCAGAGTGTTGTGTTGATCTTTCGATGAGATACAACTTATCATTTCGCTTTTGAAGTAATTTTATAGTTCATTTTTGACAAAAGATAAAAGAACACATTTTCGCTGTAAGAAATACTCTTCGGAAGAATAATATTTTTTTATTTACCAGATTAAAAATGATCTTATTTTATTATTTTCCATAGACATTGTGAAATGTGTGTGCGTTTGTAAACATTAGTAGGGGATTCGGGTGCATTCACCATGTTCAGTGTTCGGTAGAGCGAAGATGAGTCGTCTTATTTCGGATTATATTTTTGAACACAAAAATAAGATTTTGGTCGCGGTCTAGATGTTATCTTGTTTATTTTATGGACTTTCTTTATAATTTAGACGATGGTTTAATTTGAAAATAATTCTAATAAATATTACAGGATTTATTTTAATAAAGTAGTGAACAACATTAAAAATCTTACTTATTCAATGTATTGTCATTTTGTTATAACAATTTTTCAATTCACTCTCTCACTCTCTCTCTCTCGTTCTGTCCCTTTTTGGTTCATATTGAACCGTCTTCCGAAAACAAAAGAACAAGACCTACATTAACGTTTAGCTAATTTTGAAGTTTTCCTATTACGCGAGCTTCAGTTTCTAAACCTAATTAGATTTCCAACTATAAAACGACACAAAAAACCGTAATTATTTTTTAAATTACCATTAAATGGTAACGACTTGAGCCAAATCAATTTATCGATAAGAAATTCATTATTTTAAGTCTTACCTCACAAACGGATATGTTTTTAGAAAAATGTTTATCTCTAATACATTTTGTGGTAACTGTGCGAGCGTCTATGGAGGGATTCATAGTGGGTGGGAAATATGCAGACGTCACCCATTTTCCACATTCAGCTTTTCTTAGCGTTACTTGCGTTTCGGAAGGGGTCAAGAGTTCTTGGATATGTGGGTCGTCTATACTTAACCAGAGGATATTGTTGACGGCTGCCCACTGCGTGTACTCATGCGAGAAAAACACAAACATTATCGTTCATATAGGAAGCGAGCACAAAGAAAGAGGCTCAGTAGCCACAGCGTCCAGTTTCGTCATCCACGAGGATTACGTCAGCGCCACCAGTGAAAATGATATCGCAATGATAAGAATGGCGAAGCCAATCAGATTTAGTAAGAAAATTAGCCGGGTAGCCATTATGAAAAAACCACCACCCACAACTGCTGCTGAAATAGCTGGCTGGGGGTTAACTAATGTGAGTCGCCTCCGTCTCTTACTGTCCGAGACGTCCATTAAATCGACACTTAACTAATCGATATAATTTTTCATACATTACATCATCGACATTATTAAGTAGGTATTACATGTCAAAATCACTCGTTAAATCTCTTCTAAGGAAGCTTTTGTCATCTCTGGGTACGTGCGTAAAATTTTTATATGCGAATTTATATAACAGCAATAAGGAGATTAAATGTTACACCAGGTTAAGGGTTAGCTTACTACAGGCATCAGTAGCTACGTAGTTCACTGCTCCAGTAAAAGCTAGGCTAGATATTCGGGTTACCCCCTATTCATCAGGTAGATATCAAACATACTACGTATCATGACAACCCAGCTAACTACATTTCAAAATATTTTACTGATATGATGACCTTAAGAGCCTTAACCATAAACGCAACGTTTTAGCTATCAAATGGTTTGTCCCTTTCCAATATACGCTATTTTCCAAAGAGCAAAAGAGACAAAACCCTTTATAACAGTGTTATGATTATCACCCTTTATGAATTACTCATTATATTTTTTCTGCTCATGTTCTTCCAAATTGGTGGTACGTTCAAAGAGCCTCTTTGGGGCCAAAACTGAATAAAATATTTGACTGACTTTGATTCAGGAGCACAAAATGGTGTCATCGGATTGGTTGATGGAACTTCAGCAGTTAGTATGGAAACGGAAGGATTGTATAAAACGATTGCACCACCTGCCTGTGGGTACGTTCTGTGCAAGCAGTCGGAAGTCGGATGAATATGTAGCTCAGTAAGTAAACATCTAGTTAACGAACACTTTAAAAGATTATTAAGGAAAAATCGGAGGTAGCGAGCAATGAGAAGAACTATAATTAATGGAAATTACTCCGTCTTTTAAAGAGACGGTATTGAAGAATTTATGCTAGACCAATTTATATGGGGTACCTATTCATAACTTCGCCAAAAAAAATTAAATGGGTCAAAGATACCGTGGCGTGTCCGTCCCGGATGAGACTCCAACGGGCGTCACTGATACACAATTATAGGTCGTGCGGTCTAGTATAATTCATCCTTAAAAATGCAGCAGATAAAAAGTAATATAATCTTAGTCTGTAATGTCCCACTGATGGGCAAAGGCCTTTCATCTCACTGATGATATCAGTGCAGCGACTACAGTCTGAGTTGTCCAGAATATACAATAATAAATTTGTTCTAATTTCAGGGGTGATTCAGGATCAGCGTTAATCATACGTGGTTATATTCAAATTGGTATAGTGTCCTTCAAAATTCCTTCAATAGCCAGAGATGTAATAATATATGTCGATATATCATACTATTATGATTGGATTAAAGTAAATTCTGCACGTCTCTATTGTAACCCATAAAATGTACAGTTTATTTATTAGAACATTAAACTTGTCGCATGTCTGTCGAATCAATTTTTTGGTCTTATGCGAATCTCCCGTTACTTGATGGCACGGATCATGAGATCTTGTCATGACAATCTTTACAACCATTTAACTTGCTTGCATCTGTCTTGAAAGTAATTTTATAAGCTGTGAATTAAATAATAAATTATGAATTTGGCAATTATTTAAAGTTTTTATTTATGGATGGATGTTTTCTTCCTTGAAATTGAAATGAAATGAAAAGAATTTTAGATATGTCTGCGTCTGTCTAAGATGTATAAAATTTTACTTAAGATCTTGTAACTAGAATGGCGACGTTATCAAATTGATTTTACTTTACTTAACACTAGCAGCGCCCCATGGTTATAACCGCGTTGTGCCCATTCCCATGGGAATTTCGGGATGAAAAATAGCCTATAAACTTCCCGTTGATTGTGGCTATCTATCCCAAAAAGAATTATTCAAGTCGGACTGGTAATTCCCGAGATTAGCTCGAACATACAAACAAACAAAAAAAACAAACTTACAAATTTTACCTCTTTATAATATTAGTATAGATATAGAATTAAGTCATTTGTGGTGTTCGTAATCAGTGTACTTGGTAAATAACCCAAAGGCTCCAGACGCGGGTATAAATCAGAACTGTATCAGGGTACCATCTTTATAACTGCTTACCCGAGGGAAACCGTTAGCCGGCCGGTGGATAGTTTATTACTAAAAATAAACTGTGTTTAGGTAGTTCTACTCAATGTTCCTATCTGTGGTAAGTATTTTGCGGTATTTTTCAGCTATGGTAACGGAGCTTTTTTATTCAGGTTTTTATATGAGATAACGAGTTTCTTTAATCCCACTTGTGTTTAAGTGACTCTGTGTATAGATGAGTTACTGTTGATTTTCTATTCTAATGTTATAAATCTTTTTATCATTTATACCTACCTATTTTTTATTATTTGGTGGTAGCTGCGATACTTTATTTTTTCTTGTATAAACGCAAAACACTATGGTTCTTATTAAGGGACGGAAACGTCAGATAATAATATAAAATAAAAGCGAATTGAAACAGTATGTAAGTACAAAATACCTGGACAGTAGAAATAACTTCAGGTGTTCCCCAAGAAGGCGTATTTAGTCCAACATCATATTTGTAATTAAATATATTTAGATTTAAAAAATTCATAATTATTTGTAGTAAGTATGAAACTTGACAGACTGCAGACTACTTTGGCTAATTGATACTTTAATAATTGATGAAAAGTAACGGGCAGTACAATAATTATCTGTTTCTAAATTTGGAGGAGCAGTCTCTGACTATCCATATAGAAAGGCCAAGTAATTATAGTGAGTCCACTCATTCTAATATCAACGCTTTAAAATCGTAAGTCCCTCCAGTTGAAACAAATTCACCAGTGATTCATTATTCATTCTTTACTGTGTCATTATTCATTCTTCGATTATTTAGGATTCAGCAATTTCCGCCATTGAATAGTTATTTCATCTTAAAACTGAAGCACATTTTATAAATTCCATTGTTTCGAGACCAATGCAACCTTTTTGGGTGATTTACATTATTTCGACCATTAACAACATTGAGCCTATAATATTGAGCTTCAATTTTCCCGTTCTACAAATGTTCAGTTTGTACCCAAAGGCTTTATTTAAGAAAGTGAACACATAGATGCCGAAGACGATGTCGAATATAGAGCAAATTTGGCAAAAAGTCAGTCAGCTGTGATGACGACACAACTGAACAAAATCCGCCGAAATAGCTGAAGACCCCCATCCATCCATTATCGATTTCCATTATTATAAGAAGGTCCTTAATTTTGCTGTTATATGTATAACGATAGGTTAGATTATTTTATTTTATTGGATGGGGGTGTATTAGGTGTCAAATAGTAGAAATTATCTTCAGACATCAAATAGTCACTTTGTCAAGAAAAATTATATAGGTAATGATATTTTTGAGTGATTTTCACAATTATGTTCATAAAGTTATACTACGTTTAGAAACATCAATCAGTTCAGCTTGCATCTGAGACCTGTATTTTTTAGTGACCGCTCACTCAGTACATCTTAAGTAAAATTTCCTCCCTAAAGCAATAATTCAATTTTATTGCTTTTGTTAAGTACAATTTCATTACCAATAAAAAAAATGAGGTGCACATGAGCCACATGAACATTGATAAGAATTTGATTAACAACACAGGTCTATGTAAGTGTGACATGTGTTTAGAAAAATATCTCTTTTTTATTAGTGTCCTTGTCGCCGCACGAGCCCAAATGGAGGGGTTTGTCATAGGTGGAGAGTTGTCAGATATCGCCAAATTTCCTCACTCGGCTAGTCTAAACATCATGTGTTTGCAAGACGGGGCCAACAAGTTTTGGAAATGTGGGGCTTCGATTATCAACCAGAGGGTACTCCTGACTGCTGCCCACTGCTTAAACCTTTGTAGTACGAATTCAAAAGTCATCGTCCACGTCGGCAGCGAGGATAGAACAGAAGGATACGCAGTGTCAGCCAGGAACTTCATTGTCCACCACCAATTCGACCATACTACTGGAACTGGTTTTGCTGATATTGCATTAATTGGATTAATGAGGAATTTACTTTTAAATGACAAAGTGGGTCGTGTAGCTTTGTCGGAGATAACACCACCAGCAGAATTCGCAGAAGTAGCTGGGTGGGGTGTGTCTGAAGTGAGTCTTTAATTGATTATTATTGATTTATTATTACTATCATCACTAAACTTCTCGTCTACGCGCCATGGTGAGGCGGTCTTCCACCAAGTACTAAGTGTACTGCGACAGTCACCATCACCAGCGATTACCGGTTTCCATGAGAACCAGGCTGCAACCGGTAGTCGGTGCCGCGTTTCTATACTGTGCCATTACAGCTTTGACAAGCACCAAATCTCACTGACAGGTCCTGATTCACCGATCTACCAACACTTGTCGGTCAGACTACCAGCTTCCTCTCTGTAATACAAT
Organism: Cyclophora punctaria; assembly: GCA_951394245.1. Lineage (NCBI taxonomy): Eukaryota > Metazoa > Arthropoda > Insecta > Lepidoptera > Geometridae > Cyclophora > Cyclophora punctaria. The sequence continues at coordinate 9,818,624 of OX596170.1, read as the reverse complement.
TTTTTCAGGAATTTTCAAACAAATCATCAGTATGGCTACATGAACTACGTCAGTTTGTCATGAAACGCCGAAACTGTTTTAAAAAAATTCAAGAGAGCATTGAGGGTACGTTCTGTGTGACCAGTCGGAATCATGATAAATATGTGGCTCAGTAAGTATGATAAAGAATGTACATATACTATCTATATTGAAAAATCACGGTAGACTCTGCCCACTGATGATTGTGAGAAAGATTACCGCCGTGTTACAAATAATGTTTATAGAAATGTGAACTTTAGGTCGTTTTCTATAGGCATAGACATTTACAACCACACCTAGTGTGCTGTCTAGTTTCATGACCTTCGAGTTATTTCATCTAAGGAACGGAGGAAGCCTGATCATTTAGGAATTTTCCTTAAATGCCTTCTACATCTGTTTTAAAATTTTCAGCGGTGATTCTGGCTCGGCGCTAATAGTTCGAGGCTACATTCAGATCGGTTTAGTATCAAGCGCAGTTAAAGATTTAAACACACGTATAATACTCTACACTGACATAGCCTATTTTTATTCCTGGATAATGGAAACTAGTAAACTCCTTTATTGTTCGAAATGAACTCTGTTTTTTTTATTTGATTCTAAGCATGATGTATTGGAATCAATATGGCTGTATGAAGTGTTGGATGAGTATGTTAACAATATATTTTATATTTAATCGTTAACTATAAAGGTTTTTATTTTATTTGTGTTAAAATACTAGCTGTTCCGCGCGGTGGTTCCACCCGCGACCCAGTGTGAATCTAAACCATACAGGGTGCCACCCAAACGCATAAAAGATTCAAATCGATTCCGCCGTTAAGGAGGATATCAGTGACATACACACGTACAGTAGAATGATGTATATATCTAGATTGTAAATAGTTTAGGTTATTTATTATGCTTCAATTATTGATATTGGATTGCCATTATAAATTGAAATAGTCCATTAAATTTAACAACTAAACGGCCTTTACGGTTTGTGTGTGTATCTTATCGCAAACCTCGTGTAGCACTCGTGGCGTAGTTTGACTAAGCGATGTTAGTTCATTGCGATTGTTAAGCAACGTGCAGCTCAACCCCTACTTGGATGGGTGGCCAATAGTGGCAATTCTATCTGAGCGCTGCCGTGCTTCGGAGGGCACGTTTAATTTGTCGCTCCCGGTTGTTTTAATAGGTAGACCATGTCGGAGGCCTTTAGGCAGTCTTTAAACTCCGACTAGCCACTAACCTACTCGAATTTACTTATGGCAAACCTCTCAATAATTCCGTTCCGGTGGCTCGTTCCGCGACTCTTAGGAGATATAACACTGTTATGTTATTTTATAACGATCTTCAGTTCATAGACTTATAGCTATCAGCACAATATGTTTGATGCTAAGGTACGAGTATGTCTGCTTCGATTCCTACCTATTGCATGCTTAGTTTAAAGGTTTCATTCATTCCTCGTGTATAAATGTTTTAAGGTAGGTATCTACTAGATACGGCTTCTGCTTACAATTCCAATTGACTTGCCAATCCTTTCCGTGTGTCCTTAGAGAAATTATTATCTATACTAATATTATAAAGCTGAAGAGTTTGTTTTGTTTGTTTGTTTGTTTAAACGCGCTAATCTCAGAAACTACTGAACCGATTTGAATAATTCTTTCACTGTTAGATAGTCTATTTATCGAGGAAGGCTATAGGCTACATTTTATCCCGAAATGCCCACGGGAACGGGCACAACGCGGGTAAAACCGCGGGGCGCTGCTAGTTTGTAAATATGTAGTATAAAATTATTAGACAAATTAAAGTTTATTTCAACATTTGGTTTTGTTTTTTATTTTATTATTAGATTTATTTTATCCGAAATTTTCGTACTGATGCAAATAACATTACTTATTAAATCGAACAATTCATTTTTCAACCGTCTGATATTATATGACTGAGCTGAAAAATACATTTGCATTCGATTTGGAAAAAAATCTTTTGTACAGAATTGTTTGTTTTGAGTCAAATCAGAATTTAAGTGTAATTATTTTCCCTTCAGGTAATTTCTACTCTGTATTAAAATTGAATAGATATTTGAAATATAATTCCGCCCACGATATCTTATATATAAAATTCTCGTGTCACAGTGTTCGTTCGCGTACTCCTCCGAAACGGCTCGACCGATTCTCATGAAATTTTGTGAGCATATTGAGTAGGTCTGAGAATCGGCCAACGTCTATTTTTCATCTCGAAATTCCCGCGGGAACGGGTACAACGCGGGTGAAACCGCGGGGCGCAGCTAGTAATGATATAAGCTTGATATACAGAAACCTGAACGCGTAGCACTTTGTTGATTTGCCATCCTGTGGTAATGCAAATGGCACTTAAAGGGCTTTTCCAACTAAACCTTCACCTGGAATATGCGCAAGTCGACCCACGAAGGTTCCATTTTTTTTAATTTAAACCTGTATCGTCCCACTGCTGGGCAAAGGTCTCCCCCAAACGCTTCCAACCCTCCCTGTTCTTCACGGTTTCCCACCACTCGCTGTCGAAGGAGACAAGGTCATCCTGCCAGCGTTTCCTCGGCCGTCCGCGGCGCCGCGCTCCGCTCGGGGCCCACTGGGTGGTGATGTTGGCGCATCTCTCGGGGGCCATCCGCGACACGTGCCCCGCCCACTCCCACTTCAGCCGGGCGGTTTTTGTACCGACATCGGTGATGCCGGTAAGTGAACGCAGCGTGGTGTTGCGCACTCGGTTGACTCGTTCCATAATATTTTTAAAACATTTTTGTCATATAAAGTCTCTAAAGTAAAGCCAATTTAAGTTTAAAGAGTTAATGCCCACATTTTATTATGCGTAAACAGTTTTAGTCTAACCCATGAGAGAGCCACGGTATGCTGCGGTATTTCAGTAAAAAATATCTATACACGTGTTGTGCAATCGTGGGTTTAATTCAAGATATGAACAAGTCAACATTAATGTCCTAATTAAATAACAATAATTTTGATGGCATTAAAAAATAATGACTTAAACCTGAGCCTAATTAATTCGATAACATTTCATTTCCTGTTCAGTTCTGTTGAAGGAATATGTTTTTAGTAAAATGTATGTTTTTTATTTGTTTTATTGTGGCAGTGCGAGCCGCTATGGAGGGTTTCATTGTGGGTGGACAATTCGCAGATATCACCCATTTTCCTCACTCCGTTTTTCTTAGTGTAATGTGTACATTGGAATCAGGCGTTCGCGCGGCTTGGATATGCGGGTCTTCTATAATAAACCAGAGGATTTTGTTGACCGCTGCCCACTGCTTGTACACTTGCAACACTAACACAAAAGTGATCGTTCATTTTGGCAATGAGAATAGACTGCGAGGAACTGCGCAGTCGGCCAAAAACTTTATTGTCCATGAGCATTACTCTACTGTGACCAGTTCTAATGATATTGCGTTGGTTGGGTTACTTGCAAATTTAAATTTAAGTACTAGCGTAAGTCGGGTCGCTCTGATGAGGAAGCCTCCGCCATCGGAGTCCGCGGAAATTGCTGGATGGGGTTTAACTGATGTAAGTTTAATGTTGTGATATAAATATGTACTAAAAATCATGTTGTGTTATCAAAGTAGATACTCTTAATTTGAAAAAACTTTTAACACGTTAGCTGCTCCCTCTCTGCAACGTGAAATTTGCTCCTAACGTGTAATTTATTGTACTTTCGTATCATTTGTTTGCATAGGAGGGAACGTGTTAAAGTCCGTGGTAAATGGTCATAACATTCATGTCTTCATTCTTAGTTAGCAAAAAATCTAAAAGGCAATATTCTCCATGTCTTAGTTAAATAACTACCAACTTTGACTTCAGGAGCACAAAATGGTATCATCAGATTGGCTAATGGAACTTACTCAGTTAATAATGAATCGGAAAGAGTGTTTAAATCATTTGAAAAATATCCCCAATGGTACTTTTTGTACTGCCAGTCGGAAGCACAGTGAATTTGTGGCTCAGTAAGTGGGAATTTTATGTTTTTTTAGCTATGATTTGTTTCAAAACAAAAGTATTTAGGCGAGGACTTTTTTGATTTGAAACTACGTTTACTGATACAGTTCGCCTATATTTTACACTTCTATCTGACGTTTTAGCTCCTTTAAAGGAACCGTGGTCACAGACGTCAGTCTTCAGTCAAGAACAACAGAAGAACAGTCTCTGTGACCACGGTTCGTGTTTGTTTAAACTTAAAAACCAGAGACTTTTTTCATTTAATCCCTAATGTCCTACAGGTTCAGATCTCCTCCTATTCCTTCTTGCGCTACTCCTATTCACTAGTCGAAGTCAAATCATCTAGTCCGGCTCCTTCTTGCACCTTAGTCGAGAGAACTGGAACCTGGAATAAAAATAACAAATTCGACAATTTTATATTTTATAGTTAGTTATTTTCATTTATCATTCAACGTTTTAAAATTATTATTTTTTCAGGGGTGATTCTGGTTCGGCGCTAGTGGTCCGAGGTTTTATTCAAATCGGGATAGTATCTTTTAAAATACCAGCTATTGCCAAAGACATAATAGTGTACACTGATGTATCAACTTTTTACTCTTGGATAATGGTACACAGTGAACGTTTGTTTTGTACTAAATAAATTTTACCGTTTGTACTGTCTTTATTAATCCTCCTAACAACGTAAACGAAACCGATTGAAGAGATAAGTAGATTTTAGTTAGTAATCAATAGGATGCCATGGTTGCGACACCATTCTTTGGGACACCATTTTGGGCAACCAAGCGAATCAATACCGAGTATGGCACCTACATATTTACTGTATACTTTTTGTTGGTGGTGCCACCATGGGGTGCTAATAAGATAGACCTCCATCTCAGGTTTGTACGACAGTTTCTATATTTAATCTAACTAGCAGCGCCCCGCGGTTTTACCCGCGTTGTGCCCGTTCCCGTGGGAATTTCGGGATAAAATGTAGCCTATAGCCTTCCTCGATAAATAGACTATCTAACAGTGAAAGAATTATTCAAATCGGTTCAGTAGTTTCTGAGATTAGCGCGTTTAAACAAACAAACAAACAAAACAAACTCTTCAGCTTTATAATATTAGTATAGATATAATGCCTTACTTTACTACCCTAATAGCTGTTAGTTCATTGCGATAGTTAAGAAACGTGCAGCTCAGCCCCTACTTGGATGGGTCACTTAAGCAGTCGGCCCCGTTTGTTCCAATCGTAAACCATGTCGGAGGCCTTTAGACGGTCATAAAACTTCGATACCAGGGTTGACCACTAACCTACTTGAAATGAATTAATCAGAACTATTACCGATAAACGTTCTCAATAATGATCATCATTTCTATACACCACTTTAATTAGCCGTCGCTCCCGGTTACTTTCTACGGATAGTAGTCGTTACATGAGCCATGTCAGAGGCCTTTGGCGGCTCAATAACTCTGACACCAGGATTGGTCAGGTTGACCATCCACTCGATGAAGAAGAAGAAGATTAGCCACGAGTCATTTCAACTCTGTTTTGACTTTACGACAGACCTACGTCACTATTTTACAATAATAACCATCAACGGTTGATGAAATTATGAGCTGCGTGTGTTCGAAGAGAAAATAAACAATTGACCGGTTGTTAACATTTTAAAGGTAATAAAACAACAACATGTTCATGGAAATTTTGTATTTATTCATCCATACTAATATTATAAATGCGAAAGTAACTCTGTCTGTCTGTCTGTCTGTTACGCTTTCACGCCAAAACTACTGAACCGATTTTGCTGAAATTTGGTATAGACATAGATATGACCTTGAGAAAGGACATAGGATACTTTTTATCCCGAATTTCCCTCCGGATAAGATACTGTTACGCTTTCACGCCAAAACTACTGAACCGATTTTGCTGAAATTTGGTATAGACATAGATATAACCTTGAGAAAGGACATAGGATACTTTTTATCCCGAATTTCCCTCCGGATAAGATACTGTTACGCTTTCACGCCAAAACTACTGAACCGATTTTGCTGAAATTTGGTATAGACATAGATATGATCTTGAGAAAGGACATAGGATACTTTTTATTCCGAATTTCCCTCCGGATAAGATACTATTTTTCTATATTATGTTTACTATTTTTCACCTAAGCAATTGTTTGATGCTTCGCGCTCACTGGGACGGCACGGCTAGGGATTTTAAGGTTTGCTAATATAAAATCAAACGTATTCGTATATAAACAAATGCTATACCTACTTTAAAATAGCGCCACGGCATCGAAAAGGATTTTTCAATCCCGCGGCGTCATTTGAATGCATAGCCATTTATGCTGTATTTCTATGAAGCTACGTTCGAATTTTCACAAGCAAAAATGATAAATCCCGAGACGTTCCGTCCCGGTGAGTGTGCAGCTTGAGTCATACTTTGGTAAGATAAATATAATATAAATAAGTAAAAAAAAAAAAAAATATATAATATAATATAAGATTAATAAGTTAAAAATAAAACTACTGTCCAAAGTAACAATCTAATGCGGACGAAGTCGCGGGTAAAAGCTAGTAATATATAAACAAATACATTTTGGCGGAGAACTTACTTGCCTGTCAATTCAATTTCTTCATTTTAATGTATAATAAGAAGCACTGAAAGATAATGAAAGTTACTTTAAAATCATATAGGTAACTAGCAGCGCCCCGCGGTTTTACCCGCGTTGTGCCCGTTCCCGTGGGAATATCGGGAATTTTTATACATAAAAACCTTCCTCTTGAATCACTCTACCTATTACAAAAAACCGCATCAAAATCCGTTGCGTAATTTTAAAGATTTAAGCATACAGACAAACAGACAAACAAACAGACAAAAATAGCGACTTTGTTTTATACTATGTAGTGATATCCTACAGTAAAAAGGTTAGTAAGTTCGTGTAGGTTAGTGGCCAACCCTGGTATCGGAGTTTGAAGACCGCCTAAAGGCCTCCGTCATGGTCTAACGAAACAACCGGGATCGATTGCCTAACGTAGCTTCCGAAGCACGGCAGCGCTCAGATAGAAATGCCACAATCGCCTCCAATCCTCCTAGAGTCCGAGCTGTACTATGCTTAACATTCGCAACGACTTATCATCGCTCAGTCAAACCATGGACCAATTGTATAATATGTTGGTCCATGATTTAACTGAGGATTTTGGGTAGGGTCTTAAACTAAGCAAATGACATTAACTCTAAATAAAACTAGGTAATTCAAAACTATATAGGTAAGAGTCTACGTGTCTTCGTATAGATAAGTAAAGTGGAAAGGCAGGTCTCGTAAGGAAATGCTAATAAACCTAGATAGTGCACCACAGGGTTACTTCCGATGACGTCAGCTGGTGCTTTATTCGGATACCACATTCAGTTCCATAAATGGTTTGCCTCAAGCAATGTTTTAGCTTCGTTATGAAATCTGTGCTCTTGTTTCACTATAGATACCAAGTTGTATGTGTTACTAGCTAATTGCAAAATTGTGATTTTTTAATTTGATTGATTTTTGTCACGCTAACCAAAAGGTAGGTAAGTGCGTTTCAGCTAAATTAGACAATAAGAAGTAGGACTAAATACTTTTTGATACTACAAGATTCTACAGACACTGGAGGTGAAAAGGATAGGTAAATATGAGTAAAATAAACACCTATCCTTTTGTTATCATTATCGGACTTGAGAAATGGATTTATTAGTAGGGTTAATCGTCCTGGCTGTATCTGATATCTTCGGTGTGATGAGAGGCCTTTGCCCAGCTAGCTAAATCTATTTTGCATTCATTTTCAGTGAACTAAATTTGTATAAAAAACCTTTGGTTTTAGTTTTCCAAACCGCTAAACCTAATTAGCATTGTCTTCAATTACACTAGTTCAGTAGATAGATTAGTTACCTAGAAGAAACAATATAGTTACCTACCTATTTGCCCTTCTAACAGTACTAAGACTTCCGGTCGCAGTTTGTACTGCATTGTTCTTCAACGGAATGTCCCTTGATAATTGCCATTTTAGGGCAACGGAAACAATATATAAGGAAGAGAAAGGAAGCGCTTTAGGAGAGAAATTTCGTCCTATAATTGGAGTGAAGCAAATAGATTATATTGTACTAGCAACGCCCTGCGGGTTTTGCCGTGTTCCCGTCCCGTTCGCATAGGGATATTGGTGTGAAAAATAACCTTGAACCTTCCCGTTAAATGTGGCTATCTAATCTTAAATGTTACTAATGTAACTAATATTATAAATGCGAAAGTAACTCTGTCTGTCTGTTACGCTTTCACGCCAAAACTACTGACCCGATTTGAATGAAATTTGGTACACAGTTAGTCCTAAGCCTGAGAAAGAACATAGACTACTTTTTATCCCGCGGGAACGGGTACAACGCGGGTGAAACTGCGGAGCGCGGTTAGTACAGAATAATTTTCCCTGACTACTATGAATTGACCCTAACTGCCTTTGATATATAAAGTCGCAACTAATAAATAACCTCACTACCCATCATTAGACACAGATTGTATCTAAACCTGTGAAAGAACCACTGTTTGAACGATCGACGTGTAAGCACTTGTCGCCATGCCTATCTGTCTAATAAATAACTTTGTGGTTTTAGAAAAGGAATAATAATAAATAAGGTGTTATCGAGCTTTCCAGTGTGGCGTGTTCACACGTGTCGCGAACAATCGATTAACGGTGATAGATGTTGTTGGCGGACTGTCGCTATAAGGTACGGCTAACTCCTATTCAGTTATGGGTGCCTGGTACTTGGATTCTTGATTTTAGTAAAGTTAAAAGTTGTAGATGGAGATATTTACTGCTTGTGCGTATAATGACGAATTCGCTACGGTGCAAGACGGCTCGTATTGATAAGATTATTGAGATATTATCATTCAATCAAAGTAAAGTATTATGCCTGTGTAATGTTCCACACAGACAGCGAGGCTAGGATAAAAATATATAAGTCTGTAAAGGCCCACTGCTAGACAAAGGCCTCCCATGTCACTGAAGATAACAGTACAGTGAGAAGGATTAGTCATAATCAAATATAAAAAATATTAATATTAAAATCTTAAGGAAACCTAGGAAACTTAAAACATAAGTAGGTACACGTTTCTATTCAAATTAGTAATAATTACAATAGAATACTCAACCTTAAAACTTTATTTTTAAATATAAATAACCGTTTGGATTTTAGCGCAAATTTAATTTGTTTATATTGATACTTATAACTTTGAGTTTTAAAAACCAACATATCACTAATAAAAATATAAGAAAAAGTCACCCATGCTACTCTTATTCATGTTCCTTGGAGAGAAATACGCACTATAGGCGCGGCGGTTTAAACATTTTAGTAGTAGAAATGAATATTTCCGCCTTCAATAATTAAGTAGGCAGGTACTTTTAAAGTACTTAACCCTTTACAACAGTTTCACCAGTATCGACAAGTGACTAATCTTGATTTTTATCATCACTTAAATTGCAGTCTCACAAATAAGGAGACAGCAAATTGCTTTGCCATTTAGGGTGTTTATCTTGTAATTGTTGCCTAAGAAGCTGTCTATATATCTTGTTTCAGTTGATTACCAACACTGGTTGTTTATTGTTGCCTAGCTAATTCAATTTAAACACCCAGTTAATGGTACGTCAACTCTACTATGCTCTACGAAGCCTAAGAAAGCCCGCCCGTTGACAAGCCCATTGGCACAGTGGCAGTGAGAGCGCTTACTGTGTCGGGGGTTGCGGGTTCGATTCAACGGAGTTAACAATATGTGAAGACATAGTTGTTAGTGACGACGTCTGGGTGTCAATTATATATTCCTATTAAGTATTTGTGTATGAATAAGTAGTAGTATCAGTTAGTTAGATACATTATACAAGTCTAGAGCTTAGTTCGGGTCTAATTAACCTTGTGTGAATTTGTCCGGGTGTATTATAATAACAACAAACAGTTCCTTATAACTTACCATATTTATTTATATTTATTTAATTTAACTGTAGTCACCGAAAGCCTATAGTTGTTACCAGTATTAAAAGCTTCACCTATATTAAGCTGAACTACCTAGACTGCCTCCTTTAATTTGTCGGAATGAAGAGCCTTATTCCGAAACGCTTATTAACAGCACTTTAGCTATCAAATGGTTTGTCCCATTCCGACATACGTTATTTGCCAAAGAGCGAAAGAGATAAAACACTTTAAAACACTGTTTAAGTTAAACATCGCTCATGAATAGGGCGGTAATACTTTTCTTTACTCTCCAGTAAAGTAAAGTATTAATGGTAATTATAAATTTATGGTAAGAACTCCTCTCCTCTTGATATTTGTAAGTTTTCTTTAATTTCCAGCCGTTTTCCTTTGTTCCGTGGTTACCGTAGTATCGCCCAGCACTAGTGATGCCACTAAGAGAACACGGGACTATAATATTAAACCCGTGAATTCTTCCAGTGCCATTGCCTGTGCATAGTGCGAGATATTCTTTCTTCTCTCTTCTACATTTATCTTCTTTTCTTCGTCTATTTTTCTCTTCCTTATCTCCCTCATTCTTTGTATTACTTTCTTGTTTTTGCGTAGGTATTCTTCGTACGTTTTTTGTCTGGGAATTTACCGATTAGAAAAGCTATTCATAAAGCTCTCACATTTGCAAGTCGCTTCCGTATTTATGTAAGAACTTAACAACTTAACAACATGTACCTATATACCTAATAAGAATTTACGATAAGCTGCTTACAAAGAGTGTTTACATTTACTTTATCGAAAGTTACATGCTTACTAAACTTGTACATGTAAGTTTGGTTCGTTGAATTAATTATTTATTTTTTAGGGTTGCCAAAATAGCATGGTGATTTATCAGTCTATGTGAGACTTAATTTTCATTGATAGACAATGAGACTTAATAGAAACCAGAAAATTAACTTAATATTGCCGATCCTTAAGATATATTAATCTAGGTTAATAAGCAATATGTCTTTTAAGTGTTGCTCTAGCAGAGTTAATTATTGCAATAGAGGCAATATAAATTATTAATTGATTTCTATTAATTGTATTACTACAATACATCGTATTACTAGATGCACCAACCTTTTAAAGCCACAGCCATAAGGCAGTAACACTGAACTATAAATACAAGCTTTAATGAATATTGGATACATAACTAATAACGTTTTATGAGTATATCCTTTAACACAATAATGATCATAAAATTAATAGCAAATAGCCCTTCATAAGCCTACACGTGGTAACTGCTAATAGTTAGTCAAACTAAATTATTGATTTACTCGCATATACATGCATGAATATGAATATATGTCATAAATAACTTTCTAGAAAGTATTTTATACCGCACGTAACCTAAAGATTAAACCTAAACAACCCATGTGTTAGTCAAACTGTAAGGTACTATGTCTTTATCTTAAGAGTTACGTGCGTCTTGCTAAAATATTAAACAGGTAGGTAAAATCAATAGTTTTTAAGTTGAAAACCTAGTTTTAAATAAGATATTTATCTTTTTTTATTTTTATGACAATGTTAACTCCTCGCTATAATATATTATCGAATCAAACCACATTTTAAAATAATTTCACGAACTTAGAAATAGGCGTTTAAAAAAGAGTAAGTACACGTATATGATTTGAAAAAAAAAGTATGCAGCCCTACCCAAAAATATATCTCTACATTTTCTCTTCCAAATCAGGCAATTAATCTCCCATAATTGGCTTCATGAATACAAATATACATCTATATAATAACTGAGTGCAGTTTCCGTCGCAAGTGCCTCAAGATCCGAAAGCCATGCAAATAGAGCGTCGAAGATAACATGATAAATGGACCGAATGATAACCAAGCTGATTTAATATTAGGATTGGTTTGAATCGACTTGGCTACTTGATAATGGATTATATTGACAAGGAAATGTAGAAAGTAATGGTTAAAGATTCTATTGGCAACGTGCCAAGTGTTTGTACCTTGTTTGAAACTCATTTTGTTGATGTAACTAAACTTATTTCGTAGGTGATGCATTGTAGTCGTACTATGATTAATTTTGCTATATTTTAATGAATCTGATTAATCAAAATTAATTTCTGATCGTTACAGGAATCATAGACAAACTTAGATTATTATTATACTAGCAGCGCCCCGCGGTTTTACCCGCGTTGTACCCGTTCCCGTAGGAATTTCGGGATGAAAAATAGCCTATAACCTTCCCGTTGAATGTGGCTATCTATTACAAAAAGAATTATTCAAATCGGTTCAGTAGTTTCTGAGATTAGCGCGTTTAAACAAACAAACAAACAAACAAAACAAACTCTTCAGCTTTATAATATTAGTATAGATTAGAAAATTAGAGATTTTTGTTACAGTATCTTGATTGACTATATAAGTACGCTAAAACCCAAGGAACTTCACACGTTTGAGAATTATCGAAAACGTAAACGGATTGTTAGGTATATCATGTCCATTTATAAATAATGCAGTCCCAGATGCTAACCAATAACTTATTCATTCATAACTTTCCTTAATTAAGTTGATATCACACTGAAATTATTAAAGAGGCGAGCACATTCAAAGGTCGGAGCCTCGCATTAATAAAGACAGGCTGATAGCTATCCTCGAACAAAATATGTCTAGTACAAAGTGTTACAAACACTTTCTTTATCGGATATAAATAAAATGATACACGTTCAATAATCGAGCGTGGAATTAATTGAATACATAATTAAAGGCAACTCAAATCGATTCTATGGGAATGTTTGATTCGATTCCCATGGGACTCACTTCTCGTTCGACACCGAGCCTCGCAACTGCAGTCATGTTCAAATTTAATGCCTCGCCTGTGAAGACACGAACACGACTCGGGTTCGCAACATAAACCGATCTAGTTTACGTTTCGATCGCATTGAAAAACTCAAACAGATAACATCGAGAGCCGAGCCAGCCGAGAACAGTTTAGCGACCAGCCCTACATGGGAAAACAAAATCGTTTCTCAATACGAATGCAATAACTAAGTGCGAATTTGCATTGTCTCGAACGTACGTCCCTGATCGTAATAAATAGGATTTGAACTCAATAAATATGCATACCGATTTATCTTATCTATTAAACGAATGCCGATAAATCTAATGGACATATTTAAAAGGACCTTCATTTATCTGAGCGGATGTCACCGTTCATAAAAGGGAAATGAACAGTGCTATAGAAAATTAGCGATAAACTCACATTGTCCGCCGCTTTCTACTTGAATAAACAAGCAAAAAGCTGTCGCAGTATTCCTACGGTTTCGTAAAATACAAGTGTCATGTTTACTTTTCATTGTAAAGTGAAATTTCAAGAAATATAGGTGATTCGTAATGTTATTATCGGTAAATTGTAAACCGTGTAACCAAAACGGATACGGACCGGCGAACATAATGGAATTTAACTGAATTTATTTCATTAGCAATCTAACTGGGCCCGACAGCTGTTGTCGCAGGCCTAAAATAATGTTCATTGTGAATGCACACTTTCCTGATATATCCACGGTATTATGCGTGTACTTCTAGCCAATAAAGTTGATGAGAAATTGTGCGCGTGCGCTGCAGGTGGGTGTCACGACCTCGGGGATGCGTACGTGCGGCGAAATAAGAATTAATTGCGTACTTCAATCAGGGAAATCTTCATTCATACTGAGATAATTTATTAATGTTTTATTAAATTAATCACTAAGATAGCAAAGTATTAGAGCAAATAATTTACTCAAACACCATTTCATCAATCATAAGTCAAAAACAAAACCACCTCACATAAACTCCAATTTATCTCGACACGTCACAGTTAAAAGGCATTCATAAAAAGGTAATCCTTTCAAAAAATCAATCCGCAAAATTATCAGTTATCGGACGTTAAGCTCGCGTTCGGCAAATAAAACCTTTTTATTGTCGGCCGGTTTTGTCTCACTCCGTGACAGGATAGGTGGGCGTCCCGGAGGTTCGACATGGGATAATTAATTCACTTCTCGACGGGGAGTCCGCTACCGTAATACGTATTGGACCGGACTCAGTTTTCTTCACCCATTACGATCAGCTTTAACTCTTTAAAACGACGCCGCGCGTGTGCGGTATTCGTTTATTCTTTTACATGAAACAGCTATTGTTTAAAGATTGTGTCATTGTTTTGTGCGGTCTTTTTAATATTCTTTTAGTAATCATTTCGGTTGGCATGTGTATGAGTGTAATTAATGAGCTTCGACTGACCTGTTTCGATGAGAAGATAGCGACATGTTTGTATGAAAGTCTGGTTTTCCAAACATACTGTCATCGGCGGTAACTCGTAGTTTCAAACTGAACCTCTTAAATTACGAACCAATTTCCTTGAACAAACCGACATGCAGTTAAGTAACAAACGGCAATAGCATAAAACGTTTACACACAACACGGTACGAATGCCAGTTGCAAATCTAACCTACTAAATAATAATTCCAACGAGTATAAGGCGATGTCTACACGTACCTTGCCAGGTGTGCAAATTGAATAACCCGAGGCCAGAAGGGATCCTTAATAAACAAACATAAATACTTTACAATCACTCGTGTACAATATACCTTTACATAAATTCGTTTTATGTTCTAGAAATTAACGGTTATGTCATTAAAATAGGTGTTTGAATAGTGACATGGTTTAAAATAATAATAATAATAACGGCTGATTTGCTAATTTATAGATGACTAACAGCGCCCCGCGGATTTACCCGCGTTGTGTCCATTCTCGTGGGAATTTCAGGAATTTGTACGCGGAAAGCGACTTCGTTTTATACTATGTAATGAAGTTAGATTAAATAGTTAATTGAAATTGACTTGACAACATTATTATGGACATTTATTTCTTCATTAACCTGTAATCAACAAACTTTTTAAATATTGAAGAACAAATAATCTTTCAAACAGCTTCAACCTTCATAAATTATTTGTAATCGAACAAAATGGCTATTAGTTTATTCATTCCATATCTGCGTTTTGCGATATTTCCCTCATTTGCTTAAAAGCATGTCTTTGCATTAATGTGGGCGTTTGAGGGCGATGATTTGTGTTGAGCGGTGTTAAAAGTAATTTACATATTTAAAATTAACGTAAAAGTTTTAAGTTAAGATCCTAATGCTGGGGACACACCTCTGGACTCGTTTGAATCGTGGATCTACAATTTATTCCAGAGAGAGGCTAACAATCCTAACTTACTTCTATAAAAATCTCATTTATCCCCAAGAGACATTATTTAAAAAGAAACAGTTTGTCCATAGATGAACCCATATACAAAGGAATAATCATAGTGATCACAGAAATTGCTTTTACATATTATGATCTGTCTAACACTGACAAACAACTTCGGTACTTATTACACAATACATACGTCGCGGTTGCTATTCATGATGGCAATGATAAGTTAGGTACCTATATGAATTCTTCTTCACATACCTATCTCACTTGCTTTTGGTTACTAAGTGTTAGGCTGCCTGTTGCCAGTGCCAGTGAGCAGCCTTACTCCCCTAACATTTCCCAAACATTATACCCACAAAACTAGGTTACACGTTCGCATTGGAACCGAAGTAAGAATTGCGAGACGTTCTCAAGAGTCTAGTGGATCGTGTGGCCGTTACCGCGCTAAACGTGACCGCTCGTACTCTCTATTGATAACCGTGGGATGTTCAGAGAACCATATTGAATATCACTGCGAACCTCCGGAATATGTTCACCGTATATTACTAGCCATTATAATAACAGTTGTGAAAAGTATTTATTACTTAACGATCGCTAATGAAGAGATTTGAACGGATAATGAGTGTTTTATCACCGAACACAAACAGAGTCAAATAAATAAATACAACCGGATAAATTCACACACGGTTAATTAGACCCAAACTGAAATCTAAGCTTGTACTATGGAATCAAATTAACTGATACATACACAAATACTTTATATGAATATATGTTAATAAACACGCTAACAACTATGTCAGTACATATTTTTTGTTAAATTAATCGGTACTTTTTATAATACATTAGCAGCCCCCCGCGGTTTTACCTGCGTTGAGCCTGTTCTCTTGTAAAATTTTGTAATGTTTTATACATATAAACCTACCTCTTGAATCACTCTATCTATTTAAAAAAAACACGTCAAAATCCGTGCAGTAGTATTTAAGTTTAACGCCAGACAGACAGACGCGGCTGGAGACTTGGTTTTATAATATGTAGTGATTTTCAACAACAATATTTTCAAATGACTCATATCGATTTGTCACTACCAAATGACTCCAAAAGTGCAACGATTGAGTTGTTATATATTCCAATACTAGCAGCGCCCCGCGGTTTTACCCGCGTTGTGCCAGTTCCCGTGGGAATTTCGGGATTTTTTTTACATAAAAACCTTCCTCTTGAATCACTCTACCTATTACAAAAAACCGCATCAAAATCTGTTGCGTAATTTTTAAGATTTAAGCATACAGACAAACAGACACGAAACAGAGACGACTTTATTTTATACTATGTAGTGATCCCTTTATGTCTTCGAGAATAGATTCAACGCACACGTGCAGTATATCACAAAAAGAGTCCTATAAAATGTAAAATTATACATGTCTATTTGAAGTCACAGTGTGCGGGCCGCATACATCGATTGGCACTGATGACATAATGGTTGGTACTTGATTCATTAGATACTAGTTTACAGTGCCAAGTAAAAAATGTTACGTCGCGGTAAAAAAGATAAAACCATTTAGTTGCGAGCGACGTTTAATGAAGCTTAGGCTGAGGCTGATGAAGAGGTTTATTATGTAGGTAAGTACTTAGAGATAATTGAGAAAATTTACCTGTAATTTTTAGGTTTGATGCAAAATAAGCGATGTTGGTCAATAGTATGTAAAATGTAACCTATATGTAATAAATACACCCGGACACTTTGACAATTTCGCAAACGGTTAATTAGACCCAAACTAATCTGTATGCTTGTTATATGGAATCTAACTAACTGATACAATTACATACACAAATACTTAATATGAATATATGAATAACTGACACCCAGACGCCGTCGCCAACAACTAGGTATGTCTGCTTATATTGTTGACACCGGGCGGGAAACGAACCCGCTACCCCCGACACAGCAAACGCTGTCGCATACCACTGTGCCAACAGGCTTCTCAACTATCTTCAATAGTGGGAAATGAGAAGTTAAACATTTGGATGGTAACATGATTTACATTAGTTCTTAGCTTAAATAAAGTTATGTTTCAGTCAAATATTTATCAGTATCTATGCAAATTGATGTTCGATCTGCAGATATAATTAATAACATGAACTCTTAATCATAGTATTTTATTAAGAGACCACTCCTATCTTCGAATTATTTAACAACCCTGAATAAAAACTACAAACGACTTTATGTGCAATAACAATAAACATATTGTACATAATACATAATCTGGTAAGCTGTACCACCTGTACTTAGTCAAAGCATTTCAAGTAAGTATAATAAATCATAAAAAGTTGTACCATTTTAGAACCTCTGCCTCTAATCGT
This sequence comes from Cyclophora punctaria, assembly GCA_951394245.1. Lineage (NCBI taxonomy): Eukaryota > Metazoa > Arthropoda > Insecta > Lepidoptera > Geometridae > Cyclophora > Cyclophora punctaria. The sequence continues at coordinate 9,801,111 of OX596170.1, read as the reverse complement.
CAAGTATAAAACATCTCGACAAACGTCCTCTTGTCAAGGAATAACTAAGAATTCATTTACAATGGACAAGCTAAAACTACAACTTTTAAATATACATCTGTAGTCTATGCCTATAATGTTAAATATAAATATTGATTCACATGTTAACTCATTTAATTCAACAAAAAATATGGATGACGTTTAAGTACTATTTATTAATAAAATAATACAAAACCGCCCAACAAATAATTCCACTCATTATCTTCTTTAACAAAATTAATACCGTCACTAAAACGCAGGGAAAGCTGCAAACGCCGGTGCAGTCAAACTGTTCCAATATATCACCAAAACAAATAAACGGTGTAATTAAAACTGATCGTCAATTCACAGTCAACCGTTAATATTGAGCACCTCAATAAATATCGTACACACAAATTGACAGCGCCAAGTGTTTCATACACTATCTGGTAGCCGTTAAAACGGTGTCACGACGTGTAACACGTAATAACAATAAATCCATGCTAAAATGTGAGAGAAAAAACAAACACGGCGAGGTTTTTGCCTCATTAAAGGAAATTAATTGAAAATGAATAAATCGCCGCATCCATCGGGGATTAACGCACGGCTCGGTGTACGCCGACCGGTTTTGCAAAAATAAACTGACGAGTGCTCATGCGCATGAGTCACGCTCAAACCGGCTGTTAAACTATGAATTTTGGACATATAAATTAGTTATTCTAGTATCCTTGGTTTCCATACAAGATAATTTAACACGAGTAAATCAAATAACTCAATGGTACTAATAAATTCAAAATTCGCACATATTTTTAAACTAATATTTTCAAAATTTAAAGTTGCATGTACTGTGTACCTTAATTATTTGAAACAGGATCTATTAAACAGTAGAGTAGCAGAAAAAAAATATAAAATAATGTAGGCGTCAAGTTTTCATGTCGAGATATTACTCACGGAGTTGTCGCGCAGGTTGTGCAGGTTCGTTTCCCTGTCGGACGTGACACTGAGTTTAGGGGTCCGCAGGCTATGTAAGATAACGGTAGAAAAAATGTGATCTATCTTTTTATAATAAAATTCTACTGTACGTGTGTATGTGACTGAACTCCACCTAAACGGCTGGACCGATTCACACCAGCGACATGTATTGGGTCGCGGGTGGAACGACGCAAGATGCAGTCAAGCTTAAGGTCTTAGAAAATTTTGAAGTGAAATATGATATTGAAGTTAATATTTAGGCAAAATAGTCATAAATTAGTAAAGGATTTTAACTATAACTTTACAAAAACTTAAATCATATTTTCACACTATTATTAAAATACCATCGCATTAATCTCCGAACTGACATCAACAAATACATTCCCGATTACATATTCATGGAATCCTCAACATGTCAATAGCACTCGGTTAACAATTTAGTCAATTTAAAATCTCGTAAATAAACATCAACAGACGCAGCGGAATGAGTTATTTTTACGACGGATTTAACGAATTATCCATCTTTATAGTTTTTGAATCTGTCAGATAATTTATTGACCATGATTTAAGATGCTACTTACCGTTTCGAGTCAATGACCGTATTTACCTATATATAGTCAATTTAATAAAAAACTTTATTAAAAACTTGACTGTGTGGTGGACAACCCTAGATTCTGGTGTTTATACTGTCTATCAATATTATCTGCAGATGAGTGCATTACAAAAAACATATCTCCGATTTTACATATTACTAGCACCGCCCCGCGGATTTACCCGCGTCGTGCCCGTTTCCGTGGAAGTTTTGTGATGAAATATAACCTATAATCTTGCCGTTGAATGTGGCTATCCATTATAAAAAGAATTATTCAAATCGGACTGGTAGTTACCCTTACAAACAACCAAAGTTAGATACTTTACCTTTATAATAATTGTGATTGATTGATAGCAAAAATAAATAAATGTTATATATTATTGTACAGAACCCTTCCAGAGTGTTATAATTTCAAGTTGCCCAGATATAGATCAGATTTCATAAATTGTTAACGCAACCGGTAAAGTAAGAAAGTCATAATTAACAAAATGTAATTAAGCAAATAATACACTTCTGTATGATTAGATTTATCATTTTATTTGAATCAAGATTTGGTTATTTATATTGAGGTAATGAAGTTCACATCTTCCTGGATAGAAAGTGGTGCATTTTATTTCCTTGCCATTTAATTTATAAAAGTAAGCCTGTAATGTTCCACTGCTGGGCAAAGGCCTCTTATCTCACTGAAGATATCAGTACATTAAGGAGGATTAGGCATAATCACCACGCTTGCCAAATGCGGATTGGTGATCTCAAACCCGAGCCATGTTTGAAAACAGATTTCGCTCGACCTGAGAATTGAACCCGGGAGCTTAGTCTTGGCACCCGCATGCCAAGACTAAGCACATACCACTAGACCACCGAGGCGTTTTTAATGTATACTAATATAACAAATCTAAAGTTTCATTTGTTTTAAACGAGTTTATCTTAGAACTACCAGTCCGACTCCAATAACTCTTATAGAATTGGAAAGCTTCATTCAAGAGAAGGATTATAAGCAACGTTTTATCCCAGAATTCCATCGGGATACAGTACTGCACGGTAAAACCGATTGACGTTATTATTATGTTTATTTGATATACAATCGTAGACCTATCTAGTAGTGGGTACCTATAATATTCTATAGCCACTCCCGACAAGCTATTAGACGTCAATTTCGCGGTTTTGCGGCAAAATGCATTCGGTAAGAAGTGACCGCAAGTCACGGCCGTACTAATTGAGATAAATATTGAATCATACAGCGTTTACGTTTAAGCTGAGATGTACATAACTGCCGTACTATAGTTATGTACTAATGATTCCTCAAGGGAGGTCAATGATAACAACAGACGAATTATAATATAAAACTCTAGATTTCTAGATTATAAGGTACAATAAGGCTTTGTTTTTATGTTAGAAAATAAGAAATTACTTCTTTACGAAAATGATTACACGTCCTTATATGTTTTCTTAACTTTAATGACTATCAGCACAAATAACATTATAAGTATACAAGGAACAAATTCTCGGGATTCACAGCGGTGTGACACTAGGCCTCAGCCTGTCCCATGGGGCCTAAGAGAGGCTCAAGGACTACCTATCATTTGTTTAAGATAGATAGAAAAACCAAAAATCAAAAAGATTTTTTCACAACACTTTTAAAGATCTAAAACTGATTCAAAATATTCAAAGTGATTCGATCCAATACATTCCTAACAGTTTCCGTAATAATATTCCCCATTCTACAATGAATGAATAGTTTAAATGCCCGTTTATAATTCCTTGAATGAAGCCATCAAACGTAATTTCCAAGACTAAAGGCAAATTACTGTGGACGTGGATGTTTCATACTGAACGTCTGTTGAAGTGTACATACTTCATTTCCTTTCGAGATAACTCCAATGAGAACAAATGAATGTGCTTGATTTTCGTGACTAATTTTATGTATCAGTTGAGTCTTATGTTTTAGGAAAGAGTGTTGAGTGAGAATTTGTCAAAATGTGTCTTTTTAAACAGACTTTTAAAAACAGAGTAAGATCTCAGAGTAAGTTTGTTTGTGAGTTTGTTACCTGATGTCGCTGTCGTTTATGGACCGATTTTGAAAATTCTTTTGACGTATGTAAAAGTATGCTTACCCCCTAGATCCCGTATATAACCGATAAAAAAATAGTAATAAATTCCTTAGGTCGTACAAAAACTTTACAACTAAGCCTTTGAAATACCTAAAGGTGACGGTTACTGGAGGAGAGATTTTAATCTAGCCATACTTAAATATTTAAGTACCTAATTTTATATTTTTTATAAGTGAGTTATATTTTCTACAGCTTTTGATTATCAATACAGTGACGTCGAAGATAAAAATCCACGTAATTTACCTCGAAATCGATCCTAACAATAAACTAATACGGGTAATTGAATGTTCTGTCTGTTGTCATGTTGATAGCCACATACACTTGGCAACATTATCGCCGGGAACGAAGGCGTTACCTCCGGACGAAAGCCCGCATCCGACCGGAAACCAACAACTAACCGGTATTGACCGGTTGCCGGTATACCGTTTCAAAACGGAATAACCAATTTGAAACGTCGTTCCGAACGATATCCATTTCGAGAAAATCAAGTATCAATACTATCGTGTGTATCAACTATGTACCCGTTCATGTATCGCTATCGATCAAGGTATCGCGATATAGATTCACTATCACAGAGCTAGAAACTAATGGAATTCCATGTTCAAACGGACAATCGGATACAAATCGACTTTTTCACATTTCACATAGGTACAATCGGTTACAAATCGACTTTTTCACATTTCACATAGGTACAATCGGTTACAAATCGACTTTTTCACATTTCACATAGGTACAATCGGATACAAATTGACTTTTTCACATTTCACATAGGTACAATCGGATACAAATTGACTTTTTCACATTTCACATAGGTACAAACGGATACAAATCGACTTTTTCACATAAGTGTTCTTTTGTGAATGTTGTAATCAAACTTTTTTCTGTATGATTTGAATGCAGCTGTATGGATATGAAACGTTATCGAATGAATAATCATGTTATATTGATTGGATCCCGACGTCACCTATCACATCGTAAACAACTTGACAAAGGTCAGGTCATTGAAATAAAACGAAAACCCGTGGGCACGCACCGTGCAGCCCTCCTACACATTACATTTTTATATTGTTGTGAGCGTGTGAAAAAAATAAAATCATTACCGCTCATGATTCATCATGTGATTTGTCGGATACAAATGATTAATAAAACAATTCTTCATGTATCCATGTGTAGGAAAAAAACTTAATTGATTTTAATGATTAATTTAAGGATACTAAGTATGGAATTACGAGCTCCTTGTACGGTCCTTGTGAATGCTGTTAGTATAACGTAAAACCATAAAATAAATATTTATTTATTATTCCTTCTATAACTTTTTATCTCAAACGATAAATGAAAATGGTAAAAGAAACATAGATTAAATTTAAAGTTTTGTAAATTTGTTTGTTTGTTTGTATGTTCGAGGTAATCTCAGGAATTATCAGTCCGATTTGAATAATTATTTTTGAAATAGATAGTCACATTCAACGGGAAGGTTATAGGCTATTTTTATCCCGAAATTCCCACAGGAACGGCTACAACGCGGGTAAAACCGCGGGGCGCTGCTAGAAAAAAAAAAAGAAAAGGTGTTATGACATCCCCTTATTGACCAATGTTCCAAGGCCTATAACGTAACTTAATTTCCCTAGTCTAGCCGTAAACGTCATTCACTCCATCAATTTCGCCACTAAAACCATATAAACAGAACCTAAGACGTTATTTGAATATGTGGCGATAAAACTTTACTATACTAACAGTTTCCTCTTATTGCAGTGTATGTATTATACTATGTAATGTACAATAAAGCATTTATCTATCTATTTATCTAGATAAATTTATCTAGATAAATAGATAGATAAATGCTTTATAAAAACTTTAATTACTTTCAATTACAAGTTAACTAGGTGTTTCATCAGCGGTCAATAATACATACAGTAGGCAGTGTACCTTTTGAAAGACAGCTATCAGAGTTCATGAACCCATCACTGTTAAAACGTACGTGGGAAACGCTGCAATAATGTTACTTTATTCTTGGTATCCACTGCGTTATGTTATGAATCTACTGTGTTAAATGTAAGGCTGTTTGCACACGAGGCGACTGGAGCGGGTTTGATAGAGATAACTTGGCGTTAAGCAACCTAAGCACTGCATACTCAAAATGGAATGATCAGGCACACGCGTCGTGTCATCTGTGTGATGATTCTAAGTTATTTTGTATAATACATCTACGCTTCGCTTGCCTTTTTTGAATATGGTACATTTAAGTAAAAATAAATAAATTGTCAATTAGACACTATATCACTAAGCATCGGACGTTTAGGCATCGTGATTCGTGAACAAAGGGCACTGTGTCGCAGTGAAAATCGCTTACTAACAAAATAAACCAGCTGACAAATTACTTAATCAATACGAAATTTATAAAGAATTATATCCCTGCTCAACAAAATGGACGCGATTCCACCAAATCTGAGAAAATAACTTAAGCGACCTACAAAATGTTCACACAAGCACCACTCTATTAGAGCGCGGGTAAAACTACTGCGCGTTGCCGCTAGTCAAAGTATAAAGCAACATGGTTGTAAAATTAATGTTCACAGTTAGCTTCATATATTCTTCAACTTCATATTAACCAAATGTTTATTCTTATTAGCCAAAGCATACATAAATAATTCAGTAGGTTAACTACAAACAGTATCTATTCACATACTGCATAATTTATGAAAACACAACTAGTTACAGTGTGTACACCTGTTCCTGTTTGCTATTAAATATTGTGTAGTTTGTTGGAGAAATAGTCAGACAAATTACGGCTTAGTCTTTTTTTACTCGACTGAAATTGTCATGACATCATGGCATTTATGTCATCATGGCGTTATGAACATTATTATACTAAAAATATCATGACATCATTTAAATCATGATAACATGGACATTATGGCAACATACTTACGCCTTTCATGTCAATTTGTCAATTTTGGCAATGTCAACCGATACTGGTTGTGGAGAAAACTAATCACCAATTTACCGTGGCAGTATGTGTTTTGGATGCGTGCCGTGAGAGTACCTTAGAATGCAGTTAACTTTAAATATCCTAAGGTTTTTTATAGAAGGTATATTTAGAAATCAAAAACAGAAGTTGATATTATTGTAAACTCTACCTTACGCTGTAAGACATAGGAATTTGTACTAAAACATGGATATTTATTGAACTGGTCAATTTTCGCTTTTATGGGTATATAAACGATTGAATTTCACTATAATCTAAATTAGCTGCTCAGATACTAAGTTATTAATTATTATTCATTACACAAGTTTAGTAGCACTTTTAGATGTATAAATAGAGAGATTAATAAGATTTTAGTATCTTTAGATGTTAGTACTTTCAGATTTATAGATAGAAATAATAATTAAATTTTAATATCTTTAGATGTTAGTACTTTTAGGTTTATAAATAGAGATACTATCTAGATTTAAATTTATTTAGACGCGATTAAAAGTGATTAATAAGAATTAAATGATTACGTAGTTAGTACAGTTTGGTGAAGTTAAATGGTAGAAAAATAAATGTAGACTAGCAGCGCCCTGCGGTTTTACCCGCGTTGTGCCCGTTCCCGTGGGGATTCCGGGATTTTTTATACATATAAACCTTCCTCATGAATCACTCTATCTATTTAAAATAACCGCGTCAAAATCCGTGCAGTAGTATTTGAGTTTCTCGCGACCAGGCAGCCAGACGCGGCCGGGGACTTTGTTTTATTATATGTACTGATAAAAATATAAGACTAATTAACGCATGGTTTCTTGAACCCAATGAACCTAATTAAGTAAAATTCTATTATGGAACCTATTTGGCTACATGAAGTTATGTTTATAGTTTACCTTTAGTAGTTTCGTTTTTACCAAAATGAGCGTACCGTCCTATACGTTTTGCATTCCTGAAACAAAGAAAAATATTATCATTAATAATGACATTCTTAATACATAACTTAATTAAAGTTACCATCGTTTTTGACAAATTTAATAACATTTTCCGTGGGAATTTTGGAATAATAATGAAATAGAAAAATAACTTAATCTTTCTTATAATGGGGTTTTCATATTTATATTTTTTTCAAATTCAACTGATAATCAACCCATGATGATGTTGATCATTTAAAGACTTTGTCAAATTACAACATTTGAAAATCGCTATTCACATGCTTATATAGGTAGTTGTAGAAGTACAATGTGACAAGGTTCGACATCGAACTACGGTTCTAAGCTCGAATCAACATTCACATAGGCCGACCCCACTTTTTATATCAAGTTCAACTTATTATTCCGATAATCACTTGTACTACACGATGTTTAAATTAGTACGATTCCATTCTGTCATCGAGATTTTTTGTTATCATTTGTTATGAAGTACTTAAATTGACATCTGTACTTAATGTTAAGTCTGTTATTATTAGGTCGCTAATCTCCCATCTAATCGTCTTACAAAGTTGTGTTCGTTGTTTGATCATACAGTTAGTACCATTATGAAAATTCTTAATAAGGAATATTCGACAAAATATCAAAGAATTAATATCTGCTTAAGTATTCGGGTGCCAGAATTTAAGATATATTTTATCATTATCTTCACATAGTATAAGTAAATACTAAAGTCATCCGTCAAGTTAGTCTGTATTAAACAGAATTAATTTCCAAAATTACTCAATGGATTTCGATACGATTTTCACCAACAAACCGAATAATTCCAGATGAAGGTTTTTGAGCACTTTTTATACCACAATTCTTGCAGGAATGTGTCGCAATTTTCGCTCAACGATGCAAAGCGAATACGCGTTACTATACAAAAAATGAAGCAAAAATCAAACTAAAATAAATACAGTACAAAGTGAAAAAGCCCCAACTCCGAAGTGAAAGCTCAGTCAATACAATAATGGTTCTGTAATCACAAATTACGGAGTACACATCAAACCACGTCCAAACGAATCATTTACGATTTGAAAGTTAGATCTGCGGTCCCGTTTTACTATTTGCTCTTATAAAATACGTGATCGGCGAGCGATTGGTAGGTGAAATAAGATAAATAAGTGGTCGGTAATACAAGGAAAACGTGGTGTTTGAATGCTTCTTATTTGAAGTAGGTGCGGTTTCTGTTTAGGCCGATTAAAAAAAAGAGCATGTTATCAGTTCGCGGTGGGATATTTTTCTAGATCGTACTTTATTTTTAATATATGCTCGCTGCGCCCCGCGGTTTTACCCGGGTTGTGCCTGTTCCCGAGGGAATTTATGAACCGAACGATTTTGTGCAAACTTCACATAAACCGTCTAGTAAAAAGTCCGAACAAAGCCTAAACAATTTGGTTTGGATAGGTTAGGTAAGTTTTAAATTGCAACGAAAAGTGACATTGATTTTTATATTTATAGATTCCAGAAGATATGATATGAGAAAATCGAGCTAAAGGAAATCTTTGAATAATACATTTAAAAAGCTCTTTATAATATTCAAATTACAATTTTCTTCAACACGTCTTAATTACCGCCGACATACCTCAACACAGGCACTGCCAATTAATTTTATCCATTAAATAACTCAAGTTAACTGATTTGCAATCAAAATGGAATTTATCTTTTCACACCAGGTGTTGCTTTGATTTACAACAAATATATTAATATTATAAAGAGGTAAAATTTGTAAGTTTGTTTGTTCAAGCAAATCTCGGGAATTACCAATCTGATTCGAATAATTATCTTTGTAATGGAAAGCCACATTCAACGGGAAGGTTATAGGCTACTTTTATACTGAAATTCCTATGGGAAAACGGGCACAAATGGGCACAATACCGTGAAGCGCTGCTAGTAAAGTATAATTTGAGTATTACTTATTAAAACTAAGAAGATTTTTATACGTATTTTGGCCTGTCCTCAAGTTTAACAAACATTAATTCTTTACAACTAATGTTTGCCTTCAAGTCGAATAAAAGTACAACGACCTCACATCACATACGTAGGTAGGTATTGAGACTTTTTACAAGTAACGCCTCCATATAAATACGTCAACATGTCATGATATAAAAATTGTGTAGACTTAGTTCAAAGTAAAAACCGCCACGCGAAATGGAAAACTTAACATAATTTGGAAAAAAATATTTTTTAATAAATATATTTTCAGTAGACTTATCTTTGCTCTTAATGCCTTGATTTTGAAGTTGTATTTGATGCTGTATTTATTTTATTATTTATGTATGTTTCATATTAATTATTTAGTTAGTTTTTAAATTTTAAGTTTGCAGTGCCCTAACAGGGTGTGGATATATTTACATTATGGCAAATAAATAAATTCGAAATTTGATAATAATAAAAATAAAATAAAATAAATTTATTGCCAGAAAAAAAACCATGATTGTTAGGACTTACCATTTAAATCAGTAAGTACAATAGTTAACGAAAAAATCGTGTAAAGATAGTTAACAAAATTAAATTATATTTAATTATTCTATTTACAAAAAAAGGTTGGTTACCATTTTGGTTACTAATCGTAAATATAGTTAAACCATAAGCATAGAAAAGTAATGTTAACAAAACCGACAGTTTTAATACTGCAAGCGAATATTGTGAGAGCCTATACCCCCTTTTTTAAAGACGGTTCCAAACGACCCGTTTAGTGTAAACTCTGCTAGCTTAGTATACGATTAGATTTAGCTATCATTTCAATGCTGAGAAGTTCACGATACACTTAATAGTAACATTAATACAGATATAAAACATCGCTATTAATTTGTTAGTCTGCTTCGTGCCGTACATGTCAGGGCTGTCGACATTCAGTTCTTGAATTATTATCAGATATATTTCACAAACTATAACTTAATAGAAAATTAATCTGGATGAATGAATGGAATGCTTTATACTTAAATAATTCAATATCAAGTAGCTATAAAATGATATTTAATACATAACTAGATGTGCCCCGCGGTTTCACCCGCAGCACCCCCGTTCCCGTGGGAATTTTGAGATTTTTATTCCCTATAAACCTCACGGAGCCCGAGACCTTTCCAACGAATGCAAAACCGTGGAAATCGGTTCGTGCGTTCTGGAGTTATAGCGTCAGGGAGGAAAACCCGACTTATTTTTATATAGTAGACTAGCTGTGCCCCGCGGTTTCACCCGCAGCGCCCCCGTTCCCGTGGGAATTTTGAGATTTTCCTGAATTTTTTTTGCTATAAACCTCACGGAGGCGGAGACCTTTCCAACGAATGCAAAACCGTGGAAATCGGTTCGTGTGTTCTGGAGTTATAGCGTCAGGGAGGAAAACCCGACTTATTTTTATATAGTAGATATATAATATAAAAAAACACGGACACAACTAATCGTATTTATTTATTAACAAAAAAAATGCTCAATAAACAACTAACACTATCCATCCATACCATATCCATAAATTTAAATGAACGGTATCTTGTTAGTGAACAAGACACTTAAATACACACACTTAGCACATCGCACAAGGCACGTGGCAACCCTAATCCCAAGACAAAGCTCACGCACAACAGTCGAAAGTTTAATCCGTCCAAAGTTCGCGTTAGGGCTATCAATCACACCGCTTGAAACAGCTCGCTGGTAATCTTCGCCCGAGCGTGTGAACGTTACCACTAACGCCAGTTCACACTGACTAGTCTATATTTATATGTATGCCAAATGTTGCAACGCTATGAGAAAATGGATGCTTGAAATGTAAATTAAGGTAAGACTAGACGGACATTATCTCTTGGTAAAGCTAGTTCTGTTGCTTATATGGTTTTGGGTAGTTTTAATGTTTATTTTGGTTAATGGTTAATGATGATTAGAGTTCTCTTCACTGTACTGTGATTTTCAGTGAGATGAGCTTTTGCTAAGTAGTGGGACATTATAGGCTATTATATACTTAGGACTTACAATATAGTCTTCTTTAACTTATGAGCTGAACTCTTGTGATTGGAGTTCCTTCCACCATAAACTCATTATAAAGATTTTGAAAAACGAACGACAATAGATAGGAGAAAGAGCAATAAATAGAGAAAAAGAAATATTAGTGAACAACAACCAAAAACTAAACTTTAATTTCATTAGAAAAATCATTGACATATGTAATACATTCCAATATATTCATCTTCAATACATGACCTATCACTACCATTCAAACATTAAAACTTTAATACACTTAAATATCAAGAAGCCGAATCTATGGTCACGTCCGAAGGCTGGGATAGACTAGAGACCACATCGAGTTTGGAACGAGTTCATTCACACGAAAGTTCACGGTCGAACCGAAGTCTAACTAGTAGGAACTAAGAGTTCTATAGAGTATTTGTTTTACTTATACTGTGGTTATGTGTTAACAGACCGATTGGTAAGCTAATAGTCTTGTTTGATATGTCAATATTGTTTCGTTTGACAAGCTTAATTCTGCATGTTGTTTGATGTGGTGTTATTTTTAGATAGTGTTTTAACTGCCTACTACTGTGAAAGTGTACTGTATTGATTGTTTAATTGTATAACGTTTTTTCAGTCTCCATTTTACCTTGAGTTAGATACACTGAGATAAACTTACAGACAATGTAAGGAGTGAGCTGTTACTCAAAACTTTCTTTAGGCCAGCACCTAGTCCCACCTTCCAATACGAGTTACCAAGATATTTAAAGAAAGTACAGATAAAGGCCAGATCTTACATTATAAAAATAAGTTAAGTTATAAAAGCAAACAAATAAAAAAATCTTTAAATAACTCTACCAATCAAAATACAGTTCTCTCCAAAGTCCATTCAAATATAGAACATCTACATTCCTACTTCAAACCATTAACTAAACAGAAAAGAGAATAGACAAGTACAAATCAATAGCTCCTCTCCAAACAGTTAGCTAAGCCATAAGACAAATTGAATTACACACTACATACATTTTCGCTCAATTAACATGGTACAAGAGTCGAATATTAAATGAACACATGAATGATAACCAAACTAGTTTGCTCACGACACGACACTAAACCGTTTGAGGTTAATGTTTATTGATTAATGTTAAAAAGATCTTGTCGATCTATTTGATCGATGTTACACGTTATCGATATATTTTGTTATCGATCTAAACTTTTATGTGTGCGAAAAGGTTTTAGAAATGGATGCATTCCGAAAAAAGTTAAAATACGGTTTATTTTAAAATACGTAATTAAAACATGTGATTTTTTAAATACGATAAATATTAAATTTATTGTTATAGAAATTTATCTTTTTTTTGGAATCAAATCTTCACTTGAAATAAATCAGGAAAAACATTATGTTTTAAAATTCAAGAAGATTTCATACTTTATATTTCTTGCGAAAATACGTGTAGGACGTTTTGCAAAGTTATTCAAAAGATTTGAGTCGTTAACGGTATAATACTGCTTGATGGAAACTCCAGCCAGCTAATACTTTCAGAAATCCATACAATATCTAACGCCATCTTAACAATGCAAATCTCACGGTTTCACATGCCTTCTGTACGTCAAAGCATGCCTCTTTATCACATAAAAAGCTCTCTCCATTGTCTTATTTTCACACGAAAGCAAGCAGTAATTTCGGAAAAAAATATTATTTTTTATAAATTCCTTTTGTAATTAAATTAAGTAAGATTTTTATGGCATATCTCGTTATGGCTTGTTATTTTTACAACGTATATATAATAATGTGCATTTCTAAATTAAGAATGGTTGCACACTGAGCAACTATAGTTTTAAAAAAGTAAACTTGAATGGACAACCTTGGTGTCGAAGTTTTTAACCTGCCCAAAGGTATCCAACAAGATCTTTCGATTGATACAACCGTTACGGTTCCTTTAATTTTATGTGCCCTCCTATGCACGGTAGTGCTATAAGGTAGAGATGTCACTATTGGCTGTATGTTGCTTAACAATTGTGATAAGTTAACATCACACGATATATTTAGTGGAGTGGTCTTCAGGAGGCGCGAGTTATTTATAATTGTAACACAGTCTGCGCTTAGGTAGGTTTATATACATTTTATATTAATTAACAAGGTTCATTACATTGAATGTAAATTACAGTTAATGGTTTTATGATCCGTGACTAAATTTATATATTTTAAAATCAACTGAAATAAAATAATTATACGTAGCTTGTTACTATGTCGTATTTTTTTTAGTTCGGAATAGTTTAGTATAACTTTTTCTTTCTTAATTTGCTTGCGATTCAGTGCAATACAATGTGGTCAAAATGAATTAACGTAATATGATTGAACTAGCATCGTTTCGGTTATCCCTACGTTGTTCCCGTTTTCGTTAGAATTCCTGGATGAAAAGTATCCTATAACCTTCCTCTTGAATGATAATTTCTCAGGCAATAGTTTTTTTCAATCCAACTGGTATTCCCGAAGACTAACACGTTCAAAGGAACTTACTCTTCTTAATTATATTAGCATAAAGTCTCTCATACAAAAGACATCAACGCATTCTTTTCATCAGTGACTTATTTAAAAACTCCAGTATTTTTTTATAGTAATGGTTATAAACCTACAAAAGATAAATTTAATAATTTAAACGTCGTATTAAGGGTTAATATTACTTTCTTTATAATGTTTCAATTAATAAAGATCAGGTAGAAGATTAAAGCGTTCCCTGAAAAAAATAACAGAAAATAACAATTGCACATTCAGTCACAAGTTTCAAAAACGAAACAGATCTGATTGTGTGCTAATAAATGTAACAACATATTGTCGGACTAGGATTTAAATAGTAAGTCACGCCGCTTCCTAGTCTGTATCAGACATCTATTTGTCAGTCTCATTGATCAAGTTCAACTCTTTATTGTTAGGATAAGGAAATCTATCGCTCACTAAATAGTAATTGATAGAAATCAATTTAGTTTAAGGTTAGGTCATAGATAAGTAATAGTTAGTTTAGGTTAGGTTAATTTATATGTATTAAAATCATGGTTGTACAAAATGGTTTGGAGTATTGGAGCGATTTCTTTAAGGGATCCGCTATTCACTTGTAAGGTTTAGTAAGATAGTAATGTAAGATTTACTGTTTATTTTTTGGTAGATTCTTAAAGCCCTATTCCTACAGCTCCAAATGGATACAGCCCGGACACACTTCGGCAGCTGGCTGCTTGTTAACTCCAGATGAGTATCGAACCCCTTTCCGACACAGTAAGCGTTCTCACAACACTGTGTCAACGGGTCTGTCATATTATCAGTTATCATTCACCGTCAAAGACAAACACAAAAATCGCACGCTGTGGATCTACCAAACAAATATCCAAAGGCTTATAAAGATTAGAATACCACAAACATTTAACAAACAAACAAAGTTATACCAAAACTGCTTACTGCCAATTTCACCGTCAATCTTTGCCTCAATGTCTTTAAACATTACACCTTATTTCAACACGTATAAAGTCGTCAATTCTACAAAGTATTCACATGATGTACACATACATTGATATAACAACATGTCAAATAATAGCAGCAAACAAAACATTGTTACCGGATCGTTAAATACACGATTGTTGGTACATATACAATTGCTTGGTTTTATCCATATTTACATATGTAATGTACATTTTTGTATTGGTTGGAAATTCTTTGGGTATTGCCGCTCATTCCTATTCAGTGCTTGTTAGCGTAATAATAAAGTATAAGTCAGTTACGGTGACTTATATGATATACTTGTAAATTAAATATATCACGTTTATACTACTAAAGTTGTTCAATATGGTTAAGGGCCTTTTAAAACCACCTATGATTTTACATTTCGCCTTTTTGAACCCTTTATGCAACGTATATAAATAACAGCATTACGTTTTATCTAATTACGTTAAGTTAGTTTTTATCTAACTATACGATATATAACAATCAAGTAGTTTGGGAGAGTTAACTCGTAGATAGTAAACACACTCATATCTAGAGATTGTTCATATTATCAGGGAGGAAAGAGCAACAAACATACATACATACATCCATCCTCACAAACTTTCGCATTTATAATATTACTAGCAGCGCCCCGCGGTTTTACCCGCGTTATGCCCGTTCCCGTGGGAATTTCGGGATAAAATGTAGCCTATAGCCTTCCTCGATAAATAGACTATCTAACAGTGAAAGAATTATTCAAATCGGTTCAGTGGTTTCTGAGATTAGCGCGTTTAAACAAACAAACAAACAAACAAACAAACAAACAAACAAACAAAACAAACTCTTCAGCTTTATAATATTAGTATAGATTAGTATTTCACTAAAAGTCAGATGTTATAAAAGAAGATATTAGATAGGGAATTCGCGCTTCAAAACTAGCTCAAAATACTTAAGGCTCAAACCACGTCATATCCAGTAGTGTTGTCCACCGACGTATCAATAATAATTGCTAATCATCGCACAGGTGGTCCCGAGACCCTCGCCAGTCGTGTCACGTTGCCGGCAGGTGCCGATGATGCATCAGTTTCAATGGAAATTGGATTTTTCATACATTACCACTTATTTTGTACGTCATCAATGTGTTGGAAACGGGACTATAGATACGAGTATGTACAAACAGGAGCTGTTTAAACGTATTTTAGAAACACATTCATTCGTTCAATCAGGTGGTAGATTTTGATGATTCGATGTAACTCCCGATGTTTAGGTACATTCAACACTATTCTAATAACGCCTATCCCTAGCATGATGATTGCACTATTGTTAACCTTTAAAGGTATATTCCATCACGAAGTCTTCCAATGAACTTTGATATAGATAGAGCAATTCATAACAGATAGTTCAAACAAATAAAAAAAAACGAAACTTATAAAAGCAAGCCGTAATTTAAAAACTATACAAACGTTCCATCTGACATCCACATTTACAGATGACGTTGAAAAGGGCGCGAAACGTTGACAGTTGGCGAACGGGTGCGCGCGCACCTGCGCAAGCACATGTTCCGATTACATTTTTATAGCACACATGCGTTTTTATTACTTACATTACTTACTTGGTAATTTTTTGCAAGCAAAGAAAAGTTATGTATCATTCAAAAAACAACAAAAACTGTTGGTTAGTTAGGAAATTAAAAATAATAAACATAGAGTTTTAATTCCCCGTCACAATTATCTATTTAAATTATTATCAATGAATAGAGTTTGCTGAAATACATAATGTATCCTGTACCTACTACGTCCTATCTTCAGTTCTACGTTCTACGTTAAGAAACATTGACAAGTTTTACAGTTACAAAAATCAAGAAGTAAAAATACGTAAAAGAGCATTTAAATGAACAAAATATTATTCCAATATGTGTATAAAATGGAAAGGTTTTCACACTATAATAAAATTTAATGATCCAACGGTTTAACATGCGCTTGGTTATAAAATTATCGATTATAACACACACAGCTTGTAATCGATACTTTAGGGTACCATTGAGTATTTAAAACACAAATCTTGAAAATACTACTTCAATAAACATAATATATTTGCGTCTATAGTACTATATTGTATGCATAAAGCGTGTATAGAAAGTTTTCTATGGTACACGGAATGTCTGGGGACCAATCCCATGACGGAATTCAAATATCGAATGTCCGTATACGATCGCAGGCGCCAATATTAATTTACTTTTTAACTCTCCTTATTATAATCCCAAAATGGCGGCGAAGACCGTTACATTTAAGTGTTAAACTTAATATTCAATTTACGAAGTAATAACACAGTTATTTCCTTTAATTTACACTTTCGGGTTAATTTCGTAAAATATATGCAAATAATTTGTACCCTCTTACTGTTTATTATTTAAAATAAGTTTGAGTTGTATTGTATCGTATTACTTTGTGTAAATGCAATAAAATACATACCTACATGCTAACTGAATACAATCAAACAGTGAAATCTTTCAAGTAAAAAAACTAGCCACATAATACAAAAGCTAATTAATAACAAGTATTATTCCAACTACGTTTTAGTTAAAGTATTTTTAACAAACTCACATAAATAAAACTGAAACGGAATGACAAAAAGACCTTGGACTTCGGTTGCGTTGCCTCCACGAGCACATTTTCACACGATTTCCCCAACTAAATCCATTATAACAATCCATCGCGGCGCTACTTCGCACTATGCACTAACACAACCGATCAACACGAGTGATGTATACGAAAAGAATAGGTTGAATCGCATCGGAATGCGAGTCGAAAGTTCCGTGGCAGGGGCAATCATCATTGCGTGACGGCTAGGTATGGTCGGACACGTCACGCCAATTACCGTGTTCCTTGATTATCATTCTTGTTGAACCATCTAAAACTCAACACATTCGATTCGTGTATTTCAACATATACATAAAATTTCCAATATGCTGTGTCGGTACAGCCTTCTTGGAAATTAAAAATTATGAACTTTGTACAGTTTTACGACACCGAAAAAAATGGGGCTGAATTTGCGTAACTTAAACCGTGTCGCCACTCCAATTGTTTCGTCTACGCATAATTTGAATTTGGAGCGTGTTCCACGCAACCGATACGTATGTTTTTAAATGCAAAGAACCAGCAGTTTCTTGTAATATAAACTACTTACTTGCTTTTTAAGTAATGACTATAGATAGTGGAAAAGGCCCGCATAGAAACAAAAGTTAGTTATCGAGTTGAACATAACGTAGACTTCGTTCACAGAACAAAACTCTACCTAACATTTTAAAACCATCATCATTATAAAGATTTTCTCATGAACCTTAATTTAACGGAAGACGAATAATCGTAAACTAACAATTAAGTACCGAAACTTTAAAAAAAGTAATCACTCACCATGATGTCATTTTTCCACTTCAAGTCATCCATGACATTCGAAATCTGTAACAAAAAAGCGGAATAGTTAAGCGACATTACTTTTTGTTAGACCTTGTAGTACCTTGTCGTATAAAGGACAAAATAATAGTTTACAGTTCGCGATTGTTTAAAGAGATATCGTTTCTGAGACAAGGTCTCACTTTAACCACAGGTACCAAATAAGCCACTTTTAGGAAAATTATTGAGATCTTTTGGACATTTCTCATACCTTTCTTTCAAAGGTGACATCCTAAAATCCAATATTATTACCTTTATAAGTAGTTTGAAAATGAACACGCGTCTCAATGTAAATATTATTATAAGACGGACCTTATTTTATAAATATCTTGCACTTGAACAATGATTTTATTTGACAGCATGGCGATTACAGCCCGAGCCAGCCATTATATGTGCTAAAAAATAATGCATAAGGCGTAGCATTGGCGCTCTTGACCAATAAGTCTAGATTTTTCACAATAAAACATAACATACTCAAATATTCTAAGTACATAATAAAAATAATTACTTTGTACTCAAATAACAAACATCGTCAAGATGGCACTGGCGTTTTACATTAGAACCGGATTGGCGTTTTGCATTACGGCTGTCTTGTGTTACCCCAATCTTCAGTGGAAACAAAGATAATTCCACCAACATTGTATATGAAACGAACACCCAAGTACCGTTGGCAGTCGTAAAGCAACGTTATAAAGACAGTACAACAATTTTACCGATTGTTAGCCGTTATTAACTGGGGATTGAAATTTATCGGTCCATTATGCCAGTGTGGCCGGGAGCGAGACTTGCAGATGCGTATTGTTGAATTCGCCACCTCATAACATAACGTGGTATTAAGTATTTATTATGTATTAGAAGATTGTTTAGTTGGTCTTATATTGCCAGTGCTGCGCAGCTTTACCCGCTGTTTTGAGTACGTACTTTGAGTTAAAGTCACTCAAAACTATCTATAGTAACAGTATAAATGCGTTTGAGAACTTTTTTATTTAGTTTTATTAATACAAACATATAGCCAATTTACCTTTCACTACAAATCATTCATCATAGAGTTAAATTTACAAGTTTCGAATGTGGTTTGAGTTTGAGATTACCAACACACATTGTCGAACACGAGGTAATCATTACTTAAGTTAATTTTAATTTTATTACGATCACTACTAATTCTGTTCACTATTATACACTAAACAATAACACAATATACCTAAACACTGAACACAAATTTATTAAACCATGACCACAATAAATATCATTACGTTCGCTTAACTTATCACCATTTGCTATCTAAAATTATAATTCCATAACTTAGAGCACATTCAATAAAATCCGACTCCCAGTTTTAACCTTTCGATAACATTTGCCGGCGTATTGCAAATTGCACTATTCAAATATTATATAAATTATGCTGGAACAAACAATAAGATTCGTTTCACAAATGAGGAATTTATTTGGATCTGCATAGCTATAGCCGATGAGAGCGGCCGAGTCGACTGTAGCGCGAATACCGACGGAAATATTCACATAAATATTTTGGTTTATCTCCTCTTCAGATTATGAGTTTTGATCGGTATTAGAGTTAAAGTAATGATCAATAGAGATTATTTACATGGTGGCTAATACACGTGGTTATTAAATAATGTTTTAATGTTGTTTTTTAGTTTTCCATACTCGTAGTTGGATTGATACCCAATAATAAAGTGTTTATTATAAGTCTTTTGATATAAGTACCATCAAAAAAAAAAGTATGAGCCTATAATGTCCCACTGTTGGGCAAAGGCCTCTCATCTCACTGAAGATATCAGTACAGTGAGGAGGATTAGGTGTAATCAACAAACCACCAAAAGCGCAAACAATATAAAGTTAGTTAAACAGACTTAAAATTGAGTCGCGGTCGGGAATAGAATCTGAGTCGGTTCCCACGACGATTCTCTTGGGAAAGGATCACACTAATGCATTCTAAGGAATTGCCGTGAACTCTAATTAAGATTTTTCCGGTTCAAGTAAGTAATGAGTTTGAGATCTGGCGATAAAAATATGCAATAGTGTTTCAGATTTGCCTTTTCGAGACATTTTGGTGAGAAAATACGAAGTAGGTTTATATTTCGGTAATTTAAGTAAATATCTATATAATAAAATCTAGGTTTTAGTGAAATTCTCACCAACTGCCTAAGTATACTCAAACAACTAGCTCTACTTAGCATATCTAACTTCTTTACAACGCATATTTTCTCATACTTCAACAAATACTTCAAAATATGCAAAATAACCAAAACTACTTACTAAAAACTAGTTACATCATGTTTTATAAAGTAAATAAGACACAAACCGCAGCTAAGAAGCTTCGAAGGCTACAGGATAATTAGGGAAGCGCTGTGGTTTGGGTTCATCAACCTCCGCTGCCTCCGTCAATTGTCGCCGCCTAGATAAATAGAAATAATGCCTTCAACAAATGAATATTCATCCATTCTATTGAATACACTATTTGAAAACGAGTTTACTTCTATTATTTTACACGTTGAGAAAATAATTACCTTTTATCACATACGCAGTAAAAATAATAAAATAATTTTGACGTTAACATGCTTGGAAGTCAATGAACTCTTGATTTGACAGATAAATATCGCCAAAAAGGTTGCACATGCCAAAGACAATGAGGAAACTATTGAAATCTAATCACAATCTAATGAAGTCAACAAAAAGGTTTCGATATTTGAAAATTAGAATAAAACAAGAGGCTATGAAGGTTTGAGTACCTATTTTATTCTCTTCTCTACCATGGAGGTAGTACATTATCTACCAAGAGACGCTTACAAAAACCAATCTCACACGACGCACTTTTAAAAACAATTACTATATCCATTGTAATGGTACCAATGGCACCATCCGAGGTTGATTGGCACTTGGCACTCGTCTCGAAACCGAACAGCTCCCGAACAATAGCCACATAAAAACACAACTTTCAATAACGCCTGTAATTCTGTTTGATTATCATTACGCGTCTGTTATAAAGCCAATTATTAGAATTGGATAACATCTGTGGTAATTGACAATTATTAATATGGTTATTATGTATTCTGTGGCATGTGTTTTGGGCGTGGGAATGGATTGGATAGTTTGAAAATATCGACTTCAAACTACGATCTGTGTAAACATTCGTTTCCAATATTTTTTATTTGCAGAACAAACTTAAAATATCACTCACAGGGACACACACACACATAATGTAACTCTACTTAAGCAAATTAACCCCCCAAGCATTCCTATTACAAAAACTCGTGTAAGTAATGATAAAAAAATGTCAAAGTCCCGAGGCAATGAGTAACGAATAAATAATTGTTACATTTTAATCCAAGCTTACATTGTTGTCAAAATGGCCGTGATTATAGAACTTGTAAAAATATTTTTAAGTTGTAATGTTATTTTAAAAGCAGTCATTGACTCTTTGTTTACATTTTTGATTGAATGATTAATTTATTGCTACTTGTAAAAAACAAATGACACTCTTCATACATACAGTTCTAAATTTAAAAGCATGTTCTTCATGTTTTGTTTTTAGAATAACTTGTATTTTACCTTTTTTTTTACAAGTTGAACGTAGTGATAAAACCTCAATAGATACAAAAATAGTTTCAAAATGTAACCTCCTTGGAGAGAAGCCGATCGATTTCGAAGCACTACCGTAGCTCCATCAGCTACTCTGTCATTTGGCTAACGGTAACCCAATGGAGAGTATGACTTAGCATGATTCCTTTATAATTGAGTTCCAAATACAAGCGAACACAATTTCCTTTTGTACATCACGAAAAGCATTACTTGATTTAGATAAGAACAACGTTTGGAGTTGCAAGTCTTTCAAAATATATGTATACAAGCTAGCTTAGCCTCTTGTTTATGGCTGTGGAGGCTATTTAAGTACTATTTACTGCTACAAAACGAAATACTTTGTAACGTTTAGAAACGATTTTGCACTGAGATTACATGTCATAATTCTGATATTTATCTGTACTCCTTTTCACACTTCAAAAATCGCACTAAAACGCAAAACGGACTAAAAATAATTAAGTACCTTCATTAATACTAAAGTAATGCCATATATGACGTAAATAAACAGTTTAAAATTCCCACAAGATATATCAATTTTATCACCACACTACAAGCTCTGGTGCTCAGAGTAACAAATCCTCTATTACCTTGTTCCTGTAATATTCACATGGGCACCATTAAGTCAGTGGCCATCAAAACCTGTTCGGGCTGAAGTGTTATATCACATCGTGAGAGGCAGAAGTTTCCGGCCCGTGACCAACCAACCAATAACTAAAGAGGTTTTATTCAACCTACAGGATTCATACACTAAGAAGGTTAAATACTTTGAAATTAGAACTCTTTGTTTGAATACCAAAAAGGTCGGATGATGAAAACTTTTTTGTGGATTTCTAGGAGATATTTATCTATTTGATCTATTATTTATCTATTTGAGTAGAATTACTGGAAAAGTGTTAAAGTGAAGTGCTCGAGTATCCATTTTGCTGCTTTTATTACCAAACAATTAATATAATTTAATATTAATTTAATTGGAAACAATTAATATAATTTAGGAACAATTTATTATATGATGCAAGCCTCATTTGTTAAATGAAGTACGACCTCTTTATAGACTTATGGGCCCGTTAAAGCGGGCCGAGTGCGATCACCGTTCTTAACACGTCAACCCGTTTCATTTACCGATGTTTACGGGAATTTATTTTACCCTGGACCCATAAATTATTCTCTCATAAAAGTTGCGTACAATTGTAATATCAGAGCCAAAAAATTGCACCTTTTTTCTTTGCAATGGAATAATAAGTGGACCAAAACATCTTCATTTTAAACAGTTCTAAATTCAACTTAATGATAGGTATTGTCTATGGACAGCTTTAATAAATTTCATTATATTTGAATTATTTGCTTCAATCTATTATTAGCTTTAATACTCCTATTTCTTGTTCACAATAATTGTCGTGCAATTAATTCTATTTGCCACGTAATAAAACCGTGACGTTTCATTTGTAATTATTATAATAAATGTTTAACTGAAGCAGATACGATTCATGAATCATTAATAAGTTGCCACCTACCGTATTATCAAGCTAGTAATGATCGTAATACTTATTAACTATCGCCTGAAAGCCGACTCGAATCGATAAAAGTACCATAGTTATAAATCATAGACGTCTACTTTATGTTACAACATTATTTCTGCTAAAGGAAATTGTTTCACTGGAAGAAAATTAATCTAGAAACCGGGCATAGACACTTTGTGTTCTAATTTTAAACCTTCAAACAATTATAGAGGAATTTGTAGCTTAGCGGATTTTTGGTTGATTTTCATTTGTTTATGAATATAACTTTGACAGTTTCATATTTTTAAATTCCGAGAACAGAAACAAATTCCTATTTAACTACAGTTAGCAACTGAAGTAGGCACTCGGAAATTAATTATGCAAATACTAGGTTTCTTATTTCCTATCATCAAATTACGTTGCTGTTTATTATCTAAACTCACCTGTAGGGCATACGATACTTTGGCTATCATTGCCTAGTAATACCGGCACCCTTACTTTGTACTATTTCTTTATTTAAAAAAGGGAAAACATAACTCTAGACAGCTAGAAAATTCTAACATAGACTGTTTTTTTGTACTCTTTGTCCTTAGCATCTTAAAATCTTCGTGTACAAGATCACATCGCCAAATATAGCAACTCATTTAACGAGTAACACGGCTTTTACCGGTTAATGCTATAGAAGAAACCACTTACAGATTGCATTTACAAAAAATATATTGTTAGACGCGAAAGCGTATGCAATATCCGCTGAGGAATTATAAACCATCACTCAACAATCATCAGCGGACAAAAGGGCCAAAACAGTTACACTCAGTGTTGAAACCGACTAGAATAAGACCGTGTCATTATAGAGCAGCCAGCCAAGCGAGAACCGCCTCGTGGCCCCAAACCACCGGCCGTTTGAAAAGATCAAGGGACCCAGGTGATGTTACAGGGGTCTCAGTCCGCTGGCCACCGACGAATCTCAAGCATTTGTGTTGGCCGCGTAGTTTCTCCCAATTACACCGTCTCTAGCCCGCGATTGGCCGCCTCACGAAGAATCTGGCCTGTCGTGACTGTGATAAAAAAAAACTGACGCAAATTGCCGATACGCCTCGTGCACACAATTTCATGCTCCGACTTCATAAGAACAGTCTAGATTCGTCATATTTTTCAACAATGCCCGAACACACGAACCTCGAATATGGTATACATTTAATTAATTGGCCCGAATCTAGATAATGACTGTTTAATGCGTGTCGAAAACATTTTCGAATGTTCGCTCACGTGGTTTTATTCAATTGTACTAATTGGAGTTTTTGTCGGTGGTTGTTATTGGCGTGACTGCGGTCCGAAGGCGTTGTGGCACTGACAGTGATCTTCGGCGCTCCGTAAAGGTTACCAGAACGGTACCCGAGGCGAGCTTGATCCATTTCTCTATAGTCCCGCCCCTCTATTGCACAACGTAATTTACTATTGAACGGTACAGCTACTAACTTTATTATTACTCACTCAAGAAACCAATTTATCGTACTATTCTGGAAATTTTAATCAATATCGATAACAATGGTTGAATCATCGGCGTTATTTATAAATAAGATGCCGACTTTGTAAATATTATTTTTTTGGAGAGTTTCAAGGTCCCTATCTGTTAGAGGCACTAGAAGTAAACGAACAAAGGACTAACTCCGGCAAGTCATCACATCACACTGTTTGATTTGTCGCGGAACACGATTACTTTTCACGCCGGTCAGGGTTGTCACTGTTCAAAATAATCAAAATCAAAATACGCGTACAAAATACAGAACTTCCCCAATGATGTCATAACAGTTGCTAATAGAAATGAACACAGATTCAATCACACATATGACGGAGATTCAGAATAAGTATTTCTGAAAAAATAATAGCATTACGCAACTATTACTAACAAGTAACAATACAAGAATAGTATTCTTAGAATTTCATGTAGTTAAGTAGAAAATAACAGCGTAAAATTATGTGATGTGTGGTGACCGGTGACGGAGGGTACAATTTTAGTTGCCTATGAAATAAATGAAGGTACGTAACTCCTTTTTCAATAATCATAGTAATATCATATGCAAAAGCCTGTTAGTCTCGCTAGTAGAATTATCAAATGACTTCTGTCATTCTGACACATGACAGATCATAATTTTTTGTTACAACTTGTAGTGTATGATTATAATTAGTCCTCCTTCAGTAGCCTATAGCTAATAAGGCTAATAACTCTACAGCTCTTGTCTATGGCTTATACTAGATCTAGTCAATGTTCTAGACGCCATCTTTATGGTTATACTCAAAACTCCAGAGTGGAGCGTAACTAATAGTAGAATAGCAAGACTCCGAAGTAAAACGACTTGCCTATACTCTAGCTATACCAACTCTAGTTTCTATTGCCTACAATCTGTAGTGTAGTGTATCTACTTGTCTATACTCTAGACTAGTAGCTCCTTGTCTATGCTTACGATTTCCTTCAGTTCAGCCCTATGTCAGAGTAGTGTTGTGCGATGTCGATAGTTATCTCCCCGATTCGTTCCGCGGGGACGCGGCGCGTGACCGACTCGATTGGAAATCTTCGCCTCCTCACCGATTGATGCATCTTATATTTCAACATTATTGAGATCGAATCTATTTAATTTATAATATAAATTAACTTTGTTGATGAGAAATCGATTTATTTATGTTTCAATCATAACTTAAAAAGATTATTTTTGTAGAAAGTATGGAAGGTTTTGGTGTGGGAAAGGTTATTTTGAACTTGCTGTTTCATCCATTTTGTTTGGGAATCAGTATTTCTTAAATAAGGTTCATTAAGTAACTACTTATATTTTTTATTTAAATTGTATCCGAAAAAACAATTTACAAACGTAATTTATTTTACGGAAAAGTCAAAATTAATGTTATTATTACGTGAGTGGTAAGTAAATTAGAGGCATTGACCTTGGCATTGGAAACTCGGGTTCAAAGATTGAATGAAGATGTTCATGTCTGACAAGGCCAAGAGATTCGAGAATATTGTCGTAACGGGTGTAAGACTCGCATACCATTGACAATATTTCATTAATCAATCAATACTAACATAAAGCTGACGAGTTTGCTTCTTTATTTGTTTAAACGACCAATTCTGCTTTTGTTTAAATACGCCTGTCTATGGAACTCTTCGGTAGACTTCTAAACAAATATTTTCCTATATGATACTCAATACTCCCATTTAAAAGGAAGACTTTCATCCCGAAATTCCCACGGAAGTGAACACAACTTTGAAAAAACCGTAGGTTGCTGCTAGTATAACTAACAGTTAACTAATTAAAGTATGTATTAGGTATACTTAATAGTAACTCGATGTAACTATACTTTCTTAATTCCACACGCAACTCCGAAAATTGCAGTCAATCAATGATAAGATTTTTAATTTCTAGCTATGTTTCTACTGGATCGAATTTGAAGCGGATTTCTACTAATCAATATGAATTTCTATTTGTGTGAACGTGAAATCTTCAGATATTCTCGATACACTCTCTCTTATTTAATACACTATCTCTTTTGGACAAATGTCCATCGAAAGCAGAGTATATAAGTTTAATCTGACTAAAAATTGACGCTATTTACAGCACTTAATACCTTATTTTATTTTAAGTGATCCTCAAATATAATTAAGTGGGAATGTCCCCGATAAACCAACTCCATTTAATCAAAACCTAAATTGATAGCGTCTCGTCATTAATTCAGATTTTGATAAGCATAATCTCGTCCATCGGTTAAGTTGAATGTCAAGTCCTTTGAGTCGTTGGAATAAGGGCTATTTTTGATTAAACGTCCTTTAATTGGCACCTTCTAAATCAAATTGATTTAATTTATTGAGGAAAGGGAATGTTGCAATAAAAGTCGGATGTTTTTAAAGGAAATGTTGTGAAGTTCTAGAAAACACAGATACCGAAAAATTCTCAGTGGTTAAAACTTGGAAGCAACCGACCGGCGAAGCATGTGGGAAACTTCATCCATTCACATAACAATAGAATACATAATAAATACAGGTATTTTATGATTATGTTACGACATAAAACTAAATTGATTAATTTTGGCGCTGTACACGTTACGGGAAAATGGTTAGGTTCGCGTCAGATTAGTTTGAATGAGTGTATCATATAATATGAATGAATATGTGCATAATATTTATGAAATGGGATTCATGTTATCTATACTAATATTATAAAGAGGTAACATTTGTAAGTTTGTTTGTTAGTATGTTCGAGCTAATCTCAGGAACTACACATCCGATTTGAATAATTCTTTTTGTATTAGATAGCCACATTCAAGGGGAAGGTTATAGGCTATTTTTTATCCCAAAATTCCCACGGGAACTGGAACAACGCGGGTAACACCGTGGGGAGCGGCTAGTTACTAGTTAACAATAAATGAAAACCGAAAAGATAAATTGATATTTTTCCTCTGTGCTGATGTTTTTTTTCAATTGGTGGTGGTTAAAGCATCATTAAAACAGTATTTTTAAACCAAAATTGTTTGCGTGCCGGGAACAAATAACTTTTCTGTGGCAGATTATACTGCAACTACAAATTCTAACTTATTCTCAAAACTGAGGCCAGTCAAATTGATTCTATTTCTACTTACCTACAACGTTTTTAAAACTAGTTATAATTGATTTGTTCCGATTCAAAATAGACTCTACCTGAGTTGCCATATCCGTTTTCTTTTAAATGACGAAGAGTCAGTTATGATGGATAGAAGTTATACGAAACAAGATCAAATTACTTAGTTTTGTAACAATATCCTTTTGAGTTTAAATATCGTTTTAATAAAGTGTCGGGTTCTTACGATAAGAATATCAACTCTTCGAATATTGAGTATTAAGCGAAATACAAAAGAACAATGACCCAGATCCAGCTAAGATAACCATCGAAGTTGACGCATGTGTGGAATCGATAACAGTAGGTGTAGTGTACACGCACGCACTCGCGAGCGATATCGAACCAATATTGACACAGGTAACAGCAACATGCGAAACGCTGCGACCGTGTGAACCGCCGTCACTTCTAGCACACACTAATTGTGTTAGAGCCCTCGGCTGGAAGAAGGACGCGTTCAAAGGGCGAACATACTCAAAGGAACATTACACAATCAAAGAATATAAAAACCATGATACGTACTCATTGAACCGGCAGCAGCTGCACCGAGCGGCCCCAACGGCAGATGCGCGACCAACCGACGCGCTATTACAGAACCGGCAAAAACGAGACGTCGGCCGTCCAGCACCGGGAGAGATTTGAGCAACAGAACTGGAGACTTACCGAAACGTGAGGAGGACAGCAGAGGCAGCGGCAGCGCACTCACAAACAGCACACGTGCACGATCGGCGCGAGCGCGCACCTGTCGCGGAATGACTGGCCATTTCCATATTGGATAGAGAGAGTTGAACGAGCGAGGCGCGCGCGCAGCCCGGAGCGCCGCGGTGGACTGACGGAGTGGCGGCGTGCGCGCTACCTGCGCGGCGCTCACCTGTCCCCTCCCCTCCACCAGGAACCGGATGGTACTCCAAAACAAAACGGCCAACAAAGGACGTGCCGCGAATGTTCGCGCCACCGCGCACCGGCCGAGGGTCCCGGGGGCTCGCCGCGCCGCTCGCCCCCGCCGCCGCAGCTACACACCTGACTCACGTGCCCAAACTGACGAGCTCGCCGATGATTTACGGCCCGCAGCGGCATGCCGACCGTACAATGGGCTTGCACAAGCTACTTGTTTTCATAACTCAACTAAATTTCATTATTCATGCTGTACTTACAATTAAAAATGACAACGAGTATGCAAATCGAGTTAGCGATAAGTGACACAAAGAAAACGTTGACACAGTGGCGTTGGCCAGCCTGCTGAATGCGCCCGATCGCAAGAATGATTGCTTAACTAATTGTCGCCGGTGTTAGTACGTGTAAACACAAACAATAGTCAACACCGGGTGGACATCCGAGGCCAGTTTCGTCGCTCGTTTTTTCAACACTGATTCGGTTTCGTCGTAATTTATTTACAAATGGGTTCCTGTGTATTTGTAAACGGTTGGCCGCGATAGCTATTCATTGCTTATCGGCTGTATCGTCGGTTGATATGATAACGGTGCGTCCGATGGCTCTTTAATTAAATCCTATCGTGATTTGGATCGTCAGTTCTCTGCATTGTCATCAGCCGGTTGAATAGAGTCAAACTATTGCTATTTGCCCTTATATTACCGTTATCTTATCTTCAGTCAACTGGAGATCCATCACTGAATGTTTATTATCAGTTGTATTTGTATTAGGTGTTACTTTTTGTGCATGAATCATGACTCCGATGTTTGCATAATGAATGACACAACTTCAAAATAGGTACGTATCATGCATTCGTTTATCATGAAATGCATGATGACTCTTTTGATGCTTTTCAATATTATAATTAGTGCTGGATCAACAATTAAACGACATCCGATTTTTGCTTGTCTCAAGAAATTTTGTGGCGCCATCAGTTTCACGAAAACATATTTCTTTTCCCATTTTAGACGAAATTCTACTAATATTATAAATGCGAAAGTTTGTGAGGACGGTTATATGTAGGTATGTATATATTTTTGTTACTCTTTCACGAAAAAAATACTGGACGGATTTGGATGAAACTTTACAGGTACTTAATATAGGTGGTACATCAAAATAACACATGGGATACATTTTATCGGGAATTCCCGCGGGAACGGGTACAACGCGGGTGAAACTACAGGGCGCGGCTATTCGATGATAAACAAATGGTATCTAGCTTTTCTATTTAATATTGTGTTTAGGAAGTCATGTTTGGGGCATCGAGAAGATAAGATCCAAATCTCAACTAGAATTTCATCAACTGTGTTTAGATGGAGCTTGTTTGGAATTCTGAGATATGAAATACATACATTCAGCGTTCATTTTATTTAATTTAAAAGTATTGAGCAATATTGCAAGCCGTCCAAATCTGAAAGTATGTAATTTGCACCATTTTTGTGATTTACCAAACTATCATACCAACAATACTAAAACTTGATTAACTAATACGAGGTAACTTAGATAAGATGCATTTCCTTATCAAACAAGTAATAATCTGTAGCTCCGATATATCCCACTGTTGGACAAAGGTTTCTCTTTTCACTGAAGATTTCAGTGCAATGAGAAAGATTACCACTAAAACACTAAACAACTAACAGAATTTTGTGATTTTGTCGTAGAGTTTAGTACTAGGGAACTTGGTCGCGATAAGTGTAACATGCGCAGGCGCCGATATCCGATAGCTACGTCATGGCGCCGATAACAAACGACGTCGACACGATACCGATATTTCTTTTAAAATAGTGCAATTTTGCTTGCTTGACGCAAAATATTTACTTATTATAATATTGTTTACTTACCATTGCTTATAAACAGACAAGTTTCTTATTATCTATATAAATAAAAGAAAGTCGTGTTAATTACACAACTTATTATAACTCGAAAACGGCTGGGCCGATTTTAATGATTTTTGTTTTATTTGATATACGAGTATCTAAGTCCGTTATAGGATAATAAGTAATAAAAATCCCGAAATTCTCACGGAATTGAGTACACTACGGGTAAAGCTGCGGGGTATAGCGTGCTTCGGAAGGCACGTTAAGCCGTCGGTCCCGGTTACCTTCTACTTATAGTAGTCGTTACATGAGCCATGTCAGAGGCCTTTGGCGGCTCAATAACTCTGACACCAGGATTGGTCAGGTTGACCATACACTCGATGAAGAAGAAAGCTTGTATTATATTAGATGACTATAGATAGATATGGTTTGATTATTTTTAATGAGAAACGTATCTCATTAAACAACTTTTCTACACGACTGTGATATTGTTCATAAAATATCGGAAAGCAATATTTTTACCGTTTTCTTATTTAATGGGATGACTCCGACATTTTGTGAAACAGCTAACTTTTATTTAGGTTACTGGACGAGGCTTTTCTCATTTAATTTCTGAACATGCAAATACGTTCTAACAACCAGGGCCATTAAAAACTTACGAACATTTTAGCTATCAAATGGTTTGTCACTTTCTAACATACGCAATTTTCCGAAGAGCAAAAGAGACAGCGGTTAATAGGAATTAATATGCGTTTATGAATGAGGCCCTTAGTTGATAGTAAAAGAAAATAAAAATATAACATCTCATTACTGCAAAGGCCTCTCAACTCACTGATAGGTTCAGTCAATGTATCAGTGGGGTGAGAAGCCTCTCCTAACCTCCAAAATCCTATTTAGCGTAAGTAATATGACCATGTTACTTTTAACAACAATATCTATACAAATTAAGTAAGTTCGAGAAGGTTAGTGGCCAATCCTGGTGTCGGAGTTTTTAGACCGCCTAAAGACCTCCAAAATGGTCTAACGATATAGCGATATATACAAGAACATAGATACAGCTAGAATAATACTAAGTTGGGTGTCTATCATTATATATGACGCTGCAAAACGGAAACTTGTCATTTCCTTTTCTTGCAAAAACTGTCCGTAACCTCCGCTCCGGTAATAAAAGTCGATCTAGACGCATTAAATTAAGGATAATATAATATTGACTAAATTAATTAAATATATATATTTAACAACCATGTTAGGATAAACAAGCTTAACAATAAGTTAATTATTTTTAGATTAACAGCCTCCATGGTCTTGTGGTTTGAGCGCCCGGCTCACGACCCGGAGGTACCGGGTTCGATTCCCGGTGGGGATATCTCACAAAAATCTCTTTGTGAGACTTTCCTCAGTTTGGTTAGGGCATTGCAGGCTGAAGCACCTGATTGCTCGAAAAGTAAGATGATTCCGTGCTTCGGAGGGCACGTTAAGCCGTCGCGACGGCTTAACGTGCCCTCCGAAGGTCGGTCCCGGTTACTTTCTACGGATAGTAGTCGTTACTTGAGCCTTGAGGCCTTTGGCGGCTCAATAACTCTGACACCAGGATTGGTCAGGTTGGCCATCCACTCGATGATGAAGAAGAAGATTTTTAGATGGTAACTAAATAAGGTTTCTGTTTCGCATGGTTTGCCTTCATCTTGATTTATGTATACTATTGTCTATGTTTAATAGTTAAGGATAGAAAAGAAAATAACGTCCTCTACTTTGATGGGTGGTCGATAGTGGCATTTCCCTTATAGTGGTATCTTGCTTCGATGGGCACGTTAAACTGTCGGCCTCGATTAATGGGCCTATAAATTCCTATTTATTAATGTCTTCAAAAATGAACTAATAACATACGAAGTATTACGTAGTTAGAAAACGAAATAAAACGTACAAAATATTCCTCAATTTTCTCTTGCATTCTAAAAGAATTCATAGTTTTCAAACACAAATCATGCAGCTATAATTTCTAATCAAAACTATTTCCCTGTTTGTCGTTATGACGCCAGTTGAATACAATTCCGTGGGAATGGAACAAGCATTCAGAAACCATTGGAAGTGTGTTGGAAAAACTACGTTGTTTAGACCTACTTGGTGTCACACTACATATTACTGTCATGTATAGATTTGAGTTTCTATACCACGTACACCCGTAACTTACTGAAAAGTAAGTTCGAGCAGTTTAGAGGCCAACCCTAGTATCGGAGTTTTTAGCCCGCCTGAAAGCCTCCGACATGGTCCAACGATTATCTCTACTAATATTATAAAGAGGTAAAATTTATAAGTTTTTTTGTTTGTTTATATTTTCGAGGTAATCTCAGGAATTATCAGTCCCATTTGAATAATTCTTTTTGTAATAGATAGCCACATTCAACGGGAAGGTTATAGGCTATTTTTCATCACTAAATTCCCACGGGAACAGGCCAACGCGAGTAAAACCGCGGGGCACCGCTAGTCTTAGATAATTTATCCTCCATCGCTGTTCTATGGATATTGACACCTGTCGTTTTACATTACTTAATTATGTTCATCTACTGAATAGGTTATTTTAATTGCTGTCCATTTAATACTGCGATGACATTCAGGAATCCACTTATTTGCAATTACAGGCGTGAATTTCTTGTTTATGATGAATATAGAAATAGTTTTTAGAGGGTTCTGTAGGAAATTTTAATTTACGTATGTGAATGACTTTTTTGAATACATTTTCATAGAAAATAGAAAAGTATAAGCATAAAAAATATAACCCTTTCATTAGAACCTACGTCACTAACAGTCTTTTTATTAACTTACTTACTGACTTGCACAATAAGTCCCTAATATTAAATACTAGCAGCGCCCCGCGGTTTTACCCGCGTTGTGCCCGTTCCCGTGGGAATTTCAGGAATTTTTATACATATAAAGCTTCCTCTTGAATCACTTTATCTTTTTAAAAAAACTGCGTCAAAATCTGTTGCGTAGTTTTAAAGATCTGAGCATCAAAGGGACAGACAGGCAGACAGCGGAAACCGACTTTAGTTAGTCCAGAGCCTGAAAAAGGACATAGGCTACTTTTTATCGCGAAATTCCTGCGGGAAAGCGGGTGAAACCGCGGGGCGCGGCTAGTAGTATATATAGTATAGATTACATACGCAAATACCCACATTTGTACAAAGCATGCACACTTTACAAAATAGTTCCATGCCTACCAATACCCGTTACGTTGCTATAACCAAGGAACCCTATACCCAATGAACCCAAACGTTATGAGGTAACACCTTGCGATTACGAACAGGGGGTAACACATGTGTTGCGGGGTCACAGACCGCTTATTATCGAACAACGTTTAAGGAAACACATCTGCAAGGACAGGAATCTAAATACCACATACTTTAAAGTGTATATTACTAGCCGTGCCCTGCGGTTTTAGCCGCGTTGTGCCCGTTCCCGTAGGAATTTCGAGAATTTTTATACATATAAACCTGCCTCTTGAATCACTCTATCTATTTAAAAAAACCGCGTCAAAATCCGTGTGGTGGTGTTTGAGTTTAAGGCGAACAGACAGACAGACAGACGCGGCCGGGGAACTGTACTAAACAGTTTTAAGTTTACGTGATGTCAACACATTCTATATGTTATACTGAAAACTTGCATTAGATCTTCCTGTAAAAAATTGCTCATTAAGACGCGACTACTAGAGTTACGTTCTCAGATGCTGAGGTGATGATGACGTCAAAAACTCCACTACACCTTTTGCAAGACAAAGGCACTTTTTGGGTAGAGTAGTTGAAAAATACCAATTTAAAAGGGCTCAAACGGGTCTCTTTTTGTCAACTACTCTTATCCCATAGACATCGAAACCTCTTCTCTATTCTCGCTGTCTACAAGTAGGCTCTGTCTACGAGTACTTCTATGACTAACCCCACAACCATCATCTTAACCTATCCTGTTAAGACTAGCTATTGACAAAAACACCGTATTATCTGTGGAATCATTTCTGTCTTCTATTAAAGGATGTGTTGCACCGGGCTGCAGGACAGGACATCTGCCGCGCAGCTGGCCTGCCCGCACGCGCCGGAGGAAGCCTTCGAGACGGTGGCTTTGAATAACGAAGACTCGAAAGTAATTCGGAAATATGATGGAAACAAAAAGGTTCCGAATAATAAAACCTCTTTGGTAACAAAGAAGAAATTAATGGCGTCTCAGACCTTTCTTTGATGCTAGTATAGCGAGGATTGGGAAATGTGATGGATTAAGATAGGTATTAAGAAATTTAATTAGTTTAAAGAAAGCATTAAACATGATAAAGTGTCCGAAGGCATTTTCAAATTTTTGCAACGATTTTTGATCTTGAGTATTTAAACATAAATAAAAATCGAGTTCAACAAGAGGTGGCTGAAACCAGACACGCCAACGACATACATACTACAATCAAAAAGTTATAAATATCTAAATAACCATCATATAATAAAACGTAGAATAATTCAAGTCCATTGACCTTTACATGACTATATGAGAGTCATAAAGCATGACGTTCTATTCCGAGAATACATACCTTACGATATGATAATTATGAACACTAAAATATTTTAAAAGAATCAGAAGTAACTTCTACCATGGCTGCTACTTAGGCGGTCTAAAAACTCCGATACCAGGTTCTGCTACAAACCTTGAATTTACTGAATTATCGTAACAGAGATACATTATTCCTTTTA
Source organism: Cyclophora punctaria (assembly GCA_951394245.1). Taxonomy (NCBI): domain Eukaryota; kingdom Metazoa; phylum Arthropoda; class Insecta; order Lepidoptera; family Geometridae; genus Cyclophora; species Cyclophora punctaria. The sequence continues at coordinate 9,765,430 of OX596170.1, read as the reverse complement.
AGAATACGACCAATTTAAATATGGAAGGCCTCTCTCGAAGGTACCTATCACCGATCTTTTTAATATTATGACTTGGCATAATACCTATACCACGAAAATAAGTACTTTACCGTTTTATTCAATTCAAAAATTCTTATTTGATATGTTGAATGAGGAATGATATGTTGGTAGGTTTATAGAAGTTTCAATATTAAGGTTCAGTTTCCTGTACTTAATATTATACTATAAAGACATAAAGTTTCTAACTTTGTTTGTTTGTTTATCTCAGAAAGTACCAGCCCGATTTGAATAATTATTTTTGTAACGGATAGCTTCATTCAACGGGAAGGTTATAGGCAATTTTTAATTCCGAAATTCCCACGAGTATGGCACAGATGGGTAAAACCGCGGGGCACAGCTGGTCATCAATATATTCTTGGGCCGACTTCTACACAGACACACGTCTCATTTGCCTTAAAAAGTCTAGCTATAGAATTTCACCGTGTTTCTTAACGTCATGGCGCAGCATGGTGGCGCTTTGGCAAATACCGCAAAATATACAGATACAAGGGAAAAACGTGGGTATGTAACTTATTATTTTCATTACATGTACGAAAAACGTTTGAACTTTGTAAAGGTTGAGTTTTTAAACAAAGAGCCGATTCAAATAATATGTTCTGTCGTGTGAGATATTAACGAACACACCTTTTGCGTGCCTCATTTTATCTTTTAGTTAAAATTAAAGGAAATACCACCTTACACAGAGAAGTCAAATGCCTTAGTAGTATTAGTAGTATCTAAGTATTAGTACGCTTCCTTAGTAGATATTTAATGAGCGATTTTATTTTAACATACAATGTATGGAACATTACGTCAATTAGTTAATTGTCGATTTAATGGGCGTATCTGTAGTTCATTTTCTTGGTTATTCAGGAGTGAAAAGTAAAGAAAAGCTGCTCCTTTTATGTGCAATTTAAGTGGCATAAACTAATCGCCATTACAATGCAAATATGTAGTTTTCCAAGTTGAAGTAAACAATAATTTGCCATTGTAAAATGACTTTTAAAACCATATGTCTAACTTCCGCTCTACGCTCTAATATTCGTCTAATTATCTTAATTATACATAAGGTTGCTTTCACATTGGCCGCATAATCGCACCGATTTTATCGCAACCGACTTCAAAACAAATTAGTGTAAGCGAAACTTTGAGCTCCAATTAATCTGTGCTTTTTAATTGATTATAATTTGAACTAGCAGCGCCCCGCGGTTTTACCTGCGTTGTGGCCGTTACCGTAGGAATATCGGAAATTTTAATACTTATAAACCTTCCTCTTGAATCACTATCTATTTAAAAAACTGCATCAAAACCCGTTGCGTAGTTTTAAAGATCTAAGCATACATAGGGACAGACAGACAGCGGAAAGCGACTTTGTTTTATACTATGTAGTGATGGTGTTTAGTGCGAAGTACTCAGAGAATCATCAGCAAAGGAGGTAGGGTTTAGCTAATGCGTCCTACTAACTGCCTCACTCAGTGATGTTCATTAAACCGACACTTAACAAATACAAAGATGGTATTAAGTGTATGATTCTTGTGGTCCGGTGAATAATCCGTGCGTCTCGGTCGGTGAACATGCCTAATTACATAATACGATGGTGTGCACTATGCTGGACATTGTTCCACCAGTGATGTACGGAATTATTTACTCATTATCTTGTATACATTGTAACTTAATTGCAACTGAAACAGTACACTTACAGCTTGTCTTTACTTATAATCATGTCTATCTCATACTATCCCATTTACGGCTATTAATGCCCTCCTCTACTATGTCAAAGCGTAGCTCTACTCTTTGTTAGAAACCAGCAGGTTTGTAAGATATATAAAATAAGTTTTAGTACTTTGGTTAGTGGCTAACGGGCTTAAGATGCACCAATGACAGTATCTCACATATCTTTTATTTTTCTCTTTTATTCATATAGATCATCAAACGCCTCGGTGGTCTAGTGGTATGTGCACTTGCCTGCCAAGACTGAGGTCCCGGGTTCAATTCCCAGGTCGAGCGAAAACATGTTTCCTACTTTTCAAACATGGCTCGGGTTTGAGATCACCAACCCGCATTAGGCAAGCGTGGTGATTACGCCTGAAACCTCCTCACTGTACTGATATCTTCAGTGAGACGAGAGGCCTTTGCCCAACAGTGGGACATTACAGGCTAATACTTTCATATAGATATGGAGTGAGAAAGATGTCTTTAGAGAGAAGAGAGAAACGAAGACAACATTTCTTTAGGGTCTTGCTGGTGTCGGAGTTTGTAGACCTCTGACATGGTCTAATTGAAACAACTATAGTTAAAAGCGCCGCTTTATTGGTCAGTAGTATGTGGATAGAAAATCCTCTATCGACCATTCATCCCATACCTAATACGAGTGACCAGTATGTATTAAGAACCTTAATCATAAACGCTTATTACAACATTTTAGCTATCCAATGATTTGTCCCTTTCCGACATACGGTATTTACCAAAGAGCAAAAGAGACAAAACACTTTAGAACAGTGTTAAAATTAAAAAAGCATTTATGAATGAGGCGGTAAGTATATTGGGTAATTTCAGTAGATATACATATTCATCTACTCGTACACTAATATTATATAGAGGAAAACTTTGTTTGTTTGGTTGTAATGGCTCAAAAACTACTGGACCGTTTTTAAAAATTCTTTCACCATTCGAAAGGTACATTATCCACGAGTATCATAGGCTATTTTTCATCCCGAAATTCCCACAGGAATGGACACAACGCGTGTAAAATCTCGGGGCGTTGTGTGAAATACGAGTATATACCAATCCACGCACAGATTACAGTATCATAGATAAGATCTTTCAAAATCAAGTCTATGGTCTCTTCGGTCTATAATTTTCGGTAATGACTCTCAAAACACTATAAAAAATAACAATCAAAACCACACGTTGAAATATAAATTCATAATTAATAACGCCATGGTGGTTCTGTAATTAACTTTATTTAATCTTAATTATTAAGGCTTTCCTTCTGTATTGTGAAACTAAATCTAATTAAATCTTTCATTAGCTGTAAAGCACATTGGAAAGCTGTTTTAATTGAATCTTAGCCTGCGTTCAGACATGCGGGAATCGTGCGGGAATCGCGCGGTTATGTCTGAACGATTACTTTATAACTCATACAAATAAGACCCGCGCGATTTCAGAATCGCATGGAAATTGCGCGGTTCCCGCCGTGTCTGAACTAGCGCTAAGTCACTAGCGGGTTAGGTATTGAGTTACTATTTTAGTTTGATTATCGGTAGCTATCATTCACACTTCACATTCATTCGATGGCCAATCCAGGTGTCAGAGTTTTTAGGCCGCCTAAAGGCTTCCGACATGGACTGTCGATCAAAACAACCGGGACCGACGGCTTAATGTGCGCTCCTAAGCACTGTAGCACTCAGATAGAAATACCACTATCGGCCACCCATCCAAGGACGGTTCGAGCTGCACGTTGCTTCAATCGCGATAACAGCTTAGTCTACGCCACTAGCGCTTCAAGCTAGAATAAAACTAGTAACACTAGTAAACTAGCTCCATGCTATTTCAAAGTGGGTAGCTTGTTAATGTTGTTATTCGATATTTATTATGTTATTCCAATTGACAGTAGAATTAGAAGAATGAGGCTTCTCCGGTAACGGGAGACTTTTGCCCAGCAGTAGAGTGGCTAGAGAGAAAAAAACTTTATGACAACGCCTCCACCTATGTCCTCATTGTACTCTACTTCATGGCAACGATGTTCTCTCTTTAATAGGTCAGAGAACAAATCAATTTAACCTCTTTGGCAAAAAAAAAGAAACAGACCGTTAAAACGTTAAATAACGATGTTTTGACACCTATCGACAACAGATTCGTTAAAAATCCCAATAAGCATCGGCAGATATCGTGAGACAAAGCCATTCAATCCAAACGGTCGATGCCCAAATTAGCCTGTCGGTACCAAATCGAAGGTACCTTGAAACAAGGTAACGAACTCCGATGCAACGCTGACTAAGAATTAGTGATTAATATTAATGAAACAAAAGCCTTTTGTTTGAAAATTGTTCATCAAATGGCTCTATAATTTGACCGATAACATTAATCTGTGGAGGATCTTTGGAGGGCAAATGACAGTGCAATAGACCTGGCCAAATTTTGGTCTAAACAATATTTAATTATAAATAATCATCTCGACTCGACAAGAAGAAGAATAATTAGAGGAATATTAAAATACTTGGTTCGTTCGTTTAGTTAGATTGAGCGAGTATACAAGCTGCTGTTGTGGCAAGTCAAAGCTAGTAAACCAGTAGCGCTCCGCGATTGTACCCGCGTAGTGCCCGTTCCCGTGGGAATTTAGAGATGAAATATATCCTATATAGCCTTCCAGTTGAATGTTGCCATTACAAAAATAATTATTCAAACAAACAAAAAACTCTTCATTTTTATATTGATAGATTCAAATAAAAATAGTATTGTGTTTTTCTTTTTCAATAACGTATTTTCCGATACAAACAAGTGCCCATAATTTTCTACATTAACGACTACTCGTCGTGTGAAACCGCAGGGCGCTGTATACCTCATAAACTGAGCTCGACTTAACTTTAACGTTAACTTGTTAAGTAATCGATAAGTCTCCAATAAAACTCATGAATTGCTCTGTGTGAAGTTGGGTGGCCTGAATTGTCTCGAACAACTTCAATTAGTAACAAATAAAAATTTACAAACGGTACTCGTTAATAGGGTTGTCAAAAAAATGAAAAAATATGTCTAATTATAAATATTTTTAACTATAAGGGTAAACACTGCGTTAAGCGTGCGCCCGTCGCGTGCGCCCGCAGCGTTGTTTCACTTCTGTACGACACCGCACGCGACGGGCGCCCGCGACGCTTCACTTTTGTATGGAACCGCGGCGTGCGCACGCTTAACGCAGTGTCGGCCTTAAAGTAAAGTTGTATAGATGGCTAACTCTTGTGTCAAAGTTATAAGACCGCCAAATGACATTTGACATGATATTCATCTTAATATATCTTGAAAAAAGTTTGTTAAAAGTTCCCTAATTGACCTTACTTGACTTTAATACAACAGTACCTATCTGAATAACATAACTTCAAGATACGATTTCTGATTGAAACCCCTAAAATAAGCATCCGTTTCAAAAGTGCAAGGCGACGATTACACGTAAAGTATTTACTGTGATCCGTCAATACAGTATTTATTGATGGATTACAGTATTTACTGATGGATTAATACACCAGCCTACACGTACAGTATTTATTAATAGAACAATATAACACTTCTGACAATAGTAACACCTTTTTAAATCATAATCTGACGGATCATCATTACAGAATCAAGAAATCTAGAAATCCATCAATAAATACTGTCATTCATCAATACATTAGGTTACACGTTCAGTAAATACCACGATACGTGATATTTATTGTTGGATCACAGTAAATACTTTACGTGTAATCGTCGCCTAAGACCTCCCAAATCATCCGACATGGTCTGATGATTGGTATCTTCGGAACGACCACAAACTGGCAGCATAATTTAACGCTTAAAATCCGACTATTAAACAGCAGGACATAAACATTATAAATAAGGTAATAGGTATTATACAAGTAGAACATTGTTTTTTGTTTCTGAAATTAATGCATATGAATAACAGCGCTCCGCGGTTTTACCCGCGTTGTGCCCGTTCCTAACTATTAATAACATGGTTAAGAAGTACATTACTTCGTAAAAGTTGGAAGGGAAATAACGACAATTTCTTATAGGAATAAAGAAGAAAGCCTTTAGTTACTAATTTTGAAATATTTAACATAACAAAACCGTAATTGTTACAAGAGTTGGTTTCAGTTGTATTTTTTAAAATTTAAAACAAGCTCTGTAAACAAAATACCAACATCGATCAAGTCGCTTTACTTATACAAAGTCTTCCAAAGCAATTGATTTTACGTCACAAATTATCCAGAAAATGATCATTTTAAAATAATTTTCAGATACAACGACAGCCCTGATTGCGATCAACAGAAAAACTGGCATAACATCACGATTTGTTCGAAAACTGATTAAAATTTCATTCCGTGCCGAAACTCCTTAGCCGTCAAAATGTGGCGTAAAAGATAAAACGCGTGCGGTCGATGCACTGCCGTTGCCGACGAATGACACTGGAAGTGGAGACTATTCACTTGACGCCTTGACCACCGAGGCTTATTCATTCGATCGTAATTTCAATAATCTCTTCATTTTTTTCTGCGTAGATGTTATGATAGATGTCAAGAATAAATCTATACTAATCTACACTAATATTATAAAGAGGAAAACTTTGTTTGTTTGGTTGTAATGAATAGGCTAAAAAACTACTGGACCGTTTTTAAAAATTCTTTCACCATTCGAAAGCTACATTATCCACAAGTAACATAGGCTATTTTTCATCCCGAAATTCCCACAGGAATGGACATAATATTATAAAGAGGTAAAACTTGTAAGTTTGTTTGTTTGTATGTTCTAGCTAATCTCGGGAATTATCAATCCGATTTGAATAATTCTTTTTGTAATAGGCCACATTCAACGGGAAAGTTATAGGCTATTTTTCATCTCAAAACCTCCATGAGAACGGGCATAACGCGGGTTAAACCGCAGGGCTAGTAAATAAATAAAAATAAAGTATGGTTGTTAAGATAACAGATTTTTTTGGTCGCCGCGCGACGTCCGATTGAGCGAGTTGGCGGGCGACTTCCTGGCGAGTTTTGAAGATAGCGAGTGAGAGGTCATTAATTTGATTTTGTGTGACTTGAAAATTGACTTGAAAGAGTACGTAACTTAAATCCTTACAGTCATATTATATTGACGGTTCTATGAAATCTATCATTTTGACACGTCACACGTCTCCTTATACAAAAAGCTACGAAAAATTCTGATGCATACCAAACCGCAGTTAACAATCCTGTTGGTTACAATGAGAAATACCAAAAGCTTCATAAATAAGTAAAACTCGTTTGAAAATCGCTTAGAAAACCAAGTACACACCGATAACTGTGTGTGAAGACTTTCAAGAAGCAACAATTCGCAACCGTTCATAGGTATCAAGTATCTTTCTTACTTACCCAAAGGAGTCACACTTAAAAATGTCAATAAAGGTAAAAATAAAGTAAACAAACAATAACAATCATCGGATGCATTAGCTCCGCGGCGAAACGACATGCCAAATTATAAACACCGTTATTACTTAGAGAATTCAACCAATCTGGAAGAGACTACTCTAAGTGCTGCTATAAGAGGAAATATCTTATCTATACTAATGTTATAAAGAGGGAAGGGAAGATTTGTAATTATTTGTTTGTATGTTCGGGCTAATCCGGGAATCACCAGTGCGATTCGAATAATTATTTTTGTAACGAATAGGTACGTTCAACGGGACATCCCGAAATCCCTTCGGGAACGGGCACAACGCGGGTAAAACTGCGAGGCCCTGCTAGTATTATTATATAGATATCTGATACATTTTCAAATAAAGTGTGGTCAAATTGAAAATGAAGGCGAAAAGTTTTCCAGGTTGTTGAAAAACTGCAAATATCATCTAAATTCATTCGACTACAGCAAATATATATTCATCAAACACCTCATAAATTCGTATGACTACTCCATTTGGTTTGTATATCTAAGGTTGAGGTACCTGAGCCGGCTACCGAAATATCTTCTAAAGAACACACAGCGACAAATTTTATATTGCCCAATAATCACACTTTCTTGGTAAATGAGCAATGAGTCGCACTGCTAAGATTTGATACGACTGGGGGTCTTACAGGGCCGTACTGAGAAGTGAATTCTATTTATTATTTGTTCAAACGGGAACTTACGTACGACAGAGGTTGCTGTTGAGTGTTCTGATGAAGGTCACCGGACGTGACCGAAACGTGTTGAGGAACACTCAACAGCAACATCCGTCGTGCGTAAGTTCCCGTTTGAACAAATAATAATGACATTAACGTACGTTTGAATTAATAGTAAAATATAATCTATTTTTTCTTACTAGAGGTAAAATTCAAACTATTGTGAATTGATTTTCAAACCAAAGAGAACTTCTCTCGTTGAGGAAAAGTGCTCACTAACTTTCTAACTTTGTTTGTTTAGTTATAAGAGCTAATCTCAGAAACTCAGAAACTACCAATCCGATTTGAATAATTATTTTTGTAGATAGCAACATTGACATAAATTCAACGGGAAATACATTCAACTTATAGTAGAGTATCATGACATGTCATGTCATATTTCAGTCGTATTCATTCCTGTTATTCAAAGTCAGTTACACGAAACTCGGAAGGATTCTACCACGAATGGTACATTAACTTCATAACTGAGTGCGTCCCTGTGAGGGCACTGTATCAACAATCAAATAAAAAACTCGTTCGTGGTTCAAATTAATTAGTGCTAAGGTGTGGAGTTTTCCAGTTCCCACGCGAGACGCGAGATTCCCCGGTTGATGGACAAGACAAGGATACATTGGATTCTGGGAAAATGTGTAGAAATTTTGGGATAGCTTTATAATACCTCGGCGATCTAGTGGTATGTATCTGGTTCAAATCCAGGGTAGAGCGAACAAGTTGCCTACTTTTCGTTTAAATGCGAATGATTTTATTATCTGTGGGAGTTTTCTCTACATTTTGTCTACAAACGGCAACATGCGTCCTAATTTTATCGCTCGATAGAGACACAAAATCTCCCAGAAAGAGTAGAGATATATCTGTAGCTATATGCTTTACCCGCTGATATCATGATCCCATAGGAAACCGTGCTTCAGAGAGCACGTTAAGCCGTCGGTCCCGGTTACTTTCTACGGATAGTAATCGTTACATGAGTCATGTCAGAGGCCTTTGGCGGCTCAATAACTCTGACACCAGGATTGGTCAGGTTGACCATCCGCTCGATGAAGAAGATTGGAAACGTCATTTACCAACATAATTCGCGACGAACTGTAACCACATACATTTAGCAAGAATTCCAAACCACACCGTCCATTACTCCAGATACTTCCTTACTTTGCCTATCATCAACTACATACGAATTCCTGTCCCACCGGAAGAGACGAGAACCACGCTTCTATTTAATATCACCCCTACCAAATGCTTCTCTCGATTCGACGGAGAACTACGTGAGTTTAAGGCTAACATAGTAAAGATGACCGTTGCATAAACTTTAAGGTATAATCAAAAGGTATTACATAGTATAGGTTTTAGTCAATACATTGTATAAAACAAAACGTCAAACGCGTCTGCCCGTTTGCACACTTGCTACGAATCTTAAAAACTACTGATCAGATTTTCATGATGTTTTACCAGAGTAAAGAGGCTGCAATCCGATAAATTCAAAGGTTAAAGTTTGAAATTCAAAAGTCATAAGCTCGTAAGCTGCTTAAAACATGCATAATATGAATGACATAGATTTTGCAACTCGCTTTCAATCTTATAACTCATTACTTTAGTCGCAGTTTCCACTAACTATTTCCACAGAAACTCGTAGTAAGGGACGACGCCATTACCTCCAATACCCCGAGAATACCAGCCATCCGTTCCGGTGTTCCAAGACACCAAAAAACTTGAGGAATGCTCGAAGCGAAGGTTATTAACTGGTCCGTAATGTACTTGCAGTTAGAAGTGGATCGCGGTGATATTAAAATGTAATGTTGTGAGGAATTTGTGATATAACTGACTTCTAAGGTATTCGATGGCTTAAAATCTTAAAGAAAAATTTTGTTTGGAAAAATGTTAGAGGGGTGTTAAGTAGTCTATACAGTATACTTACCCCTTTTGGTGTAGTAGGAAAAATGTATTAAGCATCCCCGGTCATTCGGCAAAACAACCTGGGTATGTGGGCCTCGTCCCGATGCGATCACCCTATTACGGGGATCATTCCGGGCCGAGAAATACCCACTAAAACTCCTACTGTGACCCGTCGTTAGTGGTCACTGACAGGAGTCGCAGAGACTTGCGACGTTCCTTTACTTCTCAAGTGTGTAGTCTTAACCCAGCTATGGCATCCTCTCTCAGTGGTGCGAGTGGTAGTCTTTTATTTATTTGCATTATTGTAGTGAAACTAATGAGATCTTATTGATTGTCTCCTTTTCATTAACGAACTATAAATTAAAAAAATATCATCAACATGTCCTTTGCTATGAATTATTTGTACTACGTACAGATAAGAATGTGAATAACGTAGATGCCGATAAGGTTATCCCATATTACTTGACCGCCATACACTCTACGTGCCGAATGCAAACTCCTGCTACTACATATATTCACTAATTCACTTACGAACATGCTCGGTCCCACGGCGGCGCACGTAATTCAATCTTCAATCCATTAGAAAATATTGAGTGAAATATTATGATCCATATATTTCTGTTCACACGGTTTCATGACAGTATTATCTACTAATTGATAGGAAGTATTGGATTGAAGTTTTTCACTCACAAGTCTATTTGAAATCAGTTAGAACAAAATGAGGTAAAATTAGATATTTGTAAAAAATAATATACTTAGAACTAAGACTAAGGACTTACATTTTTACTTGTTTTTTATTTAACCTATATTGTCCCCCAAACATCGCCAACCCTCCCTGTCCTTTGCGAGCACCCACCAATCGCTGTTAAAGGCGATTAGATCGTCCCGCCAACGCTTCCTCGGTCGACCTCGACGACTATTAATTATTTTTACTATTAATTATTTAAAAAGCACTCTGACATTATAATCTTTGACTATAGGCATGGAAAGATTTTGTAATATACAAGTTTTTAACAACGTAGTTTAACGTAGAGTTAAGCAAGCACGCTAGCATTTCGTTTGGGGTTGTCTTAACCGCAAGCCTCCAACCTTCCTTTCACAACACTATTGACACCATCACCATTGACAACAATTTTCACACCATCAAGTCACCATAACGACAATTACAATTAGGCTTACAATTTAAAACACGGTTAACTTAAACGTAGAAACGTGTTGAGAAAAATCGTGTTACCGCCAATAAAAGGGGCATTAAAACTGAGAGATTTATCATCATTTTGAAGCTTTCATCGCATTCTTTCGCCTCATTTCCGACACATGCTTCGGTAATAGTGTTGGTCACCGTCATTCATAGATCACAGGCGCGCGCGGCCACAGACGCATTCCTACCTCCAGGCTTTGTAGACGAGCTTCCTCAATACCTTATTGCACTTTAACCGGCTTATTTAGTTTCACTCGCCTTATATCTGTTCCCGTGGGAATTTTGGGATAAAATGTATCCCATGTGTTATTATGATGTACTAGCTGTGCCCTGCGGTTTCACCCGCAGCGCCCCCGTTCCCGTGGGAATTTTGAGATTTTTATTCCCTATAAACCTCACGGAGCCCGAGACCTTTCCAACGAATGCAAAACCGTGGAAATCGGTCCAGCCATTCACGCGTGATCCGACGACAACAAAAAACGGGTTTCATTTTTATATATATAGATAAACTATATTACTGGAAAAGTTTCATCCAAATCCGTCCAGTAGTTTTTTCGTGAAAGAGTAACAAACATACATACATACATAAACGCTTTTTGACTAAAACGCTGTTAATAAGTATTTTGTCTCCTTTGCTCGTTGGAAAATAGCGTGTGTAGAAAGGGACATACCATTTGGTAGCGAAAATGCTGTTGAATAAATCACATAATCTTTGAAGTTTTAGAAACTATACAACTAAATACAGAAGTAAAATAAAAGCGAAGTGTAGGTATCCGTAAACATAGTTCCATGAAAAATTTATTTGTTTTTATATATTTTACAATGAAGAAAACTACCAACGGAAGTAAGATTCCATTAAGTATTGTTCTACCAGTACCACCTCCTATTTTCCACATTCGTCCCGTACAGTAGCACTTGTAAACTAAACCCTAAACATGTCCGAACAAGCGCAACTGATTACCGACTTGTCATATTTGTCCGATGAAATGTGGGGTTGTAAATATGAGGTAATTAATATAAGTATTGCCAGTGAAGAATATGCCCTTCAGGTGAGCTGGTTTGGTGAGAGTGTCACACCTCTTCCTGTGCAAAATGTTTCTGCGATGCTTGTAGAAATAAATCATTAACTTAATTAGTTCTACCTTTTAAACTAAAATGTATAGCTAGGATACATGTAGGTATTATGGGTGGGTATATTCCCGAGCTAATTAAATGTTTCTGAGGTGCTTGCAGAAATAAAACATTAATTAAATTTGTTTTAACTATTCATATTTATTTTGGAATATATACTGGTTGCTTGCAGGGATATTTTAGTATTTATTACTGTTGACATTTGAAATTCAATCCGTTTTCTAACTAAGGGAGCTAGCACATGGATAACATTTATACATGTTCAGGTCTTGTCCTTGATTTGAGAAATCTTAATGATCTTAATCAAGTACCACGATGAAATGTTGCCCTTTTGTCATATCATTTAGTTACTTGCTTGATCGTGCACTTGTGCTAGTTAATTATATTGCGTTTTGGTTTAATTTCGATCGTGTTATATCTATACTAATATTATAAAGCTGAAGAGTTTGTTTTGTTTGTTTGTTTGTTTGTTTGTTTGTTTGTTTAAACGCGCTAATCTCAGAAACTACTGAACCGATTTGGATAATTCTTTCACTGTTAGATAGTCTATTTATCGAGGAAGGCTATAGGCTACATTTTATCCCGAAATTCCCACGGGAACGGGCACAACGCGGGTAAAACCGCGGGGCGCTGCTAGTACATAATATAGGTCTACTACAAATGTATTCATTCATTTCGAGTAGGTAAATGACCAACCCTGATGTCTTAGTTTTTAGGCCGCCTAAAGGCCATAAATTAAACTAAGATACGTCTTCAAGTGAACGTGAAATATTTTTATCCAGTTTTGGCTGCAAGTTGGCTTTTTAACTACTTCCTTCGGATGCAGCATCTAGCAATTAAAATCATGTCAGCTTTATAACAGCTTCTTACGGAAATGAGCAAGGAGCTAGAAACAGCTTGTAATCCCATAAAACGCCCTACGCCCGCTCGTCTGCACCGCTCGAGCTATGCGCCACATTACACTGGATGTGGTCAATCTGTCATCGATCAATATATATCGATCATGGCATTACAGTGAAACCTACAGATTGCCTACTTGACGTCTCAATCGGGACGTAGGCGTCATTGTATTGATAAATGCGTTTGTTTGACAACACATTAAAAGTGAACACGTGAAATAATGAGATTATCATGCCATACTTGGTTGTCTAGTGAAGTAGATATGCTCAGGCAGAGTGGTATTGAACTAATGATCAATTAGAGTACACGACTTGTATAGAAGATAGTATGTCCTTTTTTATGCATGGGGAATGCATTTGCGCAACCCCGGTTGTTTGGGGAAATAATAGTTTCCCCAAACCAAGCCAAGGGAAACAATTGTTTCCCCAAAGCGATTGTGCCAGGATTGAGCCCCTTTAACCAGGTTAAATCCTGGCACAATCGCTCTCTTACGGGGATCATCTCGTGCAGGGTAGTGGTCAACGGCATAAGCTGAAGTCGCGGGACTACCAAGATGTCCGCTACACCAGTCACGTCGACAGCTACGGTTGATGAGTAAGCCAAAAAAGTATGTCCTACTGTAGAGAAAAGTGCCTTCCACCGAAGCTATCAGCACAGAGGAGAATTGAGAGGAGGCCTACGTCTACATTGACTGAAATTATATGAGGAATATACACCAATCCTGAGCAGCCTGGCTGCCTAAGTAAGCACGGACCAGTGATCTCAGACCCAGGCCGTGTTTAATAAGTAAAATGGAAACACGCTTCGCTCAACCGGGAATCGAATCGGCCACAGTGCCGCAGTAGCGGAATCAGTGCCGTTGAATCCACCGGACACAGCTCTAGTCTATACTAATATTATAAAGCTGAAGAGTTTGTTTTGTTTGTTTGTTTGTTTGTTTGTTTGTTTGTTTGTTTGTTTAAACGCGCTAATCTCAGAAACTACTGAACCGATTTGAATAATTCTTTCACTGTTAGATAGTCTATTTATCGAGGAAGGCTATAGGCTACATTTTATCCCGAAATTCCCACGGGAACGGGCACAACGCGGGTAAAACCGCGGGGCGCTGCTAGTATCAAATAAAATTCATAAAATACTGCTAGTAAAATAAATGCTTTGCACGTTAAGCAGTCGGTCCTGGTTGTTATAATCAGACCATGTCGGCGGCCTTTAGGTGGTCTAAAAACTCCGACAGCAGAGATGCTCAATAACCTACTCGAAATGAATGAAAGAGTAAAATTAATCCTATTTCATTATTACTAGCAGCGCCCCGCGGTTTTACCCGCGTTGTGCCCGTTCCCGTGGGAATTTCGGGATAAAATGTAGCCTATAGCCTTCCTCGATAAATAGACTATCTAACAGTGAAAGAATTATTCAAATCGGTTCAGTAGTTTCTGAGATTAGCGCGTTTAAACAAACAAACAAACAAACAAACAAACAAAACAAACTCTTCAGCTTTATAATATTAGTATAGATTAGTAGTTAGGTTATTTGTTAGTTCATTGAATAAAGTAACATAGTTAAGTTCATTGAATAAAGCTTTTGAAGCAAGTTCTAAGTAGTAGAATTTCTCTGTCACCTATTTGAAGTATTCCAACTATTCCCGAGTATCCTTCACTCCCGATTCGATCTGTGAACATCGAGGTATTCGATTTCCCAATCGATTCGTCTCGATTCGTCTCCGAGCCAGGCCGTTGACGCCAAATGATACCTATTAGAAGGTCTGCCTAGTTTTTTTGTAGCCAAGCAGTTTCTCGACGACCAAAATGACTACCTATTTACGCTTTAGATGAATAATATCTTTTAGTGTAATTACAGTCGGTTGAGATGCTCCTTAAATGTCACTTTAAGTATTTTGACCGACTTTGAAAAAGAAGGTCTGTGTTGTTATTTGAAGGTAATTTGTATTTGGATTTTTTATTTTTGGTGGTGATTATGCCTAATCCTCCTCACTGTACTGATATTTTCAGTGAGATGAGAGGCCTTTGCCCAGCAGTGGTACATTACAAACGAATACCTTCACTACTTATTGTACTAACAGTATTACATAACAGTATTTTCTGATGCTGTATAATCAAAGTTAAATCATAATTTAAGTTTATATTAAAATTAGGATCTCAATCCTATATTACGTGATGACTATAAATGTATTATTTCAATTGTTTCACATTGTAAGCACAATACGGTAATAAAAAATATCATAAAATCAACCTCGTATAAGATGATAGAGACTTTATCTCAGTCTTCTCACACACCGCTATAATACTCTTACCGCCTCATTCATGAACGATATTTAACTTAGACAGTGTTTTAAAGTGTTTTGTCTCTTTCGCTCTTTGGCAAATAGCGTATGTCGGAAAGGGACAAACCATTTGATAGCTAAAGTGATGTTAGTAAGCGTTTATAAATAAAGCCCTTAGGCCTCATTCGTACGAGCGCTTTATTAACGCGCGTTAAAAAACTTTGACATACAATTTTGAACGCTGGGCGTTGGGAATAGAGCATGAAACGTCAAATTAATCTGCTGAAATAGAAGTTGCAATAGAATAAGACGTTTCATGCTCTATTCCCAACGCTCAGCGTTCAAAATTTTATGTCAAAGTTTTTTAACGCGCGTTAATAAAGCGCTCGTGCGAATGAGGCCTTAGGGTCTTCAATAAACGCGTACTAAGAACATTTTAGCTATCAAATGGTTTGTCACTTTCTGACGTACGCAATTTTCCGAAGAGCAAAAGAGACAAAACACAGTGTAACAGTGTTTTAGTTACACCGCGAATATTAATAAGGCGGTTAATGTGGGCTGTAAAATACAAAAAGTACGGTAAACTGACAGTTACATTGATCGAGGAATTGAATTGGATTTGGTTTAAGATGTACAATTACACATATCATTTCTGTATGTCTAACAGCCTCCGTGGTCTTGTGGTTTGAGCTCTCGGCTCACGACCCGGAGGTTCCGGGTTCGATTCCCGGTGGGGATATTTCACAAAAATCTCTTCGTGAGACTTTCCTCAGTTTGATTAGGGCATTGCAGGCTGAATCACCTGATTGCTGATTGCTGAATCACCTGATTGAAAGTAAGATGATTCCGTGCTTCGGAGGGCACGTTACGCCGTCGGTCCCGGTTACTTTCTACGGATAGTAGTCGTTACTTGAGCCATGTCAGAGGCCTTTGGCGGCTCAATAACTCTGACACCAGGATTGGTCAGGTTGGCCATCCACTCGATGAAGAAGATAATTTTTCTATTTATGTATGCAATATTAGTACGATGGCTTTTGTTCTAGCAAAACAGAGTAGCGTTTTGTAATTCTAATTTCAAAATTACATAATCTATACTAATACTAATATAATATTATAAAGCTGAAGAGTTTGTTTTGTTTGTTTGTTTGTTTGTTTGTTTGTTTGTTTGTTTGTTTGTTTGTTCGTTTGTTTGTTTGTTTGTTTAAACGCGCTAATCTCAGAAACTACTGAACCGATTTGAATAATTCTTTCACTGTTAGATAGTCTATTTATCGAGGAAGGCTATAGGCTACATTTTATCCCCAAAATTCCCACGGGAACGGGCACAACGCGGGTAAAACCGCGGGGCGCTGCTAGTCTATACTAATATTATAAAGCTGAAGAGTTTGTTTTTTTGTTTGTTTAAACGCGCTAATCTCAGAAACTACTGAACCGATTTGGATAATTCTTTCACTGTTAGATAGTCTATTTATCGAGGAAGGCTATAGGCTACATTTTATCCCGAAATTCCCACGGGAACGGGCACAACGCGGGTAAAACCGCGGGGCGCTGCTAGTTAAATAATGTAGTGCTAAAATAAGTGAATTTCAAAGTTCGAGTAGGTTAGTGGCCAACCCTGGTGTCAGAGTTTTTGATTTTTCCAGACATGGTCTAAGAGTTGCAACAATCGGGACCGACAATTTAACGTACCCTCTTTTACAACCTGTGCCGCGAAAAACCACGCTTAGTATAATAATGTAAAATTCGCGAAAGTTTGAAAAAGACTATGATACTATTAAACATTTAATATGTAACTATAAACTATGATTACAAACATAACATTTTCTTTGCCAGAGATATAGTTGGTGATGTAGGTAGAGCGTAAATGTTCATAATGAGTGATTTCTCTAAACTAACGGACTTGTGATAACTATCTCGATGACTGTACCAAGGGGAATAAAGTGCTCACATGTTTGCATATTCATGTCTCAAATAGGTACGTAAGTACTTATTATAGTTGGAAGTAATGCGGACATTGTTGTAAGTCTATTCATTAGTATCAGATAGTACTCTTTTCAAAGTATTGAAAGGTAAGGTGAAATACGGCCTAAAGTCTGTTTGATAGTATACTTTTGAATAAAATAAAGTAAGAAAGCACTAGCCACTTCCGAGCAAAGGCCTCTCATCTCACCGAAGATATCAGAACAGTGAGGAGGTATAAGTAACAAAATAATAATAAGGTTTAAAAAAACTTTAGAACAGTAGGTACAGTCGGCCAAGAAAGTGGTCTACCACTTTTGACAAAAGTTTCTGCGAGATGTAACGATCGCTAAGGTTGACTTTTCTATGCACAATTATGTTATGACGTTTTGTCTGTTATCTGAGATGCCTGACATTTGACATCATTGGGTGACTTAGTTGGACCACTATTATTAAATGAAAATTGACCTTGTTGTTTCATGACGTTCAAATGAATCTCAACCGTAGGGTGGTAGACCACATTTTTGGCTGACTGTACAGTCATGAACTGTGGTTTGAAATGAGCAAGCCTGACACTCCTGAAATCCCAGGTTCAAAGCTATACTGACATTACGTAGCAAAATATATAAACTTTATTAAACTACCTTTAATTCAATACAAACACTTTTACAAAAATCAATTAAAATAAGTCTAAACTGTCAAACTATAAGTACACTACAAAAACATTGCTTTAAAGTTTAACCAACTCTCGATTCTCAAGTCTACAAAAATAAAACTAAAAAAATTGGATCCGGTTGAGGAGCCGTGGAAACTTCGTACGTGATTTGATGGTGGTTAGTTTCTAAACCAGCGGTCGGCGGTGTTCGGCAATGGTCGGCGGTAGTCGACGGTGATCGGCGATGATTGGCGATGATCGGAATGACCATTGGTGGTCAACGGTGACGAAGTGGCCGGTATTACACCTGCATTGATAATCAGCTTTCCGACTCCAATGAACTGTAAACCATTACTATTGTTCTGATTGCTATTTAAGTTAATCGTTGACGAAATTTTAAATCGATAGTTCCAGGTTTAGCGACGAAATTGTATGTGTATTACGTTTCAAATGGGCGTTCCTTTTAGATTGAGCTGAAGCCTACAGTGACAGACTTTTTGTCTGTTAGTGAGACCAAATATCGATATTTTTGTTATCCTCCTCACTGTACTGAAATCTTCAGTGAGATGAGATGCCTTTGCCCAGCAGTGGGTCAGTACAGGCTACTACTCCAATTTTTATTAAGACTAACAAAAGGCAGTTGTGTTCACGTCGAACCAGTTAATTCAAAGACTGTTGTTAAGTGAGCGCCAACTCTTTCTGCAAAACTACGCAAGATGAAAACGTATCAAAACAAACAATGTAAAATAATATTCCATTTACAATTTCAAAGCAAAGGACTATTTAAAAACACAATTATTGTAATACCAGTTTGTGTTCTACTCATAGTCTGTAATTTGAAGTAAATTAGCTCCATCGGCCTCGCCACGGTTCGACTCCTGGCCGAAGACCCCGGCGACACTTTCATACAAAAAACACTTTAAAAACGAAGAAAAACCACTTCGGTACGAAATCACGAAATTCGTGTTGGTAATATTGCTTAAAAAGCGTACGTACTGTTAGAGAAGTTAGCTTTTGAACAGTTTTAGATGACAATCACTAGCGCAACGGATGGTAAGTAGTATATTTTTTTAGTGTTGATGTAATCACGCTCTGAACGTCTATCAATTTTCGCCTAAAGTGGTCAACCATTAAATTCTCTGGCAGTACTTAATATATTAGTTTCTAATTTAAAGTACAATTCTCTACCTTATACCTTTGTCATAAGATCGATGGGTATTTACTTAATAGTTGTCATTGTCGCTGATGTGAAATAAATTACCTTCATCAAGATTTAGGAGCGCGTAGAAAGTTGACTATTTCAATGGTTTGAGGGCTTAAATATTTGTGCTTGTGTATGGAATATTGTCTTCATTGTTCGTATGTGCCAACCGGGCCACCGTACTAAGTTACTATTGCGACACTTGTGACATCCTACCATCCTACTAATATTATAAATGCGAAAGTTTGTGAGGATGGATGTATGTTTGTTGCTCTTTCACGCAAAAACTACTGAACGGATTTGGATGAAACTTTACTGTAATGTAGGTTACACATCTGAATAACATAAGGGATACATTTTATCCTGAAATTCCTGCGGGAACGGGTAAAACGCGTGTAACACCGAAGGGCGCAGCTAGTAAGGTATATTTGAAAGATCTTTGAAATATGCAAAGGTACCAAGCGGTTTTGCTCACCTTACATCTACTTATGGTTTAACAGTGATATTTAGTTACGTTTATCTGATATGTATGCACAAAGTATTAACTGCAGTTTGTAGTTTGTTTGTAGTGCTCGTGGCGTAGTTTGTTGCGATGCACGTTAAGCCGTCGGACCCGGTTACTTTCTACGGATAGTAGTCGTTACATGAGCCATGTCAGAGGCCTTTAGCGACTCAATAACTCTCGACACCAGGATTGGTCAAGTTGACCATCCACTCGATAAGAAGAAGATTCATTGCGATTGTTAAGCAACGTGCAACTCAACCCTTCTCGGACCGATTCAATAAAGCCTCCTTGTATAATAGCTGGTACAACATGCTTTCTGATTTAACTAGTTATAAGTACTTAAGTATCAAGTAATTCCCACGAATTCTTCCGGGTGAAACAGTGCCAATTGGCAACAACACTGTTACTATTTGCCAGGAGGAATATCACTACATAGTATAAAACAAAGTCGCTTTCCGCTGTGTGTTCCTATGTATGCTTAGATCTTTAAAACTACGCAACGGATTTTGACGTGTTTTTTTTACCTATTTAGTATGACAGACAAGTCTGTGGCAATCAAAAAAGTCTATCCGACGTTTCGGCATTAGTCACAGTCTAGATACTGTGTAAAGACTGGCTGGACTAAGAGACGACTACAGAAAAAACCTTAAAATTACAAATTATACTAAACACCAGCTGACCCGGCAAACGTTGTTTCACCATATAAAAATTAAGCGGTGGACCTGGGACCATCCTTATCACTTAGGGATATGAAAAATAGATGTTGATGATTCTCAGGCCTACCTGATATGCACACAAAATGTCATGAAAATCGGTCGAGCCATTTCGGAGGAGTTATGCAACAAATACCGCGACACGAGAATTTTATACATTACATTTTTATGATCTAACCGTGACTACCTATCCATCATGAAACACTAGCAAAAACCAAAAAACGGTCTTTTCTAGATTAATAAAAAAACTCGAGATATTTCTCTAAGTTTTTATATAACGAAAATTTTGAATAGTTTGTTAAGGTATTTGGTACAAAAATTGAGCAGTACGAAGTTCGTTGACTTGCCTCGTCATGCACTAGTGCGCATACAAGATGGACGCCGACAAATATTTAAAACAATTATAACACGAGGATTAAGGTAATAACTAAAACATTAAGAATACGGAGTCTTTATTTTGTGTTATTATAATTTTATGTTTTAATTAAGACAAATAAAGTTGGTTGGACTTTTTGATAGTTGAAAAAGGTGTGCCTTTTGTATGATTAGGGATTATATAGGTAAGTATTTATTTCTAAGAATTACTGACGTGCTGATTTTTTCATAATGGGTCCATGAATTAAGCAAGTACCTATATCCAGACGTTATGACGTCATCATTATATAGGTACTATTGAGTACTATGAGTCTTCTGTGATTACAGTTCCTGCAAACTTTTTAAATTCAAAAATATGTAGTATGAAATATATGGTTATTTATTTACCATTTATGCACTAAATTAGTTTAAAGTGAACTTCCCAAAGTCTTCATGTTCTCATACAGAAGCGGACATCATTTTCTTTTAAAATAATTTCTGTATCTTCATTTAAATGCGATTGGACTCCCTTAATAGTGAATTGGAGTAATAACTAAGTATTTAATAGATCGAAGTTCATTCGATGAATCCCATAATCCCTTCTCAAGACTGAAGAGTAAGTTCGTTCATACCTCATGTGTATCCGTAAACGTAGTTTCAATTTAAAATGCATTGATTTTTTGAAAAAAGCAGACTTCTGTAAACGGCCTCTGTTGAAGCGTACGATGAATTCCATTGCTACACCACAACGAATATGAAGTGTATCAGTGAGTTAGATTCCATAATACAAGCTTAGAGCTTACTTTGTGTCTAATTAACCGTATGTGAATTTGTCCGGGTATGTATATTATATTGTACTAGCTGTGCCCCGCGGTCTCACCCGCAGCGCCCCCGTTCCCGTGGGAATTTTGAGATTTTTATTCCAAGTTTTCATTGTTTTTAAAACGTATTCTGCTATTCAGGGCGGAGACAAATCCAACGAAACAAAAACCATGAAAATTGATCCAGCCGATCTCGAGTTATAAGTGTTGTAACAAACCCGTCTTTGTTTTATATATATAAGATTTTATATAATATAGATTTACAGAATCTATACAACGTGAACTCTACATACATAAATGAATAAGAATGTATCAAGTTGGTTAAACAATACTAAAATTAGGTATCTATGAGCTTAATAAAAACTTGGTTCATAAATAGAAAAACTGAAATAAATCATTTGTATGAAAATAACGACTTTCTTGGCATTTTAGTAAAAAAGGAACTGCTAAAGATGTCTCAAATGCCAGTAGAGGCATGAAATAATTAATGTAGAATGTTAAGTATTGGTAAAGGTTGGTACTATAGGTGCAGTTTATACATACCTATTTTGATTCAATGTTCTAAATGTCGTAAAAACTTAAAAAGGGTTTTATAAAACATTATTCGACAAAATATGTTGTGGATTGTCCATTTTATGACAACTCAGATGGCATTTACCTTATTGTGTACTCGGACTTTACCTGTTTGCAACCTGGATGCCTTTATAATAGTTAAAATAATTGTGTAGAAAACCTGTATGTAGAGGGTGACAGATGTATCAGTACAAAACATCTTCTTCTTCTTCTTCAGTACATAACATGTTTCGTCAAGTTGGCGACTGGAGAGAGATAGCCAATGTCAGTCTCGAAGTGGAGCGAAAAGTAGACGAAGAGGAGAATCTTCCATTATATGTCATTGACAAACTAACAAAACTCACACCACAAGTGTATGAAACACAACGCATCGATCTACAAAACTCCAGGGACCAAAGAGGGTCCCAAGACATCCTTGGCATCAAAGTAACTATCCTCCAAAAACAGCTGAATTGTAGCTGATTTTATTTGACCGTGACAAATTGGTCAACAGGCAATGTTGCCGAGTATACTTACGGCCATGTACGTTACCTCGTCACGGGCGCAGGCGCACATTATGCACCCTCCAGCATTAGTAGTAACCTTTATGAAGCCACAATTAAAATAAACAGGTTTATTTTGTATTACGATGGAATAATTTTTTGGTAATTAGACAATAATTATTGTGTAGAGAACTGACTGTTTTGAACACAAATTAACATAGTTTAGAAGGTTCTAGTGGATTTGAATTGTTCTATAGATACTGGTTTCTTAGGTTCGAACGAATAGTAACAATTTGAATTGAAACTACGTTTACGGATACACTTACCGCCTATTTCGACGACCTTATACTCACTTTTACGCCTCTTTTGCTCTTCGGAAAATAGCGTATGTCGGAAAAGGATAAACTATTTGACAGCTAATATGCTTTAAGAAACGTTTATGAATAAAGCCCCTAGTTTTTATAAAGCCTTTACTTCTATCGGATGTTTTGTCTCCCTTACAGGAACAATGGTCACAGAAGACTCTTATGACTTATTTAGACTCTTCTGTAAAAGTAGTTTCAATTCAAAATTGTTCTGTAGAATTGTTTCATTCTCTTTGGATCGTCATTATATTGGTTTCTACAAATGTTTCGTGGGATCTTCCGACCATCATCATCGTACTCATCATCGAGTTGTGGATTAAAGACAAGGTTAAGTAAAGTATTTCTAAATGTCACTGACAGTTGCGGATGAATATATACCTACCATACTAAAAGACAGTAAATTATTAGCAATTATTATTTTCCAATTCATTCTCCCTCACGTTTCCGGTGCACTGCATAGAAGACCTAAAAAACAAACCTAAGTATTTTTTCCGAACTACAGTTAATCTAACTCATAAATTACAGTAGTTAGTCTGTTAACGTCCTCTAGGACCTTTGTAAAGGTCACGGGAGCATTCCTAGAGCATCACCTGCCGGTCACCTGTTGCACCGTACAGCTTACTTGAGTTGACACGGTCAATGCGCGCGCGCATCCATGCGTGCGGGTCGACAACTTCTGTAGACGCGAGTGTCTATGGTTATGTTGGTCTTGTTTGTTATGATTTTATTAACCGATTTAAAAAATGAGTATCTCTGTTTGAGGTTGTTTTTTGTTTTATTTTGAAAGATAAAGATAAGAATATAAGGTTATGTGTGTTTTAAGTTACATGCGGTCAATGAATTTCAATTGTATAGTGATGTGATTATGTAATTAGTGGTAATTATATAGGGATTGAGCAACCGTCTTCCTCGTCGAGAAATAGTCGGTTAGTTTCAGTTATGTAAGTATAGTGTTGACTCCGCTACATACACATCATCTTTAAGATATGAAAGGCTGAGGTACCCTAACTAAACCTAAGTAATCTATACTTAGGCCGGACTGCACAAGCATTCTAAATTTAAATTTGCTCCTAAATATGTTTAATAAACAAATGCCATTCGTTTTAAATAGTATTCTATTCCATGCAATATGTACAATTTTGAACTATTTGTTTCTTCAACTTCTTTTGGTAGATATTAATATGGATAAGAGTTATTGTCCTAGCCGCCCCTAAAGTTTAAGCTTACCACAACCCTAACAAAACTTAGAAAAGTACCTATATATAATTTGTGTTGGCACATTTTAAACTGTAAACTCGGTGTAGTTTCTAACAACCGCGTCAGTTACCGGCGACTCTACCTTTCTTTCAACTAAACAGTTGCACTAGTTCACGTCCAACGCGGGGAGCATACATAATGAGTCTCAAATTGTCCATATCAGGTGAACGCCGACCACTGCATATAATCACATTTTTACCTCAAGCTCGGTAATTATTCTACGTGGTTATAATTAAATTTTATCGCGTATCTTTCATTAGAAGCCTGGCCACGGTCCGTGCTCCGCCAAACGGACCGAACAACGTTCATTGTCTTGCTTTCTGCGCGCGCTGCGTTCACTATCAACGGTAAATCTCGGGTAGTTACTTTATTTAGTTTCTTTTATAAACAACTAATTAATAAGTATAAGTAAGTAATAGGTAAGTATATTTAAATAAATCTCAAAAAGCTCCACGCCCTTTACTTTGTCAAAGACAATGATGGATGGAAGCGGTCAGTCGAGCCTGTCGAGGAAAAGATTCTTTCAAAGAGAGATCAGGACCTTATCCTCATGATAGAGGGATGAGGATAAGCTACGCCAGGAAGAGTATTTATGTAGCCGTAATGTAAACATAACGTTTCAATATATAACATTAATGTTAGTACCTAATAATTTTAGGTAAGTACCTTCCTAACCAACGTTGAACAAGTGACCTTTGGAATTTCTGGATAAAAGTACTCTCAATTGAACTGTTCAAACATGCAGAATAAAAACTATTTTTTCAGTACTTAAGTGGATAAGTGGTAGAATGTAGAAGAGTTCTTAAAAATATTATCACGTATTTCTAGTACTAGGTACTTCCTTCTCACAGTACTATCACATATTAATAGACTAAGGGTATAGATGTCTATCTTGTTTACCTATAAAGGAACCAAATGTTTCTGACTGTTTATTTTATTTAACAACTATTTTACTACCTAGGTACCTACCTAAGCACTAAGGCTCTCAGCTGAGCCTATTAAACCTTTGAGTTTGTGAGAAACCCGCTCAAGTTATAAGGATTTTATTCGTTCGGCTATTTTACTAGGTACTTACGCTACCGCATTCAGTTCGAATACAGCAAGATTTTATTTCTATACTTCAAGCTTACATTGCAAATAACTCCTTCCTTTTCTAAGAAATACTATCAATATAAGAATAGAACTTTAAGGCGATGATTACACGTAAAGTATTTACTGTGATCCAACAGTAAATATCACGTATCGTGGTATTTACTGAACGTGTAACCTAATGTATTGATGGATGACAGTATTTATTGATGAATTTCTAGATTTCTTAATTCTGTAATGATGATCCGTCAGATTATGATCGTGTAGCCTCGCGTCAAAATTTAATTTAAAATTTTATTCACAATACTGACGTAATAAATACTGTACGTGTAGGCTGGTGTATTAATCCATCAGTAAATACTGAAATCCATCAGTAAATACTGTATTGACGGATCACAGTAAATACTTTACGTGTAATCGTTGCCTTACACCAAAAAAATAAATTAAGCCTCTGCCAAGTAGTTAACAAAGAGGTAAGTATCTAGTTAATCGGGCTACTTGCTCAATAGAAAATAGATGATTGTAGAGTTTTGTGGGCAACAACCATGATCACGATTTCACGGGAACCATAATACTAACAGTTATTTAATCTGTGGTAAATGTCGTCCATTAAACCCTGAAGAAGGTCAACGACCTCTGTCGTGACGACAGTGCCTTCATTTGAATGGAGTTCAGTTAATGAATGACGGGAAACGGCAACTGAAGTTACGAACCTACTTACTATCTTGCTTGAGATATTCTGTTCGTTCTTACTGTTGGTGCTAGGTAGGACGTAACTTATTATGGGGGGGGGGGGTACTTGTTAAATGTGTAACCTTTGAATTTTAGGTAAAGTCAAGTTTCAAAGCAAAGTGGAAGGAGCTCTAGGGAGGTAGCTCTGCCTTTTCGACGACGCCCATTTTCTATCCTCCTTACTATCCAGCTGAAGATTAAAGTTTTAGCTGGAAATCTGTTTACTGTGCCATTTTATTTTGCGTGTGTGAATTTGCCCTGTTCATGTTTATTATTTCGTATTTTTCTTCCTAAAGTAAACGTCTCGGAAGAGTTAAGGGAAGTTGGTAGCATTCAGGGGAGACCTAGGCAACGGTACTTTAATACGAGAAGAAAGGTAGATACTGTCGACTACAAAAGTTGATGAACACATTTAATAATAACACATCTGATAAATACTTTAATACTGGAAGGACAGTCAACTACAGAAGTTGATGAACACAGTTTAATTTTCTCTGACGCTTATAAATGACTAGCAGCGCCCCGTGGTTTTACCCGCGTTGTACCCGTTCCCGTGGGAATTTCGAGATGAAAAATAGCCTATAACCTTCCCGTTGAATGTGGCTATCTATTACAAAAAGAATTATTCAAATCGGTTCAGTAGTTTCTGAGATTAGCGCGTTTAAACAAACAAACAAACAAACAAACAAACAAACAAACAAACAAAACAAACTCTTCAGCTTTATAATATTAGTATAGATTGTAATAATCTGATAATTAAAAGAAAGAGATTTGAATTTGGATTTATGTGTTCATCAGTTTTTGTAGTTGACTGTACATAAAGGACACCTATATTGTTTCAAAGTACCTACACAGTTGTACCAAGGAAATGATCAATTACTACATCTAGGTAGGTACACATAGTATCTGAATTAGAGCTAGGATCATGGCCATGTGTACGCAACATAGCAAACTGAATTGCCTTGTACCTAATTATAAAGCTCAGTCGTTCTTTCCGACAGGCTAATAGAGGTTGCTTTTATCTTACCTAGGTACTTTGAACAGGAATTGTGTGAAACAACTTTGTACGAAACGAGTAACATCAGAAGTTTATATATATAATACTAGCAGCGCCCCGCGGTTTTACCCGCGATGTGCCCGTTCCCGTGGGAATTTCGGGATAAAATGTAGCCTATAGTCTTCCTCGATAAATAGACTATCTAACAGTGAAAGAATTATTCAAATCGGTTCAGTAGTTTCTGAGATTAGCGCGTTTAAACAAACAAACAAACAAACAAACAAAACAAACTCTTCAGCTTTATAATATTAGTATAGATAGATGTAAATAGAGCTTTATAGTTTAGGAATTAGCCCATAATACTGCTGTGAAAGGCCTCTCATCTCACCGAAGATATCAGTACAGTGAGGAGTATTAGGCTTAATAACCACGCTTGCCAAATGCGGGTTGGTGATCTAAAATCAGAGGCATGTTTAAAAAGTAGGAAACATATTTCGCTTGACCCGGGGATTAAACCCGAGACCTCAGTCTTGGCAGGCGAGTGCATATACCTACCACTAAACCAACGAAGCATTTTATAGTTTGTTTAATGTAAGTAAATATAAATCAAGCTGATTAAACGATTCAATGCGGAGGGCATTTTAGCAAACTTCTATGCCTGGCGGCTAACAAAATTTTCGTGGCTCCTCAGAGGCGCCCAACGCCAGGAACTATGATGGCTCCTCTGGGGCGCCTCGCGTCGCGTCGATTGATTGATTTTGTGTAATTAAAAGTGAATGAATCGTGTATTAATGGATATGGAAGGTATGTAACTTAGTTTTATCAGAAGTCATTAAACATTTTGTGACAAACCTAAATTGACAACTGCGTCCCGCGTCCTCACCAACATAACTGGTCCTACTAAGACGTGATAAATAATTAATTGGTATTATTTTACATATCACTAGTAGGTACTCGTCTAAACCAAGCTTCTTTTTTCTAATTTAGATTTTACGACAACTCTACATAATGCCATAAAATACACAATCTCTTCTGTGTTGTTGTATGATGTTTACTGTAAGTAGCTAATTAATATTTCTCTTGAAAAGGTTTACTACCCCTGAAGTTTGCTATTACAAGCAAAATTAACAAACGAACACTGTAGGCATACAGTATAAGCCGAAATAAGACACTTTTATTTAGGGAAAACGTCTGGAAAACAACATTTAAACCGAGTTGTAGAGGTATACATTTTGGCTCCTGTCGGGTGCCACACGCCATAAACTTATAACATTCAATGGCGCCTCTGCGGTGCCATCCGCACTGAATCGGTTATATGTAAATAGATTATAAAACTAGCCGCACCCCGCGGTTTTACCTACTTTGTCCGTTTGTGCGTCAAGTCAATACTAACACCTTATTGAAAACAAAGTTAATTGTAAAAATATTTTATTTAAATTCAACAATAATTATTTACAATGTTATGTATGTACTAGATTATTACATGATACACTGTACAAAATATTTACAGAATTACATTAATTTTGTCTCCCAAAGACCCAATTAATTCGAATTACAATAATTTTGGAACTCAACATAATTTGATTTACATCACTTTTGGCCAAAGTTAATACATATTCACAACGAATCTTAATTATGTCTATAAGATAACACAAGCCACTTGAAAAACTATTAATGGAAGCTTTACTGAAGAATTAATTAATCAAAACTGTACTTTAAATACTCAAAAATTGAGTAACATTAGTTTAAAATGCATTCATATTGACCTATTGATAAAGCAGTAACTTATTCTATTACATTATGTATTTTAAAAAGCTTGTATGGTCTTCATCCAATGTGTATGGGACCCATACATTTACAAAAGAGCACTGTAAATTCAAACTTAGTATTGTTATATAATATTGCAGTACATATTACGTTATTTGATACTCATTCATAATTTGTATGAGTACCGATACACGATTTTTATATTAATCATAATGGACCCGATGTTTCGATGCAGACGATATTTTGTACACTTCATTTATATTGAAGGATTGAAGATATAATTAGTTTAAGAATGTTACATAATTATTTTATTTTAATATCTGCTTACTGTTACTTCCACCAAGATTACACTATTTGTATTATTTAATTCACAAAACAATTTCTCTGTGTACACCAAGTAACCAAATAGTTAAAAACTTAAATAAAAAAGTTAGGTACGGATTTAACTCAAATTTAAAACCCGGGTAAGCTTTTAAATGCGTAGCTTTTTTTAGTAAAGTTCTGTAAGTTCACGCTTGACTATTTTTAATAAGCACACTAAATGTTTGCACAAAAATGACACTCTAAATTTATATTGTGACATTTGTCATTGTGTAACTTTGTAAATGTCGAATGAAATGCTGTAATATTTTCGGACACACAAAATAATAAGTAAACATTATTTTTATGAGTTTCAGCCTGATTATGAATATTCCTTAATTTTGATTAAATTTTCAAATATTTGATACAAATACACATCACAGATCAACGGCCTAATTAGATTTTTATATTAACATTTTGTGCAGTACTTAAAAATTTTCAATTTTGTTTAATTATTTTTTATTTATATAAACCCAAATTTTGTCTATTTCTATTTTAATTTGTTGCTTTGAATAAATTTTAAATTTACGGAAACTACATTATTCGATTTAACAGAATGAAACCTATTGTAAATTACAGATTCAATTGACGATTAATTGAAAATATGTTTATTAAAATGTAGCTGCGTACTTTTATGAAAATGTATTAATATATGTCGTGTTAGTCTATTCTTAATTTTAATAATAACAAAATAAAACAATAATTTTTAATATTAAGCTTACAAATACAACAATCTCATGATAGGTAACTATTTACACTGTATGTACATTTTAAATAATTAATTTGTCATTAAAAATCAAAAAAGGTTTGTGTGGTTTTATGAAACCACGGTATAAATGAAACATTTTTCATATTATAGACACTAGACACTCCCTACTGTCACGCGACAAAATTTCACTTTAAAAAGTCCATTTATTTTTGTAACCTTAAAATTAAAAGAGCTATTAATAATTTAATTCAATATTAAATTGTATAAAAATGGAAATATCTATGCATTATCATTATTTTCAAGCATTTTTTAACAAATACAATTAAATATACTTCTAACACCATTTTCATAGCCCGACTTGAATAACAGATTTTTTTACTAAGCACTTAAATAATGCAATACCAAAGTTGATAAAATACGATACTATGTTAATCAACATTATTAAAAATATGACGATCGCGAATCTACAATAAAAAAAGGAATTTCGTTTGCTGTAATTCAAACTATTTTTAAATTATTTTATCTAAAAACTATGTATTTTTATGACCTATATACATATTTACTTGGTTATTTATACATCATTATTTAGGCTCTAAAATAATATCGAAAGGTATGCAAGTCGGGCTTTGTGTCTAATTATTCTACCGCACAAACAACTACAACCTTACAACAATGAAATTAATGTTCAATTTCCAACAAACATCACTACTTTATAAATGTCTTAGCACTGGTCATTTAAAAATCACTCTTATAGTCTCGCATATAAAGATGTAAATACCACTTTAAAGATTCATTTTCTGACGGCGAAATAGAACTCATGCACAATCAAAACAGTATAAAACCTTGTCAAAGTAAAGATGGCTCAACAAATAGCGTCAAACCGTTTCAAATTAGATACTCGCTTTAGGTCTTTCTACTTCGACAAAGTTGCATACTCTTAAGTCAAGTGTGTGTCACACAAGACACACAGTGGCATGGTCGTGGTCATGGTCGATAAATATTACATTTTCCAGGACAATTTTACTGTCATTACTCGTAATAATGTCACAAAGTTTATCGTCACTGAAAATTACATTAATTTAACGATTTTTTCCCTAACGCCATAGCAAATGTCACTTATTTCTAGTCACACTTTGTCACTTCACTTCTATCTACCGTCACTAAAGCCTATCAGCAATAAGTTTTTCGGCACTTACAGTATACTCTTTACGGCCTCTAGGGCCTCTTGCCTCTAGCTGTCCACATGTTCCGGCTCCAGTTTGGTCCCGGGGCGAATCATCACCATTTTCTCCTCAGAGTCCGCTTCGTTGTGAATGGTCTCTATCGTTAACATCATTTTGTCGTCACAACTGTCGTCACCAGAGTCCGAGTACATCGATTGGGTCGATGTTGCTACTTCCTGTAATTCGGAAATAAGAGTTATATTAAGCAGCAATAAATCATGGTAATTAATTAAATACTACTATTTCCACAAATAGTAATATTAATGACTAGCAGCGCCCCGCGGTTTTACCCGCGTTGTACCCGTTCCCGTGGGAATTTCGGGATGAGAAATAGCCTATAACCTTCCCGTTGAATGTGGCTATCTATTACAAAAAGAATTATTCAAATCGGTTCAGTAGTTTCTGAGATTAGCGCGTTTAAACAAACAAACAAACAAAACAAACTCTTCAGCTTTATAATATTACTAGCAGTGCCCCGCGGTTTTACCCGCGTTGTGCCCGTTCCCGTAGGAAATCCGTAATAAAATGTAGCCTATAGCCTTCCTCGATAAATAGACTATCTAACAGTGAAAGAATTATTCAAATCGGTTTAGTAGTTTCTGAGATTAGCGCGTTTAAACAAACAAACAAACAAACAAACAAACAAACAAAACAAACTCTTCAGCTTTATAATATTACTAGCAGCGCCCCGCGGTTTTACCCGCGTTGTGCCCGTTCCCGTGGGAATTTCGGGATAAAATGTAGCCTATAGCCTTCCTCGATAAATAGACTATCTAACAGTGAAAGAATTATTCAAATCGGTTCAGTAGTTTCTGAGATTAGCGCGTTTAAACAAACAAACAAACAAACAAACAAAACAAACTCTTCAGCTTTATAATATTAGTATAGATAGTATAGATGATCCATGGTGTGGAATAACTATAAAAGTAAGTTCGAGTAGGTTAGTGGCCAACCCTGGTGTCAGAGTTGTTAGACCGCCTAAAGGCCTCCAGTATGGTCTGTCAATTGAATTAACCAGATAACATGCCCTCCGAAGCACTTTAGCGCCCAGATAGGAATGCCACAGCCTCCGTGGTCTAGTGGTTTGACCGCTCGGCTCACGATCCGAAGGTTCCGGGTTCGATTCCCGGTGGGGATATCTCACAAAAATCACTTTGTGAGACTGTCCTCAGTTTGGTTAGGGCATTGCAGGCTGAATCACCTGATTGTCCGAAAAGTAAGATGATTCCGTGCTTCGGAGGGCACCTTAAGCCGTCGGTCCCGGTTACTTTCTACGGATAGTAGTCGTTACATGAGCCATGCCAGAGGCCTTTGGCGGCTCTATAACTCTGACACCAGGATTGGTCAAGTTGACCATCCACTCGATAAGAAGAAGAAGGAATGCCACTATCGGCCACCCATCCAAGTAGTGGTCGAACTACACGTTGAACAATCGCAATAAGTTGATACCTATCTTTGTATATATAATTCTACTGTACGTATGTATGCCACTGAATTTTTGGGTGGCACCCTGGATGGTTTAGATTCACAGTAGCGACATCTATTAGGTCGCGAGTGGAACCACCGAGCGGGACAGCTAGTAAGAATATGTTATGTCCATACCGTGATCCGGTTCTTGGTGTGTATGCGCACGTGCTTGGCGAGGTGGTCGGAGCGCATGAACCGCTTGCCGCACTCGGGGCACTCGAACCGCTTCTCGCCCGTGTGCGTGCGCCGGTGACGCTGCAGCTCGTCCGACCGGGTGAACCTGCGTATTAAAGGTTAACGTGAAGTTTGTAGTATACTGGCGTATGAAGGGTTGACGTGAACGTTTTGGTGATACGGTTATACGGTAGTGTCCGCGGTTTTACCCGCGTTATACCCGTTCCTGCGGGAATTTCGGGATAAAATGTATCCCATGTGTTATTCTGATGTATAACCTGTATTACTGTAAAGTTTCATCTAAATCCGTCGAGTAGTTTGTTCGTGAGTTATCGTGAGGGTTGTAATATGAGGGTTGTAGTATGCTAGCGTGTGAAAAGTTGAGGTGAAGTTTTGATGATACGGTTGTAGTAAGAGTGTCCACCGTTTTTACCCGCGTTACGCCTGTTCCCGTGGGAATTTTTGGATAGAAAAATAGTGTATAGCATTTCCGTTGAATATGGCTGTTTTATAAAAATAATTATATAGCGCGTTCAAACAAAAAAACTGCTTTATTATATTAGTATAAATTGGCAGTGCCCCGCGAGCTTACCCGCATAGTACCATTGTAAACACAGAGTAGCCACAAATCTTTCTCTTGAGTTACTCTATATGTTGGTGAAATCCGCATGAAAATCCGTTCAGTAGTTTTTGAGAAAATCGATTAGATACAGACAGCTTTTCGCGACTTTGTTTTATAATATGTATAGGTAGATAGATGGGAGATGAAAGCTGACACCAAGGGTTAAATTAAGCTTATCGATGTTTGAATTATTTTTATTATAGAATACGGTTAAAACTGAATGCGACGGGTGAAGCTGGGTTATAATGATGATTTACAATGTTACAATTTATAATATACAGGTTTCATGATTCATAATGATTCATTTCCATGATGGTTAAAGGTTAGTTTTACTGTCAAAGTTATAGTTTGTTTTAAGAATACGGGCTTTCACTGTCAGAGGCCTTTGGCGGCTCAATAACTCTGACACCAGGATTGGTCAGATTGACCATCCACTCGATGAAGAAGAAGAAGACTGTTGTCATATCATTTATATCTTGTCTTTTAGAGAAGAGATAGACTGGGAGAGAGAGATAGACTGTCCACCATACCGTTTCCCACAAAACAGCCAGTTACATAAGAAGGGCCGTTCGCCGGAGTGCCAGCGGAGATGCGCGCGGAGATGTGACGTCTTGCCGTAAACTTTGTTGCAGCCGGCGATGTGGCACACGTGTTGCTTCTTACGGTCCATTATACGACTAGAAAGGTAAAGGAAATGTAAGGAAAATATACTACTGCACCGCAAAGCCGCAAACTGCAGGCAGCAACCGCAGACTGCAGGCGGTTTCTATGAGTCTCTATAAATTTGTTCCAAGCGCGGCGTCAATGCGAGCTGCAGTCGCGGCACGCAGCGACGTTAAGCATTGTCTAACATTCTGTTTCTAGCGGGGGTTTGACTAAGTGAGTTCGTGTAGGTTAGTTACCAACCCTGGTGTCAGAGTTTTAAGATTGCCTAAAGGTCTCCGAGTGACTGATTCATCGTTTTACATTGCAGCAGCATTGCTGACTGCAACCGCACTGCTGCCTGCGGTCATTGCCAGAATCATAAATCTGGCACAAACACCGCGCTTTTTATGCGTATATTGGAAATCTTAAAACTCGATCTTTTCTTAATAATAGTGTCAAGTCAAGTCATTTCTAGAATATGTGTGATGTGTATTGATGTAGTGATGTAGTGATGTGAACACTCACTTTTCGCCAGTATCGCAGTTGGGGCAGGTGCAGGCGACGCGCTTCATGAGCCGCTTGTTGGGCGGCGAGGCGGCGCGCGGCTTGTTGTCGCACTCGGGCGACGCGGCGCCCGACACCGTCACCACCTGCCACTTGCCCGGCTCGTTCGGATCTTGTTGGATCTGCTGGCCTGAGAATGAACAAAAGATTCAAATGTTAAGCTTTGTTCAGATGACGCGTATATTTGGGTAGTCAAATTTAAATTTCGAGCACTGGTTCGAATGTCTGTCGAATAGCCAGATTCAGGATGCGCTAATCAACTCTGTTCAGTATGCAACACTGCGCGAGTTCTCCTTTGACGCGTCTATAAAACTCTTTGCGACCTGACTCAAACTGATATCGACTGGCCACCCCACAACACACGGAGACCCAATATTCAAAGATTTATCCCGCGTAATGTAGACCAAGCTTGAAGTTTCCCAGTAATAGCGACCACGGCAGGCAATCATGACAAAAAGCAAAAATACTGACACTAAATCTCTGTTTGTCATCTATTTGACTGTATATCTTACAGTCAAATAGCTGTCAAAGTAAAGCTACCCTTACCTATAACAGGCTGTGCTTGCTGCGTCTGCGGTTGTTGTTGTTGTAGCTGCGCTATCTGTACTCCAGGCAAGCCCAGCGCTGGTACTAGCTGCACTGCACTGCCTAGACCGCCCACGCCCAGAGTAGGCACCTGGAACATAATGTTACATGTATACTTGTAGAAATTGGATGTTTACACGATACAGTCAGCTCATGAAAAGTAAAACACACTTAGAACTTAATCAAATATATATCTAATACCTACTAACATATCAATGAGAGTTTTCATATTAAAATTACCTTAGTTTAGTTATGATCCATCTACATTATATTTTTTCTTACGAAAGTTAAAATTCAACCATCATGACTGGTTTTCAACAAGATTTCAACCAAAGACAACTTTTTCTATTGAGGAAAAGGGCTCAGTAAGGGGTAAGGATGGGATGCAATCACTAAACCTTTTTCCTCTTCAGAAGGAATCGTCTTCGGCTGAAAAGTCACATTTAACTCTCGTAAGAAAAATAGAGGGTATCTATGGTTTCGTACATTACTAGCCGCCGGTATGACGGTGACCTGCTGCCCGCCGGGCGTGGACGTGATGATGGTTTGCTGCTGTTGCTGTTGCTGTTGCAGTCCGGATGTGTCGGCCTGCAGCGGGTTGGATACCGCCTTCCGTGGCAGCATTAATATTGTAACGTTAGTCAATACATGAGGTATGTAAACAGATGTTGTTATAAAGTATTGGCGTTTCGTACTATGCATGGCAAAGGCCTCTCGCTCTCTAAGGCCTTTAATAATAAATGCGGTGTAACTAAGACACTGTTATAAAGTGTTTTGTCTCTTTTGCTCTTCGGAAAATTGCGTATGTCAGAAAGTGACAAACCATTGGATAGTTTAAATGTTCTTAACACGCGTTTATTATTATGACCCTAAAGGTTTACAGTATTAAACATAAATAAAAAACTTAAACTAAAATAAGTACATAATTATTTTCAGGAAATGGAACCAAAACAGAGGAATAAAAAAGGAATTTACAACAAAATCATACAAAAAAAATTAAATTTTTAAAGAATTATAAATCTAACTTAAATATTAAATTACAGTAAATTAAAAACTAACAAAACCAATAATAACAATACAAAAATAAATTATAATAACCAAAATATGCACTAAATCAAGTAACAAAACAAATGAACATTACTTTAACAAAATTATATAATTCCACTCAGAGTGACTTCTTCAATCATCAAATAAAATATATTAGTTCAATAACTTTAACAACTTTACTGACCAAAAGAAAGTATGTGATCATTTATTGATTTAATTATAGTCTATAGATACATATAAGAATCAATGC
Source organism: Cyclophora punctaria (assembly GCA_951394245.1). Classification (NCBI taxonomy): domain Eukaryota; kingdom Metazoa; phylum Arthropoda; class Insecta; order Lepidoptera; family Geometridae; genus Cyclophora; species Cyclophora punctaria. The sequence continues at coordinate 9,728,992 of OX596170.1, read as the reverse complement.
CACTTTTCGTTGTAATTTTATAACTCAAGAACTCACGGGCTCACCTATCCAAACCAAATGTTTAGGCTTTGTTCGGACTTTTTAGTAGATGGTTTATGTTAAGTTTGCACAAAATCGGTCGAGCGGTACAACGCAGGTAAAACCGCGGGGCGCAGCTATGTGTATATATCTTCGATCAACAATACACAACTAGATGTCGGGTCCGCGCAAAAAATACGTCTCGGTGACTAACGCCTCATTTGAAAAGTGAGGCGTTATTCTCACTTATATTATTCATAAGATTTGCTACTTTATTGCTAGGTGTCATGGTTGTAATTAGGTTGAACTTCGAACTGTTTTTAAACTTTTGTTTCAGTTCGGTAGTTAACATAATAAGCTGTCACACGTCATCCACGCGGACAATATTTAGCTTTGATTTTGTACGTGACCCGATATCTAGTTGTGTATTGTTGATCGAAGGTATATTATATATAACTTATCTGATGATTGAAAAATTGACCCGTAACGTAAAAGTAAATTAAAAAAGCAGTCTGTAATGTAATGTCCCACTGATGGACAAAGTCCTATCGCTAACTGAGTTCATTATAATTCAAGATAAAATGAAAATCATTTTACAGTACATACCTGTAAAGTTATAGTGGCTGGTGATCCGGACCCACTGTTAGATGATTGGTTATTCTGCGCTTGCTGAAAAGGGATGACAAAATATACTGTAGCTATTATAAGGTGATCTAATTACAAATGGGAAATGGCTCTTTTACGACCGAATAATCAATCTACAAGGTACACAATCGCATTCATTTTTGACAACTATTTGCCAAATTGTATAAAATTGAGGCTTGCTTTATATGAAACTAGCAGCGCCCCGCGGTTTCACTCGTGTTATACCCGTTCCCGCAGGTATTTCGCGATAAAACGTAGCCTATGTCCTTTCTCAGGCTCTGGACTAACTGTGTACCAAATTTCATTCAAATCGGTTCATTCGTTTTGACGTGAAAGCGTAACAGACAGACAGAGCTACTGTCGCATTTATATATAACTAGCCGCACCCCGCGGTTTCACCCGCTTTGTACCCGTTCCCGTGGGAATTTAGCGATAAAAAGTAGCCTATGTCCTATCTCAGTTTCTGGACTAACTGTGTACCAAGTTTCATTCAAATCGGATCAGTAGTTTTGGCATGAAAGCGTAACAGACAGACAGACAGACAGACAGAGTTACTTTCGCATTTATAATATTAGTTAGGATTAATATTAATATTAGTCAGGATATTCAAACGACGATATAAACTACTTATTACAAAATATTTGACAAAAACGATGGACACTCAATGTCCGTCCAAGCTGCACGTTGGTTAATCACGATAAATATTGCTTATTAATTTACTCTCTCTCTCTCTCTCTCATTTGGTGATTTTACATAATGTCTGTATTACCTGAACATTAGCCAGCGACGCGATTTGTATCTGCTGTATTTGTCCGGAGGGCGTGAGCACATTGGCCACTTGCGGCTGGGCTTGCATCTGAAATAAACAGTACTGTATGTTTACCAATATTATATTACATTTATTATGCTTTGGCAATTTATGTAAACGAACCTTTGATTATACGAATTTCATGTTTTTATCTAAAACTACACACGTTTCGATCAATATCAATTGTTTGCCACACACTATACACTTTTTCCTGAGTTCTAAACACGGAATTCATGAATTTTATTAATTTTTAACATCATATTATTAACAAAAGAAAACATTTGAGGTTAGGAAAAACAGATAGTGAAATATGTACTCATTCTTTGACTTTGGCTATAGTGATGAGCAAAGCAAACAAAAATATACAACAGAGTATGAAATCAACTAAGTGATCGATTGATTGAATGTTTTCAACTCATTCGCACCGTTCATTGTAGTGATTTGTTTCTAACAGCAAAATGTCACAAATCCATACCTGTTGCAACTGGGGTATGATCTGTAAGTGCTGCGGCGCGTGTACAGGTAGGTGTACAGTCTGGTACACCGTGTGTCCGTTACTGACGGACACGGGTACTTGCACGGGTACCATGCCCATGCTGCCGACCCCGCTGACTCCGCTGACACCGCTCACTCCGCCGACTCCACCGCGAACGGCTACTCCACCTCCTAAAGACGAAATTTAATTAAGTAGGTGTTTACACTTGACTCTATGGTTTTTATAATGTATGACTTATTGTCATTTAAACATACACTCTATTTTTTCTTTCGAGTCTTAAAATCTGGACTAATGTCGTCAATTTTCCAGCCGAAGACGATTACTCCTGAAGAGGAAAAATATTTAGAGATAGAGTAAGAATGAAAAAAATCACTAAACCTTTTCCCCTTCAAGAGTATTTGTCTTCGACTGGAAAATTTACGATATTAATCCACATTTTAAGACTCGTAAGAAAAATTAGAGTATAGTTTATTTTCTTTAGCAACATATTCCATTATCCATTGTGGAGGACTCCTATCAAGTAGTGGACCTTATTTTAGTCCTAATACCATTTCAGTACTATAATGGATATATGTTTGCAACTCTTTCATGCAAAAACTTTTGAACGGATTTTAATGAAACTTTGCAGAAATATAGCTTAGACATTAGAATAACACATAGCGTACGTCTTATCCCACGGGGAAGGAGCTAGTTGTACCATAATAATAGATGTCATTCTTTTTATACTATAGATGTGAATACGACTTAATTTGATTGCTTCTCAACCGACTTTTGAAAAAAGAGAAGGTTCTCGATTCGTTGTAATCGTTCTTAAAATAACTTTTTACACAGTGCATCAAAACTTAAGTAAACCGCAACCAAAAAATAAGTGCTCGCTTGTGATGTTTCAGAGCTGCTTATGACAATGAGTTACTTTCAACACCAAACCCATGATGTGTCAACCTTAATACTAAAACTAAGTTGATTAATGAAAGTGAAATGTGATGTATGATTGCGACAGCGCACTAGATGAGAATGGTCGAAGCAAATCATAATTAAAATGCGAAACAAAAACGTTACGTAAGCTTAGGATTGTGAAAAAGGAGAGAATTTACTTAGAAATGTTAGAGGTAAGAAGTAAAAGTGATGGCATGTAACCCGCAACTAGGGAATGTTAGAGTGAGAGGGAAAAACGGTTACACGGTTTCTGTCGACTTTCTTGTCCATGGTAGGGCGAAGGTTCACGAAGATGTTAAAGTAAAAGCCGTAAGTCATAATCTTCATCTGTTTTTCACTGTCTCATCTCTGTCTTTTTCTCTTCTTCGTGCTAGAGGGCGTTGTCCTCTGAATCTACGTTTACATTGATCCAGTAAATCCATTTCGTCTTTTAGCTTGACCCTTCTTCATTTTCTTCAGAACTGGAGCATCTATAATCGCTAAAATGTGGTTTACCAGCGTGACCAAGTTTGCCAGAACAGAAATAGATACCGCCTGAACAGGACTCTTTAAGTTGTAAATCCCGCATTGAGACTCGAGAATCCACTTCGGTAAACCTTTCCTAAGTTCCGGTTGCCCACTTAGACTTCCCGCAACATTCCTCGTAAATTCTCTCGTTAGACAAACCTTCAGTAGAGGTGGGGGGTTTTTCTTCCTTGGGCGGCCCCTTGTCGGCGGGCGGGGCGGGCGCGGGCGCGGGCGGCGCCAGCACCAGCGGCCCGCCCAGCGCGCTCAGCGGGATGGACAGGTTAGTGCCGGGGATAGTCAGGGTCGCCTGTTGCTCTGGCAGCCCGCGACCAAACAATATTAGTATGACAAGTAATGGCATGCGGTGGGGGGGTAGGCTGGGTGCAGCATTGATAAGGATCGACCGGCTCGGGGAGAGTTACTGATTTACGAACGATTGAATAGTACTGTCAACGTTCGAGCATCTTGCAAGAAGAGTATAGGCGTGTATATTGGGGGGGTGTCAAGCAAAGATAGAGGGGGAGTCAACGAAAAACAGAAGAGAGAATTTAGTAACGTTATCAAAATCACAGTTTTCAAATGTTTCACTTTTCACTGTATTTTTTCTTGGTCTTTGGTTTGGAGACGTGAATTGATTTTCGCCACACAGCTTACTTCCACTAAACCTCGATTTCCTCTACGAGCGGAGCAAAATCACTAGTGTATCCGTTTATATTCATTGCATGTAGATTATACAAGCAAAAATACTATTCAACCCTTAACTCCTAGTCGTGTCATAAATGGGAATATGACACGACTTTTTTTCTTTTGAAATAGTGCTGCACCCAACCATCTCTTGCAAAGTAACGAAACTAAATGAAACACAAGTTATTACCAGAATGATAAACATGCTAGTGCTAAAGTGATGATAAAATGATGATGAATGATGATAAAGCAAAGCATAGTGAAGTGTTTAGTCCAGAAGCAATCCCGAAGCTATCACGTAAAACCAGAGACAAGGGAGTCTAGTTTAGTCTTTACCCTATCATTTAAAAATTGACTTCACACATACCAGAGACAAAATTATTCTGTAGATAGCCTACCTAGATAGTTTAAAAGTACTCACACGGGTTTTTTCGCGTTTTAGCCTACTTAGAGCCTATTTACTGCCTATTTACAATTAAAAAAGCAATATGGATTTGAAATAAATAATTTCATAAAACAAGTTTACAAAAAATAATGGTATATAAAATGATTGGCGAATGGTCTTGAAATAAATGAGTTAATTACATAATTAAAAGATTGTAACTACAATATTCAAATGGTAATATAACAATAATTGAATAACATATTAAGTACTTATTATCATGTTAATTTAGACAATTGTATGTATGTGTGAAGTAATACTATGTATACTAAATGTTGATATCAAAATGTGTCACAAAAACATGACACAAACACATTCATGTATCTACATCTCCTGTATGTGTGAAGTGACCAGTATATTTACATGAATTATATTTAATCTTTACCTGTGGGTAGATGCATGACATTTTGCAGGAAGCCCGCTTGAAGCATGGGCGTTCTCACAAGCTGCCCATTCACAAGGCTCACTTGACCCATGCCAGAGAAGTTCTGGAATGTTACGAATTTAAAATCTTTATATAGAAAAATTACGTGTCACGTTGTTTGTCACCGATTTTAAAATTGGTTTGCACGCCGTGTGCAATTTGATCCAACTTGAAAGATAGGATAGCTTACATCTCAATTTAAAGTGATTAGGGTGATCCACCCCTTAATTTTTATATGGCAAAATCGCGATTTAACTAAAACACTGTTATATCGTGTTTTGTCCTTTGCTTTTCGAAAAATTGCGTATGTCAGAAAGTGACAAACCATTTGATAGCTTAAATGTTCTTAAAACACGTTTATAAAAATGACCCATAATGACTTAGTTTATCATCTAACCTGTGCATGCTGCGCGGGTATAAACAGCGCATCTTGCCCGTCAACCGTGACGGCTTGCATCGGCGCGACGCCGCCGCCAACTAGACACCCGCCATATTGCTGCTGCAGTAACTGCGGGTGCAGCTGCACTAGCTGCCCGCCGGAGTACGAGCCTTCGGAGACTACACCGCCGCCGATTAGAGATTGCAGCTGCTGCATTGAAACCACCTGTGAAGGAAAGTTTTATAGAGTTTAATTGAGAATAAATGGAATTGGTTTTTAAAGAAGAAAAGTATGTAGGTAGGCAGATAGGGGTTAGTGGTCTGGCTTTATAAGGAATATCATTTTCGATATTGAACCGTCTAGATTCTAAAACAATTCTAGCCTACTTCAAAAGGAATCAAGACAAATCTTACGCTATTTTGTAAAGGCTTAGACAGCCTAGAGACAATTAAGTACTGAAGCTATTCTCATACTTTGTTCAATAATACACGTAATTCTTACCTGCGGTTGTTGTACTTGTACGCCATTAGGTACAGAGCTCGCAGCGTTTACTATCGCAGCTGATAATTCATTGCCCTGCAGATAAATAAAACAAATATGGTGAATACAATCTAGCTAGGTAATAGTTTCTAAGCCAGAAACTGGCTGCATGAACCTAGCTCCTTTAGTTGATTCCTTACTTTGCTACTCGATTTAGGTGTCTAAGATTGTGGAAACAAGGGTCATTTTTCCATGAAATTTCTTAAATAGTCAACCTCTTCTCTTCTAGCAGCGCCCCGCGGTTTTACCCGCGTGGTGCCCGTTCGCGTAGGAATTTCGGGATGAAAAGTAGCCTATAATCTTCCCGTTGAATGTGGCTATCTATTACAAAAGGAATTTTTCAAATCGGATTGGTAAGTTCTGAGATTAGCCCTTACAAACAAACAAAATAAGTAACTTCACCTCTGTATAATATTAGCATAGATTATGCTACCTTCCCTGGTTGCAGTATGGACCTGCACTCATAATGCCTATGCATTAGGCAAAATGCATAACAATATTCAAGGTGACACTCACCGACAACCCTTGAGCTCTCAACTGCTGCACGACAGCAGAACTGATAACCCTCAGCTGAGGTTGTTGTTGTTGCTGTTGCTGCAGATACTGTTGCTGTATTGCAGCTATTGTTGCTGCATCGCCTTGGACCTGGAATGATGTTGACTGTTGTTGCTGAAACATATTTTCTGCACATGCTTACTTACTGAAATGTTTAAATAGGTAAGTTCGAGTAGGTTGGGAGTAGGAATGGCCAACCGTTGTGCCGGAGGTTTAAGACCGCATAAATGCCTCAGATGTATGTAGGCGTTCAATTTAGGCAATGGCCTAATTATTAAAACAACAGTATCCCATAATTGAAGGTGGCTAGCGAAACATGGTAATGCTCAGATAGAAATGCCACTATCGGCAACCCATCTAAGTAAGGGTAGATGCTTACAAGTGACTTGAAGTTAAGCTAGTACTGCTCTATTTTATAGGCATTGTCGCTCTTAGTTGCTAGTTATTATATATTTAACAATATAGTAAGAACTAGCAGCGCCCCGCGGCTTTGCCCGCGTTGAGCCCGTTCCCGTAGGAATTTTCGAAAAACCTTTCTTAGTGTGTACTTACGTCACATGAAGAACATTCCTGCCAAATTTCGTGTTTCTAGGTGTAGCGGTTGAGGCTGTGCGTTGATTATCAGTCAGTCAGTCAGTCAGGACTCTGAATTTTATATACATATATAGATAATAAATGTGGGATTTAAGACCAACAATTACCTGTTGTATTAATTGTGCTTGTTGCTGTTGCTGTGCTTGTTGTTGCTGAGCTTGCTGTTGCTGAGCTTGTTGTTGTTGCACTTGCTGTTGCTGAGCTTGTTGTTGTGCTTGTTGCTGTGCTTGTTGCTGTGCTTGCTGTTGTGCTTGTGCTTGTTGTTGCTGTTGCTGCTGCTGCTGCTGTTGCTGCTGCTGTTGCTGCTGTTGCTGCTGTTGCTGCTGTTGTTGCTGTTGTTGTTGTTGTTGTGATTGTTGTTGCTGTTGTGGACCTAGAGTTGGGTGAAATTAAACTGTGCTATATTTAGTGGTTTTTGAGGATCGTCTGATTAAATAAACTAGCCCTCGAATACTAAAATATCAAATTTGGAGGTACTAAAATTCAACTATTTTTGATAATTATATTGTAGAAATTGATGGTTGCTTAATTTGAGGGGCAGTTGAAATCTGAAATCTGGGAAAATAACGTAAATGCGATCTACAAAATGTTCACACTAGCGCCATCTATTGGACCACCGCGCGTTTCAGCTAGTTCTCATATCAAAATAACTATTCATAATTCTTGAATATAAAGTACGCACTATAACGTTTACTATCAAATGAAAGACGTCAATTAGATAACAAATTAAAGTACAATATGGACATTGTAGGATTTGTAGGCGACGCCTGTCGTGGACATCGGCACAATGACGATTAATTGTTTTATTATTACTTTAATTGATATTTCGGACTCTCCCACACATTACAAACACAAATAGACATTTTAGAGTCCGTCCACGATTGGTGCAATCCACTCAAAACGTCGATAATTACAGTAAGCATTTACTTGCCTAAAAAAACAATATTTTGTGCCGCGAAAATAATCCTACTAATATTATAAATGCGAAAGTTTGTGCGTATGTATGTTACTCTTTCACGAAAAACTACTGGATAGATTTGGATGAAACATTACAGTAATATAGGTTATACAGCAGAATAACACATGGGATACATGTTATCCCGAAATTCCCGCGGGAACGGGTACAACGCGGGTAACACCGCGGGGCGTGGCTAGTACTTTAATAATACAAACAGTAAGAAATAGTTATAGTTATATTTCTCACAACATTCTGAACGAGAAGGAATGAAATAATTCCCAGCGGTCCACCCACCCGGTTTCTATCGGAATTTTTGGTTAACAGGCTACCAAAACCTCGTGCATTCCTCTCCAAGACTTAAAGCGTTTGTCCACCGCCGCCGTCATCGTCACGTCACCGAGAACAAGATGAAGGCGCCGAAGTAGCGGTAGATACATTTAGAGCGTTTTACTTTAGCCGCGTGTCCACCGCACATCCGTCATCCGAGCGCCGCGTCATATTTAAACTCGGCCCGAAATAATCTCGTTCTCGGTGACGTGACGATGACGGCGGCGGTGGACAAACGCTCTTACAGGGTAAAGGCTTCCCAAGACTGGATGGAATAATGAAAAACTTAGATTTGACTGCATATCAAAATACATTGAGTAATTTTCATAAAAGAACAAAATACTTCATAGAAAAAACGAAAAAAATCTTTCTCAAACGTGCTAACTAAAAAAATATTTAATATTAGAATATCTTTAGCATTATAAAAGCCTTTTTTTAAAAATCAAATACCATTTGATAAAACCAACACGATGTGCAGTAGTCATAAGTCATCATAACACATCTCTTATTAAATCAACCTCCTATTTTATGAAGGAAATTCCGAGAAGATTGAGTCCTAAGCAAATAAAACAGCTGAACGGTCAATAAAGTAATAATTTCTGTCATCTAATATAGATGGAATATAGATGCCCTTCTCCGTCTGAGTATATTACTCAGAAATAGTTACCAAGTTTTACAGTTCCCTTATTTAGCACAATAAACATGACAAGACCTGATTAGACAAATATTGAGCGTTGATTGGTCCAATATTTGAAATTGGAATTTGACCAAGAAGAATACAAATTACCGGATTCTGTGTTCGCTTAAAATCTATACTAGTATTATAAAGAGGTAAAGTTCCTAACTTTGTATGTTTTTTTATTTGTAAGGGCTATTCTTCGGAACTGCTCATCCGATTTCAAAAATCTTTCGCCTGTCGGTAGAGTACACTTTGGGTACGGACATAGGCTATGTATTATTTTAAAAACATACTGATATGCTATTGGCTCTTATTGGCTCGAGTCTACGAGTCTCGTATCATAACCCCTTGGTTGATAGACTTCATTTTTTTAACCACTTACTAAAATGCGGTTGGTCCTTGTTGTCCTGTTGGTCGGGCCCCATGGCGGCGGCTCCGAGGCGACTGCACGTCGCCGCAAGGAGCGCTAGGGGCGACTGCGACCCACTGCTTTCCTGTAATATACACACATACGTACTGTAAACAAAGGTTTAAACTATATCAAAGTTGTTTTTTAGTTTGTTTGAACGCGCTAATTATATAATTATTTTTGTAATGGATAGCAGTCCGCATGCTCAACATGAAGTTTATTTTCATCCCGGATTGCCCAGGAAACGGTCACAACGCGGGTAAAACCGCGGGGCGCAACTATTTAATGTCACAAAGTTGACCTCAGACCTCAGAGCAATATTAGCCAAAGGTCAACTTAATGCCCTCACGAAGCAAACACTTAGCCCCTCCCGGCGAATTTAATATCAAATTGCAAATGTTTTAATAGGTCTGCTGTTCCAGGCAAATCTAACAAATCGAACCCGACAAAAAACGAAACAGACAGTTCTAAAAGGCGTAACTAACACGGTTTTCAACATATGTAGTTTGTGATATGGCATTTTTATAATAGAGATGAAAGTGTCGGTATACGTTTCAAGTTAATACGACTGGTAACGATCGGAAAGTAGCGCTTGGTAAGATCTGCTTTGGAATCCCAGAGATGCAACCTTGTCAAAGAACACCAATCTTAAGTGAGAATCTCCTTTTCCACTGGTTTCTTAAGTTTACGCGAACATTACTTATTTTGCATTGAAGCTACGTGTACGGATACACTTCGCTTTTATTAGAGTTCACCCGCGACCACGAGAGGTGCATTCCCCTCGAAACGTTCGGGAAATAAAAAGTAAGTTATTACTTGCTTTATTAACTTTCTAACACGAAAAAACCCGTGTGAGTACGTTTAAACTTCGCTTTTAATTAACATTTTATGTCTGGCGTTTCGGCCCCTTTACAGGAACCGTGGTCACAGAAGACTGAGATCTTATTTACTGTTTTATATAATGGCTACTACTCTGGTGCACTGCAAGAGCTACCCTAAGAACGAAATATTACACTGGTGATCGTCAGTAAGACGCCAGTTTTTGTGTGCTCTCTCTTATGCTAGTTTAGTATCGGATGTCAACAACATTTGCTGGCAGCTAACTATATATACATAGACAAAATAAAAAAGAAAGATGAGATGAAAGGGGGTGGACATCTCCCCCTTCCAGACCATAGACAAAATGTGTTTTAATAAATAATTAACTTACGCTCCCCCCATCTGCCATATTGAAAGGTCACTGAATATTCTAAATCCCCTCCACTTTAAACATCTGTAGCTACATCGTTGAAAGATGTAACCGCCACATGCCAATTTGATCAAAATAAAATAGCACTACGATAGTTTGAGTAAAGGCAGGTCAGGGTTAAGCATCAGCACTGCTCTACAGCTCACACTACTTGGATCCGCGGACGATAGGAACCCATTTGAGGGCAACCGCGCTTCGGCGGGCACGATAAATTAATGGTCCGGATGTTTCAATCGTTCAATCGTCACACCTACGAGTATAGGCGGTCTATATACAAACTACGACATCAGGGTTGGATGACATGACGACCCTAACTTTTGGCCACACCAATCTCATCTTCATTTATAGACAGCTTCATAGTTAGGCTCTTAGCTCGTAATTCTCATTAAAATATCTTAAAAATGAAATTATTAAAGTACGAAATAGGCGCCAAAAACACAAACAATAAAATTTAAAATACGACCCACAATTCAAATCGATTCACCCTTGTCAACCCCTTTCACACATCCGTATTAATCCCCCTTTATGCTAAAAGAGCCTCTAAGCGGCAAGAAATAAAGATTAAATTCAAATGGCTACTTTTGCGCGGTATTTTTCTTCGATAACTTGAACGATGAGTGTAGTAAAATGTACTCTAACGTCATAACATTATGGTTGATGTTTCTTTGTAATGTTTTTAGCTTTATAAATTGCGAAAACAAAGGCAGCTCTACCGTATTTTACACAGCAGGCGATCTTTTATTAATGTAAATTGAACTCAATGTACGAGTGAGAGAATCGAAATTAGCACTTAACAAATGTAGTTAAAGATTGCCTAGTTAGAACTTAAGTTTTCATTGCGTATTTTTCTTTTGAACGATCGACTGGATTTTATAGATCACAAGTTAAAAATATTATAGAAAGTTACTTCATATTTTTACAATATTAACTTGGTTTTATTTAACTAAATAGTTAAGACTTAAAATTGGAGAAATGGAACTGGCAATTAAAAATAACAGAATATGGGTTAATAAAAACTCAGTATTTTTAATTTCTATTGACACATATTTCTATTAATTGCCTCAAAAATAATCTAAAATTGGCAGTTAGAACGAACCATTTATAATTTCGCTCATAACTTACAGTTCGCCTTACTTTCTAATAAAGACCTTAGCATTACGAGTTAGAGTTGATATTAGGTCATATGTTTATCGATATAATGCGTCTGAAAACAAGCGATGTCTGAAGGATGGGGTGATGGCCGGTGCAAGGTCACGGACGGAGTCGCACTCCCCTCGGATTGATACACACGAACCTACATATACGATACTTCTTGGTCATAGTATGAAATATTTTTTTTAAATTAAATTTTCTTTTCTTTCTCACTGTACTTAATACTGATATCTGAACAGCGGCAATTCCACATTCCATGGGATTTAGTGCTGTGATTTTCAGGCAGGCGAGTTCATGTTGATGTCATGCATGTATGGTAAAAAAAAACATGAAAATTCAGGTTGAAAATTATGAATTGTGGAAATTATGAATTGGTCATGAAAACATGAAAATTCCTTGAAAAAACTTAGATTATTTATTTGAAGAAAAATTGGTGATCAGCCGAAATCTACAAATAGATTACTACAGAAGATTAATTTTATATGAAATCGGGTAAGTGAAATAATGTAATGTCATACTACAGGAGACTTTGCACTGATGATATCAGTAGAATCAGTACAGGTGGGAATTATAAGTTTACTATTAATTGTAACATTTATATGAGGATGACGAATTTTCCACAAACGGTTCCAAAATAGATCCCATAGGAAAAAGATAACTGTTTACAATCAGCCATAAGTTGTGAAACATACCTTGAAATTATAATAGAACATTGAAATCAATTGTTTCCAATTCCCTCAATTTTTTGTTTTTAATAGCAACACTCTATTGTTTGTATTTATATCAATTAAAGGAAGAAAACGAATCATAAGTAAATTAAAACAAAACTAATGTTAACACTCTACTGCATCAACGGCTGCATGCCACAGACAACATTATATCTTGCATGTCTGCTCTCTATATAGGCATAGAGAGAAAAGAAAAACAAGGACAATTTCTTTGTCTCCATATTCATCTTAGCTCTACTGGAGGGCTTATACCAAGCACAATGTCTAAGTTTGAGCATAACCACTGCCAAACTATTTAACGGGCCAATAAGCATAGCATCATTTCTATGCCTTTATGTGACTGGTGCTATGCCAATGGTGTTATGCCAAATCGTGCTATAATGAAGAAATTTATTATCTCCGGTTGATTACCACCCGAGGTTATCAAAATATGCATGCGCAAGGCTTCATTGTTTGCTATGATGTCTAAAGTAAGTAAGTAAGTATTAGCCAGTAATGTCCCATTGCTGGGCAAAGGCCTCTCATCTCACTGAAGTTATCAGTACAGTGAGGAGGATTAGGCATAATCACCATGCTTGATGTCTAAAGGTGAAATGAATTTGTATATGTTATAGTATTGGCTAGTAAGGTTCTATAGTGCAAGGTAATAAATAGCTATAAGCTATTTTGGACCTAACAGAACCATTTTCTGTGAATGAAGTTTGTCAATATTTTTGTCGGCTTAAGGAAAACATGCATTTGAAACATACGAGCATAGTCTTAAAAAAATAAGAAAACACAAGGTTTATTGCATATAAAACATGCAAGAAATCACAAGTTTGATTGCAAAGTTTAATAGCCAATATGCGTTTCATATATTATGAGGTTAAATTCTGTTTCAATTATAATACTTAACTCAAGTAATAAACAATGCATTATTTTAATTAATTAAGTTTTTGTTATTTTCTGAATGTGTAAAAATAATTTGAAATTATTGTATGATGTTTAGGACAATTTTCATACCAATCAATGGGACATTTATAAAAGAAAAGCAGTAAAAGATTATAACAATTCAGCGTGGGAAATAACTGAGCATCCTACAGGCAGATGCCACAAACAATAAATAAAAAGGTGGTAACCATGTAACTGCAAATGTATAGATACAGTTTTTTATATGTAAATGTATACTGTATAGCAAAGTATAGATCGGAGGGGGAAATGTCACTCGCAGCGAAGCCCCTCGCAGTCTTCAAAGGGCGGGCGCCCGGCCCTTATTTATAAAAGGGAATCTGGGACGAACATCGTACGGACCAAATATTTATAAACTACACAAGTTTTATTTGTACAATGTTCACACTAACCTCTACACTGGAGTTACTGGATCTTGTTGAAACCATTTCATTAGATCCTAAAAAATAAAATTAAATCAAAAGAAATTAAAATTTCAAAATGTTTAAATCAAAATTCAATTTTCATTTTTCAAAATTTTTGTGCGAAATTTGACGGACATCCTATTGACATTGACATTATTATCAAACAAAATCTATAAAAATAAAAAGACATAGACAAATCATTCGGTCAATCGTATTTAATGTTGAACTGTTTCCGGTTGGTCAGGTTTCTGAGCTTAAAAAATGTTTTTATGGGTGCAATTCGAATCCAGAGTCGGCTCGGAGAAGTTTGTCCACAAAGTTTATTTCAAACAAAGTTGGCTGAACTTTGAAGTTGTAACAGCACAGACACCGTAGTAGTTGAGTATTGACACGCCTTTTCCTAACAAGTGCCGGGAGTCGTCGTACGCAAAGCCGCTGCCGCCCTTTGATCCACCCACCTCAAATCGCGTGACTGTGATTTTTATGCACTTGATTACAAACTGTCACACTTTAGTGTAATATTATATGAAATCACGCAGGTAAGTAAAATTATTGTTTCATGGCAACTTATTTGCATATCAATTAAGTAATTAATCGACGACGTATCATGATCGTAACTTATAAAATGGCTACCATCAGTATTTGCTAGTAGCAGTTGGCTTGATATTTATAAATTGCATGATCGTAGTGGTATGGTGGAAATAGTAATAGTAGATGTAATGATGGACAGAAATATACATAGAGGAACACTTGGATGCTATTTCGGCAAGGGAGTTACTTGTGACTCGGTCACAACCTCCTGCGTGTGGCCTGGCGGGCCCCACACGGCCGGGGCCGCACTCGCCCCGCCCTCCCCCTGCGCCGACCGACAACACCGCTGCCCGCTAGCGTCCAATATGTTACACAATATCACTGTATCCTTTCACTATGCACAATTACCTTATTAGATTTCTCCTCACTAATGTATTCCAAATGTACTTTTGCGGGCTCAGGCGACATTATCTACTTCACATTTAAAAACAAAATAATTTCTTTGTTCACTTCGAGAACACACCATCCTCACGACCGGCCGCCAAACTGCGGCGAGCAAACTGACGAAACGCGTCGCACGAACACGTTCGGCAAACTTCGGAGATCCGCCTCCTATCGCGGTCAGATTTGTTTCGTATTTTCTTAAATTTCATCTTATTTGACTCATTCACAAGGAAAAATAAGTGGTTTAATAAAATCTTTGAATATTTTCATGTACTATTTCATTGTTTAATTTTCTCAGCCGTTGGAAAGCTAGCTTATTTTGTAATTTTAAATGTTATTAATTCTCTTTCCATCTCTTTCTATTCACGACAGGTCTTGATTATTGGTAGGCAGCAGCTGTGCCTCTCTCCTCCTCCCCGTCGCGAGTGCGGCGCTGCCGCCCGATAATAATAATTGAAAGTAGGAAGGACGTAATAATGGGTGTATAACCTCGCGCCCGCGGCCTCCTTGGGCGGGCAAAAAATGCACACATGTCGTGCCAGTCGGCGCGCCAGCCGCATCGCCTTACAAGACGTGGCCTGTAAACAAACGATAAGCGTCCGTTGTTGCACTTGGCGGCCTTTGTTCACATGACTGTCCGTATCGTGTGTTAGATTACGACACACTCGATGTCTGAGAAATTTATCACCACCGGATCGAGTTCGCTGATTGCACGTGTACTTTATTGACTCAAGTCTTATTTCTACTTGTTCTCGGTTTCTAAGAATTATTTAAGTAGCTCACAAGAATCAGTTATTTATTTTCTTAGTAAAAAAATATAATTACATCTATTTTATGTTATCTGATATCAATAAAATAAATTAGTAATGACGAAGTGTGCTTATATTTTAAAATACAAAGACCTCGTTATTTAGCCTTATACAGGTTCGAAACGAGAGTGAAAGTTAAACCACGTTTTGTCAAGCATCAGACGCGTCGCTATGCCCCGAGTCCATTATGCACGAATGAGCAGCCCGTCCCGAGAGAGCGTGTGTCCGGGCTTAATTATCCACTCTTTGATTATTGTATTTTTAACCCAATCTATTGAGGATTAGAGTTTAGATTTCCTTACATAAACATTCTAAATATGCATTCTCAGAAATGCACTACAAATATTGCAACAACAATTTATTTTTAACCTTGAGAAGATGTATACAAGGTTGAGTTTCTAAAGTACATGTATTGGACTTAATTCTCATTCGTCATACATGATTCTATTATGGGTGTACCTAGAATGGTGGCGTGGCGCGGCGGCGAGGCACTTGGCGGCACGCAGTGCGGGTGACGTGATAGGGATGCCCAAAAAAGTGTATTGTATCGATATATCGCATCGTAACTGTATCGAACTTGGTTGTATCGATACGCGATATTATCGAATTCCTTTGTATCGATATATCGTATCGTAACCGTATCGCATGCCTTTCAATTAATATGCGATATAATTAGTATATTTCGTGCAAAGGGTTATGTTTTTAGTAGTTTTACTATATTATTTTATTTTGTAAAAAGAAACAAATAATTATATGTATTTAGTTTTTATTTAAAAAAAAATAATCACATTTGCCATTGATAAAAGTTTTGTTGCTCGAACTCGAACGGAATGAAAAAGGAAAACATAAACTTAACATTTATTAAGTGTCATATTTGACGGTACTACAAAGTCCAAAGATTTATTTAAATCTACCTCCAAGTCGTAAACAAACAAAAGCCGGCTGTTCTTGTTCCATAAACAATTTTGTCGATTATCTTATTATTAATAACAATATATTCAATGGCACTGTCTATTATCGTTTAGTGATGATGTAACTTTAAATTTTTACAAATTAATCACCGACATAGTTTGATACGATACGGTAATGCGATATTTTTATAAGACTGCGATATATCGAAGCGTATCGTATGGTCAAAATATCGAATCAAATATCGATATATCGTATAGTGCTGTATCGATATTCCGATATATCGTATCGTAACGGGCATCCCTATGACGTGATGCTGTTTGCATATTACCATTCAATTAGTAGACAAGGTATGAGAATGATGAAATCATCGCAACGCATTGTTTTAGGTTGTTCGTACTGATATACGATTCGATAATAGGTGCTCACGTTGTCCTGGTCGACTTTATTATTCCCTAAAAATAATATAAGTAAGTACTTACCTGTATAGCATCATATATTCAAATTCGCTTATTAAGTCCAATATGATGAAGTAATTCCTAGCCCACGTTAGTTTAATTATTGTAAAGGTTAGTAGTTTCTTGTTTGCAGAGAAGGGCATAATAACCAGTTCGATGGATTATACAACTTCTCGGAAACGTATTTATCTATAATTAGTTAATTTAAGTATCTGTTAAATTTATACGATATTACATCTCAATCTCATTCAAATAAATAGAAAAACAAGTTATTTTTTCATATTCCAAGTTTTCGGATACACTACGCTCTATGATCTAAACTTAATTCCCTTTCAATCTAACTTCTCAGGAAATAACATGAAATAGATACCTTAAGTACCAAAATGAGAATGTATTCATTTCGGAGAACTTACAGTTATTTAACAATGTCTCGATATTGTGTTACACTTCGTTAATACCAATATGATTGAGGCGTTGTTGTTTTATTGCGGTCTTTATCATCCAGCATTACGTCATTACCGGCGTCACTGCGGCACTTTATCTTATTTGTAGTTAATACCTATATGGTATTTTTTTTAAAGACATTGAGAGTAAAAATTGACCTTCTTATTATGAGCTCCAACGAAGTACAAAATTTTACCTCTCCATCATGGAGTTTGCCTTATTTTCCTGGACTCCGAATTCACTGCACCTATCCCTGGTTTTCGTGAGCGCGCTCCTTAGATTCCTAGCTTGAACATACGTTGATTGTTCCAATGACTATGGTAAAGAAGTCCTATTTACGCCTTTTAGAATGTGGCGAATAGTTTCCTTTGACAACAGGCTGTTGTTTTTCCAACTAATTAGGTTACTGCTTTATAATGAGTAATGAGTTATGCTTGGATGGCTCAAGTGGTTTAAGAGCAGACGGAAGCGGAAGTAACGATGGGCGGGCCGGACCGCCCGCGCCACCCGCCCCCACGTCCAGACACGCCCTAGCTCTTACAAGTTATGTTGCATCTCAAAACTAATTACCTCATTAATATAATATCTCGTTCATATCAATCTTGTCTTAATAAACTATATCAATGCATAACTTCAGAATACTCGAGTAACCATTAGTCAGCCCCGTCGTGTTATCGATTGATATCCCCTTCAACTACTCGAAACGTCTACGTTCCACGTATGGCGGGAAAAGCTTGAATTATGATTACTACCTACATAATAATGCGATACTATTCCTTTAAAACCTTGCAAAGCTATGTATGTTTAATTTTTTTCTCTGGATTTTTTGTAAATGCCTCACATAATCGTCGTTTTATTCAAAAAAATGCCTTCTAAAGTATACCGAAAATAGCATATTATAATATTTACAAATTAATAGAGACATTTTTGCAGAGGTCTATCAAGATTAACCTGATTACTGATATCTTATACTTATCATTTCCTCAGTTGAGCCTCGATACTTAATTGCTTCAAATATACAACTTAAGATTATTGTTACTCAGCTTACATTTAGTCTCAACCTTTACTTTTGTGTTGAAGATGCTAGCACCGTTGTTGCACTACCTACCTAGTTCTGTTATGCATGCCTTCCATCGGTCATGTCGTCATAGGTCTTTCCACAAGGTCTAAATCTTAAGGTATATTCTTTTGTTATTTATTTACCGCTGTAAATACTTAATATGCCTAAATAAATAAAGCATCAAGCCAGAACTGACCTAACCCACTTTCTAAATTATGCGGCATGCGGGATATTTTAAAGATTCAAGGTGTGTCGTTAGCGGCTGACATTAAACTTAAAGATACGAAACAAACTGTACCTAAAGGTAGTAACAGTAAATGACTAGTTTTCTTTCCTGCTGTCTAATTCTCTTCGATTTTTTTTCAGTGAATAGTTACGTAGTTAACATAATTACCTAAACATCTGAATGCGTCTTATTAAATTATAAGTATTAATGACATTTATTTCATTTGTGGTCAGATCTTACTTAGGTGCTTTCTTGCATTTATAACACGTGATTGCTCTTACCTAAGATTCAGAAATCTCTATAACTGGGCAAGCTACTCAGCAGTAACAGAGGAAAATAATTCAATCCATACTAACAAATCATACCCTTCAAATATCTTTGATTACGATGTTGGTTATGACAATATCATTTTACGATAAATTATTTTTCTAATTAGTGATAGTATAATCGTCTATATGTTTACAATTAGTAAGAATGCGGAAGAGACAAGCCCACCCACCGCCCGCCCGCGACTACGGCCCGCGGGGGCGTAACCGCCGCCCTACGCCGCGCCCGAGGCCGTTCCACGCGATATCTTTCCCGCCAAAACACTAGCCTTACTATTTATAAGTAATCATAAAATTATATACGTTTCAGAATAATTCACGAAATCTAAATTAAAGAAAAACATATTTTAGGGAATGTGTTTCCGAATATTGGAAACGTACAAAAATATTACATTATTTCAGAGGACGAAGTAAGTTAAACATAATAAACAAGCAACTGTTTATTCTAATATTTCAGGCCTGCGATGTAATGACGTACATATTTTTTTGGTTTCTTTTTAGTACTTGGCATTTAATTTGTAAGGCATATTGTTTTTTTAACAAATAAAATTAATGTTGTAAGTACATATGTATTATGCCAATACGTATTTTCTTATTTTATTTTAACGTATCATCAATGAATTAAAAAATACCCACTTATAATTTTTATTCAATAAAACTAAACACAAAGCGCATCGGATTTTCTATTAGCTTAGAGGGTTCAAAAACTGTGCGTATAATTAACCGGAAGTGGAAAATTCTAGAACGCCTTGCGAAAAAATTTATCACTCATTCGATATTGTCTATGTTTATTTTGGTGGAATTTTCTGACAGCATGACTTTCTTTACATATTTGCGGCGTAAACTTCCCTTAGTTTTACTTTAATTAAAATGGCACCAATGGCACAAATAAAAATTTGCTTATCACAAAAACAACAAGGTGTAGTAAAATGAGGGATTTGACATGTATGATAATTATCTGAATTTTAATATTTTGAAGCCTCCAAAATGGAAAGCGTGACTTTTGTTCCCTCTTCCGCTTATCGAAGCGGAAGAGGGAACAAAAGCAATCAAGCAATGCATCGGCATCGAGGGGATTCACAACTATTGGACTTACCTCCACATCCACCCTAGTTATCCTGTCCTTGGGTACGGTTTGGAATAAAATATGCTGACTGGTCGCTGCGCGCTGTGGCAAACTTTGACTATCATAACAGTAAGAGTTTGAAACCGTAAAAAAAAGAAGAAACTGAGACTGTCGTCGGTTAGAGAAGAAGAAAGCTAATATCAGAATGCATGCAGCCTAAGAACGTAAACTACAATACAAGCACTGCTTCTGTTATCGCACAGTCGGGTAAATATCATCATACGAACCGTTTATCTGTGCCGTTTATCTCCTAACAGCGCCATGTTAGCTAGGTACTTTCCATTATTTTTAATATGTCAAAGTCATTGTCAAACGGATGACAAACCCGTCTGACAAGTGACAATCAGCTGTTTTATTCGTTGTTGATTGTTATTGATACCCTGAATCATGAATTTCAACCAAAATCACAAATCAATTCAATACATTACATTAATTTAGTTTGATTCTAAATTAAAACAAATTAGAATCCTTAAGTACAAATAACACAATGGCTATATGGACCTGGGTACAGTGCCGTTTTTAATTCATTCGTATGTTATATATTAAATTTTTCCTCAAATTCTATATTTGTTAACTACCTTTTACTACAATTTCAGGGTGCTAACTCACATGGACAACTAGGCCTAGGTATAATGAATGAACAAATTGATAAACCTACCAAAGTTGCTATCGAATACCATGACAGAAATATAAAACAGATTGCTTGTGGTGGAGGTCATTCCCTATTATTAGATGATGAGGGAAAACTCTTTTCATGTGGATGGAATTCTAGACTACAACTAGCAACTGAAAGTGAACTGAACACCTTCCAAAGGACTTGGTCTCTCAGTGGTATTACATTCAAAAACATTGCATGTGGTTGGGAGTCTAGTTGTGGGGTGACAGATGACAATTTCTTGTTTGTGTGGGGCTCCAACAGTCATGGACAACTTGGGTTACCGAAAGACCATTTTTCTGTTACTGTTAAACCAATAAGACTACAGGTGGTAGCAAATGCTGTGTCCATGGGATTGAGACATACTGCCATAATAAATAGCAAAGGGGATGTTTGGGTGACTGGGTGTGGTAAGTATGGACAACTGGGCCTCGGTACTGACATACTCTCAGTCGACAGATTCACCCATGTTACTAAGATTGGTAAAATGTCCCATATTGCATGTGGTCAGAGACACACAGTAGCATGGAGTACAGATGAAAATGCCCTCTATGTGTGGGGAGACAATAAACATGGCCAACTGGTATTAAACACTGAGAAATATGGCAAAATATTTACTCCGCAGAAAATTGATATCGGTATCAAACAACCGGTAAAGAAACTATTGTCAGGATGGACTAATGTGTTGTTGTGGCTGGAGGATGGCACTTTGTATACTTGGGGGAGAAATAACTATGGACAGATTGGTTCCACACAATATGTTGGGGCTAAAACTTCAATTAAATTACCAGGTGTGTTAGTTCAATACTTTGGTCTTAATTCATAAACACTGATTAACAGCATTTTAGCTATGAAATGGTTTTTGTCTCTTTCCATCATATGGTTTTTCCTAAAGCAGAATGAGACAAAACACTTTATTATATATTTGTGTAGTGGCAATGTGTACTGACTTGCCTAGTCAGAGATCCCTGGAGTGATTCCTAGGTTATGTGAACCATTTTTCCTGTATAAAATTTGAACAGCTCAGGTTCGGAGAATACCTACCTGCAGTAGAGAAGTCCTTACTGAACTTCAGTGAATGTACAAGCTTTTACTCTGCTAATACTACCTATTTTTACTTTGTTTCAGTTTGTCATTAGTGTAACTTAACATTGTTTTTACAGATAAAAGACAAGTAAAAGATGTAGCTTTAGGATCAGAGCATACCATCTGCCTAGCTACAGATAACACACTATGGGCATGGGGATGGAATGAACATTCAAATACTGGCATTCAATCGGACAAAGACATTCTAACACCAACCCTAGTATCTATGGAAGGTACAGCTTCAATAACTCATATATTTACTGGAGGAGCTCATAATTTTATAGTCACCGAAACTGAAGTAGAAGATAGCGATTCATTTATAAGTATTGATGAAGGGAATGAAACATAAAATTGACATATCTTAAAATAAGAAAATATAATATTATAAATGTTGTATTAAAAATCTAAGTCATTATGGTGCTCATATTTTTATAATAAGAGATTACATTACTTGTTATGTTGACTCAAGTGTTTCTATTTCATTACCACATATTTTGCCATTGTTAGTACATGAATATGTTAAAATTTCATGAATTTTAACTTTAGCAAACAATAGTAGGAATAAAAACGATTTATTTTTAACTCAGATTTTATTGCTTTGACCAAAACTAGTTCATCTCTAAATACAATAGTGATGAGTCAGTTTACAAAATCGAAGGTTACTATTAATTTCATCATCAATATTATCCAGTACATAAGAGTTCATTAAACAAAACATCTTAATTATGTAAAGAGGTTCATTCATTAATACATTTAAAATATAAAAAGTGATTAATTTCTGAATACTACTGTTCAATAATTAAACTATTTTTTTCCAATAATAAATATTGAATTTAATATTTAGACATGGGGTTAACCTTTTGAGCGCCAATGTCGGCTATAGCCGACATACAACTCCGAGCCCTCCACGCCAATGTCGGCTATAGCCGACAAGAATTGTTATTATTATTTAACCTTATATTTGCTTAATAAAAGAGTATTTGTTTATCATATCTTATTTATTGAAGTAACAACGATATAACAATTTATTTTTAACTCAAACCTATCCATAAAAATAAATTGAATGGAAGATTTTTATACCAAAAAAGATGACAAAAAATACGTGCGAAATGCCATGCCTCCTGCGCCATTGTCGGCAAATGCCGACCGCTAGTGTTGTGCCAACTTTTTATATAATAAAAAAACCTGTATGCTAATGTTGAGAGTAAATATACAATTTTAGTATTATTTCATTGCACAAATAGCATATAATATTTCTGATACAATAAATAACATTATCGGTGCCCCCTGAGTGAAAAATTATTAAACTTTTTTACCACCCCACCATACAATCGATACAATCTACTGTGCCGTGTGCCCATCCTTATTCTATTATCTTTTATGACTGTCCTCTACGCCACGGTCGGCATTAGACGACGCACTCTGACGTCATCTGCGTACGAGTTACACATCTAGTGCTGTCCGTTGTTCGTTTGTGATAAGTTTGTTATCGTGCTCTAAGTAAATTACATAATCCACTTAAGTGACTTACCTCTTAGTTTTCTTTTCTGATTTTTTTTGCGTCTCCATTATTCTACTCGTCTCTCTTCTGTTTCAGTCAACTTGATCGAATGATTTTGTTTTAGTGTGTATAGAGAAGGGGTAAATTAAGCATTTATTTTTCAATAATGGAATGGGTGTTACTCATCCTTATTTATCAGAGTTATTAATTATGTAAGTCGTTTATTACACATTTTACTTTTGTCATTAAACATAATGAATACCTATTTGCCCTCTACGAAATGAATACAATATGTGGGTACCTATCTACTTTGATGTACCCGCCTTTTGGCAAACAAATATTATGTTATGTCTTTCCCACGGTGTTAAAATATAATATTATAATACATTTAAAAATATCGTTTTTTTACGACAGCACGTGTTGTACAGTTTTATGATTAACTATTGCACTCGTATATTCCATGAAAAGTTGGGAACAAAGAAGTAACAAAAACAAAAGATTTATGATAAATTTTTGGGAATAACGGCTTTTACTAAAGAACTCCTTAGAATAGGACCATCGCGTTAAAACATATCATTGTAAATAAAATAAGTAATTTTATTAAATATAATAAATAATGCTAAAATAAAAGGTAGGTATTACTCGATAAATGTAAATTATAATCTAAACGCGCGCGTCCCATCTCTAATAAATAGCGTGCACATAATGAATTCACCGACTGACCACGCCAATGTCGGCTGGGGCCGACAACATCTATTGACTAGTGCTGGGGTAAAGTTACTATGATATTTTTATTTGATTACTTATCTTCAAGCGACTTTGATGTATTAGTATTTGCTAAAATTACGAGCTTTGGTAAAATTACTAAATTACTAGTGTGTGGTTAAAAAAAACTTCAATAACAATATGTTTGTATACATTTACGCACTTTATTTAATCATTATTTAACCGGAAAAACACGTTTTCGACATGCTATTCCCATCCTTATATTTTTTTAGGTATTTATCTCTGATTTTTGGGGCTGGCGTGGAGGGCATGATTTGTGTTTTATTACTTGGCGCTCAAAAGGTGCTCAATAAATATGTGTATTTAGTCCACCCTGTCGCAGCTATTCAAATACATATTTAAAAGTCTAATAACCTGATGAATATATGAAATCATTATGATATTGCATTGCTTCACAATTTGATGACTAATACTTGGTATGTCGCAACGGGGACAGTTCATGTGTTCACAAGACTTTGGAGCTAGCAAATACACTAATAGAAAATACTTTAAAATCAGCATTCTAGGACATTTTATACATAGTAATTAAAACTATAAAATAATACAATAATTTTATAAACATAGCTAGACAAAATAATAATTTGGAAGTTAAGGGTGCTACCTCTTGCGTTCGCCTTTTTGAGTTTTGCGCTTTTCCTTCTTTTCTTCTTTCAATTGCTTTTGTTTTTCTCTGAAATTAACATATCAATTAAATGAGTTAAAGTTCCTTTTGTTGATTAAGCTATAGTAATGTAAGATGGTATGTATATTGAATTAAATAATATAAAATAAATAAATAAATATACCTGGACAAATTCACTCACGGTTAATTAGACCCAAACTAAGCTCTAAGCTTGTAATATGGAATATAACTAACTGATAGTACTACATATATATACACAAATACTTTATAAGAATATATAATTGACATCCAGACATCGTCGCCAACAACTATGTCTGCACATTTTGTTGACTCCGGGCGGGAATCGAACCCGCAACTCCCGACACAGTAAGCGCTCTCACTGGCACTGTGCCAACGGGCTTGTCTTTGAATTGGAACTAGAGAATAAGAACTAACCTATCTTCCTTATCTTTTTCTTTCTTCTTTTGTGCCTCCTGACGTGCATTCTCGCGGCGCTCCCGAGCTGCGGCCGCCACATCAGCGGCATTTGTATTTTTAACTAAATCAGAACCATCCTCCACTATTTCGTGCTCTTGGTCAGCCTAGAAGACAACATTATATAAAATATGGTCCTTGGACATGCCATAGGGTTAGGTTAGTTAGACTTGAATATGGAATTACCTCATTATCGGGCAGTTGACTATACTGGGATAAGATAGCTTCTCGAATTTTCTTTTCCTCATCTGTGTACTCCCTTCGTGTGGTGGTAGCCAAAGTCTGGGTGTCCAGCAATCTGGCTAATTGAGCATCCACATCGGCAGTGGGCTTTGATGCCTCTTCCTTCGGTCGGCATGATTCCCATTTGTCTAATATCTCGGTAACAATAGCTGTTATATCTTTTTGCTGAAATTATAATACATAAAATAACTTATAAACTTAATTTTGTTGTTTTAGAGACAAACTTTTGAGACCAGCCTACTCACAACAATCTCGGAAAGTATGCCCTCTAAAGCATCCTTTTTTTCATCCACACTTTCTTCTCCTTCTAAAATGCCTGAAATGTAAGAACCAAACACTCCTTCATCAGTATTCAATGTTCGTAATTTTTCTATCAACCACGGCTCG
This sequence comes from Cyclophora punctaria, assembly GCA_951394245.1. Classification (NCBI taxonomy): domain Eukaryota; kingdom Metazoa; phylum Arthropoda; class Insecta; order Lepidoptera; family Geometridae; genus Cyclophora; species Cyclophora punctaria. The sequence goes on along the minus strand of OX596170.1, from coordinate 9,703,023 downwards.
AAATCGCTCACCGCAGCCGCCATTTTGCAACCATAGTCAAATTAAAACCACAGACAAATTATAAAGATCAAACCACAGATCTAATCATCAGTTGTGTTTGTGTATTGGATGAATGCACTGATGAGGTCAGTGGATGAATGTTATAACGCAGCAGTGAGCAGACTGTGGTATGTGGTATGCTCATAATCTAATCTATGGTTTGATTGGTTTGGCATCTGTCAAATTTCGTGATTTGCAAAGTTTACGATTATTCGGAGTCATTCTTTGATTTTAATAAAAATAAATTACTTTTCTCCAATTTCCTAATCATGGCTCGCTACGACAGAGCTATTACAGTATTTTCCCCAGATGGCCATTTGCTACAAGTAGAATACGCTACAGAAGCTGTCCGCAAAGGCTCGACAGCGGTAAGTAGTTTGGTTAGGCGCTTGGTAAATCTTCGTTTATTTTTTGTTACATGTTGAATGATTTTACTATTTTCAGGTGGGTGTAAGAGGAGCAGCTGTTGTTGTATTAGGAGTTGAAAAGAAATCGGTTGCTAAACTCCAAGAAGAACGCACTGTGCGAAAGATTTGCCTCCTCGACGATCATGTCGTGATGGCATTTGCCGGTTTAACGGCTGACGCTCGTATTCTAATAAACAGAGCTCAAATTGAGTGTCAGTCTCACAAACTGACTGTTGAGGATCCAGTAACCTTAGAATACATAACAAGATACATTGCTGGTCTGAAACAAAAGTACACTCAAAGTAATGGTCGTAGACCATTCGGTATTTCTTGCTTGATTGGAGGTTTCGACTATGATGGGCTACCTCACTTATTCCAAACTGAACCCTCCGGTATATACTATGAATGGAAAGCTAATGCTACTGGAAGATCTGCTAAGACTGTCAGAGAGTTCTTGGAGAAAAACTACACACCGGAAGAAGTAGCCACAGAGAAAGGAGCAGTAAAGGTAACAACTCTTGGATTTAAAGTTTTATACTAATTAGTTAGGGTTAGAGACAGCTGGAAGAAACGGAGGGAGACCTTTGCCCTGGCCTATATACTATGGCCTTTTTCAGTACAGGCTATAAATAATCCTAATGTCTTCATGTATTCAATTCCAGCTTGCTATCAGAGCTCTATTAGAAGTTGTGCAATCTGGACAAAAAAATCTTGAAATTGCTGTTATGAGAAAGGGACAACCGATGCAAATGCTGGATGCCGACACAATCAACTCTTACGTATCTGTCATTGAAAAGGAGAAGGAGGAAGAGGCCGAGAAGAAAAAGCAAAAGAAGTGATAATTTTAATATTTTATATTTGCTTATTACATGCGTTATTAAACTATTAAGTTTTTTATTAGAAGCTCTTTACGAGTTAAGTAAGTCAATGGTCTTCGATATTTGAGAGTAAAGCTCCTTTAAGTCTGAGGATTCTTGAATATGACCCTTGTTGGTCATGATTTCATTTATCATTTGGTCCCAATCGCCTGTGTAATGGTCGGTAATGCCATCATGATTCTGAAATAATTTAATTAATGAATAAACTACAAATAGTACTTGGAGTCCACTTTCCTCAGTATTTGTGTGTGTAAACTATAAAAGCATGTCAGAGTTATTTACCTCGGCCATAGACATTATATCATTATGATCTTGGCTTATAGATGGCAACACACAGTTGAGAGAGCCATGCCCATTATCCTCACTCATTTTCCTTGTGAGCCCTTGTTCCATGTCAATATTGAACTCTGCTAGTAGTTCTACACATTTAGAATCTGCAGGCTCCGACTCCAAATCAGGCATACTCAAGAACTGATTGGGAAAAGAATCACTATTTTGCTGAGAATTATCAGTGAAATTCATAAGGCTGTCTTGACTCATTTTCCTGTGTAATAATGACAAAAAAAAGATGTATAAACAAATTTGAATTCCAATTAGAAATACATTATGAACAGCAATGAAGAAAACCTTACAAGCCACCACTTAATTTTATAAAACATAGTCTTTTCTGTCTGTTCATCATAAAGCAACTGAATGGTTTAAAAAATACATATATATCATAATTAAGAGTTTGGGCTTCTTTTCATACTAAATCTCCTACAGGAAGCTTATGAAAAAAAGTAAAAGTATATAAAAAGATGAAGTGTCAGTCCCTCTGCAGTTTTAAGGTCACTTCAATCTTCAAGGTGTTGGTACAGTGAGGTCAAGCAAACTTATATTACATCTATACTAATATTATAAAGAGGTAAAAATTTTAAGTTTGTTTGTTTGTATGTTCAAGGTTATCTCAGGAATTATCAGTCCGATTTGAATAATTCTTTTTGTATAAGATAGCCACATTCAACGGAAAGGTTATAGGCTACTTTTCATCCCGAAATTCCCACGGGAACGGGTAAAACCGCGGGGCGCTGCCTAGTGTATAATATAAATTTTAACGTATCAGTGACTAAAGACTGAAGAGTATCAGTGACTTCTGTCTAGTGGTACATTATACATGACAGAAATAATCTATTAGAAGAAAGAAATTAACTTCATTCTAGTGTGGCAGAAATGGAAGGCCTTTGTCCAATTATGGGATGATATGGGTTAACATAATGGCATCTATAGAATCTATGTTAAATCCATCAAGAAAATATATACTTATCACACTCCAATTCTTGCTCCTTAGCATTTTCCACCTTAACTTCAGAAGTTTCACTGTGATCAGTCTCTTGCTTAATGGCTGTTAATAGGATATAGGAAGAGAAGGTTAAACAGGAAAAGGTATATTACAAGGATAAAGATAGGAGGCATAGACAAACCACTTATGTCTTCAAGTGGGAATGTAATGGAATCTGTATTGGTGACTGGAGTAGGTTGGTTGGAAGGAGGATCGTTCAAGGATTGCCAGTCGAAGTCATTGTTATCATCTTCTTCATCTTGGGAATCTGTGAATCAAAAGAAAAACAAGTAAGTATCATTGAGTTACACCGCTTTTTATATGCCCTGAGCCTTATTAAAAGGAGGATACATTTATTCCATTAGAAAAAAAATAATTTACCTTCATATTCAAATCTCATACCACCCATGTTTTTGGGAGAGTTTTGCATAAACATTTCTTGTGCAGCTTTTTTCAGTGCTACCCGTAAGGCATGCCTGGCCTTTTGGAGTGGCGATAAACAATGTGTTTGTTCAATGGTATTGAAAGTATTGGTCTGGAAATAAACAACAAAGAACAACATTAGGTATATGAGTATTTATTTAAAATAATATTACCTAACTAAGAAGTTTGGGATCAAAAGTAGGTAGAACGAACTTACCTTGGATTTAAAAGTTCTTTTGATAGTCAAAGCTTTTCGAGTAATTTGATTCAGTAACTCAGGTCGTCCAAATTGGAAATAGTCGTGAACATATTCATGCATGTATGGATTACTTGAATTGCATAAAGGATCTTGAAGATGCGAAGTAACCTTGCGAAATCCATACAAATTCAATTGCCTCACGAAACTTGAAATGTTGGTAGTTTTAAATATCGAGTGATCACACTGGAGATAACTATGAAGAACTCGATAGTTTAATAATAAAGTTCTACCGGTTCCGCCCCATAATATTGCATCGGTACGCAAGTTCAGTAAGTACCACAATTTTTGAGGAAAACGCATTTGGAAAATTGAATTTCTATCTTCTTGCATCTTCTTTTAGAATGAAATAATTACAAGAGAAAATATTTTTTCTACGGAATCTTATTTATAAACTTTGTCGTAATATCTTAAATCTCGAATGATGCTGATAGACAACAAAATAATTGAAAATTTAAAATGAATTTTAATTTTGCCGCCTGCCCTTGTCACCTTGCTTGCCTTGCTTGAGCCTCTTGCTTGAGCTTTGACTTGAAAAAAAATGTCATTGTCGATTTGACAATGACATTATTAACTAAATAACAAATATCTTTAAATTCAAATCTTCTAATTCTGACTTTGGCAATGACAGTTTAATTTAATTTTCACTATTTTTTCACTAAAAAAAATCAGCCCCCGTCCCGCTCAATCAATGGTCTCTTTCCTTCAGTTCAGTTCTTTCAAGTTTCACGTCACTAAACTTTCTTGGTCTGTGTCAGTGTCACTAAACTTCATGCCACAATATTCAACAACTCCCTCCTCCATCCAATCAAACAAAATAAAAATACCAATTGTCGTTACATTGTGTGTGCTTGATTCATTTTCCTCGTATACCTTTGTTTGAACTGAAGATTGAAGTTTATTTGTTTTTAGTTATTTGTTCGGTACGTCTACAAAAAGTGTTTATTTTTGTAATCTGTCTTTACACGGTTTGTAAACATTGCCAAAGATTTGCGGGGAAATTATTGCACAGAACAGCAATAGTAAATATCTTTTAATTTTCAGGAAGTCAGCGCTGTAATTTGGAGTAACTGTACCTGCTGATAAACAGTTAATGAGAAATTTTGTGTATTTTCCACAAGCAGAATCCACAGTGAACAGTGTCTATAAAGATTTAATTTAAGGTCCAAGAAGGTCACAGAATTTCGTCCAGTTTTCATTTTAAATAATAGTACACTCTGGATTCCAGTCATGGATAAAGCAAGGTACACGTTTTGCACAAAATTATTCTATTAACCTGGTAAATTTTCAGTAATTTGGTTCAGCTTTGCTTGAACAAGTTTCATTGCATTCTGACCTGAAACTTGTTACATCACTCACCTCACGTACTTTGTAGTTCTTATTAGCTATTTCTATATTGTGTGAATTGTTTACACATTGTTTACTATTTCTGTAGCATTATATTTGGTACATTTACATTCAGTAAGTTTTTATAACAAAGTTTTGATGTTTAATACCCGGCTTAAAGAAGTGCTGATTTATGTGTCACTAACCTGTAGTTTTCCTCACAGATTCTCTCTCCTACTCCTAGAGCCAGGCGAAATATATTTTGAAGATTTTTCATGCACTATAAGTGATGTTCAGTCATTAAAAGATGGTAAACCCAGACAGGGTCGATTAAAACTATGTTCCAAGTCTCTGGTATTCGAGCCTAGAGATTGGAGCTATCCACTGATCAAAATGCATTTTAAGGATTGCCTCAACATTAGTACCATCCAGAGCTCAACCACAACAAATGTCATTAAAGTCAAAATCAAACAGTTTGCTGAAATGCTTGAAGATAACATACTGGCACCTTACAAGTTTATTTATGAAGAAAGAGAATTTTATATATGCTTTGATTTTGCATCTGCCGATGAGTGTTTGAGTCAAATGCAGCAGTTACAACGAGCGGCAACCTTACATGCTCCAGAACACAACAGTATGGTAGCAACAATACTGCATTCAAGGTACATGAGAATGCGGTTTGATCCGGTTATGATGGACGACTTTACTGAACAAATAGTATGTGAATTACAAGCAGAAAAGATATCCCCTTTGGTTAGACATCAAGGAAAATTGGCATTAACACCAACTACAATATATTTCCAACCGTTTAGTAATGTTGAAAGTGTGAGTATTTGTTTGTATTGTATTGATAGGATAGGGATGGGTAGATATTAGATTAAAGTAACTCTGAAATGGGCTAGTGTGCAGAGAATATCCAATTATGAATGAAGTGGCAATAGATGTACATCAAAGATTAACACTCCCAACAGACCTTCCTAAACCTCCTCGCAGACAAAATCATTGGAGTCCTTGAGCCTCCCCATTGGAGTGGAGGTCAAGCCCTAAACGAAATTCTGGATCTGCCACTGTCAGCTTGTCCTATTGTTCTTAATACATAACATTAAAAATCCATATTAATACAATAGTTTATACTTTTAGTACATTATTGTATCATTATGTTGCTTTATAACATCAACTATAGTAGTATTAAAACTGTCATCAAAAGTACAGACTTTTCCGGTCAGTTGTTCAATTAAACACTTTTTAGTTGAGTTAACACAATCACCTTGATGTTCAGATCTCCATTGTGTTTTACATTTGATAACTGTTAGATAAGACAAGGTTAATCCCTTTCTCTTTTTGTACTACTTTATTTATAAACAGAGGCAAGAATCAGCAAAATCAAGACCTGATTTTCTGCTTATATTTTCCACTAGCAGCGCCCCGCGGTTTTACCCGCGTTGTACCCGTTCCCGTAGGAATTTCGGGATGAAAAATAGCCTATAACCTTCACGTTGAATGTGGCTATCTATTACAAAAAGAATTATTCAAATCGGTTCAGTAGTTTCTGAGATTAGCGTGTTTAAACAAACAAACAAACTCTTCAGCTTTATAATATTAGTATAGATAGGGAGCAGAAATTCTGCTAAAAGCATCTGTTGTACGTTTTTTATTGTCCATTGCCATGCAAACTATGTGTGCGTTGATTGTCGTAAATGTTGCACATGCTTCGTATAATGGGAAAGTAGGTTAGAAACTTGCATAATTCCTACCCATACTGAGACAGGTGAAATTATTAATACATTATTATAATACATTTTGATTTCTTTTTTGTGAAGTTGAAGAAGATAACAGTCTATTTTTGAGCACAAAATATCGCATTGGGTTGAAGTGCCTACGGATTACATCTGGTCCTAAGTAGACAATTAATCAGACTATCCCTTTTTTGAAGTTGAATGTAATTGTAAAGTCTATAGGTATCTTGTGTATGGAAATACCAGGTTGATAATTATAGTCCTACGGTTGATTTCAGAGCCCAATCTTGAAGTTAAAATTAAGTCACTTGAGGAGGATTTACAAACGAAGATTTTTACTAAGGCAAGTTGTATGTATCTATGTGTTATCTTTTAATTGCATTTAATATTACTTTGCTTAGCTTTGTAATTTTTAATTTGTATAGATTGTTCTTTGACAATTTTTGATAGAAAGTAGGCTATTCCCTATACTGAAACGTATCAAAATCGCTTCAGCATTTTGGAAGTGAAAATTAAAGCACTTACTTTCACTTATATGATTATAGTGTGTTAAAAAAAGAATTTTTTTTTATTAACTTTTGGTCCCAAATAATGCAATACCTAACTTTACCTTGGCTCTCGAAACTCATAATTTCACGCCACCGTTAACAAATACAATACATACTATGTCAATATTATTGTGCAAAAGTATTGGGATACATGATGATTCATACTTGATAAGATGACTCACATTTTGACGTATTTTGTTGGTCGCGTCGCGTAGTCTTTGTTATCGTTGTGACCTACCTTGTTATATAATATATGTAATAGTAACCGCGCCCCGCGGTTTTACCCGCGTTGTGTCCATTCCTGTGGGAATTTCGGAATGAAAAATAGCCTATGTTACTCGTGGATAATGTAGCTTCCGAATGGTGAAACAATTTTTAAAAACGGTCCAGTAGTTTTTGAGCCTATTCATTACAACCAAACGAACAAAGTTTTCCTCTTTATAATATTAGTGTAGAAAACAAAGTCGCTTTTATCTTTAAAACTACATTTTGATCCAGTTTTTTTAATAGATAGAGTGATTCAAGAGGAATGTTATATTTATAAGTAAGATTAAACAGACAGACAGCGGAAAGCGACTTTGTTTTATACTATGTAGTGAAGTGTACATAAATGGATAGATATATAGATTGTCTATAACTCTAGTATTTTGTTATTATATTGTTGCTATACATGTGCTAATTCGTCATTAAAACTGCATTTTCTCAAAGGCTTCCTATTTACTCATTCATACAAATATACGAGTGTTACTAAATAATAATTTCTTCTTTCTAGGGTCTTGAAATGTACAGCGATGACGAAAGCGCGATTCTTCACATTTACTTGACGTTTCAATGTCAACAAGATAGGGACAAAGTATACGATGTTTTGGAGAATTCTCCTAATGTGAACTTGGAAAGGGTGCATACAGACGAAATGACATTGCAGTGGCAGAACGGTGTTGTGTCTAACTATGACTACCTTATGTATTTGAATTGGTGAGAGAAATTTATTTTATTTATTACTAGCTTTTACCCGCGACTTCGTCCGCATTAGATTGTTACTTTGGACAGTAGTTTTAATTTTAACCTTTAGGATCTTACCAAAGTATGACTCAAGCTGCACACTCACCGGGACGGAACGTCTCGGGATTTATCATTTTTGCTTGTGAAAATTCGAACGTAGCTTCATAGAAATACAGCATAAATGGCTATGCATTTAAATGACGCCGCGGGATTGACAAATCCTTTTCGATGCCGTGGCGCTATTTTAAAGTAGGTATAGCATTTGTTTATATACGAATACGTTTGATTTTATATTAGCAAACCTTAAAATCCCTAGCCGTGCCGTCCCAGTGAGCGCGAAGCATCAAACAATTGCTTAGGTGAAAAATAGTAAACATAATATAGAAAAATAGTATCTTATCCGGAGGGAAATTCGGGATAAAAAGTATCCTATGTCCTTTCTCAAGGTCATATCTATGTCTATACCAAATTTCAGCAAAATCGGTTCAGTAGTTTTGGCGTGAAAGCGTAACAGTATCTTATCCGGAGGGAAATTCGGGATAAAAAGTATCCTAAGTCTTTTCTCAAGGTCATATCTATGTCTATACCAAATTTCAGCAAAATCGGTTCAGTAGTTTTGGCGTGAAAGCGTAACAGTATCTTATCCGGAGGGAAATTCGGGATAAAAAGTATCATATGTCCTTTCTCAAGGTCATATCTATGTCTATACCAAATTTCAGCAAAATCGGTTCAGTAGTTTTGGCGTGAAAGCGTAACAGTATCTTATCCGGAGGGAAATTCGGGATAAAAAGTATCCTATGTCCTTTCTCAAGGTCATATCTATGTCTATACCAAATTTCAGCAAAATCGGTTCAGTAGTTTTGGCGTGAAAGCGTAACAGACAGACAGACAGACAGAGTTACTTTCGCATTTATAATATTAGTATGGATTTGCCAGTTTTGTTAGCTCGTGGCGTAGTTTGACTAAGCAATGTCAGTACATTGCGATTGTTAAACTCACTCTCACTCTAGGTATGCACCAGGGCAGGGATTTTTTAATTGTAGTCTTTTTATTTTTCGAAACTTCCATTTATTAAAAATTAAATTATATCCACTGTATACTCTACTAGTACTACTATTAACACTGATGCAATTTAAGACGAAGTGGTAAGACCAGAAGCGTAAAACATCGCGAAAGAGTTGTGTTAGAAACAGTTTTTGGATATCAACCGCTAAAATTTATGGAATGATATTCCTACTGTCGTAAAGGTAAAAATATGCTTTGTATTGTTATACACTTCGAAACACGATTAGAGTGATTTGCCTCGATAGAAAAAAATCGTGAAAATCGTAAAAAATCGACATTTTATTGAAATTTTACAGTTTCACGGCGATTGTAAAGAAAAAACAAGTACAAAATTTATATTTTCATAAACCTTACATCAAATCCCATATGGTAGTACAGATGGTTTTTCTCTAAATTGAAGTTAGTTTATTCAATGAAATAAAACATAATTATAGCGCTCGCGTTGACGGTGCTCTAGTCACTCAGTCGGCCGCGGGGCCTTGTTGGGAGTAGACACGTACTGCTTCGTCGCGCACGCTCGCTCTGTACGAACATCGCAAATAATATCTTAGGTGCAGCGCAGACGACAGACTATCCGTGACGCACTTTTTAGTCTGTGAAAATAGAACCTATGTAATTATATGCAGTAACGCACACAACGCGCAAAAAGTCCGGCGCACATAAAATCCGTGTAGCTGACCCGGCGAACTTCGTACCGCCTTAGTGAATGACATTGACATTCGTTACGCGTGTTTTTTTAAATATGCAAAATTAAATGTATATTTTTCAATATTTCTGAGAGATTTTCTTAATATTTTTTCCGTAAGAACCTTCTCCTAATAATAACAAATACAACAAAAAAAGAATTAATGAAATCGGTCCAGCCATTCACGCGTGATACCGTGACCAAGGAAAATAGGTTTGTCCCACTGCTGGGCAACAATATTTTTAAATGAAATTACCCGAAGGTTCGACACATCTGACCTCCTACATTGACAGTGTCAAATCTTGACATAACTTTGTTTACATAATTGATCTGGGATTTTGAAACATGGTATAGTAATGCAGAATTCTCAACAAATACAATGCCTTCTCAACAAATTCAATGAATTCTCAACAAATTTAACTTTAAAACAAGATGAACAAGAAGACGAACCAGAGGGTTCGCCGCCATCTTGTTTAAAAGTTAATTTTTTTAGTTTTTCTGAAATAACTCGTTAATTTTCAACTTTAGAGCAAAAATGGCCCTATCAAAAGTTGTTGGAAATTTAATTTTCCACAAGTTTGGCCATTATCATTTTTACGCTAGGATCAATATTTGCAGTGTTATACTACCAAGTTTATCCTAGCGTAAAAAATTTATTAAATTTTACGAAAAAATTTAACTTTAAAACAAGATGGCGGCGAACCCTCTACCGGGATTAGTTCGAAAATCGAGATTTATACTCCCAACCACACCCCCCCCTGACGTTTAAAAAATAAATCGCTCCCTGGATTTTTTTTTATTTAAATGTCTGCCCCGACTGCGCTAAGATAACAATACCGATATTACCGATAACACGTCAACTCATTCATACTGATGAAAAATACATTGGTATCTGTAAAAGACAATACCGATAGCCGATCAAGTGTACGGGGACCCTTATTAGATTTCCAGTAACATAAATTTATAAAAGTGACAGGTCCGCGAACATAAAGCGCGGGGGGAAGATACCTCACCCCTCACAAACGCGATGAGCGTGTTCACACGTCGTCTTAAACAGACATTGTTAGACATGAGAGTACGAAAAACAATTTTACATAAATGCTAATCATTTGAATTTTTTCTATCTTTTCAGTTTAGCAGACAGAAGTAAAAACGATCTCACACAGTACCCAGTATTTCCTTGGGTAGTAGCGGACTATACATCTGATAAGTTGGACCTGTCAAAGGCGGATTCCTTTAGAGATCTCTCCAAACCTATGGGTGCATTGAACCCTGATAGGTTAGAAAGACTGAAGGAAAGATACTATGAGATGTGTGACCCGAAGTTCCTTTACGGGTCGCATTACTCTGCGCCTGGACTTGTACTGTTTTATTTGGTAAGAATGGAAAGAAATATTATTTTTATGGTACATTTGTAGAGTCACTCGATTTTATATATCTCTAGAATCTCGCTCAAACATAATCTCCTGAGTAAATAATTTTATTGTGGTGTAGTAGATTAACTAACATTAGGGAGAATCCATTTTTGAGTACAACTAGCTGTTCCGTGTGGATTTTTCAACCGCGACCCCAATAGATGGCGCCAGTGTTAAAACTTATATCGCGCTTACGTTATTTTCTCAGGTTTAATGGGGTCCCGCTAATATAGTTTGGTAGCCAGGCAGAACATTGATTCTGTAAAAAAAAATATATAAATATGCGACCGAAACTAGTCGACTTGACTATTTACTGGTCGCCTTTCATTAGTACTTTGAGTTCTAGAATAGTAGTGCATTAGTGCGACAGTCTCTTGTTTTGTCACATGCCTAGTGACAAAACTAGCGACAGACGTCTTATTCACAATGTTAGTTACTGTTCATAACCGCTCTACGGAGATTAACGCGTAACTTTTTCGCCCGTACTATATAAAATTATGAATTAATTAATATTGTATTTCTGTTCCAGGTGAGAAAATATCCACAGTACATGTTGTGTTTACAAAACGGTAGATTCGACCATCCGGACCGAATGTTCAACTCGGTTAGAGATGTTTACAATAATTGTTTGAGGAATATGTCGGATTTTAAGGTAATAATATGCAAATTAAGTATTTTTGGATGGGTTGCCTACGTTTGGGTATGGGTTGACTACATTACATTACATTTCTATGTGAGCACTACCGTGGAGGGATCGTTAAATGATCAATTGCGGTGGTTTCAATCGTAACACTATTGAGACTTTGAGGCGGCTTAAAAACTCCGACACTAGGGTTGGCCACTCACCTACTAGAACTTAGTTTTCTCTATGATGTAATTTTGGTTTGACAGCAGATCAAACAGAGGCTTTTTATATCAAAATTCCTACCTCGAAAAACCGTGCTTCGGAGGGCACGTTAAGCCGTCGGTCCCGGTTACTTTCTACGGATAGTAATCGTTACATGTGCCATGTGAGAGGCCTTTGGTGGCTCAATAACTCTGATACCAGGATTGCTCGAGTTGACCATCCACTCGATGAAGAAGAAGACCTGGAAAAAGTACAGCGCATGCAAAATAAATAAATAAAAGTGCCCTTTCGGTTAATTTCAGGAATTAGTTCCCGAATTCTACGACAAAGATGCGAAAGGTGATTTCCTGTTGAATTCCTATAAGATAGACTTCGGCGAGCGTTGTGACGGGAGCAAAGTGAATGATGTGGCTTTGCCCCCCTGGGCTGACTCGCCCGAAGACTTCGTGACGAAACTCAGAGAGGCTTTGGAGTCGGAGTATGTTTCCCGACACCTTCACCTGTGGATTGATCTCATATTTGGATATAAGCAAAGAGGGGAAGAAGCTGTTAAGGCTAATAATGGTACAGTTTACTTGATAGTTTGGTTCTATGTTTTAGTTTTCTTGTACTTTTACTAATCATGACAGTAACATACTGGTCTCTTAGGTGTGATCGAACACTACTCTTTTTGAATTGAAACTACTTTTACGGATACACTTCGCTTTTATTTTGCATTTTTATCAGACGTTTCGGCCCCTTTACAGGAACCGTAGTTACAGAAGCGACGTGTATCGGTAAACGTACTTTCAATTCAAATTGATGGTTAAAGTTATCACTATTAATCATAAATAACTAACTAAATAACAATAAATAAACATCTTTTTCCAAACAGTGTTCCACCACGTCTGCTACGAAGGCGCGGTCGATCTCGAACGCATATACGACATGAACGACCGCCACGCTTTAGAAGTACAAATCATGGAATTCGGACAAGTACCTAAACAGCTGTTGACGAAACCGCACGTCCGAAGAATCAACTACAACATACCAAAAAGTTTGAGCGAAGACTGCAAGAGTTATAGTGCGGAGTGTATAGATACAGTGTGTTTGCATAAAGAGGCTGTCACTTGTGTAGTGAGAAGCAATGACAAGTTGATCTCTGTAGGTAAAGATGGGACTTTGAAAGTGTATGACACAGTGCAGAGGAAGCAGATTAGGAGTATAGCGTTATCGTCTATGCCGTTGAGCTCTTGCGTTACTGTCGATCCTAATACTGTGGCGGTCGGCTCTTGGGATAATGAAATGTGAGTATCATTTATATTTTACTAGCAGCGCCCCGCGGTTTTACACCCGTTGTGCCCGTTCCTGTGAGAATTTCAGGAATTTTTTTACATACAAACCTTCGTCTTTATTCACTATCTATCTATTCAAAAAACCACGTCAAAATCCGTTGTGTAGTTTTAAAGATTTAAGCATACATAGGGACAGACAGACAGCGGAAAAGACTTTGTTTTATACTATGTAGTGATTTATGTTATTTTAGTTTTATGGTGTTCTGTATCTTAGAACAAAGACATAATGAAGTCCTAACTGTTCATTCAAAAATCAATACTGCATAAGTAACTTTTACGCTTTTACTACTTAACATGTTTTGACGAATTTTGACATGGATATAGTTTAGACTTCTCTAGAAGCTAATGGAAGGTAATAAGTTTAAGATTTCAATTAATCTGGTTTGTTTCAGCTACCTGTATAACGTGGAGTACGGAAGGGTGATGGACAACTTTAGAGCTCACGACGATTCGGTGAATTGCTTGATGTGGTTACAAAATGGTAATAATATTTTCAAATTTTTTTGGCTAATGTTTGAATACAAAACTCCGTACAATAATAAATACATGACCAAGGGTGGGTTGTTACAAACGGTTATAGTGACATACGTACGTTAAAAAGTTATGAATAATATGACGTTTTGAAATGTCAACCCAAAATTATCATATCCATAGTGCACAATGTAAAGTTAGTTTGCATCCATGACTATTATAGATGAAGATGAAAAACTGTATTAATGTCTTCTTTCAGAGCGACTCCTAATATCGGGCGGTAGTGATGGCGTAGTGCGAGTGTGGGGCGTGTTTGGGACGACTTCTATTGCGCTCAAAGGGTTGAAAGCGGAGTTCGACCATGATGGCAACGTCACTACTATTACACATAGGTAGGTATTAGTCAATACATGATGATAACGCATGTAAGTTTAATTTTGTGTTATTAGTAGTGGGTATATGTATACTGTAACTTATACTGGCTGTCCTAAATAAATAAGTATTGATAATTTAGATTCTATATTGGCGATTATACTTAAAGTTAGAGATATGCCCCTGTGGTGGGACAGGCTTTTTTACATCGAGAATTAAGAGGTTTTTTTAGTAGATGGTCTAACAGGTGCACCTGTACCTGCACCTGTACCAACCTCAATTTAAATTTGCATCGGAGATTTTAGAGTAAAATTGTCATCAGTCATGTACGACTTTCTTCATTATTTTTTAATGTAAGGTATTAATAAGCATAACCCAGAGTTGATTTAAGATATTATTATATCCCTTGGTCTAGTAACATTATACTTAAAATCACAATTCACAATTATTCAGTGTAATAATTAATACAAAACGAATAATTAATACATCGTTTGCTTTGGTGTAAAAACATTATCACTACATAGTATAAAACAAAGTCGCGTCTGTTTGTCTTCTGTTTGTCTGTATGCTTAAATCTTTAAAATTACGCAACGGATTTTGATGCGGTTTTTTGTAATAGGTAGAGTGATTCAAGAGGAAGGTTTTTATGTAAAAAAATTCCCGAAATTCCCACGGGAACGGGCACAACGCGGGTAAAACCGCGAGGCGCTGCTAGTAGTTAATATCACATTTATTCCCAGACGTCGCCATAATGAGATTCAAGTAATAACCGGCACAAACGACGGAGAGATATTCATATGGAGTTTGACCACCAAGGAGCTAGTTCACAAGCTCGCCGTCCATTCGACGCCAGTCGTGGACATATGCTTCATCTCCGGAGATAGAGTGGTGACGTCAAGCGAAGATGGAGATATGAGCGTCACGGATTTGACTGTGTTGGATTCAGTGAGTTGTTTCGATAGTTAGTTATGGATATGTTGGTCCAGGGTTACCAAAATATAGTTTGTATCAAAATTATAAATGAGTGGAAAGATAAATGAGTTCATGGAAAGTCGTAATTATTTTTAAATGTCTCAGTCAAAAATTAATTAATCGGTCCATTACGATATTAGAACGTACTTGAGAGTACTAATTTATATTTTAATGACGTGGACAATATATGTAGAATGTATTTGATTGTGCAATCCACTCGAAACGTCGGGTACGGATTTTTATAAGTATGTTAAATTAAAAAAGAGATTTTGAAAAAATAAAACGCACCCTTATAATGAGTACAAATCATGTCATTTAAAAAATGAAATACTTGTAGGTGTACCGCAAGCAGTTTCCCGAAGCAGTTACGTCAATACATTGGAACGGCGGGGCAGTCGTATGGTTCGGGAGCGCCAACGGAACGTTGCGGGAATGGAACGTGCAGACAGTCACAGAGATCAGCGAACGGAAAGCTCATGATGGTGAGAACAATACATTTCGTTTTCTCTATTTTTATTCCTTTTCTTTGGTGCCTCGCCTCGGTGGTATGTGCATTCGCCTGCCAAGACTGAGGGCCCGGGTTCAATTCCCGGGTTGAGTAAATTTTTTTTCCTGGATCACTAACCCGCATTTGGCGAGCGTGGTGATTACGCCTAATCCTCCTCACTGTACTGATCTTTAGTGAGATGAGAGGTCTTTGCCCAGCAGTGGGACATTATAGGGTAATACTATTATACTCTCTTTGGTCAGAAATAGTACAATCAGTACCATCGAATTTGTAACCATTTCCGTATTTGAAGTATCATGAGGTTTAACCGGCTTTTGTACGAAACCGTTTCCCGCACTTTCGGGATATAATTACTTCAATAACTGTGTGATTCATCCGGTCTTAGGAAAAAAATTATGAAAATCCTTGAAAAGTTTTCTAATCTTATAACTCGGTTTGATAGTGAAAGATCTGAGCTGTGTTTTGCCATATTTCTTTGCTCGCTCCAAATGCTTTGAACTGTGTAACATACTTAGATTGTTTCATTTCAGATGTGATCAACAGTATATTCTTCGATAAGGCCTCAAAGACCCTCCTTACGGCTAGCAACGACAAAACAATAAAATTGTGGCAACTGACAGAATCAACTTGAGTTGCCAACTTGCGTCCTTAGTGTTACCATGCGAAACGTTGCCAGTATTAAAACAACGTCATATAACTTGGCCTGTGTGTTAAATTCATGTGATATTTTATTCATTAAAAGATTATATTTCTATAAGTTTAAGAGTTTCGAATAAATTGTCTTCTTTATTGAAATATAGTATTTTTTTTAACTTATTTTACCTGTTTTTATCTGGATAACTATACGTTACGACAAAAGGTAGGTGCTAGATAGTGTTCTTGTGCTTCGCTTGGCTTGGCTCGTCTTGGAAATAATCATCATCTGGATGAAACTGTACAGTAATATAATATAGGTTATGCATCAAAATATCACATGGGATTATGGGATACATTTTATCCCGAAATTCCTGCGGGAACGGGTACAACGTGGGAAAACCGCGGCGTGCTGCTAGCAAATAATTAAAATGTCTGTTAATTTACTATCTCAGGCACATAACACGTCATGTTAGTATGTGCCTATGTAGTAGGTCGAAATCGATACAATTCATTTACTACGATTAGGTACCATTATCGTTAATGTAACGTAAAGGTCGATTCCGTCGCTGGCGAGCGCATTTCAATCATACAGCTATTACGTATTAACTACTTTAAAACTATTGGCAATTCATCGATTTTACCTCAAAATACTGAGAAAGGAAAATAGCCTGTACTCCAATAAATATTGATATTGATTAATGAATTTTCACAAACCTCTCTTACTCTATACATTGATGAAAATCCCATGGAAAATCTGTTCAGTAGTTTTTGAGAAAACCCATTACTTACAGTACAGTACAGCTTTTCGGGACCTTTGATAAACTATAAATATAAAAATCAATGCCATTTTTCGTTGTAATTTTGTAACTCAAGAACGGACTCACCTTTCCAAACCAAATGTTTAGGCTTTGTTCGGACTATTTAGTAGATGGTTTATGTGAAGTTTGCACAAAATCGGTCGAGCGGTTCTTAAATTCCCACGGGTACGGGCACAACGCGGGTAAAACCGCGGGTCGCAGCTAGTTATTTATAGATTTAAGTCCGCGTGGTTAATTTGAACTTTTGCGTAGGATGTGGTAGATTCACCCCGCAAATTTGGCAATAGGTACCCAAACTTCCTTAGCCGAAAACGTGTCAGCGATTTCCGCCAATCAGTTTTCCGTTAGGTAGGTACCAACTTTATTGATTGTATTTGCTACCAAAGTTCGAATGCAAAAGTTAGTTTACTATAGAGAAAAGGTATCAATACAGCTTGTATAGGTAATAATTATCGCATTTTTCTTAATATTTTTCGATAAATTATCCTTCGTGGTTATGAAACTGAATTAAAAAATCGGTAGACCAAGTTGTAGGTTTTGAAACTGTCGAACAACTCCGACACCGTATTATGGCACTAAAATAATGAAACATCAAACATTTCCTTTTCTTTTCTTAAAATAAAATGATTTCCTATACCGGGGTTGCCTTTTGTAAAGCTGTACATAGGCAGGCACAGGAGAGCGGGGAGTTATGTAACCCGGCCGCCCCGATTGCGCCCTTCTCGCCGTATCGTAGGGCAGTGGTAACGATTTCTGGGCGTAGGACGTACTTACTATTACGTAAACTGTGGCCTGTAGTTAGATGAATGAACTGAACCGCCCGTAGTGAGTATGAATTAATCTGTGGAGTGGTATGTTTGTGAAAAGCTTGTAATTAAGTACTAACTGTTGACTGTACGTTAGTTTAGGTTTTTTGATTTGGGTTTGGATTGACTGGGTATTAAGAAACATTTCGCTTGTGTTTACGTGTAGGTATAGGTAGTGTATCTGTAAACGTAGTTAATTTCAATTGGAAACTTATTTCGACTCAACTCAATAAACTATATTAATGAAGGGTGCGAAGTTGTAGCAACACTCCCGCAGCTACCCTCGCGTTGTAGTATTAATTGTTTGTTCAAGTCTCTCGCGAATCTCTTAGGACTTCTAGGCAGATTTCAGACTTTCGAATATCTATACCTATCTATACCTATAGTGCTATGCTGCTTCACTTTTAAGCACCATGGTAAACGGATCCAATGCGGGCGAAACCGCTGAGCATAGGCATTTTCACAAACAGGCATGTAGACTGCCTGACCAATGAAACGGAGCGAGACTGTGAAGCGGAGAAACGGAGAAATATTAACCAATAGGATTGCATAAAATCTCTGCGTGGAGATTTTATATATAGTAAGAACAGATTTAGGAGAAAACTGGATAATAGTTGGCATGTAATGTAACTTATGTATCAATGTACGTGGGTACACGTCTGACACGTCAGGGGCAAAGTAGCGATCGACTGATTTTAGACATTTTCTTGCATGATTGATAGTTCATGATTCAAGTCTCATAACACTACGTTCGTACGTAGGTGAATTCATTTGCGTTTTCGGTACAAAATGATATACCTAAGTACCTATATTTTGCGCTTTCGTGTGCGTTTAGCCTAAATAGAGGTTGAACACCATTTCAAACAAATGTTGAGACTTAGGTAGGTACCAATTAAGGTTAGGGTTAGCTAAGCAGATGCTAATTATATCCCCAGAATCATTACGAAACCTAGGTTACCTATTTATGTACTTAGTTAATTGGTACCTAGTATACTGTACCTAGACAAACTTATATGAGTACCTATAGGTATTACGAATTTAGCATAAGCGTATTTTCATATGGTGTGAGCTTTAAAGTTAAAAAAGAGTTTGTTTGATATATGTGACACTTGCTTTCTACCATAGAAGAGTGGAGTACTTCTTTCTCTTTCTCTAATTCGTGCTCTCTACTGATTTCTAGTAGCTTATAAACTCGCTCGTGCGGTTAATAATACGAATTAGAGACGACGATCAATTAGACGTCTATTTATATTTTCTTTTTAATATCAGTACTTTATGTTGGTACAACAAACATATAGATTTTTACCCGCACAATATCCAGTTGGAGCTCTCATAGAAAGTAGAATGAGGTTGAAACGCTACGGATGCTTTTAACTAATGAGCGCTTTTATACTGTACGATGCGACTACGATATTTTCGCGTTTGAACATAAAAGTAATACTTTAGTGGGTACTCTTCTGAAGTGCATTTTATGTCTATGGTAAATTTGGTTATGTAGTAATCAACTAAGGTTATGTATCTCCCTCACTGATATGTTCAGTGAGATGAGAGGCCTTTGCCCAGCAGTAGGAAATTAGAGTCTAGATAGCTCTCAATTCGATTTACCTAAAGGACGATTTTATAGATGTTAAAGACAAAAAACCACATTGAAGTCAGTTAATATATTATGTGAAGTGCGTAATTGTGTTTCAACATCTGTTAATTCTTTTATCCCCTAGTCGTTTAACATATTTTTCTTATTTAATTC
The DNA here is from genome assembly GCA_951394245.1 of Cyclophora punctaria. NCBI lineage: Eukaryota > Metazoa > Arthropoda > Insecta > Lepidoptera > Geometridae > Cyclophora > Cyclophora punctaria. The sequence continues at coordinate 9,683,414 of OX596170.1, read as the reverse complement.
GAATCATATCGAATGGAAGAATATTCTTATGGAATAGTTTTTTACCTTTTAAAAATGGAAAAAAATCATGATGGAGTTTTATGCCTATTTTTCGATTTGAAAAATTGTCTTCCTCCCTAGACAAGTAGCAATAGTATTTGTTTGTCTTCTATTGTCACGCGAATACCTATAAAATGTATAGGATAGTCACGTGCTCATTTGACAATAGCACTTGCTGATGACACATCAATACACACACACACACAATCACAATAGACAACCAAATACAATACGAAGTCATGGCCAACCTGTCTACTGGGCTGTAACGTTGAATCGTATCGTGTAAAACTGTAATAAGCTATCGCGCATGCGTTATACTTCAGACATGTACAATATGGTACCTACATATTGTTATGTAGCTGTATGTATGTAGGTACTTAAGTACGCTTGTTATGAAGTGATATAATAGTAAGTATATACGAACTTATCTATTACATACATTTAGGTAGACTACGTAATATCTATATCTACTCTATTTTTTCTTCCGATTATTATAATGTGGTTGATTTTTTAGCACACTATTCCTTCTAAAGAGAAAAATGTTAAGTGATTCCATTCTAACCCCATCACTGAACCCTATTCCTCAATGGAAATGTCTGGTTGAAAAATCAGTCATGACGCCATGATGGTTTGAACTTTAACTCTCGTAAGAAATACAATATATACATTGTACAGTGTACATTGAAAAAAGGAATTCTAAATTAGGTACCTACATTAATAGAGTTGGGTAGAGATTTCCAATAGAGTTGAATATTTTTGATTGTATATATTTTTTGATTAAAATATTGAATTGAACGTTAGATAGGTATAGGTTAGATAGGTTACATAGGACCTACTGCAATTCAAGTTCGTTAAACACAATTCCTGAGCATGTTACACCTACTTATAGCTTACCTAATCTATACTAATATTATAAAGCTGAAGAGTTTGTTTTGTTTGTTTGTTTGTTTGTTTGTTTAAACGCGCTAATCTCAGAAACTACTGAACCGATTTGAATAATTCTTTCACTGTTAGATAGTCTATTTATCGAGGAAGGCTATAGGCTACATTTTATCCCGAAATTCCCACGGGAACGGGCACAACGCGGGTAAAACCGCGGGGCGCTGCTAGTAAGTAATAACATAAAAGGATCTACTAAACACTGTGCAAAAGACGAAGTATGATTGAACAGTATCTACCTAATTATTTGCGATATATTATCGTACGATACATCATGTTCTGTCTTCTTTCATACTCCTACGAAAAAAAGTATCCTTAATATTCTTTTAAGTACCTACCTCTATCTGGAATCGGTTCCTCAGTCCTTAAATATCCTTTACAATAAGTATCTTCCAACTTTCTGTCTTTTTCAGACTGGTGGAATAAATTATGCTATATCAATTCAATACGCCTCGGTGGTCTAGTGGTATGTGCAGTCGCATGCCAGGACTGCGGTCCTGGGTTCAATTCCAGGGTAGAGCAAACACATATGTTTCCTACTCTTCAATCATGGCTCGGCCCTCGGGTTTGACCAACTCGTTCCCATGGGAATTGCGGAGTGAAAAGTTAATTCGTAATTCAGGAACAAGACCGGATCGTATGTAGTATGTACAGGTAGCGTAGCCCAACTGTTTCATTTTTCAGGGTAAGTATTTCTGCTTTCAACAGTAATACAAGAAGCTATAGGAAGGTGGCACCGTTCGAAAGATTCATGCTGATTTTGTAAATCAGAAACAAGATCGGATCGTCATTAGTCACGGTATTCCATTTTTTCAGGGTCTTTCTACTGCCAACGGTAACACGAGAACCATCTTCATTCTATAGGTACGTCTGTACGTATGTATACGTCTCTGGTTGACTCGAACCTCTTGCACAACATACCCTGACCTATTTTCCGTAATGTGATTGTGCCGATTTTGGCCCAAATTGAACCTACTCCATTTAGGTTACCAAAACTCATCTACAGTTGAATTTTAATATGTTTTTGGGTTGATTTTTTAAAGACGATACCTGTAGATGCTGGTAGAATGAAGATTAATCGATAAATAGTATGAAAGGTGATCCATAGATCGTCACTTGCTTCTTTGTTCCTATAATTAAAGTAAAATATATATATACCCCGTGGTTATACCCGCCTTGGTTGTTGTGGCGTAGTTTGACCAAGCAATGTCAGTTCATTGCATTTGTTAAGCAACGTGCAGCTCGCCCTCTACTTGGATGGGTGGCCGATAGTGGCATTTCTATCTGAGCGCTACCGTGCTTCGGAGGGCACGTAAAGCAGTTGGTCCCGGTTGTTTCAATCGTTAGACCATGACAGATGCCTTTAGGCGGTCTAAAAGCTCTGACACCAGGGTTGGCCACTAACCTACTCGACAGAAGAAGAAGAAGAAGACAAGAAGAAGAGAGAAGAAGAAGATACCCGCCTTGTACTCGTTCCCGTTGGTATTTCGGAATAAAAAGTATGCCTTCCTCTTGAATGTGGATATCATAAGTATACAATAATCAATAATATAAAAATGAATCGCAAAATGTGTTGCTAAGCGCATAACTTCAGGACGACTGCACCAAATTGGATGTTTTTTTTTATGTGTTCCTTATTGTCAGGACAAGGTTTTTATATAAGAAAAATAAGGAATAAAAATCTCAAAATTCCCACGGGAACGGGGGCGCTGCGGGTGAAACCGCGGGGCACAGCTAGTAAGTTATACAAATCATAGTGGTTCCAGAGATCAGCGTATTCAAAGAAAAAAACAAGCTCTTCAGCTTTATTTTGTATAAATAGATATGACTGTAGGTAGCTACTTACCTATTCAATTTAGTTTTCCTTATCTGAAATACACACTTTTTCCTTGTTTTCAGTACCGTTGACATTGAACAAATTTACTAGTAGCGAACCGGCAAATTCGATAGCAAGGCTCACGCAAGTCGTTTTAAAGTGAGTGAGTCTTTACAACATGACAGCTATGGGGGCTTATGTACTCGCTCATTGTAAACAACGCCTTAACCGTGATTGCTAAAAAACCTCGCTGTTTTTTTGCGCTTTCGCCAGCATCATACCCATTCCTGTAGTCATTTGGGGTGAAAATCTTTGTCTATCATTGTTTTCACATTTTAAAAACTTAAGTAAAATTGGATTGGCTCAGTCTAGCACTCAATAGAGATAAGTGGAAAGAGGGTAGGAAGGCCTTTCCCCTGCAGTGGGACAAGTCAGGCTGAAAATAATAAGTAAAATTAATTGTTTTTATAAACTGCCTACGCAAAAACGGCTGGACTTATCTCAACCCACCATAGCTAAGAGCAGCCGAAAGTAAACTTGCTTTCAAATGCTAAATCTTCTTAGAAATCGGTTTACCCGTTTGACGCTACTACGGTAAGCTACTACGATGTCACATGCACTCACACAGACATCCACGTCACACGTATAGCCCCCCTCTTTTGTAATAATTTTAAGTAAATCAACATCACTTAGTGCTTTGACCTTGAAAGTATCACAAAATAGTAAGACAGAGTTCCACAATATAGATTATGAATTGAGCAGTATCCTGTCTATGTATATATTGGCACACAATAAAGTGTTGCGTTGGGTGAGTGAGCTAGCTAGGAGTCAGCGAGTACCACAATGAGTTGTCAACATTCATGAATATAACTTGATTTAAGAATTCACAGCTTACCGTTTCTTAACTCGCTAAGGTAAGTAAGTTTGGTTTCCCTAAATATGTTAAAAAAACAAAAGCTGTTCATTCAAACTTGTATTTTATATTGCGCGTAATAGAACACTAAATAAAACGTCATTTGTTTTCTTAACTTATTTAGGCGCTAAATATCATTAAGAATTCTTGTGCATTCTGCTCTTAATGTCAACATGAGGATTAATAGCCTGTAATGGTGTATATCCCACAGCTGGGCCAAGCCTCTCATCTTACTGAAGATACCAGCATAGAGAGGATGACGATGAATGAAACGACACTTAAATAAATAACGACTAACATCTATTCTTAAATAATAAATATGAATAATTTGATGTTCTGTTTTTCTGTTTCTTTGGACGCGCCAATCTCAGAATCTTCTAATCCGATTTGAATAATTATCTTATTAGTGTATACCCAAATTCTAGTAGAAGGTTTTAGGCAATGTTTATCCCGAAATGACCACGGGAACGGGTAAAACGAGACTAAAACCTGCTAGCTAAGTTATAAATCGTTACCAAAACTATTCAAATTCTTATTCTATATGTGGTCGTTGCATAAAATTATAATGATAAAAAGTGCGGAAAATATAACTGGGTGACCTCGAAACATTCACTATGTTTATCTCGGTTCTGCGCGTTTCAACTAATACATGCATTTGCTAGGAAATGGAGTTTAAATAACGTAAATAATATTTATTAAAAGATACTGACTCGCTTTCTCAGAGACATGACTATGCAGCACTCAGAGACGCTCATTTAATCGATAATTAACTAAATATGCTATTAAATCTAATGCTGGATGTAATATTATTAATAGGGAAAAAATATGTTTGATAATGATAAGACTGTAGTTATCGAGTACCATAATTTTCTAATGAAAATTTTCGTTCATGTGCACTATTTTTTTTTCTTAATATATGTATATAGACTTATGTTGAGGACTTATGTCTTTGTGTAGAGGAAAAAGGTTTAGTGATTTCATTGGATTCTTATCCCATCACTGAATCCTTTTCCTCAATGAAAGAAATTGTTTTTGGTTGAAAAATCAAACTTGGTGGTATGAATTTTAACTCTCGTAATAAAATTAGAATACTCTTACCTATTTCCGGGTAAATTCTATTCAGTAGTTTTATTTACCCAGTGAGATTAGAAGAGAGTTTGACGGTTGTTTTGTACGTAGTTATCTCAAGAGTTATAAACTGAACTAGAGTAAATAAATTCGTAATTAACAGATGATTTATTTCATTCATTTAGAGTAAATTAGTGTCCAACCCTGGTGACAGAGTTTTTAGACCGCCTAAAGGCCTCTGACATGGTCTGAGGATTGAAACAATAGATAGTTACAAATATGGAGGCAGTTTGGATATTCATCTATCTAGTTAACCATAGATATATAAACCTCTACGCTACGTATAGAAGAAACCTCTTTGCTAATTAGTTCTATTAGTTAAATAGTTAAGTAAGTGCCTTGTATCATGAAATTTGTAAATTATTCATAGTTTCATGGCCGAAGTGCCTGTTATTTATTTGAATTAAAAATCCTTGTGTTTAAAATCACGTGCCAATTTTGACAGATATTATTATAAGTAGGTACCTTACTTGTGTTGTAGGTAAATTCGTAATAGTAAAATAATATTTTAAATTCAAATAAATACCTATTAATACTTATTTTATTAGGATTGTTGGAGTGAATACAGGAATAAATGAATTGAAGGCGGTATACTTCGTATAATAAGAATTAATATAATTATAAATTCAATAACATGATTCATTAAGGAGATTAAAGACAACAATAATTCATCTACACAGTAACAGACTCTACCATAGTTTTCTTTATGAGTTCCCCGAAGTTTTCCGTGGACTCGCCGGCATTGCTTTCGGTTCGAGCTTCCGCAATCTGCGGTTGAAGCTCGGAGGCATCCTGCGTGGTCTGGTCTGAGTGGTCCAAATTCAACAGCGTATTATGGCTGAACCAATTCTCATCATTTTCTACAGTCTGCATCTTATTACTAGATTGATATGGCATCGTCATCAACGTTGTGTAATCACTCTTAACTTCATTATTTACACACTCACTGGGCGAACTTTTGTACATTTCATAATGAGCTTGCTGTATGTTGTGGTATTGTATAGAGGTGTGGTCGTGCATGGAAGTGCTTGGTTTGTGCATGTAGTCAGACGTGTACATGTGGCCGTAGTGACTAAACATGTTCATATGGGAGTTATGGGCGAACTCTTCGAAGCTGCTCGCGGAGAAGCTTTGCAGGCCTTTAAAGTGATGCTGATGGCTGTCACCGTGAGGCTCGTATGTGTAGTTTACATCACAAGGAAACCGCTGAACATTGCTTGTGTCATAGTCCATGGTACTGGTCCCAGAGTAAGGCGGGCCCTTCCCCTGTAAAATATTAGAAGTGTATGGATCAGCATGATTGTGATGAGTGTTCGTGTTTTCGTAATGTATATTACCGTTCATGTTTCGCCGGTCGGTATTATCGTTTCTGTACCCGTAAGCCTCTTGGCCGGCAGCTTGGTTTGTTATGTTATTCATATCACAGTGGACGTTGTTAAAATTGCCAGCGTTTACACAGGACTCGACCTCTACTCTCGGAGTAAGGTTCACGTCTCTCAGCAGTCCCTCATCTTGGTTCCTGCACCGATCTATTTCATAAGCGGTGCTCGGTGTTTGTAAGTTCATATTGTGCGTTTCTGCCCATTGCCTTTTAGCGGCCTCTTGATTTTCTTCGTTCTTCTTTTCCATCCCTAATCTCATTAGCGTATGAATGAAATGCGTTCTCACTCTGACTGGATTGAATTCTATTCTTCCAGTTGTGTTGCCACACCCATCCCTAGTGCATCCACAAGGGAAGTTCAATCTATCGACCTGACATTTTATGCCACCTAAGCTACAAGAACAGCTTTCAGGGTTGCAGGAGCCTTTGCAAGCACAACCGCAAAATTCACGTGATGTTCGTATATCTCGACATTCATCTTTTTCACACCCTTCTATTTTTCTAACACCTGCTGCGCGTAAGAGAGCTCTTCTTTGCCTGGTCGGCACTGGTTGTAAAAAGTAGTAACTATCTAGATCTAATTCTGATTCTGATATGTCACTCGCTTCCTCCTCGGTATCACTGTCTTCACTCGACGAAAGTGAAACACCTTGTAAAGAATGGCGCTCACTTTTCAGCTGTTGTAATATTTGTCTATGTAATCGCCTTTGTTCTAAGGCGTGTTCAGCTAATGTAAACTTATGTATATGAGAATGTTCCCACTCCATTCCTAAAGTAGATCCCCCTTGGGATGGTACACACGAAAACCCTTGAGCTCTAGGAAAATAGTAAACTGTGACATTATCAAACTTGATCCCCTCTTTTCTTTTTTTAGGCGGAATTTGAGCTTCACTTTCTGCTGTCCATTTCCTTTTAAGATTGCTTCTAAGAGGTGTTTTTACTGGTTCTTCTATTGTTTTACCTTCATCGTCTTTGCTGTTAGTATCAGAAGAGGTTTTCGGAAGAGGTTCCGTGATTTTGAGATGATTTGTTAAACTATTACATGGCAAAGTGAGGTTGAAGGTTGGTAACTTGGCGTCTTCCGAGGATTCTGATCCTATGCCGGAGTCGCTGCCTTCCGATCGGTCTGGGCCTTCCTCTTCCCTGTCAGGGATAGCGCTGTCCGGTGGCAAGCTGCCGAGCGCCGAGTCCTCGCTGTCTGCCGAAGCACTATCAGTTTTGATATCGTCAATGTCACTGAGAGTGTCATTATCATCTATCTTGACCGCGTAATCTACCTTACTATCACTACTCTCATAAAACTGAGAGTTACTACTACTAACTACATTACTTTGTTCATCATTTGAACTTAAGTCGTCACTATTAGCGTCACTGTCACTTTTTTCGTCTTTTATCACAGATAAGGACTCTTCGACACTGTGGGCAGCCTTGCTTCCGTCACTCCCCTTAGGAGAGTCCTCTTCCACCTTCGGCTGCTCCACGGGATCTGTCTTGGAAGCTTCCATTTTTACCTGAAAAGACAATGAATATATAATTGTGCGACATTACTCATTAACAAAAGGCGCGAGTGAATGTTGGAGATGACGTGATTCTCGTACTAGCTGTTTGTTTTCAATATCGTGTGAGTAGGTAGGTTGTTATATTAATAGCAGATACATCAGTAGGTATGTAGTTCGTAACGTCTTGGTATAAACGCATGTATACGTTAGCTGTAACCGTTTGAGTGCAAGCCACCTGCACCCGTCTGAGCCGAGCAGTATTATAAATCAAACAAAATGATAATTCAAAACCGGTACCTCTTTCAAAAGGCTGTGGCCTCGGCGACTTCACCGGGTGCGGCGCTCCTGCCGCTGGATCCTCCAGTCCATGGTGATCCGCCCTCGCTCCGAACACCACCACTCCCCGCTTATCACCAATTTTAATCGAAACAAATATCCAACATCATTTCACAAATTCGGTCACTGACTCAACTACTGTCAAACTAATATCACTCCAATTGCGGTTCACTAAGGTTCACTTTACAAGAAGTCTATTCAAACACTGTTGTTCTTATTTATTTTCCGCCTTATTTTGACAGCGATATTCTCCTTGTGTCTTCTCTGCAATTTCTCGACGATGTTATAAAGATTTTTATTATGAAATCACAATATTTGAGGTTATTTTAGATGAAATATTTTGCGAATATTATCGGAGTAGTGTAGCACGATAGAGAGTGGCCACTTTTACTGGCGTTCTCAGAGTTCCCACCTCGCGTAATCGCGTTGGACGACTCGAACGACGCAGGCAAGTTTTAACCCGAGTGAATTGAAAGGGCGTTGTGGAGCGTGTATCGTGCGCGTTGCGGGGCCGTCTGAATTTGGTTGGGTATGGGCTGCGTTGTTCGACGTGACGGCGCCCCCCGCGCCCGCGCCCCGGCCTTGCGACCCTCCACCCCGCGCCGTCCCGAGCATGCGCGTAACGTCTCTCATGAATGCAGTGATGCCATATCCTAACATTAAACTGCCCGCCCGTTATTATTATATTTTAGAACACCCCAGTTATTATTACTTCATCCTGTATTGTTGAAGCACTTACTGTACATGTTACGGATCGTACAGTGTGAAGTTTACATAATAATATATTTGTAATCTTTTGAATAAGCCGATTCGTTATTTCAGCAATAGTTGTGTAATGTATTTGCAAAATTTGTTTTAAATTTTGTTTGAAAATACTTTACGAAATACATTAATAAACATCCTCAAACGATGGCAAACGGCGGTTAGTAACAATAGCAACCCAGGTTCACAACCTTTTGCTCTTGGGCCAGCCCGACGGGTCTCGACCGACATAGATGTATACATAGTACTGACACCAACGTCATATGGGGGCAATATACATAGGACGTCTACCTACACGACCCATGTACTTGTTATCTTCCTGGTTCATATAAATACTCGATATTTCCTAGACAACTAGCACAACATAATCTACGTTAGAGAATACATTTTTCTTGTTCCGTAGTAAGGTAATCGTCCTCGACGTTGTTCTATATTTAAATATACGACTATCGCAATACTCCGCCATTTGTTTATTGAGCGTATGTGGTCGTAGGTGTTGTGCCGAGGTACACCGTCATAGCTACCACGAGCCACGAGCATTCTTCAAATAAATTGGCACTCGACAACCAGTCGACATAATACAGGGTGAGGTGACTATACGTACCAACCAGCTATACGATAATCAATAGATATTTTCAGGAGGCTTTCGTAGCGAGCGACACGACGCGAGCATCGACGCTTGCATAGCGCTCTCTCACTCCGCCTGTAATTTTCATAGGACATGGTAAATTGTGAGAAGAGTAAATTTTGATGATAATATTTTGTTTTATTCTCTGAAAGTATTTATATTAATTAATCACTTAATGTACGTTGACATTTAGTACTCGTCTCTATCTGCGGTTAAGAAATTAATAACAAAAGTACATCTTGCTTTGCGAGACAAAAATAACTTTAGTAGATACTTAAATCATTTACTACTTATCAAGATACACATTCATTATGTTGTATGAACTTTACACAATCACGTTGAATGTACCTTTCTAGCATTCTCCAGTTTGAACCTTGACCCAGCCCCTCCACTTCATAGACAAGGAGAAATATCTTGCAATTAAAGTTAACGTACCTACTAATTTGGTATATAAGCACTTACGAGTACGTAACATGTTCTAATATGACCACGAGGGACAAAATTCTAACAAAACTTTAGCCGGAAAGGGTGTTAAAGCTAATCCTTCTCTGCTCAGGTAGAAGTATAAAACTAAACAAACAGACAAGACAACCTAAACTCAACAATGAAACAGGTTTCTTAATCGGTGTACCGCGTTATCTCAAATGTAACGTTATGCTATGTCCCTAGCAGACTGTGCAGGGAGCACCGAAGTACCAACCTAAGTAGAGTCTAGGTAGGTATAGTTCGGTCAAACGTTGGCGGTGTCGTGCCGTACCTAGGCACAGCTAGGCTACAAGAATAGCTGGATTTATTAATCGTTCTCATGGTAACAGTGGAAACAAACTAGTTCGGTATATAACCAGTCATTACGCGTTGGTATACACATCAAAGACGCGGGTTACCATGAATAAATTATTAGATAGAGTGTGCAGATAGGTATGTAGGGTGGGCGGGGGTGGCGGCGGGCGGCAGGCGGGGGCACATGGGGGCAGACGGGGGGAGATTAAATTTCGTACCGCGCTGGTTGCCTCAAGCTCGCTTGTATTCATCACCGTTAGGGTTGCAATTGCTTCCTCGTGTATTTTAGCTCACAATAGGTACTCCGCTGGTACCTGCTGGGTATAATTTCTTCCATATCCCAGGTAAACATTGCAGTCTGTTTTTATTTGCTGTAGATATAACATTGACATGAAATTTCATCTTGCTCGGTTATTGGAAAATAACCAACTGGAGACTGATTCAGTTCTTCTTCTTGTTTTTAGAAGCTTCGAGATGAAAATGTAATAGGTACTACTTGGTACCATAAGTATTAGTATAAGCAGAGATTATAAGAAGTACAACAATCAATATAAGGAGGTACCTATTATCCTTAATGATTATGATTAAACTTGTTGGGCTTTCGTGACGCTAAAAGCTTGTTGCTCTCATTATTACCATATACATACGTAGCTTTATCTATACTAATATTATAAAGAGGTAAAATTTGTAAGTTTGTTTGTTTGTTTGTATGTTCGAGGTAATCTCAGGAATTATACGTCCGATTTGAATAATTCTTTTTCTAATTGATAGCCACATTCAACGGGAAGGTTATATACTATTTTCCATCCCGAAATTCCTACATGAAAGGGCACAACGCGGGTAAAATCGAGGGGTTCTGCTAGTATATTATATACCAATCTTTGAAAATACATGAACGTTACATTCTTGCATGTTCAATTTAATTATTTTCAATGGTTGGAGACCACTATCTAAGTTTTATAATCACAATATCAATACATATTGTCAGTCTATATAACTATAGTATTATAACAATGCCTTCGAGGTCGCATTAACGAACATACACAAATACACTCATTTTCTCATATAATGCCAGTAAAACTAGTACGGGTCTAGTATATACATATACAAATATAAACATCAGAATGTTTGAATTAAAGATATATAAAAAAACAAACGCAAATGTTTATAGTCGTAACGAGAATTATTGACACCTAGTACAATTGTGGAAATATTTTTATGCGAAACTGTTCACAGATAAATGCTACTTATATTATAAATGCGAAAGTTTGTGACGATTGATGTATGTATGAATGTTTGTACTCTTTTACCCAAAAACTACTGGACAGATTTGGATGAAACTTTACAGTAATATAGCCTATACATTAGAATAAAACATTTAATAGATTTTATCCCGAAATTCTCTCGGGAACTAGTAAGTCTACACTACTATGCTATTACAAAAAGGAAAGATTTGTATTTTTGTGTGCATGTTTGTAATGAATAAACTCAAAAACTACTTGACCGATTTGAATAATTATTTTTGTAACGGATAGACATATTCAACGGAAAAGTAATAAGCTATTATTCATCCCAAAATTCCCACGGGAAAGGGCACAGCGCGGGTAAAACTGCGGGGCACGGCTAGTAAATAATAATACAATTAGATCAATATTTTTCTTGACCAGGCAATTTAATTTTATTTGCATTTCTAAAAGCCCCAATCCATCTTCTCAGTCTTCTTTTTCTTTTATATGCAAATTAAATTTTTAATAGTACACGTGCTATATACTTTACCAAAATTTTGAGTCGAAGCTTCGTGGGTGTGGCCAATCATAGAGCCACTCTAGTCTACCAAAAGCCCGTAGTGACTATCAGTACTCGTAATCTGTGACGAAAGCTCTACTGCAAACACGCCATATACTGACCTCCTGATTCATAAACATTATTTGACTAAAACTCTGTTAAAAAGTGTTTTGTCTCTTTCGTTCTTTCTAAAATAGCATAGGACGGTAAGGGACAGACCTTTTGATAGCTAAAATGCTGTTAATAAGAGTTTATGAATAAGGCCCGAGTCTCTACTAAAATTAAGTAGGTAGGTACCTAGACTTACTTAGAAGTAATGAGAGTATATACATTTTAATTTATATACCTAAGTAGGTATGTGAATTTAAAACATTGTCTCTATTATATAATAGAAGTGGATAGAACAAAATAAGGGCGTTAGTCATATTCGGTAATTACTAAAGTGCGACATTTTTCGATGTTGTACCGAGCGTAGTTAATAGTCATTTATTATAGTTTCTATCACTATAAGCGTGGTAATTATTGTGCTTTTCAAACCTACTATTAAATATCCGATATAAGTCATTATCCTAATATCTAATACAACGAACATATTTTTACGTAAGTAATTAGTACTGAAATAAAATAAAATATATCGCCATCTTTCTTGGAAAGAAGCAATGTTAATTAAGGATACTAAAAAGCATTTAAACAGTAACATTGAAAAACCTCCTCCTTTTCTGAAGTTGGTTAAAACGTACTATGAGAAGGATTTTTTGCTTATTTCAATTGTTCTTAGACCATGTCAGTGGCCTTTAGGCGGCTCAAAACTATTATATACTCGGTAGTTGACCACTTACCTACTTTATCTTACTTAGGGGTAACGACCCATCGGTGAAACGTACCGTCGAGGTGACTAACAACCCGTCGACGAAACGTTATGTCGAGGTTGAGACATAGATGTACTGTCTATCGAAAAGGGTATGGAACCCATATATCTGAAATCAATATCAATATCTATAATCAATATCTGAAACTATTGATCCAATTTAGAAGTTTTCCAAAAGTTTTTTAAACTAAATTTATAATATATAATATTTATAACTAAATTTATAAAATGTATAACAAAATTTATAACATTTATAACTAAATTTATAATATTTATAACTAAATTTATAATATTTATAACTGCATTTCCCGCAGGATAAAAGCCTGTTGAACACATAAGAAGCAGCAGAACGCAGCTATTCGTTGATATAGTAATACTTTTATGCAAGTCCGGTTAACCGAATGTACCTGAAAATGTCATTATGTTTTCTAATATTCAGCTAGAGCGTTTTGTTCCATAAAATGGTAGAGATGAGATCTAATATAATTTATGTTATGACGGACGACGCCGAGGGGAGAGGCGAAACTGGCAAAATCCAATAATCAGAGGCAACTACTAAACGCTAGGTATATACCTAGGACATAGGTATAGATATAGAGAGATATTATGCCGGGTAAGTTGGTAAGCGCGATTATTCATACTAAGTTGGTCGATCGCCGCCTACATACGGTTTTACCCGCGTTGTGCTCGTTCCCGTGGGAATGTTGCCATGGAAAATAGTCTATAACATTCCTGTTGAATGTGGCTATTCATTACAAAAGCTCTGAGAAGTTTCTGAGTCTGGCGCGTTCAAACTATAAAAAAAAATAGAGAAACTTTCCAACTGTTTTTAATTAAGCTGACTCATTTGTAGGCAGGATTTCGATATTATAAATTACTAGATGCGCCCCGCGGTTTCACCCGCGTTGTACCCGTTTCCGCGGGAATTTTGGGATGAAAAATAGACGTTGGCCGATTCTCAGACCTACTCAATATGCTCACAAAATTTAATGAGAATCGGTCAAGCCGTTTCGGAGGAGTACGCGAACGAACACTGTGACACGAGAATTTTATATATAAGATTTCACAGATATTAATAGAGAATAACATAGAGGAATATAGCCCCATATTTCACCATGCATTTTCCTGGAAGGAAAGTAGAGCGGCACTCTCCATAAACAAACAACAAATCCGATGGATCTGTTTGCTTCTTTTATTGGGACACAAACAAAGCAAAAATGCTTACAATTTCGGTAGAAGAATGATTGTGCTTTTGTATTTCTATTAAATACACATTGAGGTATGATGTGATTTTAATAAATATCCATATTTACTTATGGTCTATACAGAAAATTATGTCTCAGATATGCTTTGCCACTTCACTGTGCCACGTTTGGTATACACCAGCCAGGATACTGCTTGTCTTTTCAAAGAGTATGCTCGTGACAGATGTGCTTTAACTACGTGTATGCTTGTGACTACGAGCATTCTGCTCATTTTTGTAATATTCTGCTTGAGACCATGACAGTACAACTTGTCACCTCACTTCCAGGAGTGTGAATGACCACGAGCACTCAGCTTGTAACAGAAAATGTCTGGTTCCTTCGAACCGTCAGCTATCGTAAGATACGAATAGTTCACGATTATGAAGGATGTTAAATATGGAACGTTTTTTTCATGCTTCCATCACAGAAGTGCCAGAAGTTCGTGACGTCACTCGACTGTGCTCTTTACTTGTGTATAAGTGTTACGTCAAACCTCAGCTGTTATGTACACTAATTTTCAGTGTCGATCAGTACCTATCTGGTCCCACTAGTATCTATATTACTAGGCGAGCTAGAGCACATCAAATAATATACCTAGGCCATAGTGTATTAAAACAACAAAATGCCGCAAAGATTATGTCTACCTAAGTAGGTGGGTGCGTATTTAGATTAGATATACAATGTATCTGTATGTACAGATTAAACGACATAAATATAATTAAAAATGCGAAGTAATTATTGTTCTTTTCTTCATTTTGTGCAGGTTAATGGTCAACCCCTTGTGTCGGAGCTTTTATACCAGCTAAAGGTCTCCGAAATGGTGTGACGAACAAAACCACCCGGACTACTGCTTAACGTGTCCTCCGGAGCACGGTATCGCTCAGATACAAATGCTACTATCGGCCACCCATCCAATCAAAGGCCGAGGTACGCGTTGCTTAACAATTTCAACGAACTAACATCGCTTAGTCAAACAAGTAACATTGCAACTAATTATTATTAAGTTAGGTTAGTAGTAAATCTGCGTACATCAAATTTTTGTCTGGTTAAATAGGTGTTTGCTTGTAAGCAGAGACGAGGTATATGTATAAACGTATAAGCATACATACTACCTACTTAACTTCGTTGCTTTGCTGTTATCGACCGCTTCTTGGCATTAAGATAAGCGCCATCTATTGGCGGGCAATGGAGTTAATTGAAAGAATAACTCTATGTGGTAGACATTCCCAGGTAGAGTCGATGTGTAGTGTTAACTCGTAGAGTTAGTAAATTAGTTTTGGTGTACTCCGCTAGAAGGTACATTGATTGTTTGACTATTCTTTTGTTTTTTGTATTAATTTAGGTATACCTGAATACAGATTTTATAAGAATTCATCATTTGATTTAGCACCTAAATCTTACTTACACTAGGGTGAATTTTTGTTTGTTTGAATACGCTAATCTCAGAAACTCTCAATTCGGTTTGAATAGTTCTTTGTTTAGTGGATAGACTATCAATTCTATTTGAATAATTGTTATTATAATAGATAGCCACATTCAAAGATTTTTTTTATACCGAATTCCCGCTGGAAAGTGCACAACGCGGGTAAAACCGTGGGACTCTGCTTATAGGAACATAAAACATGATATTTTTTTTGTATTTGCAGCATAGTTGTATCCAGTAAGGGCTTCGCTATTCCGTGGTTGTGTCTCTACTTCTTAATTGAATGTCATAGCACATACTTTGATTCAATTAGATTAGGAGTTGTTAGGGCTTTTAAGGTAGTGTCCAATTTTATCAAAAAATTTAGTTATTTTAGTTTGATAGTTTCTTCTTCTTTAAACTTAAGAGCTGGGCTCTTGTCGATGGAGTTTATTCCACTTTTCTCTATCATCTGTCATTCTCTTCATTGATAGTTTGTTAGTCAAAAATTCAAGGTTCAAGTCCAGACTAAAAAAACGACTTCTTAAGTACAATCAATCCTTTATTTATTCAGTTGACTAGTTAGTACACATATAATTTAATAAATACGCTTATATTAATACATTCCTACGTAATAATACTGATTGGCAAGATGACATTACAATTACATTACAATCATAATACAACACACAGATTTTGGACGCAATTATAATGAGCAACAAAAATTTGGCAAGACATCTACTTACAAAAAGTTTCAAAAATAAGTTTTCATTTGACAAACAAATTCATATAGAATTTAAAAAGGTTACTGTAGAAAATATCTATTAAATAAATTAATTATCTATTACATTCATTGATCACTTTATATTAGTTTTTAAGACTTTCCACACAATACAAATTCCTAAGTTACAATACAAAAGTTTCTACTTTCCACGCAAGACGGCGCCATACAGCCATAATTGCTGATAACAACTAATAATTATCATCATATATTATTTAATTAGTTACTACTTAATTAATTCACAATAAAAAGTGTGCCACGGTGCAGCAAATGCAGATGGCGTCAATTTTCAAAAATGAGCACAAAATTATAGTGGTACAAAATTAAAAGTTCTGTTATATTTTTCAAAAATTTCGCTAGTACCTAGTCGTCGTCATCGCTGCACCGTGGCTATCTCGTAAGTATTATCATGATAACTACACCCTATTTATATAACTACAGAAGTTATAAAAACCTCATTATATATTATATTTGGCACATTGATTCACATTTCTCCCATTATTTACATTAAGAGAGAATTTCCTTACAAATAGAGCTTAAATTAGTTACACTACGAAAGAGCGAAAGTTTCAGTATTTTAACGTTTAAAATATACTTAAAACTATAAATATCACCTTTTAGGTAATAAATAAATATATTAACCTAACTTATATAAATGAGACAATGAAGTTACTATAATATTAGTATTTTTTATGAACTTAAATATATTGAGAAGTACCTATGTGAGCATATAAAATATTCAATGGTAAATTCAATAATTACCTACATATAACTAACACGAAAAATAATTTCGTGACAACTACTATTAATGCATATTTGTGCATAGAGACAGCAACGCTGAAACAAATCATATACTTAAGCTAAATTACTTAAGTTTAAAAAAAGTATTAGCCCGTAATGACCCACTGCTGGGCAAAGACCTCTCCTTTCGCTGAAGATATCAGTACATTGAGGAGGATTAGGCAAATCAAGACGCTTGCTTACTGCGGGTTAGTGATCTCAAACCCGAGCCATGTTTCAAAAGTAGGAAACATTTTTTTACTCGACCCCGGAATTGAACCCGAGACCTCTGTCTTGACAAGACTTAAGTATAAACATACAATACTTCACTTTCATGTTGGCAGACATTATTCAGGGGTTGTGCTACGGTGGGTATCAGCGACGTTAACAACGTTTTATTTGAAAAGATAACGCAAAATGAATATAAATAAATAAATATACCCGGTCAAATTCACACACTTTTAATTAGACCCAAACTAAGCTCTAAGCTTGTATAATTAACTGATACTACTACATAAACATACACAAATATTTTATCAGAATATATAATTGACACCCAGACGTCGCCAAAAAGTTTGCTGTTTTGACATACGTCTATGTTCTTTTTAAAAATCGGTAGTAGCTGTCGCCGACAGCTTCACCATGGCACTTTCCCTATTGAGCGACAGACTGGTATAAGGTTTATAGTATCTATACATTTAGATAAAATCGAAAATCACTATAAATTCTCATACCAACAGATGTCTACCAACTGAACCGCCAAAGTATACAAGAACTTTGAATAAATACTTTTTCTAACGATTTTATAGTTCTCTTTCTATTCTACGAGTATACTACTTACATTACCTTTATTTAGTAAATAGACGTAGGTATCTATCTAATTAGTTAACTTAAAATACTTATAGGACGTTCCTTGTCCATTGAGATTTATATCCTAAGTCTACATTAAGTTTGTAACTAAGTACAATTATTGCTACAATGTAGAATACACTGAAGAGATCAATTTTTGTTATTCATGATAGCGTTTTTGGAGATGAGTCATAAATTATAGTTCTGATACCCTATAACCTGTTTTTTCTTCCTTTCTTTTCCATACATATTCATTAAAAAGGATGATGCTTTCTTGCTCATATTAACCTTTCCCATAACTTATAGTAAAAAGTCTCTACCACTCTTTCTCTCTCTCTCTTTATCGTTTGTAAAAAGGACGTTAACAGTCGCAGATCCAGGAAGGGGTCCAGCCCCTAAAATCATTGGAGCCTTTTTAGCGCATGATTCCCTTGACAGAACTTAACCTCACAAAGGCCATGCATGCCGCAAAACCATACCCAAGCTCTAGCATTAATTAGTAATGTCGAGTCTGACCTAACCAAACTCAAATCCTGGTTCACCCATCGGTGTGGTGATAAACTTAGTATGTGTGAATATTTGACAGAACTCTACAACATCATTCCCCAAAATCGCTCCCATCAAAAACTATATCATTCGACCGCGTTAATCCATATTGAAGTGAGGGGGGTATCCCTCACAGTCGCGGTTCGGTTCCGTCTTGATGGGTATATCTCAAGAGGGGGGGTCGGGCGGCGCGGGGGGGCCGGGTACGGGGGGCTGGAGGAGCTTCGCGGCGGCCGGGAGGCAGGAGATGTCGAACCCTGGCGGAGGCACTATACCAGCCGCTGTCATCGTGCCTTGGAGGTACGCTACGAGCCTGGAATCGGAAAATTGGCTTAGTTAACGATTTTGGAGCAATGTTACTGAAAATTTGATTAAATTAAAGTAGTAAATAATAATCGTGATGAGGTAGGGCATGAAGCTTTTACTTACGCTTATGCACCTTGCGAAGCCACCAGCCCATAGTCTAGTTACGCCCCGAGCATTACTAGAATAAGTAGCCTACTACGACACAGTAGTAAAGTATAGTATTAGCCTGTAATGACTCCCTGCTGGGCAAAGGCATCTCATCTCAATGAAGATATCAGCACAGTGAAGATTAGACGTAATCACCACACTTGCCTACTGCAGGTTGTAGAACTTCAAAAAATGTTAATTCTCACCTTCTAAGCTCTTCCAAGGCGCTAGCTTGCATCATAATGTAGTTCTTGGCTAGTAGCAAGGTGGCGATCTTGGAGAGCTTCCGAACTGAAGGCGAGTGAGCATACGGGATCACACCTCGCAGTTCGTCCAGGGCGTCATTCTGGAATTAATTGGGAATTTGGTTATTACATATAGCATTCAAATATACGGCAGCTTTTAATTGGAATTTGAGTTTATACAAAATTTCAAACCAAGTAGTAAGTAGGTACTTCGCTCTTTCGTGTTAAAAATTATAGCAGTAACTTGTAAAAAAGAGTATGTTATAGTAAAGTATTCATAGTACCAATATTTCAACGTTTCTTTCCATACAACACTTTGTACATTACGTTATATGCATAGAATTGTATTACGGAGTATAACTTAGTATAACGGAGTGACCAACGGGTTTATTAGTAAAATTATGAAACTTTTCCACGTATTCGTTAATGGTAAGTACTGGATGATACGGAGCTATACAGTAGAAAGTTAATAATTACCAGATCGTGCATTCTTCTTCGTTCCCTTGCGTTTATGTTCAGTCGTACCGTCTTGCCTTGCCGCATCTTTTGTTTCGATTTTCCGTCATTGTTTGGCCTGAAAAGAATATTGCATAGTAGTAACAAAAATTATAACATGCACATGTCATACTGATGAGTGAAATCTATCAATTTTCTATGGTATGCGGCGCGTAGGAACGACATAGATGTGTCGATATAAAAATCCACATATTTGAAATTTGAATGAAAATTTGCCTCGTAATACAAATGCTCCTATTAGGATTGCTTTGGTTCTGGTAGAATCAGATTAAGGTGAAAAAAAGCACACCAAGGGCATATTGTTGATTGTGCTAATAGGAGGTATGAAAAGTCTTCAGAATTGGTAATAAAAAATTTACCTATGGGAGATGTATTTGGCAATCATCGACTTAAAAAGAATATGACCTGCAAATCTTAGATAGAAAATGTTCTCTCTATTCTTAAAATATGAAAAAATACCCAATATATTTCAAATTCAAACTATGTTTTAATATGTGGGCCTTTAAAAGACCATCATAAAAATGTTCTAAACCAATAGCATTTCAACGCTAAATATCATAAGATCGCGGTCAAAATATGCAAGTGGTCTATTCGTTGGGGACATTGCATTGTTCGCATTGCATTGTGCGCAGATGGCGGAGCAACTCAAGTGCTTGTTATTGTTTACACCCCTTGCTAGTAATGTGAACATGTGGATTTAGAAGGGGGTGCGGTAGTAGTGATTATTGCGGAGAAATTATTCGAAAATGGAATGTTTTATTTCACTGTGTAGTCAGCCTATTACATCGAGTACAGTCCGAACGTTATAAGGTGTAATGTAATGTGTTACACTGCGAGCGTTGTGCTGTCTGTATGGGGAAACATGGCGCTCGCAGCGAGCAATGAGCTTAGCTTTGCTATGCTATGCCTGATGCTCGCTGTGTGTTACATTACGCTTCGTAACGCCAGTTAGTGCTCAACTGTGATTGAATACTTAATAGTCAGCCCATTTGTGGCGCTCGTGGCGTAGTTTGACTAAGCGATGTTAGATCATTGCGATTGTTAAGCAACGTGCAGCTCGACCCCTATTTGGATGGGTGGCCGATAGGGGCATTTCTATCTGAGCGCTACCGTGCTTCGAAGGGCACGTTAAATTATCGGTCTCGGTTGTTTCAATCGATAGACCTTTAGGTGGTGTAAAAATTCCGGCACCAGGGTTGGACACTCACCTACTCGAACGTACTTACTTAGCTAATCTTGTCATATTCACACGCTAGTAAGATGTTAATGAGAATTTTAAAATGTTATAATTTGACAAAGTACCATTGATTTAGAGAAAAGCTTTTCATTTCAACTGTAGAGAATCGATGAATATATTCGAACCCCGAGGAAATGAGATGACGCTTTGGGTTCTATTATTATAAGAACATTGACGTAATCATTATACGTTAAAATGCCGTATTATTTAATAATGATTTTTAACAGTTTATTTGTAGCTAAACCAAAATAAATATTTTCCAATAAGATAGCTAAATTTATGTATAATTTTGATACGACGGACAAAGCTAATTGTGAAAATGATAGTGTTATGATATCACGCATGCGTCGACAGAACTATAAGGCCACTATAAATTAATTATAAAATATCATTGTAAATAATTTTCAAGGTATTCTATCCCTTAACCACGTAATTAAATTAACTATTTTATAAAAACCTTAATAAATATGAAACCGGAACATTTCCCAGTAAATAAATAAAAACAAAAGAATGCGAAGGTAATTCCAATTCTAAATACAAAAAGCTATTTTAAATCGAATGGATATTTCCGTAAATTCAATCCACGACGAAAAGTTAATTAAAGACAATAACATACCAAGATTATAGTGATGTTAATTACGTGTGAAGAATAAAAATGTTGTTTACAGAATAAAAATAGACGCGCCTACGCGTAAGAGACAATCATTGAAGACAACTCTCGTGTGATAAAATCGGGCTAACCTTTGTCCGTAGCTGGTCCCTGGCTCCGGTTGGTTCTCATCGGTAGGGTAGCAGTGCTGAGGAGGCGGCGGCTGTCCTCCTTGCATGTAAAACCCTCCAAGGCCCACAGCACCAAGCGGTGTTCTCCGCCCTGGCACCGACTGCGGCGGCGAATGAGACTCCCCCAAAGGCGCTCCATCCCAGGATCTTCTATCCATATTTAAAATTTAATCATCACGTTTCTCTGAGTCCGTTTGTCGTTGGTGCCGTGCGGTATTGACAGACAGTGCAGCGTTACTGGTACAGATCGATTGGTACACGCAGATGGGGTGCGCACCCCTCATCCCGTTCGGCCATTGTTCTCCCGACTCTGATTTATTTCGACCCACCGGCGACATTAAAAACAATTTTCTATGCCCGTCAGCTGATAATTAGGTGGAGTATTAATCGATTTTGAGATATGTAAAGCGAGTCGTTTAGTTTGAGCGAGTTTACTGGCGAATTGGCGAATTCTCAACAAAATGCTTAGACATTTGAGACGCAGTCGGCACGTCCATTAAAACGCGAGTTATGTTACTGGCCAATAAATTTTAACTTGCGTCTTGTAAAGCTCACTTGCAACTTCTAAAAAAGGCTTATTTTAATAATATAAAAGAAAGTCAAGTAAATATAAGGTATTAAAGTCATTCATATATTAGATTGACACAGGTCAGCAATTGATACGCTGTTTCGGCTTTCGTTTTAAGTTTATCGAAATAAGCAAAGTATCCAAGTAACGGCCATATACAGAGAGTTAATTAAATTGACCATTAGCTAATCCTATTTTCCTACTAATATTATAAATGCGAAAGAATTATGAGGATGGATGTATATAATTATGGATGTATGTTTGTTTGCTCTTTCACGTAAAAACTACTGGACGGATTTGGATGACGCTTTACAGTAATATAAGTTACAGTAATATAAGTGAATTTCGGGATGAAAAATAGCCTATAACCTTCCCGTTGAATGTGGCTATCTATTACAAAAAGAATTATTCAAATCGGTTCAGTAGTTTCTGAGATTAGCGCGTTTAAACAAACAAACAAACAAAACAAACTCTTCAGCTTTATAATATTAGTATAGATACATCAGAATAACACATGGGACATATTTAATCCTGAAATTTCCGCGGGAATCGATATAACGCGGGTAACAACGTGGAGCACGGCTAGTTGGCTATTTTTCATACATTTCATGTCAAAAATCACTCATCACCTCTCCTAGGGAATCATTTGACATCTCTGAGTACGACAGCTAGTAAGTAAGTCTGTGGCCAAACCTGCTTCGAGTTGAAACCACCTAATGGACAAAATAAGTATCTAATAAATAATGTTATAAATGTTAGTATGTTTTCTTCGTTATGAGGTGTTTGCATATTTATTTAATGATTGTAGCCTTTAATGGAACACGGTCATTGGCCGTGATCGTGATCCCGGTTTTATATAAAGCTTTGTTCACAATTAATTTAATTGATAATTAACCTAGATAGGTGCTGACATATGAAATTATTGTAAAAATAATTAAATAAAAACATTTATTGGTTACAAAATACTTACAAATTAAATAAACCTATAAGATAATGTAATATTTTATTCTTTTTTCTTATTCATAAGGAAAAGTTCGTTTTACACCCACAATTTCATATCACGAGATTTGGCCAAGTTAACACTAAAATAATACAAAAACAAACCATAAAAATTCTTCTAGGAAGCATCTTCACTACATAGTATAAAACAAAGTCGCGTCTGTTTGTCTTCTGTTTGTCTGTATGCTTAAATCTTTAAAATTACGCAACGGATTTTGATGCGGTTTTTTGTAATAGGTAGAGTGATTCAAGAGGAAGGTTTTTATGTAAAAAAATTCCCGAAATTCCCACGGGAACGGGCACAACGCGGGTAAAACCGCGGGGCGCTGCTAGTACTTTATATAAACACTAAATAAAATGTATTAACGTGCTATTTGTATAATTTTCCTCGGGAAAATCCCCCTTATATCAACGATTTATTTTATGTTTCAGCGAGAGCACTAACCCAAATGCTCTGTAGATAAATACATCAATATGAATCATTTTTAATCAGATTTATTATCCTATATGTTAATGAAATCGTTCAGTAAAAAGGTCTTAATCTAACAATAGACTTTAAATATATCTGTAACTGTGCCTTGTATAATCCTACCAATATTATAAATGCGAAAGTTTGTGAGGATGTATGGATGTTTGTTACTCTTCCACGCAAAAACTGCGGAACGGATTTGGATGAAAAACAGTAATATAGGTTACTAGCAGCGCCCCGTGGTTTCACCCGCGTTGTGTCCATTCCTGTGGGAATTTTGGGATGAAAAATAGCCTAAGTTACTCGTGGATAATGTAGCTTTCGAATGGTGAAAGAATTTTTAAAAACGGTCTAGTAGTTTTTGAGCCTATTCATTACAACCAAACAAACAAAGTTTTCCTCTTTATAATATTAGTGTAGGTAGATATATCAGAATAACACAATTCCTGCTGGAACGGGTACAACTCGGGTAACACCGCGGGGCTAGTAGTATCTTAATATGATATTTAATTTACCACACCTTTAAAGGGTAGACTAATTTACGCATAATCGCTTGAGATTTAAAACCTCTAAATGTAAAAGATGAAGCACATTGTTTTTTAAAGAGAATATGTTATATCTATGGTTATGTCTATAAGAGACTATGTCTATCTATGGTTTTAAAAAGTATATTTAATACGTCTTTTTAGAAGTTCTCCCGAAATTCCCTCAATGGTGACGGTCAAGCATCCTCAAACGTTCAGTTTCACAATAAATACGATTTTTTTGGTTATATCTGGAGGTAAGTTCCTTTGTTCTGAATGGAAATTAACGAAGCAAATAATGGTATTGATGAATCATGTGAACTCTTATTATTAGTCTGCTATTTTAGGATTGTGTAGACTAGGTGATTGGGTTGTATAAATAATAATTCACCACCTCTAGAACAAATAACTCCGGTTGTTTGTTTATCAATGGTCACTAACCGAAATAGAATTGTGTAGGCTATTCTGTTTTTCGATTGTGTTTTCCTGATGCGATCTAGTTGAAGATTGTATTGTGACATGGCCCATCTAGCATGGATCATCTAATTATAATCATTTCATCTTTGTTTTGACGAGTCCCAGAAACGTGTACAGTATATAAACTACTAGCAGTGCCCCGCGGTTTTTCCGCGTTGTGCCCGTTCCCGGGAGAATTTTGGGATGAAAAATAGTCTATAACGTTCCTGTTGAATGTGGCTTTCAATTACAAAGCAATTATTTTATTTATTTATTTTAATTTAAAATTTTTTTTTTAATAATATTAGTATAGACCACGCCTCGGTGGTCTAGTGGTATGTGCACTCGCCTGCCAATACTGAGGTCCCGGGTTCAATTCCCAGGTCGAGCGAAAACATGTTTCCTACTTTTCAAACATGGCTCGGGTTTGAGATCACCAATCCGCATTAGGCAAGCGTGGTGATTACGCCTGAAACCTCCTCACTGTACTGATACCTTCAGTGAGACGAGAGGCCTTTGCCCAACAAGTGGGACATTACAGGCTAATACTTTACTTTACTTTACTTTTAGTATAGACCACATTATTGGTATAATTATATATATATATAGATAGATTGTGTTAGTGTGTTGATCACGCCTAATCCATTTCACTGTATTGATATCTTCAGAGGTCTTATAAGTACCGTGTGAGACATTACTGATAATTGTTTGTGTGTAGTTTTGACCTTGCCTATATTGTGCGTCAGCTTTTGCATTTCGGCATAATTGTATTAACTTATACATATATAGTAACTTATACTTATAAGTTTGCTATGCTATATAGTGGCATTTCATACTTAGATATAGAAAAACTAGCTTTTGCACACTGTGGTTTCACCTGGGTTGCAATAGATGACGCTAGTGTGATTGATTTGAGAAGGAAAAACCTTTGTCTGTTTGAAATAAGACCTATAGATGCAGTACTTACAGGTTTCTCAGGTTTAAACGAACACTTTTTTATTTTTAACTGAAACTACGTTTCGATACCTTCACTATTATTTCACATAGCAGCGCCCCGCGGTTTTACCCGTGTTGTGTCCATTCCTGTGGGAATTTCGGAATGAAAAATAGCTTATGTTACCCGTGGATAATGTAGCTTTCGAATGGTGAAAGCATTTTTAAAAACCTTCAGATTTTGAGCCTATTCATTACAATCAAACAAACAAAGTTTTCTTCTTTATAATATTAGTGTAGATTTCTATCTACCTACTTTCTTATTGTAACAGGATAGGATAGGGAGTGAAATGAAATATTCAAATAAATAATAATGAAACGTTTATTTTATTGAAAGCTATACTTACATCTATTTACACCTTATTCCAATCAGTTCCGACTGTCCGAAGTCTTCTCAATTTACATTATGTACAGTTCCACACATGAGTTCTATTTCACAAAATACATACCAATTATATCTATGGAATTTCTGTTTTAATAATAAACTTAAAATTAAAATTATTACAAACAATAGGTATTTCAACAATTTTTTTTAATAGAAATTTAAACGAATAAAATTTTACTAGTTTTTGTTTTCCAATGTTATCTTTGCCTTCTTCACTTTAATTCTGTAACCAATTCCAAAATGTCTTTTCGCTGCCCCTTAACCTATGACTAGATTGAAATATTCGATTGAAAACAAGATATTATTTCAGAAATAACTATTATTTTGTAACATCAAGATGATAAAATTCGTTATATGTAGACATTTAATTTTAATAACATATGCTTACACTAATATAATATACAGGGTGAACTCGTAAGACCAACAATGTTGTCAAGATATTTTAAACACGGTTCATTACGGTTACCTGACGATTCCACCCTGTATAAAGGCATGTTTTCGTTAGTAACCGCAGTAGGAAGCAGTAACTGTCAACCGCAAAGGCCAATACAAGTTTCTATAAATCTCTATGAAATTTCGAGCGCGGTGACAATGCTGTTTGCCGTCGGCAGTTGCTGTATGCTGTTGCGGTCGCTACCGAAAACTGACCTTAACTCAGCAATATTTGGAAAAAAGTATGCTGCGTAGAGAACCTAATGCATCTACAATATGCATCGAAAGTTGTATAAACGGTAGAAAATTCAGATGTTTTACATTAATAGATAGTTAATGATTAATCATAAATCTGATTTTTAACATAAATATATATATAGATTAGGCCGCTTCATATGCCAAATATTTATACTATTATTTATATTTATACTATTATAAATATATATATTGCAACAATTAAAGGTAATATAATATACAATATTATGTATTTTAAAGCGATTTCCTTTGAATAATTATGTGCGTTTGTTTACGTTAAGAACCATATACATACTTATATAGATATATTACATATATACTTGCTGAAATACTACATATATATATATTTTGTAGTTTTTTTATACTACTGGTATACTATGTAACTATAATACATAATGAGAAATTAGGTAGGTACTGTTGAATGAGTATTAACAGTCAGCATAATTTTTGTATAGAGACAAGTTTTTTTTCGATTAATCGTAAGATTATTTACAAAATACATTTATAAACTTTGGTAGAAATGAGTAATCACTTAGACCTAATGCTCAGAAATTAAGACTTGTCCTCAATTAAGGTACCTTTGATACCTACCTCATTTGTTTTTAATAACAAATCTACTTAGAATATTTAAAAAGTTTAAAGCAATATCTCTTTTACTCCAATACGATACGAAAGAGACACCAATACTTTTATTAATATGAAAAGGTGTTGAAATAAATTAAATTTAGAACAGATTTCTGTCCATTTACTCTTACTTCTTAAATTACTGACTAGTCTTCTCTTTGGTAGAGTATCTATATCACTTTATATCTAACTAAACTTTTTAATTCAACCTCTTTCCACCCATTTGTTGCCTCTACCTTTTTTTACAATCTAGTTGGCTTCAACTCTACCTTGTCAATGCCTTTAGCATTACTTGTAAAGTACACATATTATTTGGATAGCTTTGCATCTAATAATAATGTAATAAGTATTAAAGCATCAGTAGATACATTTAAGATGTTTTACATAATATAGATTTCTTTCTACACATTGAATAGATAATTTGTGATCAGTTTCCGATCATTCAAAACATTAAATATCGCAATTTTAATCAAAAACAATTGTAAATATATCAATTTAGATATTTTTTTGATATACATATTTAGATATCTTTAACTTTAACACTGAGCTACTGATACTATCACCATAATATTATGCATTACAGAGTCACTTCCTCTAGATGAAATGAAGAGCGTAGATATACCCATAATTAATGATGTAGTCTATGCTAAAAGAGTGTAAGACGTACTTTTAAGCTTATTCAGAACTGGCTTCATATTTCTTCTCGCATTTCACAATGATCAGCTACAGTCACTGTTTACTATTGGTCGATGGCTTTCCGGAATAGATCTGTGCATCCTCTATGTGTAACTTCTGCTGACCTTAGCATATTCAGTCAGCCCATGAAAATCTTAAGCGCTTTAGTGCTTTAAGCGCTATCTGTACAGTGACTTTAAAAACCGCTGGTCATAGTAATGTTCTTCGAATGGCCTTAGTGATGTTCTTATATGTAGGTAGATAGATGAGTAGAGCGTATATTAGGTACGGGGAGGCAAGCGAGGCAGGCGGGGCGTGTGAGTCAGCGGGCGCGGTGCGCCGGCGCCGCTGGCGGTCAGGGTGCGGCCGCGGCCAGCGGCGCGCGCGCAGGCGCGGGCACGCGCGGGCACGCCACCATCGACCCGCTGCGCGACTGCTGGCTGTTGCTGGTACCACCTGATGTCCGAAAACCATCTAATTAATAAACAGTTCCAATTTGTTACACACGTACACTAGGTTAAGAAGTTGGCCTTTGCCGTTTTAAGTCTAGCCTTTGTCATTTAGTTATAAAATTCAATTATGTGATAATATAACTTTTAGTTTAATACGACTAGACAATTGTACTCGTATACTTTTGAAGTGAATTTCCGAATAACTATGCGCATTGAATTGAATTCAGTCAAAAATATATTTAAGCATTCAACTTATTCCTTAACGAATGTTTTCAAAGACTGATCGATCCTTACCTATTAATGATCCAAGCATCTTAGTGACAGAGAATTTTCTCGTGCGTTGTGGGGTGCGTACTTCAGCCAGGAGTCGGTCGACGCAGCGGTACAGGTCTCCTGAGTTATCAGCCACGCTGGCCTCAGAGAACGACGCGCCGTGGGCTGCACTCACAGTCTGACCTTCCTTCATAGTTACCTGCAAACAAAAAGAAACCCTATAACACAAAGCTCAAAGTTGACTTTGTCTTCTGACCCTCTGCCCTTCTTAAATATAGGTTATTGACTTTTCACTTTGGTTCCTTCGAAAGTGTATCTACCACACCTCACACTCAACAAAGCTATTCCAAAAATACACATAACAAAGGTGAAACCTAGACTTAATGTTTGTTTGTCTAAACATCAATCACCATCTGTTTGTAAACTATACAAAGCTAAGGTTTAATGTGGTCTAAAAATATTCTCGATTGTGCGAGAGGGGTGCGATAATATCGATGTTTTCGTTTGAAATTCCTTTATGAAAGTTGTTGGTCACAATGGGAGTTCTCTTAAGCTTTGAATGAGAGTTATTGATAGCACAATGAGCTGTTGGACGTTCTCTTCACATCGCTGCTTCTAACAATGTTTCCACGTCAAAACTTTAAGTAGTATCAGTGTGAATGCTTTTCAATAGACACAATAAGGAAAATACATTTCCAACGCTATTCAAAACAGTATACCTTGTCTACTAGCTATACAGGTTGATTTCGGGGTCGTGATCCCAACCATTTTTTTCAGACTCAGTAAATAAATGATTGCGATGCTACCTGTATTTATTTTAATTTAAACAAAGATGATTCGTTATTTACGTATTTTTATTTAAAAATTACTATTGACTCAAAATGCTGGGTCACCCTACTTTCAATATTACTTGACATTAATTTTCTTGGGAAATAGTAGGGTGACCATGATCTCGAATTATCGCAGTTTTTTTTACTGACTAAAATAAGTCGCTGGTGTACTGTTAGTCCTAACCTATGGTGATGCTTAGGAGAAAGTAAGATAAATGCTTCTTTCTTGCTCCACGACCCCGTAATCACCCTGTATATAAAAACATATAATCTATGTATGTAAACTTATAGTACAGAATTAATTTCGAAATTGTTTACACAATTCTAAGAGAAGTTAAACATTAGTCGCCGCAATAACTTAAACTCAAACGTGTAAACAGACTGAATAATCAATCATCAAATGGAAAATGTAATATTATGCAACGGCCGGACCGCTTACGTAAACCGCGATTGACAGACGAAGGACGCTATATGAATCAAGTTCATAATGCATTTAGATGATTTGTTTTATTGCAAAGAAAGTACTAAAAATATTAATATTTTAGCTATTACTGCTGGGCAAAGGTTATCCTATCGCTATCCTGGGCTAAAAATATGCGCAATAAATAACCTTTTTTCAACTGTTTTTTGCGTAGTTCGTTATTCAACAGGAGCAACCAAACGTAATAAAATTCTTTTCTCCGATAGTCTTTTGTTTAAAAAAGTAATTAATATTCAAGTTATTGATGTCATCGGAGATCGGATATTTCATTAAGATTAATTTTCATTCATCGTAATACAAATTCAATTTGGAAATTGTGACGAGAAAATGAAACGGGACGGAAAGTTTCAGATAACGTCTAACGAAATAATATAATTTTACTTGGCAATGGAAATTACTAGGCTGTAAAGTATCTGTTACATCTTGTCGTATCAAAAACTGCGGCTTTATAATAAACATATTTATATGCGCGAAAGTATTTTAAAAAGTAATTCATACTTTTACTACGATGACCTACTTGTTATTATGTCGAGGGTAAACTCCTACGTTCATTTTATTCGTAGCTTTGGGATCAACACTGTCACCAGGTACCTTTACCTCCGTACCAGTATTAAGGTAGATTACAGAAAAATAAACATTGACCTAATAAAAAAACAATTACGAGATATAAAAATGTTTCACGATATTTATTGTGGAGTTTACTACGTGTGAAACAAGAAAATGGTTTTTATTATGTTTTTAAAGCTCTATTTTTGATCTACGAGTGTATGAAATCAACGTAGAAGAGATTAACATTACTATGAATATATAAATCTCAATGGCAAGTGTTACGGAAGGTCAACTATGTTTACATTCTTTTAGAATTAAATCATTTATGATTTGATTATATTATCCTTAGGCCTCATGTGCTTCGGAGGGCCCATCAAATGTCGGTCACGGTTGTTTCAATCGTTAGACCATGTCGAAGGCCTTTAGGCGGTCTAAAACTGCGGCACCAGGTTCGACTAATAACCTACTAGAGTTTACTTTGCATTCTACTTTATTACCTGTCTGAAATAACTTGAATGTTTGACTTCTTACCTGTCTTAAGTGGTCCAAATCTGTCTTGTTGCCCAACAGAGCTAGGGGCATGGGCGCGGAAGCTCCCGCTGGGCCGTGGGCTGGACTCCCACTTGTGGGCGCACGTTTTAGAGCACTCAGCACTTCTGTAGCGTACTCAAAACTGCTGCGGTCAGTCACAGCGTATACCAGTAACACCGCATCGGCCCATTGGATCTGTAGACAAGGATAGACATGTAAAGAATTGGTTTCTATTGCTTATGGTATGTCATGTGTGTATGGTTTGTCTATGGGTCATGGTATGACATCAAAATTAGGTACTTGTTCTTTTGGTCTGGCCCTATTTACAAAAAAGTATCAAATATTTAAAAAATCACAAAATAATGAAGGGTCTTCGTTTGGATTGTGATAGTGAGTGAGTCAATAGAACACAGCGTCACTCATGATAAATAACTCACTCACTCACACCGCGCTGATCAAAACGTGGCGATGCTTGAATGGAACATAGAATATCATAATTCAGTGCTATTATTTAAAGACATGACGTCTAAAGACCGAGTGGTATGCGCAAATATTAGAGAAGCATGTCAAATATTTTAGAGAATATATTCGAAAAGAGTCATATAAAAAATACTAGACGCAGAAGAATGTACCTACGATTAATTACCGCGTGCGAGCCAAGCCAACATTCCCGCATAAAATTAGCTGACGATATTCACGGGCGGTGGGAGCGAACTGGGTTCATGTGCACCGAGGTAAAGAGTATAGACTCCATTCATTTAAAAATATCATTCTAATTGACAACCGTTAAAAAGAAAACAAAATCATGTCGGCCATGTTGCTTTTCTATCGAAGAGTGCATAATTCAGGTTTGCGATTCCATTTTTGAATAGTATTTAGTTCGATAATGTACTTGTATGTATTTAAAAGTTTGAATATGTTATAATTAATTTTATAACTTCAACGAACAATTATAATAGAGCTGAGTTCTCATACAAACAAGTATGTTTTTGTTTAACATTCGGCCATTATTACTGTAACCAAACAATAGCCTGTTGATTGTTTAACGGCTCCACCGAAAAATGTTTTCAGTAATTTGTTGTTACTTTCGTTTCGAAACGTAGATACCTTTATGGTTTCTATGTATTATGCGTAAACAATAACATAACAAGTAGTTAATAAACTGAATATGTGGAAAATCTCGGTAAAGTTATAAAATCGGTAATTACCGGTGTCGATGTTGTCATCCTTGGTTTAGACGTCTCTATTTATAAAAAAAAATGCGTAATATTTTCGCTGAACGCTCACTACATGCAACAGTTGTTATTGTTTAATTCGTGTGAGGTTATTAGCAAAGTAGCAACAACTGACGTAAGAAGACGGCATCGTTCCGTTCGCCCATTCATTTAGACGCCCACCGCCGTACGAATTTGTGTAAAATTATTTACATTTATTATAGATAACGTAGTAGTTTAACTGAACGGTAGTCGGGAGGGTTATATCTGTCCTAAGAATGTTTGCTTTTGAACCGGTCCGGACGTTCCATGTCATAGCTAACGAATTCTTTGTTTGAATTCCGAATACCATTTCAAAATAGAAACAAGATGTCAGGTAAATTATGGTATGGTTATCGCAAGCCACAGCGCACCGTCAAATCGCTTCTAAAGCGTTGCTAGAACACGTCTCTAATGTAAACACAGTGAGTCACTTGCATATCTAGTAATGCAGGTCACTAGTGCGATTTCAAAGCTATTTTATGCGATAGAATTATAGTGACAGTTAACCTATTTTCTGGACAATAAAACGGTATAATAACTATGCTAGTTTGCGGAAGAATTTATTGAATATCAATTTTTAGTACAGCGGCTACCTATCCGAGACTTACTTATGATTTACGACGTGATGCATATAGGATATTTCTACTATCAATTTTATAGTATCGATAAAACGAAGCTAAACAAGTAAATTATATTATCTTAATCATAGAAATACAATACATCAAAATATCGTAAAAAGTATTTACTTGTTAATTGTTAATAGATTTGCTATGAGCTTTAAAACAAAACAACCTTGTATATTATTTGTGTATCCTTAATCTTACGATGAATGTATGAAATAACTGTTGGTTTGAGAAGTAGAGGTCAGGTGAAGTGTATAGTTGAGGTGTGAAGTGTGTTTAGTTGAAGGTAAAGAATGTACGTTAACACAGTCATTAACGAGGTTCATAAAACCTTCTTATTACGAGTGAGTACTTGAGTCTTTGGTTGATTCTACACATATTTGTACTGAAACTTCAGTATCTTGGTGCCGACTTTTAAACGATCCGTGAAGGTTTTGAACGGCCGTGTTTATTTAGGCGTCCATTGTAACCTTTAAGGGATAATCTACTTCGGAATTCAAAGTAAATATATAAACTGGTTCTTTTTTCTAGGTCATCATTTGTGATGTGTTCTAACAATTTGGCCCTTATTAATAAATGTGGTATAACTAAAACTGTTACACTGTGTTTTGTCTCTTTTGCTCTTCAGAAAATTGCGTATGTCAGAAAGTGACAAACCATTTGATAGCTAAAATGTTCTTAGTACACGTACAGTCTTAGGGCACTGTAAGTTTATTTTTTAACTAACCAGTGATTAGGGCCAGCTCAGTTTTCAAGAATAGATGTTTCACATTAATTGGAGCGTAACGAACGTGTCAAATGATTGAATGGTTACCTGTTCCGCCGGGAATTTGTCCGAGTTCGTCCCGGATACGTCGATGACTTCCAACTCGACCGGGGTGCCGTTTATTGGCACTGTCTGTCTGTACAGGAGATCTGGAAACGTTATTACTGGTTTAAAATATGATGGCGTATTAGCTTTATGGGTGACACTTGCCAGTAATATATATTAAGGTAGGGGTATATCAGTTGTTGCCAACACATGACTTGTAGTCAAGAGAAAATATTCAAAATATTACCAATTGGTAACTTACATGCAAACTACTACTTCATATAAGAGGCATGTGTAATGTGTATCCCAGACTTTGCATGTGATATAATGATCTTAATGTAAAAGTAAAGGAAAGTATTAGCCCGTAATGTCCCACAGCTGGGCAAAGGCCTCTCATATCACTGAAGGTATCAGCACAGTGAGGAGGATCTTAAGGTATATAAAATAAATGAATGACGTATGTACTAACCTGTATTTGAGTGATATTCTCCAATATATCTTCTAGTTAGGTAGCGCACAATTAAGGCTGGAATAATAATTTGAAATTGTAATATAATGAAAGCAAAGTTTCTATGAAATAAGGTCAAATAAAACACGATCACAAGTAAAAGAAATGGAATCAAAATTATAAACATTCGTGAACACGAGCCTGGAATTCTTGCTCTATAGACCTACTTTTATCTCGCTTATACTTAAAAGAAATTGAACGAATCTGAGTCATCGGTACAACGCAACCTAGATAACACAAATTGATATTATGTTGAAAGATTAATTTACATTAGGTCTGTCATAACATAATTAAATAAATGGAAAATATTTTTGTAAACGATTCGTCAATAAATACATTAATTTCTAAAATGAAATCAAATCTTTAACATGTAATGTTTCTCATTGTACTTTTATTTTACTGGAGTTTAGGCTTTACATCATCCCTTATAGCACACAGACGGCGATCGCGTCAAGACATGATATGATAAAATGCTATGTGCTAATTGGTGGAATATTTAAAATTGGAACTGTCAGTCTTAGAACCAATGATAATAATATGATAAAACGTAACCTATATTTTAATTGGTGGAATATTTAAAATTGGAATTGTCTACCAATCAACGCTCAGCATTTATCATATGTCATGTTTTGTCGTATTCAGTTACATCAGGGAGCAGTGAAATCTTAATGACCGTTACCTCTGTACGATCGTGTGTACTGAGGATATTTTCAGCACACACTATTACATCACATGGCAACTACTCGGGCCTGTGACCTAATCACGGTTTATGTAATAGAAACTAGGCCATGCTCTTGATTTTCGGTCAAAGTCTTTGGAACACATTTTGTTTACATACAGCCATTATCAGGATGCTTAAGAGTGACACACAAATATACATTAGATTAAGCAATAATATTTATACGAAAAGTGTTTTTGAAGTAACGATGCTTTAATCATACTTGACCGATAAATCGTTTTCAAAAGCAAATTCCACCAATGATACATATTGCTCTAAATAATTCCCATACACCTTGTAAGGTTTATTTGTCGCCTTACTTACGTACTTACGTACTTAGCTTTTACACTTTTTTCATCATATAATATTTTGATATTTCAGTATTCAGCACTAAGCATGTACACTCAAAGTCATTGTTATATTTACACATGATTACTTTATGCAATAATAAAAATGTGAAAAAATATTTAACTAAATACTGACGTCGACTGTACATTGTATACGAATCAATTGTACGTCTTTAAGATCTTATTACAGACCAAACGCCTGAGTGAAGATATCATTTATAATAAAAATAAATAATAATATCAGTAGCGGAGTATATCCCAAGTAGTTGGCCACTTATCTTGTAAATATGCTAATAAACATACCTGATTTGCCAACCCTGGAGCTACCAATTACTGCAATGCGCACTCGCGGCGGGCC
This sequence comes from Cyclophora punctaria, assembly GCA_951394245.1. Lineage (NCBI taxonomy): Eukaryota > Metazoa > Arthropoda > Insecta > Lepidoptera > Geometridae > Cyclophora > Cyclophora punctaria. The sequence goes on along the minus strand of OX596170.1, from coordinate 9,647,590 downwards.
GGCGCGTTCGTCTCTCATTTTAGATGTAATGATGAACTTTATCTGAAACAATACAATACGTTCTTAATCATAGATATATGTCACTAGTTACAATATGCTAGTAGTCATCAATACATCAACAATATTGATGACAGTCTATAGATAACAATCTCTATTGATGACTCACTGGATCACTCACTGGTACTACATCACCTATAGGATACATCAGTATCCTATAGGATAGTGGCCAATCCAGTGACGTTTGTAGGTTGGGTTATAATGTGAAAATGGTATGGTATGGATTAAACGCTTCTGTCTCCTCTATATATTGAGGTAAGATAGAGTTTTTAATAAATAGATAGAACGAGTTTTAGCTGCGAACTTTAAAGACAATGTGTGAAAGAGATTTATGATGCTCGCATTCTATTGACTAAGCGACTTGTAGCTTATAAGCTCGCTTAAACAAACAACTACGCCTCAGACACGCCTCAGATGACATAAAATACCTAATGAAAATACACGAACAATTAATGTTAAAAAGCAATTTCATATTTCGTCCAATAAATGAAATGAAAAAACGCTTAGAAGTATTTTGTATTTTATATGCGATCGGAGTCATTGAATCGAATGCACAAAGCAATGTTTAAGCAATGTGCCAAAAAATAATAAATATTTTGTGGAAGTTTTCTCTTGAAACCGTTCAGTACTAGTCAAGGTATTCTCTATTATATTGTTTCACCATTTTAGTTAAAGGAAAATTTTCGCTGTGAACAAATCGCAAATTAATTATTGAAAATGGATGTTTCTACAGAATTTAGGATCATGGTTGGTATTTTGAATATTTTAACCTTCATCAATATTACATAAGCAATGTTTTGCAAAACATCTTCTGGGTATTGGTTTATGTAAACTGTTGGCTGAGGACAAATTCATCTCATTCATTAGACGCATTCTGTCCGATGACGTCCATAGTAAATGACCGGCAAAACGCGTCACGGACATATTTACGCAATTCACATGTTTAACACATTTTATTGTTCATCAAACACTTAATAAACCCATTTCTTTATTACAACCAATCTCCGAAATCCATAAAGTTACGTTATAAAGAAGAAATACACACATATTCAATTACGCAGTCATGACAATCCATTTTTCATTTCGCAATTTGAATAAATTCGCCACAGTCGAGTCGCAGTCGTAAATGGAGCATCAATAAATGTTGATTCTATGGATATTCTGCCAATCAATTTTGTCGAAGGAAGAAAGTAATCATATGAATTATCACGAGAATTCTTTTTTCAAAAAAAATTTTTTTTTCGGTTAACGGTTGGTGGAACGGTCGTTTTACAGCACGGTAGAGATTTCATGAATGAGTAGTTAGCGGCAACATAATTGCGACATGAGGCCAATGAGGCGTGCTGTGAATTATATTTTTAGCGGCTCCGTGCTGCGTCAGTCTGCCCACCGACTGGTTGAATAACCCTAGAAAACAACGTGAGTAATGAACGGATTAATTTCAAAACACTAACCAAACTGCGTCGCTTTGTTAATTGTATTTTACTTTGCTTTATTTTGCCTCTGTTCGAAACATTTTAGGCATCCGTTATTTACACTATAACATTATTTACACTATAACATTATTTACACTGTAACATTATTTACACTGTATTTCCAAAACCGCACCATATTGGCTTAAACTTGGCACAAAATCTCTGATTTCGCGTAAAAAGCTTTTTTAATTGTCTTAAAGTTCATTGGTTTCAACTTTCACTGAGATTTATATAGGACTGGAACGAGTTGCGGATAACATTAGTGTTCAGATTAACGTGAAATTAATTTCAGATCAAACTCATTTTTTGGTATAAACCAAACAATATCCCGGCGGGCGCGTCCAATATTACATAACACGAAATTTTCACTCAACTAGAAAATGCGTCGTAATTCTCCAAACGCTTAGCAAATGGAGGAAATGATTTTCCCCAATGTTGCGTAATATATTTACTATATTAAATCACTGTTTATATTGAGGTGGCCGGAACTTTTGACATTAATTATTTCACTCATAATAAAGTGGAAAGTGTTCTAAAATGCATTGACACTCGTGACTGCGTAGTATATGTGCTCTGCTATATGTGAGATAAGACACCGCAGAGGTTGGCATAGTCCACGCACCACCTGCGGGAAGACAACGCGACAACTATATCGTTATTTATTTACGTTCGGCGCCAAAGAATAATATCATTTAGGATTTTGTCGCGACATAATGTGCCAAAATAAATGTTGCGAATTTAAATTTACTTTTTTGTGACGTTATTAATTTTATTTTAGAGTTATTACGACTAACTTGCCGAATAAAATTTACGAACCATTGATAATTAATGTGTTTCTTTAATAGAATCATTAGCTTTAGTTAAACACGGCTTTATCAGATATACAATTCAAATTACTTCATTCTATTTCGAGGTAGATATTGTTTGTATCCAAAAGAGACCGAAGTCAAACAGATTCCCGAAGTAATTCGATAATGTCACTCACAAGTCCTAATGGTAAATCGATAACGTGCGCAGCCTGAGTTAACACGTGAATCAAGTGGTCCATTCCATACTAGCCGTGTGTGGACAAGCGAAAACACGCGACGTAGGAGTCTGTTACAATATTTATATTCTAATTTGCCATGAGTGTTATCGACATCAGGCTGAGACATTCAATGACACGGTCACACGTTGATTCATCCCTCAGTGCCAGTAACCAAGTGCAAAGGTCAGGCACGTGATCGTAGGCGAGGGTTAAATGCAGATAATAGATTGTGGGGGCGGCAAAGGTGTTAGTTGGATAGAGGACACAAAGCAAAGCTGGCTTTAAGGTAATTCGCGGTTATCATATCGGGATCGATCACGAGGCCAGATTCCCGTCCTTGTGTCTAATGTGTTCGATGTCACGTTTATATCGTTACAGTGTTTATCAGTATCATATTTTCGAAGGTCAGTTGAGCCTCTGAGACTAAAGGACGAAGCCTTGAATGGTTGAAATCGAAAGTATTAATTTCCTGTCAGGGCGTTGTCTTGCAAGGACAAGGGCCTTTATAGCCGGCGACATTGGCTGGTTCGAATTAAAGGCTCCGATTACTCGACACTCCTGACACCTGTCTGTTATTCGATTCGACTTAAAGGTCTGCCTATTTTCAGATGACATTGTGAATGGTCATTTAATAAAACAATAGCCTTGTGGAATCATATTTGTGGCTATTAAAAGCTTTCAAAACTAAACCGGTGCGATCTAAAAACGATGGATTGGGCCAATGAAAGTTATTTATGAGTAGTCAATGTAGACGTCATACATTCCTAAAATATGATTTGTTAGAATTAAGATTTTGAGGTATCTCAACTCATCCTGGTTACTAAAAGTGTTTACGCATATCGTCTACATTACGCAGGTTGTTAGGCAAACAACGTTGTTATGATCGGATCGCACATGTGGAGATATTAATCGAGGTTTCGATAGTACTGTGAATCGTTTCCTTAATAATATTTAATACAGTTAAAAACAATAAACACACATGCATTTATAGCACTGTCTTGAATATAAGTTATATAACTGTGCGATTATAAATCAACAAATTATATAGTTGCCTTTTCAGTTTTTAATTTATTACCTGACGGAAATTTCAACGGGAAGAGTTTAAATTAAAATCTTTTTTCGTAATTCAAGAAGATATCTTTAATAAATAGAAATAATTTATTATTCATAAATCCCACATTTTAATCGCTCATCCTGTCGGACTACGACGCCTACGCCGTAGCAAATGCTACGAGTGCTACGGTGCTACGAAAGAGGCTTTCCTAGATTTGATTAATTAATTGTACTCGTATCTATACTAATATTATAAAGCTGAAGAGTTTGTTTTGTTTGTTTGTTTGTTTGTTTGTTTGTTTGTTTGTTTAAACGCGCTAATCTCAGAAACTACTGAACCGATTTGAATAATTCTTTTTGTAATAGATAGCCACATTCAACGGGAAGGTTATAGGCTATTTTTCATCCCGAAATTCCTACGGGAACGGGTACAACGCGGGTAAAACCGCGGGGCGCTGCTAGTAATTAAATATTATTCATGTGAGTAACCATTCTCCTTTTTGAGGGTTCGTCGTGTTAAATTCATATTAAATAGGACTTTTTAGATACCTCTTCATAAAGTCCCTGACAACAGCCAGTCTCTTATATTTCCCTAAAATTGTTTTAGTAATTTCACATCTCTTTTTTTCAAGTGTCTGGAAAAAAAATTATACGCGAAAAAGCTTGTTGGAAGGTTATAAAAGATACTGAAATTGTAATATGAGTTGGAATTATATCTATATTTTTTCAAAACGCGAACAATTCGCCTAGCGACAAGCTGTGATGAGAGGGATCTAGTCACGTAATTGTGTGGATTACATTGCGGATGGTTTACGTAATAAGTTGAAATATGTGACACTGTGACAATGAACCTGAATTTGTGACATAAACGTTCATGACACTGTCCAGTTTATTATGATTGACAGTGTTTAGGTCAGTTGCTATGTGGTCTGGTTGATTCTTTATGCGAGCTGTAGTTGTATGAAGTTATTTCAATTACTGGCCGTCAAGAGTAAGTACACCATAGTAATACCTTAAAGAACGGTTTTAATTAAAACTCTTGTCTTTACGTCACAATGTCTTCTACTTAATTTGATGAAAAGTAGTGTTGTGTGTCAGTCTAATGTGAACGCACAGTTAAACTCTAACATTGACCATATGAGGGTACTTCCAACACTTGGAACGCCTACCCTCCCATCACAGCGGTAACTCCAATGTCTTCAGTTCACCCGCGACCACGAGAGGTGCAATCCCCTCGAAACGTCGGGAAATAAAATGCACTTTGAACTGTGTTAAAATGACAAATGCACTTGACTAGACTGCTGAGAGAAAAAGAACCTAATTTTTGATTAGAATAAAGTCGAGTTTGCTGTCCATGTGCAGTAAATAAATCGCCTGTGGTCGATTGCTAAGGATGACCTCTTCCTGACCGGGTCACCTAATTCAATGTATCGCTTCACCTGGATACCTAACCAGGTATCGGTTTATTTACCTTACAACTATCTAGACTAGTTGAAAATAATAAAAAAGATTGCAGATACGACCTATATGATTTAAGCCTAGTAAAGTGTATCAATTTATTTAGGCTAGAGGATACTAATTAATACCATGTATACACGTACAGTCAAAAGGTATCGTAAGCAATACAGCGTTCGCTTTAATCTGAGGATTTTGCTCTTCTAATCGAATTACACCAAATAATCCAAAGCAAAGTAATTCTCCGAAAATTTTAAAAGTAAATAAATATGTTTATTTCAATTTGGACAGCTTTCAGTCAAACATAAACTCAGGTGGGATTAACTAAGCCTCGCAGTTGAAGATTGATAGATTGTATTTCATGTAAAACTTGAGCAAACAACATTGTTTTGATACGTTCACCTAATTACTGGGATAAAAGAGATATATACCATAAATTACTGTATTTTGTGTTATAAACCATCTAAATCGTGGTGTACTTGGCCTATTTTCCATGTATTTAATGTACTACAGTTGAAGATGGACCAAATAAATCAACAAGGTTCAATGTTATCTCCACCATTATTCTCTACCTCGACCTTCGTGGAGGCGAATGCTGTTGAACTCGAAAAATGTGAAGAATCCTCGGATATATTTTAGTGTGAAGTCCAAACGATTGTTAAACTTGACCCAGTTATTATGAACCTAACAATATATCTGTTACATATATATACCAGTTATTAACGTTGCACAATACGTTTGGCCGACTCAAACTGTCCGTTAAATTAGGCTAATGAGAGATTTCATTCATCTGAAAAGCTTTCAGTTATGATTTTCCAAATGCTTAAGAAAATGTTTTTTATTACCAGAATAAACATAAATGTTGTATTTTTATATGTAAAGGTTTATTTAAAGAAACGTGACAGTTTTAAAGGACCATTTGTTTTGATGAGGGCTTAACGTATATGTTGTACCCGTATAATAGTGATTGTCATAAAACTTATTTAAAGATTATTTTCACATGAGCAGGTAGTTCTTACGGACTATTTTGGTAAAGTACCGTAATTTGTTATAATAGTTTATTGTGTAACGGCCCGTTATGCCTTTAATCCTTTTATGAGCGAATAAATCCGCCGGTCTATGGGTTGGATATTAAAATACGGCCGTTAAGTCGTTATCTTTATTGAACATAAAATTGATAGAGTATAGATTGCACAAAAAATGCTGCTGACTTGAAGGGCATTGATGAAATGATTCTAATAGTATAGTTTACTCAATAAGATAACGCGTTGGTAGCGAAGGGCCTTGTGGTACTTTTAACCATTGATTAGTTCCATTGGATGAGAGATCTATATTTATTTACTATACATTGAAACGTGCGAGAAAAAGAAAACAGAAAAAAATGGTTAGATTTCTTTCACACCAATGGCTTTTTGGGTAATGATGACCTATTGTTATTTGTACTTCATGACGACTATGGAACAGATTAGGGAATAATATACAAATAATCGTTTTATTTAGGTATATCGTAGTGTACGTTTTCTTTGATTTTTAAGCGACTTCAGAAAGGAGGAGGTTGCTCTACTCGACTTGACTCAACTCGATCGTATATATGCTTTTTTTTTTTGTTACTAACCTTGTCTACCTTGCACCTTGTCTTGACTAACTTGTCGCTAACCATGGAAACAACGACAGTGGCATGAAAGCACTGTTGTTATCATATCCTTTTACACTCAAATAATTCCAACTCACAAGTTATATTATCTATGTAAGTTAGTTACTTTCGACTTTCGTATGTTACAAAGTTTCGTTCCATGTACAGAATACCTAACATAATTTTGAGGAATGCTCAAAGTGTATGTTCAGTACGAAGCTTTCCCTTTGTGCCCCGAATAATTGGTAGAGTACGTGTTTTTTGCCTTTTTAACTGGAGCGCTGAGTTATTTTTGTATTTCATTCGTTTTGAAATATAGTTTTTGAAACAAAGGAAAATGGTTATTTAGATATGTTTCTATAAAAACGCTTATTATCTATACTAATATTATAAAGCTGAAGAGTTTGTTTTGTTTGTTTGTTTGTTTGTTTGTTTGTTTGTTTGTTTGTTTAAACGTGCTAATCGCAGAAACTACTGAACCGATTTGAATAATTCTTTTTGTAATAGATAGCCACATTCAACGGGAAGGTTATAGGCTATTTTTCATCCCGAAATTCCTACGGGAACGGGCACAACGCGGGTAAAACCGCGGGGCGCCGCTAGTCTTTAATATGTGGTATTTTAAATTACCTTATTTGGCATTAAAGTGAACTTATTATTTCATTATTGTTGTAATGATTTATTTAGCCATAACTTAGTGGTCGAATGCAACTTTATCACAAAGTTATTGCCAATAAACCCCACAAAATTATCACCGTTTTAAGTGCATAATTTTGTAAATCTAAATAAGATGTGCGCAAATGGGCGGTATGATAATATTATTTGAAATTCCGTATTTTGTGCCAATAAATGTATGAAACTGTATGGAATTGTGGGATTGTATGCATGTGAGGGTGTCGTTGACTGAATTATAATTATGTTAGTTATCAGCGGTTGGACACCTGCCTTCGCCCACAGAGTATAAACAAGACCAAAACTTTCCGATGGCGACGGTACAAACAGCTCTTTCGGAATATTTCGATCGTAAATCGGGAACTGCTAATCGATAGCCACGTCACATCCTTACCGCTTACGGGTGTTATTTTTGTCAATATTTATAAATTGGATCAATAAATATTTTCAATCAAAATTTTATGCTGTTGATAGGTTATTTGTGGATGTGATTTTATCGTTTTCAGGTGCATAAATGGTGGTTTTACTGTTTAAAAAATACGTGTTACAATCATTGTAGAATTCAGGTAGCTTTAAAATTAATTTCGAATTTATTTTATGAAGCTGACGAGTTTGATTATTAGAGAGATCTTAACAAAGTTTTTTTATATGAAAGCCACTTTTAACAGTAAGACTATTTTTCGATATAAGGCTTATTTCCACGTGATCGGCTACAAATCGGGTGAAACGTAGTTCTACAAACATCAGTTTCTACTTCCCAAACATTTTGATACTTTATTTACAATTACTAAATATTAGCTTGCCCGTATATCCATTGTACCCTTTGTAAACTGTCAGAGTGGACTTGTTTAATTCCAAAACAAAGGGTTATGAGGTAAACATCAGTTGAAACAACTGAACAAGTTAACTCACTGTTTCGTGTTATTCGTTTCAGCTTTCAGTTCCAGATGTTAATAAATAATAGCTTTTGAATTTAGATATTTTTTTTCAACTGTACTCCATATTTTATAGCAAAAAAGCTTTTGATGTTTAGGTAATCATTTTACTCATCTTATTTGGTAGTCTACTTTGCTATTATAAAGAGGAAAGATTTGTATTTTTGTGTGTATGTAATGAATAAACTCAAACACTACTAAACCGATTTGAATAATTCTTATTTAACGGATAGACATATTCAACAGGAAGGTTATAGGCTATTTTTCGTCCCCAAATTCCTACGGGAAAGGGCACAACGCGGGTAAAACCGCGAGGCGCTGCTAGTAGAAAATACACTCCCCCACCATATCTGTCAGTCTGTCTATACGTTTGTGTTAAACTTCAAAACTACCAATTTCTTTACAATTTTCATCAACATACAGAGTGCTTCAAGAAAAGTAGCTGGTTATCCCAGAATTCCTACGGGAGTCATAAACAATATTGAGGCAAAGTCATCGATCTAAAATCAGTGCGTTGTTTAGTAATTACTATATAAACACTTACCTAAAACGCACAGTCCCTAGGTCTACGGAAAAAACCACGATATGAACCAAAAACAATTACCAATGAGAAACAGTTTAGTTTAAAATACATTCGTTCATTCATCGCTTCAGTTTATATTGTGCAGTCGTGTTTATAGCAACAAACATTCGTACATGTTTTAAATTAAATACACCTTCATAGTACAACAATTTACGAGTAAACATCGGAAAATTTAAATTTTTTATACGTTTTGTTCTTGGTGTTGTTAGTTATAAACTTTTTACTCTGTTTCCAAACTCTAAGCCGGTGAGATCAATAATGCTGGGGCTACATTAGCGGGCGAAGATTCGTGTCGTGTTGGCGCGACAAAAACATCGTGTTCGGGCATAGGCGATGTTCTTGTCTACACTACGGACAATGAGCGAATGTATAGAGAGCGTACCTCTAATAAAAATGACATATACATTAAACGAAAGGCCGTTTGCCTACAATATGCCAATATGCCCATTGTCCTTTAGTGGTGTAGTTAATTACGGTATATTAAACTCTTGACATATGTCAAATTTCGAATCCACCAACGAAATTCGAAGTTGCGGGCAACTTGTAAACCAGTTCAATCTATTCAACGCGTTTACCTGTAAAGTCTTGCATTCCTAAAGCTTCCACACTCAAAGACTTCTATTTATAAATGAAAACTGAAGAAAAACCTTTTCAATCAAAATGCTCCAATAACAACTAGGGCAATTACATTGCTCTTAACAATTTTCCAATCGAGCTTAATGTGAAACCATTACGCAAAGAATCGTCAGTTTCTAATGAAATAACAAGCAGTTATTAATATTGCCGTAGCCAGTTAACGAACCAAGTCCGTTTCCATTTATTTGCCTTCGATCCAACTAATTGAATGCAATTACAAATGTTTAAGTACCTATCGTGTTGCGTAACAGAACAGGTCTGTTACTGGAAATTTCTGGTGCAGGATCAATATTATGACGGTTTGGTCATATACCTGGATTGTGTCGTGTGTACACTCTGTTATATTCGATAGTAAGTAACTTCGTGTAGGTTAGTGCCTACCATGGAGATTTTAGACCGCCTAATAGCGTCCAACATAGTCTAACGATTGAAACAGCCGGGACGAACTGCTTAACGTGCCCTCCGAAGCACGGTAGTGCTCCGATACAAATGTCACTATCAGTAGTCACCCCTCTTAGCAGGGGTCAGGCTGCTATATTTGAGCATCTTCAAGGTATAGATAAGCGGGATTTTCCTACAAAAGTTGGTCGTAATTCGGACGTAAATTGCTTAAGTATGATGGCATTAGTAAAACACCAAGCCATAATTATACAATGAAATGAACATATAGATAATATGTTCAGAAATGCATTTTTGGATCTGTATCTCATACAATCCCGGTCTAATATGATTTATTATTAAATTATTTTTAATATGGGAGAAAATAAATGTTTTCTTTTTCTATTATTTCTATTTGACAATAATAAATATTATTTTGAAAGAAAAAATTCTTAAAGATCTATTCCGAACTTATTTCATGAACTAATCTTGATTGAAACCCATTATGTTTGAATCTAATAATTATTTTAGGGGCTAACATAATTTACCAAGGCAATGTAACCCGTGGTTAATTTGCTACATAATTTTCGAAATAATGCTGTATGATATTCGATAAGCAAATACATGGACCCATAAGTCAAGTTCTTTGTGTAAAATAACCTTTATGTATGGAATAATAGAATTTTCAATATTTAAAGTTTAATTTATTAAGCCGTATTGAAAATCTGCGCTGAAATATAGCTGAAAAGCGGTGTTATTGAACTGCAGTTCAAAGAAAGTTCAATAACAGATCAAATATTTAAATACCTAGTCTACTCCTAACAAAATTTAAAACGAAAAATATTTTTTGAATGGATCATGAGTACAAACCCTATTCTTTTAGAAAAAACACATAGTTATGTGTATGTGAGGTAGATTACAATATGTGTTAATACACCGCAAGACTTTTAGGCTAAATCTCTTTTAATTTCCTTGGAAATATCTAACCAAGCCTAATTAAGTGGGTGGAAATAGAGGAAAAAACGTACATCAATATTGGGTATAGAACAAGTGACCTCTCCTTAAATAATATATTGTTCCATGCGTGATACCACATCAAGAAGCACAAGCAGTAAAAAGAGCTTCAAAATCAATAACACAGGCCAATCAACCATTGTTGGTAATAATTTAAATATTCAAGGCGGCCCTGCATAGGTACCGGCCATAAAAATCGATAACTGCATTGATATTGTGATATCCTTCCAGATAACAGGCGCTGCGTGTAGTAAGTAATATAGAAATAAAGTAACGTTGGCCACTCACCTTAATATGGATTAGAGAAGATCTTGTCGACCGGTGGCGGTCGGTAACGTCGATGTAAGCACACAAACGTTCAGTCTTAGCACAAAACACTTGTTCACAGTCCTTTATCAATGAATAGGTGACGGCAGCGACGTGTATCGCGTCCGAGCAGTGAGATGCGACTGGGCGGCGCGCAACTCCCGGCTCCTATATATACATTACCTATCCGCCCGCCCGCCCTCCGCGTTTCATACATGCAAAAATACAGTGGAATTCACCGCCTAATTCTCCTGTCACTACCTTTCGCTGGCACAATGAGAGCGTTGATCTTACAGGGTCTGACCAAATTCTTTCACTGTGAGTCGTTGTCAAAGTTTCCTCGTGCCTTAAATAGAAGCTCAGATAATGTTGCTTAATGATGCTAATATGTCAAGTGTTTGTTTATGAATCTATGGTCTACGTGTGTCCAATTTAAGTGGCGTAGTTGTAATGTCTTATAAATAATGTTCGTCGTAGATGCTACGATATTGTGTTATTATCTATCCACTCTACTTATGTGTATCATAAATATATACCTTCATATTATACCAATTACTAAATCTATGATATATACGAAAGGTTATTGGATTTTACGTTGACCTGAGCAATAAAAGCTTTCTGCCAACTCGTGCGAAAATCAAACATTATTTTTTCAACACCTAGCCAGAATAAAGAATGTAGTTTTTCGCACAATCTTTAATATTTCAGTTTTCTTTGGTTATTCATAAATAATGTAGATTATAAATCATGGCGGAGACACTAATGGCTCAAATCAACTCAGTGTTTTGGTGCTATCGTCACATCATAAAAACAGTATTGTTGCAAAATGTAAAACACAAAAGAACGATTAATTAAATATCGATGAATCAGTGTAAATATTATGGTTGGTATTTAAAGCAATAGATTTTTCATTAAAATGAAACCAGTCCAAGGATATGTTTGAGCAAACAATGTAGATTCTGGAGAGCGATTTTTATTGATGTTGTTACTTTTCTACGGAGATTTACTTTATATTCGGGATTACAATGATTTATTTATGTTGCGCGGAACACTGATTGACAGTAAACCGGTGTCTTCTCCCGGCTATTATATGTACCTACTTATTGAAGGAATAATCGTCGTGTGCTTCTAACACACATTTTCTTACAAACTGGATGTATTTTTAACCGACTTCAAAAAAAGGGGAGGTTTTGATGATTATTTTTTTGTTGGGAAGGAGATATTCCTTAGGTGATCCCATGGTAAGGAAACCAGGGTCTGATGATGGGATCCCAGTGAAATCGAGGGGGAACTCTCATAAGTTTTTTTCATTAAATATTTTATAGCACTACAATTTAGTGAAGGTCTAGAGTCGATCTGATGATGGAATCGTCTGATGGTGAAGGCGACGGATAGTTAGGGAACTTCTCAATGGTTTACTGCAGTAAACCTTGTATTTGGGCTTGATTAATTTGTATTCATGAGAACTTTACAACTAGATTGGTTTAGGGATGGCACTAACATTGTGAAATAAATTATATATTATTTTATTACGCATTAATTTAGGCGTGCGTTTAAAGAAAGGCGAGTCAGCTAGTTCAAAAGAACGCGACCGCCATACATGTCATGTTACTCGCTCATTTGCTCGCTTTACCTTAACTAGCTCAAGTTATACTTATAAATGCTGCATCGAGTGGATGGTCAACCTGACCAATCCTGGTGTCAGTGATTGAGCCGCCAAAGGCCTCTGACATGGCTCATGTAACGACTACTATCCGTAGAAAGTAACCGGGACCGACGGCTTAACGTGCCCTCTGAAGCACGGAATCATCTTACTTTTCGGGCAATCAGGTGATTCAGCCTGCAATGCCCTAACCAAACTGAGGGCAGTCTCACAAAGAGATTTTTGTGAGATATTGTCCCCACCGGGAATCGAACCCGGGACCTCCGGATCGTGAGTCGAGCGCTCAAACCACAAGACCACGGAAGCTATTAGTTGCTGTTAGTTAGTAGATTAACATTTTATAATGATGCGTAATCTAATTGGCGTTTTTAATAAGTACTATGAATGAAAGTCTTTGTTTTATTTTATACGATACACATATTGTGAAAATAAATCCCATAACAAAATAGCTCATTCATGATTTATTCTACGAATACAATATTGTTAATGTATCAGTCGTTATAAACATAATAACAACATACGGTCAAGATATTTGCAAATTGATAGACTATCTATACGAATCCTACTAATATTATAAATGCGAAAGTTTGTGAGAATGGATGTATGTTTGTTGCTCTTTCACGAAATAACTACTAGACGGATTTGGATGAAACTTTACAGTAATATAGGTCATACATCAGAATAACACATGGGATACATTTTATCTCAAAATTCCCGCAGGAACCGATACAACGCGGGTAACACCGCGGGTCTCAGCTAGTACAGTATAAAACGCTGCAGAGTTAGATTTTTAGTAAGTTTGAACGCATTGACTGCAATTATTACCAGTCCGATACATTTTTGTAGTTTTTTTGGATAGTCGTATTCAAGATAACGGTTATAGGCTATATTATCCCAAAATTCCTACTGGAACGGGCAAAAGGTGGGCAAAACCGTAGGGCGCGTTTAGTTTTAAACAGAATATCTCATTTGAATAGGGAGCTGGTCAACAGTACTCACTGCGGTATTTACAATACTCTAGGGGATCGTTAGGTATGTAAATTAATCTTTACTCAGTAGGGTCTGGACTTTTGAATACATTTACTGTTGTAAATACATAGTTGAAACAACTATAATACAAACGAAGTAACGAACACCTCAATGTATAATACAGTTGCTAAATCAAAATACTACCTAGGAGTATTTGTCAGGTTTGACAAACTATCTTATAATAAACTAGCAGCGCCCCGCGGCTTTTTCCTCGTTGAGCCCGTTCCCGTAAGAGTTTTCGAAAATCCTTTCTTAGTGTGCACTTAGGTCACTTGAAGAACCTTCCTGCCAAATTTCATGTTTCTAGGTGTAGCGGTTGAGGCTGTTATCAGTCAGTCAGTCAGGAATTTTATATATATAGATTGTGTATCGTTTTGTATTGCCATTATTATATACAAGCACGCGCCTCGGTTTTACCCGCGTTGTGCCCGTTCCCGTGGGAATTTCGGAAATTTTTATACATGTAAACCTTCCTCTTGAATCAATCTATCTATTTTTAAAAACCACGTCAAACCGTTGCGTAGTTTTAAAGATCTAAGCATACATAGGGACAGACAGACAGACAGCGGAAAGCGACTTTGTTTTCTACTATGTAGTGATTCATGGATATTCTGTATACGAGTTAATGAGTATTAAGGCATTGATTGGGCGAGTTTCGTAGATGCAGTGGAGTTCAAAAGAAAGCGATATAATACATTTGCGATTTTAAGATCCGAGAATTAAACTCAGAATATTGAATTTTGATTGTGAGTGAGTGAGGACGTGAGTGAGTGAGGAAGTGAGTAAGACTTCACTGAGGAGATATAAAAAGTTTTTTCTTCACCTATATCGTCCCACTACTGGACAAAGGTTCAATGAAAATGATTAAGGAAACAATAAATAAATTTAACGATATCTGTTTTGTTGTTAATGTTTTAAATGTTCTAGATTTTATCATTTGACGTAATAAAAGTGTGTTTTAGTTCATTCGCAGTCGTACTATGAAACGAGGGCACGCTAATTAACGTTCCTATTAGGCATGTTTCTTCAATATTTATAAGATAAATAGTATTTTTATTAAAAGCTTGTTGTATTAATTTACTTTTTATTGACATTTATAATGTCATATTTAGCGTGTTAATCGTGAACCACTTTTATAATTGAAGCGGAATGACGTATTTACAGTTTCTTAGTAGTAAAACCAATAATATATTCGGACAAATTCACATACGGTTAATTAGACCCAAAGTAAGCTCTTGGCTTGTATTATGGAATCTAACTCACTGATCCTACTAACCGTGTGTATAATTTGTCCGGGTGTATTGTATTATATATAATATTATAATATAATATTAGTATTTAAGTTCTTTGTTACACTAGCTAGAGTTTCAGAAACTCAGTATAACTAGTTTTTCTTATAAAAAACGTATTAGCTTGTAATATTCCACTGCTGGGCAAAGGCCTTTCATCTCACTGAAGTTATCAGATCAGTGACGAGGATTAGGCATAATCACCACGCTTGCCAAATGCGGGTTGGTGATGTCAAACCCGAGCCATGTTTGAAAAGTAGGAAACATGTTTTCGCTCGACCTGGGAATTGAACAAGGGACGTCAGTCTTGGCAGGCGAGTGCACATACCACTAGGCCACCGAGGCGAGTTCTTATAACATTTCGAAATAAGCGTCCATAACTGCGTCTACATTCCTCACAGTTCTTCGCTGCTAATGCATCGAGCTCCTATTTTTAGTTAAGTGTTGCCCTGTTTATACGTTGATAAGTATTTCATCGAGATACTTCCAGTTTTCCTGAATTTTATCGAGTGTTTTCCTTATCCAACATGTTTATTGTTGTTTCGGCTAAAATATATTTCAATTTATTGTTTTTTCTATACATTAAGACAAGTATTTTTATGAGGTATTACTTTTTATGATATTTATAGAAAAGTAAATTATAAGCGCCAAAACTGCGATAAGCGGGTGCCCGTGCGGTTTTATACAAAAGTGAACCATTGCGTGCGCCCGCATAACGCAGTTTCGGCCTTTAGTCTGGCCATGCCACAGCTGGACAAAGGCCTCTCATCTCACTGAAGATATGTGTATATAAATATATAGTCACTATAGTATTGACCTTTAGCCATACCACACTTCATCATTAATTCAAGTAAATAATTTCTCGAGTTATGGAACTAAATGGAAAGGAAAATGACTAAACCGAATCAGCCCACTCGTTTTTACAAAGGTTTGCCAAAGTCTCTTGAAGGTTAAGTGAGAAAACTGATAAATGCTATGAGAGAAGTTTAAAAAGAGCAGCGACGGTAGTTTTATATATAAACTAGCAGCGCTCCGCGGTTTCACCTTCATGTCCGTTCCCGGGGAAATTTCGAGAAGAAAATATAATAGACTAGCCGCACCCGGTGTTACCCACGTTGTACCCAATCCCGTGGGAATTTTGGGATAAAATGTATCCCATGTGTTATTCTGATACATGTATAACCTATATTACTGTGAAGTTTCATCCAAATCCGTCCAGTAGTTACATATGTACATACATACATCCTCACAAACGTTCGCATTTATAATATTAGTAGAAGATAGATAGACAAGAGATTTTATAGATGTACAGATTAGCTCGAAAAGTGAACTTCAATCTTTCCAGCAATGGAAAATTCCATAGCAGGTGTGATACTTTTATAATGAAAATTCTATCCTATTAAAAATCCGAAAGTTTGTGAGGATGTTTGTCACTCTCACGAGAAAACAGCTGATCGACTTTTAATTACCACAGACATTTTATCCCGCAATGGCGTGGGTAAAAAGTAGTTGCGGCCGAGGGCTTTGCTATAGTATTCAGAAATTTAAGTGTTATTCAAAATATACTGAAAGAATGAATGAAATTTTCGTTTCTCAGAAGTTCTCTATGTTTGTCTTCATATATAAGTACGATAAAATTACAAATACATCAAACAATTATTCTTGGTAATATTCATTATGTTTGTATTATACAATAATCGGTACATACTCAGAAATTCTTAGAATAAAGTTTGATTAACTAAATTATGTAATGACTAGGAGCGCCCGCGGTTTTACCCGCGTTGTGCCCGTTCCCGTAAGAATTTCGGGATGAAAAATAGCCTATAACCTTTTGATTGAATGTGACTATCCATTACATAAAGAGCTATTCAAATCGGATTGGTAGTTTCTGGGGTTAACGCGTTCAAACAAACAAACTCTTCAGTTTTATTATATTAAGTATACATATAGATATGCTAAAGTTAATTACATTTATTAAACAAAATTACAGGCACGTAAGACTTAGCAACGGTTTGTTTTATTAACGCCTCACTGGTCTTGTAGAATGAGCACTCGTCTGCCAAGTCGGGGACCCGGGTTCAATTCTCCGGTCGAGCGAAGCATGTTTCCAAATTAATTTTAAGCGGTATTACATATTACTTTTGGGGTCACCAACCCGCTGTAGACAAGCGTTGTGATTGCGCCTTATCCTCGTCACTGTACTGATATCTTCAGTGAGACGAGAGGCCCAGCTGTAGGACATTACAGAAAAATGCTTTTTTACTTTTGTATCATTATTAAGGTAGGTACAGACGGCTGTAACACCACATACTTGAATTGTAACATACAATGAAAGGAAATACAACGCATATTGATTTAATCCTCTTAATATTATAAAAGCGAAAGTTTGTGAGAATGGATGTATGTATCTATGTTACTCTTTATCTATGTAAAGAAAAAACTACTGGATGGATTTGGATGAAACAGTAATAAAGGTTATTCATCAGAATAACATATAGAAAACATTTTATCCCGAAATTCCCACGGGGACGGGTACAACGCGGGTAACACCGCGGGGCGCAGCTAGTACATCATATTCATACATAAACAAATGAATAATTTTTCTTAGTATTCCACAAGTTCAAATACATCCATACATTGAAGTTTCCGGGAAAGACACAAGTGGGCACCGGTCGCCAAATACTGTACTTTCAAAATGACAAAGTTCCACGTTTCATATAAAAACCGTTTAATTAGAACCTTGTCGCGCTAAAACGAAGTTTTAAACATCTGCTCTGGAAATCAAAGGGAGAACAAACATACGGAACGGATTTCTAGCAATTGTCATCTTTTCATACTTAAAGATGGTCAGCGAAGAAATGTTGGCTAATAGCGTTTATGAATAACATCGTAAACTCTATGATTCATTCAATGTTGATTTGAATAAACCCGTCTGATTCCCGCAAAGTGTGTCAAATTCTAAGTATTGTTTATAATAAATAATGCCATTGAGTTATGAGAAATGTTTTTTTCATTTTTTCACGCAACGAAAATTAGTGACGCGATTACAGTAACGTCGTTAATGTGCGTATTTTAAAATAAACAACAACATGTCCGTATTAAAAATATGAACATCTTAGAATGAAACCATGATTGCCTAGATTTCATAAATATAAGAAAAAATATATTAACACGCACTATTATTATACGGCTAGATTTTACTACGAATGAGTTAATTTATGCCTAAGTTTGATATTTGCAAATGCGTAGGCAAGTCTGTATGCTAGATAAAACACCCACATCGAACTCTCTTTTTATTTTGTTAAGTAACATTTATCATTGCGTGGGCATGGTAACAGCTTAACATTAATAAATTCGTAGCGCTACGTAGACCCTCTACGAAAACCGTAGGCGCTCGTAGCGTTTTCGTAGTAGAAGCCTACGAAAGTTTTTCACCAAGTTAAATTTCAAGTTATCATGTCGAACTTAAATTGAAACTGAATTCGGATAAGATAAGGACAGATATAATTAATCTAACTGCTGCACTCAGAAACGACAATTAAATCGATAATTAACTAATTGACGTATTTTTTCATAAATAACACATCAAAATCGCTCATTAAATTTTTAGGAAACATTTGACGTCTCTGAGTACGATGTTAATTAGCCACAAGGTTTTGCCTCAATCTCAATCTGTTTTAATCTTAGAACAGCAATTTATGAGGAAAAATTAATTCTACGTACATTTTAACAATGAAAATGTTTTATTCGTTTGACAAAACATTGTTTTCTGGCTATCTTTTAATTACTTCTCCGAAGTTTAGTAAGTAGGTTACGATGGCGCACACTTAGTATCAATAAATTACCCTGTGTTACTGCGTCTAGCCCAAATCACAGTAAACTAATATAGTGAAGTAGCCTGAATAGCAAAATGGGACATTGTTACGATGTTGACACTGTATGTAAAGTTTAGTGTACACTGGGGCTAGTTACATAATAGTTGGAGTCATATTAGTTGGTGATTAAATAATTCTAAAGCAAATTCAATGTAAGTTAAACTACTTTAGCTTTTAGAGTCAGTCATTTTGTATTCAAGTGTATATTAGGGTATACGATTAATAAAACTCTACTTATTTAGTTTATTATACAAATATACTTAAAAAATCGTAAAGGTATTCAAGTAAAAACTTAATTGTGAAGCCGAATAAGGACTATTCAAGGTGTCTTTTTAAATTTCTAAGCATTCCTTTTTCAGTTTCTAGGAAATGATCTTTGTACCTGTTGTAATTTTAGACTTGTCCATGCTGACCGATTATAAAAAGCCACCCTGTGTTATCCCATACTTAAAGTACGATCTAACAATATAGGGTTTGTTCAACAATGAAATAGTATTACAAAGTAAACATAACTTAATACAAAACAAAGGCTTCTGAATTGTAGAGTGTCATTAAGAGTATTTTTTTCTAGCAGTATTGCCCAAGAAAAATACCCAGTACAACAGCAACCTAACGATTCGTTAACCTCAAACGCAATAGGTGTTACGTTGACACGGTTCGGTAATATATGGCGAGTGGAGACGGGAATGATTGGCTTCCCTCGGGAACTATCCCGGATATCCAGTTATTTATTGTCAAAGAAACAAACACGTCTCCCTGGATACCAGGCCTTGTTGCGCGACTTGGCCGCATATCCCAGCTGATTTATAGCTATTATGATTTAGGTAAGTGTCAGAAGAACGTTTATTATTTCGCTAAAAATCTGATTAATGACCTGATTTATTGGATTTATGTACTTGATTCAAGTAGGTTAGTTTAAAATAGATTAATCAGTGGAATTATTCTTGTGGAGTTACGTTTTTTTTAGATCTAGCATATACTTCTTTCCACTCGGATATCCCACAAAAAACGCTTAGTTTTTTGCTGAGCAGCTCATTTCTATACAGCAGTGTTGCCATAGCGCAATAATTGCTTTGTTCCACTTCCATTTCAGAGAAATACTGACATAAATACTAAATACGGTGGTAAACAATCCCTTTTCGCCATTCAAATCACGTCGGTTGTCGAATCTCAAGCGTTCGAATATATTCCTAGTCACATGTTTGTATTCATAAACTGGCAACAATGAATTCCGACTGAATGGTGCCTACTGAAGGCTTCCGTGTGTGTTCGTGTTCCCTTGTTTGCTTAACCCACCTACGCGACGGATCATTGTGAGACATTATGAAAGGAGCTTTCACATATTGGCAGATGGCAGATCAATATTTGATAAAAAGTGATACTTTATAGTATTTCACGCATTTTAGAAGACTGTCTGAGTTTTGATTATACGAGAGTTCACCTGGTACTAGTGTATTCTAAGGGCCATATTATAAACGCGTATTAAGAACATTTTAGCTATGAAATGGTTTGTCACTTTCTGAGATATGCAATTTTTCTAAGAGGAAAAGAGACAAAACATAATTATAACAGTGTTTTAGTTACAGAGCGTTTATTATTAAGGGTCTAGACAGACGGACTGCAATTCAACTGCAATCCGACTGCCAAATGGCAGTTCAGATGCAGTTTGAATGCAGTTGGCTCGACTGCAATCAAACTGCACGTCGACGGGCAGTTGGCGTGCAGTTGGATTGCAGTCTGAGTGCAGTTACAACAGTTACACTAACTGCACTCAGACTGCAATCCAACTGCACGCCAACTGCCCGTCGACGTGCAGTTTGATTGCAGTCGAGCCAACTGCATTCAAACTGCATCTGAACTGCCATTTGGCAGTCGGATTGCAGTTGAATTGCAGTCCGTCTGTCTAGACCCTAAGGGTCGTCTAATGTATGAAAAAAAATGGAATTAATTGAGTGTCTGTTTAACGAACGTCTCTGAGTGCGACAGTTAGTCGTTAATACAATGGTTCGGTAATTACACACATACATTAAATTACTACTACATAGACGTGGGAACAACCACAAGTACAAAATGGACGTATTTTTAGTCTTTCATAAGGCTTTCATCTTCAGCGAACCAGTGAGAACCATGGTGTATCACAAAATGTTAGCACGACAGGGTCCGCAGTAGAAAAAGGTTGGGATACCCTGATGAAGATTTATGTTCATTGTTATTATTTAATTACATAATTCGCTAGTGATTTTCACTGCTGTTTGCACCTTCGCCCCGTAATCAGTTTGCAGTAGTTATTCACTAGTACAACAAGAGAAACTGCGGTCTAAAGTTACCGCGCCATGTGTAAACAACATGTTAGGCTCCATCAGTCAATAGTTATGTCAGCTGTTTGCACGCGTTATGCAATGGGATGTTGGATGAAAGTCAATGTTATAGCAATGTTATAGCAGTGTTATAGCATTGTTTAGAGATAGTTCTATTTTCAGAGACTATCCATTTCATATTGAGTCTGCAATACAATGTTTGAGTGTTTACATCTGTACTTTCCTTTCGAGATTAGTTACTCAAAGCTGATTACAAATATCCTGTATTCATTATTCAGAACATAATGATTATAATTTGGCACGTATTAATATCACTTTAAAATCTAGTTTGCATTAATATATGAATATGTTATATCGTTGTAATCTGTAATTGCGTACCTCATTAAATTTGACAAGCCCGTTGGCACAGTGGCAGTGAGAGTACTTATCGTTTCGGGGGTTGCAGGTTAGGCCGCCCGGAGTCAACAATATGACGTCTGGGGCACACAGACGGTCATTTATATATTCTTATAAAGTATTTGTGTATGTATATGTAGTAGTTTCAGTGAGTTAGATTCCATAGTACAAGCTTAGAGCTTACTTTGGGTTTAATTAACCATGAGTGAATTTGTCCGGGTATATATAAAAAATGGGACTATGTTTGAAGTAATTATCGTATTTTTCTCAAATAATTTATTCAAAATGATACTATAACAACTTAGTTTAAAACAAGGTCTATAACATCTCGCTGCCGACCAAAATTGTGGGGAAGATATCATAAAAAATATTTGCAGTGTCTTTAGCATTTTTCCTAAGTGATATCTTAGGAGTGAATGTCAATGTTACTCAAGTGTTGAAGATTGAGACAAGTGGGCGATGCGGCGATGGAAAGCCCGACTTCAGTTATTTTAGGACCACTTATAAACTTGCTAAGAACGTACTTGAATCGACATTGGGACCAAATGTTGCAATTTTCAGACCCTGAAGTTATTAAGACTTTCTAAGAGATACTTGTTTTTGTAATAAAATGATATTTTTATCTTTTGTTAAGGTTTTTGACCGTGAACTTAAAATACTTTCTATGAGGGTTTTCTAAGTTTTTCAAATTGAATCATGAAAACCAATTTTAGGGCGTTGAAAGCCAGCGGTTTTTTTTTAAGACTTACCAGCGTTCATTTTTAAGACTTACTAGTTTGATGTTCGACCATGACAGTTTATACTGACTAAGTTTAGCTGACTGAAATATTTGACGCAAAAAAACTGTCTTTGTCAGTCTAAGAACAAATTATTTGCTTACGAGCAGTGCCCCGCGGTTGTGTCAATTTCGGCGGTTACCTTGGGAATTTTGAATTAAAAAACAGCATCCATCTTCTTTTGAGTGTAGTTAGCGCCCCGCGGTTTTATCCACGTTAGGCCCTTTCCCGTATAAATTTCGAGACGAAAAATAGCCTTGAACTTGCTGTTGAATGTAGCTAACTATTACAAAAATAATTATTCAAATCGGATAAGAAAATTCTGAGTGAATGCGTTCAAACAAACAAAAAATAAATTCTTCAGCTTTATTATATTACTGTAGATATAAAACAAAACAATAATTTCAAATGGAACATTACTTAATGAAAGTAATATTATTATTAATTAATTCTGTACAAAAAAACGTTAGTAGTAGCAATCCTTTACTTACAAAGCTGCCTTGAAGTTTATAAAACAATGTCCTCTCCAGAGGGCGATGTCCTGTCAACGTTTCATCTATTAAACTTTTAAAAATGAAGGGCCTTTCCGAGGTCATTGTACTATAATGGATCTAATTAATAATTAAGTTAAGCAAAAACATTTATAAAGTGGTGTTCAGAAGTCAAGGTAATATTACGTTTATAAAGTTAATATTTTTCTCTAAACCAATATATAAATCTGAAGAGTTAGATTTTGTTTTCGTTTGTGTTTGAATGTGGTAATTTCAAGATCTACCAGTGCGATTCGAATAATTATTTTTGTATGAAATAGCTACACTCAAGACAAAGGTTTTATTAACATAACATATTTGTTAGATAAACAAAGAAATTCACTAGACATAGTGTTTGTATTACCAATTTTACAACCTACTAATTCAGTTATTCAGAAGCTGAATTCAGATCTACATTCAGCATGTATGGTGCCAGCCTTAAAAACAAAGTTATAATATGACATATGTATGAAGCGTAGCTTGCGACTGCAAAGTATTAGCGTGTAATGTAACTACAGCGCAAAGGTCTCTCGTCTCACCGAAGATATCAGTACAGTGATAAGCAGGAGGACAACGACTGCAAACAAAAGCGATTTCTATTGAATTCGTTGACTCGAAAGCTTTTATACTCGCCCAATCTAAACAACACTTCTCATTTAATATTATGCTCAGTTAATAGGACGAGCTAATTTTAACACTGAATGAGAATGAAATAAAGCTTGTGTTCTTCTCGAACTGATTTTCATTCAAGCATTGAGCTTACTGAAAATGCCAAGGAAATAAAGCAAATAAGTTACAAGTATAATTTCCGCACATTAAATATAATTACGTACATTAAAACCATAAAATTCTGCATTAATCATAATTTGCGACAATATTTGTCGACGAAATTATTAATATCATCTCGTGTTCGACCGAAAGAGAATTTTGATTCATATTTTTGTTTTAAATTAATATCAATTGAGTATCAAAGGAAAATCGAGCGCTGAGAAGTCTTTGTGTAGGAATTAATTAATTAATTTGTAAGTTAATGGATTCAATAAATACGGTTCACAACTGCCAATCTATACTAACTATAATCACTACATATTATATAACAAAGTCGGACGCGTCTGTCTGTCTGTTCGCGATAAACTCAAATACTACTGCACGGATTTTGAGGCGCTTTTTTTTATATATAGAGTGATTCAAGGGGAAGGTTTATTTGTATAAAAATTCCCGAAATTCCCACGGAAAAGGGCAAAACGCGGGTGAAACCGCGGGCGCTGCTAGTAGTAATATAATAAAGACAAAGAGTTTTTGTTTGTACCTGCCAATCGCGATTACTATCAGTTCGCAGTCGGATTAAAACATATTCTTGGTAACTCGATTCAAATGGAAAGTAATAGGATTTTTCATCCAAAATTTCCACTGTAACAGTACAACGTGTGTTTCTACGGATTGGATATAATCAACGGCGGGAATATGAAATAGTCTTTAATTATATTACATATTCTACTAGACTATAGTGGGTGTGTTTATATTCAATTGTCTGCGGTTGCGAGAGGAAATGTTGTGGGTTGTTAGAGATCTGTCCGTTCAGGCACGTAATAATGTTTAGAAGCTTTGTCAGCCGCAGAAAGCGGGGGCGGTATTTAGGACATCTTATATATTATCCGTTGTTTTTATAGTGTAATAAGATATTATATGACTAGTGGTATATAAGAGTATCGATGAGTGTAGATGACGCCGTACGGGCGGCGATAGTGCAACGGTGACATGCGATTTTTTGAAAAAAGAACGTCGAGATTTTTGCTCTGTAATTTTTGGTTCTATTTTTTTAAATCTCGCTACTTGCCTTCATCAATGTGGCACCTAAGCACTCCCCTTACATTAACGTTGGGTTGATGTTGCATCAATGAAGCTTTGCAGCGCTGCTCCAACTTAAGTTTGTTTTCAGATAGCTTTTTTCTTTCAGTACACAAGCGTTTTCTTTAAAGCTTCTATTGCAGAGTCACGACTTTCATTTCCACGCAAATTAAAATATGTAATACCGAGAATTACCGTTAACGTTGAAGCAAATTCAATTTAGTAAATGAATGATTGAATAGAATAATATCAATTTAAGTGATTTCTGAGTAATATATTATCATGTGACATCAACTCATAAAATTATTATAATTTTATAATTCATGTTCAATTCAGCTCAAGTTTGTAAGCTATCTATTAATGGGTGGCAGATAGTGGTATTTCTATCTCCCTATCGTACTTCGGAGAGCACGTTAAATTGTCGTTCCTGGCTGTTTCAGTCGTAAGAGCACATTAGAGGTCTTTGAAACTCGGACACCAAGTCTGATCACTAAACTACACTAATTTATTTATTTGCTATTAAAGCTAAAAAGATTATTCTAAACTAAGGGATATATTAGATGTACCACACCATCATTGTGTACTTATATGATGGTAAGATCCAAAGTATGGTAATCAGCTGTTTTTTGAACTCCAATATTCCACGGAAATAGTAACGTGGCAAAAACGCATTGCAAGTTCGATATAATTCCGAAAGTTCCCGGAAATCCGTACTCTGCCTCATCTATCGCCCTACACCGACCATACGATCAAAGTTCACGTCATCTTACATAATATTATGATACTATTTGTCATCGAAACATTTTAGAGATGTGTCTTTTACCACGTGCTTTCTATTGGGATCCGTCCAACCGGTCTATAAATTCGCAGAAAATTAATGGCTTCCAGTTCTATTTATGTGAATAACGGGACGTAACCGGTTTTAATTACATGTGTTTATGTCATTAATTTATCATGTTTGTATGACTAAATATCGGGCTGTAATTGGACTTTCAAGGTTCACCTAGAAGTTAGGTTAGGTAGACACTTTTCTACACAAAAGTCTCATACTACTTAAAAGTAAGTTTGTGTAAGTGGCCAATCCTGGTGTCGAAGTTTTTAGACCGCTTAAATGCCTCCGACATGACCTTTTGATTTAAACTACCTTCTTCTTCTTCTTCATCGAGTGGATGGTCAACATGACCAATCCTGGTGTCAGAGTTACTGAGCCGCGAAAGGCCTTTGAAATGGCTCATGTAACGACTACTATCCGTAGAAAGTAACCGGGACCGACGGCTTAACGTGCCCTCCGAAGAAAGGAATCGTCTATTAAAACTACCGGGACCATAGTACTGAGCGCCGACGACGGTGACTTGCATTCTTTTGTAAAAAGAAAATAGAGTTCCATTTTTAAAGATGAAATGATTGATTACCTATAGACCATGGCATCGCCCAGTTGAAGTAGACGAAATAAAAATAAAATCGGTTGTTTGTCTATAACTTCCTATCACTCCAATGTTATCGTTGTCTATTCCCGGTGATCATAAATCGGCACTTCCAGCGCATTTTACTACCGACCGAGTATATTTATAGTTTGAGTAAATGAACTTCATCTCAAAATCTACTAAACACAAATTTGAATCAATAATTTTAGAAAAGTTAACGTCACGTTTCAAATGGAATTTGATAACCGGTTTTTTGTGATGTTATTAATGCAAACTGTATAACAGATGCTAATATTAGCTTTTTATTGAATCAGAAATTGTGTAGTTTTTATAAATAAACAGTTAACCGCCCACTGTTTTGTGTACTCTGTGATTCATTTGTCGCGATGTCTCGGGATGTACTTGTGTGTGTATGTGTACGTATCAAGGCCTGAGTCCGGTGATGAGAGGCGAGCTCGACTGACACACTGCCACCGAACATCTTCACTCCAATGTTACTCATATTTGCCCTTTGATGCTCAAATGTTTTTGTCCCTTTGGTGATGGATCCTGCAGGATTTCAAGATGGCTTACGAATGTTCAACTTTTTGTCAATTAAACAAGAGAGACGACAAAGATATAGGCACAGCAATTAATATATTTTTCTTTATTTACCCGCCTAATTTCGTAACTCCTTGGTACTCCTGTTTATCAATCAATATGTAAAAAAATGTATTATTAGAAAATCTTTGAAAGACTTACTCATAATCATAAGTGTTGCGAAAAACACGTGTTTGTGTTTAGATAACATCTGTTTTTTAAGAAATAATAAAATTGTAATCAATATTGCTTATACAACACTTACGCATCAAAACGATACAACTCATAAAATTTCAGGAACACCTTTTACAAAGCCAATAACACGCATACCGACCGTTTGTTTCATTGTTTCAAATATGAGCGTTGAGAAATCTCCAGTAAATGTTCCGAATTCAAAATATAGCAATAAAGACTTTATGTTAGGGAAACATTCATTAAGAACCAGCTTAAGTTTTATGGGAAGCTAATAAAGGATATTGTTAATCCTCGGTAGGTGTTGAAACGTGGAGATGCATCGGACCGAGGCTGCGAGTCGCCTCTGGCATGTGGATTCCGAATTCCTCAGCGACAATTTAATCTTCGCGTCTTAATTTGTTGGGCGCCAGAACAACACGGTATGTCAAGTGCGCGGTCAAACACCCCACCTGTCTGTTACTGAACCTACACAGACAAAATTCAACCGTACTCGTTTACAATACCGTTCATTTTCGTTCCAGTTGTGATGGTATGAAACGAATTCAGTGACGAGAGCATTCCATAACTTAAGTCTGATATGTAGTCCTATTCTCGATGGTCGGATCCTATTACTTTTATTTCTGGCACTCTCGAGTTGTAACCAATATGTCATCATTTCCCGCATGGATTCTTATCGAATTCTATTCTCTCTAAAGATAGAATGCGGGTATCGTAATGCTTGGAAATGTGAGGATATTTTTGGGTCGGCATTATGTAGAATTGGTAGACGAAAGTTTTCACACTTGTATGGTAACAAGAAAAATATACCTAATTTATACTATAGCTAACTATGTAATGTTGGTACAACTTTTTCTTATATTTATAAAGAAGTAGCTGTGACCCCGCGGCTTCACTCGTAGTGCTCCCGTTCCTATAGGAACGTAGGGATTATTTTAACTTATTATCCAATTCCTGACCAAGATAAATCGAGAGCCAACAGATGGCGCTGGTGTAGATCGAGCTAACCTTATAGATTTAGCGGGGTCACGTCAATACATTTCGTTGAGTAAAATCTATATATATAAAATTCAAAGTCCTGACTGACTGACTGACTGATAATCAACGCACAGCCTCAACCGCTACATCTAGAAACATGAAATTTGGAAGGAAGGTTCTTCAAGTGCACACTAAGAAAGTATTTTCGAAAATTCCTACGGGAACGGGCTCGAAGCGGGCAAAGCCGTGGGGCGCTGCTAGTTTTATATAAAATTAGTGTAGATTTAAGCCAGCTTAATGTCCGAAAAGTAAGTATTATATTAAAGTAAAGGAATTATTATTATTTGGTTCTTTCATCCTGTTTGCACGTGTTTTCGTCGTTCATTCACCGCCAACCCGCTTCCCTTTGACACAAATAAATAACATTTATGTTATTGCTTTGCTTAAATGGATACTATTCATTATTTTCTCAAAACAATGTCTTCTTGTTAAGAGACTGAAATAAGGCGCAAATAAGTTCTATTGTTTAAGTTATAATTGTAGCGTAGCGAGTGGCGTAGTTCGAATAACTCATTGTGATTGTTAAGCATGTGTAGCTCGGTGTTTACTTGGGTAGGTGGCCTATAGTGGCATTTCTATCTGAGCGCTACCGTGCTTCGGAGGGTACGATAAATTGTTCATCGATCTGGTCCATTCATTGCAACAGTCAGGCCATGTTGAAGGACTTTAGACGGTCTAAAAACTCCAAGGTTGGCCTCTAACCTACTAGAAATTACTTACTTGGCAAAGTGAAAGGGTCTAAATTTGTATTAAGTACCTATTCTAGATTAGGATTGGACTTTGTTTTATATCCTCCTCATAGCAGTGTTACTTTCTACAGATAGTAGTCGTTACATGAGTCATGTCAGAGGCCTTTGGCGGCTCAATAACTCTGACACCAGGATTGGTCAGGTTGGCCATCCACTCGATGAAGGAATAGCAGTGATCTTCAGTGAGATGAAAGTCTTTTTCCCAGCAGTGCGAAATTACAGGTTAATTCTTTTTTATTTACTTTTATGTGTTTTGTCTTCGTCTAGGCGATCTTCTTTGACATACATTTCTGGCATTTTGTAATCCACCTACATCTCTCTGACCTTTGTCCGGTAAATGGACAGAATACTCAAGTTCTATTTGAGATGGCAATCTATGAGTTCTATTTCAGAAGCAATACATAAATCCAATACAATCAAAGGAGTTACGATGACATTTCACCCGAGCTGTTTGCTATGTTGCTAGGAGTATTTCTTAGCTACACTTCGGTCACTCTTAGTCACTCTTAGGTCACATGCTGGCAATCGGCGATTTTGCTGAAAAAAGAGAGCATGAAAGTGTGTTATTAGTAGACTTGTGGGGTAGTTTGACTAAGCGATGTTAGCTCATAACGATTGTTTTACATGCAGCTGGGTCCCTACTTGGATGGTCGGCCGATAGTTCTACCTCCTCGCTACCGTGTTCGGAAGTGCACGTAAAATTGTTGGTCCTGGTTTCAATCGTCAGACCATGTCGGAGGCCTTAGGCGGTCTAAAAATACCGACTTCACGACAAGCCGCTAACCTACTCAAACTTACATTAGTAGAACTAATATTTAATCTTTCTAAAGAAAATTCTCCAATCAGTCACCGTAGCTAATGGCACACCGAAAGGGTAAATAGTAATAAATCAAACGATAACATTCAGTTAACCTTTAAAACATTGTAATTGTGTATACTTTACATTGAATAATGTCGGTCCATACGAAGCGTTATGGTAATAAATTGTCGAAGTTTGCAATAAACACCTCCTACCAATATCCGTTCTTGTGTAATTGTTAGGGGCTCACGTTTATCTAATAAACCGAAGAAGCACGTGTTGTGTTGTGTTTCCTACGTTAATATGTAACGTAGTCCGACTTTGTTCGCTGTTCAAAAGACTTTGTAGTAAAGCGTTTTCACTCAAAGTTAAAGGAAATTGTGTTCTTAACTGTCTTTACACTCACTTGATTGAAACAAATCTGTTGATAGTCAATCTAATAAAATTTGCTGGTATTTTTTGTTCAACGAACCAATAGTTGCTAGATGTCTTGTATATCAAGTCAAAGTCAAATAATTGAATATGCAAATGATAGCAAATCTTGTCTATAGTCATAGCAATGAATATGCAAAAGATAAAAAAGGCCATTGACACGATAAGAATAAGCAATTGACTTGCAGGATGTAAATAAGTCTGTTAGCCTTACAACTGTTTACAGTATAAATGCTCCAGTCCTTTAGACAAAAAGTCTGCTAGACATTTTGTGCCTCTGGTGTACGCTTCTTGATATGTATGTAACAGAAGACGTGTAACCACATAATGTATTTAGGTCTGCAAAGACTCTTAGTGTTCAGAACTAACATTTATTTTCAGCAAATGTTCAGTCTTCTCCAAAACTTTCGTTCAAACAAAAATTCGCTACAACAGAAAACAAGTTCTTTAAAAAAGGACATTCGTTCTCTGCGATTATAAATCAACGAACAAATTCGCTTGCTCAAAAGTTTTCAGTTACCCCAAGAACTAACGCTCTGAGCTGTCAGAACTAAGTGAAAACCCGGCTTTACATTGTTTTAGGTCAATGTCTTTGAACCTTGAAAAAACAATAGGATTGTATTTGTCTCTTGATTAACATGTGCTCGTTAGTTCAATGGCTGTTTTGAAATAGAGCGGTGTTGGGACATTCACCCTTGAGTGAGGGGTTAAGATGACGGGAGTCCCGTGTGATGTGTTCACTACTCGTTTGTGTCAAGAAATTTATCAAGTCTTACATAAAGGCTTGCCCGCCAACTGCGGAAGGGATCAGAGGTCATGTTAAGTTCATTTTGATAGTTATGAAATGAAGGAAGCAATAGTTTATACGTTCTCATCTTTAATAACGTAAATAAAGTCGATTGTGACGTTTCTACGTGAACGCTACCGTGCTTTGGAAGACACGTTAGATTGTCCCAGTTTTTTCAAAGGTGAGACCATGGTGGAGGTCTTAGGGCGGTCTCAAAACTTCAACAAGTGAGTTGGCCACTGAAATTCCAAATTACCTACTTACCAACGACGTATTTCTAAAAATATGAAAGAAAAAGCTTGGAAATAAATTTGTCTTTATTTATTTATATGAGAGAAGACTGAAGAGTCACTACATACAAATTTAATAATGATTGTCGAAGTTTAATTTAACATTTGATCTATTTTCAACTTTTCACGTGCGAGATCAGACACGTGAGAGACAATGAAAAGGTATGTGGACTACTTTGTTTGAAATATCACACGTTTTCTAACGTTTTACATTGTAACGAGTAATGTAATTCCAATTTGATGGAAACCACATGGGTATGGAAAGTTGTATTTTGAATATACACAGTTACAATAAATAAATAAATAAAAAATTGTTTATTGCCATTAGAATAAAATATCACACTTAGAACAAAATATGTACATAGAATGAAAAATTAAAAAATTAAAAACTTAGTTACTAATACTCTAACTTAAACTAATACATAATGGCAATAGGCGGAACTCAGCTCTAAGCTGCTTAGCTAATACTAGTATACATATATATGAATATTAGCTGAAATGGCAAACGTTTTTTGCCATATAGAAATTAAGGTGTGGACCAACATTTGATCCATTTTCAGACCTACCCGATATGCACATCAAATTTCATTAAAATTGGTCGAGCCGTTTCAGCCGATTCAGAAAAGTATGGTACCTAACTAACAGTGTAACATGACAATTTTATATATAACTAGCAGCGCCCCGCGGTTTTACCCGCGTTGTACCCGTTCCCGTAGGAATTTCGGGATGAAAAATTGCCTATAACCTTCCCGTTGAATGTGGCTATCTATTACAAAAAGAATTATTCAAATCGGTTCAGTAGTTTCTGAGATTAGCGCGTTTAAACAAACAAACAAACAAACAAACAAACAAACAAACAAACAAACAAAACAAACTCTTCAGCTTTATAATATTAGTATAGATATGCTATAGGTGTAACAACCCCATAGCGTACACTGAGTCTATCCTCTACATCACTGCCACTGTACTTAGTTTTAATTACATATATTTTAGTATTTAATTCATAGTATATAAGTATTGCTTCTTTTCATGTTGTATTTTATGTGGTGTAGAAATAAATGGTTTAAATGGTTTATTGTATATCGACGGCGATAGTATCTAGCGAAGTTTTATTGAAAACGCACTATTTACGCGTTAAAAAGTATTAGAACAAATTAATGCAATAACCAAATATGTGTTCACACATATGACCGTTGTATTTGAAACTAGAATATGAAATATCTTATTTAACAAAATGATCGTTTAGAATGAGGCTTTAGGCAATCCACCGACTCTGGAGTTCCGTACACTAAGAACCGCTGCCTTATACGAAATAAGGATAACATTTTTATACCGATACTAGCTGCGCCCCGCGGTTTCACCCGCGTTGTACCCGTTCCCGCGGGAATTTCGGGATGAAAAATAGATGTTGTCCGATTCGCAGACCTACCCGATATGCACAAAAAATTCATGAGAATCGGTCGAGCCGTTTCAGAGGAGTTCAACCACGCACCCCGTGACACGAGAATTTTATATATTAGAAATAAATATAACGGTTCTCAGATTCCACCCACGAATTGTTCAATCTAAAAATATCACCATCACGTTTGTTATTGTCAAATAATATTAAGCTAAAAATAACGGTATTTGCTGGAGCTCTATGAGTAAATTTTGTTCGTATAAAGTTATCAAAGTAATGTGTGAACCCGTCGCTTGGGGTCAAACCACAGGCACAGGACTGAGGAAGGTTCATAGACATAATGAGAAAATACGGAAATAAACAGAATTGAAATGAACAGTAATAAGAAAACTTGGGTTCTCCAGATTAAGTTACTAAGTATAAGTTATAAGTTATTAAGTAAGTAAGTTCGAATAGGTTAGAGGCAAACCCTGGTGTCGTGTTTAGGCCGCCTAAAGGCCTCTGACATGGTCTAACGATGAAGTAACCTGGACCGACATTTTAACGTTCCCTCCGAAGCACGGTAGCGCTCAGATAGAAATGCCACTGTCGGCCACCCATCCAAGTAGGGGTGGAGCTGCACGATGTTTTATAATCACATGAACTAACATCGCTTAGTTAAGCTACGCCACGAGCGCTACAGCTTAAAACTAAGTATAATTTTTCCTTTGCAGCGCTTGTTTTGATAAGGTCAACATGTAGGCAGTTGTTAATTTGGCATTTGTTATATGTAAATTCCGAAATTCGAATGTTATTATCATAAATATTGAATGAGTCTTGCTGAATATCACGTAGGTAACAGAAAAGTCGGAGTATTCAACGCCTAAAAGGAGACATGAACTACCATTGAAACAACCTGGACCAACAATGAACGCCGGCAAGGTATGGTAGCGAAATGCTACAACCGGTCACCCTTCCAAGTAGTGGTTACGCTACACGTTGCTTAATAATCACGATGAATTAATGTTACATTAACATTAAACAATATTTTGTTTAGTCAAACTCCGCTACTAGCGCGGTACAAATGTGGTATAGTTGTTCGTTCATGCAATTTTTAAATGAAGATCCTTAATTTCGTCGACTTACAAACAGAGACATAGCACAGGGGTGTTTAGATAAAAAACACTTAGAATATCTTTAAGACTTTGGCCTGTTATGGTTTACAGATAGGAGAGTTTAAATATTAACTAACAATTTTATTAACATCACTTAGAAAATAGTTCCAAGTGATCTAAAACTAATACTTCATATACAATATCCGTTTTAATCCAAGAACTTATTTGGAGGGTAACAACCTTCATTAATGAGAGGAAGTTGACAAGTCTAGCGTCTAGCTGGAATAAAGGGAATAACCACATGTCACATTATACTCACTCGGCATGAGCTGTCTTGAAATATCTCAGAATACCCGCGCCCCGCGGTTTTACCCGCGTTGTTCGCGTCCCTGTAGGAATTTCGGGATAAAAAAATAGCCTATAACCTTCCCGTTGAATGTGGAAAATCTATAACAAAAAGAATTATTCAAATTGGCCTGATTATTCCTGAAATTACCTCGAACAAACAAACAAACTTACAAATTTTACCTCTTTATGATATTAGTATAGATTGAAGTCGAAGGTTTATCGTCGGTCGCTCACCTTTCTCGAAGCAATGACATAAACAAGGGTTCAAGCGCGGGTTTATTGCATGTGCTACTTAACAACTGGATCGGTTAATCTTCATTTGATGAGTTCGTATTCTAAAACGTAGAGTTATATCTTTGTGCCCAGAGTTCAGTCACTCCGTATCGTTCGATGCTCGAGATTGTTCTCAACTTTGTGTACGCAAAATTGTGGAGACATTTTTAAATTAATTACTTTAATTACTAACTTTAAGGAAGGCGAATATTCATTAAAGATAAAATATTGTTTTCTGTATTCCTGGAACAAACTTAATTATTAAGGACGTTGACCTAAGGTCCTGTATTTAAGTATCTTGTTACCTATTGTTTAACGTTTTGTTCCATGAATAGTCTTCTTACTTTCGCACTCATACATGTCCATTAAATTGTCAATTAACTAATTTACGTAATTTTTCATACATCTAGTCTTCTAATATATAAAATTCTCGTGTCACGGGGTGCGTGGTTGAACTCCTCTGAAACGGCTCGACGGATTCTCATGAAAGTTTTTGTGCATATCGGGTAGGTCTGGGATCGGCCAACATCTATTTTTCATTCCGAAATTCCCGCGGGAACTGGTACAATGCGGGTGAAACCGCGGGGCGCAACTAGTATATATATATATATACATATATGTCAAAATCACTCATTGAATCTCTTCTAAGGAAGAACTTGACGTAGAGACGTACGAAGGTACGACGGTAGGTAAGACGTACGAGGTACGAATTATGCACTCGTACTCAGAGGAGTACGAGTGCATAATTCGTACCTTATCGACTGCTCTAATACATTGCAATTCATTATTACAGTATCAGATATATAAAAAACAAACAGCCATAAAGTTTGCTTTCCTCGCTCGTTTTTACGAGGAACCTTCCATAAACAAACCGTAGTAATAGTTGTAATACAATATGCGCGTTTGTTGCGCACCACAACAATGAGTCATGCGCGTGCGCCGGTGGAATCCAGGTCAGGTGCGCCTCGGGGAAGGCCGGCGTGATAATACTGATCCGACACCCGATTTTACTTTGTAACAACGAGAGTTTTCAGCAGTTTCAGCCAGTAAATAAATGAATAATGCTACAAACAAATATGTTCAATGTTTATACTTTCGTATGGAATAGAGATCTGAGATTTTAGCTGCATGCTTCTTCAGTAAGCTTACGAACATTATCTAAGCAGCTACAGTGATAATGGCCTAAGATAATTTTAAGTAAACTAAGGAAATTCTACTATACAATATATACACGTAATGTGACAAAAAGCTGTCCATTTTCACGGTCTGACAATGCTGTACTGATTGTAATCTTTGTAATTGTATAAAGCTTGCAGCCAAAATCTGTGAAGGGAGAAAATCTTGAGATTGATTTACTAGTTCAAGTTGAAGATTTGTAATAGCGGAGTCAAAATACATTCAAAGTATAAGATTGAGTAAGAAGCTGAACCCCGACCTTCGTTCTGCCGAACAGGCAATGAATACGTACGTTAAAAAAGAAACATCAATTTCATTATTTATTTTGGACGAAGATAAAGTGTTATCCCTTAATGTCCCACTGCTGGGCAAGCAAAGGCCTATATCATTGAAGATATTAGTATAGTGAGGAGGATTAGGCATTATCACCACGGTTGCCAAAAGCGGGTTGGTGATCTCAAACCCGAGCCATGTTTGAAAAGTAGAAAATATGTTTTCGCTCGACTCGGCAATTGAGCCCGGGATCTCAGTCTTGGCAGGCCAGTGCACATACCACTAGACGACTGAAGCGCACCACTGTATGATGCAAAAGCTCTGTAGCCTTACTGAAAGGAATTTCATTGCTATAATTTCTTCAATCATAAGAAATACATGTAGTTTTTATGACTATTGCCTTCAAATGAACGATAACATAACTGTTAATACGAGTAGTAGATTTTATTAACAGTGCTATTTCAACTTAAAATAGTTACCGGAACTAAAATTTCGGAACATCTATACCTTCTTTTAACACATGCTTTCATAACGGCCCCACCAAGGATAATAGACATCGTAATATCATCGAAAATGTTTGAAAAAAATTGAGAAGTTTCAACATGACACGTAAACAAACATCATGAACCTTGCTAATGTAGTAAATCAAAGGAAAATCACCCGGTCAGTAATACATACAGTTTGGTAACCCCGTTGTGAGATGCTTTAAACCTAGTCTAAAAAAAAAATGTTGTTGGTGCCGATTCTTTTGTAGCCCAAGACTAAAATTAGGTTAGAACAAATCAATTTTTTTTTTAAATCTGCGTTTTATCTTTCTGAGATTTAACAAGGTCAGTTTTAAGCATACCAACATATACGATATGGCATGTAGAGCGCTAACTATGTCGGGGGTTGCGGGTTCGATTCCCGCCCGGATTCAACAATTATGTGCAAACATATTTGTCGGCGACGTCGCGCGTCGTCTGGGTGTCAATTATGTATTCATATATAAGTATTTGTATGTATATGTAGAAGTGTCAGTAAATAAATTCCATATTACAAGCTTAGCGATTAGTTTGGGTCTAATAAACTTCTATGTCTGTCAGATTAAGGAATTACTACTACTAGTGTTGTAAAACTTAATAAAGACAGACTCCTCTGCGTCAAACAAGTCCGTCTGAAGAAAAGTACGTTAAAAGAAAAATCCTGATATCATGAATAACGTTAAAGGTAAAAGAAACCTTAAAGGTTAAAGGTAAATTAAACGTTAAAGGTTAAAGGTAAAAGAAGCCAAGTACAAATAAACTGACCAACTAGTGAGAAGACACCAGAATTGGCACCCATATCTCCCTCAATATAGTTCGAATGTCTGATTTACACGACAATGTCAAACTGTCGGCTGCCGGCAGACATCATCCAGCTAATTGTCGGTAACATGACACCGCCATATGGACTCATTGCCACTTGACCTTACACAACATTCGGGAAAATAAAGCTTCCTACGAGTGAATGACATCGTGGCTTCTTTCATGCGGTGATAAAGATTTCCGTGATAGATATGTGATATCCATGTCAAGGTCTCAATGTTTTATGGACTAAAACATATAAAACGATCGTTTGTTCAACGTAACGATACCACAATACCTATTATAAGTCGAATCCAGTTGAAAAACTGAACACGTGAGTGCACAGTTTTTCAGCAATCGATCTTCAATGGAATGTTAAAACATAATGTCGAAAAACGTGACTTGCAACTGAATCATCATAATTTCTGTTTATAATAGATCAATTTCTTATAGTCTAGAAACGTGATGGTTAACATTTGCGAAATGGTAATTATTTTGTGACGTCCGTAACGGAAACTTTGAAGCTATTTTGATGGGTAGGATACGTCATATCGATATGCATTTGAGTTCGTACGGATAGGATAGTATCCGCCATTCGGTCACATGTCGTAATACAAACGTCAAGCAATGAATTGCTCACTTTACTAAATATACAAGCCTGTACCGATTGATCTACGTCAGCTAACAGTGATGTAATTGTCTTTAAATCGCATAGGTATGGCATTTATCACTTGTGATACAAATAAACCAATGAAGTAAATGGACATATTACTGAATAGTCTTAGCGCTACGGTGCTTCGCAGGGTACGTTAAGCAGTCGGTCCCGGTTGTTTCAATCGTTAGACCATGTTGGAGGCGTTTGGCGGTCTAAAAACTCCGACACAGCCACTAACCTATTCGAAATGAATGAGTGACGGAGAAGTACAATTAAGAGACTGGTGGTGGTGGTGGTGGTACGCAAAGGTTTAAAAGATAATTTTTATTTATTATATTCGTCTCTTCAGTGTATTTTCTGCAATGTTCCTTAATAATAAACAACTGGTAAGCCCGTTGGCACAGTGGCAGTGACAGCGCTTACTGCGAGTACGATTCCCGCCCGGAGTCAACAATATGTGAAGACATAGTTGTTGGTGAAGACGTCTGGGTAGCAATCATATATTATATATCTTTATAAAGTACTAGCTGTGCCCCGCGGTTTCACCCGCAGCGCCCCCGTTCCCGTGGGAATTTTGAGATTTTTATTCCCTATAAACCTCACGGAGCCCGAGACCTTTCCAACGAATGCAAAACCGTGGAAATCGGTCCAGCCATTCACGCGTGATGCCGTGACCAAGGAAAACGGGTTTCATTTTTATATATATAGATTTGTGTATGTATATGTAGTAGTATCAGTTAGTTAGATTCCATATTACAAGCTTACAGCTTAGTTTGGGTCCAATTAACCGTGAGTGAATTTGGCCGGGTATATATTTTTAATTTAATCTTGTCCTAAAATTACGACATTGGTCAGTTTTCCACGAAACCTAATAAAATAATAACACACTGAAAGTCTACACAAAAGAGAACTTTTTCAATCACAAACTAATGAAATAATCAAAGTTTGTTCTGCGCTCTTGGCGGTTTGTTGACTAATATTTCTGGTTCCTGGAAAAGAGAAAATTTTGAAGAATTCTTTGTCGACTAATATTCTTTATATTCATTACTACTCGTAGCGCCTTCACCCACGTCGTTCCTTTGGGATTTTGGTATAAAATAGCATTAGGGTCTTACTAGCCATGTGAGAATTTGTCCAAGTATATATTTATTTATTTTTATTTATAACCTTCATCTTAAATATATTAAATGACTGTCACATACAAAAATATTATTTCAAATACTACAGTACTCGTAGCATCTAGTTTAGCGCTTGCAATCAAATAAACAAACTCTCCAGCTTCGAATATATTATCTTTGTGTAAGTTAACTGTGCTACATATAAATTATCTTATATTATTCTCCTAAGGTCGCACTCATCAATCGTCTCATCCAAATCGCTCATATATCAAAACGACACGATGCATCATAATTTCGAGACAATGGCCTTCTTCGTCAGTCAGTTTAGAATCCTTGGCCTGAGTGATTCGTATGCATTTCTCATACAAACCAATATATGTAATAATGCACTCTGAAATATTGTTTGCCCTTCTCCCAGTTATGACAAGGATGACTTAAAGAGCTTAAGAACAATGCCACTGTATCAATAGAACTAGCGCGCTAAATGGAGCACTCATGGCGCTCATAGCGCTCATGTCGCTCATGTCGCTCATGTCGCTCATAGCGTAGTTTAGCTAAGCGATGTTAACTCATGCAACGTGCAGCTCGGCCCCTACTTGGATGGGTGGTCGATAGTCGCATTTCTAACTGAGCGCTACCGTGCTTCGGAGGGCACGGGAAAATGTCGGTCCTGGTTGTTTCAATCGTTAGACCACGTCGGAGGCCTTGGGGCGGTCTAAAAGCTCCGACGACTGTGTTGGCCAATCACCTACTCTTACTTACTTACTTTTTAATAGAACTTAATTTAATCAGGTTGTAAAAACAAAAAATTCATCGCAAACCTTTTTACTCATTATATTATAGTCAATTTGTTGAAAATTTGAAACGCTCAAATCTTTATTATTCATTATCATGTTACAATGTTGCTTTGTTAAGCTGAAGTTCGAAATGTGAATTTTCAGAAGTACTTACAGAGAAACAACTTTAAGTTAGTCACGAGACACTTTGTAATTACGTTGTAATGAGAGAGCGCTGGCTCGCTACGTAATCATCAGTTCCGCTATCAACTTTATTATGGGAGTCGATTCTCTTGTGCACAACATAACTCTCTTAAATTGGCAACAAACATCGAAAAAAGGATAGGTATTTAGCAGATATTTAAAACAAATACGGAAATAAAGACCGTCGTAAGCTTTCATAATTCAAGATAAATAAAATTAAACTTCCTTTATGTTAGGCATGTTTAATTCTCGTATTATTATATTATATCACTACATAGTATAAAACAAAGTCGCGTCTGTTTGTCTGTATGCTTAAATCTTTAAAATTACGCAACGGATTTTGATGCGGTTTTTTGTAATAGGTAGAGTAATTCAAGAGGAAGGTTTTTATGTAAAAAAAATCCCGAAATTCCCACGGGAACGGGCACAACGCGGGTAAAACCGCGGGGTGCTGCTAGTATACGAGTAAACTATACTAGCAGCGCCCCGCGGTTTTACCCGCGTTGTGCCCGTTCCCGTGGGAGGAATTTTCATACATATAATCATATAACCTTCTCACTGCTGGGCAGGAGTGAGGAGGATTCGGCGTAATCACCACACTTGCCTAATGCTGATTGGTGATCACTATACTTATAATGACCTGTAAGATCATGATTATCGGATTATTATTGCTTCGGAGGCACGTTCAATTGGTCTCTGTTGTTTCAATCGATAGGCCAAGTCAGAGACCTTAAGTCGGTCTAGAACTCCGACACCAGGGCCATTTACCTACACGAACCTAATTATTATTTACTAGCGGCGCCCCGCGGTTTTACCCGCGTTGTACCCGTTCCCGTAGGAATTTCGGGATGAAAAATAGCCTATAACCTTCCCGTTGAATGTAGTTATCCATTACAAAAAGAATTATTCAAATCAGTTCAGTAGTTTCTGAGATTAGCGCGTTTAAACAAACAAACAAATAAACAAAACAAACTCTTCAGTTTTATAATATTAGTATAGACTAGCAGCGCCCCGCGGTTTTACCCGCGTTGTGCCCGTTCCCGTGGGAATTTCGGGATAAAATGTAGCTTATAGCCTTCCTCGATAAATAGACTATTTAACAGTGAAAGAATTATTCAAATCGGTTCAGTAGTTTCTGAGATTAGCGCGTTTAAACAAACAAACAAATAAACAAAACAAACTCTTCAGCTTTATAATATTAGTATAGATTAACAAACTAATATAGGCTACTAACTACAAACTAATATAACAACTATGAACTTCTACAATTGTAGACGACAAAGTAGAGACTTTACAAACAAAGTTACCAGCAGAATAGGAACTTGTAATGGAAAAGTATAGGTTTCGGGCAACAGCCGGTCATTAGCGCGCGTATCCAAGCACGTGTATGTTCTGTATTGACCACTCACGGTAGCTACTCACGTGATCGTGTTTATTCGTACATTTGCCTTTGAAGGAAGATAAATCCGCAAATATCTATACTAATATTTTAAAGAGGTCTTTGTAATTTGTTTGTTTGTACGTCAGGGCTCATCTCGGGAAATACCGGTCCGATTCGAATAATTATTTTTGTAGTGAATGGGAAACATTCAACCGGAAGGTTACAGGCTATTTTTCATCCCGAAATTCTCATGAGAATTAGCACAACGCGGGTAAAACCGCGGGACGCTGCTAGTAACCAAATAAAGACGTAAACAATGAAAGTTTTTTTTAGAAGTCCTTGTGTGGAATCAAATGTGGAAACTTGAGCTTTGTCTGTGTCAGTTTCGAACTAGCTCACGGTCGTAAAGTTATCAAGTACATAAAAGTATTAGTTTTTCTAAACCAAACAAGTAGGAAGTAGGATACAGTAGATTAGTGCTTTTGCCCTAAATAAATCTCCACTTATATTATTACGGAAGTGACTCAAAAA
Organism: Cyclophora punctaria; assembly: GCA_951394245.1. Taxonomy (NCBI): domain Eukaryota; kingdom Metazoa; phylum Arthropoda; class Insecta; order Lepidoptera; family Geometridae; genus Cyclophora; species Cyclophora punctaria. The sequence continues at coordinate 9,605,799 of OX596170.1, read as the reverse complement.
TAGCTTTCAAAGTTATTCGAGCCATGAATTTCGTTTTACATTACTCATGTTGTATTATTTAGTGAAGTTGAAAGCATTGTAACAAGAGTGATGTAAGATTAGCCCTTATTGTAATATGTGGACTTGAGCGTAGATCGGTTGCTTAACCGTTGTTTCGGACTGGAAATTCTTTAGGGCTCCGGGCATCCGGCGAGTGCACTGGCGCGGCGCCAACTATGCGCGTACGCAGCGAGCACGAAGCGAAATATACCGTGTAACAATCCGATAACCATGATCTTACACATGTCACTTTATTTCGGACAATACTAAAATATATTACCTGACTAATAATCTTGTTGTTTCCAACGATCTTTGTCGGAATCACTATTTTGATGTTGCAATTTTTTTGCGCGCTTTCGACTCAGATGTTTTAATATAAAGGTAGGATATTAGCACATATTTTATCGTAAATGTGTTTTATGATTGTTAGTGTCAATGTGTTAGAATGTTTGATTATTTGTGAGGTTGTTGCGAGGTTTATCCTCACGTGTAGTGTTGTGTGTATCGCGCGCGTCGCCTTGTCGCCTCCACTTCGGCGCCGCCATCGAGATTTATAACATTTAATCGTCACCTTTATAAAAATAATATCCACATAAAGAAACGATAAAAACTTTTAAAAATAACTTGTTTTTATTAGCACCGCAGTTTAAATTGGGCACTTCATTTGTCAAGAAATATGACACGGTTTATTACAAGGATATGCGCTTAATGTTCAATTTTTGGTAAAAGAAAACCGAAGTAAGCGTGAAATCTTACACGCCAGAATTGTAACAAGCTTTACAGTGTTACGTTATTGTGACTTTTATAACATGTCCTTGGTAATGTAACGGGTTACGTATGAGGTAGGTATACCAAGTATTTTTAATTCATGAAGAGTTTTATGTATACATTAAATTGGTATTTTTCCTACTAATATTATAAATGCGAAAGTTTGTGAGGATGGATGTATGTATGTTTGTTACTCTTTCTCGAAAAAACTACAGGACGGATTTGGATGAAACTTTACAGTAACATAGGTTATACATCAGAATATTACATAGAATACATTTTATCCCGAAATTCCCGCGAGAACGGGTACGACGCGGGTAACATCGCGGAATCCGATAGCTCGTACTCCATAACTAAAGGTTCTTCATATAGATGGAGTACCTTACATTGTTGTGTAACGGTTACGAAATACTCAAATAGCTTTTGTATTACATTATAAAGCCGTCTCATATTATGATCTTACGAATAAATTTTACCCAAGAGCTTCTAGAGATTGATCCGAGCGCTTTATCGATTACACGTGTAGAGAAACTTGGATAAATAATCAAGGAAAGTTGAAGAAAAGAAGTTTATAACTCGTATTCAATAACGTAATGCTTGATCGTTGTTAGGTAGGTATTTACGGAGTTATCATTCGCTTTTGTTTTCATCACATTCTATGTTTGACTGTTGGTTGACAAGGAGTCAATTGAAGTAAACTTGGCTATGATATCTGTCAATGTCAGTATTGTCAGTTTTGTGGAGAAACAAACATATTTTGATAAAACTAGTAGTTGAATTCGTTGTCCTGTGGATTGATCTCTTCATTTTGACTATGTCCATTACTTTGAATCGGTATACATACACAGTTTACGGTAATCATGTATGAGCAAAATATGTTTTAACTAGCAGCGCCCCGCGGTTTTACCCGGGTTGTGCCGGTTCCCGTGGGAATTTTGAAAATGCTTTACAAAAATATTCATCCGGATCGGACTTGTTGACACTGAGATTACCCCGAAAATACAAACAAACAAAATTACAAATGTTACCTCTATATCATATTAGTATAGACAAAGGAATCCTCTCAAAAAGTTTAACTGCTGCACTTGACGATCCGCCAATTAAATCTACAGTAAACTAATGGCATAATATTCATACATTACATGTCAAAATCACTTATTAAACCTCTACTAAGGAAACATTAGACGTTTCAGTAGTAGCGTAAGAAATGTATCACAGATGTCAATCCCGATACCGGATCCACGACTTACCATCAACATTGCCTTGTCAATAATAAACTAACGTGAAATTAGTAAACTGATGCTTCGATATGGGTGCCAAAGAATCGTACCAAGATGGCGAAACATTCAGTTACGTAACTCTGGGACACGAATTTGAAGCTTCCGTATTCATTTTGTATATTGTTGTAGCTAAATGCTTTGTAATACTTTGTAAAGTATAGTTTGTTTACAGTAACGAGGATGTAATTTACGGTATGGTTTGGGATTATGTTCAATGTTAGCGCGTGGTTTTTAAATAGTATTTTTAGATTTATTTTAATAGTAAGTAATTACATTGAATTTTCATTCGATCGGTACTGATCGGCGTAAGCGTAGTACAAGAAATAATTCTTAATACTGTATGCTGTCTATGATCTGTCTAGTCGTAATCTATGGCTTTTTTTAATTACATAACATTAGAATTCATTTGCCAAGTAGTTTGAATGTATGTTGAATTTAATTCATTTGGTCATTTGATCGAAGTGCTTACAAACTTTGATCTTGGCACCAAACTTGATCAACTATGATGAAATGCAATCATTGCATATGGCATAATCGCCATTTTCACCTACTGCTAGTTGATGATCTCCATCCGGAGCTTTTATTCTAATATTAGCTGTTCTGTGTGGTGTTCCTACCCGTCCAATAGATGGCGATAGAGTCGAAATTTTGTAGATCACGTTACTTTCCCAGAATTAGTAGGGACACCCATACATTTTGTTAAGCAGAAGCAATTTATCTTTATAAAATGAGTATAGACCAATTGAAAACATTCTTTTTTCAACCCGGAATATGAACCCGGCACGTCAGCAGTGACAGGAGAGTATGCATAAAGCTCTACACCACCAAATATTTAATACAGTAAGAAAACCTTTAATATGGCATTGTCAAAGTAATCCACTATACCTATTAACCTTCATAACAGCCTAGTAACGTCTCTAACGAGCCGGACTCCGTACCAGACGAGGCGTGTCTATAACGATACTATTTTTGGACACAAAGGGCCCTTCCTTCGAACCGACTGGAAATGTTTGATGCTTTCTGTCATTTCGTTAACGTTTCGTTAATTACTTGGTTCTTAGTTCAATGAAGCGTGAATGTGTAAAGTTTTTGTGTTGGAAGATAGATAATTTGTTGGTCCTAGAGTAGGTTAACTTTTTTTAAGTATTCAGCTTTGTTTAAAAGTATAAGTAAGTTAGTAGTACGAATACAGAGTAAACACCACAAATTTGCCCTTCGAGTAAGTCTTTACGACCAGCCCGGCTAGTACAACGAATGTCACAGAAGGTGACACGACACGATGTAACAAATACTGTCACTTGATTTGTGGAATATTTAAATTTCGAGTTTTAAGTCAATGTGTCGCCAATCAACACACAGTATTTATCCTGTCATGTCTTGTGCTAGCCGTGCAGTGGTGTAGGCTTTTACCTTGCCTCTAAGCCAGTCCATCAATCAGGACAAAGATTCTTATAGTACTGAGAGATGTTTGCATATGTATTACCAACGTAAAGCTCACGGCTCTACCTACGCTCTACCCAACCAATCTAAACGGTGGCAGTAACCAAAAGTGACTCAAGTACATAATTCCTTTTCCAATCAAATTACTATTTCTGGTACTGCGATGCTCTTTACTAAATTTGCTTACCTAATTCATATTCCACAGTAACCCCCTGTTTAAAGAAACCAAACTTTCTAACTTTCCAAGTTTTATTTCAACATTGGTACACGTAGTGACTAGATTCATTCTACTAGTGGAAAACAAGCGGCTTCGGTGTACATCCGGCTCACCATACTTAGAACTGTCCCATTATATTACCTTCTTCAATACTTCATAATACGTTTAAGAACATTAAAACTTTATACAAACGACAAAGTATTGAAATTGCTGAAATTTTCACGGACTGACTATACATCATCTGAAAGATTCCCAAAGTTAAAACTTCAGGAACTTGCTGAAGTGCCACAATGTACTGAAATAGTCTGACCTGGTTTCGAAGCTTCCGCATACCAGGGTTATGGATTCGGTAACCGCAACGACCCTTCGGTGCCAATTAAAATTCATATTTTCTAACATAATTTGATATATTACGTCATAATGTTGGATTGATGGTCGCAGGGCCTACCGAAAATATTTTCACGGCCGCTTTATGTACAAAGTCGATCGATTTCCTGTTTTCAATTAGGTATTACAATGTCAGGCTTATTTATTTGTTTAGAATAAAAATAGCATGTTTTTACAATCACGTTGTAAATAATAAAATACGTAATAGTGCATCGTAATGCTACAGTTACATAATAATGATTACGAGTATAAGAAAATGCAGTAAAAATACGTAGACTTCTGCCGTACTCAGAAACGTCTAATAAAATCCAGACTTAAGTAATTGACGTTATTTTTCATACAATACATGTCAAAATCATATCTACTAAGGAAGCACTTGACATATCTTGGTACGGGGCGTTAGTATTCTTGTATTCTCTTTGAAAAATAAGACTTTCGAGTGACTCACGTTTGCTTCATGAGATACAATAACCACACGTCGTCAACATAAAATAAATGACACGTACATAAATAAAAGTAAAATCTAACAAAATATATTATCACAAACATCCGTTGTAGACATAATATCGTATTATATAATGATTTGCCCACATGTGACCCAGATATAATATTTGTAGTATTGCAATACAATAACGCAAGACTGCGTTCCAACGGCTGCTGAAAAAATATAATCTGACGGATGTATGTAGGTCTTTTTAAAAATTAAAAAAGAACTGCAAAATATTTTCTTGCTAGAATCTTTTCATTCATTAAATGTCCCTCGGTGCGTCTTGTGAAATCAAATTAAGTTAATTAGGTTATGTGTTAGTTTGTGAACTACAACTGTCTGGTCTGGGAAATATCTCTTTTATTATCACTACATAGTACAAAGCAAAGTCCCCGGCAATGTCTGTCTGTCTGTTCGCGATAAACTCAAATACTACTGCACGGATTTTCACGTAGTTTTCACCAATCGACAGTATGCTTCTTCCGGAAGGTTTATATGTATGAAAATTCCCGAAATTCCTACAGGAATGGGCACAATGCGATTAAAACCGCGGGGCGCTTCTAGTATTATTTAAAATGTTATGAGTTTGTAACTGAACATTCCTGCGATCACGAGCCATGCTAATGACCTCATTATGTTATTTGAAAAATATCAGATTATAGCAATTTATTTACTTCATGTTTGTTTATTGTGAAGTAATTATTTAAACTGTGTATTTAGGTTTACAGTGTTTTAAATAAATTATGATCAAACGTAATTTCTGTATGATCATTCATACACATATTTAACGGGTTAACTTCTCTTTGTGAACTAACAATATTCTTGTTATGAAAATCATTAATATAATTTCTGTAATTGTTTACAATCATCGAAGACAAATTCGCCGGAAACTTGCGTTCAATGTAAAATTACTTACATAATTCATTCCAAAACTTTTCGATGTAAACTTTGCGTATAAGCAAACAAAGTGTGTTCTCGAAATTATTAAAAATAGATTTCCTATAAACTTTTAAGGAATATGTTTTGTCGATACATTTTGTTTTGAAAAAATGTTGCGATGGTGCCATGATGTGACAATATGCGCGATGTTTAGAAAAAAGGATATTTAATATTATATTATACAGAATCATTATTTAACAATATAATAATAACAAATAATTTCCCTCCTAAAAACTACGTCCTCCCAGTCACAACAAGTCATATGATGTCAGCTGAAAGAGTGTGGATACAATATTTCCCAATATCCGTTCATCTGTCAGGTAGATATCATAACTATTAAAATAAAACTAAGGTAAATATTTATATGGAATGATCCAAGATTAGTTTCAATAAAAACGTCAAAAGAACCAATGATAGACTCTGATTAAATAAATAAAGAAGTATAAACATTCAGTTTTCTTTTGGCGGAAACATCGATCGTCAGAATTGGGTAACTGAGAATTTTAATTGGTTAAAAATCCTTTCGAAAGGCACTTACCTACAGGGTCGAATATAAAAACTTCTGAAAAGCGAAAAGCCTAAAAGTCGGGCGGTCGATGAAACCCGAACCATGTTCTCGACAAAAAGAACCTTTGACCGAAATTCATTTATGGAAATACATAATATAAAAGGTTACCGAATTACTTATGCAAGCCACGAGAGTCGTCCTTTTACGGCACAGTTCTATGCTTTGTTCATTCATTTGCAAATCTGTTAAGCCCATCATAAAAATAGATAAATAAACCGATTGTACTATTTTCCTTATAATTTTATATATGAAAAAGTTTTCCTCGTAGCAATAAACTTTGAAGTTAATGTATTATTTTCTATAAAGCTATCATGATATTTGGTGTTGCACCACTCGACTGAGACTCCTCCAGAACTACATGTTTATTGTTCAATAAATTCCTGAGAGTTGGCCGGCGAATCCGCCAAACAGTTACACAATGCCCATTTAATTTATGTTTATTTAAATTTTGATAACATAAATACTGATCTACTAAATGGCTTCATTAAGAAATTGAGCAAAAATATTTGGATTATGTGGGGTTTAATTCTCGAGTCCAGTACCGTGTTTCCAATATATGAGTAAGTTTTATACATGACTCGTGTTTGAAATAGCAGCGCAGTGATTACGCTTAATACTCCATATTGTACTGTTATCTTTACTGAGAAGAAAGGCTATACTTTGATATAGAATTTCACAAATATCGCGATACACACCCATTAAACACATACACTTATTAGTCGTACCGTCTACTTCTTTCAGCCAAAATCTTTCAGCCGTTCTCAAGTTTTAGCAAGACAAACGAACCACGATTGATTTTTATGATAAAAGATAGGACCTACTTGCAGAGCTTAGAGGTTGCTAATTATTTTAGTATGTACGAACCATTTATGTCCCACAACTGGACAAAGGCCTCTCATCTCACCAAAATAACCATATTAGTACAGTGAAGGCGATAGAGACATCATACAGAAACCATAATTGCGCATTTTAGTCCAAGTACCCAAAACGCAGACTTTGTAAATATTTTCTTACAATTCCTCGCTCCTTACTCATGCAGAATGCCAAGTGTAAATATTTAACCAACACAGACAGTAAATAATAAGTTAGACGGGGTGTGTATTATTTGGAAGCTTATTGAAACAACATTCATATCTTAATCACTTTTATTTAAACAACTTTAAAGTACCACGCCATATGAAGCAAATCAAGCAAGTAGGTATGTATGTACCTACTATACGTAGCGGTCGGAGGTACAGTTAACTACAAAAGTTGATTAACACATTCAACTGTATCGAATACACCTGATACAAAATGTTTTTTTGCAAATCACTTATTTATGGAATCTTAAAGTGTTCAGGTATTTTGTAATATACAAGTGTTTTTAACTTTTGCATTGACAGTTCATTTTGTAAGACCATGGACTAAGCTTAGGTGCAGATGTATTAGATATGGTAGGAATCATGTCGGAAAATATTATAAGAACAAGAGGAACGGGATGTAAAATAATCCAAAGTTTACAAACCGCCCCTAACAATAATAATTACTCTGTCAATTGATGAATACCACATGAAAATCCAATCATTAATCCGGTCGCCATCGCTGTACATGTGTCAACCATATAAGGATTTACCATAAAAATGGAAATTAATGATTCACAAACTAAATACCTTGGAATATAAATAAAAAACCCCGTTCAACTATGTGCTTCTAAAAATACTTCGAACATGTAACATATTACGGTAATAACAAACTAATTTCGTCAAACAACAACAAAAATAAACTACAATAAATATTCATTATCATCGTATATTTTTCAACGGAAATATAATATTTGTTAAAATAATGTGAAGCCGAGTCAGATTTGTTCACAAAAACGATAAATTATTTAGCTATGACATCTCTTCCTCAGTTAGTTAAAAAAAATCTAAGAAAGTGGAGTGATGATATATTCTTTGGCTGTCAGCTGCATCTGTTGGGTCGCGAGGAATCAATTTGTTTTCAAATTATAACAGTGTTATATATCAGTATTTGTGATGGAGTAACCTCGGGCTGAGACCTTGTCTCGTATCATATACTCTACTTCATTCATAACAGCGTGTTGTGCGTATCGAACTCGGCTCGACTTTAAATAATGAATACTGAATATGAGTTACTCGTACATGTTTCCTCATTGTGACAAGAGAAAATTACATTAATCCATTTTGCGAAACGAGAGACCGAATTCAAAGCATTTTGACAGAGAAGGATACCACTTTATTAAACGTACGATGAGTAAATGCTTCCCCGATACTCTGCAAATTGAACTAAAACAAATTCTTCAGTTTTGCGATCTTCACAAAGAAATACGGATTAAGAACAACATTGAAATGTTACTTTGCGTGTTTGTTATGGTTTACAATCAGGAAGATGGGTTCGTGACGCCTACTAATATCAATCGAGGTTTATCAATAAAACCGTTGTGCTCGGCCGTTCTATAAATAAATACTAGTCGTTGCTACTTCAGTACCTTTATTATATAACGATGATTTGATATTACACAATATTTAATTTGTACAAGGCGAGAAAAGCAACGATTCCTTAACTGAAATGAGTCGGTCAAATGACTTTTGTTTATGCAACACCCACATTCTATTGTTATTGTTACCCAAACAAAAATATAACATCTTTCCGTGATTTATAGCACAAAATAACTTCAAAATGATATTTGGACTAATAAAATGTATTGAAATAGCTGAAACTTTCCTTACATTTACACGGAAGTGGGCGGATGGAGCGCAATTGAACTCGTCATGTTACATGCAGATGTAAATGTATTGAATTAGTCTCTGAGCACACTGTCAAGGCTTTAGTTAGACAGTTTTCTGGTCTACTAACTAATGCCACACACTAAAAACAATACGCCACACAGATATTTTGGTGGTCGTAGTCCTTTTTCTTTGGTAAAAACATTTTACCGGTAACCATTCTTTTGTGACCACAGTTTCTTCCTGTAAAGGGGCCGAAACGTCAGATAAATAAAAGCGAGGTGTAAACGTGGTTTTAATTCAAAACCGTTAGACTACCATAACACATCGAGACAGTTTTGGTAGCGTTGAAGAACTCAGTCTTAAAACTGTTATGACTATAGTGTGTTCACGCTCATATTTGTTATTTTGTTGTTGGATTGTGTATCTAGGTCCTAGGTATAATCTCTAGAACACTGCGTGGGTGCTAGTTGAGTTCAAGAGCGAGAGGCATCTAGCTGTTACTAGGTAGGACGCCATATTGCGTGCACTGCTGGAGTAAAATCGATGACAGATATTATGTAAAGGTTAGGTTACGGTTATGTTCAGTTGTATTCTATGAAGTGGACTTCGAAGGGATTCTTGTTAGACCTTTTTCGTATACTACGTACATAACTTTTTATGTAGGTCATTCATTCATTTCGTTCATTCATTTCATTCGGTCAGTAGCCAAATCCAGTAAATAGGTAAGTTAAGGTTAGTGGCCAGCCCTGGTGTCAGAGTTTTATACCGCCTAAAGGACCCATCCAATTAGGGGTCGAGCTGCACGTTGCTTAACAATCGCAATGAACTAACATCGCTTAGTCAAACTACGCCACGAGCGCTACGATTCAGTGTGGTGGAAGATTACTCTTTAAGCTTCTTACTTTATCTTATCTTAAATTTAGGTAATTAGTCTCTAAAGTAATTTTTAACTGACTTGAGAAAAGGAGGAGAAGAATCTTACGTTCTGGCTCCGCTATTTTAAGGTCGAATTTTCGGTTTTGTTTTACATGAACACTAGCAGCGCCTCGCGGTTTTACCCGCGTTGTGTCCATTCCTGTTGGAATTTCGAGATAAAAAATAGCCTATGTTACCCGTCGGATGTAGCTTGCCAATGGTGAAAGAATTTTTAAAAACGGTCCAGTAGTTTTTGAGCCTATTCATTACAAACAAAAAGAGTTTTCCTCTTTAATAATATTAGTGTAGATTGTTTATAATTGTGGTCCCATATAAAACTGAAGTCAGTTGATATTTTTAAAAGTGGTTGTACTTAGTAAATGTAATAAAATAAAACATGAATTTTCCTTTAGGTAAACATAAAGGCTGGAACTAACTTTAACTTCATTTCAAAGTAATATCGGAGGTAAAGTGGTTGAGTAGCGAGGCTTCTAGATACGAACTAAACTACATCCTGAGTGCGCCTTATGGAAGTTATTGCAGTCAGCGATGCATAACCAAATTAGGAAAATTGATTTATTTCTAGGTTTATAAGAGTGCCTTATTTTATGGAATAAACTAGCAGCGCCCCGCGGTTTCACCCGCGTTGTGCCCGTTCCCGTGGGAATTTCGGGACTTTTTTATACTGATAAATAAACCTTCCTCTTCGTCAATCAATCTATCTATTTTAAAAAACTGCATCAAAATCCGTTCCGTAGTTTTAAAGATCTAAGCATACATAGGGACAGACAGAAAGCAACTTTCTATTGTACTAAGTATGTAGTGATAAAGAGTATATCTGGACCATAAATATATATACGGACTTGTTTGGCGCAAAACTGTATACAGCTAGTCAGCTCATTTAAGTGTCTAATGTGCAAAACTGTTTTTCTGTATTTGTCAATAAATAAATAGTTAGTCTAACAACATTTTTTGTTTAGCAGGCAGAAGCGTAAGGTAAGGTAAGATTACTCAATTTAAACGAACAAGAACATTCCGTATCAACAATTATTCAACAAATTGTTCTAGAAACTCATCGTCATATTATTATAATAGTTTTTGGTCTAAACCGAGGTATACTATGTATATACGTCACGGAACAAACTTTGTACCATCCAGTAGTTAACAACTGAATCATACGAGTACAAAGTTGTGCTTTAGATATGAATATTATACAAAACTCGACTACGTTTTGGCGAACTAAGTTTATATCCCATTTGGAAGCTTGCTTTATGGAGCTTGTAGAGATATAATGTATTTTTAAATGTATTTTGTTTATAATTTATTAATGAAATGAACTGCTTTTGTCTTCGCCATTACTGTAGATACATATCTAGATTGTGTCGAATAAAAATCGGAAGAGTTGACGTGTTTTTTAAATAACTTGGTAGATAAGAAAGACTCCTTTACACGGCGGTGGCACGTCGTAAGTGATAACAACAGTGATTTGTTCCATTATCGAAGTAAAACATACTAATTCAAACAAAGCTTTGGTTTTGTTTCTTCAATATAGAGTAGACATACCAAAGCAATCCAACGTAAGCTCTAAACCTCAAGCACAATGAAGTAATGAAAACCTCACATGTAACGTGTTAATGAAAAATCTCTCCGTTAAACGAAACGAGGCGGCAACATCAACTATAACACGAACATTATTAGTTATTCCTCGGCACACAATGTCGGCTGTTCCTTCCGGCATTACTAAGCATTTGGAAACACAGAAAACTTGTTAGTGATTAAATATGCGAGACCTTGACCTTGAGAGTTGCGAAGAATGATAATAGTAGCGTCCAATGTCTGTGTTATAATACCGACTTTCAGGAAATGAGTGATGTCATGGGAAATTATTATTAAACTCGCTTCGAATTGTTATTTATTAACTTGTCATGGTTCTAGTCTTTTCTTTAATATATGACCTTTTTGGTTGATATATAACTTTAGCATACTTATAATATATGTATACTCTATTTCTTTTGGATTGGCACAAAATGTGGACCAATGTCGAATTTTCCAGCCGAAGACGATTGCTCCTGAAGAGGAAAAAGGTTTAGTAATTTTATTTAATTATTACCCTATCTCTAAACCTTTTTCCTCTTCAGAAGCAATCGTCTTCGGCTGGAAAATTGACGACATTTAACCACATTTTGTGCCAATCCAAAAAAAAAATTATATAGATAAGTACGAGTATTATGTAGAGTTTAGGTTGTCTCATTGTGTATGTTAAGCAATGTGGGTTTAAAATACTTGGATTGACGGCCATGTCTATTTCAATAGTAAAATTATTTCAATCCTACCGGAAGCCCTTGAACGGTACCAGTCACATTAGCAACGATAAGTCCCTAAAATTATTTGAATGGGATTAAAACATATATTGTTAATTATTTCTATTCAACATATTTCGGCACAAAACTTACATACACACGAGCTTACTTTACTTCAGAACGTAATCTGTAAACAAGAACATTTCCTGAACATTCAATATTGTCACTTAATGTGACTTCACATAAAGTTCGCAACCGCAGTTGAAGCCTTTAATGTCATAATACCTTTAATACTAGCCGTTCACAACATCATAGAGATTCTTCATAACTCTGCAGTTATGAATGCTGTGAGCAGTAGTTTTGTATTATTGTCAGTAGCAGACATCTAAACAGTTACGTAAGCATATTATACCGTTTACTGGTTATGAATCAAATCACTCGTGTGTATATAAGTAACTCAGCTGTTCTGTGTTTGTGATCACAACTGTCTTGCAATGTTTGAAAAGGGTAATGTTTTATGCGAATAAAGGGTTTCAAATGGCGCTGTGATTCTATAATGGCTTTTCCTCATTGAAATGTGTCTGTTCGTTTTTTAAAAGCCGGTTGCATGATTTATGGGTCTGTGAGTTTTCAAAGGTAAATTCAATATACAAAATGTAAATAAACAACTATCTGATATAGGTTATCGGAATATACAGGCTTTTAAACGGTCAGTATGGGGAAGTCTGTAACTTCAAGACATACGAAGATTTTTTCTTAGGAACCATGTCACCGATTTTACCGACAGTATCACTGAAACAATATCACTGAAAAGGAAATGGACACGAACAACATACATATTTTTATTTCACAAAAAGTAAACTGAGGATATTGAAACAGATTTCAATGTTTAGTATATTAATAATAAACTGGTATACTTCAATAGTTATTATCGGTAACGTTCAAGTGCGTGATATGAGCCATCAATCTATCGTTGACCTCAGGCGGAGTGCACACACGGTCTTTTTATCTTCCTGTTCAGGGTTGGCCTCACCACGGCACTACCGGCTCCGCTCTAAGGTTACTATTCCCAATTCCTGTTTGTCTTATCTCTCCATTATAACAAACAAATCACACGCGTTTATAAATTAATTACGCACTCCCGACCACTCCTCTAGGTTACGAGAAGGCCACAAACTAACACTGAACCTTGATAAATATAAAACTTTTATTCCTCCGACGATAAAGAAGTGCATCTATTTGTTGAATAAACATCGTAAAAGAAGTCTTTGATGTCGTGAGATAACCAAACTTCATAAAGATATTATGAGTCAGGAAATATTTTTCGCAATACGATTACGAGTTTACGGCCGTAAAGATAACAACAATGTGATGGAAAATGTCGCGGCGGGGTAATTAAAGGTTTCCTTCAAAGTAGGACGTTATTCACGTTTTCCTGTGTATTCCTTTGAAGGACGTCAGTTGAAGCTAAAAAGATTTAATTTAAAATCCCTTCCGCCCTAGCCGGTCCATTGACTCATCAACTCGTCATGTCATTTGTGAGGGACACAATAGGACCGTGATCTGGACTACTTACGTGCAAGATTAACGAACTAAAAATCGGTCAGTTCAACGACTCCTTTTGAACTTTTCCGCGGAAATTATCAATGAATATTGCAAACGAAAGCCTTCCGATTTGAACCTTTGGATTGTGAGTTTGTGATTAATTGGAGCATTGGAAGAATCTGATGGGCGTCGGATGCTTTCATCACGTTGCGCGCTCGCTGATTGAACACCCAATGGAAATAAGAACGAGGAGAAATCATATTTATGACACCCCAAATATATTTAATGATTCTTTTAAATCGACTATTAATATAATATTTGAACCGCAAGTGTTTATTGCTCGGTTGCAATTAAATTATGGCAGTTTTAATGGGGACTCACTAATATTTTTATTAGTTCAATCCAGTTTTATTTTGGGACGTGATGTTTGCCACTACAGGTTATAAACAAATGGAATTTGAAAATAATTTATGTTAATATTTTATTTACTTTTAATTACGGTGGAGCATTAATTAATAATAATAATAAATAATATATTACCCGGACAAATTCATACACGGTTAATTAGACCCAAACTAAGCTCTAGGCTTGTGTTATGGAATCTAACTAATTGCATCGCACACTCACACATTGAACAGTTTAATTAGAATATATTGAACAAACAGTAAAATTCTCTTTTTCTAAAATGTTATACAATCCATTCTACCGGTATAAAAATCCAATCCGTTTGTGTGCTTCAGAAAACTTAATGGAAAAACTGAAATGACGGTAAACACGAACATTGAACAATCTTGCTTAGAACTTATCGTTTTACTGAGAAATTAGAAGAGACGGTCTAGGAAAAGTAATTTATAATATTAATGGAAGAGAGAAAGTACCTATAGCTTTATATAAAGATTTAACAGAAACATTGCTGTTGTTGAAAAACACATTTTTGATATTGAGCTAGTAGAGCCTCGGTTTTACCCGCGTTGTGTCCGTTCCCGTGGGAATTCCGGGATGGAAATAGCCCATCACCTTCCCGTTGAATGTGGCTATCCACTATAAAAATACTTATTGATTGGTGATGATTCTGATACTACGTTCGACCAAACAAAAAATATATAACTCTTCATCTAAGTATGTTCGAGTAGGTCAGTGGCCGACCCTTTTGTCGAAATTTCCAGACCGCCTAAAGGCCTCCGACATTGTCTAAAGGTACAGACAGACGTGCTCAAAAAAAGCATGCTAATAAGCTTGCTTAAAATTAGTATGCTCTGCAAACTGTTCACATTTGCCAGAAATAAGCATGCTTGTTTTAATTAATTACAACAATTAATTGCATAAAACATGTTCTGACGTGCTCGGATCACGCCCCCCCCCCCTACCCGCGCCTCAGGTAGCATGCTCGAAAATCAAATGTTGTTTGATTTTTGAGCATGCTCTAAATAAGCATGCTCATTACATTACACACGTGCTACTAATGAACACTTGCTCAATAAAAGCATGCTTATGTGCTAGTAATGAGCACGTCTGGCAGTACCTTAACGATTGAAACAACCGGGACCGACAATTTAACGTGCCCACTAACTCTTCAGCTACATTAGTATAGATCACAGAGCATAAAACCACTGCCGCGCCGGTAGGAGAATCACCATTATTTGCTCTGTGGTATAGATAATACAATATGGCTGAATAACCTTCAGTTCTTCAGGAAATCGTAATTGAAATCTTCCAAAGTCCATATTACCCGTTAACAAACAAGACGATCACAATATTTTGAAAACAAACACTCTGATGGAAATATTCGCGCTATAATTAACTTATAAATTAATGAGATTTTCGAAAATAGACGCGAATCTTTCCGTGAACTGTACGCTTGCGACATTATTGGAAACGTTTATTGATAACTAGCTGTTACCCGCGGTTTCTCCCGTCTTGCACAACATTATGTAAGAATTGCAAGATAAAAAGAGATTATGTAAGAATTTCAGGATATGTTATTCTGATGTTTGTGCTATAGTTTTGGATAGTGGCATAAAATGTGATTAGTAGTTTTTCTGCTGTACTGATATCTTCAGCGTGAGATGAGAGGCCTTTGCCTAGTAGAGGTACATTACAGGCTAGTACTTTACTTTATCTTTTTTGTAGTTTTTACGTGACAAAGTAATAAGTCATTCATCCATTATCCTTACGATTTTTCTTGTTTAATATTAAAAGACTAATATTCATACTCACTTACGTTTAATATGGTAGTAGTAGGATAAGTTATGAAGAAAATGTCGATACTAACCCTTAGAGGCTATAGTATGATTGCTTTTCATACTCTGTTGCTCACGTAGAGATTCTCATAGAGTTTACGGCAAGTCAATTACCTCTTGAACCTGTGTCCCAAACACACGTTAAGACTTATAAGAAAAACTCCAATAAGGAAGGCACAGCGGTTGTTCACCTTGCTTTACGCACACTTTATTACTTTATTCTATGTTTAAAAAGAAGTTGAATTCATACCATGTGTGAATAAAACTTTTAATTGCCTAAAGTTATTTTCATGATCAATTTTGTATGTGAACTTTTCTTTACAGACTCTTTTATATTGTGTTCTTCATTTGATTGGCGTGGGAAGAGACCGATTCATTCAGGACCAATTTGATGTGTCCAGTGAATCATTTGCGTCGTAACGAATGTTAATATTGTGGACATGGCGGGTATATTCTGCTTTGAGGTTGATAGAGCAATGTAGAGCTGATATTTAATAATAATGTTTGTAGGTGTTTTTTTTGCTGAAAAAAATATGACGTGTCTTACTTTTCAAACATGGCACGGGTTGCAATCACCAATAAAAACCAAAATTAAGCAAGCGTGGTGATTACGCCTAATCCCCATTGTACTGATATCTTCAGTGAGATGAGAGGCCTTTGCCCAGCAGTGGGACATTACAGGCTAATACTTTACTTTACTCTCCTTTAATAATCTAATATTGAATATCTTTTATATTTAGGTACAGAAAAGGATAGATACAGGAAATGAAAACAGTATTAACCTTTCCCTGAACAATAAATCATGATAGTAATATAAAAACCAATGTTGCAGGTATGAGGTATGTTGTTATTGCCGATCCATGACAGGAGTTCATTGAACCGAGCCGAAGATCTGTTTACTATAATATTGGTACGAAAACCTATGAATATCTTGATGTAACTACGTATACGATAAACCTAGCCTTATTCATGGTATTGTATTTCGTGAATATATACCTATAGTATATTCTATTGTATTTTGTGGTTGTAAGAACAAGGAATCCTTTGATTTATGCTAAAAAGGTCAGCTTATTTATGTTGATCCCGAAATGCTTCGGTATTTATCGAAGCTGGATTCACACTTCAAATCGTACATATATTAAAAGGATTTTCGAGATTATATCGATAAGTATAAGACAAGAAGACCAGTCATAATAAATTTGTACCAATTATCCAAAATGAACAACTATGATCAAAATGTGACATTCATTTATTCATTTCGAGTAAGTTAGTGGCCAACCTTAGTGCTGGAATTTTTGGACCGCCTAAAAGCCTCCGATATGGCCTGACGTTTGCAGCAACCGGGACCGACTGCTTAACGTCCGAAGCACGACATTGTTTGAATGTAAAACAATGTCAAATGTTGGCGGTTGGAAAACAGTTTATATGTCATTTATTTCCATAAAAACAATGATCTTCTATCTTATATAGTTTATAAAAACCTGAAATATCATCATAGAGACTACCGTGGCCTATGAGATAGTTAAAGTCTTCTTGAGACAAGAATTGTAAATTGTGAATTTCTAAAATTGTAGGTAGGTAGCTCTAGAATCAAAGCCTCTTAAAAAGCTGCTTAACTTTAAATAATTCTCCGATAATAAGGTCCAAGCGAAATCTTCTAAATTCTTCTCATATCTAGGGGATAAAATTCTTCTCATATTTAGGGCGGTATTCCAGTAATTATTAACAAACGTAAAAGGGTTGGGCTCTCGCTCCGAAGGGGTTAACGGTCGAGGCCTACTTCGCGAAGGATATAAACGATGGCCTAAATACAGAAGTGCCTAAGAAAATGTTTGAATATCTGTTATTCTGGAATGCAATATTTAGGGTTGAAGGTGAACGACCTTTGCTCACGATTATTAAGGATGGATGGTTGGAAATGGTTTCATTATATTGGACTCCGACTCGCATAGTTGGACGTCAATTGTTTGTAGGAACAATGATTTAGAATACTACTTAGTGTTGGCCATCAATCTTCTAAATGATATTCAAATCCATAAAGATATTTATAACATGTTAAATCTTTGCCCTGTAGTGAGACTTGTAGTATATAGGCTAAAGTTGTTAATAACAAACTCTTGTTTACTGCATTTTAGCTGTCAGTACAAAATATAGAACACCCTATCAAATGGCTTGTCTGAAGAGATAGAATACTTTATAACGGTTACTTTCTACGGATAGTAATCGTTACATGAGCCATGTCAGTGGCCTTTGACGGCTCAATAACTCTGACACCAGGATTGGTCAAGTTGACCATCCCCTCGATGAAGAAGAACGGTGTTTTAGTTACAGAGTGCTTTTGAATAAGACTAGAGGTAATA
Organism: Cyclophora punctaria; assembly: GCA_951394245.1. Taxonomy (NCBI): domain Eukaryota; kingdom Metazoa; phylum Arthropoda; class Insecta; order Lepidoptera; family Geometridae; genus Cyclophora; species Cyclophora punctaria. Next base: position 9,587,585 of record OX596170.1, on the reverse strand, counting down.
CTTTACTTTAAAAACACCTTGTATCCCATAGGGTAATTGTCAACTTTATTTTCTTTTAGATACTTACATTATACTTAGAAAATTCTAACAAAGAATAATGTACTTATAAGCAAGATTAATCCTGATTAATCCCTCTAAGACATCAATAAGCTCTGGTTATATAAACTATTAAATAATTAAATCTCAGAGCCCGACCGACTGCTTAACATACCCTCCGAAGTACGGTAATAATCCTTTAAGCTGAAGGGTAAAAAAAATATGCAAAGACTGAATAATATCAGCGTAAAAACAAAAGCGCGAAGGTATTAACAAAATATTGTTATGTGATGAAATAATGCTCTTCTCGTGTAGAGGTTAAGTTGTTTACAAACAAGCAAGAAGGAATAATGAGGTAGGACACGTGCAACCGATTACCGTGGTAAACAAGTGGAATAAGCTAATGATTTCCATGAATCCATCAATATTTGTGTCCTCAATATTACCTAATCTATACTAGGTAATACAATAAAGCTGGGGAATATGATTTCTTGTTTGTCTGAACGCACTTATCTCAGAAACTACCAATCCGATTTGAATAATTCTTAGTATAATGAATAGCCATATTTGACGGGAAGGTTGTAAGCTATTTTTCATCCCGAAATAATCACGGGAACAGGCAAACGCGGGTAAAACCGCGGGGCACTAATATGTAAATATTGTTAGTAGAAGGGTCGTATGATCGAATCCATGCTTTAGAGAGCTTTTAGTAGTAGGTTCCTTTGTATTCAGTGGGAAGTGTAACTACTTGTAGTGCTCGTGCCGCAACTTGACACAATGGTGTGTCTATTTTGTGGTTTGAATAATTTATAGTGACATTGTTGATAGAAATGTTACTATCACAAGAGTTTATTTGCACTTTTGTCACTCAAGTGACACCCTGTGTACTACCGTCCTTCAAAGGGTTGAAATCGTCGCTTCCCAGTAGTTTGAATCGTTAGACCTTTTCAGACTTTTAGGCAGTCTAAAAAACAGCTGTTGAAAGTTGAAATTGTTACACAAAAATAAATAAAAAAGGTCATTGGGACACTTTGGTCTATCAGTAAATTTTCATTGGTCTATAATAACTCCAGTCTATAAGTTCAGTGTCCGCAGGAGATTTATATTCTCACCCTAAATAAACCTTTTAATTATCCACTTAAAATAATTTCAAAAAGTTTGTTCTGAAAAGTTTCATTATTTTGGTCGGAATCCCTTGGTCTAATCGAGTGGGTACTTTGTTCCGTTGGTAAATAGACCGATGTTGGATCCGTTCGGAATTAAACCGAAACGATATTGTGTTTGAGAAGGAAATTGTTGATCGGATCGGTCATTTACCCCTTTGATTAATTACTTTTAATTTCAATGTTTGTGATTCCTGTTTTATTATTTTAGAGTCAGTGACAGAGTATTGGGTGGTGTAAACAAACCAACACCGTTGTGGCCACAGTCGTCTTGTGTATTCAATTCATTATGAATAAAGTATGTATTCTCTATTTTTTTTATTGTCTAAAAATGTGGATCAATGTCATCAATGTTCCAGCCGAAGACGATTGCTCTTGAAGAGGAAAAAGTTTTAGTGATTTTTTTCATTCTTACCCTATCTACAAACCTTTTTCCTCTTCAGGATACGTCGTCTTCGACTGGAAAATTGACGAAATTCGTCTACATTTTAGGATAGTAAAAAAAATTGAGTATATATTCTCGTATGTCCAGTGACGAATTCAGGATTTTTATTTAGGACAGGGCTTGATATTGGCGAGGGAGAGGGTTTCGATAGGAGATTGACCCCTGGGAATGTAGGTTTCGTGAAGGAAACTTGTTATTTAAGTGGACTCAATCCGCTCCCCCCCACCCAAATCATCAACAACTTTGCAGAAGCGGAGAAACTTGAGCCCCCTATACCCCGTACTTCGCCCATGAATCTGCCATAGATGTCATTTAATCTGTTAATTCACAGTAAATGGTAGGTACCTAACCTTTAGAAATGACTACTTAAACAAACTTTTTATTAGTACTCATTAAAACTTAACTAAAGATTAACTTAACGCTTAAAGTCAGTTAAGATGACAGAATAATAAACTGTTGTTAGTTTTAATGGTTTTAATGTCACCCGTCGTTAAAATAGCTCTACGTAGGCGTCCCCAAAGGTTATAGTGTTAACACCTACGGCTTTCCACTATTGGTCGAAGCCTTACGAAGTCTATTGGGACCAATTCATCTGGTCAGTTGTCAGTGTCGAGTATGCAAGATTTATTTCTGCTTATCTGTCTGGCTGTGGAATCACCCAGAATACTTATCTTGGATATAAAATCTATACAGGGTACTTTTATAAATGAGCAAGTTTTTGTAAGTGGGTAGATGGGTGGATGAAAAATATATTGTTTGAACTTTGAGTCGGTTAGTGGGCGGCCTTGGTGTGGGAGTGGTTAGACCGTCTCGGAGGACTTAAGACAGTTTGAAAAGGAAAAGAGCGGAAATATTGCATATTGCGAACCAAGAACAAGCTGGCGCGTACTTGAATTAGCTTGTGTAAAGTAATGTAAAGTAAAGCATTGTCCTGTAAGCCTGTAATGTCCCACTACTGGGCAAAGGCCTCTCGTCTCACTGAAGATATCAGTACAGTGAGAAGGATTAGGCATAATCACCACGCTTGCCAAATGCGGGTTGATGATCTCAAACCCGAGCCATGTTTAAAAAGTAAGAAACACCTATATAATTTCCTTACCATAATCAAAATTCAAACCATCTTAATTGATTTATCAATCAGACAACTTCTTTCATTGAGGAACAGGGTTTAGTGATGAGGTAATCGAATGAATTCACATAACCTTTTTCATCTTCATTAAGAATAAATAGAGCATAGCAATAATGGGGTTACACTTTTTATATCAATCCATGAGTTAGCTATATACACTTAGATAGTGTGAGAGTTATCAGGAAAGGTTGGAAGAACTCTTACAGCAGATAAAACCTCAAGGTCGATCTAGGTCATTATAAGTACTTCTACCATGTGGAAAGCTCTAAAAGTCCGTATCTAGGTATACCAAACCTAACCTATGCTTCCGTATACCCTACATCTCCTATACCATACCTTGATCTTTCCAACAAGTAATTTTGAGCCCTATTCCATGTGCATAAGGGCTTTCTCTTAACGGTGGATTCTACCTTTTACATTACGTGTCATTTGTAAAGGAAGCACCTACTGAAGCCTTATTGAAGAGCACTCAGACCTCATTCTATAAAGTCTAGCTTACAAGTACTGTTGGAGAAAAAAGTGTTAAGTCCATTGAAGAGGAGTTTATTTCAATTTCCTCGTGAAAAGTGGAAGGTTATGCCATGTGATATTATGTCTTATATACATATTGTACTAGCTAAAAGCCGAGCTTTGTGAGGGTTCGCTTAGTTTTTATATTCTATCCAAGAAAAAATTGGTAATCTTCACTTTTTTTGGTAATTTAATGATTAATTTTTTTAAAACCCATCTATCTACATATGAATTTAAATTACTATGTTAAAGCACAGATCAATAGGCGTGATAGTTTTTTAGTAAAGTGTACCATCAAAGTGCTCAGGTTGTGGGATAGTGTTAGTGCCCTGATCATGTTATATTATAGTACTAGCAGCGCCCGCGGTTTTACCTGCGTTGTGCCCGTTCCCCTTTGAGTTTTTGATTTTATTATACATATAAACCATCCTCTTGAATCACTCTATCTATTTAAAAAAACCGAGTCAAAATCCGTTGCGTAGTTTTAAAGATCTAAGCATACATAGGGACAGACAGACAGATAGACAGACAGCGGAAAGTGACTTTGTTTTATACTATGTAGTGATGATGTATGTTGTATATATAATACTGAAAAACTCAGTTCCAATTGGGGTATTTACGAACCCTCTGCGAGATATAACACGCAACGACTTCATGTTCAAGTTATTTTTTCGGTCTTGGACACCATAAGACATTTTAAAGTGACCATGATTTAAATAAATAAATAAATAGTTTATTGCAACAAAAATATACATACACTGTGGCTTACAAAATTACATTTCCGTACGTATTTATCTCTAGAATGTTGACCAACTGATTTGCGCCGAATATGGTTACAAGATACTTATTCGATGCGAACAAAACTTGCAGGTTTGTGTTAGTCTTAGGACAGTGTCAGTACAATTTGTTCTTTAGGATAACAGTCAAAAATTTATTAAACTTTTTGTTTCTAGTGAGCTTCCTTCCTTTATACGTTATACACCAGAATACTGCTTAACTACAGTTTTACTATAGTTTGATCAAGCTTTAAATTAAATTAGCTGAAACATTTTTTTCCCCCACAGTCCTTACTTCTCGGAGATAATATTACCTAGCATATATTAGGGTGTACTACATTTCCACGAGATGAAACTCAACAATCTAATAACACTTTGCCTACAATTTATTACTACATGATCTATATTATAAAGTTTTAAACATTACAAACATTGTCTTTGCCAAAAATGCCAAAAACAGCTGTTGTCAACGTTCATTGTTAGTTGTCAAGCGATAAAACATTTTTGTTCTCACCGACAATTCATACATTTTATTTTCATCATATTTATTTAATGTGAGCTATGTGTTTTTATTAGTTTTTATAAAACGATACCTTAACATAGTCAGCCGACTATACCAAATTTAGTTTATGATAATATTCTACTTAGATGTCAACCTATTTCGAGCTAAAAGAAGTGCAAAAAGATGTGTTCTAAAGAGTTACAGAAATCAGGGAAGGGATGCAACGATCAGACCCATTAGAGCTGAAACTGACTCGCGAATGTCACTCATTGGACACTTGTCTCGTGAAACCTGAAGACGAGGATCTGTTCTACACAGCCAGCGTCCTCTACCTGCAACAAAGATTGAAAGAGAAAACAAACCTATCGGAATGCGCCCGTGTGGTGACTCGCAGCTGCTGTCGTTTCCCAACCAAAGACCAAGCACCGAAACAAAAGAAACCACACGTAAACAAAGCCGAAGAAAACATCAGGTTCAAACAATCTCTGTCCATCCATGAGATTCTGCCGTTTCCCAAGTCGAGCAAAGTCGGTTTCTTTTCTCGTCTCAAGAACACAATCAAACAATTTCAAAGGAGAAATATAGATATCGACGCTGAAAAGACGGACAGTGATAGTAAGGAACCAACTTGTATATCAAGGTTTAAGTTTCCTGATTCCACTATTTTGTTGAAAGACCGTGTTTTGCCGTGGCTAAGGGACATTACCGAGGAAAAATCAGAAGGGAGTATTAACACCACCTCGTCTCCAATAAATAGGGATAGTGAATTTAACAGATAGTGAAATGGAAAATTTAATGTAAGCAGATAAATAAATTAGTATTTTGATTGTAGTGGTGTGTTTTGTGCGTAGAACTAGGCAAAATAGATGCATTATTTATACGAGACGCGATCCCAGTGACAATATTTTGAGGTTTTCATTAAATTTTCCCGATTTTTGCACATTACTAACGTATAACTACGGGTTTTTTCGCGCCACGGGCAAATCAAAGTGGTTTTACTTACTAAAACCTTCTGTGCCGCGAAAGCACCCGTAGTAGGTAATACGTTAATAATGTTTTCATTAAAGCCTGAGTATTTTAATTCTAATAAAGTCCATAGGTTTTTGAAGGTACGATCCCCAAGATATATATATGGTTGAATACTGATTACCTAACATAAAAAACATACTAAATTAACTTTGAGTAGGTCAGTGGTGAAAACACGCAGGGCTTTATTAATAAACGTGGTATTAATATGGCCCTTAAGTATAACATAAGTTAACTATTGAAAAACCGTAACCGACATTAAAAACTCGCCGAAATAAGAAAAGTACGTTCACTATTTCGATATTGTTTCTAAGAGCTAAATGAAAGTATGAAGCCGTATGTAGGGTAGTTCATCAGTCAGTTGTCAATATGGTTGGGGGCGCGTCTTGTACGTGAGGGGTTCCCCGGTCAATAGCCTTTGATGCCACGCCGAGAGATAAGTAGCTGTCATACTGTTTCAGGAGTTTCGTGGTAAAATAGGCGGATGATATCTAGAAATTAAGCTTTATGTTGTTTTAGCTACAAGAATTTTTTTACTAACCTTATGTGAGTGAAGATCGTGTAGACGATGTTTATTACTTCACCATACGTGAATGCTATATACTTTTTGATACATATAAATAGTAATATAGTGTTTAGATAAGTTAAAATATGTTTACTAAAACGCGCTCAAGAGAACGGTGATTGGGCTGAGCTGTGGATGACATACGTTGTCGAGAAAACTGGCCGTCTATGAAAGTCGTCATCGATGAAATTCTTAATTTGTATCTTAAAGCGGGTTGCTTCGGCTTAGCTCACGCACCACCAAAAAATTCAGTCTCAACAGACGTAAAATGAAAAAACGTGGATTTCTACTGACCGTTATCTTTAACTGACAGCAATTTAAGATATGAAACAAAGCTTTGTATTGAACAGACATTTTACAGTATAGAAAACCGTGAACTTTTTAACGGAAGTGTGTCGTATAACCAACCGTATAATTTACATCCTTTTATAAATCTCTAGTGCAAAGAAAGACTCCTTGAAAGAAATGTTCCACTTATTTTCCCACATAATTTTCCAAGTCAATTACCTGCGAGTGTGTTGCCCTGAAGACTTCCTGTAATCCTGAACTTAATACGAGTTCAGACCGTATTCAAGGAACGCTGTTCATACATATATATACCTCGTCAGTACCCGTATCAAGTTACGAACATTAACAAGATTAGTTATTGAGTAATTAATTAGATATTATTGAAAAACTTGTTTTATTAAGTTCTTGGAAAATCCTTTGTTCTCTAGTTTAATGAAGACATATGGCAGATTTGGATGGAATGGTTTAGTTGCTAGAAATATAATACGTTATTTAAAATTATACAGATAACACAAAACTTAAACAGTTAGACCATCTGTCTTTGTTCACTTGTATTAGGTAATCTACACTAATGTTATAAAGAGGAAAACTCTGTTTGTTTGGTTGTAATGAATAGGCTCAAAATCTACTGGACCGTTTTTAAAAATTCTTTCACCATTCGAAAGCTACATTATCCACAAGTAACATAGGCTATTTTTCATCCCGAAATTCCCACAGGAATGGACACAACGCGGGTAAAACCGCGGGGCGCTGCTAGTATTAAATAATTTAAAGTTGTGATAATATAGAACTGTTTTTGTGACAGAATTCAAAAAAGGGAAACGTTACTTATATCTTGAATTTAATATAAGTAAATTAAGTTTTATTGAAGTTACGTATATACTCGTAGTTGAATCTTACATCTAAGCTACAAAATCAATAACGGGAATAGGTAAATCACTTTATATTATGTTCATTACTTTTTTAATAAGTAAGTAAAGATTTGAAAAAGGATTCTTAAAGAAACAAAAAGTACTTTAATAATAAAATATATTGTACAAAACACATAACTCACTTATAAACAATAAATCTATATTTATAATTGTACTTGTACAGTATACGGCTTATTAAACTGTTTAATTAAAGTTCTACTATATTGTAGCTTGCAAGCTTGAACTAAGGTCCAAATTCAACGTTTCTATTCTAAACCACGTTTAACTGAACCCGGTTTCAGTGAACCAATTTTGAAGTTTATATCTCAGTTTAGTTCCTGAACTAAGATTAAGATTTACTGAACCAGTTAAGTTGTAACGGTGAAATGGATAATAAGAATATGTGACTGAAAGATTAGTGCTTTCAGTACAAAAACAAAATCATACTAAGTTTATGGAAAACATACTCAAAGTATACGGAAAGAAGGTTTCTTAAAAGCAATTTCTATAATAATATCGAGTCTACGATATTAGTTTATTTACAGAACATTTATCACAGGCGTTTGACGAATAGTTTCCTTACACTAGCATGCTTTACAAAGCTATATTACAAAGTTAAACGTATATAAATTACTATTTTATGGTTGAACAAGGTACTATTTTAATTATTTCACGAAAAAATCTACAAGAAATAGCTATTTCAGATGCCTTATTGTTTATTGTACGCTTATTGTACTAGTACAGTTTATTATAAGCTATTTTCCTAGGGCCTTATAAACGCTTAAAAACAGCATTTTGAGCTATCGAATGGTTTATCCCTTTCCAACGTACGCTATTTGCCAAAGAGCAAAAGAGACAAAATATTTTGTGTTTGAGTGAAGGAGCGTTTATAAAAAAATATTTATACTAATCTAAAAGCTAAAGGCAAGATGTCTTAGTAACCTACGTGGCAGCATTGAAAGTAATTATTTGAAACTCGTTGGAGGCTGAGGCTAAATATTCATCATTTTTGGGGTTCCGTACTCAAGGGGTAAAAACGGGACCCTGTTACTAACTCTGTCCGTCTATCTGTCATTTACCAGGCTGTATCTAACATGAACTTGATCGCGAGACAGTTTAAATTTTCACAGATGATGCATTTATGTTGCTGATAAACAACAATCAGAATAAAATAATTATTAAGCGGGGGTCACATACCACAAACCAAATTTTTTTGGGTATTTTTTAAGATGGTACGGAACCTCATACGCAAGTCCAACTCGCACTTGACCATTTTTTAATGAACTATTTTAATTTGTAAAAAATAAGTGCATTGCGCTTTTACTTCATAAAACTAACTATTAAATAAAACATTATTGACAACACTTAATATAACACGAGTCTGGAATGAACTGCTCGCTTGACTTCGAACTTATTCTAAAGAAATAATTGGTTTTCTGACTGCCTCAGTTTCACGATATTGCTATGCCTTCTTCCTTCAATTGGCGTATGACTTCTGGACCGAATTCTTCTTCTCGGAACTTGTAACCACAGGAGATCATTTCCTTTGCTATTGTGATGTTGTCTCTCAGAGACTCCAACCATATGGTGTAGGAGTAGTCAGGCCAGATTCCTCCATATCTTTCTGGGAGATAGTCTTTATGTATGTGTTTGTGAAGGCTGTTCATATCGTGTCCGTGGAAGAATATTCTGGAACGCATCTGGGAGTTGAGTAAGGGCTTGAAAATGTTGTATATCTTGTCGAATAACCAGGAGTGATTGATGACGTGGATCGCGTGCGTTGTTGTTGGGAAGCAGGACTGAAACAGTAATATTTAGTGTTATTACATTGTATTTTAACTAAACGCTTGTTAAATAAGTTACGTCACATCTTTGTAGCGTAGTTTGTCTGAGTTAGTCATTGTATCCCTATATAGGTCACCCATTCAAATAATTGTCAAATTGCTCATTGCTCAACATGAACGATGTCACTCAGTATCTATAGTGATATTTCTGCCGGCAGAAGACATTGTTGAAGGCGTTCACATTTCCAAAACAAGTTAAATTCAAAATTTAAAAACCCCTACACTAAAATGGCTGGACCGATTTTTACCAAACTTAGCTAAGACCATCAGAAACGATTTGCTTTTAAATAAAATAAAAAATGCATCGAAATCGGTGTAGGTATCCGTTTTGATGCCACAGACAGATACACACACAAATATCCACGTCAACTTATAACACCCTTCTTTTCCACCAGGGTAAATAAAAAAGACTATTATCATTTAATGTGTAGTAACTTACCACAAGCATCTTCACAATCTTATTAGCTACCGAAGGAGTGATCTGCCAAGCGTGTCCAGTTCCTATGTCCCCCAGGTCGAAGAGCGCTTGACCCCCCAGGATCTGTGTACGAGGCTCCATCATACCGATCTCCAGGGCTAAGATGGTTGCCTTGAATAAATCTTCGACTGGAATGGTTTTTGTGTCCCAACAACCTGGAGTAGATAATAAGTGGAATGTGTAAGTAGTAGAAAATTGTTTCCCGGGTTGGTTCAATTCCCGTATGCCACGTAATCACCACGCTTGCCTAATGCGGTTGGTGATCTCAAACCCGAGTCATGCTTGAAAAGGATGTTTTCGCTCGACCCGGTAATGGAACACAGGACCTGTCTTGGCAGGCGAGTGCATATACCACTACACCACTGAGGCGTCGGCAATGTATCATATACAACTATTTCCTCACCTATTCTAAAGATCATCAGTCTCCTTCCGTTCTGGTCCCTGTACGGCGGCACTGCGATGACGTTCGCTTGCCCAATGGTCTGAAGATCCAGGGGGTACACATCGAACAACTCCGGGTGGTCTTCCTTGAACTGGTAGTAGTTCACCATCTGGAATTACAGATAGAAGAATATTTACGAATTGAAACTACGTTTACGGATACACTTCGGTTTTATTTTACATTGACGTTTCGGCCTCTTTACAGGAACCGTGGTCACAGAAGACCATCTGGAATTACAGATAGAACAAGATTTATATTTCTTCAACCGTCCATCATTATTAGTATCTTGTATCTCTTTTGTTTCGGTAGATGATATTGTCCATCGCATTTACGGTCCCTTCTCCCGGATTTTTATCGGACGTGCCAATAGAAGAACATGCTATACGAAACTATTTATAGGACTTACATTATGTTTTGGTGCTCATAAAAAGTAAGTTCGATTAAGTCAGTGACCAACCCTGGTGTCGAAGTTTTTAGACCGCCTAAAGGCCTCCGACATGGTCTAACGATTAAAATAACAAAGGCAATACCTATTTAAATCCGGATCTTATAGCCGAAAAGTGGGAATGAGTTCTATTACCGCGTTTGGTTATCCAATTCTAATAAATATATTAACTGGTATATATTTATGTTATGCAATATTAATTATTTTTTACTGATATTAATATTACATCGAAAAGAGACATTTAGAATCATAAATATGCAATAATTATTTGCATGATTAAATGCCAGTATCGAATTAAAATAGTAATAAAAAGCATAGATTTTAATAGCTTACCAATCTATGTGCTCTTTGCGGAATGAAGTTGCGCGCGCGCAGGAACCGGACCAAGAAGTCGTCATCCATACGATGCGGGTTGCATTCGCCCCTCTCTGAAACATTTACCTTTTTACATACAAATCTGCAATTGTTTTATTGATTTTATTATATAATATATTCCATTATATAATGATAAAATTCAGACGAATTTCATAACTTTGAAAGTAACTGTATTTAAAGATGCAATTTTGCAGCGTTTCATTGAATTAATGGTCTTTGAATTTTAAATTTATTACATGATTGATTTTCTGTTTTTAACAGTTTAATAGTCGCTAACCTTTCAGAAACGCCCATCTCAACAACAAGCCTTATCTAGTTAACGTTTTACACGTATTTCAAGTATAATGAGGATTAGGAGCAGAATATTCGTTTCTCCTCCTCTCATTCTCCTAGTTAAGGTAATTATTACAATGAGCAGAAGTAGGAGTACCTCTTACTTCTCTGCAATGATGACTAATTAAGGAATATCATCACTCTTCACTTCTTTAAGTTTACCGTGCGTATCACGTTGATGACTTCATAACTACCTATAATCTATGTCTTTTGGATTGGCACAAAATGTGGTTAAATGTCATCAATTTTCCAGTCGAGGACGATTGCTTCTGAAGAGGAAATGGTTTAGAGATAGGGTAATAATTAAATAAAATTTTTCCTCTTTAGTCTTCGGCTGGAAAATTGACGACATTGGTCCACATTTTGTGCCAATCCAAAAGAAATAGAGTATACATATATTTACAAAAATGCTTCGTTCGACACAGTACATATACCACAGTACTACTACATAAAGGCATTTTAGAAATAGATATATAACTCTCTTTATAGGAAAACACAATTACGAGTATAACCAATATGTGCAATAATCCTTAACAATTTGGCAATAACAATATAACGCAATAGCTCTAAACTAGTATAATCCGTTCTATTGTAGTGTGTACTGAATGCATATCTAATGGAGCTATCAATCACCACACATTCGGACAGACGACATAGAATAGATAGTGAGTGTCCTCGTACTAACGCATATGTCACGAACTAGTATGAATGTGTTGGAGATAACTAAAGTGGCTCAGTTATTCCTGTTTGTATATTGTAACGCGATATTCTGTCTTTGTTGTACCGCGATATTCGTGTGGCTCAATTCGCATGCTTTAATCAAATTATATGGCCAATTTGATGCGCTTAAAGCTTCTATGACTCAGTGGCAATATTGGCATGTATGGGAAAGAAATCGATCAATTAATTGTTATCTACGTTATTGTTATGTTGTATATCCTTTTTAGCTGTTTGTACGACACGAAAGAGCAAATTCGTGTCGTGCGAACAGCTAAAGAGGATAGCAGAAGAAAGAGAATGGAAAGAACTCCACCGACACGAGCCCAGCTCTTAAGTTTAAGAAGAAAGAAGAAGGCTTGTTAAAAATATTTGAGCGTGATTTATCCGTAAAAGCTAATTTACTGAGTGTGGTACCTATCTGATTAAAACCTGTTTTAATAGCAGATTATTTAACTAGTAATAACCTTAAAAGATAAAGTCTAGAAGTAATAAGTCGTTACATTTTAAACCTAACATTTGCAAAATTCGGTCAAACACTCAAGACCATTACCGAAAACAGTTGACTGAAAAAATAATTAGTAACTTTTATTTACTTAGCACTTCTAACTAATGAAACACTATTAACTTTCACAAAGCAAATAGAACCAAAATCGTCTAATTAAACTGGAGAAGGTTAATTTTAAAAATGGAAAACACATCTATTTATCATTCCCATTCATAAATCATTTCTTTTCAAAGCTTTGAAAACACTCGTTAATTTTAAATTCGTGCTTAAGTGCTCTACTTAACTGTAGGATTTAGAGACTTAACTAAACGGTTGAATGGGGCAACTTCTTTCATCAGACTAATTGTTCGTCCTCGGTTAAGACCCTGGACCCACTTAAGTCTCAACAGACGTTAGATTGACTTAACGCGGACAAAACTGTATAACAACCGTTGTTCCAGTACTTTATTTTAACAGATAAAAGTCCACTACACTTTTATATGTCTTCATAGACCAGCAGGGCTAAGATAAGTAAATAAATATACCCGGACAAATTCACACACAGTGAATTAGACCCAAGCTCTAAGCTTTTATTATGGCATCTAACTGATACAACAACATGTACATACACAAATACTTTACAATGTACATCTGAACGTCGTAACCATCAAATATGTATGTCTGCATATATATTCTTGACTACGGGCGGGAATCAAACCCGAATAAGAAACAAGCCAAGACAAGAGATTTGTCTTCGATTTTAACTTCTCTCTCGCTCTATTTTTATATGAAAAAAGAGAGAGATTTAAACATAGAATACGTAATATCGTTCTAAGACTGCCGTACTATAGTCTTTACTAGTGTGTATTGACTATACGCGTTTTAAAAACACCGCCATTGAATAGACATTGAATGAACAAGATAACTACAATACTTTGCCTTTCAAAACTTTGTTAAACATCTATTCATCTCTGTTCTAAAGCTTTTGTGTGACAAAAAGTAGTTTTGATTGATTAGTTTATGTTAAATTATTTTACTTAGACCGAGTTTACTGTTATTTTGATTAATGTAACAATGTTCTTTAAGTTTTTTGAAAAGAACTTCGTAACATGTATACTAAAAGTTTCGTTGTAAAATATGCATTTCAATACTAAAGTCCCTAGAATCGGCTTTGTAGTGTTTAAGACGTTTGGGAACTGGTAAACCAAACTAAGAATATATGTATACGGGTGATGCAGCAGATCCGGAGGTTCTGGGTTCGATTCCCGGTGGGGACAATATCACACAAAAATCTCTTTGTGAGACTTTCCTCAGTTTGGTTAGGGGATTGCAGGCTGAATCACGTGATTGCCCGAAAAGTAAGATGAGTCCGTGCTTCGTTAAGCCGTCGGTCCCGGTTACTTTCTACGGATAGTAGTCGTTACATGAGCCACGTCAGAGGCCTTCGGCGGCTCAATAACTCTGACACCAGGATTGGTCAAGTTGACCATCCACTCTATGAAGAAGAAGATATATACGGGTCAAACACATAATTTTCTCTTATAGAGTCGGTTTAAAATACGAATAATTATATATTTAGCCTACAAAACATTTTTTCAAGATAATGGTTGTTTAGTTTAAGTCAGCTAACAATAACTAAACATCATTTTTAAAATACTTGATGCTTGAATGCTTGACCAAACCAAGGTAAGCTTTATAACAATAACGCTTTGTGTAAAAACGTTGAACAAAAACCACAACTGCTCTTTATATTCAAGGACATTATGTATATTTCCGCGATTAAACATTAATTCTCGCACCTTTAATTCTTATACCTCTGTACGGAAATAATTTTAATTTTACCTGACTTAAAAAAGGAAGATACTGTTTTCTTAAGTTTAAACGAACACTACCCCCGTTGAAACTACGCGAATTCAAAATGGATTCTACTCATTTTGAATTAAAGCTACGTTTGAACACTTCGCTTTTAGTTAACATTTATTTCTGACATTCCGTCCCTTTCTTTACACGAACCCTGGTAAGGTATTTAAGTTTGTGTCACATAATTTTATTGTTTTTAAAATTCAAGGCATGATGGGGTTGGCAGTGGCATACCTTGCTTGCTTTTGCCCAAGTCCCTAAATAATTTTAAATTAAAAAGAAATGGAAATTCCCGACCTTTTGAATCCCTATGCAAGTTCTACATATTAATTTGTCTGCTATCAAAATGCATGGGAACATTGGCATGTCCTCACGTGATTTTTACCTAAGATTTTGTATACAACTAATTAATTACCACTTGTTTTTGATGATTGACGAATTATCGACGGAACCGGTTCGCTAGTTTCAAGTAAATATAAATAATCCTAACTAATATTATTAATGCGAAAGTAACTCTGTCTGTCTGTCACGCTCTCATGCCAAAACTACTAAACCGATTTGAACGAAATTTGGTACGCAGTTAGTCCAGAGCCTGAGAAAGGACATAGGCTACTTTTCATCGCGAAATTCCCGCGGGGACGGGTACAACGCGGGTAAAATCGCGGGGCGCGGCTTGTAATAGATATATACCCGGACAAATGCACACACGGTTAATTAGACACAAACTAAGCTCTAAGCTTGTTTACACAAATACTTTATATGAATATATAATTGACACCCAGACGTCGTCGCCAACAACTATGTCTACATATGTTGTTGAGTCCGGGCGGGAATCGAACCTGCAACCCCCAACACAGTAAGCGCTCTCACATGCCCCTATACCAACGGGCTTACAAATAAAATAAAACGGACAAGAGGCTTTGCACAAAAACTCTCAAAAGCATCAAATTAAATATTCTTACTGACAACTAATCTCTTCTTTGATCTACGTCTTATGAGAAGAGATTGAAAAGGACTTGAATTTATTAATTTACTAAGGAGAAATATGGTAATTTGTGTAAACTGAAGCTTATTTTAACCGACTCGAAAAAGGAAATTTACGTTCGTTTACCTTTGTTTATTTAATAAACCACCTTTAGCTACATCGTGACCCTTAAATACCGTTCTATTCTATTGCATAAGTTATATAAAGTAATTTTTATTAAATTATCCAAATTATGCAAACGATGGCTATTCGTGATTTTTTCAAAAAGATCATTGCTCACTAGTTCTCTATCAGGCGTTCTTTTTAGGGTTCCGTAGCCAAATGGAATAAAACAGAACCTTTATAGATTCGTCATGTCTGTATGTCTGTCTGTCCGTCCGTATGTCACAGCCACTTTTTTTAAATCATGGAACATTCTTCACTAGCTCCTATTGTGTTCTTTGTTCCAACAATTCTAGTCACCCTACGATATGTATAAACCTACCGTAGATCATTTCCTTCAATTCGTAGACAGCTTGCAGTTTATTGTTGGGGTCTTCGCCGCAGTGCTGTCTCGCATAGTCCTGGATTTCCGGTGGAGGCTCACCCAGGTCCAGGTCGACGCTGTAGTCTGGCGTCGGCATTTTAGACTGAAAAAATAGAGGTATATTGTTAAGGTATGCCTGCCATTATGTATTGAACTTTGTTCCAAAGTGGAGAAGGAAGGAATTTAATTTTCACAATTGGGTTGGAAATTAAGTACCTCTCTAAGCCTGCCTCTAAGAGAGGCTATTCCATTAGTAGCTTCTTATCAATTGTGTACATAAGATTGACAATGGGTCCAATCTAACGCTCGTTTTTCGTTCCGTACTTTCGGAAATTTAATCAAAAAATCTTTATAAATTCAGTTTAAGACCCAGTGGACGCAAAGCATAGGTTTTTCAAAATCATTTTTACTATGATCACAGACATTAAGGTTGTTAAGTACAGAACATCATAAATTATGCAATTCAATTCGCAACATTGTTGCATATTTTATAGCATGAAGGACACAATACGTATAAAATAATATGAATTTATTAAAACTAATTTTATAATAATTATGGCACTAAAACCGGTTACGTAAACCATAAAGGTAGGTAAGTTACGCAAAAAATGTCTCATTAGGCAAAATTAATTCAATTTTAAGGTTATAAATCCAAGTCAAAGTTGTCATCAACTATTATTTTACGTAATATTTGTATTAGAAATCGTGTGAATAAATGTCTTATATTTAAAGACAAACATGGGGGAAAAGTATTTCTATACTCTTTCCCTTAGGTTTAAAATACAGCAGTAGTTTTACTGTAGTAGCAGTAGTATTACATGTAGGACAAGATTAGATTGTAGCATCAAAATTGAGTGTCAGGTCGATTGTCCGAATATGCACTCAAATTGGTCTCGACCAAGGGAGAGCGAAGCACTTGCTGTAACTTCTCTATTTCATGGTTTCTACTCGTTTGTAGTGCTAAAATGCAGTGATGCTACGGTAACTGGCGATCTTAAAAAGCACTGAAAATCCTACTTCCTACTTAATATTATAAATGCGAAAGTTTGAGAGGATGGATGTGTGTATGTTTATTACTCTTTCACAAAAAAACTACTCAACGGATTTGGATGAAACTCTACAGTGATATAGGTTATATATAAAAATAACGCATAGGATCCATTTCATCCCGAAATTCCCGCGGGAACGGGTACAACGCGGGTAACACCGCGAAGCGCGGCTAGTTACCTAATAAATATATGTTCTTTAGAAAGAGCTTTTACTGTATGATTTGTTTGTATTATTTTTCCTGCACCGTAACACTTCTGACACAGATCAAGTTGCCAAACTAAAAACTAAGGTATAAAAAGTGGGTAAAACCAAATGGCAGTAATAAAAATTTAAATTTAAATTTCATGTTTGTCTATCCCACGGTATTAAGAAACTTAAAGTAATTTACAATCCTCAATCCAAATGATATATGGCGTATTATAAAGTGTCCTTGTTGCGCAATCCGTTGGACTACTTTTTCTTAACCAGTCCCTCTATATCTAAATACTGTATCAGATATAACCTTAGGGTCTAGGCAGACGGACTGCAATTCAACTGCAATCCGACTGCCAAATGGCAGTTCAGATGCAGTTTGAATGCAGTTGGCTCGACTGCAATCAAACAGCACGTCGACGGGCAGTTGGCGTGCAGTTGGATTGCAGTCTGGGTGCAGTTACAACGACTAACTGCACTCAGACTGCAATCCAACTGCATGCCAACTGCCCGTCGACGTGCAGTTTGATTGCAGTCGAGCCAACTGCATCTGAACTGCCATTTGGCAGTCGGATTGCAGTTGAATTGCAGTCCGTCTGTCTAGACCCTTAATAAATTAATATCCTTATCAAATTTAACAATGGTTCATCTGAATTGTACTGCTTGTTAGAGATCCTCAATTGAGGTGAAAACCCATGGACTTTTTTAACTTATATGAAAATATATTCAAACTAATTGAAAACGCTGATAGTTAGGGAATTAGGAATCGAGAGCATAGAATTAAAAAAGTATTAACTCAAAAGTGATGTAAAGTATTTCAAATGTTATCCAAATTGATGCAGTCATTTAAAGTGAGAAAATAGTTTATTTATCTGCTCAGCAAACTCTAGATGTGCAATAAACATACATCCATCCATCCATTACAAACTTTCGTTTGCGGATACAAAGTACAAGGTAACTACCTTGTACTATGAATATTGGCATTAATTAATAATAATATAATTATTTTATTCAAACATTTACCTATGTATACTCATATTCACGCACTTTAATAACCATACGCATATAATTATATTCAATAAATTATATACCAAATAAATTATGCGTATACAATCAATCAACTATCTATTTATTTAATATCAAACGAACGCCTAAAGCTCAATAAAAGCTTTTAATTACGGCTATATATTTAAAAATAATCTTTTTATTGCTGTTATCATGAGAATGTGCAGTTTACGATCTTTCAAATAGGTCAAGATCGCGTGTCGTTGCGATATTTTGCAAATAATTTAGACTAAGTGACATCAGAGATTTTAGAGATATGAATGACTATTAGTTTAATCCTTGGAGGTCGGATTAACATTTTATCTGACCTCCTGCCGAAGTCTCCCACACAATGATCGATAAGCACTATTAATTGTGGAGATAAATTATGTATATTAAATTCAGCCATTTTAATTATTGTTTTGTTAAATAATGAGAAGTGTATGAGTAATAATAATAATCACTATCCTATGAAAACCGAACAGATTTTCATGAGGTTTACATCCTATTCTCAAGGAAGGTCTTATATGTAAAAACTTCGTAAATTGAATATGTATTTAATAACTCAGATGTACTTGAATAAAGCGTACAATTTTCGACTCTATCTACACATTAACGAGTATTTTCCATTGAATTTAACATCTCTAGCCGTATATTTGTTAACAATACTGATTATAGCTCATAAAGGTACTATAAGGAAACAACTTCTTGTGCTGATTAAGACTGCGACTACTGCGAGGCTGGGAACTCTTCAATAGAGCAATAACACACCATTATTCGACTCAAATATTCGGCTCTTTAGATTTGATACAACCGTCTTTTTGCCATTTAAAATTATACTCTGGTATGTTGTAACTCAAGGATTTTCAAATTCCGTCCGTTAAATATAATATACTAGCTGTGCCCCGCGGTTTCACCCGCAGCGCTCCCGTTCCCGTGGGAATTTTGAGATTTTTATTCCCTATAAACCTCACGGAGCCCGAGACCTTTCCAACGAATGCAAAACCGTGGAAATCGGTCCAGCCATTCACGCGTGATGCCTTGACCAAGGAAAACGGGTTTCATTTTTATATATATAGATTATGGCTGGTAAGTAAAATAGCTTTTTTCCGACAGTTATAAAGCCTGGAGCTTACATGCTACTTAAAGCATGTATTCCACTAATAAGTAGTCTGTTCCACTCTGTACTACTAATATTACCGTTGAGCTTGTTTTCTTGTACACAAATGGTATGTTTGTGAAGTCTATACTTTAGAGATTTACGATATAATTAGAGTTATGTAGTCGAAAGTTAAGCTTTGACAAGACAGCTAGTTAATACCCTTGACTTGGTGAATGAATCAAGTCCTTGTACACTTTACAGCTTTACAGCACTTTATACCCGTAGCAAGTTAGCTAAATACGACTTGCATAGCACTTTTTAATGACCACCAATAGCTTTAGTTTGTTTAAAATCGTGTTGAATTGTTTTAGCTTTGAAAGACTTGTGTATATTGTGGGCACTCATTGTACTGAAATCACCGGGTTGTACATACGCTTAATGTTAATGACTAGATGCTTTGTGAGACGATTAACTAGAGGTATTGGACAAAAGATAAAAAATTACACACTAAAGCGCGAGACACATATAATGCACTAGCAGCGCCCCGCGGTTTTACCTGCGTTGTACCCGTTCCCGTGGGAATTTCAAGATGAAAAGTCAATTTCGAAAGAAATTTCGTTTATAACCTACCCATTGAATGGCTATCCATTACGAATTTGTTTTTATCGGACCTGTAGTTCCTTAGATTAGCGCGTTCAAACAAACAAACAAACTATGCAGCTTTATAATATTAGTATAGATTATAATATAAGTACAGATGTGCGAGCCGGGTGCGGGTCGCGTGACGTTGTATTCCTTGTTACGAGTCCGCAGCGAGCCCGGTGTTGCGTTCAAGGCAGGTCAGCACCTACTTATTCTTACTTTACCATAAAATGCAGATAATCAAATAATAGTAGTTTATGCAACTGTCATATAAAGAAGGGTATTAAAACACGAGTGTGAGTTTATGAAACGAGCGCAGCGAGTTTCATAATAGTAACGAGTGTTTTAATACCCGTGTTATATGCAGTTGCATACACTACTTTATCTTCACTAATACAATTAATCAAACAAAATTTTAAAAACAAAACACATTGCGAAACATTAAATTCACGCGTACGTGTATTGTCACAGTGAACTTGCCGCCATTAAAATCTAACCAATGAGAGCGCAGCTGCGCGCGCAGGGCCGCAGGGCGCGATGTTATAATGAGATTTTACGATATCGATGTGGATATTATACCATCATGTGCAATTGCTTAAATTGAGTGTTTTAGTTGTCTGCGCTATAACAGTAGTAATTATAAGTCAAGTATTGGAAACATAAGTAGAATGTTACAACATTAGTGTAGATAAAACAATATAAATAGTTATTGCTGTAACTGCAGTATTATTATACAGAATCTTTATGTAAGCGTATAATAAAACTTTATACGTAGTCATATTTTTAATGTTCATAAGACGAACCTCTCTGAGCTTAATATTTATGTATTCATCATAAGTTATTTAACAGGAAAGCTGTATAAAATTATTTCAATATTTATGATGTAAGCGAAGGCTAGAATGTAGAAAAATTACTATCTGGAAATGAGCTTAAGAAACAGCCTTTTTGAAGCCCAGTTCAACAATTAAAGAATCCCTCTTTCTAAGCACTGGGCTTGAAGATATAAAAAAAAGTATAAGCTTACAATGTCCCACTGCTGGGCAAAGCCCTCTCATCTCACTGAAGATATTAGTACAGTGAGATGAGAGAGATGAGGAGGATAAGGCATAATCACCATGCTTTCCAAATGCTGGTTGGCGATCTGAAACCCGAGCCATGTTTGAAATGTTGGATTA
Organism: Cyclophora punctaria; assembly: GCA_951394245.1. NCBI lineage: Eukaryota > Metazoa > Arthropoda > Insecta > Lepidoptera > Geometridae > Cyclophora > Cyclophora punctaria. The sequence continues at coordinate 9,566,537 of OX596170.1, read as the reverse complement.
TTTTTAATATGATTTGAAAATGGAACCGGAAGACGGAGTGACTTGTACGGGCTGGAAGATTCGATTGCAGGGTAAAGACATCTCTTGTCGGGGAGGTCGGATATGCGGAGGCACTCGCTGTCTCCGATATCCCCGACACCAATCACTTTAGAGTAGTACAATGTGGTTTTAATGTGCCTTATGGGTCCCACATACCGTTATAGATGCATCAATGCATATCCCACCTACATAAAAAGGGGTAAAGAATTTTCACTAAGTCTTACTTCAAGTCATAATTACGTTTGCTCATTTTGGAAAGGATCAGTGATAAGAGAACTCGAAATTTATTTTAATAGAAGTAAACAAACGTGCTTCGGTCGACCCAGGAATTGAACCCACGACCTCGAACCTTGGTCTTGACAGTCGAGTGCACATGCCACTACACCGTTAACGCGTTTAAAATAAGAATTATTCGTTTCAATATTTCATTTTACAAGTACATACCTACTTCATTGTTATTTAAGTTTTTCGTTGGCAATATGTACTTATATAATAAAGTTCAAGAGTTTGTTATTTATATGTTTATTTGATCTTGCTCATCACTGAAACTACTTGGCTTTGAAAAAAATACTTTTTGTTAACAACATCATAACCATATTCAAAAAAAGGCTACTTTTCATATTAAATTTTCCAAGGGGATACAGTGCGAGCAAAACTGCAAAACAATGTTTTTCACTTATACAACTATCTGCTTAAGTATACAGCTATGTATAATTATATAGCTAACTACACAGCTATCTAGCTTACATTACAACTAACTAGGTAACTATGGAGCTTCTTCTTCTTCTTCATCGTGTGGATGATCAACCTGACCAATCCTGGTGTCAGAGTTATTGAGCCGCCAAAGGCCTCTGACATGGCTCATGTAACGACTACTATCCGTAGAAAGTAACCGGGATCGACGGCTTAACGTGCCCTCCGAAGCACGGAATCATCTTACTTTTCGGGCAATCAGGTGATTCAGCCTGTAATGCCCTAACCAAACTGAGGACAGTCTCACAAAGAGGTATTTCTGAAATATTGTCCCCATCGGAAATCGAACTCGGAACCTCCGGATCGTGAGCCGAGCGCTCAAACCACAAGACCACGGAGGCTGTTAACTATAAAGCAAAAAACCTAAATACAACAGATGACATATTACAAGTAGTGCTGCTATTCACTTATACAGCTAATCGACCTATTACTGGAGAGAATAAAGGAATCAAGACTATATGTAATTCATTCTTATTGCTGTATAGACAATGGTCGCAATACCCTGTTGCATTACCCGACAATGGCTTCCTATTACTTAAGACTTATGAGTACTTAAGATCAACTTACTGTTTATTCTGCTCACGCATAAATTAATAGTTGTGTAAGCTAACGTTTATTTGAAAAAGTATTTCTTTAAAACAGTCTTTGTTCGCTAATTTGTTTTTAATCGTTTTCGTTATTTGGATTATGTAACAGTTAAATAAGTTATGGGTGAAAGAAATGAAAATAAGGTTAAGTATGAGTTTGTCATTGAGATTATTTTTTAAACCCCGATGCAAGAGGGGTTTTGTTAACGTCGATTTCTGTGAGTGTATCTGTGGGACTGTAGCTCTTAAACGGTTGGACCGATTTCGGTGCCTTTTTTTCGTTTGAAAGCCAGTGTCAATACGGCGGTTCTTAGCTATGATCAGTAAAAATCGGTCAAGCCGTTTCTACGCAGCGAATATTAATTTAATTTGTTCGTTGACGTATAAGAAGTAATATTAGCTAGTACATATGATTTAATAATAGAACGATAGATGCAATATTTATACAATATGTTCGAGCAAATACAAGATCCCAAAGCAATATATTTTTTCCCTGTAAATATTACACAATATTGAACCTGAACAAATATCAATCATGCTCGATACTAATACCTGTCATACATTGTTGAAGTCGACATGAAAACAATGGCTATTGTTAAAAAGAAAAATACTTGTTATAAACTAAAGAATATTTTTCAAGAATCACTCTTATTTTTAGCTCCTTTAAATTCAATTTGCAAGTAATGTTAATTTCAATAAAAATATGATTTAAGCAACAAGTATCTTAAAATTATCTTTTCAATTCCGTAATAAGAAACATGGGTGTAAAAGACTAATGCGCAATTTGTTCTCAGACCTATTGTTTCTTTTAATCACAAAATATATCAAAATATTATACAGAATGTAGGTATCTATAACCAGATTCAAACCCACCAATGTTGGCAGCATCAAGCTTACCACTATCATTATGCTCAATGCTCAGTCAAATAGACTGAATCCATCTCTACTAAGAAAGCATTTGACGTCTTTGAGTATAGGCGATAGTGCGGGTCCGCAACGGGTGAGTGCGACACCTTTCGTACAAATACAAGGACTACAAAGTCAGGTGACACACAACCGGCCCTCTCCCTATGTAAGCTTTGCGTTTTAGTACCTATTTAATTCATTCATTTCGAGCAGGTCAGTGGCCAGATGTCGGAGTTTCCAGACCGCCTAAAGACCTCCGACATGGTCTGACGATCTGACTACGTCACTAGCGCCTATTTCATTTATCTAAAAAATATTGGTGCACTTTGTATAATAAACAATATATCCCACCTTTAATGCCGAGTAGCGTAATCTTAATAACTCTCAAACTTATTTCTAACTATGGATATCACTGTAAGCTCGTCACGACCGTAAAAACGTCCTCACAATACTTTCGATTAATCACAAATATCTATGTCATATTCGTAAATGCTTCCACTACTCGACAACGTTTTAAATATGTATGAACGGATCGATTGAAACTGAAAGCTTCAGTTAATTGATGTCATTACATTAAGTATCATGTCAGTTATAAAAATTAAATATTACAAGGATAATTCACATGGAATTACTTGATGTCTTTCTTTATGAAGCACTAATGGTGATTACAGACGGGTGATTTTTTCCGCGTATTACCTAGTTAGATGGTTGATTTGGTATACTAGCAATTTTTTCCCATCTTTACGCGCCTATACGTCTTCATACATCTAAAATACTCGTTTCCTAGTTCGTATTCAATTGTGCCAGCCCGCTCCGCTTGCAAACTCGCCCGTAAACTTTTCGTTTCCGTTGAAGCGGAGCGGAGAGGAGCGGAGAGGAGCTCAATGACCAATCACAATGCGTTACGAAAATATTATGACAACTTCAATGGGTAGTTTGACAGTGCTAATGCGCTGTGATTGGTGAATCGGGCTGTGCACCACTCCGCTTCTATAGAAACATATCCTTAATCTGATGATGTTTTTTAGTTTTTATCTACACTAATATTATAAAGAGGAAAACTTTGTTTGTTTGTAATGAATAGGCTCAAAAACTACTGGACCGCTACATTATCCACGAGTAACATATTTTCATCCCGAAATTCCCACAGGAATGGACACAACGCGGGTAAAACCGCGGGGCACTGCTAGTGGTATATATACAAAAAATAATGGCCTTTATACCTTTAGCAACAAGCCCAAAACCTCCTTTTAGTATCCAAAAATTCCAAAATGGACAAACAAGACCGATCATCATAATATAGGGTTATTAACTTAAGTAGGGAAATACAAAGTCGGCTATGGTAAGTAATCATTGAACTCACAGTTAAATGCATAAATACCACTCGAAAACCATTCAAGCAAAATAACACTAGTTTCATGGTCAATGGCGCCGCTTCCGCCTCAACATATGTTTCCAGTTAAACCAACGTTGAAAGTTAAATCGATATTCAATGTTATACGTCAATTTATTTGATTGACGTCAAAAAAAATAGCCGGCAATATTCCACTACAGCGCAAAGCTACAGAGCAAAGGCCTCTAACCTCACCGAAGATATCAGTGCAGTGAGGCATTATCACCATACCTGCATACTGCGAGTTGGTGATCTCAAACTCGAGATATGTTTGAAAAGTAGGAAACACCTTGCGAGACCCGGGAATTGAACCCGGGATACCAGTCTTCGCAAGCGAATGAGCTTATCACTAGACCGCTGAGGCGTTAGGTTATATTGACGGACTGACGTCAAGATTAAAAAAATATAGGTATTAAAATCCTACATAAGTTAATCCTCAAAATTAAACAGATGTATATAATGTACAAAAAATACATAATCCGATAACAAAATAATTAAATCTTTTTAAGGTCATCTGTATTAATTGCAATAACATTTAAAGATATCCGTGAGTTTGGATTCTTTTGTTTGTATTTTGAAGAAAAAACTGTTGATTGATATACAAATTATAAAACTATAAAAAATGTACCTTTAGTCACATTTATATTATATCGGGTTTCCATATAAAAAGTTAGTATTTAAATCAATCCTTAGAGCTTTTTCTGTTATTTTTCTCGACATCGTTTCTGACAAGATGGAGAAGGTGGTCAACCCTGGTGTCACAGTTTTTAAACTGCCTAAAGGCCACTTACATGGTCCAAAGATGACAACCAGAACTTATAATATAACGTTCGGATAGAAATGCCACTATCGGCCACCCATCCAAGAAGGTCCGAGCTGCACGTTGCTTAACACTTGCAATGAGCTAACATCGTTTAATCAAACTACGCCACAGCACTGCACTCAATAAAAAATTAAACTTAGTATAATTTCCATAAGGTTCAATTTTGATGGAGATAAATGTCAAAATTATGCTTAGGATTCTTAGGGCAGATTGCAGAAAAGCTCTTAAATCTATTTAGTCCTTAGCTGTTTGTTCAAAATTGTATTTTACCTTCCACCAAATAGAACACAATTTAAAACGAACGTCATTTGTTTTTATAACATATATTTAAGCGCTAAATAGATTCACTCTGAATACGTTTTTATAACTAAGCCTGTTAGAAGAAACAAATGAACATCGACTTGAAACCAACAAGAAAACACACTCAAGTACTTAATTCATAGTTACCTCTCACGATTACACCATTAGAGTTAACAATCGTCGATAAAGGTGTAGGGTGGCAAGTACCAGGGTAACATATAACAGAGAAAGTGCAGTGAAATGGCCGATGCAGCTTCAAGGAACAGGCTCCTAGTACAAGCTTGGTTAGTAGTTAAACTGGTCACGAAATGCTCGCTTCTATATGGGATTAGCTTTCATGTGTCAGAGGGTTCTTGTTTTATGGTGCCAGATAGGCTCGGTTTAATGATCACGGTATTTGCATAATGTTAGATTGAAAGTTAATTTTCTCTTCGTTCAAGCTCCTTTCTTTGGTGATACGTATCCTTACCTATCTTATTCATTCTTTCCCAGTTTTGAGTGTCTTTTATGAATAAACCAAAGTCTTTGGAGATGTATAATTCGAACACTATTGGAGTTAAGTTAATTGGTATTTACCTTCGGAGAGATGAGAGTATTTTGCTCTGCAAGGCGTTTAGGCTTACTTACACTTTTCTTGATGAGAACATCGAGTGAATAGCGGAGCGTCTACAGTAATCTATGCAAGTAGGTACCTAATCCAAAATCTAAATGTTAAGTACATACCTACTCAATCTAAACATTAAGGGCCGACACTGCGTTAAGCGTGCGCACGCCGCGGTTTCATACAAAAGTGAACCGTCGCGGGCGCCCGCCGCGTGTAGCTTCATTCAAAAGTGAACCGACGCGTGCGCCCATCGCGTGCGGTGTCATACAAAAGTGTACCGACGCGTGGGCACGCGGCGGGCGTACGCGACGGGCGCACGCTTAACGCAGTGTTCACCCTAAGAAAGGAATTTAAATCAGGTAATATTTCGGCGAAAAGAGATGTAATAAACAAATAAATTCCATTAATACAATTTAAATGCAATTTTGTGTGACGAATGAAGTGTTCGCTTTTTGCAGTAATTTCATATGCGTTTACGATTTCATTGCGTTGGTGATTATGAATGCAAATTTTCCGCGAAATTCTTTATTCAAATTGTTGGTATTGTTTGTGATGCCCTTTTGTATTTTGAAATGTGTTAACAAGTTTAAAATATCCTTTGTGGTATAAACAAGTGTCCCTAATTGGGTGTCGAAAGAAACCCTTGTCAGGGTTTTAAAATGTTGTTAAAAATAATCAATGTATTCATACCTTTGTTGAGGACTTTAGTCAAAGGTTAGTTAAAGGTTTTTGTAGTGAATAAAAAACTGCCCACATCAAAACTTTAAAAGCTGACCACAAGAAATACTTAATAAACCACGACATTATGCGTCAATCTTGTCCTTTAAAACTTAAAAAACGAATGATACAATTAAAGACAGTAAATATTAACAGGAAACTTAACTTTTGGTTTTTATATGACGTGTATCGTGTTCACCTTGTATCGTTTATGTCTATAACTATGACGAACACTTGGACGTACAAAACTAGGCAGAAGTCATTACTCATTGATCTTAGGATGGTGTAGCTGACTCAGTTTTGTTAGTAGTTATGGGTGGCCTTCCAAAGAACTAATACTTTCATACGTTTGATATGATGGATAGATCTACGTGTAATCGCTATTTAAAGTTGTTGAGTTACGTTTAATATGATTAGTGGGGATCAAACGTAGCATATTAAGCTCTAATAGAAAGACACTACATCGGATATTAATGCTCTGATTAGCCACAACTACCCAATCTTCCAAAAGTAGGAATGAGTATACCGACTCAATCACATCAAGACTAATCTCAAATATTGCATTTTTTTCGTTAGTATATAATAATAATACGCAAATAAATACGCTCTATATTTTTGTGGTCAACAGTACTTCATGATGGGTAATTAGTTCTGCCGGACACTGTATATATAGTGTCATAAAATTACTCACCATATAATAAAAACAAATGGATAATTGTAATCATTTGGTCGGCCATGAATGGACCTTCACTTGTTAGATATTGAATATTAACAGATTATATAACTAGTACGTACTCGTAATTCTAACGGGTATTAAAACGAAGCTGTGTTTTTTATAATTATGAGTGTTTACTTAAGAATTTTACAAGCTCTTTGTTTGTTAAATTTAAGATCAAAATATTAAATACTGAAGTTCGTTTAGGTACGTATATCCGGTTCGGTAGCTTGGACGTTCTCCGGTAGCTAAGTAAACAAGATCTTTCCTGCCTAAACCTTCATTGTTAGAAGCTAGAAGCTTTCAGATATTCAGCATGGAGATACTAAAGACAGATAATAAAAAGTACAGTAACGCCTGCATCGCCTCAACGCTGGTTAAAGGCCTTACGATCTTACCGAAGGTATCAGTGATTTAGTATTACTTTCTATTTCATCATTCCAGGAAACGGGTACAACCAGGGTTAATTGCAATAACAAGGGTAAATTAATTTTTAAGTTTGTCCTTGAAGCATCATCTATCATCAAAATACAAACAAAAACAAATAATTTATACACATCACACGCAAAAATATAGCACGTAATTTTTACGTTGTTTTTTATAACAAATCTGTAAGCGTTACACAACAAAAACATATATTATTATCTAATAACAACCGGTATTTTGATAGAGTCAAGACCAAGGCCGGCGCTGAGGTCCGAATTACATCAATAAAGAGTTATGTTAGTTTCTTAATACTAATGTAAACTAGTTCGAGATGTATTTTACTATGTTTTACTTTGTATTTCTAGCCTTTCTATAAGTCATTTGGAGATTAATTAGCCTTTGTTTGTCTAAAGATCATTAACATCAACATATTATGTTCATAAAGCTTAAATATTGATAAGGGTATTTAAAGAATCGGAACCCACAGGAGTCCATAGAGTCCAATATAATTATTCAAAAATAGAATAGGTAGCTTCATCAAAAGGTACCATAGGCAGATTTTTGTTCATGTTAGCATGTCTTCAATTTACGTCAAAGTTTTATCGATGTACGATATCCAGGTTACTAGGTCACGACTATAGTACTTATGAGCCCTTAATTATAACGTACATGTTACTGATACAAGTAATTGGCTATAGGTTAGCCTCCAGTCTATAGGTCAGTAACAAATACCTAATTACTTATGTTTGATATAATATTGTGTTCTATATCTATTAGTAAATGGTTGTTTAGCTCGTGGCGAAGTTTGGTTGATGATGTTACCTAATTGCGATTGTTAAGCGACGTGCAGCTTGACTATTATTTGGATGGATGGACTATAGCGGTATTCTTCTGAATGGATGACCGATAATGACAGTTCCATCTAAGCTTCAAAATACGCATAAAATGGTCGGTCCAGTTCGTTTTTATTGTTAGATTAAGTGAACGCTTTTAAGCGGTCTAAAAACTCAGACACCAAGTTTTCAACTAATCCAATAAAAGGTATTTAAAAAATTATTAGGCTGTAATATTCCACTGCTGGGCAAAAGGCCTCTCACTTACTGAAGATATCAGTGAGGAGGAGTAAAGTAGTAGTAGTGAGGCACAGTTATATAAAACCAAAAACTCAATATTATTAATACCTAAGTTTAAATATGAAAAAAAGATCAATGCTAAGTACCTATATGAAATAGGGTAATAAAAACCAACACTAAATTTGGTAATTGAAATTTGTTTACAAGCAATTATCACTATATTTAGACATCAAAGTAGATTATTACTAAGCATGTTAGACTAAAAAAGGCTCGAGGTTAACCGTAGGAAATTATTTTTGGTCTAGAATTTTAAATAATTCGCACAAGGTTGTGTCGAAGGTAGTATTAATAAGTAAGTTGTTAGTGTAGTGTAGTACTCGTATTGTGGTTTAACGAACAATTACTTTGGGTCCTTTTAGTTTAAAGCGTTTTTAATTGTCCTGTTGCCTTACCGCCAAAGTCCGCAGTCGTCAGACGCACGGACGTTCGCTTTTCATATATAAAGCACGGTGAAGGTCGTCTGGAAATGCTAAAATTTAAAGAGCCTTTACTTTACTGGTAGGGAGGACAGCAAACCGGTCTTAAAAAAGGAATAAAATCAAACATCCAGACGTCTTGAAACCCGATTTATTGCCGCGAGACTTCAAGGTCTCGATCTGTACGAGAGACTTGAAAATCTAAAGATTATTAGAAGACTAGTAGGGTCATTTCGCCTGTTCGCGTCCATCGCCCTATTCGCGTCCATTTTTCGGACCTCACTATAAAAATTCTCGAAAATAGGTACATTAACACACTAAATCACCGAAAAGTCGTTACCGCTAATACCTAATCGTATAAGAGGCACATAGACATAGACAAAAGTTCTGTGAGCCTACCAATCATGTCTAGAAAAAATAGTTAGTTTCCGTTTTTCAACAAAGAAGCGGGAACGCGCGAAATGTCGGCAAAAAAATAGTGAACAGGGGCGCGTGCGATGGTAAGTATTTAATTGTTTTATGCGTATTTTAGAATACACAGCTGTTTCTAGACATAAAGCATGAAAAAAGGCGTAATATTAATTATGTATTTGCTTGTTTTTTTTAAAGTTAACAATTAAAATAAGGTGGACGCGAATTACTACACCGAATTTATAAATCTTCCACTTTGCGACCACAATGGACGCGAACTCGTCTATTTATCATTTAGTTTGTTTTTATTTTTATGTGATAAAATTAAAAAAGGTAATTTTGTTTTTATTTTTTATTTATGAATTATTATCATGCAATCGTAATGTGCAATTTGCGTCCACGTTATTATGATTGTAGAAAAAGATAATTCAAAATAAAAATCGTTCATCACATGTGGACGCAAACTATACCTACAAGGAAATAGTATTGTACCAAATTGCGTCCATTTTTTCATTTAATTCAAATAATAGCATAAATATATTTTTTAACTTAAGTATGTACCTATATTATAATTTACTTAATATGCATTATTTTTTTATTTAACACTATGAGTTAAAACTACACTCTCCCTGCTGAAGTTTTCTTTGCAGAAATTTCTATCGAAACTGGATCTGAGAGGTCTCAGAACTATCAATAAAACGAAATAGTACTAATTTAGAATTGGATTCAACTAAAGAAATCACCATCTCTTCATTATACATAGAAAATGAAAACATAAATGATGAAGCTAACTTCGGTTCGACTGTGCAGGTTCAAACAGTAACAGCCGAAATACATTCTGCACCAAAACCATCCACCAATACCTAGCCTTGCACATCAAAAATAACCAGCAATAAAAATCTAGCTTCTTTTAAAATTGACTATGATGAAATAACGAAATATTCTTGAATAAAGAATCTGTTAAAATACAATTTTTCTTTACATTATCACTCCTACATTTCTTTTCTTAGCTGGTGGACGCAAAATGGTCTATGGGTGGACGCAATTTGGATTTTTTGGACGCAAAGTGGGTAAAACGCCTATTTTTGAAGTTTTTCTATTTATACAAAAAACACAAGTAGTTTCGAACAAAACTGAAAGCGAACCTTATAGTAGACTATATAATGAACACATTACATAAATTTTTCATTGAAACTAGGGCTGGAACATTTTTATCTTCTCCTCCAAACTTGCCAACTGCACTAAATGGACGCGAACTGGCGAAATGACCCTATATGTTTGTTTAAGTTTTTCATATATTTATTAGTCTGACTCATGATTATTTATTGTCTTTGTAAGCATTGATTATCCATTTAAGCTTCCCAAGGATTAATCTATCTCCATAATACTGAATCTGAACTATATCTACATTATAACTGAATTAATATTATTTTAACATGCATGTCTATGCATTTATAAACAGGTACATAAATTAATCGTTTATTAATACGTTTACAAATAATTAATGCTATTACAGTAAAGTTGAATAACATTTTATCAAAATCTATTGCCATTGTATGTGTTCCTAGAGAGCGCATGAAAGCAATATAAATAAATATACCTGGACAAATTCACACACGGTTAATTAGACCCAAAGTAAGCACTAAGCATGTGTTATGGAATCTTATTAACTGATACTACTACATATACATACACAAATACTTTATACGAATATATAATTGACACCCAGACGTCGTCGCCAACAACTATGTCTGCACATATTGTTGACTCCGGGCGGGAATCGAACCCGCAACTCCCGACACAGTAAGCGCTCTCACTGCCACTGTGCCAACGGGCTTGTCAAATATTTTATTGTTATGAACTTGAGCTACTTATATTTAATGTTTAAACTACTCTAGACCCCAGGATATTGTACCAATAACATTACAAAGTAACAATTGCCCTTAATACATTACAATGCCTTATCAAGGTCGAACATAGTTGATATATCTTTCGAAAATATTGCTCGAAATAACACCAAAATGTAAACAATGTCCGCTAAATAATAATTAAAATACTACAATGATATAATGAAGCATTCATGAATAAAATATATTGTTATTCTGTTGAAACATATGAGTATTAAATTAGTGTATTTATTTAACAAAATTTTAATTATCTGGGTCATTAGAACAATTGAAGTGCGTGCGTAAATATTTAGTGCATTTTCAATGTTATCTTTAATTACATTATTTCGCTTTTTGAGGTTTCAAATTATGAAATAAAGTGTATTAGTATTAAACTGAATACTAGGACTATGGACTAATTGCAAAGCTTTGGTAGTTGAAGACATAAAACAATACGATAGATACTTACTTATATGGAATTTTAATTAGTTTTATTTACGTATTCCACATGTGGTGTATTTTTAAGATTTTTGTAAATAAAAGTGCACGTTTCGTTTGGATTGGAGCCAAAATAATGGATAGAAATGCGCAATACTCAAGCATACCAACTGAACATACGAGTACGTCCGGTAGTCTCCACATTGTATGTAAAGACATTTATTCGTGTAGTGTAGACTTTGTTCATAGTGCGTCATACGACGTCACACCGAATGCATGATTTAGGCCTCTACCACACTTGACGGATCTTCCGTCGCCGATCTTCCGCGACGGAACGCCAATACATATTATAGCATTTAATTTACGCTGCGATGGAACGATAGATCTTCCGCGTAGTGTGCCCACTATTTGTAAATTATATGCAATAATATGTATTGGCGTTCCGTCGCGGAAGATCGACGACTGAAGATCCGTCAAGTGTGGCAAAGGCCTTAGTGCACACGTGGTTAACAATTTATTTTAAATCACCATTAGTTCGTTGACATTGTTAATGTGCTCGTCACTTAATATTAATTGTTGATTAATTTATAGTAACTAAATATTGCTTGAGTTTGATATGTTGTTTATTGTTTGTTTGTATGCGCATATATTTTGAACTAACATTTGGGTTTAAATGATTTGAATTTTGACATGCAAGAGAGAGGTTGGACTTTTTATCCCGATGTTTTTACGGGAACAGACACAATGAGAGTAGAACCGCGGGTCGCTGCTAGTTTATTATGACTTAAAGTTACCCAAAAAGGTGAAGTGATTTTTATAATTCTTTTTTCTAAACTCAAAATCAAATAAATCACTACCATATACCTAGGCTCAAATTAAGTAAAGTCAAGAAACAAAATATCCATAGATAATACTGATAACGGAACAAAATAACAATAACACATACGTTCCAGGAACGGTTTCCCACAGATCACAATAATAATTAACGTCAACGGATTGAAATAGATAATACCTATAATTATCATAATGAGCGAGATTGCAGAAAAACTTATGCAATATTTTCTATCTATACTAATATTATAAAGCTGAAGAGTTTGTTTTGTTTGTTTGTTTGTTTGTTTGTTTGTTTGTTTAAACGCGCTAATTTCAGAAACTACTGAACTGATTTGAATAATTCTTTTTGTAATAGATAGCCACATTAAACGGGAAGGTTATAGGCTATTTTTCATCCCGAAATTCCTACGGGAACGGGTACAACGCGGGTAAAACCGCGGGGCGCTGCTAGTTATTACATATAGATAGCTCTTAATTGACAAGATAATTAAATACGCTATTGTGCGTTCCCAATCCTATATTATTTATTCTTTCTTTACGCCTCGGTGGTCTACTGGTATGTACACTCGCCTGCTAAGACTGAGAACCCGGGTTCAATTCTCGGGTCGTGCGAAAACATGTTTTCTACTTTTCATACATGGCTCGGGTCGATATCACCAACCCGTATTAGGGAAGTATGGGGATTACGCCTAATCTATGAATCTTCCTCACTGTTCTCATCTTTCGTGAGATGAGAGGCCTTTGCCCAGCAGTGGGAAATTACAAGCTAATACTTTCCTTTTTAAGCTATTGCATAGCTTCTATCGCGGGCCTTGAGCGCGGGGACCGAATCCAGAAATTCCGTAACGAAAAAACCTCACGCTCCCCACTAACGCCATCTAGTGATATAAAAAATAACTATGCAATAGCTTTACCGCGGCAGTCCCCGAGTGCCACACGTCTTTTTTTGTTTACGTTACCACAAAACCAATAACAGTTAATAACGTTTACGTTATACGATTTGCCACATTAATACCGATGGCTAACGATAATTCATAGAGTAATAAACCACAAGGACCACTTATAATCAAGGACTTTACTTACAAAGCAAATAACTTTATGCTACACATAATAATGTTCTCATGACAAAGAAATAGCGCACAGTTGTAACAACAAAGAGTAAATTGATAACTGATAAAGCCACAATTATTGCGTTAAGTTGTCAACCTAACGCAATAAACTAACGATATAAATACATCGTGTTATCTGAGCCATCCGTACAAACGTATGCTATACTCGTATTTATGCGTATGTTAAATTAAAACAAATGCAAAACGAAAAACATAGATTACTTTCAAATGTATTATGCAAAGGCAGATTATTAAAGGACCATAATGACGATACAGACGAGTGATTTTAGTCCGAAGATGCTGAAATCAGTTAAAATGTGTTCTAATTTTAATTGTAGTGCATTTCCCGCCAAATAAAGAAACGTCAAATGGGTTCTTAAAAGAGGTTAATGAGTCATTTATGACATGTAGTCTATGATTTTTTTTTGTCGTGTCTTTATGGAGGTTCGTGTTCTTACTGTAGCCTTATTTTGACGCACCAAAGTTTTGAATATTCTGACGACTAATTACATTCATTCAAAAAAGTAAAGGTGTATCCACCTTTATACACGAACTCGAAAAAAGTATTTTTGTCTTTTGACGTATTCGCCTAAAATAGTATTCATTCACGCTCTTACAAACAAACTCAAACCGCTGATTCTGCACATTGTATACCTACTTCAAATAGAGTAAGACGTAAGTGGGTACAATGTATGTTGTTACAGAGTTACAAATAGAATCGCCATTGAATCTGCACAATATCCTACGTAGTGACATGTGTCATATTACAATGTTCCTTCATATTGGCTTTGTACTCAGAGACGTCTAATGATTCCTCAGTAGAGATTCATTGAGTGATTTTGACACAGATGAAAAATAACGTCAATTAGTTAAATGTCGATTTAATCGATGTCTCTGAGTGCGGAAGATAGTGTGATGCGGGCCTGTTGTGGGCCAGTGTGACACCTTTAATAGAAATAGAAGGAATACAACGTCACGCGACTGAAAACAGGCCTGCATCCGCACTATAATTGCGCTTAAATCTCTACAGATTTTCTAGTTCTAAAGTAGTGTTAAAGTCATTGTACGTTCGAGTTCAAAAAAATGATTGTTTACATTAGTATGAGATGTATGTAAAAAGGTGTATCAAAAATGTGTAAAAATTCATTTTAAATTGGAACTACGTTTACGGATACACTTTGCTTTTATTTTACATTTTTATCTGACGTTTCGGCCCCTTTACAGGAAACATCATAATAAGTAAGTATGATGCCTTAACATAGTAATAGGTGATTATTGGTAGTCTAATCAGACTTGTCATTCAATCATTAGGGCTCTATCAATTAAAGCGTTTAGTTACTGCTAGGTGCTGCGGTGGGGCTCAGTGGTCTACGCGAACGGTTTTCTTTTAATTTTCATGCAAATCGCACGTAGAAGGCCCACTGAAAACGGTTTATTTGAAAAAGCCCTTACACTTGAAAAATTATACTGGCATAAATATATCAATGCAAAAACTTTATACTAAACTTTTAAACAGAGTACCTATATCTATTTCAGTGCAAAAGTTCGACAGTTCACTAAAAATAGAGAAATAAAGAGAAGTGCAGTGATTTCGCTTAACATAACAGTGTAGAGCTCGCTTTAACGAAACGTATATAGACGTGTACGAAGTTGAATATATCTGTAGCACGTGTGAGCTGTAGACCGATGCCAAGGTCACCTCTCACCACGGTCAAACGCACCGGCCGACGCAAACCGGCGGATTCGCTTTACTTATTGCAATTCTTTGTTTTGTATACAAACTCGTTTGAGTAAAGGGTCTAAGAATTCTTTTTCTTTTGTTTTTAGAAGTAGTTTATATGTGTGTTTGAATTTGGAATAGTGGATGATAAAGATTTGTGTTAAAGTTTGTGTTATGTTATAGAAGCTTTATTTTGAGCCCTATTGAGCACATTTTCTCCTCTATCCAAGGACTTTATCTATGGTTGAAACATTAGCCATAATGTTTCACATTTTAGGACCCGTAAGTAGACAACATCTACGAGTATACTTATATAATAAAACTTTAGAGGTTTTTTTGTTTGAGCGCGCTCATCTCAGAAACTAACAATCCGATTTGAATAATTATTTTTGTAATGGATAGCCACATTCAACGGAAAGATTACAGGCTATTTTACATCCCAAAATTTCCACGGGAGCGGGCAAAATATGAGTAAAACCACGGAGCACTACAAGTTAGATATACTTTATTTACCTATGTGATAATGAAATATTCCACCCCTTATATTTTATCAGTAACTTACCATTTTAACACAATAAATCACAAAACCATGTACAAGAATGAATATATAAAAAAATGCTTGAAAGAATTGTTTTTTTAAACTGCTCGTCTAATCGAACGCGGCTCTATTTATAAAAAAACAGGTATCGTTATCATCAGATTACTGTTGTTATCTAATAACATTAGTTTAGACTCCAGGGTTTATTCATGTTCATACCTATGTAATTTTTATTTTTATTTTTACGCTATGAATTTTGATCGACTTTTTTGTTTCAGAAAACGATAGAGCATTTTTAATTTTGAGATAAAAGTTTTTTTTATTATTTTACCTCCTCACTGTACTGATATTTTCAGTGAGACGAGAGGCCTTTGCCCGACAGTGGGACATTACAGGCTAATACTTACTTAATTACATACTTACTTTTAATATGTAATATCCAATTTTATTTTTCATAATTTGTCATTGAAAAAATGAAATAGGTACTCTAAAAGGTATTGTTAAATACGTTGGTTATTTTGTAAACAAAGTATTAAAACATCTGTGTTTGCAAAGAAACAAAAAGAAGGAAAATAGTGAGACGATAGATAATTAATGAATTATTCAGGTATGTTAATAAACTTATTTAAAAACGTATTTTTTATTAAACCAAGAATTATTAAAAAACATTATCCTATATTATGTTTATTAAAAAAGATAAATTCATTTATCAATATAATTGATTATTAATATCTAATCTTCAGAATTAATTGATAATGTATACGTCGAGACAATTTTATGACCAAAATTAAGAAATGTCTGTTATTATATCATGCATTCGTTGCAATACCTAACGCCAAACTAGGAAGTGAACAAAAAATAATGAAAAAAAAACATGGCTACTGATCTTCAGTATGTGATGGGTTTTTATTTGGGATAGGTAATTTTGTCTATCATTTTTTGCTCTAGAGGTATTCCTAGATATTACCTAATTTATCATCAGGAGTAAAATGACCTTACACTACCCTACTGCACGCAATATTAGACCTTATGTACTCAATAGACTCACTGTTAGAGGCATTATAAAAAAAATCAAAAAAAAAATTATACTACGCAATCAAAACCTTTATTGTATATCTTTAAATTAGATCATAATAAAGATCGATAAAAATAACAAAAAAAATCAAAAAAATCCTTTCATAATAACATCACTAAAACATATTAAAAAAATAAATCATGCATTAAAATTAAAAAATTAAAAACTTACATATTAGTTTGCGTATTGTCCGATATAGATGCGCGTGCGCACCTCGCCGTCTCGTTATGGACTGTTCAAGAGTTCGATCCTGCGCCGCTTCGATTCGTAAACCCATACCAATATAGAGAATGGAGTACTTATAGGTTCACACATTATTTACAATGTAGGATTAAGCATATTTCTAGAAGTTACGTTCAAAAGTTTGTTCAAAGAAGTTATTACGATCAAATTTCGAAAGAGATACTATAAACTTACAGCAAAGTAAAGATATGAGTGATTGGCAAATTGATTTTGAATTAATTATTTTAAATGTTTTTTTTTGTTTTGAATGTAATGAAATTAATATATATTAATAAAATTATATCTAATTCCAACCCATTAAAATAGAAATATTTCTCCTGACAGTGCAATAAAAAATTAGCTTTTGAGCAATATTACAAGCTTCTCACTTTACTGGTAAGTTAACAAGAACATAAGATGGTAGCACATATTGTCGAATACGAAAATTAAAGGGTGTTTCCATTAAAACAGAGAGGAGCTACATATTTATTTATTAGACACTACAACAATATAATCACTTTGCACTTACAATTAACTTATAAATAATGTATGTTCTGAGTGACATATCTTTACAGTAGCGTACAACATTCTATGCTTTACAAATCAAAGTAACAAAAGAAAAAACTGAATAAACATTAAAAAAGTAAACAGATAAAATTAAATTACTTAGAAAAAAAAGATATAAAACGAACTTAGTATAAACTATGGGTACTAGAGGAACATAACAATAACAAATTAAATAGGTACTTATATATATTTATTACATTTACATACTTATTTAAATGAGATCAAGAGTGCTCGGAGCACTCTTTGGCTATGCGCCTGAACTGGTTGAAGGAATTGTGGAAGATGTCAACGTGCTGGTTATCAATTAGCAGTTTGAATGCAAATTAATGTTTTATTTCAAATACCTGAAATATTTTCATTGATTAAGATTTCACTGTAAAGGCGAAAAAATAAGCGAGTTTAATTAGCTTTTTCCTTCTTATAGATAGCGCTACAAAATTATGTGACCATCATCCTTTATATTTCATCGCGGTTATAATTTACATCTTCGGTTATACTTTAAACTTTAAATGTTAACATCTGTAAAGACATTGAAAACTTTTAAATGTTAACTGGCAATTAAGCTCCAATGATTTTCTCATCGTTACATATCTCTTACATTGGAATTTTAGATTACTCAAATAAACACTTATACCCAAATAAATACTTCAACTATTTGGCAACAACTAATAAATACTCCTGGAACACATTAACTTTATATGGACCAACCATTTTTGAAGATTTCAATCTCATGTGACACACTCGAGAAAGTGGACGAATTTTTCAAATAGTTTAATGTGTAGAAACCTGTTCGTGTGATTTGTATAGTAACGCTATTTAATTAAGAAATATAGTTATGACAATTGTTCTCAACTAGGTTTGAATGTAAAGGAAACAATTGTTACGTTAAATTCGAATGCTTTTTTATTTTGATGGCAAGTTTAACATAAATAGTTTAGTAGCAAAAATGTACTAATTAAACGTGTCTCTCTCGTCTTGAACAGCTTTTGACAAGACCGTTGCATGTGACATGTGACAGTGGCATGTGAGAGCGCTTACTGTGTGGGGTTGCAAGTTCGATCCATACCCGGAGTCAACTATATGTGAAGACATAGTTTGTTGGCGCGATGTCTGGGTGTTAATTATATATTCATATAAAGTATTTGTGTATGTTGTACAGTAGTATCAGTTACTTAGATTCCATAATACAAGCTTAGAGATTAGTTTGGGTCTAATGAACCGTACGTGAAATTGTCCGGGATGTATTTATTTTTATTATAACGAGAAATGGTAGCGTTACAGATTACTAAATAGTACTACGTACGTCTTGAAGTGACCCAAATTACATATTTTCGCGTTTTAATTTCGGGGTGGTGATATTGTTATAAAGGGTGTCTTTTTTAAATCGATCAGTACGAGCAAGTCTGGTTCGACTTTCCGATTTAGTAAACGTATTTTCAAAAAGTCCTAATGCAGGTTTATTGTCACTAAAATAAAGGACATGGTTTCGAATACAGATATTTGTATCTCTTGTAGTTTTAGACTTTTATAAAAACAGGTTTTGTAGCACTGAGCTTCAACTCTTTACCTTCTTAGAACTGGACTCTTAATTTCATGACCTCAAGTCAAAACATTCACCATTTTCAATCCTCCCTATGGCAGAGGTATATATGTTACGGCTAATACCCGAAGTGCGGCTACACCTAGTTTTAGCCGGTTAGAACTAGGTGCATAAAAAAAATAACCTTAACCTACCGAATAGTAAGTAATTCGGTAGGTTAGGGTTATTTTTTTTTCATGTTTAAACTCTCTCTTTTCATTAAAATGACATACGGCTAATACCCGAAGTGCGGCTACACCTAGTTTTAGCCGGTTAGAACTAGGTGTAGCCGCACTTCGGGTATTAGCCGTAACATATCTATACTAATATTATAAAGCTGAAGAGTTTGTTTTGTTTCTTTGTTTGTTTCTTTGTTTGTTTAAACGCGCTAATCTCAGAAACTACTGAACCGATTTGAATAATTCTTTCACTGTTAGATAGTCTATTTATCGAGGAAGGCTATAGGCTACATTTTATCCCGAAATTCCCACGGGAACGGGCACAACGCGGGTAAAACCGCGGGGCGCTGCTAGTATATACATATTTGTAGCCAAGCTTATCTATCAGCCAATAAAAGTTCCATCATAATCGGTTGTTTGAAGGAGTAAATAACCGTTTAAATCGATTAAAAATAATAACAAACAGTAATTACAAACAAATTAACAATTCCAATAATTGAAGTGTAACTATTTGTTGTTTCACTTATTTTTAAATTTAAGGAAGTTAAATGACGTAAATCAGTCCATGACCGGTTCCAATTTTATGAATAAAATGTTAATTTAACTAAAAATACTTCTATAAAATGTTTTATTTACATAACTAGACCATTAAAAGCTGCCCAAACCAGATACTTCTGTCTACCATGTTCATCAAAATTGTACAATATCGAATCAACTAAAAAATAAAGGTATTTCACACCAAAACTAAGAATATATGAATATTTTTCTAAGAACTTTTAGTCCTGTATTGTATAGAACTAAAACTTCATACATAGGCTATAGACGAGATCGTCATGGCTAAGAGCAGACTATAAAGTCAACTTTAAGAGCAGACTGTAATCTATAAAGTCAACTTTAGTCAAGCCTGTCTTAAAACTGACTTACCTATACTGACGGTTTCTTATTTTTTAACCTTATTTCTTAATTTGTTTTCATGCAGTTCGACCCCCAATTGGATGGCCGATAGTAGCATTTCTATCTGAGCGCTACCGTGCTTCAGAAGGAAAAAAGCCCTGTGAAAACTCCGTCATATGTTTTCATTGAACAAAATTAAAGGATCATTTTGCCTTTACCAAACCTATGTTGAATGCCTATTAATCTTTTTCGAAGTTGATACAATATGAAGAATGTATCGCATATGCATTTTCAGGTATTTTCAACTTTTCCTAGATACAGTTCAAAATATCTCGTTATTTCGAATTAATGTAATCCAATTAGAGTCATTCGCAGATTTAACTTGTTAAAATGTTTGCACGAATACCGGCTCGGTTTTGGAGCTTATAGAAGGAAAAATTGCCATTCGTCATTTTTAATTAAAACTTTTTAATGTTTTTTACTGTAACATATGTAGTAGGTATTATTTGCTAAGGATCTAAAGTAGTATTTGTTCAGTTTTATGTCAAAATGACGCCTCGGCCTCGGTGGCAAGCGTGGTGATTATACGAAATCCTCTTTACTGTACTGATATCTTCAGTGAGATGAGAGGCCTTTGCCCTGTGGGACGTTACAGGCTAATACTTTACTTTTACTTTTATATGTCAAAGGCGATCAGTATTGTCTAGTACCTAAACGTCTGTAAACGTTTCAAAACGCTCTTACTTCAGAACAGACAGACAGACAGACAGACAGACAAGCAGACAGACAGGCAATAGATATCACTTCCCCATTTTGAAGTGTGAGTTTTTTTCCTATTAAGGTACACAACCCTAAAAAGGAGACGCTAAGTTAACATTTTCAAAAGTTCTACATCATATTTTAATAGTGAAGAAATCGTTTTCAAAAATCTTATTATGAAACAGTAGTACATTCGATGTCAAAACATTGGTAGATCTCATAACAATCTAGTTTGCTGATTTTTCGCTTTAAAGCTATTAGGTACGTAACTAATAAAAACAATTAAGCGGAAAGCACGCGTAACTTAGCACTAAAAGTAACTTAAAGGTCTCCATCAAGGCGCTTTTAAATTAAGCTTTTTCAATAGTCTTGCTGCGTGCGTTTTGTATTAAAAACTAGCAGTGCCCCGCGGTTTTACCCGCGTTGTGCCTGTTCCCGTGAGAACTCTGGATAAAAAATAGTATATAACCTTCCCGTTGAATGTAGCTATCCATTGCAAAAAGAATTATTCAAATCGGGCTAACAGTTCCCGAGATTAGCTCGAACATACAAACAAACAAACTTTCAAATTTTACCTCTTTATAATAATTAGTATAGACAAAAGAACATACCTAAAGCTCGCGGGGGCGACTGTGACGTGACTGCGGCGCGTAGCCAGACGACCCAAAACGCTTAAATTGAAGGGTACTTAAAGTCTCCATAAGTTTCGATTTCTGAGAACACTAACGAGATCTGCAACTAATCTAACAATTGATTCGGCCTTTGTCGTTTAATCTACCGAAGCAATTTGACTTTTAGCTCAGCCATTAATTAATTCATATATTTCTGCATCTCAATTCCCTTGACCGAGAATGAATGCCAAAAAGTAATATATTCGTATTTTTTTAATGTACCGTTTTAATTAGACTTACTTTAATAATTTCGCAAATTGTGAATTTATAATGTAAATAAATGGTCAGACAACATATCCGGAGGATAAGTTACGTTACTTTTTCCTCTAAAATGACCCACAAGCGTAAGTGATAGATTATCTAATGTTTACACGTCACTTTTTCCGGTGGAAATTGATAATTGGAATATAAATTGTAAATTTTGGCGGGCATTAAAAAATAATTAAAAGTATAAAGGGCCATATTCATTAAAGCGTACTAAGAAAAGTTTATACATCAAGTAGTTTGTCACTTTCTGACATACGCAATTTTCCGAAGAGCAAAAGAGACAAAACACAGTATTTTAGTCACACCACGTCTAATAAGGCCCTAAGAGTCTAATCTGACGGGAAATCTTAATGAGGTAATCGGTACCTACGAGTATAAGTGTGAATAAGATTTATGAATGAAAATGGGTATAGCTTTTGAAATTGACTCTTAGTCATACAGATCTGTATGGACAGTTAGATATGTAAATTCCAGACAAGTTAGATAGACTTATCAATCTATACCTTATATTAAAAAGGTATTTTTTATTTTGTATGTATGTATAGCCTTATATCAGGAACTATCTGTCCGATTAAAATAATACTTTTTGTATTGAATTAACGGCTATTTTTTTTTCCTTAATTCCTACGGGAAAGAGCACAACGCGGCTAAAACCACGGGCCGCAGACAGTTTGGTATAAATTAGGATAGAATTGTAAATGTTATCCCATAATTTATTATACTCCCAAGGGAATAGAGACTACGCAGTTTACAACAAAGCCCTACCAGTGAATAGATTTAATTATTTTTTCAGGAATAAATCTTTTTTATCCGGCCTTTAATATGAAATGGAATGAACACTGTAAGAGAATGATAATTTGCAAGAGAAAATGGCTGTGGTTCGCAGAGTACAGTAAATAAACAAATTCTGATTGCAATCAAGAAAGAGCAATCATCAGACCATATAAGACGTTTTTGGACCCAAACCTCCTGACTTTACGAATTAGTCAAGGCGCGATTACAGTAGCCCGATCATCACAGTTGCAGTGACACTGTATCTCGGGGAAATCTCACATCAGGTTAAGCTCGAGCAATAGATTCACAACCCAACGTCAGGATATCTTCGGGTTCCTAGTTTTAATCTCGAGATAATCTATACTAATATTATAAAGCTGAAGAGTTTGTTTTGTTTGTTTGTTTGTTTGTTTGTTTGTTTGTTTGTTTGTTTAAACGCGCTAATCTCAGAAACTACTGAACCGATTTGAATAATTCTTTCTCTGTTAGATAGTCTATTTATCGAGGAAGGCTATAGGCTACATTTTATCCCGAAATTCCCACGGGAACGGGCACAACGCGGGTAAAACCGCGGGGCGCTGCTAGTAAGTAATAAATCTTCATGCGTTGTTTGACTCAGCGATGTTAGTTCATTGCGATTGTTAAGCAACGTGCAGCTCGACGGCCGATAGTGGCATTTCTATCTGAGCGCTACCGTGCTTCGGAGGGCACGTTAAATTGTCGGTCCCGATTGTTTCAATCGTTAGACCATGTCGGAGGCCTTTAGGCGGTCTAAAAACTCCGACAACAGGGTTGGCCTAGTGGACTAGTGGCCAACAAGTAAGTTCGTACTTACTCGAACTTGCTTTTACAATATTATTGCTTGTATTTTTCACACAACCATCAATCGTGTATTACACAATACAGTTAGGATACGTCTAGATTTAATTGATTGTTGGAGCCTAGACGACCTTCCTGAGTACGATTATTAGTTACATTTCGTAAATGACTGCAGTTATTGACTTTCTAGATATTGGCAATCAGCAAACAGCCTAGTGTGAAGATGACCTCAGGGACATTATCGGAACGATTTGGTGTAATTGAGTCTTTACAATCATAATCGCTTTAAAGTCATGTACTAAACTATCATAAAATTTATTGCAACGTTAAATTTGTCGGTTCCGATTGTTTCAATCGTTAGACCACGTCGGAGGCCTTGAGGCGGTCTAAAAACTCCCACACCAGGGTTGGCCACTAACCTACTTGAACTAACTTAATTAATTAACAAAATCGACATATTACCGTCGAGAAATAACAAAGTATGTTGAGACGTTCTAAAAAGTACAATGCCAGTGTAGATATCCTTATAAGATCTAGATCTATCTAGACAGGGTCTATAAAATACTAGCAGCGCCCCGCGGTTTTACCCGCGTTGTACCCGTTCCCGTAGGAATTTCGGGATGAAAAATAGCCTATAACCTTCCCGTTGAATGTGGCTATCTATTACAAAAAGAATTATTCAAATCGGTTCAGTAGTTTCTGAGATTAGCGCGTTTAAACAAACAAACAAACAAACAAACAAAACAAACTCTTCAGCTTTATAATATTAGTATAGATTCAAAGTCGTAACCTTGTCCAAGTGAGGTACTCGATCACTGACTCATAGTCGAAGATTTTGGTTTCTATTTTAGTCATTCATTTCGAATAGGTCAGTGGTGACCGCCTGAAGGTCTAAAGGTCAACCGAGCACAGGTTAACGTGCCCTCCGAAGCACGGTAGCGCTCAGATAGAAAGGCCACCATCAACCCATCCAAATCAATCAGTCAATTTATTTATTTTCAAAAGAAGCTACAAAATATATTTGACCCAGTTATTGAGACATCACCTCCCATACTAGTATTCACAGTGTCACGGAAAGGTGATACCTCGCAAACTGAACACAATAAAAAAATATAGCTTATATTCTACTTTAGATAAATACCTTCTTCTTCATCTTCTTCTTCATCGAGTGGATGGTCAACCTGACCAATCCTGGTGTCAGAGTTATTGAGCCGCCAAAGGCCTCTGACGTGGCTCATGTAACAACTACTATCCGTAGAAAGTAACCGGGACCGACGGCTTAACGTGCCCTCCGAAGCACGGAATCGTATTACTTTTCGGGCAATCAGGTGATTCAGCCTGCAATGCCCTAACCAAACTTAGGAAAGTCTCACAAAGAGATTTTTGTGAGATATCCCTACCGGGAATCAAACCCGGAACCTCCGGGTCGTGAGCTGGGCGCTCAAACCACAAACCCACGGAGGCTGTTAAAAATATAGCTTACATTCTACTTTACATAAATACCTTACAAACTAACATACAATAAAGGCCGGGATGCACGTTGCTTAACAATGGCAATGATCTAACATCGCTTAGTCAAACTACGCCACGAGAGCTACCTCTATTTTAGTAGTCAAAGTACTCCATACATAATTCATTCTAACATTTCAATATGTCCTTGTTTCTGACCTTTCAGGTCTTGCGTCCTGGTTTCATCCGCCTACATTACCTGTTGTTCCTTATGCAGGCTATTTTTGTTCTTTAAATATACCTGTACAGTAAACGGCAGGTAGTCTTCCTTTCCTTTGGAGGAGAGAGTTGACTAATTTTATTTTCAGTTTTTCATTACTAACTGCCTTATTCATAAACGAAATTTAACTTAAATGGTGTTTTAAAGTGTATTGTCTCTTTCTTCTTCTTCTTCTTCATCGAG
This sequence comes from Cyclophora punctaria, assembly GCA_951394245.1. Taxonomy (NCBI): domain Eukaryota; kingdom Metazoa; phylum Arthropoda; class Insecta; order Lepidoptera; family Geometridae; genus Cyclophora; species Cyclophora punctaria. The sequence continues at coordinate 9,541,071 of OX596170.1, read as the reverse complement.
TGGATGGTCAGCCTGACCAATCCTGGTGTCAGAGTTATTGAGCCGCCAAAAGCCTCTGACATGGCTCATGTAACGACTACTATCCATAGAAAGTAACTGAAACTGACGGCTTAACGTGCCCTCCGACGCACGGAATCATCTTGCTTCAATTGTTTATCAGACTTTGTGTCAGTGCGCTCCAGAAACCAGAAACAAGCAAACTCCTTCCTTGTAGAGGAGAGAGGTCCTTGAGAAAGACCACCCGCCACCTACTACACCCGTGTCTATTTATAATAAAGCCTTGAGGTTAGATTTGTTTACTGAATTATAATGTCAGCGGGTATAAATATAACCATCGTTCATAATACTGACCTATAAAACAAGAATATAATTATTTATTACTAGCCGTGCCTCGCGATGTAACCCTCTTTGTATCAGTTCCCGTGGGAATTTAGGGATAAAATGAATCCCATGTGTTATTCTGATGTATAACCTATATTACTGTAAAGTTTCATCCAAATCCGTCCAGTAGTTTTTTACGTGAAAGAGCACTAAACATACATCCATACATCCATCCTTACAAACTTTCAAAAATATTCGTAGGATAGGATTATTTTCGACTGAATTGAGCAGCAATAAACTCTTATTGTAGGTAATCGTACGGATAATGAGTACATAATCAACATCATTATATAGGTATCTACCCTTAGGTTAGAGGTGGATGTTAGTACTATGGGTTTTAGGCCACCTAATATTAATTATGACTACGAAGATGATTCAGCCATGGAGCTCATGACTTTCGAAACCTAGTAACCCATTCATGGCGGCCCTACTGACGTCTGAAGTCAGTACTGACTATCAGTAAACGCTTAGTCCGGCCGAATGTACTAAATGAAACTGAACATAAACGCTTTTTAACTAAAAGACAGCTATAAAGTGTTCTGTCTCTTTTTACCTTCGGAAAAAAGCGTTTGTCGAAAAGGGTCAAACCATTGGATAGCTAAAATGTTGTTATTAAGCTTTTATTAATAAGATGATAAGTCTACGGTAATAATTTAATTCAAAGAAACACTACACTACAGTAAAATAACTTACAAATAAAACACGAATGCATTAATATTATTTTAAATCCGCATCCACCAGCATACGAATGCAATTATCCTTGATTTTAAATGATAACCAACTTCTTTATTATAAGTAGGTAATAAAAAATATATTTCACAATATATTGCATTTTGATTTCAGTTAATACATGAAGTTTAAAATAATAATTTATTCATAAGTAGTGAGATTTGGAAAGACTTAGTGGGATAGAAGAATTTGGAAGGACCTTTGCCCAATAGTGGGTAGAAAAAAAAGAAAATAAAAAATAAACTTAGGGTGGTTGGTCAAACGGTTGGTTATCGTAACATTTACGTTCGTGAAAAAGGTTTTTAAGATTTTTTTCAATTTTTTACGATTTTAAAATCTCAGTTAAATAAAAATCATTATTCAGGCTGCCGGATGAAAGCCACGATTATTCATTGTCTTACGTCTCTTGAGACCAACATTTTGTGTTAACTTTTACTGATGCATAAGCGTAAGCTGAAAAAACCCGCTGTTATAATTATACTGATTCGTTACGAAACGATTTTTGCGTAAATTAATCGACCGATATCGCCTATGTACAGTGCCTGGCCAAAAACATTACCCTGCAACCATTAAAGGATGTGGAAGGAAAGTTGTCTTATCCTACTTACTGTACCATATATGCTTTTGCCCAGCGGTGAGATATTACGTTACATTAATACTTACTGACTTACATGACCAATATTTATTGATAGATTCGTTTTATTTAAACGTAGCATAAACAGTTGGAAATAGCAATAGAGCTGTTTCAGTCCTTTACTCCTAAAAAGCTCTGTAGGAACTTAATTTCAAGCCACCTAGTGGTTTATTTTGGAACTAAAATAGTATAAAACCTTTTTAGATTATCTCTATCAGCCAGTAAAAAATGTTTACTCATTTAACCAAGAATGTATAACTGTACATCGAAGTTCTACTACTCTACGCTAGATGGCGCTGTTCTTAGTTTTGTTAATATTTTTCGCTGCAATAATGAGTTTACTTTGTTAATATTTTTCACTGCATTAATAGTTACAAGAATTGTGTAATTTCACTTTTCTAAAATGTTACTGATCTTTTAAATAATATTCCTTATCTCATTATAATATTCTATATTTCTTTAAGTTTTTGTCTCTGAAAAATCTTAGTTACATATAAAGTACTAACTAGCAGCACCCCACGGTTTTACCCGCGTCGTATCCGTTCTCGTGTGAATCGCGGGGTTATCAGTATAATGTAAATAGGTAACACCTAGTCGACCTGCAAAAGGATAACTAAAATTTGGTAACCCTAGGTTAATATAATATTTTCAAATGTAAACGTATATTGATAGGCGCCCCGCGGTTTTACCCGCGTTGTGTCCATTCTTGTGAGAATTTCAGGATGAAAAATAGCCTATGTTACTCGTGGATAATGTAGCTTTCGAATGGTGAAAGAATTTTTAAAAACGGTCCAGTAGTTTTTGAGCCTATTCATTACAAACAAAGTTTTCCTCTTTATAATATTAGTGTAGATAAAAATGAATTTCCTATGCGTCACTTGACTCAAGTTACCAGAAAAATACATTTTTGGAACATTGGAGGTTTTACCCTTTCACTTAGTACTAACCTTCAAGATTTTTACTACTTTAAGCACAAAATTATAAATATACTCATACGCCCAACACCCATACTCAGACGTAAAATGCTTCTTTGACTATGATTTTTGACATGTAATAGGTATATAGAACGTCAATTAGTTAAGTACCCGTTTAATGGACACTTGACTGTAGTTTCGATACTGGTTGTTGATTGTTTTACGTCTTTAGGGTTCCGTATTATTTTTAATAGTGGTATCCTTATCTTTCTCAGATATAATAATGGAAATCTTATATATAAAATTCTCGTGTCACAGTGTTCGTTCGCGTACTCCTCCGAAACGGCTCGACCGATTCTCATGAAATTTTGTGAGCATATTGAGTAGGTCTGAGAATCGGCCAACATCTATTTTTCATCCCGAAATTCCCGCGGGAACGGGTACAACGCGGGTGAAACCGCGGGGCGCAGCTAGTAAATATATAAAAGTAAAACCCTATCTAAGCACTAATTATCCATGTTCTCAGATATTGTATATGACACATTTGAATTGAAATACTTGTGTTGAAAGTGCGTGTCAGTTTTTGAACTCACCTGCATACAATAAAGGAAATTCTTCTACAAACATATAATATTATTGTAAACCGTGGTCAGTAACTTATACTAACTTATCAATGTTTTGTAAAATAAAACGCAATCGGCCTAAGAATCGCACGCGGCACGCAGCTGTGAGTCAGTCGTGTTTACTCTCTCGAGGGGACACCTCGTTCACCACTCCCTTCACAATAACTATCAGATTAACAGAGAACTATGAAATAAAACTTATCTCCAAATAAATATAATATACAGTGAACAATTTTGAATCACTTTTTTGTGGAATAAACTTGTGTTTGTTGAAATATTCGTATTTCGGTATCAACAATGCCTGCGGAGCCGGAGGTCAAAATCGTGCTTAGGGATGTTACCCCTGACAGTAAGTTTATGTTTTTATATGTAACTAATGAGGGGATGGATGTTTTTGTTTCAGAAATTATTATTGACTAACTATACTGTGTCGGATATTCGAGTACTGATTAAAATAATGTTTTTATCGTTATCACGAAAATGCGCGAAAAAACATAAATATTTTTATAGCATGTGTACTTTATTTTTCTTAAGGTAGCTAACACCTAATTGTTTAAAGATGATTGCGTTTAATACTTGTTTATGAACAGAACTGGTTTGTCTGTCTAACCTTAAAAAGTTAATATATCATAATATTTTTCTCAATCTTTTTATGATTTGATTGCAATTTATTGAGCAATAAAGAGCTATAAAACAATCGAGACACGGTTACTGGTCGAATCATTCATTTGTTTGATAGGGAAGGGAAGAGGCGAAACATTTGTTTAGCTCTACAATATTGCAACTTTAAATGCACTACTAAAAAAATATTAGCCTGTAATATCCCATGGGTGGGCAAAGGTCTTACGCAAAGTTCCCACGGCAGGGCAACAAATCATTTATACCTAAGTATAATCAAGCTATTAGTAAAAGAAATATTTATTTAATGGGTGTGATTTTATTTCAATAATCTTTCTGATAATTTGAAAACATTGCCCTTAGAACATTGATTTTACTCTGTTAAAGAATTCCTAGAATATAGACAATTTAGCTATTAACAGCTCGTGATAATTCAAATGATAATTGAATACTTACATAATCAGCATGCCTAGAGCATAACTTAGTGGTCAAAGCTACTCAATCGAATGTCACCCAATTTTTTTTGTACATATGTTCTAGCAAATAAACATTTCATTTCACTGAGGATTAGTATAATGAAGGGACACAACAATTATAATGCACTAAGACATAAATATTTCAAATAACCTGGGGTTGTGTCAGAGGCCATTGGGCGGTCTAAAAACTCAGATACCAGGGTGGGCCACAAACCTAAGGTGACTTATTTTTACAAAATACGACGATGATTAGGTATGTAGTCATGATCCTAATTAGTATGTTGTAAGCGATCTCCTGTCGTTCAATGACCTCTATGGCATGACCTCTAATGTCATGAATAACGACATGACCTCTATGGCATAAATATGATGATCGATACTCCGGTTTGAATCAAAGGAGAGGAAAACCTCAATATTTTTTTTACTAGTATAATAAAGTTAATTAAATGAGGATAGTTAAATAAAATAAGTACCTAACTTTTTGATGTTTTCATCGGATGTCGATTACCATCTTTTCTCTTAGATAATATATAATATAATATACCCGGACAAATTCACACACGGTTATTTAGACCCAAAGTAAGTTCTAAGTTTTTGTTATGGAATTGAACTCACTGATACTTCTGCATATACATACACAAGTACTTTATAAGAATATATTTTTGACACCCAGACGTCTTTACCAACAATTATTTCTTCACATATTGTTGACTCTGGGCGGGAATCAAACCTGCAACCTACAACACAGTAAGCGTTCTCACAGCCACCGTGCGAACAGGCTTTTGAACGGGTGGGTGATTAGATACATTCATACATCGATTGGATACATATATACCTGATAGATACATCTAATTTATAATCCCGAAATCCCACGGGAACGGATGCAACGTGGATAAAACGTGGGCGCTGCAAGTTGAATATAATCTGTATAGTATTAGTGCCGTTATTCTTTAGATCGACTAAGTCGAGAAACCTAGAATTCTTAGTTCGCATACCTATAGTAAAGACAATGACATTAATCATCCGGAAGTTACTTCCAAGCAGTTTAGTGCTCAGATAGAATTGTCAATACCGGTCACCCATCCAAGTACAGGTAGAGCCGCATGGCGCTTAACAAACACCCATGGAAAGGTTACACTACCCACCCATCCAAATAGAGGCAAAGACACAAGATTTATTTTATTTTACAATGAAAATAACACAATGAAATAGAGAATATATTAAAAATACTATTGCCTATTACAAGTTTTCACATATTAAAAAGATAAGAAATAGATTGTGAACAGCAATGTGTACAGAGAATCACACAGCATCGCTGAACACCCATGCTAGATGTGGGTAAACATCACAGGTACCATATTTATGTACGTTATAGTACCTTAGTACTCCGTAACCTTAATAAATAATTGAACAGGTGTTTATTAATAATAAGACTTTGTTATTAAATTAATCGTTAAATCACAAACAACAATATTAAACTATGTTTCAGTTAATATTTATTTTATAGCTCATTTGCTACTTTTCTGTATAAATAAAAAAAATCTGTCATAAAAAAATAGCGGTCTCTATTCAATTAGTATATTTTCAAAATTACAAAGAATATATATATATTCTATTTTTTCTTACACAGTTAAAATCAAACCATAACGATTGATTTTCGACCAAAAACAACTACATTGTGATAAAGGGATAAAGGGTGTTGACTATAATGAAATCACTTGACCTTTTTCCTCTTCACAAGGAATTGTCTGCGGCTGAGAAATCAACCACATTAGTCCATTAGTCGTAAAAATATAGAGTATAGTACCGATCGATGGTAATTCATTCAAGGACCGCTTGATGTCTATTTGAGCGGTACCATTTCTGTCTAAGCTTAGCGCTTTCGTCCTTTGGGGCCACGTTGAATAGTCATTTTAGAATCCAGATGGACTTTACACTTACTGTCTACATACTTGTCAAACTACCATTGCTGGCTACATACTTAGGCCCGACCAAAAGCATAGAATTTCCTTCAACTACGAAGAAAACATAAATTCTGATGATCTTCCTACGCAACAATAAAGAATCTACATTACCATATCTACTATTCTCAATAACTAATTTCAACGTGCATCCTTGATTTTAGCTTTTAAAGTAAACCCAGAGGCCAAACCCACAGATTACTAAATAGTTTGTTTATACTCAGATACTGCGACAAAGATATCCGATTTAGACCAAAACTTGATTGTGATTCACATCAAGGCAGTAAACAAAATGATTGGAGGAAGTAGGTAGTGGAATTACGTTATAATTTTGAATGATTAAGTTTCAATGAAGATGGACAAAGAATAAAGGTTCTAGGCCATCACGTGTAAGTATCATCAGTCTTAATTGAAAAAAGGATTTTTATTTGACTCAAAATCAGTCGTCGCAGTAAACGGCACAGCGGACACTGAATCTGCTCTGTATCATAAATAGTTTTTTCTTTCTTTTATTTTGTAAATAGTACTTCATATTCTGTGGAATTCAGTAAAACCGCTTTTTGTATAGAGTTTTGAACTCAGAAAAGTTCGCAGATTATAAATCTGGATATTGGTTCCAATTTCAATTCCAAGGGGCGTTGACATCAGTGTTAATCCATATTTTTTATGTCTCCATCTCCTTGACAATTAAATCAAATAAATACCTACACAAATTCGCACATGGTTGATAAGACCCAAACTAATCTCGAAATAATTAATGATTTCTCTAAGCTCTTTCTGCTTATGCGGTCCATTCCACATACTTTGCATACCATTTTATATAATGTATTTATTTTGCGGCAAGTTTGCTATGTCATAATGTAAAGTGGTATATGTAATTCAATTTCCAATGTCCACACTTCATGCACCTTTGTACCGCGTTTTGAAATTCTAATGTGCATCAGTAACAGCAACAGCAAACAGCAGTGGTAAAAGTAAATGTGATATAAATTGAGGAAGAAACTCAGAGTTCTTACAATGTAGCAACAAGTTTACCTCGTTATGGAGAAATATGTACTATAAACCATGGCATAATAATGTTGATCAACGCATTGAAAAGAAAACAAGGGAATTACAATATAAGAAGGAAGAAAAAAAACTCGAATTCGAATTAAGAAAGAATATACTGATTATTAAAATTTGTTTAAAAATGGAATTACTTCGTTCACACTGTCATAAGACAGAAATAGCCAATATTTGAAATTGGTTTAAAATGGAATTCTGGAATCATGAATTAAACCCATAGGAATTACAAAAATCTTTTTTTGAACGAGGAAGAATAAATATGGAAGCGGTCTGTAATATCTGTGGTAAATATGATATAAAATAAGTTTAAAAATGGAATATGGGATCATGAATTGCTTATAGTTAGAGAATTTAAAAATCTATTCGTGAACGCAAAAGACTATGAGAGTGACCAGTTAATGATAAAAGTGAAAGGTCTGAATCAAAATTATTTCAATCAGAACTTACCACATTTTAATTATGTATCGGTTTTATTAGAAATCTAAAATACGAAGATCTAGGCTGTATGAATTAAGTAATAGATTAAGTTAGTTCTTTCATAATTTATGACGCAAGTCTTTAATATGCCATGTTGATACTTAATCTTGATTACTCTGAAATATTGAGTAATGATTAGTAAGTAACTGACCAGATTAGTTAGTGATAGGTTAGTGATTAGTTAGTGAAGTTAGTGATTATTTAGCTTGAGCAAGTTAGAGACCTAAAAGCTGGCGAGTTCAATTAACACAAGCTAGCGAGCGTGTAAACTCATGTCAAATTACACGCTCGCTAGCTCTACACAGCTTGAGCTGCACAGCTCCAAAACTCCGACCAGGGTTGGCCACTGACCTTTCAATTACCCACTTACTTATATAACGAAAAGTATGTCAGTATGTTTATACATTTGAATTAAGCTCACTGACCTAACCACGAGTTCAATTATGAAGGTTTATTAGCTATAGTTCATTAAGGATCAATTCACATGAAATATAGGGCAGAGTTGTGGAGTGGATAGATCATCGTTGATTAGCTACAAGGCCTGTTAGCAAAGAGATCAGTGACAAAGACGATTTTATTAAGGAGGTAGGTTTATTGGTTCATGATTATTAATGACTAGCAGCGCCCCGCGGTTTTACCCGCGTTGTACCCGTTCCCGTAGGAATTTCGGGATGAAAAATAGCCTATAACCTTCCCGTTGAATGTGGCTATCTATTACAAAAAGAATTATTCAAATCGGTTCAGTAGTTTCTGAGATTAGCGCGTTTAAACAAACAAACAAACAAACAAACAAACAAAACAAACTCTTCAGCTTTATAATATTAGTATTCAGTATTAATGGAGCTGTATAACTTTTGATAAGATAAGCGCGTTCAAACAAACAAAAACATACTCTTCAGCTTTATTATATTAGTATAGACTAGCAGCGCCCCGTGGTTTTACCCGCGTTGTGTCTATTCCTGTGGGAATTTCGGGATGGAAAAATAGTCTACGTTACTCGTGGATAATGTAGCTTTCGAATGGTAAAAGAATTTTTAAAAACGGTCCAGTAATTTTTGAGCCTATTCATTACAACCAAACAAACAAAGTTTTCCTCTTTATAATATTAGTGTAGATTAGTAGAAATAGGTTATTACTTGATCTGGCCTCACCTTATGAAAACTCAAAGTCTAAGGTCTAAAACGTAATTAATTCTTTTTATAAGTCAAAAGATTGATATATTAAAACGTATTGTTCCAAATATGTATTGAAGTGGTGATTATACGTCTTAATATGCCATTTTCTGGACAATTAGCCTTCAAGCTAAGGTTATACGCATTTAGGGAGAGCAAACAATTAACATAAATTCGTTTTAGGAACACTCAAATACTATAAAAGTGTTTAATCGAGGTTTAATATTGAATTTGAATAAATCTATACTAATATTATAAAGCTGAAGAGTTTGTTTTGTTTGTTTGTTTGTTTGTTTGTTTGTTTGTTTGTTTGTTTGTTTAAACGCGCTAATCTCAGAAACTACTGAACCGATTTGAATAATTCTTTCACTGTTAGATAGTCTATTTATCGAGGAAGGCTATAGGCTACATTTTATCCCGAAATTCCCACGGGAACGGGCACAACGCGGGTAAAACCGCGGGGCGCTGCTAGTATTCCATAGAGACGTATTATTTGAATAATTAAAACTATTGGTTTTATTAATGGTTGTTTTATTAAATACTTCCTTATTAGGAAATACCTGTCACGTGTTTGTTTTGTAAATTTATGAGATGTGATGAGTCTGATGACGTCTTTTCTTTATCTTTTGCAACGAATTATAAGCATACTAGCAGCGCCCCGCGGTGTTACCCGCGTTGTAGCCGCGGGAATTTCGGGATAAAATGTATCCCATATGTTATTTTGATGTATATAAACTATATTACTGTAAAGTTTAATCCAAATCCGTCCAGTGGTTTTTTCGTGCAAGTGTGCGAATACATTCATCCTCACAAACTTTCGCATTTATAATATTACCAGGATTTCCAAAATTCGTAATAATTATATTAACATCAGTTAAAAAAACCTGAATAAGTTTATGATATTCATTTATAATATTATTTTATTATTAGGTACTTTTAAATGATTCATAAATGTTGTTAGGGGTCCCAAAAAATCTAATTTCAGTTAAGTATTCACTTAAGCATCGTTTACTTGGGTTTAGTAATATAAGTTTGATTTAACCATTAAACAGCATGATAGCAGACTTTCACAACCCTAAGTTACTTAACTTATGACACTATCAACTTACAATAAAGTGTCAAAATTTCAACTTTTATTCACTGTAATGTAAGGAAACTGACTGGCCTTGAAACGTGGGAGACGCTTTCATAATCGATACGAAAGCACGGTGTCACTGGGTCAATGACACGACTGGACTACTTTTATATAACATGCTGTAATCAATAAAGATATGTATTAACTAGCAGCGCCCCGCGGTTTTACCCGCGTTGTACCCGTTCCCGTAGGGATTTCGGGATGAAAAATTAGCCTATAACCTTCCCGTTGAATGTGGCTATCTATTACAAAAATAATTATTCAAATCGGACTGATAGTTCCTGAGATTATCTCGAACATAGAAACATTTTACAAATTTTACTTCTTTATAATATTAGTATAGATATATACCGGTAGATTAGTGCAGTATAGCGAGGCTTCCGGCGAAACGGACCGCAATAAAAAGGACCGCGGGCCATTCCGCCGGATTCCATCTCGTTATGTAAGAGGGTTAATGTGCTCCCCATCCCCAGACTGACCTCAAGAAACCCTTTTTGCGGGAATTTCGGGTAAACTCAGGGTAAAAAAGTAAGTTCTAATAGGTTAGTGGCCAACCCTGGTGTTGGATTATTTAGACCGCCTAAAGGCCTCCGACATGGTCTTCCGCTTGAAACAACCGGGACCGACAATTTAACGTGCCCTCCGAGGCACCGTAGCGCTCAGATAGAAATACCTCATCGGCCATCCTTCCAAGTAGGGGGCGAGCTGCACAATCGCAATGAACTAACATCGCTTAGTCAAACTAGGTACGCCAGGAGCGCTAAGCACTCATGGTGTATGTATACCTATGTACACTCTTATATGACGCCCCGGAATTTTCCGGGTGTACCTGTAATAACTGTAACCCTACATGATTATTATCTTCTAATATAATTAAGTATAATTATTATTCGTGGGAATCTTTAAGTAACTTTGTTGGTTCACTGTGTTTTTGTTTATACTTAACTAGCAGCGCCCCGCGGTTCTACCCGCATTGTGCCCGTGCCCGTGGAAATACCGGGATGAAATATAGCCTATGTCCTTCCCGTTGAATGTAGCTATCTATTACAAAAAGAATTATTCAAATCGGGCAGGTAGGTAATTCCCGAGACTAGCTCGAACTTACAAACAAACAAACTTTTACAACATCTTTTACCTCTTTATAATATTATTATTAGTATAGATTATTAGCTCTTGATTTTCCCAAACTGTAAAAATAAAATATATAAAAAATGAATACGCTCATTGTCACAAACAAAAATATAATTTCAAAATATAAAAACTAGGTAAGTACTACTAGTTCAGTTAACACTACTAGTTAGACCAAGTTAACTAGACTCGTAAAATGTATCTTAAACGATGAACCTCGTATTAAAAATACACAGACAGAACTACAGACATACTAAATCATACTAATAAATACATCCGATCAGAACATCTTGAATCTCTGAGTAGTAGATTCTTATTTATGATCAAAATCATGTAGTTACATAATCTTTATAGTTTTTGATAGATTTATACTAATATAAAATGCTGAATGGTTTGTTTTTTGTTTGTTTGAACGTGCTAATCTCACACTACCAATCCGATTTTAATATTTATTTTTTATAAAGGATAGCAGCGCCCCGCGGTTTTACCCGCGTTGTGCCCGTTCCCGTGGGAATTTCGAGATGAAAAATAGCCTATAACCTTCCCGTTGAATGTGGCTATCTATAACAAAAAGAATTATTCAAATCGGACTGATAATTCCTGAGATTACCTCGAACATACAAACAAGCAAACAAACTTACAGATTTTACCTCTTTATATATCAGTATAGATAAAACCATTCAACGGAAAGGATAGAGGCTATTTTTCATCCCGAAATTCCCATTGGAAGGGGCACAACGCAAGTAAAACCGCGGAGCGCTGCTAATCTTTATAATATTTGATGGATTGACTAATAAAACTATTCAAGGATTTTGTTTTAGAGAAGGCAAATGATTTTGTAATAATGTTCGTTTTTAATTCAATGTTATTGTAACCCTACACGGTAGAGTTATCAAAATAATCTTAAAAGTACTGTCGGAGCTATTTAAATACATACACATTTTACCTTACGCCATTGTAGTGAAGGTGGAAAAGCATACACATATAAAGTGCGTCGACAGTACCTAATCATAATAATGATCTCTAAAACGCATTGCACAAAAAAAGATAATAGATCACGATGCGTTATCTTATCTCAAAATTAACAGAAATTATTTTAATTCATAGGAAATTACTCCATATTTGTTATCTGTAGAATAGGACAGTCGGATCCAGTGTCGAAATGATCACGTTGGTCACGTCCCAGAAACATTATCACGAACCAGAGACGAGATAAATTATAATTATGAATTACCATTGTTATCAATATTACCGACCTACATTTCATATCACATTATATTCTAATACACAGAAATATAATATTGTAACATTGTAATCAAATAAATACTGTAACAGAAAATTCGTTTGCAAATGGCGCTCCATACTAACTGGGCGGCGTTAATAGTTTTTATAAAAAGACCGTTGGATATAAAGTCATGCTTCAATAAATAGTTTAAGGTTGAACTCAGTCGTCAGACTTTGTGAAAAACGTTAAGGAAGTAAGTTAGTAGCGATTGAATCTAATATATAAAATTCTCGTGTCACAGTTTTCGTTGCCATACTCCTCCGAAACGGCTTGACCGATTCTCATGAAATTTTGTCAGCATATTGAGTAGGTCTGAGAATCGGCCAACATCTATTTTTCATCCCGAAATTCCCGCGGGAACGGGTACAACGCGGGTGAAACCGCGGGGCGCAGCTAGTATACTATAAAAGTAAGTAAGTTTGTGTAGTTAAGTGGCTAAACCTGGTGTCAGTGTTTTTAGGCCGTCTAAAGGCCTCCGACTTTGTCTATTGAAATAACCGGGTTACAATTCTGCGAGCCCTCCGAAGTATAGGTAGCGCTCGCGGATAGAAGTACCGCTATCGGCCACCCAGCCAGGTAGGGTATCACCTGATTGCTCGAATAGTAACATGATTCCGTGCTTCGAAGGGCACGTTAAGCAGTCGGTCCCGGTTACTTTCTACGGATTGTAGTCATTACTTGAGCCATGTCAGAAGCCTTTGGCGGCTCAATAACTCTGACACCAGGATTGGTCAGGTTGGCCATCCACTCGATGAAGAAGATGAAGAAGAAGCTAGGTAGGGACCGCGCTACATTGCTTAACAATCGCAATGAGCTAGGTCCACGAGCGCTAAAGCTACTATTAAGACCGTTGCACGTTGTCATAACTACTAATTGACATTAAAATTAGGAATTCTCTTTTCAAAAAAATCTAATCGCCGCTCGCCTGCACAGTATCACCTCTTTAGGAATTTCCTAGTTACCTCAATGACATCCCAAAATAAAGAACTTGCTAATCCTTCATATCGATTATCTATGGAATTGTCGTTGAAACTATTTTTAGTTCACAATGGTCTATCAGGGGCTACATTAGGTATACACTGCCATAAACGTAAAGTCTGCATTACACACGTGTAATCGTCCATTAACCTCTCTTTGGCAGACTCCCAAACATGTGCAATGGCTGATATAGTCAGTAACGAATTATATTTTGTGTGTAATTTGTTTGTTGCCGGTTGACGCTTTCTCTGAGATGAAAACGTGAGCAACGATAACTAAGTAGGTGGATATTTCGTAATGTTATGACTTGTGGGCGTCAATATGAGCGGATGTTTGTATCAAGTATTGTGTACATGTACTCGTATGAATGCCAAAATATTTAGTGACGTTCATCAGAAGAAGAGAGCGTAGATAGTTGGTTGTGAATTGTGATAACATTTGTACCTGTTATTATTATTCTTACTTTCATATTTTATGTTCTACCCAAGCAATGCATGCTATGTAACTCATGCTTATATACCACCCTAAAGTCACATCTAACAAAAATCTTATCTAATTAGATGTGAAAGCGTAACAAACAGAAAAACAGAATTTATTCACACCTTTAGTTGGGATGCTAAGAGTAATAGAATATAATGGAAGACAACGAAATGTTTTGAAACATAAGGGAAAGTAAAACTGTTAAACCATTGCGGTAATATTAACAAATACTTAACGAATATGCGGGAATAAAATTACAGTACAATTAGCATATATTTCGGTGGGGTATAGAGGTACCATATTTTGGCCAATATTTCGTCATGATGCAGTCGCCCCGGTGTTGCATGAGCTGAGGCACCCAGATGACCTTGACTGTCTTCTGTTTATGTAGCGAGTGGCGAATGTTTGCGCCAAGCTCGTGGCCAAACTCGTAGCCAAGCTTGACGTTTGCCCGACATTGACCGTGGAAACGGTTTAGAAAGTCATTGTTGATCAACAATGGTGCGATACCATGACTTGTAAATATTAACGTTTATTGTGTTTCTATGGTATATTACCGTCATGTTATACATTCAAAAGAGACATTTAGTGTTAACGTTCACTGGTCAGTGAGCGTAAGCTGAATAAACCCACCGTTAGATTTTTACGTCCTTGCAGCCGCATTTTAAACTGTTCTGCCGTCTTGCTCTTCTTGAAGAAGAACGGAACTCTTCCCAGCAACGGAATAAGATCGGAATAGGGTCATTTCGCCAGTTCGCGTCCATTTAGTGCAGTTGGCAAGTTTGAAGGAGAAAAAAAAAATGTTCCAACACTAGTTTCAATGAAAAATTTATGTAATGTGTTCATTATATAGTCTACTATAGGGTTCGCTTACAGTTTTGTTCGAAACTGCTTGTGTTTTTTTTATAAATAGAAAAACTTCAAAAATAGGCGTTTTACCCACTTTGCGTCCACCAGCTAAGAAAAGGAATGTAGGGGTGATATTTTTCAGATAATGTAAAGAAAAATTGTATTTTAACAGATTCTTTATTTAAGAATATTCCGTTATCTCCACGGCTGGTACATGTTCTTTCTCAGATTCCACATCTGGTATCCACCAAGGTTTTGGTGTAGAGTGTATTTCGGCTGTTACTGTTTGAACCTGCACAGTCGAACCGGAGTTCATCATTTATGTTTTCATCTTCTACGTATAATGAAGAGATGGTGATTTCTTTAGACGTCTTTAGTTGCATCCAATTCTAAAATATTTCGTTCTATTGGGCGTTTTTCCATTACCCAGCCCGGCACCGGCGCCGGCGCCGTGCCGGTGCCGGGGTAGCAAAAATGTATGAAAATGTATGGCTCGCTTTTTGACTTACCGGCGCCGGTGCCGGCGCCGGCCCGACATTGAGTCCTGCCGGCGCCGTCGCCGGCGCCGGGGTAGCAAGCTTCCCACCGGTGCCGGCCCGGCAAAATTGCATGTGTATTGCATATTTATATGAATTGTAGCCGTGTGAGTGTGTAAGTCCGTGTCAGTACTGTACCACTCACCGGGCGTAAACCGGCATCGACACCGGCGCAGTGGAAAAACGAAACCCCGGCGCCGGTGCCGGTGCTCGGCCATGCCGGAGCCGTGCCGGTGCCGGGCCGGGTAATGGAAAAACGACCATTGATAGTTCCATAAGATACCTACCTCTCAGATTCAGTTTCGATAGAAATTTCTGCAAAGAAAACTTCAGCAGGGGAGTGTTTTTAGTTTTAACTCTTAGTTTTAATAAAAAAAAATAATGCATATTAAATTATAAGTTAAAAAATATATTTATGCTATTATTTGAATTTAATGAAAAAATGGACGCAATTTGGTACAATACTATTTCCTTGTAGGTATAGTTTGCGTCCACATATTGATATACGATATTATCTTTTTCTACAATCATAATAACGTGGACGCAAATTGCTCATTACAATTGCATGATAATAATACATAAATAAAAAGTAAAAACAAATCCCCTTTTTTAATTTTATCACATAAAAATAAAAACTAACTAAATCATAAATAGACGAGTTCGCGTCCATTGTGGTCGCAAAGTGGAAGTTTTATAAATTCGGTGTAGTAATTCGCGTCCACCTTATTTTAACTGTTAACTTTAAAAAAAACAAGCAATTACATAATTAATATTAGTCCTTTTTTCATGCCTTATGTCTAGAAACAGCTGTGTATTCTAAAATACGCATAAAACAATAAAATACTTACCGTCGAACGCGCCCCTGCTCACTATTTTTTTGCCAACATTTCGCGCGTTTGCGCTTCTTTGTTGAAGAACGGAAACTAACTATTTTTTCTAGACATGATTTGTTGGGCTCACAGAACTTTTGTCTATGTCTATGTGCCTCTTATACGATTAGGTATTAGCGGTAACGACTTTTCGGTGATTTAGTGTGTTAATATACCTATTTTCGAGAATTTTTATAGGGAGGTCCGAAAAATGGACGCGAATAGGGCGCTGGACGCGAACAGGCGCAATGACCCTATCTTACTATTTTACATACCTAATGATAGTTATAGAGCGGGCAGTGACACATAGACTCCGTTATTCGTGGAAGAATGCAAGCTCCTTAGGCCCAGACTACCGCAGTACAATAAACTATTACTAGGAACTAGGTACCCTATGGCGATTTTTAGGAAACTTACCACATACCTATTTAACAGTTTTTTTTCCAACAATTTTCTAGAGAAGTTTTTTAAACGGACCAATCTGTACTGTAAGCATATCCTTTAATATGCCAAAGCATTTACTAAATTAGGTCAAAAATGCATAAATGACAGGGAACAGGTAAAAAACAGTCGAATTGAGAACCTCCATTTTGAAGTTGGTTAAAATAGGCACAGCAACGACAAATAGCGCCAAGCGAATATTTGGACAAAGAAGATTGAATAGGTACGATCTCTATGATCTAACAAACGAAAAGAGAATAACCAGTAAGTACCTACTTCGCTCTTCCGTGATCTCTGACCTCTTACATCTTAAACTCAACTAGCAGCGCCCCGGGGTTTTACCCGCGTTGTGCCCGATCCCGTGGGAATTTCGGGAAAAATCTGCGTCAAAATCCGTTGCGTAGGTAGTTGTTAAAATCTAAGCATACATAGGGACAGACAGACAGACAGACAGCGGAAAGCGACTTTGTTTTATACTAGGATGTAGTGATTATGATTAAACTACACTTAGACAGGTAGGTGTGTGTTATTTTGTCAAAAAAACGCTATTCGCTATTCGCCACATTACCGTCTAACCTAACCTAACCTAACCCAACAACAAATAAATTCATATTACATTGTCTTATTAATAGGTACTAACTATGACAATACATTGAGGCTTCACAGATGGACTTAGTTCGATGGAACAAGTCATCGTAGCGATATGCAAATGTTTTGTATTAGTAATAGGTACTCGTACTCGGTGATTCAGAGTGTACTACTGTACGTGGTCCAATATGATTAGTTTGAGCACAATCGTAACTCAACAATGATATTGTGTATCCGGGAACATTAACTAATGGAAATTGCACTGATTTCACTATAATGAAGTCAAGTTTTGAGTGAATAGTTTGATTGTCTGAGTCATAATGCATTACGTGTGAAAATTCTTAGCACCATAGCTTTGTTGTATAAAAATTTCGCAAAGTAAAGTCCATGGGAAACGAACACTATTACCATTTAGAGAAATGTAGAAATTGCATTATTTCCGCTACAAGTACCTACTAAACTATTAAGTTAAGTCTGTTGAAATATTCTAATTTGATACTACTTTGGAAATGAGAAACAAAAACAAGTTATAATTGTACAGACATCATTATTTAATAAGTTTTATAGGACTTCTCATTTAGAGCAACGGGTAAATAAAACAATTTGTTTGTTGTTATTTATACAATCGCGACAGTAGCGACTCCTGAATAACCGGCGTTCACCCGTCACTAAAGTTTTGAGTTAGTTCTACTACTTACCAGTAGATGGCAGTAGTAGTATTTTAGTGATTTGAATGGTTTTTCAATCAGTATTAAATAAATCTGGTTCAGATTTAAGAGAAAATCACACAGTTTGAATTAATTTAATTTATTCCAAGTAACGATTAAAATTATATAAATATTCACGACACAATGGCCCATACACAATAATAATCTTATCTTGGAGTCCGTTCGAGATGAAAACAAAGACCCGAAAGTGGTTGACCGCCAGAGAAACTACTAATTGTACAATTTCTATTGTTAGGAAATAAGACATCATTTCGAATAGATTTTGAATAATATTTTTGTCATTAATAGCAACATTCAACGAGAAGGCTATAGGCTATTTTTCATCCCTAAATTAAGGCCAACCCTGGTGTTATACATTTTAGACCGCTTATAAGCCCCCGACATGGTCAAACGATTGAGACTACGGGGATCTATTGCTAAATAAGACGAAAACATTAAACCCTTCAAAGTTTAATCAGCTGATAGAGAGGTGACCGAACTGAAGGACAGATGCCGGAGAACCGGTAGGACATTGACACCCTTTGGGGACAAGGCCCTTACCTAGTCACATAGACAGAGGTAGCTAGGTGTCTACTTACTTATAAAGGGACTGCAAATGGCTACTTTTACGCTTATACGTACTCAGACACGTTACACTTATCTTGGTAGAATTACTTGATTAATAATTATTTATTGATAACTAGCAGCGCCCCGCAACGAACCAGGAATTTCGTTAATTAATTACGCAGTAAGTAATAAAGTTACGCAAAAAGCTCAAGAAATTATTTTTACCCATGATTAATAATTTGGTACCTAGTTCTGTAATCATTACTAGGTGCCTAGTTCTCTGTAGTAGGTAGATATTTACTTAACGGGGAAAATATAGAAAATCACAAAATAAAATAGAATGAACGACTAATCCAAATACCGAACGTCAAATTCGATTCCATTCGAATATAGAACAATAGTTTTTACTTACTGATACCCATTACCCAAATTACCTATATAGGCCTAGCTGCACCCCGTGGTGTTACCCGCGTTATAGCCGTTCCCGCGGGAATTTCGGGATAAAATGTATCCCATGTGTTATTCTGATGTATAACCTATATTACTGTAAAGTTACATCCAATTCCGCCCAGTATTTTTTCGTGGAAGAGTAACAAAACATACATACATACATCCTCAAAAACTTTCGCAATTATCATATTATCAGGAATAAGTACTTAATTCAAATATCGAGCATCAAATTCAATTCGAATATCGAACATTTACTGAACTGATATCCATTACCCAAATTATGTCATTGAAAAAATGTAATTAAAATGTCATTTTCTTGAATCATTCGGTTAACATTGCGGGTAACTTCTTTGTTATAAGGCATTACTTCGGTTGGTTATCTGCAGTTCTTCGCTGGTCGTACGGAGAGCATCACTGCGTTGTGTCGACGGGCTTTCGTTGTGCGATCTTTAAAGTTATAAGTGAAATATGGGGAAAAGTAAGTTGAAGAAATTTTATATTTATCTCATAAATGATATAAAAGTAACGTAAATGTGTTTTTTTTAAATATATTTGTGTTAATGATTCGTTTTGACTTATTTGTGACATGAGGGTTGATTTTTTTTATCGAGGATACATCTGTAGTCGTGTTCTTATAGGTACTTAACTTACAAAAGATATTTAGATTATAGTGGGGGGCTAAAGTCGATCGATGTATGTCAAATTTAGTAATTAATAAAATAAGTAATTTTATTTAAGTATTTTTTAACATAAATATCTATCAATATTACATAGGGTAGTACATACTAAGTATTTCAATTAAGTGACAAAGAGAGAGACCCTTTCGTAACGCTAGCTGAGTCATCACTTTATGCGATGCATTGTAATTTGTCATTGCATATTTTTCCTTTCATTTTTATCATATTCCCCTCTTTATCTAATGGGGTGTTTTTTATTCTTAGTGCTTCTTTAACTAAATAGGTACCTACTCAATTTCTCTCTCCAAAATTATTGTTTTGTGTGACAGACAATATGTTCATTGCTCATGGTCATATTGTCAATCAAATCATAATATCTATGTCACAATTGGTCACCAACATCAATCTTTAGTTTTCATAAATATTTCCTCGTAAAATGTTCTAAGATCAGTTAATAGAAAAATAATGGATAATTAATTGCAATAAATAACATCACCGGTCGTTGACTGCTGTCGGTAACCGGTTTTAATTCCAATAATTCAATTATGATGGTCTTCAATTATTTAAATTCGTTCCTTTAGAAAATTACTAGCAGCGCCCCGCGGTTTCACCCGCGTTGTACTCGTTCCCGCAGGAATTTCGTGATAAAAAGTAGCCTATGTCCTTTTTCAGACTCTGGACTGTGTACCAAATTTCATTCAAATCGGTTCGGTAGTTTTGACGTGAAAGCGTAGACAGACAGACAGACAGAGTTACTTTCGCATTTATAATATTATAGTTAGGACCAACGGAAGCCACGGAACCAATGTTTACCTGAAATTTAATTTCTTTAAAAAAAAGTAATACATAACACATAATATAAAAAACGTCACCTAATTTATGTATTTCGTACATTAATTACTTTTTCCAATTACCAAGAGTTTATACACTTGTGCAAATTAGATTTATATATATTAGGTAATTAAATATGTGCTCCTTCCCGTATCTTTTCTTCATATACTTTTTATTACATTTATAAAAGGTATAATATATATTAAAAATATAAAAAGTAAACTAGTGAAATATACTCATGAATATGTAGCAGCAACCTATGTTATTAAAATAATATCTTCACATAAGGTATTTCACGTACCTAAAAATATAGAAAAATAAAGATAAATATCGTTTGAAACCTTTTTCTCTACTCATATGAGTAACTCATGGAAATTATATTATACTAGCTGTGCCCCGCGGTTTCGCCCACAGCGCACCCGTTTCCGTCGGAAATACGGGATAAATAGTATTCTATATCCGTCTCCTGGTTTTAAGCTACCTCCCCACCAATTTTCGGCCAAATCGGTTCAGCCGTTCTCGAGTTATAAATAGTGTAACTAACACGACTTTATTTTATATATTTAGATTTATATTACATCACTCTTCCAAAACACTTGCGAAGCCGCGAAATAATTAATTTAATTGTATCTACCGTAGTAAAACCACACAGATCGTGATCTGATAAAAAATGTACAAACAATTAGGTAGGAAGATATAATATGCAAGGTATGTACTTCTACGCATACTTCGTAACATAATTACGGTACCTACCTTACGGTTTTCCGTTTGCACTAAACAGTGGCTTGAGTTTAAGCAATACTAAATAGGGTGTTACAACTACCTATGAGGGCTGTCACCGTCGCCATCACTGCACCGTGGCACCTCATATTAGCTACCTACTTCTTCTTAAGATTAATTCGTAAATATTAAAACGGCAATTTTTTGTCTCTTCCGGTCCTAAGGTCCTAAGTCTATCCTGGATCTTAAGGGTAACCTGCAAAAAATATAGGTACCTACGACGTCTCATTCATAGATCCCAACCGCCTTATAAATAAACGTTCTTTAACTAAAAAACTGTTTTGTCTCTTTTGCTCATCGAAAAATAGTGTATGTTGGAAAGAGACAAACCATTTGATAGCTAGCGTTTATGAAAAAGGCCCCAAGTCCATACCGAAATTCTTCATTACCACAACACAACTAATATCCAAACGTTGTTCCAGTATCAAAACACATGCTGACAGACCTGGACAAGCTCCCAGGAGTCCAGCTGGGAGACTTCTTCCTTCAGTTCGAGCTGGACGAGCCCAAGGAGTCGGTTAAGGAGATCGCGAGGAGAGAACTGAGGGAAACTCCTGACGTGGTCAAACCAGCGGTCGAAGATCTGAGGAGGCTTTTGGAAGGTACGTTCAAGAAGTAATAAAGGTAACCCACCCTAAGTACCCTATTACTTAGGGTGGGTTGTTTCATACAGCTGGTTATCGTAACATACGTTCGTTAAAACGTTCACAATTTTCTCTGTTAATCGTCTGTTCAATACGAAGCACTGTTTCATAACTGAAATGACAGTTTGTTACACTTATATATAGAGACAAGTGTGTTAACGTTATACAAGACAGCCCTCGATTGTTTATTTTCTATGTCTGCTGAGACAGACATTTTATTTTAACGTTTACCGGTGTGTGAGCGTAAGCTGAAGCAGCCCTAATTGTTGCTACTGTTATGTATCAAGAACTACACATGAAGACTGTAATTGCACTAAAGTATTTTATTCAAAAGAGAACAAAAAATGACAGCGATACAATGTTCTGTGTTCTTTTTTCAAACGGACAAAAGACTGTCAAATAACGTTTAAAAATTGACAGTTATAAAAGTAGTTGATTGATTTAAAAACAAACAGATGCCTGTATTTTAAAGCACCAGCATATTTAACATCTTCAGGAAATTCTGCATCAACACATCAAAGGACAAGGATGTCAACAAGTGAAAGTAAATGAAGCAAAATATTAACCAACTATATTTGGTAAAAGATTAAAAGGTCGCAAAATGTCAGCTGAATATCACCTAGTGTGTTGACCGCGGATAATTATTGTAACATACAAACAAAAGTCAAAAGTAATAATCAAATTGATTGGTCTTAATTGGACTTTAACCTCAGTCACTTTATTACCTACAGCCATGACTCTGGGTATCATTGAGTTTCCTCATCATCATTTTGGAAAAGACCCAACAATTATGTAGGTACTTTCTAGGTGGGCAATTCTAAGGTCGGTTCTATTCCTACAGATGATTGATCCTAAGTATATGATAGCATTTTTAATTCTATTACGCCCGCTCAGAGACGTCAAATGCGATTTAGAAGAGATTTAATTTGGAGTGATATTCGTAATGTATTAACAATTATGTGTAATAGTTAAGTGATGATTTAATGTACTCTGAGTGGTAGTCAGTTATGTTTATTCATAGTCAAACTGCAACGTATGTGTTTTATAGTCACTTCTGCAATTCCCAAGTTTATACCAACTGCAGTAATATCTAATTATTAACTAATATCTAATTAATACTAGCAGCTCCCCGCGGTTTTACCCGCGTTGTGCCCGTTCCTGAGAATTTCGGGAATTTTTATACATATAAACCTTCCTTTGAATCACTCCATCTATTTTTAAAAACCGCGTCAAAATTCGTGCAGTAGTACCTATTTGAGGTTATCGCGAACAGACAGACAGACACGGCCGAGAGCTTTGTTTTATAATATGTAGTATATCATACAGTCCCTAAGTCTATTTTGCGATTGCCAAGTCTATCCTGCAGTTCTTAAGCTGCAAATTTTCTAATATAAGAAAATACGATTGAAATTAATCACAGATTATGATTGAGATCACCACCGACTCGCGATGCACCGTTAGCGACCCGTTTCGCATCGAATTACTTACACTCGTTTTTGTCAAAACATTAACTTAACGGTTCTGATATCGCAAATAATAACTCAAAGACCATTTACTCAGTAAATATAATAAATAATGAATATAATAAAAGTATGACACCTGTACAACTTATATAAAGGTGTCACGTAAATAAATAGTACCTATGTATAGTGTTATTGTGTCGGTATATGATTAAAATGCAACACAAATAAATATATAATTGCATCCTGTTATATCAGATTACCTACAACATTTTAAAAATGTAATACCAGTGCCCCAAGATTGTACCCGCGTTGTTCCCTTTCCTGTGGGAATTTTGGCACGACAATTAATCACATACCTTCTTCTTGTATTACTCTGTAACTTGGTGGAAACCGCATGTAAATCAGTTCAGTAGTTTTTAAGAAGCAGATGGTTTTTTGGGAACTTTGTTTTATATATCTGAGTTATGAAGAGTGATGTATTTGATGTTTTGATCAATGTTGTTTTATTCTTAGCACACCTTTTTATATTTCGTATTTTTTTCAGATGATAAGGATCTGAGTGTACCTTCCGATAACGACGCGTGGCTGGTTCGTTTTCTGAGACCTTGCAAGTTTTACCCTGAGAGTGCCTACGAGTTGGTAAGTAACATTTTGAAAAAACAATTGAAAACTTATGCATATACAGGGTGATTTCGGGGTCGTGATCCCAACCATTTTTTTCTGACTCAGTAAATAAATGATTGCGATAGGTACTACCTGTATTTATTTTAATTTAAACAAAGATGATTCGTTATTTACGTATTTTTATTTAAAAATTATTATTGACTCAAAATGCGTGGTCACCCTACTTTTAATATTACTTGACAATCTTGACATAAGTTTTCTTGGGAAATAGTAGGGTGACCATGATCTCGAATTATCGCAGTTTTTTTTGCTGACTAAAATAAGTCGCTGGTGTACTGTTAGTCCTAACCTACCGTGATGCTTAGGAGAAAGTAAGTTAAATGCTTCTTTCTTGCTCCACGACCCCGTAATCACCCTGTATAATTTACTTGTAGCGCCCCGCGGTTTTACCCGCCTTGTATCCGTTCCCATGGGAATTTTTGGATAAAACATAGCTTATAACCTTCCTCTTGAATATACGTAGCTACCCAATACAAAAATAATTGTTCGAATCGGACTAGTTATTCTTGAGATTAGTCCGAACATCCCTTGTATAATATTAGAATAGATAATTATATTTTGCCGTCAATGTATATAGACATGACACGACACAAAGTAGCCGCCTTAAAAGGGACTTCAAATGGAGAAGAGCGGCGAGAATAGGGGAGGCCTTTGCCCAACAATGGGAAGATATGTACTAACAGTAACAGAAAATGCTAGAGGTTCCTTTCAATCTGCCTCTTTATGAAGTTAAGCTCATTACATGTAAGGGCTTATTGATATTAATAACAAAATGTCAATTATTCATAACTAGTTGCTTGCTATGGTTTCATCCGCACTCAATAGATTGAGTATAATCGCGCGATCGCGCCGATAAATTTACTTGATCAGCAGGCACCTATAGATTTCCACGTATGTACATATATCTGAAGGCAAGTGAAAAACAGTTGACTCATTAATAATGCAAGATAATACAGTATTGCGAAATAGCATCGCACGATCGGATGCTCTCAAATGTTTATACCTTCGAGTCCAATGTAAGATTTGCATAACCATTAGGTACCTATATTTATCTTAATATTATTGAATAGGTACAGAAAATAATAATTACTGAACGGTTTTCCAAAATAGGCAAAAATTATGCAGTTTTTATGCAGCTTAACAACTATTTTTATGGGTATTTTAAATCTTTCAAAACACCTGAGTATCAAAATTATTAGTTATACCTATATTAGTTATAACTATTAATCTGCCTAGATGTAGTGGAATTTTGACAGATTTTTTGTTCCAATATTATTTGCGTTTATCATTAAATTTAATCATTGGAAGATAATACGTATTTACTGTACCTACGTGCCGTGATTTGCACAAAAAACGTTTTAGCGAACAAACAAATGTTATTGAAAACATCGTTGAGGAATAAATGATAGCACCAAATACCTATTTGTATGTAAAACGCACACGCAGGTCCCTCATTTTATAGTTATGTTATGATGCACCAAGCAGGAAATAATATTCGTAATAAAATAATCTTGACAATAAAATATGTATGCCAATTATTAAAATTATCACAACATTGATTTGATGCCCAGCCATTTTGTTAAGACATATTCAATTCTGGAATAATTGATAACAGTAAATTGCAGATGAACTAATTATGATTAGGGATGAACATTAAGGTAATTTAAGAATTAGGGATTTATTTGTGGTAAAGCAATTTGTACTAACTATATAATACTCGTATTATAGTCTACTAAGCCTCACAGTCAACAGCTAGTTTGTATCATATTGCCTCATTCAACGGGAAGGTTATAGGTTTCACTCATGGTGTACTCATTCTCGCGGGAATTTTGGGTTAAAATGTATCCCATGTGTTATTCTGATGTATAACCTATATTACTGTACAGTTTCATCCAAATCCGTTCAGTTGTTTTTGCGTGAAAGAGTAACAAACACACATACATACTCGTACATCCATCAGCACAAACTTAGTAGGATTTCATTTGATGTTCTCTCCCCTTCCAGATCAAACGCTACTACGGGTTCAAGGTGAAGCACCACAAGCACTACGACGGCCTGATCCCCAGCAAGGAAACCAACGTGTTCAACCAGAACGTGCTCACGGTCCTGCCCACCAGAGACCAGCACGGAAGAAGAGTCTTGGTGCTGGAGTTAGGGAGTAAGTACCGAAGACATATGTCTTTAGAAGAATATGCTCCATAGTTTATGGAAGCTAGATGGAAAAATAATCTCTAATGCGAAATTAACCGACTAAGCAAATCTATACTAATACTATAGTAGTATACTCTATTCTATTAAAATAAAGCTGAAGAGTTTGTTTGTTTGAACGCGCTCTCAAAACTACCAATCAGATTCAAATTATTCTTTTTGTAATGGATAGTTCAACAAGAAGGTTATAGGCTATTTTTCATCCCGAAATTCTTACGGAAAAGGCACAACGTGGGTAAAACCGCGGGGCGCTGCTAGTACCTAACTAAAGCCTAATTTACATGAGAGTTTTTTACCGCTTGCACAATGCAACTGCGGAGATTGTGACTCAGAGATGTTCATTAAACCGGCACTTAATTATTTGACGTCATTTTTCATGTCAAAATCGTTCAGTTTCGTGTCAGTTAATATTTTCTGACTATTTATATCTGGATAATTCTAACGCAATGGAAAAACATAATGAACCAGCCAAATGTAAATATTATGATACTTATACCAGTATTGTACATAATTAGTATTAATATCTAAGGACAGCCAAAATAGAACGATTATTTTGTCATCACGTCGTATTTTTAAACAAAGCATACATTAAAATCATAATACAGTTCTTATCTATTCAATTTATGGAATATTTAGAATCATCCAACTGTGAAGTGGGGGGATATTTATTTCTAAATTATAGCTTGGACATTAATGACGTCATCATATCACACTGTACTGTAGAATAACGTGACGTACCTTCATTATAGACACATCCATCATCTATAGTTATTTTTATCCGTGGTACAATAAAAAAGTGTTTTCGGATTTATTAGTAATTGCGCTATTTATAGCAAGATACTAATAAGTGAACGTTATAAGTACGTAGCAGGTATGTACAAAATGTATAGTTTTTATGTCTACCGATTGCAATTATCTTGATAACCGTCAATCAATATGTTTTTTCGTTATTCGTATTTACCCACAAAAATAATTACGAATGAAGTTCATTAGTTCATTCGAAGGCTAAAAGCTTTCAGCAAATGAATTTTGAAA
The DNA here is from genome assembly GCA_951394245.1 of Cyclophora punctaria. NCBI lineage: Eukaryota > Metazoa > Arthropoda > Insecta > Lepidoptera > Geometridae > Cyclophora > Cyclophora punctaria. The sequence goes on along the minus strand of OX596170.1, from coordinate 9,513,686 downwards.
AGGCTCACTGTAGAAAATGGTACACTTTGAAAGCTTTGGTGCCACAGATAGATGCAGTAGGTGCGAGAGACAGAGAGATATCGAAGTCAAACTTATAAGAAACTTTTTTTTACGTCGGGGTTCTTCTTCTTCTTCTTCATCGAGTGGATGGTCAACCTGACCAATCCTGGTGTCAGAGTTATTGAGCCGCCAAAGGCCTCTGACATGGCTCAAGTAACGACTACTATCCGTAGAAAGTAATCGGGACCGACGGCTTAATGTGTCCTCCGAAGCACGGAATCATCTTGCTTTTCGAGCAATCTTTACGTCGGGGTTTAAAAATATGAATGAAATGATTTTATAAATAAAGTTCTTAGTGTAACAATTATCTACTTTGTATCTCCAGTACTTACTATAAGCGGCACAATTTAATGTTTTCAATACATAATCCCATGTGATAAACACTAGTTTAGTCTTCTCTTGAATCAATGGCGCAAAATCATTATTGTATTTATATTTTCCCGCACCAGTCATTCATAAGCAAAAGGGCAGCATCTGATCTCGTTTAGTCGTGGGATCAAGATCATCACTCTATTTACTTAATATCGAACATATGTTTGAAATAAAACAAAAGAACATCAAACAATGTAGTTCACGCGCTCACTTTTATATATTTACTCGTTTCCACCGTGTGTAAGGTGATGTCGACTGAACACCAGCAATATTGTTCGCGTTACATTATAATTGAATACAAGTAACATTGAATTGAATAATATGTCGCATCCGTTAAATAATGATTGTCATGGGATGGTTTAGTTGTGCAAGTGATATTTATTTGTAACAGTTAAGTCACTCATAATTTAAGTTTGGGAAACAATAGACTGCTTTTGTTTAAGGAAATTAAATAATCGTTTATCTGTCTATACTAATAAATATACATAGCTGAAGAGATACTATTTTTGATTTTTTTATTTGTAGAACGCGCTAATCTTGGAAACTCCTAATCCGATTTTAATAAGTGTTTTTGTAACGGATAGCCACATTCAAGGGGAACGTCATATGATATTATTCATCTAGAAATTCCCACAAGAACGGCCACAACGCGTGTAAACCCCTTATATAACGAAGAAAGATTCAAAATGATAGTTACCAACGAAACTTTCAAATGAACGCCATCTAGTGGTGAATAGCAGAACCAAACTTTATTACTACGAACTGAAAAAAATTGATATCTAAAAATTATGATGTTATAACAGGCTTTAAAAGAGTTTTAATTCAACTGAGGTTAGGAAATGGCAGAAAGGTCATTCCTTAACCGATTTCGACTGAAACCCTTGTCCGCGTCCTGGGCATAGCAAACGTAATTTTCCAATTGGTCAGCTAATAGCTGGTTTCTTAAGTTTAACCGAACACTACTCATTTTTAATTGAAACTACGTTTATGGATGCACTTCGCTTTTCGGCCCCTTTAGCCGTGGTCACAGAAGACTGAATTTCAGCAAATATCCAAAAATATTTAGTATTATTTTCTTCTATTACAGAAAAATGGAAGCACAACAAATGCTCCCTGGACGAAGTGTTCAAGGGTTGCGTGCTGTTCCTGGAGGCGGCCATGTTGGAGCCCGAGTCGCAGATCTGTGGCGCCGTGGTGATCTTCGACATGGATGGACTGTCCATGCAGCAGGTCCTGCAGTTCACGCCGCCATTCGCCAAGAGAATCGTTGACTGGTTGCAAGTAAGTTTTGGTTGACGTAGCTTTTATTTTTTATTGATGAATCCTATAACTATATGGCTGACTAAGGAGGTTTGGACTTTGGAATTATAAGTAAGTGTAGTTTGCCTTAAGGGGGGGAAGGAGTTTAGATCCTACAAATACACGGCCATGTTTTCAATTGTTTTTGCTTGCTTGTCCAAACCATCTCAAGAAATGTACATATACTTGTTTCCTCGTTTATGAATCTATTTAGAAAACGACAGCAAATACGAGTATACGAGTATGCTCTCAAAATGATCTCATTTTTGTTTCCAACAGGATTCAAGTTTTAAATAAGTAATTCGCTTTGGAAAGTTTTTTTATTTAGACCATGTCGGAAACCTATATAATAACACCGACTTAAAGGTTGGACAACTCAAATTCGTGACTTAATCCCGATGTTTGTTCCAGGAATGCATACCCCTCAGAATCAAGGGTCTCTACATCATCAACCAGCCGTACATCTTCAACATGGTGTTCCAAATCTTCAAGCCGTTCCTGAAGGAGAAGCTTCGTTCCCGCATCATCTTCATGGGTAATGACCGGGACTTGCTGCACAAGCACATCAGTCCTAAGTGCCTCCCTGACTCGTACGGGGGAACCGTGGCGATACCCAAAGTCACGGGGGCGCAGTGGTTGGAGCTGTTACTCATTTGTGATCAGGAGTTCTGTGGTACGTAACTTACTTATCTTTATTGATATAATTTTACTGTACGTGTGTATGTCACTGAGCTCCTCCTAATTGCCTGGACCGATTTGAATGATTTTTTTGTATGCGTTTGGGTGGCACCCTGGATGGTTAAGATTCACACTAGCGACATCTATTGGGTCGCGGGTGGAAGCACCGCGCGCGACAGCTAGTAAATAAATAAATAATAAATACAAATACACCCGGACTAATTCATTCTCGGTTAATTAGACCCAAACTAAGCTCTATCTAAGCTTGTATTATGGAATCTAACTAACTGATACTACTACATATACATACACGAATACTTTATAAGAACATATTATGGACACACAGACGTCGTTGTTTATTTTCTGTTGTTGTGTTAAAGAATCGTTGATTTGCTTATAACATAGATAATCATTTATCAACTTTTGTTCCAGCAATCAACTCCTACGGCTACAAAAAGAAGTGATCGGAAGAAATATAAATACTCAAAAAATTATATTTTAATGTGATATTCGATAAGACATATCGTGATAAGAATATGCCTGTATCCAATTGAATTTAATAACATAAGATACCTTTTACATTCTATAGATTAAACGCCTTATTTATAAACGCTCTCCAACTAAATCACTGTTTTAAATTGTTTTGTCACTTTTGCTCTTCGGAAAATAGCGTACGTTAGAAAGGGACACACCATTTGATAGCTAAAATGCTGTTATTAAGCGTTTATAAATAAGGCTCTTATTATGCAATGTAGCTTTTCACTGCTACATCATTTACTTTATAACTTATTTAGATATCATCATGAAAGTTGGCACTCAACCTTAATGTCGCTATCGCCAACTTTGCTAAATGTAGGTAATGGTAGGTACATAGATCTGTTTCATAGATATATTTTACTTTTTAGTTCAAAAAAGCATTTTAAGTATATTAAGTGTGTCAGTTAGAGTGTTGTTAGTCAAAAGACTTTATGCCGTGGAGTAGACTTTTTTGTCAAGACAAACATCACCCCTTTATCATATATAGGTACCTACTCGTATGGTGAATGTCTCAATATAAACCGGGTTTTCACTTCTAGCACTAAAAAATTTTGAACACTTGCTAGTGCGTTCTTTTTCAGAATGAAAGAGCAAACAAGCAATATTAGGAACTAAGTGAAATCGCAACTTGAAGTACATGAAGGAACTTGTATGTTGTTCTGCCTAACAAACACTGTAAGATCCTGAAAACTCTAAGGAATTAAGTCTTTTGATAATAATCACTAGTTGCCTGAATTGCCTTAAATACTGTACAAAGCTATAGCTAAGATATACCTACAAATAATATTCATAAAGGTAGCTTTAGCAATAAACCTTTTTATGTAAACTTTTAAAAGAAGAATGTTCGGTGGGCTGTGATATAAACTATAAATTAATCTTGCTTTATCATCGAGGACCATGAAGGTTTTATATGGTTTTTCTTAACTTAAATTTAAATATCTATTTAGAAGAAACCTATTTTAAAAATCGAAGGAGGATTTAATACATGAAGTATGTATATTTTTAAATCTTGCAATATTGAATTGTATTTAGAAGGTCATACTGTAATAATGGCTTATGTAACTAATGATTCATGTATTTATGATTAAGTATATAGCATTTAATAAGTATGGGAGAATATAAACATAATTTCTTAACACAAAGGGATAAAGATAAGCTTAGATATTTGCTAAATTAGATTCGTTAAGTACATTCAATGTATTGTTTGTTAAAATCTAGATACTAAAGTTATTATAATTTTTTAAATACTTCTTTACGTGTTTTCTTTTTATTTTACCATTGTAACATATCATCAATAGTCAGCTTTCAAAAAAAGGATTGACACTAAAAATCAAATAAAACAAATTCATAAAAAAAATTAAAATATATTAAAAAATAAACATAATTGTACTTAATTTTCACTTGGGTACTTATATCACCATTACGTGTTTCTATTTACATAATAGAGAGTCACATTGAACCAAATTAACAATACTTAACTAAGTACATACTAATAAATGTCAAAAAAATACTTCGCTGTAAATATGTGTTAAACCTTTTTTGAACCGACTCCTTAACACTTGACGTTATAACCGAACGAACTTGCCACTGAAAAAAATAACATAATTCCTTATTCAAATACAAGTAATTAAGCAAATAAATAATGCTGCAAGCATTATTTATAATACAAGCTAAAACGCCATTTTTGTACAATAGTTTATGGTACAGCAAAGCTCCATAGCTTTGCTTGTACCATAAACTATTGTAACCCATTCAAAGACAGTAAAAGGCTAGGATTTTTTTAATGACTTTATCTGCTTTCACCTTCTCCTCTCTGGGTAAACTTGGAAACTCCCTCAAATTACCCATGTCTCATTCATTACATCTGACTTAAATCAAGGAGTATTAGCCTTTCTACGGATAGTAGTAACGACTACTATACGTAGAAAGGCTTATACTTCCTGATGTCATGTAACGACATGAGATATGTCAGAGGCCTTTAGCGGCTCAATAACTCTGACACCAGGATTGGTTAAGTTGACCATCCACTCGATGAAGAAGAAGAAGAAGAAGAAGCCTGTAATGTCCCACAGCTGAGCAAAGGACTCTCATTTCCTATGACTTAGGTAAAACAACACTCACTAGCAAAATCCTCCTCATAATGATGCAACATCTTCCACAGCACATCTCCAGGTATCTCCGGCTCAGGTAAGGAGCCTCCATGGCGTTTCCTCACGGCTTCTGCGTTGATATGCGCCAAGAGACTCTGCCGGTTGGTACCGTGGAAATGGATGCGGGATCGAAGCTTCTCTCTCATGAATGGTTTGAAGAGAGCGAATATCACGTTGAAGATGTAAGGCTGGTTGATGATGTGCACGGCTTTGAGGCGGATGGGGACGCAGTCCTTGAATTGAGAAAAAAGGTTTCATTAGTAAAATAAGTATGTGTTCTGCTGTGGCCAGCTTTGATAACTTTAGAATGGTTTACAAGTATAAGAAAATAGAATATGATAGTGTTAGGTTCAATAAATTATTAACAGAATTTTGTATGTTTTAAAGAAAAGAGGTTTATATGTTTATGAAAAGAGGTCCGGTTACATCGCAAACTTTTTATATGTTTATGAAAAGAGGTTCAGTTACATCGCAAACGTTTGGAGGAAAAGAGAATAAAAGGGCGGGAATCTTGATTGAACTCTAGATGGACACGGACGTGTGAAAAAAAGGGATTTAAAGAATTAAAGTAAGGATTCAAGTGTAAGAATTAATTAATAATAAGGTAATTATAACGATATAAAGTTTATATATCTTTATGTTAAATTCAAAGGAATGTCTGTTATGTTCATGTAATAAAATGTGTGTGTAAATATATTATGTTTTAAAGTATACAGTGGTTTTATATATTCAATTACCCATGGAATAGAATGGAAGTAGCTTCATTCGGTTACATTTCAGAAGTGGGATACCGCCTGCTTTGTGTATTGCATGTTTTAGTATGTATTCAGAAAAATAATTAAAAGATATTTCTTGGATTTTTATCACGTTGAATTGTGTGGGCGTTTACGACAATTTCTAACTGCGAAGCAACGGGTCTGATCTGAATTTAACCCCTAATAACGAGTTTCAGATAAATGGCACGCGGAAATGACACCTTACCTCGACGCTGGTCGATAACACCGGACCACGCTCGAGGTGATGTCGGCGCGAGGGCTGAAGGGTCAAGGTTTAGTCGGAGCAGGAGTCGACGTGCAAGTCGGCGCCGGTTGAGGACACCGGATCATTGGCGTCGTAAGCGGTCTAGAGTGGGGGATGAAGATGATCGTGGCAGAAGTCGTCCTACGAGAGCGCGCAGTCGCAGCCCGGTTTTCAAGCGGCGTTCAGAAGAACAGGACCGCACGCGCGATGGACGGAGTGGCAGTGGACCTTCAAGCAACCGCGTAGAGGAACTACTGCAATTACGGAAACAGCTGTGCAGGCTTGAAGAGGGAATCAGTCAGGAACGCATGCGAAGTCGCCAGCGTGAACGCGGTCTAGCGGCCGGCGCGGCCCCGGCAGCGGCGGCGCGACAGGAAGACAAAAGGTCACGTAGTCCTTCTTTTTCTGTTAAAGATGTTTATAATATCATATATTGATCAGACTCAATGAGGTAGTAACCGAAACAAGAGATAATACGATGCTAGTTATAAGAGAATCGGTCAAGAATAACATTGATGCCGCACAGGTAAAGCAGAAAGAACGATAATATGAGCAAAATAGGCGACCTTCTAAACAATATAATGAGGGGGATCTCGTAAGGCTGACCAAGGCTAATTTTAACAATGATGGTAGAAGCAAAAGTAGTTACCTTCATATGTAGGGCCGTATAGAGTTGTTGAAATATAAGGGTTATGACCGTTACCGAGTTGCAGCTGTGCCGGGGCTCACCAGTAAAACAACAGTTGCAGCTGATCGCATGTCGTTCTGGATTCATGTGGCTGCCTTACAAGTAAATGATGATGATGATATATACATGATGATGATGATATGTACATGATAATGATGATATGTACGTGATGATGATGATATATACATGATGATAATGATATATACATGATGATGATGATATATACATGATGATGATGATATTTACATGGTGATGATGATATATACATGATGATGATATATACATGATGATGATGATATGTACATGATGATGATGATATGTACATGATGATGATGATATGTACATGATGATGATGATATATAGGTACATGATGATGATGATATATACATGATGATGATGATGTATACGATGATGATGATATATACATGATGATGATGATATTTACATGGTGATGATGATATATACATGATGATGATGATATATACATGGTGATGATGATATATACATGATGATGATGATATATACATGATGATGATATATACATGATGATGATGATGATGATACCTTTGATTGAAATTGTGTTTGTGATGTTAGCTGTGAGAATAGAGGGTTCACACTAATATGACAAGCACACTCGAATGGGCATGTTAATATGATTTGTTTGCAAGAATTGAGGGTTTGCAAATACATATTAATATAAATAATTTAGTAAGTAGATATGAATATTCTGTAATATGCATTTTTTTTCTTCTTCGAGTTTAATCAAGAAAGCCGAGTGTTAGGTTAGCTACCTACATGATGATCGTCCTGAGGACGTGCGTACACGAGGACGTGTACGTTGTCAGGATGGTCGAGTGTTAGGTTCAATAAATTATTAACAGAATTTTGTATGTTTTAAAGAAAAGAGGTTTATATGTTTATGAAAAGAGGTCCGGTTACATCGCAAACTTTTTATATGTTTATGAAAAGAGGTTCAGTTACATCGCAAACGTTTGGAGGAAAAGAGAATAAAAGGGCGGGAATCTTGATTGAACTCTAGATGGACACGGACGTGTGAAAAAAAGGGATTTAAAGAATTAAAGTAAGGATTCAAGTGTAAGAATTAATTAATAATAAGGTAATTATAACGATATAAAGTTTATATATCTTTATGTTAAATTCAAAGGAATGTCTGTTATGTTCATGTAATAAAATGTGTGTGTAAATATATTATGTTTTAAAGTATACAGTGGTTTTATATATTCAATTACCCATGGAATAGAATGGAAGTAGCTTCATTCGGTTACAATAGAAACCTAAGTTTGGATACGCTTTGGCGTTTTGATGTCTTTCCGGAAGCCTTGCCAGATGGTCACAGCATTTTTTATGTAAAGTGTATCAATCTACTTAGTTTCAGTTGAAAAGTCAAATATACATAGTTAAGAAGCTAAACCTAAGGCATGGTTTAATCTATACGCATGATTTGCTGTTCAATGTTAAGACGATATGCATGTGCATAAATAGGCTTTAGAGGCGCTCCTGAGCTATAATTACTTTAGCTCAAACTCCTTACCTGTATCCATTCTATAACCATCTTCGCGTACGACGGAGTGAACTGCATGACGTGGTTGAAGGAGAGGCCCTTCATGTCGAAGATGCCGACCACGCCGTTCACCTGCGTCTCGGGCTCCGACATGGCGGCTTCGAGACCCATGAGGGTACCACGGAAGACGTCACGCAGATGAACTTCGCGGGGGTTCCATTTTTCTGAGGGAAAAAAAATCACAATAAATTGAGATGTAAGCTATCCTATCTTTCAAGTTGGATCAAATTGCACACGGCGTGTAATCTTTAAAATCAGTTCAGTAGTTGAGTCTATCGTGGACAAACAACGTGACAAGTAATTTTTATATAATAAAGATTTATCAAATAATGTATCACTACGGTAAAGTAAGAATTAGCCTGTATTTTCCCAGTGCGAAGTAAAGTCCTCCTTTGCCCTTGAGGGTAGAAGCATGAAAAGGATTAACCTGCAATATCCTAATACTGAGCAAAGGCCTCTTATCTCATTGGGAATAGTACCTAGTACAATATAAGGTCAAGTCATGAACGCTTAAAACAGGGTAACAAAACAAACGTTCGATTGAAGCTCAGAATACGTCAGTAGGATGGCGGAATAATTTGAATAAATGTATTAATCTACTTTAGAACATAATTAGGTATTTCATTTACTGAAAAAGAAACAGGAGGAGAAACTAAATATGATGGGCAAACTAATTCAAATTTAGTAAAATAGATACTCGTAATCTTACGATAAAAAGTTTCCACACAAAACAGATTGTAATAGTTAACAAACTGGATTTTTTAATGTGAATGACATAAGAAGTTATTGAAGTATTTCATCAGATATACAATGAAATCGGTCGAATACCGGTTTGACGCAAAATATAGAAACACTACAAGTTACCATAAAATTGGTTAGATACAGTATTTACAAACAACATGACGTATTTCTAAGTACGTTAAGTCGGTCATCCGAACATTTAATTGTTAAATGTTATTATTTTACCTTAAAAAAATTTATGGTTAGTATGTAGTTATTTTTTCTTATCTAAGGTTTTTTATTAGAACACGAGTGTAACAAATTACTCGCTCGCTCGCGTTCTAATGAAATATCCTACCATACTAATATTACCTATAAATGCGAAAGTTAGTGAGGAGGGAATGTATGTTTGTTACTCATTCACGAAAAAACTACCGAGACGGATTTGGAAGAAACTTTACAGTAATATAGGTTATACATCAGAATAACACATGAGATACATTTTATCCCGTAATTCTCACAGGAACGGTTACAACGCGGGTAAGACCGCGGGGCGCGGCTAGTAGGAAATAAAAATAAAATATCAATAACCTATTTATAAGAATGAATTAACACCGCATCGTTTAACTTGTTTGTGCTAATTTATAATTACCATTATCTATGATACTACTGTCCATAACTCATTTGATAACCTAATTGAATTATGAATCATATAAAGACAGTCTGTTCACAGTGCATATCTCTGAACTTTAACCAATGGAATTGGTGAAATCGTTAGTTACATACGAGAATAGTTCCATTTTAATTGATATTTGAAGTTGGCAAGCGTTGATAGCGAATTCTAGCAGCGCCCCGCAGTTTTACCCGGGTTTGGCCTGTTCCCGTGGGAATTTCGGTGTGAAAAATAGTCCATAACCTTTATGTTGAACGTGGCTATCCGTTACAAAAAGAATTATTCAAATCGTATTGATGCTTTCTGAGATTAGTGCGCTCAATCAAATAATCAAAAATCAAACTATTTAGCTTTATAACATTAAAATAGATTAACTATATAATATGTGTTGCTACTAAAGTAGCTTCAGTTGTGTGAACCGGTGTTGCCTATTACCCAACTCATCAGTTTAGCGACTTCTGAGATAGTGAGTGGAAAGTTTTGGACTTATAATTTGCCGAACGATGAATAAAAAATGCGACTCGTTATATCGGTGAATGAACTGCGCTGGTTAAGTGCAAGGTTTGAATATTTGTATGAAATGTATTTAAGCCGAATACTTAATAAGGCTTTAGTTTAGATTGAGATGGCGAATTCTAGATACAAAGATTTAAGACTTACTGCTCGTAGCTTATAAACTCACTCACTGTCAACGTTGCTTCACATTATAGGCCGTAACTCACAAAATAAAAAAAAAACTCGATTCAGCGAGTTTACAGATGTTTAGAATTATTATTCCGTACTCCTACAGGAGCGGGTACAACTCCGGAAATACCGCGAGCACTTGTGGAGGCTTTCCTTGTCTATTATACAGTATACCTATATATCTACTAGCAGCGCTGCGTAGTATTACTCGCATTGTGTCAGTTTCCGCGGGAATTTCTGAATAAAAAATAGCCTATTACCTACCCATTGAATGTAGCTATCCATTACAAAAAGAATAATCAACATGAGATTGATATTTTCTGAGATTAGCGTATTCAAAAAACTACAGAAAACTTCAACCTTAAAATAAGTATTTAATCTTACCTCCAGATTCTATGAGTAAGATTCGCCTTCCGTGCGCGTCCCTGGGTGCTAAGATGGAGACCACGCCTTGTTCGAAGGGCTTTCTAGTGTTTGAAGGGACGAGGTCCACGCAGTAGTCCTTGTATGTTACCCGGAATTTGTAGAAGTCTTGTATCTGGGAACATTTAGGATATTATAGTCACATAGTTTATTTAGGCAAGTTCCACTCGCAATTGAGCTGTTTGTGACTTCGTCGTATAAGCGTGCGCTTATGAGTGTGTGCGCCTGTTAATCAGAACGTAAAAATCAGTGCCGTCAAGAAAGAAACAAATTAGTTCCATACGCCAATAATATACTTCGCCCTATATGTAGACACTTGGCAATCGTTTCACTTTTTTTTGTTGTTTAATGTGTAAGAGGACTAATTATGTCCAATTACAATCAAATTAACAGCCTCCGTGGTCTTGTGGTTTGAGCGCCCGGCTCACGACCCGGAGGTTCCGGGTTCGATTCCCGGTGGGGATATCTCACAAAAATCTCTTTGTGAGACTTTCCTCAGTTTGGTTAGGGTATTGCAGGCTGAATCACCTGATTGCTCGAAAAGTAAGATGATTCCGTGCTTCGGAGGGCACGTTAAGCCGTCGGTCCCGGTTACTTTCTACGGATAGTAGTCGTTACTTGAGCCATGTCAGAGGCCTTTGGCGGCTCAATAACTCTGACACCAGGATTGGTCAGGTTGGTCATCCACTCGATGAAGAAGAAGACAATTATGTAATATGTTGTGTTGATATTGAAAAGTGTGGGTACTTAGTAAAATTCAACAACAACCTACAAGTACGATTTCTCGTAAGTAGTTACTTGCAAATCGCGTGAAATCCTATCATATTATTTTGGCTTCTTAGCAATAAAAAAGATTGAATCGCATATTACCTTCTTGAAAGCACTCTCCGCGTAAAACTTGCACGGTCGTAAGAACTTTAAGAGAAAGTCGTCTTTTTCCGATGGAATGTAAAGTGTCGGGTCACCTAAAACATACATGGTAAGTATTAACCTAAACAAAATATTGCACTTTTTACAAATAATATTTGTTGGAAAGTTTTGTTTTGCGCTAAGAATACGTTTTAATGCATTCTAGAACTAGCAGCGCCCCGCGGTTTTACCCGCGTTGTGTCCATTCCTGTGGGAATTTCGGGATGAAAAATAGCCTATAACCTTCCCGCTGAATGTAGCTATCTATTACAAAAATAATTATCAAAATCAGACATGTAATTTCCGAGATTAGCTCGAACATACAAACAAATAAACTTACAAATTTTACCTCTTTATAATATTAGTATAGATATCTATTCTGATCACAGAAGCTCATTTCATAAACAGATACCTCTCAGTTTAAATCAAAGTAAGCTTTGGATTAATAATTAATTAATTAATCATATTTGTGCATACGTCACGATCCTTTGTGATTTTTTCGTAAGTGTAATCGGAGCTTTATCTATTGTATGTTATTTAATTACTAGCGGCGCCCCGCGGTTTTACCCGCGCTGTGCCCGTTCCCGTGGGAATTTCGGGATAAAAAAAATAGCCTATAACCTTCCCGTTGAATGTAGTTATCCATTACAAAAAGAATTATTCAAATCGGTTCAGTAGTTTCTGAGATTAGCGCGTTTAAACAAACAAACAAACAAACAAACAAACAAAACAAACTCTTCAGCTTTATAATATTAGTATAGATGACAAATTATACAATTAAATGTTCTGAGATTAACATCTACAATTGCAAGAAACACTCATCTTTTGCAATGTGTTTTGTTGTATTACTATGTACCTGTTTGAGCAGGAACGGCTGAAAATGAGCCTGAAACACAGGTCTACTAGTTTAGGTGTTAATAAGCTTTTTGTATAGAAAATTATTAATTAAAAGGTCATTGATGATATTTCTTAGTATTTATTAATTATCTTCTTAAACTTTACAATACACACAATCACACAATACATATTTCACGGACGCCATGACAGAGAGAGCGATATTTTATCTAGTCTATCTATCTCGAGATGTGTGTTGCCATATCTTAACAAAAATAAAGATAGGTAGGTATACAAATAGTTTAAAGTTGAGAAAATTTTCTAAAAGATTTAAATTTCCGTACAAGTAGGTCATGTACAGTAGGTAGTAGTAGGCTTTTTGTATGCATCATTATTATTTTATCCTATTAATATTAAAGAAAGAACCTATGCGTTAGGTTCGTGCAGAACAATGTTTATTAACCAAATCCAAAAAAGTAGGTTCTGCATTGGGAAACTTTTTTTGTAATGAATTCCGTCAACGTCATATCACGTTCAAGAAGTCCCTAGATAATGCATTTATACTATTTATATATCTTCAAGTTAATATGTTTGCACAACTAGTTAGAATTATGTTTAATTGACACCTAGTCGAAGCAAAGCGATTAGGTTTTATATGACTACTAGCAGCGCCCCGCGGTTTTACCCGCATTGTGCCCGTTCCCGTGAGAATTTAGGGATTTTATTATACATATAAACCTTCCTCTGGAATCACTCTATGTATTTAGGAAACTGCATCAAAATCCGTTGCATAGTTTTATAGATCTAAGCATACATAGGGTAGGGACAGACAACGGAAACCGACTTTGTTTTATACTATGTCGATGCGTTTTTCTATGGATTCAACAATGTAAACGTCTAGGTTCAAGGAAAAACTGTTGCAAACATTAGTTTCATATTAACTACTATCTAATCTGCGTTTAGTAACTATGATTGAGACTGTGGTATATTGGTAATGAACCTACATTGTTGTTGAGGGTCACGGGAGCGATTCCCGCTCAGGGTCTTTGTCTGATGGGCATACATAACTGTGTCAATCGGTGTTTGTAGAGTTAGTCATACAATCGCATCCATATTTTTATTCTTCTATATCGAGAGACCAATCCTGGTGTCAGAGTTATTGAGCCGCCAAAGGCCTCTGTTTTTTATTAATAACTTAGTATACACCGTGGTTTCACCTGCTTTTAGAAAACCTTAAAAATATAAGAAATTGTGATCTAATCGACTTCAAAATTCATGAATTAACTACAAAATCTATATAAATAAAAATGAATCGACGACAGAACGACTGCACCAAATTGGATAATTATTCTTTTTTTGCGAGTTTATATAAGAAAATAAGGAAAAAAAACTCAAAATTCCCACTGGAACGGGGGCGCAGCGGTTGAGATAGTTAAGAATAGAAAACAAAATTACGAAAAATTTTGAACTACTCAAGTTAATATGGGTGATTAATAATGCATTTCTATCTACCACCTTATTCCGGGCTACCACGGTGCTTTTTTCATTAAACTAAGTTGTAAACCAGGCAGTCAGAGGCTAATAACTGCGGGATTTTACAGACTGTTTACCTAAGTACTGGTTAAGTATATGGTTTTAATAGTCGTAGAGTATTTCGTACTCATAACCGATCTCGGTACGAAGGTCTTTAAAACCCGATTTCTACAATTAAACCCAGACGAATTAATTTTATTGCAAGTCACCACAATGTTGTCTTGCGTGAAATTACTGCTGTGTTAATGGACTGCCTGAAATCAGATGTTAGATACAGTGTATCTAATTGTTATCTGGAGGTGGTACCGGCCATTTTGATAGTCTATACTCGTACTAATATTATAAAGCTGCAGAGTTTGTTTGTTTGAACCCACTCAGAAACTACTCAGAAACTACTGGTCCGATTTGAAAAATTATTTTTGTAATGGATAGCCACATTCAACAGAAAGATTATAGGCTACATTTCATACTGAAATTCCCACGGGAACGGGAACAAGGCTGGTAAAACCGCGGGCCGCTGCTTGTACATAATATTTTTTTAAGCAAAATAGCAACTTCTGCCCTTGAAACTAAGTATGTATTACAATCTATTTTTGAAATAACTTAACAACGGGACAATTCTATAATGTCTTTCATATACGGAAATATGTTTTTAGAAATGGGTCCGAAACGAAGTGTACTGTACTGTTATGTAATTGAATAGTAGCAGCCTCCCTCGATTTAGAAGTCAGCTAAAAATTAAAACCTCATCGCCGTATGTTCGCGGTAATCTAAAAAGTACTGAATGGATTTTTAAGCATAGTATCTTAAACATTATTTTGAGTACATTAATGGTTCGAGCACATTATGCCGGGCCGCAGCGGGGCGGAGCGGGCCGCAGCGCAGCGCAAAATGTTTACCTAGCACATTACTGACGGGCCGGGTCACAGTGCATTGACGGATTTTGAGCTCAGTGTACTGCCAGAATTTGCATGCAACTGTACGTTATGGATAGCTCTGACGAAGAACTTTCTTTTATAATATCAAATAAACACGTGCGCGCGTGCGCACCAATCCGCTAGCTATAGCACACTGTTGACGGGGCGCAGCGGGGCGGGGCGGGCCGCATCGCACGGACGAGAATCCGCCTCGCATTAATGCGAGCCGCTGCGGCCCGGCACAGTGTGCGATAATTCTATACAAATTGTATTAAAGCGATTTGAGCGGATTTTTGCGCTCCGCCCCGACACGCTGCGGCCCGGCATAATGTGCTCGAACCTTTAAGTGTATAAAAGCGCACCACAGACATAGTGCGGGGGTCCGACTCTGGCCCGCAACGCGTCAGTGTGACACCTGTCATACGAATATAAGGAATACAACGTAAAAGAAATTGTATAGTTTTAGAATTGTGCCTTTAAATTACGAACAACAAAATATGAGCTAATTAGTATCTGTTTAGTAACGTTATGACAAAATTCGAATAATTTATGATTGCCAACTTTTGTTTGCAATATTAACTAATTGGCCCCTTAATATGCATGACATAATAGGTCTTGAGATGTTTCATATGTATTAGTGTTGCCTTATGTTGAATGATTTAATTAACACATGGGTAATTTATATGTTATGACAAGCTTAAGTAATAAACAATGAATACCTTAGTGATGGGTATCTAATCGTAGGTTACCTGGTACCTAAGTTACCTTTACCAAAGTGCTAATAAATATTTTACTACACCTAATAAAAAAATAACTAATTGTATTTAACATATGTATTTATTTGTATTTCACATATTATGTATATGTTCTTGGGCGAAACCAGTTTCTTAGTTATTGCAAAAGCAATATAATTTAACGGTCATTTTTACCTTTTAAAAGTTCTCTCAACTCTTTAAGAGCCTGCTCTACAATCTCCGGTGTTTCTCGAAGCTCCTTCTTTGCTTTCTCCAAGGCCTTGGGATTTGTGAGGGGTCTTCTTTCAAGCTCTATCTTATTGTCACCCCACATAACGTAGGGTGTCCCATCACTGCCTATTTGTAATTCCATTTTTGAATGTGATATTTATTATTCAAATTTTTTTTATTCCCCCTTTTTATATCGACAATAAAACCTCTTTGTGATAATTGAAAAGAAATTTCTTAAAAAGAGATTGTATGTATCTGTCTGGAGATTCAATTTAGTCCAGCATCCCACATTGGAACGGCCGATACCTAATTACTATTGTTAAAGTACAATTGTCGAACGTCAACTGAAATATTGTTTCACTGATTACGATATCACGTTATCCACTACACTTTGATTATTGATAATTATTTGTTTTTTATTAATTTCGTGTTTATTTATCAGTTATCAGTCGGTTTACAGTTACGACGGGTTTCTTGTGTCGCGGTGGTGATTGGACTGCGCGGGCGCTTCTTAGCGGTACGCTCATTGGTACTCGTACCAGTTGTCGAAACCGAAGCCTCTCACTTCGGTAGTTTTGTTGTGAAACTTTCCGCCATACTTAGTACTTACTACAAGATTTGCTCTAGATAATGTTAGTACAGATAATAATTGTCATTATATTAGTGGCAGCTCGGACATTAGATAAAAAAGTAAATTAGACTCTATATTATATTAAACTAGCAGTGCCCCGATGTTTAATCAGTTTTGTATACATTCCCGCGGAAATTTCGCGATTAAATATATCCCATTTGTTATTCTGATGTATAACCTATATTACTATAGAGTTTCGTGCAAATCCATTCAATAGTTTTTGCGTGAAAGGACAACAAACATACCATCTATTGTCACAAATGTTCACATTTTGATTTTTAATATTACTAGCAGCGCCCCGCGGTTTTACCCGCGTTGTACCCGTTCCCGTTGGAATTTCAGGATGAAAGTAGCCTATGACCTTCCCGTTGAATGTGGCTATCCATTACAAAAATAATTTCTCAAATGGGACCGGTAGTTCCTGAGATTAACGCGTTCAAACAAACAAACTCTGCAGCTTTATAATATTAGTATAAATGAAATAAATAATAGAGACAGGTCTTGAATCTAACATCGTTTCGATGTCTCCCTCGCCTAGGCGTCATGGTAAGTTATACCTTTAAACATTATATTGAAGGCACACTATTACGTGCTATTACATAGTTGCTCAACTCACATTTATGGTTACATTCGTTTCGCTATACAAACTTGACTTCATTTGATCCCGTCTAACAACTTTTTTGTTCAACCTTTTTTGATCTGACTCTCTTGTGTTTTTTTAAGCTCAATGATGATAAGCTCGTGACACACGTAAGTAGTACGGTTGTGGCCCACTGCGGGGGAGTGTGACACCTTTCATACATAGACGAGGAATACAACGTCACGCGACCCGCAACCGCACCGCACCCGGCCCGCGCCGTACTAAGTGTCTTTCGCTTTAGTTTGTACCAAGGAGGTGAATACTGACAAATTAAGAAGGCAATGACCTATTGCCAAAACTAACACTGCTCCGCGGTTTGTGGCTTTGGAATCTGCGTTGTTCCTTTGTACATTTCCGTGTAAATTTTGGACTCAATCAAAGTCTGAAATCTTAAATAGAAAATCAAAAATGTCGGCACCGATTACCACCGATATCGGTCTCCGATAAAAATTGTTTATTCAAATGTGTACTTTATTCTGCACCAAATAGGATACTATTTAAAACGAACGTCATTTGTTTTTTAAACATATTTAGCCGCTAAATAAACTAAAGAATGTTTATGCAATGCACCCTTATTCTGCTGGGAATTGATTTGCTAAATTCACTAACATAAAAACTAATTACATAACAATTTAGATAACAATAGACAACTAATTGTTTGACATAAGGAGTCGGGATAATAAACATTAATTAAGTACATTTGTATTCATAGCAACGTGTAATAAATACTTATGAATGTAATGTATGATAATCATGGAAAAATAAAACAATGAGGACGATATTGAAATACTCCTACCAAAAATGTTATAGCAATATAATAAAGTGTGATTGCTCGTTGATTTTTAATAGGTACTTTAATTTTTTTTGCGATTTGCTATCGCCTTTCAATAAGGAGGCTATTGCTCCCACTTCCACAATATATTTAATAAAAAAATACTTAATTTTCACGTCTAAATATTTCATCCCAGAGTCCGATCACAACAAAACGTCTAGCACACATGCTCAGAGACGTCAAATGCTTCCATAGTTGAGATTTAATAAGTGATTTTGACATGTAATACTTATATGAAAAATTTCATCAATTAGTTAAGTGTCGACTTAATGAACATCTCTCAGTGACTGTAACAAACTTGTTTGTTTGTGAAAGGCTAAAGATTTCAGAAACTGTTATATTAGTCTCACTAGACTAAAGCGTATGTCTGAAAGGGACAAAGCATTTAATAAAATGCTGTTATTGAGGATTTATGACAAGGCCTATGAAGAAATTATTGTCTATGAAGGAAAGGAAAGTAGGTGTAATAAAAACCTATTGCTACACTTTCAATAATATTCGATTTATTTTATAAAAAAATGTCTACAATTCAATTCCAATATCTAGTAACATTGAGCAATTAAATTCAGGTTTGTTTTTATTGTTATAATTTACAAACGCCAAAATAGCATTGTTTACGTTATTTCAATGGAAATTCATGAAAGTTACATAACACCATTTCTATTTTAAAAATGGAAAATAGACAATGCGTCATTTTTAAAGAACGTTACACACTGGAATAACGCAAGCATTTTTTTTCTTTTCTCAACCAAAAAGCACGCGTTTTTTTTCTTTGTCAACCATATTGCTTATTGGCGCTTATTTCCAATACGTGTTGAACTTAACGCGTAACTTAAAATATTTTTTGGAATGATTTTCGAAGGCACACAATATCACAATAGTTATAATATTATTCCGGTTATAAAGTAAATAATTGTTATTGGGGGCTGATGAAACCAAAAACTAAAATAGTGTTTTTTTTTTGCCAGATCATAAAGTATGTACCATGACAAGAAACAGTCAACAGAAAATTGCGCAATTTTGATCAATTTTAGTCTCTTAATCACACGTGACACGATCAATTCAAACGATATCGAATAAAATATAATTATGCGTTATTCCTACAGGTTTTGACAAAAATGTCTTTGAAATTCGAAAAAATTACGTCTTTTCATATTAAAGTAATCGTCAATATAAAATAGGTATGTATTTTACGTAGGTACGTTCAATAACTGGTCCCAATAGCAACCGTTTCATCAGTCCCTATAATTTGAGCAGACCCATCGCATGCTACACGCGACGTTCGATATACTTCCAACTAAATATTAAATTGAGACTTATAATATCAAATTATTTGGTAAAAAACGTATCTACATTTGGTGATTATGGTACATAACTGGCACCTTGCATTTTCACAGCCATAGTACCGATACGCGAGTTAAAATATAGCTTTGAAAACCATCGGCTTAACATAGAGTTTTGTATAAAACTAGTTTTATTAAAATCTCCGATGTCGGCTCGCTACTACAATAGGTTACTAATATACTAAAATCTAAATAAATATAAGTACCAAACTAACTAGTTTCCATTTAAAACATGTCATGAAATTCGCTCACACTTATTTATGCAACTGTATTTGCGTTTTTAACGCGATGAGAACGCACTTTAAAAACGCAAATGCAGTCAAATCTTTATGTTCTAGATTCCATACAAATCTCAAATGCTTATAACGAACCCTTACATTAGTTAACTATACATGTTCAGCTTAGTTTTGAAAACATTTTTATGCAAGCTGCCGTACCAATGGCTATGCATTTCATATTGACAACTGACCACATATTTACCACACAATGTATAATTAAAGTTCGAGATTAACATAACAAATATTATAAAGTAAAAAATCTTTAAAAATGAATAATAATTATAAATAATTTGTCTTTTTATTTGTATCATTCACCCTCCTTAGCATACTCTCTATAGCTCACATTCCGAGAGAACCATAACATGATATACTTAGTCACAATCACTATATTCCTATAATAGTCCAAGTACTATTTCAACTTCATTTGATAAAGCAGCTGTTTCATAAACCCATGTGACGTCACAAATTCATACTACATATATTGACATTCCACCCATCTTTACTAAATATATGACGTCACTTAAAACTAATGACATTCAGCTAACTTCCAAAACCAGTTTAGGAAGACGAAAGCGTTACTCTATCAAACAAAAAACTTAGCTTAATTAAATTGTCTTCGCTGCACTGCAGGGACTATTTAAGGACCTTCACATTGTATACCTTATGACGGTGAGACAAGATTCCTTTTGGCCATATCACGAAATTATTATATTCTTATAAGGTGTGTTATTTCTCACACAAGAATTCTAAAGCGCTTCCTTCCTTCGCTTCGCTTAATTCGCTTACCCAGTCGCTCAACTCAGACCAATGTGAAAGGTCCCTCAATCTAAGAAAACTACATCTAAATATGGCTCCTGAAATGCAAGTTACGTGTCCTTGGTGAACCCGTAAGAGTTCCAGTTGTTTATGTGGGGTAGGATCTCGTTGATGACGGGGTACCAGTCGGCCCCGGAATAGTCAATGCCGTTGAGCTCACCGCCATAGTCTGAAGGCAAGTGGCTCGGCTCCAAGTACTTGTGTAGGCTGGACATCTTCGTGCCGTGGAAAAAAATCTGCAAGCAAAAAGGTTGTCTTATGAAGGTCTTATATTTTTAGAAATGTTTAACTGGTTGAAATGAATAATGAAGATTTTATTGTATTTTTTTATTATTATTTAACTTGGTCTTTATTATTTTCCTATATTTCTCTCATACTATCAAGAAGTAAATACATGAGCCACCTATGTAAATCTCGAATATAGATTTTGCTTTACAGCCAGTCAAAAAATATACAAATAAACCTTTGTAAATTGATTTATCCTCAGACTGTAATCAGTTGCATACAAAAGTGTTTGGGTTTAGACAAGGTCAGAGATTGCGTTATTCCATTTTGTTATTATTTGAATAGCATCGCGTGACTACCGACCGACTACCTTATATTCTGTTCCGTAAATTACCTTGTCTTTGTGGTGAGTTTAAAATAACCCATAAATAACCGAACTAAGGGTGAGTTCCCATTGAAGCGGCGCGGTGCGGAGTTTGACCAATCACAGCGCATTGGGATCCGCACATCTCCGCTCCACTTCAATATAAACGCACCCTAAAGGATCCTAACATATAGATTGAGCTTATTTACAGGATACCAGTGAGTTCAATAATACGAAAATGACTCACATACTCGAACTCTTATGTCAAGAAGTTCGCTACTTCGCTTTAATACTCGCTTAATATTGCGCGGTACTCGCTTAATATTGCGCGATACTCGCTTAATAATGCGCGATATTAATTGACGCGATGATTCATCAAAAGATTTTCATTTTGTTAGTTTGAACGCGCTAATCTCAAAAACTACCAATATTCGATTTGAATAATTATTTTTTTAATGGATAGCCACATTCAACGGAGAGGTTATAAGTCAGATAAAGGATATTTGTTATCCCGAAATTAAACACGGTATTGCTGATATTTAGAAAATAGTTCGATAAGAAATGTAAAGGCAGTCTTGGGTCTTGCCTATAAAGTACTAGGTATTTCATCTGTGGCTTATTTGTCGACTAATTGTTAAACTCAACGTATAATAGATCTTTATTTAACTTTATGAATAGAAGTAAACTGTTCATACGCACGAGAACAAAAGCTTCAAACGAAGTGGTTAAGAAAACATTTTATTCGCAACAAAGGCTGTTGTTTGGGGACATTCAACTTCTAAAGTGTGGTCGACAAATAATGCCGAGGTTTACTCATAAAATAAATATGTGGACGTTTGTTATTTATTTATGTCTGGGCGGATGTAAGTACCTAAGGGTGGTATTAAACGTGATAATGGTGTAGTGGATTGTCAAGACAGCGACTCGGGTTCAATTCTCGGCTCAAATTTTTGTAGGGTTATAGGAAACTATGTACTCGGATTTGAGATAACTATCCCGCCGTAGGCAACCGTAATCGGTTTATTCTTAAACTACAGTTACTGATTATTTTGTTTCTTTTTGTTGTTATTATATCACACTAAGCTCACCAGCTCACCATCGAAATGGCAGACATAATAAAATTATAGCCCACAGAATATCATGAGATGAATGAGTTACAATACCCCCGTTCCGGCACATTGGCACCACTACGCCCTGACCATAAACAAACATAAAGTAACTCACTCTGTTCTGCAGCTTCGACCTGATGAAGGGCTTGAACATGGTCCAGACGACGTTGAAGATCATGGGCTGCTTCACGAAGTGCACCTCCTTGAGGCGCAACGGCATCGCGTCCTGGATGAAGGTCAGCAGCCTCTTGGAGAAGCTTGGGGTCAGACCCATTGTCTGGAACAATAAGGTATAGTGTAAGATACAGTATACGTGCCTACTGAGGAAGGAAGGGCCATAAGAAAACCTACACCGGTGAGGCATAGTACTTAGTTGTTATTAAAGTCACTTATAGGAAGGTAGAACCTGCAATACATTACTAGAATACTAAGCTTCTGTATACTTTCGTTTACCGACGGATCTAATAACTCGCCCGTATAATGTTTAGATTATACCTATAGGTAGATCATTATAGCATTTGGTTCAGATTCTTCTAACAATCGTGTTACTTAAAGTAATTCCAAGTACATTTCGCTGCAATTGCGTGATAATTAAGTATGTTCTCATACAAGGTGTTCTACACACGAACACAAACTAAACCATTTGCTTCAATCGACCTACTTACCTGCGGCTGACCACGGAGGTCGCAGCGAGTATCGGGTTAAAACCTTGTTGGACTTCAAAGAGCATAGATAAACTAAACCTCTTTTGTTTACAAAAGTTGAAATAGGTTCAATATTTGAGTTCTAGATTCAAACGCTTTCCACAAAAATGAAACGCTGTGGAGTGAGAGAGCGCTAATATAACAACTTAGTTAGTTAATAGACCAAATACACAGTAAATTAATTAGCTAACTTATAGCAAAATTTTAAACGTATGTAATTAATGTGGATGTCCGATATAAAGTAAGTACGTAAAATAAATTAGTTGATGGCGAATAGGAAGCCTTATTCTTAAAGATACACTCGCATAGGTTAATTTTTTTCTTATTTTAATTCAAGTATAGTAAGTATCGGAATTTCCGAAACTGTTTTCTAAAATTTCCGATCAGTAATTTTCCCTATCACGGCTGTCCTTAAACAAGAGGAAAACCCATTTCCTTCGTCCGACACAAAGAACGGATGTTAGCGTTGAATATCGTTCGAGTGACAACAAGTATTTGACGACCAAATTTGGAATATTTGAACATTCTTGGCCAAAGTAGGTAATTACTTGAAGTACGAACCTTCATTAACTGTACGTAGTTTTAAGATGAAATAAAGTACGTAAACTAACTATTAGGGATTGTCTCCTTGTCAATACTGAAAACAAGGCATTCTTTATCTTAATACAAAATAGTACCTATACCCGTAGAAATTCATACACGGTTCATTCGAACAAAACTAAGCTTTAAGCTTGTATTATGGAATCTAACCACCTGATACCTTAAAACACAAATACTTTATGAGTATTATTGATTTAAAAGCATCGTGATAAAATTGCCAGCTGCTTAAAAATACATAAACAAACCATAAACAATATTATCATAGAAGTATATTTATAATATTATCAATTACCTATTATCGTGGCGTAGTTTTACTGAGCAGTGTTAACTTATTGCGATTGTAAAGCAACGTGTAGCTCAGTCGCTACTTGGATTTGTGGCCGATAATGGCATTTCCTATCCTAGCGCTACCGTGCCTCGGAGGGTACGTTTAATTAACGGTCCCGGTTGTATCAATTGTTAGACCATGTCGGAGGCCTTTAGGCGGTCTAAAAACTGCGACAACAAGGTTGCCCACTAATCTACTCGATCTTACTTATAGAAGAATTGCACTCATTATGCATGCAATGAAACTATTTACGACAAGGTAATTTAAAGTGTTTATCAATAAGATTAATGCGTGGACTATAAGGAAGAAATTAGGACACTCCTAGAATTGTAAACAATGGTGCGGATCGTTGGTGGAGCGCGTGAGTTCCCTTGAACAATCCGTAGAGCTACATTTTCCTCAGAGCCAATCGTAATACAGTACAGAATACTAATTAGCTAATGATCAAATTATTTAATTAATTGCACTTTAATACCTGTTTGAGTTAGGTAAGGTAAGGTAAGTACCAGCTAACTACCTTTATATTCAACTAACCGCGAACTTGAACCCGCTTCAAAGGAATTTCGGAATAAAAAATATCCTCTTAACTTTCCCCTTGAATATGGCTATCTATTACAAAACGAATTAATCAAATCGGACTGGTGTTTCCTGAGAGTATCCGTGAACGTAATTTCAATTCAATTTCAAAAAAGTTTCATCTATATGTGAAAAATTGCTTTCTCATTCTGTTTCTAAGCTTTTTATTACCAAGTGAACAGATAGACTCGAGCAGAATTACTGTATTAAATACTAGTACTTGTAATACGAGTATACTAATCACTGATAACTGATAATAGCGGACAACTGCAAACCATTCGATAAGATAATTGTATCCTGTCCGCAATATCCTGCTTTGAACGAATATTTTTATTTTTTAAGCGATTATCAGTGTACACTTCATCCGGAATAAAAGATCCTCTGTAACGGTTGCATTCCATCGTTAAAATAACAGTATTCTATAAAATTCAATACTTTTCATCCGTAAAGTTATAATGGGTATAAAATCTTAGATAACGTGTATGATATAAATATTTTCGAATTTTCTAAATAATACGTTTATAGTTTTTATACTGCGACTTTTTTTATTAGTAGTAGTAGTATTAGTTTTTTGGGGGCCTTTCCCCTGGCCAGCAAGCATATGACTGAAGACATATCTCTCTTTCCGCTCTTCTCACTCTTTCCGGGAGATAATGTCTATCTAGAGCGGCAAAAATAGATAGCGAATACGATGAGAAAACCTTTGCCTTCAGTTAGGTACATGCTTGCCGGGCTGATCAACGATTTTAGGGGGGCAATGCCCACATGGTTTGTAACAAGTACTACTCGTACGTACTAAGTGCTACTTATGAACGGTAACTGCTCCTAACTAAGCCAAACCGTTGCACAACACACAAGTAGCAAAAACAAAGGAGCAGATTAACAACAAATTACTAGCGAGTGAGGAAGATAAACTATGTTATGTTTTCGTAATATTAAACAAAGATTATGAGTAACAATATTAGTGCAACGCGTTAAAAATACGTGCACACACACATAGTTCATAAGTTTACACACACATTCATAATTTACAAGTATTTGGGTACGCACACACGTACACATAAATTCATAGTTCACTAGTACATACTTAGACAAGTACCTACACACATTCATAATTTTAAAGTTTACGTACCTACATACACACACATACATAATTCACAAGTACTAAGGTACTTAGGTATTGGTGTTTATCTCTTTGTTCGGCTAACAAAATCAGGTAGCTTCACGTTTTCCTGCAATACTTGATTTACCTATACATATTACTTTAGCAATTAATTTATTATTGATACAAGCCTGTTTTGTATGGATTTGATTTAAAAAGCGGTAGTCACATATTGAAGATCGCAAACATTTTGCAATTTTGAGATCTATTGCAAAAAGAAAATTGTTGATAAATCGAGAAAAAACAAGTTTTCACTTTTTTCTAGTGTTATGTAATGTAGGTATATAAGAACACACTATAGTATTGACGCTGTTTACTCCGGAATTAAAATAAACAATAATTAGTTTAAAACGTAAAACTCTACTAGTGCTAACGTAAATAAGTAGATAAATATCTGTTTATTTATTAAACATGCTTATTTCTAATCGCTGTCCAAAGTTCGGTAACAACGATAAACATTTGCCATATTTCCACGCCGAATCATTGTTTTTTTTATGTCACTTAAAAAATACATAGACAAACATTTCGGATTCAACAAAAAAAAACAAAAGAATGAAGTCGTGACTAAAAACCATAGACACGCAGATAGGTCCAACTAATAACACTCCTCTTTGTAATGTGCTCTATGGGGTTAATAAAATCGATTTTTAAAATCAGATAATAAAAAAAAAGAAATCTTTGAATTTGCGATTATCGTCTTATAAAGTAAAAAATACCTTTTTTACGAAGTTAGACTTTAGTAGGCAAATACGAGTAGTTAACTAAACATTCTACATTATTATTAGCTTTGTTTGGTTCAAAACTTTTTGTTCGAGGAAAAATATTTCATAGTACTTTCTTACTAATTTCGCTACCTATTTATGTGTACCACTTAAAGTTGTCTACTCAGAAAATATCTTCCATATTAACATCATGTTTGTAAATAATAATGCAAATCCGAAACCGGTACAATATGATACGCAAATACTTAAGAAATGTTAATTGGACGCGTCATATAAACTATCACTTAATCTATGTTCTGCTAATTATAGAAACAAAACAAATGACAAGCTCTTCGACATTTGCTCTCTAAATACAAAAGCTGTATAAAAAGTGACATTTTAAAAATAAGATACCTAGAATCTAGAAAGATAAGAGAATCCTAGTGTCATCATAATGTAGTCGAAATGAAATACCTAGTAGTATAACACAATGTGATATTATATGGTATAATAGGCTTATGCCCAACAATGGGATGATACAGGGATGATACAATAACAGTAACAGTAATTATTATTTACATCGATTGTACTCTAGGTATTAAGTATCCGTAAAATAACAAAAGTAGATATGAATATACCTAAGAATTATCTGTTACATACCGGCATTGAGTTTATAAAAGTGAAGTCTTTAAAATCGTAGTTGTAAAGTATTACGATCTAATTGATAAATGCTTTATAACTAAAACACTGTTTTTAAAGTGTTTTGTCTCATTTGCTCTTTGGAAAATAGCGAATGACGGAAAGGGACAAACCCTTTGCTAGCTAAATTGCTGATAATAAGCGTGTTTGAATAAGGCCTCTAGCCTGTAATGTCCCAGTGGGGAAAGACCTCATACCTCAGTGAAGATATCAGTACGGAAAGTAAGGAAGTGTTTAAATAAAGTATATTTTCCGAGCTTAACGTGTATCTACCTTCTTTGTCTCCGTACTGTTTGTTATTTTATCCAAACAAATTAAAATTCAAGGAAATAGACTCGATCGCATAACCAACAAGACTTCAGTGTCATTTGCAATTGAAAACAAACGCGCAAAATCTAATAAAATTAACACAATGACACACATTACCGCCTTTGTTCGTTACTTAGCCATTTCATAAAGAGAAAATAATTAGCAGTTGCATTGGTGCCAACAATTGAAAACAATCAGAATTGTACCTTATGTTGAAAGACATACGAGTGACGATAGGTTTGTGTAATGACCGTACGTTTTTACTCAATACTTGCATTTTAAAAACGCATTTCATTTTAATTAGCGTTCATAACATGACATAAAGTTTTTTACAACTGTTTTTTACCAGAAATTAACCACATTAATTTTGATCTCCTCAATATATAGGTCAAGTCCCAACTTCCTTTAAACGATTCAGATGACATCAAGATTTTTTTTTGTCAACTAAATAGGTAATTAAATAAAGTTAGTGGCCAACCCTGGTGTCGGGGGTTATAGACCGCATAAAGGCCTTCAACATGGTCTTACGACCGACTGCATACCGTGCCCTTCAAAGCACGGTAGCTTCAAGTTTTTCAATTAAGCAATTTGGATTTCAATAAAGCTGACCTAACTATGTATATTATTCAGGTTTTTTTAATCAGTCTTATCAATGATCATTGGCATATTTCGAGCTCATTCATAACATAGTTTGACACAAGTTTAGGTTATCCGTAAATGCGTAAAAGAATATAGTAGCAGAGCAGCAACGAGCAAAACAGTACATTCAAACTTTGCTTTGATACTGAGTGGTATTAAAATGGTCGAAATATATCGTATCACTTTAAAATCTAATCTTAACCAAATTGTTGAGTATCTTACCTGGGTCCAAGTCATTTTGTGGAAGTCCATGATGACGACAGTCCCTCGGACCTGCGACTCTGGCTCCAACATGGCGGCCACGTGGATCAGGTAGAACAGCCTGAACAGCTGGTCGGCAGACACCTTCTTGGGGTCCCAAGAACCTTTGGACAAAGAGGTTTGATGTTGCAGTGGCTTCTTTGTTTTGGTGTTTGTGCGTGTGTGTATTTGTCTTTAGAAGAAGAAGTAAGGTAACTGTGATAGATATAGCTCTTTAGCGAACCATGTGTGGTGCAAGTCGATTTTTAAAATGAGATCAGTCAGACGCAACATTTTTTTAAGTAACTATATTTTCACCTTTATCATTTTTGTTTATAGGGAAAAAATTGATTTCAGTCCATTCTTACCCTATCACTTTCATCTTTAAAAGGATGTTTTCTTAATGTAAAATTGACTATGTAGAAGAAGAAGCACTTTACTTTCCTCTTCAACAGACACTCACCTCCAACATTAACCAGGAGGACTCTCCGTCCCTTGTGGTCGCGTCCCTTCATCACGTTAGCCACATTATGTTCGAGGAAGGCTTCCTTCTCATGTTCAGGCAACAGACCTTCCAGCAGAGAAGCATTGTCACGTCTGAACTCTGCCGCGCGACGCATCTGAGAAGAAAAATAGGAATTAAGTCACTAAGTTCGAGTAAGTTATTGGCTATCCTTGGTGTAGGAGAGACCGCCTAAATGGAGGCCTTTAGGCGGTCTATCCATTTAATCGACCAGGACCGACAATTTAACGAACCCTCCGAAACAGGGTGGCGGTCAGAGAGAAATACCACTATCAGCCACCCATCCAAGTAGGAACCGAGCTGCATGCTGCTTAACAATCGCGATGAGTTAACATCGCTTAGTCAAACTACGCTACGACCACTCCTTTGAGTAAGAATAGTATTAGATAGAGTGCGATTCTGAATTGGTGGGAATCAATTGTGTTAGTATTTTAGGCTGTCCCACGGCTATGCAATAATGGGAAGTTACCTAAAATACTATCGATAAGCACGTACGACCCATTCCCGTGAGAATTACAGGAAAACAAATCTATTTATGATAAAATACGTGAGAATTACATTAAAGGCCTATGACTTTTTTCTTGAATGCTGTTTTTATATCATACATACCCTTACTCAGTTAGAAATGTCACGGTCCATATATACTGTCATATGAAGTGAAATGTCAAAATGATATTAGAATATTCCCGCATTCCCGCCATGTTTTTTTATTGGTTAGGATTACTTAGCTTTCTCCTTACTGAAAGTTTGTCCAAAATCAGTATTACCATAGGAATTACATTCCAGAGAAAGGTAAGCAAAGCAAGTACAACTTGTTGCTACACATAATTTTAATACAAGCTGTTATCAGTGGCCTCGCTCTACCACTTTCACGATAATTACTGTATGGATCTAGATGTTCACCTCGAAGTGAGGTAAATGAGGTAGACCAATGTGAGAAGTGCTTAGAAACTTCCTATGCGTTGGAGAGATATACCAAAAAACATTATGAGCGTTTAATAAACTCTCTATAACTAAGACACTGATAAAAAATATTTTTTCTCTTTTGCTCTTTAGGAAAAAGCTTATGGTCGGAAAGAGACAAACTATTTGATAGCTAGAACCTATAAGAGAATGCATGACTGCGCATGACACTACATCGAGTCCATAAATTAACAGAGAAATCTTGTATGTATATAATAGAAATCCTAACTAATATTATAAATGAAAAAGTAACTCTGTCTGTCTGTTTGTCACGCTTTCACGCCAAAACTACCGATTTGAATGAAATTTGGTACACAATTAGTCCAGAGCCTAAGAAAGGACATAACGGGTGAAACCGGGGAGCTCTGCTAGTAATAAATAAGTAAGAAAAATATTAAACGAAAAAAACTCAATAATGACCGATGCATGTAATAATGACAAGCCCGTTGGCACAGTAGCAGTGAGAGCGCTTACTGTGTCGGGGGTTGCGGGTTCGATTCCCGCCCGGAGTCAACAATATGTGCAGACATAGTTGTTGGCGACGATGTCTGGGTGTCAATTATATATTCTTATAAAGTATTTGTGTATGTATATGTAGTAGTATCAGTTTCCAGATTCCATAACACAAGCTTAGAGCTTACTTTGGGTCTAATTAACCGTGTGTGAATTTGTCCAGGTATATTTATTATTTAATGATACTAGATTATTTCCAAAAATGACAAGCAAACTATGTAAAACTTCATAAATCCGAGTACCACAACGGAAGCCACGTTCAAAACATAGCAAGCCCAATTAAAACACAATGCAACACACAGATGAAACAATATCCATCAGGTATAAAACGAAAATAATGACAATATGCAATAACATGTGCTCATGTTATCATAATAAGAATGAGTTTACACTATCAGTAACAATGGCGATTCTGTCCGTTCTGAGCTCCTGACAATGAAAACTACAGTCGAACAAGTAATTTAATATATTATTACTGATTCTTCGTTACGTCTTATACACGTGGTCTTACGGAGGAAAACATCGTGGGGAAACTCACGGTTTAGAGCAGGTTGCTTCAGCTACGCTAACGCGCCGGTTAACGTTAACATAAAATGTCAGTGTTATCAGACGTAAAAAAAGGAATATTGCTACCGGCCGCCTGAATGACTAACAGAAAGATGGATGTTTAACAGAACTAGTTTTCAAAGTAAATTATCAAAATTCATTCATTCATTTCAAATAGATTAGTGAACAACCCTGGATCAGGATAATTTAATGGAGTAAATAAATCTAATTTTGTAAATTTAATGATACAGAAGCTGCAAACCTCCATTTGTATTCAACCAATAGACCACAATAACTGCGGTATGCAAACACAAAATCTTAGTTTTCTCAGTTCATTCATTTGTGCAACCATATCATTCATTCTTTCATTTTGCAACCATGTTTACAGAGGTTTTACATGCTCGAAAGTGAATGAGTAATACTGATGACACCCATACTTGTGTCCATACTGCACCGCAGCCCGTCAAAGGTCTATCGCCTCGCTACTGCCGCTTTCTATGTGCTGTTGCGATGATGAAAACCGCCGGTTATTGTCGGCTTCAACAAGGTTAAATAAGTCAAGTATAGGTAAACTACCGATAATGACGCACCACGATAATTAATACGTAATTTCTAACTCAATGGTAATTTCAATGTGTATGGAAGAAAATGTTATTTATGGAAGTGTTCTGTCACTTTTGTAGCTACTGTCACTTTTGTAGCTACTGTCACTTTTGTACCTACGTTAAAAGTATTCCGGATCCTGTTCTATTTTTGAAGTAAGGATGTAGACAAAGTTTTGCAAAAGAAATTTGATCCATAATCGTTTAAATCAATATCTCAAGACTGTAATATTTAATTTGGTCCAATATGTAGACTATGTAGAGTCTAAGCAACTCTCGCAGAAGTAGGCACTTCAAAATCGGCCCCGATTGCTACTACCCCCTGACCAGTTTCTACTTAGAGAACTAGTACATTATGTAATTAAGACCGCACCCGTTCTCAAGGGATTTCAAGAGATGAAAAGTAGTCTATAAACTTTATTTTGAAGGTAGCTATCATAATATAAAGATTTTGTTAAATCTGACTATTAGATCCAGATCCAGAAAGTAGATAACGTGGTCAAATAAACTATTCAGCTTTATAGCATTAGTAAGTCGACGTATGTTTTACAAACAACTAAACGAGAGGAGTTTAAGAAATTGAGCTACTTTACCTAAGTACCGAGAAATAAGCAATAAAATACACAAATAACATAACAATAGATGCTTAAGTAATCATGCAGTTTTACAGTCAAGTAGGTAAATAACAATATTCTTTGTTTCCATATTTATGAATAGTTAGTTGAATTTTGCAAAAATATATAAGTATTTGTAAAATTCAAAAGAATTCCTATTTGTTATACCTATTACGTCATTATTTTCTGTATTTACCTTTGACCTAGTCAAAAGTTAACGCACGTGCAGAAAAGGTAAATACCTATTTCGCTATAGATCTACAACTCTGATGGTCAAAATATCTGTTGACCTATTTCGCTTTATGCCTACTCGCGTTACGTCTAGTCGTGACGCGAGTAGGCATAAAGCGCTTTAGGTACACTCGGCTGAAAGGAATCATACCATCTCCATAGATAATATTTCATAGACTCTTAGAAATATTTTTGCGACTATTGCATAGCAATTGCTACAAAAATATTTGTCCTCAGTACTAACATACCTATTAAAGCTGAAGAGTTCGAGTTTTGCTCCCTTGAACGCACCAATCTCATAAACTGAACCGATTTGAATTATTCTTTTTGCAATGGTTACCACATTCAACGGAAAAGTTTTAGACTATTTTTCATCCCGAGACTCTTACAGGTACGGCCACACCGCAGGGCGCTGATAGTCCAACCAATATTATAAATACGAAAATTTGTAAGGATGTATATTTGTTACTCTTTGATGAAAAAACTACTGGACGGATTTGGATGAAACTTTACAGCAATATAGGTTATACATCAGAATAACACATGGGATACATTTTATCTCAAAATTCCCACGGGAACGGGTACAGCGCGAGTAACACCGCCCCGGCTAGTTCTTCATAAAGGTCCAAAAAAATGCCAATTAATACCGCTTGAGCAATCGTCATCTTTCTCAACTCCCTGTCAGATGTACGGATGTTGATCGATGTAAATTGTTCCCGTGAGCTGCAATGTAGTTTTTAATTACCTACGTCTGTTGCAACTTAGAAGTTAGAACTATGTTTCACAACTGGGTCGGTACAGGGCTTGCGATGGTGAACGTTCCCTCACTTATGTTATTAAGATGAAGTTGTAACTATGTATTCTGACCAGAGTAATACAACTTCGATAGATGAGGCCCTTGTCGAGCAGTGGGATAGTACGAGCTTAAACATGTAGTCATCTACAATAATATGTATTCACTGACAATAATAAAGTTTGGTTTTATTCTACTAATGTACACTATTTCATTCGTTTCTGAATTGGACCCGTTTTGATCAGACATCAAACTACTCGTATGTATATACTAGCCGCCGCCGCGGTTTCACTCGCGTTGTACCCGTTCCCGCAGGAATTTCGGGATATAATGTATCCCATGTTTTATTCTTATGTATAACCTATATTACATTAAAGTTTCATCCAAATCCGACCAGTCATTTTTGCGTCAAAGAGTACCAAACATACATGAATCCTCACAAACTTGTTGTTTATTTGTGCCAGTGACTGTGCTAGTCACAAATCTCAGCTACTTGTCCGAATGTCACGTCTTCGTCTTTCGACCGCAATAAAACAACGGACTTAACCTCATACTTAGAAGGGCTATTGCGAAATAAGTACTCAACAGAGCACAGAAGTAAATTCATACACCTACTTATCACATTCATTATAACTAATGAGATTGTCTTACTAAAGGTCGCGGGAAGTCTTCGCCACTCGACAATTAAATGAGTAAACAACAGTTATTTTGTACACGAAAACGTTCGTAAATCTATTAAGTTCATGGTAAGATATAAACGGTAATGTTGCAATATGTCCTCAAGAGCTGTGTTAAGTATTGTCAGTACCGTAACAGTAGGACGCATTTCATAACTCGCTAATATTAGTGAAGACCTAAAGTGGTAAACATATCGATTGAAGTGTTATTTGCAACATATAGTTACCGACACTTGTTGATGTTTGTTATTGAAATTGGATCCTTATGTTATTGGACAGACGTTTGTAATTCGCTTCGACTCAATATCTGATTAATCGTATCGTGTTAAATTCAGTGCCATGTGATCTCATAATAATTACAGAAGTAGGTCTGGGGATATCGCAGTTTTATATGAAACTAATTAGGTACACATTTTTAATTACCATAATACATTTTTATTAAACTCTTTTCAAAGCTCATACAACAACGAATAATAAACACATCTCAAGCTGTTTTTATAAAAGCCCTAACAACATATTATGCACTATTGGCGTATGACTAAGCGATTATAGCTCATTCCGCTTGTTAAGCAACGCGCAGCTAGGTCCCTACTTGTGGCTTATAGTACATTTCTATTTGGACACTACTGAACTTAAAAGTGTTGGTCCCAGCTACTTCAATCGATAGACTATATCGGAAGCCTTCAAGCGCCCGAAAACCTCCCAACACCAGGGTTGAACTAACCTACACTAACTTAACATACTTATTATTATTGTCGAATAACCACACAACAACAGCTAGTATTTTACACCGAGTTGGCATTGGATCTCAATAATATTGAGATTGAGGTGGATTGTGGTGACCGTAACATGCCCGGTGCACTTGTAAACAGAAGCCGACAGCTATGCGATTGTTTACTTTGCGGTTATGTTACGCCGATTTAAATTTTATTAATTTAACTAGCGACCTGCCCTCTGTTTGCTCCGGTATATCAAGATAGTGTTTAGGGAACACCAAATGAAATGGGTCTGTATCGCTTTAGAATATATAACGTGTGTATTAAAATACGTGCCCGACGTTTAGAACGGATTACACCGCTCGTGGTCACGGGATTATTATATTCTAACGCGATAGAGACCCGTGTCATTTAGTAAAATGAGTTCATATCGTGCTTCGGAGGGCACGTTAAGCCGTCGGTCCCGGTTACTTTCTACGGATAGTAGTCGTCACATGAGCCATGTCAGAGGCCTTTGGCGGCTCAATAACTCTGACACCAGGATTGGTCAGGTTGACCATCCACTCGATGAAGAAGAAGTGCAAATCGTGTATGTTGAAAATAAAGTATGTTAGTGTTAGAGAAGTTAGATTCCATATACTTAGTATCAGTTAGATTCTATAATACAAGTTCCTGTAGAAAATCTGAGATTCTGTTTTCCAAGATTGTGTAGGTAATGTTCCCATGGGAATAATGGGATAATTTCCCCAAACCATTATTGAATCCACTCTCTCTGTTGGTGAAAACCGCATGAAAATCGATTTAATATTCTTTTGGTTTAAAACTTTAACATGAACAGACATTCACTGACAGACTTTGTTTTATATTATGAAAATATAAGCCGGTTGTGGATGTGACTTTGATTTGCATTTGCATTGCTTGATAAGTATGGAAAATCGCGGAATATCATAAGTGTAGGTAATGTCGTATATTTCAAAGGGTGCCTTATCTCTGGCTTTCGGCTTGACACTATTTTCTGAGACACCTCGTATTGAAAGCTTTCACAAAATTCAAAAGCTTTTAGGCGTGCGCACGCCGCGTGCGCCCGCCTTGTGCGCTTTTGTATGGAACCGCGGCGTGCGCACGCTTAACACAGTGTCGGCCCTTAGTAGATACATCATATAACCTGTCCCTTGAAAGCGTATAAACAAACGCTCTCCTACTTATAATATTAAGTTAGTTGTCTCAAAGTGGAACATTGAAGATCGAGTGGATACGAAAGATCATGATTATGACTGATGATGGTAAAACGAGGCCATGTATAGCTACTTAAACCTTTCAAGCCTTAACTACCACCTTATTTCAATACAAATAAGGTTCATTTCACCTCACAATATTATTAGAATAACTTAAACTATATTTAGAACTCTGTACTTATTCAAATAGAGTGCATTTTACTTTGTACCGTTAACCGTTGCATTTATATAAAGTTATACTAGATAATGTTATCCCTTATTTAGTAAATGACATTGAAATGTTTATCTTAGTTATGCTTTAGCTGACTTTGTTTATAATTTTAAATTATTTTTCCAAAAAAGAGTTAAATAGTTTTTTTTTCTCCTTTCACGCCCATATTACGAGATGTCAACTGCTTCCTTAGTAGATTTTTAATGTATGAATTGACATGTAATGTATGGAAAGCTAGCCGCACCCCGCGGTGTTACCCGCATTGTACCCGTTCCCGCGGGAATTTCGGGATAAAATGTATCTCATGTGTTACTCTGATGTACCTATAACCTATATTACTGTAAAGTTTCATCCAAATCCGTGTAGTAGTTTTTTCGTGAAAGAGTAACAAACGTACATACATCCTCACAAACTTTCGCATTTGAAATGTGTATTGAAAATTACATCAAATGTGTCGATTTAATGAACGACTTTGAGTATATCAGTCAGTCTTATACACCCACAAGTCTATTAGGATACCATTCCATCAAGATTACCTTAAGCCTAAGTACGGTACATACATCCGCAAAGTATTTGTAATTCATCTAATTAGAATTCAGTCTTAATGAACAAGCTATTTACAAACATTAATAAATAATAAATACTTAATTGTTTTTGTAGTGTTGATTATCACTATGTTATTATCTTTAGAAAATTTCCACTAGCTATCGCCAATCATAGTTTATCGCGCGACCCTTATAATGACCTATATTACATCCTATCCTCGTTAACGAAGCACATAGCAACAGACAGAATGTATATTAATTACTTTGACCACTAATTAACTATCTAATAAATTACTAGCACCGCCTGCGGTTTTGCCCGCGTTGTGACACTTGTGACTGTTCCAATAGGAATTATTTCTGAATGAAAAATAGCCTATAACCTTCCCGTTGAATGTGGCTATCTATTACAAAAAGAATTATTCAAATCGGACTGGTAATTCCCGAGATTACCTCAAACATACAAACAAACAAACTTAAAAATTTTACCTCTTTATAATATTAGTATAGATGTAGTGATAAACTGTTATCCTCTTTTTTCAAAGTAGGCTTATTTTATCATTATTATCTATCCGTCAACAGTCCCCTACAGTGACCGCTCTACATAATGACACAACACCGTGTTGATAAGCTGTGCCCTTTGACAGCGGGTGCGCCTGCGCCGGTTATCAGTGTCACTGGATGACAGCTATCTCGTTTGTTTTACATTGATAATAGTATAACAAATGTTTTATTCAGCTGTTAAATAAATGGGCTGTTGCGATGGGTATCTATTTGGGTCTTGTGTAAGTGAGTAATGACGATTGGATCGGTCATTGTTCGCCGAAAAGACTTACTTACCGAACATGGTTGGTATAACGTAAGGTACGATGTTTAGTTATATATCTAAGTACCCAATATAATAAGTGTGTTCTATCTGATGCTCTTTTTGGCACAGGTATTGCTATCTCGTCTTTCATTCATTCATTCAGTCTTTTATTACGAACCTTATTTCGATCAATCTACACTAATATTATAAAGAGTAAAACTTTGTTTGTTTGGTTGTAATGAATAGGCTCAAAAACTACTGGACCGTTTTTAAAAATTCTTTCACCATTCAAAAGCTACATTATCCACGAGTAACATAGGCTAAATTTTAACTAGGTTTAGAAGAAATATATTGTTTATAAGACGTTTATAGACTTCTCTATCATCACTACATAGTATAAAACAAAGTCGCTTTCCGCTGTCTGTCTATGTATGCTTAGATCTTAAAAACCACGCAACGGATTTTGATGCGGTTTTTTTATCAGATAGAGTGATTCAAGAGGAAGGTTTATATGTGTAAAATTTCCCAAAATTCTCACAGGAACAGGCACAACGCGAGTCAACCGCGGGGCGCTGCTAGTATCGTATAAGTAATTGACACATTCACCTACTCATTACTACCGACCGGCTTCGGTTTGAGATATTCTTTTACAATTTGTTTTCGTTCGATGTCCGTCTTTGGGTCACCGACTTAATGTGTACCAAATATCAACTCGATCGATACGGTACAGTAGTTTCGAAGTAAATTGACTGTGACAGACGGACAGACACAATCATATTTATATTTTAATGGCTTTGTTTTTGCTTTTAATGTACGAACCCAAAACAGTACTTAAACCCTTTCTTTAATATTATATGTAGTATACTCTAATGAATGTATGTATGTACGTAAAACAACTAAATATAACTAAAAGTACCTACTGCATGCAAGAATATTGTTTCCCACAGCTGGGCAAAGGTCTCTACACATTACCTAAAGGTGCTTATTACCGACTTATCTACAACTAAACGATAACTCATAATCTTATGAGAAATCAAACACAATTAACACAATTACTCGAGTTATCTGCAATCAAACAATATTGTTTGCGTCTCTATCACCGGTTACATTAGTTTAACGACCTCTTGCTAATTATTTTACATAACGATGCACCGTGACACTTTGTGTTTACGTAATGCCATGTGTAGACAATTTTGCAAACGTTAACAGGTAGGTAAGTATCACACATGGATAGGTGCAGTCAGCATCATATGCTATATACTAGCAGTGATTCGCGGTTTTACTCATTGTGCCCGTTTCCGTGGGAATTTCGGCACGAAAAAAGCATATACATATACGGTCGAATTGAGAAACCTCCTCCTTTTTTGAAGTCGGTTAAAAATAGCTTATAACCTTCCCGTTGAATGTGTTTATCCATTGCAATCGGAATTATTCTAATCGGATTGGTAGTTTCTGAGATTAGCGCGCTCAAACATATAAAAAATCAAGCTCTTTAGTTTTATATATTAGTATCCATATATGTATATAGATAGAGTATAGATATATACTTTTTATACATCTATACTAATATTATAAAGAGGTAAAATTTGTAAGTTTGTTTGTTTGTTTGTATGTTCAAGGTAATCTCAGGAATTATCAGTCCGATTTGAATAATTCTTTTTGTAATAGATAGCCACATTCAACGGGAAGGTTATAGGCTATTTTTCATCCCGAAATTCCTACGAGAACGGGTACGAAGTAGGTAAAACCTTGGGGCGCAGCTAGTATACTTATTCGTATATACTTTGAAACTAATGCCAAGGTAATAAAGTGTTTGCATAATATATGAGGTGGACTGTACTTTTATATATACGTAGGTGAATCGACTGATATATTAATGTATCCATACATTGTTCTGCATATTGAACAGTCTAAGTTGCAACTTATATTATATGGTTACCTATTATTTGTGTTTTTGTTAGAGTTTAACTGATGAATAATGCATTACATCACTTCGTCATACTTCGTACTTTGTAAATAAATGTTTTTAAGAATAAAAACCCACACTTTATGACAAACTTATCATAAAATACAAACAAAGGATCAACAAAGAAAGGAACAATCAGGGGTTGATGTGATTGAAATACCTAAGAGACGCTGAAAGCATGCACCCTCAAAATTAAATAAGCTATACATAATATATCTATCTACTCGAACATTACTATTTTATTACTACACTTGCTGTGCCCCCCGGTTTTACCCGCAGCGCCCCCGTTCCCGTGGGAATTTTGAAATTTTTATTCCTTATTTTTATTATATCCTGTCCTGACAATAAGGAACACATTAAAAAAAGAATCATCCAATTTGGTGCAGTCGTTCTGAAGTTATGCGCTTAGCAACAGATTCAGCGATTCATTTTTATATTATAGATTAAATATTAGATTACTAGTTAAGCTTAGCTTGTACATTATCTTGCCAAAGGTGCATTTGTATATAGATACGATTTTGTTCCAATTACTATGCTTTACTCTGCATATTTGCATCTATGGATGTAAATCCGACTCACGTCATATTATGTTACAACATTTTTAAAAACACGCCCGCAAATCGTGATTATCATGTAATAGATATTAAGACCCATGCACACTATACTCAAGACTGTAATTAGACAGTTTTCTGGTCAATGAAAAAAACGTGTCATCGTATCTATACATAAAACGTAAGTCCCAAAAACTGTCTTTCTGAATATAATTGATATTCTCAAAAACTACTCAATGGATTATTATGCGGTTTTCACTAACATACGAATAATTCCAGTAAAAGGTTTGTGATTACTTTTCAAGCCAAAATTCCCACAGGAACGGGCAGAAAGCGGGCTAAACCGGTGGCTACTGTTAGTGTATAACTGTCTCCGTAAGTGAAGGAGTCTAGAAACAAAGCCTCTTTTGTTGTGATGTTATGTCTGTCACAGTAATTTTAATTGTTAGACCAAATAATTTGTTCAGATATCTATTGTTACACCGACTACAGTTTTGGTTGCATCGAATAAAGTCTGTCAACGGATTGTTGTGACTACAGTGAGTTCTCTCTCTAATTGTAATTGAATACAATGTATTTGTTTATGACTCAGCGTGTATTGATTAGTGTTAAATACACAGATTATTTAATAATATTATTCGTGCCATTAACTTGATATTGCCTAGTTTAAGGAACTATTTCTCACGAGGTTCAATTTACTGCTATTTCAATTAAATATATAGTTTATTGGAGCGTCGCGTCAGTAGAGTAAAATGAAACCGAATGCTTATGCATTTATTTTATTTTAATCTTCTCAAACAGGTAGCTATTTTATTTACGGGATACCACTTTAACGTATAAACCAATTTTTTCAAATTACAAGCGAGACAGTTTTGTAAAGAAATAATAGTCTAGAGTTTTTATTTCTATCAAAATTTTATGGGATGGAGTTAAGGAACAATAAGAATGGTCGACCGCCACATACGACATACGTTGACGGCTATATTTCAAAATATTTAGAAAGAATTGCACAAGCACTCTGAAATCGATTTGGTTTCTTTTGTTGAAAAAACAAAAGCTGTCCATTAAATTTTTTATTTTATTTCACACCAAATAGAACACAATTAAAACGAACGACATTTGTTTTTTAAACATATATAGGCCTTGATGTCACATGCGCCGCTCGACTTAGTCTAATTGCATTCTAGATATATTTCTGTGAATTGCACCCTTAGGCTTAAGTGAGTAAAATCAGGCGCCTCGCTAGTGCATCTAAGTACAATCTTTATAGGTTCAAATTAATAAAACAAATGAAGATTGATTGTACAGAGAGAAATCGCATCTTCAAATAAATCAACGACTACATTCAGAAGAACAATAACTCAAAGTTAACAAGAACGATTGCAGAAACATCAGTTACTAAAGCAATTATTACCACAGATTAACAATTAGTTTGTACGTGTAATATTACGCAAATTTATTAGGGTGTAACGGGTATGCGCTCTGTGCTATTACAAAGACAATAAATGTATCACGTTCTCATTAAATTGATAATCTTTGCCTAGTTTATATTACATTGTGCAGTTTTTTTCTGAAGTAGTGTAATAATTTAAAGGTCGTTTGAAGATAAGCCTTAATTAAAGCTGTTAATGTAATCTAGAGACTTATGAATGATTATCGCGATCTTTGCTAAGTCGATGTGGAAATTTGAAGCAGTAAGGGTTATTATAATTTATACTTGAATAATGAAATACTGAATATTTTCTATACTAATATATAATAATAAGAGAATCGAAGAATTAGTTTTGTTTTGGGAGGCTACTTTCAAGGGGAAGGTTATAGACTATTTTATATCCCGTAATTCCCACGGGAATAGTCACAATGCAGGTAAAACCGCAGAGCACTGCTAGTACTTGAATAAACAAAAACTATATACCTACTTTCAAGCTGTTGATACGAGAGAAGAGGGGTTAAAACTTATAGGTGCAATCGAAACTTAATTCCATAATTTTTTTAGAAAAATTGTGTGAAATTCATTTGAGTATTCTGGCATATATAGAATAATATAGTCTCATAGTGGTATTTCTATCTGAACCCTACCGTGCTTCGGATGGCACGTTCAATTGTCGGCCCGGTTACTTCGTCAGGCCATGTCGGAGGCGTTATCGGAAACTCCGACACTAGGGTTGGCCACAACTTAACGAAGTTAACTTTTTAGTTGCTCTCTTGTAATCTAGACCTCAATTTGCTCTATATGCGTAATATTATTACATAAACGAGTATTTCTCAACTCGTAAGTAATAAACAAAAACGTAACTTCAACCATTGAGTTAAATGTACTTAACGTTAGTACATATTCAACTACAATTTCTATGAGTATTGTTGAATCATCTTTAAGAAAGTAATCTTCATTGGTTTGAAATTATATATGTATTAAATGTCAGTTTGTAAGTGTACGTCAGATTAAGTTACGTGATAAGTGTTATTTAAAACGCCCAAAGTGTCAAACTAATGGTCATATGTAAGTCGGCTTGAGAGATGTAGATACTGGTTTCTAAGGTTAAAGCGAACACTCATTTTGAATTGAAACAAAATTTACGGATACACTTCTCAACTTATCTAGTAATTGATTGACCTAAAAGTATTAACCTGTAATGTCCCACTGCTGGACAAATTCCTCTGATCTCACTGAAGATATCAGTGAGGAGGATTAGGAATAATCATCATGCTTGCCTAATGCGGGTTGGTGATCTCAAACCCGAGCCATGTTTGAATAGTAGGAAGCATGTTTTTTCGCTCGACCCGGGAATTGAACGCGGGACCTCAGTCTTGGCTGGCGAGTGCACATACCACTACACCACCATGGCGCTATTTAAAAAAAAACTTACCAAAGCCAAAGCGCTTTCAGGATACCACTTGCATGGCCTCAGGAATATGGTCAAAAGCTCGTCATCATCTCCGTAGCAAAGGTCCTTGTTCTCTTTCAAAAGCTCGCGGAGTCTCTCCAGAGCTTCCCTGACTCGTTCCGGGGTCTCCCTCAGTTCCTGTTCGGCGATAGCTTTTGTTTCCGGAGAAAGCTCCAGGTTCCGTTCTAATCTGAACTCATTTGAACTCATCTTGATCTGCCTGAGGAAGAAAAGAGCTTTTTAAGATTATTGTGTAGACTGAAGGAAGATTAGTTCAAAATGAGATTGGAGGAACTTCGTTCCTATCGTGGGAAGATATTTTGTGATCTTTGGATACTTTACGAGAATGTTAAGGTGCTGTGACTAGCATTTTTTTTTAAAAAGGAACACCAAATAGTGTTGATACAGGAAGTAGATACAGGAAGAGTTAATATTCAATAATGTAAGTATTTTCAAAGAGCCTCGTCTACTTGTCTTCGCTACCAACCTCCTTGAGCAGATGGAATAAGTAAGGTTCAGTAATGGTTTCTTAAGTTTACACTAACTACTTATTTTTAGTTGAAACTACGTTAACGGATACACTTCGCTTTTATTTTACATTTTTCTCTGATGTTGATAAACATGTAAAACAAAAGTGAAGTGTATCCGTAAACACAGTTTCAATTCAAAAAAGGTTCATTAATTTTATTTCGTAACAAAGAGTACATTACGTTCTTTAAATATGCATCGACAGTAAATATAAATTAATTTAATTCCAATAAATTAATTAGTATTGGTGGCAAAGGCCTTTCACATAATTTTATATCAGTAAGTATTTAATAAAGGATTTAATTCCATGCAATCACTTTTAAATATTATGAATAACTCAAAAGTACATTGAACTATAATAAAAGGGCTTGAGAAAATATTATAAAATAGATTGATTTTATTATTCCGATGAAGATACCCCATGCAGTGTACTTCGATCAAATGGCACTGTATATAGTTATCGCTTATCTAAATAAAATCGAGAAAGCTATACAATAGGAATGGGTTGTATATTAAAAATAAAATAATAATAATAAAAATATTATTCCAACATAACCATATACAAGCCCGAATCTCTTATATTAACGAACGGTTTTACCCGCATTGTGCCTGGTCTCGTGTAAATTTTGGGAAGAAAAATAGCCCATTGCCTTCATGTTGAATGTGGCTGTCCGTTACAAAAAAGAATTATTCAAATCAGATAGGTAGTTTCTGAGATAAGCCCTTACAAACAAACAAACATGCAAACAAAATTAGAAACTTTACCTCTTTATAATATTAGTATAAATATAAAGCGGCTAAGACCTCTGGGTTTTTTCTAGTTTTATAAATAATCCTTTCCGTAAGTTCTACGAAACTGTGGCTATTTCTACAACAATTTCAAAGTTAAACGCATAATCTGTTTATCTTCGCACATAAACGCTAATTAAATACAAATATTTTGTAGTATTTCCATGTGAATAGACAAGTCCTTAGAAGTAAACTTCCTGCAGTGAGCAGACAATCAAGATCAAACAGTGGACACAAGGCCTTTAGGTTATCTACAAGCTAGATAACTCTTCTAGACATTGGCCGATGTATTGGCCCTATGATGGGCAAGCATTAGAGGCATAAAAATTAAAAGTTCCATCTACACTATCGTCGATGATAGAAGACTTGTCCGAATTTAACTTGATTTGAAATGGTATTGGAATGATATTTGTCATAACGGGCGTCTTAACATCAAGTTAGAAATAATAAGATGAATATAAGAACATATTTATGTAAATACAAATAAAAATTATCGAAAATGTATGTCTACTTCCTTATCTTGCTTAATAACTTTTACTTTTCTTGCATTCACCGTCCTTAACGAAATGCAATTTACAAATGTTTATACAAACACTTCGCCCAACTGCCGGTATTTGCCAATATCACACGCACCACAGCTTAATTAACAGATACAACCACAAACAATATTGGGAATGGTAAACATTTGAAAGAGCGAATTCGATAGATATTCTAAACACGCGGCGCTGTCCGCTTCATAACATACGATTGAACACATCGGGCCATGTTGATTGCATTAACTTTGCGGACTGTCAAATTGTTTGCGTAATTAATTTATGGCCGGCGGCATTTTGTGTCGATAAATTTTAGCGTTAAAAATTTGGTTTATAGTCTATGCAATAAACTGAAGTCTGGTTGAAATATACTACGAGTATAATGTCATAAAGATAGAATGTATAATGAAATAGTTAAGAATACTTCGCTAAGTCAAAATAG
Organism: Cyclophora punctaria; assembly: GCA_951394245.1. Classification (NCBI taxonomy): domain Eukaryota; kingdom Metazoa; phylum Arthropoda; class Insecta; order Lepidoptera; family Geometridae; genus Cyclophora; species Cyclophora punctaria. Next base: position 9,468,778 of record OX596170.1, on the reverse strand, counting down.
AGGGAGAATTTCCAATAAAAAAATATTTTAAGTAAGAAGATAATATATAATATATATCCACACGGTTAATTAGACCCAAAGTAAGTTCTAAGCTTGTATTATAGAATCTAACTCACTGACAAGTTTACATACAAGAGCACTTTATCCTAACTAATATTATTAATGCGAAATTTGCGAAAGTAACTCTTTCTGTCTGTCACGCTTTCACGCCAAAACTACTGAACCGATTTGAATTAAATTTGGTACACAGTTAGTCCAGAGCCTGAAAAAGGACATAGGCTACTTTTTATCGCGAAATTCCCGCGGGAACGGGTATAACGCGGGTGAAACGGCGGGGCGCGGCAAGTAAGAATATATAATTGACACCTATACGTCTTCGCCAACAACTATGTATTCACATATTGTTGACTTCAGGAATCGAACCTGCAACCCCCGACACAGTAAGCGCTCTCACTGCTACTGTGCCAACGGGCTTGTCAGCTTTAATCTTTGTTTGACTTTGAACCAACCTTTGTACACGGATAGAATACTATAGACTATACTAGCAGTGCCCGCGGTTTCATCTGCATTGAATCCGTAAGAATTTAAGAATAAAATTGTATTGAAAAGTAACATAATATTATGTATTACGCCAGGCTGTAATCTTTCTCTATGAAGTTTTTTTTCATTAGGAGAAACTAGTTATATTGCTAAAAGTAATATTACTCTAACACTCATTCGGTTTGTCAAATATTATGTATGACATTCGAATCCACTACTACTTTAATCATACAAGTAGGTATTTATATCGAAATGATACCTTTGATTTAAATTCTTCTGTTACGATAGTATATAGGCATTTATTTCATATCTTTATTTACAAACATAAAATTTGAATAAAAACAACAGATAATATTCGACCGTTTGTTGTCTATCAATATGTAGTTATTTTTGAACATTATCGGAATATGTAGAGCATTCTCTATCAACATCCAAAAGAAGCTATTTCATATAATTAAAAACAAAAATATGCGTCTTGTTTTTAACTTTTATCTACATGCGAAATAACAACAAATAGTTAGGGAATTACTTTAGGATTTTATGCGTTGTAAGTATATGTGGTTAAGTAGTTTTAGCTTGGTAATATGTATTATGGTACAAGGGCCTATCAGTGGCAGATTTAGAGGAGGGCTTGAGGGCTCAAACTAAAATCCATCTGAGACTTTCCTTTTCCAAAACCTACATATCTAAGCCAAACTCAACCCTTGAACAAACTATAATCCGGGTGCACCATTATGCTTCAGGTATGTATGTACAGTCACTAGCTTTAATTTGGGACCCATTTCCATTAAATGTTGTTAGAACATTCATGTGCAATAAGGTCGAAACTTTAGTTTGATAGAAACGTAAAGTTATCGATGGTAAACAATTTGACATTGATATTGCGATAAAATATTAGCTTTAAATAGCGTAAGTTTGCTACACGATTTTCAACCTTAGGTGGGTCCCAAATTATATACGATATTCAACCTAAGGTGGGTCCCAAATTAAAGCTCGTAACTGTACTTAAATTGCATCATTTAGTGGAGGGTTAACCTGTTCATAATAGGGTAGTTACAATATTGGTTCCCTTTTCCCTCATGTGACAAACTCCCGGAAACTGGAAATCCTTGTAATCACACTCGATATATCATCTAACTTGTTAAATATTAGGGCTCTTTATGTAAGCGCTTTAGTCGTCCGTCGTGCTATGTTTGTTTTATATGAAAACTAGCAGCGCCCCGCGGTTTTACCCGAGTTGTGTCCATTCCTGTGGGAATTTCGGGATGAAAAATAGCCTATGTTACTCATGGATAATGTAGCTTTCGAATGGTGAAAGAATTTTTTAAAACCGTCCCGTAGTTTTTGAGCCTATTCATTACAAATAAACAAACAAAGTTTTCCTCTTTATAATAATTAGTGTAGACAAAAGAACGTCTCATATAAGTAAGTACGTATAAGTAACTTTATAAATAAAAAGTAATAAAAATAAATAATTTCAACATACCTACACAAAGTTTATTATGAAAAGTTAGAAAATTTATTTTTGTAATTGTTCCCGGAGAGTGTTATGCATAATTTTCCTTTGTGAAAGAAGATTTGTTTAGTACTTGCTTACTTAATCGCCGCTTAAGTATAATAATCTTAAGAAACTGTAGAACCGGCATTCTATTACATCCACTTATGTATTCGTTCTGAGCTTGAGAAATTTAAGTGCTTGCTCAAACGTTTTACATATTTAAATTACACTTAAATCTCAACCTATTTTCCTAACACTGTCCAACACATTATACCACATAATTAACCGAATAAAATACTAATTTATCAATGGAAAAAGTTCGTAGATAATTTTATACGTTGTTTATCTTTCAGCATAAAATCGATTAAAACTTAATTAAAAATCGAATTAACTTTTAGCTACGATAATGTTTGACATAAACAACTAAGAATTATTGAACTACCTTCAAGAATACGTACTTCATTGATAAATAATTCATTAATAAATATAAATAATTGTGCTAATAATGGATACCTATAATAAAGGAAAGAAATTATCGAAAAGTTTCCTTTAAATGCTTTGCATTCCTCCTTATCATTAATTAATTTAGTTACGGAATAAAATTAAAAATCTTTTTTAACTTGGACTTGAAAACAAATATTATTTTTATTAATAGCTAAGAACACTCTCCAAACAAGCACCTTCCAAACAAAAAAAACTAATTGAAATTGGTCCATTCATTTAAGAGCTAAAATACCACAGACACACAAACACATCAAACTATACCACCCCTTTTTGACGTGGGTCAAAAACTAAACAATTACTTTCTAAACTCATTTCTAAATCATCCCTTAATTTACCTAAATCCTCTACTTCGATCACCAACACTTCACAACACAGTAACTAATATAAACTAAGGTATCACAAGGACCACTCGTAAACAGATAATATCGCAACTAACCTCACTCGCGAGTACAAAGGACGAATGGTCGTGCTGCGGGCAAGAGGCGCGAGCGAATGTGCGCGCGCGCATATTACGCGCCGTTATATAGACACGATAAGGCGACGCTTTGTTGAGGGTGTTCTTTGTATGAAGATATGCGGTAAAGGGTTTGGGGATGTTGGTATTGAATAAAATTTAATTTGATAGGTACTTAGTTTAATAGTATCTATGAGTAAAATACCTCCCACCAGAATTAGTATCTGTACTCTTTGAATACAACTAGGTAAGGATACTTCGGTGTGGCCAAGGAAATAAGCATTTTCTTTAGAAAAGCATATTAACACTAATTACAGTGTAATAGCTAATCTTCTTTGTTTCCGTCGCCATATATTTTATCGTAGCTCCCCCCCTTAGCCATCGTTTACATTCAGCTTGTTTTCAAGCTGCGAATTTTAAACACGGTATGGCGCTAACGGTCTCGCTTCTAATAAACTCGCTAAGTGTTAAAATGTACCAGTCGAGGTTTGTTTATTTACACCCACAAGCCACACTGCATCAAAAAGAGTGATAACGCATAGCCCTACTTATTTGTAACTAGCAGCGCCCCGCGGTTTTACCCGCGTTGTACCCGTTCCCGTAGGAATTTCGGGATGAAAAATAGCCTATAACCTTCCCGTTGAATGTGGCTATCTATTACAAAAATAATTATTCAAATCGGTTCAGTAGTTTCTGAGATTAGCGCGTTTAAACAAACAAACAAACAAACAAACAAACAAACAAAACAAACTCTTCAGCTTTATAATATTAGTATAGATAACATAACATCCCAAACCAGTTTTAGTTTCGTATAGTTTGTAAAAGCGCGTCCCCACCGGTGATTGAACCTAGAACTTTTAGATACTTTTTCTATTTGTATATAGTTTTCCAGGAGCGTATAGAGGGGGCAAGGGGCACCCGAACATTATTATAATATCTAAAATCTAAGTTAATTTATTCTAATACTAGCAGCGCCCCGCGGTTTTGCCCGCTTTGTGCTCGTTCCCGTGCGAATTTCGGGAATTTTTACACATATAGACATACCTCTTGAATCATTCTATCTATTTAAAAAAACCGCTTCAAAATCCGTGCAGTAGTATTTGAGTTTATCACGAACAGACAGACAAACAGACTCGGCCGGGGACTTTTTTTATAATATGTAGTGATAATAAAGCTGAAGAGTTTATTTAAACGCGCTAATCTCAGAAACTACCAATCCGATTTCAATCATCAGTTTTGTAATGGATTCAGCTTCATTCAACGAGAAATTTATAGGCTATTGTCATCCCGAATTCCCACAGGACCAGGGATAACGTGGGTAAAGTTGAGGGACACTGGTGGTCTTCTTTTCTTGATCCTAGATCCTTAGGTAATGTATTTTCTCCCTTTGTTATTTCATCAAGGTAGGTATTAGATAAAGGTGCAAAGTGCGCGACAATGTATTACAATAATAGATGGACATGTGTGTACCTACTTAGGTTTTGACCCATGGGGGCTATTTCTTTTTAACCTGATTGAATAGTTTCCTGATACACCAGAGCTTTAGGTAATGCTTTATTTGACACTAGCGGCGCCCCGCGGTTTTACCCGCGCTGTGCCCGTTCCCGTGGGAATTTCGGGATAAAATATAGCCTATAACCTTCCCGTTGAATGTGGCTATCCATTACAAAAAGAATTATTCAAATCGGTTCAGTAGTTTCTGAGATTAGCGCGTTTAAACAAACAAACAAACAAACAAACAAACAAACAAAACAAACTCTTCAGCTTTATAATATTAGTATAGATGATACTAAACGTAGCATAGCAACTACAGCAGTACCTCTATAACCAAAGACTCAGGCTGTGTGTAAGTTCTCTGTTAGGACTGCTGGACTTCGATTCTTACAACTTAGTTTAAAATGAAACCTTACATATCTTGTAGTGTTTACTTTGTTTTAATGTTGTAATACCGTTTGTTTAAAACAATATATATAAGGCAAGAACTAAAGGAGATCATTCAAATTGTATCCAAAAATTAAAGTGCCGGCCAACAAAAAAAATGTATGTATATTTTAGGGAATGACATTCTAAACATTTTTTCTTTTGACAACTAAAAGCTATGATCAATTTTTTTAAAGTTATTTGATATAGAAATTCTAAATTATTGCATTTTTTAAATTCGTCTGGACGTTTTTTTTTCTCTTTATTTATTTATGGAGGGTTTTGATCACAATAATAACGTCACCCTCATAGGTAAATCAACTTAAATCTGCTAATTAAAATTATGCCTATTGACCCCCCACACTAGCCCGCGGCTGACCCCCCACTCCAGGCCTCACTCCGCCCCTGTGCACGGCAATGCAAATGAATGCATCAATATCTGCAGGATGAGTCAATAATCGTAAACATGAGGGCAGTAGTGCTTCCCTTTGTACTACAAGTCAAAGTCCGACTAATTACCAGAAACAATATCATTTTTGTTTGTTACAATCTGTGACATACTTTCTTTGAGATTTGAGACCCTTTGTTTGTAATGACAAGACGTCAGGACTTTAATTATTGTGCTGTTTTTATGTTTAAGTAGGTACAAGTGACTGGTAAACAATATCGATTCGTTTTCTCTCTTTAAAAGTTACTTACTTATAACTTTAATAAACAAACACATATATATCTACATCTACATGAAGTATGTCTTTAGTACAGTCAGCAAAAAACAAGTTGTTTGGTTAAAAACTCAGTCACGATGGTTTGAATTTCAACTCTCGCTAGAATAGATAGAAAATAAGTGTGCTGAAAGAACGGAAAATATCGAGATTTTGAGCTTAAATCCGTAAATTAGTTGCGTTGCGACCAATTCTTCTTTAACATCAAGATACCTTTGGTAGAATACCATATCTAACAGTAAGTCATTGAGTTATATCTACTAACGTATAGTACATATAACTCAATGCAGTAAGTGCCTCTATTATACCGGAACTAACTTAGTACTTTTCCCCTTATCTCTGTTCTTATCTAAAGTCAATATGAATGAACTTAGACATGGGACTTATTATCTTCAATATAAATTACGAAGCAACAATTGCGTTTAAAATAGAAAAAAGTTTCACAAAGGCGGATGTATGATAATGTGTTAGTTAGTGACAAATGTAAATATGACATAGGTTTTTATAAAATTAGGTATTGGCCTGAGTTTAAAGTACTACCTATAGAATAGTTACCTACAAGTAAATAAGAATACCAAATTAAAACGTGGCGTTGGAATTGTCGCTCCAGTACTCCCGGTAATTTTAATAATTAAACCCAGTCTGTCTGAGACCCTTCAGGGTTGAACTTTCTCCTAACCCAAATTACAATTAATGTTAATGCGCAAAACTTTTGGGTTATTTTATTGAAGCTCTGCAAAACCCAAACATACTGACTATCCTCCAAAGGTAAGTCATATTTTTTTAGTAGAGTGTTCTTACGTAAAACACACATTCTCACCAGTTTTCGTGTTTCCTATGTCAGATTCTTGTTTACAAAACTGTTAAAAATTAATTCTATTTGCAAATATGTTTTAACCTTTGCCCGACAGAAAATGGCAACGAACAAGTGACATGCGTACCAAGTTTTAATGTATTCGGTGACGATCAACTCCTACTTGTTTCGTTTGAAGTTTTTGCTGATGTTACATAAATAACAATGAAAATTGAATATGAGGAAGCATAACTACGTATGTTTTTAATCGACTAAAAAAAGGATCGTCTCTAGTAAGTAATTCTATTAATGACAAGTCCGTGAGTGGCGTTTGAGAGCGTTTACTAAGTCGGGGGTTACGGGTTCGATTTCCGCTCGGAGTCAACAATATGTGCAGACGTGTTTTTGCCCGCGATGTGCCTGTTCCCGTGGGAATTCCGGGATGAAAGCCTTCCTTTTAAATGTGACTATCGATTACAAAAAGAACAATTCAAATCGGACTGGTAATTCCTGAGATTATTATATTAGTGTAGATTACTATTTATTAAATTTTAAACTACTTTGAAAGGTCATGGCCCCATGACCCCCCTCTGAAAGCGCACATGTAAGCTAGCCAAATCCTAGAGTTGATTGAAAAATGCATAGTTGCATACCTACACAAAACCTACCTACTTATCCATTTAAGGCTTGGATACCCCAGCCATTTCGACATTTGAGGGGGTGAAGCAGGCGGTGAAGCCGGGGAGGAATAGTACGCGCAGCGGCCGTCGCGGCGGCGCGGCGCTGACGTCACTCTATGAGATACGGGGCCCGCGTGCGGTCGTTTTGTAACAGAAGATTGCGAAGCGCTTAATTATCTAATTCACATAATAAAAATCAGTAGTAGATATTGAATTGGGTAGAATAGTCATCACATTGATAAAATAGATTCTAACAATCAACATTTTATCGCATTTTGTATTTATCTAAATTACGTACATATCCTATCCTACTAATATTATAAATGCGAAAGTTTGTGAGGATGGATGTATGTATGGATGGATGTATGGATGTATGTATGTTTGTTGCTCTTTCACGCAAAAACTACTGAACAGGTTATATAAGCTACAATTTATAATGAATTTGTGTAATTTTGGTCCTAATAAATAAGTATTTGTAAAGCAAGTCGGAGAAAAATCACCACCGTACTGGTTTGACACATGTGACATGGTCGCCATGCGACGGCCTCCGTATGAGCACGAAGCCGAGTAGTTCCGATATACGTATGTCTTATATTTTAGTCGTTAATTTCAACATGTGACGTGTCGTTACGATAGCATAACATTGCAATTAGTGAATGAAACCTAAGTACAGGAAGAATCATTTTGCTTATCTCGAAGGCCGCGGGTTCGAATCCGAACATTACGATTCATTTTTATTTTCTCACATTAGTTTATCAAAACTCTTTTTCATTTGAGGTTGTGTAAAGTACCTTAATATTTTAGAAAAAATCTTAAAAAATATGCTGTATAAAATAAATTATCAAAATCGAAACACCTATTATAGGTATTTTTCGTTTAATTAATTTACCACTTTATCTATTGACTACTTTTGGAAATAAACCGTCTTATAAAATTTTATCCTACTAACCTACTAATCCTACTTCCTACTAATATTATAAATGCGAATGTTTGTGAGGATGGATGTATGGATGGAAAAAAATCTGCCCTCTAAGAGCTATCTTGGCGTGCGCTGCCTAAACTATTGAAGTTACACAAAGATGATGTACTCGTTTGTCTTTCGCATTAAGTCAGTGGTCGGCAACCTTTTGACAGGCAAGGGCCACAAAGTAGCCAAATAAAGTAAGGCGGGCCGCTTTTGTGACATAGGGGTATATGCGGAACCAAGAGAGTGCTACAATACGCAGGTGGGAGTGTGCTACGACGCGGAGGTAGCTACGATGCGGAGGTAGGAGTGCGCTACGTTGTGGAGGCGGAAGTGTGAAGAATATTAGACACATAATGTCGTTGACCAAATGATAGTTTGTTGCTAATGGTGGTTCTACCTACTATGTTTACTTCTTTAAGATATTTTTATATTGCCACAAGTGACGGCCACAAGTGACGTGTACGTGCGGGCGAGCAAGTAGTAACTAAAATAGAATAGTAAATTAAAGGAACTTGGGATACTATGGACCCTGGCCCAATGCACAACAGTGGCATGACTTATTTACAAGTCACTCTTTGACGGTCATATGGCTACCGAAGAATAGAGTTGGGCTATGTTATGGACCATAACCGTGTTGCTCAACAGTAACATGACCCATGTCATTTGAAAACAAAAGGCGCCTCTTTTTGCTTCGGTTTAATAAAAAAATGTTTTAAATCATTATACATATCACCAAACTTAATGTGGCAGACTAAATTCCATGCGAGCGAAGCCGCGGGCAAAAGCTAGTGTTTTATAATAACCTATTTTGAAAAAAGTTTATTTTTATTATAATGTCACAATAATCACATTTTAGGCGGCCCCTAGACCTACAATAACATTGTACAATATATTTAATTGTGCAATAAGATTGAATTGCGTTTGGATCCAAACGGTCAATTATATTGCACAATAAGAAAATCGTGTAATGTTTTCTTGTTCAGTCGAAGAATAGTTTGATCCCGAGCAACATATCAAATATTGCGCAATACTGACCCTACACGAAGCAATAAAAAATATGATGCAATAAAAATTAAACTCGCTCAAACTTTCGTTCAATCATTGCGCAGTCTTCAATATTAGCCCAAGACGATCAATTATATTGCACAATATTCAATATAATTGATCGTTTAGGGGCCGCCTTAATAAAATATAGAAAAAAAAGACGTGTGGCACTCGGGGACTGCCGCGGTAAAGCTATTGCATAGTTATTTTTTCTATCACTAGATGGCGTTAGTGGGGAGCGATAGGTTTTTTTTTCTATCATTAGATGGCGTTAGTGGGGAGCCTTAGGTTTTTTGCGCGAGGTTTTTTCGTTACGGAATTTCTGGATTCGGTCCCCGCGCTCAAGGCCCGCGATAGAAGCTATGCAATAGCTTAAAATATAGAAAAAAACAATAAGATCTCAATGAGAAAACACTATGAAGTTTCGTAGCACTGGAATGAAAAAAGCGACACACGTCCAACTAGCACGGCGCCTCAGCGCATACTGTCACTCTGGGTACAAAAGAGCGAGAAACACTACGGCGCGCGCGGAAATTGTAATGGCGACTCATTCGCAAGAATCTACCACCTTTCGTTGGAAATTTATTTTAATTACAAATATAATATTGAAACAAAAATTTTACTCCAACAGTCCTGAGTCATAGTTTATTTTACATCACTCAAATTAATTTTAGAAATATGCGTTTGAAATTGTTTAACAAACTAAGTGTTTAAAATTCACAAAGTAAGGTATAAAAGACCCAACTTTGTGATTATTTTCTATCGAGGAAATTAATAGTCATCGTGTTTCGGAAACAGTAGTGTCATTAAACATATGATCAAGATTAAAAACAAACAAAAATTGTTCTTGTAACGTTAAGACTTTTGGCTAAAAAATTGTTTAAAGTAGCCCGTTTTAGGAACTCATAGGCCCTTAAGTACGTAAGTATAGCAGATATTCATAGATGCATAAAAGTTGTTTGTGCATTGTAACTAATTAATCGATAAATGGTCTGAAATGTCACGACAGCATATTGTGATAACTGCTTGTTAATACTGATACAAGTTGCTACGTAGAGTTAGTGAGCAGATTTCAGATTGATGATATGACTAATATATGAAGCTGATAGATTTGATTTTATGTTTGTTTGAGCGCGGCATTCTCAGAAAGTACATATCCGATTTCAAAAATATATATATATAGATAATATAGCCCCACATTCAACGGGCTGATAGACCTAGAGACTACCATAATTGACGTAAAAGGTAAACTAATAAATGGCGGCCATGTTATTTTATGACCGATTTCCCACCAAAGACAATTCCCTCAATAGACGAAGAAAAGGTTTACTAAATTCATGTATGATTATCCCATCACTAAACCTACTCGAAGACTCGACCATATCTTAAACTGCTGTTCATAAACATTTGGCCATAAGTATCTTATAAGTGAGGTGCGAGCCTAGATTATTTGAGAAAATAAGGGCAGCGTATTCTAGCTTACCTGAGTAGGAAATCTAGTATATAAAATGAAACACCACATTATTCGCACGTATTTATTCGCTAACTCTCATCCATTTGGTTGTCGTCAGCCATGTCGGCATCCGCGTCGTCACCTTGGCCTTCACCTTCGTCACCATCCTCCGAGACTTCGTCGTCATCGCTGTTCACTTCCTGTCAACAATATATTGACGTGAAAGTATTACGAAACACAGAGTAGTGTGATGAATCCAACCCAAAAGTGTATGCGGAATCACAATAATATGGAGCCAAAATTGTAAAGAATACTCACTTCCAATTTCAAATTAGCATTGTTAGTGGCGAGTAGAGTGTCTTTGATGCAGTTGAAGATGTGGTCGCGACACACCCACACGGAGTTGGCGGGCAGCCAGCCGTAGCGCTCGTGGCACTCCATGTCGGGCGGCGGCTCCTTGTTCACGATCTCCTGCACTTCAGGCAGGAACACGTCGCATAGCTGTCGGAGGTTGGATTAGGACATATAAAAATCGATGAAAGATGTTTTTTTGATGAGAAATGCTGAAAATGCTCAAGGGAGTCTCGGCCGGTGTTGGTAAAAACAATAAAAGCATGATAAGATTTTTGATCAATTCATCAATAATTTTAAACAGGACTCAAACCTGTTTTTTGTTTGCACTGGAACTTACGTACGACGGAGGTTACTGTTGACGACGGAGGTTACGTAAGTTCCCGTGTTAACAAATAATAATGCCATTAACGTACGTTTCAATTAATAGTAAAACAAACCTGTTTTACAGAAAATACACACCCTTAAATATTTCACGAAGTTAAAGTCGAATATTTTTGTTTAATATTGGCTCCAAAGAGGTTATCTGTTGTAGTATGGCGCTGCTAAGAGTAAGGTACCTGGTAGAAGACCTGCCGCTGCGCGGGCACGAGGCCGGCGCGCACGCGACAGCTGCCCTCGGGCACGCGGTCGGGCGATGGGCGCGCCGCGCGCTTCACCACGCGCACGCGGTCCGCCTTCTTGTAGTAGCACACCTGGTCGCGCGTCATCACCATCGTGTGTACGCCCGCTGCGGACCCCAACAGGAAACTTATATTTAAGAAATATAACATAATTGTATACTAGCCGCGCCCCGAAGTTTCACCCGCGTTGTACCCGTTCCCGGCGGAATTTCGCGATAAAAAGTAGCCTATGTCCTTTCTCAGGCTCTGGACTAACTGTGTATCAAATTTTATTCAAATCGGTTCAGTAGTTTTGGCGTGAAAGCATAACAGACAGACAGAGTTACTTTCGCATTTATATTAGTTAGGATTATAGGTAGGTAGTACTATTGCCTCACGGTCTATGCGTTGTACCTATTTCCGCGGGAACTACGTATCCCACGTCTAGTTCTGATAATAATAACATTTATTACTGTAAAGTCGACCATGTCGGATGCCTTACTTATTGTAAAGTTTCATCCAAATCTGTAAAATACGTTGATAAAAGATACTTCCATTAAACCAATGAGAAATCATAGCTTGTCTCATCACCTGTATGCCGCAACCTAAAGTCCACCGTCTGGTATATCCTGGACCCCTTATCCTTCCGCGGGTCGTACCCGTACCGGACCCAGGTCTTCTTCCACGGCCCATCGCTCATGAGCACGCTCAGACAGAACACGATCACCTTCAGATAGATCAGCTTCACTTTGGTCGTGTAGCGAAGGAGGTTCAGAGTCCACATGGGCCGTTCTTCAAAACACTGAAAATAATTGATTGTTTTATTTTTTACTAGCTGACCTACCTGACATACCACCATTAAAAAATAAAAATAATAGGTATTTGCTATTATTCTTTTATACAAACCTTTTTGTGACTATAACTAACACAAAAGATAGATTTAACCAATTTGGTACAGTCATTTGGAAGTTATGCATACAAACATTTAGTTCATATAGAAGTTTTTTATGAGAGTTGGCAAAAATAATACCCATGTTAGTCAGTAAATAAAGCTTTTAACAAACTTACTTTCTTAACAATCTCATAGTCGCGTTTAATCAACGGATTATAACTGATCCTCATTTCTAAAGTCTTCAAGTACTCCGGTTTAGGCTCTGTCGGCATCTCTCCGTCTAAACTGAACCGCCAATGACCTAGGGTCATGCTTCGCTCAGATCTAGATTTGTTGTGGAACTCATCTTGTCCGTCATCAGCACTGTTGTCGGGATAGCGCTTGCAGACATAGGAATATGGTATGGGGTGGTCAGATCTGGTGAAGTTAGCTGGTACGATGAAGTAGGGCTGTGATGTATCACTGGAATTTAAAGATGTATACGGTGCTTTATTTTGTCTCTGATATTACAGAAAGTTGAAATTATTTATGGTGAAAAACTCTATTTATTTACAAGAACACTAGCAGACACCTGTAGTTTTCCTTGCATTGAACCCATTCCCGTGGGAATTTCCGGATAAAACATAGCCTATAACATTCCCATTGAAAGTGGCTATCCAATACAAAAATAATAATTCAAAGATTGGTAATTAGCCCGAACATACAAATAAACAAAATTACAAATTTTACCTCATTGTAATATTTATTTAGATAAGTAACAAATGTTTTCATAAAAATAACAATAGAAAATTAAACAATAAAAGAACAAAAAGTTATTCTAAAGCAAAAAGCATGTAATAACAAAAAAAACTTACGAGAAAAACTCCGTACTATCTAAACCGTTGGGCAATATATTTTCCAAGTTGCAAACATTCTGTCCAGTCGCTTCATCTCTCTTTACTGGCAAGAACTGGAAGTCACACATCGCTGAAATCATTTAAGAAATACAGTTCAATGAGTGGAAAATTAGAACAGCTCCAAAGTTTCTAGTACCCCTAGTGAATATAAAAGGTATTAATTTAAAAAATTACAAAATATAATAGAAAAAGCAAAATAATATAGCAAGATGTGGCAAGCCTTATATTGTACCCCCCATGACTGGTAAGGGTAAGGCCACCACCTACAACATATAACCAAGAATACTAATAATACCTAATTAATTTAAAATAGGTACTTACATTCAAATCTGTAAATATTTGAAACTCTCCCAAGAACATCTGTTGATACCACTTCTCTGCTAACTTCATTGCCTTTTTTAACCTTTTTGACCTTTACTTTCAGAAGTACACCGGCTGTTTTGTTTATATCTGCGAAAACCTTCTTTACGAACGGGTTATCTGGCTGGAAACTTAAACCTAGCCTCTTCTTGTTGGATTGTGAGTAAACCTAAAAAACAGTTAATAATATTGTTTGTTACTCAAGTATTTATCTGTTACTGTAGTTAAGAATATTGAAATACGCCGTGAAAGTACAATAAAGTGCTTTTTAAAATAAAAATAAAACTTACCTGAGATATACCTTTTAATCCTCCTAAATTATGAATAGCTTTTTGATCATTTTTAACAACACCAGGAAATAAAACACACACCAAATCACGGTCTATGCCATGGATCTTTTTATCACTCATCTTAAAACAATATTTATTATATTATTTAGAGAATAAAATAAAATTAGCAAATAAAATCCAACCTTACTTTTTGACCAAAACAAAACAATGGTAGGACGGAATAAAGGAAATGTCAAATCGGATGACAGAAAACCCAATATGACACTTGACATTGACATAACTTATCCGTTTGGAAATAAATCCTTTGGACTGATCGGTTTGGCCATGGGTTTGGGTAAAGGCACGGCATTGGTGGTGGGAGGACTCGTCTCCAACTCCAATCATAATAATGGGTGGACCTTCGTGGGGTGGACTCAACGGTCTTATCAAACCCAGTTTGAATTTATATTTTATTTAAATGATGAAATGGGAATATTTAAGCATATGAATCACACATATGAAAAAATTGTCTATTATAAAAATAATTTTGATTGCAAAACAGTTTATTCATAATAATTAAAAGTTACAACTATATTAATGCATCAATATTTGCATCTGTGCCAGTTGGCTGTATGTATCTCCAGGCATTCTGTAAGCGATGTTTCCAGCGAAGGTGTTTAATACTTCGGCTTGTTCACGCAGCCATTCCACTTGCTGAAAATAAAATATATTTAACTAAGTCATAATTTTTCATATTTATTTTGTTGGGTAATTCTCACAATGGTTCATGATTTCATATGCAACATTATGAGTAAAAAAGTGAGTGGCAGAGACAACACCCTACATCGAAACTAGCCAACCAACTTCTAGCAAGGCAAGATGCACTGCAAAGACAGAGACCTCTGTATTGACGTGCATCTTAGTACATCAATAACTAGTACGAGTATATACCTTATTATTCTGTCCTCCAAGCGGCTGCACCGTTCCCCGTAACTTCTGCCGCTGAGCCAGTAGTATAGTGCAGAGTGCTCGCAGCACCGCTGGAAGACTTCGTAACAGTTCGCCGCGGGCCGACCGCGCGGCGGATACGCGAGCGTCTAGCTCGTTCGCGCTGAGCGGCACTAGTTCACATTCTCGGAGCGTCTGGAAATTAAATTCGAAGGGTGAAAACTAGTCGCAGTTAAAACTGGTGTCATGTAGTACATAGGCTTAGGAACGCCGTTATAGTACACCTGTGTGTATCCGGTGGCGAGTTTCTACGAAGGGTCTAATGATAGGGATTAATTGTGCAGCGACTCGCTGCCACAAGGGAATGTTTAAGTATTTTGAATGTCCAAGGTTTTATCTATATCTGTACCAAAAATCATGAAACAGGTATGCAGAGCCGATTTTTGAACATATATATGCCACTAAATGTGACCCTAATGAGGTTTTGGTCTTTTATGTTTACAAACTATGTTCTAACCTCTAAAGCACCATCATAGTTATCACTATGGAACTGGTCAAAGAACGTCATCAGCTTGCAGAGTTTAGTGTACGCGTCGAACAGCGCCACCGGTAACGCCGCGTCGGGCGAGCGCAGCCGCCGTGTAACATGTTCGGCGAGCGCGCCGAGCCGGGTGCGCAGCCCGCCCGCGCCGCCGCCCGATGTAACCACTTGTGCTAGCAGTACACAGAATAGTTCGAGAACTTTTTCTAGGTTCTGCAAAAGGAAACAGTTTTGTGAAATGGCAGGTGACAAGAGACAATGTGACATTTACTATACTCGGAATTTTAATTCGATTCCAGATTTGACAATTTCAGTGTTGCAACATTATGATTCCGTGCTTCGGAGGGCACGTTAAGCCGTCGGTCCCGGTTACTTTCTACGGATAGTAGTCGTTACATGAGCCATGTCAGAGGCCTTTGGCGGCTCTATAACTCTGACACCAGGATTGGTCAAGTTGACCATCCACTCGATAAGAAGAAGAAGACAAGTACTAAATAGTGACGTTGCGAAATTATTCGATATGGAAATCGAATATTTCCGGATCGATTCTTCTCGTTTATAATTTTACTCTCGTAAACTAAGTATATCAGGAAATTAAATATTTCTGAGCCGATAATTTAGTTTTGACGATTAATTAACGATCTGAGACTTTTCTTTTATAATTATTGTGTGTGAAATAAATAAAAAAATGTGATCATGAAGGAACATGACAAATAAAACAGATAGATGTATTATGGTAATCATTATTAAATTAAAACTATAAACGTAACAACAAACACAACGTAACAACACTTTAACAAAAACCCAACAAAATAACAAAATATCGATTCGCAATGAAATAATATATATTCGTATCACTACACTATTATATTTATGTGGTATTATTATTTCACAAAATGACAATAGCTAATGTCAAATCTGGAATTGAATTAAAATTCCGAGTATAATGTGGCAAATTACATAGTAGCAAGCAAGTTGCCAAGTTGCAAATACCTGTCACAAGTATCAAGTGTAATTACTTTTGTGTCACTTACCCCAGCAATGTCGTACATAGTGATGGCATCTTCAAAGAGACCTTTGTTTACCAGCTCTTCTGCGACATTCAAAGCAATCACCTGCAATATAAATTATTTTAGGATCATATATATACACAAGTTTAAGAGTGTTGGTGAACTCGGCAATATTCACAAATTACAAGATAACAAATATATTTTTAGGATTTGTCATATTATTAAAAAGTGACAACTTACAGTAGTATCAATATGTGTGTTATTGAATTGATCCAACAGTCCTGAACTCCGCAACCCAGTGATGGGGTCCATTCGTCCGAACAACAGATCATAGTCTCTGCTCTCTAGCGCTAGATCTGTGCAGCAGCACATGAACAGATTCTTGCCGCTCGGGTCCTTTAGGTTTCTAAAAATGGATGTTACACATATGTAATGACTTAAAAGCAACCAACGACTGCACCGAATTGGATAAATCTGTCTTTTTTGCAAATAAAAAACATGCTGTTTAGACTTGGGGTATACCGTATATACAAATGCATATTTACCTTAAAAAGTAGTAGTAATGCAGAGCATCAGAAGGGTCCGTGAGCTCGAACTTACGAACATACAACAGAATGAGTCGCGCGAGGTTCAGTCTACGCAACGGTGTCGGGTCATCCGTGTCCACAGATACTGCAATAAGGACGAAAATTAGAAATCGAGGAGTTTTCAAGCTAAAACTATTTGGTAAGCATCGACTAATAGATCACTATTAGTAGAATGTTCAATGCCTTCCTCTAAGTAATGTAACTAGTATTTTCTTAACCAATGAGACCTATGAAAGGAATCTCATTAGTGCATAACACCATCGCTAATGTCACATTATTACGTTCCGTTGCTTTGCAGTTCATATTGTTGGATACCAACAGTAGCATACCATACATCTGATAGAAAAGCTGGTAACAACAAGGTAAATAGTGTTTTACACTTACATAACGGAGCTTGTACATTCCTCGGCGTACCAAGCATATAAACGTCGTGAAGAGCTAAAGCCATGTGGACGCCGTGTACTTGGTATCTGTCGAATTAATGGAAAGTTTTATACACATGTACCTTCAACAAGTTCACTATATATGTATATTAGGGCAAAACCACGCATTGCAAACAGTATGAAGAATTAAAGATCCAAGGTCAAACATACTCTCTCTCTCTCTCTCTCTTTCTCGCTCTATACAGAGTTTTCTTCGGTATTAAGTAAGACCCGGGTAAAATCGCGGGGAACAGCTCGTGATAAACATTATATTACTTTACCTGGGTATTCTCGACAGGAACTCAATGGCAGGTTCAAACTGTCCAGTCAGAGTCAACATTTGGAAGTAAACAACTGGTTTCTCATATGCATGGTAGTGGGTTTCACCTGTAATAAATACATAGCTTTCAAAATATTGGTGTGGCAGTAGGTTGTGAGGTTTTTGTGGATGGGATAATCATCTACTTAGACAGGGAGGGTTGGAAGCGTTTGGGGGAGACCTTTGCCCAGCAGTGGGACAATACAGGTTAAAAAAAAAATAAAAAAAAATTAAAAAAAATTAAAAAATCCAAAACATTTCTACAATGCAAGATATCATCATCTATTTCATTTTAGTGGCCAACCATAGTATCAGTTTTAAGAATGTCTAAATAAAAGCAGCATGGTTTCAACACATCACATATGTTCACTTCCTTTATATATTTTTCTACTGTTACAAAATGGGTCAGTTTACTTCATAAAACTTGTTTTATAGTCAGTGCTAGTATTTCTAGTCACACGAACACATACCATACTCTTCCAAAATCAATTTCTGCAGGTCTGAGTATGAGAAGGCGTCTGGCTCGTTGTTGGTCCGCGTCTTAATGTAGCTGAGCTTCAGCCAGAGGTAGTCGTCCGCCGTGCGCGCCACCTCGTAGTGTTCGTCGCTCTGATCACAACATCCTATAACGCAGTACACCTGCGAATCGAATAAGTAGCATAAAATAATTGGTGTTTGAGAATAAGATATACCTAAGTTTATGACAGAAAATAACTTTTATTATGCAAATTTGTCCCACTGTTGGACTAAAATCTTCCTCCAATTCTTCATACCTCCCTGTCTACTCCTTCTCCCACTCAATTATCAGACAATGATGAGGATAAAACATTTATGTCCAACTAGCCGGTTTCAGGGGCTAAAATGAAAAGTTATGCTTAAAAACCTAAAACTTTGAACACTTTCCTTTTTTATAAAGAAGTTTACTAGCTTATTTTAAATCTAACAGCAATCCTAACTAATATTATAAATGCGAAAGTAACTCTTGTCTGTTACGCTTTCACGCCAAAACTACTAAACCAATTTGAATGAAATTTGGTACACAGTTAGTCCAGAGCCTAAGAAAGGACATAGGCTACTTTTTATCCCGAAATTTCTGCGGGAACGGGTACAACGCGGGTGAAACCGCGGGGCGCTGCTAGTATATATACATATCTACTGAACTGAATAGTCCAAGAAATGTTTAATACTTACAGCTCTTTTATAAGGATCTGTTGAATTCCGCACTTGTATCCTGTACTGGAAGTTGATAGCCGTCTGCAGCTTATCACTGAGAGGCTTCTCGGGGCTCCTGATGTGCTCCTCTAGAGCTGCTATAAACTCTTCGTGGTCGCGCCTTGAAAAAGACAGTGTTGTTGTACACAAATGAAAACTGTACAACACTAAAAACTGGTAAGAGAGCACTATTTAATTATTGATCTATGTCTCATATAGTCACAAAATATTATATGTGTATCTATCACTCACTTGCAACTGCCTGGCCATTGGCCTTTATTAAGGACATGCAATGAATATGGTCTGAATTTCTGCTACTGGGTCCCATCATGCAAATTAATCATTGTAAATAGATAGTATATTGTAATATTGGACTCACCCAGCCTTCCTCAGACAGTGCAAGGCCGCGGCGGCGTCTCCGCTCCGCAGGCAGTAGTAGACCATGGGCCAGAGCGGGCGGTCGTCGACCACGGCGTCGGCGAGCGCGTGCGGCGCCGCGCCGGCCAGCCGCAGCCCCACGTAGCCGCGCACCAGCGGGTACGTGCCCGGCTCGCCGCCGCGCGCCGCGCCCACGGGGTTCGCGCGCACCACGTCGCTCATGTACTGCTTATATCTGAACGTAATAATACTCAGATAAAATAATTTGTACTCTTAAATATGTTCGCTTGCTAACTCATTATCTGGAGAATTTCCCTGAGAGACAACTACTTTGTCTTTAGTATAGTATGGTATAAAAATTCCTCCAGACATTTATTAAGACCGAGTAAAATATTTTCATTTAATCTTAGCAATCTTACCTCTATTAACTCAGTGACAAGGACTGGACTGAGGTCTACCCTATATTAAAATAAAGACATACTGACCTTTTCTCCAAGTATTTCTTCCCTTGAGCAACAAGACACTGCTGGATGGTTGGATTACCTCTGGCTTTCAATGGATCTTCATCTCTCACCAGAGTAGGAATGTTTGACATAGTCTTGATTATTTCCCACATTTCTTTAACTTTCTAAAGAAGACAACAAAGAAACAACTGTATTTCTTTTCTTCTTCAAGAATTGTGACTATTGTTTGAAAGAAAACTTCATTGGCAATAAGTTCAGTAACATTGCCAATTTTAAAATTAGAATACTTACAGGATCATTGAACTCCTCAGCAACCTGTGTAAACTTCTGTTGCAAGCCAGTCCTTGATTTTGAGCCTTGGAACACGAGTTTGTTATATTGTTGCACCTGTCTCGCATATGCAGCCTCAATGTTGTCTAACATGGACTGACCAAATTTCTTAGGAGCATCTGCAATGCTTGGTGGCTCTGGTGTTCTTTTCAGGTCTAACCAGTTTTGTGACGGACCAATCATGGCATTCATGAGTTTGATCTTTTCTCTATTCCATTCTGACAGCATATGCTCCCATTTTTGGTCTTCAATGGCTTGTAATGACTAGAAAAGGTGAAAGCATATTTATCATGACAAGGCCATAGTAATACACAATATCTATTTCAGTAAAATGTACCCATATTCAGTATCTTATGGTTCATCAGACTTAAAAGTTAGAAGCAAAGCATTAATGACTAAAAATTAATTAATAATACATTCTTAGGTGTACTTACATTTTTATTAACTTCATCAATAAGTGACAAAATGGCATTTTCCCTCTCATTTTTTAAGAAACTTTCAATATCAGTGTCTGCTATGGGCTGTAGTGGTTCAAATGTGCGTTTTGAACTGAGTGTCTCAAGCTTCTGTGATATTTGTTGGAGATCTATCCCCTTGGAGCCAAATAAGAGATGACTGTAAACAAAGGTTATAGTACCATGTATATCAGAAATAATGAATGTTAAGCAAATGTAGCATTTATTGCTGTGCGTCCATATATCTGGCACTTCTACTTTCGCTAAGATTGCGAGTGCTGTTGAGATCCAATTCAGCATTATCCTAGCCCAGTACATCCAATAATCAGGCCCTCCCTAGGTTTTAACAGTCGGGCTATTAAGACTCTGGTATTATAAATGAATATTTGGCTCTACATACCAAAATGAACACGTATTTACCCAAATAGTAATTGGTAAAATTTAAACATAGAACTTACGCCTGAATATCATTGGCTCCAGACTGTATAACTCTCGAGTGTAGTTCTTGGGAAGCTTCTAACACCTGTCCAAGAGATCGCTCAACTCTGGGCAGCTCTTCATTACCCTCAATTTCAGTATTCAGTTGCTCAGCTTGTTGCAAAAGTTTGTTGAAATCATCGTCCGCCATGATCTTAGGTTATGTTTACCTTTTAAACTTTACAGCGGCGATGAGCTTTACAATGATAGCACTAATTTTAGATTTTAACAAACTAACCCACAATACTCAATAGATATTAAAAGCTAGTGAGTTTATTTATTGTGCATTATATTATACGGCCGGTAAAAAATTAAAAATACGAAGATTCAAGAGTTACCAAGCAAGCGCGCGTTCCGATCCGAACGAATCCGATTCAATTCAATCTTTGTTATTGGCTTCTGCTGACATTTCGTCGCAATTCCGCCAGTGTCAGTGTTCCCGGTAGAAAAAAACACGATGAGTTGAGTAGTATTTTTACTTCTGTTGGCCGGTGGTGGAGAGTTTACCTCCAGGCAGAATCTAGGACAAACACATGACAAACACATTTATATATTGTATGAAATAATAAACAAATTTATCCAATAGGGCAAACACATAATTAAAATACTTTATAAAAATATATAACAGGCAACATGGAACACAAATGTATATACAAATTTATTTACAGTTTTATTTTGTTAGTATTAATATATTTACAAAGAATTTTTACAGAGGAGGGGAGCAAGGAGAGGAGACATTGGATAGAGGTAGGACGAGGGATTTCAACAGGAAGGATGTTATGTAGGGAGTAGCGTTGGCGGGGGCAGTCAAAAAAGATGTGGTCGAGGGATCCTTCATCAAGGCCACATTCACAAATGGAGTGGTCCCTGATCCGTAGCTTAGCCAGATGTTCAGGCGAGCATGTGTGGCCAAAACGGAGGCGACATATGATGGAGGTCGATGTCTTGTCAACGAATTTAAATGAGTTAAACCAAGGTTTTTCCGGAATATTTGGTTGGATTTTGCCAAACCATCTGCCTTTCAAATTTCTAGACCGTTCCCAGTCTTTATTCCAGGATTTTAATAGGGATTGACGGGAAATCGATGAAAGGTCTTGAGCATATAAGAGGAGATGGTCGGGAGAGCCGAGAGAGACTGCTTGTTTCGCACACGAGTCGGCCGTTTCGTTGCCCAGTATGCCACAGTGGGCCGGGATCCATACGAGGGCGACGTCCAGACTATGCTGATAACAGTTTAGTAAAGCTTCTCGGATTTGGAGTATAGGTAGGAATCTACTTTTGGAACGGAAAGGATTTGAAGTTAGGGATTTGAGGCAACTTTGGGAGTCGGAGAATATAGCGGCTTTGGATATCTTGTGAGAGAGGATGTAGCGAGTGGCTTCTAAAATGGCGATGGCTTCTCCAGTGAACACCGATGCAAGTTCAGGGCATTTATGGGATAGAATAATGCGATATTTAGGTATCCAGACCGCAGTGCCAACTTGACTAGTGTTTGAAAATTTCGAAGCATCGGTGAACATAAGGGTCCAGTTAGGGAAGTGCAAAGAAACTGTGCGATTAAATTTTACGTTTGATTCTATGGTGTGTTTGTCAATCCCAAAGTCAAGAATAACATTGGGTTGAAAGGTTAAGGCTTCATATGATACAGTATAAAGGGGATTGGACAAACTGCGATTGACAGGATTTGGTAGTCTAAGAAACTTCCTGTAACTAGTGACTAGACAGGGAACCGATGTTGATGAATCCTGGGAGTCGTATAAATCGGACAGTAGTTTTAGCTTGTCTACTAAACTGTGATTTGAGAACTGAATGAGTTTAAAGAAGAAATTATCTGCTAATTGTTGCCTGCGCAAATTTAATGGAGGCTCCACACACTCAACCTGCATTGCATTGATTGGGGTGGATTTCATAGCTCCGAGGATGATTCTTAAGGATTTGGCTTGAATTTTGTCGAGTTTTGTCAAAGCAGTTTTGTTACCCGGGTCAAAGACAGCTGAACCGTAGTCCAGATGACTTCGAACTATGGCGTTGTATAGGGTCCTCTGGGTTTTGGGATGCGAGCCCCACCAAACACCAGAGAGGGCACGGAGGACATTAATGTTTTTCTCCGAACGAATCCGATGGGTGGGCTTATTTTGTTTTTTTTAATAACGTTTGACTTTGACATTGACGTTTTTATTGATTCTTGCAAAATTGTCAACGGTATGATTATGGCAGTCTGGACTGCATTATATGGAAAATTGCAAGGGAAAATTGTAAGGATTCCATTTTGTGGTCTCTGGTCTCCGATAAAGGTGGATAAAGGTCTTGTATACGTCGTCCATTTTGATGTTTTCACTTCAATTCAATCAATCTGTTTTCCCATGGTTTTCCCGGCATCTCTGTGCCCGGGTGGTATGGACTTGTCGGCAGTGACTTGTCGGTCTATCTTTGTTTTCTGGTCTCTGGTTGCTGTATCTATTTCAATCTGTCTGTGATTTTACCAGACTAAACAATAAAGTTCTACTTTCGTTTACCTATATATTTTACGATATTTTTATCATGAGCCATAATGGTACCTAAAACTGCACAGTGGTCATAATATATATTTTTTACTAGCTTCCCCACAGCATGGTTATACCTGGTAACCACCTGTTGAAATGTCCACATATACATTAGGTCTGATTGGAGTAAATAACGGCCAAATATTATTGAGAAAAATAATCATATATTTCTGGCTAAACTTTTGGGCAGCTACTTCTCATTAGTCACACATAAAAACTTCAATTATTTAATACAAGCCATGAATGATCTTTATTAGAAATAACAACAACGAATCAGATCAATTCACTATCTAAAAATATACAATACAGTTATGGTTACATAGATTTAAATAACTGATATTTTATAACATGGATATTTAATATTTCTTCATATTGGTTCTAAAAATATTACTTTATATGGCCGATTTTCCAAATAAAGATAAAGAAGAAGTTTAGTGGTTTCATTCGATTCTTACCCCCATCACTAAACATAAGAACTCTATAGAACAAATTATCTATAGCTGGAAAATCGGCCATACTAGTTTTAGGACTCGTAGGAAGAAATAGAAGATTATGAAAATCAAATCGGCTTTCATCGAATATCATTTATATTTTTTCGGTCCGAATATGAGATCGGCGTCGGGCGCTCCCTTGGGGTGTTGGTACTTCTGTCGGACATGTTGCCCTCTGTTAGGGTTGCCACTACCGCCGGAACCGCCCCCGCTTTCAGCGCTATACTCCTCTTCTTCTTGTCTTTCGGAGATGTTCAATGTTAGACTGAAAAAATAACGTGGATTAGATTTCTTGGAAGAATAAATATAGGGCCCGAAGATTTACATGTTGCCATGGGAATCAAAATAATAAGTAGTCCTCTATTTTACTTATAATATGTTTCTCGGATTTCTTTCTGTAATTTTGTTTAAGTATAAATAGATCACATATCATCGTCAATAATCACACTAGACTAGACCATAGCAGTATTTTCCTTGGTAAACTATTTTTAGCATATTGAATTGCGAAGTGGTACAAAATAAATCACTCACCGTTTTACCCTCTCCATTTCTTGTTTATCAGCCAAAGCTTGTTGTTGCAAGTTGCTAGCTAGTTCAGGAGGCGCGTTGAACGACTTATATTGCGGTTTGGTGCCTTTCCTTACCATTAGTACAAATTCGACGCCCTCTTTACCTTGCTGAAACATAAAATTACGATTTTAAGACGTTGCCGCGATGTAGTAACGCGATTTAAAACATTACAAAGTAATATCCATTCACTCAATTTGTGTAGGTTAGTGTTAGTGGGCACCCTAATAACTCTAAATTAAGCATAGTATTATACTATAGTATTATTATTACCAATAACTGCTCATAAGTCTTTTTGGTGGTCTGTCTGCAAGTCATTGGAACTGCAATGTCGCGCTGTTGCGGCCTATTCTCTCGTTGTCTCTCAGCTATATTTTCCAAAACCATCTTTTCAAATGCCGATTCGAATTCTACATCCTCTACCTGGAAAATGAGTAGAAACCATTTTGTAAGACAATTCTATATTCAAAAAAGAACCATTGGTAAGTATTTAGTTTTTTTTTACTTACCGGTTTAGGAGCTGGCCTTCTTGGTTCCGTGTCTATATCTTCCGTAGGCTGTATGTCATTATCGTCATTCCCTGTATTTTCTGTGATAGGCTCTTCATCCGAACTTTCTTCAGGCAACTGTGGATTGTCTGTTTCATCATCAGTCTCTATGATCGTATCTAAACCTTCGTTGATACTGTCCTCATTCTGATCATCATTGTCGTAATCCTCCTCTCCTAACTCGGGGTATAAAGTTTGTCTCAACTCTTCTATAGCATCCTTACACTGCTGCGAACTAGTATACATATTCAACTTTGGCCTCAATGTAGTCAAGCACTCTTGGTAAATATACTTCACATAAATGGGGAATTTATTCTCCTCAGTCCAGAAAGGATCGGAATATTTGAACCAGTAGTAATTTTGGAAGAACATTAGGAAGTAGTCCAATCTCTTTTTGCTGGAACCACTATTGAAATACGCGCCACAGGTTTCTAGAAGAGCACAGACCAGTCTGATTCTGAACACGTTATCGGGAGGGTCTAAAGGGGACGGTGTAGCGTGGTCATTGGACACACCAAACGTTATGAACGAGTATAGAACAGTGAACACGTCACGTGAATCCAGGAGCTTGTAGTTGTATAACTCTCCTAGATATCTGACGGTTGCTATTCGTCTTTGATTGTATCTAGGGTGTGGGTCTTCCATGGTAACGCGGATTTCTTCAAGTATGGTATCCACGACTGCTGGCGCGACATTTTCTTGCCAGGCGGCGAGCTCGGCAGTTAATCGAGCTAATGCTCTCCGTGCACTAGCTCTGACGCGCCAACCTCCAGCTAAATGCTGTATAGCAATAGCGGAAATATCCGGATCGTCCCAGTTGAGCTTCCGCATCAGTCTTAAAATCTTCTCCTCATTGCTTTTCTGCAAGTCTTCATGCAGGATCTTTCTGATGAACTGATGCATGGGCGGTTCCTCCTCTTTGGGCTGCGCGGGAGCTTCAGGAGGACAAACGTAGTAGAATGCATTCTCTATTTGTGTTACGTATCGCGAGTCTAGAGCGGACACAGTCTGAAAAGAGTCAAAATAGGAATATTAGATAAATATAAGCATGACTTTATTTGAGCTCTTTCAATTGAAGGGTTTTAAGTCATCCTGCTGTACGAATTTAGATTGAAAAACAGAAGAACGCCGCGCGTAGACTGTTCACAACAACGGCACGTTAACAGGACGCTTAAATTAAAAATAGCTCATATAACATTATTAAAAAAAATTGAACGAAGAATAACCCACCTTTTTTCTCATCATCTGTTGTAAATAAATCATAGTCCTTTGATGTGTATCAGGGTTACAGTAAAGGTATCGCCCGCATGTCTCCAGGAGATTGCACGCCATCTCAATGTGGTGATGTTTGAAGTCATGGAGGAGCACTTTCAGACAATACAATGCTTCTATCTTGGAGTATAGACTAAATTTGACCAGCTCTCCTATGAATCTAACCACTTTAATCTAAAAATATAGAACGCATGTATAAAATAAAGTCAAAAAGATTTTATAACATATAATTGTAAGCCATTTATTATCATATCATCATCTTAAAAGTTTATGTTAGTTTATTACCACCTATTGAGAAGAACTCCAGAACTGTCCAGTCAGAAAATCAGTGGTGTCATCCTGAATGAATTTTATTCTTTATTTCAAGTATAATTTGGCAATAGACATATGTTTATTTATTACCTTTGATTCAATATTAATCTGATCCTTTTTTCTGACATGGTACTTGAAATCTTGCTTCAGCATTTGGCACAAATCTACGCAAACATCTGGCAGCACTGGATACAAAATGGCGGCAAATCTCGAATAAAACGGCAAAAGATCAAGCCTTGTTCTGGCAACCCCAAAGAGAACTCTTGTCAATTTTCTGCGATTATTTTTCGTGCTGAGATTGAGAACGAAATCTACTGCAGCATTATCGATGAGTTCTCGGTTGATACAGTTTGGCAGTTCATTTAGGAAAGCATCGAGGGCATACCTGTGAAGAATAATGAGTGTGAATATTATATTGCATCTGAGGATTGTAAGTGGGCTTGTCTATAACTTTTATAACTGCTGTTAATGGTTTTATTCTATAGTAGCGCTCGTGGCGTAGTCTGACTAAGCGATATTATCTTACGATTGTTAAGCAACAACTCACCCTTGGATGGGTGGCCGATAGTGGCATTTTAACTCATACGCTTAACCATGTCGGAGGCCTTTAGGCGGTCTAAAAACTGCGACACAACTCACTTGAATGAATAAGTTCTTACTTGTTGGATATGTTAGTAGGCTGCACCTCCTCTTGCTCAACTTCAGGCACCGTGGGAGGCTCCTCGCTGTCACTGAGCTCATCCTCTTTAAGATCCTCATCCAACATCTCTTCAGTTACTGTCTCAGCTTTACTTTTCACTGTCTACAATCAATATTTTCGTTTTTTTACTAAATTATGTAAAGTAGTGATAAAACATAGATTATGTACATTTGTATATTAGCCTGTATGTCCCACCGCTGAGCAAAGGCCTCTCATCTCACCAAAGATATCAGTACAAATAGGAGGATCAGGCATAATCACTATGCTTGCATGCTGCGGTTTGGTAACCTCATACCCGAATCATGTTTGAAAAGTAGGAAACATATTTTCGTTCAACCCAGGAATTGAACTGATGACCTATCTTGGCAGGTGAGTGCGCTTGCCACTAGACTACTGAATGCGCAGAGGATTGGGTACGTAATCCATATAAAAATCTATACTAATATTATAATGAGGTAAAATTTGTAAGTTTGTTTGTTTATATGTTCGAGCTAATCTTGGGAGTTATCAGTCCAATTTTTTTTATTTTTTTTTATTTAATTTAATTTAATACTACAATCTGTTGCCATGCTGGAACAATAAATAGTATGTTTGTCTGTGTATGTCATGGCATGCTCGGTATGTGACTGATGTCACATCCTACTTTATATTCTCGAAGTATATCCTGTGGTGTTTTCCTCTTTAGTCTATCAGTCCAATTTGAATAATTCTTTTTGTAATAGGTAGCCACATTCAACGAGAAGGTTATAGGCATTTTTCATCTCAAAATTCCCATGGGAAAGGGCACAACGTGGGTAAAATCGCGGGGCGCTGCAAGTAACATATACCTCTTTAGGCTGGTAATGAGGCATGAACACCTTCAAATCAGGTAGACTGGTGTAAAATGTCCTCGTATCCTCATCCTGCCAGGGGTCAGTGCCGGCTTGCATGTTGAACTCCTCATTGCCTCCAATAGTAACAGTTCCTTGGGTCTCTATCACTGTAAGACTCAAGGTTGGAGGTTCACCAGCCTCACCAAGTTCTTCACCGAGAACTTCAGCAAAGTTTTGAGCTCCTAGCAGGAGTTTATCATATGTGGCCTGGATGGAAGAATGATAAAGATTGTTGAAAGTTGATGTTACAATTAAATTAAATAAATAAATAAAAAGGATAGTTATTGGAGGTCAGAGAGGAATGAACTACCATCAAACAACTCATAACTTGTTCGATCTGTACAATATTTTTTATCATTACCTGATGCTGTTCCAACTGATCCTTCCTCTCCTGGGACAGTTCTCCCCTTGTGTGCAGTGTTCTCTGATTGGCTGCGTGCAATGCTTGCAGCTGTCCCTTCTCCGACAGTAAGTGTTTAGTCAACGATGCAAAGTATTCCTTCAGCAGTGTCCTAACTGCAGTCTGTTTTTCAGCTGGCAGGAAAGTATTCCGAGGAACTGTTATGTTGTATTTCTGGAATTCAAGTGGGATTATTGTTTGTTTTAGATTTTTATTATAATATAGTTATTTTTCGTAAGGTACCTTTAATAGTACAAACTTTTTAAACTCACACGATTTGCACTCATTATACTAAATGAAACGGGTCTGTATCGCGTTAGATAATTAAACTGTTCCAGTTCTCCCGTGACCACGAGCGGTGTAATCCGCTCGAAACGTCGGGTACGTATTTTAGTAAATACGTTTAATTATCTAACGCGATACAGACCCGTTTCATTTAGTATAATGACCTTTAATAGTAATAAGAGATTTGGTATATTGAGAAAATAACATTGATTACTGCATCTATTTACTTACTTCAGATGTTTCCCTTATCTTTTTAGGCATCAAGCCAGCATAATCCTCACCACAATGCTTACAGAATGACATCAGTATGGGTATATTATTGTGTTCTTCTTTATCCATATTAATTAGCACTGTGAGCACACTACCCAACAATGGTAGACCAGTTTTGTTTGCAAATATACCAACAGCAACTAACTCTGCATAAAACCTGATATCCACACGCAATTTAGATGAATTGGTGATCTTATCTGTTGTCTTAAACGTTAGTATTTTCTGCCAATTCTCGAAGAAATTCGGTGCAAACTCGGAATATGTGCGATGGAGTGATGAACACAGTTTTATGGCTGCAGGAATATCAGACATCTTCAGTTTGGCTTCGGCAATAGCAGCGGCTACTTCAGATATGTATTTTGTAAGGTTCAAAGCAGCGAAATCTTTTAAAAGTACATCAATTTGAGAAGCACTGAACGACTTGAGCTTCTTTACGAAAGTTGTATTTTTCTTCAAGCCAGATTCCAACTTTGAAAAGTGATTTTCTGGAGGACGTACACAGCTTAAATTCTCATTTCGCAACTCGGCTTTTATCTTTAGTCTGTTTTCTAGGTTAGTAATGTATTCAGCCAAAGCCGCCTTCTCGCTTTCTTCCGTGATCTCGGAATATTCCTCCACCGCTGGCTCAGTTGGTTCAGACTTCTCTCCATCTTTGTCACTAACCGTCATATTGTTATCTCAACAATCCATTAATTGTATTAAATTGTTCAATAATATTAATTTTAAGAAACTGTAATTTTATTCAGAAAATAAATAAAATCACCTTGCAATTCAATTCAATTTTTGTTTGATGGCTTCTGCTGACATTTCGTCGCAATTCCGCCAGTGTCAGTGTGCCCGTAAGGCGTAAACAAGATGGGGAAAGTTTAATCGGTAATATTGTCTTGATCGGTAGGTCATGAATATCCCGAGCAGATTAACCTAAAACAAGACACAAATGTATACATATATTATTATACCATAAATCACGTAGGACAACATAAAACAAGTATTTACATTCTAATATACCAGGACATACAAAATACAACACATAACATAAACACAGAGATAATTACGAAAAATATTTACAGTTTTAGTTTGTTAATATTAATATATTTACAAATTATATTTATAGAGGAAGGGAGACTAGACAAAAGACATTGGATGGAGGTGGGACGAGGGATATCATCAGGGAGAACATTATATAGGGAGAAGCGTTGTTGAGGACAATTAAAGAAAATATGGTCTAGAGTACCGTCCTCCATACCACATTCACACAATGAATGATCCCGGATCCGGAGTTTAGCGAGATGTGTCGGAGAGCATGTGTGGCCAAGGCGTAGCCGACAGATGGTAGAGGTTACGCATTTACTCATGGACTTGTATTGAGAGAACCACGGTTTCGACGGAATTATCGGTTGAATTCTGCCTAACCATTTGCCTTTTAAATTGGTTGAGGAGTTCCATGCCAGGGACCAAGAGGAGAAAAGTGATTGTTTGGCCATAGGTACCAGGTCGTTGGTGTATAATGACATGTGATCCGGTAATCCAAGTGAGACAGCTTGTTTGGCGTAGTTATCTGCGGTCTCGTTACCTAGTATGCCTCGATGACCAGGGACCCATATTAGAATGACGTCCAGATTGAGTTGGCTGCACTGGCACAAAGCCTCACGGATTCCTAGTATCGGAGGGGATCTGATTTTAGAGCTAAACGGATTCGAAATAAGAGATTGGAGGCAGCTCTTTGAGTCTGAGAAAATCGCGGCTTTGGGAATATTGTGAGATAAAATGTATCGGACTGCTTCTAAGATGGCAATGGCTTCACCTGTGAAGACTGACGCGAGTTCAGGGCATTTGTAGCTAAGGACTATTTTATATTTTGGTATCCATACTGCTATACCTACTGGACTACTGTCGGAGAACTTAGAGGCGTCAGTGAACATTAAGAGAAACTCGTTAAATTCAGATGAAATTCGAGAATTAAAGTAATTGTTTGGTTCTATTGATTGTTTATCAATTCCAAAGTCAAGTATGACTTTAGGTTGATGAGTTAATGATTCATAGGGGACAGAATACATTGGGTGCGTAAGATACTGATTGACAGGGTATGGTAGGCGGAGATATTTCCTGTAACTATTGACTAGACAAGGGACCTTCGAGTTTGATGAATTCAAATTATCATACAAATCGGTCAGTAGTTTTATCTTATCTAATAGTTTGTGATCAGAAAAATGCAAAATTTTGAAAAAATAATTATCAGCTAGTTGTTGTCTGCGTAAGGATAAAGGGGGCTCCACACATTCCACCTGCATGGCATTTATAGGAGAGGATTTCATTGCTCCTAGTATAATTCGAAGGCATTTTGACTGAATTTTCTCTAGTTTATCGAATGCTGTTTTATTACCGGGGTCCAAAACTGAAGTTCCATAATCCAAATGACTGCGAACTGTTGCGTTGTACAATATTTTCTGAGTCATAGGATGTGAGCCCCACCATACACCCGATAGTGCTCGGAGGGCGTTAATGTTTTTTTCACATTTTTGGACCACGTATTCACAGTGCTGGGAGCCAGTCAATCTAGTATCAAGGTGAACGCCTAAGAATTTAACTGAGGTAACCTGCGGGATTACCTCATCCCCTAAATGCAAGCTAATTTGCGGGACAGACCGTTTTTTAGTGAAAATTATCAATTTGCTCTTCGGGGCGGAAAGAGACAGGCCATGAAATGTTAGCCAAATCTTGAGATTGTTTAATGCGGTATTTAATTGAGAGAGAGCTTCCTCGATGGATTGAGATGATTTGTAGAGAGCCAAATCGTCGACGAACTGTAGAGATTGACATTGGGGTTCCACAGAGTGCTCTAGGCCACTGGTGTATAGGCCATATAATATAGGACTCAACACGGACCCTTGAGGGAGACCCTTCCAGATCATCCTAAGTATAACCATTCCAGATGTTCGAATCGAGACTGAACGATGAGATAGAAGTGCGATACAGAATCTGACCAGCTTCTCTGGGATATTCAGCTGGATGAGAATGCTCCTGAGTATCGGAAGAAGGACGTTATCGTACGCAGCTTCTACATCTAGAAACACGCCAATCAAGAATTCTTTTTTGAGAAAGGCGGTTCTAATTTCGGTCGTGAGGATACTTAGATTATCAAGCGTGCTCTTACCTTTTCTAAAACCGTACTGAGAGCTACCTAATTTAGATTTGCTCTCTACAAACCATTCAATGCGGTTTTTAATCATATGCTCCATGATCTTGCAGAGAACTGAGGATAAGGCTATAGGTCTGTAGTTGCAGGAGTTTGCAGGGTCTTTGCCGGGTTTCAAAACTGGGATGATGACTTGGGATTTCCACGATTCTGGGATGATACCGTAATCAAAAAAGATGTTACAGAGGTTGAGGAAATATAATTTAAATTCATTTGGAGCATGGATAATGAAAGAATAGGGAATGCCGTCACTGCCTGGAGTTGTGTCTGTACGTCCGTCAAGGGCAAGTTGGAGTTCAGATAGGGTAAAATGAGAGTTGAATTGACCAGAAGAAGCAATATAAATAGGTTGAGGGGGGAGGGAGTCTTTGTCAGGTACTGAAGGAGGAGCTATCCTGTCGCAAAAAGACTCGATCCAAGGAGTCGGGTCGTTTGATGGGGGTGAGTTTTCTGTCTGAGAGCCTCTAAATTTTTTTATATTTTTCCAGACCGTTGATGACGAGGTTCTGGGAGATAAGCCCTCACAAAATTTATGCCAGCCGGTACGTTTCTTTGTGGAGAGGGTGAGTCGGTGTTTGGCAGCTGCACTCTGATAGGCCATAAAATTGCTTTCAGACATACTAGAGTTGTATGTCAACTCAGCTTCATCTCTATCTCGTACTACGGACGTGCAATCCGAATCCCACCATGGGACTGAAATGCGGAATTTATGGTCCGTTTTTGTCGGAATGCTGGCATCTGCAGCAGATATAATGGCCTCAACGAAGAGACCATAACATTCCAGGGCGTTGTCTGCATTTATTGAGGGAAGAGTTTGGAGACTCTGGTTTAGAGATGAAGAAAAGGAATCCCAATTAGCACCAGACACTCTGTATTTTAGGAGGGGAGAACGATTTGTTAGCGGAACGACGCTATTAGGGAGGGAGATGAGGATAGGATAATGGTCGCTACCATGGGAATTTGTGAGGGTACGCCAGGAAATGCGAGTAGAGATGGAGGGAGAAGTGACTGTGAGGTCCACAGCACTTCTTGGATCTTGGGTAGGGCGAGTTCGCCGGGTCGGGGAGCCGTCATTTGCAACGCATATGTTTAATTCGTCAAATATTTCCATTAAAGACAAAGCAAACAGATCGTCTTTATGTGACCCCCATGATCTATGGTGAGCGTTAAAGTCGCCCATGACAATCACAGGACTAGGAACAGAGGAGAGTAAAGCGAGAATATCCGGGATGAGAGAAGAATTGGGGTGAGGGATGTATAAAGAAACAAAGGAGATATTTAGGACTCTGGCAGCGACTATGTTAAGGTAAGGGGACTGAAAAGGAAGAGGAATATGGGAGTAAGTAAGTGACCTTCTGATGAAAAGGGCACTACCAGCATATCCATCAGCACGGTCATCCCGAAGACAAGCATAGCCAGGAATCCTGAACTTGGACCCCGGAAGCAGCCACGTCTCCGAGACGGCCACGATTGATGGAGTGTATTTATTTAAGAGGGAGAATAAATCAGGCTTTTTCGCTCTGATGCTCCCGCAGTTCCATTGAATAATGGTTGTTGGAGCCATGACTAGTGGTAGAAATGAGTTGGGACAGTTTTTGGGCAACGTGGGACGGTAAGGAAATTTGATTTTGTGATAAGATTTGGATTAACATGGAAATTAAAAGATGAATGATGTTATCTTGAGAGTTATCAGGATTGGAGGATTGACTATTTAAGGCGCACCCATTAGGAAGCGTCGATTTTTCAGTGGCAATAATAGCTTGATGAGCTGAAGCATCATAGCTTTTGCCAAGTGGAGCTTTAGGTTTGGGAGTGGTAAACACTGTTTTACGGTAGGAATGGGAGGAATTGTTTGGGTGAGGGAGAGATGGGTTGAGCTGAAGATAAGCTGATGTGGATGGTACTTCGCGGGAAGCCATCTCTGAATATAACCGGGAAACTTTGGGAAAGTGAGTAGATGCTTCCTCGTACGAGATGGATTCCTTAGACATGATAACTTTAATTGATTTCTGTCTGTCATGTTCGGGGCAAGTTTTATTGGTGGCAAAATGTCTTCCAGAGCAGTGAAGGCATGTAGCATTGGTTTCAATAACATCACAACTGTTTCCAGTGTGAGGTTGCGAGCATTTGTAACAGCGAGGCTTGGACCTGCACTGTGCAGCAATGTGTCCGAACCTACAACAGTTATTACACTGGATGGTGGGATATGTGTAAATATCAACTGGCAGTGAGGTGTTAAAAGAGTAAACATGGGATGGGAGAACTTGACCGTGGAATGTTATAACAACAGTTTGTGTAGGGACCCATTCTATTTTACCATCATTGTGTCTTTTTTTGTTAATACGACGAGCTTTCAGAACAAAACCACAGCCATGGGGAAGAATTAATGTCTCTGCAAACTCCTGCATGGATATGTCTACCGGGACATCTCGAACAACTCCCATGCGAGAGATGTTGTAAGATGGGATTGTCGCATCATATTTGTGTTGGGCAACAATTGGATTACATAGAAACTTATTAGCATCATCAGCAGTACAGAATTCAACCGATATTTTATTCCTACCCATTTTCTTTATGCCGTCTTTACATATATTTGTAATTTTATTATGGTGAAGGAATTGGCCAAATTTGATAGGTCTGATTGTAGTACCAGCCGAGAGATCTTGTTCAGTGCGAGAGACAATGATTTTAAAAGGACCTACATCAGTGTTTCTGTAAGCTTTAATACCCAAAATCAACTCTGGGTGGACGTAAACTGTTTGTACCGAAGCCGACGCTAAATCCGGATCCGTGATTGTTTTTTTGCTGTTAGAATGAGGAGCAACCTCGTCAACTTCCATACGCCTTTTATTACGAATAGGTTGTGGTTCGGGGGAAGTACTAGGGTTAGGAGAAATATCTGGTGGTTTGGGAGGCGGGTCAGGCGGCATGGTTTCCATGTTTACTTACCAACTATACAATGTTAGAACACACTGAAATTGTTAGTAAGACGACACAATCAATCTGCACGGTAAATCCTTTAGAAAAACAACAAAAACACTAAAAAAAACTATAACAATCCCACTGACACTGTTTTAACCTTAACAGCCCGGAATTGGACTTCAAAATCACCTTGTTTGACGCGTTAAATAAAATGAAACGAAACGAAAACAAAAATTAATGACAACAGACAGACAGAACCAGACAGACAGATCACAGACAGAACTGAGAACGAGCGACGGAACTACGAATGATTCGAAGTAAAGTGACACTGACAATTGACAGTATTATATCAAGGAAAGTTGTCATTGCTAGTGCTACCTTCTTTTCAATCAAATACGAATCAGCTGATTGTCAGTCAGAAAATAAATGTCATGTGTGATGTGTGTACTGCTGTGTAGTTTAGATTGTTTTTGTTTACATACCGAAATCTTCTAAATTACTAAAGAAGTAAACAAAAAATGTGTGGTATCTTCTGTACAATAAGTAGTTCTTCACCAGATTGTCCTAAAGTAAGTAAAAATCGTGCGTTTAAATGAAGAATTAGTTGAAATTCTGCAATTCAAAATTATAACCTCTACAAAATTTTAGCATGAAAATGTAGTAAATCGAATTGGAAGAAGAGGTCCGGACAGTTTTAAGGATTTACAAGTGACTTCAAAGGGAAGAAAAATAAGACTATGTGGTTCCGTGCTGTGGATGCAAGGGTTGCATTTGACTCCCCAACCCTTGGAAGACAAAAATGGAATATTAATATACAATGGAGATATATTCGATGAAACGTGGACTAGTAATCTTAGCGATACCCAAATCATCATGAATAAACTTACTTTACATGATGTAAGTCCATATATAGTAAAACATCACAGTGCAGGCTTATATCGCTATCTCTTAATTACTAACCATCTTCAAATATTTACAGAAAGAAAACAAATCTGACGGTCACATAACGGAAACTTTAAGATCCCTCAAAGGGCCATTCTGCCTCATTTACTATGATAAGCTGAATGATATGTTATATTTTGCCAGAGATAGAATAGGGAGAAGTACAATGCTTGTCCAAAAAGATGATAATTCTATAACAATAAGCAGTGTTTTAGGTAAGTTTTAAGGAGGTTTTAAGCATACATTATCATTTTGAAGATAACTAGATACATTTTTTTCATCCCAAAATTCTAGAGTTAAATCTTTTTTCTTCAGGGAGAGGATATTCCTGTGTTGAAGTTCCAGCTACAAACATCTATAGTTTGAATTTGGAATCGAATGAAATGATACTATATCCATGGGTTTCAAAGGAAGATCCAGTTCAAACTTCAATTGAGGAATGGCTCCAAAATGTGAAGTTACAGCAAACACTCCCTGATGATGAATTTAAATTTAATTTTAATCAAAAAGAAGTTATTTTAGATGAGGTTACTTGAATTACTGATTTTCATATTAACTAGAATTATATTTATTTATATAGAATCATATTAACGAAACACTAAATTGAACATCTATTCTATAATTTAAAACCCTTTCACACATAAAAATGTTACACTTTTTTATTTTTTCAGGAAAATCTCATCAATTTTATAACAACCACATCAAATGAAACTGAGAGTAAACTCTTATTTATGAAAAATCTAATGAACAACTCTACAATCAGATCAACTGTTCAAAAAACAATAGAACTATTAGAAAAGAGTGTAGAAATAAGATTGAAAAGACAACCAAATAGGTGTAAAAATTGCTTGAACAACCAAGAGTTTGAGTGCAAGCATTGTACAGTAGGGATTCTATTCTCTGGTGGACTGGATTGCACTGTTTTGGCATTATTGACTGATAAATACTTGTCTAGAGAGCAAAGTATAGATCTTATTAAT
This sequence comes from Cyclophora punctaria, assembly GCA_951394245.1. Taxonomy (NCBI): domain Eukaryota; kingdom Metazoa; phylum Arthropoda; class Insecta; order Lepidoptera; family Geometridae; genus Cyclophora; species Cyclophora punctaria. The sequence continues at coordinate 9,431,390 of OX596170.1, read as the reverse complement.
GTTGCTTTTAATAAGGATGGATCAAGTTCATTTGAAGTCCCAGACAGAATAACTGGAAGACAGTCTTATGAAGAACTTAGAAGACTGTGCCCATCCAGGTATCAATAAATGTGTATAAGTGTCATGTATGCCACCAGGGCCATGGGTAACCCAAGCCTCCCAAAGACCATTGAAATCCTCCTATTACAAATCATGTTTGCATGATAGATCATGCACTACATACTTAACTAAAATAACGAGATATTTCTAAACATATTTATCCTGATAAAAGCTAGCTCTTTATCTTGATGTATCTGAGGACCTTCACCCTTGCCAGGGTCAAGGTCTTCAGAAACTAAATCCTGAACAGTCACTTACTAGACTAGGGTACCATACTTATTTCAGTATTGACATATTTTTTTTCAGGAAATGGAGCTTTTGTGAAGTAAATGTGAATAAAGACGAACTTGAAAAATGCCAAGTGGATAGTATAGCTGACCTGGTGTATCCACGCCAGACTATTTTGGACGAGAGCCTCGGGTCGGCATTATGGTTTGCGGCACGTGGACAAAATGAGGATTCTGTATCATCATGCAGGGTAATAATGTAATTTAAATAGGCAACTTGATTAGCTATTTGTGTCTAAAATCTCAGCATCTATTTATTATATAATATAATTTCTTATTACAGGTGCTATTGTTAGGATCAGGTGCCGACGAATTATTCGGAGGCTACACAAGGCACAGAAATGCATTCAAAAGAAGAGGCTGGCTTGGTTTACAAAAAGAGCTTTTATTGGATTGGAATAGAATCTCTTTTAGAAACTTATCTCGAGATAATAGAGTGATATGCGATCATGGGCGACAGCCAAGAATGCCATATTTGGATGAAGATTTTACTAATTATGTGTTATCATTGAAACCGTGGCTTAAGTATGTAATCAAATTATCTTTATTTTATATTAATACAAACAATAGGAGAAACATTAAGTTAATTTTATATTCTGCAGGTGCTTTCCCAGTGAGAACTTGGGGCCAGGGGTTGGTGATAAACTGATGCTGAGACTAGTAGCCCTCAATCTTGGCCTATCAGAAGCTGTAATGTTACCAAAAAGAGCTTTACAGTTTGGTTCAAGAATAGCCAACAAAAAAGAAAAGGGTTCCGATATATCAGAAAGGTTTCTTCTATGTAATAAAAGTAATTAAATTAAGCAGTTTATTTTATTTGTACCTAAACGTTAACATTTGGGTTTATTTCAGAAAAATAATGTCGACGCCCCCGTAAAACACCCAATATCAGCTCCCCAAAGTTTCATATTTTAGTAGGAAAAAAAACCCATTCTAGCGATATTGAGTGTGTTAAAAACACGGTGTGTTTATAACTTATTCACTTGCTGTTCGGTGTTCAACCAGATACGTAGACTGTGGATCTAGTATTGTTGACATTCATTCATTCCTTTTCTCTTCGTGGTCTGTGTATTTTAATTTCATTCATTCATACACAAAAATGGCCGCGAACCGTCGCAAGCAGGACGACAAAAATTTAGAAATTTTACGTGAACAAATTTCACTAAATGGAAATAAATATTGTTTAGATTGTAACCAAAGAGGTCCCACGTACGTTAATACGACAATTGGTTCCTTTGTTTGTTCAAAATGTTCGGGAATGCTGTAAGTGTTGTTTTTGCGTTACTTTCAATTCAAGAGCTTTGTTTTAAAATGAGATCAACAAATTAAATGCAGTGTTATTTTTCAGGCGTGGTCTTACTCCTCCACATCGAGTAAAATCTATCTCGATGGCAACGTTTACTCCAGAAGAAATAGAATTTATAAAGACAAGAGGGAACGATTACAGCAGACGCGTTTGGTTAGGGCTGTACGAGGGTGAAAGTGTTAATTACGCGGACGAACAGAGTGTGAGGGACTTTATGTCTGATAAATATGAGAAGAAGCGGTATTATATCGACGCACCTGTGGGGAGCACGACTGTGAACGGAGGTTTCTCAGCCAAGAATAAAGCTAAGAGCAAAGCCGGAAGTACCGCATCGATTGCTTCGCCGTTGATATCGATTTCGCCGCAAAGCGTGAAGGTTCCAAGTAGTAACTACAATAAGGTGAATACGGCGAAAGTTGTGAACAGTTCAGCGACAGCGTCGAGTGAGGAGAGTCACAAAGTGGCGCGGCCAGTTACCATGTCTCAGGCGCAGCCACAGCCACTGAACAATCTCAACATCAACATCTCTAACGCGCCAGCAGTCCAGTCCCCAGTACCTGAGTGAGTACTTTACAATGCACAAGATCCCAGAAAATATATGGTTCAATATTTATGTACATTGCAAAACGAATCTTGTACTCAATCAAACTTTTATTTGCAGTTTCCCAGTAGATTTCTCTACTGCCAACATATACAACAGTAGTCAGTTCAGTAATAGTGTGAACAACAATAATTTTTTATCACCGGCCATGTCAACACCAGCGTTTAGTGTTAATTTTAATAGTCCTCTGGCACCAGCAGCAAGTAAGTACAGATCATAGACCTTCACTATTTTGTTGTTCCGTATGTTTCCCAAATATAAATAATAGAATTGACCTTATCGAGCAAGGTTGGTCTTTGAGATATCTGCCTTAACAAAAGATAATAATGTATTAATAGAAGCAGGCCAACCGACTTTGTATGAATAATTGACTGATTTACCTCATTAGATAAGTACCTATTATAATTACTAATGTAATTTTAATTGCAGATGACCGCTACGCTGCTTTAGCTGATCTGGACTTAGCATTAAGACAGCAAAATATGAAACAAATGGGTGAGTAAACTGTTCTTATCTTGTGTAATTGATGACTTAAATAGACTGATTATAAGAGATATGATACCCATTGTTATGGCTATGTAAAGAAAGGGATGCACTAACTTTTCTATACTTATACTAGCATTGTTTTTACCAAAGTTGAGCCCGTTGCTGTGGGAATTTTGGGATGAAAAATAGCCTAAAACATTCCTGTTGAATGTGGCTATACATTACAAAAAACATTGAAATCTGATTAGAAGTAGTTTTAGAGATAAGTTAGTTCAAACAAGCAAAAAGTCTCACCTCAGCTTTATTATATCAGTATAGAATGATTCTGAGTAGGTTTGTGTACATTATGTGCTCATTTGTATTTAATTACCAAGAAATGGATATGAAAAGTATGATAACTACATTCAAGGAAAGCTTATACCCTATAAGCTATACCAAACTTTCCAAGAGAATGGGAACACAATGGATCGAACTGTGGCCTCTTAGTGTCTTCTTCCGGTGTGTTAGAGTTATTTATACATACTTACACTTGTATATGTATTTATTGTTGTGTTTGTTGCAGAGGAAACTAACTGTATAAATAATAAGAACCCATTCCAAAGTACGGCTACCAATGATTTGTTTTCAAATAATCCAAAAAATCCATTTTTCAATGGTGGATGGAATTCCTCACCTGCTTCAGTGCCGGTCAACCCTTTTATGGTAAGTTCAGTTTATTTTATTTCCAAAATTATTAATAATTATATTTCAGTTTCATTCTAAAGATATCAAGAAGGAAAAACCTCATACTGTGTAGGTATTACCCAATATTATGCAAAAAAAAAATAACACAAATATTATCGGAAATTCGTGTTTCATGATAAAAAATTTAATGTCATAGTTACAAGTTTTGATATCTTTTCCCTATTAGTCATTTTTTCAAATGAGTAATGACTCATATATATAATAGCTAGTCATACCACGAATAATAATACTTTCGAAAATTATACGACGCATTATTAAGGACTATTACGAAAGTTTAAGAACATGTATTATTATTTTTTAGCTAAAACATACTTGAAGTAATAGGTACTTAGAGTATTTTTTAACGCGGAAACAGTATCAAAGCGAACGAAATCGCGTGGCACGCGCCAGTTTACTAGATTAGATGAGAAAAACGTTAGGAGCCTATGGTGTATTCACCTTGAAGACATTGTTGACAAATGTATTAACATAATTATTCGCGTTTTATTTGGTACTGTACCTACTGATCAACTGATCATGAATGTCTGATTTAAATGATAGGCTGGACCTACTATGAATTATTTATGAACTTCTAGGAGTATGAAGTTTATTGTTGTGTTTTAAATATAGATATTGGACAGTTGAATTACGTGTGTATTGTTTATCACTTTACGACTTACTAACATAGAATTAATTTAGGTATTCAAATATTAGTAACTTATTTATATGCAGACGTACTATGTGTCTTGCGATTTAATGAAAATAACGGAAGAGTTTAAAATCAGGATCAGACAGGTAGGAAAGGACTTTTAGGAGAAGTATTAAATTTTACAAAGACAAGATGATACTTTATTTTGTACACTGTACAATAGTTTTTAGACAATACACTTTTTTTGTTTACCGCATTGATAAACGTCAGTCAACCTATTAACCTTTAGTTATTCGAAGTCTATTCGCGTTGTGTCGCACACTGGTACGGTTGTAACACGGTTAATGTTTATTTACGTTTGCTAATCTAAGTCACAGTCACCGTTCGGTAACTGATAACCGGACCCGTATTGTACTTTGACTTGGCTATTTATATATATGTATTTACTAATACGAGTCGTTGACTCTGTCTGGTTTAAATTCAAGTTGAAAAAAGTGGCAATATATACCAGTTTCTTTGGGAATATTGGGATAAAAAGTATCCCAATTCCTTGCCTCTTGAATTAATACGTCTTTTGATGAAAATCGCATCCAAATCCGTTGAGTAGGGTTTATCTCGAAAAGAATACAGACGAACGCAGACGGGGTATTATAAAAATAAATAACGCACATATGAAACACGTGTTTGATCAAAGTTTTTATTCCTGATTAACTACGAAATTATTATACTATAGTACTATCGCAGAGTACCTAATAATTGCTATTATTACATGCGCTTCTCGTGTAATCAATATTATTATTGTTCATAAAACAAATATGTTGATTGCATTACCTATTTACATCTTTATCTTGATATAGTATGAAATAAAGTCGTCTGTCTTTCTGTATATTCAGTTGACGCTAATTCCTAAAACTACTTACCAAATTTTTAATGCGACTTCCATCAACAGACAATTTATTTCAATATAAAGGATTACCTATAATTGTTATTCCTACGGGAACCGTACTAAATCTGGCCGAAGACCGAAGCCAAGCAAAGACGGGTCGCTAGTTAGTTAATATAATAAACATGGAATAATAAGAATTAAGAATGTATTGTTTTATTTATATGACAGTTACATGAACATTGATTGGGTAATGAGCTAATAGATGAAACAATCGCACTTTCCTAAACGGAATATTAATATTAGGTACATGTTCATTACAGTTATGTACATAACGTTTTATCTATCACAGAAAGGATTCTATTCTCTTTATGCGTAGTATTTCATTTCACCTTTATTGTTGTAACATGTAGCGCCCCCTTGTTATACCCTTGTTGTGCCCGTACCTGAGAGAATATCGGGATGAGAACTATTTTATAACATTCTCGTTAAATGTGACTATCCATTACAAAAATAATTATTCAAACCGGACTGAAAGTTCTTGAGAACGTTTAAGCAAATAAAAAACCAAACTCTTCAGCTTTTTTATAGGTATCAATACTAGCTGTGCCCCGCGGTTTCACCCGCAGCGCCCCCGTTCCCTTGGTAATTTTGAGATTTTTATTCCTTATTTTTCTTATATAAAAACCTTGTCCTGACAATAAGGAACACATTAAAAAAAGAATCATCCAATTTGGTGCAGTCGTTCTGAAGTTATGCGCTTAGCAACAGATTCAGCGATTCATTTTTATATTATAGAAGATAGATTTGATATTCTTGCTATGTCTGTTTTGTCATTCATAAGTATCCACGCTATATCTTGGCTCGACTAAGTGTGAACTAGCGTCCGGTCCCGCCCTTTAGATAGCATGATTGATCAGCGATCGGTTCCGAATTAAAATCGTTACAAAAGCTTAAATTGAATCAATTTAAAATAAATATCAAATTCACTATCACTACATATTATAAAACAAAGTCAAAGGCCGAGTCTGTCTGTCTGTCTGTTCGCGATAAACTCAAATACTACTGCACGGATTTTGACGCGGTTTTTTAAATAGATAGAGTGTGATTCAACAGGAAGGTTTAGGGCACTTTTTAGTCTGTGAAAATAGAACCTATGTAATTATATGCAGTAACGCACACGACGCACAAAAAGTCCGGCGCACAAAAAATCCGTGAATTCGGGCAGACCGCACCGCGCCGCGCCGCGCCGCTCCGCGCAAAAAGTGTGTGAAAAAAATTGATGATCTTTCCGAAGGTATATGATGTACCCAAAATGTTCTGTTTCTTCTTTTTTTTCTGTACTTCATGTACATAATGATACTTCGCGATCTCTGCACGATTTCCATAGCATCTACGTCCCTACAGCTCTGCCGACAGAATCACAGATTACTAAATAGTTACTAAGTACGTGAAAGATGTGCGTCGTGTGCGTTGAGTGTGAAAAATCCGCGACCGACTTTTTGCGCGCCATGCAGACTTTTTGTGCGCCGCAGACTCGATCGCACAAATAGTCTGTCGTCTGCGATGGGCCTTATATGTATAAAAATTCCCGAAATTTCCACGGGAACGGGCACATCGCGGATAAAACCGTAAGGCGCTGCTAGTTTTGTATATTTAGTTCAATGCTCAAATCTATTGTTTTGTTTATATGAAATCTGTAATCTGTTGTTATACCATGTTTAAGTAACGGCATAATTATAACGTTACATTGTTAGTGCCGGTCTAACTAAATACCACGTAGATGGCCAAAAACTGCGATAGCAGATTCGGCCACTAACCTACACGAACTTACTATTGTAACAAGCAAAGTAAATATTTGCCAATAAATGTGCGTTTGTATACACTAAGAGTTATCTCTTTATTATTATCAAGTCGAACATAAGAGGAAACAACACTAGATACTGCACGTTCGGTTTCCCAAGTTTTTTGCGCAACGGTTCACAGAACTTTGCTATCGATTTTAGGTTCAAACGTTTATTTTGGTCTCATGAATTGGCTAATTGACTCACCAGTTATCGCGGTCTAGATAATACTGTGGGTAAACAATTATCATGTGTTAGGCAATTACTTGTATGAAGACGTGTGAGGTATAATCTTAAATGTGCTACCAATAAGATGTGTTTGTAATTTGTATACTTATATTGTAAACACATATTTTTCTTATAAGTTGTTTGTGCTAATTTTGGGGAAAATATGCGTCTACATTTGAAAGAAATACTGTGTATTCTCTAATCAATCCAACGGATAGTTGCGAGCTGAATCCGTAATGCTGCACTGTTACATAAGGTCGTTTTCATAAAATCTCAGTCGCCTTCGCACTGTATCCGCGGCCTTAACCTAACACAGCTATAGGCAGATTTTAAGTACGAGTAAATAGGGATGTTCGATCCGATCCGATACTTATGTGGATCGATACAAAGCAATACGATCCACTCGATTTTTGTATCGATACAATGGCTTTCGATCCGTTAGTGGATCGATACAAGTAAGGTGAGGATCGGATCGCATAATCATCATGTATCTGAATATACTCGTATTTCTGAAAATTGCAATGACATCTGGAAATTTCATAACGAAATGGTGGCACAAGTGGAAGCAAACAGACCACAGGAAGGACTCCACATATATTTTAAACAGTATATGTCGGAGCCTTTGCTGGATAGAAAGTCGGATCCAATTAAATATTGGTCAGCGAGAAAAGTCGTTTGGGGAACACTAAGCGATATCGCATTACGTTACTTGTCCGTTGTAGGAACGTCTGTGCCCTCAGAACGACTTTTCTCGCTGGCCAACCATACTTTGAATGAGAGCCGTAATCGTATAGATCCAAAGAGGCTATCAAAATTAATCTTTTTACGTACACTTCCCTTTAAAGATTGGCCTATGTAAACAATTTTGTGTTTTTTTTTTTCCTAAATAAACATATAAGTACATAGTAAAAAATACAACTTGTTTAATTTTTTAAAATACTTGATACGATACTGGATCGATCCAAAAAATCGTATCAAATCTATTGGATCGATATTTGGATCGATACAATGAATTACGATCCATTGCGATCCAGAGTATCGATACAAAGTGCTTGGATCGAACATCCCTACGAGTAAACGCTTACTCATACTCGAACAGTTAACTGCAATTTCAACATCGTATGTCTAGAAACACAACCTTATTGTTTGATTATTTTCAGCCGGCCACGAACAACGGCGGGTTTGTCAACTCCAAGAATCCATTCCTTTGATGGCCGAGTGGACTCCAACAATGTGTAAGAGCTAAGTGAAATGCCCAATGAACAAATCACGTAACAAAAAGCACAAATAAGATACAAAAACAATCAAAATAATAAATTAACATAATAGTCAAATATAATTTATTATTATGCCATAATGGTATACATGTCTGAGCTGGGGTATATTGTCCATTTTATTAGTTCAAATCGGAAGTAATTTGAAATGTGTATACGTAAAATGCCCCTTAATATTAAGATGTACCAATCAGTGCCTCTATATGCCTTAAATAATTATGTATTTACAATGAAATATCAATAATAATAAATGAAAAGTAGAAATAAATTGAAATTATCAAAGTATTGAGAATGAAATTTTAAAGGAATAATTTATTCTGGTCTTAGTTATATTGTAATCTATTTAAATTAATATACATGTTAGGTCTATACAAAATGGTGTATTTTGTAAAGGCTGGAGTGGCAGGAATGTAATTAGCACATAGCATACATTTTCGTTCCGTTTTGGTACGTATATAATACTCGTGATATTCACATTGTTTGCATCAGGAGAGTTCCATCGAATAATAGAAACTAAATGATGTCAGCCAGCGACCTTTAAAGCTAGAACCACACTGTTGGGTGTGTCGCACATATCGAATTTGTATTACATTTACTATAACAAAGTCTAGAATGTATTTGTGATGAGAATACGTTTTTACTGCGAGACTCCGTGGGTGTAGACTATACTTAACTACTTCCTTGCGTGGGAATGAGTCATATAGTTGCAACTATATTTAAATCGCTATACTATGTAACCCCAGAATAATAATGAATTTAGCATAACACAAGTTATCATACGCGTGCCTTACAGTATTTAATTACGAACAAGATGGGTTTTATTCCTATACTGAACAGATATCGGCTGGAAGTCGATCGAACCCGCATGGGGTCGTTAGGTATACATGTGTGAAGAATATATAATACCGTTCAGAGGAAACGAAGTTATCGTTACATTGTAAATGTGGCCATGATGCGGGTCTTAGATACCGATCATTGTAAATTGTACTACTCTACAGATATGTCTGCTTCCCGTCCATTGTATCAAATATGTCATGTTTCCCTTTGTAAATATTATTATGATTTATTTGTGAAAGCTGCATGGCGCTAGTCTGTTATGAGGTGATTGTCCTTGCAACCTAGAGATTTCTATTAAACTGGTTTTATTGATTATGGAAAGCAGTTACAGGTAGATGATGAACCTCTTTCACTCTAGCACTATTCAACGCTCAACCGCGATATCTATTGTATCACCCTCCTAGAGGCTTCTAAGTAATCTAACCCAAAATGTTAAGTAAATATGTATTTTGAATTGTTGACTCATTTACATTTTTATTGTCACTACTTGTACGTTAATGTTATTTGTAATGTTATTTAATGTTCTAACGATTTTACTTGACAAATTGTACTGAACACTTTCTTTGTCAGGGTTTTTTTATTTTAACTATTGGACTCTTCTATTTGCGTTTAGGATCATAGGCTTTAAAATAGACTATTAGGAAACATGCTCTCAACTTTCGTGCTTCATCTGTGATTGTAATCAGTTTTATTTTTACCATCTATGATTTAACTTGAACAATTTATTTTCTAATCAATGCACTTTATTATTTATTTAGTTCTAAATGTAATTGTTTTTTACTATTTGAGCACTAAGATCTGTTAATTTGTATAAATATGCCGAACTTTAATCACTATTAAATTAATTTTTTTATTAAAATTATTGTTTCATTTTCGAACTAAAATATTTGACGGAGGCAAAAATATAGAAACAGGTTTTGATGGAGAAATCTTATATTTACATTTCAATTACATGCTTAGTTGAGATATAATGGAATTACATTTTATATTTGCTATTTCTCCTAATGAACACTGGTGTAGAGAAGTTATCTGGAGTGACGTTGGGACTTGGCAGAGGGGTCTTGGGAGTTTCCTGACTTATTGATACAGAAGCATTCTTGATTGCTTCAGGAATATCGTCGGGGAGAGTTTGTGGCTGTGATGACGTCGCAGCTAGACGCTTCTCGGATATCGTCTTCAATATATTCTTACCAGCTTCTTTAGTCTGTAATAGTAGAAAATAAGGAATTTAAACAATTCTATTGTGAGACTTCTAATAATTGGCATTTACTTTTTACTATAATATATACTGGTGAACAAATATCAGGTAAGTAAATTCCTATTTATTCCTGCTCGTTAAAACCTTCATTAGGTCGGAATTCAATACAAGTTCAGAACTTGTTTTGAATGACCTACCAAGTTATAACTACTTACACTTTCATTTTCTAAGCATTTGTAGGCGTAATGAGCGGCATGGTCCAACAGGGAGAATCTAAGGTAATATTGTGCAAGGTAGCGCTGTGCGGCTGGCAGTTCCTTACTGCCAACGTTGGCAGGGTCCTGGCAAGCCGCTGTATACGCAGCGGCAGCGCTATTCGGCATGTTCGATCTCTCGTATAACCTAAGATACAACAAAAAGGTTAATTAATTTGTTAATTTGGTTCTATTGTTAATTGTCTTAGCGCACTAATACCAAAATGCTTAACATTTAGTAAGAAGCTGACACAATTTTGTCCAATTAACTTCTCACCTGTCTCGCCAAAGCGGCTCTCTTACTGAGCAAACTATAAAAGCAAAGATGTGTGGTGAATAGCTTAATCAAACTGATTGAATTTTACTTTATGGGTATAGCCTAGTTAGATTATCTATTGAAAAATGATATGTACTTATATATTTTAGCTACTATCTAATGTTTATGAATTCAAGACTTACTTGGCTAGTTTAAACAGAGCCATTCCCTCAATATCACCAGTGCTGTGGGCCTTATAATAACATTTCAGTGCATTTGGAATCTTGTCCATCTTCTCGTAAGCTTCTCCGAGAGACACCAACATTCTGGAGTCGTCAGGCTTCAGTTGGGCAGCCCGGGAGTAATAGTAAATACAGTAGCCGTTCAGACCAAGTATTTCGTAAGCTTGGCCTAAACCATTCCAGGCTCTGTAATCGTTTCTATTTACATCTGTAATGGTAATCAATAAGTAAGGTAGTGAACAGTTTTATACTTATTACCAACAGGCTTACTATACTAATAAAGATTGTTTTTGTTTGTATAAACGCGCTATTTTCAGAAACTGAATCCGATTTGAATAATTCTTTCTGTAAAGGATAGCCTTAATCAACGGGAAGGTTATAGGCTATTTTTCATTTTGAAATTGTCACGGGAACCGGCACGACGCGTGTAAAACCGCGGGGCGCTACTAGTTAAAAGAAAAAACTAACTACTTATTTTGTCTTCTACTGTTTTATTAGATTGTCAGTCTTGGTTGTTTTAAGTAAGTATAAACCATGTTGATGGGTTTTAGTCCAAAAACACCCACAATAGGGTTAATTAACCACTAACCTATAGACAAACACATTTGTGCAAATACCAGCTAATCATTTATCTTACCTATAGCCTGTCTGTAACACTGTATGGCTGCATTAGAGTTCTGTAGTTCAATGAACTCGTGACCCATGAGTATCCAAGCGGACAAGTACTGAGGGTCAAGAGTGAGAGCCCTCTGGAAGTACACCACCGCCTTTTGATGCTCACTCCGCAAACTGTAGTAGTTTCCTGAAAGTTTAAAATTAATATGTTTATGAAATACCACTAGCAGTGGCCTCCGGTTATACCTGCGTTGTTCTCGGGGGAATTTCGCGATAAAACATAGACCTTTCCTTTTGAATATATGTATTACTCATTAAAAAATTAATTATTCGAATTGGACTGAGTAATTTAGTTTGTATTTAAAAAATTAGAACAAAATTGCGAATTTTACCTCTTTCTATTATAGTATAGATATAACTACTTAGTATTATCCTTAGAACTTACTAGCTGCGCCCCGCGGTTTCACCCGCGTTGTACCCGTTCCCGCGGGACTTTCGGGATGAAAAATAGATGTTGGCCGATTCTCAGACCTACTCAATATGCTCACAAAATTTCATGAGAATCGGTCAAGCCGTTTCGGAGGAGTACGCGAACGAACACTGTGACACGAGAATTTTATAATATAAGAAGATGTACTGTGGGTATTTTTTCTATTTCTATGTACAATCAACAATCAGCTTTTAAGATACACCTATTTTTAAATGTTATATGAATCATTTTCATTGATCTATCCCATTATGAACTTCAGTTCAGTTCTTTCAAGTAACAGGAAATAAGTTAAAGACTTTTGAAATATATAATACAAACCAATAACACAGCAGGTCTCAACTCTATACTTGTCAATAGAGACTGCCTTCTGAGCTAAGTTGGCTAGTTCCATCCGTTTTTCCTTCAAGTACAAAAGGTGAGAGTACACATCCCAGTTGTCAAGTCTGTATGGGTCACTTCTACTTAGCTCACTGAAGAGGGATAGAGATGAATCTACATCTGAAATTATTCAATATAAGATGATAGTAATTGAATTGCCACTTTTCAACCCAAAATGGCCGCAAGGAGGACACCTTATTTGCAGAAGAAACAGGCAACACAAGTACTTTGCCACTTTAAATTTTATGGCTACCCCATACAGATCTTCGGTGAGATTGCCCAGCAGTGGGAAAAGAAGCTTATACTTTATTTCTCATCTTTTATACACTACAACTCCGACACCAGGATTAGTCAGGCTGACCATCCACTCGATGAAGAAGAAGAAGAAGAAGAATTGATTTTAAACACATTATTTGATATTTATTTCTTCGAAATAGTGTGTAGGTATCACCTTAAGATTTTCATCGTGGAAGTCTTCTGTTTTTTCCTGATATATTTAAATTCAAATCAATAACAATATGTAGTTGAAAAATATTACCTCTTCTATCATGATGAGCAATAGCCATCTGTGCGGTAACATAAGTGCTCTTATCAAAGCCAGCATTCACAAGCGCCATGTATGCTTCTAATGCTTGCTCAGACAGTTTCAGCTCAACAAAGGCATGAGCAGCAAAGAAGTACATCATCCAGTGTTTAGGTAGCTGTAAAGAGTCTAAAGCCTCATACTCGTTGGCTAGGCCTGCTAGTTCAACCCATGCAGCCCATAGTGTGGGCACTGCGGTGACTGATGCTTGTAACACAGAGACCGCTTGACTTCGTAGCTCCAGCTTCTTCAGCACTACACCTTGGAGGTAGAGGAGGTAGCCGTCCAAATTGTTTCTGTTCGCCTGTAATGTAAGAGGTTTAAGTTAGGTCATAATTTTGGGATAAAGTTATGATGAGATGAGTAGATTAAAAAAAAATAGGTATTAGGTACACTTGTGACGGTTGAAAGTCTAAATGTAACCAATGTTACCTTAAAAAATGAGAGAAGATCCAATAATACTTGTGTTGATTCACTATTTTCGGTTCCAACATCTGTTGCATTGTCTAACCGTTTCTTTTCGCAGGACATATACAAAGAGTACTTATGTATAAATACACATTTAGGGCTGGAGCAGTTCTCTAGGAAGAAGGCAGCTCTGTCGTATTCTTGGTTATCAAAGTAACTTTTCGCCAAGAAATACGCCTCCTTTTCTTCTGCAGATATGTCATCAGCTCGAGATTCATTGTCGGTTTCATCAAACGGTATTTTATGGTCCTTCAGAGCGTAATTCAACTCAGCCAGCCACTTTGTTGTTTGTAATAGACCTCGATCACTGCATTCCCGAATTCCTTGTTTTATATCTTTTCTGACTTGAGTGAGATCTATTTGAACATCACCTTTTGGGTGTATTGATAGTGGTTGCATGATGATTGTGTCAAACTCATGTAATAATTAACATTGCTTTTCAGTTTTTCGATATGAAAATAAAACTATCTTTTATTTTTATTAATCGACCAAAGTATGAATGAAAGAAGCAAGCGAGCGAACCCAACCAAAATTCAAAATTGCGGAGGATTTGATTTGACAGTGACAGTTGACAGTGACTTGCTTGACTGACACTATTACTTTTTTGATGTATTTTGGACCATGATTTTGAACAATACTGACTGATTTTGATGTATTTTGAGGTGAAGATGTGAAGATTCGGAGAATTCCCATGGAGAATTCGGAGAGTTGGAGCTGTGAATTCGAGTTAGACTCTTGTCAGTATTATCTGTCAAATTTCTTATTTACTTCACTTTCACTGTTAGTGTAGTGCTCTCGGATTCTGTCATATACTTCTGTCTGTCACGTCCGTCCGGTCCGTACTCCGTCCGTCCGTCAGTCAAAAAAACAGTTTCTTGGTCTGTGAAAAAAACAAAGTCGCTCGGGAACGGTGTTCCACATTTCATTTACTTTTCATGTTTTGTGAATTCAATTCGTGTTTTCATTGAAGTCTGCAATAAAAATCCGATGTTCCAGTAATCCTTCTAGGCTCCAAGTAGGAAGCGGTGATTGAGATTCGCTTGTTACTGAAGAGACACAAAAATAAAATCAAGTTGACTCAACAACTGCGTGGTTCCCGCATATCTAGCTCTTTCTACGTATAAACTAATTAAAACGACGAAAATGGGAGATCAAAATGAATCTATTAAAACTGACGTTGAGAACGTTTATTCGACGCCTGGAGCAGACCCAAAAAATATGCAAGAAGTCACACAATACGTAAGATTTCATTTCAAACTCTCAATTAATATCTTTAACACTGTCAGTAGTTATTCTAACCAAGATCTCGAACTTCTAGGTGCAGTCTCTTCTTCAAAACATGCAAGATAAGTTCCAGAGTATGTCAGATCAGATCATAAATAGAATAGATGAGATGGGGACCCGAGTTGATGAGCTGGAGAAGAACATCACAGACCTGATGACGCAAGCGGGGGTGGAAAACGAAAAGTAGTTACAATTAATAAACTTTAGATGTCATTATAATGTACCTATTCATTAGTTCATTGATTTCTATAAGTATCACCCAAAGACATGTATTTACAATCGGTAGAATTTCAACTCCAGTGGCATTTTGAGTGCACATTTTCATACTATCACTATTCTTATTATGTAAAATATAATCTACTATGATAATCACAGTGATATCCAAGAACTCCAACAATATATTAAAATTTTATAAATATTACAATAATCATAATAGACAACGTAATTTGCCAAATGTTGCTATTTGTGTTGTATTTTTATACATTTTTTAATAATAGTTCAATTGTGTCGTAAATTGGTGTATGTGTGAGTTCACTTTAAGCAATAAACATATGTTATCCATGATAATACAGGTGTAATTTGTGTAACATTTTTTGCTTTAAATATGTACTAGAAATTATCTAGAAATGAAAATTACTGTACCATACCTACATATATTTATAATACAGTATGTACATCGTTAACTTATTATCTTGTAGAAAGAGCATCCCATAACGAAATAAAAGAAAGAAGTAAATTCCTATAATAGTTGGTCAAGGAGACAGAAAATCATGAAATAATGATAATCAGTAATGATATATATATATCCAAAAATAAAAAGCTATGCCTTACAATATAATTCCCATTGATAAAGCACTAGTTTTATACTTAGATGTTTAATTATATGTATAATAATTTGTGTGTCAGTCGATATAGTTGTTTGTCTAGTTAGAGATAATGTTGCTGAGCAATCACTTAGCTATAAGGAACATTGGCTGCAACAATAAATTCGTCGCATTATTCCAATTTTTATCAGAATATTTTGTATGTTTTGTAATATTGAACCTTTGTGTGTTTGTGCCTTGTATTAAGTCACGGAGAAGGGTGCATATTGATTTGTGTTTTGTGCTAGGAACTGAATGGTACAACAGCTTTGGGGGATCGTCGCGTGTTTACGACTACACATAGATCGCGTTCACATCCAGCCTGTACAAAGGGAATTGATATTAAACATGTATTGCACAAAAATTGTATTTATTGAAACCTTATATTAATGATAATTAGAACACAAGTAATTAACTTTAAAACGTGCCTTCGTGGGCAGTACTTAATTAACGTGATTCTGTGTCTTCAGAAGTCTCTGCATCGCCGGATTCCTCTGAATCCTAAAATAGAAAGATTATTGATTTATAAGTCGGCGAAATTATTTTCCTCTACCCACACATGGTAAAGCAAAAATACAATAAATTCTCTAAGATACAATGAGGTATAAATAAATTAGAGATAGGTATAAGTATTACAAGGGTAGGAACACATTTGAGCCATGGCATATTTTGATTCATATAGTATCTACTTTAGTAATGTAGATACTATATACCAACTGGGTAAGGCCGCCAAAATTGTCAATTTTTTTGTGTGACTTTTTGTCGTTTTTTTCCCCAGCATCATTTGGTTAAAATATTCAATAAATCGTAGAATATATCTAAGTTATATCTTTACCGTCCAAAAATTACATGATATGCCCGTGCTAAAATAATAATAGTGTTGCGAAAATCCTGTAACTAATTAGTTTTACCGATATTTTAAAATAAAAAAATTGCTTTGCTTTTTTGTTACGATTTATTTGTGTGACGATTTTTTACCCCAAAGCTACTATTTAAAGAGCCAAAGTGCAAAATACAGTATTAATATGGCAACACAGTTACCGAAAATAATTGTAAAAAAAAAGGCAGCTATATTTATTCGCCAGTGAAGAAGCCTAAAGTGCGCGTCACGTTATTGTTTGTGTGGAAATAAAAAATGATTTAATGTGATTTCTGAGGTAAGAAACAGTTATTTTAATGTTGTTATATTATATTTGTGGATCATAAGGTCAAAAGTATCTTTTAAATCGCCCATTAGTACCTAATAGTAATAAATAACCGAAATATAGCCTAAAATTGTAGTAAAAATTTAGCTTTTGTGTTGCATTTGTATTACGCTTGTGTTACATTTGTGTCACTTTTGTGTTGCATTTGTGTTATTGTAACACAAAAGTATGTGTTACGTAACACAGTAGATCTATAAAACCGCATGCATAGTGGTATTTGAACTGAATTTTGTAATTAATATATCTGAGTGTGATTTTGTATTAACACGTTCATTGCGGTAGTCAGTTTTGTGAACTTTACATTGGTGCTGTATCAGGTACATTAGATCTGTTACTTAACTTTTCATTATAGCGTCTTAGGGTCGAATGGATCTGTTCGAGATGCAAGTCTTTAAGTGCAAGTTACTGGCTAGTAGTAATTATTTGTGTGATTTTTTTTATAGGAACTTACTTTCGATGAACATATTAACATAATATTTTAGCCGTTTTGAAATAGAATAGTCGGAAGACTATGAAATAAAATAAAAAATCTGTCAGATCCTTTCGACCCTATGTCCGTCCTGAATGATAGTCTTATCGATAAAGAATTAGGGTTGTAAAAATAAAATATCGATAAACTATGAAATAAATGTTTTATTTAAAACATAAAGAATAAACTCAAAAAAATCAAGAATGCACGTACACATAAATCGAACATTTGCAACTTCTCAACAACAAAGTGATTATCCTCTTTTTAATTATATAGTCATAGATTTTTGTTTAAAAAAAGTTTACACAATATTTGACGAATGTTTTTTGTTAAAACATTCGCGACATAATGTTTTATTACAAGCGTCACACATAGTTTTCACTTTCTTAACCTTAACAAATGTCCGAGAGAGATTGTTTATTGTATTCGAGATTGCACTTTATTCACTCGTAATTATTCACACTAAATAGTCTATCGAGTATTGTTTACACCGACTGCACTTGAGGGCGGCACTAGATAAACTAATCCTAATTCTAGTGCCGTTATCAGGTCATCGGGTATCAGGTCGAAAAGATCCGATATCCGCACTAGGTGAAAAAAAAAATCTTTTCTGTCGGTATCAGATACAATCGACCCGATAGGGTTTTAGTATGCCGACATAAAATATTCAAAGAGACAATTTCAAATATATATTTATCTCGTTCCTATTCCTTTGAAAATAAAAGATACCTGTCCCGTACCAGCGGTAAGAACAGAACATTGAGTGCCGCCCCGCGGGATAGTTCATCATCGGATCTTGCAGACCTGATACCGCAATGAACGTGTTAAACCTTGAATTATGACTTTCTACTTAGGAAATTCAGTCGAATGTCTGACCGCATTTCCTCTTAAACTTGCACGAAAGGCTCTTTAGCACCGAACTAATTTAGTATGTTTTACTAATGTATTCAGCAGTCAATTGTTTTCTTCTATTCAATTATAATATAATCTATTTATGTGCGTATAGTAACTGTCAATTTTTTATAGACAATGCCGTTAACTGCCGCAGAACGACAGAGAAGATATCGCGAAAAGTTAAAGAAAAGTCAGAACATTTATTGTTAAAATAACTTTGTATTCTTTTTATTATTTAATTCATTGATTTGTTATGTTTTTTTCTCAATTTTATTATTAAAGGTACGCAAGTACATTATTTAAAAATCGTATTTCATTACTCCAATAGCACTGCAGTCCGCCCATTCAAAAAAAATATCTTGTATTATTTTTGGTTATTAATTTCACCAGTATGAAACTAGCTTTACCCAAAAGATGTGTTACTTTTGGGTTACATTTGTGTAACGGTAACACAAAATCTGTTGTGTTACTTTTGTGATATAATTGACAATTTTGGCGGCCTTACCCAACTACAGATATCCTAGCTATAAGTATACTGACCGATGAGTCGTCGTCTTCATCTCTGGACGACGAATGGTTCATGAGCGCAGCCAGTGAACTGGACCGGGTCATACCAGTACCCTTATCTGGGGACCTCAGTCTTTTCAAGCTCTGAAAAGTTAAGTATAAGCTTACGTTCACTGCAGACTAGCTTTATATAAGAACTAAGTAGGTATTACTACTTTTTATGGTTCCGTAGCCAAATGGCAAAAACGGAACCCTTATAGATTCGTCATGTCTGTCTGTCTGTCTGTCTGTCCGTCCGTCTGTCTGTCTGTCTGTCCGTATGTCACAGCCTTTTTTCTCCGAAACTATAAGAGCTATGTTGTTGAAACTTAGTGTGTAGATGTATTCTGTGAACCGCATTAATATTTTCACACTAAAATAGAAAAAAATAAAATTTTAGGGGGGTCTCCCATACTTAGAAATGAAAAAAATATTTTTTTTTTCATCAAACCCATACGTGTGGGGTATCTATGGATAGGTCTTCAAAAATGGTATTGAGGTTTCTAATATCATTTTTTTCTAAACTGAATAGTTTGCGCGAGAGACTCTTCCAAAGTGGTAAAATGTGTGTCCCCCCCCCTGTAACTTCTAAAATAAGAGAATGATAAAACTAAAAAAAAATATATGATGTACATAACAATGTAATCTAACACCGAAAATTGGTTTGAACGAGGTCTAGTTAGTAGTTTTTTTTTTACGACATAAATCGTAAACCGCAAAAAAATACTGATTATTCATTCAATAACTCAAATGTAAATAAAAAAACATTTATTTCAAGAACTTCTTTATTATGTTACTCGCTGCTACGGAACCCTTCATGGGCGAGTCCGACTCGCACTTGGCCGCTTTTTAAATCGTAAGAAATAGATAATTCGATATTTTCCCTTAATTTAAATTACTGAAGTTTTTAAATAAGTTCATAAACTATAGATCTATGAATTAACAAATAAGTATAAGAAATCAAATATCACACGAATGGATACCTCCCTGAAAATGGACACCGCCTACGTCTCGTCTATGGGACGAATCACAGTAAAATACTTATTATCTAATTCGTTCTTCAAACTCAACACGAACCACGAAAAAGATTTTGTAGGTCTTGTCGAGGCCGGGCGGGCGCTTTGCATATTTTATTTTATGCATTCGGGGCACTGCCATAAAATAAGCAGGAAAGTACTTGACTACCTATTTAATAACTGAAATTTGTGTATTTCTCTTCTAAGGGAATGCCATTTTCACGGCCCTATTAAACGGAAGAAGAGAGGAACCTAGTTAGTTGAATACAAAATTACCTTTTAAATATTGTGGTACCTGACTAGTTTAGGAATACCCTGCTGGTAAGTGGTACCAAGGTACCTTTATACTTACCAATGCGTCATCGTCTTTGGCTGGCGACTGCTGCATCATCAGGGAGGCCAGAGACGAAGACCTGGCCGATATACCAGTGTTGACCATTTTCTCGGGCGAACGAAGTTTCCTTCGGAAATTCTGGATCGAATATGTAAAAGTTTTTATGCTAGTTTAGGAATGACTTTCAGGAGGTAGGTACCTACTTTCAACTAGAAAGTTTTTTTTTTAATACCTGGACAAATTCACACACGGTTAATTAGACCCAAAGTAAGCTCTAAGCTTGTGTTATGCAGTGGGTAGATGGAAGAGATACCGTGGTACATTCAATTAGTACTTACCTACCTACAGCCCGCCTAGTACAAAGAACGTGACGGAAAGCGATAATATAGACTTGTTATGACAAGTACTATTAATTGGTTACACATTGAAGGATAACTAAAATTTTTAAATTTTCTACCAACAAACACGCAGTATTTATCGTAATATATGTCATCATGTCTTGTTGCTTTTTGTCACCTTCGTTGGGTGTGCTAGGCGGCCTGAAAGCTGTAGGCAAGTACCTACCTAATTTTGTGATAGGTACCTACTTCGTTTCTTCTATTTCTACTTCGCACTTTATTGATAACGTGGAACAAGTCTTAAGAATTGCCGAAATGTGTGCAGTTGTGCCATTTTGTGAATTAATTTGCTGGTATGTAGACTTAACATACCTAATAACCGCTAAGTAAGGTGAAGTGAGTGGCTAAAGTTTATCATTCATCTAGGTAGGAGTCAGTCTTAGGTTACCTACGTGACCTACTTAAGTCTGTCTTAGTAGGTAAAGCCGACAAACAGAACGTGAAATAAGTAAAATATTTACCGCTGGTTCATCGCTATCGGAAAGACCTGTATTTAAACGCTTGAAAAGAAAACACTTGGTTAAATAAGTTAGGTACTCGATATTATGTAGGTAGTTATGTAACTTCTTACACAAATACCTATAAATAAGTATAATTTAAATCTAGGATTATCTTGTATTATGTATCTAGCTAAGTTTTAACCACATAATATAATATGTACGCGACTGGTGACCACAACCATACTCATGTTTCTAACTTCACGTAGGTACCTACCTAGAGGTAAGCTAAGCACAAATCTTAGTACTTACACTAACACACTGCTAACAAGCACTAACTATATGTCATAGTTTATGCGTGCGTAAATTAGTGTCGAGCTGAATACCTACACACCTATTAAGCTTAGTTAAATATCCGGACAAATTCTCACACGATTGATTTGAGCGAAACTAATTTCCTAGGACCTGAAGGAATGGCTTGATAGTCGAGAGGTACTTACATCCAAATCAGCCTTATCATTGATATCATGAATCTGTTGGTACGCGGCCGTCAACAGCTCCACCGCCTTCGCGTGGAAGGTCATCTCAATCACCACGAAATCAGACAACAGAGTCTTTAGCTGCTGCAGTTTACGTCTCTCGAAGAACTCCGTCTGCTCGCTGAGACCTTTGGCAGTGCGAGACATCTCAGCTGATGCTTTGAGCAGTTCAGATTCAGCGTAGGTCTGGAGAGAGAATAACCCAATCGGTTCCTAGTAGATATATCTAATAAACGTGCATGTATATGTTTGGTTTCTAATATCTTAACCGTGGTCTAGGCGATTTCCAATTGAAATTGAAATTGTATACAGTAGTAACCTGTGGTAACTAGATACTAACTACTTGCTTAGTCGTGCCATAACCTGTGATTGATAGGTATAGGTACTATCACAGATTGTGCTCAGTTCCAACATTAGTTAGTAGATACCTGGCTAGCAGATATCTCCAGGTATCTACTAACTAATGTTGGATTTAGGTAGGTAGGTAAATAGGCCTGAGGCAGATCGCCGATGATCGTTAGTTACACGTGTGATCGTTTTTCACCGTACCTAATGATTTATACGATCTTCATATTTATGTAGGTACTTAAACGAATGGAATTTTGTACGACATATGACGACATTGCAAAAAACTCACAACTTGCTGCCGGTTAAAAGGTTGTCTTTCCCGCGCCTTGTCCAGGACCTTCTTCCGGGCCATTTCCTTCTCGCGCACATTCATTGTGTGCTTCACTTCCTCCCTGGCATGTTTGCAAATAGCTTCGTACTGACATAGTTCACCTACCACCTGTAATTTAATCTTGATTAAAATTGGACAAGAGTCTATGACTTAGGTACGTATAGGGACTTAGGTAGCCTACGGGACGTGTCAGATACGATTTATAGGATGGTAAAATAAGTGAAAAAAGTAAGGGTTTGTTAAGCAAAGTTGCATGGTTGGTTAGATATAACCATACCTTATGAAAGTTACTACATAGGCTGCTATTTCAAAAGGTAATAGAAGCAGAAACCTCGGTGGAAGCAATCAAAGAGAAGTAGATATCTTTCATTGAAAGTAGATAATTTGATAGTTGATTTATGGCCACGCATTATAGCTAGGCAGGTACCTAACTTATATTCGAGGGTGAAACTTCCGCACGATTGCGTGACTCGTGGATGCTCGTGGGGTTGTACATATTTACAATTAATCGATAAGATTTTTTTATAATAGGTATACCTTCATAATTACCTAGTTACATAGGTACCTACTTTATCTTGCTTCATACTTAAGTAATCCTACCTTAGCTTCTAAGCGTTGTACTTGGCAGTTACGATATTCTTCAATCGCAGTCAGTGTAACGGACAGATTATCAAGACCAGCGCTTAACGATTTGTTTACAATCTCATTATTAGCGTAGTCCTTTAGAACTTTAGTTAGCTCGTCTCCCATGTCACGTAATCTAAAACATAGGATTAATATGAGCTGATGTAGCTGTGATAAACACCTGAACCCATCTAGGTACCCACCTAGGTACTTATAACGCAGGTATGCAGCCTGATTTTAGCCGACTTAAAAAAAAGAAGGAGGTTCTCAATTCGTTATAGGTATATGTTTTTTTTATAATATTAATTTTTATATAGATAACATGGTAAAATGGCAGTAGTCTAGATTGAGAAAAAGTTAATTTCAATAGAAAAGTATAGCACCTTGCTGTTTTTCTTGTGTAATCTCCGAAAGCAACGCATAAATCTCCAAAGTTTTTCTCCACATTGGTAATCCGGTCTTGGATAAATTTAGCTTGCTGCTCATAACTTAAAGAGTGGTTGTTTTCACCTCTAAACATTGTTGTTGTAATAAAACAATACTATTTTATTTTATTTCACTAATATAATATTTTTGTTTACCTTGTCAGTTTCCATGGAAACAAACTAAACTTTATGCTTAAATTCGTTGTTGTTGGCTATCTCGTATCCTGTAACATTTTTTGACATTTATGTGAAGTGTCAATGTCAGTTTTTGTAGTGTCAACGTCAGTGATAATTTCAACATCTGATTATCAAACAGCTGTTGTTTCTTGTTGTTGTTCTTGGTAGTTGTAGATTTGATTGAATTTTTATTTTTGGTGATAAAATACATTTGATTGTAAATATGAATGAAGAAATAGATGAATATGATATTTACCATCAAGATTTCACAACGGTCACGGAGTGGGAAGTGTTTATATCTCGTATAGAAGAAATATTGAACGAATGGCGAGTGTCTAAAAGTACATTACCGAAACTAGTACAAATAAAGGACGGTACAAAGAAGTGGGTTGGCAAAGCAGAGGAAATACACTTCAACGGTTTAAAATTTATTCTTTCTTATCATAGTATTGAGAGCGTGCCTGGGTCAAGTACAAACAGTGCAGATGCATCAACAAATGAGAAATCCTTAACTGTAGATATACACAATGGTATTTGGGAAGCATCAGTCAACTTTATGGAGGACGTTGACGGCAGTCCCTTCCCCGTGTCGAACTGGTACGGTCTGAAGCGATATATAATGTTATTTCCAAGTTCGCCGCTCATAGACGGAAGTCTGATTAAGTTAGTTATGAGTTCCGCCAACATTGCATTTGCAAACGTCGATTGTGGAGTGCCTTTCTTTGTGAACATAAGAGAACACTGGCAGCACGTATACCTCGGCTTCTACGAGGACAATGAGTACAAGACCAGCTTCGATGTCATACATTTGAAGAGGATATCCAACCAGTGTTCCCATCTTAGTGGATTGGTTAGTTTATTTAAGTCTAAATTAGCGTCGCCAGTAGCTTTAGACGCCGTCGTAGTATCAACAAAGTTTTCTTATGAAATGAAAGATTATGAAGCTTTTGCTTTTAAAAATATTACACCGTCAAATGAGTTTCTGTCCATTGATGGATTTGATGTTAAGAAACTGACTGAACTTCCATTTGGGGCGGAGAGGAGTCCTATACTGAGTGTTATGCTGAACGCAATATGGCCAAAATTCAGAGAGTGCACTATCGTTGAATCATCAACATTCTCTGATATTGATCCGTTGATGGCACCAACTTGGACGTTGACACTTAAATTGAAGGATAACTTTGTGTGCTTATTAACAGAGACTATTAATAAAATGATGGAACTGTTGGACAATAATAGCTTGTTGATGGATTCTTTGGGCTTGAGCAGGAGTTTGGGAATTGTGAATCCGTTGCACAAGATAACAGAGGCTCCTATAACTATTTCCAAGTTAGTTAGAGCGGCTATTGGTCATAGTAGGAACATTGCAGACTTCAAAGGCCCGATTCCTGATGATTTGTTGATGCCATTATTGTATTATGTGTTCCCTGATGCTGTCGAAGATGACACTTTTAACTATCCAGAGAAAGTAGAAGTTGAATTTAAACAGGTTTGTATTTTTGATAACTTATAACAAAATTGTTGTGCCACTAACAGCCAATCTTAATATCCTTATTTATTTACTTAGAGATAATGCCAAACATTCGTCTTATTACTGTCTCTGACATAACATTGGATTATAATCCCTAATTACCCTATAATCAACTTCAATATAAACAAGTTAACTAAATAACACACCTTCCCTACTTTCCAGAGTGAGGGTGAACCCAAACTGTGTAGCTACATAAAGGCGAGTCCGGAAGGGGGTTTGGTCTGGCGACTGTCTGTCACTTCCGCGCGGTTGTTGCACGCCGGGGGGCTGCCTTATCTGGCTCACTTCTGGTACGAGTTCACCCAAGAACTACAGTACCGATGGGAACATAAGATCTTAGTGCCTGGGTAAGTGATTAGATACCTCTCGGAAGAAACTATTTTTTCGATATTCTTACTAGGATCCAACTCTTAGACAAGTTATAGAGAACGACTATGACAAAGTATTTGGTGGTGAATTAACTAAATCAATGTATATAAAAACGTAAGATCACCGCTTCGCGCATCGTGAAATCTCAGAAACTATAAGTGCTAGCTATAAATTTTGCATTCAACCTTAAGCAGGGTATAAAGGGCCACCCGTCGTTCATCCAAAGAGATGCGAGAACAGGGCTCTAGTAATTATATTTATAATTAAAAGCAGCATCATGCATGAGAATGATTTACATAACGCATGCATCATTCTTCACTTGTATTTAACCAATTGTCTACTGCAAATATGGTGCATTCTAGTGACATATAGAGACAATTATCTTCTCGGTTTGCAAAGTGGTACCATATTAAAATGTATGATCATTCAATATTCCTGTACTGCACTAAATCACTTTGATTTCTTTATTTCAAAATGCCAAACAACATAAGCATTTTTTCAACATAAGTTTTTGAATGAAAGATGTATAAGATAAACAAAGATGACTTGTTGGTTTCAAGTGTTTTTATCGTAATATGTGAATATAGTCCAATCAAACACCATAATAAGTACAGTGAATTACTTTAATACAAATTCAACTAAGGTAAATATAAATTTGAATTATAGCTATGATCAGAACCCTTGATCGGATATCATAAGTTTTAACAAATCAGTACTTAATGTATAGAGTTTAACATGTATCAAATAAATATGTCTTTTAAAGATAGCACCTTTTGGATTGAGCTTGCTCTCTGGCTAAGTTCTTATACACTAACATAAGAATACTATATTTTAACTATAAGTAATCTAATATTTACATAAAATACGCTATGTTTAAATATGTTAACAATATACACAGAAATTGTTATCTTGAGGTATCAGATCTTTCAAATGCTTAAGAAATACCTAAGTGCCCTGATATACTGGAATGTTATGTTATGACTTATGGTATATTTAATCATATATTTTTAATACAAATGGACGGAAAATAGAATTTATTGTGACTAGCTTTCACCAACCAATTTTTTAAAGATTATACTTTAGTTAGGTGTAACTAACTATTATTGAAGTCATTAATGCCTTTTCTCCTTTCCAAAAGAAAAAGCACTAATAAAATATTCGTTTCTTATCTAATAATAAATAATTATTGTTAACATGATACATGCTTTGTTCATCAAACCATCACTCTGCTACTCATTAGTATCCAGTCATTCTCATTTGCTTATTCTCATATGTAGACTTATCTGTCTAACTTACTTACGTTAACTTGCTGTACACATAACTTTAACGTGGGTAACGGTTATTATCTAACGTAACGTATTGTAACATAACGTAACTAGTGTGTCGCTGAGTGTTCGTTCACGAGTCATGTGATGTGTGTGCGCACGGGTCGTGGCGGCAGCGCGCGGCGCGGCGCGTCGCGGCGCGGCACCGCGCGCCCCGGGGGCCGCGCCCGCGCCGCGCCTCCTCCCGCGCCCTGGCGCACGTCTCCGTGCCGCTCGCCCGCTATAACGGGACCAACCCACCGCGCGTTGTCGGATTCCGCGCGATGTAGATGTCCATGTCGTGGTCGGTCCAGTTGTCGGAGGTGTCGCAGTAGCCCATGCCGATGGAGCCCACGCTGTACCGGCTGGCGGGGCGCGAGCGCGAGCGCGGCCGCCGTCGCGACCCCGACGTGCCGCCCGTCGCGCCGCCCGCCGCACCGCTCAGCGACAACCGTGACGCTCGTTCCGACGCCGCTCCCAGGGACTGACGTGATTGTCTCAGATCTGCATCGAAAGATGAACATTACAGAAGTTGGCCTTTTGTATTTTTAATGAATTACAATCTTATATTTAATATGTGCACTCAAGCGAGACAGAATAGTTAGAAAGCGATAGACCGCCTCACCTGCTCGGGATCCCATGAGAGAGCCAGGGTAGCCGGGCACTCCGAATCTGCTCGAGTAACTATGATGAGATTGACCGTCAGCCAAAGAGCGGGCGCGGCCAGGCCGGCCTGGAAGAGGATCCGCCGCGGCGGGCTCAGTGTAAGTGCGGGCGCGCGGGATCGAGCGGGCGCTGTAAGCCGACACTTGATCCCACTCACGCTGTTTACCGAAGGCGCCGAGGGTGGCGAGCGAGGAGAGCGGGCCGCTGGGGCTAGGCGTGCCGGTGAGCCCGCCGCAGCACGGGTTGGGCATCTTCTCGGGCGCCTGCGTGTGCAGCCGGTGCACGGTGCGCGAGCGGCGGCGCGACGCGGCCGCGAAGATCAGCACCGCGATCACGATGGTGCCGCAAATGGCGGCGCTGGCCGCGATCGTGATCTTGTCCATGTTGGAGGCGGCCGCCGACACCGTGCGCACCTCGCGGCACTGCGAGTACGGCACGTTCTCAGGACTCACGTGCACCTCCTCTAAGGAGATCACGCAGACCACTATACATTCCTGCAACACAAAAGCGCGGTGATTACATATGGTTTATAATTATTTAAGAATTTTACTATTTAATTATATTTTTTTATTGAACTCACCTGAGATGGAACATTTTTTATCTTGAATTCTCTTTCGCTCGCTTCCAGTGGGGGACCTTGTTTGAAGCTTTTGTCGCCAAATAATCTGTAGACAACTCTGAATCCTAGTATATTCGCGACATCAGAGTCCCATTGGATGATCACAGAGTTATCCTGTCGGTAGGCATTTTTCACCATCACCTCGTTACTGTCATCCACATTGGGTTTCTGATGAGGGAAGCTCATGATGATAGGAGGTCGTTGTTGAGGGGCATGTCGCCAGTTGGGAGCCGCGGGCCGAACGGACGGTTTGTCCTTCGGTTCTGCGGTAGTAGTCGTAGTTGGTTGTGCTGTGGGAGGCTTACTCAGTTTCTCTATGTTGTTATAATTGACTGTGAATTCTTTAACGGTTATTGTTGGAGCGGCAGTACTCGAAGTTGTTGGTTTGGGCGTTGTTGTAGTAGTAGTAGTTGTCGTTGTGGTAGATGTTGTTGTTGTTGAAGAAAGGCTTATTTTCCAATCATTGCCCCCAAGTACAGCCGTCGCAGGCCTGTCAGTGGTCGTAGTTTCATGTTCACATACCAACTCGCTCGGCTCGAAGCTATAAAAGCCACGCTCTCGAAAGTGAGAGGGTTGACCGCAAAACTGTGGGTTTCTCTCCCGAGATGTTACTTGCAATTCACCGTTTCTTATCCATTCAATTATCCAACGAAGGCGACAGTCGCACTTTAAGAATCGTCCGCCCAGACTGAGACCCCGTAGTGTTTGATTTAGATGAATAAAAGCTTCTTCGGGCACGGTTGGCAAAGGGTTCCCGTCTAAAGCTAGTAGAGTCACCGAAGGGTTATTTACGAACGCATCAACGGGCAACTTGTTCAAAAGATTGAAACCGATATCGAGTACTCTTAAATCACATAAAGTTCCAATAGCCGCCGTTGGGAATTCAGGCAACAGGTTATTCAATAGACTAAGCGAGCTTAGCGTATTCCTTATTCCCTCGAAAGCATCCTCTCTTAAATTGACTATTAGATTTCTTTCCAAGTTCAATGCGGTTAAGGAGTCTAATCCCTCGAACGTGCGACTCCCGTCCGGCCCTGGCAATTCTCGGATGCTGTTTTGCGAAAGGTCAAGGAACGCTAAACTGCCCAGACCTCGAATACAGTCTGGGACGGTTTTCTGTCTTGTTCCTTTTAGATTAAGATTCTTTAGCGAATCCTCTAATCCACTGAGGGAGTCGGGCGCTAATGTCACGTTGTTGTCTGAGACTTTGAGCGTCGTCAATTTGTGCAGGGTGGCGAATGAGTGGTTTTCAATTTTAGTGATGCGATTTTTTGATATATCTAATAGCGACAGATTTATGAGTCCCTTTAAAGCTTTGACCGGTATTCTGGTCAGCTCGTTGTCTTGTAAGTTGAGGTTCTTCAGATACGGTCCTTGACTTCTGAAAGCGTCGTCTTCGATCCGTCTCATTTTGCATCCTGATATTTGTAGATTGTTGATCTTCAGATTGGCGAACATATCCCCGTTTAAGAAGGGGACTGTTGAGTTGTTGACGTATAACAGATCGATTCCCATATTTTGGGCGCTGGAGTTCAATGCTTGTATCAGCTGGGGGAAATCCACCTGGAAAGGGAAAAAAGACATAAATATTAGGTTAAAAGAGCTCACTAATAAACCCTTCCATCGTACTGTATGATATCTTCAGTGAGTTGAGAGGCTTTTCCCAATGGGACATTACAAGCTAACACTTTTCATACTTTACTGAAACGTACAACATAATAATAATCTAAATGTGATAATAAGTACCTGATCGCATTGTACGGATAAATCCCGGGCCATATTGAAAGCGCAGACACAAGCTGATTGCAAGTTAGTGGAGGGGTCCCATGGACATTCACCGCGCACTGCAGTTGTGGTGGCGAGGAATATCAGCGCTGATAACCAGCTGACCAACCGCGGGTTACACTCCTGAAATACAAAGGAAAAACAGATAAGTTTCAGTATTCAACCTACTTTTGAAACTGTACAGTCTGGTCAAGAAAACGTTGTGCCACTTTGTCAGATTATAAATTTCTCATTACCATGTAATATAGTATTACATACGTTTGTGTATGTTCAACTTTTTCATTATCCGACTGTATACCTACATCTATGTATATTTCTCCATTGAAATTTAATCAAATAACAGTATCCCGGATGTCAGCTAATAAAATCACAAAGTAGGATTTACGAAATGGAATATAGAAGAATCAAAAACTCTCAAGTTTTAAGTAATCCTTCCAAACTTTTGATTTTAATTCTTGCGTAGCGTAATTATAGCGTAGGGCTGTCATACTTCAGAGTTATTGTTTTAGAAAATCAAATATGTATTTATGTTATGGTTCAGTAAATTAATTATATGTCATTTATTCCGGCAGTAATAACACGGTCAGGTAATAATAACATCATTTTACATGTATTGAGTAAATATAGCACGAAAACAGTTTGTTTAGTTTTCTAACTCAAGTATTATTAAAACAATTCCATCAAGTATCATTTCGTAGGTTTATAGATCGAATCATTTGTGTAACACACCCCTAAGTTCATGTGGAAGAGAAGGATATACTCATGACAATTCACATGCCAGAAATGCATTGTTTCTGTGAGAAAAAGTCGCAGTACAGGCGAAAAGCTGTGTTAAATCTGTACTTTGCATAATAACGTTCTGTTTGTATTCTGAAACTGGTAGTTACCTAGCTGTTGTATGTAGTGTACTAGCGTTTTAATAGCTCTTTTTTTCTGTAAGTCGTTATCAAAGTGTGCACGAAGCGTGTTAGAGAATATGCGCGGCCACGGGCTACCGGCCCGGAAAATCTGGCTTTCCCTGCATTTGCGGTGCCATTAGGCTTCTAGTGTGCATTTATGCTTTACTGTTCTCGTATCAACAAACCGTATAACATCGCATCGTTATGTGACATGAAAGTTAATAGATGTTACATGTATTTTTATGATGGCAATCAAACAGATTGCACCAATTTACTCAACAGCGATGTATTTTATAATCTAATTGCAAGTAATCGTGTACTAATCGGTACTAGGAATTTCAATTTTAACCCTTCAATGGCGAATAATACGAATAACAGAAAGAAGGTCAATACGCCTGTAATGTTAAATATTAGGTCTGTTAATGTAAACGTTTGTCGATGTCCAAAAATAATCGATGGGTCAAACACGGTCTCGTATTACTGACACGCATAAACAAATCGTATTTTTTCCTTTTCGATGTTGAAAAGTATGTCGAAGCGTATTCGATTCGTTCAATACAATGCGTAGTTTTTGTGATTATTTGCGATTGCAATATCACTGGGTTTAATGCGAGCGATCGTCGAAGATGTAACCGTGTACGATTGTAACACTGACCTATTTGCATTAGTTAGAGTCATCCGATCTCGCCGTAACGGTACCTGTTGGCGTGTTGGTAGCAGCGGCTCTGACCGAACGATCCACTATATTTAGATCATTAGAATATATTTTCACTTTCTTTGGAGTTTGTACTACCTGAAGGGAAACCCAACGTAGTTTTATCTTCAATGCGTTTAACGTATGTGTGCTAGTTTTTTTAGAGAAACGGGATTGAATATTATACTTATAATTGTTGTATATGATGTTGGTTAGCGTATAAATTATCAGGATTACGAGGATTAATGCGTAATTATGACGTAACGGCCAATCATAACTCCAGACACAAATAATGGAACAGCTATATGATCGCCATTTTACTTTCTTCCATACTTTTAATAATTATTATTCGAAACAAGTTTAACTCCTTTCTTAGCTTTCTAAAATACTTGCCAAATTGTCTAGTTTATTACTTTGCATATTTTTGAAAAATTGAAAGTTTGCGACAGGATGTACATTCATTTCGGTTCATAAATCTTAAATTTTGAATTGTGAGTTCTCTTTTTAATCAGTTCCCCCCAAATGTATTTACATTTTTATAAGCTTCGTTAATAGGTAGTATACAATTAATCTTGTTTGTCCTTTACAAATGGCCCAAATTCAATTTTAATTTAGTAAAAACAATTTACGGCGATGGACGTTATCAGAATCTAATGCGTCATCGTTTGTTCGGTGTTTTCTATTAAATCTTCTTAATTGCCCGAAAATATTTATAAATATTTGAGAGTGTTTCTGAGTGACAGATCGATTAAACTTTTTGTGATTTTATCAAATGTTTAGCGTAGTGTTTCTGATGTTATTTGGCGGTTACCTTTCCAGTGTACGGTGTCCTAGGAGATTGAATCGGTGTCTAGACAAAGTCCGGTGTTTGATTTGGGTACGAATTGTAATGTAAAACTTTATTGTATACCTACCACTGTAAGATCCCTCTTTAGAAGAAGAAAAAATACTACGTTGAGAATTGGTTACTCAATGTTTTACTGATAATAATAAATGGCAGAATTATTTTTAACACAAACTTGCTTATAGTCACATTAATTAACCACCATAATCGATCGAATATTTAAGTACGCTATATGGTCGTAGCACACATATCAACTCGTAAACGGAACGTAAACGTATCAACTCGAGCCGTTCAGTATTCTTTGTATGAAACTCCCTACTGCAACGCACACTTATCGGAATCGTAACGTAATCGCCTCGCCTTGGGACAAGCTCACAAACCGCAGTACGGTGCGTGGTCGACTTGCCGTACCCGCGCTTACGTCTCTCCGTACCCGCGCTTACGTCTCTCCGTACGCTGTCTTACGACTCTCCGTACCCTAGCTTGCGTTTCTTCGTTCCCGCGAGGCACCCCGCCCAGCCGTCGTCAACCAGCGACCGGCGAGCCGTAAGCGCGGCGTCGCCTAGCCGTAGCCGAGTCGATTCGGAGCTGCTGATCGCACGGTGACGCGCTTACGATAGGTTGACGCCTGGTTGACGGCGAGGCGATACGGTGACGATCCCTTTCCGAGTTGATATGTGTGCTACGACCAATATACGAAAAGAATACACAAATTATTGAATCATCATTGACAGATCACGATTCGATCCAATTAATTCCTAACGCTACGAGGATTTAACGCCCAATGAAACTCTGAAACGATTATTCTACATTTAATTTAAAAGATCTTTCAAAAATTAGGGGTCAGAAGGATTTTAGCCCGCACAAGCGTAACATTCGGCCGCGGACTTCATGCAGTCGCATGCCCAATCCGATCATCATTCCCCATTTAACCTTTGGAAAGATCGTTCGTTGTTGATATTGCGCGGACCTAGTGTTCGGGCCAGAAAATAACGTTAGCGTGTTCTATTTTTCATAGTAGCGACATCTAGTGAAATAATTTTGAACCATTGTCTAGATGGCGCCACTGTAGTGTCACTTAGCTGTCAAACAAAAACAAAAGATATTACATAGAACATTTGGAAGCGATTATGTTTACGTTAATTTAGAGGTTAGGGACATTATACAATTGAAAATACCCAATAAATATAATACTCTTAAAAAACTACGTTAAATACATTTGAATACTTCAATTTTCAATGTGAATGTCAACTCGTCACTCGGCCAAGTTCAAGTGTACGCAATCGAACGAAGTAAACATAACAATGATAGATAAGAGCAAAACACTTGTTTGCGTACATAATCGAGAATTCTAATAATGTTACAGCTATTACATTCATAGCTAGGTACGTGCCGCCGGAATGCGCCCGGCATGACAATATCGGCGTGGTTCTCCGAAATTAATTCCAGACACGATTCGTATGAGACAAGTCAATAAAAACTCTCTTGGTTTAGTCCTCGTTCGACGATAAACGCCTCGTCTCGGCTATCTCGGTTCAAACGTGAAATATCGCAAACATTTATTACATTTAAATTGCCTCAGAAGTGGGTGCTTGCAATGAGAAGCAGGATCTGACCTGGCATTAGAGAAAAACTTGAAGATGCATAATACAGAGTCATTGACATAGTTGCGAACGGGAGAACAATAGGCTGTTGACGGCGCGAGCGTGTTATACAGGTAGAAGCCTCTCTGTATATTGAAATGTATTCAATGGGCTTACGACGGTGAGCCAGGTTTATTAATCTGTTAGTCTGAACTGAACCAACCCCCGGTATATTGGGGAATGACGCGTCACAAAAAGTATTTTCAATTTCCCGTTTGAATAGATGTAATTTCTCGTCTATTGTTTAGGACCCGCTTTGTAGATTCCAATAAAATTTGCCCAGAAAAATGCTTGTAACTCTGCGTCCGTTATGAATTGATATTTTAATTAAACACCAAGGACAGAACAAAGGATATATGAATTGGCAATTTTCGCAAGTATTATTGGTTGGTAATTGATTTAACCAATGGATAAAGGAAACCAAAAAATGTCGTTTCCATGTTTACCGACACCACAACCTTTTATTTGTAAATCAAGTTTTATTTTGAGTAATAAATCGTGGGATGGTTTTATAATGTTGTAGGAGCACCATTTTTATGTAATAAATGTCAAGGATTTCCAACAAAGTATCATAAGATAGCAATTTTTAATTCATATTGCGACCTTTTACAGACGATTTTACGTTACTGGGTGGTTGTAAGCCTCGTGGTGAATTTATAGCGAACCTCCCGAGATATACCGGCGCCATTAAAGTTTCACGTTGTTGTCGGCGTTCCTCCGTATATTCTACAAATTCAACCTTCTAATTTAATTTATCTTCTCAAGCTTTAAGTGGATACAAACTTTACTTAAGATTTGCAAGAATTATTGATTTAATCTTTTATTTAAACGGCCTGCTTGCAGCGGCAACTTGGACATCAAGACAAATAAAAGAACTCTTGGAGATTTGTGGAACTTCATTTATGTAATGGTAGTTTTCAATTGAATTTCGTCACATGCGGTGAAAGCCGCCGGTCGGGCACGACATCAATAAGTCATGGTTCGATTGGGGCTCATCCTTTCTCCTGTGATTCATATTTTTGCGTTGTCTTTATATCACTAATTTATCTCGAGTGTCGTCAAAATCGACTTTCATTTTCTATTGTATGTGATGGATGTCGTTAGAGCAAACAATACGTATGGTTTTTTGGAGTCAATGTAGCGGTGGAAAGGAAAAGTTGTATCTGATAGTGGTAGTTTGGATTTAATGGGCGAGGAGTGTTCGAGAGCAGGTAATGATGGTGTTGTCCAAGGTGTGAATGTGTCGTTGTGATCCAACCGGCTTGTTAAGTGTGCCAGTTCCCGGAGCGTGCGGTATGCGTGCGCGCCACTTCGATACCACTCACCGCTTGATCACATCTCTAGCCAATTTACATAATCTACTTCTAACGTTTTATATATCACTTCATTATCATACCACCCGTTAACAAGCCAAACCTTCACAATAAACCTATTTAAAATGACATGAATGAAATGAAATAACGGCCTCTCGTTAACTATTTTATTGCTGAAGGGATTTGGTTTCATGTAGATCGGGCCGGTCGTCAAAATATAAGTACTAAGAATATAATTATAAACATTCATACCATATAATTGGCTATAATGCTTCTAAGATAGTAAAACATTAATGAAAATTATTTTAATCGTAATCTGAGTTCAGTTAAAATTTGAATAATGTATACGAAAAATATTTTAAAACTTCAAACAATCATTAATTAGCATATTAGCCCAATTAAATAGTTTTACATTAGAGATAGATCCGGAAGTCGAACAGACACACTGCAGTCCAGCTGCAGTATTGAAATTAGTCTAATGTAGATCATTACGAACATTAATAAAAAAAATAATTTATACTTTTTTATATTTATTAATTTAATATACTAATCTATACTAATATTGTAAAAGATATTTTTTTTTATTTTGTTCTTTTTAACCTCGAAAACTACCTGTCCGATTTGAATGATTATTTTTGTATTGGATAACTACATTCTGGAGGAAGGTTATAGGTTATCTTGAAATTCCTTAGGGAACAGGCACAACGCGAGTAAAACTGCGTGCCGCAGCTAGTTATGTTAATGTTGATCCATTAATTTGGCGAATATTCGTCGAAATTATTAACTCTGCCTCTTACTGTGTTCTATTCGTCCTCATTGTTTTTGTAGAGTTGTCTTCGCTTTGTGTATAACGAGAAATTTCAAGGTCCGGCCGTTTCCATACTGCAGTTCGGCTTCTGTTTTCACTGTTTCATTTCTAAATCAGTTAACAGATCTTAATGGTGAGCTGTTTTTTGCCCTCTGAGTATAACCGCAGTGTCGATAATGGCGAATATTTATCCGAGAAAGTGGTAAGTGCACTTGTGTCCGATTATATTATTATTAGTTTTAACGTTTTCTATTTGGCCACGGTGTTAGGTAACGTTGAGGTAAGCCCACCCTTTGTTCCTCACTAAACCAACACCAACAAATAAAACTGAATTACATCTCGTTACGGTTATCACTCGTTAGTATTATAAGGCGTGAAGTAACAATCATATTTAACCGACTTTTGGTTTTATTTTCTAAATTGTCACGACCTACCACTCCGGTTTACAACAGGGAAATTAACCAATGTAACCGAGTCTTTATTGTTATTCGAGTAATTTCTTTCGGCCCAGCCGGTGAAATTTGTGGTAATAATGTCTCAAATGGTTTGATATGTTTTAAGCGTTACATAGCGTATGTACCTTTGCCACTGGCAGTAAGATTTTACGTCGGTCGGAAATGGAAAGCAAATAAAAGTCATGCGTTATTTTCATCGTCGTTAAATTCGTTGGTCGGTTGTGAATGACGTCGCGGCAAGATGGCGTTCTCACGGGGCACGGCAAAAATGTCGCCAATGTTCTATTTGGAGTGAATTGATCCCGGGGTACCGTTAGCCGAGTCTGTTATTTGCCATTTGCGCGTTAGCAACAGAACGCCGACCGACGCGACGCGACGCGGTGGACATATGTGATTTATGATGCGTGGAATCCGAGCTATTTCAATATTACACACTCGGGCACGCGATAGAAACCATTAGCTATGCGATACAATGTTACATTTATTATTTAACACCTAATGAAGAATACGTACCTTATGAATGTTAAGTTAATCAATATCTTTGTTGAATAAATTCAACGTTTGTGTTCTTTTTGTGTGAAGTACGAAGTCGTCGAATGCATGTTAGTACCTACTTGTAACAAAGAGCGTGTATAGAAAGCGTAACTTTTTACGCGTTAGTTAGGTTTGGTCTGTCAATGGAAACACCATACAACGGACCGTTAAAATATAATTAGTGTATCATTCTGCGTCTCTATTTCGTGAAGAAATATAATCGATCTTATTGGTTGCTTCACTGCGAATAGTGAAAGCGGCCGAGGTTGGCGAATGATGCGTTAGCAGTTTTGGCAGAAAATCTCATATAATGATGTACCCGAACCTCATCTTAGCTAATAGATAAGGCACACTTTACTCGTATAATTTAATGAGTTACTCAAGTAATTCGATGGACAAATAGAAAACAATATTACATACATATTTGGATAAATCATTAATGAATAAATGCCATTTTATGTTTATATTATAACACATCTATACTAATATTATAAAGCTGAAGAGTTTGTTTTGTTTGTTTGTTTGTTTAAACGCGCTAATCTCAGAAACTACTGAACCGATTTGAATAATTCTTTCACTGTTAGATAGTCTATTTATCGAGGAAGGCTATAGGCTACATTTTATCCCGGATTTCCTACGGGAACGGGCACAACGCGGGTAAAACCGCGGGGCACTGCTAGTTGCATTATAATTGTTATGAACATAATCCCGTTTCATAACAGTTTTGCGACAAGTGTACTCATTCAAGCGAACCAATTACCCACCTTTGATCATAGCAAGTGCTTAATATGGTTTGGGTATACATGTTTACCGTTTACAAACAAAATAATTGAGTGTTTCATACAAAAACCAGCCAACTAACTGAATGTACTCACTCAGTTAAATGTCGTTAATTACTATGTGGGAATGCTCTTGACATCAATGAATCATTAAGACCAATTTATTACCATTATTGGTATGTAATAAGAGACTTTTTTGACATATAAACGCGGTAGTTGAGATTAATTAACGATTTTCATCATTTCAGTTTTTGTTATGTTCATACCTTTCATTTTTAAATTTGCATAATGAACTCCAACTAATATTGACAAAGGCATAGTATGTCAAAATTCTATTCTTTGAATGTAAATACGGCTTCCAATTTCAAAAGTTGAAGGGACACGGTATATGTGGAGTAAATAGAATGAACAATTCAGACATAAGTGAACGAAGAATGAAAGTTTTAGAAGCGAGTGAGACCGGTTGTGCATAATGGCTGTGATCCTCAGCGCCGCAGCGTCCGGAAGCGGGCCTACCTTCCGCCACATTTCAGCAACATCCTCGCGATATTACCACATTTCATACAATCATGTAATTGTACATCGCGCGATACTATACTACATATTATAAGCTTCCTACAGACAAGTATCCATTACCGATTATCAAACTTAATGATTATGACATGCTCACATTATATCCACCTAATTAATTGCGGATGCCGATAAACAAAGTTTGTTCGTAATTTAAATTTAAATATGAAATATTCAACCTTACTTTATACACGTATATCCAGCTATTTACATAACTTTTGTTGTTACTAAAGGTATAAAAGAATAAAGTAGTGAGATGAAGACACCACCCGGTCTCTGAATCTCCAGCAAAATCGACTCCATCATTCCTTTGAAAACGGTACAAGTTTCTGAAGAATTATCATATTTATAGATAAAAGTTTTGTCAAGTCACTCCCGTTCATTTATTTGGATTTTATGCGAGTGAAAACGTGTAGCTCGCATTTTCTTTGGTTTGGGCGGAGAGGAGGGCTGTTGTAAAAACGTGGCAAAAACACATCGGCACGCGGTGGTGCGTTGAAGTTTAAGTGGATTCGGTTTGTTAGGTTCTCGAGTATCTCGTACTGAACAATACAGACACAATACTCGGTATTGTACAAAACACGAACACAGTACACTGAACTAGGAATATATTACTCGGGACTGCTACTACAAACGTATTGCTTTCAGTTTGCAGAACAGTGCAACGGTCCGAGTGACGTCTCATTTATCATAATCGATTCACGTCAGCTTCGATATAAGTTGAGCGCATAATATTTTAATATCGCGCTGAGCGTTTTATAAGAGTGATTTGTTACATTCGCTTTTCGGTTAAATGTACAAGCTGTTGTCTGCAAAGTTTTAAAAAGGATAAAAGTATTAGTCCATCACACCGAAGATATCACTACAGTGAGGAGGATTAGGCGTAATCACTATTTAAAGTTTACAATACAATATTAATTTTCACAACATGGTGATATGCGATGACAGCTTTATGGTATACCATGTTCTTATCATTATCAATCTATACATTAGTCAATCAAAATAAAGACCTATTCATCAAGTCTCATCAGCCATCGAAAGATTTATAAAGTAGTTCAAATTATCATATAAATGCATTTCATAGCGCCTTTAATCGACCGTGGTTATCGAGGGCTGTCGGCCCCGGTTGATTCAATCGTTAGACCATATCGTAGGCCTTTAGGCGGTCTAAAAACTCCGACTCAGGGTTGAATGAACCGGACGATCGATTGTCAGTTATCAGTTACATCGATCACGACTCTTGGAGATTTTATAAATAAAAATGTAATGTTAGATGATGGTATAGTATAGTTATGTTGTAATGTATTTTTAAAGGCATTTGTTCTAATCTATTATCTATATTAATCTTAATGTAGACTAATATAATAAACCTGAAATGTTAAAGGCTAGTTTTATTCCAAAACCCCGAGTAAAACCACAGGGAGCGGAACGGTCGACTCTGACCTACCTCCGCAGTCATTACTCGAGTGTAAACACATCACTTGCCTCGTCGACTCTCGACTACAATTATCTCGTTACACGTACAACTTTACAATACTGTTAGCATTCTCGTATCTAGGTGATGTTAGTAACGTAAATGTTAGACGTTTTCAAAATAATATGCATTAAATTCAATCTGCATGACAATTTCATATGAAACATTATTTTATTCGATTATTCATTAAGATTGCATTCTTTCGAAAGTGTCTTAACCCAAGTTTTATAGATATTTAATTGATTCATAATAATTATCAATATCTATGCATTTATGCTTTTTTAATTCAGGAAGTTTATCGTACGATACAAAATCAAGGTAATCAAACCAGCTTTTACCACAGATTACTTAATAGTTACTCTTTTACTTCGTTAGAATGTGTTCAAGCATTTTATCGCATATGAAACAAATAGCAACTCACTTAATAACTCTTATTAAAGGACATATTTTTGACTAGCCGCGTCTCGTGGTTTTACCGTCGTTGTGCCCGTTCCCGTAGGAATTTAGGCATGAAAAATGGCTTTAAACCTTTCTTCAAAATGTAGATATCCAATACAAAAAGAAATATTCGAATCGGACAGGTAGTACAGATACGCCTGAATATACTAACAAAATTACAAGTTCACCTCTTTATATTAGTACAGAAGTATATACAAGGTGCTAACAAATTAGTCACGGATATTTTTACAGCTGATAGAACTCGGTTCTCGGAGTAAATCTAAGTATAAAACATCATAGGTTTTGTTATGTTTTTTTGGAGAAAAGTAGGAAACAAATTTGCTACGTTAAAACACCCTGTTTATAAGATAATTAAATGAGACCTCTTTAGACATATTCTAGAACCTCTTTAAACTATCATTTAAGTGGCCTCTTAAAGTTCATAAATAAAATAATTAGATAAATGATAGATTCATAATGACATTTAAGAAAAAACTTTTGACGTGACATTACAGACAGTGTTAAACATCTTGACAGGTACATAATAGGGGTGATTATTTTAAAAATTTATTATAATATTTTTTTTTGTTCGGTAAATTAAAACAAAAAAATTATATACAAAGGTTCCTTAATTACAATTAAAAGTTAATTGTTTTAATGTAATGTATCATCTCTTGAAATATCCGTGATTAATTTGTTAGCACCTTATATAGTTGATTCAAAACCCGTTAAACTTGGTCAAAAACCTTCCTATTCCAGTACTAGTCCGGAAGGTATTGTACCGTTGCAGTTTGCGGGTGGCAGCGAGGCATCACTAATGTGCTTGTTGAAGGTAGCCAATCCATCTTCGTGTCATACCTGACTTAGATGAATGTCCCCATGCACTTATGTTTAGACGGTAAACTTACTAGTTCTTAGGGTAGCACTTTTGTACTCGTATATCCCTTACACTAGAGACGTTGCGACCAATTCAATAAGTTCTAAAAATTTTTTTGTACCTGCTTTCTTAAGTTTAAGCGAACGCTATGTATCCGTAAACGTAGTTTTAATTCAAATTGTTTTTTTGTTTTTCTTAGAGTCTAGACTAGACTATACAGTACCCTCGTGAACACGGCCGTGGCGACACGACCGAAATTT
Organism: Cyclophora punctaria; assembly: GCA_951394245.1. Lineage (NCBI taxonomy): Eukaryota > Metazoa > Arthropoda > Insecta > Lepidoptera > Geometridae > Cyclophora > Cyclophora punctaria. Next base: position 9,389,937 of record OX596170.1, on the reverse strand, counting down.
TGAAAATATGCATTAAATGTTTTATCCGCGATTAAGTCCCATCTAGATTAGTGCTCACAATACACTATAATACTCTCGTATGTTATACAAAAATAATTGTGCAAATGATTTTAGTTACTTTTAAATTTTGGTATTTATTTTTAACTAGCTGTGCCCCGCGGTCTCACCCGCAGCGCCCCCGTTCCCGTGGGAATTTTGAGATTTTTATTTCAAAGTTTTTCCAAGTTTTCATTGTTTTTAAAATGTATTCTGCTATTCAGGGCGGAGACAAATCCAACGAAACAAAAACCATGAAAATTGATCCAGCCGATCTCGAGTTATAAGTGTTGTAACAAACCCGTCTTTGTTTTATATATATAGATTTGTTATTAAAACCTTCATTGGTTTTTGATTTTTGACCTTAATGCAGGGAAAATAGGAGTGTAAATGATTAATTGAAAAACAGAGAACCGAAACTATGTATATAATATTACATTTATACCTACTACTCTTCGTGTTCGAACATGAATGATTGTTATGTTCTGACATTTCTTTGCTATTGTCTCGATTTCTTGTACAATGGATTGTTTTACTTACTCTTAATGTATACCTAGATTGATTTTTAAAGTAAACAATAGCATATAAGCGATTAATTATCGTATGCGGATGAATTAAATTGATATACTTTGCATATTCATGTTCGATGGTTTTTGACAATATCTACACTAATATTATAAAGAGGAAAACTTTGTTTGTTTGGTTGTAATGAATAGGCTCAAAAACTACGGGTCCGTTTTTAAAAATTCACCATTCGAAAGGTACATTATCCACGAGTAACATAGGCTATTTTTCATCCCGAAATTCCCACAGGAATGGACACAACGCGGGTAAAACTAGTGAGCTAGTTTTAAATAAATACTGTTTTCTCATAGATCGATATTATAGATTTTTCCAAATATATGTTGAGCTAAAAACATCTAATTGATGTGGAGAGATACGACTTCTACGAATACGAACATTTATTTTAACGGAAATGAGAATATTATTTGAAAAAATAAATGCTACATTATTATGTTAGCTGTTATCTTACTTTCTTGCTCACATTTTCTTTTTCAAAGTAGGAAATTTGGGTAAATTGGGAATAATATATATATAGGGTCGTATTACTACGGGGGTCGTATTTTGAAAATTTGAATACGACTGTTTCGTTATTGTGCATCACTATAGTTTGATGAAAACAATGTCAAATCGAAATCCGTGACGTAGAATAACTCCTATCCTACTAATATTATAAATGCGAAAGTTTGTGAGGATGTATGTATGTTTGTTACTCTTTTACGCAAAAAATACTAAACGGATTTGGATGAAACTTTAGAGTGATATAAGTTATACATCAGAATAACACATGGGATACATTTTATCCCGAAATTCCCGCGGGAACGGGTACAACGCGGGTGATACCGCTTGGCGCGTCTAGTAACATATAATAAAGGAATTTACTTTATATGTACTTATAATAACTTAACAAAACTGTTACCGAAACCTGTAATCAAATTGTTCGAGCTATTAAAGTGAAACATTTTGTAACAATATAATCGCTCGTAAATTACATGTTTTATCGTACGTTGGTTTCAGATAATTTAGCTCGCTGAAATCGTATCCTTCGTAAATAATATACCTAGATTTATGTTCTGGAAACCTTAATTTCCACCGGTAAGTAAAGATTCCGATAGTTAATCGACTAATGTACTAAACTACTTCCTGTAAAAAAATATTTAATTCTAGTAATTATGAATTGGACGATTTGTAAAGATACAAGCACTTTAATAAATTTCACGCGACTTCGAATGAATATGTTATCATTTCGGAATTATATGGTGTACATATTTGTTGTTGTCAAACCGAAGAAACTTTTGAAAATCCGATCGTAACTGACTGAATTGTTAACATGCACACAAAGTCATATCTATACTAATATTATAAAGCTGAAGAGTTTGTTTGTTTTGTTTGTTTGTTTGTTTGTTTGTTTGTTTGTTTGTTTAAACGCGCTAATCTCAGAAACTACTGAACCGATTTGAATAATTCTTTTTGTAATAGATAGCCACATTTAACGGGAAGGTTATAGGCTATTTTTCATCCCGAAATTCCTACGGGAACGGGCACAACGCGGGTAAAACCGCGGGGCGCTGCTAGTAAGTATATAAATATCAATGCCACTTTTCGTTGTAACTGAACTCCTCCTAAACGGCTGGACCGATTTGAATTATTTTTTTTGTATGCGTTTGGGTGGCACCCTGGATAATTTAGATTCACACTAGCGACATCTATTGGGTCGCGGGTGGAACCACCGCGCGAGACAGCTAGTAGATCATAAATTTAAAACCTCCATCCCTTTTTGTCAAGTAAGTTCAAACTTAAAACTACCAACGTTTGTTACGTTGGACAATTTAATATGCCTGATACAGTATTATCTTGTAAACTTTTTGTGCTAACGTATACTAAACTCAATTCAGTAAGAATTGAATTGTGTGAATTTAAAAATACGTTTAAACACAAATTCCAACTTCGGTTTGATCTAGAATTAACTTAGTGCATAATATAATTTAGGTTTTAGACGATTTAGATTTTAGACGTTTTCAACTAATTTAGTGTTAAAATATTCTTTGTGTTATTTTTAACAAGGAGTATTGGAATTATATTAAGCTTTTATTTAAGCACTAGCTTTTACCCGCGACTTCGTCCGCATTAGATTGTTACTTTGGACAGTAGTTTTATTTTTAACCTTTAGGATCTTACCAAAGTATGACTCAAGCTGCATACTCACCGGGACGGAACGTCTCGGGATTTATCATTTTTGCTTGTGAAAATTCGAACGTAGCTTCATAGAAATACAGCATAAATGGCTATGCATTCAAATGACGCCGCGGGATTGACAAATCCTTTTCGATGCCGTGGCGCTATTTTAAAGTAGGTATAGCATTTGTTTATATACGAATACGTTTGATTTTATATTAGCAAACCTTAAAATCCCTAGCCGTGCCGTCCCAGTGAGCGCGAAGCATCAAACAATTGCTTAGGTGAAAAATAGTAAACATAATATAGAAAAATAGTATCTTATCCGGAGGGAAATTCGGGATAAAAAGTATCCTATGTCCTTTCTCAAGGTCATATCTATGTCTATACCAAATTTCAGCAAAATCGGTTCAGTAGTTTTGGCGTGAAAGCGTAACAGTATCTTATCCGGAGGGAAATTCGGGATAAAAAGTATCTTAAGTCCTTTCTCAAGGTCATATCTATGTCTATATCAAATTTCAGCAAAATCGGTTCAGTAGTTTTGGCGTGAAAGCGTAACAGTATCTTATCCGGAGGGAAATTCGGGATAAAAAGTATCCTATGTCCTTTCTCAAGGTCATATCTATGTCTATACCAAATTTCAGCAAAATCGGTTCAGTAGTTTTGGCGTGAAAGCGTAACAGACAGACAGACAGACAGAGTTACTTTCGCATTTATAATATTAGTATGGATTGTTTCTTTGTAGTTTAATTATTTTTCTGAAATCGCAAACATCTATTCAATCTATTCTTCCTGATTTATTTGGTTTGGACAGCAAATAGTTAAAGCTTCTTTAATGCTATGTTGTTAGAGCTCTACTTTGAAGACTTATTTTCTTTGTTTTACGTTTTTTCCTTTGCCTGGATTTCAAGTATCAAATGTCAGTGTTGCTTCAATATTTGGGACAAAGGCAAAGCAAACAGTGACGTTGTAGGAATGTCATTTTGTCGGAGTATTCGAACTCAAGGTGTTTGTTTATCAACATAGCCGCTTGTTTGTTCTACATGATAGTAAATTATATTTGCATCATTTACATATATCGCAGTAAAGGAGGGAGCGATTATTTGCGTTGTACAGGGAGTTAACGCTTAGCAAATTTGGTAGAACATCTTAAGGCGAAGTATGTTAATACAATTATCAAATTATACAATTTCGACTTGCAACCGATTTCACCTACAAGGGGCTCCAACTCTCATTACTTAATGTATCACTCCCAAGACTAACATCTTGATTACATTCTGAGAGATCTACATTGAAGTGTAAACAGGCGTCAACAATTTGTATTATGAAATTGTGTTAATATTTCATTACCTGAGCGAGCATACACGTCTTAATGAAATATAGAGGAATTCTCGTTTGTGAAACGTGGTGTGTCGTACGTAGATACGGGCTCGTATTCGCATTCCGGCCGTACATTATCGTTTAACCTTTAAATACTAATGCGCCCTCTAAACACGTAAAGCTTTTAACTTCCACATCCGACGAGACGAGAACCTCTCCGCGATTAACATACTCCCGAGACGGTACATCTTCAAATAAAATTAATATGACGCATTTTCTTGACCTGAATCTTACAAAGTGGATACAGTAAATGTCTCTTAAAATGGAAATCACATGTCCCCATTCTTGTTACAAATTACGTACGGATCTCTTATCTTCTATGACGGAACTACTGCGAGCTGCCGACTTCATACTTCCACTCGATGACCTCCAAAATTATGCAAAATCGTATATATTCATGACACATAAAACGTTAAATTGAAACAGGTTTAAATTTAGAAAGTGGCGTTAATTCAACCTGTAGATATAATAATGTAGTAGATGACCGTTTTCAAAAAATATTTATCGTGTTGTTTAGAAGTGGGGCGCTTTGATATGTTAGGTATAAAATATAATCACTTTGTAGTTAATCAGTGTGGGAGTCATTGGAGATATTGCTTATGAATTGGTTAGTTAGATGCCGTCGAGTAGATTATACATGGTCGTTGTGTTGATTACGACCAGTCTGTATGGTGCGGTAGGTACTCGCACTGGATGGAGTGGAGTGGCGTATTGTAGTTTCATGTTAATCTGGCGGGATGACGAGTGTCGCCGAGCAGAGCCCGCCTGCGCCGAGACAATGGCGTCTCACGCGCGCGGGCCCCGTGCTCGCGGCCTAATCACTGGCACAGTTACTCCGCCTATTGTCTCCCATCCTAGGGTTTTTGTCCACTCATCGCTACGCAGGTGAAAACATCCTAAAAACACTCCGCGATACCAGGTACATCGTTTCGACGATTTCCTACTTTCATTCCATACCTTTTTTACAGTTTGATCTCTCGGCTAACCATAAAATACAATATTGCCAGCAGAAGATTATGAAAGTTCATTTTTAAACAGTTATTTTATGGGGCAGTATACTTGTATTACATTTTTATGAAATCTCGAAGAATAATGAAGGTTGAGCGGTTATATCTCGAAGGAAATTCCCGAATGCGATGCGAGGGCGGGCGGCGCGGGGCGGGCGGGAGCGCCGGGACCCTTATCCGAGTCCGTGCCGCTTCAGGGGGTGATTGTCACTCCTATAAATAGAGGCTTTCAAACTTAAGGCTTTTCTATTTATGGAGCACGTAAAGAACCGCGAATGCAGTCATCAAACTTTACGAGGAGTGAAAGCTAACGCCGCGCCGGCAAAAATGAGTTTCAATAGCTGATATTTATTCAGCTGTTTGTTTGAATGCGGACTAAAGTTTGTTAATTAATAAGTTTGCAGACTGCGTACGTTTGGGAGGTGTTGTCGATTCGCAAAAGGCAATTAAAGGGGTTTAACACAGCGAGTGGCTGAAACCGACTCAATTAAAACATTGAATTTCACGACACGTTCCGAGCTGAAACTATAAACTGCAACCGCCTTTCCGCCACACTCCCCACACACTCGCCGGCACCCAGTTTACGCCCGCTGCTATCAAAACTCACAATTTTCAACAATTTTCCCGCGCCAGTATTCATTTTCAACTTCAAATATTTTTTGTTTTGTTTTGAATGCTAAGGAAGTGTAAACTATGGTCAAGACATCGTAAGACATAAAGAATTCATAAATATAATTATGATCGGTAAACAACTGTTAATAAACTTTAACAATCACGCAAGTCTTGTCTCTGGCGGAAGAACATTTTTTCGGTATATTTACCTAAACATTCAGTTCCGCTTTAGAAAACACTTAATATTTTCATATTTTTTTAAGTACATTGATTTTTGTATACTATTACCGATACTGGCTGAAGGTCCCGGGTTCAAATCTCGGGTTGGGCAAAAACATGTTTCCTACTTTTCAAACAGCTCCGGTTTCACCAACCCGCATTAGGCAAGAGTAGTGAGTATAGCTACTCCTCCTCACTGTACTGATATCTTCAGTGAGATGAGAGGCCTTTGCCCAGCAGTGGGACATTACAGGCTTTTACTATAGCCGATAGACTAACCGATTAAAAGGATTTTTTGTTTACATGTGTCTTGTCTGCTCTCAACTCTCAGTGAAAAGTGCCATAATGCAGTTTCCATCTTAGCAAGTTTCAGTGCATTTAGCACATTTTACCTGTTTAGCATAATAAGTATTATGACAAAGAATTACTGAGGTTTGTGTGAGCAAAACGATGAGGTAATTCTCACATTAGTATGATGAATAAGAGACAACATTTTATTATAATATTATTTGTACCGCTCTGTTTGCGCTTTGTTATCTTTTGGGAAAGTTAACGAGCATTTCATTGTAATCATTCATGGAGCTAGCTGATGAAGGGAATTAGTTACGTCATATCATTAATTTGAAAAGCATTTGTTTCCGCGTTGTGTGAAGAGATTGATCTTTGATAGATAGTTTTTGTTCGATTAGCAGATGTAGGACCGTGTGCAGTTGCTCAGAGGGTGGAGAAGGTACTATATTGATCTGTTTATGGATTGTTTTCGGCGTGTTAGTGTCTAAACACACTATGTCGAAAATACGCGACTGAACTTCAGCGTGACTATGCCTGCAATGTATTTTCAATTACTGATGACACAGTATACCGAAATTACGTCGCGTTATAGCGTACAGCCGAACTTCGGTCGGGCGTAAGTTCGGCATAGTGTGTTTAGACACTTAGTCTCCCTGTGTTGTCTGCCTCTAGTAAACACAAACGTTTCGTACATATTGTGTCTGCAGAAGCAGTGTCGTCTCGTCTGCAATATCGCAGTATCCGGATATTGTTCATGTCTAGCTTTTGCATTCAATTTCCAACGTTTCCGACTGAAATCTTGTTACATTTTCAAATTGTTCTCTTGTACCTGTACAATCTATTTTCTTGGCAGTTCCTTTTCACTTCCGTACTGATTCACCTTTTAAAATGAAGATCTAGTATCTTTTGTGAATATTTCGTAAAATATTCTCAGTGGAGACATATTTTGTGCAAATCTCGCTACGCCTACTTAGCCTACGCGTAACTACGGTTTCATTTAGTTGGTACTCATAATCGTCTCAGCAAACAAAGTTGTGTGGCCTTCAGCTGTATGCGAGCAGGAAACTGCCTTTAGTAGAAGTTGAGTGAAGTCACTCTGGGGCGAGTGTCCCAGCACCGGACCGGACCCTCTACAAATAGCTATTAAGCGCCCATTCGAGAAAACTTCGCTAACTAAACAATCCTAACAAATACTTGTATTAAGGACATAACACAAGTAACACACGTACCTACTTCATAATTACTTTTTCCTATTACATTTGTTGGATCGCGGATTACTGATATTGTTCTGAAAATGCTAAATTCCGCAGTTGGAGAAAGTGCGCGCCTAACATAGCCACACGTGAGCTCGCTGTGTCATGATGCGTCTCTTGAGATCCATTATGACACACTTACATACGGAATATGCATTCTCACCAACTATTTATTAGAAGTAAATGTTATGGACCAACCTTAACAGCTAAATGTGAGTTTAATGGCAAAGTACGGCTAACGGTGTTCGTAAACAGAAATCTATGTATCTAGATGAACATTAAAGTAATTATGTTTATAGCACAATTGTACGTGCTTTTATAATTATATGTTTGAAATATGCATAACTTATACTAAAACATTCAAGTTCTTAACCATAACTTAAGATGTTTATGGAAAGTTGTTTTCGAATAAGCTTTTTAACAGTTTGCGAATTACAACTCTACAGAAATTCTATACAAAAGTGTATTATAGTATGGTTGGTATTGCTTTTGCCACAGAAGTATGTAAAGCTGTTTTTCCGATTCAATGTTGTATTGTGTATTATTGTAGGTACCGGTACTTGAAGACGTTCCAACTGGGTCAGCTGACAACTTAACATTTTAGACGACAAAATATTTTTAAACGTTCAATAGTTATGTCGAAATCGATTGAGAATAAAATAAGTGATATCATCTGACAAACTCACCATATTTGGTAAATCCTGGACAAAGTGTGCCGGTTGGTCACTGGTGGTCACTTCTGTCACTGACGCGATCGGTAGTTAATGTTAAATCACCGGTGGTTGATCATAGTTGGATCTCGGAGCGGTAAAAAATAACAGCGGAATGTATCGCCGTTGTTGGTGTTAGTTGAGTGGTGAGGTCGGGCCCATGTCTGCGCGAGGGATGCGCTCGCGGCTTGCGTCGGCGGCGGACTGGTGGCCGGCGCAGCGCCGTCCCCTCCAGCGTCGCGTAAACAAACGGTTCACCGACCGATTACAAGACGAGATCTATTGAGAAGCACGCACGCTGCTCGCCTCCGAGCGCCGCCCGCGCCGCCACCGCAGCGATGCCGCATTTGTAATTCAATTTGATAACGGTCCGCGCGAGCGCTCGCGCGTTTACTTCGCCTCTCCGGCTATTCTAGGTCGCGACACACTTATCATACGAAACAATTCGGACAGTAGGTGTCCGCCGGACAGGTGCTTCCATTGATCTCCTTGTTCGAGTCTAATGTTGCAATGCAATAACAATGCCCACACCTACGTCTTAGCTAATTTTAGGTACTACAAGAAAGAGAAAATATTAACATGTACTGTCACGGGACACTCAGCGTTCACTTGATTTATTTACTTTCTTTTCGCTTAAAATTACAAAGTGAAAGTTTCAAAACTATGTTGACACTAATACGTGATACTTGTTATTTCTTAATGAATAAGCTTCCTATCTATTACATTATAGCTCTATAACTAAGTAGGTATATGCACATTATTTTCATTAGACGTCTCGATATACTTAGTCTCAGACAGGCGGTATGATGGATCGATTTGTTGTTTTATTAGGGTGGCAGAGGGCGATCCGAATGCAAGGACCTGCCTGCTGCACCAGAAACTGCAACTGTTGAACTGCTGCATCTTGAGGAGTAAGGCGAGCCCCGGCGCGGGCGCGGGCAACTCCTCGGAGGACGAGTTCTTCGACTGCTCCGAGGGCGAGGAGGACCAGCCGCTGTGGGACCGCCCCGCCGGCCGCCTGCAGCGCCTCGAGGACGCCACGCTCAAGAGCGGAGCTCCTCTTTACATTCCTAAAACTCAGGTACGTAAGCTTTAAGGAATCATCTTGCACATCATCAAAATATCGGCAATAGCGCGAAGTAACCGAAGTGCCTCCGTCCACCAGGACCCGGCGCCGAAGACCGAAGACCAGCTGGAGGAGGTGGCGGAGCTGATGGTGCGGCTCGGGGACGACTCGCGCGCGTCCGAGCTGCGCGCGCGCATGATGAGCGCCTCGCTGCTCTCCGACATGGAGGCGTTCAAGGCGGCCAACCCCGGCGCCGAGCTGTGCGACTTCGTGCGGTGGTACTCGCCGCGCGACTGGAGCGGCGAGGGCGGCGGGGCGCTCGGCGCGCGCATGCTGCTGCCCGGCAACCCGTGGGCCGAGGCGTGGGGCGTGGCGCGGCCCGTGCCCGCCGCGCGCCAGCGCCGCCTGTTCGACGAGGAGCGCGAGGCCGAGGCCGTGCTGCAGTACCTGCGCGCGCGGCCCGTCGCCGGCGTCGCCGAGCTGCTGCTGCCCGCCGTGCTGCGGGCGGGCGCGGCGCGCGCGCGGGCCGAGGGCGCGCCCGCCCCCGCCGCCGCGGGGTCCGGTGCCGGCGACTCGCGCCGCGCGCTTCTAGCCGCGCTGCGGGAGCTGAGCGAGGCGGAGCGTGAGGCCGTGCGGGCGGGCGCGGCGCGAGGGGTGGGCGGCGCGGAGTCGGGCGCGCTGGATGCGGCGGCGCGGGCGCGAGTGGTGCGCGCGGCGGGCGGCGCGCTGCCGGCGCCGGCGCGGCGCGAGTTCACGCTGCGCGTGGTGTCGCGCGGGACGCCGCAGCTGCTGCGCGCGGCGCTAGCCGAGGACCTGACGCTGGTGGGCGCCTTCACGGAGGCCATCGTGTGCCTGTAGCGCGTGTGCCTGTAGAACGCTCTCCCGCCGAACGCTCCCGGTATCCGATACCGGTGGAATCCAGTGCAATTATCCGCGTTACCTATGTGATCGACCCGGTCGTTTAGTATGCTAGCTAGAGGGTTGTATTCGTATTGTGATTAAACGTTTGTTCGTAGATTGCGTTACATCGTATATAGTTTAGTTACCGTTTGCCTGATTTACATTTTATTTACATAGATAAGAAATAATTTGTTAACGTATTGCGTATAATGTACATTGATTTTATTGGATATTTTTATATTTTATATTTGAAATTCAGAAATACATGAAGTTCTATGATTGAAATAACTCTTTCATTTATCTGTGCGGGTGGCACTCTCGCTACTAATAGGTGTATAATATAATGGATGAGCGCCTGATATTTATTCATTAGTGACGGCGCAAATGGATCCCCGTAGTGTTGCGGATGTTGACACGGAGGCGGCGCGCGTGTCCGGGTGACGTCACACCGCACGCTAGGGTTGTATCAATGGTTGATCCCTCGCGACCCTTTTACCGGCGACACTGAAAGGGTAGCTATTTGGTCGCGACGCGTGTATCCCGCGCGGATTATATCGGTAATAGGTTTTTAAAAGCTGTTATAAAGGTAAAACCAATGTCGGAAATGATATAAAAATCACAAATTAAATGTAAAAGGATGGGAAATTGCTTGAACGATTTAGGTAGAGGCGGGCATTTAGTGAGGTATAGGTGAACATGAAGTGACTTTTACTTTTAAACGTATCATTGCAATAAATAGAGTTAAACTGTATGTACGATTGTACGATTATTCTAAGCTATTACTTTGGAATTAGTTCTTATAATAGATAATTGTTTGTGATTTCAAATATGGACGAACTTTATAATACTTTGGCATTTAAGTACTTAGTTTAGTTACTATGACCAAATAATATACTAACGACATTTCGAACTAAATGGAATGATAGAATTGTGAATAAACTGAATCGAAATGTAATTTATACTCGATACCTAATAAATGAAACTTGGAACTTATCGCAATTAAACTTTACAAAATTTACGAAGTTCGGATGTACCTACGTCTACGTATTCTAAGCCCCCAGAGTTCTAAAGCAAATAACTGAATTTCCAACAGATCTCAGAATTCGATGAATAACCAAACAGCTGAAAGACAGCTCCCAACTAATACAAGTCGCCACCAATTTTTCATCCTTTACAAATTAGCCATTACATTCTAAACGGGGAATCATGAGGGTTGTTTTAAATGAAGACAGGGAAAGTATCACGAACAACGCAGTACTTTACAAATTGTTACGAGTTGCTAAGCTTTTAATTATGAAGGCAGGACATTGTCTGGAGCTTAAAAACGAGTGATGTTTGTCGTGCGGCAGAGCGGCGTGTGGGAGAGGGCGCATGCGCGCGCGCGCCGGCGGCCCAGCCTCAGTGGAGCACCCGGACGCCCGGTCGATTCACCACGCGCCACACGCGACGACAACACCACACATTTATTCCTTCGCCCTTCTTACTAAACTCATCTTGTGAAACTCCACTAAAATCTCAATTAACAACTAATCAAACAGTCATCCGGGTTATAACCACGCAGACACCTACCGTCTAGTGACAACGAAACGCGTATCGCACCCAGTTAATAGTCGACCGTATATTGACTGATAAATGTGAGTTAAGTGTTATTGTGACATACGAGATATGAGATATTTGCATGGATTATTGAACAGTGAACAGAGAAGCGTGATCCCTGAATAGATAACGTGATAACCATGATTTGTTTCGCCACGAGCTCATTGAAGGTAAGTCATGAAATCACGGCGTTGTCGATACTAAAAATTATGTCTTAGTTCTTTGTCTAAAAGCTGATCGTAAACACACAGTTTGTGTAACACCTGAAGGGAGAAATAACGAGGAGAGAAGTAATTCATTAAACGGTTCAGCGAGAGGCGGAGGAAAGACACTAGAAACTTTCGTGACGTAATAATATCAACAAAAGTTACAGCATGAAAGTTACGGCTCCATAACGGTTTTCCCGTAGCAAAACAGAGGCAGGGAAAGTAAAGATATTAAATATATTTACCAACTACTTAGGTAGTTAATGTGATGAAGAACCGTAACTTAGTTTAATACAAGTCAATTTATATGAAAATCTTGAATTAGGAGAACTTTTTGCACCTACATAAAGGTTTATGAAAAATGCTTAAATTGGTTGTGTACTCAGCGACAAAAGTGTTTTCTGTATATTGTAAAACATCTGACTATCGCTGCGTAACTGACAGGACAGTAATCGGAATATGTCACAGAGATAAGCCGCAACCTAGAATCCTTATCCCGAATATAAGTTGCCCTCGGAGGGAAATAACGCCCCCTAATATTTCTGTTTTACAGTCTTTCCTGTCCCTCATTACGGGATTGTCCCCTTTTTGTGTACGATAAATATAGGTATTTCCTTATTTATTTTTATTGTTAGTATTCTTAACAATTTGTATAAACAACTAGCAGCGCCCCGCGGTTTTACCCGCGTTGTACCCGTTCCCGTAGGAATTTCGGGATGAAAAATAGCCTATAAACTTCCCGTTGAATGTGGCTATCTATTACAAAAAGAATTATTCAAATCGGTTCAGTAGTTTCTGAGATTAGCGCGTTTAAACAAACAAACAAACAAACAAAACAAACTCTTCAGCTTTATAATATTAGTATAGATAATCATATAAACTTTGTATATTTTGGTAACCTATTTACGATGCAATTTGCAGTCTAATTTATAACTTGACATACTGATTATTAGCTATTCCACGTTTAAAATCACTTTCAGTGCAATTTCAATATTTAATCAAACTTTCGCATGTTTATCCGCTCATTTTGCTCATTTGCAACAGCACTTGTAAGGAAGTAGGTACATATGATATCAAAACATATGGAAATAATTAACTTACTATACTCATTAGTACCCAAGGAGCTAGCGATAACTGTGTTGGTTATCTAAACATTTTAATGACCATGTTAATAGAACTTTTGTACTTAGAATTATTCTAACACCGATAATTTAATCGCGCGATAACTAAATAGGTTCCATATTTTCAATAGAAATTCATATTTGGTCTTATAAACAGACTAACAACGCCCCGCGGTTTTACCTGCGTTGTGCTCGTTCCCGTTGGAATTTCGGGGTTAAAGATAGCCTGTAACCTTCCCGTTGAATGTGGCTATCCATTACAAAAAGAATTATTCGAATCGGATTGGTAGTTTCTGAGATTAGCGCGTTCAAACAAACTCTTCAGCTTTATTATATTAAGTATAGATATTTCGAATACTGTATTTGAACAGGTATTCTCAGGTATTCATTTATTCAATTTTCTTTTGTTTCACGTACCAGAATCTAAGAACTGTTGCATAATAGAAAAGTAATGTACAGTTAAATATTTTCTATCTCACGTCAACGTGACATGTAAACGAGTAATTAAATATTCATTTGTTAAAACACATGTACTACAACCAAGCTTCGCATTTTGGTTAAGTTAAGGTGTAGAGTTGGTAAAGTTAGGGCTTTTAGACTTAGAGCGTGTTAAGAAACAAGCTTGGCTCTATGAGACTAATTACTATTGAAAGTGCAAGCTAACCGATTGCATCTTGGCAACATTTTACATTAAAGAGTTTTTATGCAGAATGTTTATCCATATCCATATGGATTTTATGAAAATTAAAACAGCAAATATTTTCTGCCGCTGGCTGTACTTACTCGACTATTAGATTTATAATAGATTTATAACAAGAAACCGAATCAAAAACTATAAAATCCATAAAAAACTGATTTTCTCGTAAATATCTCTTTGAACTATCAAACAACGTTTACATTTATCAGCGCGGAAGTTACATAAACGAGTAGGAGCGATGTTTATGTTACCATTTCTTTCGTAGAACGTATAATTTACACCGCGGCTAGGAATCACATTGAATGAACAATAATCTTCCTATTATAGTCTAATGCGATGCTATTAATTAATAGGTGTAAGTATTATTAGAACCATTTGCACGATACAATGGGTTCATACTTCGTGTGACAAAAAAACATTTTAGAAAACCTTTTTCATTTAAATAAGATATAACATGATATTGTTCTCATTGTTCAACCACTAATCTGAGAGCGATAGTTTAAGTGATGTCGTTAACACAGTTGTAATGCTTGCTTGTACGTAGATACGAGACTAATGCATTACTTATCAGTGAATGTACGTTCAACATCCTATATTCGGATGACCTCAATATAATGTCTTGGGTATCGTCTGTGGAAGCATGCGCGTATGTTAAATGGAGCGATACGGGTGTCCTCCATGTCCAGCCCAATGAATAGTTCTCAGGCTGCCATTATAAATAGCCTGGCCATAATACAGTGATCGCTCGACCGCGTGCTCCAGTGAAGACGCGCTGATTTGCCTCGGATTGAGAACCTGTAATCTATGACTCCGATTCTGACTAAAAATATTGTTATAGGATTTGTTTTCGTTCACGATATCTTCGCAGTTACTGATGTGCTTTCGGTTAGATAAGTGTACATTAATTCTTATTGTTATTACTATTGGACGGTATATCTATTGATTCGATAAACGGTTCGTTTTCTTTATCTCGACTGGATTATCCAAAACTTATTTCGGTTGAATAGAATGTTTTTTGGTGTTGTAGGTTAATCTAACCAAGCGTGATGCGGGTCATTTAATACTATAATTTAAAAGCATATGACAACCGCAACTGCTACAAGGTTAATTGGTCAATATGTAGGACTCCTTACCGTCCAGTTCTGCATGGGTAATGGACGGTTATTTCCCTCGCCTGTCCTTCTAGTCTAGGTCTGAATACTTGAGCATATTGGCCTGTGAAATATTAAGCTTGTGTTTGTGCAATGTGTCAATACGGGCGCGTTTGATGTTTGAATGATGTTGCAAATAAATGATGAAACCACCTGAAACCTCGTTTGTGATGTGTATAGCTCGTTCTGACCGCAGGAGCGCCGCAAACATATCTTGGCGTGTAATTTACGAACGCGATCTAATAAAAATATCGGTTTACGTGCGTGCGTGCTACCACGAAAACTCGTGGGTTTCATTAATTATAGTTTTACATTACTACGTTTGATTTGTTTTTAACCGAATATCGGTTATGTTTCGGACACACAATTTGAACCGAATCTCCGTAAGATAGCGGAACCTATAAACTTATAACGGATCTCGGCACTTCCCTACTAAACATTCCGGAAAAACGCCCAATCTATAAAATAATCATAAAGTCGGCGTTTTTATTTACACCATTATCATTGAAATGGACTATTAAATAAATTATTAGAGTGAAAACAACAGGTGATATGCCATTTATTAACATAGTCCAATAAACTTGGAGAGGTTTAAGATTTATGTTGGTTTAGTTGGTAAGGCACAAACGATAAACATACTTAACATCCTTTATCCTCTACCCGCACTCATATAATCTTAGGTTGTGTACACATCAATTCGAGTATAGTAATTTTATAGTAGACACCTATTTAATAATTCGCTCCCGACCACATGTTTGTATAGGCGGGCGAGGTAACTTACCTATTAAATAAATAAATTAACATTATCTTAACGTGAAGATCCTTTTCTTCATGATTATGGTGTGTTTGTTTTGGAATACTAAGCAAACATTAAGTACGGAGCTCGAACTTTATTATATTATATACTTGGTGCTTGTAGTACGGGATAGACCAAACATTGACTCTCGTCTACTGTTATTTGATATGGATTGTAATATGAGTCTTTACTTATAGTTCTATAAATAAAGCGCGCACGTACCTAATGCTTGAAAAAAACACAAGCAATAAATGTGGAAATATGAAAAATTCGCTTACGAAACTTAGTCGTTGATTTTTTTGCGGTACGATGTGAGTGAGTGCATTACCCTGATAATCATAATATTTATTATTATTATTTTACGCATTGCTCTCCCACTGCTGGGCATAGGCCTCTCCCCTCTCCCTCCAAGCTTCCCTATCTTAGACCACTTCTCTCCAATTGCTGAGATATATGAATAATTAAATAATTCATGATATTAATATTATAATTTGAATTCGTATTTATATAATTAATTAACTCAAACTCATATTATTTATTATATCCTCGTATATTTAATAGCTATACGTAATTTGTAATAGAATCCTAATGTTATATGTTCTATAGGTTACGTCACCTAGAAATAAAATTAAACAAAGAATCTACTGATGAAAAGAACAAAGGATCATTTTAAGATCTACAGTTACAATTTCAACCAAATTTAAATCGTTATTCTGACTGAGTTAATAGTAAAGGAAAGACCACAATAATTTAGTATTCTACTTCATAGAGTAACGTTACATCTGTTTGTGATTAACTCAAAAACTACTTGATCGGGTTTTTCCAAGATTCCTATGGGAATTCATATTCTGGTTGAAACCGTGCATATATTATTCACTAGCCGCAGTGTTAACCGATGTCTTGATGAAATATATCCCATATGTTATTCTGATGTATAACCTATATTACTGTAAAGTTTCATCCAAATCTGTCCAGTAGTTTTTTCGTGAAGTAACAAACGTGAGTAGCAAACATGCATAAATCCATCCTCCCAAACATTCGCATTTATAATAGGAGTAGGGTGTGCAAATATAACGTCTTATAGCTACAGGATTTACACAGGTATGTACATCGAAATTGTATTCAATTTATAACATGTATGTATTCAAATGATATGCTTTTGAATTCAATTCTGAAACTGAACTTGGCGCGCGGCCAAACCTTGCCGGTTAACCGTTTATCATTTATTGACACTATACAGCCGAAGGGTAACTAATGACCGTATGAAATGCACGCTGCTCTGTTTATCGAAATAGGTGCACTTGATTCATTGACTGCATCTGTAACGGGCGGTGTTGCACAACTTACTTAGTCGTAATGTTCGAATGTAAACCCATTAGCCTACATAGTGATCTATGGTACAGGACTAGTTGGTGTTTTAGTTAAGACAGGAACACTTAACTAGATAGGTAAGTCTAAAAGAGATTTGAAACTATCCACGCGTACTCCCCAATTAAATTAGGGAGAATATACAACTTTTGTATGGAGTATTTTCGGGTCACCGCATACTTACAAATATAATCTAACGACCAAATTGCTAACCAAAGTGCTAACTCTACGTTCATATTTCCGAGCTATCTTTTTATTCAGGCGCCGAATACGCAGTCGTCATGCCCGCAGTCATATTTAAACATATCTAGATATATGACTAGCAATAAAACTTCATTGTGGCTTCACGAAGCCAGCCAAAAATGATTTGATGGTCAATAAAATTGAACATGTTTCGCCGAAACATTTTTCTCATTTCATCGAACGTTTGTTTATCCCCTGATACTCGAGTAACGCAACTCTCGCATCTGGATTACATTAATCTGATCTACGTTATTAATTTCAGCATAAAAGTCGAGAGATGTTTATATTTTCTATATCATTCTTCATAAAATTGTTTATATTATTCCGTTATAGCCGTTAACTAACGATCAGAAGAAAACTTGCAATCGTAAACAATGACGGCGGACGGAAACAGGAATATAAGTAGAGATGAAATGTGACGTGACGAGGTGTGATTCAGCATTTTCTGTCCCGTTTTGTGGCAGCGAGAGCTCTTCAGGAACAATGGTTCCAACGATGCTTGAGTTTTGGAATTAACAAGGCGTCCTTCAGCTGGAGTGCTGTTCATTAAAGTAACCCCAAAAAACGTTTAGTAGCGCATTTTTTTCGTAGAAAAGTTTGCCGTCACGCTTACAGTTTGAGCTCGGGTATGAACATGGAACTTTTATTTCGAGATTGGGTGTCACAAAATTACCGCAGTAATGAGTTTAATGAAATTATAAATATTGATTTAAATAGGTAATTCATATTCTCTTACTTTCACTTATACCTAGATAGCCTAGATTCTAGATCTAAAAGAATAATGACATCTATAAAACGGGTCCGTTCAGTCGTCCAATCCGATTGATTTCCGAAGATATTTACACGGATATGTCATCAAATATCACAATTCACTTTACTCTAGCTCTCTCCATTCATGGTGTACTTGTCTCATAGGAATCTATTTTCCTCGGTTTTGCCTTTCAATATCTGTTTTTACTCTTAGCGCCTTATTTATAAACGCTGTGTAACAAAAACACTGGTATAATATGTTTTGTCTTTTATGCTCTTCGGAAAATTGCGTATGTCAGAAAGTGACGAACCATAAATTATTCTTTATTAATATGGCACTGCAAGTCCATTCTTAATTTCAGTCTAAGGACACTGCTACATCGCCATCAGACATGGGTTTTTTGAGCTTAGTATACTTTGACCCTTTAAGACTCCACAAGATGCACTACTAGACTTAAAACCCAAAATCATAATTGTATAAGATTTACAACAAAGATAATTTCTCCCACCGCTACCTACCAATTATATTCATGTATAAAATGTTCATCTATTCAAATTACCGTCCATTATGTCGGAGCGGTGGACGTATTGAGCTCCAAGTGGTCGACAATAGGCGCTAATGAGCCGGAGTGCGCTAAATCAGCCGAAAATTGCGCTAAAATGGCGAAAGGCGACTCCGCTCGCATTGTGGATTATACACCCGACGGGGAGTCATTTAACCGTGATATAGATTACAGGCAACCCGATGCTTACACACTCTTGTTCTGTTATGAGCTCTTGTTATGATACTAGAGCGTTGTGCTTCAATCACCTTGTACAAATCACATGTTTGCCGTACCTATGATTTTACAATAGTACGAGTTTCATGCTTTAATAAGGTTCTGTCCCTCTGATGTTCTGGTCTGTACCCATTCGGTACACGTTTACGTCTGTCACCAAAAGACGGATGAGTAACGTAGATATAAGTATACATTTTAACGTCGGTCCTTGACGGTACCCTCTTCTCGCACTTATCCGGTTTTAGCCCTTGTGACATAAGACAAGGTAAGAACGTTTACAAAGGTAGAGATGTTATAATCGAATTTAAAATCATCAAACAACGACATGAGTCAAAGGGCCACACAATCAACATTCCATTTTGTTTTCAATTTCGGTAACAAACGAAAATGTCGCCACCCGCCACATGGCTATAAATAGCTCGCAAGTTTCCTGACATCGAAGTCACCGAGTAAACTTCATTTCCGCGATAAAGGCCACTATAATCCGATATATTCATCAGGTAGATTGGTTTGTATGGGCCTGATAACCCCGACTATCGCATCTACCGACCCATTGAGCGGTACATCAACAATAGCCTCGAGATAATTGGTTTCATCCGCATAACCTCTTATGCTCGAAATATTGAAATTTAAACCGTAAATGGAATTGAAAAGCTAAATTGGAAAATAGGATTAAAGTATTTTGTAGATTCAAAATGTTTTTATCTCACTTTGGGCAATGTTGCGGCGCCATAATTTGACTTGATGTTTTGCATACGATATTTGATTTTGAGAAATTCATTGAAATTTGAATTGAATTATTTAAATTGCTGCACGTGATTTTGGTGGAGTAGTAAATATGTGGCTTCAAGTAAATGTCCAATCAGATAGGTATAGTCCGAGATACGATTTGAGATAAGTAACTTAATATAGGTAGGTACTTTTAAACGATGCTTATAAAAGATGATTGAGACCAGTTTATCGATTTGCAGTTCAATTAAGAAGAATGTTTAAGGCTTGGTCACATGATATACTAGTGAAAGTGCACAGACTCATTAATACAAGTAAGTAATTGATCTAATTGATCACACATCCATTTAATAATCCATAATCCATTTATTATTTAATTTTAGCCTGATTATTAGTTTTTCGAAATATTCTTAAATTCTGTATGGAGGTCTCAATGTCCTTCGTCAATGGTCATGACGGTAGTCTGTGGTTCGTAGCTGAAGTCCAAAGCGCGTGTTCTGATGATCTCCTTGTAGACGAAAGCAGACTTCCTAGGGGTGCGAGTGCGTTCGGGGCTCTCGTAGTCTACCTCGTAGAGTCCGAAACGTTGCCTGTGGTTAGAAATGGAAAAAATACTCTCAATGAAATAAAGCCGCATTAGGTATCTATAATCTAACTAATTAACAAAGGCACTTGTATAAGGCTTGTTCCTACCGTAACAAGTTCTTGTGCTACTTTGTCCATTTGTAACTTTTCTCTCAGAAACCTCAACGAGTACATAGATCTATCGAAGTATTGATCCTTCGATTTAAATATATAAAATATCCGTGCATAAGAACTTCGGATAGTAGTCAATCTGATGTAGTGCCGATTTCTTTGGACCGCCTAAAGACTGCCGAAAAGCTGACAACGACGAACGAAACCACCAAAACTGACGTTATAGCGTGCCTTCCGAACAATGACGACGAATGAAAATAGTTTAATCAACTATGTCAAATACCTTATGAAGGCGACGATATAAACCTTTTTACGAGGTATAACTTACGTATATCCCTTCATCCACTCAAAGTTGTCCAAGAGACTCCAGGCGGTGTACCCTACGATGGTGGACCCATCATCCATGGCATCTAACATGGCACTGAGGTAGTTCCTGTAGTAAGCCACGCGGTCGTCGTCAGAGATGCCTCCGTGCGTCGCGAATCCGTTCTCGGTGATGAACACTGCAGGGTTGTCGTACCTCTCCCTGATGTCTTTCAGCAGATTGTAGAAGCCCCAAGGCACGCTCTGGATTTAGAAAATGGAAGGATTTATTTAATTAGTTTAATTTATGACTTGTATTCCGTAAAGCATTTTACAGAAAAGTTACATTTTCAATAGTTTTTTTATTTCATTTGAATCATTATTACTTCGACATGGTATATTGCTGAGGTCTACTTTATAAATGGTTCCGAACTCAGATTTACAACCGTCATTCTTTTGAAAGCTAAGGGTCTTAAAAATAGGCACAACATGTTTCAAAATTCAATACACTTACCCTGACCATGGTAGTGGGCCCAGCAATGGAAGACACCCATTCAGGTAATTGGTACATTGCTACTTCGATATCGTCATAGTATGAAGGCACCTTATAAAGTCCATTAATAGATTCATTTCTGTAAACCAAGTAGGTGGAGTAATGATTCAGTCCAAAATAGTCTGAAGTTCCCTTAACGTATTCGACTTCTTCGGGAGTGAACTCTGGGAGTCGGGACCTCTTGAACCCTTGGGCAGCACTTTTCGCAGCAATTTTGTCCTTCATTACCGCCGGGAAATCTCCGATTTTTGAGAATATCGGATGCGCGTATTGTCCCCACTAGAAAAATGGTATAGAATTATAAACATATTTTTTATGTTAAGTTTCAGTTAGTGAAACTAAAGTGTGAAGGCTACTTACCTCAATTAGATTTGTTTCTTCCCAAACTTCCAAATCTTGTTCAGTAGCTGGCTCGTACCACTGAGCACTGAGCGTAATAAAGATCTTTCCACCTTGAGACGGTCTGAACTCTTCGTCATAAATGTGATAGGCTTTTGCGTGAGCCATCAGCAAGTTCTTGGCGCACATATATTCGCCATATCCCGATATGGTGTACGAAGGAGCCAGAGAGCCCCCGGCGTAACCTTGGTAGCATATTTCGCGAGGTTCATTCATAGTAATCCAGTTCTTTACTCTATCTCCAAATTTTTCGAAGGCTACTCGGGCGTAGTCTGCGTACCAGTCCACGATGGCAGGGTTGCTCCACCCTCCGAGTAATTGAAGCTTCTGCGGTAGATCCCAATGGTACAAAGTAATCATAGGCTCGATGTTGTATTTGAGCATTTCGTCGATGAGGTTATTGTAGTACTGCACTCCGGCCTCGTTGATCTGGTCGGGGAAGCTAGTGGGCAGGATCCTCGTCCACGACAGCGAGAAGCGGTAGTAGTCCAGCCCGAGCTCGCGCATCATCTCCACGTCCCGCTTGTACTGGTGGTATGAGTCGTCGGCTACGTCTCCGCTGGAGCCATCTTCAATAGGACTAGGCACTTGGTGCGTAAGGTGGTCCCAGATGTTTTCAGACTTTCCTGAAAAATAATAATATTCTTAACACATAGTAAAGAGGTCCAGATGTTTCATACTTTCTTGGATAAATTAATAATACACATAATAATGACATAACATAACAAATGTCTCACCATCTTCGTTCCAAGCTCCTTCTATTTGGTAAGATGCTGTTGCTGTTCCAAATTTGAAACCATCAGGAAACTTCCGGACTTCTTCATGTTTGCCGGCAGTTTTGCATTCATACAAAGCAATGTTCAGGAGCAACACCCTGTGAAAATAGTACGTAATTATCATAACAGTACTTATGATTTTCCAAAAATATTAACTCAAATGTTCAATTGACATACATCAGTACCCCGCGACCAAACATTATGTTTGATCTTAATGCAGACGTAGTCGCGACAGAAATGACGTTTGGAAAATGAAATTATTTTTGAGAAAATAAGAGTTCATCCCATTTATATACGTTTTGGTTATCGTACTCGTAATATATTTTTGGGTATAATCTTAACTATTTTTGACGTCTTAAAATCTCATAATCCTAAAGATGACACTTGAGTTGCATATCACTATATATTATAAAACAGTCTCCAGCTGCGTTTGTCTGTATGTCTGTTCGCGATAAACTCAAACACTATGCACGGATTTTGACGGGGATTTTTAATAGATAGAGTGATTCAAGAGGAAGGTTTATATGTATAAAAGCTCCCGAAATTCCCACGGGAACGGGCACAACGTTGGTAAAACCGCGGGGCGCTGCTAGTGAGATATATACAGTTAATCTCGAAATATATATACATCTTATTATTTAAAAACAAGTGTCAGGTTGGCATTTTTAGACAGTTCCACAAAGATGTAGTTTGAATAGTGGATACGAAGCTCTGCAACAATTGAAGCGCAAAACATCTATACTAATATTATAAAGAGGTAAAATATGTAAGTTTGTTTGTTTGTTTATATGTTCGAGGTAATCTCGGGAATTACGAGTATCAGTCCGATGTGAATAATGACACAAAACAATCTGCTAAATCGGCCCCGCCGTTTTTTGGTTTTACAAGCGGCCTTTAAAGTGAGATGTAGATGCACCTTCCAATCCCTTTTTAACCCTCGACGCAAAAGAGGAGTGTTATAAGTTTGTCGTTGATGCTGTGTGTATCTGTGGCCCGTACCCCTCAAACGGATAGACCGATTTCGATGCGATTTTTTTCATTTGAAAACCAGTTACCTTGCGGTAGTTCTTTCTTAGCTATGGTTGATAAAAATAGGTTTAGATGTTTTTACTTAATGTTCTTTAAAATTTATTTTAATTATCAACAATCTCAATTTTTTTCAAATGTGCTATCCAATATTTTTGCTAGTGACGTAGATTGTTTATTTTCAAGTAAGTACGTACTTGAAAATTTTCAGATAAAATAATCTTATTTATTTGCAGGGGTTCGCAAGAGCACAGATAATGTCACATGTATCATTTATATGTCAGTCAACAATAATCTCAATAATGGCAGGATTTTTTTACAAATACATCCCTTTATGAAGTCTAACTTCATTGTACTTGTACCTAACTGACTTATCTAACAGCTGAAAATAAAATATATAATTAATGACAGCAACATTACATAAAAGTAAAATAAAAAAAATATATGGTTAAGTGACCATCATCTTCTTTCATACCAAAATCAATCAAGCCCAATTTTTATTCCCTTATACATTAGTCTTAAAAAAAATTAAACCATAAATAATCTTCCGTACTCAGAGACGTCAAGATTTAATGAGTGATTTGACTTGAAAAATTTCGTCTATTAGTTAATTGTCGATTTAAAGTTTCTGCATCGTTAAAGCAGGTTTTTCCTAATCTCCTCCCTTTCTGATCTGAAGATCTGATGATCGTATTCTTGACATTACTGTATATGTCCTATGGTCTGGTAAATATAACTAGGTACAGGTTAGAATGCGTTTCAAAGTGCAACAACCAAGTCACTAGCCACGTCAGAGTCCTTTGGCGGCTCAATAACTCTGACACCAGGATTGGTCAGGTTGATCCACTCGATGAAGAAGAAGAAGAAGTCACTATCTGATCCCTTCCGTTTCTCCCTCCGCGTACCTTATCCCGTAGGAATATCGGGTTCGTAATAGCCTACGTTTTACTCGGATCTTCAATAATCTCCATATCAAGTGTTATCGTAATCAGTTCGGAACTGATACTTGATACCGGTTTACAAGTAAAATATGACAGGCAGATATATATTTCTTCCTTGTATTTATAACTACAATTTTTGTATAATGAGAGGAAGAATGTCGACTTATGTGGTAGATTTTCGCGCCGAAGACGATTCCTTCTGAAGAGAAACATATTTAGTGATTGCATTGCCATCACTGAACCCTTTTCCTTATATAAGTTGTCTTTTGTTAAAAAATCAGTTATGATTTTAGTTCACGTAAGAAAAACTTTAAAAGGAATTATATAAAACTGCAAACTTTTGTTTTTGATCAGTTGGCACCCATAGTACAGTACGTTATCAGATAGAAATGCCACTACCGGCCACCCATCCAAGTATAGGACGTTGCTTAACAATCGCAATGAACTGACATTGCTTGGTCAAACTCCACCACGATAAGTAGTTGTCTTATATTATAGGTTTATAAAGAACACAGCAGCAACAGAGTGGATATATTAAGATTAAAATATTATATAAAGTTTGTTTTCTCAGAAACATTATTAATTGTGACTGAAAAGGATGATAGGTTACAGCAATAACGGCAAGATCTGTGTCTCATTTTTATTTTTGTTCAAAAATTTGGCCACACTGAAACTACGTGAAATCACCAAAATGTTTTCCTCGCAACGTTGTAGCACATTGTGATAGCCTTGTGTTCCTTCGACACCCACTTTTCAGTCAATAACAGCGAGTCCCTTCTAAATTGCCCTTTCTTTGTAGGTATTCCGTTTTTCCGAGTTAGTTAAGTATTTTTCCATATACACCTGAATAACTAAATATGTGTAACTAGCTCTTTGTTATGTCTTTTTAACCGACTTTAAAAAAGGAGGAGGTTTCGCAATTCGACCGTACATACGCTTTTTAGGGTTCCGTAGCCAAATGGCAAAAACGGAACCCTTATAGATTCGTCATGTCTGTCTGTCTGTCCGTCCGTCTGTCCGTATGTCACAGCCTTTTTTCTCCGAAACTATAAGAGCTATGTTGTTGAAACTTAGTGTGTAGATGTATTCTGTGAACCGCATTAATATTTTCACACTAAAATAGAAAAAAAAAAAAATTTTAGGGGGGTCTCCCATACTTAGAAATGAAAAAAATATTTTTTTTTTCATCAAACCCATACGTGTGGGGTATCTATGGATAGGTCTTCAAAAATGGTATTGAGGTTTCTAATATCATTTTTTTCTAAACTGAATAGTTTGCGCGAGAGACTCTTCCAAAGTGGTAAAATGTGTGTCCCCCCCCCTGTAACTTCTAAAATAAGAGAATGATAAAACTAAAAAAAATATATGATGTACATAACAATGTAATCTAACACCGAAAATTGGTTTGAACGAGGTCTAGTTAGTAGTTTTTTTTTTACGACATAAATCGTAAACCGCAAAAAAATACTGATTATTCATTCAATAGGTAACTCAAATGTAAATAAAAAAACATTTATTTCAAGAACTTCTTTATTATGTTACTCGCTGCTACGGAACCCTTCATGGGCGAGTCCGACTCGCACTTGGCCGCTTTTTTATGGTTAAGTTGATATGTTGATTATTTATCAATTATAACTATAATTATTATCACTAGAAGAAAACAAGCATTTAATAGTAGTTTATGCAACTGTCATATAAGGAAGGGTATTAAAACACGAGTGTGAGTTTATGAAACGAGCGCAGCGAGTTTCATAATAGTAACGAGTGTTTTAATACCCGTGTTATATGCAGTTGCATACACTACTTTATCTTCACTAATGCAATTAATCAAACAACAAGAGTAAAAGCTGACAATAGTTTTTCACGCGTACGTGTATTGTCACAGTGAACTTGCCGCCATTAAAATCTAACCAATGAGAGCGCAGCTGCGCGTAGGGCCAATCAGGAGCGAGCGAGATCTTACCAAAGAGTTTTGTGTATGTAGTTTCGACGAAGTTTTCACGTATAACCCAACTGTTTTCAAAAGTCAGCCTAATATCAAAATTTGATACAACTTGTATGAGGATTTTGACATAAGGCTCGCCAGGTTAATTGGTCGCGTTTTATTGATGTTATAATGAGATTTTACGATATCGATATCGATGTTTTAGGATATTATACCATCATGTGAAATTGCTTAAATTGATTGTTTTGTTGTCTGCGCTATAACAGTAGTAATTATAAGTCAAGTATTGGAAACATAAGTAGAATGTTACAACATTAGTGTAGATAAAATAACTTATTGTTCATTTATTCACAGCATTTCATTTGTTTTTCTCTACATATTTTTAATATACCCATTTATTTTGCTCGCAAAGTCAAGCAAGGTTCGCACACCTCGTACACACTATAGTATTGGTTACAATACATGCAACGGTTTCAGTTACAGCTCGCTAGTGACTACCAGGCTTTAGTGTTTAGTGTATAAATCAAAGAAAAACTAAATAAGCCTAATCTTCTAGATACACTAACTGCATAATTACCTTTGTAATCACATATAAATGTATAGGATTACAAAGTTATATTTGCAAAGGAGGGATAAGAAAGGGAATGAAAACAGGACAGACAATTTATTTATTTAGAACTTAATATTGATATTGTTACCATAACTTATATAGCTAACCTAACGACATCTTGTTTACTTAATTACGTTAATAACTTTAGACACAACTTTTTACGGTAGAAGGACTAAGAAGCGAGACTCGTATTTTTTAAAATTTTTAATAGTTACTTTTTACTAAAATTTTGCGTCGACAAAATCGTCAGTGTCACAGACATCCGTGACACTGTCGTCACTTTACTAATCTGTCCGTTACTTTAAACAGTCGATTAAATATCAGCTAACGTTAACCCTAATCAACTGTCAAAAGATGAGAAATGAGTAACCACACGTTAGTAATATTAGTAAGTTATGTAGGTTAATGCTAGTAACAAGGGTTACATTATATATTGTTGATAGATAAGGCCTCATGCAGAAAGAAAGCAAGTAGCGCTCTGACGTGTGTCTATCTACCAGACCAGCGCTTATTGGAACTGGTCATCGTGCGTAACCGGCGCTGGTAGGTAGCTGGCGTTTAGTTTCTATTCTATACGAACAGTTTCAAACCAGCATCTGCTTTCTTTCTGTATGCGACCTTAGCTATGGCTCTAGTGGCCTTCATCGATAGTCATGGAGCTAGTGTCGGGTTCATAGTCCAAGTCGAGCTCTCTCGAGCGGATGATCTGTTTGTACACGAAGGCGGACTTGCGAGGCGTGCGCGTGCGCTCCGGAACCTCGTAATTCACCTCATACAGGCCGAAACGCTCTCTGCAAGAGAAGTTTGAGTTTTCTAAACAAACACTACATTTATCAGTTAAAAGACATATTTTAAGAAGTATATATATAGAACGTGGTTTGAAATTGGAATAGAATTAGTAAGAAATTGTTTTTCTTCGTTCGATGCACGAAGCGATTCAGTAGAACGCAGCTGTTGCATAGCAAGAGTTACAAATGGTGTCATAAATATGTCATACATTGATATACCGCATCTGACGTCGTATTCATGGTGACTGTTACCACAATGCATCTCCGAAACTGCGCCTAGTTATGACACATTCATGTAAAAGAAAATATCTAAACGCTTATACCTGTATCCTTCCATCCACTCAAAGTTATCCATAATACTCCACGCGGTATACGCTCTAATGTCACTTCCGTCTTCTATGGCATCTAGCAATGCACTCAAGTACTGCCTGTAGTAGGAGATGCGGTTATCGTCATCCAGCCCACCGAACGTAGAGTAACCGTTCTCAGTTATGTAAACGGGGGGGTTGTTGTAGTCGTTCCTGATCTTTGTCAGGAGGTCGTAAAATCCCCAAGGGACCACCTGTAGGCACAATTTTGTTTGAGTTTTTGAATGAAGAATAAAAGAACACTATATTTAATTGAATATGTAAAGTAATGACCTTCAAAAAACCAGAAGCTCCAGCAGGCCACTCTGATGATTGGTATTTACCGATTTCCAAATCATCATAGAATGACGGCGAAGGATTGACACCGTACACGGATTCGTTCCTGTACACCAAGTACGTCGAGTAATGATTTAGACCAAAGAAATCGGAGGAACCCTTCAAGTATTCAATTTCCTCAGGAGTGAACTCTGGCAGTCTTGACCTGAAGTATCCTTGAGCTTTGCTCTTGGCTGCTATCTTCTCCTTCATAATGGGTGGATAATCACCGCTTTCAGAGAAAATTGGATGCGAGTAGAGAGCCCACTGTAACAAATAGTTAAATTTATAAGCCGTTTCTGAAAGGACTTTGTTAATTGTATCTCAGAGCCTTTGAAAAGATTGTCAAACCTCAAACTGATTAGCTTCTTCTGCCGCTTCAATATCGTTGTCTGTCTCCGGAGCGTGCCATTGAGCACTAAAGGTGATGAATATTGTTCCCCCAAATTTAGGCCTGAACTCCTCGTCGTAGATGTGATAGGCTTTGGCATGTGCCAACAACAAGTACTTGGCGCACAAATAGTCTCCCACGCCCTTAGCATCCAGCCTAGGAGCCTTAGTGGTAGCTCCGTAGCCCTGGTAGCAGATTTCGCGAGGCTCATTCATAGTGATAAAGTATTTCACCCTGTCTCCAAACTTTTCGAAGACTACTCTAGCGTAGTCTGCATACCAGTCCACAATGTGAGGGTTCGCCCATCCTCCTAGCTCTTGGAGTTTTTGAGGTAGATCCCAATGGTAGAGGGTGACCATGGGTTGGATGTTGTATTTGAGCATTTCGTCGATGAGGTTGTTGTAGTACTGCACTCCGGCCTCGTTGACCTGGTTGGGGAAGCTGGTGGGCAGGATCCTCGTCCACGACAGCGAGAAGCGGTAGTAGTCCAGCCCGAGCTCGCGCATCATCTCCACGTCCCGCTTGTACTGGTGGTATGAGTCTGCTGCCACGTCCCCATTGGAACAGTCAGCGATCACACATTCGTACTTGTGGGTCATGTAGTCCCAGATGTTCTCAGATTTTCCTAGAAATAGTATAAAACTGAATGGCCGAAAAAAAACCATCTTTAACGAATTAATTAAATAGATACGTTACCATCTTCATTCCAGGCGCCCTCAATTTGGTAAGATGCTGTCGACGTCCCAAACAGAAATCCGTCGGGGAACTTTCTCACGCTTTGCTTTACACGCGCCTCCGATTCCCAACAAAAAACTAATACTAATAGTAATCTGAAATGAAATAAATCTCTCAAATGAAAAGATTTTGCAAAAAAATGTACTTAGGTTTAAAAAAACTCACATTGCTTTCTGAAGCAACATTTTTGTTGCTTGTTCTCTTTGAACCTGAAAATAACAAACCGTGTTTTATTTAACCTCCGATACATCTTACCTTCCCAATCGTGACTTACTTTATTTTATGATTTATGAACTCACCGAAGCGATTGCCAACAGTGCCCAATATTTTAACAGGAACCTCATATTTATTCAGATCTCCCGCAAAGATAATACCTGATAGATATCAGGTTGGTATTATCTTTACGTAGATACATTGAAACTCATTTTATCTCCAAGTATTCTTATTTACGTAAGTATATCGTAACAATTCAAAATTGAAATTGGGCCGGAAATTACATAGATGTGCCGTAAGAGTTCTTATCTATACTTCTATACTAATATTATAAAGAGGAAAGGTTTGATTTTTTGTTTGTTTGTTTCGAATAGGCTCTGAAACTACTGCACCGAATTAAAAAATTCTTTCACCATTCGAAAGCTACACTATCCCTGAGTGACATAGGCTATATTTATTCCCGAAATTCCCACGGGAACGGGCACAACGCGGGTATATGTAACCCAAGGTATGAAAAACATGCCTAAAAAAATTGGTTATTGGCGTGCGCTACTAAATCTATTGATGATATACAAAAACAATGTTCTACACAATCAAAGTACATATCATTGCGAACAAATAAGTTCGCGAGGGCATATGTCTAACTATTATAGTTAAGACACAATAACCGTTTTAAGTTAAAATTAATTAGTTAAAAAAGGAGTGTAATTTTAAGTTGATGATATTCATATGATGATATAATCTACATCAAAATAAATGGCTCTACAATCAAGGTTAATTATGTTTCTTTGTGTACCTCTTTAAATTATTAAAATCGGACAGTTAGTTTCAGAGTTATGATGAGAAATATCACTACATAGTATAAAATAAAGTCGTCTCTGTTTCGTGTCTGTTTGTCTGTATGCTTAAATCTTTAAAATTACGCAACGGATTTTGATGCGGTTTTTTTGTAATATGTAGAGTGATTCAAGAGGAAGGTTTTTATGTAAAAAAAAATCCCAAAATTCCCACGGGAACGGCCACAACGCGGGTAAAACCGCGGGGCGCTGCTTATAAAATAGTAATGCTCGATGGCGGGTCTCTTATGGCTACTTACTGTTTCGTGCGGTCAAAGCGCGCGGGGATATAGGTACCTACCTACGAACTACGAACGACGAAGACGTGCTATGTAGGTATTATCCCGAATTCTTCCTCACATGAAATCTTGATTGTGTATACATATATACTCGCGCGAGACATGTAATATTTTATCCCCAATTTCCCACTTGAAATTTTGATTGTGTATATTCCTGCGGGAGACACGCAATGTTTTATCCCGATTTCATGTTTCTTTGTGTACCTCTTTAAATTATTAAAATCGGACAGTTAGTTTCAGAGTTATGATGAGAAATATCACTACATAGTATAAAATAAAGTCGTCTCTGTTTCGTGTCTGTTTGTCTGTATGCTTAAATCTTTAAAATTACGCAACGGATTTTGATGTGGTTTTTTTGTAATAGGTAGAGTGATTCAAGAGGAAGGTTTTTATGTAAAAAAATTCCCGAAATTCCCACGGGAACGGCCACAACGCGGGTAAAACCGCGGGGCGCTGCTTACAAAATAGTAATGCTCGATGGCGGGTCTCTTATGGCTACTTACTGTTTCGTGCGGTCAAAGCGCGCGGGGATATAGGTACCTACCTACGAACTACGAACGACGAAGACGTGCTATGTAGGTATTATCCCGAATTCTTCCTCACATGAAACCTTGATTGTGTATACATATATACTCGCGGGAGACATGTAATATTTTATCCCCAATTTCCCACTTGAAATTTTGATTGTGTATATTCCTGCGGGAGACACGCAATGTTTTATCCCGATTTTCCTACATGAAATCTTGATTACCCGAAGCGAAGCGAGGGC
Source organism: Cyclophora punctaria (assembly GCA_951394245.1). NCBI lineage: Eukaryota > Metazoa > Arthropoda > Insecta > Lepidoptera > Geometridae > Cyclophora > Cyclophora punctaria. Next base: position 9,358,328 of record OX596170.1, on the reverse strand, counting down.
GGGTCGCTAGTACATCAATAAAATATATAGACTCACTTTCATTTAGCTCTAAATCTGGACATAATGTAGGCATAGAAGTTGGATTAAAATGCTAAAATAAATTATCGTTTTATACTTACTAATTTAAAACAAAACTTTGATGAAGATCAATTTTAATTTATTGTTGCTTGAAACAAATTAAGCTTTCTATTTTATTTTAAAATACCACGAACACGTATATCTAATAGAAGATAACATGTATCACTAAGATTGAACGGAATTATTAAAATAGAGACGGTTTTTCCAAGATTCTAAAATAAGTAATACATAAATAAATACACCGGGACAAATTTACACAAGGTTAATATTACCAAAACTAAATAGTTATTAACATATGTGAAGAAGTTATCTTACCTAGATAACAGTCAGTGGGTTACTCTAGATTAGTAGTTTTAAGAACAATGACAGGCTATGATGATCTCGTGATTCTGAACTTCAGAAACACTCTGAAAATTCCATCTGACTCTCTCTCTCTCTCTTTAAACTTAAGAGCTGGGCTCTTGTCGATGGAGTTCTTTCCACTTTTCTCTATCATCTGCCATTCCCTTCAGCTGTTGGTACGACACGACTTTTGCTCTTTCCTTCAGTTGGTCTACATATGCCCTTCTTGGACTTCCTCTTCCTCTCTTCATCTGACTATTAACATATAATAATGTTCAGTCGTTACTGAATACTTAATATTGCAACACATAAATCATTGTGCATGTACTGGTATGTGCAGTGGATACATATTAAGTTGATAGTTTGTTAGATATGATGTTTTGTGTGGTCAGGTGTCGCAGAGAGCGCGGTGTACGGGCAGGTGAGCGATGCGGGCGCGCGCGCGGTGGGCGGCGTGGGCCGTGGCGTGGTGCGCGTGCGCCGCCGCCGCGCCCGCCGAGCCGCGCGCCGAGCCGCCCCTGCCGCCCCTGTCACCTTCGCTCTGCGACCCGTTACTGCTGAAGAACCCTCCGCCACTACCACAGGTAAACTATATCACGTCACGTAATTTTATAACTTTTATGTAATTTCATGTATCCTCAAATGAATACCTGTGGTTGATCTCAGAACGCACGGGAGTACGAGGCGGCGGCGGTGCACACGGCGCGGGCGCTTGCCGAGCTGGTGGAGCAGGAGGTGGCGGACGAGGCGCGCGCGGCGGCGCTGGCGCGTGGCGCGGCGCGAGTCCCGCTGTCGCCGCCGCCCGCTGCTGTCGCGCTCGGCGCCCCGCAGCTCCACCTCGGGGTCCTCTACGTCGCGGAACCCCCTCGGCTCATTGTCTTCCAACAAAACAACTCTATCATTCTTCGTCAGTTCTGGAAAACTTTAGCATCAGCTTGGAACTCAAGTGCGGTGGTGTGGTCGAACGCTTGGTTTTCTTGCGACAGCGACAGTTTAGGGTGGTGGGGCGGTGCGGCGGCAGCGAGGGGGCTAGGTGCTGGCCGAGCGGCCGCTGCGATATTCCGCCGATGGCCGGCGCTGCCTTGCGAGGAGGCTATGTATGACTGGCTCGGAGGAACTCCCCTCTGCGACACAAGCACCACAGACTGTGAAGCTTTTCCTTCTACGAGATCTGATGAACGGAATATTGAGGTAACTATTGTATCATCACTATCGAGCAATGTGTCCTATCAATAGTTAATTAATTGATGATTGTTCGTTCCAGTATCGGTGTAAATGTCGGTCAGGGTACTGGAACACGGGCGTGAACGGGTGGGTGAGCGACGTGACGCTGGCCTCGGACATGGACCGCCAGCTGACGTGCACGCCGTGCGGCATGGGCAGTGACGTCACCATGTGCCTCGCCGACACCTACCGCATCGCGCTGCTCGCCGCCAACCTCGCAGGCATGCTGCTATGTCTGGTAGTGGCCATCATCATATTCAAGAAACGGAAATGCAAGGTAGTTTTCGTCGTATAATTTCGTAAGTGAACCGTATCGAACACGAAATAAAACGTACGTACGCACTTCCGTGGAATCCTGATTATACTGATTATATTTTCTTTACAGGCCGTTGCGATGGGAATGTGGACTGTACTTGAAGTTGTTCTTCTTGGAGCTTTACTCATCTATGCTTCGGTAAGTTTTTGACCTCCAATACAACCTTCAATCTTATTGCATCTTTCACTGTAAGCTCCTCAATGTACTTACAAACGTGACTATGATTGCAGGCAGCATCTCAGTACATATCGGAGGCGAAGTGGCGCTGTATCGCGGGGGCGTGGCTGCGGGAGCTGGGCTTCGTGGCCTGCTACGGCTCCGTAGTGCTCCGGCTGTGGGTGCTGCTGGCCGAGTTCCGGACCAGGAAAGCTCATAGGTGGACGCCGAGAGATTCTGAGGTAATGTGAAAACCTGTTCACCAGTTTGAAAACTGTATATATTGCTACTACAGGACGTCTCAGTCTACTTACTATTTGTTATTCGATTTGGTGTTGTTAACGATATGCTATTTTAACCAACTTCAAAAAAGGAGATCAGTATCAGTTAAACTGTTTTTTTGTTTATATGCTGACATTACTGCCATTTATAATCTATTTAGTATTACGTTTTGTAAAATTTGTTCATCCCACAAACATTGAAGGCGGTAAATGTTTTTATTTTTTAACCTATACTATACCACTGCTAATCAAAAGTCTTCCCCAAACATCGCCAACATTCCCGGTTTGAATACTAGTTTTTTTTTGTAATAAGCTTACTATTACTGATTTCTCATCTTAATGATTACTGCCCCACGTTCCAGGTCCTCCGTATAGTGGGCGCCATGCTGCTGGGCGCCGCGTGCTACCTGGCGGCGTTCACGGCGACGGCGGCGTGCGAGGAAGAGGCCGGCTGCGCCAACGCCGCCTGGCACCACGTCACCGCCGGCGCCGAGCTACTGCTGCTCATAGCGGGCATACGGATAGCACACGCCGCCAGAAATGCTAACGTGCCGTTTCAGGTGAGAGCCCGGAGTCAATATATTATGTTATACATAGTTGTTGGCGATGACGTCTGGGTGTCATTATATATTCTTATAAAATATTTGTATATGTAGTAGTATTAGTGAGTTAGATTCTATAATACAAGCTTAGACTTTTTTGTTCTATCATAAACCACAACTGATACTGGACGAACTATAGACAGATCTGACTGTGAAACAAGTCATACCAAATGACTGTTTTGACTACTTTATCCCACGGTCTTTATACTGCTTGTAATATCTGCTATGTGTACGGTCCAGGAGCGTCGTTGGTTGTCTGCGGCGCTGTGGGCGGAGGGCGTGTGCGGCGTGTGGTGGCGCGCGCTGGGCTGGGCGGTGGAGGGCGCGGCGCCGGAGCGCTGGCCCGTGGCGGCGGCGGCGCGCGCGCACCTCTCCGCCGGCGCCGCGCTCGCCTGCGTGCTGGCGCCAAGACTCTGGCACGGTTACCGGGCACGCTCGCTCGCGCAGGAGGTAGTATCTGTCCAGGATCATATCTATCATCCCCTATCTCCTCTTTACCACGGTAGCTATCCACACCAGACATGTTTGTGATATAATAAAATTGGATAATTTCTTCTAACGCCTTTTGCTTTTGCATTGCACTTAACAGATATAGTTATAGCCTGAGCATAAGGCGATTCAGAAGCATGATAGAATTTTACATACAATCAATATTGTCATAATGTTATCCATCGATCCATCAAATGAAATGACATGTCGTCATTGCAACCGGTTCCTTCTGATTCGTATCATATTAAAAATAATTTATATATAAAAATATATTTATATATGTGTCTTAACATCCATCAATCAGCTGCCTTGAACTCTTTCTCCAAAACATTTTACATCTCAGGTATCCCGACGCGGGCCGGCGGAAGGATTTGGCGTGGAGGGTGAAGAGGAGCCCACTTCGGAAGAGGTCCGCGCCGAACTGAAGCGACTCTACGTTCAGCTAGAGATCCTGCGCAACAAGACGCTGCGCAGAGACAACCCACACATCAGCAAGCGTAGGGGCGGAAGGAAACCGCCGCATCGAAGGTTCTCCTTGCAGGTTAGTTGCCCACTCCATACTACCTTCGCGGTGATGATATTCTAATCCAATTCAAAATAGTTATTCCACCGGTCTTAATTCTGTCGTCCTTAATGGTATTCTAAATTAGGATGCTCAAGGGTTTGGTTAATTAAACAACACGTTTTTTACTATTTAGAATGCTACGAATGCTATAGATAGGAATCTAGCCAAAACCAAGATGCTATTTTGAATTTACTTGCTGAACCATTAAGTTCAACTCAATTAAGGCACCTGAAATAACTATTGAATTCAAAATAATGCTCTCTTAATAATTAATATAGCTTAATTTTGTACTCGTACTAATGTATACAAATATACACATCTGTTAACGATATTCATTTCATTAGTCATCTTGTCTTAAAGATAAGGAATGGATACTCATCTCATTCGAATCCTTACAGAAAGATTCACTTTGTGTAATGGGAAGGTAACAGTAATGTTTGTTGCATTGTTTGTACCTAGTTGTTCTCGTGACCTTGGTATAATGTACTATGATGATCCTACCGAGAGAAATGAGACATGATCAACATTAGATGAATGTTTACATAAGTAGTTTACTTATACTCCATTTTAGTCTTCCAGTTCCCATCTTCCGGTATAGAGATGTTGGATGTGGTATGATCAAGTAATTTGTACGTAAACTGATATAAGTAGATATACTCGTATTCGTATAACCAGCCAAATGAATGATGTTGATGATATTGTGACATGATAGAAACATCACGTTCCTTGTATTTCATTATCATTAATGTTATGTTTCATCTTCCATCCCACTCCAACATTAGAAAAAAGGCAGTCGTGATAAGGTAAGGAGATGTGTCTGATAATAGCATGTTTAATGATGGTCGTGGAGCACTCGCATGCACCCTGTGGATGTCCCGGTAGCGCGCCCCGCCCGGCCCCGCACCGCCCCTGTGTCGCCACGCGCCCCTCCGCCCTCTACCGCAATGTTTCAGAAACTCGCTTTCTCTGTTCATCGGGTCGATTCAACGACTACATCGCCGTCTCATACTTACTCCCAGAGGCTCTCCCGCTACTTATCTCTGAGGAGCAGCACTAACGATCGGTCTCTGCGCACTAACCGCGGCTTTATTCCCGGCTATATCTTTTGCAATTTTTTATTTGCGGAACCTTGTTGATACTTATAATGAACATAACTTACTTGAGTAAATTAAATCAACAATTTTCCATCTAGCATGTGATAATGCAATCCAGTCGGTGGAGAGTTTTATTGACCGTTGTGTGTGTGTCAGGCGTTGCAGGCTCGCCGCGGAGGCAAGAGCAAGTCGGGGTGCAGCGGCGTGGAGCCGAGCGAGGCGGGCGGCGACGTGTCGCGCACGCCCGAGGACTCGGTCTGCTCCGTGGAGGGCCCCTCGCACTACACCGACGGGGACACGCAGGCGTGACTCCTGCTCCGCGCCTCGCTCTCACCTCCACTCACACCACACCTTCCCTCGAATATTCCACTATTTGATCGAAGCACCCCACACCCCCGGTTCGCGTACTCGATGGACGATACACGATACCCAACTGGCTTGCATTTATATATAAGTGTTAGGTGATGACGCAATGAATTTTTAACATTAGTATAGAGTAATTTAGATACGATTATTATGGAAATGATACGTTATATTGTTACGTTCTTCATTATACGCTAAAGACATGTTGTGAGGAATTTTAAAAAGATAGCGAAGTGATAGGTCCGTGTAGTTATTAAATGCATATCTGTTACGGACGCGGACGACTACATTTAATATTATATCAGGATAATGGTACTTGATATATAGAGATGCATTTAACTTGGTTCAGTGTATCGTAGCTTTAAATGGCAGACTTAAGACGCTACGTTAGGAGAGAACGTTTACAGACGCGAGCGAGCTGAAAGTCTATCGAAATCTTCTTTATTATTCGGGAAAACGGCGACGATTAAAAATTGCTTCTGATGAACAGCAACAAAGTCTGTATGTTCCCTGAACCCACTGTTTTATTAAACTGTACGCTCGAGGTTTGATGTTACCGCAAAACGTAGCGCCTCCATTATAATAAATCCATTTGAACTAGAATAAAAACGTCCGTTTATTGGGAACATCATTAAAAAATCGGGCAGCTTCAAACTACATAAATTACTGTTACAAAATATAATGATACTTTATATAATTCACGATATTTACTTATATTAATTATTTGAACAATACCCGATACGATAGAACATGCCTTGAGTCATAAATGTTCATTGAATATATTATGAAACTTGTTTCTCAAAAAATATCCAGATAAAATATTCTAAAATGTTTAGTGCCAACAAATATACATGTTAAAAGTATCATACCCATTGGTAGGAGTTACTATTATTTTATCCTACAACAATCTGACCAATCAAAACATCGTTATATTTTAATGCCAAAGATTATTTTATACGTTATGTTTCATGAAACGATTGTAGTCCGCCTAATGTGTGATTTGGAATCCTGAAGGCAGTCGCTCATCTGATGCCCCGCGCTGAACTTGCAACTTGCGTGACGTCATCGTATTGCTATCTTTCATTTTGTGGAGTTTTTATTCTCCATCTCATTCTCACGCTGGTGTCAATAAAATAGTTATAAATCGCAATTTATTTATTTATCAAAGTCGCAACTTTGATACTGGTAAAGTGCGGGATGTCAGATGAGCGTGACCTTCATTCAAATAAAATACCTAAGTATGCGTACATTTATGTATGCAATTTAGGTTACTTAATACTTAGAATATCTCATGCTTTACTTGAAGTGTAGTTCTTGTCCCCAAAATAAACATAATTCTCACTAATCATTTGTTTAACTTGAATATCTCATATGTACTTATCTAGTGTGTCCAATTAAAATATTCCAGTGTTATAATGTTGTTATAAATGTGTACATATTTCTTAAATATTATGATCATTAAAATGTGGAATAGAAAAGTAAATTTGTTTTATCTTTTCTATTCTGTGTTGTGACATACTGCGTAATCCCTATGTTTGATCAAAGACCCTGTTTTAAATCTCGTTCTATGTAATCATCTTTTCTTAATCTATAACTTATAAATATTTTTATTTCAATGTTCCAAACTAGGTATTTAGAATGATAAATCGTCAAAATTATTTATACATTTTAATAAAGTGTATAAATATGTTTGATGTTAGTTGTTTAATTAAGTGATTGTATTTTGTATGTTAAATATTGTAAGATATCATTGTGTAAATATTAAATGTGTTTTTTAAATAAATGTTATCCAAATGTTTTTATGTTTCTGATATTATTGTACGTTGAGCTTTATGATGTACGCGGTGCGTGAGGCGATTTGATGCCAATAATATAATTAGTATTTATTTATTTATTAAAATAAATGACAATATTCATAAATTACGGAGTTTTATTTGTAAAATGACTTTGATCTTTTATTCATTGAGGCACAAATGTAATAATTAAAAATTGAACAATTGGTTTGATCAACATATTTACATATAAGAACCTCTTTACATTTTATAACTATAAAATGTATGGCCTAAGTATAAAAGACATCAACGCGCTAAGTTATCTACGCATTTCATTGAACACTACTATTCCTTGCTACGGACTTCGTAGCATCGTAGCACTTTCGTAGTCGTTAGAAAAATAATATTAACATCAAGTTGCAACATTTTAGACAGTATTATAGTAACTATTGTAGATGCTATGCTTCATCTGAATAATTCGAATTACACGCAAAGTTTCTTTCTATACGATTACAATCCTATCTATCTATAATGCGAAAGTTTGTGAGGATTTATAGATGTATGTATGTTTGTTACTCTTTTTCGAAAGAACTACTGGTGGGATTTGGATGAAACTTTACAGTAATATAGGTTATACATTAGAATAACACATGAGATACACGGGGACGCAGCTTGTACATTATTCCTACGTTCGTCCTCGAATTATGAAAATGGTTTATCTTGAAACAGCGGTTACCTAGCAACAGAACCCAGCAACGGAACCCAGCAACGGTAACTAATAGAAGCAAAGTTATTACGCAGTGGAGTATAATAATTTTTATTTTTTGTTTTTATTATGAACCGGAAAATGTCGCAACGCGGCGTATCGTGGCAACCTCCCCCTGCATCGAACAGGACACAAAGGATCACACGGAATGCAGACGACCATGGTTCCTTTAACATACAAGTACACTTGATTATCATTAATGAGTGAATAATGAAGAATTAAGCGATGTCTGGTAAGTGGTTTATATTTTGTAGTAGGACTGCACTTTTGATGAATTATTAAGAGAAATATTGTGAAATTATTCCACGAGGAAAATGTAATGGATACTGTATAGATAACGCTTTTCTTGTTTAGGTTATATATATGACACTTATTAAATAGACTATTAATTAGTAATGGTTTCTTAAGTTTAAGCGAGTACTACTCATTTTGACTATTTGAGACTTTTAGTTTAATTAAATAGATTAAATCATTAAATATATGCTTATCAATTGACTATCAGATATGATAATATCCTACAAAGATAAAGTTAGCCGGTTGACCCAATTACTTTAATTAGTTTATTACGTTTTTTCACGGAAGAAAAAAGAAATATTCCCTCATTTTAATTTGACTTCTGTTGCCTGTAAACTAGCTCATTAGAAATAACGATGAAGCAATTGATTTTCCATTCGAAATTTCAAATCCATACTAATACCTATAATAATACGTATCCGATTCCAATAATTGTTTTTGCAATGGATACACTATTACACTATTTTTCGTCCCGAAATTCCCACGGGAACGGACACAATGTGGGTAAAATATGGGGCGCTGCTAACGCTAATTATATACGAATATTTACATGTAGACAATAGCACGTAAGTAGAATAGATACAGGCACCTATACTCAGCTAGGTATACACATTAGTGCATGTAGTTATTCTAACAAAGTTCAAAGTGATTTGCTAAGAAAGGTAAGTTTCATTCAGAGGGTTGCGTGACTCAAGCCCCTACAAGAAATTACAACCAACATACTTACATAGTTCCGTAAATACCTAGTTCAGTGGAACGGTTGTTGACCTTTAAAATCGTTAAACATTAAGTACGTTATTTTAGTACCAATCAAATGAAGAATTAAATGACTCGAGAACCGCCTGGTTTAAAAATGGGTGCATAACTAGGTCACAGTTTCTCTCTCTGATAATCTTAAAAGTGCCTTAAAATACAATAAGTACTCAGTAACGGAGTTTCTGTTCAAGTTTAAGCACTTAAGTAAGTAATAAAAACTAAATGTTAGACGAAAGTTAGGCGCTAGGCAGTAAACATGCTACCTACTAAACTAAGGTAAGTTAGATATGGTCCAGCAGTCGGAAATTAAATGAACAGAAGCAGAGAAATGGGTTGATTTCTCCATTAAAAATATATTATGCTCGGGGTAAATTCGGTTAGTATATTGTCTGTTGTGGGTAGATTTATTGCATTTTTAATAGAACTAGTGGAATTCGTTCGTTTTTTAGTGAGTTAATAGTTTTTTAGTTACTAAGTAAAAAGTAACAAAACTTACGATTTGAGTAATAAAAGTAGCCTATTATATCCCACTGCTGAGTAAAGACTTCCATCTCACTAAATACTTATATCAGCAAAGTGAAGAATCAACTAATCACCTCGTAATCAACTTATCACCTCGATTGCCTAATGTAGGTTAGTGATCACTAGCTCAAGCCATGTTTGAACAGTAAATTAAAGAAAGATTTCCCAAGCAGAAGAGGGTTTGTTGTTTTAGGGGAGCTTGACTCTGATGAGGGTAGAGGATTTTCATTTGGGGACTTAACTGCCTGGTGCAGGTGAGCTTTTTCGGGGGGAAACATTGTTATGGGAGGACTACAATAATTGAGGTGGTCTTCAGTGACTTTACCTCCGCCTGATTGGATCCTCTACCTCGCAGATTTGGGTTCTCGAGACCAGAGCATGAGTAGGTACTCTCTATCAGCCAATTGAATACCCGACTACTGTATACTTATTATTTTCGTTGTTAACACAAATCGTGTCATGAATTGCCAAAGCTTAAACAGTTCAATCGTTTTAAATAGCTTACAAATAGTACAAAAAGGGTATTCAATAGAGAAATGGCGTGTGTTCTAAACGGTTTCCCTACTGGCACATTCGTGCACTTATCGCCGAGGCGTGGACGTCAATCTGCCATCCAATCTATTCACATGTAGGTACTTTGCTTCCTTTACTTAGTCCACAAGTTTAGTTCGATTTAGGATTCCTTAGCGTTTGCATTAGTGTGATGGCTGCTAACACTGATGGATTCGAGCATACCTCTATCTATAACCGTGATCCGAATGGTACTAACGAACGAATTTCAAATAATCATTAGAAAACTTATCAATTTAAAGGAAAAATAACCAAAAAATAATTGCTTTACTAAACTATAATGCTATCATATCATAATAAACATCCATCTTCCTTTGCCAACCTCAACAGTACTTAGCAGTACTTTACTATCGTAATTATAAACCCAGCACTTCCTTACCATCAGACAGCGAAGAAAGCGAAGGAGAAGGAGGCACAGGTAACTTGAACAGGCTGATCGTCCGTCCTGCGGGCCAGAGCGGGAAGGCTAAGCGAGGCCAGCTGTGCTTCGACGCGGCCTTTGAATGTGGGAACCTGGGCCGCGCAGACCACATCACGGACCAGGAGTACGACCTCTTTGTCAGGCCCGACACCTGCAGGCCACGCTCCAGGTTTTGGTTCAACTTCACCGTCGAAAATGTTAGGCAGGATCAGGTACCTAATACTTTACTTAGTTTTGTGTCATAGATGAATTTACCTTTAAGTATATTTAGTTGTGATATGCTTGTGGTTAATATACAGTGGGAATTGAAATATTTGTGGTTCCTTTTCAGAGGGTGATATTCAATATAGTTAATCTTGGAAAGGAAATGACTTTATTTAATACCGATATGACGCCATTAGTCCGCTCTTCGTCTCGACAAAAATGGTAGGTTACGTATCATTAATCATTAAAATTTATCTTCAAAAATGTTAACCATCAGTTTTATCAATATTACCTATAAAGCTAAAACTAAGGCAAAACCTATGATACGCATTGCATCTGTAGGTACTTTATCTATATGTATTCCAGGCAACGTATTCCGAGACGGCTCATTTTCTATCACAAGTCCATACCCCATCGAGGGCGGAAGATCCTGAGCATCGCCTTCGCGTTCGACAAGGAGGAAGACGTGTACCACTTCACCGCAGCTGCCCCATATTCCTACTCAAGACTGCAGAAACATTTAGCGATATGGGAGAAGAGAGCCCAAACGTTTGCCACCAGGGAGTCTATATCACAGACTACGGTAAAATGAAATCAAACCATCAGTTAGTGTTCAGCCTTAGTGTTGGCTTTGTGGGATGCTTAAAAGAAACCAAGCAATACATTCAAATTTATTTATTTGCCATAATGTATCTAAATGCATCACACCCTGTTAGGGCACTGCAAAACAAAAATTAGACTGTTAAAATGGGTTGGCCTAAACTATCACCTTAATATCCTTTGATATAGGATTATAGTAGTCGTAGTATTAGCCTGTAATCCAACAGCTGGGTAAAGGCCTCTTATCTCACTGAAGATATCAGTGCAACGAGAGGACTTACCAAATGGGAGTTAGTGATCTCTAACCCGAGCCATGTTTGAAATGTAGGAAACTTATTATGTTTTCGCTCGACCCGGGAATTGAACCTCAGTCTTAGCGAGTGCACATACCACTAGACCACCGTCAGGCGTCTAGTGGTATGTGCACTCACTCGTTAGGCGTTAGGAGGATTATAGTAATATCTTTGATTTTCAGCAAAAACGTCGAATAGATCTAATAACAATAGGTGACTTGAACAGTGAAGAGATAAAGCCCCCGACCGAGGAGCCTGTTCATAAGAGTAAACCCTCGGAGCCAAAGAAACGTATTGTGATTATTATAGCTAGGTCACACGGGGGAGAACCTCCAGCCTCGTATATTTGCCAAGGTTAGTCTTCAATGTAGTGTTCAAAAAGTGCTCATTCTTTTATATATACCTATGCTCTTACATCTAGTATGTCTCAAAACAAACACAAAGACTATAGTACCTACCTAGGTATTTTGTTTCAGGATTTTTAGATTACATGGTGAGTTCATCAGAAAAAGCATGCGCACTAAGGAATGGGGTAATCATAAAAGTAAGTAATATAATAATCGTAAATAATGTAAAAAGCTCTTCAAAACCAAAACTAAGCTATCTTTTATTATAATTCTCCTCCAAAGATATTTTCGATCGGTATGTTATTCTACCATTTTAACTTAAAATGAACCAGAAATTGAAAGCCGCAATAAACCCACAGGTGATCCCAATGTTGAATCCTGACGGGGTATTCCTCGGTAACCAGCGCTCCGACTTGCTGGGCGCCGACCCCAATAGAAGCTGGCACAAAGCAACCACCTTCGCGCACCCCGCCCTGGTCGCCGTCACCGAACTTATTGGGAAAATTAATACCGACAAGGTGTGACCCTTTACCTTTTGTTTGGATTGGATCTGCGTTCCGGCATAAGAGGGGTTAAGAATGAAATATCTATCACAAGCTTTCTGTATAGTTCATGAAAATATATATAGTTCGATATAGTTCGAGGAATAACAAAGAATAGTAACTCATTCATTCATGTCGATGGTTAGTGGGAAACCATGGTGTCGGAAGGTTTTAGGCCGCCAAAGGCCTCTGTCTAACATGGTCTAATGGACATTGTAAAGACATTAACGATTGAAACAACCGGGACCGTCTGCTTAACGTGTCCTTCGAAGCACAGTAACTAGTAACTTTATATAAGCATATAAATTTTTTCAAGTTCGGAATTTACCATTTATTCGGGTAATACATAAGTTTAGTAAAGATCCTAAAATTATGTACCTACGTTTTTTATAGTCACATTACATCACTCATCTGTTCGTTTATAATAATAATTTTCTTTCAGAAAGTGCAACTAGATTTTATCATTGATCTTCATGCAGACATTAGTCATGAGGGTGTATTTGTTCGAGGGAATTCTTACGACGATGTTTATAGGTAAATCGTTGAGTATTATTAAATATTGAATCTGATAAGCGATGGAGCATTAAATAATTACTCATAATGATGAGATCATGTCGTAAACCATAATAATGTGAACAGCAAAGTGATGCTATGCCATCTACCGGACATTTTGTAAAACTTTGACGCCATTTTCAAATCTCTTAATACTCACTGGTACACCTTTTTCTAAACATTTTGATAAAGCCTAATTTCGTACCTACTGATATCTTCAGGCTTTATCTCAATAAGTTCATTTAGCATATTTCGGCCACTTCAACTAGTTATTCTTCGTACCTCCAGGTTTGAACGCCATGCAGTGTTACCAAAGTTCTTGGCGGGTCGCGTGGAAGCATGGCGGCCCGAGGCGTGTCTGTACAACACAGACCCCGTGTCGGCGGGCACGGCCCGGCGAGCGTTGCCCACGGGACTTGTGGACGGATACTCTGTTATGGCGTCGCTTGGCGGCCGCAGGCTTACCGCGAGAGGGCCGTACATGCATTACACTGAAGATGCCTGTATCCTTTGTTTGCAACTCTTAAGTTAGCGTATATCGTAGGCGTACGGTTTAAACCTTGTATAAAACTGTACAATCAACATACTGAACTGGTATATAAGAGATAATATGATAAGATAATTGATGTAAGTGGCAAATAAGAATTTCAAATAAAGAATTATTACATCATTCGACATTACATTATTTGTCATATTATTATATCTTGTTGCAATTAGTCCGAGCCGAGCGGAGTCTAACTAGCATGTTTCTATTTGAAATTGATTCATACAGGAAAGGTGATCATAATTTCCAATGTCTTTACATTATAAACATTCAGATGCAAAGATCGGAAGGTCGTTAGCAAAAGCCTTGTGCGACTACTATCGGCATATAAGCGTGATTCCCCCTCGCCTTGGTTTGTCTTCCAAGAAGAAGGAGTCTCGAGGCAGACACCGACGGAAACGCCCCATTACGGGCCGGGAGAGGTGATATGAAAAACATATTATTACAATATTCTTAGATTTATTTAGTCTCCAGTCATTGACAGATTTATCAAAGACAACACGATTTCGTAACAGTTTATTTATTGAGTAGGTATTGACTATTTTTAGAATTTATCTGAGTAATCCAATAACCTATTAATAAATGTCCTTCACGAAGTGTGAATGCGACTTACAAAATATTTTGTCGCTAAACCACTAATACCTAATAGGTTTACATTTGGTTAACAGATTTCGACTACAGGTTTCCTCTAGTTTTAGGTATAGTCATGGACCAACATGGTATAGTATAGGTTTTCTGGCGCGATTCCAGTCATCAACTTTACATTATCTCTTCATACAGAAATAGAGAGTGAAATCTTTAGACAAGAGAAAAACGATGACAAAACCTTAGCCCTGCTGGAAACGCGCCTGCTTAAGACTAGCTACATAAAGTAACATGAGTAGAGCTAACACTGTGTGTCGATGTAGGACCCCGAGCTCGTCGCCGGAGCGGCGCGTGGTGGCGGCGCGCGTGGTGTCGCCGCCGCTGCCGTTGGCGGCCGCGGTGCCACGCGCGCTGCCGCCGCGCACCCCGCGCCTCGTGCGCCTGCAGCGCCCGCGCACCATGCCCGACAGGGACCAGATACTGCCCATCATCACCGGTACATACCAGCCTCACTTATTTATTTACTATAAGCATTCACGTAAAAACAGCTGTCCTTCGCATTAAGTTACGTTGATGATGTTGTAATTTAGAGCACAGAGCACGAACCAGTATGGCGGTGATGATCGAGCGTGTTGTGTGCAGGCACGGCGGTGCGCACGCCGCGGCTGTCGGTGGTGAACATGAGCGCGTACATCCGCGCGGCGGAGGGCTGCGCGCGGCCGCGCGGGCCGCGCCTGGCGCGCGCGCCGCGCCCCGCCCACGCGCGCTGCACCAGCGACGAGTACGACACGCACGACTCCGACTCCGACCACAGGATACGTTGACCGGTCACCGTCTACACTTATGTCTTACGATTTTCTACACTACAAATAAAACGAGTTCTCTTTTATTGAAACGTTTTAATGTCCAAGCTTTCATATTTACAATCACTAACAACTAATCGTTCAGTCATTTCGTTTCGGAACAAACTTATCGAACACTATTATCACTAAATATCATCAATCGCAACGGCAAACGAGAGCCGGGGTCGGCGGCGGCCCCGGCGAGTCTGTAACGCTCAGTTGACGCGGAGTGGGGCGCGGCGGGCGCGGTGCCCGGGCGCGCGGCGCGAGCGGGCGCAGCCTAATAAATATCTTTGGCATGAACCGAACGGGTCGCCGAGTGCAGTTAGTGTAACAACCGGTGGCGGGAGGCGCGTCACTCCCAGGCGTCGTTGTCCTCGTCGGAGAGCGTGACGAGGCGCAGCGGGTCGGCGGGCGCGGGCGCGGGCGGCGGCGGCGCGCGGGCGCCGCGCTTGGCCCGCAGCGCCTCCTCGTCGGCCGGCGTGCGCGGCTTGCGGAACTCGTACACCAGCGGGAAGATGCGCTCCACCGCCGACTGCACGTCCGACACCGACCGCGCTGCAACACACGCACACCGCTCGTCAACAAGACGCTCACTCCTTCATATGAATTCTGGGGTTACTAATGCGACACTATTTAGGCGCATTAGATAATACAAGTACGTGAGTACAGTGAGGTAGTCCTTCATTAATATTCATTGATAACAATAGAACACTGTCAACATTGACATTGGAATTAGTTAAAGTACAAAAATGCAACTTGATTGTTATACATCCTGGATGTATAATGTAAAGTTCCAGCAAGTCCATTGTATCAAATTATGATTGAGCTAGAATCGATCTGCGGTTTCATCCGAATTATATAAAATGCCTCCCTTGTGCTATTCTGATGTTTAACCATTATTACTTTAAAGTTTCATCCAAACCCGTTCAGTAGTTTTTGAGTAAAAAAGTAACAAACATGCTTACATACATCGTCACAAACTTTCGCATGTTTAACATTAGTAGGATGTTCATACCTGTAATAGTAACGCCTCCGGTGGAGAATATCTTTAAGGTAGCTTTTGGATTGAATAGTTTATAAGTTACGCCAGGATGCAGCTCAGGTTCATAACTGGAATGTAAAATGGTACACATTACTATTGGATATCAGCAATACATACATTGTTAGCAGGTAAATGATAACCAAAGAAATTGTTTTACATTGTAGTTGTTGCACAAATTAATTAATTACTCACAAACCAATTTCACAAAGTTGTTATTACTAGTAGCAATAACAATCCAATTGATTTTTGTTATTATAAACTCCTTCACTCAGTTCAAAAAACAAATAAAACTTTGATAAAAATAGGCTTAAAACTGATCATAATAGAAAAACTGATTTTTTGAGTTTCTGTACTAGACTATACTACTATTACAAGGTGATATCAATAGAAGTGCTTTATATAGATAAGTTGTTTGATTTTAACATTTTAGGAGTTTTTCTGGTATTAAGTAATTAATTAGGCAGAGACACCATGTGTATTGATTGACATTAGTTTGCATTTTGTAATATGGTAACTTGACTTGGTTTGATAATTAGGTTGGAAAGCACTTAACCTTTTTGGAATCAATTTAAGTTGCACAAAATCAAAACGAAATAATAGGAGACCTTTACATAATGGGTGTAGAATAAAATATAACAATAATCATAAAGTTTGTATAACTAATTGAAACAAATATATTATCATAATAGAGATAACGGAGGCGTTATAAAATTAGTTAAGTAAATTGGTTTACTCACTGAACTACACAAAAAATGTGTTAGGCAAATATTTTGAAAATTTGATTTTCCCTTTTTCCATAAACTATCTCAAATAAAGTCACAGTTGAACATTCACACATCAAAATAATGTAATGACTAACTTTGTTATACTATACATTTTAAGCAAAATTATTAGGAGATATGGACAAAAACATAGCTAAGAAGGTAAATGAACTCAAATCTCAACACAAAATAAATATAATATAAAATAACTGTTACATGTGACCGGGGTAAATGAACTTAGTTTTATTATCTCATGACTTCATTTGAGACTAATATCAATGATATTTGTGCAAATGATGTATGCAATTAAATACTTCATAAATAAATTGAATAGCAATTCAAATGACTGAGGTACATTGTTCAACCATACCAATCATTCTTGGTTGTTTACCCAGATACCTATTTTCATTAAAATATCAATGGATGCATGATACTCACTCTGCCTCCTTATATTTCTTGGAGAATGATATAATTCGAATACCGAAGGGCATCCTACAGGTTCCTAATACATTGACTACTCTGAAGTTCTGGAAGCGCACTTCAAAGCCGAGCTTCTGGAGCGCGCGCGCGTAGCGGCGCGCTGCCACCTTAGCCTGGTCCTCGCTGGTGGCGCCGGTGCAGGTCACGCGCCCCGACGACCAGATCGAGGCGGTCGTATAAGGCCGCCGCAATTTCATAGTAACCATGCCGTTCTCGCGGCGGAATTCAACATTAACACCTTTCAAGGCTATTTGTCTCAGATTCAAGTGACACTTAACACTAAAACTGCACACGACATTGTTTATCATGATGTCTATCTCGGGCGTGTCGTCGTCGTCGGGCGGCGCGGGCGCGGCGGGCGGCTCGCAAGGCGCCCCGCCCGCGCCCGCGCCCGCCTCGCAATATTCGTGGTCCGGCACCATGTGGCTCGCCACCCCGTGGGACATGCCATGGTTCGCCACCACTCCGTGTGTGCCTTTGCTCAGTTCCTTGATACCATTCTCCTGAATGAGCGTAGCCATGTCCGCCACACCAAACTGAAAACACAAACATTGCATCTCATTACATTACATCAATGAATCATCTTATAATTGTGCTTATAAAAATATTACATCCATCTGATCTATTTATATCTTTGTCAGAACATCTCCAATTTCATTGACACAGATGATGCATTATATGCAATAGGTTCATGTTGAACTGTATGTAATGTAATAACGCACACATCCTATGTAAGTTACATACCAATGAGACAATCATTGTGTTCATGTTGTATCACATATCCTGTGCTTGCCTTGGATTTAATTTTGGTCAATGAAACTATGTACTTATATGATGGTATGTATTAATGATGCAATAACAAGATTTCACTCAAAAACTACATCCATTTGGTTATTGAATATGAAAATTTAAAACTGCAAAGTTAATGCAATTTCAAAATGAAACAATTGTAATTAAAAATGCCATGTTAGTTACTGAGTACATATTATCAAGCATGAGTATTATCAAGAACAAAAGGAAATGAATGAATATTTTAATCAACCATTGATTAAAATCGTATGTAGCATGTAGTGGAACACAGCTACCTACTCTACACTGTATGTACAGTTAGTTACATTATTGTTAGGTTACCGGAAACCTTATGGAGTAGGTACATTTATTGAAAATTATTGATTTCACAACAATGGCAAATGCTAAACATTTGGAAAACAATGTAAACTTGTTAGATTAAGCTGTGGCCTTTAACTATGATTACGTAACATGAAGTCTATCCTAAATTTCTCTGATTTGAATTTCATTAACTTGGTCAGAGGTAGACTGTTCACTGCCAAGATAGCACTCACAGATTTAGAAAGTTTTTTAAAAAGGAGCACAACATGGCCTCAGAATATTCACAGATAAATTATTGCCAGATATTTAACATAACAATAATTAAAAGTGGACCATACTTTTTCTGCTCCAGGAATTATAAATATGACTTTATTATGAACAATGGATTGTTGTTTACAATTATTGATAGGTTAAAATAGGCAATCATGTTTTATTTCAACAGAATAAATAAATGGCTTTGTCAAGTAACAATACAAATAATAATTTAAATGAAGCATGATGAGTTGAGATAAATAGAGGAAATTATAGAAGATGTCAGTCTTCTTAATTTATAATATATTGATATTCCATTAGGCCATTGGGCCTCATAAAAGAGATAATGTGTAAATCAATAAAAATCAAAAGTGACTTAAATATGTATTTGGACTTAAAAGAATGACCCAATTACTGCTATTGAATAAAGAAGAACTAGATCATGTAAACCTTTAAAAATAATAGTTTTATGAAATATTTCTCAACAGCATTGATCATCATCATGTCATCTCATTGTAAAAGTTGATAAGATAAACATAGAAGGTACTTACATCACTGGCTTATACACTGAAAAATACCATGCATGCTTCCACTGAACTAACAAAGAAATTGCAACCCATTGTGTAAGTGTTCAAAGAAAATCAATTGCAAGATTAAATCATAATTACAGGACACATTTTAATGGATTAGGATGTGCTCTCAAAAGCTTGAAACCATAGGAGTTGAAAGAGTATTCGATGGAGGGGCACAATTTAGGCCAGTTCCCACGAGAGCGAGCGCAGAGCGGCGCAACAACTTGACACTCGCACAGCTGACTGCCGGACGGCCGCACCCCCCGCGCCGCGCCCCCGCCCGCCTACCTTGACGCCCTCTGTCTCTGTATCCTGCGCCCTGCGCTGCGCCTAGATTTGCACTGCACATGCACACTATTTGTATCGTATCCCACCCACCCATTCAATTGCTTTATTGCGCACAACGCCCTAACTATCCAATCAAAATTGAAATTTAACATGGTCTGTTTGCAGCAACTATCTTTGCTGAAAGACCATGACATATGATTAGAGTCCTGTAATTTTATGATGGGTGATTAGAACAAAACACTTGTTAATTTTTCAAAGGAAGTTATTGACCTCATAACGACCTGGAGCACACGTGATTATAGGCCACAAAGGATAATTTTTCAAATAAAATATTGCAAGATATTTGGTTATATAGGCACACGATTTAGTGTAAAGTATAGTAATTATAATGGTACTATATTTAGGCTAGCAAAATTTTAACACGAGAGTGAACTTGAACCAAAATGGGGCACACAGATTCACTCTCTTCTCCACCTTTTGTGATATAAGGGGGACACCTGCCTTTTCATTTTAAGTATAAGGGTAGTAACAAGTATACAAAAGTTAATACAAAAAACAACAAATTACCTGTAGAAAGTGTTATATTTGTCACAATTATTTTTACACCAACGAAGTAATAATTTTCATTGCAAAATTATTAGGTCCAGTCAAAAAAATATCTGGTACAATTTAAATAATACACTTTAACAATTACCAGAACTCACTAAATATGTTGTAAAAAGAAGCATTTGAAATTATTTTAGCAAGACGTTATTAAAAATATGCAAAACTAAAAATTAAATGCACATCCTGTCTAGCACCGCCATGTTCCATCGAATGAATGACAAAAAAATTATGAAAGAATGAACGAATGAACTAGCATGATCGAAAAACAATGACAACACACTAAGTTCTATTGTCAATGGCCACAACAGAAAAATAAAAAGACCGGAATTTGCCGAGCGACTACGATTTAATAGAGCCACAGAATAAAGCTTTTTCAGGTTGATATGTGGGTTGATTAAACCTATAACCTATCGATGAATTCACCGAAATAGTTTGTCGTCAAGAGATATTTTGTGTAAACCTTTCTGTGGCACTTGTAAAAACTTGGCATTATTAATAGCAAAAATGAAAACAGTGTGCACAGCGTTATTACCCATGGAGGTTAAAAAAATAATTACAAAACAGACTGTAATATTCAGGCTCAGCAAAATATATTGCAGTCTGTGGCATAGCATCAATTCAATTTCATTCATTCATTCATTCATTTTATATTTCAAGATCGATGTGTTTGATCATCTTTCAGTCAAGCAGCGGTTTATATTTCTCAATTTTACGTATAAATTTACATGTCGTGCCTATAACCGATACAAAATAGTGTTTATGTAAATGTGATAATCTTTAGTGATCAATTATCGAAGTCCTACAATCGGTTGTTTCAGCAACGGTGCATATGCTTTGTTGTGAGAACCACCTTTATCTGCTGTCATTCTGCCCGAGCTGTAACAGAATTTCTCTACGATGAATCTAGAGGTGTTGACGAAGTGTTGAGTTTATTGAATACCTAGTGAATTAACAATTGGATTGTGCGTTGGTGGCTGCTTCGGGATGAGAGTGGTGTTTCATCTCGAGGAAGTATTCGGGAGAATGTATGGTGTTGTTTAGCCTCGGTGGCAGTGGCAGCAGACGTCAGAAGTGGTGTTGAGCATGGAGACGATGACGGACGAGGAATACATGAAGCGCATCCGTGCGCTGGAGGAGCGGCTGTGCGACCCGCGCTCCATCGGGAACGTGGACTGCTTGCTGGACATGGTGATCGCGCTGGTCTCTGACTGCGACCACCCCGCCATCCGCCGCATGAAGAATGTCGACGCATACACCACCAGATGTGAGTACTGTATCCCTGCACCATACCACAACCACACACACTTCAAATACCTACTCACTAGTCCTATAATTATTATCTTTATCAACAATGATTCCGTCCTATGTGATTGTTTGATTTGAGAATATAATACATTCTAAGTACACACTTAACATGAATATTTGGTATATGCAGTAGTTATTAGGTTGTTAATGTTTCCTCAAGCCGAGTGTTCAATTAGGTATGTTCAATTGTAAATGATCACAATCTAAAACAGTTGTTTACTATCTAATACAATTTGGTCATTTTATAATGATGAACCTTGAAGTAATTGTAATGTTTTTGTCACTTTTGATGAGGATTTCAATTAAATATTAATATTGTTAAATGTTCTGTACCAATTTATGTGGGTGTGTCAATCATTGATATTTGTACAGACTGTCGTTATAATATCACAGTGAGAACAAACACGAAGTTTGTTTGTAACTGATGTTTAATTAGTTCATGTTATTGATAGGCAAGGTAATCTCACCATTATCATATCTATTGTTATAGATGAACAATTTGCCGCTGAAATATATGAACTTCGCTTGAAAGGAGCCGACTTTGATTTCATTAAGGTTATAGGCCGGGGAGCATTTGGTGAAGTTAAACTAGTCAGGCATAAGGCTACTCACCATGTTTACGCTATGAAACTGCTCAGTAAAGTAGAAATGATAAAGAGATCAGACTCCACCTTCTTCTGGGAAGAACGACACATCATGGCTCATGCTAACTCAGACTGGATTGTAAAACTTCATTTTGCCTTCCAAGATCAAAAATACCTTTACATGGTGATGGACTATATGCCCGGCGGTGACCTGGTCAGTCTCATGTCTAACTATGATATACCTGAGAAATGGGCTAAATTCTACACCATGGAAATTGTTCTTGCACTAGATGTCATCCATGGCATGGGCTTTGTACACAGAGATGTGAAGCCAGACAACATGTTGATAGATAAACATGGCCATTTGAAATTAGCTGACTTTGGAACTTGCATGCGAATGGGGCCTGATGGGCTAGTGCGAGCAAGCAATGCCGTTGGTACGCCTGATTACATCTCCCCTGAAGTGCTTCAGTCACAGAATGGTGAGGGTGTGTATGGACGAGAGTGTGACTGGTGGGCAGTAGGCATATTCCTATATGAAATGTTAATAGGGGATCCCCCATTTTATGCTGACAGTTTAGTAGGAACTTATGGTAAAATCATGGATCATAGAAATTCACTCCAATTCCCAGATGATATTGAAATATCTAAGGATGCTAAATCTCTTATAAGAGGTTTACTCACAGACAGAATTAAAAGATTAGGAAAAAATAGTGTGGATGAAATCAAACAGCATCCATTTTTCATCAATGACCAGTGGAGCTTTGATAATTTGAGGGACTCGGTCCCACCAGTAGTCCCAGAATTATCTAGTGATGATGACACCAGAAATTTTGATGACATTGAAAGATCAGATGCACTCGATGAATCTTTTCCTGTGCCCAAAGCCTTTGTTGGAAATCATCTACCATTTGTGGGATTCACTTACAATGGATATTATCAACTATGTAGTACTAAACGATTAAAAGCCGCCGATGTAGTGGACACTATATCGAACAACCATATCAACAATGTGGGGTCAGAAGCAATACTTCAATTAGAAAAGTTACTGGAAAGAGAGAGAGATGGCCGACGCAAACTGGAAGATACTCAAGTTTCTTTGTGCGCTCAACTGGAGGAGCTCACACAGAGAGAAATCAGAAACAAGAAGATCATTGCTGACACGGATAAGGAGATCTCGCTGCTCAGACACGACCTGAAGGAAATTCACAGAAAAGCCGACCTCGAGTGCGAGACGAGGAAGAAGACAGAGGCCCATCTCATGGAGGCCAAACGTCGACTCGACGAGGAACAGAGCAAGCGCTCCAAGGAGATCAGCAACCTACAGAACTACAACGAAAAAATTAACTGCCTCGAAAAGCAAATATCCGAATTACGCGAAAAACTAAAGCAGGAGTCGGAGGCAGCGGCCAAGTCCCGGAAGCAGGCGGCGGAGCTGAGCGCGGCGCAGGCGGCCGCCGCCGCCGCCAACGACGGCACCATGGCGAGCCTGCGCGGGCAGCGCGAGCAGCTGGAGCGCGAGCGCGCCGCGCTGTCGGAGGAGCTGAGCGCCGCCAAGACCGCCAAGCAGCGCGCCGACGCGGCCGTGGGCGAGGCCACGGCGCGCCTCAACGCCGCGCACGCCGAGCTCGAGCGCTCGTCGGCGCGCCTGGCGCAGATCGTGGCCGACAACCGCCACCTCACGGAGCGCGCCGCCGCGCTGGAGAAGGAGTGCGCGTCGCTGGCGCACGAGCTGCGCGCCGCCCAGCACCTGTACCAGCAGGAGCTGCGCGCGCACCAGGACACGCAGCGCTCGCAGCTGCTCTCCAAGCAGGAGGCCAACCTCGAGCTCGTCAAGGGTGAGTCCGCCCCGCACCCCGCATTCTCCCTCTCATGTCGTACTCTGGCTCGACTCGGAGCTCGCGCTATCTCCCTTTCGTATTGATCTAAGCTAATTGTTTATTGTATCCCGAAAGAATACATTCCTGCCTTCACTTTTTGCATGCCTCAGGAGCATTGGAAATAATATTTAAAGGTATCGTTGAGTTTGCTAATTTACCTATCACGCATTCAGTCCGGCCTGTCGCTCATTCTACTTCATTTTGCGTAGCAGCGTCTAGCGTATGCCTAGTGCCGCCGATCGTTTAATTTATCCTTGATCACGATCACAATCATTCGCAATTACTGTGCACTTTAAAACGTAAGTCCGTTCACTATTCTAATGTGGGGGGTCGGTGTACGACAGCGCTGCAAAACAAACTGAACGAGGAGAAGGCGGCGCGGCAGCGGTCCGAGTCCACGTCGCAAGAGAAGGAGCGGCAGATGTCGATGTTGAGCGTCGACTACCGGCAGATGCAGCAGCGGCTGCAGAAGTTGGAGGGGGAGCACCGGCAGGAGAGCGAGAAGGTATGCAGTGGGGCAACCACAGCGACGTGCTAGGGGGAGTTACGACTATAGTGGGAGACATTGGGAATATAACGCGTTGTACAATGTGCAGGTTCAAGGTCTGGCCGCAGCATTAGAACAGGAGCGCCTAGCGCGCGCGGCGGCGTCGGGCGAGGTGGCGGCGGCCGAGGCGAGCGCGCGCGCCGCCGCCAACGAGCGCGACGCGCGCACGCGCGACCTGCACGCCGCGCGCGACAAGCTGCACGACGCCGCCGAGAAACTCGCCGCCGCCGTCGCCGAGAGGGACATGTACCTCTCCAGGGTGAGTGCGCGCCATAATTATACCACTAACTATCCAACACTACACCCAAACTAATACATATAGAGCTGAATATGTTTACTGGTTTCTCAGGTAAACTGCGAAGTGTAACTGTTCTTCTGTTATTCGGGGTCCAAAAAAACCAAACACCACTAGAGAGAGAGAGACCTTATATCGATTCCTTTAAGGTTTTTAAAATGTATGTATATAGAATATTTTGCCCGAATTACGACGACAATTTGCTACCAAAAAAGCGAAAGTATGTGAGGATGGATGTATGCATGGATGTATGCATGTACGTATGGATGTATGTATCTTTGTTACTCTATCACGCAAAAACTGTTCAACAGATTTGGATGAAACTTTACCAGTAATATAGGTTATACCTCAGAATAACACTTGGGATATATTTTATCCCCAAATTCCCGCGGGGACGGGTACAACGCGGGGCGTGGCTAGTCTGAATATACATTAGGAAGAGTATTCGAGTACTCTTACTTTTCCTTCTATAGTGAGAAATCTTCCATTGAATAATACTCTTAACTTCAAACTAAAGAAATAAACAAACACAATGAATTTCCTGATAAACAATAATGTTTTCTGTTTATTATAATATAACACTAATATTGCATTATGACAACAGGGCGTGCAGTGCGCACTGAATGTTAATATTAAACACTTGGTAGTAATCAGTGTTAGACAATTAAATGAAGAAGCTGATTATAAAATAAGTATTCTTGCTTTAATGAAGACGTTTAATATCCTTTGTGCGGTTTCGCCATACACTTGCTATTCATACAATAAAATATACCTCTTATGAAGTTTTATGAATAATAAACTTTCGAACTTTATAATAGCGCGCTAACATAACGCAGTGAACTTTAGGTATTGTTCTCGGTGTACACTATACACGTAAATTCATAAAATGTGCCACAAAACCTGCTGTTTCCAGTCCTCGGCATATTAATGAATCACTAAACCGATGGATGTGGCAGCTTTTAGTAAAATGCGATGACGTCAGCGGTCACTCTTAGAATAATATGCACTCCTAGCTTAAGGTCATGTTTACAATGGTGTTTCTTATGAGTTAATAACGTAATTCCCTTCCTACGACACCGGCGTGTGACATCACCAACACACTCGACAAATATATCCACCGCTTCCTCTATTGATTTGTTTTCCTATTTCGCAGGTTGTTATAATATCTTGCATTCTTCTTTAATATTATAGTATGTATTGATCGTTAAATATAAATATACTGAGAGAACATAATACATACATAATGTATAATAATAATGAATTGTACCTAGGTATGTTGTTTCAGTTTGTCTCGACATATTCTCTGCAATAAAAATCTCAAAATAGGCGGTTAGCTATTTATTTTTAACCATAACTACATTCTTGTTATGATTTAATTCACAAAAATATACATTTGGCCGTCGCTGAATTATCTAAAATAAATATTTTTGTTTAGAAACGTTTCGAGCGTAGATATAAATTAGAGTGCCACCCACAACATGTTATCATAATGTAAACTATGAGCACAGAGAACATGTTGTATCAACAATAATGTGTACATCTAAGCTATCTCGGTGCTTCTTTTGAATTAATGATAATCTCATCGCGCCGAAACAGTGTCCTCCGGCGTTACGACACAGTGACTCACTGTGGACGCAAACATCCACACACAGCCAACACTCACATCACACTGTACACACGCACACATTCGCACGCGCATGTGAGACGTCCCCAAATAAATAAACACGCTAATGTAGGTACCTACCTACTAAAAGGTTTTTCTACAATTCAATGGCTCACTTATATGATCAGAACAATTTGTAAAGCGTTATTCATGGTTCCACAAAGTCTTGCTCGTTACTAACTACCGATTTATTCTCGGTACATGTAATTAAATGTTAGCCCACAGCCTACGTCCATTGATTTGTAATTTATGACGTATTTTTTTTAGAATTTTATATACATAAATCATCGTCTTTTATAGAGCCATTGGAGTATGTTATATTATATATGAATACACAGTGTTTACTATATATTTATAATACTGGTCGTATGATGACTGAATTAGTCATGACAAGACGAACAAAGTAATACATTCTAGGATAAATATAAAAGCTGTAAAGAACAAGGAGGTCTATGTACTTAATTTTAAATCATGTAAGTTAAGTATGTTACCTCATAATGTTCTGGTTTGGTACCTTCGATGTAACTACAATAAACATGGAAATTAGACCTCTTAAATTTGTATAAGGCTTTATTTGAAACGCACTCGTTAAATCGTGCTTTATTTCTGTGCAAAACCGCAAGTTTATATCCCATTATAATTACATGTTCGGCTAAATTAGTACGGTTACACAAATTGATGCGTGGTCGAGTGACTCTTAGGTATATACTGGTATGTACGTCTTGATGGACATGATAAAATACATTATGTATATTGCATTCTCGCCGCTGTTGGCTCACGAACGCTCCTAGTATGAAAAAGTACTCAATGCCGACCTTGATATTTATGACACAAACTTTTAAGATTCATTCCCCAGATAGAATTATCATATTGTGTACAAACACAACATTTCAACGGTTTATTGTTACCCGACCTACTCTCTCGCACAAAATGACCATAACGTGTTTACTTTACTTAGTCAACTGTAGTGTTTTGTTGAGTATTGAGCTAACCATGGCTAAATATTCAAATTATAATATTACGCTTGTTTAGAGACGAGCCTACGTATCCGAATATATTAAGTAGAGTAATACAGTCAAAGGCACCATTGGAAAGTGTTCATTATAATCTATTTAGACTTGAAACAAATACAATTTAACTAATCTAATTAACCTCTATTCTAAATGAAGTCTGTATTGATAGTTTATGTATAAATAGTTCCGTGTAAGGAGTTTAATGTTAACAGTGAGAGCTTTAATCTAGACTGCGCCGGTGACGCCGGCTTCCGAGAACACCGTGCAAGGATGCCTTGTCAATAGTTTGATAAAAATTCTAAGAATATAATGGGAATCGATACCCTTACTATGTTTCTAGTCGCAGGCAAAAATACGATATTATGGATAGACTATCAAATAATATAATATGTACTTACAATCTACACACTTTGAATTTTAATTTTAATTAGGACATTTGTCTCCCAAGTTACGGGTTCGATTCCCGGGTCGAGCACAGCATGTTTGATTTACTTTCAGACATCGAATAATAAGCACCTCGGTGGACTAGTGACACTTGCCTGCCAAGGCCCGGGTTCGAATCCCGGGTTGAGCACTTCATATTGCGGATTTACCTTTAGACATGACATGGGTCTGATTTACCATCGATCCGCAGTAGCCAAGCCTTCTTTTCTTATATCTTCGGTGTCTTTAGAGAGAGAGATGGTTTTGCTCAGCCATGGTACATTACATGGAACATGAAGGTTCATACATCCATTCATACTAAAAAAATAATATTTAATTTAAAAGTTTGCTTTGACGTGATCAGTTTGTAAAATACTTAAAGTATTTTACACATTAAGATATTATATTTATTGATTACAGTCTAAAACTAATTAATATATATCTCGTGACCTTAGCACAGCTTTTACAAAAAACATTTCACGTCAATCGATTCAGTAGTTTGCCGTAAAAAGCAACGAACAGATTCAGTCCAGTTTGATTATACACATTACGTATAGATGAAGCAAGAAGTGTCTATGTAACATCGTTCCGCGGCGCTACATTGACGTATAAAACACTCCCGCAATGATCTTGACACCCATTAATATACAGGAATGCGTTATTGTGCTCGTATTAATTTCCTGGTCGTCTCCAACTAGCGGCAATATGACTGAATAAAATTATACTTTACGCTTATTGTTTACGATTATTATACTTGTCTAATAATAATTATTCTTAGAAACATTGTTGGCGCATAAAAAGTGAGACGCTTATTCTATAGATTAAGTACACATAAAAATCCTCGTATGTAATTTTGTTGCAAGGTGCTAGTCGATGTTTGCACGAGATAACATCTTTTGTGATCGGTTTATTGACATCCTTAATAAATACTAACGGTTCTCCTTCATTTTACTTACTTTGTAATTCGGAAAAAGTAGGTTATGTGAAACTATCTATTGGTATGAATGCATAGTTCCATCATAATCTGTTCTGTAGTTTTTGTGTGAAAAAGTGACTTCCATCGTCATTGATTTAATTTAATATGAAGCAATAGAGGTAGGATAGTTGGAAGTAGCATAAAACAAACACCACCGACTCGTCTATATATATGCAAGGCAACTTTTCACGAGACACATTCCTACGAGATCCTTGTTTTAATATGTAATCGGCTAATATATTTTCTTTCTCTCCATTTTCTTTTTGGTTGAAGCACGAGTGTTCTATAGTTCAGTTATTGCAATAAAACATAACATATTATTTTATTTTCGGTGCGAATAAAATAAACGAAATGTTTATTGATGATTGTAAAGTTGGTATAAGTAAGACATAAGAATTCTGTAATTTATGCTCATGATTGGCCCAAAGTGTGTTCTTTAATTGTATAGGTACTGCATAAGACAGCTGGGATAGGCTAGTCAAATGTTGTTATTTTATAAACTACCCTTTGCCATTCTAAGTTGTCATATTGTTAAAGGTGACTTTTTTATTCCGAAGGTGTTATTTTATTCCTTGTTTCATTAATACTGACAGTTGCAAAATTCGTTAAAAAAAAACAAGTTTGAATACTGATTTGTATGTGTGGGTGTTACATAATTCGCATTCCCATTTCCAATCTCCTTAATACTCATTGTTTTATCATTCTTGTATCCTATCCCACATATTAATAAGAGTCGTAATATGTTCACCGAGTCTTTCCTCTACACCACTGTTATGTACTTCATTATTTAGTTCATAGTGCTTAAGTATTACTAATTTATTTTCCCTTTTATACTTTAGAAATTAATGGTTTAAAAATGATAAAACAATGTTGGTTGTTGTTGCAGTGCGAGGAGCTGCGGTCGCAGCTGGAGAACGAGCAGCACTACTGCCACCTGTACCGCAGCCAGGTGAACGAGGTGCGGCAGCAGATGGACGACAGCGCGCGCTGCACGCGCGACCTGGAGCAGGAGCGCGCCAGCCTGCTGCACCAGCTGCAGCTCGCCATCGCGCGCGCAGACTCGGAGGCCATCGCACGGTAATACTGGCTACGGATTATACTCAACACATGTCACAAACATTGAGCTACATTGAGGAAATGATAACCACGATTTAGGTGACCTAATTTTTTCTATTAAGTAAATACACTAGACTTAGGTTAAATGATTACTCCGTCTAAATAAACATAGTGTGACATTAGCTGGTGATTTAATTAAACATGAGAAAGAACATAGTTGTTCAACTATAATTTACGATGATGTCGGCGGACTAAATATCGATCGGTCGTAAATCAAAGTGAGGTTTGATTTTATAAAACAGGTTTGCCTAAAATTCATCACTGCTGACGACTTGTAATAATAATAAAGTATTACGATGACACAGATCAATCGCCGAGGAGACAGTGGGCGAGCTGGAGAAGGAGAAGACGATGAAGGAGCTGGAGATGCGCGACGCCATGGTGCAGCTGGGCGCGGAGGTGGCGGCGCGCGAGGCGGCGCTGCAGGCGCTGCGCGACCGCGACCACGAGACGCGCGCCACCATCGAGCTGCAGCGCGGCGAGGCCGACGAGCTGCGCCGCGCCGCCGCCGCGCTCGCCGACCGCCTGGCCGCCGCGCAGCGCCTGCAGGACGACCACGACCGCCTCACCAAGAAGCTCAACTCGGAGATCATGCTCAAGCAGCAGGCCGTCAACAAGCTGGCCGAGATTATGAACAGGTACGTCCATCACTAGCTGGTTCCTACTAATCATACAATTATGTAGGTATTTATTTATATGTATTCGAGATTGACAATGGCGACATACGAATGTCATGCTGTTTCGTAAAAATTTATAAAATCTTGCATCTCACCACTCAAAAAGTATCTTTATACATCTCTTGGTAAACTCATTAGTAAACTCTTGACTTCAAAAATATACTTAAACCCTTACACCATGATCTCCACAGGAAAGACATGAACCCCGCGTCCACCAAGAACAAGAGCAAGATGTCGGTGCGCAAGGACAAGGACTACCGCAAGCTGCAGCAGGAGCTGACGCGCGAGAAGGAGAAGTTCGACCAGCACACCGCCAAGCTGCAGCGCGACCTGCAGGACTGCCAGCAGCAGCTGCTCGACGAGCAGACCAACCGCATGCGGCTCGCTATGGAGGTCACTAATGATTTCATCGTTTTCACTTGTTATTGAATGACATTCATTTTCACTAATGATTAAAACCGAGTTCAGTTGATTGTGGTTCGGGATAGAAACTGTAAAATTGGGGCTTAGATTCATACTTAGCCACTATAGAAATATGTCACGCTATAAATACAAAGGGAAAGCTAACAAACAATCGCATCGCACACATAGATGGGAACGATTAAAAATGAAACTAATTTGTAAAAAAAAATTTGTGCGTCTATGTATGTGTGTCTATGATTATTAACGCTTTATCAAAAGTAACCGACCACAATATTGTTTGTTTTGACAATATCGTGAACATTATAACATTACGAGTATTCATTGCTTCGAAATTTAAAATATACTTTCTCTCTTCTAGGTGGACAGCAAAGACGCGGAAATCGAGCAACTCAAAGAGAAGCTCGCGGCGCTGACGTCCGAGACAGCTTCCCAATCGTCCGCGGACGCCGAAGACGGTGAAACTGAGCAGACGCTAGAGGGCTGGCTGTCGGTGCCGCTGAAGCAAAACATCCGCCGTCACGGCTGGAAACGGCAGTACGTCGTAGTGTCCTCGAAGAAGATTATATTCTATAATACGGAGAGCGACAAACAAAACACTACTGATCCTATCATGATACTGGATTTAAGGTGCGTTAATTTCTTATAAATTCGTAGCAAAATCTCGTGTCCGTAGACAACATCGTAGCAGGATCGAGTTTGTCTAGGCAACGCAAGGCGTAGCAAGGAAAACATTTGATAGGCAACTTCGTAGCCAAATCTCGGGTCCGTAGCCAATATCGTGCCAATCGAAGCCAATAAGTTTTGATAGGCGTCTTCGTAGCACTGCTACAAAGTTGCACAATAGCCCGTAGTAATCTATACTTCTATACTAATATTATAAAGAGGAAAGGTTTGATTTTTTGTTTGTTTGTTTGTTTGTTTGTTTGTTTGTTTCGAATAGGCTCTGAAACTACTGCACCGAATTAAAAAATTCTTTCACCATTCGAAAGCTACACTATCCCTGAGTGACATAGGCTATATTTATTCCCGAAATTCCCACGGGAACGGGCACAACGCGGGTATATGTAACCCAAGGTATGAAAAACATGCCTAAAAAAATTGGTTATTGGCGTGCGCTACTAAATCTATTGATGATACACAAAAACAATGTTCTACACAATCAAAGTACATATCATTGCGAACAAATAAGTTCGGGAGGGCATATGTCTAACTATTATAGTTAAGACACAATAACCGTTTTAAGTTAAAATTAATTAGTTAAAAAAGGAGTGTAATTTTAAGTTGATGATATTCATATGATGATATGAATCTACATCAAAATAAATGGCTCTACAATCAAGGTTAATTATGTTTCTTTGTGTACCTCTTTAAATTATTAAAATCGGACAGTTAGTTTCAGAGTTATGATGAGAAATATCACTACATAGTATAAAATAAAGTCGTCTCTGTTTCGTGTCTGTTTGTCTGTATGCTTAAATCTTTAAAATTACGCAACGGATTCTGATGCGGTTTTTTTGTAATAGGTAGAGTGATTCAAGAGGAAGGTTTTTATGTAAAAAAATTCCCAAAATTCCCACGGGAACGGCCACAACGCGGGTAAAACCGCGGGGCGCTGCTTACAAAATAGTAATGCTCGATGGCGGGTCTCTTATGGCTACTTACTGTTTCGTACGGTCAAAGCGCGCGGGGATATAGGTACCTACCTACGAACTACGAACGACGAAGACGTGCTATGTAGGTATTATCCCGAATTCTTCCTCACATGAAACCTTGATTGTGTATACATATATACTCGCGGGAGACATGTAATATTTTATCCCCAATTTCCCACTTGAAATTTTGATTGTGTATATTCCTGCGGGAGACACGCAATGTTTTATCCCGATTTTCCTACATGAAATCTTGATTACCCGAAGCGAAGCGAGGGCGGGTCGCTAGTATAATATATTCTACATCGCCAGCATAAATTGCAACCTTACATTTTTCTTCTTACAGTAAAGTGTTCCACGTGCGATCAGTGACTCAAGGGGACGTGATTCGTGCCGATGCGAAGGACATCCCGCGCATCTTCCAGATTCTATACGCGGGCGAGGGAGAGGCGAGGCGGCCCGGAGAGACCGACACGCCGCAGGAGTCGGGGGATCATACGGGTATGATACTCATTTACAATTAGCGGTTTATAAATACGAGCTGGCATGCCAGTAGCTGCAGAGTGTAGTTTAACCTGTTCACTTAACCGAAATTTGCATGACTTAACGTTTCGTTCGTTAACAGCAGCTAGCCAGTAGATTAGATTAGGTTGTAAGCGTTTACTAAAGACTTTGATGTCGTCGGCAGGCAACACGGTGCAGCACAAGGGGCACGACCTGGTGTCGATCACGTACCACATCCCCACGGCGTGCGAGGTGTGTCCGCGGCCGCTGTGGCACATGTTCCGGCCGCCCGGCGCGCTGGAGTGCCGGCGCTGCCGCATGAAGATCCACGCCGACCACGCCAGCGACGACGCCGTGGCGGCCTGCAAGCTGCACGCCGACCGCGCGCGCGAGCTGCTGCTGCTGGCGCCCGCGCCGCCCGACCAGCGGCGCTGGGTGGCGCGCCTGCAGCGCCGCGTCACGCGCCACGGCTACCGCGCCAACATGAACCACGACCACAACAAGCTGTCGCCCAGGTAACGCGCCGCCCGCCCGCCCGCCCCCGCCCCGCCCCGCGCTCGCTCACGCCCGTGTTGTTGCAGGGACTCGATGCGGTCGAACCTGAAGTCGGCGTACATGAACGCGTCGCAGCGCAGCTCCACGTTGCCGGCCAACGCGTCGCTGCCGCGCCAGTGACGCGCGCGGCGCCTCGTCGCCGTCGGATCCATTGCTCTAGAACGCTTCCTCCGGCTTCGCTCCCTGCGCTCGAACCTCCCCGGATCGAGCGTCCAGGTATCGAAGTGTAACCTCTCGACCTGCATAGAGATTTGATCTGTAATTAACAAAATATTTACTTTGAATCTATACAATTTTGTACCTATTTTGATTGTATAATTTAGCTAGTCGTTTAAATGTAATCGTAAGGTGTGTTCTGTCCAAATTTTTGTTTCAAAGAGCACAGCGCGACCGCTGTGATTGTTATTGAACATTGATTTATTTGTACTTATTGAAAATATTTTTTTATCGTTTATTAATGATAGGTTTGGATTGTAGTCGCCACGGAATTGACTTACTTTGCTTGCATAGATTGTTTATTGACGTGATATGTTATAACTTGACTAGAGGCCACTGGCTGGGACCTGGTGCTATAGTGAACTATCACAAATATCATTATAGTTACGATACATACATGCCACGCCAGTGGGTAATGTTAACAACAACACATATAATATTTTGGTTTAATATTTATATAGTGAGATACAGTTAATCCGAGAGTGATTTACACAGACATAATATAATAAGAAACACATTTTTACCAACCAATCGCTCCCGATTATACTTGCAATACACATTATTAAATCATTACATTATAAACATGTTCATTTAAAATGAAAACATAATAAATAATATGTAGTTCATATTTATGTACATATTATATAACGAAAAATATGCAACTTGCACGACGGAATTACACATACACTAATACATTATTTCATAAATAAGTCAACAAAAGACCTGTCACATTATATTGTAGTAGTAAATAATGCAGTAGTATTGTTATACCGCATAACACTTGTTTGAGCATTACACTAACGAATGTAGAGTGCCATAAGTGTGTTACATAGTGATTATATATTCAATCAATTTATTGCTCAAATGTAAACAACAACTTGTAATGAAAACTCCAAAGGTCTTCCTGACTCGCGATCAATTTTATATAATTATAAAATGAGCTTAATATTAATTATGGAATTACGCCTAATTATCAGTGTCTACGTAGTGTTATTTATACAAAAATATTTGTGATGCTGAAAGCATTATTGTGAACTTAGTAAGCAATTCATTTGCAATATTTTTACACGCCAATACGAAAGAGTGCCGAAGGAGATGCCTAGGTACGTTTGTTAAGGTTACTGTTTCGGTATTCGAAATGTGTTAGAGTAAGACACACTAATGAATTTATAAACGGATCAATATTAACCAATAGGATTGCATAAAATGTCTGACCGGATATTTTATGCAATCCTATTTAATATTTGTTCGTTTCTCCGCTCCGCAGCCTCGCTCCGTATCAATGGACAGGCACCCGTAGTGAGATAATTGAAGACACAATTAACCGCACATCAGGAATTGATTTTATGTACACCATGACAGTTTAATTGGTTGAAACAAATTGTTTGTACAACGTCGAATATCATGGAACCTTATCTTTTTATTAGTTCAGCAAAGCATTGACGGCCTTTCGAAGAAGAGAATTGAACACAACATAATATTATTGTGCGTGTATATTTTATAAGTATAAATTATTGTTTGTAGTGGATCGTGTAAGTGATTATAAAAGTACAAAGTTTGTAGGAGAATACACAACCTTCATAAAACAAGATTATAATAATGATTTGCCAAAACGTTTTATCGAGAATTATATATATTTTTTGCTATTTTGTAATGCTTATTGTGATATATTTGTGCGCGTTCAGATTAGTCCGAGCCATGTCTGTCGTGCGATAGTAATTTGCTTAGTATAAATAAAGTAGTCGCCGTTGCAGTATAAAGATGTATATCGGGACAGGCCGTCGGGACAGTGAGCGGTCCGGGGAGTCGCTGTGATAGTAGTTCGGACAACACCCGTGGTGCTAAACGAATCAGGCCTCCGATGCATTATTTTTGTTGTTCGTAATTGTTGTTGAGCTAATATTTAAACGCAGTTTTATCGATTTAAACATTGTTTACATTCCTCCAATTAACATGTTGAGTTTTGTTTGTTAGTTTTATATCTGTCGAGCGCCTGCCCGCGCCGGGCTGCAGTTGGCCGCGCGGCCGCGACCGATGTTATTGAATATTGTTGCAATATTGAAGGAATTGTTGTATAGATCAGTTGTCTGCCGCTGCGCCGGGTTTATGCTTTCTCTAGATTTAAGTTCGATAAAATCTCTAATATTCATCTACGAACTGAAATACGAATTTTAAATTTACGTACTTAAGTGTTTTGTTCAAGTAACTTCATCTTAGTGTTACTTATATATTTTAAAATGCATTTTATATTTTATTAGGGCAGCTATTGCATTTTTTATTTTATCTCATTCCATATTAATTTGTCGTAGGTATTTTATATATTTTCATACGTTTGGATATGGTTATTAATTGCCAAAGAAATTTTTGAAATAACAGAATTAACATAACATTTGTAATATTAAAAATTTCAAACACGTATGTTTATTTCCACGCTTGAATCATTGTCATTTATGTTAATTATATTTTTCTAAATAATATTGTTAATGATTGTGCATAATTTGTATAAACCTGATTTTATTATTGATGACATTTGTGGGGAGTATTTTTCCCCGCACCGCGCGCCGGTGTCCAGAAATACTCCCAAAATGGTCTACTGTAACGTTATAATCGAAGTAAAATCATTATGTAAAGTATTTATTAATAAAAACATGTATCGTTTATTTAACTCGCTAAAATTAGAAGTTCCTAACTAGCTAGCTTCACTATAAAGAACTCCAGTAGCTTTCGCTAATACCAGTTTTCTTTCGGCTTAACACTTCATCTAGTGAATATACGTTTTATTATTGAGGAATGTCGCGATATTAACACGGTAGTGCGCAAGTGTGCTGTTGGCTACGTCGCGTCGTGTGGTAGTAGCGTGTAGCGCGTGGCGCCACGCGGAACCGATACCTGTACGTGCCTTGGCCGCCCGCGGCCCTCATATCATGTAGGCATATAATAATATGTATCAGTAGTGATTATATTTGTACATACATCATTCAAATAAACCAATATTTTATTGAGTTTTTATAAGTAAAATGTATATTGTATAAATTAATTGATTTTATCTTAATAACGCCTAGTTGATAAGGGCTACATTTGTGAAAAAATAAACAGGTTAAAAAAACAAAATTGTTTTATTTATTACATTAATTAACATATAACGTGATCATTATTTATAGTTTTTAAGTGATAACGTTAGTTAAAAACAATTTAAAGGACTTAGGTCCTTAAACACAGATACAATAATATAACAAACAATAAATTATTAGGTATTTAAATTAATAATAATAAAATTGCGACACACAACTATATAGTTCATATCATAACACAGAAAAAATATTCAAGGTTTACGTAGTTCAACTAAGGGTTATATACCTGTAGCGCAGAGCTGAAGCTAAGCGTAGTAGTAGAATAACTAAAAATATAGAATATGAAGCGATTACTTCTTGCCAGGGGTCAAAGTTAGTCCCGTGTTGCTTCGCCTCGACTGTACGCTAATAATTACCACGACAGGAAGCATGTGCAGATTCATATTTTCAATGTGATATATTCGCCTGCCATATTTCAACAAGAGAATAAGTAGTAAAGTACTATTGTTTTACTATACTATCTCTCATTCCCACGGGAGCATTTTTAACGCGCGTTACATCAATCATTAATATTTTTTAAATAAGTCTTTCTTTATATTATTTCTCAAAACAGTGCTAGTAATACTGAAAGTAAGTCTAATATATTGATGTTCAGAAGAGGCCGACCGCTTTCTTGAGTTCCTTTTGCTTCCAGCCGGGCAGCGAGCGGTACTCGGTGTACGGCACGCCGAATGTCGCCACGAAATCGTCGTGTGTAAGGTACAACTGGAATTGTGGAAGACACGATTAATAGTAATCATGTATACAGTGCCACCAACTTATCTGTTCAGTTGACGGCGTCGCTAGTGGAGAATTTGATATTGCCATATAATAAATTCACCAAGAAACAAAGGTAATTAAAACATGTCTTGCAAGTCAGTCTATAGATATCATTAAAATTTAAGAAACTACAATATCAATCATATAAAGCGTAACTAACATAGTATAGTATAGATTCAATATGGCTTAATTATAATTATAATAAAAAATATAATAAATTATAATATTAACATGCATATTCCAGGTTTACTGTGTTTAGTGTTTACCAGCTTCGATCACATCGTCACTTACCATCAGGTGAGATAGTGATCAAACAGGTCAAAATTTGTGACAGGCTCACAAATCAATAAATATAACATATAGCTATGAACCTTAGTAACTACATAAATAAAACAATAATGCAGCACAATAGGATTTTATTTATATTTTATAAACATAATTATGGTCATGGTTTCTGAGCTCAAGCGGTCGCACTCCAGGAATTCCGGTCGATGTTCCTGAACCATCTGCTGATTCCCACAATTCATCTTCGGAGTCACTCGAATCGCTTTCACTGTCACTCTGTAATTGAATGATAAAAGGTTCATCTAAATACGCATCTTTTTGTCTGTATTCATTTTCAATTTTTTTCACATGATCGCAATGGTTTTTCCACTCTGCCTGTGTGATTTTGCGGAATGAGTGATTTAAAATTTCCATATCTGGCTACACTGACCTGTCGCGGCAGCAACGCGTGCAGTCAGCTTTTCAAATGGTATTAATGGAGCTTGTAGGCGTTTCTCTTCTTTCATGAAAGATATAACTTTTAAAATAATTAACCGTGCATCACTTTTGAGAGGTTTCGGCATTTTATTTGCTTTTTTCACAATGAAATTAATAAATAAACACGGGAGCACTCGCACTAGACATCAACTGACAGCGGAATGACGTTTAGGAAATGGCGGCTGACGCGGCTGTAGTTCCCATTTTGCCCACCTGAACAGATAAGTTGGTGGCACTGTACCTAGTAAGCAAGATGACATTAATGTGACATTAACGTTATTTTGTTTAGGTTCAACTTTGTTATAGTTATTCTCTTCTTTGTGGCCAACTTATATGTCCGGGTTTATAGACCACCAAAGGCCTGCGATATGGTCTTATTTATGGTGACTTAGAGTAGGCAAACGCGTTCCAAACACTCCTACAGATATGCCCGTGGTAAAGAGTAACTGATCAGTGGTCATATACTTTTGTTTAGTTTACCTCTTTGATTAGCGGGTCGACGTCGCTGGGCAGGTGCTCCTTGGGCCCCCGCAGCACGCTCAGCGGGTACTTCTCGTACTGGTCGAACCGGTTCGCGGAGTTGCCGTTCTGCAGCGCGCTGTTGCCGCCTTGCACGATAGCCTTTCCTTCCAGAGCGCTGATGATAGCACCGAACGTTTTGTGACCCTGGAGAACAAGATGTTACAGATTACATTTGTCCAGGTTTGATAATTTGTTCATACATGGTTTAATTTATTAATATTGCAATGTGAGGGTAGGTAAAATATCTCGGGGTCACGGCGTAGTGTGGGAATGAGTGTGATGCGAGCTGTTGGCGAGAGTAGACGTGTCTCCTGCGCATACCGTGTTATCTAGCCAGTGTGATTTAGGTACACACAGGACACTACACAGGGTGTGCGACAATGTAATGTAGAACAGTAAATGTTCAATGTTCATACAACATTGGAGCCTACCTTCCACATAGATTGCTTCCAGTGTGGGAAGAGGCCGGTGAAGTGCGGCGGCTCCCGTCCTTGGCTTATCGTTATTATTGGCGTTTCAGGGTCCCTGGCAGCAGGATCTGGAAAATTAGGCAATTTTATAATACGTCTCCACTCTTTGAATTGAAATTAGATTGGTAGTTTTGTAAACCGCGCGCCAAACGTACTTATATACCAAGCTAATACAGCGAATGGTGTAAGCGCGGCCGCGCCCATGATGATAGACACGTGTTCGTAGACAATAGACTGACGATAACGG
This sequence comes from Cyclophora punctaria, assembly GCA_951394245.1. NCBI lineage: Eukaryota > Metazoa > Arthropoda > Insecta > Lepidoptera > Geometridae > Cyclophora > Cyclophora punctaria. The sequence continues at coordinate 9,318,377 of OX596170.1, read as the reverse complement.
GCTGAATGTTTCTGAAGCATTTTATGAGTATAGATGGAAAAACATTAGTTCATGAGGGTAGCTATTACCTTGCGCGAGGTAGGCTCGCGCGAGCGCGCGCGGGTCGTCGCGCTCGCGCGCGGCGTGCGCGCCGAGCCACACGAACACGCCGCCCGCCGCGTCCACCACGCACGCCATCTCCGGCGCCAGCTCGTACTGCCGGAACGACACTATCTCCTCGACTGGAACACATAGGGTTAGGAACTCGCTATGAAATATGACACTCATTAGTACTTTGACACTAGAAGTATAGATTGACATACAAACTCAACATAAGGAAGAACACGGTGACTTACTACCTTGATGATGATCTACCCTGATGACTCGGCTCCGTCAATGGGAGCGATAGGAAAATCTGGTGAGAATGCTTGATTAAATAGTTCTAAATTGTTACTATCTTCATCGAATGACTGATCCGCTGAATAGGTACTATTTCTTGTCTATAGTTTTTGTTTAATTTATATGAAAAAAAAACACTAGGTACCATACTACTGTAGTAGGTACCTAATAAAACAGTAAACAGTCGTAGAATCAACGTGGAATACTCACAAGTATAATATCCGGGCGGACCAAGTGCCGCGTAGAAGAGGCGCGCTGGTAGCGGGCGCGCCACACCGCGCGGCGGCGCCGGCGCCAGCAGCCGCCGCCGCTCGCCCAGCACCGACCAGAAGTCGCTCTTCTCGGTGCCTGGAGGAAAAGCGGATTTTATATACTTATAAGGTAGTCCGTAGTCAGTATATATCAAGGTGTTTAGTTATACAGGGTGGAAAATATCAATTGGCCTAATTCAAGGTGTTGTTTATGTTTTGTTGAGAGAGTTAGCTACGTTTTCAACTCCCTTTAACTCCTTCTGCCTCATCTCTTCTCTGTACTACTGTTGGTGTACAGGTATCGCGGCGTACCTTGCATGACCAGCGTGTGGTCGGCGGCGGCCATGTTCTTGGCGACCTCCCGCTCGTCGCCGGTGGCGGCGGCGGCGCACCAGACCCACACGCGCGCCGCCTCGCGCACGATGTAGCACGCGCCGCCGCCGCCGCCGCCGCCGCCGCCGCCGCCGCCGCCGCCGCCGCCGCCGCCGCCGCCGCCGCGCGCGTCGCTCTCGTCACCGACGCGCACCTCCACGCCGCGCGCCTCGCGGGCGTACTGCCCCGACACGCGGATCAACGCGCGTGCGGGGGGGATCACGCGGCGCCCGGTCGCTGCAAATATTTTACTTTAGCAAGTGATCTTACACTTAAGATCCAGGATTAAGTTAGGATTTTAGCTTATTTTATGCAAATCATCCTAAACTCACTTCAAACTAATTATTAATGAACTACGTACGATCGAGGTCTGTCGCTCGCCCGATGTATGTGATCATGCGACCTTTGAAGATCTGCAGGAAGTGGGCTGGTTCCTTTCCTTGATACACCCAAGCCTGAAAAAAACGTTTATTTTTCGTTAGATGTCCCAATAACGATCATAACGGCCTTAATCGTAATTATTTTAATATTAATAAGTAGGTATCTAATTTAATTAAATAAGTAACTACTTACTTGAACGGGAAGACGTCCCAACTTAGTGTAGAGGTCTTTGGCTTCTTTCGCACCCAAATTCCTCAGATCATTTGGTGAAGAGCCACCCTGGAATAGTTTTTATCGACTTATTAATACAAGTAATATCAATAAATTTTCTTTGTGTGAGAGCGATTTCAGCAATGTCGGAGGTGGTATCAGGATACTGTCATAGTCCCAAATTGGTCTTCAAACTACTTTCGATATTTTACCTACAGAAAAAGCTTTTAGATTTCTGCATACTTATAAAAATGAGTTAGAACCAGTTTTCCGAATTCGGTGTTATCTTTAATTATAATGTAACTGTAAGTAGGTACGCTCATGCCCTGCGTGTTTGTCTGGTGTCTACTCACCATCCAGTAGTAGATGATGGTCTGGTCGCCGTTGGGCGAGTGGTAGGTGTAGAGCACGAGGTAGCAGTCGTGGTCGTAGAAGGCGGCGGCCTGCGGGCGCTCCAGCTCCAGCAGGCCGCCCGCCGCCGCGCGCCACACGCGCAGCGACCCCGACCCGTCGTCCGGCAGCTGCGCCTGCGGGACGACCTCCACTTTATATGGGACTACCAAACGTTTTATAGTCACTAAGGAGTTCTATTATGGAGTAGTGTAAGTATTTATGTACGCATTAATTAAATCGACGAGTTACAAAGATCGATGTTAAATTAAATTAAGTAGTTACATATAAGAAAATTTGAAATGGTATAAATAATCTTAGTTGCAGGTACAGTTTTAGTAGGAACCTACCTCAGCTGCGAGCCACGAGTTGGTGGCGAGGCTGACGGCATCGAGCTTGGTGGTGGCGGCGCGGGCGGCGCGCAGGCGCGTGTCGGGGGCGGGCGTCCAGCGCCAGCGGTGGAACAGCGCGGCGAACTCCAGCGGCTCGCTGCGCGCGCGCACCGCGCTCACCGCGCCCGCGCCGCGCCGCGCGCGCGCCAGCCCGCGCGCCGCGCCCAGCGCTCCGCGCGCCGCGCCTGCTCCCGCACTCGCGCCCACCCACGCCCAAACGCCGCGCGCGCCCGCCTCTACTATGTACACACCCTGAAAAAGAACAAAAGGTTGAAAACTATTCCGATTTAGGTCTATTAACGATTAACTATTAAAGGGTGATGAACGCATAGACGAACGGGAATTTGGACGGCTGAAAATAATATTAGGGAAAATCTTTTGTCCAATTAAATTTAATAACAAAGGTAGTGCTAGCTTCACAGAAAGACCTCGAACGTTCACAACCACCGTTGATTTGCACTTACATCATCCGTCAAATCCTCTGGGTAGAGCGGAGCGCGTTTCACCTCTTCGAGTCTGGCGGCTGGCCGTTGAGACGGAACTGTCACGGGCGAGATCCGAGCGGGTTGCGTCACTCTGTAAAGGGGGACCAAATTAAAATGATAGAAGCACAGAGATTTCATTAATAAAATATGTTCTAAATAAGGTATATGATCCAGGAATTACAAAAAAGAACTGAAAACTCTTGCCAATATAACATGTGATAAGTATTCTATAACATTTAATAAGCACGGTTCCTGTAAAGGGACCGAAACGTCCGATATTTTTTAAAAAATAAAAGGATATACTTCATCCGTAAACGTAGTTTTAATAAAAAATGTGATAAGTAATAATTGAATGATGGCACGTTTGTTCGTACTTGTACAAGCGGGCGAGGCGCGGCGGGTCGGGCGGCGGCGCGGCGGGGCGCACGGCGCGCGCGCGCAGCTCCAGCAGCGCGTCCAGCAGCGCGCGGTCGGGCGCGGGCAGCGTCTGCTCGTAGCCGTCGTGCGCGATGCAGATGCGCCGCGCGCTCATGCCCTTGTCCGCGCCGCGCGCCATGCGGTATGCGAACTATCATAAATAAGAAAGTTTATTTCGTAATTTAGCTTACAGTAGTGTCGAGGAGTCTCCATTTAAGCAGTAATGCCTGTAGTTGGAAGCTCCGCCCTTCCCTTTATATCACACAAAAAGTTCATATCATTTGAAATTTCAGATGTAGGTGCCCTTCTACATTTTTAATAGAAGTTGCGGTGTTATGTTAGTTTGTTACACTTTGCTACGTTGCTGAGCTATATGCTGTTTGGCACCCACCAATGGCACCAATTACACGTTACACGTGGCATAAGCGTAGCCGTAGCTGGTGCAAAGGCACCCTATTGCATTTATCAATGTCGATACCATAACAGAAGGTACTTAGTTCGAGTATAACTACTCATATTGGTTACAAGGTGACCCAACATTTCAGACATGAACTTTGAAACATTGTAATGTCACGTTGCAGTATTTGCGATTATTTTCAATTTCACGGTTTACGAAATCAAACTGGGTTTGTGATACACTTTGGCAGATCGAATTGCCGTGACATTAAAACACAAATCATACAATAGATAGATAGGATCTGTGATACTTGCTATTGTTGTTGGTAATCATATCAAAAGCTATAGTTTAGCTTTTGCAATTGGAGATAGAAGCTATATTATAAGTACTTGAGCTATAGGTACGAGTTCTTGTATGTGAATGAGGATTGAGGATCTAATTTGTTTTTTTCAATATCATGGACCAACATAGACAAGTCCTATGTTGCTATTAGTAAAGTGACGAGGGTTCAATTAGTGCGCTTATTATGTGGAAAATACCTATGGAAATTGATCACTTAGTTAAAAAGGCGCTCGCCGTAGGAGAGAGAGATAATACCTACAGGTTCACTTCACCATTATCCTACATTAACTCAACTCACCTTGGCTCCAAATATCTTCTCAACCAGATTGGCCGCCCTGCCCAGCCAGAGCACCACTAGGCCGGTGGTGTCCAACACGAAGACCCCGTCGGCCGCGAGCTGCGCCCAGGAGACCGGCTCCAGCTGTATGAGCACGGGGCGGCGCCCGCGCACGCGGAACAGGCGCGCGGCGCCCGCCACCGAGTTGGATGTGCTACGGAGGATCCTGGGGAGGGTAAGAGGACAGTAGTCACAACACAATTGACATTAATGATAGTTGTTATGTATAATGTATACAGAACCGGCAACACAAGGTTTGACCTGTGCTATATCCAACATTTCGGGGGTAGCAATATCTATCTGCCAAGGAAACGTTGTTGTATTTTAACATATAAAGGTGTGGAAATATATACTTCACAGACTATTAGTGCTCGATTCAAACTACTCAAGCTTTAAAACTTACAATAATGTCATCAAAAACATTACCTGATCCCATCTCTAAAATACGACAGCAACCGCGGCGTCTCCTTAGTGGCCGCCTCTTTGTGGATGACCACGGGAGCCCCCAGGTAGGTGGAGAGCTGCGTCGCCTTGCGGAGGGCCAGCGCTGATAGGGCTCCGCTGCACTCGCCCGCCCACGCGTGGACGTGGCGCTCGGGCTGCTCCGACGAATTCTCCTTTAGTTCACGACGCTGTAATACGAAACGGCATAGACATAGATAAAATTAACAAGCTTAGCTGTTAGCGAAATACCAAAAAAGAGGTAGAAGAATACTTATACAACTCTTCAAAAGAATAAAAGTTTGAAAATTGCCTGAAAAGGGAGTAAAGTATTTGCGGAAAAAATAAGTACAGTACCACGGAAAAAATAAGTACAGTAACTTGAAAAATCCATAACATTACCGGTGCGTTCTAAAACGAATACTTAAGTACCTATTCTGTGTAACTTGATATACCTATTTGTGTTACTAATTTTGGTTTTGACTAGTATAGTCCGAACTTATCAATTAGCTAATCAAATGTTTGGGTTTTTGCTTAGTAAAGGCGTATGTCGTGCCGGAGAATGATCTTTATTTAAAGGCGCCATGATACATTTGCGTGACTTGATAATAATCAACTTCAGCAGGTATCTGTTTATCTTAGAACAGTAAAATCTTTATTCCGTAGGTATTCTACCATTTTCTTTATAACTTCAACTTATAAAACAACAGGTACGATAGGTATCTAGTAGGTATATTGAACTCACTATAACGTCGGGCCCAGCAGGCTGTCCCGGGGTGGTGCACGAGTACACCAGGTACGCCTCTCCATCGTAGAATGTGCCGAAGTACGTGCGGGGCAGCAGCTCCGTACTCGATTCCTGAAATTCATTAAAAATCTACTGAACACCTATTCATTATTTTCGCAAAAGAAAAATAAAGTTTCCTACAAATAAATGAATGGAACGCACAAGCGCATCAAATCTGCCGTTACAATAATTATCTTCTTTGAACAGAATCAAGAGAATCAAGGTCAAATCTTTAAATTAATTTTTTTATCGAACCAAGATCGAAACAGAAAAGCCAATGGACTGAAAAACATAAAATTTGTTGCTGTGTCCTAGTTGCAACAAGTTTACGATCTGCTGAGAAATTGTGGTGAAAAAATGTTGCGTTTAAAACTAAGGTATGAATCATTGAAGAGCTGACTTCAGTAATGGGGTTGATTACTGTTTCTTTTCAAATGAGTTATGTTGTGTAAAAACAATCGCCGGCGGCGGGGAACGGCTCTCCGAGACAGCGGCGCGTGCGCCGCGGCTGCATGCATGATGCATATGCAATTATACAGGCATGCACGTGTATACATATTGTACTAGTTGTATACATGTTGGGTGAAGTGATCAATGATTAGGGATGCACATGATGAAAGATAAGTTAGATATTACTATTATGTAATCATCTAACTGTTCCCTGAATTGGTACATACAGTACCTATCATTTCGTATTGTTAAGTACCTATTTACTTTGGCTAAACAAAGTTATGATTATGATGTGCCTGAATGCATTTTATCTGTATTTGCATTTGACATCCCTGGCTTGGCTGGATTATCGTTGACATGCACGTCTGATCACAATAAGCTTCGCTAACAACACAAAAACAAACTATTTTAAATCGATCATTAAACTCAACTAAAATGAAAATAAGATTGCAATTAAGATTTTTAAAACTGTTTTAATTGCAATCTATATTAAGAGTAGGTATGTACTGTTGAATCTAGCAAACGTAGGTATAAAGTTATAAAGGTTATGTAGCGCTCGTGGAGTAGTTTATACTATATGATGTTAACTAACTCATTGTATTGTTAAAGCAATGTGCTCGGATCGGTGGCCGATAGTGTAATTTCTAACTGAGCACTACCATGCTTAGAGGACATTGAATTGTCGGTCTCGATTGTTTCAATTGTTTCGTTAGATCATGTCAGAGGCCTTATGGCGGTCTAAAAACTCCGTTACGAGGGTTGGCCACTAACATACTCGAATGTACCTACGTACAAAGGTATCTGTTATATATTATACTATCAGTTATAAAAGGAATAATAAATAAAGAACTTTATATGAATAGAACTAACCACGGCACGAGTTATGATCAATATCTATCGAACGAGCTGGTTGATGTCTTTTGTTCAAGACACGCTCAATGCTAGAACATCTTCATAGTCGGCAATTTACTGTCGTCAACAAGGTTGCAATTTCTTTCATTTACATATTTATTACTTTTACCATTACACAAACACGTATTGTACGTACACATAAATATACTCGTATATTATGTCTTCAATTTCTCTATAGGTAATAAAATGAAGACATAAGTCCGCTTTCTACACAGTAACATTGAAGTTTAATTAAGGCCTCGTCCACGCGGTGATGGTTAGATAATATTTGGTCGGTGCGCGGGTAATCTTCACGCGCTACGGCGCCCTCTAATGATCGCGGGTGGTATGGAGCTTCCGCTGTGGTTTACTGTCGGTATGTTATTAATAAAATATGCAGGATACTTTATACATAAGTACTTAAAATACTTAGATATCGATCTCACACATCCCTTTAATAGTAAACTGGATATTACACTTTTAATGTTATTATTTTTTAAGTAATGTAAATTATTAGCCTGTAGTGTCCCACTGCTGGGCAAAGGCCTCTCATCTCACTGAAGATATGACTACAGTGAGGAGGATTAGGCGTATTTATTATATAAAAATAATAAATAGTCAACAATCAGTGTAATATCAAGTTTTGAGGCACTTGTAGGTTGAATGTGTTTGCTTAAATGCTTACCTGGATGTTATTCTTAATGGTTAGGTTAGCCGTCTTCATTAGCCAACCTCATCCATTAAACACAAATGTATTAACACAATACATTACAATAATTAAAGACTATTTGTTCTGGTGAAAGTTGTATGGAAGTTACCTACCTACATACCTAGGTTGCGGTTTCATATTACCTACCTACACGACCAATGCTCTATGTTGGGATATGGTTAGTACGCCCAAACAGATATTCATCGATTGAAGAGTTTGCATGTATGAATGCAACTCCTAAACATAACTAGTTCATCGAAACCACCACCAAAATCTGACAAAGCAGTAGTAGTTATTCATCTTGTTTGTAAAAGTACCTACGACCACGAAATAGAGATTACGTATCAAGTACTTCGCTCTTCCCTGGCCTATCTTTGTAATTATTGCTCAATGTCCTGTCAATAACAATGTAATCATTGATTTACAAGAGTTTGGTGCCTACGGTTAATTTGCATAGCCGTTAATCTCAAACGCAGTTCAGTGTGCATCTCGATGCAAATTATTTCTCTACGCCACATGGTCACGCACTTTCTCCTGTCATTCACGTTATTTACAGGAAATAAACGCCTAAGTATACACTAACTTGCACTCGGCATTTAACTACAAATTAGCTTTTCCATCTAACTACCTACTTACTTTGTAATTGAATTCACTTGATTGTATGTGCCAACTGCGAAGTCTCCTATTATGAACAATTAGTTGGGGTGCTGTATTTGTTGATGATGTCTTCCTAACCAATATTGTAGGATAAGCTTATTTTCTTCAGATTATATTAATCAGATTCATAGTTGACTAACATATTTGCAATGACTATTAGATTACGAGTATACGAGTTAATATTATGCTAATCCAACACAAAAAATGTTATGTAAAATGAGTAAGTATATAGGTATACCTACCTAATTATCAAAATGGGTTCAAGCTGACGAAATCATCCGAACATTCTCAGGCTATGACCACAACAGCCCACATTGTTAGTGCAATAAGATTGTTTTAGCAATACACGGCCGTCATTTGGTGGGAAATAAAGTAAATGCACAGACTGTTTGGACAAGTCGGTTCACACGTCCACACGGGGAAACGATTTGTATCGGGCAATAATAAAACGTACATTAAAATAAACTTGCCCCGAATTAATACATTCCCAAGCGACAATAAATTGAACTGCCTATTGTGTTTATCTTTAGCAACCTACTTTCTCTAAGGGCTCTCGATTTTAATTGAAAGAGATTATACCTATACAAGAGATTATCTTTTGCTTTCGGACGAAATCTTTTGTCACGGGTTTAAGCAATCAATCTTGCGGAACGTCTAGACGAATGAACTGTTGGATGAATGGAAAAACCAAAACAAAACTCAAAGAAGTCAAAACGTGATTTTAAGTTGACGATAATCCGTTTGTCCGGAAGATAAACGTCCATAATATTATTAAGTTTATATAAAAAACTTTATAATGAAATTAGTCGTAAACAAACATGTTCATTCTATTTTTTACGAAAGGTAAAATGTGGACTAATGTGGTAGATTTTCCAGCCGAAGTCAATATCTTCTGGAGAGGAAAAAGGTTAAGTGATTTCATTCCATTCTCACTCCATCACCGAGCCCTTCCCTAAAAGAAGTTGTTTTGAGTTGAAAAATCAGTCTTGATGTTTTAAATTTTAACTCTCGTAAGAAAAATTGAAATCTGGAGCGTTTATAAGCTGAAAATACTCGTATTTACTTATCTGCAAACTTTCTTGTCATGGATTAGCGACTTTTTATTACTTAAACTGATATATGTACTGAAGTAATTACATACGTAAGTGTTTATCTTTGTTTAAATCGTAAGTGGCGATTAATTTAAGTAGACATGTTGAGTGAAGTTACTACTTACGTGCACACAAAACACAGCAATTTGAAGCCACCGACATCACTCACTCAGATATGTAATTTAGTCGATCTTATAATTCCCATTCGTGATAGGTCAATTTAAGTCTGTCTATCGTGAGTTTCGTGAGAGGAGAAAATCGTGACACATTCACAATTTGCACGTATCAAGGATAAAAAGTTTGTGGCCGGCGTTTTCATTTCTAGATCACGATCATTATGTAATTTAGCTCAATACGTTTATCATGGTAATACTAAAGTAAGCGAATTGCACTATTTCCGATAAAATTCCCCGGATTCATGTTTGCCTGTGTCTTGTTTCTTTTCTAAAAATATTTGTAGTTTTAAAATTGTTTTTTAATAGGGTAAGTAAGTTTGAGTTTAGAGGACAACGCTGGTGACGGAGTTTTTAGACTGCCCAAAGGCCTCCGACATGGTCTAAAAATTTTATCAACCGGGACCGACAGTGTAACGTGCTCTCCGAAGCACGGTAGCGCTCACATATAAATGCCACTATCGGCCACCCATCCAAGTAGGGATCGAGCTGCACATTGCTAACACTCGGAATGAACTTACATCGCTTAGTCAAATTACGCCAGGAGCGCTACGATACATTCAAATTAAACAATGAAGACTCCTGGATCTTTATAGGGTAAGGTTTAAGTGCTAACGTAATAACATAATGTACCTATAGCTATTTACTCACGGTGACTCGCCACACCAGGAAGGTGGTCTGTTCCCGGGGCACGGTGCGGAAGGCAGCGTCGATGACGCGATCCCTCCCTCCTTCATCATCCTGGACAACAAGGAAACTCAGTCAGTTTCTTACAAGAAATGTCCACTTAGATGTTCTTACCGCTGCACTCGGAGATATCCATAAAATCGACACTCATTTAATCGACGTAATTTTTCATTAATTACACATCAAAAGCATTCATGAAATCTCTACGAAGGAAGCATTTGCCGTCTCTGAGTACGGGCGTTAGTCTTTAAATGCCTTCCATATCAATATAGGTACGTATAAAGTCATATTTAAACTAAAGTCAAAACATTATTCAATAATTTGGCAAAACAAAAACTTGCCAAAAAGGCAGAACATAAAGTCGGTTAAAAATAACATGCAAATAACATGTTAGGTTATATGAAAATCCTTTCTTTAATTAGGTAGATAATAATTATAAGAAAAGTAAAGCAATAAGTCCATTTTTCAATAGTTAAGTAATAGCTGTATTGAGGGTAGTAGCACAGAATAATAAGTACTACAAGGTAGTAGCCCAGAACGAACCCTATCAAAAAGTACCTATGAATATTTCCGTAGTATGATAAACATCGGGCTTCTTACAGGAGTGGCCAAGGTTAACGGTGGATAGAATCTGACAAACGACTGAATAACGGATTCTAGGTCATCCTCACAATAGACCACAGGGTGCGCCATCTAATCTAAATCCACAATGGGTTAGTGTATTGCGTGCCTAGTAGGTTGGTATTTATCTACAATGTACATAATGTGACGAGTTGTAAAAACAAATATTTATGGCCGGATCAAAAATATATTATTGCGGGTAGTTTGAACTATGCACGTTTTTAAGTGGTCTGAATTCAGTATGTTTATAAGGATTCTTGTACGGAATTTCCAAAATAAACATTATCACCAAAGCATACGTTATAAGCCTAAATAACAGATACATAAAAGACCTTACAACCCCCAAACATTAATCTGTTTTCAATCACATCGGTAAATAGAAACAAATCACAAAACAATTCAAGCATCGCACACTCATGACACTTTCAATTTCTTCCACTGTTTGTGTAGGTACAATCACGCAATAATTACTTGGTCAGCGCCTATTTCGAGGATGTGCATGTCGTGCGAGAGGGCCGCAGCGGCTCGCGAGCTAGCACTACGAGTACACACAGACACACCCGACCACCACTCTCCTCTCCGACAGACTGGCCGGCCGGCCGTCGCCCGCCGGCACCACACAACGATGCAAGCAAAAAAGAAAATTGTTTCACGCTTCTTGCACTCACATTATTTTATAAAACTCCAAGAAGAATAAATTAATTCTCGCGAAAGTTGGGACGGAGCGTGCATGGATTGATGTGTACCGTGGACGTCGACGCCTATCGCGGTTTCATCGCGCCTGATTCATAACGTCTCAATTATTGATGCCAATTTAATTCTGCAACCGAATGTTATGCTGAGAAAATAATTGATGTAACGAATGGAGCAATTAATGCGAAGAGAAAATGTTTAATTGTACGCACAAATTTCAAAGCAAAATCTACCTGAAATCAAACCCTTGATTTGGATAGAACAGTTTCTTATCAATAAAGCTCTACCTACTTATTTACATTCAGTCACAAAACAACTACGTGCTACGTACAGTAACCCCCCTCCCCTGCTTTACATATTTAAGTGGGTTCTACATATACCTATACCAACCTTAAGAAAGTTAGAAGACTTATTTATATATTTGGTATTAACCTTAAGTAGATACAGATACATGACATATGAACTTTTAACTTCACTTTAATTTTGCTACGTTACATTAACTTTTATTACGATCACTTTCCTTACTACATTTTAAAATATATTAGTATCAATACTTGCTACCTTAACGACCTCATTGTTTACATAACAGACATTTGGGCACCATTTAGTTAACACTTAAAGCCCCTTATTTTTATTAATGCCATCATTTGGTAAGTAAACGAAATTTTAATTGTATTATTATTCGAATTCAGTTGTTATTAATGTTACGTAAAGTCACGCAACGTTATTTTTATCAAGAAAAATATAATTAGACGTGAAATAAAAATTATTCATGGAATGTAAATGCACCTGATATTTGTCCATCAACTGTGTTGGGTGTTATTATCTCACTTTCTCGGTCGCGATGAACGCGAGGAATGTGATCTGTATCTGACGAGCCACTGTTGATATTGGACGATAGTTTTGGACTGCTCGGGTCAGAACATGTGAACGAAGCCTTCGTACGTCGTTACGAAGGTACACATTATGTACCTACTAATGTACTACAAACATAAGTGCTCACGTCACAGTATGTATCTTATTTCGGTCAACATATTTGGTTCCAGGTGTTTTTAATGCGACAGGTGAGAACAATCCCCATCACTGTGCTGATAGTTTAAGTTCAAGAAAGCTCGTTGATCTGCAGAGGAATCAAACAGGCTTTATCTGGAACCGTAAACCTTTTTGCGAGAGAGAGATAAAGATATTATTTAATTTAGATTTTTTTCACTACAGCACTACATCTACCTGTCCATAATATAGTGGTGGAGAGTACCACCTGACTGACATTGTCCAAGCGTGATTCTGCAACAGGAAGCTCGCTTCGACGCGCCCTTTGTTGTCGCTGAATTAATCTGTACATCACTTTCATTTAGGATTTGGACACGCACAGTGTGTAGGTGTAAACAAATTGTACTTAGGTACTTACTTATTAACTACCTTACTTTGGGACGTATCCCCTTGGCATTATTTTCTGCTGTGAACCCAACGATCCAGGGCAAGGTTGCTTTCAGTGAATTGATCTCTGAAATTAATTTATATAATAATATCATATATATATCCGCTAGATAAACTTAGATAGAAATGACATGTATTTACATAGGTACTGTATGATGGCGAAGGTAATATGGTGAAAGCTTCGAACAAGGTTACAATTTATAAAAAAACTATTACATAGTATGGTATTAATTAAGTAGGTACTTGTCTTCAGAGGACAAAGGTGTAGATTATTGTATTATTAAGTCCTTTGTAAACTAAGTATTTACACAACCTGCTTCTTCTCTACAGCTTTACTTATAACATGTTTAACAATAAGTAACTAAGCTTAAATTTTAGCCCAGTGTATAAGGTTAGTACCAAAAAGTTAAGGAAACATGTTTATCGTAACTAAGTAAACTAAAGTTCCGGTATACAATTTTACAATTGTACATTTTAACTGGATAATTTAAACGTCAACTGAAACAATAGAAGTGGTTTCGCCACATGAATCATCCTAGATACGGGTACCGTTAATATCAACATGTACTATCTATTGTATAGGCTCAGTGTATAGGTATCTTCCATCTATGTGGCTTAGCGCAGATACTATGTTCCGGCGGGGAGTGCGAACATAGCGCGGCTGTGAATCGATTCGCCACGGCCCAGTGGGTGTTGTTATAATGACCTACTTCGTATTGATATAAGAACTGTAATCCAACTCAATTACTTGTGATAAGTTCGAGTTCAGCATCAGTGGATGCGGAATATCTGAGCATTGAAATGTCGAATAATGTAGGTATATTGTCGACGATGTAATTGTAGGGCAATCTTGGGACGTGGGTGGTGGCTTGCTGGCGACCAAATAATCTGTAGACACAATCAATGCATGATTACTTTAGTTAGTAACTAATTTTATCAATACCCAAATGCAAAATAGACCGAGTAAACCTCTGACTGAAAACTAAACAAATCTCTTTAATGACTATCGTTTTACTAATTTGAATGATTAGGTACCTAATTTTCCTGTCAGTCAATTTGTCCAAAACCAAAAAGGCGGGTAAACAAATGACTGATTTGTCATGTAGTTGTCAAATAAGAAATTGTGTTTTTATTCAGGGATAAATTTTGTATAAAAAATATGTACAATGACGATAATTCGGATAAGGAAAGCGAATACGAGGAGCGGAGTCCGGAAGATACTCCTATCATCACAAAGAAATCCCTTTCGACAGTGGGGTTCAGGAACAGCATGGACAACCAGGCGGCGCGGCCGCTGGCGATCCGCGCGACGCAGTCCTTCACGGGCGCGGTGGAGGAGCTGCGGCTGTGCGGCAACTTCCAGCGCACCAACCTGAGCAACCGTATGAACGCCATGTCCGTGCCCAAGGTGGGCGTGGTGTGCCCGTGCGGCTGCCTGCTGCGCCCCGCCGCCGCCGGGCCCTTCCGCACGCGCGACCAGAACACGCTCGCGCTGCACGTGGTCGCGCCCGACGTGCTGCACTACCACGGCTACAGCTTCGAACCCACACAGATCGCCATGTTTTGGAAAAAAGATTGCAGAATGTTTCTATGGAAGGGCAAAGCAAAACTAAAGAACGTCATCAACGCGGAATCTCATAAAAAATATCCTGAAAAATGTTTATCTAAATAAAAATTATACTCGTTTTATGTTTCTCGTTTTGTATATTAACATTTTATACATTAAAATAAATAACCTAATATGATTTTCTATTTACTACGAACAATGAGTAATAATAAGCATTATTGTAAGTCATTTATTGGAGTGTATGAACTGTTTCCAGAGGTTGTTTTTCTACACCAGGCATGTTTGCTTCGAGAGATTCTCCGCACGAAAATCGGATATAGTCAATGAGTTCAATTTTGTGTTGTTCTAGGACTTCTTCGATCGTGTAGGAGGGGTCGAGGAGGTATTCCTGGTAGATGAGGCAGTTCTCATCGTCTGAGTTGTCGGCCGGTTTGTCCTTCTCTTTGTCTCCTATTTTCTTAGGTGCACATCCCACAATATGTTGGCACAGTTTCCGCCCTATATCTTCCAAATCATCACCAGTTTGTTTATAAGCTAAGAGAGCTCCATATTTGCCTGACGAGTAATCCGAAGGCGAGGAGGGCGCAGGGTGAGTGTACCCTGCTATCTTGACGTCTTTACTGTTTGCCTTCCAACACTCGGCTCGCCTGAGGACTGCATTCTCACCAACTGACCCAATGAACAGAGCCATCACCTCAGATAACTTCTTACCTTCTTGGGTAGAAAGGTTGCATAGTTGTTCACTGTCTAACTCCATCTGAAATAAATAAATATTATGATTAAATTAATTTATTAATAAGTTATATTCTAACATTATATAGATAGGCTCTTATCAAATTAATATTATTTAACTTTATTACTTCAATGCCTCACAGTTAAGAACAATAATTATTTTATACCTTTGTGACAGGTCCTTTGGACTGACGACTGGTGTGAGCGAACTTAAAGCACGCCGCAGTAGCATCTTCAATCATTTTGTGGAACTTCTCATTCTTGGCCACAAAGTCTGTTTCACAGTTGAGTTCTACAAGTGCTCCGTGGCTCTTGTCGAACCGGACAGCGACAAGTCCTTGGAGAGCTGAGCGGCCAGCCAGCTTGGTGGCCTTAGCCCAGCCCATAGCCTGGGCTTGCTCATTCAGCCAAGATTCAGCCTGAAAACATATTTATTAGTTTGATTAATGTCTTTGTTCACATTTGTAAAAAGTTACATCATCTTTCAAGAGAAAGTCATAGAGCTGAGCTATATACTAAATGTGACCTAATGATGACCTCCCACCAGCACCTACCCATGGCAAGGAAAAGGCTTAAAAATGTTTTCATGGATCTTTATTTTACAAAATTTTATATGAAATCCACTTCACAACATATAAAGCAAAACTGGTAATCTTATATTGTTTGGAAGGCATTTATTAAAGGAGGATAGATAAAACTTTATTACATTCACAAATCATAATTGATATTAATTTTATCAATTACTAGATGTGCCCTGCGTTCTCAACCGCAGCGCCTCCGTTCCCGTGGGAATTTTGAGATATTTATTCCAAGTTTTCATTGTTTTTAAAATGAATTCTGCTATTCAGGGTGGAGACAAATCCAACGAAACAAAAACCATGAAAATTTATCCAGCCGATCTCGAGATATAAGTGTTGTAACAAACCTGTCTTTGTTTTATATATATAGATAGAAGATATATTACACTAACAGAACTATTCTATAAAGGCAGTTATTTACAAAGATTTTAAATTACTATCCAAGAATAAAAAGCAAACATTAATGAGTATCACCTTATCAGAATCATTGTTGTTCATTTCTAGCGCTTTTTTGCAGTTGGTGATGGTGTAGCCTGTCTTCTTCCTAAGCTTAGCCAACAGGGATGATTCAGCTGCTCTACAGACTGGTCCGGTATGCAGACTTCGTACCAACTGGAATATCATCTGAAAATATAAGCCATTAATATACTACAGTACTAGAACAACAAGGCAGGATCAACAACAAGCAGATTCAGTCTCCATGCAACAGCTTAAAATAAAACACTACTCACAGAACAGAAATATTTGATTACAATGATCAATTTACAATAAATATGGGCAGTTAAAGGTCACGGTTCATGTGTATACCTCTCTGACATCATCAGAGTGGGACAGACTAAGCACTGTGTTAATCCAAGGCCAAACACTTTTAAAAGCGCATACTACAGTACGTCACGTTTTAGTAGCCGGCAAACTGATTTACCTTTGTATATGATTTAACTCTGAGCTTCATTGACCAATATAACCTATAATAAACATTTACGGGGTATTTACTTTCTGTTTGAGAATGCACCAAAACGTGTCGTCCATAAAGGTTTCTAGGGAGTTTATTAGCAACGTTTTACGCAGTTGGACTACAAAAAGGTTATAAGTACCTACTATGTTTACCACAGAGGTTTCTGTACAGGCAACTTTTTCGGAATGGTTTTTTCGTTGCTATGGTGAAATCAATGGAATAGATTAAACATTTTCTATCACAAAATGTTGTGATAGAAACAACGTCTGTTATTTAATTAGTATTTTATTCAAGATAAGGTTGGTTTCATTAATTATTTCGATTAAAATAAGTATTCCTAACCAAATTTTGGTATAGTAAGTTAGCGATACCTAGTTAGAAGTTACCTTGATTTTTATGCAGGTGCAAGGTGTCTGAAGACTTTCTATTTTATTACAGGTATTTATGTTACTTTTATAATTAGATTATAATGATAAAAACGATGTTTTATATGTAATAGGTATCGACCGATTCGCTGAATGAATATAATAGGCAGCAGCAAAAATACCCAGCTGATTTTGAAGTCAGTGACAGTGACGTGCGTAACTATCAAGTGTCAGCATCTCTGCTGTCAAGTTGTCAAAAGTCAGATTTGTATCTGCGAGGTTTTTAATTATCTATGGTTAAATAAGATGACTTTTAGGCGGCAAGTTTAAAAAGAAAGATTACTTAATTTAATAAAAGCAGCTTAGTTTCAGTTGAACCCACAAACCACTATGCAGGACAATAATAAACCGAGTCGAAAGAAAAGTCTTCCATCGCCATCTGGGTCAGACGTAAAACTGCCCAAAATTCAAAAAATATCGATGCCAGATGATTTTAAAATAAAAACTCGACCGCTTTTCTCGTTGCCGGAAGAGGTATTGAAATTGCCACATCCTGTATCAAAGGCGGAAAAAAATCAAGCTGCCAAAGCTGCTGCGGGTTCCTCTGGTGTTCAAAGAAAAAAGTCCAGTGGTAAGTTCTGTAACTAAACAACACATAAATTTAATACTTATAGAAAAGTATTTGTACCTAGTATTCATTTCATATATTTTTTAATATAGTGATGAAAAGCTTCACCGCAATGCGGAAAGCGCGGGAGGACTTCAGGACAAAACTGATGAATTTGATTTGCCAATCTGCCCCCGGGGAAGACGGGGACGCCATTCCTTCAGGAGAGGAAAAGAACATGTTGCGTTATTATTATTACTTGCGCTACGGGATTGATACGATACACGTCGCGCCGCTCGATAACAAGATCATACTCAAGTACTTGATACTTTATTTATTAACTCACCTATTCTATAGCAAATTTTACATTCAATGTACCTTCCCATACTTATTTGGATAAGCTTTTAAGAGTACAGATCTAGTACTCCACTCACGTTACACACCCCGTTAGGTGCTCATGTGCTCACAGTTCGAAATCTGTAGAACTAATGGAACCTATGTATTTGCCTAAATAATCCCCAAGATTTAGGTGATAAGTACAAAGGTATACTTAGTTCAATTCATCAAAGCGCCTATGTGTGCGTACATTTTGAAATATGTATATATGTACATTATTTATTTGAGAGTAACAAACCAACATTTTTGGTACGATGAACGGTTTGATGAAATTCTTGCATAGAACAGATAAACTATCTGTCTGTAAGTATCTAATTATTGGAAATGCCTTTGAGATCGCCATAGGCCACTTTTTATGCCAACATTTTAAAGCTTATGGATATGTTGCGGGTAAAACCGCAGGGAATGTGTAGTTTTATATAATTTCTATCATACTTATTGCCCAATTTTCAAGAGCTTTGATCAAACTCGTAAGCACAATATACCTACTGAGAAAAACCTACGTGCCTGTGTAAAACAGCTATCTGTGTATAGGGTCCACAATCTAATTTCGCCGAAACTGAAGAAATGGAAGGAAACCCTGTTCACTTGTACGGACGAGATGCGGGAGGACTTTATGATGAGCATGAAGAAAGCTATCGTCGACTTTGTGCTCAAGGACCCTAATACGGTATCGTGATATTGTTATGAAACATCCCTTGAGGACCTTTCAAGATAACCCTAATTTATCTTTGTGTAATCAATCCTTAGAATTTTTTAGCCGTGTTTATAAACAAATTAGGGGGAGGAATAATTTGGAAGAGTAAGCTATAAGGTTCCTTAATAATGTATTATACGTACTTACTTATTAAACCTTTACCTAAACATTTAAGTAAGTAGGTGAGAACTTGGGAAAGTCTACACTTTTTAAACAGAATCCACCCCAATAGCCAAAACAAATCACGTTTTATTTGAACATTATTTACCGGACCAATGCACAAAAAGTACCTACCCCATACTCTTATTAATTACGTTTGCAACATTGCAAGTAGGCACTCGAACGTCGAATAAACATAGTACTCGAGTATCGAATATTATGAGTGTGCATTGTGTACGGTTCGAACACGGACAAAGAGTGGGCAGCGCTTTGATAGACGAGGGAGCTGGATTAACCCCCATCGCCGGAAGGGTCCATTGATTTAATATTTCAGCTGAGAGCTTTTTACCAATATACTTTGTTATCTAGCTACGTATCGGATTCGATTCGACCCCCTTCGCTCCGTTTTGTACATAATTAGTCTGGATGGGTGGACTCGTGTTTTAACTCTATTTTAGGATGCGGGAGACAGCGCTATATTTTTTATAGGGAGTAGGGAGTAATATTGGAACGAAGTTCCTTATTATTAATGTAAAATCTCTCAGGCTCTCAGGTAACACTCTCACGGCTAAATTGTTGAACTATATTTTTAATATATGGAGATAGTTGAAGACCCGAGATCAAAACTTAGGTTAAACGATTGTTATTAATTTCAAATAAAACCTTTACGCAGTAATTTGCCTTGCCTTACAATTGCCTTGGTCTTTAAATATCACACTGTTTACGGTTTTATATCATCGATCACCATATAAAAGAAGACTAATCCAGCTTTAACAAACATATGCATCTTTCCTAACGGCTTTAGGAAGAGTCGTTAGAAGAAGAAGACACACCACTCAAACAAGAGTTGGCCAACAAAGACGACGCGTGGCGCAATCGATACGCGATGGCGAAGAAGTACCTACTCAAGAACCTGCACAGCGTGAACCCGTGCATCGCGCAGGTGTTGCAGATCTGGTATCGCCAGTTCAAGTAAGATTCTGTTTCAGTTGGTGGCTCAGGTCCAGATTAGAATCGTGTATCTGGCTGTTACTTCTAGTTAATCAAGTGTCGGCTCTTCGGTTGTTTCTTGCGCTACAAAATCGGTGCATAAAAATGCAGCATAGTATAAAAGTTCGAACATAATTTAAAGGACGTCCGATTATAATCCGAGCCTAACAGCCGACACGTGAAGACGGTGTGTAGAGCTAATTAATTATAAATTTCCATTTTTAGTCAATGATGAAAGATTAGTCAGTCGTGCTAATCTTTTCTTGCCAGAAGCTAGACTCGTGTCTTTTGATGCTAGACCTTTTTATCTATTACTTATATATGAATTAACCTTTTTAATGGCGATGATAAGTGTCTTATAGGATACAACACACTTAACATCGCCAATTTCTGTAAATGCATTTCAGTGTGCTAACTCTATATTCCGAGCTGTGCTGACTTTCTATTATCTTTGAAATAAACTCTCCAGCGACTTGAGACTGATCAGCCTCAAAGACATAATGACGACGAATGAGGCGTACGAGCTGCAAGACTTCAACTTCGTGTGCAAGAGGCACATCGACGCGGCGGGCAACGTGCTCGCGCACCAGTGGATACCCACCGTGCAGGCGGTGTTTCTGCAGGTTGGCTACGGCACCTTACAACCAGGGCTATGTAATGTTATGCTATGCATGTAATGCTATAGTATGCATGTAATGCTATGTTATGCATGTAATGCTATGGCTATGTTGGTGTCACCAATCATGTCAAAAGATGCATAGCAACGTAACATAGCGATGGCGGTATCTGTTAATCAAACGTAGTTAAGTATAGCGCTCGTGGAAAAGTGCCCTGACACAAATTATATTGTTTTGTTTGATAAATATTTACCAGTATACTCATCTTATTCATCGACTTTTAAAGGGAAATAGCAGGCTAGTTCAGTTTTACACAGATTTGAGTCTATCATAATACCGGCACGGTGACAATTTTTCTTCATAGGTCGACAAGTAATTGTAATAGCCGCGTACTGCGCCTATTTACATGTAAAAGTATGTATATACATTATGTATTTTCGGTCCGTTCAACAAACACTAGGGTTTGTATTGTTAAATCGCGGGGTGCTCTCTTTCGCCTCATACCCATAAAAGTAATATCAATTATTTTCCATATACCAATACGTCGTATCAAAGTTTGACGTAAGTCGTATCAGCTATTATACTTCTTCCCCAAAAGCATTACGCAACCAATTACTTACCAATATAACAGTCCGACCAATAAAAAATGGCAGCCACCGAAGCGCACAAAGCGAATGCAACTGCCGGATTACCAGCAACAAATCCCTGGAATTGAACCCGGCACCTGTCTCTCTAATTGAGTACTAATCCCTTTGAACCGACCGTAGTGGATGTACTCGATAAGCCCTCCGGTGTTCGCAGTCACAATGCTATGCCGTCATTTTAATAACGTTGATTGCTTCGTGTAATGTCTGTGTTGTGTTGTTGTTTATCAAGCTGCGATACAGTTATTATCTGTATGACTCATACAGATACCTACCTACCTTTACGGATTTCTTAAATAAGATATAGCTTATAGAAGATACACACTGGACGTCGTTAGGTAGTCAAAACTTGAAAATATTAAGTAGGTTATAGTTTGTTAGTTTTCAGCATTTGTACCGATTTCATAACATATCTCTCCAATACTTCTGAATGAATTTCAGGGTGATTGTATCAACATTTATTTAATTTTTTCAGGGATGCAAAAAGAAACAAGTGCCAGAGCCGAAACAGGTTGCGAAAATGAAGAAGTTTTACAATTGTTTGGCTTGTATCATGACTTACAATCTGCAAACACTTTGCCTGAAATCTATGAAGGAATATACCGAGTACATTATGGACGTTGGGGTAAGAAACTGGTTTAAGATATGGTTATAAAATGAGTATAGATCGCTATCAGATTTTATTCGGATATCTCAGCGTATGAACTTATCTATACTAATATTATAAAGCTTATCTATACTAATATTAGAAGCTGCACAGTTTTTTCTGTTCTTTAAACGCACTAATCTCAGGAACTACCGGTCCGATTTCAAAAAATCTTTCAATGTTAAACAGTCCACTTATCGAGGCACAGCAGAAAATTCGAACGGATTAGGTAATACATATGGTCCCACATTTTATATGCCTTAACTAAATGTACCGTAAATATCTTAACTGATAAAGTAAAAGTACCGCGTTAATTCGTTTCCAGTACTCCAACCAAGGGTTTGTAGTGAACGCGCAGTTCCAAAACGACCAGGTAGAGTTCGATCCTTCGTTCAAGCAGTTCAAGGACCAGCTGTGCCTCATGTACGACTTCCTGATAGACGCGTGTCGCCAGAGCCCGCGGCTCGAGACCATGCTGTACCAGGACTACGTGGTCACCGGCAAGACCAAGATGAAGGTATTCAATGAACCACCCCTACTTGGATGGGTGGCCGATAGTGGCATTTCTATCTGAGCGCTACCTTGCTTCGGAGGGCACGTTAAATTGTCGAACCCAGTTCAATCGTTAGACAATCTCGGAGGCCTTTAGGCGGTCTAAAAACTCCGACTCCAGGGTTGGCCACTGACCTACTCGAACTTACTTATTTAATGAATGAACGTTTTGTGATCAAATGTATGACGATATTGTGTTGGGTAATGAAAGGCTGTGTTAAGGTGTAGGTTAACCATCGGACCACATGCGGTACCAACCAATGGTTGGTACCGCATGAAACCCTAAGTACGATGGTTGGCAACCATCGTACTTAGGGTTTCATTTTTGGGTATAACCACAGATTACTAAATAGTTACTACGTAACAGATACTTCACTCTGTAGAAAATGTTCAATACCTACTGCTATAATTGCCTACTCCGTCGCGTCAGCAACCGCTGCACGCTAAAATGTGCCTAAATGCTCAAGCGTACAGTTGTGATTGCTTCGCACCGCGCGATCCCACAGCAATCGCAGGGCTGCCTCTTCGATAAAATTAAATTGGCGACGCATCGCTAAACTAATATTCTAAAACAGAGCTACGTAGTAACTATTTAGTAATCTGTGGCTTCGCTTGCGGCAACCACACTGAATTGGGCCCCAGAGGGCCCGAGACCGCTCGGCCGGGCGGTAGGTAATTATAGCGCGCAAGTACATGGAGTGACGGAGCCCTGGTATAACCATGACCATTCAACGGTCCAGGAATGGTTTCAGTGACGACCTGGTCACTGTTTTCGACTTACAATCAGGCTAACTCCCCATGGCATACTGAATGATAATTTTGATGCGTGGTGATGTTTACAGTGTCAATCTACAGTCAACATTATAGACGGTAGTTTACTCGTAGTTTGTCGTGCGATAGGTTATTCCCTGTGGCATTGCGTACGTATAAGTTATACTAAAATACACTGCCAATATGTAAGTTTGAGCTTAAATATGTTTTAAATATTGATGCTTTAATTTTTCTGTCAATATTTTAGCCAATAATTGACCAAGATCTCGTGGAAGGGTACAAGAAAATGATAGCTGGGCTCATAGCGGAACAAAAAGTGGGGCCCGAGGCGCGAGTGAAGGACTTCAACGATTACGTCTGTTTGCTCAACGGAGACGTAAGTTTTAGGATCACCATCTAAAGTTACACGACAGAAATAATCCTAAAAAAATATTCTTTTTATTTCACGTCTAATATATCTAAATCAAGATGAAAATAATGAATAACTTCCTCAAGTTTTATTCAATTCCAGTCGCAAAAGAAAGTGGAGGATTTCTTAAATTCTGATCCAGAGAAAACATTTGAAGAGTTCTGTGCTGAAGCCGTGAAATACGTAGAGTTGGCAAAGGAAATCCCTTCCAAACTGGAAGGAACTATTGTGATAGGCATGTTTAGGATGCAAAGGTCAGATCTGATCACTTCTTTACGATCAGCGGCCACTCGACTCGCGAACACAATCCTCAGGCGCATGACTGAGGATTACCAGGGGATGATTAAAGCGTAAGTGATACATTGCAAAATTTCGGCAACAGTATCTTTTGACCCATACATTCTGATTTAGCCTGTTTTATTTCTGATAATTATATATGGTCAATAATTTATGGTGTTTTGTGCTCTCAATATAAGCTACAGCGCTTCACATGTCAAGTTAAATTCTTGTACGCTTTGTAAAGTAGGTCTCAAAACTCAAAAGCTCTGACATAAGGAGATAGCTATTGGTCATTTACCCTGCAGTATCTACGACGAGTACGCGCTGATCGCGACGACGCTGACGACGCCGCCGCCCGACACGGAGGCGCTGATGAACCTCATCGAGTACTACCACAAGGTGGAGGACGTGATGCTGGCGCAGATGGAGGACAAGCTGCGGAACGTCATGCGCTACATCATGTTCCTGGGGGACTACACCAACTTCACGCCCTTGGAGCTCAAGGCGAATAACCAGTCGTTCCATTGGTATGGCTTTTGATTGGCAATTAGGTTTATATTAATATCCTAATTTTTACATTTGACTTTCGTTCAAAATCGCATGAATGTATGTGTTTGGTAGACGGTTTTCCAAAATCAATAAAAGAGGCTGAAGTGCAAAAAGGTATTAAATAGGTGCTAGAATTAATGATTGTTGATTTCCAGGTATGCCCGCATGCCAAGCGTCATAGAAGAATGCAAAGTTATATGTGATGAGAAGAAGATTGAATACCAAGAGCTATTGAAGGTAAACTATTTAACTTTGTAGACGTTTATTTTTAGTAGCTGATTTTTATTTGTGTTTATGTTATTCAGTTCAATATAATTAATTCAATTGTGGTATGAATAGGTGAGAATCGCCAAATTTATCGACGATTTGGACACGTATGAGACGCAATGTAACGAAGTGCAATATTGGGGCGAGCTTCCTGAATTGCCGAAATATGTGATGCGAGCAAGACGCTTGGATGAGAAGTAAGTTTCCAACTACATATGTCTAAAACTGTTCGTTGGACTGTTTGGTCCACACATTTCAGTGTATAATTTTGATCATCCTATTGTAGCATCTTATTAATTATTTAAAGGTGCCTTTCTACCAGAACAATGATATGCTACGTTTTATTCAACTGGTGGATACCGCCGTAGCTATGTTATAAGGTTCTGGTGGAACGTCACCCATGAGACTTTCTTTATCAGTAGAGCGTATCTCTTATAGATTGTCACAGGCATTAACCAAAATCGATCAATTCAATGAGGAAGAAACGGCGTTTGGCTACGAGGTGTCCCAGTACCCAAAAAGAAAGGCGGTGTACGATAAACTGGTGCCGTACAAGAAACTGTTCGACGCCGGCTTCGATTTCTTGGAGAAACATAATTTGTGGATGACTTCTAAGGTGATCACGGAAACAATAATAAGATATTTTAAATAAGGTATGTTACAAAATATAAATAGAAGGAAGGAGAGAGCAATCTACAAAAAAGATCTTGTGAAGATCTTTTATTGAAGAATTGATCTATTGACTCGTGACATGGATCCTTATATCGGTTTAAGATATTTGGCCGAAAACAGGGCCAAAGCGTCTTGGATGGCGTTGAAGACCTTTGACTGTGTGACTTAGGACACTCGTTTGTATCTTTTACCTAATTGAGATCTCGTATATTTATTATTATAGACTCTAAGCGTAGTCGATAGTAAACGATTGCTCTGCCTCTGTACCATCTCCTAATGAACCTAAATTTTCCCTAAAGTACTAATCTAGGGACTAATGTTGTTACGTATAGGTGGGCAGTTTCGATCCAGAAGATATAGAGGGCGATGTCAGTTATTATTACAAAATAGTTTACAAGCTGGAGAAGTCGTTTCAAGAAGTGCCTGATACATACAAACTTGCTTGTTCAGTCAGGTATCTATAGCAATGTTGTTTATTATTTAAATTGAACAAAGAATGGAAATAACTTTAAACTGATATGACTGTTATTGCAGTTTTAACTTATTTTAATCAACCTGCTCCGTCATATGTTTCTGGCAAAATTCAGCATATTCATACACATTTGCATCATACTCCTTTCCTTTCTTAGTCGATACATTCAAATTTGATGTCACATTCCGAAGCTTTTAAGACGAAGTGGTAAGACCAGAAGCGTAAAACATCGCGAAAGAGTTGTGTTAGAAACAGTTTTTGGATATCAACCGCTAAAATTTATGGAATGATATTCCTACTGTCGTAAAGGTAAAAATATGCTTTGTATTGTTATACACTTCGAAACACGATTAGAGTTATTTGCCTCGATAGAAAAAAATCGTGAAAATCGTAAAAAATCGACATTTTATTGAAATTTTACAGTTTCACGGCGATTGTAAAGAAAAAACAAGTACAAAATTTATATTTTCATAAACCTTACATCAAATCCCATATGGTAGTACAGATGGTTTTTCTCTAAATGGAAGTTAGTTTATTCAATGAAATAAAACATAATTATAGCGCTCGCGTTGACGGTGCTCTAGTCACTCAGTCGGCCGCGGGGCCTTGTTGGGAGTAGACATGTACTGCTTCGTCGCGCACGCTCGCTCTGTACGAACATCGCAAATAATATCTTAGGTGCAGCGCAGACGACAGACTATCCGTGATGCACTTTTTAGTCTGTGAAAATAGAACCTATGTAATTATATGCAGTAACGCACACAACGCGCAAAAAGTGCGGCGCACATAAAATCCGTGTAGCTGACCCGGCGAACTTCGTACCGCCTTAGTGAATGACATTGACATTCGTTACGCGTGTTTTTTTAAATATGCAAAATTAAATGTAGGTATATTTTTCAATATTTCTGAGAGATTTTCTTAATATTTTTTTCCGTAAGAACCTTCTAATAATAACAAATACAACAAAAAAAGAATTAATGAAATCGGTCCAGCCATTCACGCGTGATACCGTGGCCAAGGAAAACAGGTTTGTCCCACTGCTGGGCAACAATATTTTTAAATGAAATTACCCGAAGGTTCGACACATCTGACCTCCTACATTGACAGTGTCAAATCTTGACATAACTTTGTTCACATAATTGATCTGGGATTTTGAAACATGGTATAGTAATGCAGAATTCTCAACAAATACAATGCCTTCTCAACAAATTCAATGAATTCTCAACAAATTTAACTTTAAAACAAGATGAACAAGAAGACGAACCAGAGGGTTCGCCGCCATCTTGTTTAAAAGTTAATTTTTTTAGTTTTTCTGAAATAACTCGTTAATTTTCAACTTTAGAGCATAAATGGTCCTATCGAAAGTTGTTGGAAATTTAATTTTCCACAAGTTTGGCCATTATCATTTTTACGCTAGGATCAATATTTGCAGTGTTATACTACCAAGTTTATCCTAGCGTAAAAAAATTATTAAATTTTACGAAAAAATTTAACTTTAAAACAAGATGGCGGCGAACCCTCTACCGGGATTAGTTCGAAAATCGAGATTTATACTCCCAACCACACCCCCCCCTGACGCACAGTTTACGATTTCACCAATCTAGGCGGACAATAGGTATTTTAAACAAATCCCTAAAACTACATTATTCTCATCCTATTGCATTGTCGGATATATATTTTAACTGATAAAACAAAGTGTATAATCCCCAAGCGGCGCAAACTTTTTTTAACAATAGGCAAAGTCACTAGAACCGGTTCAGGTAGTCGGCCGCCTGCTCAGTGTAACCGTTGTCTCTAACGCGTATACATGTTTTTTGGTGTGATAACTGATTTTAGTGCTTTGTTTTGTGATGGAGTCGGGAAATAGAGGTAATTATCTGTTTAAAAAGCTATTAACACATGTTTAATTGCATGTTCAATATGTGTAACACGCATTAAAAAAATACATTACAAAAGTCATATTTTTATGAATTATATTTTTTTGTTTGGAGATATACTATGTAGTCACACGTAGTCGTGTTATGATAATAGTCTTAAAATTTTCCTCATTTAATATACTTTAAAGCTACAATAACAGTTTTTTGCGATTTTTTTCGATTATTAACATATTTGGTTTTTTCTTCGTAGATGCCCGCATGCAGCGAAAATCATTATTTGATTTTTGGCGTTCTGTTCCGCCCAAGGGCCGATTAAGTGAAGTAATCGGCTACGTGAAAAGGAGTTTTGGTGATTTAATTGTTACTGAAGGTCAAGATGAGCATTTAAAGGCATTTCTGAAAAAAGAATGCGAGAAAATTCGTGTGAAATGAGATCATAAGCACAGACGAATAGACTTGTTTTTAAAGGATTATGAACAGTGGCTCAATGAAGAATTAACCTTCGACATGTTTGTCGTAGCAGAAAATACTGGAAGACCGAGTACTAGTGGCGGCAGACCGCAAAAAAGTTTTGTTGAAAGTTCACAAAAGTCGAAAAAGAGGAAAGTTCAACACTTATTGAATGACTACAGTAAAGATCAACTGAGTTTCGCTACACAATTAAGTGGGTAGATGGTACATGGTACTGGTACATGGAGCAGCTATAGTAAAAAGTTCTATCATACCAATAGGACAAATGTCTGAGGAGGCTTCTGAGGCCAAAAACAAAGAAATAAGGAGAGCTAGATTGGGGCATACATTGAAGACCTCAAGATACAGGACTAATTACGACTTAATTAAGCATTTATTAGTATCCTCAGACCCCTATATAACATTGTTACGAAAATTGTCTAAAAAACTTTCTAAACGTGACATAGATATAAGGATTTTGTTGAAAGATTAAAAAGTACATAATTATAATGTGTTCTATTTATTGTTAAGTACCTATTCATACGAAAAATATCATTTGCAATCTAATATTCAGCTTTCTAGGTTTTGTCCACTTAGATTGGTCAAATCGTATACTGTGTGACGTTTAAAAAATAAATCGCTCCCTGGTTTTTTTTTTATTTAAATGTCTGCCCCGACTGCGCTAAGATAACAATACCGATATTACCGATAACACGTCAACTCATTCATACTGATGAAAAATAAATTGGTATCTGTAAAAGACAATACCGATAGCCGATCAAGTGTACGGGGACCCATAATAGATTTCCAGTGACATAAATTTATAAAAGTGACAGGTCCGCGAACATAAAGCGCGGGGGGAAGATACCTCACCCCTCACAAACGCGATGAGCGTGTTCACACGTCGTCTTAACACACGTGAACAACATTTTAGGGAGAAAATGGACCAGTTCAAGACTAACATGCCTATAATCCAAACGCTTGGCAATCCCGGTATCAAGCCTCGGCATTGGGAGAAGATCTCTGAAATCGTTGGGTTCCCGATAGTCATAGACGAAGAACTCTCTCTACAGAAAGTGATTGATTTCCAACTGTCAGATTACATTGAAAAGTTCGAGTCTATATCGGAAGCGGCGACCAAGGAGAATAACTTGGAAAAGGCTTTGAACAAGATGATGGTGGAATGGCAAGATCTCAGATTCGATATTTTGCCTTACAAGTTAGTTTTATTTTGCGTATCTTATCGGTGTTATTTGCCGCTTAGACTTCTGAAAATCATCAGTTAGTTTCTTTCAAATAAATCGAATCTAATAAAACTGAAACTGGCCGCCCGAGATCGATAGCTAATTGTTTCAGCTGGCGTTCAATATTCATTTCACTTATATAGAAGAATTAGCTTCTTTTTTCCTTAACTCTTAAATGCTAACTTAATATTTCATTGTAAATCTTTTTTGCTATCCACTCGAATTGTATTTAATCTATAATTAATTAATTTGTCAGAGATACTGGTTCGTACATTTTGTCGGGCGTGGACGAAATCCAATTACTGTTGGATGACCACATTGTGAAGACGCAGACAATGAAGAATTCGCCCTACATCAAACCTTTTGAGGAGATTATTTAGTAAGTATCTATTTTATTTAAGAGGTTTCTATTTATGTTACTGTGCAGTGAATACCCTTGATAACATCGTGATAATTTTGCTAAATAAGTTACATGAGTCAGATCAAAGAAAAAGTGTCTCATGTCGTATAGAGATGTGAGCTTGCATTGAATAGGAATAGAAGGAGAAGTCTGCATCGGACTCACCGACAAGAGCCTTGCTCTTAAATTTATTTATGATGACACAGCCAATCCATACCAAAACTCCATCCAAATATTAGTAAAAGATTAAATTTTCTGATATTGAATAGTACAAAATGACTAAATTAACAAATGTATTGCGTATTAAAGCGACTGGGAGGGCAAACTGGTCCTGCTGCAAGAGATCCTGGACGAGTGGCTGAAGGTGCAGGCCACCTGGATGTACCTGGAGCCGATCTTCAGCTCGCCCGACATCCAGCAGCAGATCCCGGAGGAGGGCCGGCGGTTCAGTGCTGTTGACAAGGTCAGATGATACATTCGTTACACCACTTCTAAATAAAGTTTGATCATCACTTGTACATAGGTGAGGAAAAATAATAAATTATACCACATCTAGGTAAGGTCAGATAATAAACTAATCCTAATTTATTTTAATGACTGGCTCTATGCCAAGTTTTTAGACCTCCGGGCTATGAAGGTAAACAATGCAGACATTTAAATTAATATAACCCCCAAATCGTTGTCTGATTGTCTTAAATAAATTTATAGCTGGAACCGCATCTGGCTTGTCTAAGTAGACAAGCCAGATGCGGTTCCAGCTATAAATTTGAAATATATTTTTAAGTAGTCAAGCAAGTGCTTGACTACTTAAAAATATATTTCAAATGGATCCAAACTTTTTGACTCTACCAGATGTGGCGCGAGATAATGAAAGCCGCGTTCACTGAGCCACGAGTGCTCGACGTCATAACGATCGAGAAGATGTTGGACCGCCTCAAGAAGTCCAACAACCTACTGGAGATGGTCCAGCGAGGCCTGAACGCATACCTCGAGAAGAAGCGGCTGTACTTCCCGCGGTTCTTCTTCTTGTCCAACGATGAACTGTTGGAGATTTTGTCCGAGACCAAGGACCCGATGCGGTTTGTGCATATAACTTTAGACATTCATTAGCTTTTTTCTACTTAGCGAAGAAGAAGCTTAGCTGGTTGACAACATGGCATAGGGCTGCATGGCTACGGCCTTTCCTGGTTAAGACTCCATG
The DNA here is from genome assembly GCA_951394245.1 of Cyclophora punctaria. NCBI lineage: Eukaryota > Metazoa > Arthropoda > Insecta > Lepidoptera > Geometridae > Cyclophora > Cyclophora punctaria. The sequence goes on along the minus strand of OX596170.1, from coordinate 9,287,292 downwards.
GTCCCAAAATAAATAAATTCAGGCGAAACAACTACGACGAACTTCGCTCACTCGAATTTTGTTAAGGGTTCAACCTAATGCCATTTGGTCCAAAAGTTAAGTCAGTTCGCGTCGATGTGTGCGTGAGTCTGCTTTGAAAAGTAGCGTATTTGACTTGTGGATGTAATATTTTTGTGCCATATCAGCGCAGCGGCTTGGCAGACACTTGATGTGAAACTCATGCACACCATACGGTACCCTAATGAGGTCAATGCAAATGATAGCCCCACTGAGTTTCTTGTTAGTTTATCTCAGTAGATGGCGCGATGCGAACTAACATAAACTTAATTTTAAGCTGACGATTATAAATTATTGTAATGGTTTATTAAATATTGTAATATTAAATATTAAATTATTGTGAAGAGATTTGAAATTTGAAATTTGATAAAGCTAATCATATAATCCATTACAACAGCGTACAACCTCATCTCAAGAAGTGTTTCGAGGGTATTGCCAACTTGAACTTCACTTCAGAGATGGTGGTGACACACATGAAGTCTTCGGAGAAGGAAGTGGTAGCGCTGACCACTACTATCAACACGGCCGCTGCTAGAGGACAGGTAAGACATTCGTATAAACATATTCGTAGATATTTAACACTCTAAAACTGTTCTACAAGATGATTACTAGTATAGTGTCAGTTAGATTCTATATTACAGCTCAGAGCTTTGTTCGAGTCGAACTAGTCGTGAGTAAATTATTCCTGAACATATTTAGTAATTTATTTATACTGTAAATTAAGTTTTCCAAGATATGGACTTAACTTATTTAGACAATTTTAATTATATCTTTCGAAAATTAAGTTGTGTGAATATATAGTTGAAATAATGGGAATGAAATTAGGACATTTTGTAACAAAAATCAACCTCGTCAGCTGTATATAAACTTGTCTCTGTTTATTTAAGTGCAACTACGATGTTAGAAAATATGTCGTCAAATATAATATAGTGGCGGTAACGTCATTACAAATTCCGAACCTCACAGAAAGTACAGGAAATAACCATGATAGGTAATAATGCAGCGCCGTTGCGAGCTAAATTCATTTCCTTTGAGAAACGAAGACGCATCGTAACGGCGCATAAAATGCAATGAGGTCGCGAGATTGAGTTGCAACTTTATGGAGTGCTTCATAATTTTGTTTTCGCAGCAAAGCTTTTCTAAAATACACAGATATAGAATATTAAATGAATTATTATGAGTGAATTATAATGGGGAATATAGTTCACACAATGAACTATATCTTCAACTAGCAGCGCCCCGCGGTTTTACCCGCGTTGTACCCGTTCCCGTGGGAATTTCGGGATGAAAAATAGCCTATAACCTTCCCGTTGAATGTGGCTATCTATTACAAAAAGAATTATTCAAATCGGTTCAGTAGTTTCTGAGATTAGCGCGTTTAAACAAACAAACAAACAAACAAAACAAACTCTTCAGCTTTATAATATTAGTATAGATATAATATGACTGTGTATCTGTCGGTATATATACGAGATGAACTACAGCGAAATTGCCTCTATACCTTTAACACACGATGTCATAAACAAACACTTACTACCAAATTACACTTCTTTTAACTGTACCCTATTCGATAATTTATAAATACGTTCCTATCTTAAATACATCAGGTAGAGAAATGGCTGTTGGAGTTGGAGAAGGCTATGAAAGAGTCGGTGCATCATGAGGTGGCACTTTCTTATGATGACTACCTGAAGGTGCCGCGCCAGCGCTGGGTGCTGGTGTGGCCGGGGCAAGCGGTGAGGTTTATTACACAACTTTTAACGAATAGATCACATAAAAAAGTGTTAACCGGTAATGTACCACTGCTGGTCAAAGGCTTTGCATCTCACTGAAGATATCAGAACAGTGAGGAGGATTAGGCGTAATCACCACGCTTACCAAATGCGGCTTCGTGATCTCAAACCCGAGCCATGTTTGAATAGTAGGATACATGTTTTCACTCGACCCAGGAATTGAACCCGTGACCTTAGTCATGGCAGGATTGCATACCATTAGACCACCGAGGCGTTTACATAAAAATAATATTAAAATTATTTTATGACGATTGGTAAGGGGAGCTACACATTTGAGCCAGCAATCGGTCTAACAAATCGAACTTATGTGTAGTAATTGCTTCGTCAGTTTTCTCGTTAGGAAATTCTAGCCAATCAACTGTGCCGGCCCGAATATGTGTTTAGCAACCCTCACACAGTTGCTCAAGTTAAACATCTACTTACTTTGTGCTGGGCTTCAAATGTTAATTATCTACCAGACCACATTTTTAAATAGTGTGAAATATGAAAAAACCTACCGGTTTATTAAGTTTAAGGTTCCTGTAAAGGGGCCGAAACGTCAGATAAAAATGTAAAATAAAAGCGAATTATATCTGTAAACGTAGTTTGAATTCAAATATTCAATTCATTTATCTTTCATTGTACAATATTCCACAGGTACAATGTATCGCCATGACTTTCTGGACGTCGGAAGTGACAGACGCTATCCACATCAGCGTCAAAGAGATGCGCAACTACTGGGACAAGTGTAACTTCCAGATCTCGAAGATTGTCGACTTGGTTCGCGGGGAGCTGAGTTTGCAGAACAGAATTACATTGGGTAAGGGATATTTGGGACGATCAATAAAAATAGTGCTGAGGAAAAACATTTCAACAAATAGGTAACTTATTATTGCAATGACTATATCATCATTTTCCAGTCTGTTCTCACCTGTCGGCTGTGGGACCCAGATTTTTAATGTACCCAGTGGCAGAACATTTTCTATGAAACTATTACATATTTAATACTTGATTTAATGAAGAACGCCCATAGGAAACCGATACGGACCTGCTTAAAATTAGATTCCGACAGCTGACAAGTGGGAACAGGTTCTTACGGCCGTCTGAAGTCATCAGACGAAATAAAAGATGAATAAAAAATAATCAAGTGGGACTGGGCCGATCATGTGAGTCGAATGGAGCAAGATAGGTCGGAGGAGTGAGGCGTACAGGCAGTCCCCGGAAGAGATGGCCTGACGATTTTGCTTGCTCTGACAGGGATTGGTCTAATCTAACCCAGAATAGGAATGCTAGGAAGGTGTTGAGGGAGACCTTTGCCCAGGAGTAGGACACAATAGGTTTATAAAAAAAAGACTAATTTTGATTACCATATTTAAAATCCATGTATTGCTCAACTGATATCCAAATTGTAGGAGCGCTGGTGGTGCTGGACGTGCACGCGCGCGACGTGCTCATGTTGCTGATCGAGTGCAACGTGCAGCAAGACAATGACTTTAATTGGCTCTCGCAGATTCGATACTATTGGGAGGTAGACTTGCATATTCCAAATTTTTTATTAGAATTGTACATTTGATAGCTTTGAAATTAGACTTAATTAGAATCGGACTAGAATTATTCTGTAGTGTAAATAAAACAGTATATTTGTTTGACTAAATTGATTTATACGTATATGTCATGTAACGTGTATATATTTTTTACAGATAGCGTTTTGTAGAGCGTAGATAACACAGAGGTGTGGCGGATCCAGGGGATAGGCTACAGGGCTAAAACCTTTTCAATATCCTATGAGACGTATGATCCCCTGATTAAATCTACTTCCTCCACATTAAACATTTTTCAATAGTCAAGCCTGCTTGCAACCAAATTCATCTACCTGACAACAGCCAAGGCCACCCCGAACTTTGCAACCAATTCTGGATCCGCCAAGTCTATCTTTGAAGTACTTTACCCGTACCTGTTTCGGAGAGAATTTGGCTCCTATGGAAGTAGTCACAAACCTTCCTCTTCAATTACTCTGTATATTTGTGAAAATGGCATGAAAATCCTTTCGGTAGTTTTTGAGAAAATCGATTACATACAGACAGTTTTCGGGACTTAGTTTATCTATACATTATCATAAAACAACTGTTGAAATATAGCGAATAATAGTCAGAACCCTGAGTACTACAGCTTCTACATCCACCATACTCACACCGGTCGGCAGGAGCAAGAAGACCTGACGTGGCAGGTGGCGACGCGCATGATCAACTCGCAGCTCATGTACGGGTACGAGTACCTCGGCAACACCGGCCGGCTCGTCGTCACGCCGCTCACCGACCGCTGCTTCAGGACGCTGTTCGGCGCGCTGCATCTCAATTTGGGTCAGTTGATAACGCAAACAAAATATTATGACCTACGGACTATTGTATTTATTGAATCCTAGTTATAGACAACATGAAAGCAATGTTCAATTAAAAAAAATAATGGCAGTCCATTTTTATAGTAGAATAACAAGTTTATTGTTATTGGAAGCTCAAAAAACATTGGGCAAAACTGTAAAAAAAATTAGAATTGTCTTTCGATACGTAGAAGAGTTTGAGTTCATGATATTAGACATTTACGGAAGGTGAGGTAGATGGAAATGTTCGTGCTAATGAAGAAATACTAAATACCTACTCGGTGGCGAAACTAGGTGGTGCGCCGGAAGGCCCGGCCGGCACCGGTAAGACGGAGACCACAAAAGACTTGGCCAAAGCGGTCGCCAAGCAATGCGTCGTGTTCAACTGCTCCGACGGACTCGACTATTTGGCGCTCGGGAAATTCTTCAAGGTAAGTGACCGTAAAAGAACTGAAATATAAAGAACCTTGTTATATTGTCAAATAAGTATAAAAATATGCGTTTCAAGCTAGTTTTTTAATATCGATAGACAGACTCTGTACCTATTGGAGGTGAAGTAATCATTGGGATTTATTTTTGTTTGTCACACCGACCGAGTCGTACAGAGTGAAGATAATTTTGAAACTACACGTGGTCACTTGGGGATTCAAATCTGACAAACACGTGACCATACGTCGTCTGCGGGGTAGATGAAAGGACACGATGTTCTATATTTTATTCCGGCTAGGCTTGAACGGTCATTTAAGAGGGGTTGTAAGAGTCATCGAAAGGGTCGGCTAGTAAGTGAGGTGTGCATTGCGTGGGCGGCAGGGCCTGGCGTCGTGCGGCGCGTGGTCGTGCTTCGACGAGTTCAACCGCATCGACCTGGAGGTGCTGTCGGTGGTGGCGCAGCAGATCCTGTCCATCCAGCGCGGCATCAACTCGGGCTCGCCCGAGCTGCTGTTCGAGGGCACGCTGCTGCAGCTCGACAAGTCCTGCGCCGTCTTCATCACCATGAACCCGGGGTACGCCGGCCGCTCCGAGCTGCCCGACAACTTGAAGGTACGACACGACACGACGCAGTACAGGCATCACTCACTTCGCCAACACGACGCCAATTTGACTACGACTCCACTAAAAGACAATAATTTAAGCTGAACTTATTATAATACCAATCTCTATCTTATATCTCTGTTACATTTTGTTTGCCAATTGCAACATATTTCTATTTTATATTCCAGGCTCTATTCCGTTCGGTAGCCATGATGGTCCCCGACTACGTGCTGATCTCCGAGATCGAGTTGTACGCCTTCGGCTATCTGAATGCCAAGCCTTTGGCCGTCAAGATTGTGGCCACTTACAGACTGTGTTCAGAACAACTGTCTTCGCAGAGTCATTACGATTATGGTAATTATAGAGTTTGAGTATTGATAGTAACTTGGGGTCTCGTCTTATTTAAAGTGGCGATCATGGCAATTAGTCCGGTTCCAGGTCCTAACAAAAATCAATTTTACGGTACATTCGTGAAGAAAGCATGAAACTTGGCATGAATGTAGCTCTCATGTATGTGCTTCAATCTCGATATGGGAAGCACGTCAGCAAATTAATGCTTCCTCCCTTTCCCCCCCATTTTATCTCCCTCATTCTGGTTTTTCGAATTTTCTACAAAAACTATACGACTGAGGAGTTTACTCTTCAGAGACCAAATCATCGTCGATAAATTGCCTACAAAACGATACTACATTTATAGTGGTAAGATTAATATATTTTTTAACCGACTTCAAAAACCGAAGGAGGAGGTTATCAATTCGGTGGGTATATATATTTTTTTTGTTTTATGTATGTACAGTCGGCCAAGAAAGTGGTCTACCACTTTTGACAAAAGTTTCTGCGAGATGTAACGATCGCTAAGGTTGACTTTTCTATGCACAATTATGTTATGACATTTTGTCTGTTATCTGAGATGCCTGAAATTTGACATCATTGGGTGACTTAGTTGGACCTCTATTATTAAATGAAAATTGACCTTGTTGTTTCATGACGTTCAAATGAATCTCAACCGTAGGGTGGTAGACCACATTTTTGGCTGACTATACACCGATTACTCTGGGGTTTCAAATCCGATTTACGTGATTCTTTTTTTGTTCTATGCTGTACAAATTCCCATTGGTCCCGTTGAAAGTTTTATCCTAAAATTCCTTCGGGAACCTGACTTAAATTGAAGTAATGTAACGCAGGGTATAGAAAAAACCTTCATCGACCTGCTTCTATGGCGTGCGCTGCGAAAACTATAGATGATACATAAAAACAATGTTCTACACATTTAAAGTACTCATTATTTTGCACATTTAAACCCGCGACGGCATATGCCTATCTATTATAGTTTACGTACAATTACCACTTCTAGTTAATTTTTTTCAATTTTAAAACAACTTCAATAGTTAGTCAATGCCATGCAAAGGTTTGGCAGAAGACTTATTTTTATTTGAGAATAATAAGAAAAGAAGATTTAAGGGTACATTAACTTTCTTTAATTTATTTATCATCTTAACATTTTCATCGTGTAAGTCATTTGTAACGTGGGTAGGAGAGGGCTCATCATACCCCTGCCTACCCCTGCCCCCTAACATTGCTGGCCGCCCCCGTGCGCAGGTATGCGCGCGGTGAAGTCTGTGCTGCGCGCGGCGGGCGCGCTCAAGCTGCGTTATCCCGATGAAGATGAAGACGTCATCCTGCTGCGATCCATCAAAGATGTCAACCTGCCCAAGTTCTTGGAGCACGACGTGCCGTTGTTTATGGTACGATTTAACTAACATACCAGATCGATGAATAACTATGGGCCGTCTTGAAAAATAATATTTTTAATTCGCAGGGTATAATCGGCGATTTGTTCCCGGGCCTGCCGCTGCCCGAAGCCGGCTTGCCTCATCTCGTGGCATGTCTCAGAGAGGAGTGTGGGCCTCTCAATTTACAAGCAAACGACTTCTTTGTGGAAAAGGTACACTTTTGTAAACCACGGGTATTGGATTCGGGCAGTTTTTTTTTATTACCCATACTATAGACTCGTACTTGGTTTCAGTAATAGATTTTTTTTATCCTTAATAGAACTTTATCCAATGACTGTCCATTCTATGTTTTTTTTTAACTGGGTTACTACTATAACAAACGTGACCTTTTTAATACTATTTTGAAAATAATGAACAGTCTGAAATACAAATTCAGCATTATCGTTAAGTGCGATCTCTTCTTTGACATTTTTTTTAACTACGTTGATATTCCGCTATGATTCTTCTTTCCGCTATTGAGGAGGATTTTTCAGTTTGGCTGCACCCTTTGGTGACTAACCAGTAATGAGCATTTGTAGACCATGTAAGAGGCCTTTAGGTGGTCTAAAAACTCCGACACCAGGGTTGTAACCTAGTGGAAACGAATGAGAGTTGGTGTGCAGGTGCTGCAGCTGTACGAGATGATCCTGGTGCGGCACGGGCTCATGCTGGTGGGCTTCCCGTTCTCCGGCAAGACCACGTGCTACCACGCGCTCGGCGCCGCGCTCGGCGCCGTCTCGGAGAAGGTACGCGCCCACTGGCGCCGCCACACTTGCATACCCAGTATTTGCACATCAGCAAAGCCAACCCGAAACAGTTCCTACACTTGTGCAATTTCGTTTTACCGCCCCGCAAGGACGATTAATCCTACCCCAAATGTGTTACCCTTACGAAATATTGCAATAATGGCTGAATATTAATGGCTAAATATTATCTAGAACAGCTCCCACTGCTGTCGCATAAAATGCAGCAACCTAGGGGCCAGCCAAAATTATCGGCTTTGTTGACGGCTTTACCATCAGCCTTTTTAATCCGACTGACACACTAAAGAAAACTAAGTACCTAGTGATGTTCTCCAGGGCTTAATGCCGGAAGACCCGGTGGAGTGGACGGTGATCAACCCGAAGTCCATCACCATGGGCCAGCTGTACGGGCAGTTCGACCCGGTGTCGCACGAGTGGTCCGACGGCATTTTGGCCGTTAGCTACCGCGCGTTCGCCGTCTCTCCTAATAATAACAGGTGATATGGTCACGTCCATCATACTTTGTGCTTCTGAAATCTCTTCAACATATTGAAGTCTTCAGTAAGCTAATCATTACCCTTTTGAAACTTTGTATTTTTTTAGAACCTTACTTCGTATAAAAAAGTTCAGAAGAGCAAGGAAATGATGAATTTATTGACTCTATGACTTTGTTTACATGTGTTTTATTTAGGAAATGGCTTGTATTCGACGGTCCCGTGGACGCGATCTGGATCGAGAACCTGAACACGGTGCTTGACGACAACAAGAAGCTGTGCCTCATGAGCGGCGAGATCATCCAGCTCGCGCCTACTACTAACTTGATATTCGAGCCCATGGATTTGGAGGCTGCCTCGCCCGCTACCGTGAGTTCACTTACATTCTGAGTACTGATGTAAGGAAGTAACATGACATACCGTGATGTGAACTCGCAGGACGTATGGATCGACATAGGATGACGTTTAGTGTATACCTGCCGTGACGATTAATTTACCTGACGTGACTAAAAACGTGATGCTCCATCGCACTGTCCTTGACGTGACATGAGTTACAATTAAAAAGACATTCTGTAAGCCACGGGAGGGACATAGGTAAAGACTAGCGGTGCCCTGCGGTTTCATCCGCATATATTGCGTCACTGCTTACCGTTTAAACCTTCCCTGGATTACGACAGACATTTCAAAACCAAAATCAACTACGGTGTAGCCGTTCTCGAGTTTTAGCGAGAAAAAGAACCACGATTGATATAAAGACTTGGCGAGACGTTTGGTCATGTCTCCGCGCGTGTGGCAGGTGTCGCGCTGCGGCATGATCTACATGGAGCCGAAGGGGCTGGGCTGGCGCTGCCTGATGGAGTCGTGGCTCAACACGCTGCCCGAGGCGCTGCACTCCGTCAACCGCAACCAGATCCGCAACCTCTTCATCCGCTTCTTCTCGCCGCTGCTGTGGCTCGTCGAGTACTCGGGGAAAGTTAAGGTACCGAAGAAAGTAATCGCCTGTTATGTCCCACTGCTAGCCAAAGGCCTCTCATTTTACTGAATATATCAGTACAGTGAGGAGGATTCGGCATAATCACCACGCTTGCCAAATGCCGGTTGGTGATCTCAAAACCGAGCCGTGTTTGAAAAGGAAACATATTTTCGCCCGACCCGGGAATTGAACCCGGGACCTCTTTTAGTTTATATACTAGCAACGCCCCGCGGTTTTACCCGCGTTGTGCCCATTCTCATTGGAATTTCGGAATGAAAAATTGCCTATAACCTTCCCGTTGAATGTGGCTATCTGTTACAAAAATAATTATTCAAATCGGACTGATACTTTCCGAGATTAGCTCGAACATACAAACAAACAAACAAACTTACAAATTTTACCTCTTAATATAAGTATAGATATATTTTACCAATCTTAGAGATTGAATTTTGAACTTAAGCTTCTTTTTTTACGTTCTTTTAATTTTCAGCAAATGTATGTCACCTCCAGAAGTAACCTGGTGAAGGCATGCATGAATTTGTACGATTGCTTCTTGGACGACTTTAACGACGAGAAATACATGGAACAGATATCCGATTTGGATGTCAGAGCTCAACTAGAGGTAACAAATTATACCAAAAATACGGGAGGGCCCTTTCGAATTAAGCGTAATCAGTCGTCCAGCTATGTGCGTTTTGTATGAAAACCAAAAAACAAACATCCATGGGTGCGCGCGGACGACTAAAAAAGCTTAAATTGAAAGCGCCCTAATAAGCCGATATTAATAAACTGATCACCTTATTCGTGTTGTATATTTTCTAGGGAATATTTTTCTTTTCCGCCATCTGGTCTATTGGAGCCACAATCGATGCAGTCTGCCGCCCTAAATTCGACTTGCTATTCCGAGGACTTTTGGAAAAGGAATTTCCACAAAGTGTAAGATCTAATATAAGAATAAGATAAATACATGATAATTAATAATTGAATAGCCAAGTGATGTTCATATGTAATTTGATAGGTTGCAGATACTCTGGGGTACCCTCGAGAAATTCAGAAACCTGAGAAGAATTACATTTACATCTTACCCAAAGAGGGAATGGTCTATGATTATAGATATATCAAAGAGGTTTGTTATTCCAATACCTTGTCGTGTATCAATATATTATTGTTTTTGATGTTTTGATTTTTTGTTTGTTTGAACGCCATTATATCAAAAACTAGGTATCCGATTTGAATAATTATTTTTATATGTATAGCTACATTCAAGGGGAAGGTTATAAGCTGTTTTTCATCCAGAAATTGCGAAAAACCGCGGGGCGCTGCTAGTAGTAAATGTAATAGATACATTTTAATACTTAGTAAAATAGTAACCTTGTAATAGTCGTACTTGTGTTCTACGTGTCAACGCGTAGTCCCCTTTCAGTTTCATTTCGTCTCATTGCATTGTGACAGATCGGGTGAGACAACATCTGAAATTATGCTGATCACAGTGTGTAGTAGTACCTATATATAGAGTGGCTTTCTTAAATCGGCCAGTATGGGCAAGTCTCAAATTACAAATGATATGAAGTTATATTCTTATGAACCAAGTCACCGATTTCGGAGAAAAGAACTGTATTATTTTTCTTTTTTAATTCAAAATAAGATTTTGTATAGGGATTTGGAAACAAAATTACGTTGTTTTATTTAATAATGTTTCCAAATAAAATTTAATTATTATAATTGACCTTATTCATTGGCACAATAAATGTATAGGGTGTTATTGTTTCGCATTTTATCCGGTTTAATTCCCGGGCGGAGCAAGCGTATTAAAAAATAAATGATCTATAGGGCAAGGGCAAGTGGAAGCCGTGGAAGGACGACGTGGTGTCGGCGCCGGCCATCTCGCGCGACACGCCGCCCAACCAGATCCTGGTGACGACGCTGGACTCGGTGCGCTACCTGGCGCTGTTCCGGCTGCTCGTGATGCACCACAAGCCCGTCATGATGGTGGGCCCCACCGGCACCGGCAAGTCCTCCTACATCATCGTGAGTACTCGCGCCTTGCAAACTGCCCGATGTATTTATTACAAAATCAAATCTGACTGACTTACTAACTGGGCCACTGATATATATCACCGCACAGCCGAAACTACTGCACCTAACTAGAAACTTGAAATTCGGTACAGGGGTTCCTTTAATCATTTTAGTGAGCACTGAGTAAGGATTTTGCGAAATTCAATATCTTATAGGAGTTATCCCTTTCGACCGCTAGTACATGATGCATAGAATAGTTTCTACAGACCTGTAACATCTGTCAAGTAAAAGCAAGGTCTTTATCTTTTATCCTTTATCACCTAACTCTGACGTGATGCTCACATCTGCCTTTAACGTAACTTGGGTTAACGGTAGTTAATGATTTGCTTTCAGGACTTTTTAGTGAAGAGAGTAGACACTAAAATTTATAAAGCTCTCATAATGGCTTTCTCTGCGCAAACAAATTGCAATCAAACGCAGGACATCATTATGGGCAAGATGGACAAGAGGCGAAAGGGTAAAAAAATAATATCTAATATATGTTTTAATAAAGCAATGTCAATATCAACCCATAAAACTAAAATATAATTGCATGTTTTAGGTTATTTTGGTCCACCAATTGGTTGTTACGCAGTGGTATTCGTCGATGACGTAAGTATGCCTCAAGCTGAAACATATGGAGCTCAGCCTCCCATAGAAGTGTTGAGACAAGGCATCGACTTGGGATTGTGGTACGACAGGAAGACTAATGTTGCTATGCATCTGATTGATGTCCAGGTGAGTCTACGTCAAATAACATATGCGTTTCCAATATACTTAGAACTTCTATTTTGAAGGTAAAATAGGAGAGACAAATAATATTTTATTTTTTTACTTCATGTTATTTAGTTACTTTCGGTTTCAGTTCATGTGCGCCATGGGCAAGCCAACGCCCGGTGCCAAGTTGATAACGCCCAGATTTTCAAGACATTTCTCTTTCTTCTGCATTGATGAATTTGACGATGAAACTCTGAGAGTAATATTTGGGAGGATTCTTTTATGGCATCTTGATACAAGGTATGTACCTTATAATTTAAATATTTTTTTTGTACCCAAACTAATTTTCTACAATTTTACCGTATAATATTTTATTTTCAGAGGCTTCTCAAAAGACTTCGATCCTTGTATAGAAGAATTAGTAAACGGAACTCTAGAGGTGTACCAGCAGTGTCGCCTGAACCTCCTGCCTACACCTTCTAAATCACATTATACATTCAATTTGCGAGATTTTTCAAGAGTCATATTGGTATAAATTTACATTCCTTAAAAATAGATTACTCATAGACTCGCAGAAGATGTGACAAATTCGTTATTTCTCTTGTAGGGTGTTCTTTTATCTGTTCCTGAGGTAACGCCCGACCTGCAATCCATCAAACGATTATGGGTTCACGAGAACCTCCGAGTGTTTTCCGACCGTCTGGTAGAGGAGAAAGATCGGCAGTGGCTTGTCCAGTGTTTGAGAGAAGCAACGGCTTTGCATCTCAATGATGACTTCGATAAGATGTTAAGCAGATTGTTGTTGGGGCCTAGTGATAAGGTAGGTTTTTCTGGTATTTTAAAATCCCTTCGCTTTAACTTTCTTTTCTTATTAGTTCGTCTTTCATTTAACAAACCTCTTTTCCTACATCCTTTTTATCCTTTTTCACAGTCAATAACGGACCGTCATCTACGTAACTTAATTTACTGCGACTTTGCAAATCCTAAAGTAGACACTCGGTTCTACATGGAAACTACTAACATGGAACATCTCAACGCTACTGTGGACGCCTTCCTCGTTGAATTCAATAACATGTCGAAGAAACCAATGAATTTGGTGCTGTTCAGGTGAGGAAAACTATGGATGCAAATGTGTTTCATACATAAAGGCGATCGCCTTTTTTGTGTCATCTTGTATAATACTTTAACAAGTGACACTGAACTGTAATTGCTGACGGAAAAATCTTGAGGTGCAAATTCAGCACTTACGAGTAAGTTGATCATCCGCGCTGAAGGTTTGGGTCACAGGATGGAATGAAGGGGTCAAAGTAATGACAGTTGGGTTCTGCTGACATACGCAACGTAGTACTGTGTCCCCGTGCACGGGGACAGCGATTGATTAAATATTATTCCAGTTTGTCCCCGTACCTTCTAGGTAGAATTGTGGCAGTCCCCTGCCGCTGCTGCGGCTCGTAGCAGATTGTTTGGGTGTAGTTATTGAGTAATTCTAAATAAAACGGGCCTGTATCGTTTTAGATAACATAACGTATTTATTTAAATACGTACCCGACGTTTCGAGAAAATTACACCGCTCGTGGTCACGGAATGACTGGATCTTATAGTCATTCGCTTGAAGCGTCGGGTTTCATTTAGTATAATGAATGAGTGCCAATCGTGTGAGTTTAAAAAGTATGTTAGTGATAGAGTGTTGGTTCAGGTTCGCGATCGAGCACGTGTCGCGCATCTGCCGCGTGCTGACGCAGCCGCGCTCGCACGCGCTGCTGGTGGGGCTGGGCGGCTCGGGCCGCCAGTCGCTCACGCGCCTCGCCGCGCACATCAACGAGTACGACCTCTTCCAGGTGACTGCACCCACTACTCACTTCTACCTACAGCTTTCTTCGCAGCACAGGACATTGGTTGAATAAGAAAATATACCACGTTTCTCTCTCATTTACTTTTCATATTCACGACATTAGCATCTAGCGTATTGCAATATCGGTAAACCTTTATTTATAACACAATGGAAAATCTTGACCTCAGTCTTAATATAATTACATGATCCAGGTTGAAATGAGCAGAACCTACGGCAAGAACGAATGGCGTGAAGACTTGAAGACTTTACTTAGAAAATCGAGTACACCAGATTTATTGATGGTGTTCTTGTTCATTGAGTCGCAGGTATTGAACGTGATAGTGCTTCGTTTCTTGCCTTCACAAAGTATACTACATAAGCTTATTTCTAATATTATTTTATAGATCAAAGAGGAAGGATTCTTAGAAGACGTGAACAACATGTTGAACTCAGGAGAAGTGCCTAACATATTCGGCGCTGACGAGAAAGCCGAACTTTGTGAGAAAATGAGAGTGGTTCGTATTACTTTAGAGATTATCTAAACATGTCACTGAGAGAGAATTTGGAAATCTAAAGCCTGGTGATGTGAAAGATAAAATACTCCAATACCAACAGATAGACATTAGGTTTCCCAGTGTTTTAGTTTTTGACGAAAGTAACCATTGACGCCTTTGATACGATGAAGAAGAAGCGTAAAGGAAATTTACTTACTTCCTTCCTTGTAGATTGACCGTCAACGTGACAAGTCGCTACAAACAGACGGAAGCCCAACTGCACTATACGCATACTTCGTCTCCATCGTGCGCGACCAGCTGCATATTGTACTGGCCATGTCGCCCGCCGGCTCTTCACTACGAACTCGTATACGGAAGTTCCCAGCACTTGTCAACTGCTGCACTATTGATTGGTTCCAGGTATGAATTTTATCATCTCATAATGTCGTTATACCTTGGATTATAGTATTCCTTACTACTCCTAGGAATGGCCTCTTATAGTATTCCTTACTACTCCTAGGAATGGCCTCCAGATGCTCTATTAGCCGTAGCGACTCGCTTCCTTAAAGATGTAGAATTAACAGAACTGGAAAGAGATACAGCCATCAAATTGTGTCAAGTATTCCACACGGACACCCAAGAGTTGACAAAACAGTTCCAACTTCGACTGAAACGATACAACTATGTCACTCCTACCGCTTATCTGGAGTTGATTGGTATGTTCAAGACTTTACTGGCGAGGAAGAGGACGTAAGTGTCACTTGTAGAAATTTCTAACGGTACCGGTTCGGTCATCCGCATAGCGCAACTACAAGGAGGGATGCATCATAAATGTTGGCAAACCGCTTGCGGTTGCGTCTGCGGCCGACCTCGGACTGGGAACCTTAAATGTATTTCTGTCAACTGTCTTCCTTCTCCATCTCTGGCACGTTAATACCGCAGGGAGCTACTGACCGGTGAAAAGAGATACTTAGTGGGACTGGACCAGCTGGCTATAGCCGCCAAGTCGGTGGCGGCGCTGCAGGTGGCGCTGGAGGTGCTGCAGCCCAAGCTGGCGGCCGGCGCCGCCGCCGTGGCCGAGACCACCGCCAAGGTCGAGAAGGAGAAGGAGGGCGTCGCGCTCGTCGAGGCCGAGGTGCTCATGGACCAGGCCGCCGCCGCGGAGCAGGTACTGCGCCGCACCCATTACTCAAGTTTTCGACTATTATGTGGTTAACAGGGTACTGTTATTTGAAACGTGGTGTTTCAATAAATTAAAAGACAGATACTACTGCGCTTTCTCTTGGCAGGCGGCCGAGGCGCAAGGCATCAAGGACGAGTGCGACGCGGACCTGGCCGAGGCCATGCCCATCCTCAACTCGGCGCTGGCGGCGCTCGACACGCTCACGCCGCAGGACATCACCTTCATCAAGACCATGAAGAGCCCGCCGAGGGGCATCAAGCTGGTCATGGAGGCCATCTGCATACTCAAGGTAGGTCACGAGTCGAACTTTCATTACATGCACCATTTGTAACCAACGGGCTACATGTAAAAGAGACAGTAACGTTGTAACCAAGATTTTGTTGTCGTTCGAAAATAATTGTATATCATAAAATGTATAATTGGTGTATTTTGACATTGTATAAATTATGCGCATTAAAATTGGTAAAGCTTTATCGACTACCAATGCTGATTAGTGCCATTTAAGGTCTTGTAATAATTTACACATTACTATAATAAATAATTGTAAATTACAAAAAATAGGGATTGTAAATACGGTATCTAGTGTTGTATTTTTAAGCTTTATATTTAGTATCAATAACCATTCATATAACAATGTATGTGCTTCATAAAGTCCGAACGGCGACTACTATTCTCATGCTTATCTTGTTTTAATGCTGCCTCTAGCACGATGACCCGGTAAGTGTAGATATTTATGTCTTGACGTTGAAGCTTTTTGTGTGAAACCCTTTTGCCATAAGCCTTATAAATGTGTATTTTTATCTGAACTAGTAAATACCTTTATTGGTAATTGGAAACGGTTCGGTCATCGTATTTTGTAGTATGGGCCCTAAAAGTAGCACTAGGCTGCAAACCGCAACCGCGGATTGTTTTTGTTTGTGAATCGCTTGCGGTTGCGGTCTGAAGCTTTGACACTTCTCGACATAACACAACAAATAATAACACCAGGAAGTGAAACCAGATAAGATTCCGAATCCGTCCGGAGTGGGCACTATAGAAGACTTCTGGGGTCCGTCGAAGAAGCTGCTTAACGACATCAAGTTCCTGGAGGGGCTCCAGAACTACGACAAAGATAACATCCCTCCGCCAGTTATGAAGAAACTGATGACCACCGTCATGTTGGATGACGGGTTTGTGCCGGAGAAAATTCGAGCTGTCTCCTTTGCAGCTGAGGGTATGAACAAGGTTTATTATTGTTTCTTTGGAAGGTTGATGACAAAGTGTACCGTTTTATCGATCTTAAACTTATGATAATATGCAGGTATGTAGGTGGTATCGAGATAAAGAATTCAGTTTTAAAATTGCCAGGAACTTAAATATTTTCATACATTTTTTTTATAAACTGATCTTTACCAGGTATGTGCAAATGGGTGATTGCCATGACTAAATACGACAAGGTAGCAAAAGTGGTAGCACCCAAGAAGCAGAAGCTCGCGGCTGCTCAGGCTGTATACGATAAGGCCATGGCTGCTTTGGCTGTCAAACAAGAACAGTTGAGAGAGGTAAGAATACTATAAAGATAGCATATTTCATCATACCCTATAAAGCGACAATAATATTTAATCAAGTCAATGTCTAGGTCCAACTTAAATTACGCAAATTAGAAGACGCTCTAGCAGAACAGAGCAGACAACAGAAAGTACTTGATGACGAAGTAATGGATTGCAGCAACAAACTGAAAAGAGCTGAAATGCTCATCTCGGGTCTGGGCGGAGAGAAAACCAGATGGACGCAAATTGCCAAGACACTGAGAGAAACATACAATTCCTTGACTGGTAAATACATTTACCTCAGTAGCACAATAATGTATTTCTACAGAGAACTATTGGGTAATTTAATTTACTCAACCATTATCTTTCAGGTGATATCTTGATAGCTGCTGGTGTTATTGCATACCTTGGACCGTTCACTGCCATCTTCAGATTTGGTCAAGTATGACAAGAAAGTAATATTGTATAGCTAAATGTGCTTGTATTTAATTCTCATTCATTTTATTATTCACTTTTATCAGGTACAACAGTGGGCCCAGGCTTGTCACGATTGTGGCATAGTTTGCACTCTGAACTATAGTTTGATTAAATCTCTCGGGGACGCGGTCACCATCCAGCAATGGAATATTGACGGACTGCCTTCTGATGACTTTAGTGTTGAGAGCGCTATTGTTATTAAGTAAGTCTATGAAGCAGTTAAATCTACCGTTTAAGTAATTTTATAGAATAGACCAACATTCAGTCTGATTATATCATTTATATGGTAATCACTTAAATAAGAATTTTGTCTCTTTTATTTTTCTATCTCAAATAATATAAACTAATTCTAGAACGGCTCGACGATGGCCTCTGATGATAGATCCTCAAGGACAAGCAAACCGCTGGGTTAAGAATATGGAGAAACCTAACAATCTCAATGTAGTGAGGATGACACAAGCTGACCTTGGAAGAATTTTGGAAAATGCGGTGCAGTTTGGACAGCCGGTATATAACATTTCGACGAAAATTATTAACATTAGCTAGGCTTAAGATAACAATATTAAAAATCTATGTTACTTTGAAGGTGCTCCTAGAAAATGTTTTAGAAGAGTTGGATCCCATGTTGGAACCTCTACTACAACAGCAAACATTCAAACAAGGCGGAGCACTCTGTATAAAGATTGGAGACACTATCGTTGAATACAGCAAAGATTTCAAGTAATTGTTTTATATTTTGGGTTTTCCCATTAGATTTACCGAAGCAGGTATTGCCATTCTCATTTTCTTAAAACTATAACATTTTAATTCCTCGTAAATCTAATTCATTTCTTCATTAAAATTTGCGGCAAATACCATATCATATTTTGATCTCTTAATATGTGATGCAGGTTATACATAAGCACAAAGCTGGCCAACCCGCACTACCTGCCCGAAGTAGGCGTGCGAGTGACTCTAGTAAACTTCATGCTAGCCAAAGACGGTCTTGAAGCACAGTTGTTAGCGCGCACAGTGGCTCGTGAACGACCAGACTTGCAACAAGCCAAGGCGGATCTGACGACGCAAGGCGCCGAGCATCGCCGTCTGCTGCAGGAAATTGAGAGGAAGATTCTTACCGTACTGTCTACTAGCGAGCATCTGCTAGAAGATGAAGAGGCTGTGCAGGTATGGAGCCTTGTAGCGGCCTGAGTGGCCTCCTAAGCATTTAGCTACCTCCAATACAACTTTAATGGATGTTTAGCTTCCCTATATGCTAAACATTTTATTTCGGTTTTAATAGATCCTGAACTCTGCTAAAGACACGTCAAACGAAATCAAAGAGAAACAAGAAGTGGCAATGGTCACAGAGAAAGCTATCGATACAGCGAGAAACGACTACGTACCGATTGCCATTCACTCTACTAATTTATTCTTCTTGATTGGTAAGGAAGTTCATATTCGCCGTTATTTCATTTGGTACGATGGATAAATAAATAATATGGCTCTTTTGTTTTCATTTAGCTTCCTTAGCCAATATAGACCCGATGTACCAGTACTCGTTGGGTTGGTTTGAAGGCCTCTTCACTGCCTCCATAGACAACACGGAGAAGGTTGACGAGATTCCCGAGAGACTAGAAATATTGCGAGCTTTCTTCACGTATTCGCTATACTCCAATATTTGCAGGAGTTTGTTCGAAAAAGTAAGTTTGACGCTTTTAATAAACGTATATAGGTTTTTTAAATTTCTCAAAATGTAACATTGTCAGACTAAGCAGCCGGTATCGAACAATCCTCTGTAAAGTTCCATGCGTACATAATTTAATCTATGGGTCAATTGAATAGAGACAATTTCATGCGGTTTCAACCCTATGTTACCTATAATTATTATATTACCTATAAGCACAACCTGGTACAAACATATTAAACATATTAAAGTGCAAAATCAGATAAAGAATAGGGATATTAAAAGATATTAACTGATATTTTAAGTGTACAATTTGAGAGATGATTTAGTAAAATAATTAAAATTATGATCAAAACTGAAATCAGAATCAAAATGGATAAAAAAGTAAAGAAATTATAAGCTCGAAAAGATTAACACCTGTCTGATTCTGTTCCTTTCTTACGAAACGATTTTTTGTATTCGACGTCAACGGCGCTACAAGTTAGTGAAAGAATAAAAAAAACTGTCAAATGTACACTCGGAGCTGAGTAGCAGTGTGTGTCAGGACAAGCTGGTGTTCTCTCTGCTGCTGACGATCACGATCATGGTGAACGAGGGCACGCTGGACCAGTCCGACGTGCTGTTCCTGCTGGGCGGCGCGCAGCCGCGCCACGTGCCGCCCAACCCCGTGCAATTCCTCAGCCCGCAGGCCTGGTCCGAGTTCAACGGGTAACCGCACTCATATATATGCTATAATACCTACATATGTTTGCCTTTTACATATATACTAGCTGTCCCGCCCGGCGGTTCCACCCGCAACCCAATAGATATCGCTTGTGTGAATCTAAACTATTCAGGGTGCCACCCAAACGCATACAAAAAAAAACATTCAAATCGGTCCAGCCGTTTAGGAGTTCAGTGACATACACACGTACAGTGGAATTATATATATAAAGATATGACTGACAGATGGACTGAGTGACTCACTGACTTATATATCAACGCACAGCCGAAACTACTGTAACTGGAATCTGAAATTTGGTACAGGGGTTCCTTTTATAATGTAAGTGGGACTTACAAAGTATTTTGCGAAATTCAACCCCCAACATTAGGTGATCATTTCCTCCGAAGGGAAACGAAGGCGGGCCGCTAGTCTATTTATATGACTGTGTGCCACTATATTGTTACAACATAATACTGTCAACAAAACACTATTAGTAAGTAAGTTCGCGTTCGTTAATGGTCAACCCTGGTGTCAAAGTTTTTGGATCACTTAAAGGATTCCGACAATTTTTCGTACCCTCCGGAGCACGGCCGAGCTGCACCAATTGCAATAAGATCTCTTAGTTAAAGTACGCCAAGAGCGCCACAACCACTATTGAACACAAAAAGGCGTCGTCCAGATAAATACCAATCGATCACGACAGACTATCGACCTCAAAATGTCATGGAAAATTTATGACAATGGCGACCATATAAAGCCGGATACGACTTACGACCATACACAACATATGCGTTGGTAGAAAACCTCATATGAGCATTAAATAAAAAGCGATCCAAAAACACAAAACTTAGGTGTATTTTTAACAAGTGCAATAATAATTCAATTATTATCGAAAGGTTAAATGAAATGGAAGGTGTATTCACTGGCATATACGACCACTTCATAAAATACACGTCAAAATGGGAAGACTATTGTAATAGCACACAGCCACATTTGACACCTCTGCCCGATCCTTGGCATACCAAGCTGTCTGAATTTCAGGTAAATGGCATAATTTCAATGTTAATTATTTTCCCATTTTAACTACTTGGCCAATTTTTTAACTAAATGACTGTTTTTAGAAAATGATGGTTATGAGATGTATGCGACTGGATATGATGGTGCCTGCAGTCCAACACTTTGTCGAACGTAAGTTTAAACAGAAGAATGTACATAAATTGAATATGGACCGGAGATCACGAATTTCAGACATAAAAAAGTCAAGACAGAGTCAAACGGTAAAGATATGGTGGTGCCGAGTATTTCGAACATATGTTTGTCGGTGGGTGCGTGACACCGTGCAACGGGTACGTGCACGAACTGGGGTGTACTTTCCACGTTTAACTATTCCAAACCTTCAGTGTTGATTTTTCACTCGGTCTGCCCATTTAAAATAATGTATTTAGGCAATTTATATGTAATCTAGGCATAAAGTGCACTTAGTTATTTTACATGATATACTGTACACAACATGTAAAATAACGCCTCTAGTGGTATGTGCACTCGCCTGCCAAGACTGAGGTCCCGAGTTCAATTTCCGGGTCGAGCGAAAACATGTTTCCTACTTTTCAAACATTTGGCAAGCGTGGTGTTTAAGCCTAATCCTCCTCAGTGTACTGATATCTTCAGTGAGGTGAGAGGCCTTCACCCAGCAGTGGGACGTTACAGGCTAATACTTTACTGTTCACAACATACTATTTCCGTATGACATTTGTTCGCAACATGTAATGGGCAGGTGAGATGGGGCGCAAGTTCGTGGAGCCGCCGCTGTTCGACCTGCCGTCCTCGTACTCGGACTCGCACTGCTGCATCCCGCTGCTGTTCGTGCTGACGCCCGGCTCCGACCCCATGGGCACGCTGCTCAAGTTTGCTGATGATCAGGTAATGGACTACTGCTGCGGGGTTCCGATTTCATATCGGGCTATAATCGTCTTCATTGCAGTGATAGATAAGAAATAAAAGGCCGTTTAAGAAAAAAAAATACCTTGGCATGTAAAATAATTTATTTCTGGAATTGTTAAAGCTCTCTTGATCATCTTTCACACAAAGAACCCAAATCATAATGAGTTTATAAAACAACACCAACACACCTACTCTTACACATACATGAAACTTTGGAACACTTGTAAACGTTGCTTGTCAGGGTTTCGGCTCGTCGCGGCTGTTCTCTCTGTCGCTGGGGCAGGGCCAGGGCCCCATCGCCGTGAAGCTGATCGACGAGGGCGTGCGGAGCGGCACGTGGGTCGTGCTGCAGAACTGCCATCTCGCCAAGAGCTGGATGCCTATGCTTGAAAAGGTAAGGCTCAGTCTTAACATGGTCCTTCATTGCCAAATGCCGTCATTAAAAATACCACTCACATTATACAAGTCCTAGGAGCCAATGTGCAGAACACCACAAGCAATCTTCTTTCTGTCAACAGATATGCGAAGGGTTGAACCCCGACTCGACGCACCCCGACTTCCGGCTGTGGCTGACTTCGTACCCGGCCGACCACTTCCCCGTCTACGTGCTTCAAAACGGGGTCAAGATGACCAACGAGCCGCCGCAAGGTTCGTTCACTCACTTGGTGTAAAACTTTATCACTAGATCTTTGGAAGATGTTGGCTCGGTTACATTAAGTTCAGTCAAACAACTATCAGTGTTGTGTCAGTGTGACAATGTTAAATAAAATCAAAACTAGCCGAACGTCCTCAAAAGTTCGAGACAGTCATAATGATTTCTATCGAATACCCAATTGAAAATAACACTCCTATTTATCTTTCCCAACTGTTGTCTCCAAATTAAGGTCTGCGAGCGAACATAGCTCGTTCCTTCCAAAGCGATCCTATCAACGACCCCGAGTGGTTCGAAGGCAACAAGCAGTCCGAGTACTTCAAGAAGCTGTTGTTCGCGCTCTGTTTCTTCCACGCAGTGATTCAGGAGAGGAGGCAGTTCGGACCTATGGGCTGGAACATCAGATATGAGTTCAATGAAACGGATCTCAGGATCAGTGTGACGCAGTTATATATGTTTTTGAATGAGTATGACGTGAGTTATTTGTATCTTACTTGTTTATTCTGCATAGTATTGAAAAATAGACTATTGAACCTTTCTTAATGTCTATTTTGTACCGAACCGAAGAAGTATTGTACCGAACATCAACATCGGTTAAGTGATGTAAGCGTGAAAGCGGAACGGACATAGTTAGTTCCGTATTTATAATATAAAAAATAAGTAATAAGGGAACAAGAAGATTTCACAAAAACATTAGTCCATGTAAAAAGAATTCAGTTACTTTAGTATCATCACTTTGAAGTGAAACTTATTACAATTACGGGGAAATGGACATGCGTATATACAAACGGGGTAAAGTTCGAAGGTTCTCTCCTTTAACTTCACAGTCGGCTAGATAGTATCAAATAATGCTCTTACTTTGACACATAAATTAATGTAAACAACACAATTCTTATGTATGTCCCTCGTAACGAGCGGCGGCTACGAAGCGTAGCAAATTATAAAACGGTCTGCTACGCGCGCTACGAGCTACGAGCGTTCCTCGCATTGTTTTTCGTCAAATATTTCGTGTTCACTTGCATCCGTTGCCAATTAAAAGTTGCAACAATGTCGCGTCGACTCGCGTCGCATGTCCAACTCATACAAAACTGTTTGCTAGAAATTCAATTTTAGTTTAACAACGCCAGATTGTTTCATTGCACACTCGTGTAATTAAAAGTTTCACTCGCAGATTCCTATTCTGCTCAGTTCGTGTTTCATATGTTGGTCTGTGTCGAACTAACTAATAATTTTGGGAGTAGAAATTATATATAGTTAATTCTAAAGAATGGGTGTTTTACGTTACTGTTCTTTTTGCTTGTAGGTTCACAAACCAAATACCACAATCACTTTGCAATAACCCTGTATCAGAACAATACTGTAAACTGTAACATTGTGGCGCTCGTGGTGTAATTTAGCTGAGCGATGTTAACACATTACTATTGTTAAGCAACTTGCAGCGAGGCCCCTACTTGGATGGGTGGCTGATAGTGGTATTTCTATCTGAGCGCTACCGTGTTTCGAAAGGCATGTTAAATTGTTGGTCCTAGTTGTTTCAATCGTGTAACCATGTCGGAGGCCTTGAGGCCGTTTAAAAACTCGGACACCAAGTTTGGCCACTAACCTACTCGAACTTAGTACAGTCACGAGCGTTAATTTGGGACCCATTTCCATCAAATGTTGTTAGAACATTCATAATGCAATAAGGTCGAAACTTTAGTTTGATAGAAACGTAAAGTTATCGATGGTAAACAATATGACATTGATATTACGATAAAATATTAGCTCTAAATAGCGTAAGTTTGCTACACGATATTCAACCTTAGGTGGGTCCCAAATTGTACACGATATTCAACCTTAGGTGGGTCCCAAATTAATGCTTGTGACTGTACAATGAAACATTTCCAATAGGACGTCCAATTCGTGGCCCTCCGCTACTTGACGGGCGAGTGTAACTACGGCGGCCGCGTCACCGATGACTGGGACCGACGCTGCCTCAACACCATTCTCTTTAAGTTCTACAACCCCAAGAGTATCTTCGACGCCAAATACGATCTAGATGATACAGGTAAGAGTCTATGGTGTATTTTCTGTTGAACCCTTTAGCACTTTCTAAGTTTGTTAAATTTTAAAATTATCATTGATATCTTAGTAGACATGTATATTTAGGATTTCATATGCCACGTGTGGTAATTTTTTTGCCGACTAAAAAATAAAAAATAAATAATAATAACAGAGATAAATCATTACCATAAAATGTCCAATAACTTCTTTTCTGTATCACTTTCATATACAATGCTTCATATCACTTTATTCATAACAAAGCGTGATACAATGTACATAACTCATGTCTATAATTAAACTGAGGGAACACGGAAAGACGGCCCCGTAAGCCATTTCATGTTTCAAAAGCTCCCACAGCACAACGGACCAAATAATTAGCAACAAAGTTCAATAGTTGTTACGGCGTCTACACATTACATAGATTCAATACAAACCACATACGAGCATGTAGTGTGGTTTCGAACCTCCCACCTCAGACCAAATAAAAATATCAGACCGAGCATTGCAAACAATACGGTGATGCATGTAAAATTCCATTCCACGCCTAAAGCATTATGCAAACATAGGTTGCTACACACGTGTTTGGTGGAATCGCCAGTATTTGTTGAAGCGGCTAAGCTGACCAGAAGCAATTACTAACTATTGTTTGGTTCGGTTTAGCCTTCCGCCAAGACCCAAACACAAGTTTGGTTTATTTCACTTTATTGTGTAAACAAAGATGATTCTTTAGTGGACTTAGGATTGGTCTACCTAGGCGATATCACATGTTAAGAATGTGGAATTTGAATAATAAAATATTAATATGTTTAAACTCCAAGTATTTATAACCAAATTACGTCTTAAATTGTTTACTGAGTTATTGGTGCACATTTTTTTATAAGGTTCACTTGGCTATTGACAGTGCTCCGTCTGAACTTTTAATCTGATCTGAGTATATGAGGAGAATTCATTACGCCACATAATGTAACCTTTGTGTCGTCTGATTAAATTGTATGTAGAGAGGAATTTCGCTAACATTGTTTATGGTAATTATAGCCGCTAACTCGCGTCTTGTGTCGTCTCGAATCACTTATATCATTTATATACTTGAATGGGTTTTCTTTTGTCTTTGAAGATTGTTTTTTGTCTAATTGCTTTTGTATACTAACGAGTCATTAGTCACAATTTTGTCTCCTTTAATGTACAAAAATAACCTTTGATATACGGTAAATTTCTGTATCCACTTATGACTTCATTTTAGTTTAGTGTTCCTGTACCGGAGTTAGTCACTGGCCTACACAAACTTACTTATTTTCGTTATCAATTATCACGATACTAATGCCGAATAGATACTTTCCGAAAAGATATGATTATTCAAATAAGATATTGAGGCAGAGTATAAAAACAAAGCGGACAGACGGCGTTAGCTAGTAATTACAACTAGAACTATGTCACGCTCGGACCGGATACTAACATTGTTATCTCCGCTGTCGTTGTACAATTTATTTATTCCAATGTATTGTTAGAGTGGCGTTTCCTTTACTATCTCAAATCACTTTGATGGTAGATTTATAGTTTTTTGATTCGGTTTTATCTTAACTTTGATGAATTGGCGAATACCTACTTAATTCTCAAAATATAATTACAATGCATTCAACTCGTCAAAATATAATTATAGATTTATCTATGTTGTTATTTTCTCTTTTTTCATAGCATTTTTTGGTACCTTCATTTGAAAACTTCACACTTTTTCCTCATTGTACTGATATCTTCTGTGAGATGAGAGGCCTTTGCCCAGCAGTGGGACATTACAGGCTCATACTTTACTTTACTATTTGAGAACCCCCAAAACCTACCTCCACCCAACACCTCCGACCGCCAGGCCTGTACTACATCCCGAACGTGAAGGAGCACGCGGACTTCATCTCGTACGCGCGCTCGCTGCCCGTGGCGACGCCGCCGGGCGTGTTCGGCTTCCACCCCAACGCAGACATCACCAAGCACTTCAGGGAATCTGAGGAGTTGCTCAACACCGCTATACTTACGCAGGTAATGTGCCGGTACAAGTGCCGTATTGTGGGGATTGAAAAGCGTAACAGTGTGTTTCCGTTGCAACGCGGCGGAGCCCGATTTACCAATCACAGCGCATTGGGATTACTAAAATCTTTTCGTAATGCATTGTGATTGGTCAGTTGAGCCCTACACAGCTCCACTCCGCTTCAATGGAAACGTACCCTTATATGTTACATTAGTTAGGTAGAAGTATTTTCTTATTGAAGAGAAGCATTGATAGATATTTCTTCATTTACAAATAGATTATAGGAGTACTGGTTACATTGTTATAATTATCTATCCTAATTATAATCAAGTCAATTTGTTGTAATAGTATTTCATGTAATTTTGTTTCATCCATCACAATTTGGACTTCAGGATCGTTTGGTAAGACAGCATTTTTTTTACCTATACTTTATTATGTATGTTAATATACATGTTCATTAAATATATATTTAATTTTTTCATGACAAATAAGGATCTTTGGCGAATACATGCGGTAAGTCGAAATTATGAAAGCGTTTGGCAATGTCCGTCGTTGGTATATTTTATTCGTTCCATTTACATTTTCTTATGCTTAAAGTTTGTTTCTTTTGTTAAACGTGCTTTTAAACACATTTGTGGTGGTTAGTAAATCACTGGATTTTCAGTAATGGCGTGTCTTTCTTTTACATCTTTTAATGAACCTTTTTTTCATAACTGCTAAGTATTTTTCCTTTTTTGTGGAAAAGGGTAATGTGCCTGGAGGCTTACGTTTAATATTAAATCTTACTTCATTACTGTCTTTACGCTTCGCATGAATATCGTAATTAACCTAAATGGTGGTGGCAATCTTATATATAAAATTCTCGTGTCACAGTGTTCGTTCGCGTACTCCTCCGAAACGGCTTGACCGATTCTCATGAAATTTTGTGAGCATATTGAGTAGGTCTGAGAATCGGCCAACATCTATTTTTCATCCCGAAATTCCCGCGGGAACGGGTACAACGCGGGTGAAACCGCGGGGCGCAGCTAGTATATTTATATAATTTGACAGTTTAAACGCCAACTTGGTCGTGAAATCAAACCCTACTAACATTCGCACTAGGCACTCAGGATCCGTACTGAAGTTGGTGTCAACTGAATGATAAGCTCTGGTGTCCAAATTGAGTTGTGTCCTTAGAATAATCGAAACGTTGTTGTATGAACACTATTGTGCACATTTTAATTTTGCTATGTTATCCTTTTTACCTAAAATTGGTTAACACCAACTTAACTCCTTATAGCAGACACTAATTTTAGTCAAAGACGTTCGTTAATCCACAACTTAATTATTGGACGTAATTTTTCATACATTACATCTCAAGATCAGTCATTAAATGTCTACTAAGGAAGCGTTTGACGTCTCTGAGTACGAACATTAGTAGGTACCTAACTTCTTATTCAAGTACTACATACTACACAACTACGTATAGGACACGATGGCCGCGGGCGGAGCGGGCGCTACTCCCGAACAGCAAGCGATGGCGATCGCCGAGGACGTGCTGAAGCGCCTGCCCGCCACCATCCTGTCGGGGCCGTCTCACGAAGGAGACATCAAGCCTGCTGACATGACGCCCATGTCCATAGTGGTGATACAGGAGGCCGCACGATACGACCGGCTGGTCAGCGTTATACGGACTAGCTCGAGGGCCGTTATTGGAGCTGTGCAAGGTTATTGTATAGGACTTATAAAGCTTACTGATTTACGTTTTTACCGGCACTTTCATCAATGATAGTATCTGCTAAAGGACTATGCCAATATCCACTATTTAAACTATCACGATATGATCACATTGTAAACACTAATCTAGACGACCGAAACGTTGAGGTATGCATTAAGACGACGTGTGAACACGCTCATCGCGTTTGTGAGGGGTGAGGTATCTTCCCCCCGCGCTTTATGTTCGCGGACCTGTCACTTTTATAAATTTATGTTACTGGAAATCTAATAAGGGTCCCCGTACACTTGATCGGCTATCGGTATTGTCTTTTACAGATACCAATTTATTTTTCATCAGTATGAATGAGTTGTTGTTGAATGTTATCGGTAATATCGGTATTGTTATCTTAGCGCAGTCGGGGCAGACATTTAAATAAAAAAAAATCCAGGGAGCGATTTATTTTTTAAACGTCAGGGGGGGGGGGGTGGTTGGGAGTATAAATCTCGATTTTCGAACTAATCCCGGTAGAGGGTTCGCCGCCATCTTGTTTTAAAGTTAAATTTTTTCGTAAAATTTAATAAAAATTTTACGCTAGGATAAACTTGGTAGTATAACACTGCAAATATTGATCCTAGCGTAAAAATGATAATGGCCAAACTTGTGGAAAATTAAATTTCCAACAACTTTCGATAGGACCATTTTTGCTCTAAAGTTGAAAATTAACGAGTTATTTCAGAAAAACTAAAAAAAATAACTTTTAAACAAGATGGCGGCGAACCCTCTGGTTCGTCTTCTTGTTCATCTTGTTTTAAAGTTAAATTTGTTGAGAATTCATTGAATTTGTTAAGAAGGCATTGTATTTGTTGAGAATTCTGCATTACTATACCATGTTTCAAAATCCCAGATCAATTATGTAAACAAAGTTATGTCAAGACTTGACACTGTCAATGTAGGAGGTCAGATGTGTCGAACCTTCGGGTAATTTCATTTAAAAATATTGTTGCCCAGCAGTGGGACAAACCTGTTTTCCTTGGTCACGGTATCACGCGTGAATGGCTGGACCGATTTCATTAATTCTTTTTTTGTTGTATTTGTTATTATTAGGAGAAGGTTCTTACGGAAAAAAATATTAAGAAAATCTCTCAGAAATATTGAAAAATATACATTTAATTTTGCATATTTAAAAAAAAACGCGTAACGAATGTCAATGTCATTCACTAAGGCGGTACGAAGTTCGCCGGGTCAGCTACACGGATTTTATGTGCGCCGGACTTTTTGCGCGTTGTGTGCGTTACTGCATATAATTACATAGGTTCTATTTTCACAGACTAAAAAGTGCGTCACGGATAGTCTGTCGTCTGCGCTGCACCTAAGATATTATTTGCGATGTTCGTACAGAGCGAGCGTGCGCGACGAAGCAGTACGTGTCTACTCCCAACAAGGCCCCGCGGCCGACTGAGTGACTAGAGCACCGTCAACGCGAGCGCTATAATTATGTTTTATTTCATTGAATAAACTAACTTCAATTTAGAGAAAAACCATCTGTACTACCATATGGGATTTGATGTAAGGTTTATGAAAATATAAATTTTGTACTTGTTTTTTCTTTACAATCGCCGTGAAACTGTAAAATTTCAATAAAATGTCGATTTTTTACGATTTTCACGATTTTTTTCTATCGAGGCAAATCACTCTAATCGTGTTTCGAAGTGTATAACAATACAAAGCATATTTTTACCTTTACGACAGTAGGAATATCATTCCATAAATTTTAGCGGTTGATATCCAAAAACTGTTTCTAACACAACTCTTTCGCGATGTTTTACGCTTCTGGTCTTACCACTTCGTCTTAACCGCCTTATTCATAAACGATATTTAACTTAAACAGTGTTTTAAAATGTTTTGTCTCTTACGCTCTTTGGCAAATAGCGTATGTTGGAAAGGGACAAAACTTTTGATAGCTAAAGTGATGTTTCTAAGCGTTTATGAATAAGGCACTTTATGTTTTATTCGCGATTAAGTCCCGTCTAGATTAGTGTTACAATGTGCACATATCCGTTTGATAGTGCTATAACATCTTCTAAACTGTACTATGTCCCTTTAGTCTGAAGTATGGTCTGTCGGAGTCCTGTACATGGCCCACTGTCCTATCAAGATTAACCTTTGTGTCGGTAAAAACTTATGAAAAATATCTGCTACACCGGTATTTTGCCAATATTAATATTAGCAGCGTTAATTTCATGATTAAACATTTAAGATACTTTGTTTACATGTACATTGTGAGTACTTACCAAATATTTATCACAAAACCTACCCTACACGAGCTCAAATTCAATTATTTATATTACAATCGGATGATTACAATCATTTGTAATATGGTGAATTTGTATAATGAATGCACTGGTCGCGGCAGGCGTGAGTGTGCTGACGGACGTGACGGAGGAGGTGCTGACGAGCATGGTGCGCGGGCGCATCCCCGCGCTGTGGGCCGGCAAGAGCTACCCCTCGCTCAAGCCGTTCGCCGCCTACTACAGCGACCTCTTGGCTAGGCTGTCCTTTTTACAGGTATAATTATGTACTTAGAAAAAGTGTTGTTTGGTCTAAAATCCAAAGGAATGTCCGATAAATACATATATTCATTTCAAATACATAACGGGCAAAAATAGGGATGATAAAACTTCTCTCTTCACTTTTCTCTTTCAGTTATTATTTTCTAAAAACCACAGTACTTAGAAAGGTAAACTGATAACTGAAACAGATTTGTGAAATCTAAGTTGTACTCCTTCATCATCTTCATCATGGTATTGCCATATATATCTGAGTATGATCCTTTGTCAGATTTCCCATAGATTACATTTCCTAACATGTTCCGTAGCAATGGCACACAGGCGGCCCGCCGATAGTGTTCTGGTTGTCTGGCTTCTACTTCCCGCAAGCGTTCTTGACGGCGGCCCAGCAGAGCTACGCCAGGAAATACAAGATACCCATCGATCAGCTCGCCTTCCATTATGAGGTAACACTTTTTTGATCGGGTTTCGTGTCAAGCATATTTTTTTGTCTTCATCCGGAGTAAAATAATCAATTTCATTTTAAGCATGTATGAAGGTCTGATTTTTTTTAATACCTCATCTTGTTTTGGATTATTTATCAACAGCCGTGGTCACTCAAAGCACATTAGAGTATGGACCAAGAGCCCGCGAACCCCAGACCTTCGTTATTTTATAAAAGCTGAAAGTTTGTCAGCGCATGCTCCCACACACAGGTAAGAACGATGGACTATTATGAAGTTTGGGTTATGGTGGCTTTGGCAGGTATACGGTACTAAATGTCAATGGTCGAAAACACCAAGTTGGCCATCGATTTCGATATCACCGTCAAAGGGTGACTTGTACAACTCCTCAAGAGCTTTCAAATGACATAGGTCATGTCACTGTTGAGCATTAGGATCAGCGTCCATGGCATAGGCCAACTCCAATCTTCGGTGGTCGAAAACACCAAGTTGGCCGTCGATTTCGATGTCACCGTCAAAGGGTGACTTGTACAACTTGTCAAGAGCTTTCAAATGACATAGGTCATGTCACTTAGGATCAGCGTCCATAGCATAGGTCAACTCCAATCTTCAATGGTCGAAAACACCAAGTTGGCCGTCGATTTCGATATCACCGTCAAAGGGTGACTTATACAACTTGTCAAGAGCTTTCAAATGATATAGGTCATGTCACTGTTGAGCATTAGGATCAGCGTCCATAGCATAGGTCAACTCCAATCTTCAATGGTCGAAAACACCAAGTTGGCCGTCGATTTCGATATCACCGTCAAAGGGTGACTTGTACAACTCTTCAAGAGCTTTCAAATGACATATGTCATGTCACAAATGACACTTAATTATTTGATGAATTTAGATCGGTATTTTACACACCTTTAGTACCGTATACCTGCCAAAGCCACCATAACCCAAACTTCATAATAGTCCATCGTTCTTACCTGTGTGTGGGAGCATGCGCTGACAAACTTTCAGCTTTTATAAAATGACGAAAGTCTGGGGTTCACGGGCTCTAGGTCTAGTACTTTAAGTAATGGAATCAATTTCATGCCATGGTTAGCTATTTTTTTCTGTATTCAAAATACATCTACTAAATGGCGCCTGAATCGCAAATTGGCAATCTCCTTTGCCACAAAATACTACCTTACATATAATCACCTTGTTATTGTACTACATATATAGTGTTGAATGTGTGTAGGTCCAACAACAATTCGAGCTATTGGAGCGTCCGCCTGAAGGCGTGTACATCTCCGGGCTGTTCATGGAGGGGGCGCGGTGGAACATCGAACTGCAGTACATCGACGAGTCGTTTCCCAAGATACTTTATGACGAATTCCCGCCGGTAAGCAGCCTACTGATTATATAGGGACTTAGCTCTTATTGAATCAGCCTTTGAAGGGAAATAATCGGCCAGTTTATATTTTGTAGATCGTTAACCGTATTAACCTTAACCGACCAAACCCTCAAACCTTGAGACGTAGATCATTGAAGGCACTAGATTAGTGGAATTTCATTAATGGACTCGCTATTCGACTCGTTCCAAATGTATGGAACTTATGTCAATATAAAACTTTGTTAAACGAATCATAAATTTTGATTGGTGTCAAGCCATTACCATTTGTCTATATGGGTAGATACAAACTTGCCACCTATAGAGGCAGATACGAACACTTGTTTGTTCACTCTTTAACTGAACGAAAGAGCGAGCGAGCAAGTGCCGTAACTGATAAGCTAACAGTCCCAACCGCGTATCACACCTACTCGCAAGTACCCTGGTCGTGCCTACTGGGAACTCCCAACTCGTATGCAGGTGTGGCTGATCCCCCTGAAGCGCGACGACATCCCGCAAGACGTGTTCTACAACTGCCCGCTGTACAAGACGGGCGAGCGGCGCGGCACGCTGTCCACCACGGGCCACTCCACCAACTACATCCTGTTCATGAGGCTCAACACGGCCGCGCAGCCCGACCACTGGATCATGCGCGGCGTCGCCCTGCTCACGCAGCTGCCCTTCTAGGGGCATTCCGACACCTACCACGATACAATATATCTTCTATATTTTATACCTGGAACATCTTAGGAGCTGTGGATGCTCAGACAGGTACCCTTTTAGAAGACTACGTATTTTATAGAAAATAATATATATTCTATGCACACAAGTACCTTCTTAGATGAGATACAGATTTTATAGAGAACATCGTTGGCGCTGCTCACACGGCTACTTTATGAATCTATATTCTAGAATATACTATGTTTTATACAGAAAGATGCATTAGGTAGTGTATACTCAAATTTTCCAGCCGGAGACGACTACTCCTAAAGAGGAAAAAAAGTTTAGTGATAATTTAAGAATGAAATAAAAATCACTAAACCTCTTTCCTCTTCAGGAGCAATCGTCTTCGGATGGAAAATTGACGACATTGGTCCACATTTTGGGACAAGTAAGAAAAAATAGAAATATATGTAGGTGGATGCAATTCAGATTTACACAGCTGCCCTTCTAGGGGAATGCTAACGTTTTTATTAGAATATTTTTAATGATGTAGGTGGATTAGGAGTAAAGCGATGCTTGATATGATTGGTGGACTACGCTACGCTTGATGGCGTGGTATAGTATTCTGGTGAATAGGCTAGAAGTAGGAAGTTTTTTAGCTGTAGATGGATGATTATGTTGATTTATTTATTTATTTGGTAGTATGTTATGAGGAATGAATAGATTAAGATGGTTAGGACTACTTATTGTTTCGTTTGTGTGTCCGAGGCTTGAGAGAGAGAGCTTGGTATGGCTTTGAATACTTTCACACTATTTTTGATTCTAGAATGTTTTCGATATTTTGCCGCAAAGACTTAAAAGCTTTAAACGTCTTCTTACCTTTTTACAATTTACTTATTGTGTCAATCATGGATTTAATATTTTTGATGTTTGGAGTTGACTTAAAGAATTGTCACCACATTTAGTCCTGTGATGAGTTAGTTATTTATTTAGCTTTATTTAATTTTTCATTAATTATGTTACCTAAGCTGTCTTTAGTTTTAATTTTCTTTCTAACTAGATTTGAAATATTATAAAATAAAGTATAATATAAAAATAATGTAGCATTTAGTTTTACTATTCCTTTGATATTTTCCCAAATGCCCGACGTTAATTATCATTGCCTACATATTACTCAGGT
Organism: Cyclophora punctaria; assembly: GCA_951394245.1. Classification (NCBI taxonomy): domain Eukaryota; kingdom Metazoa; phylum Arthropoda; class Insecta; order Lepidoptera; family Geometridae; genus Cyclophora; species Cyclophora punctaria. The sequence continues at coordinate 9,252,855 of OX596170.1, read as the reverse complement.
ATACTTTGAGTAAAGGAAATCGTAAAAATTGTAAACCTTTGTGACTCGAATAGTACCGGAGATGAGATCCAAATTAAATTCCCGGCACCTACTCTTGGAACCCCACTGTCTCGCGAGGTAACTCAAATAGCAAAGTTTGCGAACTCGAGGAAATCTGATCGTTATTACAAAATTCTTTGTTGTTGAGAGCTGTTATATCACGGGTCCGTCATACACGCGGTGGTCGTAAACGATGGCGGGTGAAAATGGAAGTTTGTGAAACGCGAAGGGGGTCAATGTCATCGTTAGCATGTGGCGCGGGAGCGGCGGGCACTCGGTCTGGCGCGTCGCCCGGCAACCCGAGACCCGCGATATTGATCTGCGCCCGCCCCGCGCCGCCCGCAGCCTCCCGCCCCCGCCCGCCCCGCCGCCCCGCCGCCCCGCCACCCGCAGCCTCCACCCCCACACCAAATACTTATTACATTTCGCACTACATACACCACTCCACGTAATCCGATGAAAAAAGTGCTTATGATTTTTAACAAACCTCACTGCGTTGCTTGCTCGGTATTCTATAATAACTATTCGTTTTCAGTTTATTATGTGACTAAGGTAGTTATTTTATTTTAGGTATATTATAAATATACAAATGTATACATTTATAGGATCCATTTCTGTACCTGCTAAGCTTACTAACATTCTTGGTATGAACTCAAACTAAGCGTATCAAATCAGTATTATTAGTCAAAGTGAAGCGAGCATAATCAAAGCAAGACTCGAGAATATATTGAATTAGCTGGTAGTGAAGGAGCTCCGGTATGCTCTCGGTGTGCGATCGGAATGTGCCGCGCGACCGGATGCCGGATGCTGTTTAATTTATCGAACTACACTCCGCCGCACATCTACGTGCTTCTTGCGTTAATACCCGTCCCCACACAGAATGACTTCACTATACGTACTACGTACTCATACAAACATAATATATTTTTCTATTTACCATCACTCTTTCTCGCTTCTTTCCACTCCATTTAAACTATCTTTCCTGTTCCATCATTGGAAAAAGCTTTATAAAGTATGATTTAAAAAGGAAAGTCGGTGTTATCTTATTTTGTTTCATGAGCGAGTCCCGGGCAAAGCTGGACGTTTCTTATTTAGTTTTTTGTACTTTTTGCCTATGATTTATTTCCGGATCTCGCCTTCTGCCTCCCACCTCCCTCCTCCCCACATAATATAAGTACCAAATGTTAACGCTCACACAGTTCACGTGTCTAATTTATAATAAGACATCTATAGACAGCACCTGATCCTCTGGAACCATGACAACGAATAAATCCTTCTAAAGGGCCCTCCTCCGCGAAAAGCTTCTGGAAAGAGGTTCCAAACAAAACACTTAGAACGCTCAACTATTCCACTTCAAATGGAAACTAAAGTTATCTAAGTAGAATAGGCAGTAGGTTGTTTGAGATTTCGCGATTTATCAGTAACAATTGAGCGATGATTACTTTGTTTGACGTTATGCCACCAACCGCGATGTTCTGCGCCCTCGTCGCGAGAATAATGAGATGTGTCAACAACATGCCGAACACGCCGATACGTCGCTCTTTGTTACAAAGCTTTTGTCAGACTACGTTTTTAATTTTCACAGCAGCATTGAAAGTTAAATATAATGAAATGAAAATTGTCAACTTCAGCCTCTGTTAGTAGCAACGGTGAAGTATTAAAATGCGGGCGCATCGTGCATTATCGTCATCATGGGGAGTTGGTGACGTATTTTAACTTTCCTTTAATTTTTTTAATGGGGGTGAACTGGTAGGTACTGAAAGTATGATGTTCGTAAAAGCTTTATCTCTCAGCAATGAGAATTTAATTAAAAGGCAGCTCTCAGCAGCGGGTCGGCTGGAGCCGCCGCGCCACTCGGCCGTCTGTCAAGTGCCCTGTTTGTCCGTGCTTGCATACACTTGCCGGAAAAACTGACTCCCGCTCTCGACATCCGCAACCTCTGTTAATTAAATGATAAATACGCCGCTTAGGCTTTTACACCTTTTAAAAAGCTATTTCCTTGTATTTATTTATTTTTGGAAAGCTTTCAAAATGGCTATTCATCACTCTTTATAAAGTCTATAATTATACATTAACCGTGGACATAAGATTCAGAGGGTTAGGTTAGAAATATATTAAGGTAAAGTAAGGTTTTTCTGAAAAAGATGGCTGACCGAGGTTCCACATGTGTTCAATAGGTAGTTTAGCGAACGTTTCGGATAGCGGTCGATGTTTCCACTTTTAATGTGTACAATGTAGCCGGACCGAATTATTTCACGGTGCCTCCCTCATCCGCTAGTCCAAACAAAGCTCCCTCCAATTGCAAATAAATATTGCTTTTTAACGCGCCATAACAGTTTGCGGTCTGTCTGACGTTATTAAAAAGCTCATTCAGTCCGATAATCAGATTTAAATGTGGCTCAGATATTATTTACGCGGCTTTTCATATCGAAATTAATTACATTTGGTCGTGTAATTAAAATTTGGTACAGGTTTTAATACATGAGATGGACGTGTAATTATGCCTCGCTGAATGATTATTGTTTGTTGAAAATGCAAATTACGCACTAGATTTTCGAAAATAAAACAAAGAGATAAATTGTTCAAAGCAAATTCTAAGAATAATAAGCATTAAATAACGACGGCGGTATGTTTACGATACAATGACTCCGCAATATTACATTTTATCAGATAGCAATTGTTGTGTCGAAATTGTTATAAATCAAGACGTAACAAATGTAATACATTTATATTACGCATTGTTCAATATATTGGAGAAACCATAAACTCTGTCGGCTAACATTAGTAGAGAAGGTAAGTAGAGTTAGTAAGTACTCTCTCTCTAATAAACTATCTTATCTAAAGCAACGGTAGAGTTCTAACGACTAACTGGACTCTACTACAAGTAATAAACCATATTATTATTACAATTATTTAACTTATTGTACCACTTGAAATATCACAATTTTAACTTGAAGATTAGAATTATCACGTTTTTAAAATTTACCCGTTCTGTGCAATCGTGCTTCCGAGAGCCCGTTAAATTCTCGGTCCCGGTTGTTTCAATCGTCCGACCATGCCGGAGGCCTTTAGGTGATCTAAAAACTCCGAAGCCAGGGTTGACCACTAACGTACTCGTATTTGCTTACCGTTCTAAAATGGCTTCGATACTAGGATACTGGGTTCAGTAACTAAACTTCACGGGTCCTCGAAATCAATACTACAAATTGCAAGTCAGACTTAGTACGCAGGCTAGTTATAATGTAAGTAAATGATTATATAACCGTGCGTCGAACTTATCAAAGTACATAGAACTAATACTTAGTATTTTTGTCGAGTTCGCAATAGAATCCGATGGTGAGTAGGAGGAGCAAGTTTGCCGAGTTGGCAGTTTACTAGATAGCATCTGTGAACTTATAACTAGCGACTTGTTTGCTTCCACCTCGCCGGCTCTAATTAGCTCTACTTCATAAAACAAATATTAACTCTAGTTCTTCACTTCTTTCAAATACATATAAAAAATAAAATTATTATTTAGCAGCCAGTAGTAACCCTAAGCTAGTATTTTTGGTTGTTAGGTAAGATGTACAATGTTAAGCGTTCACGCTCGCCGTGCAAATTCAAAACATTTCCAAAGTTATTATTCTTTTCTCTGTTGTTTACAACTATGGTTAATATAGGGAGAGAAGCGGGTGTTGCTTCCCACACATCTGAGTTTCGTACAGTACAAAATACTGAGAATTATAACCATCCCCTTGGGAAAGTTTGTAGGTAGGTGCGTTAACGATTTCCACCTCGTTGATTTTTAACACTTGATGAGCCGGTGTGCCGGTGATGAAACAATGCTCTTTGATCCCTCGTCGCATTGTACGTGCGCCTTCATCATCAGTACGTGTGAATCATTGTTTAATTGAGGGGTGGTGCGGGCGGGCGCGGAGAGGGGGCCATCGATCGTCTCGGGTCGCCATGACGACGCGCCGCCCCCGCACGCCTCCGCCCCGATTCATTTGTAATCATTTGTTTCGCGGCCGTCGAATAATGGAGCTCGTCAAACGGCGCGAATTTGATAAATTAATGCTCTACAGCATTCGATACAATTGTATCATTTATCAATAAATTATGAGGGTGCATACATAGAAGTTTATTAAGTATACAAGTAGGTGCAAATTACGTGCTTACAGAAAAAGTTTCATTTCATGAACCGATGCTTGCACTTCACATTTAGAAATGATATAGAATAGAAAGCCAGTTAGGTATATAGGTATCTACATTGTACGTACAAATCTGCAAAATATACAAACACTGCTTACGTAGCTTTTCATTTAATTTTACGTAAAAATACTTTTCTTTGCAAGTGTCTCAGTAAGCTAAGGGGATAAAGCGCGTTCATAAATCTGTTCCATTCATGTTCGGATCGATATAATAATCCTATTGAAAGCGTCATGTTCAACAAGATCTGCCCTCATTAAGTTGTCTAACAAGAGATTTAAGACAAATCTAAAGCGAATCTATTGAAGCGTTTTGACGTCAATTTTGTAATTTGAAGCCATATAGAGAATAAATTTGAGAACCTTTGCTAAACATCACTTTACCACTCAGTACTCTTATCTACTCTTGTGACTTTACGATTTAACTTTATAACGTTTGTAAAGATACCAGTACAGGTTTTATAGTTCTCTAAGCGATGTCCTTAACTTCGTCCCCGTTTTCTCGACCTAATTACTAACAACCTACCCCTATTTTACTTCCTAAGAAGTTCATTAGAGTATAATATAAACTATCCTCTTAAGCTCGGGTACTTAGCTATCCCATCTCACTATAAAACATCAAAAAACCTAAACTCAATTCAGTCTTATAATTTGAGATGTTGTTTAACTTTATAAATTAAAAAATATAAAAAGGAAAATGAAACAAAGGGCCGTCCAATTATTCTGCCGATAGGGAACAACAAAAGAGCTATGGAGTATAAAACATGGTATAAATTGGAGCGAACGTGGAGAGAGCCGACGTCGAGCAAGTGTCGGGTTTTCTCAAATAATTTTAATAGATGTCCGGGAGGGCCGCGGGCGGCGCCCACGCGGGGAGGGGTGCCAAATGAGATTTCCTTTGAGCGAGCGCCGCTGACCGCGACACCCTGCCTCTTTGAATCCTCTCCCACATACAACATGCAACTTCTCTTATATAATAGTGCTCGCTCGACTCCGCACTTACCTCATTAATATTCCTTTAACATACACACTGGATGTAGCCAAGTAAAACACACAGTCATAACTACACAACACACGTACCAATATCTTTGCCTTATTACTCGTCGTAGAAAATACAGTTGGCGTTATCCTTATAGAATAATGGTTTAAAAATGAGAAAAATTGCTAAGTACCAAATTATTATAGTAAACGAAAATCCTTCAAGGAATACAAGCACCTAAAGGGCAAAAATCTCTTTCAACCCACGTTTTACTCTTAATGAAATATTCACACATAAAAAATTAAAGAGAACCCTTTTGAGTGATGCTCGGAGATATAATATTATGACATGAACAAAATGAAAAATATAAAGAAAAGCCGGCCGATGTTCTGCTGAAAAAACAGGCGGCCTTGTTCTAGTACGTCCTCTTGATTTTAATTTAATCGTAAAACAAAATGAGTGCGCGCCAGGGGCTCTGTGAAGGAACTCGTAGCAAATGCCTGCGATGAATTGGCGTTCCGCATTATAGCCGAGATGTTGGCTATTACTTCGCTTTGAGTAGATACCCTTGGGCTGTTCTCCATACAATCAAGGCTTGTAGGACTTAGGCGCATGTTTAGATCGTGTCTAAATATGCAAGTCATTACTACATACCTATTACCATTCGATTTTGCAATTAAAGTAAAAGAAGTTGAATTATATTCATGTTAGTGTCTTGTTACTGTGTTTAAAGTGATGCTTTCTTCAACGCGGTGGGTCAGCGTCGCGGGCTCGGTGCTTTGCTTTGCTATAAACTTGTTCTATATCCTCGGGTGGGTCAACCGCACGCTTACTGACCGCGCTGACAATAAGCGTCTCTGCAAAACCACACACGATGAATACACGAATTTGAATTACGAATCTATCTCCAAATCTCAAACGTGTTCTAATGTGTGCATATCGTTGGTAAGCAAACTCTACCTCGTTTATTTTCAATTTAGAATATTCCCGCAGTATGTTGAGGAAACCTCTCTGATTTAGCTAAAAGCTCTCCTCCACAAGGGTGCTTATGTTTCATGCAAACTAACGCGAACGTACTGATCCATATTGTACGAGACGCTTCAAAATATTGTTACATAACTATTCTCTTCTCTTACAGTGAATATTTAGCATTAGCTATTTTACAGGGGGTTTTCTTATTTTAAGGTGAAAATAAAGTCCTTGCACTGCACAGTGATATCAATTGGTAATAAACATCAGTAGACATCCTTAATAGACATGTTCCGAAAGCACCTTACCCTAAAATACGCACCTCATTATCGCGTAATAAACATTGCCGTTTCGTCTAATGAAAAAATAATTTCATTAAGCGGGTAACATACAATAGTGTTATCACAATCAGGGTTCCCCGGACGCTATTTACTGGGAGCCGCCGGCTTACGCAACGTGCTATTGATCCCCCTCGTGGCCCCTTGTGTGATCGGGAGAGCCATTAGAGGCTGTATCGAGGGGCCTCAATCACAACGGATGTCCGTCACGTACCGTGCTGGCCATCGGGCGCCGCCGCCGCTACCGGCCTTTTCATACCCACATATAATGTACTACATACGGAGCTTTGTCTCAATAATGGATATTGAAATTAGTATATGCATCTACATCTCACACAACTAGATGATTATTACTCAGCAGATTGCTTTGTAATTAAATCTAACTGTCGCATACCTATAAATGGATCTACATTAAGGATTTCAACAATAACAAGCTATGTCATCACAAATACGGACTTAAAATTGCGAGCTCTGAATTATTTCGCTCATGTTACTTCACAACAAAAGATGAAAACTGCAAGCTGGATTGCAAATTTTACGGTGGCTTACTCTCGTGTGTTAGACGAAAGTTATGTAGTCGGGAAGTCGATCCGCAGGCTTAACCAGGGAGTTAGAGGCTCGCAAAGCCCACCCTGGCAAGTTACAGCAGTTTTATATTACGTTAGACTTACGAGCCACCTGACACTACGCCACTGGACTACAAAGAAGATATTATTATGTCAACGTACTAACATATATTTCTGTGACTCTAGACTATTCAGTATCATCTTTGAAATAAGAATACGATCTTCGGAAATGAGTATTTCACATTTCTTTTAAAAGACGGATCCCTTTTATTCATGAAGGTTTTGTAACCTTCATCCGCTTATTACTACGAGAAAGTACTCTTTCAAATTGTGATAATTTTAGTATGTATAAGCGAACCGACTCAGGATGAGCTTCCTAAATCGTTATCCAATTCTTTGATTTCCCTCTCATCAGTAAAATTCCTTTAGAAAGACTTATGTTTTATTTATCTCTACGTTATCCACGGACAGCCTTAATTAATACAAGGTAAGCCCGCGCCGTCGGTTCAATTAATTAAAAGCTTTTGGAGCCAATATCATCTGTCCATCTGGTGTTTTTTAAGTCCAGGTTTAGCCAGCAAACCCCTACACTACAGGGTACATACATTTAGTCTGTACGTTTATTAACAAGCAAGCCTCCGCTATATTAAACTTCTATTTCCATCGAAGCCAACTCGCTCGAAATGCACCGATCAATGTTGCAGAGAACGGTTTTGCAAACACCAGACTGCTTAAAAATACACACACCAAAATTATTCCTAGTGGTTCTATTTGCTGGATTTTTCAGTAAGTTTGCTTTAAACTTTGAAATGAGATGCAATGTTTTGGCTGAATCCGGTGGGTGTATTTAATTTGTTTTCCGTTTTGTCAGTGGCCATGATAATACATGCACATCTTTATTATTTTAAATTATACGTTAATTATGTGTGGCTGACTGAATGGTTTGTTGTGTGTTAGTATTTTTGCTTTATAGGAAGGGTCATCATGATTATCGTCCATACTCATACTATTATTATATACGTCTCAGAATAACCGAGATACTTCGGCTTTTATAACGTAAATAAAAAATCTTACGGTTTGTACAGCAGTTTATCACACATACAAACGTGTTGTATGAAGCTTCACAATGTGCTCAGCTGGGATTCCTACAGTCCTTTGTTTACTCCAGTGCGTATTCTGTTAGTTATGAAACATGCGAGGTCATGTCACATGTGACACTAGAGGCAACGCACGAAGTCACCCTCTGTGGTCGTTCATACAAAATCAACTATGATGTTTACTGAAGTGGAGTAGCTGGACTAAGCGATGTTAGTTAGTTCATTGCGATTGTTAATGTTAAGCAACGTTCAGCTCGGCCCCTACTTGGACGGGTGGCCGATAGTGGCATTTCTATCTGAGTGCTACCCTGCTTCAGAAGGTACGTTAAGCAGTCGGTCCCAGTTGTTTCAATCGTTAGACCATGTCGGAGGCCTTTAGGCGGTCTAAAACTCCGACACCAGGGTTGGCGACTAACCGACTCGAAATGAATGACTAAAGTGGAAGAACGGAAGCCCTTTTATTTTTCTTACGTACCGTTGTCTTGGCCTCTTTTTAATATCTATGGTCATTGATTATCTATCGATCATATTTTTGTATCATGATAAGTTAAAGGTGAGTAATAAAAACAAACAGATTAAACCTTGATCTCGATCTCAAAGATGAACTCAATAACAAACAAACAATGTTCTTTATAGCTTAGAAGAAGCCTCCCAAACTCCGGGTTTTACCAGATTTATTCTAGTTGGGAGGTGTTCAGAAGGAGTTCCCAACAAGGCCGGGCTTTTAAAACTTTGCAAATCAGACGTACAAAAAAATATTGTGCCGTTAACACCCGCCCTGTCCGCGCCATACATAACTCCAACAGGAATGTCGGATTTCAAACCCAAAACTTTTGGGGTATTCACATTCTTTGTATTGGTTCAACGATTTGGTAATATTCATGAAATTCAGCACATTTATCTTTATAACAAAGGACATACGGGCAGGGGTCGCTCGTTTAATAGAAAAAAAATCACTTCTCATTATTTTAATCAAAATACCAAAATAATCCTCGTTACAAGCAAAATATACTAAATCATAAACTTTGTGAATGTAAACAAAAGTTTAGTAATCAAAGCGTGGTACATCACAAAGCGTATCTAGTTTTATAAAGCAAATATTTGAAAGGCCGCAGGAAGCAGAATTTAATGTGTTTCCAAGTCCATGCAATGCTGTTAACCGAAATAGCGTCGGTTAATCCGACCGGCTTTGATATCACTCCCCAATATTCCAGACCGATAATTGCTTTATCCGGATTTCAGATAAGCTTTGAATATAAAATCATCATGATGGAATACTGCGTAATACTGAGCCAGACATTTTGTACATTTTATACCAAAATTTAGAATGTTTAAAATTTACATTTCAAATAGTTGTTTTAAAAGATTTATACAGTATGAGGATTACAAAGAAATATTTTTTAATTTTTCCAAAACTCAAAAAAGGTTATCCAACCAAAATTTGAGTAACGCCTACGCGCTGTGCTACGGCGTAGCTCGTTCGTACTCATGTCGTAGCTCTCATTCGTTTATCGGAGTAGCACACTCGCTCCGCCCGCCATCGCTCACTCGACGCCTAAACAAGCCTCATTTACATACGAACACAATACAGCTTATAACAACATTAAATACGTAAACATATAAATGAGTGTTTGTCTGTCCCTCATGGCGTCCTTTTGCAATAAATATACCGAAAGAAGTAATTTATTTAGGAAAGTTTCAAGCTAAAACCAAAACCGCGGCATGTATTGGTTAAAGTTGCTCAGTTTCTGTAATATGAGAATGTTTTTGTCTAACTCACGGTGCTGCTAACTTAAAATATAAAATATGAAGTTAGTAGCAATATCGGATCAGAAACATTGTCTTCTCAAGTTACTTTCAAACAAAATCAATACGAAAAGAACCGACTTCGCCTTTGAATTAAAAATAATTCAGACAGACGGATCCCCGCTCAATATTAATGTGAAATGAGAATTTTCCTGTCGTTTGTAAATGTGATCCTTTATTAAGACACAAGCCAGGAGCGCGACGTCTGCCGATAATCGGCTTATATCCTTCCCCCGTCCGGATCATTTGCTTTAAAAGCTCTTTCACATGATACGCCGTATTCACTTTATTATACCAAGAGATGATATTAACTTTTAATATTATTAGTCTGCAGGAACATATTAGGTTTCTTATAGCTCCACCGCGGGTCTCTTGATACAATACGAATGCCTTGAGGTCAGACACATGTGCGGGAAACTATTATTTATCTATGTGTAATGTTCATCCTTCTGTGAATAAAAACAATATATTTTGGTAAGAATATTAACGTGGATTGTATGTAGTAAGTATAGTACTCCTACATAATGTTCATACGAGTGCTATGTTCTGTACATTCGATACATTAGACTACGTCTGTCCCTCTCTGACGTTCGTATTTAATATAAAATCGCTCACAAAATGCTAGAATCAGTAGTATCGTATATTTGTAGTGTATGTATAGAATAGCGCGAGATCCGGCGGTCTCCATGACGACGAGGTCTCCCGGGCCGGGAAGCCAGCGCGCGCTAATTCACCTGTCCCACCCACACAGACACCTGAAACTACGCAGACAACATTACACGCCCGTCTGCACACGCCGCCCTGCATCTGCATCTAGGCTATTCATACGCGCTCGTAAACCCTCACCGTAAGAGCTATAATTGTGCAACCGTGACGGTATCGGGTGCGTATCGGCTCATATTGGCATACAATATATAGAGTGACAGGAGGACGCGCGCTGCAGCCGGCCGAGCTCCGAGCCGGGCCGCGCTCGTTACCGCCCGCGCCCGCGGCCGCCGCCGCCGCACTAACTGCATCGGAAGCACCTAAGGCGGGCGGGCGGCCGCTCTGCCTCGTTCTCTAGGCATTTCGAATCGCACTTGTTTCCGGGCCGCTCAAAGCGCTCCAACGTGGAAATTCGATTCGAATGAGTTCACGAGTCGTCGCGTCCGCGTTGTGAGCGCACTAGAATTTTCTTGTGCACGTTGTGGAAACTTCCTTTTTACGGTCGAGTTGGTGCGAATATAGCTATCGGGAAATGTTAAGACGATCGTTTCCCCAAACATTGGCACGGGTCCAACCACCCTCACCTAACTCGGCACCGGGTTAATAAAGCACCGATAAAACTTGAGCTCACTCCCTCACGCTTTAAGATTTAAAATTCACATTCCGCTTTAGGTTAAGCCCAACAAGCTTTTTCTAACAAATCTTTGAATAAAGCTACCATTATTGGTGTAATCATTGTCTAATAAAATGCCATTATTAGCTTGTATTCTAATATAAATAAATAAACGCACGGAAGACTCGGCGGGCACACACAACTCTGGTGAGTAATTATACTATTAAGATATTAAGTTTTTATTTATTTATTTATTTAGTAATAAGAAATAAAATAAACATATTTGTAAAACTACTCTGTGTTTTATTTATTATTCCATTATTTGTATTTGTAGGCGTAAGAAGCTTATCAAAAGACTATACTGAGGGTTCTTATTAGAATGGGAATGTTCTCCAGTAGTTATTGTAATTCGAATATTTTAAGCGAATTCATGTTGACAAAGATTGTATTTGCTACGCGGACCTTTGCTTCCAGTTTGCAGGTACTGTGATGGATCGAAATTAATGAACATACAAAAGATATTTGATGAATACCTTTAGTAGTCGAACTATACGTGCGTCGCCCGAACACAAAAATCAGGGGAAAGTAGAGTAATAGCAATAACGTTCATTGATATTTACATTGATAGTTAATATAAATATTTTTTCAAAATAAAAAACAATAGCACTCGAGAAAAAGCAAATAGAACAAGTTTCCAAGAAAATGACACAGATCTATTCACAAATTAAACAACGAAACTTTAAAAATAATGATTAATACTAATTTCAATCTTCTAATATATAAAATTCTCATGTCGCAGTGTTTGTAGTTAAACTCCTCCGAAACGCCTCGACCGATTCTCAAGAAATGTTGTGTGCGTATCGGATAGATCTGAGAATCGGACAGCAGCTATTTCTCATCCCCCTCAATTTTAAGGGTAGTCCACCTCTTAATTTTTATATGCAAAACAACGTTTGCTGGGTCAGCTAGTAATTCATAAAAATATAAATCTACTCCTAGTACCAACCATTCTTCTCTTTATAAGAGAGTAAAAAAGGAGGAGTTTTTTCAATTCGACGTATATATGCTTTTTTATCTAAGCAATATTTATGAAATTGGGAAAGGCAGTACAGAGTTCCACGGTTATACGGCACCAAGATAAAGTGCCTTAAATATTGGAGATAGGGTATTTAAATGAAGACATCATGATCGTTCACCACTATAGCAATGAAAAATAAAACTTGCTTTCATTCAATCTATAAAGTTTTAAACATGCACAATGCTAATTGCAAATGCAAACGCGGAAATATATCAAAAAACAAGTGAAAACTGTACTGCTGTAAATATTTCTACGAATTATTGGCTCATGAAAGTCGGTTACGGTAGTTCCGCTATTTAACAGCCTCTATGGCATAATAAAACATTAGTTTCTTTTTGGAATCATTAAGGGACATCTTGAATTTAAATAAATATTACATATTTATATTTAACCCATAGATATTTCCGAACTGAGACATAAACGATAGTTCACAAATACAATACCAAGTTATATGAATCTTATTTGTTACTATTACCTACAAACTGGTGGCATACAAACTTAATGTAAACATTTATAACACCAAAGTACAATCTTTACAAACTAATATGAACATAAGCGTAGGCGCAGGAAGCTGAATATTGTAGGTACCTCTATAGATAAAACAGTTTGGTAAATGTCTGACCACAAAATACTTGGAGGTGAACAGTTGGCAAGGAACAATGGAGTAGCGCCCGCGACAACCGACGGAGCCCAATAATGAGGCCGGGCAAGTGGGACCGGACTCTAATGGCCTCTTTACGGCCATTTGCAGCTCGTTACCGCACTTGTACACTTTTATTCGTGTTAATTTAGACATTTAAAACGTCCCCAAAAATAGCAACAGCAAGTAAAGATACAAAAATATTTTATGAATGTTTCTGGAGGTTATTCACACAATCGCATAGTTATGTATAGGTAGTTACTAGGAAGACTGTATTCTACAATAATAAGGGAATTAAGAAACATTGGTTAGTCAATCAGCTAGGACAGTATCCCGGACGAGATCTACGGCGGAGCGGAGAGACCCGCTCTCTGGGCCGGGTCGGCTCACATTGTGTCTCCAATTCAATTTGAGCAGTTCCTTCATCACGCAATCCAATTACGGTGTCTATAGAATTAAATGATAATGTCGTCGCTGGCAGTCTCCGAGGAGAGTGTAACGAGTCGCCGGCACCTCGCCTCGCCGCCCTCCTCTTATCATAGCAATTTCACTAAGAACCGAGCATGAACGCGATGGATATTTAATAAGAGCATATTACATCCGGAACTCCGTACTGTAATAAAGGAAATCTTTATGAGAACATCTCCCACGACCGTTTTCCCCATATTTTTTTAAAGCGATTATGATGTAGAATTTGGTTCATTTTGGCGTTAAATATTCATAGAGCGTTTTCTATGAAGTAAATTCACAATTTTTTAAGGCATAGAGGATAGAGTGCCCGGAGTTCCAATAAGAATAACGGCCATAGAGAGGACTTAATAAAGAGCACTCAAAGGCGGCTTCAGAGCGGCTCGAGGCTCGGCGAGCGGGCTAAAGTCGGAGATGCACCGAGCAACCCTTAATTGAATACCCCGGCCGGGGGCTAATCAGGGCTCAGCTGAGCGGCGGGCGGCGGGGGCGGGGCGCGGGGGGCGGGCGCCACGCGGGCTGGGCGCGCCCCCTGCGCGCGCCGCGGCCCGGGACCTCATTCAAGTAGCGAGCGCGCCCCGTGCCAGCCGCCACCCTCAGGTATGTCCATTTTGCTTTTGGTGTTTGCACGTAACGTTCGTGTGGAGCGCGTCGCGAGTGTCGCTGTGCTGTGGCAGTGAGTGTGTCGGAGAGCCGCCGCCGCGCCAGGTACGTCGCATGCCGCACCCTCCATCACTAGGAACTCCGCCGACTCACATCTCACAATTTATCTTAATATGTGTCCTCCCGCTGCAACACCGCACTTGCGTTATTTTTCGCGTTTTCGTGACTTAACTTAGCCTCATAAGGGAACTTAGAATTGCGATGTTTTTTCCGATTAACAGCTTTTGATTATTAAATATGTTTTAAATAAATTCACTTTAAATAATTTCGTCAGCTTTCGGATCCGTAAACTAGCGCAAGAGTAAATTCTATTTAATTTTGAAAAGTTAATTGTTCACAAGTTTCTTCAAAACCGCGCACATTAAAATGTCTGATCTTTCATTGTATGTTTTCATCCAATTAGCAACAACTAATTCCGGCGCTACAAATTCGCTTGTTGTCTCGCATGTTAATGTTACGCTTTATATGTTGTCGTAATTAATAATGATTAAATAAATCGTGACTTTATCGTTATTTCAATAAATCTTAATATCCTTTAAATAACTAGATCAGTTAAAGGTAATAATATAAAATATTAACAGTCGAGATATAATTGAAATTAATAAAAAATGTTGTGGTTTCAATTCTTAATTTTTTTAATCATTGCCAGTGGGGTAAATATTAATTATTTTTTTCCTATACATCCTCCTTACTACACATTAAATGAACAGTAAATAAGTTTAATTACTAAGTAAATTAACAATAATAATCTTAGTAATTTTTTTGGGTTTCTTAGTAAACTTTTTAATTAAAATAGTTGGTTTTAAAAATAACACCACCATACTAGAACCACATCATAATGAAACATTTATAAGTTGTGATTGATAATTCAAAGTGTTGGAAGGTAGGAAGTTTGTAGCGTAGGGGTAGGTATAGTATAAATGGCGTGTAGTGAGAGGAGATGGGGCGAACTTGGCGACTTTCACCGGCGTCGCCACTTCACCTTGTCGGCTGGCGGCGTGCCAGCCTCCCCCCCGCGCCCCCGGGCCCGGGCCCCGGGGGACGCTCGCCCCCACATCCCACATAACGCGTTTCATGCTCACTCTTATGTGCTCTCGTATTTTATGACGCTACGCGATTTATAGCCACTATATTTGCTTGCGATATTTTTGCAATCGCAACAAAACTTTTAACTATTATGTGAATCTGTAAGTTATTTATTCGGATTTATGCATAACGCAGGAAAAATACAAATTGTTAATCAGCAGACAAGTTGTAATCATTTTCATTGCATTATCTTCGAATAGGTGATAAGAATAACGATATCTATCGGTCTTACGTAACTTTATCTGAACGTGTCAGTCGCTACGAGAACCGCGTCGTAGCCGCCCGCCTACGATCCTGTAGCGCGTAGCAATATTATCATTGTTACTGAGATTTAAGTACGCAGTTCGGACAGAACTTCACGTAACATTCTATTCATAATGAAAAGGAACAGTGATTACGAATAACAAGGCAACTCAAACTTAGGTAATAAAACTATCTGTAAATAATACATTTGTCAATCAGTCGGTCTAATAGTACGATGCCGTGTGTTCAGTGATTCCAGTCATTTTTATTTCACGGAGTTATTGATTACTTCTGTTCAATAACACAAAGTATTGGTTGACAACCGACGATCGTGGAGGCGAGTTTATTATTAGGTTCAAGGTACTAGTAAAGCTGTTGCCCTGTCAACAAGGTGCACGGTCGTGAGTTCAATTAACAATTTATCAAGTCGGTAGAATTGGACGGATTTCCATTGATAATTTTAGAGTCGGTAGTGTGGGCCTTCCATTAACTACTTAACTACTCTACATTATAGGTTTCAATCCAAATTGATGGTTTATGGTATTTCCTCAAAATATAAAATGTATTAAGAAGCTCATCAATATATTTCAAACGAAATAATAAACGATATTCTTACAAAGAATTAAATGGTGTAGAAAATTATTTCTAAGTAATTTTGAAAAATTAATTTTCCTCAAGTTTCTTCAAAACCGCGCACATAAAAATGTATGTTTGTATGTTTTCATTAAATTATTATTAGCCTCATCATTTATTATTATATCGAATAATTATGCGTAAACATTATTAAAAGTTAAAACAAGTTTCCAATAAAAACAAACGACGGATCGACAACCTTTCCAAATAAAGTAACTAACCTATAACCGTAAAAGTTAATATTCGATTCAAGTTACACTTTTCCATCATCAATTGACAATACGCCGTAATAATTTATATTTATTTATATAATTATACATCAGAATGGACAACACAATTTTGTTTGTACATTATGAAATAGGATCCAACTCGTGCGTAGGGTCTCGTGCGTTCCGATATTAACAATCGATCGAAAGATAAACCAAATAACTACCTAGATCGGACTATCATTCTATTTTAAACGTATTAAATATTTTTTTACAATGTGTCGGTTTTATAAGAAACTTAAAAGTTTGATAACGATATTACGGTTGCTTTTTATGCGGTTGCTTGTAACTTTTTATTAAAGTTGGTAATTAAGTAATGAATATTTCTTAATAATATGCATTTTATTTATTGTACTTATTTAAGTACATTTGTACTGCAAAGTGACAACAAATTGATTTATTGATTCACTTTTGAACAAACTCTTTTTACTCAAATAATACGACCTTCCTCAATTTATCATATTCAAAAAACGTTGCATACTTTTTATAGGTCGTCAAACTCCCGGCTTGCCCTAATTTAATATTCACCCAATAAACTTGATATCAGACTTAAAGTATTGTCGGCGGTGTGTCGTGTCGTGACGTCACGGACACGCGGCGCGCGCCATGTGCGCCCGCGCCGCAGCTGCGATCAACGACCCCTCGCCATTCACAATCAAACATAAAAAACAGCCATTTTAATGATTAATCCAACCCGCTTTTTCTAGGATTAAAACCTTTCGTGTATTATTTGCACGCGCAACCAATCTGCATATGTAATGGATGCATTAAAATGCATGCATTGTGTTCTCATGGGACAGCGGGACCTCCCGATGTAATCCCCAAACTAGTTCTCGTTTAAATTGATGTTTATACTAAGAGGCCTGTTTATTAAGTCTAGTACAGGACTTGGACAGACCGGACTTCATTCAATAACCACAATCAAAATAAACTCGTTTTTGTAGTTATTTGGGTAAAAGATGAATTTGTAAATAGTAACCCGAAGTTAATAAAAAAGAAACAAACCAGGTTTGGGTTACTCACTAGAAGTGTGTGAAGTGATACCTGGTTTCACATTACATATTTACTTACCCTCACTAGACTTGTTCTATAGCTTTTTAAAATTAACGTTCTACACCTTTCCCAATACATATTATAAACCTACCATCGTTTACCACTTCTATCACAACTATCACAATTCCCGTACAAAAATATTAATAAAACTAATAATAGTGTACGATTTTGTACGACAAACGGCTCGCGTAGCTAACAATGTGTTGGAACAATAGACGAGGTAGCAAACAATCGATTCCGCGTCGATTCGGGACATTATCGGGACAGCTGTGGCTCACTCGACCCCACTCTGGGACCACGACAGCACACATCTCCCACGGTACGGTACCCCAGCACTATTGTACACGCGAATAGAGAAATGGTAGAAGACCAGTTTCGGACAGTTTTATTGTGTCTTACTAATAATAAAATAACCCTTTCTATTGTTCAGTTATTAAAATTATGTTATTCATTTTTCTGACCGATAGCTTGCGTTCAGCTTGAACTTAACAAACCTTACTCAAGTTTTTAGCCAACTTTACTTTTTATGCTTTTTGCTTTCACTTGGACTAGTAAATAAACTGGGCAAATTATTTCCATTCGTAATTGAAAACAAGGCTTATAAGGGTTGATAATTATTATCAGTCCCATTACATAAATTTGATAGCGTAAACAATGCAATTTGATAGCTTCAGTTCAACGTCCTGAGGGTTCACTACGAACATTACGAACTATTATTATTATCAAAAGCACCGTTTTAAAGTGTGCTAAGGTCGCCCACCATGACAATAGGACCCCATCGAATTTGGAATTAAAATTGGGATACAATTTATTGGGTGCCGAATCGTAAGAGAGCAAATATTAGAGGGTGCCATTGAACTAATAATGTAACGTATAAATTAAGTGAAAATTGTTTGCAATATTTTATTATTTTGATATCAGAATCGAATAATACTCAATGTTTTCAAATGTAAATGAGCTAGGTTTGATAAACAGTCGACATTTTGTAAAATAAATATTTGACAAGAATCATAAAATTGAATACTTATAGCCCAGCTGTTTTTTATTGTGGTAATGTTGGTATACCATCAAATATATTTGCCCGGGAGTCGTCCACCAAAATAATATAAATCCAACCACGATCCTCTCTACGAAGGAGTACTATAGTTCTAAATTCAATCAATAAAAATATCCAGTCACACCACTCGTTCACACTCGTTCATTCAGTAATCCATGTTTATACCTAATTAGGTTCATTCAACACATGACGCGAGGACATTGATCTGTGTAGAGCTGTGACGTCCCTGCTACGGAAGTGGGCCGCTGTGGCCCAGGGCTTCCTTCTAGCTACCCTCGCGTTGGCGTCAAGTGATACCTAAGCACCTACTTAACACTACACAATGCTTTAACTAATCTATTTACAACGTGCCCAATCGATGGTGTAGAACATTGTTCATATGACTAGTGACGCCCCGCCGCAATACTCGCTCTGTACCCATTGCTATGGTAATTTTGGATAAGTGGTAATATTCGCACTGCCAGTACCCACACTTGGAATGAAAAGTAGCCTATAACCTTCCTCTTGAACGATGCTATCTTGAACAAATAGTTTGAATGTATAGTTTTCCAAATAAAACTAGCAGTTAAGATTATTAGCGCGCTAAAACAAACAAAACTCTTTATTAGAACTCCATGGTGATTCGCGGTTGATAATTTCGGAAATAAAAATGGCCGTTAGTATTACTCCAAGAAATAGAACCAACCAAAAGAATTTACAGTAAGTATAAGCATTTTACAAAACGCTTTCAAAATCCACTCTCCATTCAATTACGTACAAAGCTCTCCTGTTACATATAAAGTTAATATTTTATACCAACTCAATTTAAATTCCCTCCACTTACCAAAAACTGGTAATAAATGTTTATCGCGCGTAGTTTATTTGTCGGTAAGTGTAAGTAAGTTGGAATTCCCCACGTGGCCGCGTGGTTAACACTAATAGTGATCGTCACCGTGGCAACACCGCATAAACGTACCACCTTGCAGTAAACAGACACCTCAACACATTATTACGTCAGTATTTTAATAAATTAGTAAGTTACGAGAAGACCCGTAGGAGGGTAATTATTCAGATTTTTTCAGCAATTTCTTGTTGCTTGTATTAAAATCGTACGGTAGGGTTTTGTCAGAATTCATTAGGCCGTCTTCTCAGAGACATCAAATACTTCTTCAGAAGATATGTAACGACTATTTTGACATTTATAAAATGAATAAAAAGTTACGACAATTAGTGTCGATTAATTGGACATGAGTGTGGCAGTTTAATCTGCGAAACTAGAGTTGTCCTATAATTAATAATAATTGGTTTGCAGTTTCTTTTTACGAACGTTTTCATTCAAAGTTTCTTTTCTCACTGAAAGTTATTCATTCTGGACAAACCTTATTATTAAGTCGTAAGTCTCATAAACTAACTACAGTTATGCCTAGAACTATACCGGTCTCGTAGGTACTTATTTATCAATACATTTCAGCATGTGGTTAAGTTCTATAAATAAACATAGGTGACTTCTACAATTAATACTCTACTTTCGTTGTTCGGGTAAAGTAACTTAATTTCTAACGACATAGGTATTACCTGTATTTACGTATACCCTCCTCTGTTTGAATAAAGTGACCTAAAATATCCTCCAATTACGTATACATTTTAATACCCAAACAAGTGGTGGCACACTTCAAAGTTAATAATTACATGCATGGAAATTCGTCCCCTCGGCTCCGAAGGGCTACTGGGCAATGTTGACATACCTTCACCATGACACCCGGCGCTGGACGTAGATTAGGGCTTTATTTGAACGAATAATCGGTTTTATTACCACTTACCTGCAGAGGGAACCTTGCTTTGTAAATATATTGTATTTTTAATACAAATTGTAATCAGCGTGATTAATCGAATAGTTGAAAGAACGAATTCTGTTGGTTGAGTAGTACTATTACTACTTCTTTTGTGATTTACATCAAACATATGAGTGATCTTCGGTGTGGCTTGCTCTTTAAAGAAATTCTAAAGATTAAGGGCCTTATTCATAAACGCTTAGAAACATCACTTTAGCTATCAAATGGTTTGTCCCTTTCCGACATACGCTATTTGCCAAAGAGCGTAAGAGACAAAACACTTTAAAACACTGTTTAAGTAAAATATCGTTTATGAATAAAGCGGTAAGTTAATAAACCGCCCGGATATACCTTGTAGGTAACTTAACTATTCGTTTAAAACTCTTCACCAGCGAGACCATAAAACGAAGCTATTTAAATCGAAATTTATAACACAGACAAAACTTAATCCATCGTTAACAAACTTATCGCGTGAAAACAAACACCATCAACCGCCGAACTTGATATCTAAAAATATCTAAGCTCACTTGGTGATTGTAAAAATTTGGCAACATTTACGAGTACATTACTCGTTAAGTTCAAGGCGAGAGAAGGTCGTGTAATTCGTGTAAAGCTGAGCAGGCAATGTGCGGTGTACAAATGATTTATGCCGTGGACATGTCGGGCCGGGCATGGCACTGCCACCGTCTAATTCCGTACATTGATTACAGTTTGACGAAGCTTGCACGAAACCATCAATGGTTCAATGATACTGGTTGTTTACCGGTGAACTTGTATGCAAAAATGGAGCTAGAAAAGGATCCTCGACTTAATACGTTACTTTAAACCGTTCTTTTGTATGTTTTACGCTTGTTAGCTCATGTTTCCGTCACTTATCTTGGTCTTTTATCTGATTGATTTATGATCATATTTTGAAACATTTCAGTAAATCCAAGGATATCATTTTTCCTTTCCTTTCCTTTTTACAAATTTCACGGGGATCCTAAAATAATATAACATTTGATTTCGCTAAGAACGTTTACACTAATGAAGATATTAAATTTACAAAGTTTATTACACGGAGAACGCTAACATAGTTTTCTACAAATACTGCTTAAAATATACAAATGTGTTTAATAATACAAACCTTTCGAATAAGTGCTTATTAGTCTTAGGAATAAACACATCTCATAGCTTAGCTTTCTGTGTAAAAGCTCTCCCAAGTAAAAATATTACGCCTAGTGTTGATATCATGATAGATGTGATGTGATTTTAACTGAAGCTATTTCTGAATACGACACACATAGGTAAAGATAGTATTCAAAGGTTATTTTTGTCCATTAAGTGAGCACTTAACCTCAAAATCGATTACTCATTGTTTACTACGGATGTGACCTTACACCAGGTCGAACTTGACCTCTCGGTCATATTTAGCCCAAGGCATTAGACCGGTAACACCTTCCCATATTACCTATACGGCTTTTTATCAATGAACTCAAGTGAAAAACTGACTACGTTCATTTATTTTTACGAGTCCTAAAATGTAAACTAATAAGGCTTATTTCCCAACCAAAGACATTTTTTTCTAAAAAATTAAGTAATGGGGATATAATGGAAAGCTTTAAAAGTTGTTTTTAAACTAGCTGCAGCCTGTGAACCCATTCCCTTGGGAATGTTGGGATGACAAGTACCCCAAAACCTTCCTCGTAAATCACTCTATCTATCAGTAACGCTCGCAATCCGTTAGTTTTTGAGTCTATCGTGAGATGACAGACACACTGTCAGACAGTCATTTGATACTTCGGAGAGTCGTGTTTGATAAAGAGAGCTTCGGAATTTTTTTCTTAAATAAAATTATGTTAAGTATCACTTTCATAGAATGTGAGACAGTGGCAAAGTGTCTTCATCCCTCATCTACGGACAGTAACAATATAGGATCTTTGTCTCAGACTTATGAGGCTTGTAGGCTTGCGACACTATACACCCGGACAAGCCACACCAATTCGTCATTCATTCAAAGCTATACTTTATACCATCAATAGAACGAACATCATCGTCTAATGGTACCTATAGATTAGTCATACCATTATTTTCGAAGTTTTTAGACAGCTTAAAGACTAATAGAAATAAATAAATCAACGTCTACAGCTTATAATATCCCTATCTAATACTAGTGCGTGATATTATGAATCTATCCCCTTTGGCAGGGATTGCGTAACGGCAGCTGCATACGCTGGTCTATTGTTCAAAATGCACCCTCCGACGATAGCCCACGATAGTGTCGCAATTGTGTCGCGTGTCTCGCTCTACCATCTATGTACTGTCGTGATTTAACTTAAATACTTACGTATCAAAAATGAATATTCAAAATAATGCATACAAAATTGTAACGAATTTGTAATTAATATTTAACAGAAATGTTTTTAAAGCAAAGGTCATTGGCTTCGTAAATAAAATTACATACCTACTAGAGTCAATCTAACCGTTTTTATTGGAATAGATTAGTTTTTTTATAATTACTAGGTATAAATAATATAACTAGCTGCGCCCCGCGGTTTCACCCGCGTTGTACCCGTTCCCGCGGGAATTTCGGGATGAAAAATAGACGTTGGCCGATTCTCAGACCTACTCAATATGCTCACAAAATTTCATGAGAATCGGTCAAGCCGTTTCGGAGGAGTACGCGAACGAACATTGTGACACGAGAATTTTATATATAAGATATATTACCCGGACAAATTCACACGGTTAATTAGACCCAAACTAAGCTCTAGGCTTGTAAAATTATATGAGAAAAAATCTGGGCTTGGAGTTTGAATATTCAAACTCATTAACGTGTCTTCAGGAGACATTAGGTGGACTTTAGGAAACATCTGAGTGGCAGTTGAGTGCAAGATACAGTCGTAGTGCGGGTGCGGGCACTGAGTGCCTATGAATATTCAAACTTGAAGTTGTTAAAGTTTGACAAGTAATATATTAAAAAATACTTCAACTAATTAATTGGAGATATGAGTGACATTTCTATGTACGACAATAAACTGTAATTGTGTGCCTTAAATTCGTAAAAACTTAATCATACTTAAATAATATTTTTATCAAAGACCAATTTCTTCTTTCGTCTTTAATGAAAAAGGTGATTTTTATGATTGCCTTTTTAATAAAATCGTAGGGCTTTTATCTCTAATACATAGCAACCTAAATATAGTAGGGTGACCGCGGGAATATGGGTCCATCTGACATTGACAGCCAACTGACACGTACGCCCTGGGGTAATAATCACCCCATTTTATGGCAGATTTTAATGGATATTTCGCGTAATATTAAGTAACACAATAACCTTGGAACAGTGCTATATTACACGTCCATCAATTACAAATGTGTTGGTAATAAAGTTGGCGAAAATGTTTATGTATTCTTCTCATTGTGAATCTTATCTTAATTAAGTTATATTTGCGTCATTCTAGCAGTCTACAGCTCAACGTTACTGTGAAAGTCTTTAACAGTTAAATAATGTAGTTAAAATAGTTAGCAGATCTCGTTTTAGATTGTTCAAAAGCAAACTAACTTAATTACTCAAATTGTAATTACTCACACATTTAGGCATGGTAATTTGAGTATAGCACATCAAAGTGATAAAATAAATACGCCGTCCCGATATTAATGAGAACTTTTTCGTTACTTTCTGCCTCCTGCAAAAAACATATTAGCAAAATCCAATTTAATATTGCTGTGATGTTTCCACTGCCACTAATTTCATTACTTTACACTTTATTTTTATTTTAGAATCCAGTATATAGGCTTATAATTTAAAACACATTAATGCATATTTATAATATTTAAACTTAAAGTTTTTAAAGTGAGGACGAAAACTTAAACATTTAACAATAAATAAGTCGTTGAGAACAAAGCCTCCCAATTGAAGATGAAGCGAAGAACAGAAGAGAAGAAGAAAGAAGAATACAGTCTAACTCCTCGCGTTCATCCCGTTGCCATTATGTCCCAAACTATAATCATAAGGCACGCGGTGAATGCCAAGAGCAGACTTAAACTACAGTTTAGAAGATTTATCAGCAACAGAAGAATATCTTACATGGTGGAGAAAAATATAGAAGAAACTGTGATTATAAAAGTGTGATTTATTTATATAGCTTCGTGTTTTGTTATCGAATATGTTCGGATAGTCGCACTATGTTGTGTTAGGCTAATATTTAAATCAGGCACCTGCTAAGAGTCATCTATACTAATATTATAAAGAGGTAAAATTTGTAAGTTTGTTTGTTTGTTTGTATGTTCGAGGTAATCTATACTAATACTAATATACTAATCATACTATAAAGAGGTAAAATTTGTAAGTTTGTTTGTATGTTCGAGGTAACCTCAGGAATTATCAGTCCGATTTGAATAATTCGTTTTGTAATAGATAGCCACATTCAACGGGAAGGTTGTAGGTTATTTTTCATCCCAAAATTCTCATGGGAACGGGCACAACGTGGGTAAAACCGCGGAGCGCTGCTAGTAACTATATAAAAATATAAAAAATTCTAGTGCCATTCACTAGTTTCCTTAAACTATGATTTATTAGACTGAGATTTATTTGATTATATAAGCTTAGCAAGAATAAACTCCGATTGAAGATTTCTGTAGTCATACAAGACGAAGAAGCAAATTAATAAAAAACAACCTTATGATATTTCTCAACGTTTTCTTTACCGACTCGTAAACAACACAATGTGACCTTGAATTATATATGGACTCTTATAAATTATTAAATGCAATGGTACAATCGGGCTCTGTTAATTATTTATCCTCTAAATTAATGCGAAACGGTTAAAGCGGTCAAACAATTAACGAAGAGGTGTTCATTTTTATTTTTGTTATTATTTGACCTTTGCCCAGCTGTGGGACAGTGGGGTTACGCTAATATAAATGAATACCCTTTAAAGAAACCAATCGGTCATCTAATATACAAAATAAATTCGCTTATTCGGACGAAGCTTTTTTATACGTCTTTGCAAATATGAGAAGTTTCCTAGTAGGTATCTATGCTCAACGTTTGGATGCGTCGACTTGCTGAGCATACGAAGAACCTTGTCATCTTGTCAACCTTAACAATGACTACTTGAAAGTCAATGGGAATTTTCTGATTTATAATTTGACAAAGTTCTAAGAGCAGCGATGATTGAACGTAGATCTATCAGGGTGAATTCATACTGAATTACATTCGTACTGGGGGCTTTTCCATAGGATCATAGAAGGGGTGAGGGCGGAACCACAAAGAAATCGCTGTTTTTAAAATGTAGTTAGGTATGTATTTTAAAACTAACATATTGATGAAGGTAAAGTTACAAGACATTTGGAATCCGATTGGTAGTATAGGTGATTCAACCATAGAGTGGTAGACAACTTTCTTTGCCTACTATACTACTTATGTATACTAGTATTATAAAAAGGTAAAATTTGTTTGTTTGTTTGTTCGAGCTAATCTCAGGAATTACCTGTTCGATTTTAATAGTTATTTTTGTAATAAATAGCTACATTCAACGGGAACGTCATAGGCTATTTTTCATCCCGAAATTCCCACGGGCACGGGCACAACGCGGGTAAAACCGCGGGGCGCTGCTAGTACATAATAATAGGTACCTATGTAGGTACTAAGAAATAAATCTGTCAAATACGATCCTGTTTCTCGTCTAAAATGTTTGTATTGTACGGATTTCTTGATTTTTATTTGAATATTTAAAACAACAAAACTTTGACTACTTAATCAAGCCACACATTCATATTATTTCCTACCTTATTTGCACAATCTGACATACATTCAGCTGTATGTTTTATGTCTTAATTGCAATAAATTATTAAAACCGCATTAACATCAGAATTAAGTAATTTATTATTTTAATCATCCATTGTTCATGTAGGTTATCATTAAATTGAACGTTAAGTTAGGTACCATTTTTATTTTGAGTTTGTATTTATATTAAAATGTTAACTACTTACCTACACTAAAGTTTTGATTTTTAATCACTTTTTTAATACATAGTTATCCTACTCATATTATACATAAATGCGAAAGTTTGTGAGGATGTATGTATGTTTATTAGTCTTTCGCACAAAAACTACTGAACGGATCTGGATGAAACTTTACAGTAATATAGGTTATACATCAGAATAACACATGGGATACATTTTATCCCGAAATTCTCGCGAGAATGGCTACAACGCGGGTAATACCGCGGGGCGCGGCTAGTCTAAAATAAAGAAGATTTAAGATTTCCATTCCAATATTCGCCTATTTTGATTTGGGATACAAATTGAGAATGTTATTATTAAAGAATTTTCAATGCAAATAAATTAATAATAATAGCTAATACAAATATAGACTAATATCTGAAGTCTATATTATAGATGACTAGATGAATTCATTTGTATGTATTGGTAATATAATATAGGAACCAATTTAATATTGATGATATCGACAGCCCCCGCAAATCACGTCCGATACGTGACTTACGGACTTAGCCGCTATCTGTTATTCCAAATAAAGCTGTTTTACTAACTATTGCTAAGGTTTAAATAAACCACTCAAGCTAAATTGGGGTTCCACAATTGACTACTTGATAGCATACTTACCTAGAACAAATTATAAAAAACTAGCTGCGCCCTGCGGTTTCCCCACATTTATTCTGTCACTGCTTACCGTTTGAATCTTCCCTGGATTACGACAAACATTTCAAAACAAAATCAGTTGAACCAGCTCAACTGTTCTCGAGTTTTAGCGAGACAAACGAACCCAGCTAGATGATAGAAGATTTACCTACAGCTTAGTAGATACCATCGAGACTCGTCATCAAGATCTTGGATTCGACTCCACGTAAAACTGAATAAGTATTTCATTAAGTACCCTTTTTAAGTATAAACAGAATATGAGACGCACAAGTTTATTAAATAAAATGTTATTTAACTACAGCAAATAACAGCGATGATTATAAAAACTTTGTACTAGGTACGTAGTTATGAAAAAAGTTGGTCCTTCATTAGTTAGGTATTATTATTAATAAAAGCCAGTAGTCTCCCACTGCAGGTAAAAGGCCTACTCTTCTTCCACGATTCCCGTATTCGACGTATCTTTAAGGTGAGTAAAACCGTAGAGAATCTACTGGTTTCTTAAGTTTAAGCGAACACTACCCATTTTTTGTGTGTCTTCTGTGACCACGGTTCCTGTAAAGGGGCCGAAACGTCAGAAAAATATGTAAAATAAAAGCGAAGTGTATCCGTGGAGAATCTTGTAAAATAATAAAGATTATTAATGAATAAAGTCACATTCATTGTCAGTTATGCTGAATAAAATTATTATATCTTATCTCTAAAGGAATAACACTAGAGATAACTCTTTTATTGATAAAAAACAACTTTTTATTTCTCTTTACGCTTACGGAAATGTTTAGGTTTTTTTATATATGTATGTACAACTATCTATACAAATGTTTACCGAAGAGGTTAAATATCAAATTATTATTCATATGTTACGTCACTGAA
Source organism: Cyclophora punctaria (assembly GCA_951394245.1). Classification (NCBI taxonomy): domain Eukaryota; kingdom Metazoa; phylum Arthropoda; class Insecta; order Lepidoptera; family Geometridae; genus Cyclophora; species Cyclophora punctaria. The sequence continues at coordinate 9,225,043 of OX596170.1, read as the reverse complement.
TATTTACAAGCAGGAAGCAGAAAGGAGATGGCCGAGGGTGTTATCACGAAATAGAGAAGTTACGCAGAAAGTACTTGTCGTACGTATAAGTATTGTTGGAGAGGAAGGATTACGCATTTGGTCTAAGTAAGTAAGTAACAGGCTATTACACCTTTGAAATGAGTACTTTTTAAATAAAGGTCTTGAATAAAAAACAATTTGTATTTTTTAATTCCTAGCTTATGACACTTTTATATAGCTAGGTAGTCTATACTCTATATCTATATCTATAATATAAAAATGAATCGCTGAATCTGTTGCTAAGCGCATAACTTCAGAACGACTGCACCAAATTGGATGATTCTTTTTTTAATGTGTTTCCTTATTGTCAGGACAAGGTTTTTATATTAGAAAAATAAGGAATAAAAATCTCAAAATTCCCACAGGAACGGGGGCGCTGCGGGTGAAACCGCGGGGCACAGCTAGTAATACTATAATTGTTTGCTCGAACATGCTAATCTTAGGAACTAGGTACCAATGTGATTTGAATATTTTTTCTTATAATGGATAATCCACATTTAGAGGGAAGGTTGCAGACTATTCATCCCGAAACGGGCCCATCCCATCCCACGGGAACGGGCATAACGTTGGTAAACCCGCGGGGCGCTGCTAGTGTTTTAATACATTTATTCATGTTAAGTACCTACGCAATATGCTGACGTCAAAGTAGGTTGCAAGGCATGCGAATACGTAGGATGCTGATCCGATGAAAAGTATTATGTAGGTGACTGTACGCATGTGGGTAAGGTTTATACTAACTAACATACTATAGGCAGCGTGCACAAGATTAGTACCTACCACAGAGCATAGAAGCACCGCGCTCTCCTACTAGAGACGCCATTAACAACAATACCCGTGCGGCGAAGATGCGCTGAACGCAACTTCAGGCTCAAGCCGCCGTCAGTCTCTGCTAGCACGTTGTGGAGTGAATATTATCAAAAAAGCGGTAGAAATGCCTTATTGTGCAGTGATTTGGTGTCATAATTAAAGTAAAAACGTAAATAAACAAAATTCTGGCGTATAGTATCATAAGTTAGTAATAGAATGTAACTTTAAGCTGTTAAAAAAATGCAATCGAGGTTATTTTGAAACACAATACCTCAAACGTAACCATGGTAACCAGTAAATTAAAATGCGCTAGTGAGGTGACGCATTGGTTGGCGTAATGTCGATAATGCGTGTCAATCGTATCCTTGTACTGAATCGATATTGTGGAATTGATATTTTTTACTTATATTGAACCCAGACTAGAGATTTATGTTTTGTAGCTAACTAGTAACTAATATTAAAATAATACAAACTATTATTTAAGGTTTCCTAACGATCTTTACTATTGATTGAATAAAAGTTTGACCACTAAATTGATTCTTATTATTTTCACGCCTAGCATACTTATGTATACATGTATTATCATTATCATATAATAAAAAACTAAAATTCCCTAATCCTAAAATTTTAATAGTCATTAGTCCGATTTCTGCTGATAAAAAAAATATCGATGAAAACATCGACTCATATCGACATACCCATCTCTACATACAATACAGATACGTCAACTTTGAAGTAAAAAGTGTCATGATGTGAGTGAACGGTAACGCTTTCCGACACGCTAAGTTTGTATGAAAAGTTTTAAGAAAGGCGTCTCTAGTAGGAGAGCGCGGTGCTTCTATGCTCTGTGGTACCTACCTTAATATATCTTAGAAACAAAAGCTGTTCTTTCGTTTCTGTACTAATATTATAAAGAGGTTTTTTTAAGTTTGTATGTTCAAGTTAATCTCGGGATTTACCAGTCCGAATTGAATAATATCTTCTATAATAAATTTAACGGAAAGGTCATATTTGTCATCATAAAATTCCCATGGGAACAGGCACAACGCGGGTAAAACCACAGGGCGCTGCTAGTATTTTTATTATTAGGCTTTTATATTGCACAAATAGAACACTTTTTAAAACCAACGTCATTTGTTTATTTTCATCTTTTGGCGCTTAATAAAATTACGAATGATTGTGCAATCCGCCCCTGGACTTAGCATCCCTGTATTTATTGCCTAACCCCGGTATTAGAGTATTGTCTAGTAGGTGACCTAAGTTAAGACGACCTATAACATAACTTAGGTACATTACAAATACAAATAATGGTATTTATTACAAAATGTAAAACATAATCTATATATATAAAAATGAAACCCGTTTTCCTTGGTCACGGCATCACGCGTGAATGGCTGGACCGATTTCCACGGTTTTGCATTCGTTGGAAAGGTCTCGGGCTCCGTGAAGTTTATAGGGAATAAAAATCTCAAAATTCCAACGGGAACGGGGGCGCTGCGGATGAAACCGCGGGGCACAGCTAGTTTGTAATAAAAAAATATAATTAATTTAATATAACAATGAGTATAGATTATAACATTCTCCCACTGCTGGGCAAAGGCTTGTCATCTCACCGAAGATATCAATCAGCACGATTTGGCGTCATCGCCGAGCTCCGAGTCATGTTTGAAGATGTAGGAAACATGTTTTCGCTATACCTGGGAATCGAAACCGAGACTTCAGTATTGGCAGGCGAGTGCACATGCCGATAGACCACCGAGGCTTTTCTAACAAAGGATTTAAACAAACAGTAAATAAATTATTTTTTAAGAACAAGTAGGTACCTAATTAAGTTATCCTTTGTTAACATAGAGCCGTAATTGGGTTCAATGGAATGATTTCAACGATATTACGTAATATGAATGGTGTAAGAATGTATGGGACACAGTGAAGAAAAGGATAGACAATTAGGTAAGGATTATCGAATAATATAGAATGTGTGCCTGAGGAGATATAACAAAAAAAGCGGCCAAGTGCGAGTCGGACTCGCCCATGAAGGGTTCCGTAGCAGCGAGTAACATAATAAAGAAGTTCTTGAAATAAATGTTTTTTTATTTACATTTGAGTTATTGAATGAATAATCAGTATTTTTTTGCGGTTTACGATTTATGTCGTAAAAAAAAAACTACTAACTAGACCTCGTTCAAACCAATTTTCGGTGTTAGATTACATTGTTATGTACATCATATATTTTTTTTAGTTTTATCATTCTCTTATTTTAGAAGTTACAGGGGGGGGGACACACATTTTACCACTTTGGAAGAGTCTCTCGCGCAAACTATTCAGTTTAGAAAAAAATGATATTAGAAACCTCAATACCATTTTTGAAGACCTACCCATAGATACCCCACACGTATGGGTTTGATGAACAAAAAAAATATTTTTTTCATTTCTATGTATGGGAGACCCCCCTAAAATTTTATTTTTTTTCTATTTTAGTGTGAAAATATTAATGCGGTTCACAGAATACATCTACACACTAAGTTTCAACAACATAGCTCTTATAGTTTCGGAGAAAAAAGGCTGTGACATACGGACAGACAGACGGACAGACGGACAGACGGACAGACGGACGGACAGACAGACAGACAGACATGACGAATCTATAAGGGTTCCGTTTTTGCCATTTGGCTACGGAACCCTAAAAAGTGTATCAAAACCACCAGGTTGTATTAAATACTTACAGCCGCCTTTGAAATCTTTTACCTACCTACTAAACAGTAAGGTGACACTCTCATCTCAATCTATTTGATAACCCCTACACTTCATTTTATGTTCAAGCAATCACATGGAATAGGCACTTATAATTTGTAATCTACTTTTTACGAGGCATTAAAATTATCAAAATCGTGAACCGATTTGAATTTAATGGCTCAATTTATTGGAGTCCGCCATTTCTTTGAGAACAAGGAAATCGCGATAAACTTCCTCATTCACTTCCTGTAAACGAATTGAAGATTAAAAAAGCTGATTCCACCATCTTTTTTCCAAGCCCGGTGCGTGAGACAGAAAACAAATGAGTAACGCTGTTGTTTAACTCCGGTTATCGCGTCTCTGAGTTGGCGGAAGTGTCCCTAAATCTTGATTATGTTCAGGAATGGGAACAACACAATCCTGGTAATATTTAGGTGTCTGTTTGCGGCGTCGTCTCGACTATCGCACTGTTTACAACCCGAATTTTATACAGCACAATACGAGCGTGTTGACGCAATGTGAGACAATTCAATGTTATGCGAACTTTGTCAGGAGCGACGGCGACCGGCGACCGGCGACCGGCGGCCGGTGACTCACAATGTCCACGTTCCATCCAGACCAACATCGCCTTTGTTCCCATTTGGACATGATCCAAATTTACAGGAAAATGCTGAAAATACACTAAGTTTAGGGGCGATTATCACTCATTAGAGCGTGAAGGAATTAAATGGTAATATATTCTACTAGCAGCGCCCCGCGGTTTTACCCGCGTTGTGCCCGTTCCCGTGAGAATTTCGGGAATTTTCATACATATAACCCTCCTCTTGAATCACTCTATCTATTTAAAAAAACAGCGTCTAAGTCCGTTGCGTAGTTTAAAGATCTAAGCATACATAGGCACAGACAGACAGACAGAGGAACGAGAGACTTCGTTTTATATTATGTAGGTAGTAACGATATTAAAATACACTCTGTACAAGCGACCCGTCTCTTCGCATCGGTATCAAGATTGGGCTTGAGGTTCCCGTAAGAATTCTAGGATAGAAAGGTGCCAACAGCCTCTCTTGGGTTAATACTTTGTCTCTGAGTAAAAACACTTTACATTCATAAAGTAAGTAGGTATGAGCATACGTTCAGAAGTTTTTGATTTACAGCGCGAACATACAAACAGACAGAAAGTTGTTTTAAAAACTATATAAAGAAGATTTTCAGTAGGATGATGTTAGGTATGTAAGTAAGGTATTTATAATAATACTAGCTGCGCCCCGCGGTTTCACCCGCGTTGTACCCGTTCCCGCGGGAATTTCGGGATGAAAAATAGATGTTGGCCGATTCTCAGACCTACTCAATATGCTCACAAAATTTCATGAGAATCGGTCAAGCCGTTTCGGAGGAGTACGCGAACGAACACTGTGACACGAGAATTTTATATATAAGATGAGTAGGTACGTACTAGTGGTAGCTTGTACAGCTTGAAAAACGTCAGTAAGTAACAATTATTTGTAATAACAGTAGGTGTGACCTTAACTTTGTATGTCATTGTCGTCGATGTTCGTAGATGCAGGTCATGCCGATTTAGGAATAATAAAAGTACTCAGCCGGACCGAATCGTGTTGTTGTACCAATTAGTTACGATTTGTTGAACTTACTACTTCACTTCGAGTAATATTTGTAATGAAATGATACGTGATAGATAACACTTACATACGTTATGATAACTACGAGGTAGTATTTCTTGATATTAACTGTTTCTATCAAAATGAACAGCCGTTTTCATAAAATTATTAGCATATAATGTAACCTACCTATAGATAGATATTGCACCACGGAGCATAGGGCCGCCTGCCTCACGATCAAGCCAACGTTACAATTTTATCGTCAGTCACGTCTCGCCATTTCCCAAATATAAAGGTGTTTACAAACAGTGCAACTATGCATTTCAACGTATAATCACATATTCAGTTTAGAGTGCAATGACTCAGAGCGAGCGCTACGTAGACACATGACGACAAAGTGAGCTCTAAATAACAAATGACGTAGATACTATCATTAATTTGCCATTTATTGTTGGTAACGTATCGTTGCGAGTCAGCTAAAGCCCAGGTTTTCCCAGCATTCACGAGCGGTCAGACAAAGGCAGGATCTAGATAATTAGTTGAGGACAAAAATAGTCGTCGGTACCGGGCCCTGGGCCAGGTGACGTCAGCGCGCCAGGGCCGGCGGCGGGGCAAGACGGGCCCCGCGCCAGTGTCGCGCGCGCCGTCAGCCCGGCCGCACGCTACGAGCCTTTCAACGCGCGCCGCCAGCGACCGCCCTGCGCACCGCCGACCCCGGTGAGTACCCGACCCCACCACGACAGCCACCCTCACACTCTAATACTACCACTACTACCCGCTAACTACTCCATACCATACCCACCTCTAACAACCTCCATCACATACTTGTGACGAAATCTATTGTTGTCTAATTGCAACGATGCACCGCGATAACATCCGATGCAGATTTCACTTCTACTAATGCGAGCAGGGCAGTTCGAGTAATAGCGCTTGCTGACCACCACTCGTATGCGGTGAAATTATACTTTTGTAGGGTTTTCTAATTGATTGAACCTAACATTATATTGGTACTGAGAAGCGAATCAACCTTGGCGCATCGTGCAATGCAGCTGAGACCTTGCAAGTCACGCGTCAGAGTAACCTCGACTCACGCCGTACTCGTGCCCCCTACTACGGATACTTGATTTCGAAGAAACGAACGACCCGTTCGCCTTTGTTCGAATCCATTGCCGGTTTACGATCGGTTTCGAAACGAGAAACGGAACACTAACCGAGTAATGGTTGCTTCGAAATACAAACGGTCGAGGAGTAAGATAGAGCTCGGCATAAAGGCCCGTTGATAGACATGTTATGGAATTAACAAACAGCTGACCGCTGACGGCACACGTAGTATTCTTTTTTGACTGATAAAAAATGTGACGCGGTCATTCAAGGACGGTCGTCCACTGACGAGATGTATTTCCCGTTTTGAGGTCAAACATTGTGACTTACAAATGTTCTTAGCGTCCGATAATGATTTCACAAATATAAAATGCAAAATTGTTGATGACCGTGATGCGAGCGTGTGCTAACAAGGGGCCCCTGCGTTTCCAGAGTTTATTATCACGTTGGAAAAACACGCCATAGTTTATCGGTTGAGTTGTGTGCGCTATCAGCGAGTCGCGATTGCTGCGGTACACCGCCGCGCCGAGCGATGTTCCCGGCGCTGACTACACTCGGCTATATGACTCGTTTACAATATTTGCCCAGCGTACTGTTGTTTGAGCAATACCTGAAGCAAGTACACGCGCTATGGTAAATACGACCTTAGCTACCGCCGCTGGAGGTAACGCTACGTATTTGGAATACCTACTCACTGACACGGTCGTACATACAATACAACATACGAAAGGTATATTTTATTTTTTGTTAATTTTTATGTTATTTTAATGATAACTAAAGTACTTATGTAGGTATTTTCAATATTGTTACTTACTTAACTACCCTACTATGTGGGTCACTTTTCCTCTTTTCAAAACTGGTCTTAAATTGATTTCAAGGTTCAATTCGAGCCTTATTTCGCTCTTGTTATTACTTGTTTATACATAATTTTCTGGGTTTTGGTAGGTACTACCTAGGTAGGTATTCATTGCAGAAGGTAAACATGTTCTGCATTATTTTTAATAGGTAATTTGTATAGTTTTATTTCCCTTGTCCTCATTTTTTTTTTGTTTATTTAGGTAGGTACGTACGTAGGTATATTAATGTACTGTTCGTATTGAGATGTATTATAATCCTAATTATTGTGCATACAACAAAATTTTACGTCGATACTAGGTTTACACTACTTATTTCCTAGTTTCTACGAGGATACCATAAAATAACATTGTTGTTCTGATCCATTACATTTATTTACGCGTTCTAGAACGTCTTTGGATGTATTTTTTCACCTCGAGTTGGCATTGATCGGCGAACAGAACCGGTACCGCCGCGGTTACCCTTCGCCGCGCGCCCGCTCGGACGCACCTCGGCCTACCTCATTCACACACAGTTATTACACAATTATAATACCTAATTAATATTCATTAACTACCTAAAACCCCAAACATAAACATCGTAAACCGTATCTGTTGCAAATAAAATATCTTAATATAAATTCACCATACGACACGTCCAATTAATCGGCGATACCTTAACGATTGTTCAATGTGTGCTGTCATTTCAGAAATGGTGAGAAAGTACGAAAGATTGAGCGGCCGCCAGTCGTGGAGCGAGGAGGACATGGCGCGCGCCGTGGCCGCCGTGGTCTCCGGCAAGATGGGGTACAAGCTGGCCGCGAGGACGTTCCACATCCCGCGCTCCACGCTGCAGCGGCGCGCCAGCAAGGTGCGCTACCAGCAGCCCGACGACGCCAAGGTGCTCATGGGCCACTACCGCCGCGTCTTCACCGACCAGCAGGAGAAGGACCTCGTCGGCTACATCAAGAGCATGGAGAAGTTCTTCATGGGCGTCTCCCGGAGGGACATCCGCGAGCTGGCCTTCCAGTACGCGGAGGACCACCGCCTCAACCACCCCTTCGACGTCAACAGCCGGATGGCGGGCGAGGACTGGGTGCGGAACTTCCTCAAAAGGAACCCTGAACTGCTCGACAAGTCCGACCACGAGAACGGCCTGGAGCCGGTCAACTTCGACCAGTTCTACCACTTCATGTGCCAGTTCTCATGAAAACGGTTTAGCATAGCTTCTAGTTATAAAGGTCGACTTCGTGGGACGCACCCGAAAGAGCCTCATGATTAATGTCTGTACGAGTCCAACCTCTGTATTTGTACAACCGCACATGTCCCATTTGTATCGGTAATTTAAGGTAAAATTTATTTAAATTATGCTCAACATTATTACCTATATTTTACTGTAACTTTACACGTAAAACAATTTTTACTGATATGTGTAATGAGAAAAGTTGGAATAATGCAAGAAGCCGTGTACATTACGTGACTTTATAATTATTTGGGCATGGCTCAAAGTTAACGTTTATTTTATCTGAGGGTCTATAGGCCCGCTCATAGGGCTCCGTATATTAAGAACAACAAGTACTTACTGAGTTTTATGTGAATGTTTTTATGGTACTAAAGTAATCGGATGTTAGGGCTGTGATAGTGAAGAGTGCGTTGAACATATCATGATGTTATTACGATGATGTGTTTATGAACATTATACAAACTTGTGTACCGCAATAGGAGTATCCTGGCCACTTTGTATATATTTTATTTTGTCGATAATAGTTACCAAACTTGTTGTATAATATTTATAGATTTTAATTTATGTTATAGCTAGCGGTGTTTAGTAAAATTTAAACCACAATTGTGGTCTTTATTATTAATTTAAATATTGAGGTGCTTCATTGACTTAGTAATTAAGAAATTATTATTTAATGTGTAGTCGTTAACGTAAGTGGTCAGGTAATGCGATTCTGCTATCCTCGTTGGCAGTGAAGTTTGAAAGTGGTAATTTAGACGAGAGTTGCGCAACACGTCCCATAGGATATTAATTTAATAATATAAAAAGTACATGATTGTGATATGTAATGGTCATTGGTGATATTAGTGGGAAAAGGCTAAATTTTATACGGTTACCAGTAGTTAATTTCTATATTGGTTTATAAAACAATTTGCTAAAATATTTACCTATTTTCTATTTTTCTACATCGTCGATAAAATGGACCAGGCCATTCGCCGTTTTGTATTTTTATCGTTACCTGATTAAAGTTTGATCTCTTTAATTTATAGTTTATAACTATTTATTTAGAACTCGAAATACTTATAAATATTGTTGGATATCAAGAAATTTTAACACAATTTTAACAAATTAGTTTAATACCTATGCCAAACTATGTTATTATTTGAGATTTAATTTTAATAGAGATAATTCCTAAGTGTGTACTTACATTAATAAAATATTTGATTTTATACTTTTGTTTTGATTCATCTCCCATTCACTTGCGAGTTCGAACAATGAACATGCCTATTTCAGGTCTAATAACACATCGACATTATCCCTAATTCGGTAATATTGATGACAAAATACTTGAGGTTTTCGCAGTCTATGAACAGTTTATATGAACAAAGACAATTGGTGATGGAATTAGATTGAAATACGTTTGGCAAACACAGTACTTCCATAACTTGACCACATAACTTTTGTTATAGGAGTTATTGAAATAATTACTTGAACGCTGGATGTGGACCCTTTCGTATATAAACTATTAGCACTTTATTCATTAACGCTTGTAAGTATTAGCCTGTAATTTCCCACTATTGGGCAAAGGCCTCTCGTCTCACTGAAGATATCAGTACAGTGAGGAGGTTTCAGGCGTAATCACCACGCTTGCCTAATGCGGGTTGGTGATCTCAAACCCGAGCCATGTTTGAAAGGAAACATGTTTTCGCTCGACCTGGGAATTGAACCCGGGACCTCAGTCTTGGCAGGCGAGTGCACATACCACTAGACCATCGAGGTGTTATTAGGTGTATTAGTGCTTAATAACAGCAATTTAGCTACTGGTTTATTAAGTTTGGTGGTCAAGCGTGGTGATTACGCCTGAAACCTCCTCACTGTACTGATACCTTCAGTGAGACGAGAGGCCTTTGCCCAACAGTGGGACATTACAGGCTAATACTTACTACTTATTAAGTTTCAGCGAACACTACTCATTTTGAATTGAAATTTCGTTTAAGGTTCACTTCTCTTTTTATTTTACACTAGCAATGCCCCGCGGTTTTACCCGCGCTGTACCCGATCCCGTAGGAATTTCGGGATGAAAAATAGCCTATAACCTTCCCGTTGAATGTGGCTTTCTATTACAAAAAGAATTATTCAAATCGGTTTAGTAGTTTCTGAGATTAGCGCGTTTAAACAAACAAACAAACAAACAAACAAACAAACAAAACAAACTCTTCAGCTTTATAATATTAATATAGATTTTTATCTGAAGTTTCGAAGCGAAGTATATCCGTAAACGTAGTTTCCATTCAAAATGAGTATTTTAGCTTCTAAATGGTTTGTTCCTTTCCGACATACGTTATTCCAACGAGCAAGAGAGACAAAACACTTTATTTTAATAGTGTTTTAGTTAAAGAGCATTTATGAATAAGGTTTGTAGATTCAGCGAAGTTAGCAAGCGACCCTATGAATTAGAATTTACTTGTATATAATTATTAGACAGATACATATGTAGGTATTATATGATTTAAAAATATTACTTGTCACTACATAGTATAAAACAAAGTCGCCTTCTGCTGTATGTCTGTCCCTATGAAAGCTTAGATCTTTAAAACTACGCAACGAATTTTGATGCAGTTTTTTAGAGATAAATTGAGTGATTCAAGAGGAAGGTTTATAAGTATAAAAATTCCCAAAATTCCCACGGGAACGGGCACAACGCGGGTAAAACCGTGGGGCACTGCTGGTATAGAATAAACAATTCATTCATTCATAACGAGGAGGCCAACCCTGGTATCGGAGTTTTTTAGACCGCCCAAAGGCCTCCGACATGTTCTAAATCTATACTAATATTATAAAGCTGAAGAGTTTGTTTTGTTTGTTTGTTTGTTTAAACGCGCTAATCTCAGAAACTACTGAACCGATTTGAATAATTCTTTTTGTAATAGATAGCCACATTCAACGGGAAGGTTATAGGCTATTTTTCATCCCGAAATTCCTACGGGAACGGGTACAACGCGAGTAAAACCGCGGGGCGCTGCTAGTACAATATAAATACCTACGTAACTCAAATAGTGACTACTTTTACTGGCTGTACTCGCTACCTTTGCTGACGGTATTCACACGTCGCACGCAGGCACAACTTTGTAAAGCCCCACATAGAACACTGTGAACTTAGAAGAAAGTTCCCCGTAAGAGCAAGGAGTATTTTATTATTTGTTTTCTTGTTGGAAAGTCAATTTACTCAAAAGAAACTCGACAATATCCTTCAGATACCGGTTGTTTTGTCTGAGGAAGGAAAACGGTGAATACTGTTGTTTAATAAAGAGAACATTAATGTATTATTTGTAAATTATCAAGGAAGAGGCAATTCGCACGAAACCTCTTTACAATTTCGAAATATTACTCGTGATTAATGCCTATTTGATTTGTCTACTTCTGATAGCAAAATTATGAACTATTTGTAATTCTGTATCATGACCACATTATGATGAACTAATTATACATCGAGATATGATCAAAACTTTCTTTGAGAACTTAAGTAGATCCTCCCAGCTTCCGATACCAATCAGAGTAAACATTAACTACTACAGCCACAGTTAGAGATCTCCATACGGATTGGAACACATGAAGGTAATCTGCCTCCTCCGCCACTAACAGTAAATACAACGGTCTATTTGGAATGCATGGAAAACGTTCGGCGCCGTATTGAATCCCGCTCCGGTGCCAAGGCAGTTCCGATAGCAGTATTTTCCACTACATCGATAGGAGAACACGAAGTTGGCACGTCCCAAGTTCCAGAGCGATGGAAAAGTTTTGGCACGACGATGCGGAGCGATAACATACAAACTCAGGGCCTTTATAGCACGTACCCCCGGGCCGCAACTTCGGGACGCCTCTCCAACAGTTATATTGAACCGTTCACTAATTAAATTGGCTGGGTAAAAGCTCCGATAATATCTACTTGTTACTTTATTCACTACACACCCCTACAAATTATTTCTTTGTCATACTTAATTGCTAATAATGTCGGGGGAAACATGAATACAGAACAGATTGCAAAATGAAAAAGGCCACGAGCCGGCCACAACGAGTAATACGGAAAACCTCAACGAGTGATGCACAGCACAAATAAAGTATTTCCATTAGCCGTGGCTGCGAGCTGAATGCGTTGTTTGCTTAGAAATACCGAGGCAATCCAATTATATCGGCGTTTGGCCTCTCAAAGGAGCTGAAAGCTTCAGTACTCCCGACCCTCAGCGGCAGACTTCGAGAGTTACTAACAAGAAGCGCGCGGACGTACGCAGGGGCACAATGCCCCTCTACAAGTAAGCAACATTTTAATGATATTAAATTGCTCCTACTAGAGTTGTTAGGAGACTTGCTGAGAGAAAAATTTAGGAGTTCGTATGCAAGGTACCGTCATTGTGTTGAAATATAGAGGGTAGACAAGTCTTTGTGTTAAGAACCCATTAGTGAGGGTAGTCTGAAGTTAAAAGACTCTGTGACCTTTTGATTGGTAGCAATAAGAAATAATTGCTCACGTAAGTCATTATTTCACGTCACCGATGATAAATAATGATAGGTCCGTGATGATAAAATATCCATGTAAAATATATTTTTCATCGCCCTCTCCTGGATGCGGCCGCCATGTTGCTCATAAAAACCAACTCTCGTTTTATTTATGTTACACTCTATTACGGCTCTATACTCAAACGTGAAAGACAGACTTTTCACTCAACGTCAAAGGCAATGAAATGAATTTGTAAATAGACGTCGCAGAAACGTTTCTACTTGTTTGTATGGAAATATTACTCGCTGTATACAAACGCTTTGAGCAAATAATTTTAACCAATATTTGCTTGGCTGGTTCATGATTCAGAACCAATTACTTTATTCATGTGTGGATAGTTTTTGAAGGATTTATGAAGGTCTGTGTAATAGACGGGAATATGTTTCGCTATATGAGAAAACTGTTCATCTAATACATATATAAAATTCTCGTGTCACGGGGTGCGTAATTGAACTCCTCTGAAACGGCTCGACCGATTCTCATGAAATTTTGTGTGCATATCGGGTAGGTCTGAGAATAGGACAACATTTATTTTCATCCCGAAATTCCCGCGAGAACGGGTACAACGCGGGTAAAACCGCGGGGCGCAGCTAGAGTACTAATTTAAGAATACGTTTAGCAGCTTGGGGCAAAGGGCTTGCACAGTACAGGGGCCAGTCGACGGCAACTAGTGTACTTATTATTTATTTTAATTATAATAAGATAATTTTAATAGAGTTAATTTACAGTACATTTATCAAGAAAAAGATAATTGACGTCGCCGTATATTTCACTGTGGCAGCCCCGAAAGTTATTACCTTACCTTTGTATAAAAAAAGAACACAACTGAATTGGTTATTCAAACTGCATCGTTTTATTGCACTGAACCCTCTTGGCACCTATACAACTGGGGCCGTTATAAAAAGTGTTTACTTAATTCACCGCCGCTGAAAACAATTTGCATTTTAAATACGTACGGCTAAACAGACTGAATTTCTAGAACGAAACTTTAATTATGCTAGTGGAAATGATCTAATGAAAATATGAATAGGATCTTATTTTTTTAACTATGTGTTATATGAGACTAATAAGGTCTAAGCACGAGCGCTTTTTAGTTTATTAAAAAAAGTTAAAGTGGAACTAACGCGTTATAAAGATTCAGTGCTTTTCTTGCAATTTTGGATCTTAAGAGCTGGAAACATAATATGTTTGTCTGTTTATAAGTATGTCTTAATAATATTTACAGGCATTAAAAAGAAAATAGTCTTAAAGGGCTCGTGTGATGTCAATGAATTCTTGAAACCATGGATGAATAATGAAACAAATGTCGCATTTCAGTAAAAAATCTTTATAATTTTGAATTTAGACTAACTCATTAAATTAATCATGAAACCATTAAACGGTAGATAGATGTTTTGTTCAAAAACTTCTTGTTCCACCCTATTGTTCTACATGAAATTTATGAAGCTTCTAATGACTAGATATAATTAGCACATGCAAACACTTACTGAATCCGTGCTTAGCACTAACATGTGTAGGTGTTTTGTAGCGAGCTTTAGTTATGCTGAAGCTTTAAGCTGCCACAAAGCGGGCCACGCATTCCCCGCACTCTCGCAGAACGCTTACCAGAGAGCTTTCCACTGAAATGCGTTAATACGCTTTTTACAAATGACGAGAATTCCATTTTAAACCACGTTCTGCTATTCTGGTTTAAGTTCCCTTTTTAATTCGCTTTTATGTTGTTAGTTGATGTTTGGTTGTGGCGTGACCACATGTAGATAGTTGTGGTTACCAATGTGGTACCGATCTTGAGTTATGGTTACGGTTGGATATGGTTAAGTGTATTATTGGAAGAGATTGAGAAGTGTATTATTATTGAGTCGACCTCAAAACGACGAAAAGATCAAGGAAGATACCACAAAGCAACAAAGGCAACTAGCGACTTTTTAACAAAAGACATTGAACATCAGCTCTCACATCTTCATTTATGTTATTATCTTAAGTCCCCATTTACCGTCGTTGTGGTAACATGGCAATCCTTATAACAAGATACACTTGTTAATCAAATGATTTGAGTATCTGAGTACAACATTGAGAAATTATTAACGACCGCGGTTTAACCCGCGTTGTGTCCGTTCCCGAGGGAATTTCGGGACTTTTTATACATATAAACCTTCCTCTAGGATCACTCTATCTATTTAAGAAAACCGCGTCAAAATCCGTGCAACCAAAGACAGACAGACAAACAGACGCGGCCGGGGACTTTGTTTTATAATATGTAGTAATACTAATTTGTTGAGAAATATTATACAATTTAATTAGAAACAAACTAACTGAGCGACAGCTGAGTAAATAGTTTCAACGTTATTTCAATTCCAAGTTCTGTGAAGAGAGTACACAACAATCATTATTTGAAATTGAAATAAGATTGTTCCTCCGTCGCTACTTGTTACTCTTCAGGCGTAATAATAAAAAGTTGAGTTCGAAACGCTATCAAAAGAAAGAAACTCAAAGTTATTTGCCAAGACTCAATAGAACGGGAAAGGTTTTTTATATTTTTAATTAGAATCAAACGCGGAGAAAACTGTTCGGAACAAAATTATTTATGTACTTATTGCTTTATTTAAATTAGTTACATGAATAGAAAACACTTGATGCTTAAATATACTTAAACTTGTTCAATTAGCAGACATAGTACTGTCTGTATCTATTTCAATAGGTATTACTTAATTAGCCAATAGGTACTTAACTAGTTTACACGCTAAGGGATACCTATCCAAAAAAATGTATCATCACTCAATCATACTAATCTTCTTACCAAAACTGAAACATACTTCAGAGAACATAATATACTTCGACTTTTCCTAAGCAGTTAATCTTTTAGCAGAAATATCTTGTTAAAACATTCATAAACACCGAACCTGAGCCGAACCTTTTCATACTCACGCTGTAGCGAGTAATATGATATTCCAATACTCGAGAGTACTTTCGTAAGTACCCATAGGTCTACGCACCTGTACCTCGCATAAGTCTGTGCTCGGCTCCACATTTCACCGCGATCTGAACCTAAAGAATATCGGATGAACCGTATACCGTCTCCTTTGTCTGTAACGTTTGTAACAGAAATACCCTCCGGGGAACGATGCCATTACCCCGCTCCAGCTTACTGCTAGAGGTTAATCACGCCTTCGAGGTTCTACATTCTGTTGGTGCATGTTGAAACACAGTTTAAGCATACGTAGTTATGATTTGCACGGTGTCTCTATATCTGTACAATGCTGAGTGGCCACGTAGTTTTAAAATTAATTGTTAGATACCCGTCATACAAAGCAAAAACCTATTCAGTCTGTTTTGCATCACAACAAGCAATAAAAACAAAATATAAAGTAATAATGAAAAGCACCGCCGTCAAAGCAAACATTCGCACAAAGCGAAAAATATTTTGAATTTGAATTCTATCATTCGATATTTAAATCCGAGAGAGCGGTGCGGTTGGGCGGGCGAAGTTTCCTCGGGCGGGGGCGGTGCGGGACGGGCGACGGCGGGGGCGGCGTGGGGGGTAATTAGGCGGCCCGGCGGAGGCTGTATTGATCGCCGCGTCGCTAAGCAACGCGAGAGATGGCAGCGCGCTCGCACCGCCAAAGAGTTTTTTGTTCGAGCTCGCTCTAGGTGAGACCGTTTTGATGTAATCGCCTTTGAGATGATGCAATCCTATTGGTGTAATCTCACCTTTTGACCAAGTTATTGTCCAATGGCTGAAGAGTTATGTAAATCTTTGATCTAACATGAAAATTGCCCGGAGATTCATTTAATTTGCGTGAACGAACAGAAAATTACGTTTACTTCTATAAAAATAATAATTTTGTTATATCAAGTTATTTTCCATTTAATTATCATAAAATGAAATTAATTTATTATTCAACGATACTTGAAGATTTGAAGAACCTTTTTTCCATGAGATTAAACTTGCGTAAAATGACGGTTTCTCCGAATTAATTAGCTAATAATTTACCGATAAAAACCAGTAATTCTTTGTTAACTATCAGGGATGTATTGGTAGGTATGTAAGGCAAACAATAGCGTATCAAGTTGGGTTTTGCTCTCAATAACGATAGAATAAGTCTAAACAGATTCCGTGCCCCGCGGTGCGCGGCCCGGATGAGCTCGGATAATGTAAATAAAGTCCATAAATACACTCATAATTATGTGTACACAGCCCGGGAAGACCTCGCCCATTTGTTTATCAAGTTTTTTGCACTTCTACGAGCTCCATATTAAAACGAGTAGACTCATAATTAATAACGAAACCCCTCTTAAAGACTTCTTATAAAATTAGCCATAATACAAATCATTATTAACTTTTTAATTTGAACACGAAACTTTCTTTTTATCGTCGTTCATTCTTCTTGATGGAGAAACATGAATTGCTGCTAAATTTATTCTTTGTTTTTGTTCTAGAGTGGACTTTGCTTTGTGCACAATCCGGAGACTCAGATAAGCGAATGCCAAACAAAATAACTCCTGCATAATTGTATGGTATTTTAATAAAGAAATACTTTGAGATCACAACATGCAGCACGCTGGCTTGCATCGCTCGGATAACGCAGTACATATTTTCTGAATACCGTCCGAGTAAAATGTAATAATGTTGAGTCGTTGTGCGAACACCCCCGTGTCACTCCACCCCCTCCCTCGACACCCCACAAGAATATTGCACTGAAAATGCGCCCCACATTTCTTTGACACATTTGACACTAAAAAGAAAATGGATGCTGTAGAACAATAAGCTCGGACGGTAAAGTGGAGCTTTGAAACTTTTATAATTATGATGTAAAATGAACTTTTAAAATGGGTTACTCTGGTTTAGTTAGATAAGAACACTATCATACTCTTTAACTAGTCAAAACTACTTTTGAACCGAAAAGTAGTTCGGATTATTAATCTTTGAGCAGATTTTTTTTCTAATACGTTAGTTAGACCTAGTCAAGCCTATCTTTAGTTAGTCTAACAGAGAAAAAAATCTGTCTGTAGTGCGCGCTCATCAGAGCTTATCTAGTTTTAAAGCCCGGCGGTATCGCATCGCAACGCAAAGCATCGCTTAAACATATGTTCTTAGAAAGAAATGCTTACAGGCTAAGAAGGTACCGCCACTAATACCAACGAGGATCCTGCCGATCATCATAGCGGGATCAACTTTGCCGAAGTAAGAACTGTTACTGTTAGCCCGTAATGTCCCACTGCTGGGCAAAGGCCTCCCCCCACTCTCGCCACTCTTCTCGATTTTGGGCCACCAGTTGCCAGTCCCTCTTGTAGGCGTCCAGCTCGTCCCGCCACCGCCTGCGCGATCTGCCGCGACTTCGCCTCGCTGTCTCCGGGCGCCACACAGTGGAAATTTTGGCCCACAGCGTGTCCGGCATGCGGCAGACGTGACCAGCCCAATCCCATTTTAGTTTAGCGGCTTTTTCACCTGCATCAGCGATTTTTGTTCGGGAGCGCAGTATTGTGTTGCGGATGCGGTCAAGTCGGATTTCTGGACGTTTGTCAAACACCAAGTCTGTGAGCCATAAGTGAGAACGGGAAGGATGCACATGTCCATGAGCTTGCGCTTAAGCGCGATAGGAAGGTTGCCCTTCATCATCTCTTTCATCGACCAATAGCTCCTCCAGGCGCTCTCAGTGCGTCTCGCGACTTCTTTATCTTGCCTGCCTGCCTGGAGGGAAACTAATTGGCCGAGATAGATGTATTCATGGACATAGTGCATCACTTCGCCGTTTACCGTGATACGCTAGGCTGAGCTGTTTGTCATGACTTTGGTCTTTGACATGTTCATCTGTAATCCAACCTCAAGGATTGCGTTGCTCAGTTCTTCGAGCATGGCCTGTAATTCTTGGGCTGTGTTAGCGAAGAGGACAAGTAAGAAATGAGTAGTAAATGAGCAGATAAAAGCTGCTTTCTGGCCACCGGCGACACCATTGAGATGATCTTTCTGTTAAACGATGGCATGTTTATCTCACCATAGAGGCTATCGCCAACATAGAAACTGCAAAAGAATAATACGCTGTCATACTGGTCAATACATAAAATAAAATAAAAATTAAAACAGTAGACAAATATCTACTTGTGTAGTAATATTATATTACCGTAAATCAGAATTCTAATATTGACTATTTTAGCCTACTTCCATCCTACACTTAGAACGCCTACCTTTGCATGACGCGGGTACTCCTGTCTTCAGTCTATCGGTAACCACGAAAAGAACAACGCTTTCGAAACTTCTCGGTATATAAAAAACATGTATTTTTAAAATATGCTTTATAAACTATTTTTACCGCTACAAAACCCATGTGAGTACGTTTACTATGTTCAAATCGCGTAATTTCAAAAAAGACTGTTGGATCTCCGTCGGGAAACAACTAGTGATACCGAAGTTCTTGCTGCATCCCAGCTTAGTATGAAGGTGGTAAGTATAAGGTGAGTGAGAAATTGGAAGGTAATGATTGTAAAAAAGATTGATCATAGATGTATGAACGATGGCTGTTCAGTGTTGCATCAATTCCAAACTAGTTTTGGAGAACAGTAACCTCTGTCTTACGTAAGTTCCCGTTTTAACAAATAATAATGATTATATAAATATCAACGTTAGTTTCAATTAATAGTAAAATAGTTTTGGAGAGTTCTGATATATTTAGATAACAATAAAAAAAGACGTGTGGCACTCGGAGACTGCCGCGGTAAAGCTATTGCATTTATATTGGCGAGTTGGCGCAATCGACAATCGCCAACTCGCCAGCTCGCCAGCTCGCCAGCTCGCCAACTCGCCAGCTCACAAACTCGCCAGATCGCCAACTCGCCACTCGCCAATTCGCCAACTCGCCAGCTCGCCAACTCGCCAACTCGCCAGCTCGCCAACTCGCCAGCTCGCGAACTCGCCAGCTCACTCACCCCCTCTCTCACCACCCTCTCTCACCCCCTCTCACCACCCTCTCTCACCCCCTCTCACCCCCCTCTCTCACCCCTCTCTCACCCCCTCTCTCACCCCTCTCTCACCCCCTCTCTCACCCCCTCTCTCACCACCCTCTCTCACCACCCTCTCTCACCACCCTCTCTCACCACCCTCTCTCACCCCCCTCTCTCACCCCCCTCTCTCACCCCCCTCTCTCACCCCCCTCTCTCACCACCCTCTCTCAACACCCTCTCTCACCACCCTCTCTCACCCCCCTCTCTCACCCCCCTCTCTCACCCCCCTCTCTCAGCCCCCTATCTCACCCCCCTCTCTCACCCCCCTCTCTCACCCCTCTCTCTCACCACCCTCTCTCACCACCCTCTCTCACCACCCTCTCTCACCCCACTCTCTCACCACCCTCTCTCACCCCACTCTCTCACCCCCCTCTCTCACCCCTCTCTCACCCCTCTCTCACCTCTCTCTCACCCCCTCTCTCACCCCTCTCTCACCCCCTCTCTCACCACCCTCTCTCACCACCCTCTCTCACCACCCTCTCTCACCACCCTCTCTCACCACCCTCTCTCACCCCCCTCTCTCACCCCCTCTCACTCACCCCCTCTCTCACCCCCCTCTCTCACCCCCCTCTCTCACCCCCTCTCTCACCCCCTCTCTCACCCCCTCTCTCACCCCCTCTCTCACCCCCTCTCTCACCACCCTCTCTCACCCCCCTCTCTCACCCCCCTCTCTCACCCCCCTCTCTCACCACCCTCTCTCACCACCCTCTCTCACCCCCTCTCTCACCACCCTCTCTCACCCCCTCTCTCACCCTCTCTCACCCCCCTCTCTCACCCCCTCTCTCACCACCCTCTCTCACCACCCTCTCTCACCACCCTCTCTCACCACCCTCTCTCACCACCCTCTCTCACCACCCTCTCTCACCACCCTCTCTCACCACCCTCTCTCACCACCCTCTCTCACCACCCTCTCTCACCACCCTCTCTCACCACCCTCTCTCACCACCCTCTCTCACCACCCTCTCTCACCACCCTCTCTCAACGCCGTGTCGAAGACTGCCGAACTGAAACGACGTTAGACGATGCACGGCCTTCAAGCCACACCTCCTTCCCGTCGGATCGGGTAAGCGTCAGGTTTTTTCGTTACGGAAATTTTGGATTCGGTCCCCGCGCTCAAGGCCCGCGATAGAAGCTATGCAATAGCTTAAAAAAAAATTACATTATGTGGAGAGGAAAGTCCATCGACAAAAAGACGGCAATATTTGAATGGCGCAAATGTCACTGTCTGATAGGTTAAGAATTTTTTTCTTAGATTTATATTGAAAGATTAGAAAAATATTAATGAAATCCTATGCTAGGCTCTTAGGCCTACTAGCCCAAGCCTTCTCGTAGTAAATTACTCAGTTTAAATTATTTTTTACCTTATAAATTGAAGTATGTACTCTCAGTTTTAGCAATCACATGCTCATTCATTTTATATCAGTCACTCATTCATTTTATATTACACGATATCCCCAAAATTGAAAAGTTAGACCATGCGCCTACATCACTACCAATAAGTAATATTACAATATTCTAGACTAATCTAAGATTAATTCAATTTCGAGTTGCTAAAATAAAAGAGCTCATTTTTACTTGATTGCTATTTCAGCCTACGTCATTTCACTTTTAATTTGCGTTCCTCTCCTTTAAACGTCACCTTATTCGAAGCCACCATCGCACAATTTGAAGTAATCTCGCAAGTATGCTCAAATGCTTATCAAATAAACCGCCCCTTAATAATGCTTACATTTGTAAATACACATTTCTTAAAATTCATTATTTAAATCCCCAAAACAGTTTGGGAACATTACCAAATCCATTACAAGTGGGGGAAATCGTTATCAATAATAACGAGTTCCTTATTATATATTTACAAGGAAATGAAAGCTCGGTTGTGAAGTTAAGCGGTACTACGAATACTACGAGTGCTACGCCGTAGTCAACTTTGTGTTTCCCCGTGAATTTAGGACTCCGTAGCAACTTTTAATGCAATTCCGAACTGGTACGCGCCACTTCTGAAAGTGTTTTTAAAAATTCTTACATCAAAGTTTTGACGGAATAATACAAAATTTATACAAGAATAACTAAGTGAATCAAATTATACTGTTTGCTTAATGGCTTCGTGACGTTTAGCTTGTGTTAAGTAGGCTGGTCTAAAAATAAACAAAACACATTTTGTGTTTTAAATAACGTCATTCGTTTTGAAAATATGCCTATACGAGTAAAAGAGGTATGACTTTTTTCATGTCTTTGCGAATAATATCTAATAATTTACAAGTTGTCATAATAAAACCTTTGTATCCGAAGTTTCAATAAGACACAACACTTTCTAGTTCAAAGTTCATTTCACTCGGCATACTGCCAACTCTATGAATTGTATAATCCATTTGAATAAGCATTACATTTGTTAAAGTTACGCCGAAACAATCGCGATGGGTTGCCAACATTTCGAAACACTTATAAATTATGAGCCTAACTTCAATTATTTAAGCAAAGATATGCAATATGCATATTTTGGAAATGGATTTTGACTGCTGTCAATAAATTTAAGTTTCCTGTAAGTTGGTTAATTTAAAAACCGGCCAAGTGCGAGTCGGACTCGCGCATGGAGGGTTCCGTACTTTAAAAAACGGCAAAAAATCGCGTTTGTTGCATTGGAGCCCCCTTTGAATATTTTTAGTATTTGTTGTTATAGCGGCAATAGAAATACATCATCTATGAAAATTTCAACTGTCTAGCTATCACAGTTCTTGAAATACAGCCTAGTGACGGACGGACGGACAGCGAAGTCTCAGTAATAGGGTCCCGTTTTTACCCTTTGGTTACGGAACCCTAAAAACAAAAAATTGCTTGTACATTTGTACAACAAATGAGTGTTTTGTCATATGTAATATTAGTCAATACAAATGTGCATATAATATATTATTGTATATGATAAACCACATAAATAATCGCTGTCTTCATCCGTTAGGTCGGGAGGGCGACCCTTCATGTCCTATGAAATATTCGAGCTATAAACCGTGAATAACTAAGAGCTACATAACGTGAAATATTGCTCTGGAACTTGAAGCTGGGACAAAAGATGGACGTTTACAGGACGTGGACTATTTGGTGGTATTCAAAATATCATATTATTTACGGCATATTTGGTATCGATGCAAATATAAGAGAAATAATATACGTGCTCGTTTGTGCTTGGAAGACTAACATTTATGTTCTTAACAAAGTTCAAACATTTATTTGACAATAGACAAGTTTATCATTTTGCTTAATTTTTTAACGGTAGAGCAGTGTGTATTTTTAGAAGAAAAGCCAGATAGCTCACTCAGGAAAATGTTAATAACTATGTATTAGCATTTCCATTTTCCAACAACCCCTTTATTCTAGTGCTAACGATAGCAAACTAGGTATTTTCCCAGCAATAAATCTCTCGGCGTTTCCAGTGAAACAGTAACCTAATCGAATAAAAGAATAAAAAACTCTACTTCTTTTAAAAACATTTTTCTCTCTGGAGCAAGATTTATTTTATGCCTTTTAATAGAAAATGTTAAAGTAGGTGTACTCTTTAAAAGGAAGTCTGATGGACAGGCGGAAAAGGCTATTAAAATATGAATAAAAGCTACCTTAATGGTGTTTTTTATTCAGGTAAAACAAAATCAAAACATGGCTCGGGAATTAATTTTCCGGGTTATAAAAAACTCATCATTGAACAGTCTAATCCCATTCAATGGTATGTAAATCTTTCCCCTTAAATATTGGGGACCCTTTGTTAGTCTTATTTTTAGGGTAAAACAAAACGAGCGTAGACCCCTTAATTAGTGCTCGGTCCCCGCGTCCGTCAATGTCCGACTGTCGAATGCGAAATGCCTATCACAAAGGTAGAATTAATTAACGAATCCAATATCGAATCTGTTTGATGCAAGCTTCGGTGGCGGCGGGCGGGGGGTGGTCCACTCTCCACGTAATTACGGCACGTCAACGCTGTCGTGTGCACCCACCATATACTTATTAAGCGAGCACAAAGCGACGACCGGCAAACATCCAGCTCGAGCTCGCCCGGGCCGCCGGGGCCCGGGAATCAGGTGCCACCGAGGTGATGCAATTCACCTACAAATTATACATTCATGCAGTTCACGATTCTATTGCCCCGACGTTTAGTGCGATATTCGACTGCGGCTGGGTCGAGCCCGGCCACGAGCTATGTGCAATTGCAAACGCCATCCTAGATCCCGTTGCCCATGGTTACATCTGCCGGGGGTGGGGCCGGGGTGATATACACTACATGCGTTATACACAGTTAATATTTGACGAGGGATGTTCTACGAATATTTATATTGCACGGACAGTTCCCGAGAATCCCCGGGGATGCATGAAAATCAATAGAGCTCTAGAATTTGATTGTACGCAGGTGCAAACGTTTATTATGAGATGGGAATATATTAGTGATGTTACATAGTTATTGGCTTGGGTTATCATTGCTCGAACTTCAATAGATTGATTTGTAATTTATGATTGAAAAATATGACAATTGACCCCTGAACCCCGGGAATCTTCTGTTAAACTATACGTTTGCAAAATGCGTCGTAATTATATGAGTTCGCTAGATATGTTCGATCATAAAATTACAGTAAAAATAATGTATTGTGTGTATCTATTCCGGGAACATCTCTTTACATAACACGAAAAGGTACTATCACCTACGTAACCAACGTGTTTTCCTTGTTTACCATGTTTTCTACGACTCTCGTTAAAATGTTTTTTGTAAAAGAGAAGTTCATTGTTGTTTGATATAATGGCGGTTCGAACCAGCCTCCGGTCTATTATAACAGCAAACATCCCCGGTTTACTATGCGAAGAATTTCATATATGAAGTCCGCCTGAGGTGTTTTACACAGGGTGGTTAATATTATTACTCCCACCCTGTTTGTTACCGTAAATTTTATACGTGTGGACTGCGAGGGGAGGCGGATTAATAAATATCGCGAGGACATATGAATCAATTTGCTCCCAACTCTTATTCCTTTGTTTTTCGGGACGAGTGAGTATCGAGCACTGATTTATTGTTGCGAACCAGTTACCAGCTCCCCGAAACGTTTTTTCCATGTTTTGGTTGAGCAATGAATTTGTAAACAAATGAGATCGTAATCGTCTTTCTGTTTTTATAGAGATAAGTTTTACTTGCTTTTTATTAACTCAATAACAGTTCCTATTTGTGCGTTAAATAAGGCAAATAAAGCTATTATAAGCGAACAATAATTGTTCACGGTAGGTTAAACTGCAATTACTGAAGAAACTCGACAAAGCAGTTTTAATATTCAGTAAGCGGTGACGCGCGCCTGTGCGACGGAAATTATATTTTTGTTGCGCACCGTGGCCGGGATGACGGCATAAGCCGCCGTTGGTTACCTAACTGTGCTCCTCGCCATTACCCTGAGCCAAATGAGCCTTGAACCGCTGGACGAGATAAAAATAGGATTGTCAACTGCCTTATACTACTGCTTTTTTATTCCAACTGCTTTATTTTTATAGACACTGTACTTTTATCACGTCTTCTCTTTAATATGATGTCTTTATTGTATCAATTTCGGAAAGGATATCGTTGTCATTAGTTGGTACCTATTGTGTTTTAAAATTACAAATGAATTGGGGATTTCTGCTGTTTGAGAGAAGAACTTAGAACAAATTACTATGTGTTTAATGAAATGTAAACTATAAGGTACATACTCCGTGCATTAAATAAATCTACTAACCTCCCAGATTAATTGACCATCTTTGGGAAGTTCGTTAAATGTCAAAAGACGTAGAAATTCTTGAAGTATGAGATCGACAGCCCTAGGAGACAGTTGTGACGTGTTTCAGGAAGAATCGACGCAATAAACTTGATTGAATATTTTCTTGCGAACATTACCGACGTCTGCGTCTTCGCCGTAAAACATTGATGTCTGATATATGATTATAACTCACACGCCACAGGGATTATTTAGTTGGGAATTGGTTTAAGGATTTGAAAATTAGCTGAAATTACACCACCTACTTATATGTAGGGACTTATGTTTGTCTTGTTGCTGACTGATAATCTGATATCAGAATATATCTGAATATCAGCAAGATTACTTACTTTACTTTGTCATATTAATAATTCGAATATTCATTATGGCTTAGTACTTAAGTCTTTTGTTAGTTTAAATATAATAATATACATTCTATACATATAATAACATTTTCATAGGTTGGATGGGAAAGAGTAAGCGCGCCTCGTTAGAAACAGAGTGCTAGAAATCTCTGTACTACTTTCTTAGGACATCTACAGGAATAGTATTATGTGACCACGGTTCCTATAAAGAGGCATACGTCATATTAAAATCGTAATGAAAAGGCAGAGTATCCTTAAACGAAGTTTCGATTCAGGAAAATATTTTAACAGTAGTACAAGCAGATTCAGAAAACATTGGATATTGTGTTCGCCTAATAAGATACCTGAACGTAACGTATCGCAAGCATTAACAAGAGAAACACCTGCCTCCTTTGTTTGAAAGAACAAAAACCCTGGCGTCGTTCCAATCTTCACAACTAAATATCACAAATAAAAAAAATAAATACGAGTACATACCTATATTGTTTAAATGCAGTATTATTTGGTTAAGTCTAAGTCTATGACTATAAAAAAACCGCCGATGAATATATGATGATCATGGTGCACAAGAAGATGCATGTATGCAGTACCTCCGTTTTTCGTTAATCTATACTAATATAATATAATATTATAAAGCTGAAGAGTTTGTTTTGTTTGTTTGTTTGTTTGTTTGTTTGTTTGTTTGTTTAAACGCGCTAATCTCAGAAACTACTCAACCGATTTGAATAATTCTTTCACTGTTAGATAGTCTATTTATCGAGGAAGGCTATAGGCTACATTTTATCCCGAAATTCCCACGGGAACGGGCACAACGCGGGTAAAACCGCGGGGCGCTGCTAGTAATATTATAAAGCTGAAGAGTTTGTTTTGTTTGTTTGTTTGTTTGTTTGTTTAAACGCGCTAATCTCAGAAACTACTGAACCGATTTGAATAATTCTTTCACTGTTAGATAGTCTATTTATCGAGGAAGGCTATAGGCTACATTTTATCCCGAAATTCCCACGGGAACGGGCACAACGCGGGTAAAACCGCGGGGCGCTGCTAGTAATATTATAAAGCTGAAGAGTTTGTTTTGTTTGTTTGTTTGTTTAAACGCGCTAATCTCAGAAACTACTGAACCGATTTGAATAATTCTTTCACTGTTAGATAGTCTATTTATCGAGGAAGGCTATAGGCTACATTTTATCCCGAAATTCCCACGGGAACGGGCACAACGCGGGTAAAACCGCGGGGCGCTGCTAGTGAATTAATAAAAGAATCGATAAGGTACATAAAAATCTACGTAATAAGTAGATTAATATCCTCAATTTTCTAACATCAAGGAAACCTCTAAAAAAGTATTGGACCATTAATTTATGCTGAGAAATAAGCGATAGGAAGCCCTCATAATGAGGCGAGTTGCCCGCTTGAGTGATGCGCCGGCCGCCGTTATCTGGTCTCCCGCCAGGCCCTAAGTCTTCCTTGGGGATTAGATGTCGGCTCCCGGAGGCTGCGATGACATCATACATTAGGGATGTTTTGCTTGCGTATCTAACTGTTATTAATGTGCAAGATTTGCCTTCGTTTAAAACTGTGTGGTCATTCTCTGGAAATACAGTGAAATGTGTAAAATTAGATTACGTAAATAAGTGTCTAAGTAAGTATTAAGTAAGTAAACACATCGTAAGATACGAATTAGGTACTTAACAAAATACTTAACTATACTATAGTAATTAGTACTTAGGTAGTATGTAGATGAGTGAGTTACTTAAACATTTTTGTCTTTTAAGGAAAATACAATAAAATGTGGAAAATTACGTACGTACGTATTATCTACGTACTTTCGCATTTCGTATGTTTTTACATACGATATTCCTGGGTATGTTTAAACTACTAACTTAGTACACACCAATTTGTTACGTCAGTTCTGAATATGTATTTCGATTCCTACATATAATATGTAGTTTATCTTCATGCTAAAAATATTTAAAACTAGCAGCGCCCCGCGGTATTACCCGCGTTGTTCCCGTTCCCGTGGGAATTTCGGAATGAAAAGTAGCCTATAACCTTCCCGTTGAATGTGGCTATCCATTACAAAAAGAATTTTTCAAATCGGTTCAGTAGTTTCTGAGATTAGCGCGTTTAAACAAACAAACAAACAAACAAACAAACAAACAAAACAAACTCTTCAGCTTTATAATATTAGTATAGATAAGCCCAACTTTTCGTACAATAACCTTCACAATATCGCATAAAATATATAAGAAAGGTCGGAGCAAGGCAAGGTAATCCCTCCGGCGGCGTCCATCATATCTGTTCCACATCCCGCGCTAGGGCGCCCCGAGCCCACCCCCTATAAATCATCAATAAGATTCATAGCTCCTCATTGCGTCAACCGACAACATTTTACGACCCCTTACGCTACCACTGACGAAAGCTTTTATTAGACCTTGTGTGTCACGAAAATTAGATTGAAATTGCCGACAAATGATGCTTTAAGCTGATAAAGAGATGTGTGTTTCAATATGAAATACTCACTATAATGAACTCCTTTGTTGGTTCAAAGAAATATGTTCAAAAACTAAGCTAGTTTAAATGCAAAGTGCCAGCGGGAGAACAACGAGTGCAAACTGAAAGGATCGAAGATTCTTATGATGCAAAGTAACGTGAAAACAAAGAGCCGTATATAACGCTCCTGAAAGTGGCATTAAAGGGAAATAATTAAAAACCTTGTTAGTGTTAGCTGCGAGCAATAAGAACGCCTCGCAAAGGAACGTAGATAGAACAAAATAAAACAGCGCGCCACGCCGCGGCCGACCGTCGCGTCTGGATTCTGTATAAATGCAGCACATTTCCAGCCGTCTACCTCTTTATTGCCTGCTCCACGACCAAGACAAAAGGACTAAGACTGCGCTTCGAGAATATTAATAAGAATTTATCCCACACAACCCTAAACATCTACAGCACACCGACGACTGTTTAACATTCATAAGGTTCACAATACGCTGACAAGCAAAAAGCGGTAACTTTTTCGATGGAATTTATATTTATTTATCCCAAAATAATCTGGACCTACAAAGAATACTTGAGCCGATGCTGGGTAAACAGAGTATTGCGGATAGGGAAAGTTATATTGCCGGCCGAGCGGCCGCCGGCCACGCGCCCCATATTGCTGCGCCGCACGCCACACGAGCCACGGCGACCTCGCACTACTTGAAATGCAGGAACGTGCCGCTAACTTATTTAGATAATCGCTCCATCCGAGCACTCTCCACTTTTGTTCTTTATATGATTCCTGTCTTTAATACTCGTCTCTAAACAAGCCATTTACATAAATTTCCTTGAATTTGCCGTTCCTGAAAATAATGTCCGCCAACTGGCAGAGCTCGCCGCAGATGTAAACGCACTCGATCAGTAATGGCGTCACGCGGTCTGGCAAGATGGCGGCGCTCTCGCATCGTAAATACCTACCTCCATTATTTGCACGCTTCTCGTTTTCCACTTTCCATCAAAATTTCTCTCGCTTCAAAATACATACATCACAAACAACTCAACTAAATGTTCAGTGAAGCTGTAAGGAACTTGCTGTGTATATGTTTGTACTACATACTCGTGATACATTATTACTTTGGTAAGATTAAACTGCTACCTGTAAGTAAATAAGGGAGGCATATTGCTACCTCAAAAAGAATTCATTCAAAATTGAAAGTGACTCGGTGTAAGGTAACGACGAAGTAACATAAAACCATTAATAAGCCTCTTACCCTATCCGTCTAAGTCAACATCGGTGTACTATGTTCGGATGCTGCGGGGGGCGGAGCGCGGGCGACGGGGAGCGTCGTCATGGCAACGCACGGGGGCGCGGACCCGAATTTTATCGATTCGGATACAGACAGCAGCCGGGAGTTTCGCCCACACTAACACGATTCAACGGCCGTGTTTGCAGAGCTCGCAGGTTTATAAGGGCTTTTACGTTCGGATACACGTACGCTATTTAAATAGCCATCAAACTACTCCCACTAACTCGAGTCGCATCCCGACTGGATTGCTTCCGTACGTGATCGTCACTTGGCGAAGTTTGTGCTTTGCGAAATGATCCGGGTTTTGCACCTTCTAGGTAATAATACGGACCACGAGTCACATAAAAACACTGAGCTAAGAGCTAACCGCAAGAACGGATGAGTACTTAGTTACCTAATGGACCTAGAGCTAATGCGGATAATCTACAGTGAATTTATGTCTCTTTCTTCTAAAACATAGAACACAATTTCATCTAGCTCTAACATAGGCTATCTAAGGACCTACGTACTACACATTAAGAAATACTTTACTATCATACTCCCGTGTAAAAATACCCCTATAAAAACAACAGCAAATGTTCCATAATCTTCGCCACCCTCAACAATTTGACAAAAATGAGAGCAATAGTTACTTCGGAACGTAAACACGACATTTAGAGCGGTTTTTAGGGAGGAATGAAGAGTAGAACACAAAGGGTTCTTGCGAGATGTATGAAAAATTGCACCCCTCATAAGTTCCCCTATCAATTGTTACCAGTTGCGCATATTTTTTGGCCGCAAGTAGCCCTCCCGGATTCGGAATGGTCACGGCGCACTCTCCCAAGTAATATTGTTTAATTTTTTGTATGATTACGACGAATTTAACTAAACGTACATTTACATAAACGCGTTTACCTTTTTGCGTGAGTTGTTTTATTTTAGGGGCTTTGGTTAAATCAGGGATCAGAGCTGAAAAAACAGAGATTTAAGCGTTCGTGCGCCTTTAAAAAAATAAAGTAGGTACTTCACTACTCATCGGTTGGTACGCGTAGTAAGGAGGTACTTAAGACATTGTTAGATGAGAACAAGAAAATGCAAGGAATTGTACATTACTAGCACAAACCATATTTAGTTAAACAGTAGGTTCACAAACACAAGCGCAATAAATCCAGAATCCTCTTTAAAAACATTTTATACTGATTAACAAAAACAATAGACGCTCACCTTTTAGGAACGGCGAAACAAACAATCAAAAGGAAATGAAGGGACAATAAGAAAAATCAGTTTTTCCAGTCGAATACTGAGCGCGCGGGCGTAATTCACAAAAAGTATCGCAGGGTCCGATTAACACAGTATCCTTGAGGATGTCGCTTGCAAAAGGGGCATAAGGGGACAAAGGGGCCGAAACATTTCTCATCGAGGGGGCGAAGCGCCCGCCACCCGCGACGTGCCGGCGTGCCCGCCTGCTCCACCGACCAAGGTGTCCATAATTTATGCCTTCGAGCGGACCACGAAAAATAAATGAGCGCAGTAACAAGAGGAAATGGAAAAGTTGTATCAAACTATACGTATGCACGGTGCGGTCTTAGGTACTCCTCTTGGCTAATTACTTTTACGAAGGTGTGCTTAATTGATTTAGGGTTCTGTTAATTAAATAACAGAAAATGTAGGACATAAGTAAATGACCATTTATACCATGTTGTTAAGCTATTGCATAGCTTCTATCGCGGGCCTTGAGCGCGGGGACCGAATCCAAAATTTCCGTAACGAAAAAACCTGACGCTTACCCGATCCGACGGGAAGGAGGTGTGGCTTGAAGGCCGTGCATCGACTAACGTCGTTTCAGTTCGGCAGTCTTCGACACGGCGTTGAGAGAGGGTGGTGAGAGAGGGTGGTGTGAGAGGGTGGTGAGAGAGGGGTGAGAGAGGGTGGTGAGAGAGGGTGGTGAGAGAGGGTGGTGAGAGAGGGTGGTGAGAGAGGGGGTGAGAGAGGGTGGTGAGAGAGGGGATGAGAGAGGGTGGTGAGAGAGGGTGGTGAGAGAGGGTGGTGAGAGAGGGTGGTGAGAGAGGGTGGTGAGAGAGGGTGGTGAGAGAGGGTGGTGAGAGAGGGGTGAGAGAGGGTGGTGAGAGAGGGTGGTGAGAGAGGGTGGTGAGAGAGGGGGTGAGAGAGGGGGGTGAGAGAGGGTGGCGAGAGAGGGGGGTGAGAGAGGGGGGTGAGAGAGGGTAGTGAGAGAGGGGGTGAGAGAGGGGGTGAGAGAGGGGGGTGAGAGAGGGGGGTGAGAGAGGGGGGTGAGAGAGGGGGTGAGAGAGGGGGGTGAGAGAGGGGGGTGAGAGAGGGGGGTGAGAGAGGGGGGTGAGAGAGGGGGTGAGAGAGGGGGGTGAGATAGGGTGGTGAGAGAGGGTGGTGAGAGAGGGTGGTGAGAGAGGGTGGTGAGAGAGGGTGGTGAGAGAGGGGGTGAGAGAGGGTGGTGAGAGAGGGGGTGAGAGAGGGTGGTGAGAGAGGGTGGTGAGAGAGGGTGGTGAGAGAGGGGGGTGAGAGAGGGGGGTGAGAGAGGGGGGTGAGAGAGGGGGTGAGAGAGGGTGGTGAGAGAGGGGGGTGAGAGAGGGGGTGAGAGAGGGTGGTGAGAGAGGGGGTTGAGAGAGCTGGCGAGTTTGCGAGTTGGCGAGCTGGCGAGTTGGCGAGCTTGCGAGTTGGCGAGTTGGCGAGCTGGCAAGTTGGCGAGCTGGCGAGTTGGCGAATTGGCGAGTGGCGAGTTGGCGAGTTGGCGAGCTGGCGAGTTGGCGAGCTGGCAAGTTGGCGAGCTGGCGAGTTGGCGAGTGGCGAGTTGGCGATCTGGCGAGTTTGTGAGCTGGCGAGTTGGCGATCTGGCGAACTGGCGAGCTGGCGAGTTGGCGAGCTGGCGAGTTTGTGAGCTGGCGAGCTGGCGAGTTGGCGAGCTGGCGAGCTGGCGAGCTGGCGAGTTGGCGATTGTCGATTGCGCCAACTCGCCAATATAAATGCAATAGCTTTACCGCGGCAGTCCCCGAGTGCCACACGTCTTTTTTTTTATAGGGATAGGTGGTTATAACAACCTAATTACACACCACCTATTAATTTCATAAATCAGAAAAGAAATCCATTACATTACAATAACAAAAAACAATAATATTAACTTTTGTTACTCCTATAAATTTGCCCAAATGATAGTCACCCCATGAGGAATAAAGACACGTATACACCTAGCAATACACAATGATATTAATTTGCAATCATGAGTAGATACGTGTGCACTCGTTCACACTTCCATAAAGGGAAGCGAAAAAATGGCTGCCTTTGTGACAGCTCACAGAACACGATATAAATCCAAACGCAGATACCTACTTTCCATTTCAATAAACGACGCCAATACTTTACCCTAAACACATACCTTTAGTTAATGCAGGCGCGGATCCAGGATTTTTTAGAGGGGGCACTCATGATAGAACCAACGAAGTTACGTCAATCTACCGATGTCGGCGAGACGTGAAAACTTGGTCGAAAATCAGGGCTCCAGGAAGGGCAACTGGCCCCAGTGCCCTCCCCTTGGATCCGCTCCTGATTTTTTGCGAAAGATTATGTTTCGTTTCCACGCCAAATCCACTGAATCGATTGTGAGTTTTGATCATGAGTTGTACAGTATAGATAGATTAATCCATTAAAAGGAACTCAGGTTACTTAGAGGAGAGCGAAAAGAAAACGTTATAAACGTAAACTATAGGTACTAATATAAAATTAAGCTGGAGTTGTTTTTCGTTTGTTTGATATAACGCTCTAATCTCAGGAACTGCCAATCCGATTTGAATTATATTTTTATGGATAGCTACATTCAACGGGAAGGTTATAGACCGGGAAGGTTATATTATTCACTAGCAGCGCCCCGCGGTTTTACCCGCATTGTGCCCGTTCCCGTGGGAATTCCGGGATGAAAAATAGCCTATAACCTTCCCGTTGAATGTGGCTATCCATTACAAAAAGAATTATTCAAATCGGTTCAGTAGTTTCTGAGATTA
Source organism: Cyclophora punctaria (assembly GCA_951394245.1). Classification (NCBI taxonomy): domain Eukaryota; kingdom Metazoa; phylum Arthropoda; class Insecta; order Lepidoptera; family Geometridae; genus Cyclophora; species Cyclophora punctaria. The sequence continues at coordinate 9,191,219 of OX596170.1, read as the reverse complement.
GCGCGTTTAAACAAACAAACAAACAAACAAACAAAACAAACTCTTCAGCTTTATAATATTAGTATAGATACCGAAATTCTTACGGGAACAGGCACAACGCGGGTAAGCCCTCTTTATCGGAGCATGCTGATATGATTGGTATATTACGTTAGATAGGGACTCGTTTAAATTACCAATATATTTGTTAAAGGAACTGCAATACTGATTACAGTTCGTAAATAATATGCAGTAAGGATCTTCTTATCTCATATAGCTAACCCATACTGACCGATTTTAAAATAGCCTCGTCGTTAACAACAAATAAAACCACTACATACATTTCTAATCCAAATATTTTATTCATAAAATTGTCACATATGGACACAACACGATTGTAATACTTATCAAATTAAACACATTTATCAGGTACCTGCAGCTAAGACACATTCTCTTTATGGATGCGACTAATATTATAAATGCGACAGCATGTGCAGGGATGGATTTAGATCTTACCAGAAATCTTCACAGAAATCGACTTCTATATACATTATAAGTCCCGAAAAGCTGTCTGTATGTAATCAATTTTCTCAAAAAGTACTCAATGAATTTTCATGCGGTTTTCACCAATTTAGAGTAATTCAAGAGGAAGGTTTGAACAAAATTTCCACAGAAATAGGTACAATGCGAGTAGGACCACGGGGCACTGGTAGTTGTATAACAAAATACAGTCCCACCATCTTATCTGTTCAGTTGACAGCGTCGCTAGTGGAGAATTTGGTATACATAATATAAGAAATTCACCAAGAAACAAAGGTAATTAAAACATATCTTAGAAGTCAGTCTATAGATATCATTAAAATTTAAGAAACTACAATATCAATCATATAAAGCCTAACAAACATAGTATAGATTCAATAAGACGCGGCTGTAGTTCTCATTTTGCCCACCTGAACAGTTAAGTTGGTGGCACTGTACTGTATTTTGATTAGTGGGATATTTAAAATTAGAGTTTTCCATCAATTCCACCAATAAACTCACAGTATTTATCATATCATGTCTTGCCTTCCGTCATTTTCGTGGTGCTAGACAAGCTGATGAGTCCCGGACAAAGGGCCATATTTTTAGAAATCGATTGACAATTGTACCGACCATAATAATATACTGTATGCATGTTTCATGTTTGTTACTAATTTCGTCAGAAGATGAACACTAAGATATAACCTAAAATGCACATATGTAGTTGAAGTATTTTATCTTGATAACCAAAAATAACGCGGGTGAAGCCGCGGGGCGGTATAGGTTAAAAACAAAAGAAAACTGAAGGTTTTTTTCAAGTTATTCAAGAAAAGTCAAGTAAGTCCTTAAAAGGACAATAGATGTATTTAATACACATAGTATGTAAGACATCTTGAGGCAGATATAATAAAGTATACTAAGTTCTAGACCAAATAATTGACTTTCTTTGGCCTGAGGCTAAGGCTATAGGCTTAACTGACTTAAAATAGTAATTATATCTATAAAAATTACTGCACAACTACAGATGATATAAAACTGAATTGTAGTCAACAAAAATTAAATTCAATGATACCTCGTTTTATAAGGGAACATCCCATTTTGGCCACAAATGGTACTTAACATTAAGCGAATTTAGGAGGAACCATCGAATGAATTCACTGTAATAAAATGGCCCATTATAAAAATTGCTAGTTAGCTAATTAAGATGATTTCTACCAGAGATGTGCTGAAATTGTTATTTTTTGTATTCATATAGTTCAGTAAATGTTGTCGCCTTTATACTTTTCATTGATACTTTTGTAATACGATCAACGGTTAAGAATTTAATGATAAAATATTTGGCACCTTTAATCCAATATGGCGGGCTAAAAAATGGACTACTGTACTTAAGGTAAAATCCCTTATTACCCTTATTTTATCAAACGTATAGAGAACAGAGGTAACTAAACACATCAACCATAGAATACCATAGCTCCAATGTTATCCTTCTTCCTTTTCTCGAGTCCAGGCTCGTCTCGAGTATTATCCTGAATTTAGGTGACATTATTTACCGAATAGCAAGTGACCAGTAAACTCGCTAAACAATTCGAAACTTATACCATCTAAAACTTACGCCTAACGCAGATCACTAATAGCTTTCTTCATAAACCTGCTCAAGTTACTAAACTCGGGGTCTATCACTGAATTAAACCACATTTTATTGTCTGCATCTCTATGATCTATTGCTTCTAGTTGTAAGTACGTGTAAGGCGCGAAAGCTGTATGATTGCGTATACTGAACGTAGAGTCCACGTTGGGCATGATAGAGGCTAGTTTGGAGGCCACGCGTGGGCTTATATCGTTGAAGGTGACCCCGTTCTCTCGTTCGGTGATCACGTCTTCGCTGTACAGACAGTTGAGCATATCGGACACGTACCCGCTTAACATTTTAATTGTTTCTTCTTTTTTGTGTATTGATAAGATTTTTCTGTACCTGTAAATGGATACAATTGATTTATCTTTGTATCTACATTCCTAGCTTTTGGAGGAAAAAGTTTTTTACTCTTGAAATTGACAGATTGGGCAAGACTTATGTGATATAAGCGTAGACGTCAATTGGCTGTGTAGGTTTAGCTGTGTAGGTTAGGTAGGTTATTTGACTTGTGAAGATACATACGAACTAAACCGTCCAACTACTACATGACACATGAATCCGAATTAGTCATGCGTTTAGATCAGACATACGAAATCAATCCCAAAATGGTGTTACATGAATATATTAAATGCTTAGAATAATGCGAGTGGCCTCTGCTGTATCTATATTAGATCATAGACATCCTTAATAATATTATAAATGCGAAAGTAACTGTCTGTTACGCTTTCACGCCAAAACTACTGAACCGATTTGAATGAAATTTGGTACACAGTTAGTCCAGAGCCTGAGAAAGGACATAGGCTACTTTTTATCGCGAAATTCCTGCGGGAACTGGTACAACGCGGGTAGAACCGCGGGGCGCTGCTAGTATAACATAACTTATCATAGACACTTTCTGAGCATGGTTAGTTGGTATATGCAGTTTTATCTATACTAATATTATAAAGAAGTAAAATTTGTAGGTTTATTTTTTCTATGTTCGTGGATTTCGGGAATTATCCGTCCGAATTGAATAATTATTTTTGTAATACATAGCCACATTCAACGGGAAGGTTATAGGTTATTTTTCATCCCCAAATTCTCATGGGAACAGGCACAACGCGGGTAAAACCGCGGCGCACGGCTAGTTATAAAATACGTACGTAATCATGAGTCCAGCCATGCTATCGATAAGCGCCGCCGACACGGATATGAGAGGCAGCGCGAGAGTAAGTCTGGCGGGCAGCGCGGCCACGCGCGCGCCCAGGCGCAGCTCGCACGCGGCCTGGCGCCCGCACGACCGCACCGACGTGTAGAGGGCGCGGAGGTCGTCTGGGAATAGAAAGCAAGAGATAGAAAAGGATACTCCTTTATGTACTCTTCATTAATTAAGTTAATGAAAACACAGTGAAGTGGAATCCATCTAGTTTTTTAATAAATAAAGACGCGTATTCTAAGTTGGTGTTCCTTTGAAATATGACATTGTTTGTATGTTAATATCAAATATTAATCCGTATTTTTAGTCGCATTTTTCATTTTATTACAAAGAAACATTGCCAGAACTTTATTTAGTATCTGAGATTAGATATTCTTATTTTATAGGATATTAGTGGATTAAGAGCAGTCCATTAGTGGTTCCTTAGCGGTACTGATACTCATACGGTGACCAGTCTTATTGAAACTCACCCGGGGTGGCCTGCAGCTGCCTGCAGGTCATATCCCGTATCCTGGCTGCAAGTTCCGGCAGCACGAGCTCGTAACCGCTCGGGGACGGCACCGTGTTCAGGAAGAACTGACCGCTGCGCTTGCTGGCGTACACCTGGGGAAGGTTGTGTGTTAAAACTGTCATGTTATGGACATATTGATATAAAGGAGGGGTCTACGGCTGTTCCCAATAACATCAAGTTTCGTCATTGATGCAAAACTTGACATTTTGGGTTCTTGTTCATTGAAGCGGAGCGAGGCTGCGGAGCGAGAGAGCTAGATTTTGTGCAATACTATTGCTTAATATTTCATCGTTTCCAGGCACAGCCTTGTCAAACCATGTCAAACCTTGATCTTAGCTAGCTATCTTGAATAGGTTACTGGGACCCGAGATTACAATAAAAAATTGTTTGTAATTTATATATACAAAGTTAAGACGGCTAAATGCTGAAGCAATTTTAGGTATCATTTTAATATTGAACAACCTTAAAGATTATAGTAGTTTATGCAACTGTCATATAAAGAAGGGTATTAAAACACGAGTGTGAGTTTATGAAACGAGCGCAGCGAGTTTCATAATAGTAACGAGTGTTTTAATACCCGTGTTATATGCAGTTGCATACACTACTTTATCTTCACTATTGCAATTAATCAAACAAAATTTTAAAAACAAAACACATTCGAAACATTAAATTCACGCGTACGTGTATTGTCACAGTGAAATTGCCGCCATTAAAATCTAACCAATGAGAGCGCAGCTGCGCGCGCCGCGCAGGGCGCGATGTTATAATGAGATTTTACGATATCGATGTGGATATTATAACATCATGTGCAATTGCTTAAATTGAGTGTTTTAGTTGTCTGCGCTATAACAGTAGTAATTATAAGTCAAGTATTGGAAACATAAGTAGAATGTTACAACATTAGTGTAGATAAACATAATTATGCAATTTCTTAACCCACGGCCGGGTAATCGTAGTACTTACAAGATTAGTATACATATCGGTGATACTCCTTAGTATGGCACACTGTTCCATCGGCTGCGCGCGGTGGTAGGCCTTCGACAGCGACTCCGCGATCAGCTGCACGTGCTCCGGACAGTACACGCTCACCCATTCGGACAGTTCCAAGATCTAGAATGTGAAATGGCAATAAGTACCATTCCAGATTGAAATCGATGGTAGTCATCCACCTAGTGGACAATGATTGGCTAGATACGGTGATATGTGATTGAAAGCAATAGCTCGGTCACTACTTAAATGGGTGGCCGATAAAGGTAAAGTGCGTATAAAGTGCCTTCGTATGTCGGAGAATGCGTTAAATTGCCGGTCCTTGTTAATTCAATCGTTAGACCATATCTGAGGACTTTAATTCTAAAATCTGAGGAATCAGTCTAGTCGAAATTACTAAAGAACGTTATATTATCTACTACCTACTAATATTATGCGAAAATCTGTGAGGATGCATGTGTATGTGACTCTCACGCAAAAACTACTGGACGGATTTGGATGAAACTTGGCAGTAATATAGGTTAACAATCAGGATAAGATATGGGATACATATTATCCCGAAATTCCCGCATGATCGGGTACAATGTGGATAAGACCACGAGGCGCTGGAAGTTGTCAATAAACGTATTAATTACCTCAGCGAAATAATCTGTTTCGTTCCAGAAAGGCAGGTACTGAGCTAGGAACCTGGTTATGACTGGGATGCCTTGGTTCAGCGTTCGCTGCAGTAACGCCAGTCTTTGGAGGAAGTGCTGTTTCTCCATGTATGAGTACCGAGATATCTCGAGGAAACCTGCAAGTGTAAGTTGTGATAAGTATCGTACAGGATTAATTTTAGCAGGCGGCTGTATTGAACATGTTCTCGAAAAGGTGTATCCAAACCAGGCTTGTTTTTTTTAAATTGTATTTGTCATGTGGTTTTCTAACTGTGAGTGCCGTGCTTAGCCACCGCGCAACTTGTTCGCTGTGTTTGGTCACATCTTAAGAATTACATTCAAACAAGGTTGTTATTCCAGAATCTTCGTAACATAGGTATGTTACGTTATCCAAAAGACGTCGTCGCCAACAACACCAATAACTATTGTTAACTCCCGTCGGGAATCGAACCCGCACCCTCTGACACACAAAGCGCGCAACACACCACTGTGCCAACGGGCTTGCCATTTCAGTTAACACTTACAATTATTAAGCAGATGGTAGAGCTCGTGCGAGAAGAAGGCCTGCTGCGGGTGCATGGTGAGCGCGAGGATGAGCAGGCCCGGCTCGGCGGCGAGCAGCGCGCGCAGGCGCGGCGGCCGCTGCAGCGAGCGGTGCAGCTGGTGGTGCAGCAGGCCCGCCGCCCTGCGACACCGATACTGGTTAAACACTTTCAACCAAAATATGCACCTATACTTCGCTCTACACTCTATTTTTTCTTATGAGCTCCTAACCTGCCTGCTAAGATGCTCATCAAGACAAAGGAATTGCTTATTTTCTAAAGACATATTTATTTATGAAGAGGAGATAAAGTGAAATTTATTCTAATAAAACCATCGTGTAGATTGCGACTTTTCTAATTGCAAAGAATTAATCTCGTACATTATGGGATTGTAATTTTTCCAAGTGTATCCTATAAATCTCAGATCTGATTGGACGACACAGAATAGCTTACTGCTGTAAATGACATAGATCAAAGATAAGCAAAAACTTAACAGTGTGATTACATTTCTACTTTCCATCATTAAAATTATACTCACTCTGAAAACTCCAAGATAGTCTTTGAATGTTCCTTATTGATATTATGCCGCGGTTGAGCGAATCCGTACGACATATTCGGCACCAACGGGTCCAGTTTGTTCTTAGCTCCTAATGCCTGAAAAGAAAGGTGAATGTCAAGTTAAAATCTATGCTTGAATGATACGCATTAGTAATAGGCGACTAATGCGTTCGGTGCTTTATCGCTGGTCATGTCTATGCTGTTATAATTTGGCGTTACACATAAGGAAGGTCAAAAAACAAAATTCGATTTTTATTAAGGATTCTACCACACTAGTTGGTCATGTCAGCTTCATGATTACTTGCCTATAGCTTACCTCTCAGACAAGGCAATAAATATGTATAATTTGCACTCTGCAAACCAGCAGTTTATGTCTGCATTATAGAAAGTCAAAGATGAACAAACAAGTAAACTCATAATTAACATCGTAGCATGCATGGATGAAGGAAAAGTTCTCACCATATTAACATGATTGATCCACATCAAATGATGTTTCTCCTGGCTTTGACGATCTCTTTTCTCCTATAACATGATGAAGATAAAGTTTAATAACTTTAAAATATTATATAAGGTTAATATATAAACATATATTCACTTTACTTGGTATTTTTAATCTATTTAGAATCATATTTAAATTAATCTTTAGATAATAATTAGACTAATTGTACTAACTTAACTTAGACAACAGTTAGGTAATAATTAAATAACACTTCATTCTGTTCACAATACTAATTTAAAAATTACTGATAATGTTTAAAATGACCAAAATACAATCTTAAATGCATACCTGATTCCTTTTAAACCTAGTCAACAGAGGGACATTGATCTTCTTGAAAGCAGTGTGTATCGAGATAGCGGGAATATCCTCAGGCACATACTCGGGCTTGTACGACTTGAACAGACCGAGCAGCACTTGTAGCTGGCGATACATGTTCTGGAATATTAAGAATGTTTTTATTAGCCTTATGATCTGAATGAAATGTATAATTTATACTAATATAATAAACTAAGTTAGATTTTTCGTTTGTTTTAACATGCTAATCTCGGAAACTACCAATCCGATTTGAATCATTATTTTTGTGATGGGTTGAATATGCAAATTATATAACATAGTCCCAAAAGATGTATGTCTGTTGGTAAATGATTTTCTTAAAAAACTACTGAATGGATTTTCATATGACTTTCACCAATATACAGAGTAATTCGAGAGGAAGGTTTGTGACTGCTTTCATGCCAAAATTTCCACAAGAACAGGTAAAATGCAGGTAAACATACCTTCTTGGCCTCTCTGTTTTTGGCATAATGCATCAGTTCCAGCACCCTCCTTCGTGTCACATCTACTGGTTTGGTCAGAGTATATACTAGCTTCATGGCATGTACTGTCTGTAACATAATTAAAGAAGGAATTCCTAATTTAAATAAAATAGTGACTACAGAAAACTAAACTAAACAAGATCAAGAAGAGATTCAAGTCTGTATAATGAGATGTGTTGGACAAGTGAAATGGCACAATACTGAGACTAAAAAATTCAGATTCAGCTGCTTTAATGTTGGGTTTAATAGTCATTATTGTCTTATATTATATGCTATTAGGACATGTTAGAGCCATGGTAACAGCCTTAATATACCAACATTAGTACATTAGTTACTATTGAGGACCTAAGGTGCATTAAATGTCAAGAACTCGATATTATAATATAGTAAAGTTAACTTACCAAAACTTCATACGTAAGCATATTGAAGAATATTTCATAGCCAGAGTCCAAGGCAGTCATATCAATTGATTCAGATTCCATGGCAGCTGAAAAATTAAATAATTCATAATATTCTCAAACATCTAGGTTAAACACTATCTTAAGATATCCTACTTATAATTGTTTATTGAATGCTGTTTTTAATCTATACTAATATTATAAAGAGGAAAGGTTTGATTTTTTGTTTGTTTGTTTGTCTCGAATAGGCTCTGAAACTACTGCACCGAATTAAAAAATTCTTTCACCATTCGAAAGCTACACTATCCCTGAGTGACATAGGCTATTTTTCACCCCGAAATTCCCACAGGAATGGGCACAACGCGGGTGAAATCAATAATAATTTAGGTAATAACATTTCAGTACCCAGCTGGACATTTCCACAAGTTTTAAATTATTGGTAGCTTATAGGGGTTTTAAAGTGGTAGTTTCAAGAGGCTAAATTGTCTGTGTCTTCCCAAAGTTACATTCGAGAAAACCTACCCTCACCAGGGCAAGTTCCCTCAAACTAAAATCCTTAACTGGTCTTAACATACCTGTCAGCCAGTCAAGCAGAAACGCCAGACGCGGGAAAGTATTCTGGTTGTGAAGATTAGAGAGGATCCATCGGAAGGAGTACTCCACTGTCCGCCCCTCAACCAGGTCCGGCGGGATCAGGCAGGACCCGAGACTTACCCATTTAGATATGGCTATAACAAAAACGTTCTCATGTACAGGTTCGATAGACCAAAACACCGTGATTTTTTAACACAATTCTAACTACAAGTGCTATGTAACTCTAGTTATTTTACACCACGACTAAAATAATGTCAAAATACTCACGAACAGCTAAATTCAACCAAACTTTGAAAAGCGTGTGAAAATCATCGTAGTTCAATCCCGAGGACTCTACCGCGTAAGCCAATTCATCAAGTTTATTTTGATACAAATCTTTGTCAAACCCCTTTTTGAGTGTCTTCAAATAGTAAATTATATCGTCCACGTCCGACATCACGATTATCACACAATTTGAAATAAACAGAACAGATGGATTACAAAAACAGTAACAATCAAGAAACAAAATCGTTATTTTTTGAAAATTCAAAACACAAACAAAACAAAAGTTGACGTTGATGTTATCTGTAGGCGGTCTGTCATTGACTCATTGACAACTAAAACTGAAGACAGGGAAAACAGCACAGATTACTTATGTATTTCCAGACAAATTCACACACGGATTTTATTATTAATACACACGAGTAGAATGTGTGTAGTGTTTACATATGTGGTGGGAAGTCCCAGGTGTCTGGCAGTTCGGCAAGCATCTCCACCGCTAAGGAGCCGGACGGAGCATATTTTCCACCAGCAATAAGATTTTCGGAAGCTAATAATGTGGGAAAAGTTAAAGCGCGAATGACGTCACTGAGTGTATCCCATTACTTTGGTCTAACTTGCTCGCAATCTATAATATTATTAACGACGATGTTTTTAATGAATAAAATCTTCAGTCAAAAATTTAGACACAATTAAAACTTGTTAAACTCGATAATAGATGACGCGTACAGAATAATGTGAACTTCATACCGCACTTTACAGATTTTTTTAAAGAATGGGCCGAGGAATGGTCCCAAGAACAAAAAGTTCTCTACCGAGTGGGTAGGTTTGAATGTAAAGCATATAAAAAGTCACTGACCTATAGTAAATGGACTGGCTGCAGTCATAATAATGTTCTGCCTATTTGAGTGTCGCCATTTTGGCGCTGTAGGCAGATACGAATTTCCATGGAACTAAAATTAGTGATGTTCATAAGTCGACTGTGGTAATATATCGATATAAATATATCGATGATTATAAATGTACCTTGTCTAATTAGCTTCCGATTTTGAGAACATTATTAAACTAAAGACATTTTATTAAACACATGTTAGGAAACACTGCCGTAACTCTAAAAATTTGCCTAAGAAAAAACTGTTTTGTCAAAACGGGGTAGCTATGTCTATTAATATTATTAATTAGCCATAAATGTCCCACTGCAGGGCAAAGGCCACCCTACCCTCCTTCCACTGATCTCTATCCTGAGCTATTGTGGGCCAGTGATGTTGGCGGGACGAACTAGACCAACACAGTAATAACTGGGTAGCTTAGACAAAATAAAAAACAAAAATACTTTCACATTTTTATTGAAAAAAATATTTATTATATAAAAAATATCAAAATGTTTGGAACAGAGATAATCTGTTTCCTTCGGGGTCCAGTTTAAGGCATTCATATTTTGTAACCACACGTTTCTTAGCGTCAACTCGGAAGGAAATCTGCAAAAATATAATTGATAACTTATACATAACATAAATAAGATGTACAATTATGTACATGCTGAGTAATGAGACACACCAGGCTGACCCAGGCTTTTTTTAAATTTTGCACAATGCCGAAATACGGGTGTAAAACAATTACTGCCAATAAGCCTAAGCTTATACTAAGTATGTCAACTGTTAGTATTGAATATCGACATTTTATCGATAAGAATTTATCAATCCCTAGTGCATAAACAAAACTAATTTTTACATGAATTTTCACGAAATTCATCATTATATCATCATTATTTTGTTAAGATATCATTGCAAACAGTTTTCAGATAGTAATCAATGCTATAAACACAATTTCAAGACAAATTTGCATAAAAACAACAATAAAATACACGTACCTGTGAAATGACGTTTTACTCTCTTTTCTGTAGCGAGCTTTACAAAATACACATTTTATCATGTTTATTTAGCTCAACTTTCACAATTAAATATGAAATCTCACTTAAATACCACGAAATAAAATTATATTACACAAAAAACTCGCCGTCGCCGCTGTTACAATCTCATACGGGGGCCATTTTCTTGCAGTGTACGTCAAAATTAGTTCTCGGGAAACTCGTAGGGGCGCTTCAAATTGCCACACAAATTAGCTGTCATTTGTATGGTGCAGCCAGTCCATATACAGTATGTATACTACAGGTCAGTGTAAAAAGTCCTTCGTGTATGTAGCCAATAAAAATGACATACTGGGTGCGTTACGTCAAATGTCAGCGTTCAACAATCAAGCGGCTTCAACATCAAAACCTTAGATCAAAGCTATCTTCGTAAATACTCAGTCTTCCGTCATCATAACAACGCTACTTTGTCTATACCCAATCTCAAAGTAACAAAGCCTGTGTGGACCTATCTAAATAATTCCCCTAAAAAAGGGAAATCGGGATCTAATTAAAAAAAGAATCTGTCATTTGTTTATATTCATTTATTCCCTTGAATGATGCTACACCCCGCGAGGTATAAGCTGAGCTTTGCATTAGTGTGAGTGATCACCAAAAGTACCAAGCGCGGCGAGACAGAATGGCGCCGCGCCTCAAGCCGGTTACCCAAAATCAGGTTTTTACCGGGCGAAAATGGCGCCGCGCCTAAGGGGGTTATCACACCTACACTATCCATGTACACTCACACAATTGCAAAGCTCAGCTTATACCTCGCGGGGTGTACTATACATGTTTTTTTCGTGATTTTACACAAAAAAATGGAAAAGGAACATCATTACCATTTACTAGATATTTATTTATTACACATTTTCATTACTAATTGTAAATGAAATCGATTCAGTTTTTGTTACGGACTTTGATAGGTACTCACCAAACGATATTAAATTGTTTTAATTCATCAATGTAGATTGTAATTATACATTACTAGCAGCGCCCCACGGATTTTACCCGCGTTGTGCCCGTCCATGTGGGATTTCTGGAATTTTTATTCATAATTATAAACATTCTCGAATCACTCTATCTATTTTAAAAAACCGCGTCATAATCCGTTGCGTAGTTTTAAAGATGTAAGCATACATAGGGACAGACAGACAACGGGAAGCCACTTCGATTTAAACTTTGTAGTGACCTTATTTTTACCGTTATGTTATCGCAGGTGTAATGAGTTTCAAAATGGAATACGTATTTTAATTCATTATTTTGTCTTCATATTTTTATATCCAGAGTTAATAATAATTAAAAATTAACAATTATTGTTACTTTATCATCATTTTACATTTATTAAATATGTTATGTAGGTATTGATAATATTTTTTAAAGTCAGGGCTAACTTATTTGTAGATGGGATCCCATTGTGCCATAGACAAAATGCATTATTTTCCCGACTCCGATTTGAAGTGTCAAATTGAACGAATTGTCGTTTGAAGTAAACAGTATGGATATTTGCCAATAAAGTTTTTTATTTAAAAATATGATTAAAATCATATAATCGGAGTCACTTTTTAGTGTACAAATAATATTAACAAAAATGTGGCCCGTTCTTCTCAACATGACACGCGACGAATGTCGTCTTACGCTTCGTAGACTTGGTATAAAATTAGTCTCCGAAATGGCTTTCATTTTCCCTCCTATGGTTTTCTCAAACTAAACTCCATAGGATTCAGCTAATTTATTGCAGAAAATGTCTACAATTTGTTATATATTTAACTGTTTATTCATTTGTTTATAGAACTGGAAGCCTACTCGAATATGATTGATGTGTTTAGAGCACAAGGATCATTGGAAGACAGTAGAAAAAAGCTTCTGGAAGAACTACGCGCCGTTTTGCATATAAGCCAAGATCGACACAGTGCAGAGGCACGCCGCGTGTCCAATGATCAATTGTTGGCTACTATAGCTGAAAAGTAAGTTAAAACTTTATGTGTATTTTGTAGTTATAATCTCTGTTACTCAAAGTCAAAGATGGCTGTGGCTTGTTGCATTTTAATACATTTATATCTGAGTTGTGAGCAAACATGTTGTGTGAGTGTCAATTTATTCCTACAAGAATGGTGTTAGATTAATACATTTTATAATGGTTTGAGTTGATAGTGTTGCATTGATGTGTATGTATGTTAAATATGATGATAAAAATTATCAATTCAAAAGATAAACTTTAATTTTGGATGCACAATGTTATGTCCAAGCATTTATTTCAATGTTTGGACATAACATTGAAATATGACAGATAACCTTAATTTAAAATTCAAATAATTATTTTTATTAGTTTTTATAATATTTAAAAGTTATGTCAAAGACTAATAATGTTTACCGAACATCTTTGTTTAGTCGGTAGCATTATTAATGTTAACTTCAGAAAAAGAAAATCATATAGCTAATTAACCATAGATTAAATCTTGTATCACATAAGATTATGGTGTATACTTACTTATATTTAGCTGGAAAATATAAAATTATTATGTTACTACTTTGTTTTAATTTCCAAGATTTTTTTCATTCTTAATCAAGTCATAACAAATTTTTAAACAAGTTATTTTTTCCATCCAAATAGATTGTCAGGTCCGAACACCAATCTAGGATGGATATTGGAGGGACGAAGGCGAATACCTCTTCTACCCCGAGGGGTAGCTCAAACCGCATACACAGAGATAGCCGATAAGGCCGCAGAACAGGCTGCTGCGGAAAACAAAGAGTTACAAAAAAGATTGGCTGCAGAGAAACTTGTACAGAAACCAAGCGAGGAAGAGGTTGAACACGAGGATGATACTGTTGAAGCAGGCTCCAATGAGGTTGATGAAATGTACCCTATCGCCATGGAAGATCCGACTATAAAGGTTATTATCATATTTCTCTTGTTTGTACAATGTTTACCATACTATTGTTATGTTTGCATTATTATGAATTAGTAAGTTTCACTTACCCATATATTCCAAAGTCCATCGACATTGTCATGTCCTTTAACATTTTGAAAAAAATTATGTATCATAGATTTTTTTATTATAGCTATGGGAAACAGAACTAATAAATCGCAAAAGAAAAATAACTGAAACAAGTACAGGAGACGATGCCTCCACCCCCGTCAAAAACATGAGAAACATCCCCGTGAACCCAAACCAGAAACATGTCAATCTATCTCAGATATACTCCAAATTCTCACAGCCTGTGTCCAGTAAGTGTTATAACGACAAAATGATTTTATTCTTATCATAGCTTTTTCAATTAAATCATACTTCATTTTTAATTAAGAATTTTTTTAAGTGAATTTTTTTAAAATTATATTTACGCCTCGGTGGTCTAGTAGTATGTGCACTCGCCTGCCGAGACTGAGGTCCCGGGTTCAATTCCCGGATCGAGCGAAAATATGTTTTCTACTTTTCAAACATGGCTTAGATTTGAGATCACCAACCCGCATTAGGTGTGGGTGGTGATTATGCCTTATCCTCCCCACTGTACTGATATTTTCAGCGAGACGAGAGGCCTTTGCCCAGTAGTAGGACATTACAGGTTAATACTTTTTCATTTTCACTTTTTTATATTTTATTTTCGAAATATTTTAAAATATTTTTATAACGCAGGTAAACCCGCAGGGCAGTCCAAACACTCATACAACCAAGTTAGCAAAGTCTCCACGAGTAAATCAAGCCAGGGCGCCACGCCGCGCGGCCCTCGCGCCACGCCTCATAAACAAAAACCTCACAAACCTAAACCCACCCCCAAACAACCTAGGAAACGTAAGGAGCCAGCGAGCCAGTCACCTTCTCAGAAACAGTACAACCCCACATCCGTCGAATATTCAGGCCCTCCCAACACTTTCCAAGCGAGTTACGCACAAGCCGTTTTAGGCGGGAAAATAAAACCGGAGTATCCGGACGAAATGAAGCCCAAGGTAATATCGTCCCCGAGCTTGGCGGCCGACTTGCCGACGATGCAGCTTCTCACGCAGCCCCCCGCGGTCCCTCACGATCTAGAAATCTCAGAAAACGCCCACCCCGACGACCCCTTCTCCTTACAAAGTCAAAGTACACCCGTCTCCAAACAAACGGTATCCGGAAAACCTTGCCAATTGATACTGCAGAATCGAGGGGAAATAGTAGAAAAGAAACACCCACAAAAGAGTGAAGTCAAAGTACAGAAGCAACCCGAAACGATAAAACTTCTCTCGAGCAGACAAGCTGTAGTTGTAGCCCCGAGTTCCGCGCCCAAAGTTGTTAGTAGTACACCCGGTAAACTGGTCACGACTAAAGTCATAGGATCGATACCCAAGTCGAGGCCATCAAATACTCCAGCAAAATCAGACAAAATGATAGTATTATCAAAATCCACTCCCGACCATAAAAATATGCAAAATACAAAGCTGATAGTGACGTCGGGAGCTAACAGCTCGAGCAAAGAGCGCACAATTAGTACAAATACTCACGTACCCAGAATAGTAGAAACTCTCACTCCTAAAGGCATCCCCGCGACAGATCTGAAAGTGTCGGCAAAAGCCGTTGTTTTGAATCCCAAATCGGGACAAAAAATGGTAGTTGTACCGGCAAAGTCTCGAACGAAACAAGTCAGCGAGGGACAGATACCACTCATACATTTCAAGGGCATCCCGACTGCCATGAAATTGGTGCCTATGGGTTCTCAATCGGTGCAACATGTAGGGAAACCATCATCTGCCCCCACGGTTGTGTCTAAACCTTCAACTATTCCATCGAATACTAAAATTATAGGCATGGAACCTATAAAAACAGCTAACCTGGCAGATATTGTTCCCGTAAAAGGAATGACACCGGTCTCGTCTTCCAAAATCACTAACCCTATTGTCAGGCCGTCAAGTGCCAAAGGCAATGTTATAGTAGTACAAAAAGCAACTAACTTAGGTAAGGCACTGACTTTTGCAAAAAACGGTAATGACATGTCAAAAATAATTATGGGCAAAAACGTGACACAGTTGCTGCAGGCATCAAAAACGGAACACACGGATGTGGCAAAGTCCACCGGTAACGTGATCGTTCTGGAGTTGAATAACGAGCAGTCGGGACGGGCCACCACCATGTCCGAGATATTAGACAGCCGTGGCAGCAGTACGACGCGCCTCTCGGGAGACAAGAAGGCGCCACAGATCACACAAGACACACCCGTGTTGTTCGACAATACGATGACCGAAGAGACATGCAATGCAAATAGTTTAGATTCAACAGTAGGGAGTATATCAGGAATAGTCCCCATGGAAGACTCCAGTTTATCGATCATTAGTAAAGAGGAAGCAAAGTCCACTTATAGCAAAGACTCGGACGGCGCTAAGGACTCGTCGAGCGTCACCGACTGGGAGATGGAACTCGACACGGTGACGAGGAAGGACAAGGACGACGACGATAAACTCAACTCTATGCACTTAGACCTGGGAATGTCGAGCGATAGCGATAATGAGTACATGGCGACCGGTCGCAAAAAGAGCAAACACGTCTCCCAGGAGATACAGCGAGCGACCACCAGCGGTAAGAACGCCCTCTCGTAGATTTTTATTTTGGCAATTTTTTTTAATTTTTTTTATTAAAATTCTAAATACAATTTTAGGGGAGAGCGGCGAAATGTTCACCGGGTCGGGCGTGATGTCGCTCGCGACGAGGACGTTGCTCAGTCAGCTGCAAGACGAGGGGTCTTCGAGCAACGACTCTTCGTTCGCGCTCCGAGCGAAGATTATCGAGAAACGGAAGGAGGGGGACGGCAAGTTGGCGGAGACCGACGAGTTGACCAAAGCGAAGGAGAAACTATTCGAAAAGGTGGCGGATGCGAAGTCGCAGCAGAAGAGGATAGACATATACAGCACGGCGATCACCACGACTGACATCAACCTGGACTCGTTCGCGTATCTGGAGGAGAGCATGATGGCGGGCGACGAATGTGAGCCGCGCTCGGACGCGCTCGCCGAGCAGCTAGCGCGCCTGCTCGCCGCCGGCGACTCGCCGCGCTCGCAAGACTCGCACTCGCACTCAGTAAGTGAATCCATGCCTTTAAATAAATAATGAGCAATAACCATAGGTGTAATTGTGAAACTTTAATGCAATGAACTTTGTAAAACAATAATGTTGAACATTGAACACAACTTGTTACTCGTTTGAATGTGTAAATATATTATAAATTTACTTTTGGAAAAGTTTTTTGTATACTTTTGTGTATCTCATTATTTCTCCATGAATATAAGAGGCTAACAGATGTTGTTTAGCGTCCTGTAATTTGGGAACATTTCGATACACTAATGGGTACTTATTATCATTAGTCTCTTGAAGACAGTATTTTATTCGTACCAGTGGTTTAGAGTCGAATTTTTAAATAAAGAATTTAATTATATTTTATGAAGCAGCTAAGTTTTC
Organism: Cyclophora punctaria; assembly: GCA_951394245.1. Lineage (NCBI taxonomy): Eukaryota > Metazoa > Arthropoda > Insecta > Lepidoptera > Geometridae > Cyclophora > Cyclophora punctaria. The sequence goes on along the minus strand of OX596170.1, from coordinate 9,173,750 downwards.
ATATATAAAAGTTTATAAAACTATGTTCTAAATTGTAAAATATGTTCCTCCCAACCCTTTTGGAATATGGTTGTGATGTTTTGTATGTACGTATCTAAATGAGCCATGTTTTTTTAATAAATTGTGCAATTAGTTAAAAAATAAACTTAATATTGTAAGGAGTCGATTCAATTTTTGTAATTTTGTGGCTCTTGGTACCGAAAGTCATCATGGGTTTCATTATAAAAACATTTTATTTAATAGGTACATATGTCATTTTATTCGTAAATTGTATTCTCATCATTGCATAGTAGCAGAAGTACCCAAACTTATTGTTAACAAGGTTGAATGATCGTATCTATAGCAATAAACTTAGATTGTTTGAAAGTTGCTGAATGTATGCCTCATATCAATGTTAATGTTTATGACATTTTATTTAACGCACAATTAGTTTTAAATTATATGTATTGTTTGAAAATAGACTTTAATATATAATGTTCATATAATTAAAATATATATTTTGCTTATAAACTACCAATAGGTAAAAATAATACACCAATATTTCCTAGTACATACATAATATAGAACCATATATAATTATTTATAAATCAATTTATACTTAACTTTCATAGTTTAGTCTGTTATATGTTACATACAGAGTAATAAAAGAATGCGTACTAGATAGGAAACTTTTATTATAAAATAAGTTTGAAATCTATTTTTGTAGAGGTGTTCCCTTGAGACATGTTATCTCGCAAGTTATTGTAATAGTTTTAGTTGATTGTTTATCCTAATGGTATATTGAAATGTTTGGTTAAAATGAGTAAATAGAATGAGCACGCCAATGTAACACAGCGGTCGCTCGTGGTCTGTTGTTGATAGTTCAAGGATGCAGTCGTCAACATGGTACATATTTCTTATTTTAATTGAATGATGTTACATTCTAAAGAAATAGTGCCATCAAAAGTAGAATATAAATAGTTCAATGTATGACTTTGTACATATATTTTTTAAAGAAAAATATCAATGATGACTGTCGATTTATAGAATGTATTAGTATATTTTGTATCATAATAATAAAATGTACGAATGGAGCATTTTTAGCGGGCGTTCATCGCGGTACTGTCGAACGTAGTTTAGTGAATTGTTAACTAGATGTAAGGTGATGCAGGTGAATATGTTAAACTATTGTTACCGCAATGCAATGAGATTGTGGAGAAATGTGTTCCCATTATTTATAAGTAAACCTATAAGGATTCGATTTTGTATAAATATTATAAATTAAAAATATATTGTTTTATATTTTCGAGCAATGTTAACGATTGACCTGCATCGTTTATTTTGCAAATTAGAAATAAGATGTTCATTTCGTTTGTCAGCTGTAAATATCTCGCGTAGTGTAGTTGCAGTAGATAAATCACACCACAAACCTGTTTAATACAATTTCTGTGTTTTTGGCATCAAGTTTATTTTATCTACTTATTTTAACAAATAAAAACGATAATCGAACATGCTGCGTTTTCAATGTTTTACTTGATAGTAAAGCGTGTCACTTACCGTGCGTCCGTCAATCTTTCATACATGAAAAATAAAAAATCAGATATTTAAAACAATAGATATTTTATATCATAAATCGTGTTTTATAAAGTTACATGGTTCGTAAATAATACATAAACAATTTAAACAATCACTTACTTTAGTTACTTAATGCGATACAAAACAAACTAACAAATACTGTGATTGTGACAAGTACAGATATTCATTCCGGGGTGAGGTGTGAGTAAAGTCTTAAATATCTTTACCTGTATTCATAAGATATGTTACAAAAACATTTCGCTTAACAGTAATGAATGAATATCGTCCAACATGATTTTTAACGTGTATTCTAAAGATTGGCGTGTATTGAAGTATCTGGAGATTTGTGTGGCAGTTAGTAAATGTATTCTTAATGTGGTTAAGCGGTGACCTTGTGGATGGCCTGGGCAACATATTCTACGTTCTTAGATGAGATGCCGGCGACGGAGATACGCCCGTCCTTGGTCAGGTAGATATGGAACTCTTTCGTGAGACGCTCCACCTGGAATGTGACGGATAGGTATCAGTTTTGTAAGTAAAATAAAGATGTCAGCTTAAGAACTACACGCCTTTGTGGTTTAGAGACTTAGAGTGTGCAACAGGGAAGACCTATGGGTCAATAGTTTGTTGGTTTGACTACGCTTAGCGGTTCCACAGAACCGGGGCGGAACGGTGCGGAGCTCAATTCAATAGCGGACCAAAAACTGGCAAAATATTTCCGCAATGCATTGTAATTGGTCAGTTGAGCTCCACACAACTTCACCGCATATTAACCTCCAGAGCTACCCTAGGATTCAAAAATGTTCCTATATATGATATCCATATTGAATAAGAATGCTATACATAAAGGTTTCTTTGCATCCCGGAATTCCCACAGGACCGGGTGCAGCGCAGGTAAAGCCTCGAAGCGTTCTTAATAAACTATCCCATACCCACAGAGGCTGTGTGGTCTGTGCCCATACCTGATCTGGTTTCAGTCCAGTGAAGCAGAACATGCCGATCTGGTCGGTGACGTGTTGCCAGTTCATTTTGCTGCCAGCCGCTTCGATACCGGCGCGCAGCTGTTTGCGCATGCTGATGATGCGATCGGCCATCTCTTTCACGTCGTACAGCCTAGAAAGAGATGTAATATTATTAGTATAGTTGGAGTTTCATATACATTGAAGTTATCATTTAGAGACGGCGGGAAATAGTTTTAACTTCTCTTTACTGTAACTAGGCACTGTAATGTTCACATTTTTACCGTTCAGGTTGATGGAAGTAAGCGAAATATGGTTAAGTTTGAATACTTTGCGAATTTTTTGACAAAAATGATATTTTTTTCTACAAAAGTTGTCAACAGCCCAATTCATAAGCAATGTCACAAACCATCTATACTCTGACTCTCCATCTAAAACTGTTCTGGCTTTACAAAAACTTAAAAAGAAACTTTATTTAATAAAACATTTTTTTACTAACCACTGAGCCTTCAGCTGTGGGTTGCAAAGGATCTCGTGAACAAGCCTGGCGCCGTACAGCGGCGGGTTCGAGTACATAGTACGGATCATGATCTTCAGCTGAGATACCACGTTGTCGGCGACATCCTTCTCACCGCAGAGAATTGTCAGCGCGCCCACTCGCTCACCGTATAGACCTGGAAACGTTGTTAATCTATATAAATAAAAATGTTCGTACGCGTATAACTTCTAAACGACTGTACCGAATTGGAGATTTTTTTATGTGTACTGTAAGGAGAATGAATAGCACTTGAACCCAGTGATTGGTAGTTCTTGAAATAAAGATATGCTGTTGTTTCTCTTTTGAAAATTAAATCTTCAATCATAATCATGAAAATTAGGGTCTTTTGTTTGTCCATTTACTCATCAATCATAAACATTGTTATAAGAATATAAGAAAAGTTGACGAACTTGGCATATATTAATGATCTACATTACTGTAATAATACTTTTCACCAAACAGGTAAAAATTCTTAATATTTGAAGCAAAAAAATAACACCAATAACATGCCGACAACTTTGCCCCTCCTTTTATTCACCTTAGTCGGATAAAGAGACACTTGACCCCAAGTACCTACGTCACCGAATGCCCCAAAAAAAAACAATAACATTGATAAGAATTTAAGTAATTGGTAACAAAATAATTATCATTATTGATAAAATATTCCATAAGCAAAATACTTATAAATTACCATAATATGTATTTATTAAACTCATACGATTTACACTCATTATACTAACTAAATGAAACGACATATTATATATAATACAATATAGGTATCAAATCAATCAATATATACCGCTGATAAATATGGACTTTCAACTTAGAATTAGGTTTTTGTAAATCTAATTTAAGAATAGTGGGGTAGCAAATCGAATTTTCAAGTTCTCAAGCCTAACGGAAGTATCAGCAAACTGCATTGGTTATTTGTATGCACAGCTACAATGGTTAACTACAGTTTTGTAGTTAACCTTTAATTAGAACGTCCTTTATTGTCAGTTAATGGCCAATGGTTAGCTCACATTAACAAGTTCCATTCCGCAGCTATTTTTAGTTTAATATTAGGTGTATTTATTGTTTGTGGATCTTCATGTGTGTCTGTGTTTGTCGTTGATCATCTATATTTAAGTCATGGCATATCGATTACTCATAATATTTTCATGAATCTTGAAAAAATAAAGCTAAAATGCATCTTATAGATATTTGTGCCGTCACTCAGATGAATCAATGTTCAGATAATACAGATAAATTAGTTTACTCTTAAATGACGTAATAAACAACGTCATAATAGGCACAGTACATAAAAATCACTTGGTGGTCAACTGGGCCCGCAGAGCACTGAGCCCGCAGGTTCAGTTACCCACTCCGTTTTTTTTCATAGGTGACTCGACCCACACTAATCGGATAACTCGACCCGCGGGTTCAGACGACTACTATTTACCGATAAGGGCCTGCCCAGCCCACAGGTTCAGTCGATAAAAAAAAAATAACCCTAACCTACCGAATAGTACCTACGCCCGCGGGCTGAATTGACTCTTAGGCGGTAAGTAATGGTAGACTGATCCCGCGGGCTGGGTTGACCCTAGGGTCGAGTCGCCCGTAAAGAAAAAAAATTGGTCAACTTAGCCCCTGGGCTCAGTGCTCTGCGGGCCCAGTTGACCACCATACCATAAAAATAGCTAAAAAATTAATAAATCGCTATCTTCTACGATGATACAGAAAGTACGAACGTAAGGCGTACGAAGATTTAGAATTTAGACAAAACAAATAATATTGGCAGAAGATTTATGTATCCCCACCTTTTCAGGCCCCTTCATATCTGAGCAATAATGTTCAATGACATCATTCTCAGATTTACTTTCTTTTCCATCTATTAATACACTAAAAGCTACAGCCATCCATTATCGCACTATCATCGAGTAAACAAAACAGAAATAGACTATTTTTCTCGTGACAACATCCAATATTAATTATTCAAACTCCAAAGTGCATGGCAACGTGGCAATGCGCCAGCAGTTATCTTCACAAGTAATAGGTTTAGTTTTTATTCTACCAATATAAAAATACCAATACAAAAAAATACCTTAATAAAATTAGCCATGGGATAAACATTTGAATTAAGGCAGGCGCAAATCCAGGGGGGCACTGGGGGCAATTGCAATGGATAGCCACAATTAACGGGAAGGTAATAGGCACAACGCGTGTTAAACTATACTAATATTATAAAGCTGCAGAGTTTGTTTGTTCGTTTGTTTGTTTGAACGTGCTTATCTCAGGAACTACTGGTCCCATTTGAAATAACCTTTTTGTAATGGATAGCCACATTCAACGGAAAGGTTATAGGCTTTACATCGCGAAATTCCCACAGGAACGGACACAACGCGGGTAAAACCGCGGGGCGTTGCTTGTAGTAAAATATACACCCATACATACCCATGTTCTTGGCGAAGCTCTGAGTCAGTATGACCTGATGGCCCTCCTTGACGAAATGCCTTACTGCGTACGCGTCATTGTCGACGTTGCCGGTAGCGAACCCTTGGTACGCCATGTCGAAGAACGGCAATAGGTTGCGCGATTTGATCACCTAGAAATTGATGTTTATGGAATAAGGTTAAGGGTTAAAGATCTTAGAGTGCGTTTAAAAAATAGATACAATAATACCCGGAAAAATTCACACACAGTTAATTATACCCAAAGTAAGCTCTAGGCTTGTTTTTTTTTTGGAATCTCAAGTATTGGCCTGTATGTTCCATAGCTAGGCAAAGGCCTCTCATCTCACTGATAATGTCAGTATAGTATAATGATCTAGGGTAAAATTAATATTGTTTCAGGGTTAATGATCTAAGGATTTAGGTTGAGTTTCTATTGATGCAGAGCTATGCGGAGTGGAATTGTTGTCTCAGTAAAAATCTCTTTTTAATGTAAGTACTTATGGAAATTAGGTGTGACAGATGTATAATTAACATATAATAAATTGTTTAAAACCAGTAACATCCTGATATATAGATTTAAATCTATGATAAAGGATACGCACCTTTATCTAATCTGCATTGCGTATCAGATGATAATATACATACTTCCACATTGAATATTTTTATACAATATCAAAGTCACTTTTACGTATGTAAAACTGAACGCCTATTTGGTTCGCTTATTGTCTAGTTGATTTCAATTACTTTAAAACGATACTGTGATAGTTGAGAATAGCCTTGCTGAGAGTCAATGCTATTGGTACTAGCTCTTACACACGTATCGTGTCGTATTCCGGTGAGAAAATGTGATATAAAGTAGATTTTATCCGTCTCAAAAAATAAACAATTTATCAAAATCGGTTCAACAAAATTAAAACTAATATACTTCACTAAAATTTCAAAGAAAATTACGTGTTCTTCAGAAATTCAACGTTCTTTTATATCGAGACGCGACAACAGAATAAACCCCCTGTTGTCAATAAATTGATGAAGATAATATCACCGAAGTAAATAATTTCGAATAGATTAGCGGCCAACCCTTGTGTCGGAGTTTTAAAACCTCCTGAAGGCCTCCGACATGGTCTAACGATTGATACAACCGGGATGAACAATTTAAAGTCCGAAGCACGGCAGCGCTCAGATAGAAATACCACTATCGGCCTGCTATCCAAGAGGGGGCCGAGCTTCACGTTGCAATGTATTAACATCGGTTAGATAAACTACTATAGCGGTACAAATATCAGCTACTCACCTCTGACAGTTGATGCCATTCCTCTTTCTTAGGGTCGACGCCGGTCGGGTTGTGGGCACACGCGTGCAGCAGAATGATGGAACTGTCTGGCATCGTCTGTCAATAATAAATACTTCAATTAATAACTGTGCAACTTTGTCCGCGTGGACTTCAATAAAAAAGTTATTTAATTTATTTTCTAAAGTTAAAGTAGCCTAATTTACTCCTAATTACAGCTACCTGCCAGTAAGTCCCGTCAAAATCGGCCCAGCGATTTCAGAGATTAGCCGGGAAAAACAGATAGGCAATTTTTTGAAAATGTTATTTCGGTATTCATATGCATGTATAAAAAGCGGTTATTTTAATATTACAAACAGTATGTATGTATAGATTAATTTATTTAGACACCATAAGGATTATATGATGAGGTAGGACTTGAATAGAATGGTAAGATTAATCTGACGCGTCTAGAACGGTAAGATTAATCTGACGCGTCTAGAACGGTAAGATTAATCTGACGCGTCTAGAACGGTAAGATTAATCTGACGCGTCTATTATAAAAGACACTGATTTGAACGGGATACATTTTACTTTTAATTGGTAAATTATTGAAATGTGAAATAATATCGAAGTATATCCGTTAACGTGGTTTCAATTCAAAATGCGAGGCAGGAACGTACCCTTATTAGTATTTGAAGTAGCAAATTAAATTTAGTTCTCAGTTATCAGATAAACTATGTCAATAACAAATAAACAATATTATGATAAGTCAAGTGTAACATATCGTGTTTGTTACATTATGATTACGACAGAAAATCACTACATAGTATAAAACAAAGCCGGTTTCCGCTATCGGTCCCTATGTATGCTTAGATCTTTAAAACTAAGCAATGGATTTTGATGCGTTTTTTTAAAGATCCAAGAGGAAGGTTTAATGTATAAAAAATCTCGAAATGCCCATGGGAACGGGCACAACGCGGGTAAAACCGCGGGGCGCTGTTAGTAATGAAATAAAAATAAACTAAACGAAAACTAAATATCGTGGCCGTCTCATTTTGCATAACAAATAAAACCAGTTTATAAACATATAACATTCTTAATCTTATGAATTTTTATAATCTTGAATTTAAACTATGTACGTTTACGGATACACTTCGCTTTTTTACATTTCGAGACTTAGACAGTCTTCTGTGACCACGGTTCCTGTAAAGGTGCCGATCATATAAAAATGTCAAATATAAGCGAAGTGTATCCGTCAACGTACATTCAATTCAAAAAGTAGTGTTCGCTTAAACTTAAGAAACCAACACGTTCTAAGTATTATTCATAAACGGCTAATATCAGCATTTTACATATTTATCAAATAATTTATTCCTTTCTTTTCAACTCACGCTATTTTCCGAAGAGTAAAAGAGACAAAACAAATGTTTTAGATAAAGAGCGTTAAAGAATAAGACGGTTGATATATTAAAAACATTTTAACTTAAATTATCAAAAACAACTATGGGTTAAGTAATCAACAACCCATAGAACTTGATAAATTTGTAATTTAAACATAACTGTGACATAATAAACGAACTTGAGGCACAGATTATTAAATAGTTACTTCTTGAGGGGCCAAATGATGTGATAACACTTGTGATTACGTCTATGGTTGCTTCTAATATCGAAGAGATACTATTTATCTATGGAACATGCTGTAGGTACATGATCAGATAAGCCGCACGTACATTTTATAATCGGAAGTTTTTATTTATACTAATCTTGTATCAAAAAGCATTGTTAAGAAGCTACCATTACTTTTTGAACTGTCTATAGCCCTCCTCCTTCTTTTAGTGTAGGCTAGGAATACTTACACTAATATCTTCAATAGCCCCCTTCAGGTCAAAGCCATGGGTCTTGCTGTCATAGTACCGGTATTTTTTGTGGGGAATGTTCAACATGTTGCAGATCTGAGGGTGGTTACCCCACGTGGGGGACGGCATCCACACTTCCTTAGTTTTGGCGTAGTGCCTGGTGACGAACTCCAGACCGAGGCGCAGGGCTCCGGTGCCGGATAGGGTCTAGGGATAGATAGATAATGATGAAATAGGAGTTAGGTATACTCGCGCTAGCTTTACACTTGTTGGGCCATATTGATAAACGCGGTGTAACTAAAACACCGTTAATACTGTGTTTTGTCTCTTTTGCTCTTCGGAAAATTTTGTATGTCAGAAAGTGACAAACCACTTGATGTTCTTTACCCGTTTATTAATATGGCCCTTTTGGTTTAGTGAATGTATACTAGCATGGTCAGGAGAACTTGCAATTCAATAATTTTTTTCAAATACCCTAGACTTCTTACATTGTCTATAGTCTCAAATACAGGGTCTGCAGAAAATATCCAAATAAAAAAATCATGAAGTACCCATTTTTTAAATTTCCTGTCTTTGTTTGTCTGATGACAGGACTATGTTCAAGCTTTACATCTGATATTTACAAAAACATTAAACATACTAACCTGAACAGTGGCATTACTTCCTGCTGGGAAAATGGGGCATTCTCCAAAGGCCAGCTCAGCCACATGTTTGTTGAAATCTGCCTCGCCTCCAATAGGCGCATACTCGTGGTTCAGAAACATTTTAAACAAAATATCTTCGGCCTGTTGAATTTAATTTTATTTATTTATTCCAGTTACATAACAGAACTAATTACTCTAATTAAAGTACTAATACAAGTATTAATAAACATGATACAACCAACCACCACAACTTAATATGTAGGAATGGGCAAAATGTCTTGCTCATCGGCTTCTAGAGGGCTAGTCGGCAAGTTTCTGTTTTGTAGAGCATAATCTCTGGCCCACACTACAGATGGAAAAAAAGAATTACCTAAAGATCGGTTCAGCAGTAATAGGTGAGGTCATGAAACAAATATAATTAAAATCTCAATTGTTAGTCTAATGACATAGAAGCACAATAACATTTATTATAGTGACGTTGATACAAATATAATATTTAAACCTTATTTCTTAAAGTGGGCTGTAGTCTCACATATTAGTACAAAACAAAGCTTCCAAAAGCTGTTACTGTAATTGATTTTGTGATCAAAAATGTGGTTTTCACCAACATACAGAGTGATTTAAGAGGCAGGTTAGTTACATTTATACCAAAATTCTTATAGGAATGGGTACCTACAAATTACAATGCAGGTAAAACCGCAGGGCACCGTAATGTATAATTATCTTATGACTAACCATTCTGACTGAAGGTAGAATATGTGGTTGACCGCCGTCATTCCTGTAGGCTCCAACACCGAGGTTCACCTTCTTAGGATCAGTGTCCCTTTTGTAGGCCTCGGAGATGCCGAGGATGACATCAGGAGGGCCCATTCTAACATTGTCCCACCACTGGCTAAACAGAATTTTTAGTATAGGTACAGGTACAGTAAGATTTTTTTGCCTTATGATCTGTTCTAATTTAGTTATTTTGTGGTATTAGAAATTCTTATAAAAATGTAATAACTAAATTAAAGTTAACTTTAAAAACAAAAAAATAACTGTCATATTTCTCATTATAGCAAAATTCTTCTATTGCTGTTTGAATTAAGAAAAACATTAAAGTAAAAAGTATTTATATATTGGGAAGAGATTAGAGAACAACAATAGTTGTTGCAACAGCTGGTCAACAGCTGATATCATAGCTGAGCATAAATCCCATTTAAAATAATATTCCATAGATCTTCTTGTATAATACAATGTGTAACTTTGTTAATGGCCACTCAATATAATCAATAGTCATTTCTAAACATCAATAAATGCTGTATCTGCAATACGTATCCGGTAAAACGTGGTTTCTTTCCATGCGATAAGATCATCGATAAATATTTTTTTAAGGATAACTAAGTTTACTATACAAAGGTATCGAATTACAAATTATTACAGAGGTATTCCACGTTAGTGCCCATTTTGTATCATATTACGTAAAAGCCGGTATAAATAATAATGTATCAAAGTAGCTACAGTATAAATACCTGCTCGCTCTGATAGCACCCCCATTGATCACTACAGCTACATCCACATTATTTAACACTTGGGAAGTTAGTTTTCTTAAGGCATGAGCCATTTTTGCCTATTTTTAATGTAACACTGTAAAACAAATAACAAAATATGGTGAAGTTCAGGAGGACCGCAGCAACCGGTGGATGAAGGGGCGAGGCGAGGCGAAGTCGAAGCGCCGCGCGCGCGCTCCCTACTTTGATTGCGAAAATTGGTGTTTCCACAATTCAATTTCAAGCACCCACCCAACCCGCCCCAATGACTAAATGTATATTATGCAGCATGACACTAATTTGCCAATATATGCCGCATGAAAATTAATTAACTAAGTACTTATAAATTTCAATGAAACTGCTATAAATGCTATAATAGAAGTACCCATATTTTAACTCGAGTAAATCTTCCGTTCCAGTAACAGAAAATCCCAATAAATTAAATTAACAAACAGGTGACGTATGTAATTATATAATTAACTATTTTCGGACCTTCAAACAAATTATCCTTTTGCATTTTGCAACTGAATTTTTTGCAGTTGCGCGGTATTGCATTCGGTCGGACATTAACAAATTAATTACAGAAACAAAATGGTGATAAGGGTACAATTCTACCTTTAAATAGAGTTGAATTCTGAGGATGGTAACATTTTATTAGGTTATCATAATGACATTTGTCAAAATAAATTTCAATGTCACGAAAGGTCAATCTTGATGATGCTTTGCACAGACCACGGATGCTTTGTTTGTTGAGAATTGAGCAATTGACAGCTGACATTATTCTACTTCACATCATGTAGGTACCTACTTTATAAGTTGGTAACATATCTGGTAACTTATATTTTAGTAACAAGGGCGCGTAGGGGCAGCGAAGTACTGGAGCGGGCTCATTTAAAAAAATATTTTTTGTGTCATCGACACGAAGAAGAAGAAGAAGTTGGCCAGGCGACAAGCATTTTTTGCTTCCACTGCTTCCACGGACTTGATAATATACAAAGCCTCATGTGAGAGTAATACAGTTTTATAAATAACAGTAATAAGATACTGACAGAGCTAGGTCCTTATCTAAACCTAGCGTAGCTAAAAAAACTAAATCTATGTTTAAACCCTATAAATGGGAAATTTATCTTGTTTAAATTGAAAGTTTTAATGAAAATGTTGCCAGTTATCAACATGTTATCGAAGACGGCAATACTGATAATCAAATGTCAAATCTTGTCAAACAAAATTATTATGACGTTTATCTTTTTCCAAAAGAGTACCTAGTCTGTTGTGCCCTGTTTATTTGTTAGATTTACAAAATATTTTATAATAATGGCTGCTGAAATCAAGCCTGCACCAAGGACTCCAAACGACCGTTTCTCTACAACGAAGAAACCTTCTCTGCTGAGTAAATTGGAGGGTTGCACCGACGATGTAAATGCGGCGGTTGTAATACCTGGCGAAGATGGTGTAATTAGCGTTTGTGATGATAAGTAAGTACTCTGACTCATTATTTACTTACAGCTTCAATAACTATCGTATACAATGTCGGTTCAATCGAAAATACGCACTCATTACGTACCTTCTACGCCTCCACAAATATCGATACTATCGTCTTTCATTCTTGTCATCCGATATCAATAGTAGCGGAGTTAATGTTAATAAGCTCAGCTTCCGTTGAATATTAATTGCATTACGGTTCTGTAGTTTCTGCAACATAATTAAACACTTGTAAATAAAAAAATCTTGTTATTATTATGTTTAATTCTATTACAATGTTTTACCAGGACAGTAAGAGTATGGCTGAAACGAGATTCCGGTCAGTATTGGCCGAGTATCTGCCAGTACATGCCCTCGGGATGCACCTCAATGTTCTACACTCCGGAGACGAGGCAGCTGTTCATTGGCCAGGAGAATGGCACAGTTTCCGAGTTCACATTGGCCACAGACTGTAATAGAATCAATCCTGTAAGTAATGTTATTAATTTTTGTAGACAGATTGGTTATATTTTCAATGATAAACTATTAAACCAATTTATATACAGTTTTCTAATAGGAATAGTTTAGGAGCTATTGTGAGACATTTGTTCCATTCTGATCTAATACATTATCTAGTAATTTTAAATAGGTATTAATAACATTACATTCTCATTATATATATGTAGCTATTTGCCTTCTTAGTTCATCAGTCATAACTGAATTATTTGACCTTTTTATTTGAGTTTATTTGGTATTTGAACAAACAAATTACTGAGAATAAGTGAGATATTAGCTGAGGTTTGTAACTGAATTTAAGTATTAATATTCATTCACTTTTGAATCGTTTTTTTAAGAATGCAATAAATGTTCCCATTTATTTTTTGTTTCAAATTAAATTTGTATTTAAATCATTTATATGATTCTATTTGGCTTATACTGATAACTAACATCAATTTACTATTTTACCAAATAATTTATATCACAATTGCATATAAAATATTTTAAATTCATATACCCACGATGAACCTTCTAATACCAGTTATTGAATACTGATTGAATTTAAATTGCTAGCAACACACGTAATACTGGCACATTATTCCATTATTCATAAAAGATTGTCATCTAACAAAGTTCTAAAAAAACAATTATCTATGGTTTCAATTCATACCAATGTGTTTGTATTTCGAACAATAAAGCTTTGTCCTTGGTTTGATGATAAAAATTCAATGCCAACTAAGGTTAATATTTTTATCTTTTAACAAATTACCTACATAACTATTATGTGTAAAAATTATGTGTAGCAATTAATGCAGTGTATTGAAATGTAGATAAGAATTAAATATATAAATATTTATGTGATTTAACCAAAATATAAACCTGCTTGTAACATTTTAATCTGATAAATTGCCCTTGTAGATATTATGAATGTAGGTCTATATACCTATTAGTACATACAGTTCTCAAGTACCCCAACAAATATGACATAGGTTCAAAATTCGAATTTCAATTAACTGCTCCACCAATCAACACACAGTGTTTATTTTATGATGTCTTATTCATACTGTCACATTTGTTGTGCCAGAGGCAGATATAGATACAATTTAATCCTGATACTGAGTTAATTTTCAAAGTAACACCTTTTTTAAATTACCTAGTTAACAAATTTACTTATTGTACTATTTTATAATGAACTAGCTGACCCGGCGAACTTCGTACCGCCTTAGCGTAGCAATGATGCACTACTTTCCGAACAAACAATGCTCTTTCAATATAGTCTATGGCTGTGAATGACATTGACATTCGTTACGCGTGTTTTTTTAAATATGCAAAATTAAATGTATATTTTACAATATTTCTGAGAGATTTCCTTTATATTTTTTTTCCGTAAGAACCTTCTCCTAATAATAACAAATACAACAAAAAAAGAATTAGTGAAATCGGTCCAGCCATTCACGCGTGATGCGACGACAACAAAAAACGCGTTTCATTTTTATATATATAGATTTATCTACCAGTATTAGCAAGTATATTAATGATGAAATACTACTTTATCATAAACTTTTAACATTTGTTTCCAGAGCCGAGAATACCTCGCTCACACAGCCCGAGTGACCGCTGTAGTGTTCTCACTGAGTTGCGAGTGGGTCCTCTCAGTGAGCAGAGACAAATTCTTCGCGTATCACTGCAGTGAGACAGGCCGGCGAATCGGTGGTTACTCTTTCGAAGCCTGGTGTACTGCTTTACAGTATCCTTTTATAACTTACTAGCTGTGCCCTGCGGTTTCACCCGCAGCGCCCCCGTTCCCGTGGGAATTTTGAGATTTTTATTCCCTATAAACCTCACGGAGCCCGAGACCTTTCCAACGAATGCAAAACCGTGGAAATCGGTCCATCCATTCACGCGTGATGCCTTGACCAAGGAAAACGGGTTTCATTTTTATATATATATAGCTCAGCTTTTACGTTTAACAATGAACATATTTTCATATAATTTTTTCAAACAACATTGACCGTTCCAAGGATGTAGATGATATAATATCCTGAGCGTGTTATCAGATTCGACTCTCAGTCCAAATACGCGTTCGTCGGGGACTACAGCGGCCAGATAACTATGCTCAAGTTAGATAACAACGGAGCGGCACTAGTCACGACACTGAAAGGACATACGGGGTAAGAGAGACTTGTATTTTCAGGTGCAGGGAAAGTTCATTTCGAAACTTTTTTTAGAAGATAACATTCATATCACTCCGCTAGTAACTCCAATAGGGCTA
Organism: Cyclophora punctaria; assembly: GCA_951394245.1. Lineage (NCBI taxonomy): Eukaryota > Metazoa > Arthropoda > Insecta > Lepidoptera > Geometridae > Cyclophora > Cyclophora punctaria. The sequence continues at coordinate 9,158,737 of OX596170.1, read as the reverse complement.
AGATAAGAAGAGAAAGTTTTTTTAATATATTTATATACATATTTACTAAATAAACGGATTTTCTTATGTTTGATACTTGTATGGTCAAGAATGTTCTGTTTCAAATAGTCTTCATTTTTAAATATTGGAGAAAATATTTTTGGTATAGTTAACTTTTTCTATATTAATTTGTGTTATATTTTCAGTTCAGTGAGAGTCCTCAACTGGGCGCCCATTCCACAGCTGTTGTTCAGCGGCTCCTTCGATCAAACCATCATTGTGTGGGACATAGGAGGTCAAAAGGGAACCGCTTACGAACTACAAGGACATAGGTAACTTCTTGCTTTTTCATTTACTTCACTACATAGTATAAAACAAAGTCGCTATTTTTGTCTGTTTGTCTGTATGCTTAAATCTTTAAAATTACGCAACGGATTTTGATGCGGTTTTTTGTAATAGGTAGAGTGATTCAAGAGGAAGGTTTTTATGTATAAAAATTCCCGATATTCCCACGGGAACGGGCACAACGCGGGTAAAACCGCGTGGCGCTGCTAGTTTACTTATAAGTCAAAGATTTGAATACCCTTATGGATTTTCAAATATAATACCAAAACAATATCTGATACTACGATAAATAATTACATATACATATTCCCATGATAAAAGTCGTAATTTTATTATAAAAATAATCTCCATTTATGTCACTTACTGGCAGCATCCAACGGATTCATCCGCATTGATTGTAAACTAAAATCGAGAAGATATTAACACCTGCCCTAATGAGGGTTTTCACGCAAATGACACTATTGACAGATTTCTGGACCTCACATCTCAGTGTTGCCGCCTAGTGGGTGTCATTTCAGAAAACCCTCAATAAAGTAAAGAACGTCATTAATATCTACCTGAGTTCGTTACTTAACTAGGACTTATAAAAACTTTCAGTAATAAAGTGACCGGTCTTTGGTACGTGGGTGGATGTGAGCGACTCGTTTCCGCGGGCGAGGACGGGGCGCTCGGAGTGTGGGAGATGGCCGTGAAGCGGAGAGAGACTCCCGCGTGGAAGGAGGCGGACCTGTGCCAGCTCTGCCGCGCGCCCTTCATATGGAACGTGCGCGCCATGATGGAGAAGAAACAACTTGGTAAATGAGTCATTTATTTAGTCTAGGTCATTGGTAAGACTGATGCCCGGGTTATATGCCTGGGTCGAACAATAACATATTTCCTACTTTTCAAACATGGCTCAGGTTTGAGATCACTCGCATTAGGTGATTACGCCAAATCCTCCTGACTGTCTGATATCTTCGGTGAGACGAGAGGCCTTTGACCAGCAGTGGGACATTACAGACTGATACAATTACTACTACTCTACTAGAGGACAACCTAGTTTTAAGACCGCTTGGTATAGCGATTGAAGCAACTGGTGCGAAAAAATGATGCTTTCTTATGGAGTCTTGTTTTTAGGTAGTTGATGTGACTATAACTATGTACACATGAGCGTATCTATAGCTTATCAATGGTACGGACTTCTTAGTCAGGGTATTAAAAACCTCGACTAAAATATTTACATTGGTCTTGTCTCCCAAACACCCTCTTGTATATGTCTATGGGACGACACCAAAGTATTATTTAGTCTTTCGATGGTAATAAAATACACTGACCCTGCGAATAGTCCCTCACTATAGCGACTAACGAGTTATGTTTGTTGAATGTCAAATGTCGAAATGTCAGTTTGGCGAATCGATGTAACATATATGAGGTTGTGCGTGCAGGGCTGCGGCAGCACCACTGCCGCTGGTGCGGCGCGGCGGTGTGCGGCGCGTGCTCGCCGCACCGCCTGCCGCTGCCCGTCATGGGCTTCGAGTTCCCGCAGCGCGTCTGCACCACCTGCTACGAGCACCTCAGGCATGAACCGTGAGTCTGACTATACTATATTTTTTAAACTTGTATCTTCGTATCGTATTACTTGCGTCGTATGATCTTATGATGTCCATATTATATCATCGATCAATTCACCAATCGATCAAACCATTAATAATCGTTCAATGTATAATTCGATCAATCCATCAATCGATCAATTTATAAATCGATTCTTCGTCCAATCGATGCATTCTCAGTTCTTTTCCTCAAATTCAAAAACGCATGTTGTCGGCAGTCGATCATCGCTGGCGTCTTTCCACGACATGAAGCACGCTGTGTGCAGTGTGTTCGTCGACGAAGCGACCGGGCGGATGGTGTCGGCGGGCCGCGACCGCGTCATCAAAGTGTGGGACATATCAGTTCTGCTCGCGCCCGCGCCGCCCTCGGACCACGCCGCGCCCGGCTCCAGCGCACAACCGCTCTAGTTAGTATACACTTACATACTACATATTAAAAAATAATACTTCTGGTGTACCTCAAGGTTCTCTTCTGAGTCCCTTGTTTTTTATAATGTACATCAATGATCTAAGTTCTTCATAAAAACATATTTGCGTAGGCTAGTAGGCTGGTAGATCTTAAGATTAGCACGATGTTCGTATTAGTATAGATAAAATGTTATTACTTTGTACTTTCAGATCCATCATTATTCTACGGTATCTCTGCAAAGGTAAAAATGTTTCGGATTGAAGTAAAACTATGTAAAATAGAGATCTGGATCTCTTTAATTTATTTGTGAATGGGAGTTACAAACAATTTATTATTTAGTCGAAAATTCTACATTTTAAATTGTTGTATGATCTAATTTGTTTAAATACGTTTTACAATGTCTGAATAGTTATGTATATATAAAGAGAAAAATATCATATTCAATTGATAAAAATGCTTTGTTAGGTTTAAAATCTGAATATTAGTTGATCGGATGTCTACTTCAGGATGAAAATCTTTCGTTTGCAGACAACATTAAGAGCCAACGGTTCAAATTACATACTTATACTTGCTATGCCATCCAGATTTGTTTAGCGAAATAGATAAAAACCATGTTTGTTAGTTGTCCATGTTTGTTAGTAACATGATCTTAACATTTTTTTAGTAAGTAAGTTTCTTGATATTGCAAAACTTATTTCTCAAATTGGATCGTAGCCATCCTTTTCACAAATAAATAAAAACTAATATATTAAATGTTATTGGCGAAAATGTATTTACTTGTGACTGATAAGAATATATTTATTAATATAAATAAATGTTTAATTAGTTACTGTGTTCATGAATGTGCTATCTTGTCTTTGGTAGACGACCAAAAATATATGCTGTAGTAGAAAAAAAACGAAAAAAAATTGAAATATAAAAAGTCTTCTTAATAGGTGTGCGAGGGAGTAAGCTATATTACAACGATGTAGGAGTAAAAGAGAAGTAGTTAGAACAAACATGTATATTATTATCATCATTTATTAAGACGCGTTTTCACTTATGTTCTTGTGAAACATGAACAGCGAGCATATAGTTACATGTTCATGCAACGTGTTTTCATTCAATCAGGGAATGAACAAATGTTCTCAGCCGATCATCACAAATCGATTGAACATAGCTCGCGCAGCTGTTATCGTTCACCGGAAGAACGAACGATTGTTTGTTTGAACGATTGAACGGTTCAGAATAATAAGTTAAAACGCTGCTATAGGGTATTGGCCAACCCTGGTGAAGAAGTGACCACCGAATGGTCTAAACATGTATATTGGAACATGTAAATATGTAACTGGTTTGTAGAAGTTTTGAGCTTGATCGTCGGTATCATATCGTTGTCTCGCTCCCACCTATGTACTTCTTCTGAGGTGGAAGTGAGACACCATGATATGACACAAGCTATATTTTAATGGTTCTTTCCGTTCTAGTTCGTTTTATATGTAAGTATATAAAAATGTAATATTGTAGTTATATAAAAGATTTTTTTGTTTCTGAAAGGTTTAATTTATTTTAAAGGTTTCTACGAAAAAGTATTTTGGTAAATAAATTATGTAGTGATTATATCTTTTAGCGGATTTCTAAATATTGTATTATTCTTCTATTTAAGTAGTAATGTATGAAAAGATTTTTAAAAGCTTCCAAATTAGTAGAAACATTTATTTTGATTTGAGGTCTAAACATGAATATTGACAATGAAAAATCTCTAATTAATTAAGTCGATATTAGAATGTGAAAGTTTATTAATAGCCTTTTCAAGCATTTATTTGTCGTTTACCTAAGACACAAAGTGTTGCTGATTCCATTTGATGTTGCTGTCCTGCTCACACTATAAGTAAAACTGGTAGGAGTAAGCGAGACAATGCTTTTTAGATTTAAAAATAAGCTTTTTAATATGTGAAACTGATGCCAGGTATAAGTTATACGGGGTTTTGAACTTTAAACTATCCACCCATCGAAACTCTCCTGGCTTGAAATAGAACGACTGTATTGGTGGAGAAACATCCGAATTCTGCCAATCAGAAAGGTCTAATTTCAAGCATAAGGTTAGCAAAAGCTCATTGGGTGTTTTACTTCATTGCTAGTTTTTAAATTCATTACTATGAATAATTTTGATAGTCAGTTGGAAGCGTAAAATAGTTTTATTATTATTAAAAATATTGCATTAACACGTTGATTTGCTGGTTAGCGCAACACGTATTGAAATCCTCAACTTTGAGTCACTTATGTTACTTTATGTTTAAAAATTAGTTAAACTAAGACATATTTTATTTAAACAAATGTTAACGCTTTCATTATATTGTTGTTTATGTCGCCATTTTGTATGTTATTTTTACGTTTACATATTGGCAAATACCTGTATTCGGCAACTATGAGTATAAATGGTGTTTCGATAATTTAACTAGTGTTATTTTTCTATTCTCCTATCACGTTTAACCATACTGCGCTTGCGCACGAGAGTGCGTATACAAGATGGATGCATGCGACCCATTGCATCATGTGCAATTTCAAGTAGTAGGTATATCATGGCCTATCTGATTTTTTTATATTGAATTATGTTGTCTCATAAAATTACTACTGTAAATTATAGAAAAAAATATAAGCAACTATTTTACTTCGAGTCATATAGATATTAATATATTATTGTATTTCTTTTTAGTGATGTAAGGTGCTGATATAAAAAAAATGTTAATGTGTTTCCAATTATTCGGAATATTAAACGAATTTATTCTGGAGTATGGTTTTTATGGTATGTGCTATTTCCTTTTGTAACAGAAATAAATTCTAGTGGTTCTGTAATTTGTAGTTAGTATTTCTTGGCTTTACAGACAGAACGCGTATGATCAAAGAAGTCTGTCCATTTTTAATCAAACATTATTGCTTTTCTCACCAACGTTTTGAGCTTTACTCAAAGCGTGGTTATAGAAGCACCACTAATCGTTTCAGACAGTTTGTTTCCGGGCCTGATAAACGGTAATACTCGCCTGATAAACGGTAATATTGTGCAGATGAACAGTTTAAATTTAGAAATTCACCCAAGAATCATATCCCAATTCAGTAGATACAGACTGTGCTAGGTAATAATATTCACCCTTTGCTGATAATTTCCATAACCAAATGTTTGGCCAAGCGCGAGTCGGCTTCATAAATTACCAAGCTATGGTTGACCCCAATGCCGTCGTCTTGTATAGCTATGTCTAACACACCATGACTGCATGCGCTTTCTGTCTGTAGACGCCTTTGTAAGTAAATGAAATAACCATTCAGTCTGAGTCAGCATTTTATTATCGCTGATTCGTTATGTTTACACTTATCACAACAACATCGTCCATTCTATGTAATATAACTTATTTTGTAACATTAATGTGTTAATCGTATGTGTTCTGTTACATTTCCATTGTTCTACGTCTACGTGTAATGTAAACACGCATATTTTTGTACATTCGCTTAATGTATAAATAGTGTATAATCGAGTATAAAAATAAAGATTAGATCTATAAATCATAGTACGCTTTCACTAGTAATGAGTATTGCCAAATAAATATTTAACTTTACGATATTTATATAACTAATATATTTACAAAATGTTCTGTTATCACTTGGACACCGTCACACACCGGGGGAGGTCCGACCGAGCGTTACCGATCCCCGCACGAGTCCTCGCGTCGCCCGCGACCGGCCCGGAGGTGTAGCTATGTAATAAATAAATTAACTATTCTTGTACATCAGTGGATGCGTTTCATTTGGTCACCCGGGGCAGGTGTAGGCGGCGCGCGGCACGCACAGCTGCCCGTTGAAGAGCTCGCCGGGCGCGCAGGCGAGCGGCGTGCGCGCGCCCGACACGCAGAAGAAGTAGCGCGTGCAGCCCGACCCCGCCTGCATGAAGAACCCGTCCGCCGCGCACCCTGCGCCCGCGCCCGCACCTGCGCCCGCCCGCGCGCAGCCTTCCCCGCCTTCCACGCACGCCTGCCCGTCGAACACCTTCCCGCCCGAGCATGACAGCGTTGCGATTCGGTCCCCGCCCTGGCAGTAGAAGTATCTGAAAAACGATACCGACATCGTTATGTACTCCGATAAGGATACGGTGCAATAAGTGCAATAAGTGCAATAGTTACCTCCGGCAGGCGGTCTCGTGCTCGGCGTGGTACCCGTCGGCGAGGCCCTCGCACGAGCGGTCGGGGCGCGGGCACGTGTCGGCGCCGGCCGGCACGCACTCCTCGCCGTCGAAGGCGGCGCCGGGTGCGCACGCGTAGATCGCCTTCTCGCCATTGATGCACGCGTAGTACCCGCGGCAGCCGGCGTCGGCGGCGCGGTAGCGGCCGTCCGGGCGGCCATAGCACGAGTCGCGCTCCTGGCTCGGACACACATATCGGTCCGCGGGCCCGCAGCGCGTGCCGTCGAACACCTCGCCCGGCGCGCAGGCCAGCCGTGTGCGCAGCGCGCCCTCGCAGTGGAAGTAGCGCGTGCAGTTAGATTCGAGGTCCGGATACGAGCCGCTCGGCAGGCCCTCGCACTCGGCGGCGCGCTTGGGGCCGACGCACAGGAACCGATCGCGCGGCACGCAGCCCACCGCAGCACCGCCGAACACGAGCCCCGCGCCGCATGCGCCACGCGACACCACGCGCTCGCGCCGGCACTCGAACCACGCGCCACACGACGACCAGTCGCGGTGTACGCCGTCGCCGCGATTGAAGCAAGGGCTGAGTGCCGGCGGCGGGCACGTCGCGCCCGTTGCAGGCTCGCATCCGCCGTGCGAAAAGATCATGCCCGCCTCGCACACGCCGCGCCGGATGACGCGCCGTGCCTCGCACACGAAGTATTCGCGGCAGCCGGTTGAGCGGTCCGCGTACGCGCCGTCCGCCGCCTCGTGGCACATCGAGGAGCACGCCTCGTCCGAGCAGAAGTCCGCGTCGCCGGCGGGCAGCGCGGCGGCGGCGGAGCGCGGTGGCGGGCAAGCAGCGCTCGGCACGGCCGGGCCCAGCCCAACCAGCGCGCCGCCGCGGCACGTGAGCGCACGCCGGCACTCGTGCGACGCGTCCGGGTGCTCGCCGTCGGGCAGGCCGGCGCACACCGGCTCGTAGCAGGTGCCGGCGCCGCGCGCGCAAGCCTGCAGCTCCAGGTCGAACCACGAGCCGGCGGGGCAGGCGCGCTCCAGAGACGTGCCGTTGTCGCAGCGGTAGTAGTGGCGGCACGCGGTACCGGGCGCGGCGTACGCGAGCGCGTCGCCGGGCGCGCAGGCGCGGCGCACGCAGGGCGCGCGGCGCGGGTGCACGCACGCGCCCGCCGCCTCGCTGAACACGCGCCCGCCCGCGCACGCGTACCGCGCCCGCACGCCGCCGCCCGCGCACCGCACGTATTCGCGACACTCCCGCTCGTAGTCGGCGTACAGACCGTCTTTACCGCATTGTACCGCTCCGCTCGCTGCAACACGATTTACATACACACATCATATTTTTATCTATCCCAATCAATATATTCACACTTTTTATTAGGTACCTATCGACTCGAATCCATTGTGGAAATTATAAATCAAATTATGTACTGTAATATTATTTAAATTCACATATAGATATAAGATATATTACGATATTAACAACAACCTTTAAATGTTGTGATTAATATCTTAATTTATCTTATGTCTGAAATAAATAGTCAAACATAATATCAACTCATAATATGAATGATTCAATAAATAATTATGAAAGTTATTAAAAAAATTCTAATCACATCAAAAAAAATGTGTATAGATGTCGAGCAAATTGAATAAAAATCACGATATGAAAATAAACTCACGGGGTATATTCGTGTGGAAGGCGAGCACGATGAGCGCGGCGGCGTGTAGCGCGTGCGCGTGCGCTCGCGCGGCCATCTCGTGCGGTAGTGAGGCGAGTTCCTTGACATTCGCGCGCCCCTTGCCCTGCCGGATGCAGCCTCCGACCACGGATTTAGGAATCTAGACACGCCTTGTTTGACCACCGAGAGAAAATCACCCGAAGACGCGAGCGACCCTGAACTTTGCCTTACGTAACGACATTGAACGAATATTCCAACGAGTCGGCCAGTCTGCGTGGCCCTACCGCGGTTATTGGTTTGCGACACGATTACGGTCTCATTCATTATTATAATTTTATGGTAATTCATTTATATTCAAAGTAATTTAATACAATGTGTTTAATGGGTTATTTTTATTTTAATAGTTGCGTTTATTATTTAAAGACAAAGCCGAAACGTATCATTTGACTATCCTTTTTAAATAACATCCGCAGTACGATCCTGTTTTCACTAGTAGGTACTTGTAGTACATAATTTCTTCATGGGTTCTTCATTGCTGTATCGTATCTAGTTTCTATAGGAGTTGAAACGAATCTGGTTTTCTATCTTGGTAGCCCACTGGAATAAAACGATAACTTGTAACAAAATCGCTACGGGAGTAAAACTTAAAGTGATCAAGCATCAACATTCCTTACAGAAGCGGACTAATGTTATCAATCAACAATGCAGCTAATTTTACGCTTTGAATCTCAATTAATGTGTGAAGTTATAACTATAAACAAAGTGTGGGAAACGCTTGTAAAAAACGAATGAGAATCGATCGTGGACGTCACGAATACCAGGTAATGAGGCGGAGTGTCCGAGAATCCGCGTAGGCTCGCAGATGAGAGGGCAAAAACGCCGGCAAAAAATAACTTTATGTAACTAGGTAACCTTTTAATCAATTTAGACACAAAAAGTTGGACATACGTTTACGGATACACTGCTTTAGTTTTACCTTTTTTTCTTGCCGTTTTTGGAACTTATAGAAGACAGTTGCGGAAACTTTAAATTCTATCAAGAAAAGTCCATGCATAAGGAACAAGCTTTCATCTGAACTGACTTAAGATTTATTTAATTCTGTTAAGTATGACCAGTAACTTTTTACATTAGGGGTTTATAGTGTATTGAAATTAAGTACCAAATAACGAAATACAATTCTAGTCTACCTAGGTATCTAGGTCTTCAAAGAGTCAGCATTCTGAAATGAAGATGTGATGGTAGAAGATATTCCTAGGTCGGTTGGGTACCTATCATGGTAAAGTTCATGTACCTACTAAACATTAAAATGTTAGCTTTCCTTTCGCTCTGGCTATATCCTGTTACGTTGCATATCACGATATTGGCATCTTTACTAGGCTAGGTCATATTACGCATAGGTACCAACGTATACCTACTACTAGGCAGGCTGGTGATGGGATATGAATGGAATCGTATTACAATTTTTTTTCTCTACAACAAGAATTGTCTTTTGATTGGAAAATCGACAATATTATGAATCATTCATGATTCGTTTGTCTCGCTAAAACTTGAAAAGGGCTGGGCTGTTTTTGTTGAGTTTGGTTTTGAAATGTTTGTCGTAATCGAGGGAAGGTTTAAACAGGGAGCAGTGATTAATGTGGCTGAAACCGCAGGGCACAGCTAGTTTATTTATATATTAGGACAGGTCAGAAGAAATAGAATGTAGGTATCTTCCATTCATGCATTAAATCCACATAAACAAAGGTATCTCCGGAATGTTATCGAGTCATCCGTTACACAGCAGGAGCTTCGTTAATTTTAATCAGATTATTGAATATTCTTCCGATATTGAACGTAATTTAACCAAAATTATTCAGATAAATTCTCCAGTTTGGCATTCTTGGCGAATCCGGCAGTTGGTTATAGGTATACAATATTTCTTTATTATACTCATGTAGGTACTTGAGCCTTTAAATAGTATGAAGTATTAATAGTAACATCCTTGTAGATCCTTATTTATGACTAACAAATAACTTGTATAGCGTTGCATTTTATATACTAGTAGACGCGTTGTTACCTAGCCAAGTAGGTACAAGTATGTCCTGAGTTAAGTACACATAAGATTCTTAAGATAGGTAGGGTAATGCCCCCGCCAAGTACAGTAAAAAGGACGGCCGTATCATCCTTTTCTCGAAGCGCAATTCAGGCCCTTTTTGAACCCCCCTAGGTATAATTTCATTTTGTATAAAACTTGAAGCCTGAATTTTCAGTAACCAAGCAAGCATTGTATAGATATCTAATTAATTACGCCAGGTCCACCTACAGGATACGGTTTTTTTGCTTGCAAATAAATTGGGCAGTTTATATTGAGCATCGTGCAGTCACGTTTGTGTGAACGTAAACATTGCTTAGTAAACATAAGCAGGATGTTCGCGGCTCTCACGTGATCACAATCGCTTATAAAGTTAGCGAACGGATTATCATTAACACAATTTACGGTAGAGCGATGTGCGAGAGGTACGGTTACAGGCAATACTTGACCGAGAACGTGAGGTTTGATGAGCAAACTTGAAATATTGATTATACTGCTAGATATACCTACGAGTAAATACGAGTAAGTATTTTGCCCATTAATGAGATAAGTAAGTTACTTACTTATGCCTAATGCTTCTTCGTGGTAAAGAGTGTGGAATCTTTCGCCAAAGTGCTTTGATCTGACCGGATGTTGCTTTTTGTATGAAGTGGGTTATTTTATGGTCTCGCGCTATCCATCATGAATTTACCAATAACTTTATTAGAAGATCCATGAAGGATGAACGCATTATTCCCGTTGGGAATTAGGTGGATACTCATATATAAATAAGTACCTAGATACTTTTTTTTTCCTTTATTGGTTTATTAACTGGTTTTAACATAATTTGTATTAGATGTTGATAAAGCAAACAGTAAAGAACTTATACGTTACTTATACTTCTTAGATACTTAGGCATAGGTACTACTTAGATCTCACAGTTAGTTCTACTTTACCCAGCACCTCTACATCGAGTGTATTGTTTGTAATCGATTGCCTTTCGATCGTTATCGCAGTCTTATTACAGTTTAGCCTCGGGTTAGTTCCGCGTCGGTCGCTTGTTGACCGGCAATCTGTTGAGACGATCACTCATCAATCAATATTGAAGCACCGAATACAATTGCAAGATATTATCTTTATTGTAAAATATGGTCGCATTTTGTTAATAGGCAGTAATAGTAGATAACGGTTTAACCTAATTATAGACTACCTAGTCTATTTACTGCATGATGAACGGTTTTGTAGGTAGTTAGTATACCCTTAACTATGTATGTGCTCGAATATACGTAATTTGGGTGATAATTTACTTAGATTCGACCACATTCATAGTTATTAGGTACCTAACTAAAAGTACTCAACTACTTACACAGTAGGATCTACCTTACTTAGCAAGCAAATTATTTAAATTATTGTTCTTCTATCGTGTCAATGGCCTTTAAATTTTTCGTGTCCATTACTTTGTTAGCAGAAGGGCTTCGGAGCTTCGCAGCTTCATTAAATCTTTCTTGGTGCAGGTGGTAGGACACAGAGGGCAGGACAACAGCTGGGGCATGTTCTGGTCTAGAGCACCACAGTCGCACTCACGCAATTATTAATAATCTTAATTAGCTAATTAACTATTTTGTGGATAAAAGTACCCATATACCTACGTCAGACCAGATGATTACCTATCAGCCTAATAGAAAAAAGGACATTCCAAATTTTGGTCAATATGTCCTCATACCAAATGTATACGATTCCTCACCCTTAAGTTTATTTTGGAAAATCCCTGTCACCACTAGCTACCTAAATATCTAGTTACACATGTAACTACTGACGTCATTCACAAAAATCTGCCCACTAACCACATACCTACGTCATAGCTATCTAGCAAAATTAAAATTCGTATAAAAAGTAAACCTATTATAAATATAAGTATAAAAAGTATTCGCTTTTTACGTTCTCTGTGTCACTCTGGTATTTTCCAATAATTTGAGCTGAATTTTTAAGCTATTGCATAGCTTCTATCGCGGGCCTTGAGCGCGGGGACCAAATCCAAAATTTCCGTAACGAAAAAACCTGACGCTTACCCGATCCGACGGGAAGGAGGTGTGGCTTGAAGGCCGTGCATCGTCTAACGTCGTTTCAGTTCGGCAGTCTTCGACACGGCGTTGTGTGCGATTGTGCGTTGGGGGTGAGAGAGAGAGATGAGAGAGGGGTGAGAGAGGGGGTTGAGAGAGGGGGTTGAGAGAGGGGGTGAGAGAGGGGGTTGAGAGAGGGGGTTGAGAGAGGGGGTTGAGAGAGGGGGTTGAGAGAGGGGGTGAGAGAGGGGGGTGAGAGAGGGGGTGAGAGAGGGGGTTGAGAGAGGGGGTTGAGAGAGGGGGTTGAGAGAGGGGGGTGAGAGAGGGGGGTGAGAGAGGGGGTTGAGAGAGGGGGTTGAGAGAGGGGGTTGAGAGAGGGGGTTGAGAGAGGGGGTTGAGAGAGGGGGTTGAGAGAGGGGGTTGAGAGAGGGGGTTGAGAGAGGGGGTTGAGAGAGGGGGGTGAGAGAGGGGGTTGAGAGAGGGGGGTGAGAGAGGGGGTTGTGAGAGGGGGTTGAGAGAGGGGGTTGAGAGGGGGTGAGAGAGGGGGTTGAGAGAGGGGGTTGAGAGAGGGGGGTGAGAGAGGGGGGTGAGAGAGGGGGTTGAGAGAGGGGGGTGAGAGAGGGGGTGAGAGAGGGGGGTGAGAGAGGGGGTTGAGAGAGGGGGTGAGAGAGGGGGGTGAGAGAGGGGGTTGAGAGAGGGGGTTGAGAGAGGGGGTTGAGAGAGGGGGTTGAGAGAGGGGGTTGAGAGAGGGGGTTGAGAGAGGGGGTTGAGAGAGGGGGTTGAGAGAGGGGGGTGAGAGAGGGGGGTGATAGAGGAGGGTGAGAGAGAGAGAGGAGGCGGGAGGGGTGAGAGAGAAGAGGCGGGAGCGGTGAGAGAGAAGGGGCGAGAGGGGAGAGAAGAGGCGGGAGGGGTGAGAGAGAGAGGAGGCGGGAGGGGTGAGTGAGAGAGAGAGGCGTCGGGAGGGGTGAGAGGGAGAGGAGGCGGGAGGGGTGAGAGAGAGGAGGCGGGAGGGGTGAGAGAGAGGAGGCGGGAGGGGTGAGAGAGAGGAGGCGGGTGGGGTGAGAGAGAAGAGATATCAAATATATCAAATATAATTGCATAAGTTGATACAAAATGCTATGTAATAGCTTCACCGCGGCAGTCCCCGAGTGCCACACGTCTTTTTTTTTGTATGACATTATAATTAAGACATGACTAATGCAAAGAAATTATGGTTCTGGCAGTTAGTTACCTTACTACCTCATTTTAATATAGGTAAGTTATGTCATGTAGGATAAGTAGCTCGCCTAGATCAAAATGTTTTAGGCAACAAATCCTCTTAGTCTTGTCCTCATTGCGCATCTTCAGCAAGCTTTGAGGTCCATGCTCTGCACTGTTGCACAATCGCAGTCTCTCCTTATTGTCATGTCTTCATATCTTCAAGCTGAGAGGTCTTTGCTCTGCACTGATGCACAAAATAGAGACTTATTTGGTGACTGTTAGGTCGATTTAAGGATGGGCATGTCATGACACATTCCCACAAACTTCACTCACTTGTCTTCAAAAACAAGCCGAAAAAGTAATGGGACATATGTATTTAGGTCGGTAGGTATCTCCTGTAATATCCTACTGCTGGGAAAGGCCTATCCTCTCATTGAAGACATCAGAATAGTGTACACTGTACAGAGAGGATTATGGTCGTAGCACACATATCAACTCGGAAAGGGATCGTCACCGTATCGCCTCGCCGTCAACCAGGCGTCAACCAGGCGTCAACCTATCGTAAGCGCGTCACCGTGCGATCAGCAGCTCCGAATCGACTCGGCTACGGCTAGGCGACGCCGCGCTTACGGCTCGCCGGTCGCTGGTTGACGACGGCCGGGGGCGGGAACGAAGAAACGCAAGCTAGGGTACGGAGAGTCGTAAGACAGCGTACGGAGAGACGTAAGCGCGGGTACGGCAAGTCGACCACGCACCGTACTGCGGTTTGTGAGCTTGTCCCGAGGCGAGGCGATTACGTTACGATTCCGATAAGTGTGCGTTGCAGTAGGGAGTTTCATACAAAGAATACTGAACGGCTCGAGTTGATACGTTTACGTTCCGTTTACGAGTTGATATGTGTGCTACGACCATTAGACGTAGAATTCATAAAAATATTCATTGTTATGCTTACGTCAACGTCACATGCTTCATTTGTTTACTTTACTCATAAACTTGGCATTACAATTAGTCCATACTTTAGTAGATTCATTAATTGATACATTCCTATGTCTGTAAGATAAATGGGCGGTTCAAAGCTAGCAATAAACATGAATAAATCTAAAGCTTATTAATAATCCATGAGCGCTTCTGTTGTGTTACATAGTATTGAAACTATTTATTGTTAGTAATTAAACGTACGATATATTGTTTTAATTAATCGTATAGGCAACAACTATTGTTATTTGTAATTGTTTATTAAAGTAATTAACATGGATGACTGTCTTGGTTTTAGCATGTTGATTTAGTTAGAAACTTACATAGGTATACTAAAAATTTATAATTGAGTTCTTTTAAATAATTTAAGGTAGGTGCTCATTATCATTTTTTTGGGCATGAATTTGCCGAATACAATTCACCGACACCGACGACGTATATGATGATTCGACTATTTTATTTTTTCTATTAAACCTTGTTATTACGTTCCTACAAGTTGACACCTTCATATACGGATATCTACACTTGTGATCTTTATAGATTTCCTCTAAATACTTAGCTGCGGCATTTTCTTAGAATTGTTTTGTTTTGAATAACTAGTAGGATGCTAGTAGGTCAATAAACCAGTATTTTTTTAGGAATTGACATTACGCACAATACCTGGTATTGCTACCTGACAATTTGTTAGAGGGTTTATAAAATAGGTTAGGTTACATACCTATAGCAAAGGAACCTAATGAGTCCTATTGAGTCTGATATAAAACTATCATTATCTAAACCTAACTAGTGCTCAATGAAATTTGTTTATACGAATATACAATAATTAATATTCCCATCTGAATAGTAATTGGTAAGGTAAACTGTATGTACATAATGAATATTGAATGATTATGGGAAGATCGCCCTTTTAAGTAAAATATTATGACTTAGTTAGGGTATAGTTTATTTAGTCATACCTACATGGTGTTGATTTTTGACAATAAGCATAATTATAACCCTTTAAAACAAAATATATACCTATGAGTCTTCTTTAAAAGACAGAGTAAATTTCATGAATAGGGATAAATTATATAAATCTTAATGTTCAATATGACTATTTTAGTAGCTTAATTTATCTTACACATTTGGTGTTGCTAACTGCCTAGTCCGGGTTACCAAAAGGTGGGTACATATTCAAGGTCTATGAAATATCGCGGCATTTACTTATTATGTCAAACAAGCAATATTCAAATACCTACTGTTGTACTTCCTTTTTAGTATATACCTAACTTTACGAAGATGTTTGTATTGTAGGAACAGTCGGCTAATGAAAAAGTTACCTACAAACTTTAGTATTTACATTAAATTATAAATGGGAAAATTTTCATTAAAACTTAAGTAGTTTTTGTTGGAGATTAAATTGAAGGAGACTCTGACTTACTTGTAAATTCTGCCTATTCTTCTTTCATTTTACTTTATGACTGTACTGTAAAGGAGAGCGAGGAAAAATGTGTTCCTAGGCGGTAATAAAAATAAGGTGACTGTCACGGCTAGGCTCGACGTATCGGCAGTCGACGGAAAGGGAATAATCCATTTTACTCAACAATTAGATCTGTGAACATCATTTAGTTAAATGTTATCTGTGGAGTGGATTTGCTGAGCATACGAATAGTGGTTGATAACCTAGGTATAACATTAAGTAGATAGTGTATTTTAAGTCCATAGCTTAATTTGAATAAAATGACAGTTTAGTCTTGTAGATAGGTATTTAATTAACGATTTTTTTACAACTAGTTAGGGCAATCTTCAAGATAAAATCTATCTAGATATCTACTTATAAATTCATAACGTTGTAAAGAAATAAGACACTTAGTAATTTAAATAACTCACATAAAATATTTTAAATATCATGTTATTATCTTTCCAATCTAAATTAATACACACTTATTATTGGTAAAACCAAAATATTTGTAGGAAAGATGAACTAGTAGACCGTATCCGTGTTAATTAACATAGAGCATATTATTTTTAACTAGCACTGTCCTTCTGTTTTACTTGAGTTGTACCCACTTCGTGGCATTTTCAGGATAAAGAAGATATGTCCTTCAAGATTGAGGCATTCTTATACCAAGATACTTTACAAATCCTGAGCGAGCGTAACTCAGAGCGAAGTAACTCCAGGAGTGTTCTAGGAAACTGAGAAACAAACTTAAGTATGTATATATTTTTATCTATCGTATTATGAAGTAGTAATGATTATAATTCCCACGCTGATTTCGGCGACGGTGGTTTTCAGTTCGGTTGACATCCGTTTCGAGGCGCCTTCACATATCTATACTAATATTATAAAGAGGTAAAATTTGTAAGTTTATTTGTTAATATGTTCAGGCTAATCTCGGGAATTATCAGTTCGATTTGAATAATTATTTTTGAACTAGATAGCTACATTCAACGGGAAGGTTATAGGCAATTTTAATCCCAAAATTCCCATGGGAAAGGGCACAATGCGGCTAAAACCGTGGAGAGCTGCTAGTGAATGATATAGCTGCAGCAAAGTCGACACTAATTAACTTAATTTTACACACACATTAGATCTCTACTAAGTAAACATTGGACGTCTCTGAGCGTATAGCTTTTTGTATTTGTGTCCATCTTTCTTTGCCGAATGAACACTGAAAACTGACCTTCGGTTAGGTACTTAACACGATTTAAGATTCTAAGTGGTGTGTTTCCCAGTTCTGAATCACAGCATCCTTTCCCAAGCCGAGGGGTCTGCGCTGACGTCAATGTTAAAGTTTATCAATAAAACTATTAACACTAGTTGTGACCCCCGAGTTCATTTGCACGAAATACCTTTACTAAACTACTCTGAAAACTTAACTACAATTTCGGGAACTCACTGAAATTTGAAGAAAATTAAAAAACTAAACATGTCCTGATTCATAGCTATTCTCGAGTTTAGTGGTGTGACTCGTTTTCAGACTCCCTGAGAATGTCAACAGGAATAATGTGGAAATTTCTGGATTTATTGTTCAAGCTACTCCACATGCATTCACATACGAAAACCTACAAAACACCTCAAAATCAGCCCAGTAATGTCAGAGACTCCCTCAAACAAACACTTCAATTCTATTTATTTGTACAGATTCGAGTGTTAATTAAATATTAATTTACGTAAACGGCGTTTAGCCGGAACTTGTTCATATTACGTTTAACTGTTAATTAAGTGTCTACGTGTTTTGTTTACTTAGGTAATTGGTTTGGACTTTACACTGTCATCGTTTGATATTACAATATTGAGTTCAATCAAACATCCCTAATCGATCGTGCGTTTGTGACGTATGAGTAACCAGTTTTGACACTATGTTGATCCGATTTCGATTTGGTTTCATTTTTATCGTGTCGGATAGAAACCCGGCAGGTGTGTGTATTTGTGTATCATAATTGACGCTCAAGATATTAATTGTTTATTAGTCGTATTTAAAAAATGAAAATTCATGTCACGAAATTGATTTAACGTAGATATGTAGATATGTATGTAGCAGTGTTAATAGGGAGGTTCCTATATACGAGTATATATACAACGTATGAATAAACGTACACAAGTATTTGTTTATGTATCAAGTCGGTTTATCGAGGTACATTACGACAATCAGTGTCCGGACGAAATCGCGGTCAACTGCTCGTTTAATTGCTTCTTAGGTGACAAAGTACATATTTATAAAATTAGTAAAATATCACACGTTTTGTTCTTGACACACAAATGAGTGGCCTCGGCTTAGAATTTAATTTGCAGAAACAATTCTGCTTAGAATGCGTTTAATGTTTCAGTAAATCATAGATAAGTATTGAAACTACATTTACGGTTACACTTCGCTTTTATTTTACATTTTTATCTGACGTTTCGGATCCTTTACAGGAACCGTGGTCACAGAAGACATCAGTAGTGTCATTTTAAGTGAGTAGTGTTAGCTTAATTAAACTTAAGAAACCAGTACATAGATAAGTACTTCTATAATCTATATATCTTACTAGCTGCGCCCCGCGGTTTCATCCGCGTTGCACCCGTTCCCGCGGGAATTTCGGGATGAAAAATAGATGTTGGCCGATTTTCAGACCTACTCAATATGCTCACAAAATGTCATGAGAATCGGTCGTGCCGTTTCGGAGGAGTTCAACCACGCGACACGAGAATTTTATATATTAGATGTTCCTTATCACTTAAGAACCTAAAATTTCAGTGTGTGCAGAAGTCTTCGCCTTGTTTTTTAGGACATTACTTTTGTAACCACCTCTTTGTTAAAATTGAGACAGTTTGGTAGGTATCAAATATATTTTATACACCTTATCTTAGTCCAATGAGGTTTTATTTATCGACCAATGAGGTTTTCTTAACCTTGCTCTATCTATACTATAGGTATTATTTATCACCTTATATTTAACTGAGTACGTTGTTAAAGCAAAACCATCTATTGTATTCAAATCGTAGCGTAAATTAATTATAGACTTTACAAGGATAATAATTTAGCGGTGTCATTTAAAGCGTTTACATGGTAATAAAGTTAACACCTTGCTGCATTTGGCACTCGTTTGTCTAACCTAAGGTCCCAGGTTCTATTCCCGGGTCGAGGGAAAAATGTTTTTGATTTTCTTTTCAAATTTGGCTACGCATAATTCTCCTTACTAAATACCTAAGTAAGTTCGTGTAGTTTAGTGGCCAACCCTAGAGTTTTTAGACCGCCTAAAGGCCTCTTTAATGGTTTGTCAATGGAACAACTGAGAGCGACAATTCTCACTTTATTAACATCACATATCTTCAGTAAGCATAGACACCGATTAATAAATAGTTACAACGCACAGCGTTTTGCTCTGCAGTGGCATTTTATGATAAATACTCTATTTTAAGTCTATTTGGGTTTTTAAATGTTAAATACAATTGAATAACAAATCTATAAAATTGAATAGGCTTTTGGGTAAATGTTAAATTAATTAATTTAGAATGTTGTTTAGGATGTAATAATTCGGTAATATAGCATATACCTACGGTACCTATGTGTTAAGATTGATGTATTTTTTAAAACATGTCCGTGGTTAAAAATATACCTTGGTCTCTGTGGGTGCCACGTTGCAGAAAAGATCAGCCAGCGATCGCGATTTAAAATAAAAAACACAAAATGATATGTTCAATGTCCATTTTTTTAAAGGTGCTAGTCGCCATCGCAGCAACGTGGCACCCCGCCGTCTCCCTGCTTGCTGACATTTGGGATCTACTTATTTTGTATCACAAAAAATACAACAAGTTCCCGGACAACATTATTTTAAAGCATCATATGGTTTTATTATTTAAATGACATAATGTTTTAGTATAACACCTGTTGAGTCAGAGAGAATACCTAATTAGAATTTTAGAATGTTTGGCAATGGACGCGTCGCACTACGAATAAGATATTAAAATTAATTATTTCGGCGATATTTAAAAAAATGTCAATAAAAAAAAATCGTTTTATTTATAAGATAGGTTATAGCGTTCGAAACTTATGTAAGTACCGTACTAGTTTTATAGGTTTATTCACAAGCAGCAGCCTGGTTTTATTTGAGTTAACGCGCAAGACACACAGTGCGGGTGCGGGCCGGGTGCGGGCCGGGTGCGGGTCACATGACGTTGTACTCCTTCTATTTGTATGAAAGGCGATATAATGTGTCCTGTACTTAAGTTAAATCAACCTTTTACTGACTGTTCCCCGGGGTTCACCCGCAACAGATTTCCCGTTTTTTTGTTGGAAATTTATGTGGTCGGCTCTATAAAACATGGTATGAAGTTTGATATGACATCAATTATCATTAGTTTCAGGGTTGCTAGGGTAATAATAACATCTTACAAATTATTAAACAAAGTGCCCAAAAGTAGTGCGATTTTCATGCGGTTTTCATGAACATACAGAGTGAATTTAAGAGGAAGGTTTGTGATTACATTTCACGCCAAAATTCCCACAGGAACGGGTACAACTTGGGTATGACCACGGAGTATTAAATATGATATTCATTAAACATAAACGATGCGCACATAACAATATTCAAATCGTGTTATCCGAAGTTCCGTTTTGGTTACAATAAAATGACCTCAAATCACGGACTAAAGAGACGCTAAATTTTATTATGTTTTTGTAAGTTATGTAAAATTATACCGGTTTGTTAATATGAACGATAAATTATTAATTTATGAGCGGTGTTCTGTTTACATTGGAGTGAAGATACCTAATCGACGCGGTACCTCTTTGTCTGGCGAGTTTGGCACATGGTCGGTGTGAATATCGATACCTACCAAGTAGATAATCCGTATTGTGAATGGCGAAATCGTTTCGCTATAAATTTAAGCCATAAAGTAAAGAATAAAGTATTTAATTATAATTATAGTAATGCTAGGATCATCATCATTTTGAGTAGGTTAGTGCCAACCCTGGTGTCGGGGTATTTAGACGTCTTAAGGTCTCCGACATAGTCTAATGAAACAACCGGGACCGAGTGCTTATCCTAGGGTGACTTTTCGCCATGTTATGCTTCGTTTGTTATCAACCATTCATTTTTGTTTTATTTTAAGAAAAATGTGATGTTTTTAAGTATACATAGGAAGGGTTGTTTCAGCTTACGGTAACATACTTACCAGTCAACGTCAACATAAAATGTCAGTCGCAAACAAACATACAAATTTTACCTCTTTATAATATTAGAATACCAACCGTTTCACGCAAGGAGTTATGAGTACCAAGTTCGTGATTACACTTCTAATATCAATCGTAGTATACAAGTATCGTATATAGGCAATTCTATTTCAATCTAATTTATGTATTTCCTCACTGATATAGATCATAAAGAAACATTGAAGTGTACAATTAATATAAATAACTTCTATCAATAATGGCGTGACATTGAATGAGGTCTCGAAGGGTCTTTGTTTATCTAATTTGCATGTTTAAAACAATTTCTCAATGTGAATTGGATACAATATTATATCTGTATTTAGTTTGAAAGACGGTGGTAAGTACTGGACAGATAGAATATTTATAAGCATTAAGAACAAAAATATTAGGGTGCATGTTCATTAAAGAAGAGCGAGACGGGCGGCGGAGTAGAGAAACGCAGAAATATTAACTCGTCATTAATTTATCTCTGAGCGGAGATTTCATGCAATCCTATTGGTTCATATTTCTTCAGTCCCGTTCCGCGTCAATGGACAGGCAGCCTTTAGCCCATCTCTTAGGGTGCCAATACCCCACTGCTGGGCAAACGCCTCTCATCTCAATGAAAATACCAGTACAGTGAGGTGGTTTAGGCGTAAACACCAACTTTGCATTCAGAATAAAGAAAAGAAAATTATTCCAAAAATCATTGCAATTTCAATTTACCGTTAAATACGTGTCTACATTAAATACCTAATCAAACCGATGAAGTCGAGGTTCCGGGTTCAACCCCGGGTCGAGCGAAGCCGGTTTGTAATTCACATTTCCAAAATTTAGTTTGAGATCATCAACCTGTTGTTATAGACGGAAACTAGAGTAATAGTATCACTGTAAAAAACTGTAAATCTCTCAAAGACAAATTGCAATCGTTTAGCATTTTATTCGTTTTTTACTATCAAATTGTGCAGCTCGACCCCTTCGACAAGCGTCCAAAAAAGTCTTGGGCTTGAAGTATTAACTTCAAGTCTCCAAGAGAGAGAAGTGTCTATCCAATAAAACAATAGTTTATGGTTTTAAGTCAATTTATTCAAAATGTAGTAGCGGACTACGTTAATGATCAGAACACAACGTTAGCGCGATTCAGCCGATTGGCACAATAATGCCATCTTTTGACAACATATGGTACTAACGGACGTAAACATTGGAATTCAAACTTAAACATTAAACATTCCGCCCACCATGAACATCCATGTTCATTTTAAACCTAGTGCATAAACATTACCTACCACAATACACAATAAATGCAATAAACGTATTCTTTACTTCTTCTACTACAGAATTCTTACCCTGCTGACAAGGGAATTACAAACTTAAGTCATATATTATAACCACCTTAGGGTTCAACCGCCCACCGTGAACAATTGTGAGCGTGAACTGAATTAATCAAACAATAGGATTAAAAAAATTAAAAATAAACAAAATTGAATATCAAAACAACACTTGCTCAACTTATAAACTGATACATAGCTATTCAACCGTGCTTAAATAGTTTGAAACAAAAAAAAAAAAAAAAAAAATAAACAACTTAGAATGAAACTATAATATTAAGCTCAAATAAAACCGTTTACTTGGCAAAAGAGTATACACAATGATCACACTATCTTAACTTATAACGCGACCTATAGTGCCTATTCCTCGAGGTTGTCGGGTGAAACTACTGGCAATATAATTAATTTGGAAATGGGTCTTTTAATGACATTGTTTTTACACTTTAAAGTGACTACACGCGTAATTCCGTCCGAACCTGGATGCTTGATCATTATGATCCCGTACAGCCACTTACCGGGTGGAAGACCATCCTCCTTCACCAGAACAACATCTCCTAGATTAGGCTCATTCATTTTGTGACTCCATTTATACCTATGTTGCATTTGACTAAGATACTCCAAAGACCATCTACGCC
The DNA here is from genome assembly GCA_951394245.1 of Cyclophora punctaria. Classification (NCBI taxonomy): domain Eukaryota; kingdom Metazoa; phylum Arthropoda; class Insecta; order Lepidoptera; family Geometridae; genus Cyclophora; species Cyclophora punctaria. The sequence continues at coordinate 9,135,685 of OX596170.1, read as the reverse complement.
AAAAATCTTGCAACATACGTTGAGTTAGCTGCCAACGTTTAAGAGTCGAGATATTTGAACTTTCGTAATTAAGTTCTGGAGCTACAACGAGAGGTTCTCCGACCAAAAAATGACCAGGTGTAAGTGGAACTGCATCCTCTGGGTTAGTCGAGATTTGCGAAATGGGTCTCGAGTTAAGACACGACTCTATCTGGCACAACACAGTTGTCATTTCTTCAAATGTCAACGTGCTATTGCCTATAACTCGCTTCAAGTGATGTTTTGTGGATTTCACCCCTGCCTCCCACAATCCTCCAAAATTTGGAGCATGGGGAGGGATGAAATGCCAATTCGTGCCGTTTATACCAATGGCATCAACTATCTCAGGAGCCACTGTCGCCTTTTCTGCATTAAACAAATGCCTGAGTTCTTTGGCACCACCTACAAAAGTGGTTCCATTGTCGCTCCATAGATCTGAGACTCTACCTCGCCTGGAAACAAATCGTTTATATGCGGCTAAAAAGCTCTGAGTAGTCATATCGCTAACGATTTCAAGATGTATGGCTCGCGTAGCCATACACACAAAAACACAAATATAGCCCTTAGTCGCATGATGACCTCGACCCTTCGCGGACCGAATACTGATAGGTCCCGCGTAATCTACACCACTGGACTGAAATGGTTTCTGAGGAGTAACCCTAGCGACTGGTAGCTGTCCCATCATTTGCTGAGTGCCTTGAGCAGAGTGACGAATACACGTGACACATTTTCGCACATAATGCCGAACAGACGACCTAGCATTCACAACCCAATATCTCGATCTCAGATAGTTCAACATCAATTGAGGCCCACCATGCAGAGTCCTTTCGTGAGCATCTGCGATTAAAAGATGGGTGAAGTGAGATTTATGAGGAATGAGAATAGGATGCTTCACAGTACACGACAACTGAGAATTTTGAAGACGTCCTCCAACACGCAGCACACCAACGTCATCGATGAAGGGGCTCAATGGGGTAAGTTTACTATTTTCCTTTAATTTATTTTTTCTTTTCATGTTCTCTATATCTTCCTTGAAACCATGAGTTTGACAGATCTTAACACAGGTAAGTAAAGCTTCATCTAATTCTCTGGTAGTTAACCAGCGAGATAACGTTTCTTTAACCCTTTTAAGATTAATAAATCTTTTGCAATATGCTATAACGCGAATTAGTTTGCTTAGTTTAGAAAATTTTATTAAAACTGTATCATCTTCCTCAGAGGTAGTCACATAGCATTTTAGTTTAGTTTTTCTTTCTTCTAGTTTAGTGTCTTCCAGAATCTTTTTCTTGTAATCTATAGCTTTCTCTTGCAACCACGTAGGTCCTTTTTTCCACAATTCTAATCCTTCACATTCTGAAGGCTTAACACCACGGGATGCGCAGTCTGCTGGATTTTCTTTCGTAGATACATGAGACCACTGCGTTCCATCTAAAAGAGACAGTATTTCCGACACTCGATTAGCTATAAATGTCTTCCACCGACTAGGATGACTTCCAAGCCATGCAAGCACAACTGTGGAGTCTGTCCAAGCGTGAAGATTGTGTTTCGGAATACTGAGAACAGATGCAACCTCATGGATCAATTTCGACAGCAGCACTGCTCCACACAACTCAAGACGAGGTATCGATATCTGCCGAATCGGAGAAACCTTAGTTTTGGAAGTAACTAAACTGACGTGAGCAGTACCATCCTGATCAATTATACGAATGTATACGACAGCGGCATAAGCAGAGTTCGAGGCATCCGAGAAACCGTGCAATTCTATGGATTGATTTGAGCTACCTAAACGAATCCATCTAGGAATACGAAAATGAGTAAGCTTACCAAGATCATTTCGATATTCAAGCCAATCTTCGAGCAAAGACGGCGGTAATTCTTCATCCCAGTCGATCCCCACCAGCCAAAGTCGTTGAATGAAGATTTTTGCTGTGATAATAACTGGGGCCAACCACCCAAGCGGGTCAAAAAGCTTGGCGATATCCGAGACCACCTTGCGCTTGGTTATAGGGGGTTCTAGTGGGCTAAGATTGACGGTGTATTGAAATTCGTCTGTTTCCTTATTCCATGTAAGACCTAATATTTTTGAAACAGCGTCTTCTTTGATAACCAACCTTTCCTGTAACCCAAGTCTAGGTTTATTAATGTGTTTCCTTAATTCCGAACTATTACTGGACCACTTTTGGAGTTGAAAACCGCCTTTTAGTAACATTAGAAACCTTTTTAATGCAACTTCGTTTAATCCGCTGTGCTTGCAAACAAGTTCATTCGACTTGAACGGTAGACGTACAACATAGCGACCACATTCATCTCGTGTAGTCGTAGCCTTATATAGCTCTTCACATCGTTGTTCGTCTGGAGTTAGAGGTTTGCGTTCAAAATCAATTTGCGGCTCTGATTTCAGTTCTTCGTCTGAGCTAACTAAATGTAGACTAATCAAGCTATTAGTTGCAGATTCGCTTTTGCTGTTGAAAAGTTGGCCAGAGAGGATCCAACCCAGTTTAGTGTTTTGGGCAACTAAACCACCTGATGAATCCTTGACTATTCCTTCTAACAAGATTTGACTATAAACTTCAGCTCCTAGCAGAAAATCAATCTTGCCTGGCGTGTGGTAAGACGGATCAGCTAAAGCCAAAGCTGGGAACGTGTTCATTAATTGAGCGCTGATTTTTCGCTCAGGTAAGAGTGTCGTAAGGTTCTTCAAAACGTACGCATTCACTGAAAGAATGTACTGGGGGTCTAGACGGGATTGAATATTTGCTGAAACGACAAAATTGCATTTTGTACGAGAATCACGTCCTAGCCCTGAAATAAGACCCTTAGCAGGCACTCGGCTTAACCCTAATAATTGAGCCGCAGACTCGGTTATAAACGACGCTTGCGATCCTTGATCGATCAAGCATCTTAAATCGAAACTCATTCCGCTTCCCGACTCCACCTTTATCAATGCCGTTGCTAACAATATTTGATAGTGGCTATTCGAAAAGCAGCTTAAAACTTTAGTGGACTCGTTACTGGAGGACATTGGTACAGCTGAACTACTCTCAACATGATGGGCTGAACCGTCCTTATCTGTAACGCTGGAGACATTTCTCTGGTGAAGGAGAGTATGGTGCTTCTTCTTGCAAAAACGACACCTAACTGAATAACGGCACGAAAATACTGAGTGGCCTTCATTCAAGCAGTTGAAGCATAATCCATTTGTTTGGACGAAACTACGACGCGCGTTCACTTCTTCTCGACCAAATTTTTTACAATTGGAAATCTTATGATTATCCTTACAAAAGGTGCATGACATAGTTGCTACGTGATGTGATTTGATTGGAGTATTCCGATTGGTTACGTTACGCTGAACTTTATTATCGAGATATTCTAGAGATCTAAATCTTTGTTCTAAAAAATTGAAGAAATTCTTTAAATTGGGCAACTCATCTGGAGTATCGCTAGTCCTAGCCTCCCATTGTTTGCGTGATTCATTGTCCAACTTTAAACACAATATGTAAATAATAATTAAATCCCAACTCTCGATATTAATACCAATGTTCTTTAGCGCATGTAAACATTCATTCGAAGTGTCGAGCAATTCCTTAATAGCATAAGATGTTTCATTCTGTATACCCTTTTGGCTCATAAACCGTTTTAATGTACAATTGGCTAAATATTTTTTGTTATTAAATCTACTATTTAACATGGACCAACATTGTTCATAATTATCTTTTGTGATTGCGAAGTGTCTCAAGAGACCCTCGGCTTCACCAGATAAATGTGTCTTAAGATAGTGTAACTTCTGAACCTCATCCAAATTGTGGTTGTCATGAATCAAACTGATAAATAAATCCCTAAAACTGACCCACTCTGCGTAATCTCCTGAAAACGTAGGCAACTCAATCTTAGGCAATTTAATAGTGGACTGTATAGAAGAACCACCCTTTGACTGACGTTCCGAAGTCTCACCCGCTGAACTAACTGATTTACTCAGTTTTCTCAACACTTCTTTAAGTTCTGATTTATGGTCAATGTATAGTTCCTTAGTCACTTCATATAAACCCTTTGTACAATATTCTGTTTTTTCGAAATCAGCCGGACTTTGAACAGATATTATCTTTTTATGATTTTCTGAAAAGTTTGCCCAGTCCGATTCCAAGTTTTCCAACCGTGTTTCCACGTAGGAAATCGTTACCCTATCTCGAGGTGATTTCTTAAAATTCACCTTAGCCTTATTGATAGTAAAGTATGTATAACTTTGAATATTGTACAACGGTTCCATTATGAAAAGATACCAAGACCCGAGACAAACACAAAAAAATTACAAGTGTTTAAACTTAAATAAACTCTATGGTAAATCGGGCATAGGTTCCCCGTACCTCCGTTTTTTAGCGAATTATTCTAAGTCTATGCAAATGTAATCTTAAATCTACTAAGTCCAAATTTTTCTAAGTCGTACTCCAATTGTTGAAAATTTTACAAGTCTCTTATCTTGATTAATTCTAATCACTTAATCAACTTCAATTATAATCACTCGATCAACTTGTTACTAATTAATAAATAAAATCACTCACGACGTCACCAGCCGATGCTTACGTCATACGTAGGATGTCTGAGGGGGTGCTCCTCCCGCGCCTTTCCTGGCGCGGCCGCTGAAGCTCTGCTCACTCCCACCTGACTGCTGCAGCAGCAGTACACCTCTCCGTCGTCGTCGTCGTCGCGTCCTTAGGGATCCTTATCCCACTCTCCAAAATGCACTGCCTGTAAGGAACTCTAGAGGAGACAGCTCCGTCACGAATCCCTTATCCGGTTCCGAAGGACCATGAACAAGCGTCCAAAAAAGTCTTGGGCTTGAAGTATTAACTTCAAGTCTCCAAGAGAGAGAAGTGTCTATCCAATAAAACAATAGTTTATGGTTTTAAGTCAATTTATTCAAAATGTAGTAGCGGACTACGTTAATGATCAGAACACAACGTTAGCGCGATTCAGCCGATTGGCACAATAATGCCATCTTTTGACAACATATGGTACTAACGGACGTAAACATTGGAATTCAAACTTAAACATTAAACAGGTTGCCGATAGTGGCATTTCTATCTGAGTGCTACCGTGCTTCGGAGGGCACGTTAAATTGTCGGTCCCGGTTGTTCTCTTCTTGTATCTCTTTCATCTCTTTTCTCTATGGCCAAAAGGAGGGAAGACTGTAATCTGTTTTGCGATCGGACATTAACAGCTCACTACAGGCAGTTCACGTCTACAACATTTTAAAGGCTCTCCTCTCACTGAAGGTATCAGTAAGTACGTTTAAGTGCAGTGAAGACTTCGTTCTTGGCAGGCACGGATCCACTACACTTTCTGAGGAGGCTTATAAACTATTGAGAAAATAGGAACCAAAAATATTATGGTTTTCATATCTTATTTATGTCTTTATGTATTTGACATAAAGACAAGAATAAAGTTACGTCAATTAGTTCGCAAACATGTCTTGTTGTTATGTAATTATTTCACTTAATTTTAAGGCTTTTAGGGAACTAGTAACGCCCTCTGTGCAAAATATACTGAACTAAGTTAACATCATACTCGATAACTAACAACTACAACCTTTTTGTGAAGTTATTTGAGATCCAGCGCAGGTAGAAAATGGACCCAACTATCGTAGTAATCAGAGTATTTCATTCCTATAGTCATCTAGCTACGTAATGTTTATTTAATATTTGCATCATAAATGTCATTTCAAGTCTTTATTTAAAGACCATGAGTAAATAGATAAATGGGGAAAATCTTAGTATTAAAAGAAAATTACAATAAATACGGATCTATATTAGTTCGCGAAAATTAAAACAGAGGGCGTCAGCTGTCGATAAAACAGATGGAGGCTTTCGAGGTTATTCTGGAGGTTGTTTAAAGATAAGATATGATGTTAGGGTAGTGAATTTATTTATCCGGTATTAAGTCGTGAATATTTGTAACTTTTAAAAAGAAAGCTTCTGATTTGTTGAGTTATTTTTCAGTATTGAGGTTGTATTCAATATGGCGGTTGGCTGCGTCGGTGGAACAGAATGTTGTAGGAGCGGCGCGCGGTGGAGTGCGGGCGGTAAGCGGTTGCCGAGTGCCGACACGCAAGCGCCGCAGGTAGGTTAACATTCACGCTCGGTCGCATTTGGTCGTCCTATGTGCACTCGGACCGCCCTCGCGACAACCGACGAAATGTACGCACACCATCGGTGATCGTGACAAGTGACCACAAAGTGATAACTGATTATCTATAGTGCAGTGTGTTGTGATATGTCGAGGAGCTGACCACGATCCGATTGAACGGAACAGCGGATCCTAACGGTAAATTTCATCAGTCGTGACGATATGACCCGCCACTGTTTACCCGTCAGGTGATGCGGGCTATCGCTCTAATTACTCAAACTATGGGATATTCGACCACATTTAGTGCGTTGAATCGGTCCGATTGTTTTGAAACGGGATCGCATGCGCATTGTTCCACATTGATGTCGCGAGAACTCGCCACTTCTCTTCCACGTAGTTCGTAGCGGTGTTTACACGTGAATTATGACACCTTTATTCGATCCGAGTGTGTAACTGACACTAAACACCATTAAATAATGTTGGCTCAAACATATTTTCTATAAGAAAGTAGTGTTAATATTGTAATGTCAGTTAAAACATTTTACCGTTGTAGAAGAAAGTGGAGAATAGTAAATATATATGTATGTAGGTAACACTCAGATGTGCGATTCATTATACGATCGTCTAACAATCCTATTGGATTATAATTGGCACTAAGTTTTAATTGTTGTTCAAAATGGTTGCTTTATAGATTTTTGATCACCATCGAAACTTATAATTGGCGATAAAGTGTCAATGTCTTTATATAAAAGTTACGTAATGATTTTAGAAATGGTCGTTGAATTTTAAATTTTATCCTCCATTTATTTACCACCAACCATACCTACTCACCTTTGGACATCACTAGAACCTATTGATCAAATAAAATTCTCTTCATAACGTGTTTCATTTTGAAACTTCTCACAAAAAGTTGTTTCTCGTTCTCCACAAACCGCTCTCCAAACATTCAAGTTTTATTATTCACTGGCATATGCTTGACGCATATTCTTAACATATTTATTTTATATCTATACGCTAAAGAAACTTTTTTTTTGCTTAAATTTCGAGTAGGTTAGAGGCCCAACCCTATTAGGGCAACTGCCTATCTGTTTTAAAAATAACCGTTTTTAAATATAATAAAGTGTATCACGCTTGACTCTTCAACTAAAGACAACTTCCATTGAGGAAAGGGGTTCAGTGATGGAGTAACAATGAAATCCTAACCACTTAACCTTTTTCCTCTTCAGAAGGCATCTTCGGTTGGAAAATCGACCACATTTTAACTCTCGCAATAAAAATATAGAGTGTTCCTACTAGGAACTTTAACTGTTTCTAATACATGCATTTTCCGACGAATCCGGGTGGTAAGCTAGTTATTAATTCGTTCGCCGGTAACATGGTAACCGTGACATAGTGATCTGATACCAACAATGTAGTTCTCAGTGTTCTAGTGTTAGCATAGTAAAGTAAACAACAGATTGTTATCTTGATTTTTTTACTTCACATATCAAACAGTAAACGTATGTAACAAATTGTTTTAACTCTTTAAGTAGTGTACTAACTAGACGAGGCTAGAAGATATAAATAGGTAGTGTATCACTGTAACTATGGCGATTGGAAGAAGCAAATTATATTTTTCAAAAAAATCCTACTCGTCTATTGTATGTTGCGAAGATTTTAATACAATTGCAAGTAAGTTATAGGTACTAGTTGTATTTACCATTTAGTTCATTGAAACTGGAAATAGGCTTGAGAAAAGTGCTATATCTAATACAGTTATTTATATGGTACATTATTTGGTTATATATAAACACAGTTGAACAGTGGCTATGTGTTGAATACTGTCAACATGTTCCTTGCATTCCGAGCAACATGTTGAAATGAGACATTTGTGTGACAATTGTTGCTCAACAAATGTTTCCTGCGCAGTCTTGACATGATTACAATTTACCAGTTAGGTAGCTAAGTGGGTACTTAGTCAAAACAAGTCGCTCTTAGAGAACAATGTTCAATGTCCTTCCAATATCACATGACGGCGTAATTTACCTTCTATGTGTCATTGGTTACACAACAGTACATATTACATTATTTACTTAATACATTCCCAATTGTGACAAACACAGCTTTGAAATAATCAAGAAATGTGTTCGTTTGTCACGTTATTTAAACTTGTCGTGATGTTGATTTAGTACATTAATTTATTTTGAATTAACATTTAATATCGCAAACTTATGTTAATTATTTAGACTTGCACGATATTGTTTTGTCGTAAAATGGTTAAAGTATTGCATAGCGAAAAAACATCTCATATTTTTTGTAGCAAAACTAACCGAGAACGTAATCAAATGGAATTAAAAATGTATATATTTCCACAAGATTTATAAAATATCTATACAATAATTGCACTTTACCTCAGCATAATTGGTCGGCCATTATATTAAAACAGCATGCACACAAAGTATTGAATGGTAAATGTCAGGGATACGATACGAGAACTATTCAAGTAATATAATTAGAGTCTATAAATAAACTGAATTATTTAAAAATCTATACTAATATTATAAAGCTGAAGAGTTTGTTTTGTTTGTTTGTTTAAACGCGCTAATCTCAGAAACTACTGAACCGATTTGAATAATTCTTTTTGTAATAGATAGCCACATTCAACGGGAAGGTTATAGGCTATTTTTCCCGAAATTCCCACGGGAACGGGCACAACGCGGGTAAAACCGCGGGGCGCTGCTAGTAAATGATAAAATGGTAATAGGTAATTGAAGAAAATATGAACGCTGTTGTAACATAAGCACATGTCAAGTAAAGTGTATCACAATTATGTTTTTTTAAACTGTATTTTATACATAGAATGTCATACTTAAGTACAGTTTATATTTAAAATAAGATAATATATTATTACGATATTGGTTACGTTCATTTGTCAACAACTTCCCTACAAAAGACATCAACGCGCATCATTTCATACTGCCATACATCGTATCGCATAAAACTTTAAAACGCGCAATTTTAAAAGAAACCAGTTAACTATCAAAGTTAAAAACAGTATTAATTAAAAATGAAACTGTACGAAAGAGAAACACTGGCAGCAGCTCTTAATAGAGTTTTACAGAAATATACTCGTTACGGGCAAGAACTGTTCCCATCCAATTAATACAACGCTAACTATTGATGTTCTTTTTAATTTAAATGCGATATACTCTTCACTCAACAAGTTTAAAATATACCTTATACCATCTAGAATAGAGTTCAAGTTACTTTTAAACCTTCTAATATATTCCAGACAACATGACATGTAAAATTATTGAATGAAATAAAAGGAACAATCATAATTTCTGCGGCTGCCGCTCATCTCTGTTATTTGAACAATTAACAAAGCATTCTTGAGAGCTGATCACGGCCAGGTAATATCGGCCTTAAAAGAGTTGTAATAGAGTGTAAAATTGTTTTGTAACGGTTAAGCGCAGACGTTTTCACCGAAACTCGATTTCGATTGAGACCGTGACCACAGATTAATAAATAGTTACTAACGTCCGTGACCGACATTGAACTTGCGTCGTCAAACATTCATACATACTTACGATAGTTAATTTGTTTTAATTAACTTTATTCACGGTAAATAAATAAATAATCATCTGTCTTCCTACTATCATTCTACTCATTCACTCATTCTAAACGACGCCTATATGTACTTGTAGAAAACATAGAAATTTTGTACGAACTTAGTTACGAATTCATCACTGCTTCAAGATCAAGCGATACCACAATAAAGGCTACACAGGAAGCCAAACACAAAAGAAAATATACATAAAAAAGAAAATATACTAATTCACAATCGGACGTGAGTCGAAATTATAAACAGTTTTTATTTATCAACTTTCACTGGAAACATCGGCCATGCGAGGTCACAATTCGATTTAAATGTAGGCAGGTACAAACGTGACTTGAAAATGTTTGCTCGCAAGCAGAACTTGCAATTATTCATGCACAGTTTTTTGCGACTTTACCAAATCAATTATTTACCGCATCTTCTGTCATTAGACAGGGTTTATTTCAAACGTTGCGTATCGATTTTAAGATAGCAGGTACTGTTGAGAAGTGGAGGCCGTTAGCACAGATTACTAAATAGTTACTACGTAACAGATACTTCACTCTGAAGAAAATGTTCAATACCTACTGCTATAATTGCCTACTCCGTCGCGTCAGCAACCGCTGCACGCTAAAATGTGCCTAAATACTCAAGCGTACAGTTGTGATTGCTTTGCACCGCGCGATCCCACAGCAATCGCAGGGCTGCCTCTTCGATAAAATTAAATTGGCGACGCATCGCTAAACTAATATTCTAAAACAGAGCTACGTAGTAACTATTTAGTAATCTGTGGCTTCGCTTGCGGCAACCACACTGAATTGGGCCCCAGAGGGCCCGAGACCGCTCGGCCGGGCGGTAGGTAATTATAGCGCGCAAGTACATGGAGTGACGGAGGCCTGCCGTTAGACAATTTTTATGAATGATCACAGATTTATCTATACATTTAGTTTCCAAGCGATTCAAAGGGAATTAAATCTATTTTATTTGAATATTTTTCATAAATCTAAAGTTTATATACTCGTACAAGAGCTCGTTCCCATTTATTTAATCCTTGTTTTATACTTCCGAAATCACAAAAATCTATAATTTGTACAGGTTGGTTATGTAAAAAGTCTTAGCCTTAACTTCTCACTGCTGCCTCAGATAATGTAAATCTGATCAAAAACTGTTCGCTGGAACTTATAATAAACATCTATATATTAAAGAAAGCAGTGTTAGTTACGCCATTTATAACTAAAGAACAGTTGAACCGATTTCATAGATCTTTTTTATCTATCTTAGTCAGGAATGGGATAAAAAGAAATAAAAAAACAGAAAATCCCACGGGAACGGGTGAAGCCATCGGGTACAGCTAGTTAATCACACATTAAACCATCAGTAAATGATATAAGATGTTGATAGTACTACGAGTACAAACTATTTTATTGGTATTGTCTTGGACAATTGAACAATAGTTAGTATTGTTTACTTTGTCTATCAACAGGCCGCGGCGTGCACAATCTTAATCAAAATAATCGGCAATTGTTTGTAGAATTTAATTTTAGAATAACCATGACGGGTGGTTTTAAAGTGGATATGTAGTAAATAAAAGGAAGAAACGATAAGGATATAACAGTGACAGGAATACCTACCGAATATAGATATGTATAATCTATTTCTTTTGGATTGGCACAAAATGTGGACCAATGTCGTCAATTTTCCAGCCGACGACGATAGCTCCTGAAGAGAAAAAAGGTTTAGTGATTTTATTTCATTCTTATCCTATCTCTAAACCTTTTTCCTCTTCAGAAGCAATCGTCTTCGGCTGGAAAATTGACGACATTAGTCCACATTTTGTGCCAATCCAAAAGAAATAGATTATAGGTATTTAAGAAATGTAATAAACCTAGGCTATTTTGACGAAAACACTAAGAAATATACAAAGTAGTTAAGCACGAATGTTGATATTACGCAGACTATTATGTATGTTGGCATACATCTTTATTGCACATCATCCTTCAACATTATTAATGTAGTTTAGAATACATAAAAGTAGGCAGACTACCTATTTAGTTAGAAACATCTATACTAATTATTATAAAGTGGAAAAATTTGTAAGTTTGTTTGTATGTTCGAGCTAATCTCGGGAATTACCAGTCCGATTTGAATAATTCTTTTTGTAATAGATAGCCACATTCAATGGGAAGGTTATAGGCTATTTTTCATCCCGAATTTCCTATAGGAACGGGCACAACGCGGGTAAAACTGCGGGGCGCTGCTAGTAAACAATATACGAACAATAACCAGAACTCATTGAAGCCACACAAGTGTACTCAACGCACAAGATAATGCTTTAATCAATAGTGTTGCATTTCGTTCAATCTATTATTAATCCACTTCACTAGCATGTTCCGCGGTTTTACCCGCGTTGATCCTGAATTTTGGGTAGGAAATAGCCACAAAATATATACATCTATAAAATTTGTTTTTATCCTCACCTCTTGTTATATGTATATAACTAGCCGCGGTTTTACCCGCGTTGTATCCGTTCCCACGGGAATTTTAGGATAAAATGTATTTCATATGTTATTCTGATGTATAACCTACATTGCTGTTAAGTTCCATCCAAATCTGTTCAGTACTTTTTGCGTGACGGAGTAACAAACATACATCCTCACAAAAGTTCGCATTTATAATATTCATAGGATTGGTAGTAAATTAACCATATCAAAACTTAAATATGGTGACATTACTGCAAACTTTATGGGATCAAAAACTTAGTCATAATATTGGTTTGCAAGTCAATGCAAAAACATGCTAGCCAAGATTGCAAATTTCCTGTTCATTAACTATTTAACTGCATTTATGTGAGCGTCACGATATGATCCGCTAAAGATCCCACCAAATGACATTCTTAGGCGATAATTAGCCGTTCTCGCACTCACCACCAGCATACTAAAAACCCCACATCAATATACTTAAATTCAGATGAGCAGATCTTCTTAAAATGGTTAAGCGATAATTTAGCGATTTGTGAGTCTCACATACAGTCATGTCGCTATGTTCACATTAGTCTTCAGCTAACAAAACGATAACGTCTGCAAATATTGTAACAAGTGAAAAATTTCTAGATAAATAGAAGATTAGCATCTATTACGTGAAAAGAGTTATAGGAAATTCTTTACAATGTTTATCGGTGTGTATTGCACTCGTCCGTATTGCCTTAATATAGTAGAAAAGTACCTAAGTTAGTTATTGTAACCACATTCATGAGGAAGGTTACTTTGTGTCCTGAGGGAACCGGTACTTACAACGCAGGTAAAACCATCGCAATGAAGAGGTTTTTATGTTTATGGGTAACACCTGTAGGCAGTGCCCATATAACTAGTGAAGAGGTGAATGTCTATGCCCCAGATAGTATTTGACAGCTGGTTTCAATGGGTTCTCACAAGATTAGTGTTTTTTTATATCTTTCTATATTCAGATTCTTTATTATAAACTCTTGTACATATCATTATGCACAGTAGTAGCTTTATATGGCAAATGTGAAAGACGATTCGATTTCCTTGTCGTTTTACAATAGCATCAAAAGTAGATATGAATAAAATTATATTTCCGTCTCTTTGTTTGCTTAATGAAGTTAGAAATTGCTCTTTGATTACCCACATTCTTTTGTGTGTGTTCAAAGGTTTATGTACCCGATATCACTGAGGTATATAATGAAATTTAGTCTCACATAACCGCCAATAGAAATTCATAATACATATTTAATCAAGTTAATATATAATTTTCAACTTTGAATCCCGATACATACGTAGCTATTTTACCATACATTTTCAATTTAGTTTGTCATTTACAAGAAACATGAAGATAGTTTTTTAGTCTTGTTTTCTTTGAGTTATTTATTATATAAATACATATTAAATCTACGTTTGTGGGCTTTAAAATAACATACATTATTTGTGTGATACCGACTGTAGAGGTATTACATGTCATGTCAGCTTTTTTAACATCCTTAATGAAACTTAAAAATGTTTTTTATATCTTTGTATGATCCTCGTAATTATCATCACTGTACTGATATCTTCAGTGAGATGAGAGAGAGGCCTTTGCCCAGCAGTGATTACAGGCTAATACTTCGTATGACAAAATCATGGTATTCCAATGCCATTATGTGACACGTCACTATTCTCAACCTAGTTATATTACTTTCGTTATCTCATAAAGATAAGATTGATGTGACGCCCACTACTCATTCGGTATGCTAATTAAATGTTGGTTTCATACTTTTAGTGGGCTGGTATTTAACGGTTAAAATTTTACTTAAGTACCTATGTTATTATGAACATTAAACATAACATACTAAGTTAAAGAATGTACATTAGTGGGAATGTACAGAAATGTGTTAACGGTTGTACTATTTTTACAAGAAAAGATTATATGCTTAACATATCAATTAAACCCCAACACTTGATAGGTCGCTCAGTTGACTCCGTTATTGATAACTATTTCTCAAAATTATAGTAAAAATTAATGCCGCTTAATTTATGAAGGAGAATTCGGTATAGGTATGTTCAATCTATTGTTTTTCTAAGGGCGCATTGCACAAGAATTATTAATTTTAAATAACGCCTTAATATGTAAAAACAAATAACGTTCGTTTCAGAAAGTGTTTCAATTTGATGCAAAATAAAGTACAATTTTGAACGAGTAGATTTTCTCAAACATATTTAGGTATTGAATAGATTTAATAATTTGTTCCATCCGCTCTAAGAAACTAAAGCTTCCGTTACAAAAAAGTAACCCAAATTCCAACAGGGAATGTTTCAACTCACCATGAGTTGTTATTGTTAATTTTTGTACAAGTATAACAACATCATTTACTTAATATCGTTGCGTGAGCGGAATCATCACGTCTATCACTTATACGTTCGTCCGTGTGGCCGCCACTGGACCAGATGTACCGAGAAACTTAGTTTAATCAATGGGTTTAATAGAAAGCGTGCGCAAGGAGTCACACACGTCCGACAGCTCTTATCGGTGCGAGAAATAATCAGTGATTGCTCATTCATGTTCAATATTTTCCGCGTTAATAAAGTTTGTTTAGTTACAGGAGAACATAAAGTGTTTTTATGCCTTTTTGAACTACTTAAGACATATTTTGTCTATAATCAATTTTATATTTAGAATATTCTCATAAATCACTAAATGCTATCTTTTAAATGTTCGTCATAACGTATTAAAGAGACACTAAGTACTTGTAACTTTCTTCCAAACTGGTGAGAATGTATCCATCCATCTAAACGACGATTTTCTAATTACAACTTGTGGTTTCTGTTCTATAAAACTTACAAAAGATGGGTGAATCAGTAAAAAAAACTCATCAAATATAAACATGTTTAAATCGCCTATACATCGTATCTTCTATAAACAAGGTAAACTCACAAACGGTGGGTGAGCGGTTGAATGGGCGCACTTCCCAGGCCCACCGACAGGAAACCACCACATTGCATGGCCAGTGGCGTGACGAAACATTTCCAACTCGATCACTCATCGATACCAACCAACACTACACACTTTTAACAATACACGTAAAGCGTGGATACTATGAATCATAGTAATACAATATAGCCATACAATACAAGCTACTGTGGATAGGTAAACATTTGCTAAGTTCGTGTAGGTAAGTGGCCAACCCCTGTGTCGGAGTTTTTAGACCGCCTAAAGGCCTCCGATATAGTCTATCGATTGGAACAACCGGGACCATCAATGTCGTACGTCGTATGTGGATAGGTACCTTGTTTATGTCGAAGTAACAATTAGTGCATTGGTGGAAGTTAGAGAAGAAAGGACGAGCTCCACTCCATTTCACTCCATTGACATGAGTTATTTTGGTTGCCAGTTCTTTTATATTTTTCCGTGTCCTTCTGTTTATTTATTAAATTAAGTTCTTTGGAAAAGATAATTCATCATTATCAGGATATTAAAGTACCGAGGCCAAGTGTAACAAGGTATTGTAAATTATATCTTTACTCAAACGTATATATTATTTAACAAACAGAACGATAGACAAAGTCTGAATAAGTAGGTAAATACGGATACGATAAATCACCCGTTTTCACTCCTCAGGCAATCATTCAACATTTCCACGTGACGTGGCGTGACGATGACGATCCTTGCGAATATTCAGTTTTCTGTCAGTCAAACAGGTTGATTCATCGACCAATTTATTAAGATAATTGACGTGCCAGTTACATTGTATTGTGCTAGATTTAATGTTGGACAATGTGGTCGGGAAATGGCTGATCTTGAATGAAATTAACGACGGAAAAGTAAAGGAGCCGGTAGTCTTATTATGACTACAATTAGGCTCAAATAAAAGTACCTACCTACCTAAAACTAGGTCTTAAACTGGTCCCTCGACAGGGTTCTTGTCGATCAAACATCGTATGTGAATAATGAGATAAGACATTCTAAATAGTTTACCTTGAACATGATTTAACAAATCACATAAATGTATATAGGATCGCCTCCAATATCCAAAATTCAAATTTAAAAAAGTAAAAGCTTATAATGTCCCACTGCTGGGCAAAGGCCTCTCATCTCAATGAAGATATCAGTACAGTATTATATTATATTAGGCGTAATCAAATATTAATTCTCAATTATGAATATTATAACATCAGCTATAGAAAAATCTGTAGCAAATAACTGTTATGTGCTAAACCTTAAATAACAGATGTTTCTAAGGTATTTCCTCAATAAACTTTAACATTATTATATCCGGTGACAGCTGTCAATTAACAAACTATGAATGAACTACATGTAGATACCTAACACATCTGACTGAACTAAAGAAGAATATTCACGAATGGGATAACCTCCAAAACCAGTTTCGAAACGGGAAAACCAACATTTTGTTGAAGAATCGTGTTTGACAGGTATTACTAAGCAAACAGTACATGCAATATGAGGTATACATATTCACGTATGCACGCATAAGAGCTTACACTTTGCAAGCATTAGCGACACTGTTCGTCTAAAGTATTACCTACTTGATAATAATGATTCACTAATGTGTAGATTTTATTACACAATTATGGTATAGCCTATTTATTAACCTAATTAATCATTTGAAGTTCAATAATGTGTAGGTTTTTTTACACAATTATATTAAAGCATATTTACTAAACTAATTGATCATCTGTTTCAAAGGACTGTTTAGTATTCTATCCATGTAATATCTCCTATCTTTGAAATCAAAGGTTAGAAACAGAAAATAAATATTCGTATTATCAAATACAAATGTCTAAAACCGGATTAATATAAAACTCCTACAATCTGTTACTAATCGAAATAGGAATCCCCAAAAACATGCAGGTTCATGTGTATATCTTTATAACCTAGCGGTATAAACAAACATTTGATTCAATCGTTAGACCATGTCGGAGGCCTTTAGGCGGTCAAAAAACTCCAACACCAGGATTGGCCACTTACTGACTTAAACAAACAATTTGAAATACACAAGTATAATTTGTATTTGATATACTCGAAGGTACAATATGGTATAATGTAGTTTGTATTCTATGCCTGTTTATTATGATAGCAGTTGTTTACAGTCGCGGGCTGCGAAGTAGGTGCCGTTTCATTCACCCGTGACCGCCAGGTGATGCGGTGGCAGGTCATGGCCCATACACGAACACACACACCTCTTTACGGATGTATGTAGGTATTATATGTTATTATGTGAAGTTTCAAGTTGAGCCCAACTTCGTTTAGGCTATTTAGTTTACAACGTAGCATACTGCCTACTTTGCTAGTGTCAATCGTTGATAGATCACATTATATGGTTAGTTAGTCGGTTGTAGAGTTTGTCGTAAGCTCCTGCAATACGGTAATTATTAGTGATAACACTAAACATGAATTAATGATTATGAATTGTGTAAAGTTGTTTAAGACCCTGACCACAGGAGTAAAGAAACGTTCCGTTTCTTTACTCCTGTGCCCTGACGTAAAGTTACAAAAATATAATCTATCTATCTATCTTGCTTTTTATTTAGAAGATGTTCTGAATTTAAATTTAAGCACTATCCTTTGTTTTTTTCTTAAAAGCTGTTAGAACTTTCTTGATCGACAAGCTTTAAAAAAGTCGTTAATATAATGAAAACAGAAGAACTTAATACAATATGAATATACAATATATTAAAATAATTAATTAACAGAATATACGAGTAGAGTCCTTATCTTAAAATAAATGATACAAGAGAAATTTCCTATAAATTTTGCTTTCTCAAAATTGCATTTTGCATTATAATAATTTAGATTCATATCGCGTCCTTGTAAATAAAAAAATATGACGTTTCGGTAGCTCTTATTGTAAAAGTGTTTAAGGTGACATTCGATATGAAAATCGATCAATGAATGGTGATTTTTATTGGAAGACGAAAGCGGTATCTTGTACGTATGTGAAAGTGTTGGAGTACAATAGGTCCCATCACTTGAAGGCTATACGAAGGTGATGTGAAACTGATCACGTACGGTAACTAGGTAAGCATAGACAATCATGTTTTACAAATTCGTTATTTACAATCAACTACTAGTGTTGGAAAACATTAGCATGTATAGAACAACTTTACATAGGAGAAAGGTCACGCTGTCTTTCTGTTTATTTACTTTTCTCTAAATTTGAATCTTCTCAATTCCAGTTTGTCTGTAAGGTTTATTTATAAATATGTATAATGTTAACGAAAGCTATTTATAAACAGGACACTAAATGCATGAGTTTGCATACTCATTGATAGAAGATGTTGAAACGAGTTTTGTGCTACAAAATTAGACTTTACGTGTGATAAAATACAGCGAATTAACTAATATTATAATTAGTTAATTCGCTGTAAGTTTTTAAAATAAAATTGCAGCTCATATGAGTAGTGATGAATTATAATTATACTTAATTATATTGGTAATGAATTCAACGATACAAAGCGTCACATATTTTACCATTTGTTGTCATCAAATGTAGCCAACCTTGGCCCACATACTTAGATGAAAGATAACATTTAAACCATTGTTTTAAATGAGTGGATATTTCAGTTTTGATAATTTAAAGTTTTTGTTTTTTTTAAAGTATTTTCATTAATTTGATAAACAGACCAAAAATAGTGATATGTATTCGTATAAAAGAAATTCGTGTTAGTTACACCATTTATAACTCGGCTGGACCGATTTCAATGATTATTTTACTATTTCATTTATCTTGGTCAGAAATAGGATAATAGGTAATAAAAATTCTGAAATTTCAATGACAACCCGCTGCGGGGAAAACCGAGGGTCACAGCTAGTTTGATACAGAAATTGGAATACTGACATTAAACGCGTTGATGTCTTTTATAAGGGACAACTTAACTTTAGTCACAAATCATCAATTTCAACATATATTAACAAATATACGAATTTATATACAAAATCGTATACATGAATAAATATACTAAAACTAAGACCCGAATTTATACGAACTAATCAAACGGCATTTCTCTTTTACTTTACATTTTCAATATTAAATAATACACTCTATAAAACGTTACACACATTAATAAAACCGTGATAACTTTTACTACTAGTACTGTACCTGATTAATGTATACACGAGTACCTGTCTCATGGGAGCTCTCCGTTACATAGCGGCCCGAGACTAGTTCAGACGACTCTCGGAACTACTTGTATGACAAACATGGCGTGGACATGCCACTTGCATTCTTACTACATCTGGTTTGAAGCGCAGTTACGAGTGCTCTTTTGTTTATTTACTAGCAGTGACCTGCGGTTTTACCCCCGTTGTGGTCGTTCCCGCGGGAATTTGGGGATAAAATGTATCCCATGTGTTATTCTGATTTTAACCTATATTACTGTAAAATCCAAATCTGTCAAATTTAGGTTATTTTTCATCTTGAAATTCTCACGGGAACGGGCACAACGCTGGTAAAACCGCGGGACAGTGCTAGTTAGATATAAGTATCTAGGTGTTATGTTACCCATTATAATATCAGTATTAAAATCAGCATAAACATTTATTACTACGTTACACCAGACAAAATATCTTTTACTTTTTTAATATCTATAAAGTTCATAATTTATGTATGGAGAAACTCGATCGTTATCATTACAAAGGAGATAATAATTATTTTATAAGAAAACTAGCTCAAAATATTAATTATCCTATTAAATGACAGTCTAATCAGATAGCAAAGGATATAAAATATACTCTCACACCAGATCTGATATCTGATTGCATAATTAATTTTATTTGTATGCTAAGCTAAACTAAACTAAACTTTTTTGCCAAGATAATATTTAAAGAATTCAAAAAGACAGAATCATCATATAATTTACATATTTATATAGGTTACTTTTGGGTAAACAAAACGCATAAGTAAGCATATTTGAAGTTTGTTTGAAGAAATCGTTTTTAAACATAGGTTAAATTGGGTCACCTACTTCTTTCTTTCACTAAATAAGTTGTTCACTTTAAATACATATAGTTACTACAAACTTTCCCACCTTAAATTGGCAAGTGAAATAATTTCGAGTGACCCCACTATATAGACGTTCAAAATATCATTATCACGGCATTGAGCCTTCAAGATATCTGGCCATTGAAATAACGGTGAAGTAACCTTTCACAGTACTGGTAGATGGCGTGGAGAATTAAAAAGAGTGGGGTTAAGAGGCCCTAAAATAAAATATAACCTATCAGCGACAAGCCCCAATCCAAAATCTTTTACTCCAACGATTGCAAAGCAATAAAAAACCTGGATCCTTCATTGTATCGATGATTTTCATTGAACAAGAAGCGTTTGGTTAGTTTGCTTAGTTTGGGGTCAACTAACCGACTAGGAATTTGTCCGGGTATTTGATCTGGATTAAAGACAAGTCTGTATTTTTTTACGTTTTCGTTCCAATGTTGTTGTACGCACCTTGTAAATGCCTCGGTTGGGAGATGAACGGCCCAACATAAAGGACTTCCGCTATTAGTTCCGCCGCTCATTACACGTGCTCTATTATGCCGCGCTGTGATGTGCGCGCACGCATCTTTCTACTAATGTTTTATTTGAGTATGTCAACTACTGCTCACGTTACGTCGATTTAAATATGAACGAAAGAAAAGGAGTAGTAGGTAGGTATTTATTTATTTCTGGTTGACGTTTAGTTGGTGACAAATGTTTGAATGTTTGAATGCTACTAGAATAATAGCTTTTTAATGTGTTAGTGATAGGTACCTTATGAAGGTGTTATTGATTTGGAAAACGAGTTGCTTTAACTATACTTATCTAAAAGACACAAGGATAGTCCTGACTATACTAAGTTTAGCATCAGATGTTTATGTAAAAGTATATCTATACTAATATTATAAAGAGGTAATATTTTTATTAAAAGTTAGTTTGTTTGTATGTTCGAGCTTATCTCGGGAATATCAGTCCGATTTTAATAATTATTTTTTTAGCAGATAGCCACATTCAACGGGTAGGTTATAGGCTGTTTTTCATCCCAAAATTACTATAAGAACGGGCACAACGCGGGTAAACCCGCGGGACACTGCTAATTTGATAAATAAAAGTATCGGTTCATTACAAACTCAACAAACTAAGTAGAGTACGTAGCAGGTTTCATACACAAACGTAAAAAGTTCTAAATGATGTTTAAACTGATCACACTCACGCCAAAATACGTTTTACATGAGAAGTACATCACGACTCTCGTCTTAAAATGTGATCTTCGTTTTATGAGAGTTTAATGTTGTAACGTTTTATGCAATTATACGAAGATAGGTAATAATTATAGTGTTAGTTTACCTTTAAATTATTCGTGTTAGTTACAAATCACTTGGCATTATTTTTGCACGAAACCCTGTATTGTACATTAAATCGCGTTGTACCTATTCCTGTAAAAAAATTGGGTATAATCTGTAACATTTCTCATTATGAATATAGCTATCATATGAAAAAAGGTTTTTGTCACTTTTCAATGATGTTTCCAGAGATCAGCGATTTCAAATAAACCAAAACTCTTCAGCTTTATTACATAATCACAGGATAGATAGAAGTAATATAAACTGGCAGCGCCCCGCGGTTTTACCCGCGTTGTGGCAGTTCCCGAGGGAATTTCGGGAATTTTCATACATCTAAACGTTCCTCTTGAATTACTCTATCTATTTAAAAAATACCACGTCAAAATCCGTGCAGTAGTATTTGAGTTTATCGCGAACAGACAGACGCGGCCGGGGACTTTGTTTTATAACATGAAGTGATTAAGTAACGGCTGATATAATGTTAAGATCGATTGAAATCACAAAATGATTGAATATTTGTACTAAGTAAGTAAATATTTTGTTTAAATTTTGTTTATAATTAAGAAACACACGTGTTTTCCATATTTTTTTAGTCCTACACGCAGCTGAACTCTACCTTTGTTCCATATCACCTATTAACTCGAACAAAGCAACACGGTCGTAACTTTCGTTTGTTTTTAACATGTTCCTTGGTGAGCTCGTACAATTTTATGATGTTATTTCCAAAGTCGCTTTTATTTGTTATGGTTTAGTTATAAGTATGTATACATATACCCGGAAAAATTCAGTCACGGTTAATTAGACCCAAACTTAGTTCTAAGCTTAATATGAATTCTTACTAACTGATACTACTACATTTACGTAAACAAACACTTTATAAGAATATAGAATTGACTTGACACCCAGACGTCGTCGTCAACAACTATGCTTTCACATATTGTTGACTCCGGGCGGGAATCGAACCCGTAACCCCCGACACAGTAAGTCCTCTGACTGCCACTGTGACACCAGGCTTGTCAAGTTATATATAGAAGAGAGTTATATAAGGACTAAATTTGTTACACATCAATCAATATTGATTCTCTATTTATCCTGTCTCACGCTGTAATGCGCACAACTTTTAAGGTTCAAATTAACCGTTAACCGTTTCTATCTCAAACCACGGTCAACTGACCTCAGTTTTAATGAATCAATTTTGAAGTTTTAATCTCAGTTTAACTCATAGGGCTAAGTTTAACAGATCGAGTGCTATTGTAAAGGTGAAATCGGGGCTAAATTGATAATAGATTTCGAAATCAACAAATAATATTAACGTTTGTTTACTAATTGTCTTTCCATAAACTAAGCAACGTTCTCAATAAGAATATCATCATGTTTGGAACAATGGGAGGATGTTTCAAAACTTCAGCGGATCTCCACCGCTGTACCGACAATACATTTGAGAGATTAGCCACGATTATTATGTTTACTATCAAGTAGCGGCCGTAATTTACTTAATTCTATTGTAGTGGTTTGTTAAGTTGTACGCGTAAACGGTGTTTACTTGTTTGTTGCTAAAGTGGCCTTTTTATAATAGGCATTACAGACTAATTCTATTCTTAAGTTTCGTTGTGTTTAAAGTTATTTTATTATCTTATCTACGTATATTGTTTTTAACCCCCGATTCAAAATAGGGGTGTTTTTAGTTTGACGTCGTACCGTAGTTCTTTAACGGATAAACCGGTTTCGATGCTGTTTATTTCATTTAAAAGTCAGTTTTCTTGAGTTGGTTGTGTGTTAGGTTAAAATCGGTCCCGCTGTTTTTGCGTAGTATAATTTTACTAGTTACTAAGTATTTTCAAATGCGAACCTGTAGAAGAAGATCAGTATAAAGCAATAATAAACTTTGGTTATTTATTGTAAATATTACGTAGTACCTATACTTACTTAGTTCATATCATAGTGTACAGTTGTTACTCTATAACAAGTATAAAATGAATCATTTGTCTATTTCAGATCGGGCCGGTGACCACATGCCGTCGTCATCATGGTGATCGTTACAAGGGTGAGTTCACGATAAAGAAGTATTCATTCGATTACATGATATCTAGCTTCAACTACTAGACGATTTGAAGGAGGTTCACTCTTTGTCGTTGCCATACGTTTTAATGTATTAAGTTCTAATTTCAAATTGATTTCATTAACCTCAATTCATTAACCTGATAACTAATGTAATTAAAGTAGATAGATAGGTAGGTAACTACGAGTATATAATTTGTAGGGATAAAGTCTACATAATATGTCTACATGGCTCGAGTTTGGGATCACCAACCCGCATTAGGCGAGCGTGGTGATCACGCCTTATCCTACTCACTGTGCTGATATCTTCAGTGAGATGACAAGTCTAGTGGGACATTAGAGGCTTATACTTGTTTCTAACGTCTCACTATCACCTACATACATATGTGCTAAGTCAACGTAAGCATCAAAGTAATTATGAATGGGGAAATGGACAGTGCAAGCGTCAATCAAGCAATTATTTATTATCTAGGTATTGCCATTCGAATGACATCATATTACTGGACATTAGGTAATAGTGCGGTGTTTGCGTCGATAGTGAATTTATACCCACTTTGCATTGAGTGGGTGGACAGATTATGACATAGTAATATGTCAATACTTAGGATGGGTCGTTTCAAACGGTTGATTATCGTAATCGTAACGTACGTTGGTTATTTTCTGAGATTAGTGCGTTCAAATAAACCAACTCTTCACCAAACAATGTGAGGGGTCATTCAGGTTTATTATATTAATATAGATAATCCATAATAAGCAAAACCCAGATTTTTTTACTATACTTGGCTCCATCAAAATATAGACTTAGACTAATAAGTACATATAATAAACTAAATACTAAAATCGCTTCTATCGATAGACACTAAACCCGTAGCAAGAACCAAGAAATCTAGCATATCTAGCATAAAACCTAGGCATCCGCATCGCAACGTAATTGTGATCTGTGATAGGCCATTCACAAATGGGCCTACTTATTCCCGAAGCGGTACGTTTTCTCGACGTAAGCGTAAGAAGGTTCCGATCAATGCGTTTGGCAAAGAACGTCCGCACTGTCTGAGCGTCTGTGCCATCCAGTGATGAGGGCATTCACCCCACACAGACTTACCTAGATGAGCACTTGATAAACTGAAGATTAGTTGACAATTAGCACACGGCGTTACGATGTGTTTTAATTAGAGGTTAGTCATGAGTATCCGTTTAGCGTTTTTTTGATAATATTAAGTTACTTAAGTGCTTGTTGATTTAACACTACGAGATGCTCGATTATTAATGAAGTGCTTGAGAGTACTTATATTTGATTAAATAAATAGTATCGATCTTGTGATTCTCCTAACACGGTATCAATATACATTAGCTACGAGTGTTGAAATGTTAATGAGATAGCATCTTAAGTACCTATTCAAATTAAACAAATTTAATGAATTCCTTTAAAATAAATACACTCATAGAGCCTTTTTAATAAACGCGTATTAAGAACAGTTTAACTATCAAATGGTTTGTCACTTTCTGACATACGCAATTTTCCGAAGAGCAAAAGGGACAAAACACAATATAACAGTGTCTTAGTACACCGTGTTTATAGATAAGGCGGACATAGTTTATTTAAACTGAACCAATGGAGTGAAATTGAAATCTTTTATATTTTATTCGATATTTAAACCATCTAGTTTTATCCAACCGTTTAAGAGAGCCAAATATATTCCAAGTTGCAATCATGCCAAATTAGTTAACCGACTAAAACAAAACGGTTGTTTATTGATCCTAATGTCTTGACCGCAAAGCATCAAAGGTAATGGAACAAGAATTGAACACATAATTAACGACATTGGACTCCCATTAGCCCGAACGAGCTCCCGTGAAGACCATTAACGTCACCAATTAATCTTCGAAACTATAATTCAAGAGAATAGACTAAACTTGATCAAACTCGTTGCTTGAGATTGATGATAGTTTATCTAAGTGAGAGACGTGATTTACATCTTTGGCTAGCGTTTAGGATAATACAGGTGAAATATTTATTCAATGTCTATTAACTAGCCGCGCCCCGCGGTGTTATCCGCGTTGTACCCGTTCCCGCGGGAAGTTCGGGATAAAATGTATCCCATGGGTTATTCTGATGTATAACCTATATTATTGTAAAGTTTCATCCAAATCCGTCAAGTAGTTTTTGCGTGAAAGAATGCCAAACAAACATACATCCTCACAAACTTTCGGATTTATCATTTTAGTAGGAAGATACCGGGTTTTCGTACCCATTAAAATAATTACTACAAAAAACCATACACTAATTTCAATATGTCACTGTTTTGACATAACCATTATAAAACATATTATATCATCTGTGACTAAGAGTCTTAGACAAAAACAAATTATCTTATTACAAAGGCTAATACAAAAGTCCACTGACCAAACTGAGAAAGGACTCACGCCCGCCTACTCAAAACAGATTATAGATCAGTAGGTAAAGTAGATATACAAGGAACGGATCGAGTAGGAGTCAATCTAGGAGAAGACCAGTTTCTCAATTACACTACTTGCCATTAAAGGCATATGGAGCGCACTTTCATATATCCTTGAGTTTTTAGAACACCTATTTAAAGAATACGCGGGGTTTTACCAAACAATGTGAGGGGTCCTTTAAAAATATAATCTTAAATTAAGGAAATTAGAAATGAAATGAACTATTAAAATAAGAAATTAAATTAACTACGTTAACGGATACACTTCGCTTTAATTTTACATTTTTATCTGACGATTCGGCCCCTTTACAGGAACTGAGGTTTTATGCATAACACCTAATATAAAAACGAAGTGTATCCGTGAAAGTGGTTTCAATTTAAATTAAGGAATTACCTATGTTGTAAACGAAAACAGATTGGAATAACGTTTTCGAGGCTTGTTACTATTTTCAGATTTGCTTAGTTTTAAAAAATATTAGTGGTATTATAAATATTACATTTTGTATTATCATTTGTTACGTTAATACTACTTGTAATTAAATTACATTCTGTTCGCGTCGCGTACCTAAATAAATCGTAAAGTAGTCAACATACGAGTATTGCTTTGAACATGAAATGCCAACAAGATATAAGACTTAAATAAAACTGTAATTTTCATTTATTTTATTAAAAACAATTACTAAATGAACATAGAATTGTAAATTACTATATATCATACAAATATATGTTGTGCAATAGATCGAAATCAATTATAAAACAATGTTATTGTAACGGTTTGTTTCCGGAAAAACTGGTATCGAAATAATGTGCCCAGCTGGTGATGGCGATGGGCGATAGCATTTTAGAAGAAACCAACTTCGAAATATTACTACGAATACTCTTGTTTTATGGAAATAATTCGGTACAACTAGCTAGAAGTTTTAAAAAACATTACACATAGGTAAAAAGTAGTAAAGAATCATCAGGTTGTTCATAAATAAAGTATTGGCCTGTAATGACCCACTGCTGGGCAAAGGCTTCTTATCTCACTGAAGATATCAGTACAGTGAGGTCTGAGGACGATTAGGCATAATCAAAACGTTTGACAAATACGAGTTGGTGATAATAACTAAAACACTGTTATAAAGTGTTTTGTCTCTTTTGCTCTCCGGAAAATAGCGTAAGTCAGAATGCGACAAACCATTTGATAGCTTAAATGTTAATAAACGTATGAATAACGCACTTGGCCTGTAATGTCCTACTGTGGGGCAAAGGACTCTCATCTCATTGAAGATAGCAGTACGCATAGGTATTAGGAGAAAATAAAAAATATGCTTAACATTTTCATGGTCTGATTATACATACAACGGCAAACGACATGCCTTGCTCAAAGCCCTTGCAATGAGATACTCAAGGAGTTTAAGTTGTGTAGTGTTAAGAGTATCTTTCGCAAAAGGTCTTACCGTAGGGCACAGCTAGTATACAATAACATTCACCTACTAATAAACATTATCGTCATATTAACGTTGGAACAAAATATTAGCCGCTCGATATCACCACGCGGTCACTTCGTATTGATAAACTTATTGATTACACTCAAGTCTTCTCTCAGAATTAATTAATAATATATTAGTGTGAAATTATGTGCCGCGATGGATACCTGTTTATATTTCGAGGTGAGACGTTACACCCGGATTCTATGCTTATTAGAAAGCCAGACATCGTTTATTGATGCCCTTTCCATTTCGTAATTTATTTGATATATTTTAGTTTTTGTTTTATTAGCAGCTGACTTTGAGAGGTTATCGTTGTTTATTTATATGGAATCATTTTCGAACAAAAGGGGTATCTTGATTTCGTCATATTTGTTAACAATCAAAGTATTACAGTAATGTCTCACTGCTGGCAAAAGAACTATACTTTACATGGACTTTAATTTCAAACAATACTATGTTTTGTTATAGTGTTACTTCTTAGTCACGGGACAAGCCCGCTCTTTTTGAGAGGCATGCGATACAGATTCAACTCGTAGAGGCTCTTTGGGGATGTTTAATGTGATGGATTACAACTGAACCGACTATTAAATGTTATGTATCGTGTAATATTACTTCATACCAAATACTTTTAGCTCATACCGGGTGTTGTTGCAATTCTCATTGAGTATTGCAATTCCAATGTATCGACACTTGGAATGGCAAGTTACGTTACATAGAAGTAGATACTAATTGGCATCCTCTTTCGTAATATTAAATTTCCATCATATGCAATTTCCAGTTCGTACTTGATCTGTTACTTAGAAGTAATATTGTGATAGACAGATTTGGGAGAAGTAGATATAATGTAGTGTAGTATATTTGACTATAATAGTACCTATTAATATGAACACATATTACTGTGACAATAGTTAACCATTTGTCTAAGTATCTCTCTTGTCTTTAAAGTAATAGGTTATATTTTTTTTTAAACGATTTCTAAAAACAATACATGCCTGTAGCATTGAACAATATCTAACAATAAATAATTTTTTATGTGTATAAAACCTTCCGATAATAAAATGTTACCTAAGGGCAGGTTTACGGATATGTAGTTTAGGTACTTATTTAATACTGACTTTATATGTATCTCCAGCATAGGCTCCCTTCAATTAGTGTTATGAAAGATATTTTTATCCTTAACATTTGAAATTTTCGAATTTGAATTTTTCTCTGTACCCAGAAATGTTAAAACGTAGATCATATAGAGGTGAGTTCGAGTAAAGTATTAAATTGTTTTGTCTCCATTTCCAGGGCGATTACATATGGATCGAGCCGGTGTCGGGCCGCGAGTTCGACGTGGCCATCGGCGCCAGGGTGCTGGCGGCTGAAGGTCGCAGGATCCGCGTCCGAGATGACGATGGACAGGAGCAATGGCTGCCACCCGAGCGCCGCATCAAGGCCATGCACGCCACCTCGGTGCATGGAGTGGAAGACATGATCTCTCTAGGAGACTTGCATGAGGCGGGCATACTGAGGAACTTACTCATCAGATACAATGAGAATCTCATTTATGTGAGTATGGGTTGTTCAATGATTTGTTAGAGGGTCATGCGTGTGGCACACAGATGTATCGTGGTCGAAAACACAGTCCATATTTTCTTCTGATTAGTAAATAAATTATATACCAACAAAATACTAGGATTATAATTAACTCATCTACGATAAAACCAGAAACTTTACCGTTCGCATAATCTAGCTTTGAAAAGCAAAAGTATGAATAACGTCCGTCTGTTTTAACTTTGGGAGCTAAACGATTAGAAGTCCATATGATTATAACATTTACTAAACACCTCATACTAAATTATCTTTCCTCACATTTCAGACGTACACCGGCTCAATATTAGTAGCAGTGAACCCGTATCAAATCCTGCCTATCTACACGGCAGATCAGATCAAGTTGTACAAAGAACGTAAGATCGGGGAGCTACCCCCACACATATTCGCAATCGGCGACAATGCGTACGCACACATGCGAAGGTACGGTCAGGACCAATGCATCGTCATCAGCGGGGAATCAGGCGCGGGGAAGACTGAATCAACTAAACTGATATTGCAGTATCTAGCGGCGATAAGTGGAAAGCATTCTTGGATTGAACAACAGGTATGATTGGAAAGATTATTACGTCTTTAACACATTTGGCCCAATTCCATGTCAATGGTAAAATATATACGAGGTCTGTTCAAAAAGTTTATCAAAACATTTTTTATTAAAACTTTTTTTAGTTTAGGTCTAATAAACGGTATGTGAATTCGTCCGGGTATTTTTATTAACCTATTTCGGAATCATCTTTCAGATCTTGGAAGCAAATCCAATTTTGGAAGCCTTTGGAAACGCAAAAACAGTCAGAAACGACAATTCATCCCGATTCGGCAAATACATTGACATTCATTTCAACAACAATGGAGTCATAGAAGGGGCCAAAATAGAACAATATCTTTTAGAAAAATCTAGAATTGTATCACAAGGAGCCGAAGAAAGGAACTATCATGTGTTTTACTGTTTGTTAGCCGGTTTATCAAGAGAAGAGAAGAAGAAACTGGATTTGGGAGATTCAAAGGAATACAGATACTTATCGGCGGTAAGCATTATCATAACTAAACGTTTGAGGATTGTAATTATCTTGTATATTTTTTTCTCATACATTTTTTTTTTTATTTCAGGGTGGCAGTTTCTCATGCGAAGGACGTGACGATGCAGCGGAATTCGCTGACATAAGATCTGCGATGAAAGTCCTGCTCTTCAGTGAAGCCGAAATATGGGAGATCTTGAAACTATTGGCCGCTGTGCTCCACTGCGGTAACATCAAATACGAAGCCACTGTAGTCGACAATCTGGATGCCACAGAGATCATAGAACAAGCTAACGTTAGAAGAGTTGCAACTCTACTAGGAGTCCCTATGCAGTCTTTGATAGATGCTCTCACAAGGAAAACGTTATTTGCTCACGGAGAAACCGTCATATCAACGCTAAGTCGGGACCAATCGGTGGACATCAGAGATGCCTTCGTAAAAGGCATCTACGGTCGTCTTTTTGTAACAATTGTCAGAAAAATTAACGCTGCCATCTACAAACCAAAGTCAACCACGAGAACAGCAATAGGTGTTTTAGATATATTCGGTTTCGAAAACTTTGATCAGAACAGTTTCGAACAGTTTTGTATAAACTTTGCTAACGAAAATCTTCAACAGTTCTTCGTAAGACACATTTTTAAATTGGAACAAGAGGAATATAACCATGAAGGAATTAATTGGCAACATATCGAATTCGTGGACAACCAAGATGCTTTAGACTTGATTGCATTAAAACAGTTGAACATAATGGCTTTGATTGATGAAGAATCGAAGTTCCCGAAAGGTACAGATCAAACTATGTTAGCCAAATTGCACAAAACTCACGGTCTCCATAGAAACTACTTAAAGCCAAAGTCAGACATCAACACCAGTTTCGGTCTCAACCATTTCGCCGGCATAGTGTTCTACGATACTCGAGGCTTCTTGGAGAAGAACAGAGACACTTTCAGCGCTGATCTTTTGCAATTGATTCACATATCTACCAATAAGTTCCTACAACAGATATTCCATGACGATATTGTAATGGGCTCTGAGACAAGAAAACGAACACCCACATTATCGACACAATTTAAGAAATCTTTAGATTTGTTAATGAGGACATTAGGGACATGTCAGCCGTTCTTTATTCGGTGTATCAAACCAAACGAGTTCAAGAAGCCTATGATGTTCGACCGCGGTCTCTGCTGCAGGCAACTAAGGTATTCCGGAATGATGGAAACCATCCGAATCCGAAGAGCAGGTTACCCAATACGTCATAGTTTCAAAGAATTCGTTGAGAGGTACAGGTTCTTAATATCTGGTGTTCCACCTGCCCATAAAACGGACTGCACATCGGCGACTGCGAAGATCTGTGCTCAAGTGCTCGGAAAATCTGATTACCAGTTGGGTCATACCAAAGTGTTTTTGAAAGATGCTCACGATTTGTTTTTGGAGCAAGAAAGAGATAGAGTACTTACGAGGAAGATCCTTATTCTTCAGAGATCTATTCGTGGTTGGGTGTACCGAAGGAGGTTTTTAAAGATGAGGGCTGCTGCAATTTTGATACAGCGACACTGGCGAGGCAAGCTGCAGAGGATCAGATATAACAGAATGAAAGTAGGCTACGCTAGATTACAAGCGTTGATCCGCGCCAGAGTCTTGGCTCACCGGTTCAGACATCTTCGAGGACATATTGTTTCACTACAGGTAAGGAAAAATTACGTATGTTGTTCACAATGAATGTATGGAATTGAATTAGAATATCCATCATAACCTCATGTTATGCTTACAAAACGTTGAACTAGAATCAAATGAAGAATTCAAGCCCCCACTGTTTAGGGAATACAAAAAAGTTATTTTAACCAATGCAATTAAGCAATATGTAATGTATAGTTTATTGAAAGTATCTACCTGAGATTTTACACTTTACAAACCTATTTATTCCATAACAGGCTGCAGCACGAGGCTACCTAGTCCGTCGGTCATACGGACATAAGATGTGGGCGATAGTCAAGATCCAGAGCCACGTGCGTCGCTTGATCGCAATGCGTCGGTACCGACGCATGCGCCAAGATGCGCTCGCGCACACAGAAGCGTTGCGCCTGCGACGACAAGAGGAGCAGAGATTACACCACCAGGGCAACTCGAGGGCTAAGGAAATTGCTGAACATAATTATAGGGTAAGTTCTTTTTAGTATTTGTAGGGATGTACCTGTGTAGTAAAATGATGTTATCTACTAAGCCTTTGGGTCAGCGTAGTTGGTCCTTGTTTGTGGGACTGCGATGGATCAACATTTAGGCTTACCGTAAGTCTTGCATGTCAAGTCTTGAAGTAACCTTGATCCCGAGATGGAGGAGATCCAGTGCCATCTGTAATATGACCATTGGGACTCGTTCTAGGGACAAGATTCCGTTGATACGTTGACTTGATGGTAAATGTAGAGATCGAGAATTGTCAGTCAGACCATGAATAATCGAAAAATCTAGAACTTCGCTAGCTCTTGTACTAGCTAAAAATGTGATAATAAATAACAATCAGAATTGCAAATTTATCTCCATCTCTTCAAAAATTCTGCAATAATAATAAAATTGAATTAAATTATTGATATACATACATCATCGAATGCCTGATCGATATGCAGAGCTGATCGCAATCAATAGGTCCATAAGTATAGCGGGAGCAGGTCGTGATTGTGACTGCAGTGCAGGTGTAAGTACGGTATTATATGATATGTAAATGTAAAACCGCAAAACTATAAAAGCCTACGGCGTATAATCTAACTAGTAAGATTCTAAACTGTTTGCGAAATAGGTATACAAACCATTTAAAATTTTACGCAAAAAAAATCGTAACTTCATCACCTTTCCATATAAAACGTAAAACTGTGAACTTTCATCAAAAAGCTGATTGGTCTAATTTCTTATTTCGTCTGATTGATTCAAGTTCAAGGGATTGCACCCAACCGTGTGGTCCTCTTGACCCAACCCTCGCTCGACACGCGCTGTCATTCTTCTGCGACCCGCGGCCGACCCGCGCCCTACCCACACCCACTATTACTCGCGAATGTTCTTTAATGATACCGAGAATTGGAAGCCCATCCTTTATTTGCTTTGTTTCCAAACCATTACTTGATAAAAAATTGTTAGATTTACTAAACTGATTATAGTGTTATCTTTATTCAAAATCAAATAGATAATCTCAAATTTAGTTTACTCACAATAATTAGTTAAGTCAGAGTAACAAGTGGACAAGTAATATATTTTGGTGTTTTGTTTATTAAACATAAAGCAATTATAATTACCTAAATGGCTTTGAATATAATCATAAGAATAGTGAAATCGACATGTGGAACGGTAAATCTTCAATACTAACCAAACTCAAAAAAGGAGAAGTGTTTTTAATTTTTTCCTGTATTAGGTACTCGATCTCAGTAATTTATGGTCATGGATTTTCAAAAGAATATTTTTGTCGTTAGCACGATATGCAATTCCATATCAAATTTATTGAAGTACTTCTTCTTCTTCTTCATCAAGTGGATGGCCAACCTGACCAATCCTGGTGTCAGAGTTCACTAAGATGTATATTTTTTGCTTGTTCGATAACATTATTAACTTTTTATTTTCACCTATCTCTATGTCATTAATGAAATCTTGTGAACTAAAATCTCCACGGTCCCAATCGAAATGGGAATCACACTCATTTATTTCATAACGAAAGCCATAAGGAATCTTGTAAATATCATGAGGTGGACCGTACATACTATTACGTATTCTGCTTTAGCTAAAGGTTACAAAAACTTGTTTTATTTTTTAACATCTCCGTGTACGGTACAATATTGAGATAAAAAATAATAACTCGCACAGGTCTGGAATATGAGCTGATCGCTACGCTTCGGTAGCCGACAGTCATAAATAACCGATGATGCGTTAACATTATGCAATTCAATAGAGTTAAGTATACGTTGGGTGCTTGTACATTGGACTACGTTGGCGGTTGGCCAGTAAAAGGTAGAAGATAGAAATCTAACGATTCTACCCAAAAAGCCTAGGAATATTAAACTATTTGATGTGCAATAATAACTGAAAATGTTGGAAATTAACTTCAAAATATTGCGGTTAGAGACGCTAATATTGTTAAATTGTCTTTCGCCCATGGCTTCGCCCGCGTTTTCTAGAAGTGTTATTATATGTATAGAAAATAATCGTTCATAAGCTACATCGGTGTCGATTGTTTTAAATACGATTACGTTCTATGTTCAAAAGCATCAAAATTATCTTCCCGTTATCCATATAGCTTTGCTTCTTTTAAAAATATCAAAATATCGCCTGCCATGCTATGCAACCTTACCTAAAAGTGGTCAACCATTAACTCTACTCACTGTAGACATAGTATTAGACATTGTACGTACATACATGTGTAAGTACAAGTTAGTAGGTGTGTACTTCCCGACCACTTCACAATATGGACAAGTGAGTGATGTTAAAGTAGTAATTATGATTCGTTTGTTTGACTGTGAATAATATGATTACTAAGTGGGTCAGCTGTGTCTGTGATGGTGTTACGTTTGCAGATGGTCGTGTTGGTATTTAGCTTAATTGTACTCAACTAAGCAAGGAGTTCTTTTAATTTTATTTCAGGCGGATTGCATATCGATATTATTTAGCTTAGTACCTTAATAACATTAAAAAACAAAAGCTGTTCATTCAGAATTGCACTTTAAATTGCACCAATTAGAATACAATATTCGACTCGGATGTCATTTGTTTATTCATTAACCGCCCGGACTCAGAGACGTCAAATGATGACATTGTATAATGTATGACATATTACGTCAATTAATTAATTGTTATTTTCATTGAGTTCTTCGTAAGTAAATAAAAAAAGAATTATTATGCAAGCAGCGCTTTCCCGTATCAATCGTTATAAAAAAAATATAACTAACATTGCATAAGTATGAAGTAACTATTTTAGGTAAAAGTAATGTTTATCATTCGTAGTCACGTAACTTACTTAGAAGAAAATATTTCTTCAATTAATGCTATTAGATTATTTACTAGTGTACTAGGCGGGATATATTCTTTGCGCGTTTTGCTAAACATTTAAAAATTAAAAATATGACCATCACTTTAAGAAAACCAAATGATCACAAAATTCGAAAATACATTGAAATTCCTCCCAACTTTTGGAATTTATTAGAAAACTTTTTAATGGTTATTGTACGTATAATTTCATTTGTTTTAATTTGTTTGTTTGTATTGTTATTATTTTCAATTAAGCACACAAGTTTGTGATCCTCATAGAAAACTCTACTTTCGAAGTAGACGAATTAATCCTTTTTTCCCTAAAATACGAATCAATTCCTATCGAATATTATTTTTAACTTTCCAAACCATCAAGTTCAAATTCTTTCAATTCTGCTTGACGCCATATTGTTTATTTTCGAGACAAAAATCTTCTTAACTCAAATAATAACATTTAAGATAACTTATTTATTTTAATTACAGGAACGGATGTACGAGTTAGAAAGGCGTGACGCGGAGCTTGCTTTGGAGGAGAAGCGGCAGTTGGAAGCGAAGAGGACATTACTCCAAGAAGCAGCTCGGAAGCAAGATGAGCCGGTGGATGACAGCAAGCTGGTGGAAGCCATGTTCGACTTCCTGCCGGACTCCAGCAGTGAAGCGCCTCCGCCCAAAGATACTTCCATGTTCAGTGACTTGCCGCAGCAAAGAGCAGATCAGCAAGAGGTAAGGATTAAAGTTTCTGAAGATTTACGCAAGGCATCAACTCCTTGCTGAAATCTACAAAAACTGTACGCAAGTGTTACTAAGTTTGTGGGATGTGGTACCTTTAAAGGTGTAATAAAATGCGAGACAATTTTGAGATATATATAACGATAAGGTCACAGAATAACAGTCAAAATAATGAATGCCTTGTGAGTTTGTGAGGAACCGAAAATTGAAGATAAAATTAAATGATTGCATAAGAATAATAGGGTACTTATACTGCACAAAAAACGTTATATTCTAGTTAATACACATTACTTACTGAAGTTTACTCCACAGATGGTAACACCAATGCAAACAACGTCAGAAGATGAAGAGGATCTATCAGAGTTCAAGTTCCAGAAGTTCGCAGCCACATACTTCCAAGGGAACGTCACTCATCAGTACTCCAGGAAACCGCTCAAACATCCTCTGTTACCGCTGCATACTCAAGGAGATCAGCTGGTGGGTGGAAAACATTAAATAAATTCTAAAGATATTAAGTATTATAAGAGTTATTATTCATGCGAGGTTCCAGCACCTTTGACAGCAGGTATATCCAACGACCTATTCAAAGTGCCTGTGGGATCAACCGTATATTCAAATCATACTACAAACCCAGAACGATAAATATCTTTTATATTAGCCAATTCTTTTAATACATGTCCTCAGCTTTGTAAGTAACAAAACTTATTTGACTATTGTAATTTGATGTGTATCAATAAAGGAAAGTATAAGCCTGTAATGCCCATCTCACTGAAGATATTAGTGAGAAGGATTAAGATAAGTGTTTCTTTATCATGTTTTAATTTTTTTTAAAGAAATATTTGTGCAATTTATTGCAGGCGGCACAAGCACTATGGGTTACTATACTCCGGTTCACTGGCGACTTGCCCGAGCCCCGCTACCACACCATGGACCGAGACAACACATCCGTCATGTCCAAGGTCACAGCTACCCTTGGGAGGAACTTCATCCGGTCCAAGGAGTTCCAAGAAGCTCAGATGATGGGCGTCGACCCTGACGCGTATTTGAACAAACAGAAACCAAGATCAATTCGTCACAAGTTGGTGTCTCTGACCCTGAAGAGGAAGAACAAATTGGGTGAAGATGTTAGGAGAAAACTTCAGGTACCTTTCAATTTTATATAACTCTTTTCAAATAACTTATGATGTTTTTATTTTATGGGTGTACTTAACTATTCTTCATATCATTCTAGGACGAGGAATACACAGCCGACAGCTACCAATCCTGGTTGGAATCGCGTCCAACATCTAACCTAGAGAAACTGCACTTCATCATTGGACACGGAATACTACGAGCGGAACTGCGCGACGAAATCTACTGCCAGATATGCAAACAACTATCAAACAATCCGTCCAAGTCATCACACGCTAGGGGCTGGATTTTACTATCACTGTGTGTGGGATGCTTCGCTCCAAGTGAAAAGTTTGTCAATTATCTCAGGGCTTTTATCCGCGAAGGTCCTCCAGGATACGCTCCTTATTGCGAAGACCGTCTTAAGAGAACTTTCAACAACGGCACACGTAACCAACCACCTTCCTGGCTAGAACTCCAGGCGACAAAATCTAAAAAGCCGATAATGTTACCGATAACATTCATGGATGGTAATACAAAGACTCTGTTAGCCGATTCAGCAACAACAGCGAGAGAATTGTGCAACCAGCTGTCAGACAAGATTGGTTTACGAGATCAGTTCGGGTTCTCGTTGTACATTGCGTTGTTCGATAAAGTCAGTTCATTAGGGAGCGGAGGTGACCACGTAATGGATGCAATATCGCAATGTGAACAGTATGCTAAAGAACAGGGAGCACAGGAAAGAAATGCTCCTTGGAGATTATTCTTTAGAAAAGAGATATTCGCTCCGTGGCACGACCCTACCGAAGATCAGGTAGCTACCAACCTCATCTACCAACAAGTTGTACGAGGAGTCAAGTTTGGCGAATACCGGTGTGACAAGGAAGAGGACTTGGCGATGATAGCGGCTCAACAATACTACATCGAATATGGGCAGGACATGAACACAGAACGGCTTTACACATTGTTACCCAACTACATACCGGATTATTGTCTAACTGGTGTTGAAAAAGCCGTCGACCGCTGGGGAGCTCTCGTCGTCCAAGCATATAAAAAGAGTTATTACGTCAAAGAAAAAGTGCCAGCGTACCGTGTTAAGGAAGACGTCGTGAGTTACGCAAAGTTCAAGTGGCCATTGTTGTTCTCCCGGTTTTATGAGGCGTATCGAAATTCTGGTCCTAATTTGCCTAAAAACGACGTTATAATAGCTGTTAACTGGACTGGTGTTTATGTAGTCGATGATCAGGAGCAAGTGCTGTTGGAACTGTCTTTCCCTGAAATAACAACAGTATCGAGTCAAAAAACAAATAAAGTGTTCACGCAAACATTTAGTTTATCGACCGTTCGAGGCGAAGAGTTTACGTTCCAAAGTCCCAATGCAGAAGATATACGGGATTTAGTTGTGTTTTTCTTAGAAGGCCTGAAAAAGCGATCAAAGTACGTTATTGCTTTACAAGACTACAAAGCTCCAGGGGAAGGGTCGAGTTTCTTGACCTTCTTGAAAGGCGATCTGATCATTTTAGAGGAAGAGAGTACAGGCGAGTCTGTGTTGAATAACGGTTGGTGTATTGGACGTTGCGAGAGAAGTATGGAGCGAGGCGATTTCCCGGCGGAGACCGTGTATGTCCTACCAGCTCTGACAAAGCCTCCTCCAGACATCCTCGCCTTGTTTTGCGCAGAAGGCGCTCAGCACGGTCGACGACCTCCTACAAGCACGTTCAATGGCACAGAAACACGAGACAAACCTCACACGCTGTTAGAATATGCTCTAGATCATTTTAGGTTACCACCAAAACGTACTGTATCTAAGGCTCTTACGTTATCAACGGCAAAAAGAGGCGGTACCGAGGAACTATGGCGACACTCAAGAGAACCAATTAAACAACCGTTACTGAAGAAACTGCAGGCAAAGGAAGAGCTGGCCGAAGAAGCTTGCTTCGCGTTCTCTGCTATTCTGAAATACATGGGAGACTTACCATCCAAACGTCCTCGTATCGGAAATGAGTACACTGACCACATTTTCGATGGTCCTCTCAAACATGAAATATTGCGTGACGAGATTTACTGCCAAATAATGAAACAATTGACTGATAATCGTAATAGAATGTCGGAAGAGAGGGGCTGGGAGCTGATGTGGTTAGCCTCAGGACTGTTCGCGTGTAGCCAAGGATTGCTTAGAGAATTAACATTGTTCCTTAGGACTAGAAGATATCCAATTGCTCAAGATTCGCTCCAAAGACTTCAGAAGACTTTAAGGAATGGACAGAGGAAGTACCCGCCACACCAGGTAGAGGTGGAAGCTATACAGCACAAGACGACACAGATATTCCACAAAGTATACTTCCCGGACGATACGGATGAGGCGTTCGAAGTTGATTCGTCGACTAGAGCGAAAGATTTCTGTCAGAATATCGCTCAGAGACTGAATCTCAGGTCTAGTGAAGGCTTTAGTTTATTCGTTAAGATAGCAGATAAGGTGATTTCGGTGCCAGAGGGAGATTTCTTCTTCGACTTCGTGCGGCACCTGACTGACTGGATCAAGAAGGCGAGGCCGACGCGCGACGGGATCACTCCGCAGTTCACGTATCAAGTGAGTATCAGCTTGACTTTAGTATTAGTAAAGACGTAAATTATAAACATAACAGGTGTAAGATACCACAGTAATACACCAATACGAGTACCATAGGTGCGTGATATCTGCGCATTGATAGTTAGCACTGAAAATCGGTGGTGACAGATACAGGCTACCTTTCTTTATTTACAGCAAATGCAAACACAAATAAAACGGTAAGATACTTTAGCTAATCAATAATTATGTTCTATCTCCCCAGGTATTCTTCATGAAGAAGCTCTGGACAAACACAGTGCCGGGTAAGGACCGCGCGGCCGACGTGATCTTCCACTTCCACCAGGAGCTCCCCAAGCTGCTGCGCGGGTACCACCGCTGCGGGCGCGAGGAGGCGGCCAGACTCGCGGCGCTGGCTTACCGGGCCAGGTTTGGAGACAACAAGCAGGAGCTGCAGGCGATACCGTGAGTCTTCTTCTTTATATGAACAGGAAAATTTAAATTTGCTCACTCAAATGCCACTCAAATTATGCGGTTCTCAATTTCATACTATTTATCCAAACAGTTTTTAATAATGAATGGGATTAAGAATCAAGCGCTTAAATTGAATGGCGTTTGATTTTTCCGAATAGTGGCTAGCGTCATTCGCTATATACTCGTAGGTATTACATAACGGAAGCGCGGAAGGATGAGAATTACCTTAACATGCAAAGTTGTCGTATGTTTGGAAAAAACTTCCATGAAATATGTGTATCAATGTAAATATGCACAAGTAAATAAAATAAGTCTCAAATAGACTCACGACTCCGCAAGAAAATAGCGGAGGCGAGTTTACTAATATTTGCGGAAGTAATTGAGGTCGAGTTCCGTTACAACCCTAGATGATAACACGGCCAAAACCTAATAGTATTTATTTACTAACCTTGTTCCAGGCAAATGCTTCGTGAGTTAATCCCAGCTGACCTGATCAAGATGCAAAGCTCTGCCGACTGGAAGCGTGCTGTCGTCGCCTCATACAACCAGGACGCCGGCATGACGCCTGAAGACGCCAAGATCACCTTCCTCAAGGTCATTTATAGATGGCCTACGTTCGGCTCTGCGTTCTTCGAGGTCAAACAGACTACAGAGCCGAATTACCCTGAGTTGCTGCTGATAGCGATCAACAAGCACGGTGTTAGCCTAATTCATCCACAGTCGAAGGTAAGATCTGTTCATCTGTTCATTCTCGATTACTCTTTTACCGAGTTAAGTGGGCTCAGTGTATACTCTATTTTTTCTTATTATCCCAAAATGTGGACCAATGTCGTCAATTTTCCAGCCGAAGACGATAGCTCCTGAAGAGGAAAAAGGTTTAGTGATTTTATTTCATTCTTACCTCTAAACCTTTTTCCTCTTCAGGAGTAGTCGTGTTAAAAATAGAGTATAGTGGCAACAGCAAGATATGCTAGATTAATAATAAAGCCACTGGGCCATCTCAGTCACATTGGTAGTCAAAGCATGTTGATAAACATTATCTCTGGTTTAACGCTCTCCAAACTTATATTTTCAAAAAACATGATTTTCGACGGTTGTCTTATTTTTACTTATAATGACACAAAAGACTATAATTTGTTCTTAAGTGAACAAATTACAATTATCCTAGTATCTAACCTTAGAAAAACTTAAGTGTAAACAAATATGAGCGACTTTCCAAAGACGTATCTATATTATGTACTAGCTGTGCCCCGCGGTTTCACCCGCAGCGGCCCCGTTCCCGTGGGAATTTTGAGATTTTTATTCCTTATTTTTCTTTTATAAAAACCTTGTCCTGATAATAAGGAACACATTAAAAACAGAATCATCGAATTTGGTGCAGCCGTTCTGAAGTTATGCGCTTAGCAACAGATTCGGCGATTCATTTTTATTCATTATAGATGTTACAACAAATGTATCGTGTAAATTTCAGGATATCCTAGTAACGCACCCATTCACCAGAATATCAAACTGGTCTTCCGGGAACACGTATTTCCACATGACCATCGGCAATCTCGTCCGAGGCTCGAAGCTGCTCTGCGAAACGTCACTCGGATACAAAATGGACGACCTCCTCACTTCATACATATCACTGATGCTCACCAACATGAACAAACAACGTTCCGTGCGGGTTAAATAATTATAAACTCTTTGTATATTGAAATAAGAAACGTTTTTACTTACTTCCAAAAGTATAAGAAACGTAATGCTGAGAAAAAACTGGAAATTGTGTAGTTGTTTTGGAAAAAGAACGTTAAATGATTTGTATCGTTATTTAACGTTATTTTCGTTACAATGTTATTTGCTCAGATAGAAACTAGTTATAACGTTTGATGATGTAATAACCTCAAAGAAATAAATGTGTTCTGCGCTTACATTTGCTTACGTAATTTTGACAGAACAATGAATTTTAAAGAAATATTAATTGCTTGAAATAAATTACCTTATTATCCATTATTTATTACCATATTATTTTGAAATTCAAGTTAGTCTCGCTCTTTTTATATTATAGCTTTAATAGAGGTATAAAGCAAGTTTAAATGAATATTTTTTAAAGTAAAATCAATATTTTATGTACCCACTGCAGTACGTAAGTGCATCTTTTCAAATTATAATGAAATCTTGAACGTTAATAGAAGTACATCTTTAAGTGTGAAATGCATGTTTAAACAAAGAATAACTAAGTGTAGTGAAATATCCGTCCATATAAAGCTGAAATGTATTTTATGTAAACTTATTTTTCAATTAAAATAGACCTACCAACATATGTATAAAATACAATTTAGATAAAATGTAAACTAAAATGTGTGAGTTGATTACGTAACTAACAACTGTTAAAAATATTATTTTTTCGCTTATAATTTCATTTTAATTTAATTAAGATATTAATAAAAGATCTGTTAAGTTAGGGTGATCGGTCGATTACATTTTGCGTATAAAATATTTTGCAAATTAATGATTAACAATAGCATGAATTTAACCTTTATATTTATTAACCTGAATAACGCTTGAAAAGAGTTTTTATACAAAAGCTTTGTTTGAATAACCGTTATAAATAACGTTATGTACGTTTTTTAATTAACGCGATATGTAATCCTAAACCCATATGTTTATAATGTATTGTATTTATTGAATAGGTAAAGGATTAGAATGTTTACTGTAAAGTATGTTATGCCATGAATACGGTGAAAATATATGTTAATTTGTTTAATTTTGCTTTAAAACAAAGTGCATTTTGTGAGTGGTTGTAAACATGAGTCACAATAATTATTCGGTGTTTTATTTTTAACTATCAATAGATGAACTAATGCCACACTAACTTAGGTTTTGCAC
Organism: Cyclophora punctaria; assembly: GCA_951394245.1. Lineage (NCBI taxonomy): Eukaryota > Metazoa > Arthropoda > Insecta > Lepidoptera > Geometridae > Cyclophora > Cyclophora punctaria. Next base: position 9,092,797 of record OX596170.1, on the reverse strand, counting down.
GGAAATAACGATTATGATCTACTGTTAAAAAAACATATATTTCTGAAAAATTAACGTTCGTAGCTAGAGCATTACTTTGGTAACGCGGCACCCTAAGGCCATACTCAGGGAAGAGCCTCATTTTTTCCCGACCTAAGAGATATAAAAATATAAACAGAAGAAAAGCAGATAAACTAATAAATAAGCTAAGAATAGCCTGGAGTCAATTAGGGTATTTTGGGCCCAAAAAAATGGTTCCCTTTTTCACTTGGGTAATAGGTAAATTATAAGTACCTAACAAAACAATTTCTTTAATGATTATAATTAGCTAAAATTGGCTAACATACACCAGGCAGATAAATTAAACCATAACCGTTTAAACTCCATTTTAAAGTTCCATTACGCGTAATTACATCAAAAATTGCACAAACCTACGATTTTGAGCTCATCTACAATTAAGGTAAAAGCGGGCTATTAGAAAAACTGTTAATTAGAGCAAACAAAAAATATATATATCCGTAATAAAGTCGTGAGAGACTCCCACGAGCGGGGCCTATTCAGCGCAGCGACGAGTAATGACTCCTCCATTGTGGCAACTAGCAGGAAGTCATTTATCTAACATCAAGAATATGACTGTTTACAGCAATTTTGTATCTGATTTCTCATCCTAAAGTGTGCAATTTCGGTTGACGTGGGCATAATACGGAGCACCTATTCTATTCAGTACAACCAAACGAATTGAAACGAACACTGCAAAGCGAATTACTATAGTACGATACTATCGACCAGATTTACTCGAATTATCAAAAATATGGTCTAACATTAACTCAGTTATAAGTACTACATGTCAAGAAACTCAACCCAATGACGCGGTGTGATGTGATTGGTCGAAAACTGTATACTAGTACCACCAAGTTAGATGGTAATTGCAGTGATACAACAGTAATTTTAAACGTTTGCCTACTTATAAAGATGACTGTCTATTTTAAGTTCGATTGAAATAACATGAATCGGACAAATTGTTCAGTCTAATTGCGATGCTCTTAACAAATAACGTAGGTAACAAGATTTACTTAATGCAGCAACCGTCCGAGGTATCCGTCAATTCGTCCTAATATTCGGTACCTCGGTTTATAATTAGGTATGTGGTTAGATCTTAAAATATCACCTAGTACATCAAGTATATTAACTCCTTTTAAAGAACGAAGTTGGAAATAACAGGCAATACGGAAATACTCTGAATACAACGCCACTGTTTTAAGAGAATCGAGCTTATCATTTTCATTCTTAATTTTTTTTTTCTTTCGCCCACGATGTAATAAAACAATACAGAAATTAATTACCTCAGGGCAAATACTTTTTTTTGAAACGGTTTATCAAAGTTCCAATGGGCTCCATTTTGAACCGATTACAAAAATGAGGCAGTGCTCATAAATATGTAGTTTGATCTGTTTGTCGCTTGTTAATTTTATTTATCACAAAGCTACCTAACCTTTCTTCGCGTAAAGTAATAATATAATTATAAGGCAGGTGGTCTATTTACAGAGTCTCAAAACAATGGCGTTCCTTAGTCATTAAATTGTGTCATTATATGAATTGATTTCTTACAATGACATTATTTCTGTACCTATTTCTTAATTATTGTATCACTTCATAATCATTAGTCTACTAATTAAAGTTGCTATCCGTCTTATAGTGTTTGTAAATCTTTGGATCATAAACTACATTGAAGAATTTTCTTTGGTTTGGACAAAAAGGATTGGTATAAGTTTATAGATGTCTCATGTAGCACCCTACTTATTTATAGTAGAGGACATCTATTCTATCTCTGATAGTCAAAAACAAAGATCAACAAAAATATGTTTAAGGATATTTGGTCTGCATTTGTTACTTTGTATATTACTGTAGGTGGGTACATTACTTTTTATAGCGCCATTCATGAAATATTTTTACCGTGGGGGTATGGGCAGATACATTGCTTATTATATAAAGCAGTTTTATCTTCAATGAGAACAATAACAACGTTACAGAATAAGCCTCCATTTATGTTGTAATTGAATGAAATATAATTGCATAGAGTTATCTAGCTGTATGTTACGTTTCCGTATTTATGATAATATATGCCCAACAAAACAGATTTCATCGCCGAACAATAATTAGGTAGATACCTACATGATACTTAATAAAAATATTCCAATAAATTGAGAACCTCCTCTTTTTCTTGAAGTCGGATAAAAAGAGATTGCGAGTGGACGAAATGGGAACTAAAAAAAACGCTGAAGAAATTAGTATTTCTAATTTCAGTTAATGATATGATATTATTATCTACCATATCGATCTACAGTGGCGCCCTCAATTAAACGCGAACCTATCTGGCGTACTTATTAACAAGTAAGACCAAAGAGAATATAATCACTTCGTTATAAGTATGATGTTAATCCGTGACAGATAAATAACCCTTATTCAGCGATAATAACTCTAGCCTATACTAGCCGACAGCCGGACGGAAGCCGCGCCATTGTGCTATAGATAACGCTAATTATGTTATTAATCTTCTGGATTAATAACTTGTTTCAGGAACTAGAAGCGATGTTTCAGTAAGTCTTACAGGATCTGAAGCGACCTCAGTTAGTGGCCAAGCTGATGTCATTCTATGTTGTGGTTAGGTATGTCTTATGTATCGAGGTAGTTGGTAAATTAAATCTCTTGGTGGGCTGGATATTCCAAAAAATACAGACCGTTAGGTATAATCATGTATAATTATAAATAATAAGCTGTGTTTAACAATGAAAAAGTTAAAGCCAGTTAGTTTTTCGCATCTAACGACTTCTCAAAATATTGTTGATATCAAATTTATCTTTGGGAATCAGTAACCAACACCGGGTTGTTTTGAAAACAATTGAACATAAAAATGAAATATAATTTAATTGCTTATGTTAATTCGGTGGTTGGCTCCGTTCTCACGGTGGAAGATGACATGAAGGAAAACACGGGCACCGGCGAACATTCCCACACTCTGCATATCTCGCCTCCATAGATCAACCTGGCAGAATGTAAAAAAGCACACAATGATTCAATTGTGCACAACTTTCTCACAGTCTCTGTACAGATATAATCGTCATAGTTTTAATTATCGGAGGTAAATGACCAACCTGATACCGTTCCACCGAAAACTTCAGGCTGAAAGTTGCTTCAATTAAGAACAGGATGTAAAATAATTGAGGTAGATCCTGAACGTTTTTTCAAGACAATGACAGTTTTTATGATGCCATGAATGGGTGATTACGCGAGTGCGGAGTATCACGTCATAGTTTCTTTTCACGTCATTGATTGAGAAATAATGGAAGCAGTCACGCGATAGGTTAGCGGTGCAAAGACTGCAAAGAAATGAGCTATAAACCCGGCCTCTGATTACACATAGAATTGATACTAATGTTTTTGTTATACTCATTTCTTATTACATTTATGAGGCTACGAGTATTCAATGAATAAATAATTATAAAGGAAAACCACTAATATTTATTACTATCAGCGCCCCGTTGTTTTACCCGCGTTGTACACGTTCCCATGGGAATTTCAGGATGAAAAGTAGCCTGTAACCTTCCCGTTCAATGTGGCTATCCATTACAAAAATAATTTTTCAAATCGGACCAGTTGTTCCTGAGATTAGCGCGTTCAATCAAACAAACAAACTCTGCAGCTTTATAATATTAGTGTTGACTAAGTTAGAATGATGGATGGACATAAAACCTAAACTAAATTTTGGTTTGAACTTAACACCACCGAGCATAAATACGTTGGTTTCAACAACTGGTACCACCTAGTGACGACAAATTTTTGATCCAATATACTTTTTATTAGATCACAATAGCTTCTTGGCAACAGTTGATATGGTCATTTGGGTGTGTGGTGGGAAGAAATGAAATAGTAGACTCAACGTAGCATCTTAAAGGATGAGCTAATATCAACTACTGTCACTCTTATGTATTAACTGCCACAGCTTTGTCCAATGAGGCTAATTCGAACATATTGATTGTCAAAACGTGAATTTTTAGAAATGTTTTATTCTGATATAGTGGACTTGTTGATTTGCTATATAAAGCCAACAATGAAGGTACATACATATTTTTAATATTCACCATGTTTTTGGCGACAGTTTCAATCCAACTTGAAATACCTACCCTCAAATTACAGCTGTACAGGTAGAGGGCGTTAAAACTTCAGTTTTAAATTTACTAAGCGGTGAAATCAACTGATATAACGTCTGGAAATCAAAGTAAGTGTTTTTACTTTCTTAAACAAAATCTTATTCAGGATAAAATGGTGGTATTTATTTTATAAGTGGTTAAGTATTCTAAAGAAACTGTGGTTTCCCTAATTTGCTTCAACTACGAGTATCTATGCGAATGTTTTACCACGTTTAGTGCATTACCTACATTATACTATCAGTAGAGAGGTGAGATATCTACATAATAGTATCTCCCACACACGTTTAATAACTTAACTGTTTGTGCAAATGGATGACCACACAGTGCAGCAGATGACCTGGGAACTTGAGTTACAATGTATGTGATTCAATGCTTGTTTATGAATGACATGATATAATATAATGTAGATGGCTTTTATTCATAATATAAATAACTTTTTATCCGCAATTCATTAATATGAGCATTATTAATAATAGTTACTATGATCATTGGCGGGTCAATGATGTTTGGTTTAGATTGTAAGTCCATGGCTTGAGTCGCCAAGGTAGTGATGGGCGCTCCGAGTAGGCTGAGTACTTGCCCGACCTCAAAAAACAGTGAAGCTTCACCCTGGTGGTTTTATCCCTCTTTACCTAGAGGTTTTATCAAGGATTACTTGTTATGGGAGGATTCAGATCATGCTTGAGATTAGTTGAGATATTAATATTCTGGCGATGACGATTTCTTCGGCTAGGTAGTTCCAAATTTTAGAAGGATTGTTTTGAATTTTCGTCTCTAGTTTTATCGCCAATGTCACCGATAACCGGTGGAGTATTAAGTAGTTTTGACTATTCAGCAGATCTGATTCATAATATATAAGTATGTAGGTACCTACCATACTTATGCCCGAACCGAGTAGGTATTCGGGCGAACTCCACTCAAATTATATATCCCAAAAAACAAACGATTTTGAAGAATATCGTATGTCGAATGCCGTCTACATAAATCATATCAGAAATAAACTTACAAAACATATTTTCCCACAATAATTACGATACGGAAACATAGAAACAGGACATGGGCAAGTCCAGTCATTAACACTAACCGATACTTATCTCGAGATTGTAGATTATTGTTGTTTTTCACGCGATTCTCTCTACACACTCACCGACAAGTATTTACTCAACTATAATGAAGTTTCAATTGCTGGTTACGTTGTAGGTCCGTCACTGATTGCGTCAATGTTAATTGTTCTTACTTGGAAGGGTTTTAATGAATGGGATGAAGTAGGATGTCGAGGGTCATGTAATTCGTACTTGCTTTATAAATAGTAATTGGTTTAGACGAACCCGTGAGACGGACATTGGAGATAAATTGAAGCAATTAAACGGCAGTCGTTTAAGTAGTGAAATAGATGTCCATGCTCAGTTCGGCTGATTACACTCAGCTGAGCTTTGTGTTTCAAATACCACTAGAAGAGACGAAGGCCTTTCTGTCTGATAACTTTGAAACCAAGGTAGTCACTGATCTACTCGAACTTAGGTACTTTTAATTTTCCAGGGGCACTGGAAAATTTCAGTGAGATGAGAGGCCTTTGCCCAGCAGTGGGACATTACTGGCTAATACTTACTTTTTACTGGAAAGGAAACTACCAAGTTGATGTAACACTCTGAGACCGCTAAACAAATATCTGACTCAGGCGTTGACTGAAACTGTAGATGACCTACATCTTGTTAGAAAAAGGCTAAGAAGAAATTGTGAGGTACTGATTTGAGGTTACCAATCTCATATTTTAGTTCGTAATACTACTTGTATATGTCCAAAGAACTCCAACAGCGGAAACTCCTACTTTGGCGTAAATTTAAATTTTTGACCACTTGGCATTTAACTAAACTGAGCTAAAAACTGTACATTAGGTAACAGCTACATTATTCATCTAACATAGTCAAGCCTTACCTAGAAGTTCTTACACCGAGGAAAATAATACCTACTAGCAAATAAACTAACAAATCTCCTCAAACATGTAAAGAAAGCGACTCTTGCGCATGACTTAACTTGACTACCGCTGCCGCCTTGTTAACTTAAACTTGATTACAATGTCATAAAATATAATTCAGTTTATTGCTTTGAATCTGTGCTCTGAACAATGGTAGATGTATAAGTCGATAATTATCTGAGGTCGTAGCCAGCGAGCCGGAACGTTATGTAGGGGAAGGCACTTGTTATTATCATGTGAAGATATTTCGAAGACGTTCCCACACAACCTCTGATTTCTTGATTAACTCTGATTCATAAACAGCTAATTACCGTTGACCTCACTTCAATTAAAACAATAGCCACAAAAATATTAGTTTTCTTACTGATCTTTTGAGTCGACTGTGGGAATTTTCCTGATCTGTATTTAGGTAATTTTTTTAGATGTTTTCGAGAATGTTCTTTTTGGGTAAAATTAAACTTTAGGTTAGGGCGATAAGGTTGTGATTTGAACAGAAATAAACCATGTTACAAAGGTCATGTACCTTATTTAATATTAAACAAACTCTGTACGAATCGGTTATAAACAATTGGACTTTATTGGTTAAGATGATTATTGATTCTCGTCTCTTTTTGTATATAAATAAATAAATAATATTGATTAATCTATCTCACGTGTCTACTTTTTCTGTATTAAAATAACTAAAATATTTAGTTACTTTGGGTTTCATGAATGCTTAAGCTATACTTAACTAACGTGGAAGGATTTTCAATAAAACAGTTTATACAATTTATATTCAATTTTATTAAAAATATTCATATTATCTCAATTCGCTGCTCAATATCATTATTTATGTACAAGTATACACAATGTTTCTAAGAGCAGTTACACCTTACACCTTTCCAATACATATCGTGTAAAATATTACAAATATAATGGTTACAATACAAAAATGACAGATTTTACAAATCTACTGTGCCAAGACATTTTTCCACCACAGAATGTGTACGGAATCAACCAATAAAGTTCATACATAATTCCATATTTGAAAATTTACAAAACTTTATAATTGGTTAATATCACACTCTGTCTCCACGAATCACATCACGTTATTCCCATAGCTTATTCGTATATCTGATTCGAGTCACCTGATTGGTTGGTACCATACTCATACTTAGCAGACATTGTTGGAAATGCAGTCTTGATGTAAAGCCCTGAAGGCTATGTCAATTATGATTAATACTAATTTCAAACTAATACTGCAACTTTACAAATTCCAAAACAATAATTTAAATTGAATCCAAACGTTTCGGTTACAAAAATATTGATATAATCATTTTGTACTTATCTTTACATTTCCATGTGGAATGTTGAAAAATCACACCTCATTAAAATATACGATTTTCGAAAAAAATAAATTTGCATCTAAAACCAATTTCGAATCGCGAAAATAAATAATCTCATTTTACACCATGATCTAATGTGGGATATTAAAACGCCAATCGACTTACGATACATCGTTTTATCGATTGATGTAGTAACATCCATAATCCATATACTTATCTACAATTAAAAAGCTAAAACATACTTGTTCAAAACGGTAAAACATGATACATACGTATTGCGACATACGTATCTTTATGTATATTTAAAATGATATTTTCTAATAAAAAAAACCGCGACTAACTATCGATACCTAAGGACGAAGCAGAAACTATAGGCATAAAACGCATAGGAATAAAAACGCAACCCTTGTGTGAAAAAAAAACGCATTACTTTTGTGCATTAAAACCAGGATTCTGAGCTTATTTGGTATTCATTCTACACAAAAATTAAATTAAAATAACTTATACGAAAACATTGAATATTCACGGATAGTCACAAAATCTATTTTACTGCATTCAATTCTTATAACTAACGCTAAACTTATTAATAAAAAGAGTTTAAACACAATGACTTGTCATGGATATTTATAGCTATTTGGCCCCAAGAAACAAATCGAGATTTATTTCCATGAATGTGTACATCGCATACGGTGTATGCGGACATTAAATGCCTTAGGAACTTATTCTAAAAGGTTCAGTTACATACTACTGCTTGGTACTAAGGATAAGGACTTTGTAAAATAAACTGTCTACTGTAGATCGGACTAACGTTTATAGGCGATCTGGTTCTAGGCCGCATACAGAATTAAAGCTAGGTAACCTTCGCTGGCCACCAGCGCTGACCGATTTACAAGCGGTGGACCAGCGCAGACTACCTGCTTTCTTTCTATGCACAGCCTAATTTGTATTTAATTCAATTAGTTTCAATACTACGCGAAATAAAATACTAATAAATAACTAATAAACGTTATAAAATTCGCCCGACCTATACCTACCTAGGATTGATAAAAAAACGACAAAGAACTAATAATTCTCTATGCAAAATCTCAAAAACAAAAAACTATAGTCGTTCACTACGGCAGTAGCGTTCGATTAAACCTATCGGTTCGTTTCACAACTAATTTATTGCTGCATTTGACGTCTTAATTAATAATTACAGTATTTTGGTGTCATAATCTCTTACTTAAAATATTACCGTACATCAAGCGTATGACGCTTTCAAGCGTAATTATCGATATAAGAATCGATTTATCAATTCGATGATTTAACACTCAAAACTCACTTCAGGCACTATCGAATCGATGTCACTCACCGAGCGTTCAGTTGTTGGGCACTAGTAAAACCTTCCCTAAGATAACCGATGCGTATGTCGCGACGTGCAGACGTACTTAGTTAGCGTAAGTTAGATCACCTTAGCTGATGGATGAACTGTTACCCGTGTCACCTTTTCTTAATGGCGTCAATACCAGCACGAGGACACTTAGTTACTCTCGTGTAACTTTCTCTTGCATATGTGACACTACTGCAACGCCGTAGGTCATCATCCATTCTTGGATAGGTCACATAGTACTGCAAGGCCGTAACACAAGCTCGCGTCGGCCAGCCCCTCCCTCGGTCACCCAGGTGGCTCGCGCAGGTGACGCTACTGCAGCGCGTCGGGCAGCCTGTGCGGCGCGTCGTGGTGCCAGGTGGGCGCGGTCTCGGCCGGCCGCATCACGTCGGCCACGGGCGGGCACGCGGCGCGCGGGCCCGGCTCCGGCGTGTACGTGAACGTCAGCCCCGTCGCGTATATTATACCGTCGTTGCGTACGAGCGATACCGGTACCTGGAACAAGCGTCGGTATTAGATAGCACTGAGAGGATTGATAGTTGACCTACGGGTATGAATAGGCTATTTGACCTATTTTTCAATATTGAATTAAGTTCACACTGAGTGATAAAGGATAGAGTTAATGGAGTAGTATTTACTAGGTACTTTTATCATAATCTTGCGTTTTACAGTACTATGGATCGTCCAGAGTTGTTCGGTGTAATACATACAAACTAAGTTCTCGACTAGACCTATAATGATTTTAATATTATAAACTATATATTCTTGTATATCTACTTTTGCTTGCTGCATATAACTAAATTTATACATGGTATTACTTACCTATATACTTTACTAATTAATTATTCTAGTTCACTAATATCTAAGTATCCAAGGGGGGATGAAACTGATTTAATAATATATATTTAAGAACATACATAAATTACTTTATGTATGTGTTATCTTGTATCTCAGTTATTAGATAAAAGAGCTTACTTTTGCGGCTACTTCTAAGGTAGTATTTATTCATATATATCACTTGAATTATCAATATTACTCGTAGATTGCAGGGTTCACTCCCAATCGAGGACATAGCGTATTTACTCAATGATACAGTAATCAAAATGTTTTGTTTACGTAATTAACTATCGGCGTACAATAATCATATATAGTTAGCAGTGCTTTTGTACTCAAAGGTCTTGCTGTTATTGTCTGCACGTGCCTATTCAAATATCTATACTTGTAAATCGTTAAAGAAGAACGGAAATTGCTCTTAGTGATGCGGCAAAACAGATACAAGGGTATTTTAAGTATGAAGTCTAAAGCCTAATGCGCAAGGGTGATACTAAGCAAACGATGGACCAATCAGCCATCCATCCAAGTAGGGGCCGGCAAAATGCTTAAAATTCAAGTCTTAACACATAAGCACAAGCTTACTTTATAATTTCTTCATAATAATGCTTATTATAACTTTAGCGTTATTCCGTAAATTGATCGATAGTCGACCGACGGCATCTATCGATAGTAGAATCGATCGAAAGTCATTGGTCATAGGCATTTGTCGATCGGTCAATTTTAAAGATCGAATCAATACTGATCGCTTACGACAAAAGACCCGGTTCTTTTGACCCGATAAATTATTGAATAATGCCGTCGATCCATGCATGCATCGATTGGTGTAGTAAGCAAGTACTGGCCTATAATGTCTCACTGCTGGGCATAGACCTTTCATCTCACCGAATATATCAGCACATTGAGTATGTGCAGTAATACTCTAAAATGGTCTAAAGATGTATACATACCTGAGTAGGCTGCCTCATCCAAAGCCACTGTCCTCTGAACTGCGAGATATCCGGCACCACACACAGCATGGACTCTGCACACCGGTACATAGTCTCTGCCTCCACATCGCCGAACCAAACTTGTAGAGAAGGCGTGAAGTTATCGCCAGCCAACTCGAGCATCGCCACGTCACCGCCACCGTTCAAGTTAAGGGAGTGCACTAACGGCACGGGTGTTACTGGTGATCTGGTGGAAAGAGATAATAGATAATGCTATAGTAAAAATGTTTAAATATTATTAGTCAGGTAGACCATTCTAAATATAGTCATTACATACAAGACAATCTTCAAATCTGACTGGTTGTTAAAGAGATTACCGCAATCAAACAGACATATGTACAAACTCTTTAGTTTTATTATATTAGTTTAGCATAGATATAAAAAAAATTACTAGTAGTTACAAAATATTATAGACAAAAACTAACTTTTGGAAATAGATTAATTTTGGACCCCATGCCTTGTATAAACCTCTTGTTACGTAGGTTATTTGTGATCAAATTCGTTAGTAGCTATAAAAGTTGCTAAATATAATAATACAATCGCAAAACATCTAGAAAATTAACAAGTATCGATGATCGGCTAACTGGAACAGCTAAAAGAGTAGCTTCAACGAGCCCGACGGCATGTGAGAGCGCTTACTGTGATTGCGGGACCGATCCCCGGAGTCAACAATATGTGCAGATATAGTTGTTGGTGACGACGTCTGGGTGACAATTATATATTCTTATAACATATTTGTGAATGTATTTGTAGTAATATCAGTTATTTTGATTCCATAATACAAAGCCTTTAGGTCTAATTAGCCGTGTGTGAATTGGTCCAGGTTATGAGTCTGCAATGTCCCACAGTTGAGCAAAGGCCAGTCCATGCATATTTTTTTTATTATTAAATGCAATGTGACTAAATAGCGAAAGCTAATATTTTTACCCAATATTAGCCTGGCTGGATAGCAGCTACAGAACCCACTAACATAATTGGCCCTTATCTAATCTATTCCCAATATTTGTTATACGCTTCCTGAATCAAAACCACTGCGGTTAAGCGGTTTTGCTTCCGATGTGATACGTGGTGTGATTGTGTGTGTCCGGCGTCACCCACGATAGACAGTAAATTAGGCTGGGAAACGTTGTGACGTCAGCTGATAATGGTGTGCCTATTGTAACTAACCAGAGCTGGGGGGTTGACAAGCGGATTTGAGAAATGGGTTTGGGTGGATAAGCTATTCTGAGGTAGTTTAAGTTATTTTCATTATTCGAGTTTTCGTATGTCTTTAGACTTTATTTATAGCATCTTAGGTGTGATGAGAATCCGGGCGTAAAACTTGTAATGGGTAAACAGTGATAATGAGTAGTATTGTTGACATGACTAGACGTATAAGCAGTGCTTGAACCTAATAGTGATCTGATCAGTGAGTAAGTTCGAGCAGTTCAGTGGTCAACCTTGGTGTTGGTGTTTTTAGAACCACCTAAAGGTTCCGAAATGGTCTGATTGAAACAATCGAGACCGCCAAATTTACGTGCCCTCTGAAGCATGGTAGCGCTCAGGTAGAAATGCCAGTATCGGCCACCCAACCAAGTAAGACGAGCTACTCGATTAAATGGTAATATATCACAGAAGTTGAAATTGTTCTTCTCGTACTGTTAAACAAGATTTAATTAGAAGTAAAAGATGACTTATTGGAGGCAAAATCTCACCTAACAGGTCCCATGCCTTCATAAAACTGGTACTCGGCCTTATCAGTAGATATGATAGTCCAACATGCTCCATCATTAATCATCTCCTTGTTCGGCTCCTTAGGGCATGGCGTCGCTTGGAACTGTATGATCCTCTCCTGTGACAGACAGAGGTACATGCGCTCTGTGTCCTTCATGTAGAACGCGCATTTGTGCAGTTGAGACACGGGGTCGTCGGCCTCTAGCAGCGCCATTTGTTTGTCTACCTGTTAGGACAAAATGTGATTCGATAAGTAACTTTGATATAATAGCTATATACATATGTAAAGGCAGTTGTTATTGGACATTAAAAGGTCTTGAAGCTTTTTGTACTCTGGGAGCATAAAAATCTTTGTACCTATGCGATTTGTTTGTGTAATGCGTATTAGTTAACAAGTAATAAAACGATTAAAAAAATTACAAATCTGTTCTTCCATTAACTATTTCGAAGAAGAGTCAACGTTATTTTCTTTGTCTATTCATGCAGCAATAATAAATTAGGACTGTATATTTAGTGGCCGACCCGGTGTACTGCTATACCTTCCACCAATCCACCAATCTACCAGAATAGTAATCGGGAAATTTTAATTGAAGAGGGTGGAATTAATCTCAAGTAAGTAGTTATCAGGTACGTAAGATATTTACAATCTACAGCAAATAAGAACTTTGCGCAATATGGAATCTATACTAATCTAAATTAATATAGTAAAGCTGAAGAGTTTGTTTGTTTTAACGCGATAATCTCTGGAACTACCTATCGATTTGAAAAACTAAGCTACATTTTATATCGATGTTCCCACCAAAACGGGTAGGTATAACGCAGGCATAACAGCGGCGCACTGCTAGTGGATTGAAAGGCGAAATAATGCCAAGGATTAAAAGCATTTTGGGTATTTAAAGAATGCATGGCGACGATGTATCCACAAAAATAATATTTTAATACGAGAGCATTTATTGAAAATATCCTAGTTATTGATATATAGACTGAACTCATTAAATTGAGCACAAACTACCATGCCTTTGACTCACACACACACATGCACACACATTTTTACACATATTGAGTAGTAAATGAAATGACTTACAACTTATTATAAGTTAAATTAAAAATATCGTAATTATGGCAATGACGGTGCTTATCAAATTACGAACTTAATAAGATATGCTTGCTGTTTTCTGACGGTATAAATGATTGTGATGATAAGGACATTACAATTTATACAAATTGCATATATTTATTCGCAGTCTAGAAAATTATAAGTAGGTGAATTCTTGTGGAGAACTTGTTTCGAAAAAATACAGTGATAAATTGACTTAGTAATTATGCTTAATTTAATTAAATAAATTGGTTCTAAAATAGAAATTTTACAATACTATAATATTGGTTTTCTGTTATATAAGCTTACAAGGAGATTTTAACAAGAATGTAACAATTTTAATGTAATTGGAGCCCCCTGTCTCCTAAGCTAGGATAAAAGTATATAGATATATGTATATGTAAATCCTCCTCACAGTATGAATGTCTTCAGTGAGATGAGACTTAAGAGCTCTTTGCCCTACAGTGAGATATTACAGGCCAATTAAACTTTTATATAGGTACTGGGAAAAAAATATGGTATTTAAACTTCCATTTATTTAGGTACTTTGTTTGTACATTAAGTTACTTTGATTGTGAGTTAAGTTTTATTTATTTATTCTTACTGAATAAAATATCCAAATATTTATAATCTAACTAGCAAGTAGCAAGGGACAGTTTCACTCACTTTTAATGTCCCTGTAATGCCTGTGGGAATTTTTGGAAAATATTTATCAATGTGCTAGGATAAATCCTAGCTCACAATAAAAACGTGAATGGTTTTCATCCTCCCGTATTTTTGTTCAAATCCTATATAAAATGTAACTATTTATACAAAATAGTTGTTCATGAAGCATTTATGTGATAATAATGACTATCATTGCTGTATGATAAATGATGCAGCATTATGTAGGTCACACACATGTTGGACGCATCCTAACAAAGGATGGGAATGATACAAGTATGTCAACTCGGTCCGTGAGAGTGCGGGACTTGTGTTCCCTTTTATAATCATGTGGGGATAGTATTGTCATTGATGAGATAACAGCTCAATCCATGTCATTATTTTCAAATTCAATATTGATTTATTTGCCATAATAATTTATTTTTCAATAGATAACCATTTAATTTAATGAGTTAATACTCATTGAAGAAAAAATAATTGAAAGAAGTAATCTTCTTTGAAGTTTAATTGTTAGAAAAGGTTAGCAATAGTGGGTGAGTTTACGTAGTTATATTTCTAACAACCATAATTAAGAGATTATGAAATAATTTTGACTGATTTCAATGTGTGTATGTACAATTAATAAAATGCTTACAAAAAAATAACTAAATAAATTTTATGACATTTTTATACCAGCACAAAACTACTATGAACAAATTTATTACTTTGATTATAGTTACAAAATAAAGAAAAATATTGTAGGAGGAGTGAAATAGATAATTTTGAAAGAGCAACTTACTTTTCTAATGATGAGCCTTGGTAGAGCCATCCCCGTGACAGAGCAGACTAGTTTGACAGTAGATCCATAGTGAACATATCCATCTCTCACAGCAAACTCCTCGGATTCACTCTCATTGTCGTCCAGCAGGTGTATTGTGAAAGCTCCCCACTGAGTGGACGATGCATGGAAGTTACCATTCTCTACATGCAGGTATCTAGTTGATACAGTTTGAGATCTCAACCGATTGAACAAGGCCACCTTCGTCCCACTCGCTATACACAAATCAGCATTCTTCAAAGACTGCTTTTTCTTAGAAGGCTTAGAAATTACTTTTATTCTTTTACTATTAAAAATACCTATATCATGTCCATTCCCATAAAACATCTTTACAGACAGCATAAAGTGTTTCCTCTTATCTGAGTCTGATATGTACAATGTTTTAGCAGCGCAGTACTGTTTCCCATTATTCAAGTCTAGCTGCTGCATGTCCTGGTCCGAGTTCCCGATCCCGATGAAGGCACACAGTTGGGCGGCCTGCTCTGTCTCTCCCTCGCGCAGCATGCGCTCGCGCCGCAACCGCCACCCGTCGCCGAATAGGTAAATGCAAGGCGGCGGACAGAAGAATCGCTTTTCGTTACCGTACGACTTCTGGGCGACTTTGGCATGGAGAATGACGACGACCATGTCGGAGCGGTCCCGCAGGTAGCGCTCCATGGCCTCGCGCGTGAGGCGGCGCTCCTCGGGGCGGTAGGCGCCGGCGCCGGGCCCGGCGGCGCTTGCGTAGCGCGGGTACAGCGCCCCGTGCTGCGCTGGCGGCGACGCTCCGCCCGCCGCCAGCCCGCCCGCGCCCGCGCCGTATTGGTGCGGCATGCTCGCCACGGCTCCGACTCACCTCCTCCACGATATCATAATGGAACTCCCGTTCTGTTCCCGCCACGCTGACTACTATCTCCACAGTAGATTTCGCTCGTGATACATTTCACACTTTCCAAATTGCTATATTATGAATGGCGTCCTGTATTGTAGCCCCTTGATAAGCGCGGCTGAATGATGGGGTGCGATAAATAAACGCCGGGCGACGATTATCCCCCCGATCGATATAGACCTATGTTATTCACGATTAGTAAATTAATAACTATGGGAACCAGAACACATTTCATTCAAAAACACCTGTTCATCCAGTTATTTCAGATCGCCATATTTCTGTATAAAATATTTTCTACTAGAGTAGGTTTATTGTTACTTTCTCTGTAAACTATAACATTTTTTTATACAGTTTTTGTATTTTATATTACAGAAATGTTGATAAAACTTCTGTTTACTTCAGTAAATACGACAACGCCAGATAAACTAGCTGTCAAAATTTGACCATAGACACAAACAGCCGGATCAAGCAAGCGTGCTGCGCGCGATTCAGCGTGACCGTTTTTGGTATTTTTGGTACTAAATTGGTATATTTGAGGCTCCGAAGAATGACTACAGTATATTTTTAGTATATTACTGAATATCAGTATAATATTGGTACAATTTCAACTTTTATGGTATTTTTTTGGTATATATACCTGGCAGCCCTGTAATAGACCGTAAAACATACAAAAGAAGTATGACCAAGATGTTCAAAATTTGATGTGTGGTACTAGTACCGGTACAGTCCGTACAGTTAATTGTGAACAATTTTGGAGCAAAGTTAGTAATATTGTTAGCAGCCAAAAATTGCCTAAATATAAAAATTTGACCAGTTTTGTAAAATGTTTAATGTGTTTGCCTATATCTAATGCTCAGTGTGAACGGATTTTTTCCCAAGTTAATATGATCAAAACTAAATACAGAAACAGGTTTACATCAAATCATATTTCTTCAATCTTACATGTAAAACAAGGTTTGACTGACGGTTGTACTTCATTTGTTCCGACGACCGACATGATCAAAATAAATAAATTTAGTAATAATGATTATACTATGGATTTAGAATAAACAATTTTGATTAAAAATTAAGTGTTTTATTTGCAATATTTCCATAATAATGAAGCAAACATTTTGGTAGTATTTTGGTATAATTGAGTGTTCTATTTAGTATTTTTTAGTAGATTTCAAAGATTCCGTTGGTAGGTTTATAAAATTAGAAACGGTCACACTGGCGCGATTTGACAATTAGTTCGAATAAAATCGAGACGAGTGCGAGTGATGCGAATTGCCAGACATCGCCCGAGCCAGCCAGCAGCGCCGGTCAACAAACAACTTGGCTGCGAACCGCGACTCGACTGAACTGACAGCAGCGAAACGAAATGCTATCGGATGTGGGGTTACGCATGGGGCGTGGGAAAATATAGTGTGGGAAAGAGTGGGCGGCGCGTTTGCGGTGCGGCGCGCGTAGTAAAACATTGATATGTTGTAGTGAAACGAACACATATTTACTGACGGAGTGCGATGCGCCAGTAGCAAACGATCTAGACAGATATTTCGTTGTTTACTAGTGTGTGTAATAAATAATCGAGTTCACGGAGCGAAAAGGTTGCGATGTGTGAGGAAGAGGCCGACGATTGACCGGTGATCTCGTGGGAAACGACCTTTGTTATGTACTTTAAATATGGACATTAATGTAAACAAAAAATCTGTTCTGGAATTTAATCGCATGCGATGGGAGTCACTGGACTGTGGAGGCTTATTGAGCCGGCCGGCAAACCAGTGCCGGTCGAAACTTTAGAGAATAAAGTCCTTGCAGTAGGTGAGACTGATTAACATAACAAAACAAGCTAAGAGCTTAGTTGGGTCTAACTTACCGTGTGTGAATTTGTCCTGGAGTATATTATTATTATTAAAACAAATTGATTCCGCATGAATGACATTTTACAGCTGATCTAAGTACAATGTTATTGTTTACATTTCATTAATTTTCAGATATTTCAATATGGTTGCATCAGATGGTGAAAGGGTATCAAGATGCAAAAGGAGCCCCTATTGCCAATGCCCACTTGATGGGTTTATTCCAACGTCTTTGCAAATTATTGTATTTTAGAATAAAACCTGTTTTTGTCTTTGATGGAGCGTTTCCTGATTTGAAAAGAGAAACAATTGTAAGTTTCTTGTAGATGATGGTAGACAATTGAATTCTATCTGTATTAATTAATTAACTAGACTGGTTATTGACTGATTATAGGCTAAAAGGCAAGATAATAAGTCTAAATACAATTCTGAGTCGGAGAGATTGAAGCGAGAACTTGCCTTGTTGCTGACCAAGAAGACCACAATAAGTGGACTATTGGGTAAAGACATATCTCCGAAGAAGTATGGCAAACCAGCTGATGATGATGATTTATTCAAGTTGCCAGCGTTACCACAGAGAGAGGAATCGGAGTCCGAGTGAGTGGTTTATTGTATCTATCTAATTATATATTTTGATTTTTCATTCAACACCAGGAAGTTTAAAGGCTAGAAAATAGGACCTAAACACTCTGTAACATAACATTAACCAGGATTTTACATATAAAAGAAAATAAAATAATTGAAAACTCGGAAAATCCGTTATTTTCTTCTTCTAAGAAATAAAGACCTAGAAATACATACTTCACATAAGTAGTTAAAACATTTTAGAAACAACAATTTTCCTTTTTGAGTTTGTAAATAAAACCAATGCTTACACTAAATAATCCTCCTTCTGAAGCCACTGAGGTATATTATTGTTTAAGTAAGCACCAATTTAAAAATAATATCAACCTAGCCTAACATTCCCACACTGTTTAAATACTATGTAGATAAGTTTAGAAAACAAAAATATCATGTTGTACTTTGTTTTGTGAACTGCTCTGATTACAATAATCATTATTTTGAATGACTCCAAACTTATGGGAAAAAAATGTACCTACTTGCATACAGTTTGAAAATGAAAATGTACTTGCATTGTCAGGTGCAGTGGCCATTATCCTCCTCACTGTACTTTTTCAGTGAGATTCTGCCATTATTGAGACATAGGAACAAAGTTTAGAAGAATCTAAAAAAAACATATGAAGTATATGTTATACTGTACCCTGTCGTACAATCCCTTTATATCAAGACAAACTGTAAAATGAACGAGAAAAGTGTCTCAAACATCACCAACAACTACATGTTCTTACAACTGAACATTCACATTAAAAATACCTATTGAAATTGCTAGTCTTTGCTTCATGAAATTGCTGTAGCATGCTAACATTATGTACAATGCCTTATACCTTCACAGATCAGAAGAAGAAACAAGTTCAAGCAGTTCCACTGTAGATCTTCATTCAGTGGATATGGAGTCGGAGAAGTTCAAGAGTTTACCAACCAAAGAGAAGTATGATCTGCTCATCGAGCTAAAGGAAACCAGAAAGATGAATTCTTGGGGCAGACTGCATGAGCTGCCTAAGAAAAGTGATAATTTTTCTGATTTTCAAGTGAGTTTTTTTCTTATGTATATTCAGGGGAAAAATCTATTCTCTAGAAGACTTTTCATTATGTAACAAGAGTTTCGGAAATATTTATTGAGTTACCTTGTATTAAAAGAGAATATAAATCAGTCTAATCTTCAGTTATTAGGTTCAAAGTTTGTAAATTCCTAGTAACTACTACTGTACTATCTATATCCAATCTTTACAGTTGCAAAGACTCCTAAAACGTAGAAAAGTACAAGAATGCCTCGAAGAGACCGAAAAGGAGATGGGTGATGGCGGCATGTCTTTAAATGAGCTAGAATCATTACTAAACGACGAGGGTATTGATACTAAAATAGAAACCTTACCTTCAAGACGTATCGCTTCTGATAATAGAACTAGATTTCTACTTATTAATGATGTTAAACAAGCATTAGCTGAAGCTAAGAAGAAAGAGGCTGAAGCGAAACAAAGCACAAGCAAAGAAACTAGTATAGAACCAGTAGATACAGTTAGGAAAGATGAATTAGAAGAAGACTTAGAAAAAGCAATGAAAATGTCATTAGAATGTGTCAACGAAGCTGATATTAGCGCTGGTACTTCTAAAACAGACGATTCTTGGACTTCCTACGCCAGTGATATAGAATATTCCTCTGATTCAGAAGATGAAGATGGCTATCAGCCTCCCGACATGTCTACAGCCAGAGCCTACATCATGCAATACAGTGACTTCACTAACAAAGCAATAGATAATATTGTTTCCACTAAAACTAAAGGCAAAGCTAAAGCCAAACCGAAAATAAACCAAATTTTAGAAGAAATTAATAAAGAAAGGTCTGTGATTCTTGATAAGTTAGAATTATCTAGTGATGAAGAAATGGATGATAAAATCCTTGTGAAAGCCTACTCCAGTGACGTAATCAAATCTTCGGAAGAACAAGATGATGACGTCATTGAATTAGATACAACTATAGATTCAATTCCATCGGATGGCGATATTGTGGCTACTCAAGCTTCTGTTATTTGTGTAGAAAACCAAGTTGAAGAGGTAACTCTCGATAGCAGCTTAGAGGAAAGCTCTAAAAGCAATGACGCTGATCTTGAAACAAATAAAAATATCCCTGAACATACTAAAAATTGCCCTGTAAATATTGTCAGTAAAAATAGTCCTCTTAGTAATGCAGATAGTTCTAAAAGTAATGAAAATGTGACAAATTTAATTGAAGATAGTTCAGAAACTGATGTAAAACCACAGTTGGTAGAAAACACAGATTCGGATTCCAGTGATGATGATTTTGAGGATGTTCCTGAAGTGGAACAAAATAAAACAGTGGTTCAACTAACCTTAAACATGAATGGAGCACCTGATGATGATATATTTGCTGATGTTTTCGAAAATGATGTTATAACTAAGAGCGTGTTAGATGAATCATCTAGAGATATTAAATTTAATAATTATGTTATATCGTCTTATGAATGTGTTACAAACTCTGAAGGAATCTCTGAAGCAGATCATATCGAAAATGAAATGGATGACGATGAACTTCAAAGAGCTATCCAAATGTCTTTGGAATGTGAAGCTAAAGCTGAAAGTCCAACTATTTCAACAAAAACTCCCGAAACGGTAGAAACAATAACCCCTAAAGATAAAACACCAGTTGAAAATGTTCCAAAAGAAACAGTGACTCAAAAACCACCAGAAAAGCCAATCTCAAAAACTTTATTGAGCTTACAAGAGATAGAAAAATCTCAGCTGTTACGCAAACAATCACAGAATACAGACGAAAGCAAACAAACAAAGCAGCAAAAGAAAATAGTATCGGAACCTATTTCAATAGAAAAATTAAACAATATGGTTGAAGAAATCAGTACTGCAGAAGAAGGATTAATGCAAGAAAAGGGTAGACTAGATCGAGTCGGTAGGAATATTACAGAACAAATGACTAAAGAGGCTCAAGAACTATTACAACTCTTTGGGATTCCATACATAGTGGCTCCAATGGAAGCTGAAGCTCAGTGTGCGTTTCTGGAAAGCGTGAAACTCACAGACGGTACAATCACAGACGATAGCGATATATGGCTATTCGGCGGAAAAACAGTTTACAAGAATTTCTTTAACCAGAAAAAACATGTGCTGCAGTTTTTGTCTGAGAGAATTGAGAGGTCTTTTAGTAAGTATTGAACAGATTTATAATTAATTAGTCAATTCCAAATTAAAAAGTAATATTGGGATATTACTTTCAGATTTAAACAGAGAACAGTTAATACTGCTTGCCCTGCTCGTCGGAAGCGACTATACTGTGGGAGTCAGTGGCGTAGGGCCCGTAACTGCCCTCGAAATACTGGCATCATTTCCCTTTAATAAGAAAAAACTTCAAACTGAAACCACTAAACATGACCAGTACTTGCAAATCGTAACTGGACTTCAGGAGTTCAAGAGATGGGTTAAAGCAGGAAAGAGGACCGATAACACATCTTTGAAGAAGAAACTTAGGAATGTGGATGTTAATGATGACTTTCCTAGCGTTCGGGTGAGATTTTACTTTCTGATAATGTTTATAATAATTATCTCCAATTACCTAGTTTCATTTAAGTATACGCTTTATCGTTTAGAAAATAACCAAGTGTTTTGCTCATTCTCAGGTTGTCCAAGCATACCTAGAACCCAACATAGAAAAAAGCGAGGATAAATTCTCATGGGGAGAAATAGACGTCAACATACTTAGAGAGTACACTAGAAAGAAATTCGGCTGGTCGCAAAATAAACTGGATGAAATAATCAAACCGGTTTTGAAAAGATTAGCAGAAAGTAAGAATCAGAAAAGCATAGCCGACTACTTCAAAAAGAAAGTTGATTTCCAATGTTTGGAAGAGCTGATGAGTAAAAGAGTAAAGGCTGCTGTACAGAAAATGGGGCCAGGTACGTCTGCCGAAGACCAAGAACTACAAACAATAGGTACTAATGAAGAAGTGGCAACCAAACCGCAAAGGAAAAGGAAAGTTAAAGAGAAGGGCATAAGAGCCGAAATTGCGGGACCATCGAAAAGTAAGCAAAAGAAGACAGAGGATATACTTAAAGACCAGACAGTTAAAGTAGTGTCTGTCATTGATAAAGACGGCAAATCCGACATAGATATAAAAATCCGTAAAACCGATCGATTCCAAGAGATAATTCCGCAACGAGAAAAAGATAAACAAAGTTTACTCCAGAACAAAATGAAGGCTATTGAGTTGTTCCGTAAAACTAATATTGATAAGAAAAAGAAAGTAGTTAAAAGGAAAGCGATAGTGCCTAAGGCAGACGCTGAACTGTCTGAGAGTAGTGATAGCGATTGAAACAAAAAAAGAAAGATTTATGTATGCAAGTTTTCATAAATTAACCTGTGTTTAATTGGATGTATAGAGTGAGTGTTATGTTACACAACATACATACACGTCACATTTTTCGGTCATAGGCGGAGGTGACGTCAGAAGTGTGACAATGCTACGCCTTTGCACTAGGTTAGGCAAAATTAATCGCAGTTTTTACCAATAATGTTAATTAAAAGTACGTTAATGCTCTAAAGAAAATATTAAAAAGTGTAATTACTAACACTTACAATGTACTTAATAAGCGTTAAGTACAGTTCCCACCGTTCGGGCGACACGGGCGCAGCGCGTCGCGTCGAAGTCGATGCGTGATCACATACACATACGCGCGCATTCCTAGCAGCGTAAATTCCATGCAAATATGAACCTTAATATTCTTATTGATGTCTTAATTTACACTGCCGTTCGCGTCCGGTCGGACCGGTCCGGTCGGACTCGTGCATGAGTTTTCCCAGTAGTGGGAATACAAGGAAATACTTCCTTCTATCGTGTAGTAATAAACTAACTGTTGTAAAAATAGTCCTTTTTTATGTTTTTATTAAATAAAAAACGAATATAAAATAGTCAATTTATTGTTTACTTTTAACTGTTTTAAACTAAATCATAGTATTACAAATATTATTACGATATAAAAATAAACATACACAAGAAATAATTTTGCACACAGTTAACTATAAAATATATTTTAAATAAAAAATCTACTGAATAAGCTGTAATCATGGTTAGTATGAATATAATGCTTAATGAGTTACACAACGTAAGAATCCTTTTAGATTACTAAAATTATACGCTATTGTACTAAATACAACTGTAAAATTTTACAAAGCGGTACGGTTCCAATGTTGGTTAATCCAAAAATGCATATATCACATAATGTAATAAAAAATGTCCACCATACATTCATCTAGTTCCATCAAATTGGATTTAAGTACTATTGCTAGCATAATTGATTCAATCCAAACGGTGCAGTGATTTACAATGAATATTATACAATAAATAAATGATTAATTCTTCTCGCTCCAGACTTATTTACACTAACGACTATAGATTAAAATTTATATTCGCGACCAAAATAGACGAACATCGGATGATAAGATGCGATGTGGTCGTCTAGTTTAGTCGGGGGCTCGGTTACATTGACAATACTAGCCGATAACTCTTAAATAACCATCGGAGTACCGCACAATGTAAACGAGACACATACTCAAAGTAATTCTGAGACCAATAGTGATCAAATTTATACAATCATACATGCAGCTGTCCCTGCATACGGTCCGTACCGACAGATAACATAACCTATTCTATCTAACAAAACGGATGACTGTTACACAACTCACATACAAGTGGATGCATACATTTGAATCAGTCACTCATCAGTCAAACACGACAGAATAGACACAACCCGCCTAAAGCCCATCTCTTTTTAATCTACTTTGACGACGCTGTATATTTTCCGGACAAACCAGAAGCAGGCCATGAAGCCTATTGTTCCCGTGAGGAGGAAGAATAGGAATACCATGATGAAGGTGTAGCCGAAGTAGAGGAACGTGGATGCGGCGTCTTCGATGTTGAGCTTGGTAACGAAGTAGTGGCAGCAGTAGACGAACAGGTAGCCGGCGGTGGAGCCGGCGGAGAGGAAGGCGCGCCACCACCAGTGGTAGTCCTCCGCGCACAGGTGGAAGTAGCACAGCAGGATCGTGGTCTCCGAGCACGTGATCACCAGGATCACGAACACCAGGAACAGGAAGCCGAACATGTAGTACATCTGGAACGGTTCGCAGTAGCCTTTACTTAATATGACTCGTGTACCGAGATATAAAAAAAGAAGCTTTGGACAGGAAATGGAAATCCCTGCACCATATTGACGAGAGCCAACTTCTTTAAAGGTAATAAGAACGTAAAAATGCAGAAGAGAAACTAGGAAGTGGATCGTTAAATTACAATGTTTGGTTATAGGCAGACTGACACCTACATACAGGTGCAGGGCTAAGGGCATGCCAAAGACAAAGGTTTTGATCTTCTCTAAAAGACATGTCGTCTCTCAATTTTAATATGAAGAGAATAGATAAAAGATAGAAGAGATATTATCTTAGCCTTAGCGGACAAGTGAAACTTGTATAAAATAAGTTTACCTGACTGGACCACAGCGAGTTGAGTATGAAGAAGAGCTGGATGAAGATGCAGCCGAAGGGCAGCACGCCGCCCATGATGACGCCGGGCACGGGCTGCGTGTACAGCGACTGCTCCGGGATCTGCCGCGGGATCTGGTTCGTGCGCACCGGGTGGTCCAGGATCTGCCGACACGCGGGTTTGTAACATTAAGAAGATGGAAATTGTGATGTACGGTGAGCAAAGATGAAACACAGAGAGACTTTCGTAAATCTACGTTATCTACTACGTCCGTTATTGTTTTTACTACAGACGCAATTTTATCTTATAAAGACCATTGGTAGGGTAATCAAATGTCAGTCATGCCCCATCTATGGTTTTGGCAATCGATTTGTAATCACCTATAGGTTTATTTTTTATTTTTAAAGCTTTTATAGGCCACGCCTACTATATTCCAATTTCGACTCATAGGCGCCCTGTAGTAAGTATAATAACTAAGCACATACCCGCTTCCTAAAGCCGAAGTAAGCCCCGATGAAGGTGAGCGGCACGGAGACTCCGAACCAGAGCGCCAGCAGCGCCACCAGCGTGGAGAACGGCACCGCCGCCGACGAGCCCTTGCCCCACAGCACCAGGTTCATTATGAAGAACAGCGAGAACACCACTCTGAACAAAAGTAGAAGAGTCCAAAGTCAGACAGCTATTCATAGCTAGAGCTATCTATAGTATAACTAAATGAGAGATAATTTCAAGGGGGTCATTCATTATCTATCCAGGTGCACAAATTTTTAGTGATTAATTCAAGTTATATATAAATACGAGAGTTATGTTATAAGATGATAAGGGCACTATCAGACACTTATACAAGGGCTTTTAACGACCTGTCCCAATAATTTATCTCTATCGGCATTCTGCGACGTCAGTAGAACAAATTGTGATTGATTCGGTTTTTTTTTCGGCCATTTCCCACTAATTTACATAAAAATTAATATAGGTTATTGTAATCGGCCTCAACCTTCGTGCTCAAAAACTTAACTTACCCAGGACACACCATAGACGTCAACAATATATTGCTCTTCCATCGTCGTCCGCCGAAGCTCTTGTATATCCTGGCGCTAACATATCCAGCGACTGCCCCGAGCAACACCCAAGCGACTAGAGCACAAGTCATGAGCGCGCCGCGGTTGGCCGGAGACAGGAACCCGAGGCAAGCAAACGCTAGTGTCACTAGTGTCATACCGAATACCTAGAAGGAAAATAATCATAATCAGCCTTATTACAAAAAACTAAATATACCTTGGTTTAAACCTGTACTATCAAGTCCAGGCTTATCTGCAGAACCATGGTCTAAATTTGTTCGTATTACAAAACTTTATAAAACCGTGGTCTTCTTAGTACCGTCATTTGAACCATTGTTTAGCTAACAACCACAGATTAATACAAGTATCATTCTTCATCATGATGTCATTCTATTGCAACGTTCCGTATCCCCAGAAAACAAAAAGTTTTGATAATACGCTAATGATTATGGAGTGTTATAAATATTGAGACCTGCGTATTTTACATGGACATAAACATTATTTAGTTATTTCGTCGATTACAGTTTTGTTTAGGTTTAAAAGCATATTTCTTAATGTCGTATCATTTCTCAAAATATATCTAAGTACGTGTATCGAAACGTTACATTTTCGCGCGCGTTATTTGAAACCATAGTAACACAAAACCATTGCTAGGTAAACAAAGCACAAAAGTCATAAAATTGCCTAGCTCTTCGTTTTATTAATTGTTTAATTGGTACTTGGTTTATTAATTTGAATAATTTGTGATGGACCAACAAAAAAGAAAACGATCTGAGAATTGGAGTGCCGAGGAAAGTGGAGCACCAGTTTAATATTAGAATTGCCGAATTAAAAATTAAAAAACTAGAACTAGAAATAAAATTATTACAAAAAAAGGATTTAGATTAATTTATTAGAATAATTTAATATTACATTTTTAAATTTAAGGTTTAAAATATATTATTTTAATTAAAAGTGTCTTTCAATGAATTGCCGTCTGAATGAATCTTCTTATATTTCCACGTACATTGTTTTCCACTGGTAAAACTACTGCTGCAGGTGTTTGTGTGTTGGCTTCATTGTTAACAAACCCACTATGAAACACACTTTCCTTCATATCTATGGCAATATTGTGCAATACAGCACATTCTACAATTGTTGTTTTTGCAGTTTCAATGTAGCAGTAAAGGCCTCTTAATAAACAGCGGAACTTCTGCTTCCACAGCCCAAACCATCTTTCCACTGTATTTTCTGGTGCTAATGTGAGCATTGTTGTACCGCTCCTCTTGAGGTGTTGCAGTATGTAGTAATGAAGCCCAGCTTCGTAATGCGCAACACACTTGTATTTCGGGAGACACAGGGCATCCTCGAGCATCTCTAGTTAAATCTTCTCTTACTAAGTCCACTATTTTCATTGCATAACGTTTATTAAACCTATACTTTTGCCTGAAATCTTCACCGGATAATTTGATGATGGGATTGACTCAAACACGATTTCTGTTGTGTCGGCGTGGCACTTCCAACAACTCAGCAGCTTCAATATCCTCAATATCAATTAAATCGATCATGTTAATATCCATTTTCAAGTTAAAACAACACAACACAATGAAAAAGATGATTTGATTTACAATGCGATTAAAATAAGAATAGGACCGGCCTAGCGCCATGTTGTGACGTCACAACGGGAACTTGGTATAGTATAATGTGCAAAAAAAGCAATGTTAAAAAATATTGCAAAATTGAAAAATTAAATTCGTTCAATTTGCTATCTAAAAATCGGGAGATTTTTATTCGGAATAAAACAAGAGTATTTTATGTTAATAATATATTCATTTATTCAAGATCTTTTAGTTTTGCCGTATGAAGAATATTATTTTCCATGTTTATTTATGAATATTATTTTACATTAGATGATAATTCAAAAATCGGGAAAAACCTCATAAATATATAAATTTTATAAAATGAACGATTTTTAGTCATTCATTTAAAAATAATCTATTTTTTTTAAGTTTGTTCAGCTGACCGTACTTATATGAGTGAAGTTAGCCGAGAGCCCGTCCTATTCTTATTTTAATCGCATTGTATACTAAAAGAGAAACTTTGACAACACCTTTGACAATTTTGACATAGGTATCCGATTTAGACCATCGCTAAACTAGGGGTCGCCGAGGTTTAGCGTTAAACCATAATTTAGTCAATGGTTTATCGCAAAACCATGATTTGTAATACCATTTTTGTTTAGACCATGGTTTAAAGAAGTTTAAACCAGGGTTTTTAGATAAACCGCTTTTTGTAATAAGGCTGAATAAGTCCTAGGAAAACGAAAAATTTAACTTTTATATTATTACAACCGGAAGGACGTACGGTTCAGTATTACCCTGAAATGTCCCAATGCTGGGCTGTCCCATCGAAGATATCTGTACAGTGAGGAGGAGTTTGGTATATTTCCTCCTAAATGATCGCAAAATGATTTAAAATAATATTTACCTGAGCGCCGGACCCCAAGAACACAGCCAACAACATGCCTCGTCGCGGCGGGCGAAAAACATCTCCATGCACGAGCTTCCATCCAAATTCCTCCTGCAAAATCAATAGAGAAACAGTAAATACCAGAAGATTCCATTTAAAATTCCATTATAGGATGACAGACATAAACAATGTACTGATTGAATGCTAGAAATGGGACATAACATATTTTTGAAATTAAAATTAATTATTCTTCTACCTTTTCGTACCATCATTAAAAGTATTGTGCAAAATTGAACATTAGATGCTAGTAAAATTAATTTATATGGTCAGTACCGAACCATGAAACTCCGGAACGGAAATCTGCGCTTTTATCTTCTCGTCTATGTATTTTCGATTTCGATTTTCTCGATTTGAAATGATTCCTATTAAATGATTATCCTCATGCTTTCAAAAAAACTCAACCTTGAACTATATTCCAATTGCCGTCACATTAAATAGTTGATAATTCATACATACATTCAAATTAAAGAAAAAAACAATGTTGATATGAACGTAATTATAATTAACGAACATACTTACGTCATTTTAAATTACTGTTATCACAAATCGTTTAATACTCGAGTACTCGATGATAGCATTGGGTATACACTCAGAGTTAGTTGAACTTCTCAACATCATTTGAAGACTAAGAGGACTTTAATGTTTTAAGTATTTGTTTTTCCTTCACTAAGCTTTAGGGTATCGACCCATCAAAAATACGCTAGCCTTGGCATAATCATATTAGACGTCTTAGTATAGAAATGTCCCATAGCGATGGTGGCATGTACCTATCTTATTATATCAAACATAGCATGCTGAAAAAGTACCCTAATATATTATGCATTACCCTCAAAATTGACTAAACGTCACCAATAAATAACATAAAATAGTTATATCTTCATACCTGAGCATCTTCCCCGCACTCCATCTGGTTGTATCTAGCGATATCTTTGTGCAGGGTCCTCAATAGTATCATAGCGACCATTCCACTCAAAAATAGTACTATAACCAAGGAGTTTAGTATAGAGAACCATTGTATGTTCGTCTGCGGCATCGACTCTAAGATGTAATCCCATCTGGACGACCATTTGATGGTATTGTTCTTGATAAAGGTTACTCTGTATGAATAGGTCACTTGGAACGTCCGATCATTGTCAAGATTGGTCGGCACTTCAAGAGGGTTGTTCCGAGCATCGCAATTCAAGTTCTCTGGACCTGGGTGGTTTATACTGGCTGGTTTTATCTGGAAAAGAAACATAAATAAGCCCTAATAAGTTATATTGGATAATAAATATAAATATGTAACTCAACTAGGTGTTAAATAATTGAGGTGAAAAGTTTACTTGTTTGAACGCGATAAACTCTGGAACGAATTCGGAATTGGATTTGAGAATATATAATTGTGTAAATGAAACAGGAAGGTAATTCTTATGAACACAGGTACAATGCAGGTTAAGCCGCGAGGCGCTGCTAGTCGTAAGTAAAAACTTAAAATGGTATTTGAAAAGTTGAAAGATGGGCAAAAAACGTTTACGGAGTATATTTATCGAAGAGATTCTAATTATAAGCCATTGGTAACAAAACTGTTATTGTTTGTGGAATAAAAAAACGGATGCAAAGATTGTTTTTACATTTGTAAAGTAGAAAAAACAACTTTTAATTAAGTACTTATAATATTTTCCAACATCCCCACGTGAACGGGTATACCTGCGGTGTGCTGCTATAACTAATAGTGTATTAATAATATTTGTACATTTATCCACCTCACGTAGTAAACAGATGGTTAAATCCGTCATGCTTATAAGTTTGGTATGTAGATATAAATGGTGAATAGGTGAGTGTGAATAGGTGAGTCATCGCTTTTTGTAAAGAATGATAAATACAGTAAAAAAAAATGATTGAACAATAATCTTGCAACAAAATCTTAGGTTATCTAGGCTATTCTAGGTCTATTTAGGGGAACCATAATCGGTGTAAAGTCGCATTAACTATTTTAGAATAATATATGAAGTACAGATTGTTTTATGTTAACATGTATAAAAAGGGGAAATGTGGATGAAGAGTTATATATGAAAAACTAGCCGCGTCTAGCGGTGTTACCCGCGTTGTACCCGTTCCTGCGGGAATTTCGGGATAAATGTATCCCGTGTGCTATTCTGAAGTATAACCTATATTACTGTAAAGTTTCATCCAATTCGTCCAGTAGTTTTTTCGTGTAAGAGTTACAAACTCTCATCCTCACAAACTTTTACATTTATAATATTAGTTGGATGAGTTAGAAAATATCAACAAAGTAAGGTAAATCGTTATCCCATGTCGAAGGCCTTCAGGCGGTCTAAAAGCTCCCGACACCAGGGTTGACCATTAACCTAAACGAAATGAATGAATAATTCATGAACTCTTTACTGAGTGATAATAATGTTTGCGGACATAGTATTGTTTGTATATCGTCTACTAGCAGCGCCCCGCGGTTTTACCCGCGTTGTGCCCGTTCCCGTGGGAATTTCGGGAATTTTTTTACATAAAAACCTTCCTCTTGAATCACTCTACCTATTACAAAAAACCGCATCAAAATCCGTTGCGTAATTTTAAAGATTTAAGCATACAGACAAACAGACAAAAATAGCGACTTTGTTTTATACTAGGTATGTAGTGATAATATCTTAATCCACATTTTTGGACATTGGACAAGTTACAAATATCAGATACGTAAGTAATTACTATTTAGATTAAAGTTGTAATATTCCGGTTAATCTATAGAGCATCTACAGAATAAAAACAAAATCAATGTATCATCAAATTGCTTTATCAGTGTAGCTAATTTTTAAAGTATAATTAGTAGATTAGTATTGGTTTACGGCATCATGCATGTTAAATCGGTTGTCAAGGAAATTAAAGGGCTAACATGTATGTACTGTTAGCCCAAAAAATTATGAATGTATGAATACCCTAAGATATGAGTGTCATTCATTCATTATGAATAGGCTCAGTAAGCTACACCCAAACCAACCCTGGTGTCATGAGTTTTTAGACCGCCTAAAGGCCTCCGACGCGGTCTAAAGATTTTAGGGTAAACCAACGTGAAACTTGATACTGTACAGTACAACTGTATCAAATTTCACATTGGTTTAGCATTAAAAATAACCGATTAGTATGAGTTGTTACACTACTAATTACATGGTATAACTGTTTGACCGATTAGTAAGAAGTAGTAGTTAGTAAGTAAGAAGTACTTGGACTAACCCAAAATAATAAACTTCATCTCTATCCACACTAACTTGCATATTTAAAATATTAAGTAGTATTTCATAATCCTAACTAATATTATAAATGCGAAAGTAACTCTGTCTGTCTGTCTGTTAAGCTTTCACACCAAAACTACTGAACCGATCTGAATGAAATTTGGTACACAGTTAGTCCAGAGCTTGAGAAAGGACATAGGCTACGTTTTTTCGCAAAATTCCTGCGGGAACGAGTACAACGCGGGTGAAACCGTGGGGCAGTGCTAGTACATATACTTATTGTTACTTTAATGTTTAATAATAGATATCATATCAATTATATCAGATGATCTATACTAGGAACATTAAGATTATTAAGAAAATACTTTGACACCAATATTTTAATGTCTTCAGAGTAGTTTTGCATGTTTTTAAAATAATTATCAGTTTGTACTTTATCAATTTGACATATGGAAGACAAGTCAAAGTTATTACTTATACAAAAAGCAGTTAACACAAAAAACATATTATTTTGCATCAGATAATATCTGTAAGGAATATTTTGAATATATTTCTTTATAATACTACTTTAATCATAATGATAAAATGCTATTAAATGGTGTTATATGGTATGCCAATTTATGTGCCATTATTTTTTACATATTAGCACATACATGTTTTCATAATATACATAATATGTAAAGTGCAAATAAAAGCCTTTTATTAAGACGTTTATTTTAGGGCAATGGCTAAGAATTCCGTAATTTATATTTAAATGAGAAGAATATGGGTAAAAAAGGGATTTTGTATTCCACAAATTATAACCACATTTTACATGTGTTGTACACATTCCTATGTCAACTTTAATGTTAACCTATCCACTGAATGTGGCTATCCTATCAAACAATTGTTCAATTAAAGATGGTAGTGGTTAGAAAAGCAGGCAACATGTTTTTGCTTGACCCAGGAATTGAACCCGTGACCTTAGTTTTGGCAGGCGACTGCACATACCACTAGACCACTGAGGCAATATAAAATTTAATAAAAATTGGTCAAGCCGTTTCGGAGGAGTATGGTAATTATTACCAATGTGACACAAAAATAAGATTAGTGGTTTGTATATTCACCTTGGCCGATATGATCCTTCCTCCATTTTCACCGAATCCAACTCCCCATTCCTCTTCCAATCCGCTGTGGTACGTTATCTCAATGTCAACATGGTTGAATAGATAGTATGCCCCGACTTGGCTTGGGTTCGCATTCACTATGGGGGTGCAGGTATCCTAGTAAATAAAACATAAATAAGTAAAATAACCCTTTAATTAGTTTTAGGCTTATATAAATATCAAAATATATTAAAATATTGATGTGAACTAAGGATTTCCCAAGTATAACTTAGTGGATTCTGGGCATTACTATTATTACAATGTGGTTTAATAAGTTGAATTAATTTGAACAATAGTTTTCTCTACATATTTATACAAAATACGTTATATTATCTACCGCGACACAGACCTGTTCTATTTAGTATGATGAATATTTTACTAGATTCTGTATTTTAGTATTCATATTACGTGTTATAAAAATGATAACAGCAAAATCCTTATCCAAAACTGTGAATTCTTGAATTTTCTTATAAAATATGAGCATTGGAATGGTACTTAAAATTATATGCATTTATCAAGGTTTGTTTTGCATATCTGTGTATCGCTACTTTAAAATTTATATAATGCACAACGAGCAATGGTTTATAAATTGAAGAAATATCTCAGATTTTCATATGACATGACAGGTATTATACAAGAATTGAATTATTAAAGATTTTCAAGAATTTAAAATGTATCTTACCATGTCCCTCCTCACTTGACAACCCATAGGGAACCCTGTGCTACAGTACATCTTGCCACCTTCATTTACCAAGTAGCACCAAGTCACAGGCATATTATCCATGATCCAGTGATGTTGGTAGAACAACGCCATACCCATTTTCAACAAGTTCAATTTCTTCACCGAATCTGTATCCGATCCTTTATATCTCTTAGTACAAGCTGCTCGGCACTCAACATTTTCAAGGAAATTGATTTTGTAAGGACTTGGCCGTATTCTTTCACCGAACACCACTTGACCCAGGTTTTCAACTGGTGACTGACTTTCGTCTGTTGTACAGAAGTCAAAGTGATGATATTCAAATGGAATAACAGACTCTTCTGTGTTCAATCGGTTCACATACAGTGGGATTACATTCTGGAATCATAACAATAGAGTAAGATATAGTTGTGTCTAATAGCAGTCATTTGTTGTTTTATAACTATTGTGATAGTATCACTCACTATACATCTCGGATGGTAACATACCCGTCTAAAGATGTTATTAGGACAATATTCATAAGGTATTGTACTTTATATACACAATACGCGGCATTTTAGTAAAGATAATAGTAGCAATTGTACTTACACGTTGTTCTAACAGATACAGTAGGTCTCACTCAAGGTTCGGCTTACAAACTATTTATGTAATAATGGGTCAACTTACTTTGCAGGACTTTCCAGTGTCTTCACCGGCTTTACAGTAGTTTACCGGGGCCAAACCCGGCAGATAAAATGCTCGTATAGGAAGTACAAGCAGCAATGCGCAAACCATATACGACGAAATCGACATGACGTACATTTTATGACACTTCCTCGTATTATTAGATTCTACACCAGTTAGAACTAACCAGAATAATTAAAACTACATAATCGAGCACACTTTAGTAATGAAATAAGAGATTCGTAGAAGTTTATTTGGACTTTTTCTAAAAATTAATAAATCGACAGTCGCTGTATGTATGTACTCGAAGAAAACGTCACCACAACCAACCAAAATTCATTGCCACTTTGCCAGATGTAAAAATAAATATGAAGATGGTAAATAAAATGTTACCAATCTAAAAAAATATGTCACCATAATAATACCTTCATGTCTCATTAATAAGAGGAGATTTTAATTTAACCGAATTTTTTAACATATTAAATCCAGGCATAAAGAGGAATATATTGTTGGCCATTTATTGGGTAGAACTCGAACATAGTGATTATATTCTCTTTGGGGTGGAATGGAGTAATAACCAGCAGCTTATTTGTCCAGCTTGTAACAGCTCTCAATGAGGTTAGGGTTGGCGTAGCGCTCGTGGCGTATATGATTAAACCATAGATTTAGAATTTTTTTCGCTACATCTATGGATTAAACGATCATAAATTAAATGCGTGAGGACCTGTGATAGATAGAGTCTTCCTGTCATTAAATGATGTGAAACTCATCTCTTGTAAGTACTTGGATGGGTGGCCGATACTGACATTTATATGAACGGGTGTAAAAATATGGCGATCTGGTCTGGGCGGTATGTTTTGCGACCCATCCTGGTATTCGGCGTTATAAAGATTACTTTTTCTATTTTTACTTTATAGCCTCATATAAGAAAACAGCCTTAAAACATCTAACCGACTCTTCATACTAGTAACTACATTATGAACGATGCTTCGAGTAGATATCTATACTAATATTATAAAGCTGAAGAGTTTGTTTTGTTTGTTTGTTTGTTTGTTTGTTTGTTTGTTTGTTTGTTTAAACGCGCTAATCTCAGAAACTACTGAACCGATTTGAATAATTCTTTTTGTAATGGATAACTACATTCAACGGGAAGGTTATAGGCTATTTTTTTTATCCCGAAATTCCCACGGGAATGGGCACAGCGCGGGTAAAACCGCGGGGCGCCGCTAGTGGAATGATGTTTCGAGTGTTTCCACTTTTTGACGAAATAAAAATAGTGCACAGGTAAATTAAAAGTGAGGACTTTTTGTATAGAATTACTATTATAATTAGGTATATTAATAAAACTCTTAATTCAAACATATCTTAAATGTATTCAGATCTGGGAACATTTAGGATACGATTTAATTAAACACGTGGATACAATAATCAGTCCAAGTCTAACTTGTTGAGAGGCAGCAGACGTCGTCGCACAAGGTTTTTTTCTACATCTACTAAACTTGCAGTGTCTTGTTCTAAGGAGATGCCTCGGGCGAAAGCGGAGATAAGGCCAAGAGATGCTGCGGGCTTGTCAGCCGGCACCATATGGCCGGCTCCGCGGATCATAACTTCTGTGAGATTCGCTGCTACTTTGTAGTATCTGTAAGACGTTAATTTAATTAGCTATGGCGTTACCAGCTGGTATGGTATATGGGGCAAGTTGGTAGGACTATAGGGAGATTGGTAAATGTATGAATTGTAAGTAAATTCAGACATTTACGGATTTTAGGGGACTCGTTGGGACTCTAGAAGTTACCTGTTCTCCCCTCACTCACCTAGTGAATAATGTTAACGTGAGTAGTAATGAAGGAAGTCCATATTAAATAGGTGACCATATTAAATAGGCAATCATGGCTTTTGTCCTCACATTAGATACTTTTAGTTATACCTAGAGAAAAGTAAGGG
The DNA here is from genome assembly GCA_951394245.1 of Cyclophora punctaria. Classification (NCBI taxonomy): domain Eukaryota; kingdom Metazoa; phylum Arthropoda; class Insecta; order Lepidoptera; family Geometridae; genus Cyclophora; species Cyclophora punctaria. Next base: position 9,056,763 of record OX596170.1, on the reverse strand, counting down.
TAAGTACTATTTCTTCTTACCCAGCTAATTGTCCGTCGTGGTACCACGGCTGTCTTACAGCCTTTTTATAATCAGCCGTCCCTGAAAAGTCGAGCGAGTCGTACGTATTGACTGAAGGGTGGTATGCCACGATGATGTCCAAGTGACCGCTGGAAGTTAACGTAACGTTAAATGGTATGTAACAGTAATAGTTAGTGGCCGATTGTGGGTTCGTTTTTAACCACTACTGTGGTTATGGTCTCCGTTGTTTTAATCGATAGACCATGTCGGAGGACTTGAGGCGGTCTAAAAACTCCGATACCAGGGTTGCCACTAACCTAGTCGAACTTATTTACTAACAGTGGTAGTAAGAATACTGTGATGAATTACGAACCACGTTGCTTTAGATCGAGACTGGCAGTTTCGGTACGAAATAGCATAAATCTTGTTCATCTTTCACTACATTCTCTTTCTACTAATATGTATTGGTAGGTGGCCATATTGGAAATTAGATGTCCGGTGGCGGTGATTTGATATTTCGGTGAATTTGTTCGGTAAAATGAACTTAGTTCAAACATGCCCGGCAAAATGAACTTAAGTCAAACCAGACATAGAAACTTCGACATTCTAGTTCTATGTGTCAAACAAATCAGGGTATCTCATCAGTGGAATTATTAAGAAGTGTTATCAGCCGCACAGTCTACAACAAACAGATCAACTTACTTGTACAACATAACTTGGTAGTTCTCCAGCAGTTCTTCGAGCCACATTTTGGCACTGCCCATAAAGTCGGGCACTAGTTTCCTGTACACAACTCCTATTGACGTAAAGTTGGTATTCCCTACGTGCAACGCTCGTCGCACATCAGTTCGTTGGATAAAGTCCATGTACGCTCCGTCCAATTGGATATCGTCTTGTAGGTAGTTGTATAGGTTAGACAGATGGGACTTGGTTAGGAACATTTGTAGCAGATAGTTGTAGTACTGAAAGAAATAAAATGTTGAGTAAGTAAATTGAAGGAAAGTTTACGGTGATGATTATGATCATTGATAACATATATTTATGAGTGCCTCATTCAATATGGAGTGTGTTTGTAAATAGGTACTTTCACTGCATCTACAGTTTGTATTACGTAGATGTATTAGAAATAGATAAGGTGAGACATTTTGGAGGTATCGAGTTCGTATTATATTAATCCATCCGGTTTCATTCACTTGGAAACTATCAATTTCTTACAGCATTTTTGCGGTAACCCCAAAATCCGGTAAGGTTAATAGGCAAGTCTCTTAAAGCTGTCGTCCCATCCATTATCTTCAGACTATTTAAGGTCTATATTCTTAGGTATACATTAAGTATTGTAAGTAATCTAGTAGTGGAGTTTTGACTGCCTAAAGGCCTCCGACATGGTCTATCGATTGAACAATTAAGTATGGTATACTTACGGCATAAGCTTTAAGCATTTCCCCTTCTTTGACAAACTGCTGTACAGCAGTTTCGAGGTGTTTCATCATGTCCGCTACTCCATCATCCACTAAGCCGACTTCCCGCACGAAATGGCTGTATCTTTGTAAGGAACTCGGGTCTGTGAATCCGTTGCCGATGGCTAGACCCTGGAAAAAACATACGGGTTAAGTCTGTTAAGATGTATCTATGATAGATTTAGGTCACAATGAATGATGATAATTTAAAAAGCATACAATTTTGTAGGCTAATTAAACTATAGATATTACTGCATCAAATTCCGTCGGTCAACGAATTGGTATTAGTTGAATTCTGTGCTTTAGTCTACCGTGGTTTGAAAGGCACGTTGAATTGTCGGTTCCGATTGTTTAAATATCAGGGTTGAAAATTGACGTTCGCGAACTAACTTAAATTTAGTAGCTTAGCCTTACTACACCGAAAAATTTGTTTGATCTCCTTATCTCCTTTCTCATTCGAACCGCTATCTCAATGATGAAATGTCTTTTAATGATGCATTCTTACCTGAAGGTTGATAGGTTCGTCCTCGAGTCTGTGCCACAGGATCTGAACTCCTAATGAAGGGATATGTTTCCCGGCATATGACTCTCCAGCTATAACCAACGGGGCTTTGCGTAATTCCGGGAATATCGTCAGAAACTGTTGCAGAGCTGAGTAGAGGTTTTCACCAATCTGGTAAAGAAATATGAATGTTTTGAATTGAGACTAGGTACGTTTACGGATACGCTTTTATTTTAAATTTTCATCTGACCTTTCGGCCCCTTTACAGTCTCTCTCTCTCTCTCTCTCTCTCTTTACAGTCAAAGATGACTGAAGGGGTAATAGGTAGTGTTCGCTTAAACTTATGAAATAAGTAAATAAAAATGTTTGATGAAATAAAAAATTCAATAAAAGATCAAAGTTGTTGTCACATGTTGAGTAGTTAGTGTTTTAGAGCTACCTAGATCGTTCAAGCAAAGTGAGCGCTCGGTAATTTAGTAATTTCAAGTAGCGCGGAGACTAAACAGGTTTCAGTCCAAGTTAGGTTTCACACTGCAGCTATTGGTAGTTCAGGAATAATACTGGGAGTTTTCCAACGTACCGTGGTTTGATTAGTAGCGTAACCGCGGTCGTCGTCAGTGAAACTGAACCCAGTGCCGACGGGGTTGTCTATGAACAGCAGCGAGTGGTTCTTGCCCCAAGAGTACATGATCTCTGTAAATAATATTAAAAAACAATGAAATAGATACTAATATGTTACGAATAAGATAGAGGCTACTTAAGATACTCGTAGATTAAGATAAAGTATTTAACTTTATAATATGGTGAGTTCGATGTTCGATTCGAAGTTACCGGTCCATTTAAAATACCAAATACTATAATGGATTGTCTAGCTTTAAATCTAGCTTTATTCCAGGAATCAAGGGAATAATAACTAAGTCATGCTCCTCTTAAATCATAGATTGTTTTAGGTGAACCCTACTATCACAATAATTAATACTTAATGCTGCTTTTTCAATATAATACTTTCTAGAAAACTCTGCGTACCTTCCAAATTGTTATCTTTAGCCACAAAGAACGGTCCTATCTCAGTGAAGAGTCCGTAAAGCGAGGAAGCTCCAGGACCTCCCTGCAGCCAGATGATCCAGGGGGTATCCTCCACTGATCTGCCAGACACAGGGAAGTACCAGAAGAAAAGGTTGGCATTGTACTCCTTGTTCACCTGAAAGAACAGTTTATATTACGACGTTACATTCACCATAGTAGGCAAGCGTGGTTCTTATGAAGCGAAGCGGGGAGAGATTTCGAGAATAGCAATGCGTTGTTTAAAAATCCCAATGCGCTGTGATTGGTGAATCGGGCTCCGCACCGTTCCGTTTCTCCACTCCTTTCTGCTTCTCCGCTCCGCTTTTATTGTAACGCACTCTAACCCCTGACAAGCCACTGTACTTTGGTGAGATGAGAAGCCTTTGCTTAGTAGTGAGACATTACGTGATAATTTTTTTACTAGGTTTTTGCCACCGCCAGAAATATATTGCATGAATCTTTCCTAGATATTTTACTATGAATTCGCAATGAATTTTCAATGTGGACCCGCGACGAGGGCTGTAATCGTCCAAAGAATATTTTTAAAAAAATGTTAGAGCTTCTTGTAGACTGTTGTTACTATTATTTATATTTGCTATGTAAATATTTCACCAATAGTAGGTATCTATCTAATTTATGCAAATAAACTAAATCAAGAAAACAAAGTTATTAAATTTTTACGATGAGGTGACTGACTTTATAACTGAATCATTCCTATTTTGATAGTACACTTTTTTTTATTATTATTTACGAAATGTTTTTACGTTTTTATAGTGCAAAATGATTCAAACGCAAACGCAAATTCAAACTAAACAAAATTATGTTTCATATCTTTTGGCTCAAGAACAAGAAGGCCGTATACAGTGTCGGATGAAGAATTTTGATCTAAAAAATTATAGGAGAGTTTGAACTACTTAGCTCCGTTACTTCCGAGCTCCACAACCGGGCTTACGGTTCCCATAGTTGATATAGCTTAAATCAATAAAGTAGACTCTTTGGTGGCATCAAAGGTTCACTTACCGTTAGATAGCCGGCATAGCTGTCCATACCAGCAAGCATGAACTCAGGGTCGACGTACGAAGCATTCCTAGCTTCGTCCAACTTCTTTTCTTCGATATAAGGACTCAAGAGCAAGGGTGAGCCGGCATCGAATGTGGTCCTCCCGCGAGGAGGTTTGTACGTCCTCTCCATGAAGGTTAGGATGGGTTCTGGAGCCTCACCCGGCGGAAGGTCGGGCAGGGGAAGGGATTTCTCCCCGCTTAGAGCTGTTGTTAAGCATCTGTATAAATCAAACAAAATGGTTATGTAGGTTGGTGACCAAAGGTAGCACCAAAGCCTGCTGTCGGAACAGTTCCTGATCTAACATCACTACTGGGAACGATAATTGAAATTATTTCTAAAGCACGGTCCTAACTTTGACCATTTACGGTAAAAGAAAATATCGTGGATACTATGTCCTAAGTATATCAATGAAAATTTCAAAAATTTGAATTTAAATACGTATAAAATTCGCTTGCTCAACTTCGGCAATCTATCAATAGTAGGTATTAAGTGAACCGAAAATCACAATTTGTGTTTTTCTTCTGACGAGAACTAAATAATGTAAAAAAATACGGTCGATTTTTCTACGAATATAGTTTAAGCTCATATAAGGAAAAAGGTTCGGTTACCTTATGGGGTAAGACTGAAATTAAATCTCTCTTTTTTCCTCTACCTACAGTATTTATATATTTATTTTCGTCACAGAACAAAAATATTTTTCTTACTAGCAGCGCCCCGCGGTTTTACCCGCGTTGTACCCGTTCCCGTGGGAATTTCGGGATGAAAAATAGCCTATAACCTTCCCGTTGAATGTGGCTATCCATAAAAAAAAGAATTATTCAAATCGGTTCAGTAGTTTCTGAGATTAGCGCGTTTAAACAAACAAACAAACAAACAAACAAACAAAACAAACTCTTCAGCTTTATAATATTAGTATAGATTAAAATGGGATAAAATTGTATTATAGTTTAAAGTTTAGGATTCGTAATATAAATATAATAGGATCCCAACTTATGTTAAATAAATATGTATATCACTGTATTATCAGCAAAATAAGAGCTTAATTTCTGATTCCCAGAGCAAAATTCCAACTCACGTTAGTATCACGAAGTACCAGGAGATCATGTCTGCGCGATGGTGTCGGATCAGCCCCGGACCGCGACTGGAGCCCGCGACCTAGCCCGAGGATCCTTGTATACTCCCCGTGCACTTGCGCCTTGAACTTGGCTTATCTCGATTCTTTATACAGCATGATGTCCAACTGATTTTGAAGTAAACAACAATTTGTTTTGATATTTTACGTTGTAGTTTTTGGTTGGTTGTTGAACTAGGTTTTTAATAACAATGAAGCTTTTAACAATCTTCAGCGTGTAATAAAAAAATTGTATATTTGTAATATTCGGTAGCTCTGAGGTATGCCGCTGTGTATTGGCCGTCTACTTGTAAAAAAGAGTGTTTAATGTTGTGGAGCAGATACATTTTTACAGGTGCTTATTATGTAGTTATTAACGGGGTATTTCTTAATACAACCCACCAGTTTAAGTAGCTTTGTTTGCCATTTGAGAGTTAGAGGCCATCATGAGGCAGCAGGTCAATTGGTTTGACCCTTTCCGACATACGCTATTTTCCGAAGAGCAAAAGAGACAAAACATTTTAACAGTGTTTTTGTTAAAGAGAGTTTAATAAGGCGGCAAATCTTTTAATTGATGGTAGTACTCGTAGGTAAGGATTTTTTAATACCTACCTTACATAGACAGGAATCTATAAGAACTAATACTACCTCAATAATCATAACCATGATCGACCTGTATAAACCCGGCGGACGGGTATGGGGTACCAATGACCTGTTTAGCATAAAAACGCTCTCACGGTCCGACATTCGCGATAGATTCTTGCACGCTTCCACATGTGATTTGCTCTATATTTAGGATGTTCGTAGTACACCCATCGATCCGATACATTTTAATACGTGACCGTTTTTCTTTATACCTTTATTCTTGTAGTTGTAATGTAGTAATCTGTGGCATTACTATACTCCTGTACAACTCGGTGGATCAATGTTTTTTCCCACGCTCGTAAAACTGCGGTGTGTTTTTTCTTTTGAACGTTTCGATCTAATTAATTTTGAATACGAGATCTGAATTTAATGGAGTGTGGGAAAACCTTAAGATTTATTGTTTTATGTATTACTCCGATTAATCCTCTTTTAGTTTAAATGTAGACTAGAATTTCTTTACTTTTAAACTCGAAACAAAACAGTTTTAGAACTATATCTAGGTCTCTTTTGTTGATTATTATGTATGATTATATGAAATAAGAAAAGATGCAATAGGCGCAAACTTAATTAATTTATAATGCAAGGTAATATAAAAATGCAGTCTCCAAACATGATCACCCTTCTTTCGATACCTACTTACCTTCTTGTCCTGGATATTATCAATCTTTGTTATCAATTACAATTTATCGATCGACGACTACTGAAATTGATAATACTCGAGACACTTAAGTATATTATTTAAAGATGCTCTTAAGTTGTAAGTGTCTTGGTACGTTAAATAGAAATACGATAACATATTATTTTTATATCTACACTAATATTATAAAGAGGAAAACTTTGTTTGTTTGGTTGTAATGAATAGGCTCAAAAACTACTGAACCGTTTTTAAAAATTCTGTCACCATTCGAAACCTACATTATGCACGAGTAACATAAGCTATTTTTCATCCCGAAATTCCCACAGGAATGGGCACAACGTGGGTAAAACCGCGGGGCGCTGCTAGTCATACGTATGTAGCTAAATTACACTGATTAGTGACTAGTCGTATGCAAAACAGAAATATTAAAATATTTCTACCAGCCAATATACTGTTATGAACTAGTATGATTAAGATTTCCAGTTTAGGAATTGCAGACAAACGTATTATTATTACATATTATATTTTACAGCTTCTCAAGTTTCTAGATATGATAATATTGTAATTTTATTATCTCAGGTAGCGGAGGATATTGAAGAAATATGTTTTTTCATGGAAAAGACAACAACGAGCTCGTCTTTTGCGGTTTGATTTGGTAAGTTTTAATTTTGTAGGTTTCGTAGTATCCGCATTAGAAGGTCATTAATACCATGAACCAACATTATGTTGGTCCATGATAGATAATACCATACATTTGTCACATAGGTATGTTATTTTATTTTCTAACTAGCACCGCGCCGCGGTTTTACGCCGATATTTTAATGTGGAGAACAAAAAAAAACAAATAATAGCAAAAACGTATGTATTTATTTCATTAAATATTAATTGAGACACTTAATACGAGATACATAATATTTATTAATATTTTTGACTTCTCACAATTGTTTAACAAACTATATATTACATCACAGTCAATATAGTCTAATCAGTTGTTTACTAATGGCTGCTGCCACACTTATCTGCATTGGCACGGCATCGTCACCTGTTCGTGCCGTATTGGTACTGCGATATACCCGGCTTGTCGTCAATGTTGCCATGTTTACAGGATTTAGGAAAATTTATACATAAGACCAAGTAAAATATGCAGTTCGGTAAGTTCTTAAGTTGCCAGTAAAAAGCTGTGCGGTATCGGCAGTACCCATACGACAAGGCTTGTCTTCAATATGGCATGTCGTCAATGTTGCCATAGTTACAGAAATTATAGGACCGCCTTGAGGACAACTAAGTACAACATTTAGTTCTATTAAAAAATTTATTAGTTGAAAGATTCAATCCAATCAACCCATTTATGTCTACAGTAATTCTATATTCTGTGAATTTATTATAATCTTGCAATCTGACGAACAAGCATGCTCGCGTACACAATCGTATAGTAGTTTCGTCACAAGAGCGGCCTGGGACATACTTATAGTTTTATTTTAATATAAAATATCATGGATTTAATAGGTAGAATATACCTAGTTTGAATTTTAAGTTCTTGCAAAATATAGAACAAGTGTCACACGTCATTGTATGCGTAACTATCTGTACCGTTGTGTGCTTGATGGCGATATAGTGGCGATATAGCGGCCGGGCTAGCGAGTATAGCAGTTTTCAATGACTTCTTTACTCCAAAACTGCTAAACTAGTAAGTTTTGCGAGGTGAATAGTAATAGTCGGCTTTCAGAGGGTAAAGATACCGTTTGTAGCATACAGAAATGGTGGCAGGCAAAAGAGTATTCAACGGTTAAATACAATGAATATATGAAGTTTTCATTAAAGTACTGTAATTGTAATGCATTACGAGATCGTCAACTTTAAATAGTAACATTAATTATTTTGTATGTCACTTCAGTGCTATTGCTATTTCGAAATTTCGAACACTTCTCTTTATGTACCAACTAACTTATAAATGCATTTTCCAATGCTTCTTACAACTTATCAACTGCTGTAGCTCAAAATGAAGACAGAACAGTATTATTTTAAACTATGTCCTCACTCCAGACTTGAGAAAACTTTTATCACCCCTGTCAAACCTGTCAACTCCTGTCAAAAACCTGTCAACTCATGCTCAAAACACCTTGACTGATAGAGGTCTCCTCAACATTATTATAGCTGAACATTTGCACTCTGTGTTTCCATCTCATAACGTACACCACACCAGCTATGAGGCCTAATAGTAATATCACATTTATTAGTATACTAACTATCATAGTAGATTTGATTCCTGAAGAGTCTTGTGTTTGGGTAACTGACTCTATTGTTGTTTCTTGCGGCTCTATGTACGCTGGCGTGTCAGAACTGAATACTTGGTAGTTTGGAGGTACGGGCATGTCCAACCCGCGGATGAAGTATGAGACTAGTTTTTGCATCTGAGCTGGCTTGTCCATGGGCGCGAGGTGGCCGGCTCCCCGGACTAAAACTTCGGTTAAACCACCTCCGCTTTTTACGTAACTGAAATAAAAAAAAAGATTAGTTTTAATGTTCTGACTGAAGATGCCTTTCTTGGTTTATTGGTTTGTAGGTGGAACTTAAATATTAATGTAAGAAAAAAGGTATTTAATATTCCTTTACTCATTGTATTTGCATAACTAATCAAAGTTTTTTGATTGACCTACTAGGCTGGAGTTGATAGACAGAGATAAACTTTATCTTCGAATGTATCCAAAAATCTTCCCATAATAAATCCCTCCCACAATATAATGAGTTTCTTCTCAATGGATAAATCCTATTCAGTACCACACTACGTTCTTTAAAAGAATTCATCTTACCCGGCCACCGAGTCGTTGAACCACCAAGGAGTCCGCGGCGCTTTCAAAAAGTACTCCCGTTTGCTCCACTTCCAGTTCTTTCGTCGATCTTCGGAGTTCGGCACACACGGAGCTGTCAGATCTAGTTGACCACTGAAACATTACGATTTTTTTGTTAATGTTAGGAAAATGTCACTCACTGTAATGATATCTTCATCGAGTTGCGAGGCCTTTGCCCAGCAGTGGGACATTACAGGCTAATACTATACTTTACTTCTTAGGAAAAAATCATAAAAAAATTAAAAACATTTCGATGCAAAAATAAATTAGGTACGAACTGCAGTTATGGTCAAAAATTTCAATAAAGACAAGCGATATACGAAATGCTTTGCTAAGTTTATCATTCCATATAAAAAGTCATAGCATATGCGAAAAGGTAAACTTGAGTGAATAACCACTATGTATTATTTGCAAAAGAATAATAGTTGAAAAAAACAAATGAATTACCAGTAAATCAAAATGGTATAATGCTCCAACAGCGTATCCATTTCAGTATTGACTTCGGTCAAGAAATCGCCTGTTAGTTCTGTGTGGACAGTTTTATTGGAGAAGGTAAACTGAATGTTGCCCACATGTATAGCGTCTTCCACCAGAGGGTGAGTCAGGTACTCGGTGAACTCCTTGATGCGACTTCCAAGGTCATCTTGTAAGATGTTAAACGTCTGCACTTGAAGAGCTAGGTCGCTCAACTTGGATAGCAGTTGGTTTCGTAACTGAAAAAGGAGGAGTTAGTAAAATACTGACAAAGTTAACAAAGAGGTTGAATTATTGTCTTTGGTAGCTTAACGCAGACTTGTGTAAGTACTTTATGCAGACTTTCGATACTTTTAGAGTCTAACTTAGTCCAGGCAGTCTTCATACTGTATGTTGGTCTAGAAAAACTATAAAATTCAAGAGGACAGACTAGAGACAAGGTGAACTTTTCTTTTATAATTGTATCGAAAACAGACTGACTAAGGATAGGTTAGACTGACGCAGTCTAAAGAGTGATTTCTGGACTTTAATTTGAAATGTAACCTCGTAATGCATTTTAGCTCCAAGGTTTTTAAATCAAGGCATCTATGATCAAGGTTACCAATATTGTAGAAACACAAGGAAAACAAGGTAAATTCTTCTTATTTCGCTTCACTAGTGATGGACATAATCATACCAAATGATTGTAATATGTTTTGAAGACTGGTTATAAAAACTGGTTTCAAACAATAAAGTAAGTATGCAAAATAATGATTTTTGAAGGTAAAAAACAAGCAATCAGAACACATAATTTGCTAGGTGTCCATCCCTGATTGGTAATATAACAATTAAAAATAATTTTCGGTAAATTGAGTAGGTACGTATTCATTTAGTTACTTTCATGGTCACTTTATATATCTACACTTTAAAATAAGACAATATTAACTTTATGTCAGACTACCTGTCCCGCGCGGTGGTTCCACCTGCGACTCAATAGATGTCGCTAGTGTGAATCTAAACTATCTAGGGTGCCACTCAAACGCATACAAAAAAAAAATCAATTCGGACCACCCGTTTAGGATAGGAGTTCAGTGACATATATACACACGTTATTATTTAAATACTTATTAAGATGATATCTAGGTATACAACTTTTTCACAGATTATTAATGATGAGGAAAAAACTAGATTGTAATTACATAACAATGTTATATTAAATGAACACTGTAATTAAACAACGAGAAAAGGAGTTTTTCCACCCCTTTGCCTAACGATTAGCGACCATATATAATAAAACATCCATAATATACTTACATCCATAGCCAAAGTACCATTGCCGTTTTTAATAGCTTTGAAATAAGAATCTTGTAAAGGCTTGACAGCTAAAACTCCTTGATTGTCAATGAGACCCCATTGGTGGAAAATCTTGCTGTAATCCGATATGGCATTGCGGTTCAGGACTGGATTACCCAATATCAAACCCTGAAACATGACAGAATAACTATCAAACATTTGGTATAATAAAGAAATAGAATCAAAATTCATACAGCCCATTTCCATTTGTCGACTCGTCTGTAAAAACACGGTACAAAATCGGAATCCGACTAATGTCAATAGGGTCATATAAAATATTCTGCCAGTAAGACGTCTAATTAAAATTCGGGCCGACAGCCGACAAGTGGGAACAGGCCGTAACGAACCATGACATCTAAAGACTATGGGGCTTAGTCAAAAACGCTTATTAACAACATTTTTTCTATTAATATGGTTTGTCCCTTTCCGACATACGCTATTTTCCAAAGAGCAAAAGAGGCAAAATACTGTTTTAGTTATAGATCGTTTTGAAAGGCAGTATGTTTTATCCCCAATTTTCTAATAGCAAAGCAACAAAATAAAAGCAGATCAAAATTACCTTCAAATTAACATTCAAAGGTCCTATCTCTATATCCTGGTTCAGTATCTTCATCGCCAAAGCTGGAATGTATCTCCCGGCGTAAGACTCCCCAGCGAGGAAGAGGGGAGCTCCTCTCACCTCCGGGAATATCGTCAGGAACTGCTTCAGTACTTTGTACAGGTGTGTCGCACACTGGAATGGGATAATTTTAAACTTGTGATTATACATTTTAAAAAACATTAGCTTTTCATAATCTCTTAAACTTATAACTAACTATCCGCGGCCCGCAAAAGTTTCATCCAAATCTGACCAGCAGTTTTTTCGTGAAAGAGTAACAAACATACATCCATCACTCCTTATAAACTTAGGATAGGATTTGTGGCCTGTCTATTTAAGTAGAACCGTACTAGCTTCAAATGTTTAATAGTCATTTCCGGTTGTTTGGATCGAGATAAATGTCGGAGTAGTCGGAAACCCTAAGTCGATCTCAAACTCCTTCAAGGTTGACTGAACTAGCCTATGAAAAGACCGAAACTAGATCAACACAGATATATAATAATCCTTGAAGTTCATTGCTATGTTCCCAAATAATTAAATCATGTAAGAATCTTAATCGCAATCACCGGCAAAGAAGGTGCGGTCAAAAGCAAAGTATGTATGGTAACGACAAGCTTGTAGATTATTGAACTATACGCATATAGATACTAGCTGTACAGGTTCATGTCGACTAGATTTAATATTTTTATCTTTTTATTCCTATTTTTACATTTCAAGATGGAGCAAGTTCAAAGAACTATCACACGTTGGACCTGTTTGTAAACCCCTAGCAAGCTCAGTTGTCCTTCTTTGTAGCTCCACCTTTGTAACGCGTGGATAGCAATGGAAAGAGCGTTACATTATAGGAAATTAATTTATAGAGTTATTTCCACGACTGTTCATACGTCGTAAAGAGTACTTACAGTAGGCATATCCTTGATGAATCCATGAGGACTATCCGTGAAGCTGTAGCCAGCTCCGACGGGATTGTCTATGAATAGCACCGAGTGACTCTTTGTCCATGCCGACTCGCGGACTGTGAAGAAAACATGAGAAATAAGTTAAGGAAACAAACATCAATAATTAGTCTCTGAGGCAATTTTTATATTATGAGTGAGTCTTAATGGACCCCATAGTGAAAGTGGTACAGTAGTAGCGATAGTTTTAAAAAGTAATTGACTAGAATCAAATCGATCAGGTTAGAAACCAAGCCTGCTATCATAGTTTTAGACTACCTAAACGCCATCTAAAAACTCTGACATCAGGGTTGGCACCTACTCGAAATTAATTAATGATCGCCTAGAGCCGACACTGCGTTAAGCGTGCACACGCCGCGGTTCCATACAAAAGTGAACCGTCGCGGGCGCCCGCGGCGTGCGCATTCATACAAAAGTGAACCGTAGCGTGCGCTCGTCGCCTGCGGTGTCATACAAAAGTGAACCGACGCGTGCGCACGCGACGAGCGCACGGTTAACGCAGTGTTAACCCTAAAATAATTGACTATTCTGATTGTACTTAGTCACCTAGTAACCAATTCATGTACCGGCCCTGTTTCAAGTAAAAGATAATGTAAATCGTTGATATTATTTTATTGCTCAATCACATTTCATAGTTCTATTTGCGATAAACCAATCAATAGACCGAACATAATGAGTTCACATTGCGAAATAATTGTTATTTGTATCAATTACTTGAAATAACTTGCGTCAGTAGATACTGAGAAATAGAGGAAATTAAATTTACTGTTGGCATTTAAAGCCAGGTTTACACGATTCTCCTTCGAATTTTAGTCGACCTTTGAAAACACGCGTGCGGGTTCACTGGGATTATGTGTATTCGGCGAAGCTTAGGCTAGATACCAGCTGGAAGTTGGTTAGTTTTATGAAATTTGAAAAACTCATTACTTATTCATGCTATTTCTATTAAACTAACCAATTTAATCTCGCCCACTTTTTTATGCACAAAATGCTCTTACAAATAAAAATCACTTAAACTACTTGGTATTGCAAGTAAAAATTTGTCGATAGGGTAACAAATTTTAATGTGTATATGAAATAAAATATACTATGATACCTTTGTAATGCTATACATTCATACTATAAGGTCATTTACGCCTAATCCTACTTCCTACTATCCTATCCTATCCTATCCTATCCTATCCTATCCTATCCTATCCTATCCTATCCTATCCTATCCTATCCTATCCTACTAATATTATAAATGCGAAAGTTTGTGAGGATGGATGTATGTTTGTTGCTCTTTCACGAAAAAACTTCTGGACAGATTTGGGTGAAACTTTACAGTAATATAGGTGATACATCAGAATAACACATGGGATACATTTTATCCCGAAATTCCCGCGGGTACCCATACAACGCCGTTAACACCGCGGGGCGGGGCTAGTAATAGATATTCAAAACAATTACATTAACAAACAATAAAAAAAAAGTGTGGTAAGGAATCAATTATAATTCCAAGTTCTATTATTGAACAATCGTGATCAATCAACTTGAGTTTTTTATGTTTTGTTTCCTTGTGTTGGTATTAGTAATAAATGTTTATTTGTGTTCCACTGCCAGCCGCGTGGAACGGTAAACTACCAATAATTACATACTAGTACATCTGTCTGTACACACTGACAACAAAGAAGCGCCAATATGTTGATGATTTGGGGTCAAGAATGACTTATTCAGTTTTTGCCAGTCTGGGTTACCTAATATGGACATTTATAAAAAGATCTAGTAAAAATAAAGGCTTAGTAGGAAAATGTTCAACCTGCGTACTCTTTCGCCCATAGACATGTTATAGACTCCGTTCGGAATCACTACATATTATAAAACAAAGTCGCTTTCCAAGCCTGTCCCTTTGTACGCTTAGATCTTTAAAACTACGCCACGGATTTTGATCCGGTTTCTATTAATAGATAGAGTGATTCAAGAGGAAGCACACCGCGGGTAAAACCGCGGGGCGCTGCTAGTAAAATATAATGGGAATAAAAAAAAAAATTCTAAGGTGGACTTTTAAGTCTATGGACCCGTTCAAGCAAAATGAAAATAAATAGTAATACAAATCTATGATATTACTTAAAAGGACTAACCTCATTCAACGGCTCCATATCAATTGTTAAATTATCATTCCATAAACCGCTGATTAATGCGTTGTCTGACGTGATAGATAATACCTTAGTCATACACCTGTTTTTAACGGTATCTAACTAATAAATAACTATTAAATTATTAGACACCGCTTAATACCTGTTATTATGATTAAATATCATAATTAATTTAGTACTCAATCGGATTTAGATTTCATCTATACTAATATTATAAAGCTGAAGAGTTTGTTTTGTTTGTTTGTTTGTTTGTTTGTTTGTTTGTTTGTTTGTTTGTTTGTTTGTTTGTTTGTTTAAACGCGCTAATCTCAGAAACTACTGAACCGATTTGAATAATTCTTTTTTTATGGATAGCCACATTCAACGGGAAGGTTATAGGCTATTTTTCATCCCGAAATTCCCACGGGAACGGGTACAACGCGGGTAAAACCGCGGGGCGCTGCTATAACATATATGTAGGATTTATAATCAAAATGCTTCAAGCACTGTTTTTTCTTAGCTCCCGGAAACGGTATTGATATAATACATATATGTAAAAAGATAAAGATATAGATATTATTAGTATAAAAGGTGTTGCTACCAGAAAATAAAGAAAAAAGTGCATGAGATCATTGTATTCATTAATCATGTATTTATCAATTTTGAGGTTTGATAGATGAAGGTCATCGCCACGAGCTATTCAGTGGATTCAATGTCAACAGAAGAATGTTATTTTAGTATTAGGAAAATCCTTTATTTAAAAACATCGTTTCCGACTCTTTGGGAATTCCCGAAATGCGCAAACCGTACGTACCGTATTGCTATTCAAGGTTATTAATTGTATATCCAACATCCAGGCATTGAGTCTAAAAGCTACAAATACAACATTACTAATTTTACCAATGTCTATTTTTTATTTGACTTAGAACATTATTATAGAGCTTGATTTGAAATTGTGCTTTTTGCTAAAAAAATATTTTTTTTTATTAATTAACGGCAATGTCTATTCCTTATTGGACATTAAGTGACAAATAAATTGATCGACAACGAGTGTACAGTACACAAACTGATATACAAGTATATTACTTCTATTACTGATATTTGGGCTTCCAACTTGATCTTCAGTTTTTCCCGAAGAAAATTCTAAGAAACTTGTGATTTTTGTTTTAATAGTGTTGGTTGAATATAAAAAAATATGCGTCTAATCAGAACTGGTGTTGGCATGGCAACGTCACAGTACCACCCACACATTATCATGGCGAGCCCATTTGTTCTAAACATGAATCATCTATACTTGGAATATTTGCGATTTCAGTTTCTTATTAAAAAGCTTACGCAATGCTCTGCCGTGTAGGACTAACATACGCACGAAAATAAATCGTCTTCATGTTTTACTTGTCTATTCTTTTTATTTCTGCACAAAAAGTTCGATTGAGCCAACCTTAATTTCTGTACAAAGATAAAAGATAGAAGAGATATTGTCTTTGAAGTGTATCTTAGACCATGATCTTAGCACTAACCCATACTTAGCTGTAATGAATAGAAAGATTATTCTTAAAAAACTCACGTTGCAGTCTCCTATTGACATACTCCAGCGGTCCAATCTCGTCGAACAAGCCAGCTATACTAGACGCGCCCGGCCCTCCTTGCAGCCACACTATCAGCGGGGTCTGCGCCACCGGCTTGCCCTCGACGGGGAAATACCACCAGAACACATTGGAGTTATAAGTCTCATCTACCGTGAAGAAGGCCGAGTAACTCGTCAGGTTTAGGAAGAATTCGCTGTTCACTTTGGAGGCGTTTCTCGCTGCATCTATATGGTTGGCCTTGAGATATGGGGTCAGGATGAGAGCTGGTGACTTTCCTGTGATGACTGCTGCGCTGGAAGTAATAGGGGTTTACTGAGTTGAGAGTGTGAGTAGGATTTAGACCCTCAGGGATCACGGAATCTGCCGTTTGCTTACATTTGGGGTCTTCCTGGATGAAGGAGCTCTAGGCGCTTTTCGTATATTAACTGAATAAATAAATAAATAACAAAATTTCATGACAAAAAAAAAACAACTAAAATTCATATTAGAACCATTTCGACTACTATGCGGATGAAACCGCGGGCAATAGCTTGTCGATATATAATATAAATCGCTAATCTAATATAACGTCAAAAAAATAACAATATTATTTTTGCGATTTCTCTGAATTAATACTGACATGCCAAGTTAATTTTGGTACAAATTAAAAAAAATTGTATTGTTATTTATATTTTAATTCTACAAAAACTATAACTGTTATGGCAAATACCACGAAATTACAATTAACTGTGAAGTGGATAGCTCACCTACTTCTAAGAATAAATCTTTTGATAGAGTTGTAAAAAATAATTGAACTTGTTGATTATAATTTATAATTTCTAGATTGACAGTTCTGATGTAGGACATTTTGAAGTGGCAATTAATACTGACAAGACAAGTGAATGACCTACCTTAGCAATACAAATACAAAAATAGAATGTGTATAAAATGTTCGGAACCAGTACAACCTCGTCCTTCTTTTGTATCTATATGTTAAAACCTTCTTTTTACATTGGATTTCGATTAAAAATGTTTTAAATAAATCAGTCTTTGTCAGCGTATCCATAAACTATACTATGCAGCCAGCATTCAAAGAGAATAAATATATTGCCAGCATTCAAACCTTATTCAAACGTTTAACACCGTATTCAAAGAAATTCTTAATTTAAAATGTTGATTGAAATTTAAAAACATAGTGCATTTGTTTTCAATAAAACTGCGCCATGTTTATGTTTATGTATGGCATGAAAAAGCGTTAAGCTATGAATATCAATTAACCGAACCACTCGATAAACTGTTTTGTACACAAAGTGAAACCGAACAATATGTAAGTCTAGACGCATTTCCACTATACCTATTGTTTTAGCTACATACATTTGCTACGTTTAATTTCTCAAAAGGTAGCATAACAAGGTAGCTTAGACCTCTGAAAGATAAACTATACGGTGGCATTAGTACCAGAACATTTACAGGTAGGTTAAGTATATGAGTATTTATACCTAACCTATCTACATGCGTATAGAATCATATTTTATGATATAAAATTACACATAATCTCCCATGTCGGATATTTATGGAACCTCATTGTACATTATAAACGGTCAGTTATTTAACGTATAGTCAAATCGGACGTTTACCGTAATCGTTTGTTGATTATGTTTACATGTAGGCATCTGGCTGTCTGTATTTTGTACTAACTGTCCATTTTAATTGATAGGTTGTTGTTTTGTACTGCGTTTTTGTCTGCGTTGTACCGGTAATCAACCAACTTCGAAAAGGAGGTTGTCGATTCGACCCGTATTTTTGTATGTTAATAAGTTTGCCCTTGAAAGGTTTGTTTACTTTCGACAATCGACTCCAATTTGAAATTCAAGAAAGAAAATTCACTTTTTAATTCGTACCTTTTTAAAAGTTGATTTAATTTTTCAACTTTTTTGGACCTTCTCAAGAATAAATATTCAAGTATTCCATAAGTACAATGCAAAATGTATCGCCTAAGAAAGAGGCTTGATTGCTAATTGTAGTGTGTATGTACGTGCCCCGTGACAATATATTGTTATAATAAGAGGGAGCGCGTTGATGTCTTTTGTTGGGACACTCGGATTTTGTGATCCGCTTGTGGTTACCGTCTGCGTCCGAAATCTATCTTTATAAGGATGCTCTCAAAAACAAACACCTTTTTTATATTGTATTTGCGAATAAATTATTAATGAAGGCCTATTATAACACGGATTCCGGAGATACGGGTACGACAATGACAAGACAATGTTATTTCTAAATAAGTAGCTTTTTAGTACAAAAAAACTCATTAGGACCTCTCGAAACAGGTTTGTCAAAACTTTTGCAAACCATACAAATTATTTTATTGACATTGGCATTGAAAATTGTGACCACCGACAATGTCCAAGTAATTTGAATTGAAACACTTTGCTTTTATTTTACATTTTTATCTGACGTTTCGTCCTCTTTACAGGACCGTGATCACAGAGGACTGACTTAAGAATACAGTTTTCAAGTACATATATTTTAAGGCTTAAAATATGTAAATAAACTTTTCCTACTTCCTAGCAGCTGGAGTTACCTTGGGCTATTTTCGTCCTTGATGTGTTTAATAAAGTGTTTCATAAGAACTAGTTGTTTTAAATAATTGTAACTACGTTTACAGAAACACTTCGCTTTTATTTTACCTTTTTATCTGACGTTTCGGCCCCTTGCAGGAGCCGTGGTCACAGGAGAAACAGGTCGTAGTTTCAATTCAAAAAGAGTATTCGTTTAAACTTAAGAAACCATTAAGAACTAGTTATTTAAATTCTATGGTACTGGAATTAAGGGACATTCCGAAATATAAATTACAAAACGAATTTTTATTCTTCGAAATCTATACTAATATTATAAAGAGGTAAAATTTGTAAGTTTGTTTGTATGTTCGGGATAATCTCAGGAGTTATCAGTCCGATTTGAATAATTCTTTTTGTAATGGATAGCCACATTCAACGGCAAGGTTATAGGCTATTTTTCATCCCGAAATTCCCACGGAAACGGGTACAACGCGGGTAATACCGCGGGGCGCTGCTAGTAATGAAATAATTCTTGCTACCCTACCTACTTAACCACACGTATTAAGAGTATACTGTTTACCACAAAAATGCAGACTAGTTACCTAATGTATGTGCTGATTATCATTAAAGGTAATTATGTACTTGTTTGCGGTTTTATCGGGAAATTAACCTCGAAAAGGCTTTTATAAATTAACATAGTGTTTTTATTATCATTATAACTCGTTGATATTATCTACGTAAGTACCTAATTGAGTTGAGGTATGTTGTTAAACTGCATATACTGGTAATCCCTTTATTAACCTACAAAAGGTTTGCTAAAAATTAAAACAAGGTTCAGGGTTCAAAAAAATAAGCTCAAGAATAGTAATTATCTCAATGCCGCATTCACAGACTTCCATTAAATATACACTTAACCAATTGGCATAATGTTTCTTACATAATATGTCAAAATCACTCAAGATGCGCTGTGATTGGTGAATCGGGCTCAGCACAGCTCCGCTCCGCTTACACGGAAACGAACCCTTACTGTCCCACTGCTGGGCAAAGGTCTAAATATCTCCCAATAAGTAAGAAAGCATCTGACGTCTCTGAGTACGGGTATTACTCTAATTTGTTTTGTTGTTAGAAAAATTTGGGATTAACCACACCTTTTAGTTGTGCTTTTAGTTATATCAATATCATATTTAAATCTAAGATTATTTTTTATGATTGTTTTATTGACGAAATCATCCATAAATATACCATAAATATGGTTCAACATCTTTAACCATTCATCGTGTAGGTCATTAATGTAGAGCTTTGATGACATTAAGAAAGTTTAAGTGTTGTTGCTGAAAGCTTATGGGTGCCTGCAAAAGCTTGACGTCTCTTATTGGGCTGGCTGGATCAATTAAGCTTAATGCTAACCACCAAGATTTGAGGGCGAATGTTTCAGGACAAAGTGTGTTACAAACTCGTTATTAATATCACCACCTATGTAACAGCCTCCGTGGTCTAGTGGTTTGAGCGCTCGGCTCACGATCCGGATGTTCCGGGTTCGATTCCCGGTGGGGATATCTCACAAAAATCACTTTGTGAGACTGTCCTCAGTTTGGTTAGGGCATTGCAGGCTGAATCACCTGATTGCCCGAAAAGTAAGATGATTCCGTGCTTCGGAGGGCACGTTAAGCCGTCGGTCCCGGTTACTTTCTACGGATAGTAGTCGTTACATGAGCCATGTCAGAGGCCTTTGGCGGCTCTATAACTCTGACACCAGGATTGGTCAAGTTGACCATCCACTCGATAAGAAAGACCACCTATGTTTACCATAAGTAGGAGATTTATAATTCTAGACAGGATTGGTCTGTTAATTTCGGTAATCAATGAGTTATGAATAGGTAAATGATTTCACAGTAATAAGATAACAATCTCATGCACTAAACAATGCTACAATGATACATAAAACAAATGAAATCATTTAATGTATTTAGAACAAGTTTCGTAATCTATTGTTTACTGTCGAATATTTGCATTCTCATCATACAAAATATATGAAGGATGAATGAGCTGTATCCACGATTAATTCAATGTAAAGGTCTCTCTCAGAAGTTAGACACAAATAGAATAATAATGACAACCTAGTTTTACTTTGGGAGCTTCGGGGCGACTTTTTAAAAATTAAAAATTAATTTAATATTTCAAGACAAGTTTATTATTGAGTAACGTACAAAGGAATGAATTTAAAATCTAACTTAAAGTTCTACTGGGCTCGCAGGCCGCCCACAATGACCGTCTTATCGCTACCGGGTATTCGAGCCAGACGCTCAGTCAGCTATTCTGGTGAATACAACAGGGCCGGACTCAGGTCGCATGACTTCTCCCCCCTGAGATTCGAGATTATCCGAATTTACCTGATTCGGAGAATTTCGAAAGTTACATTTATAACCTAATTTTATTAATCTAATATAAAACATAACTCCTGCAAAAACTGCTATAATAAAATATAACCCAATGGTCCAAACACTGACACTATTGACTCTCACTATTTCACTTTCACTATTGGTATCGAACTTTACGGAATTCGTTATTTCTTGTATGTTATCCAGATTCATTTCTTCTAGTTCTACTGGTTTTCTCTGTTCCGCCTTTATCTCGCTGATGTGCGGTAGGTTTACAGTTGGCAGTTTTTCGTAGTTCAAATTTGTTGTCCGATGAGGGCGTGATTTTAGTGAGTATTTGTCTATTTTCACTTCACATGTATCTTCTGTAGTAACGATGTATGTTCCTTGGATATTCTCTTGGTTTACTTCGTTTTGACAAAAACTGCGAATTATTGTCTTTCCTTCAGAAAATACAATCCATTTATTATTTTGTAAGCGCTGGACAAGGACACCTTTGTATTTGACAGGTATCAACGTACAGGAAGAGATGTTTTTGGCGAATTGCATCAATTCGGAGATGCACGGATCTTCATTTATTTTATCAAGGTAATCTTCGAAGCAGACGAATTTGTTGTTATCTGTTCGCTGGCACGGTTTGGCTAGCGGCTCGGAGATAAGTCCTTTCACTATGAGGTAAGGATATTTAGGAAGGATAATGTATGTCATATGATCATGAATAATAGGGATAGGATACAATTTATAGTAAGTATATGTTTCTTTACATACTAATGGAATTTCCATTACAAATGTTAACTGGTTTTCTTTGATAAAAGATTTTACATTAATGTATTGTTCAATTTTCACAAGATTTTCAGGCTCAGCAGGGAAAATTAATCTTTCAGTAAGTTCAATTTCTTTTAGTAAAATTAACAAGGTATCAGAGTTTATTATAGAATGGTGTAGGGTTTCAAGCTTACTGAATGACATTGCTGTTTCTACTTCATTTAGCTTTATAATTATAATTTGAAAATTGTGTAAAATCATAGAATACACATTAATTATTATATTATTCAAATAATGAATCTTTTCTGTTTCTTTTGCTTTATCTATACCATTCTGAAACTCTTTCATTCTAAGATCAATTTGTATAACATTTTCTCTAATTTTGTGTGTGGTGTTATATAAGTTTTTAACTACTTCGGAGACCAGGGTCAGTTTCTTACTCAAAAATTCTTGTTTTAACTGAGTATTTTCTATAAGCTTATCGTATTTAATCGCATCTTCGTTATCTAGGTTTCCAGAAATAAGTTTAATAATCGAACCCAGTGGGTTGACAAGACCTCTTTTGGTTCTATATCTAGGAACTATTTGTTTAATCTTATTTATAGTTAAGTTCATAACAAATTCGGTTTGTATTTTATAATCAGAAAATATTTGATTATCTGTAACGGAATTACCTCTTATAATTCTATTAAGGTCACTTAATCTAGCTATATTAATGTTTATATCGTCGCAAATTAAATTTAAATCTAATCTTTTAATAATTGTCCATTTTTCAGAACTTTTAACAGCTGTTCCTTCCTTTATAGGCAAAACACCTGGATTTCCTTCAAGGGGGTGCAGCTGAAGGGCCTGGGTTGCTGCGGCTAGGACCAGCCACAGGACTGTGCCGATTCTGTGGAGGACGTTTAACATCTTTAATGGGGATCCTAGATACGCGATTCTTTGTTGCTATTGTCACTACATTTCTATCTACTTCACCTATAACTTTACCTTTGTTATATCTAGGTTTATCTTTACCTCTTCTTACATTCGTTCCTCTATAAAAGATGTCATCATCTAGTTGAATATTAAAATCGGTCTCACCGCCGCGCTTATTTTGAACATTTTCTTTTAATTGCAACATTTTATCAGTTAAGTATTTGTAAAGATATTTAGTCCTTTTCTTATGATCTCGAATAAGTACTTGCATATATTCTTTGTCGAAATTTACGTTAAAGGGGCTTGCTGATTCGGTATGGCCGAATACCACCTCAAAAGGTGTAAAACCTGTTACTGAATGGATACTATGGTTATAGGCTAATACAGCAAAGGTCATAACTGATGAAGCGTCTGTTAACTTTTGCTCGTACTTAGCCAGTCTATATGTCTCTATTATAGTAGAGTGAAATTTCTCAATTAAACCCATTGAATTAGGGTTGTTTGGGGTTCCTAGATGTAACTCTATTTTATAAAAATCTAGAAGTTCCTTAATAAGTGCGTTGTTAAATTCTGATCCTGAATCGGAACTTAGTTTACTTGGGCATCCATAGAAAGAAAAGTATTTGATAAGTGCTCTGACTACTTCTGGGGCAGATTTGTTAGGAATCTCGAAAGCTTGACCAAGTTTACTAAAAGCGTCAATAATTGTTAAAAATGTTTTACTTTCAATTGTGAATAAATCTATAAATATCTCTTGGAAGGGTTTGTTTTGGGTTTGTGTTAATTGAATCTTAGGTTTGAGTGGTTTTCTGTCATATTTTAACTTTTTGCACGGTTCACATGCATTAATGATTGCTGCTACCGTTATGTCCATATTGTGCCAAAAATACGTGCGCTTTATGTGTGCTACAGTTTCTTTGATACCCCGGTGGCAGTTTTTACCTACATGATATTTTTCTACAATTGCTTTCTGTTCGTCCTCATTTTCTACGTAAACTACTCGCTCAGTACATTCTAATATATTAACGGTTCCCTTTTTAAAAAGTGTTAAAACAGCATTAGTAAATTCTAACCTATGCTGTGGGTCTTCGAAATAGATAAAATATTTAATTTTTGTACGAATGTATCTTTTCAAAAAGTCTTTTATTAAATCAGGTCTTTCTAATGGTAAGTGTACTTCCAATATTTTCTGTTTAATATTAGAAATATTTTTAACTGCTATTTGATCTCTGAACCAAGTATATACCAAAATTTGGTTTGGTTTGGTATCTATTGATTCCTTTAATATTGGAATTCCTGTAGAATCCATATTATGTGCAGAGTGTACTGTTTCTGATCCTACGTGTAATTCTGACTCAGAGGCAGTAACAGTTCCGCTTGAAAATTCAGTGATTGGAAAGGGTGAGCGCAAACGTTTGGGGATGCTAACGGTACGCTCAGAGTCCGATGAAAGTGATATGGGTTTTTCCGATTCTGATGAAATAGAAATTGGACTATCTGGCTTTTTCTTTGCTTTTCCTTTCTTTTTACCTAATTTAGTTATTTCTTGTGTAATTTGTTCACAGTGCCTTTGTAATTCTAAGTCTTTTTCATCTACGTTTACTTTTACTGAACTATTATCTTTAGCTCCCTTTCTTAATGCATTGATCTTAACCCTCGACAACGCATCGGCGTTTGTGTTTTGACGTCCGTTTTTATAAATAACGTCATAATTATACTCCGCTAATCTTAATCGCCATCTCGTGATCTTACTATTGGGTTCTTCGAATGAATGAAGCCATGAAAGTGGTCTATGGTCGGTGTAAATTGTGAACTTTTTACCATATAGATACGGGCGGAAATGTTTTATAGCCCAAATTATAGCGAGTGCTTCTTTTTCAATAACGCTATACCTGCTTTCCGCATCGTTAAGTGTTCGTGACGCATATGCCACAGGACGATCACTTCCTACTGATCCTTGTGATAATACCGCGCCAATTGCATAATTGGAGGCATCGGTTGTCAGAATAAATGGCTTATCGAAATCTGGGTATTGTAAAAGGGGTGCGTTTGTTAGTAATTCTTTGCATTTTTCGAATGATTCTATAAACTCTTTATTGATTACTACTTTATGGTTTTTCTTTAGACAAACGGTTAATGGTCGTGTGAGTTTAGCGAAATCCTTGATAAATTTCCTATAGTACCCTACTAAACCGAGGAAACTTTTAATCTCAGTTTGGGTTTTTGGAAGCGGAAATCTCAGGACTGCATCTATCTTGTCATTGTTAGGTTTTAGCCCATCACGCGTGATTGAGTGTCCTAAGTATAGAACTTCTTTTCTTAAAAACTCGGATTTATCTAGCTGTACTTTTAGATTCACTTTTCTGAGTGTTTCGAATATTTTACGTAGTTTTTCTATGTGTTCCTGAAGACTCTTAGAGAATATAATAATGTCGTCCAGGTATACTAAACAATGTAGCCCTATTAGTATGCGATCCATGGCCCTCTGGAAGGTGGCAGGTGCCGTTTTTAGGCCAAACGGCATGCGTAAAAATTCAAAATGCCCTTTTTGAGTGCTAAACGCGGTTTTCTCCCTATCGGCTTCGTCAATTTCGATCTGATGGTAGCCACTTGCTAAATCTATTGTGCTAAAATAATTAGCGTTTCCTAATTGGTCAAATAAGTCTGATATATTCGGCAATGGGTATTTGTCATCGGTAGTCAAGTCATTTAAACGTCTGTAGTCTATCACCATTCTGTACTTTTTCTCTCCCGAAGCGTCCAGCTTCTTTGGCACAAGATGTACAGGAAAGTTCCAAGGAGAAAAAGACTCTTGGATAACATTTTCACTTAGTAATTTGTCAACTTGTCTATTAATTTCGTCATTTATCTTTTGGGGTTGTCTGTAAGGTCGTATATAGATTGGGTCTTCGTTTTTGGTTCTAATATGGTGCTTTACTTTGTTTGTAAAAGATAAGGGTATTTTATCGCAGTAGAAAATGTCTCTAAATTCGTAACACAAGGCACTGATTGCTTTATTTTCCTCAGTGTTCATGTGTTCAAGTCTTAATTTCTCTAGGTTTTCTATTAAATGGTCATCGATGTCAAGGTCGTTATCAGGTACCGTATTAGCATTAACTTCACATTTATCAGGTGTGTATGGAGTAACTGAAACTAATTTGTTTATTGTAAAACAAACAGGTGTTTCTAAACTGTTTTGTATAAATGTTTCAGCATGACCATCTTTACAATTAACAAGTGCAGAAGGCATTCTAACACCAGGTTCAAATATATGGTAATTAATAATTCCAGTACCATTAGCAAGATTTGTCGGTAAAGTAACTTTAGTCTCGGTACGTGGTTCTAATTTAATTGTAACTTGAGGATTATATACGAAAGGGATTTCAGCATCGCAAGTCTTTAAAATCAAATTTTTCATGTCAATGTTAGCGTTAAGTTGTGATAATAGATCAGATCCTATAAGTCCGTCATAGTCTTTGTCTACTTCGTAAATATAAAATGTGTGTGAAACTATAGATTTAAATGTTTCAGGAAGTGGGGCGTAAATTGCCTCATTATGTAAGCTTCGAGCATGTGTACTTATTACCTCAAATGGAGCTGGGAATTTATATTGGTTGTAATATTCATTCGCCTTTTTAGGGCTGATAAAGGAACGAGAGCTGCCTGTATCAATCATAAACTTAGCGTTGATTTCTGGTAAGTAAATGTACGGAAGTTTTGCAACATTTTCGCAATTTAAATTAATCAATTCGGTCGATCCATATCCGAGGCTATCTGGTAAAAATTTTCCACTGTCTCGTTATTTACCTCATGTGTGTATTCCGGTACTCCACAGTTACCGTCATACAGGTAGTCATCTATGACTACGTCCTGCTCGTAATAGTCTTGATCTGTCTCATAGGGTGAGTTTACGTGTAACTCGTTATGGTGAGCCTGATTTCGATTCGGTAATGCTGTACGCATAGTAACATCGGTGTCTACCTTTGGTTTATTCTGATGTGTTGGGGGTATCCCGAATTTAAATTGAGTCTGAGGGTTGACATTTGGTCTAAAAGATTGTCCAAACGAAGGTCTATAACCTTGAGGAACTTGTGGGTTCACAAATTTAGGCTGATTAGTAAAACCTTGAGGTCTAAACTGATTATGTTGCATTCCAAATTTGAATTGTTGATTAGGCTGTTGCTGAACATGAGGGCGTATTTGATTCGGTATACCAAATCTGAAGCCCTGATTTTGTTGTGAGTTAGTGGTAAAGAATGGTTTAAGACCAAACTTCTCTACATAAGGGTTACTCGTAATAGCTGAAGGCTGTGAAGGGTTTTTATTCATTAAAGGTCTCATTATTCTATTGCGCGACTCGTATTGAAATTTAAAATTGACTTCTTCCAGAACAATCTTGAGGGCATCTTCCAGTGTGTTAGTACCCTTAAGTCTCACTATACGAATAAGATCTTCCGGTAAATTATATAAAAATACATTAAGTGCCATATTGTCGTAAATAGTGATTTTACTTCTCCTAATGTGATCATCGGTGATTAAATTAACTTTTGCCAATAAAGAGCTCTTAACCTGTTGAATTCTGTTACAGAAATCTAGATAAGATTCGTTAGTATTAATTTTTAATGTCTCTAGTTGGATGGCTATACATTCTTCCGAACGCGGATCTCCGAAATGTTGGGTTAATACAGATTTTAATTCGGTCCAGGATTCTATGTCTGGGCGCTCACTAATTAAGTGGGCCGCTTTGCCAATTAATTTGCTCGACACTACATGAAACACATATAAATCCTGCGCCGGATTGTTTTCCCGTCTATAACACCTTATAACATATTCACACTTCTTAATATATAAATTTAGGAGCCTTTCATCTCCATCGAACTTAGGTATAATAGATGAAATTTCTTGTGGAATTGACACCAGTTGTGGTTGAGTCATTTTACAATTTAACTTAATTTAGCTTATTAAAATAAAATTGTACACGATGTACGCTATAGATAATTGCCTATTTTCTGTGCAATTACCTTGAAAAGTTAACTAATAATTATGAGGTGATTTTGAACCTCTACAATCTAGTTAATTAAATAGGAATAGAATATGAATGGAAAAGGAATAGTGAATTTGGACTACTCACAAGCCAGCCATAATCCTCCAGTGGTGATTCCTCTGCAGTTCACTAATATCTTGTTGCCCGTCCCGGAAAACTTATTTTCTTTGGTTCGAGGATACCGAACACAATTTGCCCAAAACCCGATTTTTGGAGTTTTTCACTAAGCAACACGGTTTACACGGTATCCTACCGGCTGCGCCAGTTTTACTTTGGGAGCTTCGGGGCGACTTTTTAAAAATTAAAAATTAATTTAATATTTCAAGACAAGTTTATTATTGAGTAACGTACAAAGGAATGAATTTAAAATCTAACTTAAAGTTCTACTGGGCTCGCAGGCCGCCCACAATGACCGTCTTATCGCTACCGGGTATTCGAGCCAGACGCTCAGTCAGCTATTCTGGTGAATACAACAGGGCCGGACTCAGGTCGCATGACTACCTAATCGTTTGTTTTGAGTAAACATAACATGTTTACTAAGATATAAGACGAATGCTATCCTTTCAAAAAGTTGTAATACAACAAATTCAAAACTACCTTTATAAATGATAATAATTAAAAACAATGTCTAATTAGTTACACTTTCCTGTGGTAACCTTTTTCTAATCAGTTGAAAAAACAAATAATGCATTCTTAATTAAACAAGCTTGATAAAAAGCAAGAAATACAACAAAACTTGAACAAACCTGATTAAAATAACAAATCCACATAGTTTCTGGTACATTTTGCACAATATTTATTGAGGAACGTTGCGATTTCTTGCGGCTATGTGTTCGCGACACGTGCTTGCGTCATGACTGAGATGGACGGACTAGTGGCTTTATCTCGACTTCAACGAGATTTGATTTGTCGAGGGGACGGATTGAGGATCGTTGTAAAGTGGGCATGAGCATAATTATGTTAATGATATGCTTAACTAATGTAGGTATTGACATTTTCCAATTTATATAAGGAGTGAGGTCCAGTCCTCTATCCTTTAATGAGTTTTCATTAAAAGTAATCATTTTATTTTGAATAAACTACATTGTAAAACACATTGTAACTAATTGTAAAACTACAACCGATACACTTCGCTTTTGTTTTACATTATTATCTGACGTTTCGGCCTCTTTACTGGAACCATGGTCACAAAAGACGCTGTAGCCATAATCTATACTAATATTATAAAGCTGAAGAGTTTGTTTTGTTTGTTTGTTTGTTTGTTTGTTTGTTTGTTTAAACGCGCTAATCTCAGAAACTACTGAACCGATTTGAAAAATTCTTTTTGTAATGGATAGCCACATTCAACGGGAAGGTTATAGGCTACTTTTCATTCCGAAATTCCCACGGGAACGGGAACAACGCGGGTAATACCGCGGGGCGCTGCTAGTTCAAAATAAAAACGAAGTGTATCAGTTAACGTAGTTTCAATTAAAAATGAGTAGCATTCGCTTGAACCTATAGGAAACCTGTAACTAATCATTTAACAACACCGTCAATTAAAACTAGCCGGAATCTGTCTACTTTGGTACTACGTGTACTGAAGGGTCTTCGATGGTACATTTTTTTGTCAACTTCCATCGCTTGTAGCTATCGCGGCGACATGGCCTCACCTCCTCATTAGCCATCATAAGCAGGATTATATATACATCTAACTAAAAATTTAAAATTGTTCTTTTTTAACCTATACCGTCCCATTACTAAGCAAAGGTTTCCTCCAGACGCTTCCATACTTACCTGTCCTTCGCAGTTTCCCGCCACTCGCTGTCGAAAAAAGTCTTGAAGTTTTATCTAAGCTTTGTCTTGTAAACATAAATCGATGCTCACGCAGAAGCTAGCCCTTTATAGATTCAGTCCTTATTACGTCCAGAAATAGGAAAATAATTGTTTGTATTTCTAGGTATTATTCACAAGTATTATTCGAAGCCTCCTAGTATGTCATACCGGCAATTGAATTGAATGCCTAATAGAAAGGGTGACGGAACGCTGTGACAAGGCCAACCGAATTATTTCGTAGCATAGTTATTATAATATGATCATACATTAGTATATGCATGTAACTATGAATAATTCGACTGCATTCTCGTATTGAAGTTGGGGCTTTCCCGAGTAAATTAGATGGATGAAACGAGTAGAAGTAATGATTTTTTATTGATATGAAACATCATTACCTCTATTCGTTTGATTACGCTGAAAAATCTATATAAATAAAAATTAATTGCTGTTCGTTAGTCTGCTTAAAACTCGAGAACGGCTGGGCCGATTCAGCTGATTTTGAAATGTTTGTCGTAGTCAAGGGAAGGGAAGAAACCGCAGGGCACAGCTTTTATAATAATTACACGCCCATATTATTTTAATATACCCAAAGTAAACTCTAACCGCCTTATTAACGCTCTGTAACTAAAACCACTATTATAATGTGTATTGTCTCCTTTGCCCTTCGGAAAATTGCGTATGTCAGAAAGTGACAAACAATTTGATAGCTAAATGTTCTTAAATAAGCGTTTATTATAATAGCCCTAAGCTTGTATTACGGAATCTAACTTAGTGATACTAATACTTATACATATACATAAATAGGTGTAAATAGAAGGTCTACTCTTAAATATTGATTTGTAATGGATCCTTAGATCAAGATACGGTTGAACACACGAGAGTAGGCTATATTTATTTACATAATGATAAAGTAGATGTCTGTCTAACAATAGGTAATAATATTAATGTGGTCATGTTTGATTATGACGAATGATCTCATTATTCTATGATTGCAACTGTACTTTTTTTAAACACAAAGTACCACTAGGAATTGACTAGTTGGTAGGGAGAAAGGCGAATTCGAGATAAGGCGCCACCCTTGAGAGCGTGAAGGGAACCTATTTAGGTCCAAATACACCGTTTCTATCTCAAATGATTTGATCCGATTAACTGAACTTGGTTTAAGTGAATAGCTTTTGATGTTTGATCTCAGTTTAGCTCGTGAACTCAGATTAAGTTGAATTCGTCAAGTTCAGTGTAACGGTGAAATTGAGGCTGAGAAATACCAAAGTCAGATCAATAACTCAATAACTTTATTAACTTAAACAAAACTTAAATAACTAATCACAGATAAACCGCCCCAGGTTCAATGTAGTGTTTGATATAGTTGGCAATGCGCTGGGACATCATCAGGTCCTTGGGGAAGGTGAAGGGTCGTTGGTGAGTGAAGCTGGAGACCAGGTCCAGGATGGGCCCCGGCTGGTTCAGCGGCACCATGTGGCCGGCGCCGCGGACCACCGCCCACGTGAGATTGCCACCCGTTTTGTAGTAACTAGGAAACAGAATCAGTATGTAAAGAGAGTGATTTCGTGAACTAATGCGATAGTTCCAATGCTTTCAAATTATTTAGTGCATTATTTTCCTATCCTATGGATGGATTCTACCATTCGGTATGATAAATTGCTATACTACGTTTATTATGATGGACATAAAACCTAGCATACCGTAGGTCAGATGGAAAAGCAATCTAGAGCTCAGTTCTTTCACCCACATACATATAAGATACATTTATTATGCATTTATTAGGATTGTCCCCTTTTAAAGTATAGATATGTTGAGCCGTGACAGACACAGTTCTATTGTTTAGGAACTCTGCCAATTGATAATAAGAAACTCATAATCAGTAAACTTACGCCACATGTTTTTTGTCGTAAATGTATGGAATCCTCTCCGCTTGGAGGAACTGCTCAGACGCGCTCCACTTCCAGCTCCGGAGACGTTCAGCTGACAACGCACATGGTAACATTTGATCCAATTGGCCGCTGGGAACAAAATCATTGAATGAATGTGACTTCTGTCATAAAAGTAAGATAGTCTATCTAGGGATCAATTTTGCTAAAGCAATTGTATTTGTATGGACGAAATAGGGAAGTGTTACAAATACTTCGCTCTTCCGATTATTATGGCTATGAAAGCGCAATTTAAAAAGTGGATCCCTTTATGCTTTGATTAAACATATCTGACTGTTAATACGAGACCCAATTGAGAGAAAACTGAGATTCGAATCAATTTACACTTTGGCAATCATAAGTCACACTATAGAATCTAGAATCTAGATCGTTTAATTAAGATTCCATTGATATAATGATTGATTTGACGACCCCTGTTGTCTCTCTCGTTAGCTCCCTCAGGGCTTTCTACAAAGGGCTTCTAAGCACTTACTGCTGCACACTGAGTCATTCATCAAATCGACAATTAAGTAATTGACGCTAGCTTTCATACATTACATGTCACAATTTCTGATTAAATATATTAAGAAAGTATTTCACGTCTCTGATTGCAGGCGTAAGCTCACTAAAGATAATACAGTAAGGAAGATTTGAAGTAGGCGTGAACTAAATTCCGAATACAATTTCATACTAAAAAAAGCAACTTACCAATAAGCGAGAACTGAATAATGTTCCAACAACTCTTCAAACAACGGCCTAGTATTGGTCAAGAAATCGGGCGCCATTCTCTGGTTCACCGTCAAATTAACAAAGGTAAACCGAATGTCTCCAACATGCAACGCTCTTCTAACTTCTCCTTGGTTAAGGAAGCTGGAGAAACCTACTCCATCAGACATCTCATCTTGCAAGAAGTTGTAAGCGTGATTCCGGTATGAGAGCTTTAGGAGTATGGAGATTAGGATTGTCCATTTCTGTGAAAAAGATTGTATAAGTTAGTAAGTCTAAATAAGAAAAAAATAGGTTAACTATTGATAAATGTAAGTTAAGTATGTACTGTAGCTAATATTAAAGTGAGTGAAAGACTGAGTGGTCTAGTGGTATGTGCAATCAGCCTGCCAAGACTGGGGTCCTGGGTTCAACGCCCAGGTCGAGCAAAGCATATTTCCGTTGCATGAAAATTAATTTTCGTCCGGGATTATCACCCTTAATTGTCGGTCTCACCAGTGTTGGTTAATAAGTAATATAATAACCTACGAGTACTCGAAATTATTTACCATAGTATCCCTACAGTTTCAACCGCGCCTAACAGATGGCGCCAGGATATACCAATATTCAGAACTCGCTTCATTTATTAATGAAACATTTGCTGGCGTTTAGTGGAGTCGCAACCACACATTTTTCTACTCAGAAACTAAATTTTTCATAATCATGTAAGAACATTATGTAGTGTAGGGATAATACAAATTAAAACTACGAGTAAGTACTTACTTCCTTGGCTTCAATGCTTCTATTATTCCGTACATCATCTTGGAACGCCAAATAGATTGGGTTCACCAAGTCAACCTGCTCCCTTTCCAATAAGCCAAAATTGTAGAACGGCTCTACTACTTGACTTATCATTTTGGGCTCCACGAAAGCGTTGCCGATTACAAATCCCTGATAAGAAGAGAATAAATTAATATACTGTACCTTATCAATGATGTACCTACTAAAATATAATAAAGAATTTGCTTTTTTTAAGGTAGACCCAAATAATTCCGAATTCTCCCAAAAAACAGTCTCCCTTGATAAAATTTGCTCTCACAAGATTGTATGACTCTCTCTTATCAAAATCTTCTACTCCCGACCAATAGGCTCAAGCTTCGAGATCAGGATTTTATTCTGCCATTGGAAAAGAATCTAAATAACATTATATTTTAATACGTTACCAGTAACTTTTATTTTACATTTTTATCGGAACCGTGGTCACAGAAGACTGAGGTGTTATGCGTCAAAATGAGTACCTAGTGTTCGCTTAAACTTAGGAAATTAGTAAGTTACCTGTAAGTTAACTTCCGTGTCAGGGTCGTTCCTATGCCTGTGCAGTTCCATGCCCAACGCTGGGACGTACTTCCCAGCGTACGACTCGCCGGCCACGAACAGGGGCGCAGTCTTCAGCTCAGGAAACAACTGAGTTAGTTGTTTCACTGCGGTGTGGAGATGGTTTCCGTACTGGATTGAAGTAAACATAGTTGAATAGGTATATTTTACTATCATTCATTCATTTTGGCCAACCAGGCCAACCAAGCAGTTTTTAAAAGTTTCCGACATGGTTTGACCATTGAAACAACCGCTCTGCAATAACATATCATTACTATTTTCTTACACTAACCACTAAACGCTCATTAACTAAAACACTGTTATAAAGTGCTTTGTCTTTTTTGCTTTTTCGAAAATAGCGTTTGTTAGAAAGGGACAAACCATTTGATTGCTAAAATTCTATACATAACCGTTTATGAATAAGGGGCCGTTCACAAAATACGTTCGCGTTCAAGGGGGGGGGAGGGGGTTTGCTGAGTGTGACAAGATGTGACAAGGAGGGACGGGGGGTCTACGGCAACGTGATGTTCGCCGTTCATTAAAAGATTTTAAATATTTTTTTCAATAAATACTTTTTTCTCAATTTTGATCATGATTCAGGGGGGGGGGGGGGGGGTCTTAGTTTTTGTGACGAAATATTTACATGGGGGTCACAGAAAGTGTGACACAGTGTGACAATAGGGGGGGAGGGGGTGAAAAGAAGTTGATTATAGCGTGACGTATTTTGTGAACGGCCCCTAAGGAACAAAACTTAAATATTGTTTTCAGTTTAGCTCGTGAACTAGGGTCAGGTTGATTGATCGAGTTCATTTGTGAAGGTGAACTTGGGGCTTAGCCCTGGGTTGGGTACCTATCATTTACATTCTATAGCAAGTACTTACAGTGGGCAAATCCTTGACATAACCATCATTGTGCTCGGTGTAACTGAATCCGGTGCCGACGGGGTTGTCTATGAATACTAACGAGTGGTTTAGTAGCCACGTGTAGTTGTTCGCTGAAAAGAGAGAGGGGAAAATAATGATGGTTTTGCTTGGTCAGATCGTACAAAATCATTGAGCAATCTGGACAAATTCAATATACTCTATCTAATACCTATGTTATTTATAAAGCTTTGATTTTTGGAACAAAGTTCCTTATCGCGCGTTGCGAAAGGGGGCTAGACGGAAAAAATTAAGACGAATAGTTGTAACGACACTGTTTTACGTTAGAGAGAGACAAAGAACTCTCTCTCTCTAATGCTGGGGCCACACTTACGCTTAATGTCAATGCCCATTATCTTAATAATTAATGCAATAATCTTTAATGCAATAAAGTGGGTGGCTACACTTAAACTGTCTCTTTCTCTCTTTGATGAACCGCCACTCGAGCTATCGCCTACGCCATACGGCATTGTTAATGCCATTGTCAAATTATCACGTATAGTCGTGGCTACACCTACGGTATACGTCCATTATCTATATAATTTATGACATTTCTCGTATGTGTGGCCCGGGCATTATAGAAAGCAAGCCAGATATTTTCGTTTCGTCTTTCTATTTCGCATTGAACTTCGTTCCATCCGGGTATCCCTTGACGCCTCTCAAGTTTTTTAAGTTTGATCGGGATAATCTTTAGAACTAACAGTTTCAGTTTTAGATACATATATTCCAGAGGAAGGTTATATATTTACATCCCTAAATTCCATCGGCATCGGTAACAACAATTATGAAACTGCGGGTAGAAGCATTGAGTTAAATGTACTGTACGTTAGTAGGTAAATATAACTCAATGGGTAGAAGTTACTTTTTCATACAGTTGAGAGTCTAAATACAAATAAGACGCTTTAAATTGAGATAAATTCTTATCAGTAGCCCCGCACGTGTTTGCCATTGAAATTATTGTCTGATAAGTACTTAATAATATTATTAACAATTTCATTGAGTATCGTCATTGATGATGATGATGTAATACCGGTAGCTACTAAAACCAAGATACCGAAAGATAACGAGTACTCGATTGAATCTCTGTTTTTGAAGTCGGTTAACTAACAGAATAGATTAAGGGCAATAATAGCTTAATTGTAACAAACATGATGCAGATAAGGGTACCGAGTATTGTGATACTAAATTGCATCACGAGTTCGCTAATGTACGCTTAAACAAGCCTTTAACGACGCTTTAAGTGTTTATCAATAAAACGGTAAGTTTGCTATTAATTACTATTGATACTTACGCTCCAATTTCCTGTCAATAATATGGAAAGGTCCTATTTCATCAAAGAGTCCCGTCATACTGGAAGCGCCAGGACCTCCTTGCAGCCACAGTATCCATGGCGTCTTATCTCTCGGTTTATCTACAACCGGGAAATACCAGAAGAAAGTCTGCGACTTGTAAGTACTGTTCACAGTTAAGAATCCGGAATAACTTTCAAACCCCAAGAATATTGAAGGGTCCACTTTACTTGCATTTCTTGCCTCTTCCAAATTCCCTTGTTCTATGTAAGGCGTCAGGATTAGGGCTACGCCATTGTTTTCCTTTTCTTGACAAGTTGTTTTTTCTTCTACATCGATTCGGTTGTCCAAATCGTTTGTACATGGAGGTGGTAAAGTACTCGTATGTGGTTGTGGTATGTGCACATTTTCGTGATGGGTGTTTTTTTTCTGTTCATCTATGGCGTTGTGGGTTAAATCCTGTGATACGTTCTCTTCTAGTACTGCCACTCTTGATAGTGCACTGCGGGAATAAATTTGTAGATACTAATATTAGTACTATGTCATAGATCTCTTTGGGATCTACATAGGTATTTATAGCGTTTTGGTTAGGTACTAACTTATTTCAAAATTCTGACTAAATTCGCCATAGTCCAAAATAAGGACTCTACTCTACTACTAAGGTTTGTTCCTAGGTATCCTGGAATAAGGTAGGATTATTTCCTTATTTATCTAGTTACATATACTAATCTAGCAGGTAGGCTGAAAATGACACCGAGGCTACTGCCGTCTGCCGTACTCAAGGATGTTAGTTAAATCGAAAATTATTAATAATACTACTTGTCTTAAATCTTTCGTTAATCACTTAAGGAATCATAAGTGACTCGACGGTAAACTTATTAATCTTTCTGGTTCATGATTAAACTAACGACGAACATGCAGATAATATGGCGCTACCTGATTGTTTTAATAATAATATGATAAAATAGGTCACGCAGATTATCTTTATCGATTGTTAAATCCTTGTAATTTATACCTCTACTTACTATTTTGTATGGCTGTGCTTTTTGCAACAGAAAGAAAAGCAACGAAATACCTATACCTAATGTACGGTCAACTATAAAATTTAATGAACACATTCTATATTAAAAAACACCTGAACGACACTTAATTATGAAATCTTTTAGTGTCGTATTTTTTGTAACTAGCAGCGCTCCACGGTATTGCCCGCGTTGTGCCCGTATTTTTCGTGATTTTTTATTCCGTGCCCGCGTTGTGCCCGTTCTTTTCGTGATTTTTTAAACCTTCCTCTTGAATCACTTTAACTAAGTATTAAAAATACCTGCATCAACATCCGTTGTGTAGTTTTAAAGATTGAGCATACATAGGGACAGACAGACAGCGGAAAGCGACTTTGTTTTATACTATTTAGTGATATTGAAAATAGTCATCAACTTTTATACTATTTTTACTTAGCTATTTTTCCCTTACGAAGTTATTTTTGATTTTACTTTAAGATTCCCATGTTGATTTCGTAATTAGGTGAGTAAGTAAGTAAGATAAGTAACAATAGAGTTAGTTAACAGTGAAAGGTGCGTGTAGGCACATGTTATGTATCAGTGATTGTCAACAGCAAACGGAAGAATTTATGATTCAAATGTGTCTTGATAAATGATGGGAAAAGTTAAAACAGGGAATAAAAAATGCTTAATCTACTAAAACTTACTATTTTAATTACCTATGTGTTCACCGTACGTATCATTTAATTATAAAAACATTTACATTCTTACACCAAATGAATATTACAAGAAAGCCCTAAATTTAACCTAAATAAGCACTTCTTCTTCTTCAGCACTGAAGTTATAATACGAATGTGCTTTGTGCTTTCATGAATGGTAGGTATCCTGGTTGGTACCTAGATACCTATGAATCAAGGTATGTTGCAACTATTGGGTACTATTTTACTAAAGATACTTTGACAAAGGAATCTTAGGTTCAACATTTAAATCACTAAATATTACCTACACTATCCCGTTTTAAACCAACTTAAAAAATGGTAGATACTACTGATGGTAGGTACTACCTAACTTTTATGAATCAAAACTTTATGCGATTACGGGTGTCTACTTAAAAATAGAACATACCTTGTTAAACACAATAATAGAACAATTAATTGGCAATACATTTTGCTAACTTTCTCACTGACTTATGTAGTAAAGTGAAGTACGATCACATGGTCCCACTATTTGTTTGATACTGATGTGTTACGTACGTGTCTCCGTTGCGACTTGCGACATTATCGGTGAACTGAATGACCCTAAACATGATAATTCACAAATTTTGCTCGGATTATTTTACTTCGATAAAATGAGGATAGGTTGCTATTTATACCTACATATAAGTACCTAAAAGAAATTTCCTGTTAGTTGGGAATATACATATCATTTTGTTTAGTTTCCCTAAGTATTTACCATACAGATGCTTGTGTTAGTAACTAGATAACTTTATATTTAATTAGTACAATTTTAATAGAAGCCCTTTTCGAGCTTTAGTGACGTGATCTAGCATCAAATGCACTTTTCGACAACATGGATCGAACAAAATTAGAGTGTTCGAGCCATATTAGATATAGCTCGAATAGGGGTTGAAATTTTATAGTATTTTGACATAGCTCAGGGTGCTCGTAAGATAATATCTAAAAATATGAACCAACCGGAAAAACTTACTTATAATTTCGACTACTCTGTCACTATCCGCGGTAGTATAGTGGTAAGTATCCCCGCCTGTCACGCGGGAGACCGGGGTTCGATTCCCCGCCGCGGAGAACTTTTTTATTTTGTTAAAATATTCTGAGTTTTCACTTCAGTAATAAAAATGCAGTCATTAATACAAATTATGTTTATTTATTAATGCATCTTTCATTTGGACTAGAGCATCAGTCAGCTTAGTTAATTGGCAACCTATGTTTTCGACAGCTTCTCGGAGTTTCTCTGTGGATTCTAATTTCGCTCTTTCTATCTTCAAAAACTGTGAAGCTTCATTTTCATCATCATCTGTAAACAATGCAGTTAACAATTAAGAATTATAGAAAATTTGGTTTCATTCCATTTTATCGCCATCCAATGTACCCACAGCGAACTAAAACGTGAATTTAGTTTTGTTGTACTTACGATAGATGGCGTTACTAGTTCGTCTCCGAGCTTTAATTTTGGTTAACAAGAGGTTATAGCCGAAATGGTCCGCAAAATTATGCCATTTAATGTTCTATAAATGCTTACCATATACAAGCCTTTGCCGTAGTCTCGTCTTATTATCAGAGGGACAATTAGATGAGGTATCGTCTAAATCAGAAGCTTCTTTCGATAAACTTTCTTGTCTGCGTCGTTTCCGTCTAGTCTCTAAAAAAATAGGTTTGCCTTAAAAAATATTCACATAAATACCAATATTGCTTGTATTATACGTAGACAATAGGACTCTATTTTTTTTAATGTCATATTCTATTGACTAAAGGGGGTATTTGATTGTCTCTAGTTGTTTTATAGGGTATTCCAAGAAAGAGATTAGGTAGTAAGGACTTTGCTCTTCCGTGAGGTTTTAGAATTGTCTCTTTGACAGTTTGTCACATTGTTTTTAACACTACAGCTATGTATATCAATGTAACTTACTATAAGTATCCACATCTGTTAATTCATTGTCTTCATTATCATCATTATGATTTGTATTTAGATCCTCATTTGAATCCTGGAAGACAAAATAGGATAAGTAAAATTTTTACTGCTTGATATACCAACTAACAGTCAGTCACAATAAGGAAATAATTATCAAAAAAAGTACAGATAAAACCTTAACATCTTCTTCACCGAGTGGACGGTCACCCTGACCAATCCTGGTGTCAGAGTTATCGAGCCGCCAAAGGCCTCTGACATGGCTCATGTAACGACTACTATCCGTAGAAAGTAACCGGGACCGACGGCTTAACGTGCCCTCCGAAGCACGGAATCATCTTACTTTTCGAGCAATGAGGTGATTCAGCCTGCAATGCCCTTACCAAACTGAGGACAGTCTCACAAAGAGATTTTTGTGAGATCCCCACCGGGAATCGAACCCGGAACCTCCGGGTCGTGAGCCGGGCGCTCAAACCACAAGACCACAAAGGCTGTTAACCTTAACATAATTTCTTATTATTATTATTCCAATGTTACTATTGAGTCAAATATTGATCTGTTTCTTCCATAGCTATAAATATAATTTACAACTGCTGTTTATTTACATTGCAATAATATCAAAAATCATTTGCTATCGTACAGTGGGACCGGCAGAATAATCTAGGTTAGCAGTAGGACATAGACAAAAAATACATAGAGATAGAGCATATTGTCATCATCATACATACATCACTCAAAGGATCAGTCTTAATGACAACTCCTTCAAAATAGTCTTCACCAATAATACTGATAATGCGCTCCTCTAACGCTGACAGAGATGGCACACTGCCTGTTGTGTTATGTTCTTTCGCCGCTTTTACTTCAAGAGCATGTCTCTTGGTTCTGTACTTCCAGTCACACCAATACTGAAATTAAGAGGTAATTGTTTATATTTCAGATGATGAAATAATGAAGGGTTTGGTGCTGTAATATAAATTTCTCAACTAAAGTGTTTCAAATACACACAGATGTGTTTTGTTTTAAATGTGCGTGAGAAGATGATTATTTTATACTAAAATAAGGTTTTTAGGGTACCTGAAACAAAGAGTGCAAACTGGACCTTCTTGGTCTATCCATTAGCATGTACTTGAATTATTGCATCTTTGAATATATAAAGCTGAAGCATTATACCTAATAATATAAAGCTGAAGAGTTTGTTTGAATTGTCTATTAAATTCCTACTCACCCTAGACCAACCCTTATAATCTTTAACCATTCCGGGTTTGATAGCATTTAACATTTTAGCGCAAACATTCCATGTTTTCATATAATTGTCTAGTACAGCGGTCTTGCCTTTTTGGCCGCCTCGGCCCATGCCACGAGCCATTTTAGGATGCTTCTGCATAAACTCCAGTAGAGCATTCATCTGTTCAACCGATATTGATGTCCTTTTGGAACCTACAAAAGAAGATTAGAATATTAAAAGTCAAAATTAATTTTAAGTTTAGAAAAAAAAAATACTGTGGATTTCGGCTATAACGACGATGAAGGGAATTGTTACAGGCAAAGGCAAAAAGATACAGACATGTTCATGGTTTATATTCATATATTGTTAAAAATATTTGCACATTAGTTATATTTACTGATACATTTAAAAAATTGTGTTATATTACTTTGTTTCAATTTATTTTTTTGTGCTAGCATACGCTGTAGGATGTATTCTATTTTCATAACTTCTTCTTCTTCAATGTCTATATTATCCTTTCCATCACCAAATAGACAATATCTTTTGAGCCTTGTCACAGCACATAACACATCCTCAGTTGTAGGAATCTCACCTTCCTTGTCATCTTCTTCTTCCTCCTCATTTTCCTCATCTTGCGTCGTAGGTGATGAAGCAACAGTTTCAACAATTTCATTATCAGTCAAATTGCTAGTGGTGATAAGCTGACTGTCAATATTGACATATGTTTCCCAATCCGGAACATTTGTTCCGCTTGACGATGTTGTCAGCTGTGCCAATGGTATGTCCAACTCATCGTCAGAATCGTCGTCCTCTCCACAAACTTTGCCTACTACAATATCGTGCCGTCGACGAAACCGGTATATCCAGCTTTCCGAACACTTAAAATCTATTTTTCCAAACAGTCTGGCAAAATGATTAGCCTTTTCTTGCAGCAGAGGACCGCTCACAGGTACGTTTTTGCTTCTTTGAGCTTTGAACCACACTAGAAGAGCTTTATCAACATCTTGATGCGTCGGCTTGCGGTTTTTCTTAATTTTTAAGGATTTGGACTCAAAGCACTCTAATATTTTATCACGGTTTTTCCACATCGTAGATATTGTTGAATGCGAAACTTTGTATTCTTTGCACAAATCAGCATTGTTTGCACCATTTTTCAATTTTGAAATGATTTCTGCCTTTTCTTTAACAGTAAACGTGCGTCTAGGAGCCATACCTATTCAAAAGTTTATTAAACACAGTTGCTACTCTGAATACCAATTTGTAACTGAATCATTTTAACTCGCAAACGTACACGCTACCTAATTACCTGGCTAATTTATAAACAAAAAGTAAAGATTGCTGACCATCTGTATGGATGTAAACAAAAGATAAGAAAGCTCTTTTGTGTTAGGGATGTTCGATCCGATCCGATACTTATGTGGATCGATACAAAGCAATACGATCCACTCGATTTTTGTATCGATACAATGGCTTTCGATCCGTTAGTGGATCGATACAAGTAAGGTGAGGATCGGATCGCATAATCATCATGTATCTGAATATACTCGTATTTCTGAAAATTGCAATGACATCTGGAAATTTCATAACGAAATGGTGGCACAAGTGGAAGCAAACAGACCACAGGAAGGACTCCACATATATTTTAAACAGTATATGTCGGAGCCTTTGCTGGATAGAAAGTCGGATCCAATTAAATATTGGTCAGCGAGAAAAGTCGTTTGGGGAACACTAAGCGATATCGCATTACGTTACTTGTCCGTTGTAGGAACGTCTGTGCCCTCAGAACGACTTTTCTCGCTGGCCAACCATACTTTGAATGAGAGCCGTAATCGTATAGATCCAAAGAGGCTATCAAAATTAATCTTTTTACGTACACTTCCCTTTAAAGATTGGCCTATGTAAACAATTTTGTGTTTTTTTTTTCCTAAATAAACATATAAGTACATAGTAAAAAATACAACTTGTTTAATTTTTTAAAATACTTGATACGATACTGGATCGATCCAAAAAATCGTATCAAATCTATTGGATCGATATTTGGATCGATACAATGAATTACGATCCATTGCGATCCAGAGTATCGATACAAAGTGCTTGGATCGAACATCCCTATTTTGTGTCTTTGGCGGCCCGGCCCGCGGCCGACTCCGGTCGCGACATGTGCATGGGATTTCCAAGAATTTATTACAAACTATTCAATAAAAACATTAGCTACACCCGAACTCGACGTTACATCCAAAGTCGCTATAGCCATAAGTTTGTTATAACTGAGATTTAGCATTAACGTCGCTATAGACAAATGGTCGCTACACCAAGGTCGTAATAAATAAAATCCACTGTAATTGTAAAATAAGTTAAGATTTAATTTTTTTTTTATTATTTTTACTTACAGTAGCGTAGCGTTTGCTCTGTAGTGAGATATGTATTACAGGCTTATACTTACAAGAACTTGTATTAATTATGTACCAACCTGTATCCATTGTGTTAAATTATTCGGATTTCGCGAGTTCTATACAGAAAGAAACTAAAATAATAATTTACTCAGAAAAACCATATTAGAATTTCGCCTACGAAAACAAAAAGGGAGGTGCGTGTTTATACAAATTAATATTAAACTAGAACCTTCACTTTATACGAGTAATATTTACAAATTCAATTCAAAATTTAAATTTTAGATTTCATTTGTTTATTTATTTTGTTTTGTTATTGAATTGAAGGAATGAAAATCACATGAAAATGAAGTAAGCACAGACCAGGAAACAAAGTAATTAAGGTTACCACAGACGCCAAAGTAAAAAGACCGACTGCTAATATAGCACGACTGAACCACAGAATACAGAAAGAATTAATGAATAACACATTTACTTTGATACAGCTACATACACCCCTGTGATT
This sequence comes from Cyclophora punctaria, assembly GCA_951394245.1. Taxonomy (NCBI): domain Eukaryota; kingdom Metazoa; phylum Arthropoda; class Insecta; order Lepidoptera; family Geometridae; genus Cyclophora; species Cyclophora punctaria. The sequence continues at coordinate 9,012,935 of OX596170.1, read as the reverse complement.
AGGGTTGTAAAGCGGTAAAATTACATTCGTAAACTTACGTAATATGTATACGATATTTTAAGTAAAATACGAATAAATTACGGTAAATTACGGTAAAATTGGTAACCCTAACCACCACAGAAAATAAAAAAAAAAGACGTGTGGCACTCGGGGACTGCCGCGGTGAAGCTATTGCATAGCATTTTGTATCAACTTATGCAATTATATTTGATATATTTGATGTCTCTTCTCTCTCACCCCACCCGCCTCTTCTCTCTCAAACCCTCCCGCCTCCTCTCTCTCACCCCTCCCGCCTCGTCTCTCTCTCACCCCTCCGACTCCCCTCTCTCTCACTCACCCCTCCCGACTCCTCTCTCTCTCTCTCTCTCACCCCTCCCGCCTCCTCTCTCTCTTACCCCTCCCGCCTCTTCTCTCCACTCCCGCCTCCTCTCTCACCGCTCCCGCAACTTCTCTCTCACCCCTCCCGCCTCCTCTCTCTCTCTCACCCCTCCCGCCTCCTCTGTCTCTCTCTCACCCCTCTCCCTCACCCCCCTCTCTCACCCCCCACCCTCACCCCCCTCCCTCACCCCCCTCCCTCACCCCCCTCCATCACCCCCCTCTCTCACCGCCCTCCCTCACCCCCCTCTCTCACCCCCCGTCTCATCTCTCTCTCTCACCCCTCTCTCTCACCCCCCTCTCTCACCCCCCGTCTCATCTCTCTCTCTCACCCCCAACGCACAATCGCACACAACGCCCGTGTCGAAGACTGCCGAACTGAAACGACGTTAGACGATGCACGGCCTTCAAGCCACACCTCCTTGCCCGTTCGGAGTGGGGAGCGTGAGGTTTTTTCGTTACGGAATTTTTGGATTCGGTCCCCGCGCTCAAGGCCCGCGATAGAAGCTATGCAATAGCTTAAAAACTTTGAAATAAAAGCAAATAGAACAAAAGAAAAAGAGCTGTCAAAGTCACTCGTCGCGTCGGCAACCGTTACGAGATTGTATGAAGATTGTAAGCGTCCTAGTGATTGTGGGCGCCGGGTCTTCGTATTGCTATATTCGTATCGCCGGCTTGCTGTATGCTTATTCGTCCGTCAGTCTACCTATTACGGAACGGCAACAACGCAAAATGTTATTGCAAACTGCACTAATCGGCAACATCCTACGCAGTACTTATTTTACGGTAATTTATGTAAATTACCGTAAAATACGCGTATTTTACGAGCGTTTTCGGTAAAATTACGTAATTTTGCAACCCTACCTGTGATACACCCGATGTATTAAAAGCATGAATGAATAAAATGAAAGAATTTATTTCTTTCAGTATCCGTTTTTATTTCCTCCCTCCACTCTATTTCAAATCAAAACTATGCTGTGCTGTGATTGATCAAAACAAACAAACAATACGATGCGAAAGCGTTCGGTAAGTTCGGTGTAGATATTAGGTACTGTAATCATATTTGAATGTATATACTTAACTAGCAGCGCCCCGCGGTTTTACCCGCGTTGTGCCCGTTCCCGTGGGAATTTCGGGAATTTTTTTACATAAAAACCTTCCTCTTGAATCACTCTACCTATTACAAAAAACCGCATCAAAATCCGTTGCGTAATTTTAAAGATTTAAGCATACAGACAGACAAACAGACAGACACGAAAAAGAGACGACTTTATTTTATACTATGTAGTGATATCATGGACACATGACATCTATCTTCCTGTACAAATACTTTTTTTTGTAATTTGAAGTATGGGAAAGTTGTTCTCGCTTAAAATACACGCGGGAAATTTGAATTGAACTCTTTCAGGAAAATGGCCGAGGCCGGGAGCAAACACAATAACTGCGTGTGGCATCCATGCGCGCGCAGCCATATCTTGTTATCAATTACACCATCAATATTTAATGTTCTGTTTGCTATTTTGGTAACCCTATAATATTAAAATGAAGTTTTGCCGTGGAATACCTACCGTATCGAACGTTATTTCAATTATACCGGGTTTTCAATCAATCAGTACTTATTATTATCAAACTATGCCGGATTGCCAGTAAAGTGTAATTATTACCGCACGGTTTTGCGTATCGTCACGGCAATTAATCAATAATGTGAAAATGTAACAATTTGTTTTAATTAACCGGAGACAAGAGTGATAAACTATTTGCGTCATTATGTTCCTGAAACATTTGAAAAAGGTAAGTTTATCTGTCAAGGTTAAATATACGTGCCTCAAATTTGTTATAGGTAGATATATTGTAATTAAAATAGTTATGCATTGAGTTAATATGTACGTTCCGCAGTTATATGTAGCTAGGAATGTTTTATTTAGATCAATTACATCAATGTAGAGAGAGAGTTACAGAGGTAGAACACCTTAATAGAATATCTAATCAATTTCTTTAAAAAAATAAATTTCTTTATGGTCCGATGTGTAAATAAACAAACCGCGAACGCGAACAGCGCTATTCCGACCAAAATTTCATCGGAGCAACACATTTAAATACAAGCTAAGCTTAAAGCAACTATAAAATAAAGTTTAAACACCATGAAAAATTCTTACTTAAACATTAAGTATGTTTTATGAATAGGTCGGGAAAATTTACCGTATCCTGTTTTCATTATCTATACCTAGTTACTATAATATTAAAATTTGTAAGTTTGTTTGTTTGTTTGTTTGTATGTTCGAGCTAATCTCTGGAATTACCAATCCGATTTTTATAATTATTTTTGTAATAGATATCCACATTCAACGGGACGGTTATAGGCTATTTTTCATCCCGAAATTCCCACGGGAACGGGCACAACGCAGGTAAAACCTTGGGGCGCTGCTAGTATTAAGATAAATAAGGTATTATTATTATTTTTGGGTGTTAAGTTGGTTACTACGTAGTTAGTCAAGCCTTCAAATATTCACATTTGCTAGGTACCTACTTCATTAGATATTTATTATAGTAGTTTGAATGTTAAGATTCCTTTTGATTATACTAAGCATTCCTTAGTACATACCTAGATACTAAGATTTCGTATTTATAGGATACACTATACTTACCTACCTATAGGCTACACAACCTACCTAACAGTTTATTGTTCCTTTGGCTTTGCTTATCCATTAATTTCATCAGTTACAGTTATATAACAAAATAATCATCTTAGGGCTACAGTACCTACTGATTATTTTATAGTACCTACCTACTTATCTAAACCTCTTTCTTTATATTGGTACCTACCTAGTGAAGTATTTTCCTATTTCAAACCTATTTGTCGAAGATTTATAGGTAAGTACATTCTACTCGGCAAAGAACCACCTGCTTTTTACAGCCCCTTATTAAATACTCCTTCAAAGTAAAATCTAATTTCAACCGGATAAGGTTCAATGTAGAATGTTTGGTAACCTCATTGATACCTCTTTAATAAATAGCCATTGTTTTGCGCCAGTATCAAACAAGGCGATCCTTTATTAGTTGTTCAGTTCAGTGTTGCCATATATACAGATTTCTCTGTATCTATACAGATTTTCAATGTGCGATACAGATTAGCATTGGATACAGCTTTTTATACAGAATTTTCACATTCAATTAAAATCGAACAGATCACAATAAATAACATGCTCCGATGCAGTCCTTATAATTATAATATAATTAAATATTGTCTGATTCTATTCTTTGGGATTAATTTATTACATAAACAAACGCCGTTTATTTTTTTAATATGGTCACATTAGTAGTTTGATACGGGGAATTCCCTAACCAAGATTTTTGTTTGCTCTTCACTGTCTTTCCTGCGCTCTCTTTATGCATTTGTCGTAAATTATTCATATCAAGATGTTTTATTTCTTATACAATTGACAAAGAAATAGGTGTTAAGTGATAACATTAAATTTGTAACATAAATAGCTATGTGTTTTTTTTCATTTGTGTCTGTTTTATTCAATCCTACCTAACATATACCCTTGATTTACAAAAAAGCAGAAAAAATATAAAAACTAATCTTCTTATGGCAAGTAGGATCTGTTTTGGTTCTTTTAGTCATACAGATTTTATACAGATTTCGTGATAAAAAGGCATACAGATTTAATACAGATTTCAGCAATTTCTACTACAGATAAAAGGTTCAGTGCATCTGGCAACATTGGTTCAGTTGATTGTCGACCACTACGGTGACCACACGTCTGTTTTGCATACGGACGGTTTTTCCGGAGTTTTCCTTTCTTACGCGCCAACCGATCTTGTGAGATGATGTTACGGTTATAAATTTGTGTGATAATGATGGAAGTTACTGTGGAAGTGGTAAGATTTTCGTTAATTATTATCATGTAGGAGGCCTTTAGGCGGTCTAAACACCCTGAGAACAGGCTTAGCCAGTATAACCTTCTCGAACTCACTTAATTTATTAGAGAAATTGCAGGTGTAAACTTAATATTAACTAAAATTGTTTATGTTACTCTATTTCTATTTATTGGCAGCAAGCCACCGGTGTCTTTGCGTAGGTACCGTATCTCAAGCAATTCCAAAAATCGTGGAGTTTTGCCCACACGAAAAAAATCTTAGATACCTACGTAACTAGGGACAAACTTGAGTACTATTTAAATAGAAATTACTTGATGCTTCTTCAACTAAATACATTTTCGCGTGCACCTAATAGTTTAGGAGCCTACATTAAATGAAGTGACTCTATATTAAAAGTCACAAACAAGCGCCACCTACGCTTCTGACATGCCAAAATACCATTAATTAGTGGACCAACACATTTTGCCTAGTGATTAGTAAGTACATGACTGGCCAATCCAATATGGGAGGGGCGACAATTGTTGGATTAGGCCCTCTTACATTTTATTGGAATGCGTAGTGTACCAACGTCCGCCCTAAAAAGAGCTTTTTATGTTATTGGCAAACATAATTCATAAATGTGCGTGTGTTTATCTATCGTTTATAGAACACTGAGTAGTATCTGACTAGCTGGGGCGTTTTACTTACTAACCAATTTGTTATGGTTGATGGTTGGTAGTATCAGAGCAGTTGGTTGATGAAATACTGCTGTTAGGCGGAAGTGGGTTAAACTTTAGAGCAAAATTATTTAATTAACATGTTATAAGTCCTAGGAACATAAATATAAATACCTGCTCCTAACCATGAACTTCTCTCACTATACCTTCCTTGATATGCCTAGGCAAACTAACTATATATGTAATAGGGGCAATACAAAAAGTTTCAAGAAAACATGACATACCTACATAAGATTTCTTTATTGAAACATCAAACTCAGTTTTATTGAGTTTACCTACTTTTCAGTAACGCGAATAGCTAACGTTCAACTATTGTAGAATGCCATTAAAATATTTAATGTAAACAATCATGTTTCTGGTATGAAATAAGAAAAAGATAGTTTTTGAGAATATACTAATGTATGTTTGTTACTCTTCCACGCAAAAATGACTCAACGGATTTTTATGAAACTTTACAGTAATATAGGATACACATCAGAATAACACATGGGATACATTTTATCCCAAACTTCCCGTGGGAACGGGTACAACGCGGGTAACGCTGCGGGGCCCGGCTAGTAACATATAATCTATGTATGTGGGAGCGCTTTCCTATTCAACGTATTAATTAGATACAGTCGCACGCAATTGGGAAATAATACGGCGTATACTCCAATTTAAAAAGGATGTAAGACAGATAAGGTTTAAGGTTACGCTAAATACCTATAGAATGAACGAGAAAAAGAATGTATTAGATCACAATTACTTAATTAGGTGGGTAGGTGAACATAGGATATTCATTCGTTATAATGAAGGCAATGAAATGTTTATCAAATCAAGTACTAAGGAGCTTTACGTAATACCTATAAATAATATATAACTTTGTTTGTATACAGGGAGGTACTACAGGATACATTACTTATTAATTAGCCACACCTTTCTTTAAAGTGAAATTAACGAGATTGTTCGAGCTTGCTCGTATAAAAGCACTTATAAAATCTATAGTACGTAGGTAAGTGTCGCAATATCTTCCATAGCTATTGCAGGTCTTCTGTACTATTGAAGCCTCACAGAATACCTACCCAATGTTAACTAATGTTCGTTCCTACGTGTCGGGTGTTGGGCCTGGAGTTTATTATATCGCTCCCAGAGGTGGAACACTTTGTTTGAAGCTATATACGCCTACTTGTCGTACTCCAATTATCTATGGGCAGGGCCATCATATGATTTAAACCAGAATCTGATGATCGACAAGTGGGAACGGTCACTTATAATTACAAATATTTGATTTAGGAAGTGGACTAGACGCACTTATAATAGGCCATGGCACACACATGGCATGATGCCCTCATCCACAACCTAGAGACGTATCGCTAAATATTATGTACTTATTAGGAAAAAAATCATCATATTTAAATCCAATAGCAGATATTTACCAGATCCTCTAGCCAACTGAATCTTAAGCTAGTCGCCAGACGTCATCTCTTTTGAATACACTAAAATATGATAATATTCTTAAGTGTGACTAAGTGTGAGTAACGCTTTACGCTACAAAATCAATTAAAGACGTATCGTTCAAGCAAGGCCAGCCAACTCGAACCATTAGCCTCCGGACTGCTGTGATTTGAATACCAAACCGCCTATAAGTGCTTTCCAACGATCGTAAACAATTAACTGTTCCGTCTTATAGCCAGATATATTACCTGCAATACCTATTATAGTCACTTTACCTTAGTTATTCTAAGAACCTACATGTGGATAAGGGTTTCCTGTAGTCTAATAAAGGAATTTTTATTTTAAAAAGTATTCTGTGACCACGGTTCCTGTAAAGGAGCCAGATTAAAATGTATATAAGAGCGAAGCGTATCCGTAAACGTGGTTTCAATTCATTTATTTATTTTTTAATTTTTCATTATAACGCTGTTTATTCTGTAATTGACAACCGCCTAGATCTTTAAATACCTATCATAGTTTAAAATAGCACACCCCGTAAAGTACCTCTAAAATAAATAGAGCTACTTTGCCACAAAAAGACATGTCATACTAATAAACCCCCTCTTTTAACGGGTGTAACAAAGCATACTTTATTTAAAATGGAAGAGGTTATTGTATTATATAGGGACCGCCAGACGTGGACAGGTACCTAATGATTTCGTAAAATAATGTGCATCTTTTATTCGTGTATTCGATATTAATCAAACCATAATGGAAGATGGAATGGATATTATTATGTTTTACGGTATAGAATCAAATTCGTGTTCCCAAGGAGTGGACGTCGTTTATGAGCCATGATCTTTACGGCCACATAGTAATAAATGCACATTAAATTACGTTTCTACGGCCTTTCGTACATACATCATATTTACTTAGATTATAGTGTTTTTGAAAGATCCATCCATCAGTCTTTAATGGTCCTCAGATTATCAAATTAAAAATGAGTCAAAAATTTATTTGATAACCGAACTAACCATAGACATTGAAACCTCTTTTATATTAATTAACTAAGAGCGTACCCGCGTTGTACTTGGTTCCGTGGAAAAGTTTGGTTGAAAAATGCCTATACCTTCTATTGTTCTTTTCCTCTTAAAAATATGGCTGTCATATACAAAAACTGTTGATTCAACTGGTAGTTTCAGAGATGCTTGCATTTAAACAGACATCTTCGGCTTGAGCCAGCCCCTTAACTACCTATAACACTCCAGAAACCTATAGGCTTATTAAAAAGAAAATAATGAGTTAACCGCAATCCATGTTTTTTTTTCTCCCGTAGCATACCGTCCACCCTACAGACTCGGGGAAGGTACCAGGCAAGGGTGCCTATGGATCATGGTGCACTCCAGACTCTTCGCCGCTACATGCACCGTACGTAAATCAAACAATAGTCAAACTATTAAAGCCATCAAATATTTACAAAATGCTGTGGATGAGCTAGGCATGTCGGTACTAAATGTAATGGACCTACCACACGCATAAACTTCACAGTTCTACCTGCGCAAACCTGAGTTTGTCCACGGAACACCGAGTAGTAAAACTGTACGCGGCAACTCCACTGCGCAACTGCGCATTTTGTGACACCAAGCGGAATTTAGCACACTCATACTAAACAAAACTCACAATTTGGGAAAAGGAATTCATTTACTAATCTTACTCGTACTTCAATGTTAATTTTTTCAGAATTGTCAAATTGAATCCCGTAATCCAGTTACGGGATATTTCAATACAAAATGATGCGTAAGTACAAAACTATCTATTCTGATTGATGCTTTACTTACTTATAGCTAGTATATAACAATTACATATTGTAATTATTTCAGGAACTTGGAACTTCAGAAGGTGCGACTATTCAATACCAGCCCGATATTGAAGAAGAAAGGTTTCGACGATGATGATGAGTTTGATAAACAAGGACCTTGGCTGCCGAAAATTTCTTGGGGAGAAGACGAGAAAAAGTACGTAAGACGAATAGACATTCTTGCTGATAAAGTAAAAACTCAAAAGATTTGATGTTTTTTGATACTTGAGGTCTGAATTTCTGGTACCTATAAGTATCAAATTGCTTTAGTCATTCAGTCACATTAACTGTTCTTTTTTAGCCTGGCGCTTGCGCTAATTAAAACTTCAAAATGGCAAAGCTATAATATAATTTGAAAAATTTTTTCAGGCCCCCACCAGACGACGAAATCAAGAAACCGTTACCAGCGGTTGAAACCCCTCAAAGTCCAGTGCCAAGCTCACCGACCCGATGTCGCAAAGGAAAAGGAAGCCTCGCGCTTCTACTCAATCTATGTGACTTATTCTTACCGATAGACCCTCAAGGTACTATGTCCTCTAGAAAAGAGAATAGTAGCAATTACTTAGTTAAGTCTCTGCAGGGAGCCAATTGATACCCCAAATATATTGATTGAATACAAACCATTATACGTTTGTTAGTGATTCTCGCATTCTTGTTATTTAATAGCGTTTTGTCGTGCCGTTTTAGGCATCGAATATATACTTAGATGTATTATAGATACTAACTTCAATATTACTATTCTGACATGACCGGCAGACCATAACTGCAGCCAGTTCGCCAACATTGGTGGAGCAATGTTCGGAAATCGCCTGCGGATTCCCAGGAACACCCGATTCCATTGATGAATATTTTAATTTATACCAACATATTTTCTCCAACGTCTTATTGGATAAAAACTTATTCCCCAGGTCGCAGTTACATCCTCTGGCTTCTCCTAGTAACATTCTGCTACAGCTACAACGCTTGGTGCATTCCTCTCCGCGCCACCTTTCCATACCAAACGCCAGATAACCTTGCCATCTGGCTGACTCTAGACTACTTGTGTGACTTGGTCTACTTGATGGACGTGCTGTTAGTCAAACCAAAACTGATGTACCTGCATGAAGGTTTCTGGGTCAATGATCCGGTGGAAACTGGAAGGAATTATAGAATGAAGACGCAGTACAAAGTAAGTGGATCTCATTTCACGTAAAAAAAATTGCCTGTAATGTCCCACTGCTGGGCAAAAGCCTCTCATGTCACTGAAGATATCAGTACAGTGAGGAGGATTAGGGTATAATCGTTTGCCAAATGAGGGTTGGTGATCTCAAACCCATAAAAACAAAATTGCCTTAGTTTTAAAGCTGTAAGATGACCTCTTCTCTTCCCAATGTTATTTCAGTTCGACGTCCTCTCCTTACTGCCTCTGGACGTACTGTACTTGTTCTTCGGCACGAAGTGTGTGATCCTTCGCTTCCCGCGACTGCTGAAGCTGCAGTCCTTCTGGATCTTCCACCAGGCCATGGATCGGGTGCTATCTTCACCTTATGTGGTAAGTAATGTTAATTAACGAACTATAAGGGATAGTTATCTCCCTCACTAAATAATGAAGATATTCGTGGAGTGAGGAGGATGAGGCACATATTTACTTTATATACTTACACCATGTTTTCAAATGTAAAACTGAATATTGTATAATTTGTTTCCGTTAACGTACGTCGCCTGTCAAGGTTATTATAGATACAGTTTGTTCTCAAATACGGCGGCCGTGAGTGAAGATTGCCTTTGTTAACAATAACTGTCGGTTAGCTATCCTTACGGTGGCCAATAATTATTGTCTGTTTACGACAATTACTGAAACATTTTCATTAAAATTCCAGGTACGAATAGGCAAAACCCTATTCTACATTTTCTTCCTGATCCACCTGAATGCTTGCGCATACTACGCAATGAGTGCCCACATTGGGCTCGGCTCCAACGGCTGGGTGTACGACAATCAAGGCAACGCGTACATTAGATGCTTCTACTTTGCCACCAAAACTGCCACGTCTATAGGCAAGAATCCTAAACCGGAGAATACCGGAGAGTATTTGTTTATGACCTTCGCTTGGCTGATGGGCGTGTTTGTCTTTGCTTTGCTCATTGGGCAGATTAGAGATATTATTGCCACTGCAACTCGAGCTAGGGTGAGTGATTTTAATTTTATTAAGTTTTTATGGTCGAGTGTGTTCTATTTGGTGCGACATATAGTACCATTTTGAAAGTACTGTAGATCTTAAATAGATTTAGGATTTCTTATGCAATCTGCCCTTAATGGGCAATAGAACGAAGATTTTTTTAATAAATACTCATCTACTCTATTAAGCGCATACAGCATAGTTCTATCAGTAAGTTTAAGTAGGTAGGTAAATATTTTATCCTTTTAGAAGACTAAAAGCAGCGCCCCGCGGCTTTGCCCGCGTTGAGCCCGTTCCCGTAGGAATTTTCGAAAATCCTTTCTTAGTGTGCAATTACGTCACTTGAAGAACCTTCCTGCCAAATTTCATGTTTCTAGGTGTAGCGGTTGAGGCTGTCGTTGATTATCAGTCAGTCAGTCAGGACTTTGAATTTTATATATATACTCGTAGATTAAAATCTGATCTTACCCACCGTTCGTTTAGACCGAATACCGCAAGCGAGTAGACAACTGCATCCGTTACTTACGGAGGCTCAACATGTCCGCTTCTCTTCAACGGCGCGTCGCTTGCTGGTTCAACTACACTTGGACGACTCAACGGTGCTTTGGTAGGTACAGTCTACTACTTCACTCATTCCCTTCGAATAGGTTGGTGGCCAACCCTGGTATCTTCTTCGGAGTCTTTAGGCCGCCTAAAGGTTTCCAATATGATCTGACGATAGAAACAACCGGGACCGACTGCTTAACGTACCGAAGCACGGTCTATCACTTTAACAACATGAGCCGATAAAAATGTTAACTTCCAATATTAATTCGATAAGTGTGGATTTCGTTTTAGTTCCATTTTATTTTAAATTCCAGATGAACAAAGGATCTTGGACTCTTTGCCTTATAACATGAAGAGAGACGTTGCTCTGGCTGTCCACATGTCTACTCTCAGTAAGGTATGATTGACATCATCTTCGTCTTGTTTGTCAATCCCTTTTTGACTAAGGCGGCCCCTAAACGATCAATTATATTGCGCAATATTGAATATTGTGCAATATAATTGACCGTCTAGGGCTAATTTTGAAGACTGCGCAATGATTGAACGAAAGTTTGAGCGAGTTTAATTTTTATTGTACAATATTTAATATTGAACAATATTGCTTCGTGTAGGGTCAGTATTGCGCAATATTTGACATGTTGCTCGGGATCAAACTATCCTCCGACTGAACAAGAAAACATTGCACAATTTTCTTATTGTGCAATATAATTGACCGTTTGGATCCAAACGCAATTCAATCTTATTGCACAATTAAATATATTGTACAATGTTATTGTAGGTCTAGGGGCCGCCTTACAAACATTTTTAAATGAACGTCAATTTAGGAAGAAAGCCTATTTTAAGCCTTCCAAATTCACCTCCCAAGGGCCTCCTGTACAGCAAGTTTCCCCAACTAAGTACTGGTTTCACCGTCACTTCTCCACTCATATTAATTTCGTTATCTTAACCAACTTTATTGTGACATATACACGTGATTGTCCCGCAGGTGCAGCTGTTCCGCGACTGCTCGTCGTCGCTGCTGCGCGACCTGGTGCTGCAGCTGCGGCCGGTGAGCGGGCTGCCGGGCGACGTGCTGGTGCGGCGCGGGGACGTCGGACACCACATGTACATCATCAAGAGCGGGGAGTGCTATGTCAGTATACCTTTTTACCAATTGTTTTACCGATATACCTAAAATGACATCTAACTGAAAGTGCCGTTAGACCTAAGGTCTCAACTAACCATACGTTTCGTTTGACCTAAGGTCCCATCTGACCAAAAGTGCATTCCGATCTAAAGTGTCGTTTGACCTAAAGTATCATTTAACCTGAAGTGACGTTAGATCTAATGTCTCATCTGACCTAAGGTGTCGTTTGTCCTAAAGTTTCCTTTGACCTAAGGCCTCATCTGACCTAAAGTGTCATTTGACCTGAAGTTGACTTCGACCTAAAGTTTCGTTTCAACCCAGTGTCAATCCACCTAATGAGTCCTACAACATCATCTAATGTCAATAATGAATTTCTTTAACAGGTGATGTCACCGGATGAAACAGAAGTGCTGGCAACATTGAAGGAAGGCTCGGTGTTTGGAGAGATTAGTCTGCTCGGGATCGAAGGCTTGAGACGACGCACTGCTACTGTCATGTAAGTATCAAAAGCTGAGATAAATAATGTATATCTAAATTCGACTTCCATCAGGCGTTTGATATGATCAACAATGATAAAGTGACCTTTCCTCAGAATCGCTTCTGATTTTCATTTACTTCCTTGTTAGGCTTTTGAAGGGAGACCTTGTCGGCGTTCTTCTGGTTATGCCTCACACACCTCATCGATTTGAAGATAAACTAACAAGGAACATCATCGTGGGCCTTATTGATAAACGCGATGTTACTAAAACACTGATAGACTGTGTTTTGTCTCTTTTGCTCTTCGGAAAATTGCGTATGTCAGAAAGTAACAATCCTCTTGACAGCTAAACTGTTCTTAACACGCGTTTATTAATAGGGCCCTAAATGTTTTCCGATCATATATTTCAGTGACGTCTCTCATGCAGTAGAAATAAACCACAGAGCATAGAAGCACCGCGCTCTCCTACGCGCGGTGCTTCTATGCTCTGTGAAATAAACGAACCATTCCTTCCACTTCCAGCTCCCGCGGCTACTCAAATCTATTCGCTCTATCCCGTTACGATCTCAACGCAGCCCTTGAACATCACAAAGAAGCTGCTCAAATATTAAGACTTCGCGCTGACCAAATCATTAGAGAGAATGCCGCGAGGCAGACTAAGGAGCGGCTCAAGAAAAGCGAGGATAAAGCGAGGAGGAAGAGGAATGCGGGGCTCAAGATGGATGGAAGGAAACGGACCGCCAGCTCCATGTCCCGGAGACGACTCTCGGCTGTTTCAGAAGATCAGGTAAATGACAAATATTCTTCTTCGTCATCGAGTCAATGAGTCTTCATTTATTTTTCTAGGTTGAATCAGAAACGCAATAGCTTGGATATAAAAAAATCTCAATAATCCAAAACATAACCAAATATAGTATCAATTTTGTGTACATCTTGTACATACCTACCTACAAGAAAAAGTCTTATTACAAAACCAAGTTTAATCAAATGTGATTAGTTAGATCATGTGAAAGAAAGCTTGTAATGTCGTAGTCGAATTAAATATAAGATCTACCGAATACTGGTGCCGAAATAAGTGTACTATTTTATATAAAACATCTTTACTTTTAGCAAAATGTTAAATTATATCTAGTTCAAATCCTTCTACGAGATCACTCCCCAAGCGCGGTAGCTATTGATCATTCCATTAAGCCTCACTTCGAACTGCGAGCTGGTTTGAATTTCGAGCATGTCTTCTAAAGCCATGTCCTTATTTACCTCAGGTGCCTTATTCTCTTCAACGGTCACGATAGGCAGTATAAAGAATGCTAACCCCAGACCGAGTGGAAGTTTCTGGAATCAAAGTTAACAAGTCTTTAGAAATCATATTTTTAATAAGCTTTTTTTTGGGAACTATCAAGCATTGTCATCCAAAAAGATCGTGTATTCAAAATTTCCGCTCAATCATTCATTCATTTCACATAGGGCGACCAACCCTGGTGACCGAGTTCTTAGACCGACTCAATGCCTCCGACATGGTCTGACGATTGAACTACCGGGACTGATTAACGTGCCCTCCGAGGCACGGTAGTGCTCATACAGCAATTCCACCATCGATCACCTATTACTATTCAAGCAGGGGTCGAGCTGCACGTTGCTCAACAGCTCAATTGGAAACCGGGAAGTGGGTCGGAAACGACTACAACTAAATAAAAAGTTCTTGTTTTTTGCTCTCCATAAAATAAGGGCAGAGTATCACGCTCACTTCTTTGAGTTCATCCAAGAAATCTTGCTTAGTATACTGGGTGGGATCCACTTTGAGTCTGGCCAACGCCTCTTGTAAGTGGTCGGCGTAGTAGTGCACCATCTGGTCGTAGTGGCGCGTGCGGAATGCTTCGTCAGTGGAACACACCATGAAGTATAGGAAGTCCATCACGGGACTGCCGGCTTGCACGGTTTGGAAGTCAACCGGGATCAGTTCTTTTTCACCATTCTGAAATATACAACAATCACATATAAGACGAGAATTTTATACATAAGATATAATATATATACCAAGTCAATTTATCTAGCATGGAAAAGATAAACAGTCGAACTGAATAAAAATGTCAAACATAATAAATTAATTGATGATAATGAATACACCTGTATTGAAAGAACATCATGATAGAATCGTAGCAAAACAAAACAGTACATAAGTTTGAAAGATACATCTCATTTGTCATACATCTAGAGTCCGGTGCATCGTGTTGCTAGGTCTGTAATCTCCATGTATCAGAAACTTCTGTTTAGAGGCCGCAAACAATTTGGTCAACGCACTTTCATTTAGTACTCCATAATCCAGCAAACGTTGTACAGACGCTTTATTCTGCGGCAGGAGTTTTTCCATTCCATTTTTTATGCACACGTTCCACATTAATCGCAAATCGTCTCCTTCCGGAAAATGTGTTTTCATATCTGATGCATCCTTCTCGAAGGCCTCTGGGTCGGTGCGTTGGTACGCTATGGAAAGCGCGTGGAACTTGGCCAGCTCCCTCATCGCCGCCGCCGCGTACTCCCAATCAATAGACTGCATCCTATCACACATTCCGTGTCCACTGCTAATGAGATTCTCCAACACTATAGTCTCTTGATACATATCTCCGTGGACGCCATAGAACTTTGCTAATTTCAATTTTTCTTCATTCCTCAAGCCATATATTTTCTCATTATTGATGTATAAAAATATATCTCTGTAAGATATAGATTAACACCCCTTTATTTATTAATTTAATCTATAAATAATGTATTTACAGAAATCATCCCTAATTTCTACGGAGCATACTCAGCAATCGGCCGATCAAACCAGGAACTCCAATATCCACAGGCCGGAGGACAACCCAACAGTACCTACCATTGTTTTCACTACGAATAGTAAATAAAAATACATTTTCAATTTAGTTGATTAAAGGTCATCGTTCATTTACCCAACCCGCACCGAACCGGTTTGTGTCAGGGTGCATTTACATCAGGCGAGCGAATGCTCATTCTAACCCCACTCTATAAAATTCTTGTAAATTCTTGTAAGAATTTTATAGAGTGGGGTTAGAATGAGCATTCGCTCGCCTGATGTAAATGCACCCTCATATGGTGCAAGGCGAAGCGATGGAATTTCATTCAAAAAATTCTGAAACGATGACACTATGAAGTTTTTAGCCGGTAGGATGTCGGTTGATTAATTAAGTGATGATATTGAAATAATCATTCGAATACGAGTATTACTTGTTAGTTATAAATAATAACTTATATATAATGTAGAAGGAATGCAGGTATGAGTTGGAAAGGACTGAAGAGAAAAAAGGGGGTTAGTAATAAGATGATATATTATAAATATTATAATCCATACAATTATTATGGATCTATATTTAAATGTATCTTAGAAATTGATACCATGTATTTTTATTAATTTTATTAACACATCTAGTGCATAACTGTTAATTTTAAATGTAGTTATTCATTATTTATATGAATTCCCTGCATATTATGTATTTAATAAGTAATTCAACAAGTTAGCTAGTTAGATCCCATAGTATTTAACCATGTATAATCTATCATTTTGAATAATATTATAACGTAATTAGTTCGCGTCGAAAAATCTAATATAAATTATTTTCCTAGTCCTTTTTATTTGTTCATACAATTATAAGTACCTACTTATTAATAAGGTTCTTTTCTTAATAAGAGAAATTACTTTTATTAATTAGCTGCTCAAAATGTCAGCAATATTTTATGACTATCGTTTATTTGAAGTCCTAAGTTTATGTTTTTTGGCTCAAATATATTGATATACGAAATTGATGTTTATATTACAAATGATTTAGCCTAGTTTCAGCCTTTAATGTCCTACCTTCGGACAAAGGCTTCTCGTTTTAGCCTAAACCCGTCATTTGTTTGACGTCACGTGGTGAGGCGTGTTGTATGTCGGACGCCGGATTGCTATATCAGCGACGACCTTAACATTTTATAGATAGAATATTTACTTGACATTTTATATTTATCTTTTACATGTGTTCTAGTAGTACGTATTATAATAGTAGTCTTCGAATTCTTGATGTGATAATATAGTTACATACTTATATACTTTTAACCAAAAATTTCAAAATGTAGGTATGTCTGTTTAAATATTTAATAAATGGAAGCAAATTAGTTGTTGTTTCATTGTTTATCCTTCTTTCGATGTAAAAAACTGACTTTACAGTACGTACGGCATAGTGAGCAAAGAGATTTACAATGGCGGAACAGGGGGAAGCACAACCCCTTCTAAAATCAAACAAGTTCTAAGAACTAAGCTGCCCTTGATAAACCATACCCACCCACAGAGTCAAGCCCCCATATCACAATCCTCTACCCACACCAGGCTCAAGCCCTTCTCAAATCAACATCCTCGATCCGCCACTGGCTTTACCTCAAAGTCAAATATTTTTATTCAGTTTTGGCCCCATAGAGGCTCTTTTGAACGTACCACCCATTCGGAAGAACATCAGCAGACTTGAAATTACTTCCCCCTGTATTAATTGTATCTGCGTTGCGTGCATCAAAGCTGTGACATTTTTCCAGCCTACATTTTTGTGTAAGGAATTTCGAACTTTATCACCTTGGTATTAAAGCGTACGTCATGTTACTTGATTTATTTCTTTCCTGAAAAGTTTTCAAAGAAAATTGCATTGTTCAGTTACTTCCGCGTTCTTTCATTAGACGAAACTTTTAAACTAGCTATAGGTCGTTTTAGATTGGAAATTCTATCAGCAAGTCAGTCACGCCATGCGACATAATTATTTACTTCTATTATTATTTATTTACAAACTTTAGGGTGGATTGCATAACAATTTTTTTATTTTCGTAGGTACCTAAGTAGTTAAATATGTTTAAAACGTCAAAAACTGTTCTTTCAGCTTTGAATTATTATTACACCAAATAAAACATTATAATTTATTAATTATACATATTTATTTACTTACTCGTAGTTCCATTATTTTTATTAACATTAATTATGTGAATGAAATCTGTAATATTACCTACAATACACCGATACCTATAGGTAAGTACCACTCTATACCTACTAATTGTAACATGGATTAGTAGTGATTCTTATGGAATTCGTAGCCAAAACTCATTCTTTATTCTAAATGTAAAAAAAACCTGGTTTTAATTTGCGTGGCATTCCTCGACAGTTACATATACGTTAGTTCCTACCTATTCATTTGTTACTCAGATTAAATGATTGAATTCCAATTCAATCAGATTAATCCAACTGGGTTGGAAAGGGTGATGGTTCCATTACGTAGTAATACGAGCCCCGTTCATTAGGGTAAGGTAAGTCTTGTCTACCAGTTGCTTTGTTCAGTCTGATGTTAACCACGACTGCGGGAGGGTTAACCCGTGAACTGAGTCGACTTTCTTCAACCATGGTGTTCCGAGTTAATTGAAACGGAAAAGTTAAATAAGTGCAGTAATAAGCAAGTGAGTGAGTTAATTATTTTTGTTAATTGAAGATGTTTTTGCTTGAGTAATTTAAAGGAACAAGTTCGTTTTTAATTTGGTAACCATTACTTAGAATTTATTATAGAATAGCTTTTTTTAAGGCACCTTGGTATAATTTTATTTTATTAGTATTATATTTATTTATCCTATTTATCAAGAAGAATATTCTTTGGACTAAATCATTCTAATTATTTTATTATGAACTTAATTCTGTTTTTTTATGTAAATAAAATGTAAAATTTGAACAAATTACTCTTTTAACCCTATAAAACAAGTATAATATAAATAGCTAATTGCCGTGACTTAGCTATAGAAAAATCTATATGAAAATAAAAACTTAACACAGAGATATTTATGAAAACAGCATGATTTAGTATTAAAAAATAAATAAAGAAAAAATCGTATCCAATTTGTATTGTGAATATTTGTCAGTAAACATAGCATACAGATCATTAATTCCATTATTTTTGGTCGTAAAACAGAAATATTGTGCGCTCGCGTGATCCCGCCGGTTATTTACTCTACTCTGTAATTTTTTTAGACGTTGTTTGTCTGTGTAACCAAATTACTTTACGTAGAAATTGGGGCAGAAATTCAATATTGAGCCAGTCAGTATAACAAATTATCGCTGTATGAAAATTGTGTTGAAAATCCTTATAGTGTATCTAACCATATCTACCTACATGTAGTACCTACCAAAAATTATATCTTAATAGATAACTTACAATGTAGAACCAAACCTATTATATTTTCTTCAGTTTTACTTTATGAAAACTCTTAAATGCTTCAATACTACTCATGGTAGAGCGATAATACCTCGTGATGAATGTTATGAAACTCCCCTTGGCCACTACTTAGATAAGTGGCCGAGAATGGCATTTGTATCCCATTTCTTTTTTCACTAATATAACTATTACCTATAACTCAATAACTTAAACTAAATAAGTTCCCCAGGAAGTTATGTACCAAAATCTTTATCATATTACCAACTCAGTAAGTACTTGAGAAGTCAGCTACAAAATGTTAATCAAATCCTAATTAGAAAGTATCACGCTAGGTTATGCACCACTGCATTATAAAACTACCTATACCTACCATAGATAGACCAACAGCTATAAGCTTATAGCTCGAATAAGCTGCATGAATAATTTGTTCAATAATCAAGCTTGTAACTGAAACCAATGCCAAACTTACGACAGTTGGAAGTTGTTTACGACTTCTGAGGTTTATGACAAGGCTAAGTATTCCGTACCCCTTTACATACTAAAAGGGTTATAGGATTGGGTTCAGTAGGTTTCTTGTTTGGTTCAGAAACGTTCATTGCATCATTGAGTCACAACGTTATAATGTGCACCGTACCTACTTAACTTATGATAATACGAAGGTGCAGGTAGGTTCTTCACAAAGAAGGTGTACAAGGGGCCCGTGCGCAGGTGATGGTGGCACGGAAATAAAGAGGCGAGTGGACTGTATATAATAGGTCTATATTGAAAGTAGCAAACGTACAAAAGGTGTCGCGTCTACGAGACGTAAAACAAACAATAATTCAAGTTAGGATGCGCGTGCGCGTGTGTTCGCTCGAACGATGTGAGACGAACTGCTTCGGCCAGGGCGCGGGCGATGACCCGAGACAGCTGATGCCGCCCCGCGCCCCGCGCCCCGCGACGGTTGCGTTGAGAGTATTCTCAACATACTCCCCCCGTTGAAGTGTCTTCAACAGAAGTGGTGGCTGCGACTGGAAGAGGACAGATTGTTGAAAAGGCTCGCCGAATGACGCCCTTGCGTGTGCGTATGTCGGCGACCCTCGCTATGCCGTCTCTGCCCGGCAGCACCTGGATGATGCGACCCATGAGCCACATGAGAGGAGGAGATGCTTCATCCTTGATGACGACCAGGGTCCCTGGCTTGAGTTCCCCAGACGATCGGCGCCATTTGGTCCTTTCCTGCAGCCATAGAATGTAATCAGTCTCAAAACGCTTCCAGAAATGCCCTTTTATGAAGTCTATGCGGCGAAAACGTTCCAAGTTGCTGATGTTCTGGACCTGGACCTGTGAATGTGGCAGCATCGTTAAAGATCGTCCAATAAGGAAATGAGCTGGGGTTAAAGGAGAAAGGTCTGAAGGATCGTCGGATAAAGGAGTTAAAGGCCTGGAGTTTAGGATGGCTTCCACTTGTGTCAGACATGTAGTCATCTCTTCAAATGTCAGATTCGCTAATCCTAATACCCGCCTAAGGTGATGTTTTGTGGATTTAACTGCAGACTCCCATAATCCACCAAAATGAGGAGTATATGCAGGAATGAAAGAGAAATTTATACCGGGATCGATGCTATTAAGATCTAAGTTCTGTGACAGTAATTTAGCTAGTTCATTATAAGCACCCACGAAAGTAGTACCATTATCAGAGGTGATGGATCTTGGTTTTCCCCTGCGAGCAATAAACCGATTAAGCGCGGCGATGAAGGCTTCTTTCGTGAGACCCGACACAAGTTCGAGGTGGACGGCCCTGGTAGCTAAACACACGAACACACAAATAAAACATTTAATTAATTGGCATCCTTTGCCCTTACGATTGGCTATCATGATTGGTCCGGCGTAGTCCACTCCTGTGTTGAGAAATGGAAATTCCAAATGTACGCGTTTTGCTGGGAGGTTGCCCATGACTGGTTGAACAGTGGCAGCCTTGATCCTGCAGCACTTGACGCATTGATGTGTCACCCGCTTGGCCAGACTTCTACCGCCGATAGGATAGTAGTGGTGACGTATCGTCGTTAATAGAAGTTGAGGACCAGCATGCATGAGCCGTAGGTGGTACATGTTAAATAGTAGCTTGCAAATTATGTGAGAACTGGACATGATAATGGGATGTTTAACGTCATAATCATAAAATGAGTTTTTTAATCTGCCACCAACACGAATCAATTTGGTAGACAAATCATAAAATGGAGATAGAGAAAGAAGTTTATTTTTAGCTGGCAATGGCTTACCGGCTGCGAGTAAATGGTACTCATCGGGAAATGATTCCTGCTGACTATGTTTTAATAAAAGGTTTAGTGAGTTGTTTAATTCTAAAGTAGTAAGAGAACCAGAGTTGAAACATTGTTTTTTGCATTTGTTTACGTAACGTATTACATAAGCCATAACACGTTGTAATTTATTGAAATTTGAAAACCTTGCGCATAATGAAGAAATTGTATTTTCAATAGGTTGTATTTTATCGGCATGATGACAATTAATCACTTCAGGTAGGCTTGACTGTAGTTTACTGTGTGAGTCAGGGAACAAAGGCCAAGAATCTGATTCTTGTTGAAGAAATTGTGGCCCCGACCACCACAGCGAACAAGATAAAAGCTCACTAGCTTTGAGTCCACGCGAAGCGAGGTCTGCGGGGTTTTCAAGTGAAGGAACATAGCGCCAAGATTCAGACCCGACAGAATCCTGAATTTCCGACACACGATGTCGTACAAATGTTTTGAGCTGCGCCGGTGAGGAAGACAGCCAACCCAAAACAATGGTAGAGTCACACCAGAAAGTTACTCTGTCATGATGTAATGTAAGTGACTGACGTACCTTGGTATAAAGTCGTGCACCAAGTAACGCGGCACAAAGCTCTAGGCGAGGAATGGTTGTTGACTTTAGAGGAGCCACTTTACTTTTAGCGGTAAGAAGCCGGACAAGAAGCGCCCCACTCTCCGACACGCTGCGAACATAAACACATGCACCATAAGCCCTTTCGGATGCATCGGTGAAGACATGTAGTTCTATAGAAGACGGCGAATCACATGAAACCCACCGTGGTATACTAAGTTTATTTAACAAAGGTAAAGCACTCTGAAAACAATTCCAATCTCGCTGAATATTTTCAGAAACCGGTTCATCCCACGAACACTTGGTAGTCCATAGTTGTTGCATGATAATCTTAGCCTCTACGATGCAAGGTACAACTAAGCCAATTGGATCAAAAATCTGAGCTATGGTAGATAAAATCTGACGTTTCGTAACCCTATCTGTAGCAGTTAGATTAATAAGAAAAGAGAAGGTATCGCTTGAGCATCTCCAATTAATACCCAGCGTCTTTGACATTTCATTGTCACTTAAGTCGACGAAATCGGAAGTGATATCGCTGCTGCACAAGCCCTTCAGCACCTCCTTTGAGTTAGATTGCCATTTTCGAAGATTGTACCCTGCCGATTGAAGAACAGTTACCACTTGACGACATTTATTTATAGTATCTGTAACCGTGGACTCGCCAGATAGATAATCGTCGACGAAGAAATCGTGTGCTATTGTAAAGCGAATTAAGGGGTCAGAACACTCTTCGGATAGCTTAATTAAACATCTAGTGGCCAAAAAAGGGGCAGAAGCAGTACCATATGTTACTGTGTTGAGAGTGTAAGATAGTAATTTATGCCTCGGATCAGCTCTCCAAAGGATCATTTGCAAAGGACGATGAATGTCCGAGACAACGGATTGTCGGTACATCTTCTCTATGTCGGAATTTACTACGATTTTGTGTTCACGGAATCGGAGAAGAATTGACAATAAGTCATCCTGCAAAGTCGGACCTACCATTTGAATGTCGTTGAATGACTTGCCTGACGTAGTTCCCAAAACCGGGTCAAGTCTGTCTCTAAAGTCGGTGAATTATCGGCATGCATACAGATTGAAAAAGAAGGATTCGCTTGAAGAATTACTCCCGATATGAGCCAACCCAGTTTGGACTCATGTAAAGTTGGCATATTTTTCCCTAAGTCGATGCGATTCGCGCCTATGATACCCCAAAATACTTCCGCACCGACTAAAATGTCAATAGAAGACGGAATAAAGTACTCAGGGTCGGCAAGACGAATGCCCGATGGTACTTGTATCTGACTAACATCAATAAATGTGTTCGGAATCGAAGCCGAGACCTTTGGTAGCACTAGGCATTGAATATTTAGTTTGAAGGTCTTGTCAAGAGATTGTAATGAAACAGAACATCCTTTTATGCTATTGGAAATGTTGTAATTGATACCTGTTATCTTGGATTTGGTAGCGAAGGTACAAATATTAAGTTTGGAAAGAAATTCCTCTGAAATGAAGTTAGCCGTACTTCCATTGTCTAGCAAGACTCGCGCAGTGTGGAGTCCTCCCTCAGAGTCCAACACCTGCACGAGCGCTGTGGACAGTAAAACAACCCTGGATGAATTATATTGATTCGCAGACAGTGCTATGTTGTGTGTCTCAGATGAAGATGGATTGTTGTCCATGTGCAATAGAGTGTTATGCCTTTCACGACAATATTTGCAATGGCCTAATCTACATTTAGCGGCGCTGTGACCAGGCCTAAGACAATTCATGCAAACATCAAGACTGTGTGCCCTTTTGATGCGTGCTTGTACTGGAAGGCACTTGAATTTATCGCATTGAAAAATGAAATGATTTTGTTGACAAAGAGGACATGACATTAATTTTGTTTTGTTTTCACTACTTGATGCGAAACTTTTATGCAATTTAAGGTTGTGATTATTGTTATTATTAATATTATTGTTATTATAGTGAATATTCATATTATTTTTTAAGGTGCCAGATTCCTCTAATGTCTCTAATAAATCTGCCCTAGACTTAAGAAAATTTATGAAAATATCAAGTGTGGGGGAATCAGACAGTGTATTTCTGTGCTGCTCCCACTCACGGCAAGTTATGTGATCTAATTTATTTGACATTATAAAAATAATTAATGTGTCCCAGTGTTGGACTGGTTGACCAAGCGTTGAGAGGGCCCTAAGATTTTTATTAGTACTATCGATAACATGACGTAATGACCTACTGGACTCTTTGCTTACTGCCTGTATATTAAACAGAGCTTGTACGTGATTGTTTACAAGCAATCTCTTGTTGTCAAACCGCTCACAGAGCAACCTCCAGGCAGCGTCATAGTTATTGGAGCTGAAGTCCAAGTTATCAACCACGAGAGATGCACTACCCTTTAAAGATGCTCGTAGATAGTGTAGCTTGTTAATTTTATCGATGTTGTTGTTGTTGTGTATAATTGAAATGAAGGTGTCCCTAAACTCCAGCCAATCATGATAGTCACCGTTAAATTTAGGTAAATCTATTTTCGGTAAACGAATGGATGTGTGCTTGTGTAAGGTACCAGAAACATCGACCTCGGACGCGGAGTCCCCCGTGTGACGTTTGCGAGCGCTGCTGATCAGTTCACGCGCAGCCGCCACCAAGCCGTAGTACTGCTTTTCAAACTCCTCTCGCTCGGTATATTGATCGCAGGGGTCTTCCACTAACGCCTCTAACTCGGTCTGAAATTCATCATATTTATCGTATAAGTTTTCAAATGTACCAAGACGATATTCAATTTGAATGAGATGTACGTCACTAAGCTCATCACAAGACTTGGCTACATTCAAATATGATGAAAATTGCGTAAGCTTGGCTTTTATTGTAGCACGCTTTTTGATTAAAGCTTTAACGTCAGTCATGGTGTAATAGATAGGTGTAGCTAAAGTTGAGAAACAAACTTGATGAAGAGATAAGAAAGTAGTCGAAAAAAGGCAAAAAGCAAAAGGTAAACAAACAAGCCCTTTGGAAAAAAAAAAATTTGCGACGCAAGCGCAGTTGCTATTAAAATATGGCAAGGCGTTACACTTTTTTAAATTATTATAATTTAAACTAATAAAACGAAAATATAGCTGTAAAAAAGATTAATTAATGATTAGTTTATATGATGATGAACGTTTTAATGTTGTGATAAAATGGAAATGACGATGAAAATATATGAAATGATGATAAACAAATAAGGGAATTGGTGAATTTATGATGACGTCAATGACTTGCACTTTTGATGCAATGATATTTGAATTTCTGATGAATAAATGACTTTTTGACGTGAAAATGGATGATTTTAATGGATGATGATGATGATGGAATGATTGTGAAATGATTATAATAAGGAAATGGAACGATCTCACGGTTTTATGGTGCAAACCACTGACGAACTGCGGCGTGGGGATTCTTCGATTACGTTTGAAGTTCCCAGTGCACGAAGACAATCCTATGGCGTGACTTGCTTCCACTGATGAGATGAGATGGATGTTGATGTCCGTAGTCCTGACGATCCGCTTCCTTGTGGCCGGTACGAAGAAATCAGCGATGACGGTTAATGTTGAACCGTGCCAATGTCCTTTCCGGAAAGCCAACAAGAAACAGTGCGTGGATCTGAGGTGAAAGACGACTGGAACGCACAGTACAGTTTGAAAATCTTCAATCTTCGGTCCAACGGTCACTTTCTATGGCCGTGTTTGAAGGACCAATGTACAAGGGGCCCGTGCGCAGGTGATGGTGGCACGGAAATAAAGAGGCGAGTGGACTGTATATAATAGGTCTATATTGAAAGTAGCAAACGTACAAAAGGTGTCGCGTCTACGAGACGTAAAACAAACAATAATTCAAGTTAGGATGCGCGTGCGCGTGTGTTCGCTCGAACGATGTGAGACGAACTGCTTCGGCCAGGGCGCGGGCGATGACCCGAGACAGCTGATGCCGCCCCGCGCCCCGCGCCCCGCGACGGTTGCGTTGAGAGTATTCTCAACAGAAGGTTCACAGATAGCGGTTAATAGATATAGATATTATACCTATTTAGTATGTTTTAGTATCTACCCAATCTAGATACAATAATAAAGTTTTACCGTAACAAAAATACTTATACAAAACAATTCCTCATCAATGATTTCATGGACTTTAAGTCCACATAATACTACTACCTACTTACTATGTAAATACGTACGCAGAAAGAAGCAAAACGATAATTTATTCACCCCCACAACCGCATTACAGGCCAATGATGTCATTGAAGATGTTCCGATAAACGCAGAGAAATAGTCTGCCCTCACGGAAACATGGAACAGGGCCGTTAGAATTATCTGATCAGACAATGGAGGGCAGACGTAGGAATTTATTGGTATAGTTTACCTCAAAGCGTAACCGAATTACGCGGTGTAGAGTATGGATTCAAATCTTCACTTTAGGTGGTACGGCACTGTAGATACATGCACCATAGACACCATGACTTCAGTTTCAAAATTAAGAAACTGAATTTCGGACCTTTGCTACCAAAAATGTTCTGAAAAATCAGATTTAACGTTTTTCTGAGTCATACTTACAAATTGTTTTAAAAAATTAAGAATCTGAAAAATTTGAATATAGGTACCTATGTGGTACTCTTTTCTTGGCAATTCTGGGTATTCCAAATGCAGAATCTGAAATTGAAATTTTAAATTTCAAGTCGGATTTCTGTGTAAATAAAGTCTAATTCTTCCGGCTCGTATATATTTTTCATGGTCAAAATAGAATCCCCTAATTAATAGAATATTAGCACACACAACGGTTAACTTTACAAACAAAGTGTACTATAAGTAGGTATGCCAGCCACGTAACTTGCGGTGGAAGGTCATTAATCATGGGAATTCGGTAAAAGGCCAAATATTAGAAGAGCTCCGATATCGTTACCGAATAATGTTGGCGAAGTGATTTATGAGGTTTGCATTACTTGGTGGTTTAAGTATTCTTAAATGCAACTAAATTCAGATACGTCAATATTATTACCACATTATTTGAACATAGTTATCATAATATGTAGCAACTCAATTTTATTCCTGGTAGTAACTCAAATTAATAAGACAGAAAACAACACAATAGGTAATTAATATGAATAATATCTAGCTGTTCATAGGTCTGATCTGATCGGAAAGATTTGTAAATATAAAGTACCTACCTACCTCCTACTCGGTAGGTAAGTACTGTTAGTGGATTAAGTATATTAGCCAACAAAACATATTTAGGTATGTAGAATAACGATAAGTTGTATATAAATCGCTTAAGGTCGCATTACACATGATACACATGATGATAAGCCCTGAAACCTGATAGAAAGAAAATAAAAACCTTAAACGGCTTATTTCATAACGGAAAAGGTAGATACATTTAGTCATTGAGTGATATGTACTAATACGTTAGTACATACCTATTGGACCAAGAGCCCGTGAACCCCAGACCTTCGTTATTTTATAAAAGCTGAAAGTTTGTCAGCGCATGCTCCCAACACAGGTAAGAACGATGGACTATTATGAAGTTTGGGTTATCGTGGCTTTGGCAGGTATACGGTACTAAAGGTCAATGGTCGAAAACACCAAGTTGGCCATCGATTTCGATATCACCGTCAAAGGGTGACTTGTACAACTCCTCAAGAGCTTTCAAATGACATAGGTCATGTCACTGTTGAGCATTAGGATCAGCGTCCATGGCATAGGCCAACTCCAATCTTCGGTGGTCGAAAACACCAAGTTGGCCGTCGATTTCGATATCACCGTCAAAGGGTGACTTGTACAACTTGTCAAGAGCTTTCAAATGACATAGGTCATGTCACTGTTGAGCATTAGGATCAGCGTCCATAGCATAGGTCAACTCCAATCTTCAATGGTCGAAAACACCAAGTTGGGCGTCGATTTCGATATCACCGTCAAAGGGTGACTTGTACAACTCTTCAAGAGCTTTCAAATGACATATGTCATGTCACAAATCACACTTTATTATTTGATGAATTTAGATCGGTAGGTATTTTACACACCTTTAGTACCGTTTACCTGCCAAAGCCACGATAACCCAAACTTCATAATAGTCCATCGTTCTTACCTGTGTTGGGAGCATGCGCTGACAAACTTTCAGCTTTTATAAAATAACGAAGGTCTGGGGTTCACGGGCTCTAGGTCTATATAACTCAATGCATTTAGTACTTGTAAAATGAATCTAGCTAATTGTATGTTTATATATTTTCTGATTCAAGGAATGGGTCGTAACAAGGAACCGGAGCTCCCGGTCAGCAATCCTGTCGAGGCAAAGAAACACCGCGACGAGTCCATCGGCCATTTGAAGAACGGATACTATGGACGGGCCCTCAACGCCTTGAATAAAGTAAGTTAGTAATAATGATATATTTATTTGCTAAACACACGTGTATCTACATAATGGTGATAAAATATGTAAAGGTAGTTTCAACATGTGTAGATAGTTTTACAGTATTAAACATTTTAAAAGTTGTGTTCAGTCAAATGTCTGTCCTATCCTATCCGAGGTGTGTATTGAGGAAGTGTAAGTACGGTGTACGGTCATAATTGTTGCTACACTTAAAGTAATTATTATACTTTTGAGTGTTAACGGACTGAAAATTAGGAGAGATTGTAAATGTACTCGGTTCTAAAAATAATAGCCAGTCTCTTGATATTGGTTGACTGTCCAGTTTTTCCGATGACTCCGATGCCTAACCTAATTGGAGGTACACATGAAATAGCAGATTTGAGGTAGACCGCTTTTTTAAATTATCGACATGTTTTTTACGAGAAATAAGTTAGGTATTTGATAGGTACTACATAGATGAAAAATTATTTTTATTTATAATCTGCACATCTACTATTATTTAGTAATATCGTATCATAGTTTTAAAGCGCGCGTAACGTGCTCCTCCGTCAATTCTCAGAACCCCACTCCCATATAAGTCAAGTCGTGTGAACCAAGTGGGTGCGAAAACATATCGAGTCACCATGACGACGACAGCTTTAGCGTCGATACGGACACCTTTTCACATACTCCACATATTACGTAACTCGACTCGGGGCCGTGTCGGGAATGGACGGGACTATGGACAACGCAAAGGCCCAGGCTCGTTCCATTCTAGGCCCGACCAAAGACGCGGAGTTTCTGCAGAGTTTCGTTCGCGTAGGAGTCGACGATGAGGAAGAAGAAGAGCCTGTGCAGAAAGCGTCCATCAGCAAGCGCGCTCCTCAGCCGTCGGAGAAGGAACTCGAAGCCATTGAAGAGAAACAGATGGCCAAAGAAAGGGCGGAATCCTTGAAACCTAGAAAGAGGCGCGAGAGGAAACCCAAACGTGAGAGAAGACGTCGGGAAGAAGAGCTGTATACTGATAAAGACCGGGCCGCTGCCGTGGTGATGGGCTCGAAGGACATCAAGCAATCCCTCAGTATGAAGGACAAGGCTGAACGGAGCAGCGCTCTACAGTTGCCCGTAGAAGCCGATGCAGGAACACTCTTGGCTCTGGCCCGGGCTGAGATGATGAGGGAACGTTATCGAACTGCTGTTCTTTTTGTTAACAAGGTACTCATTTTACCAAAGTTAGGAGACAGTTAGGGACGTTTGCCCTCGAAATGGCCCAACGTAAAACTACAACCACTTATTTATGAATTAACAGTATTTAACATATATATTAAACCCTGTTCCAGGCGATAGAGCTAGCCCCAGAAGAAAAAGCAGCATACGTAGCGCGTAGCAAATGCTACTTACTACTCGGCGAGCCATGCTCAGCGCTGACTGATGCTGAAGCGGCCCTGAAGCTAGACCCTAAGGATGCGAAAGCGTTGCTTAGAAAAGCTGAAGCGCTTTATTACTGCGGCGAGTTTGAAATGAGCTTGGTGCATTACCATAGGGGTCTTCGAGCAAGACCTGATCTGAACGACTTTAGGCTGGGAGTACAAAAGGCGCAGGTATGTTCGTAAACCAACTTAGCAAATCAGTTTCACACAAACTAGTTTCCACATAAGTAGTATTTGATTGCAATACCTTAAATAATAATTGTCATTTTCTCTATCTTTCATAAAGCAAAAAAAGATCTTGAATTCAAATAACTGAAATATGCTTTCTCAATATTCCAGGAAGCTATAGAAAACACCATCGGCTCAGTGAAGCCATCCAAACCAGCCAAGAAAAAGCCAGTCAAAAGCGCCTCCTCTTCCAAATCGGCTAAACCCGTTCTAGGACAACTCATGTCCGATAAAATATACCTTGAAAACCTGCTGAAGAATCCCGACTTAGCTATAGCAGATAAGAAGAACGTTATAGTGATGAAGCAAGCTGAAGAAGCTATTAGATTCCTTGAAAACAGAGAAGAGTTTTGGCGACAGCAGCAAACTCAGTAACTTTAGAACAATATAGTGTTTATCTTGGCAATGTTGTAGCATGCATGATCTATAGGGCAGGACCAATGTCATTCCAGTATAGATTTATTCAAATAAGTACTTGGTGATTAAGCCTTCTCACTGTCCTTCTCACTGTGCCTAGCAGTAGGACATTATAGGCTAACCTACCTACCTACTTAATAATTGTTCCGAATCGACAGTCTATCGATTCGATGTACCATTTTTACAAGATAAAGAGGGAATTTTAAGGGAACAAGTTTTAAAATGGTCGGCAGTTCCAAAGTTTGGAAGAGATCCAACCTTCTAATACCTATATAAGTTTATAGATCCAGTTAAGACACCCGAACAGTCACATTGCATATTTTGTTATTGGTGTAGCATAGATTTATTAAATCTAATAACAATACCGTATTAAGCAAAGTAAATGTCTTATACCGTCGCAAGCGCACAAATTAGCACTAAGAATATGTATGTAAGTAAACTAGTTTATCTATTGTTATGAATAAAACAAAGGTATAAAAAAGAAATATTTTTATTTGTTCCATTCGGCCTCCTCTCGCCATATCATCACAACTATCGCTCCATCAATCATCACTTACTTTAAATAAAAATATCCATTCTCTATCAACTCGAACAAATACTTTATCACTCGTCTATTTACAATATTATTTACAAAAATTGCAACGTTTGGATAAATCATCGTATTCGTATTTGAGAAAAAGTCCTATTTATAAAATAAGGCCCGTTGTCCCCGTCCACGGGGTACCAGCGTTGAATTCTGCGGGTACTGGGTATAACGGTAATTTTAAGTATTTAATTAAAGTACCACTGTACCTGTGTACGGGGACACGGTGTTCGAGACAACGAAAGTCAATTATGAAACTAAAACATTAAAAAAGAAAAACAACCTAAAATATTTATTGGTTTCTTGATTAGTTATGGAACTTAAGTCAGTAAATATTTGATATTTCAGGAGTAATAAGTCCATTAAAAGAATTTTGTCAACCTTTAAAATATCACTATATTTGATCATTTCCTATTTATATATTAGGGCTTTATTCATAACGATTATTAACAGCACTTTATCTAACAAATGGTTTGTCCCTTTCCGACATACGCAATTTGCTGAAGAGCAAAAGAGACAAAACACTTTAAACCAGTGTTTAAGTTAAAGTGCGTTTATGTATAAGGCGGTTATTATTAGTATTGACTCGGGGACAACTATTTATTCTAACTTCAAATTAATACACACTAAACGTAATCTGTGTACGATTTAATTTCGACCTCTGCAGTCACAGCTTGAATCAATGTTATAAAAAACAGAATCCAATCACGCCAACCTGTACAATTTTACAAATATACACTTTTACAACCACATTTGTCACAAAGCCTTTTCGAATACGATAATGTATCCCAAACAATTGCAACATAAATCCTTAATCCAAATACATAAGACATAATCAAGTTTGGTCTAACACATAATGACTGTATGTCGCTAAGGCCGCGTACAGACTACGCGTTCCAGCGATGGATACGATACGCGTATGAAGTAAGGAAGTAAGTTCGAGTATAAGCTACTGGCCAACCCTGGTGTTGGATTTTTTAGACCCCTAAAGGCCTCCGACATGGTTTAACGATTGCAACAATCGGGACCGACAATTTAACGTGCCCTTCGAAGCACGGTAGCGCTGATAGAAATGCCACTATCGGCCACCCATCCATGTAGGGGTCGAGTTGCACGTTGCTTAACAATCACAATGAATTAACATCACTTAGTCAACCTACGCCATGACCGCTACAAGAACTTATAAGGGTGGAGTCACAGACTTAAGGATATGTACTACGTTAGATAGCTTAGTCTGTAAGCGGCGTCTAAATGAGAATGTAGCGTCACATTTATATCATCATCACAAGCACATGAGAGTTATTTCTTCGGGTGAACTGATAATGCATCTAAATGCTATTTGTATAGGCGACATTAAAATCTATAACACAAATAAGGAAAGGCTAATCGAACACGGAAAAATACATACACTTACTAAAACTACACTTCAAATAGTTTATGTCCAAAATTAATAGTAGTATCAGTATGTGACAATGTATCTTTTTACAAGTTTATGATTTGCACATTTTATGTGAAACTTTATCATCAAATAATATGACAAAGTTTAAATAAAATGTGTGCGTTTGTATCACATTTCATACCAAGTATAAAATAATAGACATTAGATCTCTTCATCATCTTTTTGCTATTACCTACTATTACACGTCGCTCTAAAATTCCGATCATTATAATTAATAGGAAACTGACAATATTGTCCGTTGTGGGTTCCAAGTAGTTAAAATTTTACTATTGTGACGTCATTTTATTCCGCCATTTTTTCTAAACCAATTACGCTGAAATTTTAATTCATATAATTACATCATATACAATTAATTTTAACATTATTTTCAATACAGCATTATAATAACATAATGCTGCTCCATTCAGTAAAGGAGACATCGCAGCTAACCCGCAAAAATATAATGTAAAAAACCTAATATAATTTTCTAAAAAAAAATCAATACAGACAGTTGACTAAAAGGTTTTACATTATAGTGACACAACAATTCAGGATCATCTTTATATAAAAATATACCTAAATATTATCTGGAGAAATTATTTAATGACAGTACTTGAGAAATTGTATTATGAACACTATCACACTTAAAATTTCCCATCGTTTTCATTCGTTTAAAACAGTAAAACTAGTTTCAGCATGAAAACTAACGGTACCAGACGCAATGAAGTAAAAAGCTATTTGAATCATCAAAAATACAATTATTATCTCTTGTACAAGCATATAAATTAAACTTAAAATGAAGAGGTACAGACAGACACGACCGACAATCGATCATTATTAATAATACTGTACGATCAATAAACCACGACAGACTTTATTCGAGTCTGCACAAAATATATTCAATAATCGTAATATGAACAAATCCCTAGAGATCATTAAAATACTATTACAATAAATAATCCACTGCAGTGAACGACTATACGTATTATGTATTTCATCTCAATTAGTTGACCGCCAGAATAGCTTAAAAATACATTTAATGACTATATTTACATTCTGAATTTATTCTAATGTCGATAAGTGTACATAACACTGATGTCACGGTCAAAATTATATGATTTCAAACGCCAGGTGTTTTGGCAATATCATTAACGAATACATTCAGTTAGTAGCCCAAGAATGGTAAAGTCAAAGAACTAATATTAGCTAAAGACTGTAATCAGCACTAAATAGCTGAACTTGCTAAAACACAGCATTTCATAATATAAAATATGAATTGCCTCAATTTAGTAAAATGTTTCTGAACCACGCAAGGCAACATTGAAACACCAATAACATTTAATTATATTGATAAATCTAATCTACCAATCACGTTTCGACAAAGAATATTATAATTAAACATTTTAAAATAAGTATTCGAATTGTTCCATGGGAACACAGTCTGTTTCGCTCACTTTCTGTACAGATGTAAGAGACGGGTATATTCGTATGTAAATAAATACCGAGTGTCGCTTGGCTGCGGCTCAGTCGGCCTCTTCTGCTGGCCGTTTGTAGACGGGCCCGAACTTAGCCATGTATTTCTTGACGAACATCTTTGCCTTGGCCCGGACGGAATCCGTCACCACCAACTCATCCACTGACCGGCAGTGTTTCAACTCTTTTAGCATCACGAAGTGCGTTAGCTGGGGATGGACGATATAGGATTATGGTTAGACTAATATTAACATATTATATATAACGTATAACGTAGTATAACCACGATTTGACAATATATATCTTTTTTCCATCAGACTCCTAGAGAAATCATCTGACACATAACTAATTAAAAAGGGATAGATAAATGTACTCCTCTTCAAAATTGCATGGAAATTCAAAGTCACTACTGGGAGAGATGACAAAAGAGCTTTGCAATACTGCAGCGTGTGAAACTGTAGTGTAAAGCAATCTCTTTTTATCAACATTATTGAACAATTATACATATTAACAATAACAGCTTTCTAAACCATCCATCTTTCCAAACCAAAAATCGAAAGAAACGCGTATGTGAAGTGAAACCAACCTTTCTAGCCAGATGTTTGAAATCCGCCGTACACGTGATCCTCCCAGCTGTAGCGGCGCGGTGTCGGTACGGGTTGAGATGCTGTACCATAACCCGCGCCATGTTACTACGGAACTGCTCCTTCACACGCCTAGCCTCCGCTTCCACGCTAGCAGGGTTCAAAGCCGTCCCATCGGTCAATGGCTGTATGATGACCGGAGACTCGACGGTCGGAGATATCTTCTCATTCGCTTCTTCCTCTTCATCGTCCGAGTCGGTGGCAGAGTCGACAAGGTCTACCATCATCTGTGCATAAAAACGTTTGTTGTGATTAGATGATATTGCGAGATGTTTACGCAGTTTCCTAGTGCATTTTTTCCAATAATAGTCTTAGAAAATAATGAGTTCATTCAAGTTGTTCATTCCCTTCAACCTATAAAGGTGTATGTCGGTTTACCTTAGCATCCGCATCGAATCCTTTGAGCTTGCTCTTCTTGCTAGCGGCCAGTAAGCGCACTTTCTGCATGAGTTTCTCTTTCCGCCGCCGCAACTTTTCTTTCGTCTGTTTGTATCGCTTCACTTCTAGTCTACCGGCCAACTTATCTTCTTCTGTGCGAGGCTGCAAAGATAGTTAATAATATCTTAGTCTGTGTAAAGACATAGAAAGCGGAAGTATTTTATTTATTATTATTATATTTGAATTTTTGAATTTTGAAAGAGTTAGTTCATAGTAAACCTAGTCAACCTCTCTTTTAAAAATATATAGGTATCTACTTACACTGATAGGTCTTTCTGAGACGAGACCCGGCCGTCGCTTCCTTGGTTTGACTGAAAGTAACGCGTGATCCGGGATCAACCCGTTGTTAACGTCCTCCTTGATCACTGTAAAATAATGAAAACGTGAAATTAAGAAGTAAGTTAAGTTTAAGAGAGCGAGCTATAGCCAGTGAACCTAATTTGGCCCTTCTGTTAAACCTCGACCGCTGAAAGGAAATTGGGTTCAGTTTTGTACAGCATTATTTATTGTAGGTCTTATCATAGAGCAGATTATAAGAGATATTTGACGTGTATCTGTACCTTCGTATATCCCGTTAACGCCTTCTACGAACTTTCCTTTGGCGGGTGTCCTCACGACGGGACTGTCCACAGTATTCGCTTGATCCTCCTCCTCTTCAGATGACGTGTCGTCTGAAAGATAGGTTACGAATTTTAGTACAGCTGTTAAGTGTTAATATGAATTTCAATTCAAGTTGAGCTAAAGGCTTAAATACCAAACTGAAATGTTACGCGTCAATAAAATATACACCCATAGGGCCAATTAAAGCTACATTTCAAAGCAAACGTCCATAGATGCACACTTCAAATTATTTTCGACCTAATAGCTACTATCATTCAATTGAAACCCATATGAGTGTGTTTCTATGCAGTTCGGAGATGCTTTCTGAGATGTCGTATGCGACTTTTAAGTAATCATTTATTGGCCATGTGTTACCTTCGGGCGGCAGAGGCGGCGGCAGCCACTGCGGCTGTCGTAACTTGACGTGGTAGTAGTACACTCGCCCGCGGGCGTCGCGCGCGCTGCGCCAGCCGCGCGGGATCAGCACTTCACCCGCTGCGTTTGTTGATGGCTGCGTGGGTTACAACAAAAATTGTAAATCTTGAAAGCTCTTACATATATTTCTTAACAAACATAACTCTAAACAATCTTATCATACCATCAACATCAATCGAAATCATTGTGCAATGTTCCTGATTAATTATTGCTAGTATACACCGCCAAAACAAATTTTAGTGTTGTAATATAGGGTGTAATCACAATTTTATCAATAGTGTATCCACTGTAATAGGAAATCTGTTCAGCAGTTAACTTAGAATGCGTAACAAACAGACTATTCACATGAATAATATAAGAATGTAAACAGTTTGAATGTTAATGTTACCTGCTGGACTTCTGTGTGCGGCTGCTGCAGCGGCGGCGGGAAGGCGCCGGGCGGCTGCATTTGTTGCCCGAACATGAACCCGCTCATGCCGTAACCGCTCATACCCATCATACTGGCAAAATAACGAAGATTAATAAGACTTAAAAAGGATATCTAGTAGTGTTTATGGAAGTGTTTAAGCATGGTAAAAAATGATTTTTGTAGTTGAGACATCAGCTGTTTGGCCGTGAAACCGTGGCCGATAATCAAAGCGTGACAGATTTTTCCAATTTCTGCCATTTGTAAGAGACTATTAAAAAAAAAATGTAATTAATTGTAAAATGCTTGTTTATCCTAATACTTACTTAGGCTGCGGCATACAAAATGGTTGCGCCGGTTGAAACGGCGGACAGAACGGTGGTCCATTCTGATACTCTGCTAGCCATTCGGGAGGCAGATCAGCCGGTGGCATTCCGGGCGGCATGCCCTGAGGCATTCCCGGCATCATGCCGCCCATCATGCTAGGCATGTTGGGCATATTGGGCATGTTACCCGGCATCATCATGGGCATGTTGCCTGGCCCACTCATCATGCCAGGGGGAAACATCTGAAAGGATAAGGTAAAGTTGAAGTGAAGAATAAAGATCGGAACAAAAATAAATACTTAATTGAATCTGTCACATCATTATATTACTTAGACAACGCCTTACTCCTAAATCATCCGAAATTATTTCGGATATCCGAAAGAATCACTTTAAGGCTCGATTTCACCAAACAAGAGTAAATCTTACTCGAGAGTATACGAGCAGTTACTCCTAGTATAACACGTTTTTACGTTTCACCATAGACTTTATCCAAGAGTAAACGTTTATGCTGGAGTAAATCTCTACTCTGCCGATTTTTAAGGAACAGCGAGCTTAGACTAAGGATAAGTTCAATATGGCGTCCGAGTGTCATTGTTTTCACAGCTGATTTTATAAATGGCGCGCTGATTTAAAAATATTAGTACATATTAATATGTATTGTTTTTGTGAAAAGTGAAGATAGTTTATATGAGCCTGTGTCTAAAAATGGCAGATCGTTTGAGAGCATTAATTGAGGATTCTGATAGTGACGACGCATATTTACCAAGGCGACCAAGATGGATACAAGAAAGAAATAATTATTTTGACGACTACGATAACATAGATTTCATTAAAAGGTTCCGTTTATCTAAGCAAGCAGCTTTATATTTGCTTATGAAAATTGAACATAAATTGGAATATGACTCTGAAAGGTAAGTTTTTACATAAAACCTACTCTGTGTAATACTGCCATGCGTGTAGGTATCTAACATTCAAATCAAATATTACTTTAAACTTAACTTACTTTAACGTCTTCGTCTATAATAATATACCTATAAACACATCTTTAATTAGTTGTAATTTTTTGTTTCAGAAACTTCTCTGTATCACCCATAAATCAGTTATTAGGAACACTAAGATTTTATGCAACTAATAACACACAAATGAGTATTGGTGACTATTGTGGCCTGAGTACATCAACTTCCCACAGGATCATTCATAGGGTCAGTAGTGCAATAGCAAGTTTACATAAAGATTTTATAAAATTTCCTGAGACAAGCGAAGAAATAAAAACAGAACAAGACAAATTTTTTCAAATAGCCCGTTTTCCCAGAGTAGTTGGTGCTATGGATTGTACGCATGTACGTATTAGCTCACCAGGTGGAGACCAAGCAGAACTGTTTAGGAACAGAAAAGGCTACTTTTCTATAAATGTTCAAAGTATTTGCAATGCTGATCTAGAAATAACCGACATTGTGGCAAGGTGGCCCGGAGGAGCCCATGATAGCCATATATTTAATAACTGCTACAGAAAAGCAAAGTTTGAAATGGGAAATTACGGTAATGCCTTATTATTGGTTGATGGTGGTTATGCGTCAAACACATACATGATGCCTCCTTTAGAGAATCCCAGGACACCTGCAGAACAGCTATACAATGAATCACAAATTCGAACACGTAACCCAGTGGAAAGGTCTTATGGTGTATGGAAGCGACGTTTCCCAGTATTAGCTCTAGGCATGCGCATAAAACTAGACAAAGCCCTAGTGGTAATTGTTGCCACTGCAGTGCTGCATAACATGCTGCAGCAACAAGGAGAAATTGCTCCTCCAGATGATCCCGAAATTACTTTACCTGCCATTTCAGGTAGTAATCGGCCTATGTCATGGGAACAACTCATAGAGCATGGCCAGGTTGACAGTGTACCACGTGGCTTTCAGAATGAAACTAGTATGACTAGAAATGCAATGATTAATGATTATTTTCAAGGTTTAATCTAAGTAATATATCATACCAGCTGCGCCCCAGGGCTTCTAGCTATAAAAAGTACCCTATGTGCTATTCCTGGTATTTTCTAACTGTGTACCAAATTTCATCAAAATTGGCCCAGCCGTTTCAGCATGAAGAAGTAACAAACATGCAAACTATCGCCATTATAATATTAGTGGGATGTGTTTGTTAAGTAATTTTAATAAATAGTTTTAAATTATCGCAATAAAGATATGTATCGATAATCCTGATGTAACTACTTTACTTTTTAAATATTGTGATTTGATATATATTTGGATTTGTTAATGTTATTAATATAGGTTTTAGTAAATTAAAAACAATTTATAAAAAATACATGTCTTTAATTTCTAATTATTCAGTTTTTTTTTATTTCTTAATTCTAATAAAAGTAATCTGGTTTTAAGTTTACTCTGCTTGGCCTCTTCTTTTTTAATAATTAACTCCTGCTCTTTAATTTGCATCATAATATTGAACATGCTATTTGCTTCTCTTCTCTCAGCATCAGCATGCTCTTTTTGCGCAATAATAGCCTCAATCTTTTTATTGTTGAGAAGATCTACTGATGATGCTTCAAGTATAGGGCGCCTCTTTGCAATCCCTCTTTTTATGCAACCTGTTTCTTTTAAGTTTTTTGTGATTGGTGTTTTTAATAAAACGGGTGTGTAGTTACCCCAGTCAGGTTCTTTGACAGATGCTGGGACTGGGGTGCACAAAGGTACTGCAGGCTCATCTTCTATATTCCCAGAAACTGGTGCTTGTGAGCAGTTGCCCCAGTCAAATTGTATGACAGAGGCTGGAACAGGGGTGCACACTGGCGCAGGAGGCTTAATTTCAATAACCTCAGTAACTCCAACATGTGCCACTTCAGACTGTGATTGAGGTTGTAACTCGGTAGATTGAGATACTGTGGCATCACTATCAAATACATTGTACAAACCAACAACACTTGGTTGTATCAAACTAAGGATACGATTATAAAAGGGATCTTCTGTTTTCGGTTTTGGAGGTCCTCCACCTATAAAAAATAAATATTGCATGAGGTATGTTGTTCCTTAGAGTACCTAAGTAAGTAGGCTAGCCATGCTAATATTAGATACAAAAGTCTGTTAAAATTGCATGACTGAAATTTGGTTGAAATATAGGCTATCTACTTTGATGTATGTTTGTGTATTTTTTTAACGTTTGAATGAAAAACATATTTTAATTGACACATTGCAAACTGATCACTGGTTTTCTGAAATATTGATGTTTCGAAAGTCATTTTGTTCATTAATGTAACACAATTATACAGCAGTGAAGTAAATTTAAAATATAATAAATGATGTAAACACATAATACATATTACATACCTGTTTGGATCATATGCATTCTTATATTTGAAGACTCTTTTTTGACCGCCTTCTTCATGCTTTCCCATTGAGCTTTAAGGTTTTCTGCAGTTCTTGAGCATTGCATTGTTTGGGAATTATATGTGTTACTCATTGTAACCCATTCGGCAGTTTTCTGTTTCATAGTAACGGCATCTGTTTTTTTATTTTCTATGACACTGAAGTGCTTTTCTACAATATCTATTAGAAGATGTTTTTCTGAAGCCAACCAGTTGGGGCTTCGTTTTCGCTTCTCGATGTGTGACATACTTGTTGTTGGAGTTGGAGGTACGAAGTTAAAGAAAGAATGGAAATCACTAATCACAAGGATGGTAATCACACACAGACCAGGATGCAGGAAACTAATGGTAATAATGAATAATGAGGTTAGAATTTCTGTTTTGACAGTTTTGACCACTGACCTATAGTAAATGGACTGGCTGCAGTCATAATAATGTTATGTCTATTTGAGTGTCGCCATTTTGGCGCTGTAGGCAGATACGAATTTCCATGGAACTAAAATTAGTGATGTTCATAAGTCGACAAATATATCGATGATTATAATTATAAATAACACTACCTACCGTAACTCTAAAAATTTGCCAAAGAAAAAACTGTTTTGTCAAAACGGGGTAGCTTATTATTATTATGTTATTTTTATACAATGTATATCTCTCCCAAGGGAGGTTATGTAGAGAGCACGGGCCGAAGCCAAGTGCCATAATTATAAATTGAGAAACTTGCGGACAAGTCTGCAAGTATTGAGGATGACGGCTTTTTGTAATAGTTTATATACATTGGGGTTCATATTGAGTGTTTCTAGGCTGTTGTGTAGGGTCTTGGGTATGACGCCTGTGCTGGAGATAACAATAGGGATGGTGCGGACTTGATTTACCTGCACTTGTGTTTTTATTTCTATCGCTAGGTCTACATATTTCGCTATTTTTTCTGTATGTGTGGTTTGGAGGTTATGTGTATTGCAAACTGCTATGTCTATTAATATTATTAATTAGCCATAAATGTCCCACTGCAGGGCAAAGGCCTCCCTACCCTCCTTCCACTGATCTCTATCCTGAGCTATTGTAGGCCAGTTATGTTGGCGGGACGAACTAGACCAACACAATAATAACTGGGTAGCTTAGACAAAATAAAAAACAAAAATACTTTCACATTTTTATTGTAAAAAATATTTATTATATAAAATATATCAAAATGTTTGGAACAGAGATAATCTGTTTCCTTCGGCGTCCAGTTTAAGGCATTCATATTTTGTAACCACACGTTTCTTAGCGTCAACTCGGAAGGAAATCTGCAAAAATATAATTGATAACTTATACATAACATAAATAAGATGTACAATTATGTACATGCTGAGTAATGAGACACACCAACCACGACTATTTTTCTGCATACGTATTATAAGACTCGAATTTCAGTCGTCGAATCGACCTCGCATAGCGTGTGAGGCTGACCCAGGCTTTTTTTTTAATTTTTCACAATGCCGAAATACGGGTGTATAACAATTACTTCCAATTAGCCTGAGCTTATACTAAGTACCTATGTCAACTTTTAGTAAGTATTGAATATCGATATTTTATCGATAAGAATTTGTCAATCCCTAGTGCATAAACAAAACTAATTTTTACATCAATTCTCACGAAATTCATCATTATATCATCATTATTTTGTTAAGATATCATTGCAAACAATTTTCAGATAGTAATCATTGCTATAAACACAATTTCAAGACAAATTTGCATAAAAACAACAATAAAATACACGTACCTGTGAAATGACGTTTTACTCCCTTTTCTGTAGCGAGCTTTACAAAACACACATTTTATCATGTTTATTTAGCTCAACTTTCACAATTAAATATGAAATCTCACTTAAATACCACGAAATAAAATTATATTACACAAAAAACTCGCCGTCGCCGCTGTTACCATCTCATACGGGGGCCATTTGCTTGCAATGTACGTCAAAATTAGTTCTCGGGAAACTCATAGGGGCGCTTCAAATTGCCACACATATTAGCTGTCATTTGTATGGTGCAGCCAGTCCATATACAGTATGTATAATACAGGTCAGTGGTTTTGACATAGGTATAACCCTACCGAATAGAATAATACGCAATACACTTTGCTTACTATAGGAGAAACGAGCAATTGAATTTGGGTGGCTTATACAGTCATTCATTTCAATCATTCGGATTCACTCCCTGTCACAGAATAACTATCCGAGAGTACATTTACAGTGCCACCAACTTATCTGTTCAGGTGGGCAAAATGGGAACTACAGCCGCGTCAGCCGTTTTTTCCTAAACGTCATTCCGCTGTCAGTTGATGTCTAGTGCGAGTGCTCCCGTGTTTATTTATTGATTTCATTGTGAAAAAAGCAAATAAAATGCCGAAACCCCTCAAAAGTGATGCACGGCTAATTATTTTAAAAGTTATATCTTTCATGAAAGAAGAGAAACGCCTACAAGCTCCATTAATACCATTTGAAAAGCTGAATGAACGCGTTGCTGCCGCGACAGGTCAATGTAGCCAGATATGGAAATTTTAAATCACTCATTATTACAAAAAAAATATATATATAGCTGGTGGTTATATAATCAGCAGATGGTTCAGGAACATCGACCGGAATTCCTGGAGTGCGACCGCTTGAGCTCAGAAACCATGACCACAATTATTTTTATAAAATATAAATAAAATCCTATTGTGCTGCATTATTGTTTTATTTATGTAGTTACTAAGGTTCATAGCTATATTTATTGATTTGTGAGCCTGTCACAAATTTTGACCTGTTTGATCACTATCTCACCTGATGGTAAGTGACGATGTGATCGAAGCTGGTAAACACTAAACACAGTATGGAATATGGAATATGCATGTTAATATTATAATTTATTATATTTTTTTATTATAATTAAGCCATATACTATACTATGTTAGTTACGCTCTATATGATTGATATTGTAGTTTCTTAAATTTTAATGATATCTATAGACTGACTTCCAAGACATGTTTTAATTACCTTTGTTTCTTGGTGAATTTCTTATATGGCAATACCAAATTCTCCACTAGCGACGCCGTCAACTGAACAGATAAGATGGTGGGACTGTACTCCGGTGTAGAGTGGTGGAACGTGGACGAAGTTATGCGAGAGTAAAATATAAGAATAAATATAGTTTGTGGATAGCTATTCTCGAGTAAAGTCAAGTTTGGTGAAACCGAACCTTAGTCAGATAAGATTACAGATAAGCATCAAGAGTAATAAAAAGTTTTTGTTTTGGGCAGTTGAAATACGTATATCGGAGATGAAGACTTTACAGGTTCCACCCCACTTCTGTTCTATATGAGGAAAGATGTTATCACGTATACCTGCGGATAGTGTTCATTGGGCCAGTAGTGCGCGCACGCCAGCTGTTGTCTCCGCTGGTCGTCGGCCGCCGCGGCCGCCTCGGCGAATGCTCTCCGACGTTCTTCTTTAGACATCGGCGGAACCGCAGCTAATACGCGGTCTGTTAACCTGTAACGACGAGAAAGACTGCCTTCAAATATGCTCAACTAGACCAGGTCTCATCTTAGTTTTGTCCCTTCTCTGACAATAATAAGCGTTTCTGTGCGAAAAGAAGGTTAAGTGAAAAACCTTTAAAAAATGAGTTTAATGTTAATCGATTAAAGAAATTGTAATTATTTTCAATATACCGTTTGTAAAACTAAAATATCAAAAACAATCCATACCTAATACTTCTTCTCCCGTCCGGACTCCTCCTCTTCCTCCTATCCCGGTCATCTCTATCCCGATCTCTGTCCCTATCTCTTTCCCTATCCCCCCTATCTCTGTATCTATCTCGATCCCTCTCTCGATCGCGGTCTCTATCTCGATCCCG
Organism: Cyclophora punctaria; assembly: GCA_951394245.1. NCBI lineage: Eukaryota > Metazoa > Arthropoda > Insecta > Lepidoptera > Geometridae > Cyclophora > Cyclophora punctaria. Next base: position 8,969,270 of record OX596170.1, on the reverse strand, counting down.
CTCTCGTTCCCGCTCACGGTCCTTCTCTCGCTCCCGCTCCCGTTCGCGTTCTCGGTCCCTGGTTTCCCGTCGGTCTCGATCCCGGTCTCTCGTGCCACTCGAGTCGGCGGCGCGTCGTTCAACGTTCGCTTGACGTTCATGCTCTTTCATTTGTTGTATTCTTTCTTTCTTCGGTATTTTGAAGACTTCCTGTTGAATACAGAAGACAATATAGAAAGGAAAGCGTTATCGGTTTTAATCGGTCTCACTATATATTTAAATTATTTAGATTGACATGGATTAAAACTACATTACCGAGAAAAGGAAACAGGCTTTATGTAATGGAGTCTTGGAGAATAAAAGGTCTCATTTTTTAACAGGTACTATGGCTGACATTAAGCAAGTAAAACTAAACAGTGCCTTCAATATAATAGAATACAAGCAATAATAAAGTAATTTCGAGTAGACCACTGGCTATCTCTGGTGTCGGAGTTTTTAAACCACCTAACTTGGCCTTAAAAACAACAAAACCTTACCTTCAAACTGGACCATCTTTCCAGCAGCTGTTTAGATAACTCTTTAACTTTCTCTAGCATGGCAGCGGTGTCTTTACTTTTCTCTGGACTTGTTGCGTTTTCTTGATTGTCACGGTTCGGAATGTTCACAGGGAGACCTGAAAATTATGTTAGGTTTAATTAATATGAAATGTGCATGATTTCAGCAGTTTTTGAGTCTATTACCATCATACAGACAGATAGATACGGCGAAAAACTTTGTTATACTGTATAACAAAGTTCTTCGCTGTATAACTTATACAGCATGTAAGTTTGGTTTACTTACAGTATGGATGGCTTAACGTTACAGTATGTAAGAATGTATTTATTACCAGTAGATTCATCAATGAACACGGGCTCTGCGGCAGCTGCATCGGCGGCCGTCAGCCATCGCTCGACGATAGTGAAGAACCGACTCTCTTGTACCATCGTCTTGTTTGGTATCGGCAAACGATCCACAGTTTGGAGCATTTCCCATCTAAAATAACAAGTGTGTTTCTTAACAAGCTTTTGTTATATTTTCTAACGCTTTACCGTAAACGGTGCTGCAGATTAATGACTGCTGAATCTAATTCGCTTTAAGTGGCATTTCTGTGGTCTGGATTATATCTAACGTGATAGCTATGGCCTATAGGGCCTATACCAATGTACACATGCTTTTTTTTTCCTCTGTCTCTCTCCTGCGACTCGGTATATTTTCTGGTTTTGCTGAGATAGAACAGAGGGGGTACCACGAAATTGCTCTATACAGGTTTATACTAACTTGAACTCGAGCGAAGCGTCATTGCACCACGGCGCCAACAGTCTCAGCCCTCGGTAATCCAAGAACAGTCTTCTACAAGGCAGATCCGAGTCTCTCAACAGCCGGAGCAACGCTGTTTGAGCGAACACGGACTTCGCGCGAACAACCGTTCGGGACAAACGAAGCGTGTGAGACTGGTTCTTAACGCCAGTTCGACTTAACGCTTCTAGGTCTTCTTCGATCTGTGAATTGAATTTTTGAAATTAAGAACTTTTTGGTGTTCGTGGTCAAAATTGTTGTGATTTTCGTAGTGGGATAAAGAAAGGCTAAGAGATATCAGCCAAGGGTAGGGTAAGGTGTAAATGTCAACAATATTTACACTAGTTTAACAGTGTGACTTTGAGTTGGTTATGGTAGGACAAATGACTTACCACTCATGTAGATTTTTAGGTATTTTTTCGCTTTATCGTTATCATCTTTAAACAACACATTGTGTTGTACTTCACCTCAAAGCTACACAAGATTTGTTTTCCACTACATCATCATATTACAATATAATGATTAAATCATGAGAACACTTACATCAGCATCTTGTACTAGATCAGGTGTCTTGGGTTTGTACTTGCGGTCCTTCTTGGCGCGCCTGGGCTTGGGTTTGGGCGCGGCGGCGGCCGCCACCGCGGCACCCTCGGGCAACTCGGCCGCGCCCGACTTAGAGGTCGACACGTCTTCCTCCTCCTGTTGGTATAGGTATTACGATTAGTTGTTTTATTTTTGGGGGCAAAACTGAATAAAAATATTTGATTTTGAGTTATGTGAGGTTAGTGTGATTCAAGTAAAAACTTTCATGAATATATCAGCAAATTCAAAATCTTCTGAAGAATATTCCAAATTGATAGCAAAAGTTGATGAACGATGAATCTTTTCAGTTAGATTCAAGATCTTGTAAATGACTTAATACTAATGAAGATACTTTTAAACATTTGATATTAATTATTACCCATAGAAAACACAGGATTAGGGATAAGAATAAGCTATAGGCAATTTGTACGTTCTGCCAAGACCAAAATGATACCAAAATGGTCCATACCTCCTCGTAATCCTCGTCATCTGAGTCGGGCTCCGCCCCGATCCAGCCGCGACAGTTGTCAGCGCCGCAGTAGCACCGCTGCGCCACCTTTCTGCACGCAAATAAATCCCTTACATCTTACACCCCGCAAAGCGAAGCTGAAATTATGCGCATTTTATACTAAGTTTTATTTATTTAAAACGTATCGTCCCAATCGATTTTAGATAAGGCGATTATTAAAACTCCTTAAAAAGGTGTTAATAATGTGGACTTCTATGTCTTCTTTATGAAATAGCACTTATATTAGGCAATCGCGGGGATTATGCTTGATCGTCTTCACTGTATTGATTTATATTCAGTAGGTGGAAGGTATACTATACTAAGTAATGCCCATTCATAATGCCAAGCTATCCAATGTCATTCAAAAACACAAAATAAAGTACAGTACTTAATGATAATAGAATCAGTATTCCCAACTTACCCAAACCTCTGGAACTGATAATCGAATGTGATTTCTTCTCCAGCAGGAATCTCCCTCTTGCTAAAGAACCCTATTCTGAGCTCTCCATTAACAGTCCACTTCTGAGTCTCAGCGTTTGGATCACACGAGTGGTTGATAAACCTCGATATGTTTCCTTTGAGAGTCGCATCGATGACAGTATCGCCTTTTAACGACATGAAGTAGTGATGCATGTTATTTTCATCAGAATAGGCCTGCGCACGTTTGTAGAACTGTTCGTAGTCCAGGACTTCGCCTACGTATTCCATTAGGAATTCACCACTGAAATAGATTGCCAGTGATATTATAGTCAGGCACAGAATAAGACCTCTTGGTTGAACTGTCGCATTGCTTGTGTATCGCTAGCACTAATAGCACTAATCAATTAAAATATTTTTTGACTGGTAGCTATCCCTAAAAGCAAGGACAATAGACAACTCAATCGCAGATTTTTCATCAATTAAGATGGGATGTTTACAAGGAGAATGCTCTGGTGTGATTGGCATTATAGAATTTGAATTTAACTGCTTCATACCGTTTAAATTCGTCGTCTGTTATATAATAACAGGGGTTATTACATTGAGTTATATGTACTACGTAAGTACATATAACTCAATGGGTTATTAGTCCATGCATGGATTTACCAGTTAAAATTCAATAAACATCGCGATGCATATTACTTTTCTACTGTGAATTAATGACTGTAGATGGCTTCAAAGTAAATAAAAATCAAGGTAATAATAATATCTACTCAATAATTTTAGTTAATTGAATACTACGACCTTGCTTTTCTTCTTAGACCTCGCTTCTCCAAGACAAATGTATGGTTTACAATAATAATCATATAGTTTGGACATGGTAAACATCGATATATAGCACATGTACCATATCATTACTGTTTTCTTGTATGTTTCAATCAACAGACACCCAAAATCCGAAGAGAAATTTATTTTATCCAAGTTTATACTCAATAAATTCATAAGGATTAATGTTCAATAACAGATTAAAACTTATATGTTGACCGAGCGAAATAATAAAGACGTCAAACCCATATTTATGACAAAATAAAGGTATCGGTATATCCATCAACATAAATATAATGCCCAAGGTTTCATACTTCATTGCATGTATGAATAATTGAATATAATACCATTTTTAAGATACTTACGTGGATAAGTCTGCACCCGCCTCTACGCCGCAGCCTTTCTTATCAGCATAGAACACTTTCAAAGAAGCATTCTCTCGTTTTTGGAACCTTCTATTGGTACATCTATCACCAACTGGACATCGGGAGTTACTGGAAAATGATTATTTCAACATAATAGGAAGCAAATGTTTTTGTAAAGATGTGGCGTTGTTTGTCGGATGATCGGATACGCAAAGACACTCGCTGTATCCCCAACGACGCAAAATGTATTACATTGCTGGTTTTAGTGGCTACTAAAGCGTCCGCGGCGTGTGAATATACGGCATAGCCGCTCATCCCCCTAGATGAGTGGGGATGCGTAAACGCATTTCCCATCTTAAAAATCTATAAGGGTTCCGTTTTTGCCATTTGGCTACGGAACCCTAAAAAGGGATTTGGGTATATATGGATACATATACCCAAAGACTAATCTTTAACTAAAGCGAAGAGATAATATTCATGTAACGAACATAAACCTTACCATTCAATCATAAGCAGTCTATTCAAACAGTCTTCTCCACAGGCCAGCTCGCCTCTCTCCAACTCATCTTTGGTCATAAAGCAGTCACAGATCATTTTCTTTGTATCCTTACTGATCATCCTCTCACACAGATACTCATTCTCTTCGAGATGATGGTACTGGTTCATCCTGTCTTCAATTATTTTATCATAAGCCTCTTTTGATAAAGGAACTACAGTAGGTTCTTCAGGAATATTCTCAGGAACAGATGGCAACTTTTGAGGCAAGTTGGGGCTAGCCAAAGGAGAACTGGCCGGCGAACTAGCCCCCATTTCAAGTTCACTGGACCTTCTCCAGCGAGACTTAACTTTAACCGGCATCTCTGATGGAATAGGGAAAGATGGAGAGTTTGGAGTAGTTAGCAACATGTCAGTGGACTTCTCTTGACTGTCAGACCCCAGTTCTTCCAATTTTAACTTTGTCTGTGTAATGAGAGCTTTTTTCAGAGGTGTTTTTACGAGACCATACCCTTTAGTCTTTTGTTTCAGGTTGCTTATAGTTTTTATTCTTGTTGACCTTCTAACACCTGTAGGAGAGGATTCTGCAGAATCATTGGAGTTGTTCTGTGTGTGCTCGGCCGCTCTTGATGAATTGCTGTCATCTGATAGTGTTGAGCTCGGTGTTATACTAGGATCAGGCCTCATCAGGTTGTCATTATGGAATGCTGGGTCAGGAGTCCCACATGGAGGGGTATTGAGGTCAATGATCTCGGTACACTCCAGCAGTGAACGAGTTTCTATAGTAGATGCAAGTTGTAAGCTCTCAAAATGCTTTCTTATATCATTTTCCTGTGTTTTCTCCTCAGTGTTTTCTTCATTGTGTTCAGAACCCTTAGGACTGTCTATCTTTATGTCATAGTACAGTTCCTGATTGTCATCTTCAACTATTTGGACAACAGTGATAATCTCATCATCATCTGCATATTCCTGCTCCTCCACCATTGGAATGTCTTGGTTCACCTCCTCCTGAGATATCTCAATATCGTCTTCTATCACCACGGGACCTTCAAGCTCCAACTGCGGTGATGCCTGAGGCAATTCAACCTCAACCTTATTCTCCTCAACTTCTTCAATATAATCTAAAGTCGGTTTGGGTGGGAGTTCTATCTGATTATCAGTCAAAAATGGTATTTCTATACATGACGTTGAATCCCGAGAAATAGGAACAGGAGACATATCTCTAGAGTTAATTTGTATTGTACTTATGTTGCTATTTATAGGACTGTTACACACTGTAGTATCAGAGTGTGTATCCATGGCATTAGAATCAGATTCTGAGCTTGCACATGGATCTACTACCTTAATTTCTACACTACTATTAGTTTCACTGTCGCTGCCAACTTCATACTTCCTGACGAATGTCTCGTCATTGTTGAAGAGGCAGCGATATTTGCCAAACTTTTTATGTAGAGCTACAACAGGGATGAGTACAGGCTTGGCTGAAGTTTCTGGGTTTTGAGGTTCAGTGGTTTCGAGAGGCGGCGGTGGGTCCGAGGGGGGCTCCTGGTTGGCGTTATCAGAGGCTGAGGGCTCCGGGGCGGAGGAGGACTCCCCGTCGAGCTGCGCCGCCTGCTTCCCACGTCGCGTCGTACGACGAGCGGTCGCGGCCTTCGTACCTGCCTTCTTACGCTTTGCCATCGTGTTTCAACACGCCAGCATACAACCTACAACAAAATTACAACAATATGTTCATAATGGTTGTTACAATGACCTCTTTCAATAATTTTGTCTAACAATAATGTCATTAGAAGATTCAAAAATGTTATAAATCGTGTTCAAATGCTATCTCATTACATTGTAAGTCAATAATTTATGTATACAAAGCATGGCAAATTACAAAATCCTGTGGGGACTCCGCCACCGGTTCACCACCACCGAAAACATCATGACACCGATCAAACTTGAACTCACCATTACTTTCCAATGTCACCACATTGAATTATTTGGGGAGCGCTCCAAACAATGACAAAATATTTATAAATTATAATCAATAACCTGTGAGACTAATCATTTCATTTTTCTCACATTTTCATTTGATTTGATTGCATTTTTGGGAAACCATGAAAAGAACCAAAACCATGCGAACGAATGAATGAATGAATTAATAAATAAATTTCAAAATATCTGTGGCACCAAAAACAAATAAATAAATGGACGATTTTTATTGTTTATGATACAGATAAATAAAATATTGTAAACTGTTATTTACACGTTCCAAGTACCACAACCATCACCGGGTTATTACAGACATGCATTTTATTTTCTATTACTAGAATTTTTTTCACATTTTTTGTATATTTGCACATTTCTCTAAAAATTCACTAGGAGTCACAAGCGAGGCCATTATTGGACAAAAATAAGCATTCATGCGCACAACCATTGTTCAGAAATTATAAATACACATTTTGATTTAAAAAATTGTCCCGAATAACACCGGTTAACTGTATTTCGAGCAAATATAGATCTGTGATCCCAAGGAAAAATGTCCAGACAGAGCACTCTGTGGCAACAATTTTGACATTTGCTGACAATCCAGCTAACCATTTTTCTGTCAATGTCAAATAAAATAATTATCAATGAATGCCGTGTTGCCGTGGATGGACGAAGACTCATTCAACAAATTTTCCAAAAAAGTTATATATTTCTGAAATTACATCGTTTGTTCTTATTTATTTTGATTAAATAAAATCTCACTACAATGGCAGACAGTCAGGAGGTAATATTACATTGGTTTTTATTGAAAATTGGCTCATTAGAGATCCAATTGCACGATGAGATTTAGACACGTCACAAAAACGTTCGGGACTTCGGGTAAAAATAAACAAATAATTCAGTGAAACAAGTCTTTATTTATTTACAGATAGTTAAAATCAACAAATGGGATGGAGCTGCCGCTAAAAATGCCATCGATGATGCTATCAGAGAGGTAATATTACTAAATCAATATATTTCATACATGGTTCAAAATATTTACTTTTAACGTGATGTTGAACAGTAGGTTTTTATAAAGGCACGATACTTATTAGTTATTGAGCCTTTAGATACTTACTTAGTATACCAAATTCCACTATAAAGATAAACAAAGTTGAATATTGTTTTTAAATTCCAGGTCCTCACAGGTGACCTGAAATGCAAGGAAAGCTTTGCTCTAATGGACGGCAGATTATTCCTCTGTGCCTTGGCGGTAGGAGTCGCTCTCTATGCTCTGCTCTGGGACTATTTATACCCCTTCCCCCAGTCGAGGTTTGTCTTTGAAATAAATCAATATAGAATGAGATAAGAGAACACTACCTTTTATTACATTCAAGACTTTCTACTTCATTTTTTAGTATTCCATAAAGGAAGAAAGCTAGAACAATGACTATCAACTAGGAATTCAAAAGATAGAAAACGTTTTAATGGATGAAAGGTTCTAGAAACGAAATTGTCATCATGTCTCACATGTTACCATGGACAAACATTATACATATTATGATTTTCAGATTGGTACTTATCATCTGTGTGTCATCATACTTCATTCTAATGGGAATCCTGACACTTTACACCACTTTCAAAGAAAAGGGCATCTTTGTCATCGCTAAGGAGAAAGTTGGCAACAACAACAGGGTTTGGGAAGCCAGTTCTTATGTTAAGAAGTAAGCAATCATTTTTTTACTGCATACTGAGTAGTTGATTTAATGAACCATAATTAATTTAGATAACAATTAATACATTAATCTATTCAGACATGGGATGTAATCTCATAAACAAAACATTTTCTTACTTCTGTGTGGTTAAATGGTGACCATAACAATATATTCAAGATGACTTGAAGTGACACCCCAGAATAAGTAGTTGGAAATAAATTGATATTTTACAGTAATTGTATTTTTTTCAGTATTAAACTTCATGAAATACCTGTTCCTATATCTATCTATGTATATCTTAATGGCAGCATTTTAAATAATCTATCAACCTTGCTTTCAGACATGACGACAAATACAACTTGGTGATCTCTATGCGCGATGCGTCTGGTAAAATGCGAGAGGCGTCCGTTACTAAATCTTTTGCCAACTTTATTGACACCAACGGCACGATTGTCCAAACTCTGGTCATCTCTGAAATCACGAAACTTTACAACTCACTGTCTTCAGAGAAGAAAGAGAAGTAATGGTTGCACAATGTTTGTAAGGTCTGACATTTCTGTAATGTTTATTCAATAAATGTCTCAAATATTATAAGAATTGTGTTTGAATTTGAAGCTATTTGATAGCTATACTAGAATGTATTCAGTTACCCATTATTTTTTACATGCCCATAAACAACAATAAGTTCAATATCTTGTCACTAGATGTCGCTAGTAAGTAAAAACCCAACCATTAACAAAAATATTCAATTAGATGGCGGATTTAGATGGAACTATCCCATACTGCTTAACATCATGAGAATAAGATTTCAATTCGTATAAAAATAGTATTTCTAAGCAGTAGCGCTATCTCTAAATTACATTTTCATTTGTTAGTGTTAGCATGTTCTCTTGAGTTGCGAATGAATTTAGGGATGTGCCACTGTCAAATGAATGAGTCATAGCAAAAGATCGAAGAACCAAAGCTAAGGTCAGTGAGTAGGTCGCTCGGTTGTAGGCCGGGCGTAGCGTTGCGACATGAATATCACAATAAGTACCTTTTAGATATCTAAACACGAATCAAATAAAAATCCTAAATAAATAGTGATGTGAAAAATAATAGTGATAAAAAAATATTGTAACATATCGATAAAAGATCGCAAAATACCGCTGTGTCCTTGTGTACTAAAATTAGTTTTAGTTCAACAAATTATATGTTCTTTTACTAAAATTGGATAATTTGTAATTGTATAAGGTGAGTTGGTTTTATAAATTAACGTGTATACATGTGATAGTATGAATAATAAAACATAATAGTATACTAACCATTTAAAGCAATGTTGTTTTTGTCATACTTAACTTTATGATGGGGACGTATCTCATAAAATGTACTTAATATTAATTAATTATCAACACTATGTAATATAATACTATGTTATTATACTATGTTATATAGGTTTTTATGGGTACCTCATGGGAAATACCTACCTCGGTAAATTTTATTCATCAATAAAGAGGAAAACTTATATTTAGATCATATTATAACATCAAGGTCAATATATCGATATGGAGATTTTAATTATACTTAGTTATGATAAACAGAAAAAAACCTGTAAATAATTTAAAAAAAAATTGTAATTATGAACATTTATGATTAATCACTGCTCGAATATTCTTTATATAGACACGGAAATGAAATAAATACAACAGTTTACTGTACAATAAAAGTAATTCCGATAAACTCATGGGCATCGTCAAGCAGCGTGAAACAAGTCGATTCACAATAACTTAGCCTGCTATGACATCATCTTTCAACCTGATTCAAGGATTTTGATGTTCGTTATATATGGATAAGCTAACTATCTTTATAAAACCGTAGTTAAACTAAATTATTATGTTTTAAGTTTGCATATTTGTTTCAATACGTAGAGCAGACTAATTAGAAACGTACGATAAAATAATGTGAATAAGCCGGTAGCGGTACGCAAGGTATTTCATTAATTAGTATTCCCCAAAGATAATTCACTCGAATCAGTCACCCGAACGTAACGCGGTGCTTGGGTTATTGAACAGCATTTCACCAGCTGATTCTATTTTGGTTCTGGCCACAATACTGGCGCATGTTCGGTATATTATACAATAGCTGTGAACAAGACTCGTACGCCCGACTCGAAGACTCGAATAAAATTGGAACTGAAATGTTTGAACGTAGATCTCTTGCCAACTATTCCCCGTGATTACCTGCGACATCACAACTTTGTATGAACTGTGATATACGAACACACTTACGTGTAGGATGCGTATCATATCTACTACAAATGAATACCTATGTTACATAAAACGTGTTAACTGCAACAGATTAGATAAGTGTACCACGTGCTGTTAGACCTTGGTCTACCGCTGGCGAGACTAGAGAAAGATAACGGAGTATTAATTATTTATCAAACATTGATTTACACTGATAAACGAGGATACGTAACGTCATAATATTCTGATATAGCACTTATGAATGACTAGTGACTTCCGATAGCTCCATGGCTTTTACGTAGTTAATGATATCACTTAATTAGACTAGATAGCGGAATTTTTCATTTACGTTTTATAAAAACACTGATAAGGATGGCACGTTGATAACGTTTTGAATGGATGGCCTTCGTCGGTCATTAATATGTATCGGGTTCGCGAAACTTTCTTTATTAATCAATACCTACCAATTTAATAAAGTTAAAGAGTTTGTTTGTTTGAACGTGCTAATATCAGAAACTACCAATCCGATTCGAATAATTATTTTTGTTTTGGATAGCTACATTCAACGAGAAAGTTATAGGCTATTTTGAATCCTGAGATTCCTACGGGAACGGACACAACGCGGGTAAAACCGCGGGCACTGCTAGTTTATTATTAAGGGCATTTAGTGGTCATGCCCCTTATTACATGTATAACACCAGTATCAATCAATACTTCCTTATTTATGAAAATAGACTACCAGTAGATAATAAATAGACATCGTAAGCCATTATTAATTTACTTAATTATTTTATTGATAAAGTGACGCTTATACCTAGGCAAATCAATGTTATTAAATATAATAAATAATATTCAAGACGTCTTCTATTATGTATTATTTATGCTCTAACTAAATAACTAAGAATTAGAATACTTTACTGAAAGAACTGTCGCCCAATCTATATGTATATTGAGGTGTATGGATAGTTAAAAATTAACTTTCATTCAAACTGAGTATCATTTTATACATACATCATTGAACAACATAACGCTGTTTTAATTTAATTAATGCGATATTGCACTAATGAGTAACACCAAGTTGGAAATGTCATATAATATGTGTTCGTAATAAGTAGGTACTATCTAGATAGCATTAATGTCGTATGTGTTGCAATCAAGTCACATGTTAGGCTTCCATGGAAAATGGGACACATTCTTAATCAAGGGCCGACAAGATACTTGTTTATACGCTCTCTTTTGCATATTTGTTTCTTGTTCACTCAAAAAACAAATACGCAAATGATTGTTTTTTAGAGCTGCATTTGTTCATCAAGACATAATACGTTTAAAATAAAAACTATTTTTATTATTTTAAGCCAAAAGCCGACAGTCGATTTCATTTGGTTTCGTGGATAATGTTTAAAAAAACTAGGTATCGATAAATATTAGGTATGTCAATTATGTACAACACTAATGCCCACAGAAAACTTCACTAACGTTTAATGCATAAGTGTCACAATTTAGATAAAGATAAATTTAACTGACAATTAAAATATTTCAGTCACTAATAATATACAAACTTCCGCAATTTGTATCAATCGATATCTCTTAATTGTTTGTATAATCAATGTAATCATATCAGTAGGTACTTCTTACAGACAATTTATGTATCATCGAACATGATTATATGAGTCAAGCGCGTGATTATCATTCAAATGAATATCTAATTGCGCTTCTATAGCATGTCTTAGTGTTCACTTAGTAACCGAAAGGAACCTCCATGTTGGTAAAATTCAGGCATGCATGTATGGATATTATTCCTGCAGGGCTAAGATAATAAGTAATTATTTGATCGTATTTAACTTTGTATTACATAAGTACCTAAGTTTTTCTTGTATTATCTAAAATAGATAACGATACGACAGCCATAACCTTTGGCAAAATAAGCAGAAAACAAATTACGGTGACATTGAGTAGGCAGTTAGGTAAGCAATAAAGGTTTTCATAGTATATGAAAATTAGACAGTGCTCGAGTTCTGTAGACGTACCTAATATTGATTTTGCACAAGCATCGTTGTCTCGAGCAAGGCCTTTGTTACTGTAAAGGAAAAATATCGTAATCGAATCTAGTGAAAGTAGTGAATTAAAATAATGATAAAGTAACTTATAAAGATGAAGTAATAATCACATGAATGTCGATGATATTGGGACAATTACCTTCATCATACGAAAAAAACAATTAGTTGCTTACACAAGGGCGTACCCAGGATTTCAGCTAGGAGGGGGCAGGGGGCTGCTTATACCTGTTTCGAAAAGATCGTCGGTCGGGTATATTGAAACAAAAAATCATGAAAATTGACTTTAATCCATATAATTTCCTCATCTCATGTTCCTTTCATCTATCGTAGAGTGGTTATTTCAGATAATGTCGCGGAAGAGATTATTAGCCGGGACCGCGGGAGTGGCGGGGGCAGCCGTCGCCGCGTGGTTCATATCCGCAGATGACTCTCCTGTGGTGAGTGATTACGATTTATTTTTAATATATATTTCCATAAACATCGTGTCTTACTCTATGTGTGTGTTATTCATTAATACAATTCATTTCTAATGGTACAGATGAACAAGATTTTTTATCATTCGTTCTCTTTTGTCCCATCTCTAAAAATAACGCCAGTAGGTAACAAAAATAAGTTAACAATAATAGTTACAATGATTTAATTTTTAACACAACACACAGAAGAAGAAATCGTTTCAAATGTGGTATGTTTGGTTTACCGTTCCAGTAAAAAAACTCGTCGAAAAATCCTTAACGTTTTCAAATTATTATTAACCGACTTCAAAAAAGAAGAGGTGAATTTGGTTGGGTATTTTACGCCGCACATACCTACTAATAAAGAAATATTTTACAGGAGTGGTACAGACCATCAGTGTCTGCGAAGACGGAACGCAAGAAGCGTCCGTTGCCTACCCGAGCTGACCAAGTGAAGACTCTTCAGGCGGGTCACGTGTATGATATTCTCATCATCGGAGGGGGCGCCACTGGCGCGGGATGCGCGCTTGACGCCACCACTAGAGGTACGGAAGGAGAATTTTAAATATTTCGTCATCGTTAAATTTGACTTTAAGAAACATTTTACCTTTATTCTGACTGTCCAATCTGACCCTGTCCATCTAATCTGACGTATCGCCTCCGTCTCCAGGCCTCCGAACAGCAATGGTGGAAGCAGATGACTTCGCCAGCGGCACCTCATCGCGCAGCACCAAGCTCATCCACGGAGGCGTGCGGTACCTTCAGAAGGCGATCTTGCAGCTCGACTACGAGCAGTACAAGATGGTGAAAGAAGCTCTGCATGAGCGAGCGAACATGCTCGAAGTGGCTCCTCACTTGACCAGACCTCTGCCTATCTTGCTGCCTGTTTATAAGTAAGTTTGTACGCTAAGGGCCTGAATTAAAACGCTTGTTAACAGCACTTTAGCTATCAAATGGTTTGTCCCTTTCCGACATACGCGATATTCCAAAGAGCGAATGAGACAGAACATTTTATAACAGTGTTCTAGTTAAAGATCGTTGATGAATAAGGCGGTTAGTGACTAATTAAGTAGGTATGCCTAAACCATAGAACTTGAATGAAAACGAAGAGGTTTCTATGTCTATGACATACACACAAAACTAACATTGTCTATGGCCTACATACTTCATAGTTCCGTAGCCCACATTACAGACACAGCTTATGCAAAGCCGCAAAAAAAATGCTTCCTTTTTCAGTCTTATATGTAGTTTGGTACTTTACACATGGCTTTTGAAATATTTCGCTCCCAGTTAGCTGAGTATAGTTTTGTTGTATCATGTATCATATACAAAATAACTGTAACTAAGTACTTAAATGAGGAAGGAAAAATAACGATAGGTACATATTATTTTTAGATGGTGGCAAGTCCCCTACTACTGGTTCGGCATCAAGATGTACGACTTGGTGGCGGGAGACCGAAACGTGAAGAGCTCCTACTACTTGTCCAAGAAGAATACACTCGAACTCTTCCCTATGCTGAAGTCGGACAACCTGTGTGGTGGCATCGTGTATTACGATGGTAGGGGTTTAATACATATTCAATACTTATCCCTGCCGCTTACAAGCGATTTTTAACATTAATAAGCTGTAGAGTATGAAACGTCTTTCCCGTGCGTTAAAGAACGCCCTTAAATACGAGGTCTATAAGAACCTGCCCTACTTAAAGAATAAATAAAGAAATTAACCGTTAATCCATACAAATTACATTACATGTGCGGTGTTTTTTATGAAGAATTTTGGGAAAAGTTTATAATACTTATGAATGATCCCATTCATTTTACCAAAATGGGTAATACCGTGAGGTCATCTACGTCTTCTTCTTTAAACTTAAGAGCTGGGCTCTTGTCGATGGAGTTCTTTCCACTTTTCTCTATCATCTGTCATTCTCTTCAGCTGCTGGTACGACACGACTTTTGCTCTTTCCTTCAGTTGGTCTACATATGCCCTTCTTGGCCTTCCTCTTCCTCTCCTTGCCTCTATATGTCCTTCTGTTATAGTTTTTATAAATTCGTCGTGTCGTAACAGATGTCCAAACATCTTCCCTCTTCTTATTTCTATCGTCTTTAATATTGCTCTCTTCTCCCCTATTAGATTCAACACTTATCTACGTCAATGTAATAATAAACCCAATTGAGACAATGAAAATATATACATATGTACATATTATATTTGAAATATTTCTCTTCAGGTCAACAAGACGACGCACGTATGAACTTGGCTATAGCGTTGACGGCGGCGCGTCACGGCGCGACTATCGCCAACCACGTGAGCGTCACCAAGCTGCACAAGACGGCTGGGAAGCTTAGCGGTGCTAGGTTACGGGTTAGTTTAAGAAATATCAAGTTATTTAATTCAACAGATCAAGAAAGGAATATTACGATAACTTTTGAACTAAGTTTTCATGAGATCAACTACCGTTTTTGCAGTAGGTTAAAATGGTACCAATGTCGTTTGGTTAACCGCCAAAATACCAATCAAGAATACCGGTACCAACATTGTTGCAAGTTGTAAGTAGTTTATGTGTGTAGTATGTTTGTTTCATCTTGCTTCGACTGCTATTCATGTCAAGTAGTGAATACTTTTTACCCGACTGCAGTGAAGTCCAAAAGGTGCAAAATTTATAAATAAATGTGGTACACCGTCGAAAAATCCTCTTACTTAAAGTGTTAAAGGCTTACTTACTTTAAACTTCAGTAAAGAAATTGACGAATGAACAACATTCTGAGGATAGAGCCTATAAGAAAAGGTCATTCAACGTACCCTTACAGGACGAGCTAACCGGTAAGGAATGGGACATCAAAGCGAAGAGTATCATCAACGCGACCGGCCCGTTCACCGACAGCATCCGCAAGATGGACGACCAGACTGTCAAGGAGATCTGCTGCCCTTCATCCGGAGTGCATATTGTGCTGCCTGGATATTACAGGTACGGGTCATTGTCACACAAACACACAAACATTAAGCATCGGCTGTTAACAACGGTTGTTATAGAACTGATGATTTTGTTATGATTATTATATTAGCCTGTAATGTCCCACTGCTGGGCAAAGGCCTCTTATCTCACTGAAGATTACAGTGAGGAGGCTTAGGCATAATCACCTTGCCAAATGTTCGTGATCTCAAACCCGAGCCATGTTTGAAAAGTAGCAAACATGTTTTCGCTCGACCCTGGAATTGAACTCGGGACCACAGTCTTGGCGAGTGCACATACCACTAGATCACCGTGGCATCCATCATTGTTAAGATTATGTTAAATAATATGTACCCTTTTGTGTATCTACCTATAATATTTTCTTGTTAATCTTGTTGGTACATCAAAACAAATCATTATACCTAAATTAATTTGATGACATTCTTGGCGCTTGTCCCAAATAATTGTCTGTTGTACATTCTGTTCGTTAGCTGGCTGTCAAATTAATAGCTCTAATAATGGCTATTGTGTTTATAACACGTTGTTAATTATTTATTGATGGACATTAGGCAAGTTGTTAAACAAACCATTTGCGTAGGCAAATAATATTGCAGGTATCATCCGTTGAGTATCTACTTCCTACTTACTTACTACTACTTAGTACCTTGATTTTTGTGTATTTTTATTTATGTATACTTAGGGGAAGTAAGGCATGGGTAAAGGTTTGGAATGAAATTTGGGGTATCTTTTGTACCATGAAATTCGGATCCTTAATAACCAAACTCTTTTTTAATTGAAACTACGTTTACGGATACACGCTTTTATTTTACATTTTTATCTGACGTTTCGGCACCTTTACAGGAACCGTGGTAACAGAACACTGAGGTGTTATGCGTCTATACAAGAAAAAGTAAAAAAAAAGTTTTCTCTATTTGTTGGTAACCCCTCGCCAGCCCCGAGCACATGGGCCTGCTGGACCCGGCGACGTCGGACGGGCGCGTGATCTTCTTCCTGCCGTGGCTGAAGGGCACCATCGCCGGCACCACGGACATGCCGTGCGACATCACGCACAGCCCCAAGCCTACGGAGGACGAGATCCTCTTCATCCTCACAGAGGTCAAGAACTATTTGAACCCGGATGTTGAAGGTATGGGCTTAGAAATAAAGTAAACAGAGTAATGGAATCTATGGCTTAAGTAAGCTCGAGTAGATAATTGACCAAATTTGATGTGAGTTTTCGGTTCACAAGGAATAAACCCATATCGTGATTGTTGAAATTGTATATGCCGTGCCTGTTTCATCAGTGGGCTTCTGCGCTGCATTTATTTTGTGGCAAATGGTTTCATTTCATTACAAACAATTGTGTTATCTCCTTACCCGACAATTCAAGGCGGCATCCTCTCAACCAAGTCTCAACAGTCACGTAGCCTTCCTCTACTAGCCAACAAGAGCACATTACAAATTCCAATAAATCCTCCCCCCAGTGCGGCGCGGCGACGTGCTGTCGGCGTGGTCGGGCATCCGGCCGCTGGTGTCGGACCCCAACAAGCCGGACACGCAGTCCCTGGCGCGCAACCACATCGTGCACGTGTCGCCCTCCGGCCTCGTCACCATCGCCGGCGGCAAGTGGACCACCTACCGCTCCATGGCCTCCGAGACTATCGACGCGGCTATTGAGAGTAAGTACAAAGCGAAAATGATTTAAAATGATTCTGAAAAGCAGGGGTCTGTTTCCTGCGGCAATGTTTGCAAGTTCCCAAGTGATGCCCGGACTGTTTGTTACCGCCAGGCGCGCACCTGAAGCCGCTGTTCCAGGAGTGCCAGACGGACGGGTTCCTCATCGAGGGCGCGCACGGCTGGACGCCCACCATGTACATCCGCCTCGTGCAGGACTTCGGCCTCGAGATGGAAGTACGTACCACCCCTCAAGTACTGTTCACATTAGTGTAATGTTCACTTTAGTATAGTGTTCTGCCCTGGCCCTTGGGTAGTGTTCTGCTTAGGGCAGTATTTACTTTATTTATAACTCAAGTTAACATGAGAAAGTTTTGGTCGGCCTCTTTGATATGAGCATAGCTTAGCGAACTTTTATTAAAAACAATTATTTCCACTTTCTGTAATTATTATATATTTAAAGAAGCGTGATGCTTCAGATACATTAAGAATTGCCACCATTCCTCCCAATTTTCAATATATAATGTAAAGCTTCGTACATAACCAAACATACCTACAGAAGCAATATGCTCACAGGTAGCCCAGCACCTGGCCAAGTCATACGGCGACCGCGCGTTCGCGGTGGCCAAGATGGCCGCCATGACCGGCAAGCGCTGGCCCATCATCGGGAAGAAGGTGCACCCCGAGTTCCCTTACATCGACGCTGAGATCCGGTAAGAGAGCTGAAATATTTTTAAACCAAATGTTCCGTGTATTTTTAGTACTTATACCTAAAGGTCTGTCAAAAGGTTAGTCAGGTTAGTTAAAATAAACATGGCGTTTTGCTATATCTAGACTTCATGCCTGCGCCTCGCCTTCTCTCTATGTACAACTAGTAGCGTGTGTCGCGCAGGTACGGCGTGCGCGAGTACGCGTGCACGGCGGTGGACATGATCGCGCGGCGCCTGCGCCTCGCCTTCTCTCTCTGTACTACTAGTAGCGTGTGTCGCGCAGGTACGGCGTGCGCGAGTACGCGTGCACGGCGGTGGACATGATCGCGCGGCGCCTGCGCCTCGCCTTCTCTCTCTGTACTACTAGTAGCGTGTGTCGCGCAGGTACGGCGTGCGCGAGTACGCGTGCACGGCGGTGGACATGATCGCGCGGCGCCTGCGCCTCGCCTTCTCTCTCTGTACTACTAGTAGCGTGTGTCGCGCAGGTACGGCGTGCGCGAGTACGCGTGCACGGCGGTGGACATGATCGCGCGGCGCCTGCGCCTCGCCTTCTCTCTCTGTACTACTAGTAGCGTGTGTCGCGCAGGTACGGCGTGCGCGAGTACGCGTGCACGGCGGTAGACATGATCGCGCGGCGCCTGCGCCTCGCCTTCTCTCTCTGTACTACTAGTAGCGTGTGTCGCGCAGGTACGGCGTGCGCGAGTACGCGTGCACGGCGGTGGACATGATCGCGCGGCGCCTGCGCCTCGCCTTCTCTCTCTGTACTACTAGTAGCGTGTGTCGCGCAGGTACGGCGTGCGCGAGTACGCGTGCACGGCGGTGGACATGATCGCGCGGCGCCTGCGCCTCGCCTTCTCTCTCTGTACTACTAGTAGCGTGTGTCGCGCAGGTACGGCGTGCGCGAGTACGCGTGCACGGCGGTGGACATGATCGCGCGGCGCCTGCGCCTCGCCTTCTCTCTCTGTACTACTAGTAGCGTGTGTCGCGCAGGTACGGCGTGCGCGAGTACGCGTGCACGGCGGTGGACATGATCGCGCGGCGCCTGCGCCTCGCCTTCTCTCTCTGTACTACTAGTAGCGTGTGTCGCGCAGGTACGGCGTGCGCGAGTACGCGTGCACGGCGGTAGACATGATCGCGCGGCGCCTGCGCCTCGCCTTCCTCAACGTGCAGGCGGCGGCCGAGGCGCTGCCCGCCATCGTCGACATCATGGCCGAGGAGCTCAACTGGTCCGACTCCGAGAAGAAGGTCAGGGAATGACCTAATTATATCATAAACTAGCAGCGCTCAGGGTTGATGAAAAGTAGACTTTTTGTTTTCCATACTCTAATCTAACTATGCACAACAACCACGTCTGTTCAGTAGTTAGGATGTAAAAGATTATGATATGAAGCAAAGCTAAAGCCAAAATTATGTTACGATAATAGAATGAAGACTTAGTTTTATCCCATACCATTATTGGTTATATTATTGGTTCCATTATTGATTAGAAATAGCCTTTTACAGATCCTTAAATAATGCATCTCTATAACTAAAAACTCAAACATTTCAGAATCAAATGAAAATGGCAAGCGATTTCCTCGCCAACGAGATGGGTCAAATGGTGAACCGCGCGAGTCGCGACAAGATCCCCATCAACTTGAGCAAGGACGAGATCCAGACGTACATTAAACGGTTCCAGATCATAGACAAGGACAGGAAGGGCTTCGTCTCGATCAACGATATTAGGAGGAGCTTGAAGGTAATGGGGCGGAGGACGATAGTCTATGGACTGAGTTGAACACAGATAAATAAAATCAATAAGTAGATATTTGTGTCTATGGACTCGTTCTATAGAGGTAGAAAGAGACAGTCGATGGGCTGTCTGAAATATGTAAAAGATAAATTTATACTTGCGGTTTATGAACCTAAAGTTGATAGTTCCAGTGATATACCTGATAACTCTTTTAATCATTATATACTTTTCTGTCCTTAAAGATAAGGGTTTTGGAATTATTAAAATCTTTTGAGGTATTTGAAGATATGCCTCATAGAGACTAGCTATTATCAAAATTGGTCCAACATTAACCAAAAAAAAAATGTTATCTATGAATTTGTCATATAATTTATGACGAGGAGCAATATCTTTTTCGAAATTATAATAAAAATAATTACTTTTTACTTCAAAATCACATCTAGAGTATGGGTGTGAAGCCGACAGATGCTGAAATTAGCGCAATTCTTTCTGAAATTGACGTCACGTACCATGGCCAACTTGAAATACAGGATTATCTGCAGGTAGTTGAGGAAACGGTGCATCATCTATGGATACGTGTTTCAATGGGCTTAACGTAGAGTATAGACTAGATAAGCTTGGGGATTATCTATGGGCGGTTATTGGTGAGAATTTTGGTTGGAATATTGTTGGATTTTATTCGAATTTTAAATCTGAAAATTCATTTTTTTTGGAATAGGTACTATTAAAAACAGATGTTAGTTCCAATTTCGAAAATGCTTGAAAACTTACGAAAGTAAATTCAAATATCGAACATGGTTAAAACAGATGATGGTTCTCAATCCGTCTACAGATTTCAATTATTATTCCAACCAAGAATCCAACCATTAACCATAAATGTTCCTTCATCGTGTCGTCATTTCGCAATGCAATGCGGTGTTGTCCACAGAACTACGGTGAGGAGGTGACTGGAGAACAGCTCCACGAAATATTGAAAGAGATCGACACCAACATGAACGGACAAGTCGAACTCGACGAATACTTGCAGGTCTATGTCGTGTGCAACTTAGTTTGTCTATGATTCTGTTATAACGTTTATTTTTTATAAGTCGTGTGATTTTAACAGATAGGTTTGCTTATGACTAGTTCTTATTTTAAACTATTAACTTAATACACTAAAAACTTTCTTTCTGCTTACTTTAATGATATTTGAAATAACTTTCACTCAATTCTTTGAGTTTAATTAAGTAATATTGAAGCAAACGGCGTGAACAAAAGCAATTAATTTTGGTTCGGTTACTAATTCTGCTAAGAACAATATAACTATATATATAGGTAATAGGCATACAAGATCTTCTAGTCTATAGCATGCATACAGTTGTCTGTTAAAAAAATTAACTAATCTAAAGTTTCAAAATACTAATTTGAGACTTATATACCTCAGTTTAAGGTGTTTTTGCTTTTGCTTCTTTGCATGGCTTAAGTTAATCTACTAACTTTCATTTCATACAGTTTCTAACCTATTAAATTTAGTATAGTTTTCTTAAGTATAAGCTGTGTCCCTCGGTTTCCCTTTTAGTACATCTATTCCCTTTGTAACTGGAAAAAACTCTATCTTTTCCCTTGAACCTTTAACTAAACTACAACTTCTGACCATTCAAAGCAAACATCAAAATCGGTTTGTTCGTTTACCTATTTGTTAACAGATGGACTGACAACTGACATTCGTATTTAATATCAGGGTGGAGTAATATTACCGGGGGAGAGTGTTGTTCGCTATAAATTCTGATCAAGTGACCTCATATTATTAAACATACTGGCTTCTTCATATACGCTGTATAACTAAAACACTGTCATAAAGTATTTTGTCTCTTTTGCTCTTCGGAAATTAGCGTATGTTAGAAAGGGACCTGTTAATAAGCGTATATGAATAAGGCCTATAATCTTTATGAAGGTATCATGCGAACAGATAATGGCTCAATAGAGGAACATTTAAAGATTCTAATTTTAAAAACAGTGAACAAAATAAACATGTCTGTTTTATTACGATGACCGAAACTACCCTGTAAAATCGATTAAGTTATGTTTTTCTATCAGAGTTGTTTTGTTTGAACAAACCATTTAGGTCCTATTAAAGGCAATGTAAAACCGTCCATACCCTAATGGTGCGTTCTAAGGAAGCGGAGCGGTGCGGCGCCTGATTTACCAATCACAGCGCATTGGGACTGTCAAAATCTTTTCGTGATTGTGATTGGCTAGTTGAGCTCCTCACAGCTCCGCTCCCCTTAAAGCGAAACGCACCTTAATCCGTGTGTGGGTGCAGATGATGTCGGCCATCAAGTCGGGCCACGTGGCGTACTCGCGGTTCGCGCGCATGGCCGAGATGGAGGAGGAGCACCACGAGAAGGAGACGCTCAAGAAGATGATCACCGTGGACAGGAGTGGCGGCGGCCTCTAGGCACACACAGGTACCTACTATTCTCCCTAAGACTTTCCGCCTTATTCATTAATCTAAAACACTGTTATAAAGTGTTTTGTCTCTTTCTCTCTTTAGGAAATAGCGTATGTCAGCAAGGGACAATCCATTTGATAGCTAAAATTATGTTAATAAGCGTTGATGAATGAGGCTCTCAGTCTATAGAATGGTCGTCCCGCGCGGATTGAATCGCGCTGTGCCTGTTCCCGTGGGAATTTCGCCATGAAAAAGCCTGTAACCTTCCCGTTGAATGTGGCTATCAATCACAAAAATAATTATTGAAATCGGATTAGTAGTTTCTGAGATAAGGGCGACCAAAAAAAACAACATAAATCAAACTCTTTAACTTTATTATATTGACATTGAAACTAACTACACACCCTTCAGTGGCAGATCCAAGGGAGAGCTATAGTTAAAGCTAAAGGAAGGCTCAAGCTTTTTCAAATTATCATGCGTTCTCCCAAAAAAATTGTTTGCTTTCATAAAACTGTCCAGACCAACCTCACTAGACTAAAGCCCCCAAATCATTAGGCCTTCATTAGGGCCAGTTTTAGTGGAGTTTTGGTTGAAACGATAAGCCCTGGTTTATGGTTACAAGTAACAAATTGATGTTTGTTTGTTTCAGAATCTTCAAATATCCTGTTGATGTCAATGTATTAATATATTCTCCTTCTATCATAGCCCATTCAAATCGTCCAACACATATTTATTTAATAGCTTTAAGCGCAAATCATTTTCAATCAATATATTTTATACAAACACAATTTATTAGCAAACTAAACTAGGATTTGACGAAACGATACGATGTGATTATTTATTGAATTAAGATATTTTATTTTGGAATATTTCGAATATTTCAATGTCTCAAATTTTAAGGTATGTTTAGTTGTAGATATTGTTAATTACGGAAAGTTAAATGCACAGATAATACATTTAATTCATGTCTTAGTCAAACTCATGAACGTCACGATTCATAGTCATTGTTTATTTTAAAATTATTTGGATTTCAAGTATTTGTAAAACTATACAAATTTTAAAGTCGAAAGTCTAATAATAAATGTAGGTGAATCTGAATACCTACCATGAAACATTGCCATGTCATCATTTCATATATTAAAATAAGTCCAAATACAAACTGAGAACACCACGTACAAACATAATGAATTATGAAATATTTTGAACAATGTGTAAGTGTTTACTGTGCAATAAATAATAAATTAATTAAACATGTTGTTTTAATCATATCCTACTTATATTACTAATGTGAAAGTTTGTGAGGTTGTGTGAATGTTTGTATATTTCTCTTTCACTTTTCTGCTGGTCCAAATGAAAATTGGTAGCTAAGTACAAAGAACAGTTATATTAAAGTTTGAAATTCCCTCGGGAACCGTACAATACGGGTGAAACCGCGGGCACTGCTAGTATAATTATACAACTATGGGTGGCTTCTTTAAATTGGTCAGTATTGGCACAGTACACTAATATATAATAAAAGCGCCATCTAGTAGTAAACCGTAGAAAAATTTCAAACAATGCTTTTCATTTAAGTTCCACCCACGAAGAAAATGATGATATATTTTCCCAGATAATTGTAAAGATGGCGTTTTGTCATAAAAAAAATATTCCGTGCGTTACAAAAATTAAACGCCAGTATGTTTAATAATAGACGTACAGACAGAAAAATAGGTACCATTTACATTTCATAATTATATTATTGAAAATGGAAAAGGAACTTCCGTCATACAAATTTGAATTGAATACCTAAGTCCGAACGAACAGAATGAGATTAGACTCGGTTATTTTATGAGAGTCTAGTATTTTTGTTAGTATACGCCTTTTACCTACAAAATTTCTACTAATAATTAAAACTAACCGCCTTATTAAAAACCGCTCCATAACAAAACACTGTTATAAAGTGTTTTGTCTCTTTTGCTCTTTGGTAAACAGCGTATGACGGAAAGGGACAAACCATTTGCTAGCTTAAACGCTGTTAATAATTTATAAATAAGGCCCCCAGTACATTAGGACATTAGGTACATAAGTCACCTACGTACTAAGGCCTCACATTTATATATTGGTAACAAATTAGTGCCAGAAAGTGATTAATCACGTCTCATCCGCATCTGCGAAGTTGCGAACTTTGTGCTTGTTTGTGGCATTCGCCGACACCAAAAGTTTATATTTAGAAATTTTGATAACAAGGAACTCTGGTTGGGGCTTATGAGGAAACTTGATAACTTGTCTGTCTGGTAATGCCTAGCTAAGCGTCTGATTCAGGACTAAAGTACCAAAATTATACTTAAATATTTAAGCAGGTGTATATGTTAGATAATATGTGTATTTAATTATACAGCCTCCGTTGTCTTGTGGTTTGAGGGCCCGGCTCACGACCCGGAGGTTCCGGGTTCGATTCCCGGTGGGGATATCTCACAAAAATCTCTTTGTGAGACTGTGCCCCAGTTTGGTTAGGGCATTGCAGGCTGAATCACCTGATTGCTCGAAAAGTAAGATGTTTCCGTGCTTCAGTGCCGATAAAACAGTGTTGCATATTTACTTAAATCTAGAGTTACAAAGTCCATTTCTGATATGAACACCAATAACAGATGTGTACAAGTAAACACAGTATAATGGTATAGAAAAACATTAACAACTACATTACATGCTTGCGATAAAATCAATTATAAGAAAATGACATATTACAGTTAGGTAATGAAAAATGCTTATACTCGTATTAGGAGAAAATAATTACCTTTACGGTTTACCTTAAAAAGTTTACTTACTCATAACTTATATTTAAGTCGTTCCCTAAAACTTCACTCATCCTCCACTGAAATGAAGTTTCTGTCACGGCGTCCCTCAAGAATTCCTCACAATCGGTAATATGTGTATTAATACTGAACTTATGAAGAAATATACTGAATCAATCTAGATTACGTATTAATAGGAAATACAACCTTTTATATTATTTTCACATACAGAGGAAAAATCTGTAATATTCTTTTTTGAAGTTTGTTCAAAAGCTCATAAACAACAGTCATGAGGTAGCGAGAAAACAAAAAAAATACACACGAACTGAGAACATGAAACAACCTCCTTGTTTATAAAGTTGGGCAAAAATGGGGCCGTATCTTTTTAATTAACCCGAAAGAGTTCCTCACTGGATGGAAATTGAAAGTTGTTCGGAAGTTAGTATTTGTTTATTCTTTGAGTAGGTGAAAAAGGATTCGGTTTGAGTTTTGAAACTCGTAAGCAGCTTTGTAATACTTTCTGTTAATAAAAGTAAAAATCCAAAAGAGGCAAGTGTTGATGTTTTTACAGAAAAAAATAAAAAAAATATATGAATATATAAAATATATAAAATATATTTATGAAATATGAAGCTTCCGGATCAGATTAATTAAAATCTAAATAAACCTTTTAAAACAAAAGATTGAGAAAGTCATGAAAGTTTTCATTACCTGTCGTCGTAAAATTGTTGGTGAAGCGTCGGTAGGTTACCCACCCAGGGAAACAGGTAAGTGCGAATAATAAAGATCTTTAGGTATTTAATCAACATTACTTATCTATGGGAAGACATATGGAAATCTGTGATGGAAGTATATAGATGGAAGGTTTATTTACATAAATCTCTGCATTTCCCGAATATTATTCTTTGTAAACTCCGTTATATTGAATAGTTAAGATTCGTTACGAACAATGCTGTTACAAAAGTTGACTATTAGTTATATTTTTATTTACCTTGTTTATTACATAGGAGAATGTTCTTTGTTTAATGTTTGTAAATACTTTAAGACGAATGTGTTAATATGGAAACACTGACAGCATTCAAGTAGGTGGAATATTATTTGAATCTTCTATTTTTAATGCTGCGTTCTATATTCGGATATTTCACGGCGCCAAGTTTATTCAGTGTGGAATATTAAAGTTTTCTTTATTTAGCACCAGCTATGTTTGGTACGGGTCACGAAGCCTGCCCTATGCGGCAAGATGCACGTCAAAGCCTATCTCTTATATCTTTTATGTCTTATTTTATTAAGGTTAACACAAACAGAGCTTGTCATCAGAGAAGAGAAAAGCAATGACAAAACTTTTGTCTTAGCGAGCATTTCTCTACTTTATAGAAAAGCCTACTTGTACTTTATAGGCCTTACCCTATTTTTGTATACAGAGAAGAAAAATGTATTTTCTCTCTTAAAATGAAGAAGAAATCTCTCCCTCTATTTCTATATGCAGACATATGATATATGCGACGCCTGCCCTGGTCTGCCTGTTACTCCGGGTCGGTGACTAATATCTCGCGTGATTGACTCTCTCGCCTGCGGTGTTCCGTTTTCCCCATGATTGCTTCGCTGACTTTAAAACTGCACTGCTAACGGATAAATATTTTCCGGATTAATTTTTGATGAAGCCAGCCAACTTTATAGCATTCGAAGGTAGATTTAAATGTTATCTTATAATATTTGAACTTGAATTTTACCACAATTTACTTCCACATAGCGAACCAAACCTAAAATACGAGTGTTTAGCAAAAGATATAAAGTAAAATGATAGCTCTACGCCGTATTTTGTGACCTCATCTGACTTTTATAGCGTGTATATAATGTGGCAATGAAACCGACGAATAACACTATAAAATCTGATGGTAAAGTGGGCTCATAAGTCTATAAAGTAAAGACAATTTCAAGAACGAAACGGGCGCAGATTCGCCTTGAATCAACTTAGTTACATGTTACCAAAAGTATTTTGTGGGCTTTGGTTTGGGTTGGTTGGTTGTTATTATCAGCCATTACCATTACGCACTGCAGGCCAAAGGCCTTCCTTCCTTCCACGTGTGTCTGTCTAAGACTGATGATGATGTTATTTCAGTTAAAACATGTGTTTGCCTATGACATTTTTATTTCAGCCTAGTTATTTAAACATATATGTTTTAGATATGTAATTAAGTACCTATGTGATAGCAAATCATTGGGATAGTAGGAATTTGAATTTGAATATTTAAACCTGAATTAATCCTTCCTCTTTAGTTTATTTACTGTATCTTTGCAACGCACAAGTATCACAAAGAATAATTAATCTTAACGCGAGAGCACGTGAGCCGAGTTCAAAATACTTACTTAATACACTTAACATACATGACATCAACTTGATAAAATATAACAATATCCTATATTTCATACACACTCTAGTTTCTAAGTTTCGCTCTCCAGTTAAAAGATGAGAAGTATAATTAATTTATAAATTATTCAGTGTAAACTTTGGAGTGCACTTATAAAGGTGTGTCTACCCCAGTTCGTCAGCGACCTAGAAAAATAAACATCCACCTGTTTATGGGCTAGCGGGCAGCTTGAAGCGTACTTAACTAAGCATTTTTACTTAGATGTCACGAACAGTGGTGAAACCTTCGTGCCGAAGGTACCTAACACTCCGTCTCAATGGTCGTTACTAAATATTTGAACGGCCCGCAGTGCGCTCGCTCCTTAATAAAACATAGTCTACCCGACTGAAGTGAATTTTTCAAGCGCAACGGCCTCCTGCCCTTTGAGACTGGTGCTAGAAGGAATATCAGATCAGTCTGCCGGTGTCCAGGTATCGGCAGTAAACGTCGATCTGAAGATTGATGGATACATTATTCTGTTTTGTGGTCGCAATTTGTGGTTATCTAGAGATTTCAATTTCAAACTAGTAAAGGTCATTTTTGTATACTTTTAGTAAATTTGTTTGACGCATGCAACATGCGGTGACTGCAACAGTCATAATAGTCGGCTGCATTCGACAAGCGACACCAGCTGTCAACTACCTAGGTCGACGGACGGACATTCTAGTGTGAGGACGATATTCAGTAACCGAAATAGATTTCAACAATTTGAACTTTTTTCAGTGATACCTTAAACTTTTTATTTAGAAAACATACCTACACATTTTTCTGAAAGTAAAGCTCGGTACTTGGCGAGAAAATTCCAAGTTTTATTCAACATTTTGAACGAATGGCGGATACCATTGTAGTTAAGTGGCAGGTAAACTGCCGCTGAAAAATGCAAGCTCAGAAACACCCCTTAGGGTTAGCTATTTGTTATCTGAACGTGTGTAAATACACGTAATATATCCCTGATGCGGCGCTACCGGGATTCCCTAAAAGGTGATTTGCATTATTTTTCACAGAGTTAAAATAAAGAGTACGTAAAATGTAAATTCGAGACTCTTCTGAATTTAAAGTTCACGCTTGATTTTATTTTCATGGCGGGAACGTGAAGTGAATCTTAAAACTCAATAAAATCTAATGAAATTTTATTTTTACGGTCCAATTTTCTGACGAGTCTAGTTTGATTACGAGGTAATTTAATGACTGCTTTTATACAAACTTGTGGAACTGAAAGGTTAATTTCATATATTTCGTGAAGTACGTTCATAGAATAATCACCATCAAAACATTTAATTATTTAGTCCACGAAACTTAATTGAAAATTGTAAAACTTCATACTGCGGAGTAAACAACTTGAGTAAATCGTCCAATGTACCTTTACTTAGTGTTTATTTAAGTCAACGCTTAAAACCCGAGCACAATATTTTTAGCTGAAGCTCGCTCACGTTTCCCTCGCTCGTTTGCTTGCAAATCCAAGAAAAACGCTTCGTTGCATTCAACTTGTTTCGCTGCAAGGTGCCTCTAAACCGGCTAAGATCTTGGCTACTTTCATGAATATTTTTTCTTATTTACCGACCTAAATGAATGTTTATACGTTCACGTGAAATTCGTTTTGCGGGCTGAAATTTAATTTCAGTTCAGCATTCCTTATTTTGGACGTAGCTTTACATTACGGACGTGATATTACGTATAATATCTGAATATTTAGTGAGAAAACAAAACCGGTGATTTTGTAAGATCTGTAATGAAACATAGAAACCAAGTCATGTTTATTAATGCCTTCAAGCTACTATCAAATTACCTACATACGCTAATAATTTCTCGGAATATCTTACATACAGCGTCTCATTAATGTTTCTTGTAAAAGTCAACATGGAATTGCAAACGATGTCTTCAGAAATAATGTAACAAGCGTGCATAATACGGATTGTTGTTACGTCTCCGTAAAATTCTCTGTGAGTTTGTCGAGCTCAATATCTGTGACACTTGAAGACGGCCTGACTGAACAGAGATGTAACTAAACTTATTATTTTGTTACAGCGTCAAGGGTCGGCAACAATGCGATAATATTGAAACTGGATAAGTTTGACTATCCAAGTTGTGGTTGAATCAGACGTTGGCTATCTAATCTAACCTATAGGTGAAAGTCTTATCATTATCATCCGGTAGGTGATTATACCGACTTATTACTGAAATCTAAATATCTAAACTGATCTTTAAAAGCAATTATGTTTGCGTCTGTACATTGTTATAAGGATTTTAATTAATTGATTTGGGTTCGTTTTTTGCCCATGGTGGATTAATTACGTAAAGCTCAATATAGGTGTGACTTTACATTGTATCTATTTGTTTATTTCTATATATGATACTCTATTTAGAGTCTGTCCCATACTTAAACGTGCTTCAATAATCAAACATATCTAATGTATTATTCTGAGGGTCTAATTGAATCTTAAACCATTACTTACCTACATAAAATGATGATATTTTTCAAAGTGTTATAAGTAGCACTCATTTATCTCAATATTGTATATTAGGTAACTCCCTAATGCACCTCTGAACGCAAGCGAATATCTATTTATTTGCTAACAGTGAGTGCTCAGCTCCTGCAAATAAAAACTAGTCTAGTCATATCTGAGACTAGACTTTATAAAAGAACGTGGCAGGTGAGCCAATGAACTGTGTATAATATTTCTTAGAAAACTTCAAACAGTCGTTAATTTAAGAGCCGTTATGAAGTGTATTGAAAATCGATATCGTAAGTTACTCGTGGTATCGTTGGTAGCGTAGTTTGACTAAAGAATGTTAAGCTATAGGTAGGTAAGTAAGCTCATGTAGGTTAGTGACCTCATAGGTAACTAGTCGATGTCCCCGCGATGTTACCCGCGTTGTTCCCGCGGGAATTTCGGGATAAAATGTATCCCATGTGTTATTCTGATGTATATATGTACCTATATTACTGTAAAGTTTCATACAAAATCGTCCCGTAGTTGTTTCGTGAAAGAGAAACATCCTCACAAACTTTCACATTTATAATATTAGTAGGGTTGTCAAGCAATGAGAAGTTCTGCCACTACTTGGATGGATTGCCGTTAGTCGTATTTCTATCCAAGTCCTTCAAGTACCGTCCTTCGGGGAGCATGTTGGTCCCATCTTCATTCCCATTGG
The DNA here is from genome assembly GCA_951394245.1 of Cyclophora punctaria. Classification (NCBI taxonomy): domain Eukaryota; kingdom Metazoa; phylum Arthropoda; class Insecta; order Lepidoptera; family Geometridae; genus Cyclophora; species Cyclophora punctaria. Next base: position 8,938,532 of record OX596170.1, on the reverse strand, counting down.
TGGATTCCTATTGGCGTTCTAAAAACTCCCAAACCAAAGCTGGCCACAAACCTATTCAAACATTTCCAACTTACTTTCGTACTAATCAGAGTTCAATACTTACTTTCATCAAGTTAAGTCTTTTTATACAATTAAAAGTTGATAGCGAACATAACGAAGAGAAGTTGCGGTGCGGAGAATAAAGTATATAAAGTTCAGGTGAGCATATAACTGGATATTGTGTTTCGTAGTCAAACAAAAATGTCCAACTCCGCTAATTAAGAAACACTAATTTGCTTATTCAGAGAACCGCCGAGCGTTTGGCTACAATGGACACGAAAACGAAAATTATATTATTTTACATTTTTATTCTAGAAAGGATGTCGTACTGTTTTAAAAAGTTTTGTACTTCCCTAACTTTATTAGATTCAAGGGATTTTTTAAATTAAATGTTTTAATTCGTCTACGTGATTTTTGTATGAAAAACAAAGGAACATCCGTGCGCGCCGACGATTGCGCTCTACTGCCGAACACTTAAATTGAAGGAGGCCTAACGCTCTGCACTATTCATCGTAGTGTCGCAGTACCGGTAATGCATGCGGTATCGTTAGTAGAGTAGAGATATGGTGCCTTTTTACAGAGCTTGGTAATGCGTGAAACCACGGAAGAACAAAGTACTAACTGCGTTGTGAACTCTGTAAGATAAGACCGCATGGTAGTCTTTTATTTGGTCTTCCATTTCAACATATGTCGCTACTTCCATCGTCTGTTGTCGTCAACAGTCGCCGTTACTCACCTCGCCTATACTATAAAATGCCTAATAACTTGATAAGATCTTTCCCATAAACAATTCGAATTAAGTATACCTAATATAAAATATATTACATGTATTATCTAAAATAATATAATAAAGAGGTAAAATTTGTAATTTTGTTTGTACGTTCAGGAATTATACAAACGATGTTGGTAGAACTATTTTTGTAATGGATTTCACATTCAACGTGAAGGTTACAGGTGAGTTTTATTTTCAAATTCTCACGGGAACGGGAACTATGCGGGTAAAACCGTGGAATGCTGTTAGTATTTAATAAACATGGCTTTTATTTCCTGGTGTACAAAATATAAAAAAACCGAATATTATTTCTAAGTAATTGATTGTCCACACATTGAAATGTTAAGCGCGTCCATTGTTCGATCATAATTGGAATGTTCAAAATAATATTATTTTCTTCACAACCAGCTTTCAATATGTTGCTAAATAACACGTTAATTTTATATTTAATTTTACTAGAAAATATGAAAAATTTATTAACAGTGACTTGTAGGGAACTGGATAACATCAATAATTTATTTTACGGTAAGTGTTTAATAACTTCTGAGAACTTTTATAGTTTTATAATTGATTGTTTTAGCGATTACTACAGAGGTTAAGGTGCTAAAACTAGGTGACTTACCACTGTTAACAGCATAGTTCATCGTATAAGTACGTGCTCCCGAGAGCAGGTCTAACTCTCGGCCCCTGTTGTTTCAATTGTTAGATCATGTCGGGGCCTTGCCGCGGTCTAAAAACTCGAACACCAAGGTTGGCCCCTAACCTGCACGAATTTATTTGCTTTGTTAACGTAACTATAAGTATACTTTTAAATTAATTCCCATATTCTTTTTGTGATAATATTGGTATAACTTCAAGGGTGGGGTCATTTTATTATAATGGGAATAACTATGCCGAGAATAGATATAGGTTGTATCGTAGAGAAATCATCGTTTGACGAAAATATATATAAGTACCAGCAAATCAAAGATTACATAGGTGCGTCATTTGTTTTTGGGCATATTTAGGTACCGTAAACCGGTGTTATTTTGTTTGTCCCGAATTACACCCCTTGCCGGGTTATTGGGGACACAAATTATTGCTATTTTTTTAGGAAATGCTTGCACATATGCCTAAATGTCGCTATGTGTGCGCTATGCTATGATGGTCACAAGCGATGCCATTATTAGATTAAAATTTAGCAAATTTAACAATTCATACACACAGCATCAACGAGCAATTACATTTTGTTTAAAAATGTTGTCCCGAATAGCACCGGTTTTCCAAATGTATTTAAGAGTTCTTTTGCCAACCTCCTAGCTCTATAAGACGGATTACTAAACATGAAGGTTTAATATTTATATATGGTATTGGTGTGTAATTGCAGGTAATTTTTTGCCACATTGTGGGCAAAAAGGAGTTTGCACGCTCAGCGGTGCGTGTCCATGGGAAAAATTGTTGCCGGACGACTTGAAGTGTTTAGAAATAAACTCGGACCACGTTTGTTGTCGTGTGAAAAGAATCCGTGGACCAGTCGATATATTCCTGGCTTACGATATAGTCTGATTAAATAAAGCTGGCGCGTTTATGCATTTAAGCGTGCGGCGTGGAGTGACACAACTGTTAAAGTTTTATTTTTCTTATTCGTCTGTTAATATCAATTATTAGGTATACTCTAATGAGGAGTACATGAGCTGAGAACTGTCAAGAACGCGCCAGCTTTGGGTAATCAAGCTGTAGATATTTTTATGAAGTCTTCAAATATTTTTTATGTGTAATTTTCATATAATTTTGTACATTGTCGTAATTTATAAACTCATATAAATATTCCAATGTATAAATAAGTAACTAAATTATGGTCATAAATATTAAATTGTTGTTTATTACATGTTACTACTTTTCCAATTATTTTTTCCTAACTATATAATATCCGATTCGTTCTACAGAATACTTAAGAAATGTCTTTGCCCTAATATATTTGCTTCTTCAAATGAAAATAATAGCTTTGTAGACAATATAAAAAGGATTCTATAAAAATAAATCAATACGATTTTATGTTTTATCATGGAACCAGAGCAAACGTGCATGCAACATTTTAGCTTAACCAGTAAACGGGAAAGTAAAAAAGTATTTGCCTGTAAAATTCCACAGCTGGGCAAGCCTCTCACTAAAGATATCAGCAGAGTGAGGGTGTAAACGGGAAGTTGATAAAAAAACTTGTTGAAACTAAACAAAAGCTTGTAAACACTAGATAATCTAGACGGGACTAAGTCATAAATTGTTTTCCTCATCGTTTCGGTCGTGTCGCAACGGTCGCGTTCACAAGTGTACTGGAATTAGTTAATTAATAAGAGCCTTAACAGCACTTTAGCTATCAAATGGTTTATCCCTTTCCGACATACGCTATTTGCCAAAGAGCGAAAGAGACAAAACACTTTAAAACACTGTTTAAGTTAAATATCGTTTATGAATAAGGCAGTTAGTGTTTACAATGTGTTCATATCGTTATAGACAAAATTAGTTATAGACAAAAGCTTGTAAAACAAATCCATGTCCGATATCATCTACATAATCCAACAGAGTAGTGTTATCCAAACTTGACTAATGAAGTTTAGTTAGTCCGGCGCGATCCAATCTGCCTCTGTGCCTAATCCACTAGGTTTATAATCTAAGTGCTGTAACGAGCTAGATGTGGCTTCAGTCTGACCACTGTAAGTACTAAGTATTTGTTTCAAGTTGCAGACTTGTAAAAGTACCTAAGTTCCATTTTACTAAGTTGCTTATGTAGTCAGCCTACAAGTATGAGCACTATAGTACTTTGTCACATTATACAATTAGCAGAATGTTTTAACTATTATGTTAATATGTACCCAGGTATTATAGAATGATCGCTTTACATTTTCATAGGCTTCACAAACAAAGTCCCCGGCCGCGTCTGTCTGTTCACATAAATACTACTGCACGGATTTTGACGCGGTTTTTTAAAATAGATAGAGAGATTCAAGAGGAAGGTTTATATGTATAAAAATTTCCGAAATTCCCACGAGAACGGGCACAACGCGGGTAAAACCGCGGGGCGCTGCTAGTATACCCTTACTTGTTTGTATCATGGTAGTTTGATTATGTTAGTTCAAATATTAGTCCTGTGAAACATGTACCACAATTAGTGTTTCTCTAAATAAAGAGATATGAAACAACATTTACAGTAGCTGCTAATGTAAATAACTTACAATAACCGGCAGGTATGAGAATGCCTTAAGAGTCTGTGCAGACCGTCAACACAGTCTATATACTGTCTTTTGGTTTATCAAAATATATACTTACGTCTAATAGCCTTTTCATATGTCGTCGACTTTAGTACTGACTTAAACTGGACTAAGAAAACACTAAGAACATTATTCATAAACGGTTATTAACAGCATTTTAGCCATCAATTCCCTTCTAACTGTTTTCAAAAGAGCAAAAGAGACCTAACATTTTATAACAGTGTTTTAGTTAAGCGTTAATGAATAAGGGGTTTAGAGCACTTAGATACCTGTCCGCATCGCACCAGCCAGTCTAAAGACTGCCTAGCGTCTAGACTATTAGTCTACGTTGATCTTAATTGTGAACACGTCTAGTGCAAAGCGGTGTACCTTCTAAATTCAAACAGTTATGCGCACAACGTCCTTTACTATATAATGCCCGCTGGCCACATCCAGTCAAGATAACATCTACAACTAATGCTAGCTAGCTGGCTAGCTCGGATATTGCAATTTCCATCCACCTCACGCCTCCATCTCCCTTCCATTTCGTTTCATATTGCACTGCAGTAACAACACTTGACGTTTATAAAGCAAATTTTCGCGGGTTAATTCCACAATGGTTTGTAGCGCAGCGTTGCATACAAAGTTTGACTTGAGAGAAATTGACGGTTCCAGTTTTTTGTACGCTTTGTTTGTTCTGTTTGTGTTCGTGGTGAATAAGATATGGGTGATGTTTATAGGTAGTTATTAGTACATATTTGATAACATAAGGTGGTGGAGGTAGGTGCATGTATATCAATACATGTAAGGTAAGGTTAAGGATTTTGAGGAATATGGGTACTTATTGGTCTTCTTACTTACTTATATAAAATAATATTATTTACCTTTTCTGACAAAAAGTTATTCAGAGTAATTATTTTAAGTATAAATTAGACATTTTTCTCTATACGATTTTTGACATTCCTAATTTTAAACGAATTTTAACATTTTAATATATGTTGATGTGATTTTTTAAATTCTTATTTATTTTAACCCGATTTAAAAAAAAAATAAAATTCTGTTCACAACGTTATCTTAATCCAAGTAACATAATACACCGAGAATATTCTTAATAATATTATTAAATATCCTTAGTTCCTCGTATTTGCATTTCACGCCGCTTGCTTTCAGTGGAGCACAAAAGATTTTCATTTAACGCAGCGACCCTTTGATGATTAAAATTTTGATACTGTTTAATATTTTTTTAAAATTCATCCGCTTATTGTTCCGTTAGGAAGGGTCGGCGGTGAATTATTCAGTTACCACCGGGTTTTGTTTAGGTGTTTCCCGGAATATTCATCACTGCGGCTATTCTGAGGTTTAGTGTTGACCTTTTAATTCACTATTACGATAAATACAGTGTTTTTGGCTTACAAATAAACTGTAGCTTAAAATAGCTTCATGAATAAGCAACTGTAAATCCTATCCTACTAATATTGTTAATGTAAAAGTTTGTTTGGATGTATTTATGTATGTATGGATGTTAGTTACTGTTTCACGCAAAAACTACTGAACGGATTTGGAAGAAACTTTACATAAATCATAGGTTATACATCAGAATAACATATGGGATACATTTTATCGCGAAATTCATGCGGATAAGGGTATAATGCGGGTGAAACCGCGGGGCGCAACTAGTAGATATATAGATTCAACATCACTGTATCGCTAGTTACTTACAGCTTACTTTTCTTTGCGTTTCCTCGTAATAGCTGCGGTAAACGGACATCCACCGTTAAGGGGCTGTACAGTGGAACGAAACGTGTCTTTTTACAGTTTTTTGAAAAAAGGACATTGAAAAGCTGACTATATATAGTTCTGTGTCTTAATTGCTCATAGTCGTACCAACGCTGCACCATGGTACCATACTAGGTAAGTAAAAAGTAGTGTCCTAATGAAGATTCGCGTGTTGGTGATCTCAAATCAGAACCAAGTCAGAAAATTGGAGCCATGCTTCGCTCGACCCGGGATTGAATCCAGAACCCCAGTTTTGGCAAACGAATACACATACCACTGGGCCATCGATGCGACCACCATTGTAAGTTGATATTCAAAATTCAAAATTGTCATAAAAATTGTGACACAAAACATTAATCATTGTTATCTAGACTGCGACATGAAACGAGGATTATGTCGTGACAAATTATTCGATCCAATGCCTCCTCGGTGCGACAGTGTACATTACGAGCTCTCATGAATCCGGCAATGTCCGACACACAATTAATAAAAACCCGACACGGAATTCGCTGACTGACTAATAATGTAAAATGAGAGATTACGTTTATTTCACGAGTAAAATTTTCCTTTTATTTCTGTACTAGCAGGCCCCGCGGTGTTACCCGCATTGTACCTGTTTCCGCGGAAATTTCGGGATAAAATGTGTTATTCTGATGTATAACCTATATTACTGTAAAGTTTCATCCAAATCCGTTCAGTAGTTTTTGCGTGGAAGAGTAACAAAAATACATACATACATCCTAACAAACTTTCGCATTTATAATTTTACTAGGATTATATTAAAATTTAAAGGATATTTTCGAGTACTTCACTTTACTTGGGTATTAATTTGGGCTGTAGCTATTAAGCTATCAACACTGCATGCGACGAATTACTAGCTGTACCTACTCGCTCTGTTATTTTAATGGTTGGTACAGTGAATAGTCAAACTTCAAAAAAATCTACGCAAAACAATCAGACACACTCGTTTAGGTAATTAACTAAACACATTTAATTGCGAAACTTTACAAGATAAATCAGAATAAACATGAATAAATTCGTAAGGTAACTTCTCAAAGTACCTTGGTAACCCAATTAAAACATTGTAAATAATAAAGTAACAGTTGAGTTAAGTTAGCTATTCTACCGCGGGGAGAGCAGAACTAAGTTGGGATATTCATCCATTAACAAGAAGGAAGGAAAACGGAATAGATATTTCGTGAGTGTCGGCCTAAGGTTGCGCGCCGCTGGACGTGACCGCATTCTTAAATCATGCATTCTTCAATCTTTGTATCGTTTTGTGCGTCTGAACTCGTTGAGTACGGAATCTTGAGGTCTGCTAGCTTTTCAATCAAGAGACTATATGAAAATATATCTATAATAAAATCTATACTGATTCAATAAAGCTATTAAGCTAAGATTTTGTCATTGGTTTATTCGCGCGTTATGTCTAGAAATATTAACTTGTCGGATTCGAATAATTTATTGGGTAGCTATTTACAAAAGTAAGGTTCAATGCTCATTTTATTAATTAAATACCACACGAGAAGGGGTATACTCGTATAAATTATACATACGCCAAGAGTCAAAATTCAGCATTTAAACAATGTAATGTAATCTTCTACAAACCCCACTAGCATTATGCATACATTCATCCGCTCACGTCATTCCTGACCAACAATACAACCCACGCTGCACTTCCTACTCTAATTTCAATTTAACAAAGCGCCATACTGCATTTAAGTTGCAAGTGTACGTAAAGGCTTATATGTATCATACTATGTATGTTCAGCGGAGAGAATTCTCTGAAGTCTCCACTAAATGCTATTGGTATCAAAGTGTCAGTCTAACCGAGTAGCCGCAAGCCCCTTAACGTGGAAGACGTTCTTGCATACGTATAGTTATAACTGCTAGAGTATGATTAATCGCTTGCCGCAAAAACCATCGCTCGGTCCAGTCTCTGGTTTGCTCTAATACTGTGGTGTAAGCAAGAAATGTACATTCAACTCTGTTTGGATACGATTCATTAGCACAACAGAATGTGGAGCCAAACCGCAGCTCGTTGCTGACGTGGCATCGAGCAGATGCATTCGTATTCGTAGATAGCATTTATCTTCTTGTTTGTTGGATATCTGTAAGTTGCGGTTTAATTAATTTTATCAGTTATCATTGAAATGTGCTGTCTTATTGCTGTGGCTTCACTCGTTATATATTGTACGGTATTCATAATGAATATCGCGTGCTGTGTATATCTCAGATCCCGTAGAACAAACCACAATAGTTTTGAGTTTATTATATTATATTTAAATAGATAATAAGCAACAAATACATTTACCGGGAGGGAAAGATGGAACACGATCCGATAGATCGAATCACTTCTAGTACAAAGCATTTTACACATGTGTAAAGGCCCAACAAACTGGCTGCCTCCGGTGACAACAATTAAGTGCAGATACCTACACAACTCTCGTCCATTTATGTTAGTCTACAGTACCAATTAATTGTACCGGTACTCCATGCACTCAATTTTCAGTTTTCAACGACATAAGGGTCGCGTGTTACCAAAAAATATTGGCAAAGGTGAAAGAAATTTGGAATAGACACTTATGGAAGCGAATGGCGAATACAGCGAGCGGCGCAGATCAAAGAGAGTATCACAAAGAGATAGAGGACAAGCCCCGAGCTCCCAATTGGGCACTCACTCTACGAAGCTACCTTGTCTATTGATTCCGTCGACACTTGGGAAATGCCAATCAATTTGAAGCCGTTTCATCGTTTTATTTCATTCTGATCGTCTTTACAAATAACTTCTTAAGAAATGTCGACGAAAATATTAATAAAATGACTCTTTCACTTAAATGATGCCGTAACTTGTTGGTCTCCACGGAACAGTTAAGAGATAACAAATTAACGGCCCGTTATAACTTATAGCCGTTAAATACGGGACAAAAGAAAAGTTGAGCATAAAAATATTTAATGACCAGCTGATTTCGCAAGTTGTTTTCCGAAGCATAAATTGGGGAGTTGGGGTGCGAATATGTTCGGCAACTTTTGCTGAAATACTAAGTTGTTAAATGTCAATAAAAACTTTTAAGAAAATTGTGGATCATAATTCATGTACAAAGGCAGACGTCCGGTCGGTTCCCCACAATGCTGGCTGGTCCAAATTTAGCAAACGTCACGGGGGACCAGGAGGTCATCAATCTTGTTTTGACATTCGATTTTTCGCGCGCCTCGCGCTGTCAGCGGAATAATGTTGGATAACTGGTGTATTGGAGTTTTTATGAAAACGGCTTCCGAATCTGTAATGCCTGACATTTGCATCAAAGAAACATTTATAAAGCGGGAAAAGTTTAGAAGCTCCGCCCAGACTGGCTTTTATAACTAGACTACTTCCTGTATTCATTTTGTTTTCTAAAAATTGGATAACGAACTATATTATAAGCTTTATTATGTATTAACAATATTGTTTGTTTTTCCTTTGTAATATCGGTACGTTCAAATGAATCGCTTAAAAACATAGTTATACAAACATAACAGTCTGCCAAACCCCCAATTACATGTAAAATAAAACCTATCTAACCACAAACACGCAGAAACGAGAGTTTTTATTGTAATAAAGGTCACGATTAAACTGTATAAATTATGCTGCGGTCTCTATTTCCCGTGAATCAGGCCACAAGTACAATGATATTTATCTGTTGGTTGGACCGTAGGCCTCGGGTTTTTTATTACTTCGCAGATAGTGTTTGTCCGCTGAACAATGTGCGGTTACAGCGGTCTAAACCTTCTGTTTGTTTAAGGGACAACTAGTCTGGTCCTCGCGGATTCTGCTATCATAATTTTGTTGAAAGTGCCTATAAAATTGTCTGTCGCTGTAAGAATTTCAATGGTTTGATGCGTTGTTTATTTAGGTGCTGAGGCTTATATAGTATTTAATTATATGTTGAGACTGTCCTTCGTAAGATGAGGTAGCTTCGGAGGTCGGTTCAAGCATTCTGTAGTCAAAGTTCATCCATATAATATGTATTATAGGTATGTACTACGAATCTACATAGATATACAGAATCACCTACCAGCAGATACATAAAGGGTGGAAACGAGTAATTTTGTTATTAAATAACGAAGAAATCTATACTGGACTTGAAAGTACTTCACATCTCCATCAAATGGTTTCAATGTCTAATATGTTCCAAATTATTGATTAAGTACCACCCTAAAATCTTAATTAATAAGGTCCGGTCGCTGTACCATAACATATTTTCTACCAGTTTTATGGTCTATTAATGTTACATTAATCCCTTATGAGGTTTATTGAGAAACTGGGTACGTAAACTTCAAAGTTAGATTTATGAGCGCAAAAGTTGGCAGGCCCTGGTGTATGTCGGGCTCGGATAACATTGGACGCTGTCCATTCAGATAACTGGCGCAGTAACGTCTTGGAGAGTCGTTATACTACATCATAGAGGAGTAAGCCTTGGATAGAGCGGACTGTATCTATGTAGTTTCAATGCACAAGCCAATACAAGGGCCATTATTCTACTCGAATTTTGTTACTGGTTTTGTGTCTCTACTGAGTAATGAAAAATAATCTAATATGTACTACTACTATTATAAATGTTACGTTTGTGAGGGTGTCAGATGTATATTTGTTGCTCTTTCACGAAAAAACTATGGAACCGATTTGGATTAAACTTTACGATACTTTTATACCGTATCTACGGGATAGGGGTAAATAGCAGCTCAGCTAGTAGTATAAGTTAAGGCATATGTTTTAAAAACGTTTATGAAGAATGGCTTCATTAAATTGATGGCTAATATAAGTGAATTTGAAGTACAAGTATGTATATAAACGTGAATCGGGCATCCTTCTCTCCAATATCCACTAAAATATTTGAAAAACCGCCGATTTTTGGTAGAGTTGAGGTTAATTAATTCACTTGACGACTATAGAAAGTTGAACGAGGTAACTACAGACACGTTCAAACGCTACGAGCCAGCGGAAGGCCTAACAAGTTGTTTGAATAAGTCGAGGCAAGCCTCACCCATTCAAAATTTCGTAATTGCCCATCCCTCTCGCTAACAAAAAATAGCCAGAGTAGAAATTTTTAAAATTGCAGCTCAAAATATACGTTTTTATTTGATTTTTCAGAAAATTGTATAAAACGTTTGAGTACATATTACAAGTGAATTTCCTAATTGTAGCTTTATTTCATTTGGCCCAATTTTACTCTGAAAATGTTATAAAGGAATGTTTAAGCGAACGAACCTACTGTATCTTATAAGTATTTATCAACTTTTATACAATCAATCATTATCTAATATGAGAAGCCATACGGTTAGAAAAGTTATTGTTCTGCATTCTCCTTGTGTGTACTTACTGTCTCGCATATTTCCCACTTGCCAATAACATAAAACAACTTTCCTATAGAATACATCCAACAATACAATAACGTTTTCATCGAGCGTAAGTTTCGTCACAAAGTTTCAAGATGCTTACGTCGCCGTTATACTCTTGGGGAAATAACAAAAAACACAAGGAATTTATATCAAGTTGAATAACATTTTCTCAAGTATTGTATAAGGACGTTTCTTTGATAAAAGATGTTGCTATATTTATTGTATCGACGCTGTAAATAAGCTATAGTCTATAGGTACCGTTTACCACAAGCTTAAATGTTCACGATAGTTTAAGATAGTTAAAAATATAAACCATAGTTTAAACCTAGCTAATAGGTATTTGGGACCTGGATACCCATTACCTAGATTTAAACTGTTATTAGACACATGTACACTGTATACCAAAAATGTATTTTTATGATATGCTACGCCCAATTCCAAAACCTAATGCTAACTGTTATATTGAAACAGTCAATATACTAATAAGAATAGTATTTGGTATTAATAAAGATGATATTATCACGCTATTGGAACATATATCATTACATTCTTTCTCTTTAATATAGGGCTCCTATCTCCTTTAATTTCACATTTCCTTCATTACTTCATTGTAGCGCTTTTGGAGTGGTTTAATTAAGCGATTGGCTCATTGTGATTGTAAAGAAACGTTCAGCTCGACGCCTACTTGGATGGGTGGCCGATAGTAATATTTCTATCTGAGCGCTACCGTGCTTCGGAGGGCATGCTAAGCAGTCGGTTCCGGATGTTCCAATCGATAGACCTAGTCGGAAACCTTTGCGTGGTCTTAAAACTCCGACCCCAGGGTTGGTCATTACCCTACACGATCTTACTTTCATTACTTTGCATCGTATAGATTACTGCACAGTTACTACCGTTCGTCTGTACGTCTGTATCAACCCTATTCCCCGCTTCACGACAAGCGCAATCTAATTTCGTCGAATGAGTAGGCTCAAGAAACCTAATAAGTTTCCTAATAAAGTGCTGTGGTATCGTATATTCAGTTGAATAGGCGCACAGGCAATGAGACTCACTTTTATTACGGGAGATTGTATGAGTTTTAGACGTATTGAGGCAGGGTGATTAGGTTTTGATACAATATGCACCTAATGTCGATAATTTAAAGTTAAGAAGGTTATAATGTTTATACAGCTGTCTGTCTCTCTCTGGCGTGCGCAAGTTTCTCTGTATATTAATTTATCCATTCATTTATTTCGAATAGGCTAGTAAGCAGTGACTTAATAAATGCAGGTGAAACCGCAGGGCACAGCTAGTCTTGAAGTTTTGTCTTTAGAATTTGCCGGATTGTAAGCTTATAAGCTTACCATGGAAGCTAACTCAACGTCAAAGCTACAGTAGTTATGAAAATATTAGTATTTCATCAGTATTCAAAAAATTAGTTTCCATCAGACTATAACTAAGCTATGATATTTTAATAGATTACCTTGGAAGACTCATCTCGGAGGCGAGCTGGCGGAAGAAATAGCTTTTAAAAGCTTTGCAACAGATTTAATAGACTACGTCTTCAGGCTAGCCACAAAAAATACAACTCAAAGCGTAAAATGCTGTGAAAATTTCCCTTTTTACCGACTTAATAAAAGATACATCTACCTTTCTTGATACTTAACATGAAAAAGAGAAGTGAGTACTTCCGTAATACCTAATATTTAGGCGTTGTTTAAGTTGAGCGAGTCGCGAGTTTATTATACAGCTAGTCACAAATGTCTCGTGAACCGTTAGTGAACTCGTAAACATCTAGCAATTGTTTTATTTCACAAGTGCCCCTGAGTCATACTTGTAGTTGTATTGAGTACAAGCAGCGCCCCGCGGTTTTAACCGCGTTAGGCCCGAATTCCTCTGTCGCTGATGTCGGTCGCGCGTACGAATATACGTTGTGTTCTATGAAGCACCACACTGTAAAGCTGACATCAGCGGCGCGCGAGTTGCTACGCGCCGCTGATGACGCGCGTCGGTCTCGCTCGTCAGCGCCGCGTTCGTCGGTCGACTGACGCGCTATAGAACGCTATGAGCGTCCTCACTCTGTTCCCGACCGTCGGCACGCGCGCGTACAGTCGCCCATAAAAGTTTTTACTTTCATTCTAAAATAATTAAAAAACTTTTCCTCGTCCTGACGTAGCTTTTCAAATAAAGTAGAAAATTCACCATTCGTCACCCTATCAGCAACAATTGGGTGAATGTGATATCTTTATTTTCTATATTGACGCCGTCTCCGCTTGCGTAAGTATGCTGCAGCAACTAAACAATTTATAAACGGGTTCATAATAATATCCCAAATTCAAACTCCGCTTCACAAATCCACAACAAATCCACTTGGAGACGCCTGTACCGTGGAGCGGTCAGTATCGCACTACGGATGTTTTCATTGGCGCTGATGGTCAGCGCGCTACGCGACTGACGGTACGCGACCGACGTCAGCAACAGAGGAATCCGGGCCTTAGGGTGCCTGTCTATCGAAGCGGAGCGAGGCTGCGGAGCGGAGAAACGGATAAATATAAACCAATAGGATTGCATAAAATCTGCGGTCAGACATTTTATGCAATCTCATTGGTTAATATTTGTCCGTTTCTCCGCTCCGCAGCCTCGCTCCACATCAATGGACAGGCACCCTTGTGCCGGTTCCTGTGGTGTGATAATGATGAAAATAAATGTGTCTATCGATTACAAAAAGAAATATTCAAATCGGATTGGTAGGTTTCAGAGATTAGCCCTTACAAACAAACAAAGTTAGAAACGTTACCTCTTTATAGTATTAGTAGGTATAGTCGCTACTTCAAAGAAAAATTTGAAAGGATTTTGACGCGGACCTCGATGCACACAAAACAAATGCTTACCTACATAAGCTTAGGGGCGCTCCTGAGATAAAACTATATAAACGATGCCTAATTATTTTTCTATAAATGTCACTATAGTTAAATAAAACTGATGTTTTCTAAGACAGTGAAAAGAATATCAGAGTAGTGTAATATCATACAAATGTGTGTTCAAATTGTTTGTACAGTTTTATCATCAACTTTGTATACCAATAAACACAGCGAAGCAATCACACACGTATTGTAGATTGTAGTACCTAGAACAATACAAACTGAATTAAACCGGCATAATATTCATGTTTGTTCTATAAATTACTATTAGTGTTATCAGAATTACAAATTCCCGTCGGCTTTACCTGTATTACGTGGAATTTGAACGCACGGATGACTCAATCAGTATTCAAATCGGTTAATCCTCTTTATCCGTGTGTTTTGTTGTTGATACGAACCTAACCATTTCATTAATCAATTTCTCTACGTTTGTGCATTCGTTCGTATGAGTTATTGAGTGCGCATGTTATTAATACGGCTGAAGAGTTTGTTTTTAATTCGTTTGAAGGAACTAATCTCTTTAATCACAAGTGGGATTTGATAATACTTTCTGTATGATAGTCAAATTCAAGATGAAGATTTTTAATGCTTTAATACATAACAAACCACGAGATTATGTTATTTAACTTGATATTAATTAATTTCGGTAAGTATAAACCTTTTAGGTAGCTCTTATTACTCCTAAAACTTTAGTTAATCTCTATCTACATCAATCAAAATCGGTATAGCAGTCAAAGTTCCCGAACGGATAGACATATACTTTCGCATATATAACCGGTTTACTACAGAATTATGGTATTCGTATTCGTCATGTATCATATTTCACCAAACATTGCAAACAAAGGCCAGTTCAACAGAAGGCAACTAGATTTCTGTAGGTCTTCCAACTGAAGACCCAGTTGACAGCTCACTGACGAGCTACTCCTTTGTCCGACACCAGACAACCACTGGACACGTCTCTACGACTACTCGGTGTAATCTCATAACAATACACATCGCCCTGCTAACAAAGGCTATCTGTCTGTCCAGCTAGTATCTGTCTAGGATTATCTTTGTACATCTATGTGCTGACCTGACTACTATAAACAGACTACAGTTAAGCTTATCTTATGAACTGTTAGATGAAATGAGCTCTTGAACGTCAAGGAATAATTAGAACCTTATGATTTGAACTTCTGTAATACTTATTATGTTATTACTCGTATTAATGTTAAGGCCTTTATGCGGTCTAAACGCTCTGACACCAGGGTTGGCCACTAACCTACTCGACAAGAAGAACTCGTATTAGTATTTCTGAAATTTTAATAGTTATAATTGGATAAAGTTCTAAAGTGATGAATATCTTCGTGCGCTGACTGTAAATGTATGCAAGACTAAGTTATAATTGGCTGCAACGAAAAATATAATAGGCTTCATAATGTCTAGAGCGACGCGGAGCATTCTGCAGAGCTTGTGGCGATGTTTGAGAGCGTTTATTTAGAAGCTTGATCACGCGCATAATGTTTTAAAAAAAATCCGATCACCACGGTGATATGGCGCCACGCGCATCCCGAACGAACGAAGCCTTATACCTAAGGCTACGTATAGCCTACCGGCTATCCCCTCAAAGAAACCCAATATTATCGCAAATACTATATAATTGTAATTCCGAATATCCGATAATTCAATATCACCTTTAATATCCCAGTTTTCATAAAAGGGAAGGTAAAGATATTTTATTCAAAATACTATGGTAATTTCCAAACCGAACTGATTTGAAATTCAAAGAATACGACGCTGCGGGCGACGGCTAGTATCTACTCGTATTATTATCATTACGGATTGAACGGATATCGGTTTTGTGATCTGATGCATAATGTGTACTAATAGTGTTAATCCTGTACTGGTTTCTGTGTACATATGTTAGGATGCTTGGAAAATCAACGAGCTGGAACTACTTAAGTTAGATGAATGATTATTGCATTTTCCTTGATGTTATATGATTTTAGGTTTTGGATAATATAGGTTTCTAGTTCAATCAAAGTTCACAAGTACTAAAGTTTGTTTAGTTATTGCAACTAGTTTCTTCTGATTTGATATCCGGATGCACAACATTGATTTGGAACCGAACCATTAAAATTTTGTATCAACAGCTGGGTTCACACACTACGCGAATCAATTCCTGCTTTACATATAGTACGAGTAGATATAATTATGAATGTAGATCAATACATCATTACAACTATAAGCGTATTCAATTGGAGTACATCGTGATCCCCTTATATCCCTCTGAGCTGTAAATATCGTGAAATCCACCGGCGCGTGTGACCGGCTCCAATGTGCCGGTTCAATAGACCTCCCGCCTGGTGTGGTCGCAAATTATTATTGGAGCATTAATTGCGTCCTTTCTGCTATGCTATAATGCTATTGACGTCAGCAAATTGAAGTCAACCGACCTCATTATGTTCTCATATTAGCCTCTATGGCCATAACTATCGAAGGTTTAAACAGGTTACGTGGCTTCTGCTCGATTTTGTGGTTGGTAGTGGTTAAGTATGTATGGTTTTGGAATGAATTAATTTGTAATGCGATTGAAGTATGGCCTTTGCCAAGGTACTTATTTTCAAAACATGAATCCAGTGAAGTATTTCTGTGAATTACTTTTAAAACTGGTTTGAATAAGAAGTTGATAGGGGTAGCCCGCACAATTCCACTCGCCATAGAAGAAGTGCGGTGAAGTTGTAAAAAATGAAAATAATTAAGATTGTTTCCAAAGTTTTTTTTTGTATACAAAAAAAACTTATATTTTTGACCGCATAATAAACATATATTTAAACCTACTCCGACACGTAAAATCCATTACAACATAAGTATAATAGAAACCAAAAAACAGAGAAAACCCTCTGTGTACCTTTCTGTTTTAAGTCAAAATTATGGCTAATACAATTAACGAGACCGCAGCCCATATACGAGTTGAAACAACAAGCTCGTTTCAAGTTTAATTTTGTTTATTTGCCAACTAGAATGCAATTAGGCGGCGCGCAAATTAGGACAGTGGCTTCTCTACAGCGGCGGCCGACCAACAAAACTCGTGCTCATTGTCGAATACGAATACCGAGGTGCAATGGTTATTGTGGAACGGGAAATAGTTACGATCGTTCCGAACTATCTTATTATATTATATAATGTGGACCAATGTCGTCCTATGGGACAAGTAAGAAAGAATAGAGATAACTTGTTGTGAATAACATATACTATGGAATCGACTACAACGTAGCCAACGAAGGTACTCTAACTATCATTCCTGTTTGGAAGTTAGTTGTTTTATTATAAGGCTTTGGATACACGATCGGCATTTGAAGGCTGAGACAACGCTGGTTCGACGTAACAGTTGCATTTGTCGTGTGCGCCAAAGAACTTGGCAATGTATTTCTTCTACTTACTGAGGGTCTTGTCGATGGAGTTCTTTCCATTTTCTCTTCATCTTCTGCCATACATTTTTGCTGTTCCTACAACACGAAATTTGCTCAATGTCTTTAGCGTCTAAAATATATATAAAAACGGGACAAATTAACATTTTGTTTGAAAATCGCTCTGGAACAGCTATTAAATTTTACTTTTGCCCAACAATTACCGAATAAATCAAAAACGGATCAAGCTTAATCCCTTACACGCTCAAAAAATACACAAAAACGTAGGTGTTCCAGCGCTCCCGAAATGACGCAGTGATTAGGAGAGACAAATTAACAGTCCAGGGTTTACTCTAACGAAGCCGGGTCACAAAAACGGCCAGGGATAGTTAGATAAGTAAAACAACGCCGGCGGGATCAGCGGTAATCTGTTTAAATTCCATTACATTCCAGTGCAGATAAATACCGGAAAAGTGTTCGCGAGTGAATATTAATCCATATGATACGAAGCGTATCACGATGTTTCTGGTTTGATTCACAATTGATACAATTATTGTTTTTATACTGCATTTGCATTTATAAGGTTTCTGTAGGCGTAATGGGATGAAAACTTCCTAAAGCGTTCTTCTTGGACGCATCACTGCTGGTGACCGCATTAAAATCCGTCCAGTAGTTTTAGAGACACAATTATACGTACAGACGCGGTGGAGGACTTGGTTTACTATGTATGTAATAGCAGCGCCCCGGATTTAACCGCGCTGTGCCCGTTCCCATGGGAATTTCGGGATGAAAAATTAGCCTTTATCCTTTGAATGTCTATTACAAAAAGAATTATTAAAACCGAAATAGTAATTCCTGAGATTCGTTGAAAATACAAATGAACAAACAAACTTAAAAAATTACCTCTTTATAATATTAGTATAAATATAACTGTAAGTTTGTCTAATTAGTTAAGTACCGACGAAATGTAGAACCCAGACGGCAAATTTTATAACTTTAATATTTCTAAGAAATTACAAAGCACTCTCCTAAATTAATTCCAGTAACTAACTACTAACTATACACAATTATCATCTTGTATTCCAAAGAAAGTTACGAAGTTGTTATTAAAACATAAAACTATTAGAAGCCCTATAAATAAACCTTCAAAGTTGTCAGAAACATTGCGAAACAAGATTTTTACTTTGCAAAGTTTTTTCGTAACTTACGAGACGCGGGTCAGGTTAACCGGGTTATAAAAACGACACATGAAATTAAATTTCTGGAAGTTTCAAAGGAAAGTTTTCGTAACGGGGTCGTTTTATAGTGAAACTTGTCTTATACGTAGAGCGTAAAGTTGGGACGTGAGTGGTGCGATGGCTCGGCTCGGAGCAAAGCCGCCGATTGGAAAATTCTTCGCGTCAGCGCATCGCGCGATATCGGCGGCAAGCAAAAATGCAGGAGATTTGACTGAAATTTTTGTCGACTGAAAACTTATTCGAGTTTCAGTCTTTGCTGTCAATTTCCTTCTCATTTGGGATACGAGACTTTGATTATTTTTTAAATACCTACAGGATGTCGTTATGAATGCATATTCAAGGATCTACCTGCAAGGCTTCACCTTTAAAAAGTCTTTAAAATTTAAAAATAACAAGTACTTCTGCGTTCTTTTAAAAAAAAAACATTACGTATTTGAATTAAGTAAATAAATGGATCCTAATTTAAATTACAATCCGAAAAGGACTATAACAAAATAACACATTATTTAAATGGTTGCTAAGTCAGGCTGTTACAAACTTTATGTATTGTATACGTCCATGAATGGACCTTTTCAAGCACCCTGGTATAAATAACGACAACATCTCGTTCACTACTGACCCTACGTCGGTTACCCTAAAGTTCCTCTCTAACCGGGACCCATTTGTTAAGGCTGTCAAGAACTACAAGGTTCTTGATCCCATTTACGTTTTGAGCGAGAGAATTAGTGTAAAACAAGCTTAACTATGTCTATAACCATCTATGTCTCTTGTATGTCCGATTGACATAGTTTACAGCTGAAGTAGGCCCGGATTTACCATTAGGCAAAAAGGCACTAGCCTAGAGCTCCTTCACCCAAAAAGGAGTACAAATACGTACATTAACCTAGAGCGAGGTCTAAGGGCTTTTAAGAGTGAGGAGACTGTGCCATGAGAATGTGTGCCCTGTGGGAGTGACTCCACACTCACAGTTACTAATGATTCCTTAAGAGATGTTCATGAGTGATTTATGACAGGGAAAGTGAAAAATACATAGAAGAAAGAAATACACATATGTGCACTTTAATCGACTTTTAAAGAAATACAAAATGAGTTTATAGTCGATTAAAGTGACGCCGGCCCAGGCTGAATGATGAACACATTGCCCGCTTTAGGGTCACGCAGTCGGGTAAAAAATAGGAAACATTTTTCTGTTTCTATCCATAAATATGAAATAATACATTAGTTTTCTCCACTGACAGGTACACATAACACGAACTCTCATCGCTTGATTTATTCCGGCACAAAGATAAATGGCAAATATTAAAAGATCAAGATGTTTTTGTCACAAAAACAAACTCGCTTTCCGATTTTATTAGCATAGGATCAGTACGTGGAAAAAGGAAACGAAACCATATTTATCTTATCTAATGATAATTTTCTATGTATTAGCTATCACTACTTATACATGAGGAATGTAAAAATGTTATGTGTATATTCTCATTTCCCATTAGTAGTTACTATTAACGTCCTCCCCTCCGGTAATGCCAGAATTTTAATGAGAACTGTAGCCATGGCCTCGAGCTATGTTTATCGATTTCCTAAATAAGTAAAACGGTCAGTTAGCTCGAAACTGACCAGCGACATGAACAAAGGACAAGCTATGAATAATATTGTTTTTTTAGGCCCACCGAGGTCAAAGATTACACAATGTTTGTGAACGAGTAGGCACACACATAACCTGAGCATATTCATATAACCGTTCCATTAGGAGCCGACCCTAATGTATTATCGATGACACATTACGCACGAGGATATATGAATATAGCGCTCGTTTTATCTCCTCTCGTGAGGATATGATTTTTACCCCGAATTTTTGCTATCGTGGACTAGCTTACCGCCCAATAAGCGATAGGGTTGGATATCAAAAATGTATACGATACTTGTTTTGGAAATGGTAAGTGTCGATATGTCGATTATATTACGTTGATGTCGTGGCTTACGTATTAAATATTTGTTTCATAAATCAGAAGGACAGGAAAATCTAAGCAGTCAAATGTTGTGCTTCTCAAATCTGGAAGGAATGTCAAGGGAATATAGCCTCAGTTAAGATAGCTAACTAGTTTCAGGGTGAAGTTAGTTTATAGCTACTCTGTTAGTGATTGCATCACTTCTTAACACCGTACTCAGAGACGTCGAATGCTTCCTTAGTAGAGATTTAATGATATGTAATGTATGATAATAGGTAATGGGTGACAGATAATGCTCTTTGAACGACCAAGACAAATGTCCCCCTGATGTACCAATTTCTATTAATAAAATAAATATATGTAAATAAAATTAGACACGATTAGTTAAAAGCAAAACTAAGCTCATAATTTGTATTAAGGAATCCTTATACATATAATAAGTTGTGAGATTGTTTTTTGTTTATTTGTGTGATTGATCGCGATAGTTAATTACCAGTACGATTTGAATTACCAGTACGATTTGAATAATTATTTTTATAATGGAAAGCCGTAACGGGAAGGTTATATAGTTTAGACTTTTTCATCCCTAAATTACCGCGGAAACGGACATAATACGGGTAAAATCGCGGGGCGCTTCTAGTAAATAAAAAAGAGACTTAAAAAGAAAATAACAAGTAAGTATGAATTTTAATAAAATTGTCAACTTACTAAAGCACGCCAATAAATAACAATATTTCATAACGCCTGTTGCTTACTTGATCAGTGGGAGTCCAAACGTGCTTAGTCAGTAAGTGTAACTCGAGCGACACGTGTGGGTCGCTGCGATGCGAAAATGTTCGTCATCGGAAAAATTGCGGTCTAGAGCTGGTGCTGAGTCGGCAGCCGTGATGGATCGAGCTCCTCTCGCCCTCCCGACATTTCATAGTAACACCCTCTCGAGTCCCGACACTGGTTTGAACTTGCTATTTCACATCATTTTTCATATTTCTTATAAGTTCGGGATCGTGTGGTTTCTTGTCGTATAAGCTGTGAGTGAAATTGGAAATCTGTGATTTAGATAGTTTAACAAACGCGAGTTCTATTGTAAATCTATTGGAATTTCTAATTACATCTATTGTAAATCTTGTACGATGTAAAGGACGCTTTATTTTTCATTGACAGAAACTTTGATAACATTTTACTGACGATTGGTTATTAAATTACTTCTTAACCCTCCACCAACCATTAACACCTATGAAGTGCTATTAGAAACCTTCTTTGCACATAATTACTATTAAAAAAAGACGTGTGGCACTCGAGGACTGCCGCGGTGAAGCTATTGCATAGCATTTTGTATCAACTTATGCAATTATATTTGATATATTTGATATCTCCTCTCTCACCCTACCCGCCTCCTCTCTCACCCCCCTCTCTCACCCCTCTCTCGCCCCCCTCTCTCGCCCCCCACTCTCGCCCCCCTCTCTCGCCCCCCTCTTTCGCCCTCATCTCTCGCCCCCATCTCTCGCCCCCCTCTCTCGCCCCCCT
Source organism: Cyclophora punctaria (assembly GCA_951394245.1). Classification (NCBI taxonomy): domain Eukaryota; kingdom Metazoa; phylum Arthropoda; class Insecta; order Lepidoptera; family Geometridae; genus Cyclophora; species Cyclophora punctaria. The sequence goes on along the minus strand of OX596170.1, from coordinate 8,916,345 downwards.
CACTCGCCCCCTCTCTCGCCCCCCTCTCTCGCCCCCCTCTCTCGCCCCCCTCTCTCGCCCCCCTCTCTCGCCCCCCTCTCTCGCCCCCATCTCTAGCCCCCATCTCTAGCCCCCCTCTCTCGCCCCCCTCTCTAGCCCCCCTCTCTCGCCCCCCTCTCTCACCCCCCTCTCTCGCCCCTCTCTCGCCCCCCTCTCTCGCCTCCTCTCTCGCCCCCTTCTCTCGCCCCTTCTCTCGCCCCCCTCTCTCGCCCCCCTCTCTCGCCCCCCTCTCTCGCCCCCCTCTCTCGCCCCCCTCACTCGCCCCCATCTCTCGCCCCCCTCTCTCGCCCCCTCTCTCGCCCCCTCTCTCGCCCCCTCTCTCGCCCCCTCACTCGCCCCCCTCTCTCGCCCCCATCTCTCGCCCCCATCTCTCGCCCCATCTCTCGCCCCCATCTCTCGCCCCCCTCTCTCGCCCCCTCTCTCGCCCCCTCTCTCGCCCCCCTCTCTCGCCCCCCTCTCTCGCCCCCCTCTCTCGCCCCCCTCTCTCGCCCCCCTCTTTCGCCCCCATCTCTCGCCCCCATCACTCGCCCCCCTCTCTCGCCCCCCTCTCTCGCCCCCCTCACTCGCCCCCTCTCTCGCCCCCCTCTCTCGCCCCCCTCTCTCGCCCCCCTCTCTCGCCCCCCTCTCTCGCCCCCCTCTCTCGCCCCCCTCTCTCGCCCCCCTCTCTCGCCCCCCTCTCTCGCCCCCCTCTCTCGCCCCCCTCTTTCGCCCTCATCTCTCGCCCCCATCTCTCGCCCCCCTCTCTCGCCCCCCTCACTCGCCCCCTCTCTCGCCCCCCTCTCTCGCCCCCCTCTCTCGCCCCCCTCTCACGCCCCCTCTCTCGCCCCCCTCTCTCGCCTCCCTCTCTCGCCCCCCTCTCGCCCACCTCTCTCGCCCCCCTCTCTCGCCCCCCTCTTTCACCCCCTCTCTCACCCCCCTCTCTCACCCCCCTCTCTCACACCCTCTCTCACCTCCCTCTCTCACCCCACTCTCTCACCCCCTCTCTCACCAACCTCTCTCACCCCCCTCTCTCACCCCCTCTCTCACCCCCCTCTCTCACCCCCCTCTCTCACCCCCTCTCTCACCAACCTCTCTCACCCCCCTCTCTCACCCCCCTCTCTCACCCCCTCTCTCACCACCCTCTCTCACCCCCCTCTCTCACCACCCTCTCTCACCACCCTCTCTCACCACCCTCTCTCACCCCCTCTCTCACTCCCAACGCACAATCGCACACAACGCCGTGTCGAAGACTGCCGAACTGAAACGACGTTAGACGATGCACGGCCTTCAAGCCACACCTCCTTCCCGTCGGATCGGGTAAGCGTGAGGTTTTTTTTCGTTACGGTATTTTTGGATTTGGTCCCCGCGCTCAAGGCCCGCGATAGAAGCTATGCAATAGCTTAAAAGTTACAAAATTGTACCCAACAGCAAAAGAAGAGGGAAAATTGTCAAAAATATTATCTAGAACCGTACAAATCTCGCTATTATTTGCGGTTAAAACCTTCATTAAAGTAAGAGAGGAAAATGAGTGGATAATCTTTATGTAAACGGCTGAAGAGTGAAAATTGTATAACTCTTGACGCCTTCGCGGTCGACGCTCTGCTATGAATTCGGCGGTTATTCTCAGATAAGGTTTGTGCTAAGAGCTTCAAGTAATCTTGTGCGTTTACTAAGATTACGTACCTACTGTACAGAATTAAATGTGCCTGCTATTAAGATGACGGTATTCGTAAAAAGGAAATACAAACGTTATTCTATTTTTATTTATACCTACTCTGTTCAGCCATTTTTTACATTGTACATAATTGAACTAGAAAATTCCTTTTTCTATTGGTTTTACAACTCCGCTTCGTATACTGGCCCGCGGCTAAATCCCTGAAAGAAGTGGTTTTTTTATTGAATGTATAAAATCATGATTGTATTCTGTTTGAAACACGAAGAAAATAAATATTTGATTGAATCATGTTAACATTTGTTGAGCCATTCTAGCTTCGCTTTTATGTTGAATATTGTGAAGGAAATATTATTTGACCTTAGAAATGTTCTTAGGTCATTTGGGTCATAAGAAAGCCTCACTGAAGCAGTGTGGAGGCCGATTCATCAATCACAAAGCGTTGACATTGCTAAAATCTTTGTAATACATTGTAATTTGCTAGTTGAGGTCCGCACAGCTCCTCTACGCTCCGCTGTAACGCATCCTAAGCCAGCGACTTCATAATAATCATGATGCTTTTTGCATGCTTTTGCAAGATTTTGTCAATTTCTGACAATGCGTTGTCATCGATCAATTGAACTCCGCACCGCTCCATTTATTTAGAAATGTGCCCTTAGAATTATTAAGCTCGCAGCTCACAAACTTATGCAAAATCTACGACGATTATATAAATAAACAAGGTAATATGCCATGATATGTATATTTAAGTACTAGCTGACCCGGCAAACGTTGTCTTGCCATATAAAATAGGAAATAGCCAATTCTCAGACCAACTGAGTATGCATATAAAATTTCATAAAAATCGGTTAAGCCGTTTCGAAGGTGACACGAGAATTTTATTTATAAGATTATCTTTAAGTCTCATACTTACTCAGTGAAGGTAATATAATTTTCGTAACAAAAGCTCCGTAAAGAATATTCATTAAGACAATAGCATTAATTTATATTCACCTCGTAAACTAGAGCCTGCTTGGATACACTGACGTAATTACTCAGAAAGCAGAGTAGACTAAAATTGTCCATTAGCATACCTACGTACTTATGTGTAATTCAGTTATTACGACCGCATTAAGATGTGGCTTACAGACTAAATTACTGAATGATTAGGTTGGTATTCTACCAGAGATAGACTTTGTTACTTTACCATGCTATAAGAACAACAAAAAAACATTTTGATGATGTTTTGTTTCTCATTATACTCGTAGATAAATAAATAATGTTATTTAAAGTACCTGCTTTTCCTCTACGCATTGTTTTGACTCACCTTGTATATAATTTCTTTGTCCATGTTCTGTTATACTACAAACGCCTCTTGCTCAGTTCTTCCCTTTGATGTTTTATTGAGAAATGTATCCATCGTTTTTTAAATGTTCTTAATAAGAGAATAACAAGTTAATACTTACGAGTAAAAAATGCTGTACATAAATAATAATGATTACGTATAAATAATGGTCGAAACCATTATATTAATTTTCCATTACTCAACTAAGTGACTCCTGTATTATTCAGTGTTCATTAATGAGAGTATCCTCCAATCCTATCAAAATTAGTTTGTCAACTTTGGTCTTGCAAAGACACCAAGCTATGCAGGTAATTACAATTTCAAAAAGTTTGACCCGCTAATCCAGCCTCATTTCATCAAAGATATATTCCATACTTGTGTCCAATTTATAAAACACTAGGTAGAAACTTTGACACAAATTGCAAGAGTCATCAGCCGTCTCTTGGGGATCTTCATCAGAAATTGTCAGCCTCAATTTACGTCAGAACTCAGAAACCATTGCTCCTTGCCATTTAGGTCAAATTGATTTGTAACAGTCAGCCAAACTGAAAGAAATTTCTTTCGAACGAGTTCTGTTACAATGGAACACACATTTCACTGCAAAGTTTTTCCTCTTTTCACCAACATTACGATGCATATAATGTGTCCTAACTTTAGTGAAATTACTTTAAGAGGCTGTACCCACTTGTAAGCTGTTGTATACGGGTTATTATCGTGTCGGCGTATGTTATTTGTTATGGAAATATTTTTTTTCATAAAATGGCCTTCCACTGGAACATCGGATTGTGAAGTCCCAGTATGTACATACTTATATGAAAATTCAAATATATTCAAAATCTTTTCGAGCTCGACAATCAAACAATACAATACTGCATTTAGTTGAAAATGGAAACACATGTTTGCAAACCACATGTACAGTCATGACCACAAACTGATGAAATATTATTTTTAACTTCCTCGCACAAAAAGAGAAGTGTTATTAGCTTAACGTGTCTGTGTCTGTAGAATGGCAGATCCTAAAGGATCCTATAAAATGTTTATAGTTTAAAAAACTGGCTCATTCAGTACATTTTCAGTCATTAGTGCCGTAATGCAAATCCATTAAGAATAGAATTAGCTAAGTAACTGTAAGAAACGAAAAGGATGATCAATTTATGTAACCAGAGACATTAAAGAGCACTTTTAAATCTGAGCATGACTGTACAGTACATACCCAATCGTCCACATGACACACACACCACACATACACACACACACAGGCACAGTCGCGACCCACTTCCAAACCTCGCGACTTCGCGTCCGTTTTTCTCCGACAGGAAATGAGATTTCCCGGCAGATATAATAGCGTTCCACGGATTACGTTATACGAGAGCTGGTTTAGAAATACGCCTCAATTATTCCGTCTACTGGACGTCTCCGGTGCTCGAAAAAGCCATTGTTATTTTCTAATTAAAATTGGTTTATTTACTTGCAACTTGTCTCATTTCAGTGCAATATGAGTGTTTGATAAAAACACTGAATAGGTACGTTGGTACTATACATTTTAGTCTATGTCCTTTAAAACACAGCAACAATTTTTATTTTTATTTACATTTTCGATGCGTTTGTTGAAGCGCAACAGAGCGTTTCCATCGTGCAGAGCTTAATTGACCAATAACAATAAAATAAAATCACGGAGAGATATTGAAAATGTCATTGCGTTGTTTAACAATTTCAATGGGTCGTTATTGGTTGATTGAACTCAGCATAGCTTCGCTCCGCTTCACTGAAAACACATTCTTAACCTCTAAGCATCCAAATAGAACCTACGCAAACAACAAAATAAGTACAACTGCTCGAAACTTGGAATTTTCCTAACAATGAATAATCTGGAAGTTGTGTTTTGTTGTCAGCTCCTTGTATTGAATACAAACGAAACAAACAAACGGTAAGACAATGCCTTTATTTCAATGGCGTTATTAAGATTGTTGGTTACTAAGTTGGCGTTTAGTATTAATGTTTCATTGTTTCGAATAGCTTTTAGGAGGGAAAGATTATCGAGTTTAGTAAGTAAACATTTACATACGTGATAGCTTTTGAAAGTTTTGGAGTAAGCAGTGCTCTTATTATAGTATTTTGTTTGGCTAAAGCGGTCGTCGAATCTGTTTCAATATACTTCGGTTAACTTATGTCGTGTTCACATTTGATGGTCCATTGACTTCGGACGCCTAATTAGGTGTAACAGCTAATTACATCTCCCACAGTATGCTTTAAAGAGGGTATAGGTATGTTCCCATTATTTCATGCTTAAAAACCATTTGGTGTAAATGCACCGTAAGACTGAATGAATACCTCAATACACGAAGTCTACTTATCCATTCATCCATTAATTTCGAGTGAGTTTGTGGTCAACCCTGTAGTCGGAGTTCTTAGATTCTGGCATGGTGCAACGAAGTACGAAGTCTACTAAAGATATTATAAAACCACGTAGAAAAGTACTGCGGTCTCCCTGCCTATCCAGACGAAGGACTGCCTGACCGTTGGTTTGTCTAAAAATAGAACTCTTAAAACGAAAGCCTACTAATATGTATTACTATCCTACTAATCTCACTTGGAAATGAGACAGTTTATAAGGATGTATGAATGTATGTTGCCCTTTCACGCAATAACTACTGAACGGATTGGAATGAAAATTGGCAGAGAGATTGATTTGAGTCTGAAAGAACACATAGATGACTATTGATCCCGAAACTCCCACAGGAACGAACAGGTAAAATCGCGGGCGTTGCTAGTAGAATAAAAGTACCTGTCCACAAAGTCTGAGCAGGCTCTTAAAGATAATTGAAGGAATCTAAATTTTGTTTCCATTAGCGAATTACTTACCGACAGGAGCCAGGAGCAAAAGGTTGTAAGAACCAGTATATAAGTGAGTTGTGTCGAGCTGCGGCCATTAGTCTCGGTGACTCCACGACAAATGGCGTGAATAATGATCGTTCCATCGCGAAATGTTCCACTAAATGCTATTGCGGTCTTCATTGCGCCGACGAATACAAACATTCCCTTAATTACGTCTTTGTCATGATCCTGTGTTTGATAGGCTTTTGTATTCACAACTGCAAAGGTATTCGTATAGAAAGGTAAGTTAGGTAGTAAGTTATATTGCTTAGGAGCTTCGGGGAACACGTTCAATTGTAAGTTACAGTTGTTTCAATCGACATAATGTGTTGCAAGCGGTCTCTCTGTAGCTCCGAGTGCGTGTTCACTTATGAACTTGGTAGCCGTTTCTTTTCAGCAATAGGGGCGTTTAAGATACATCGGTTTTACGTGTAATTTATACGCTTACTCAGGACATACGAAATATATGGCAAACAGCAATAGCGACGGGTTCAAGTCAAAGCGCGTTTTCGAACTGAATGAACATCGACACCAAAGTTGTCAACTATTTAATAACGAGAAGATTTCGATTTTGATAAGAAAACACACTATTTGACACATTTTGACATATTGCTCATGTGAGTCAAATAGCAATGAGTCGATAGGTGGCAATAAGATGTCCAAAGTTTTACGAAATCATTCGTGTTATCAAGATGTTATAATTATGAAAGTTTTGCTATTTTTCTTAACACGCTACTTTGTACTGTTATGGCTAAACAATAATAGCTTAGCTTATTTGCATCGTGTAATCTAATACATACTAATCCACTTTTAATTTAACCACGTTAAAACACTAAATTCCCACCACATTTCGTAAACAGAGTAAGTACTAATTTGCACATCACATATTAAACTTGCGAACTATTTGCATTGAATTAGAAGCAGGTACGAAACCGTACAAGACTTCGTTTCAAAGCTCAACTAACATCACAGGGAAATTCCAAGTAGTACAGTAAGAGAGAGCGCTTGGCATACGTTCCTACATAGCTAGGAGCTACTCCGACTCTCATAATCACTATTGGAATACCGCGGATGCTCTCGCTGTGATTGTAGTGAGCGATTGCGCCCAGAACTTGCATCCTCTCCCTACTTTATCTCACGAAGTTAGTCTCTCTATGGAGTCCTTGATGTGTTATCGCATAAAGTTTTATGTTATTGGTGTGCGGAACTTTGGGGATGACTCGATGTGTTTTATCTGAGGGAGCAGGGTATTTCTATTGAAACAAACAAGCGCAAGTTGAATGTAAGTGTCCTCACACTCCTACACTTTTAGATGGGATGATAACTGGAGTTTGGTGATATTTTTCAGGGTTGTTGTAATTGAAATGTTGGTAGTAACATGCCCTACGTTCTAATGAGTTTGGATGAGCAAAACAAAATGCCATAAAGATTCTCTGCTGTAGTTAAACTTTGGAGATACGAAGATGTCATTTAGTGTCAAAGAACTTTAAGTTTAATGCCAAAAATAGGTTTTTTCAGTCTCGCTAAAATTCCAGATCGTCTGAACCGATTTATTTGTTTCTCGTATCTAAATAGTTTCCTTAGTCTATGTTGAATGTAAAATGGTTCACAGGTGAAACCGCGGGACACAGTTCTCAATAAAACTGTGTATCAACTTTTCAGACCCGAGCTTAAAACACAAAGTGCACTTAACTCGAGCAATATTCACGGCAGGTGATGTTATGCAGTATTGGACTTTAATGTATGCACAATAAGACACGTAGGTAGTACCTACTGTCGAGATGCGATTCCAATTCCCGATGCGGTTCGGTTTTGGTGGCAGACGCCATGAATAAATTGAACAGTGATACTGCCACGTAGCGAAGTGGTTACCTATACTACCAAGCTATAATATAACTATATATTTTATTGCTATGAGCATTGCGGTCTCAAGCGACCGATGGAAATAGATTTTACTAATCAATCACGGAGCAATCCGTTAGACAAGATTAAGCAATTTATTAGCGCTAACGAATTCTAGAACTATGTATATGCTTAGTTGATTACATGTACCTAAGTTACAAGTCCATACCCATTACCCATTTATGTACTAGGTACCTATATAAGTGTTACATATATCTGCGTCTCACGTTGTATTGCGGGAATGATCCCATGGGCATTACGGGATGACAAGAAGTCTTTCCCTGGAATGTGGTTATCGTATACAACACATATTTTTCTAATCTCATAGGTAGATCTAGACGGGTTTAGCAAAGAAACAAACTACAGCTTTGTGTTATTTAGATATGTCTCCTGTTATGGGTTTGCGGTACCCAATATGGGCAATATGGGTATTATCTTAATGTGCGTAAACTGGTTATGTGAATCTCGTTTCGTATGGCTTCGCTAAATGTGATATGACGTCATCTATTATTGGAGTCAGAGTTGAAGTTAATATTATTTTATTATTAAACTAGCAGCGCCCCGCGGTTTTACCCGCGTTGTGCCCGTTCCCGTGGGAATTTCGGGATTTTTTTTACATAAAAACCTTCCTCTTGAATCACTCTACCTATTACAAAAAACCGCATCAAAATCCGTTGCGTAATTTTAAAGATTTAAGCATACAGACAAACAAACAGACAAAAATAGCGACTTTGTGTTACTTTACTATTAGTGATACTAGCAGCGCCCAGCGGTTATACCCGCCTAGTGCCCATACACGCAAGGATTTCGGGATGAAAAATAGCCTATAACCTTCCCGTTGAATATGACTATCCATTGCAAAAATAATTATTCAAATCGGGCTGGTAATTTCCGAGATAAGCTCGAACATACAAACAAACAAACAAACTTACAAATTTCATCTCTTTATATTATTATTATTATGTATTTATTATTATATTGTTTCTTCTTGGAGTCTTGAGAGGCACGCGAGGGGATACAGATCCAACTCGTAGAGGCCCTTTGGAGATGTTTAATGGAATGGATTACAACTGCAGGGACACACTCCTGACCACATCAGTACAACATGTCCGGGAATGTGTACCTGCAGAAGTAGAGTAGAAACTATTGTAAGTAAAAATGAAAGAAAAAGACTGGGCTATGGAAATGAAGGTTGGATGGACTGGAAATGGGATATTGCAAAGAGGTCGGCACCTGCCATAACAAGTGGTGAACAAGTTATCGGCGGCAGGCCGTGGCTCGCCGTCCGCTGGATGGGCCCCCCGAAACAGCCGACGTAGAGACGGCAAGGGGGAAACATCGGCGCGGGCGACTCGGGGGTGTAGAGAGGTGTGCTGCGCTTTCTCTAAACGTTACTCGCGGCGTTATGCCCTTTAGCACTTACACCCCCGGATCACACAGCCAAAATCGACTGTGCCTCTAACGACCCCTCTCTGGCCGGCCGGTGAAGGCAAGCCAGAGCTGAGAGTCCTGCAGGCCCCCTTGATGTCCACTCCGACCGGGGAAGGCTCGCCGGAGACGAGGGCCCTGACCGACTCTCTGGGGCACTCGGGAATCGCCCGTGGTGTCGCTACTCACCAACAGCTCGCCACAAGCTGCCTTGCGGGCTTATTATTATTATATTATAGAAAAAAAATCTGATGAATTTATTGCTCCTTGATTTTTTAAATAGTAGAAAGTAATTAAAAACATCTCAAGATCCATTACGGAGTGATTTTAAATATTTTATTTAAGTTTAAAAACTAACCATGGTGTGTATATGACAGTTGATAAGTTGTTATCTTTAATTACGTAATTAAGAACGATAAAAATTGCCTACTAACCTACTATCGAAAAAATATATATAATGGCACTGTTAGTGAATGTATGTATACCGCAATTTTAATCGGTACGATACCCGGCTCGTTGGTCTAGGGGTATGATTCTCGCTTTGGGTGCGAGAGGTCCCGGGTTCAAATCCCGGACGAGCCCCACCATGAACACAGTAGTCCCTTTTTATTTTATTTATTTATACAGCCAGTAAAAGTTACACTATACAGATACTAATACTACATATATAACACAAAACTAAAATATAAATGTACTTTTGTAAACGCAACAGCGTGCTTAACTTTTAAACTTATAAACTAAAAAATTAACTTATTTATGACATTATAAGTAAAAAGAAAGAAAAAAACATTTATTGCTCTTTATCATATTCATGTTATAATTTATTGTTTAAACATCAGAAATCAACCAAAATGTTACTTATAGTTCCATAGATGGTGAACATACTTACGCCTTTCACTTTTAGAGACACGTCATTTCACATGCACGTTTGTACGCAAGTCAAATTGGTAGTATACTTTCGGCTCCCTCGTTACCGGCTCGTTGGTCTAGGGGTATGATTTTCGCTTAGGGTGCGAGAGGTCCCGGGTTCAAATCCCGGACGAGCCCAATATTTTTTTTATTATTCCTTCTTTTATTTAGTTTGGTATGTACGTTAACTTCAGAAAAATATTTCCAGTTTTATTTTAGTATCACATTTTTAATGTCCACAAAAAGTATATTTCCAATACAATCGAAAGAATAACGTAAAGCCGATCATTTATCATAGAAAGTGTTTACGATGCAATATAATCGGTTGTCCAAAATCAGAATACAGATGTGTATTTGTGAGTGGAATGCGGATTGCGACGTTGATATATTGTGAGACACGCTGCGGTCCTTATTACTATATCGGTGCCAATTCGGTGGCAAACAGAACCGTATTTGTTTATTGAAGCAGTCTTATGGTAAACAAATAATACATATTGCTTATGGCTTGGTAAAAAAATTGCTATCGGGGATCACAATATTCACCGAAAGTTATGTAATTGTATACTAAAGGTCAACCTCATTAGGACCATTTTTATTATTTTATCGCGCTCTTAAAATCCAAAGACCAAATTCTAAAAATAACACTAATCCAATTATGATGTTTACGTAATCTTCGTATCAAAATTCAGGCCGCGAAGAAGCTGTTTTGAATATTCTTGTACATATTTTAAGCCATCTACTATCAGATCAGTTGTTCACTGAGCAAGAAAATTACTTTTGTGTATCTCTTACTTAACGTGGTTTTGCTTCGAAGATATTTTATAGATAACGTACCTTCTATTTAGTTCATAGCGTTTGTGTGAGACAACGAGAACTCAAATAGATATCAGTGAAATACGGACTCAGTATTTTAAATTACTAGCCACGACCGTGGTTTCACCCGCGTTGTACCATTCCCGCGGGAATTTCGGGATAAAATGTATCCCATGTGTTATTTTGATGTATAACCTATATCACTGTAAAGTTTCATCCAAATCCGTTCAGCAGTTTTTGCGTGAAAGAGTAACAAACAAACATACATAAATACATACGACCTCACAAACTTTCGCATTTATAATATTATGTAATACAGGATATTGAGTGAATACATACTACGATGTACAATGATGTACAACAATGCTTTCTAGTCTAATAGCTTTCTAGTTAACGTTTAGAAGATACAGAAACGTGATTACTTCTGGGATCTAAACGCAGTGATCGAGTTGGCCATATATCAATGAAAACGGACACAATTCGAAGGCGGCCACGATGGGACAGGACTGGACAGGACATGTCAATTTGTACACGTCACTCGCCAGGGCAAGTCGAATTGATGCCGACATACTGCCGACATTCAGCCCATACAGACGCAAACACAATTACACAAACGAGTCCAATCCGACACACCGTGTACCGACATTAAACTAATAAAAAAATAACTACCTACAGTTTTTCATTTCACTTGTTTACTCGGACAAACACTGCGAGAGCTTTTTGTGGGTTAAACATTTTATTGCAGTCCGCTGCAGTTTGTGGTGGAACCGAACTGTAGGGCTTATGTTATAATTTGGTGGCTTGTTTGAATTGTGTGCTTAGTTGATTGTTACATGTACCTTCAAGTCCGTACCCAAATGAGAATGGGTGTGAACAGAGACCCGACCCTAACTATAATAACTTGAGCTCACTGACCAAAATTGCTACTTTACCTTCGAATAGCCTCCAGGTAAACCGTACAAATCCCTACTCCTAAACAATAATATCGATAAATGTAAACTCAAAGTAAGGGTATAAAATGCTATTATTTTATACATTAAACTCATATATATACGAGTATATAGTATTGAGATATAGATAGTATTATCTAAATTCACATCAAATAACTATGTATTTATTAACTCTAGGTTCCAAAGTAGGATTACTGCTATAAATAGACCTTAATCGTATTCATAACTAGATTCTCAATGTGTATTTACCATTCCACTTAGTATGCATTTTGTGACGCTCGCTATGAATATTAATAAATCGAAGGAGGATTTAGTTATAAGTACGCGTAAACTAAACTGAACTAGACATTATACTTGATGGGTGTGAGAAGTACCTATTTTAATGCATTTTGAACTGAATGGCACGTTTAGAAACGTAGGTATCTTTCATGCCAGTTCTACACTAATAAAATTGTTTAAAAGAGTAATACCGATTTACAATCACGTTCACTTAGAAACAGATCTAACATTTTGATGTTTGCAATTTTCAATATAGAGCTTTTCGGGGACTAAAATCCATCGAGCTCGATCTCATACCAAGCCAATATGTTTTGCCTGTATTTTCACGCAAACATGGCTCACTTGTTCAGGTGAAAGCAGAAACACTGGCTTAATTAAAGCAGGGCAACTAAAAAACTGTTTTCATTTTGCACTCGTCCATTTCGCTTCATTCTTCCAAATGAATTAGTTGCATCTCAATTTTCTAGGCAATTTTCTTTTCATAGGCAGTTTTTGATGCTAACTCATCTCGTTCGCGACTCCATCGATGAATATTCACGAGTAATTTTGTAGCGCGAATACAAGATCGCATTCAATTTGCTCCAGCGAACAGACGCGAATAAATTAATAGCACTCCATCATGTCAACTTACGACGTTCCACTTCACCCAGCTTTTTGGCAATAAATCTATTTTTGCTTACATTAATGGCAAGCGAATTAGGGAATCACAGAATGAATACATAACACCATTTGTTAATATTGTGGATTTTGTTTAACAAGTAAATTTACACAAACGATTACAGGAAGTTGTTCGCCGCATGCAACAAGGGGTAACTGCTGCAGTGCGAAGATTGTAGTCGGCCTATATAGGCCTATATAGGCCGACTACAGTCTTTGCACTGAAGGCCGACATGAATGTATTACTACGGGTTTTTTCGCGACACAGAAGGTTGTTTTAGTAAGTAAAAACACTTACTTTGATTTCGAGTGGATTGCGTCACCCGTGGTCGCGGGTGAACTCTCGGAGGATAGTTGTGATCGAATGCTATGCTCCTGGTATACACCACAGTATACACCTTAAGATAACAGCTTGATAGAGATAACCCTGTCGGAACAGACACGTCATGATTAGCTGAGTTAGAAGAAAAGTTGGAATAATTAGAATAGGTAGTTGGGACAGTGGCATGTGAGCACGCTTAATGTATCGGTTGCGGGTTCGATTCCCGGTTGAAGTCAACAATATGTGCAGATATAGTTGTTGGCAACGATGTCTGGGTGTATGTATATTTAAATATCAATTAATTAAATTCCATACTACAAGCTTAGAGCTTAGTTTGGGTCTTATTAAGCGTGTGTGAATTTGTACGGGTGTATTAATTGTTTATAATTAGTTTCTATAATTAGGATCTTAATTATCTTAGGATATTTCAGATCCCAGCTTTAAACCGGTTCACAATGAGGTTTACGTTCCAATACATAGTAACGTTTACAACTTTAACATTGTGGGGGCAAACGGTTAAAGCCCTGGGCAGTACTGTAATAAAATTTCAATTGCATGGTCAACATTTGCAGTAGAGAGATTCACAAATGTTATTTCAATAGTTCATTCCGTTGAGATGGAGTTGGACTGGAATGTTACAGGTAGCGATGGTCCCTACTCTAGTTCAGTTCAGTTGGAAACTTCAATCCGGAATGTAAACGTAGGTACTTAACTTACTATGTACCTTTAGGTGAATTCTCGTATGTTTCCGTTTATAAATACTTATGTATACATTGTATGGATATAAAAGTTTACGTACTGTTAGATATAAAAGTATACTTGGTACTGATTACTGTCAGATGAAGATATATACTATGTACCACCGAATAAAGAAGGACGCTAGGAACTGCGAGCTTCTTCTTCTTCATCGAGTGGACGGTCAACCTGACCAATGCTGGTGTTATTGAGCCGCCAAAGGCCACTGTGAGCTAATACAGAGAGTAGAAAAATTCAATGATACTTTAGAAACCAGAGGTAGGTCAGATATTTTAATATAATAATATTTTTTTGGTTAATATTTTTTTCGGATGATATTTAAAAAGAAAATGTATAACACACACACACACACATTTATGTTAATATTAAGAGTGGATTTTTTATTTATATGTATCATTCATTTCAATTTATTATTGTTGTTTGTATAATTAATAATTGATAATTTGTAATTAATAATTCTATCATAATTTCTACTATAAATTTTTATTTTTATTTAGCGAGTGATGTTAATCGCTTTTGTTTATTCTACCAGAGCGGGGGGCGTCTGAAAACCAGCGCTGTACCGAGACTTCGGCCTCGGTACAGCATCAGCTGAGACGTCTCCTAGTGCCTATTGCTGTATTATCCCTAGTTGTAATTTGTATTTTATATTTCTCTTGTAATTGTGGCAATAAATGATTATTTTATTTTATTTATTTTAACCATAACAATATGGCAAATGTATAACTAATACCTTGTCTCCGTTTTGTTACTTCGCGCGATAAATCAAACATCTTGTACTCCAAATCTTATTTGACCGATTTTTATAAAGATTTATCGACAAGCGGCAAGAACAAATGCCTCGGCTTCGGGCGATTTCTCACGTAAAGCCCGGGGGCCGGCTAAGTAATGAATGAGGTCTCATAATTTTATAAGTTGAACTTGTCCGAGAAGACCCCGGCTACTCCGGCTAGTAATCTCTTCGGTCTTCCTGTAGCCACTTGAGTTATTGTAATCTTTTATAAAAGGTTGAAAAAAGGTTGATACGTTTTGTTTACGCTTACGTAGAATTTATTTACTAAAAAATATAGAATACTAAGACTTCTCAATTGTAGTACCTAATAGCGGTTAATACTGCGGATAGTCTTGTATTGGACGTTAAATTGTCGGTCCCGGTTCTTTCAACGTTAGAACATGATAAGGATCGAGGGCCTCCAATGCGTTCTAAAAACTCTGATATCAGGTTTGGCCACAAATATGTTTAATATTCACAAATACACTTAAATGTCACTTTTAAACAAATTAAGTATACTTAAATACATAATAATATCTCAAACAACAAAACCGAAATAAACCCAGAATACCGATTGTCATTACAAAAGGTAACCGCATTATTTTATGTTCGACTTTTCGCTCACGTGAGCAGACCAATCCATTTTCTGGTCAAATTGGTTCAATAATTATTATTTCGTTACATGTGTGTGAGTGACGTTTCAATTTACGAACTTTCATCAGATGTGAAAGATTTCGTGTACAACAAATAAATAAATGTGTTTTTCTTGTATTTTACTACTACTACTTACTAGTTTTTATGTATTGGTGCTGGCATTGTATTGCTGTTTTGTAGTGCTGGCTGGTTTCAACAAGTGCTGGTAGACCAGCGCTGGGTACTTGCTTTCTTTAAGTGTGCGGTGATGAGTCTTTTAATACTACTATACTAATAGTATACTAGCAGCGCCCCGCGGTTTTACCCGCGTTGTGCCCGTTCCCGTGGGAATATCGGGAATTTTTATATATAAAAACCTTCCTCTTGAATCACTCTACCTATTACAAAAAACCGCATCAAAATCCGTTGCGTAATTTTAAAGATTTAAGCATACAGACAAACAGACAAAAATAGCGACTTTGTTTTATACTATGTAGTGATACTATACCTGAATTTAAGCTGTAGAGTTTGATTTTTTGTTTGTTTTAACGATTATCTCAGAAACCATCAATCCGATTTGAATAATTCTTTTATTAATAGATATCTACGTTCAAAAGGACAAAAATAGCCTATTACTTAGAATATTATTCATTCTTCTTCATAGATGGGTACAGCGCGGGTAAAACCGCGGGGCTTTCCTATTAATATAATAAAGCATGGAGTATACATCAGTTAAGCTTTAAGTGCACACTGATATAAATTAATTCATTTCATAAACAAGAAAACATCCCAAAGAGCTTACAAGCTTTCGAACTTTCCAATCTGTGCGCTAACTTGTTCAAAGTTTACAGCGTAAACTTACCTTAGTATTAACATATAGCGTTAAATTAAATTCACAGTTGCATATGACGGAGGGTATTAATTGTAACTGTATTTATAAATATACTAGCAGCGCCCCGCGGTTTTACCCACGTTGTGCCAGTTCCCGTGGGATTTTTTTTACATATTAAGCGTCCTCTTGAATCACTCTATCTATTAAAAAACATCAAAATCAGTTGCGTAGATTTAAAGATCTAAGCATATATAGGGACAGACAGTGGAAAGCGACTTTGTTTTATACTATGTAGTGATAGTGATATTACCACTTTTATCTTCTTGGGTTGGGAAATATTTCTACAAATCTTTGTCTTGTGACTTGATGAACATATGAAGATTTCATTACAAGTATATTTCATAGTCAATAGAGGTGCCTTGAGGTTATACGAATATCTAAAATAAATGTGTCGTATTTATATAGACATAGCAATACTTAAAGAAAAAAACGTACTTACATAAATGAAGTTTTAATATTTATATATATTAACTAAGTGAATATAAAAGTTACACTACCAGATTCTAGGCTTGCTCAACCTTTCATGGGTCGACTGTACATAATTATGTTCTCGTATTTCCTTAACGAGTATACATATGTACAGTATATAACACAAGCGTTAACTACGGCCCTCATCTAACTTCTAGTGCGTATTAAGTTAGGTGTCACTAGTGACATACAAGGGGTATTCACCGTCATTAGCGGGAAGGCACGTTATGCGAGGCGCGGCATTTATTACGGGAATCTCGACCTACTGCATAAAGAATACCCGCCAACAATGGGCCCAAGTACTTTGACGAAGCCGGTCTCATTTGGGTCTAACTAGTGAAACACTTTACTACTTAACTGTACCGTTTTAATGACTATTAGTTTTTGTGTTTGTATTGAAATTGTTTGAGCTTTGTTGTGTAATTTATACTGTTTCTCCTTATGTAGATGTGAACGGATCTATCCTGTGCAAAGAAATAAGATTGAAGAGTTTGTTTTTATTCTGACTGGTTCGTTTATTTGAGTTCAGAAACTTACAATACTTTACTGCTCCTATAGATAAAAGACAAAAGGCAATCGCTTAACGTTTTATTTGTACTACTATAAAATTATATGAAAATGTGCCATAAGTGACCATTAGACAAGCTTCAAGACATCCAAATAGAATGCATAGACAAGACGACTTTTCTAGACGGATGTGACATCATTACGTGATCATTACAAACATCCGACGGCTAAAGTTCACAAGAAGTACCTGCCTGAGGTTTGTTATTCCAACCACAAAGAAGTTTTAATGCATTATTTAAGAGCCTTAGTGTAGGGACCTAAAAGAAAATCTTTTATATTTTACTGCTTCGAGTAAAAACGTCTTCATTTCATCTTTGTTTGTTTAGGACTGCGAGTATATTGTTATTATAATATGAAAATATACAAGTGACATTTTGGGGAACTTTTTACGTGCTTCGAAGGGAAACGGAGGTTATAAAATGTAAGTGAAAAGGGTGGAAGGACCTATTGAAACATGCTATATTTCCAAGAAACTTATATACGTAAGGGTGCGCTGAACGTACCTTGAACACCATAATATAAGGCTTTACAGAAAAGCTCTACGTGAAGGCAAGGCAAGGCGTAATGTTCATTCAGGCGAGAACAAATACCAAACACTTTGTATTCACCGTTCATATTTTAAAGCACACACAATAGCTACAACATATTATTCGTATCTGTATGAATACAAAATATTACAAATCCCGTGTCTGTATATCCGGTACAAAATATCACGAATTTGTACATGAATATAAAGTGAAAATGACATTATTTCGAGACAAATGTACTCCGGATGCAGCGCCGACAAATGTGGGCGAGACCGCCGCGACACCTGTCAGCGGTCTTCGGAACTACCAATAATTTATACTCAAACGGAAATAAGGAAGCATGTATTTATTGAACCTTAAAATAACTTCGAAATTACATCGAAACTCCAAAATATACCTAGGAGTACTTGTATTTAAATTAGATTGAGTGAGTTGTTGAACTCCGTGGTGGTTAGTGAATGAAAGAACGAGTGAACAAGTAATTTCACATGTAGGTACGTATTCAATTGAACTTATCCAATCCCAGTTGGTCAACTCATTCAATCTAAAGATTGCCTGTACTCAAACACAATGTTCACATGTAATATACCGAAGGAGTTAATTTATTTTGTACTTATTCTTATTTGTTATCATATGTATATCTATAGTACCTAAGATATTAGTACCTTTTGTTTTTCATTTATATAACTAAATTGTGCGTGAATCAAACGATAATGGCCTCAGTATGGCCAAACTGAATATCGCACCCAGTCATCAATGTAAATCAGTCTTTCATCCGCAATATTTTACTTTTATCTACCATTTACATAAGAACCTATAAATATTTAACGATAATGACTACACGAAATTGCTTTCAGAACCTAAATTCATTTGAATTTAGGTAATGCAGCACTCAATAATCAATTCTGTTCTTAACTGAAATGTACTTTAGGTTTAGATTATAATGGCTGAGATTTATAGCTATCGGCCAATCCCATAGCGGTCTATTGTAGTTAACTGAAGAACTATCTCGATCATTTCGCATTGGGATCCGTTTTACAGTGGGAAACTGAAATCGGCTCTGTGGTGATTAATGATTGTGTTAACTGTTCCCACGGCGCGGAGAGCTAGGTTTCATTGTAGGTTGCATTACATTTAATTGCGGCGGTGCCTGAGGGAATATTTTTTTGATTGAACAACAATAATAAACGCACAAAATATTTTCATAGAAAACCAAACAAGTACGGTACAAAAGTTTAATCTCTCAAATGTCTTACCGAAATCTTTACCTCCAAAATGCGTTTGTTATTTCAATAGATGATCATCAAAGTCTTATAATCTTCAAGATTTTAATATTGGCTTCCAATAATCCATGACAGTTGAGGGAGACGGGTAGCTAATTTATTTGTCGACTTCGGCCCTTTGACGAATTTATTCCTCAGCTTTGAAAGAAACTTCGGGAATTGCTCATTCTATAGGAACGGCACGGCTTTATACCAACTTGTGTTTATTCTACTGCTATCTTTATTAAGCCGAAGTGCTATTGATTTTTTGTTGATAAGATTATATCTATCTAATTTAATTCATTGTACATACTAATAATTTAAACAAAGGTTTTCTCCCAGAGTACTCAAAGTACTCTTCCAGTTAAAAAGCTTTTAGATATATAATGACCAGTTAAATATAAAAGAGCTCCAATAACAGGGTTGTCAAAAAAAGAGGAAAATAATGACAATTAACTCAAGAGGAAATTTTATATTGTACTTACCGGAATTGGAGATAAACAAATCACCAAATTAACAGTTCAATGGACGCACAATAATGTCACAGGTATAACTTTGTACGCCATGTAATTGGATTTTAATCTCATTAAGGAGCGATAATAGAAACTCGAGAGGATCATTTTACGAGCACGTTTTCGAGTTTGAAAGACTTGTGCTGGTATTAATTCAAGCACCTGAATTATAGAGATAATTAAACGAGCGGGAGAGATAAGGCGACGTTATTACTTTGACACCTTGTGACGTCATGTAGTTATGAATCTATACTAATATTATAAAGCTGAAGAGTTTGTTTTGTTTGTTTGTTTGTTTGTTTGTTTGTTTGTTTGTTTGTTTAAACGCGCTAATCTCAGAAACTACTGAACCGATTTGAATAATTCTTTTTGTAATAGATAGCCACATTCAACGGGAAGGTTATAGGCTATTTTTCATCCCGAAATTCCTACGGGAACGGGTACAACGCGGGTAAAACCGCGGGGCGCTGCTAGTTAGGGATACGTGTGTCAAATATATATGGAAATATTTCATTTGTCACAACTAGGAAATAGTTATATTCTTTTTGAAATAAGAAAATAGGATGCATCCGAAGTGTGCGAAGAGATGGAATTTTCCCGTGTTGACGCGCGCCGTCTGTTTGCCGAGTAAAAGAAAAGTCGGGACCGCAAACGAATTTTATTTTCTATTTTCCACCTTGAATCGTGCATGTTTTAGCTGGTAAGAATTTAAACGCTCTTTAACATTTTAAAGATAGAAATTTGAGAGTAACATCCGTTTAAGTGTTCGAATTTGGAAGACGATAGTTTCAACTATATTTGGAATTTAGACGCATACTTATAGTCCATCGAAATGTTACATTTTTTAGGCCTAACCTTGCGTTTTTTAGAGGACGCAATTTTATTTTTTTGATGTGTAGGGGGGGTCAGTGTAAAGCTAAAAAAAAGTTTGTGGGGTCGCCACCCTTGTCCCACGGCCGCAATCTTGAAAATAGGGGTTGAAATGGTTTTTACGATATATCTCTTAAACTATTAATTTTATTTAAAAAAAAATTTAACACTTTTGTTGCAAATTAAATTCTCTACAACTTTGGTCCACCAACTTTTTGTCGTAGAACTATAAATAAAAAGTTATAAGCGAAAATGTTCAGAAATTCGAGAAAAAAAATTATATTTTTCGATGTAACTTTTTTTTTAAGCATTTTACGAAAAAATGATATCAGACTATTTTTGTAGATCGTTTTTTGAGGAACAACTTTTATAAACAACATTTTTTCATTAAGTCAATAGCTAAGATTTTACAGCGCTCCGAAGTGAGTACTATTTTTCAGTACTCTTAACTATACCTACATATATTATACGTGTGTACTAATAATGTGTCATCAGTTATTGTTTTTTGTTATTTATTTTGTTGTTTAAATTGTTTTAATTATAAATTTTGCAATATTATTAATAATTAATTATAATATACTCTTTTCCCCACCACCCACGAGGAAGAGTCTGGAGGCGCGTTTATTTTACGTGGTATCCCCAATAGGCATAATCCACGGTGATTTTTATATTAGAACTACTCCGTCCTCAGTCTTTTCGATGGACCAGGCTGCGGCTCAGCATCTGATCGGCTTTCTGAATTAAATATCAGTGGGAGAACTGGAGAAGGAAGAGGTGTTAATGTCGGCGGTTCATCATCAAAGTCATTTTCATTTATTAATTCTGAGACTTCCATTACGTTGCTGCAAGTCTCTCCAGAACAATGGAAGAACACTGCAGAACATTTCAGCCCTGCTTTTTGACATCCACACATCGCTCCACAGTTTCCTTTGCATTTGCAAAAGATCAATTTTAGAAGCTCAGGGGGTGCTGGAGGTTTAGAGTTCTGCACTGGCATTAATAATTTTCCACATTTTTTCCAGCCCCAGTCTTCAGGATCATTATAATTACCAAGCCACGACTGGACCTGATGGTAAACTCGGAAAGTATGGATCCAGGAATGGATCTATTACTTTCGACTCCAATTAAAAGTCAAGCATTTATATTACTAGTCTGAGTTAATAGTTTTTTTATATACACAGCTCGCTTTCATACTTTCCGAGTGTACCATCAGGTCCAGTCGTGGCTTGGTAATTATAATGATCCTGAAGACTGGGGCTGGAAAAAATGTGGAAAATTATTAATGCCAGTGCAGAACTCTAAACCTCCAGCACCCCCTGAGCTTCTAAAATTGATCTTTTGCAAATGCAAAGGAAACTGTGGAGCGATGTGTGGATGTCAAAAAGCAGGGCTGAAATGTTCTGCAGTGTTCTTCCATTGTTCTGGAGAGACTTGCAGCAACGTAATGGAAGTCTCAGAATTAATAAATGAAAATGACTTTGATGATGAACCGCCGACATTAACACCTCTTCCTTCTCCAGTTCTCCCACTGATATTTAATTCAGAAAGCCGATCAGATGCTGAGCCGCAGCCTGGTCCATCGAAAAGACTGAGGACGGAGTAGTTCTAATATAAAAATCACCGTGGATTATGCCTATTGGGGATACCACGTAAAATAAACGCGCCTCCAGACTCTTCCTCGTGGGTGGTGGGGAAAAGAGTATATTATAATTAATTATTAATAATATTGCAAAATTTATAATTAAAACAATTTAAACAACAAAATAAATAACAAAAAACAATAACTGATGACACATTATTAGTACACACGTATAATATATGTAGGTATAGTTAAGAGTACTGAAAAATAGTACTCACTTCGGAGCGCTGTAAAATCTTAGCTATTGACTTAATGAAAAAATGTTGTTTATAAAAGTTGTTCCTCAAAAAACGATCTACAAAAATAGTCTGATATCATTTTTTCGTAAAATGCTTAAAAAAAAAGTTACATCGAAAAATATAATTTTTTTTCTCGAATTTCTGAACATTTTCGCTTATAACTTTTTATTTATAGTTCTACGACAAAAAGTTGGTGGACCAAAGTTGTAGAGAATTTAATTTGCAACAAAAGTGTTAAATTTTTTTTAAAATAAAATTAATAGTTTAAGAGATATATCGTAAAAACCAATTCAACCCCTATTTTCAAGATTGCGGCCGTGGGACAAGGGTGGCGACCCCACAAACTTTTTTTTAGCTTTACACTGACCCCCCCTACACATCAAAAAAATAAAATTGCGTCCTCTAAAAAACGCAACCCCAAATGTAACTTTTCGATGGACTATTAATACGGATTCAAGCGAAAACATGTTTCCTACTTTTCAAACATGGCTCGCGTTTGAGATCACCAACCAACATTAGGCAAGCGTGGTGATTACGCCTAATCCGCCTCACTGTACTGATATTTTCAGGGAGATGAGAGGTCTTTGCCCAGCAATAGGACATTACAGGCTAATACTTACTTAATTTAACTTAAGACTCAAATACATCTCTATTCTTAACACGGCGGATTACTTCACTAAAGTCAATCTAGTTGAAGTTGATGTTACTTCAAAGTTGATCTAGTTATGAGTTTTTCGTGTAGACTTGTAGAGCTCCGCTGTGACAATGTGTACATAGTAGATAGCAGATGCGACCTTCGCGAGCACCCTGTTTACATAGCGAAATGGTTGAATTTCAACGGTAAATACGAGAGACTCCTCCCTCACTCTCCCTCACACAAACCATTTTCTAAGTCATACGTCTACGCTGACTAACATTGCGGATAACGTAATAAAATAAAGGCCAAGTTTTGTACTGCAGAATTGTGATCGGTTTAACGTCGAAACCTTAAATGAAAATGCTTATTTTGAGGTACCGCTACTGAGTAGAATATAATTGATTATATTGTAAACAAGCTGTGGCCGTGACTTCGTCCGCGTAGAATTAAGATTTTTTTTAATAAAAGTGGCTTAAGTAGTTATTACTTCAACTAGCTGCCAGTAAAATTCCCATCAAAATGGATTCAGCCATTTCAGATATTAGACGGAACAAACAGACATACAAAAATTGAAAAAAAAAATAATAGTTATATGTGCCGTATACGGCATATATAAATGTGCCGTATTTATATGCATGTAGTAAAAAGCGGCTATTTTAGTATTTCAAACAGACACTCCCAATAATATGTGAAATAGATAAATAGGCCCCGCAGTGGGAAATAACAGTTTACTTAATGAATTTCCTTCTATTTAAATCTTGGATAAACTTTTATTGTTAGAAGTGGACCTGAACTTGAGCCTTAACTAAGATGAACTTGTTTTTCAAGCAAAACTGGAGTATAAGATAATAGTAGAGATCTTTGCATCATAAAGGTAGACAATAAGCAATGATAACAATAAATATGTTGAAAAGAAAATATAGTTATATTTATTAATTTAATTTAATTCTTCGACAAGTGTATTGAAGAATTTAATTAAAATACAGAATAGATAATAAATTCCGATCAGAGCTATCAACGTATTTATTCGTCTAAGAAAACAATTCCATCAGCATTAGCTAACCAGTAGTTAAACAATCAAGCAATGAGCTCAGTCGGCTTCGAACCAGGTTAATTTATTAGCCAAGTACGTAATAAGAAGTTGGTTTGCGCAGTTGATTCCGGGAGTAAGTCGGTGTTTGTGTCAATATTGGCTGCGGAGGACAAACACGCCCGCCCGCGCCCCGGCGAACACACACAGATATATAACAGCTTTCTGTACATTCAATTATGTAACTTTCATAGGTTTTCGTTGATAAACACTATGCATTTATCTATACTATATTTTTTTTGGATTGGCACAAAATGTGGACTAATGTCGTCAATTTTCCAGCCGAAGACGATTGCTCCTGAAGAGGAAAAAGGTTTAGTGATTTTATTTCATTCTTACCCTATCTCTAAACCTTTTTCCTCTTCAGAAGCAATCGTCTTCGGCTGGAAAATTGACGACATTTAACCACATTTTGTGCCAATCCATAAAAAATAGATTATACGAAATAGAGAAGCAGTAAGTGCTACGCTATTCCGTACATTTACTACTCCATAGCATTATATTTCTAGCAATCGTGGCGTAGTTTGACTAAGTGATGTTAGGTGTTTGCGATTGTTCAGCAACGTGCAGCTCGGCTCGTTGGTGGCTGATAGCTGCATTTCTATCTGAGCGCTAACGTGCTCCGGAGATTTCGTGGAATTGTCGGTCCCGGTTCTTTCAATCGTTAGACCATGTTGGCCGTCTAAAACAGACACCAGGGTTGGCCGTTAAATCTTTAACTTTTTAAATATATGATATGAAATATGTGGTAAAGATAATAATTGCCCTCCAAGTGCATAAAATACTACATTTATTTTTGAATGAGTTACAATATCTAGTAGTACCTATAAATAAAGCAATGTATACTATTTTACTATAATCTATAATTTTGTTTGTTTGTATGTTCGTTCTTATCTTGGCAATTACCAGTCCGATTCGAATAATTCTCTTTAGAATGAATAGCCACATACAACAGGAAGATTATCGGCTATTCCTCATCCCGTTTCCATAGGAACGGACATAACGCAGGTCATGCCGCGGGGCGCTGCCAGTCATATATAAATAAGAAATGGACGCAACAAAGATTATTTTTTAAATAAAATTACGTCAGCTAATCTTCACACCGACGGCACGTATAATTTAAATGAAATATACGGTTTGGAATCGCATTAAAATACATTTTTAGCAGTAATGAAGATGTCAACAAAAATACATACGGATAAAAAGCTTTTACTACCCAACTTTCAACTGATATTTTGCTCGTTTCATACGTTTTTCATTCACTCGGAAACTTTCTGACAGGTACGCCACTACTGAAATATTTTAGGAAATGTGAATATTAATACTGAACTGGGATTTGAATAAATGAAGCTCTTAATAAGTTTATTTCAAAAAATATTTCTACTCATCTGTATATATTATAATACACAATTTAATACTAGCAAAATGTTCTGACTTTCCTTAGATAGGCTATTATTTATTAGGCTGGTAAAACCGCAGGGCGGTTCTAGTTTAATTATATTTCCCAGTAAATCAGAAATTATCGACCTTACTCTACCTTATTCTAATTCTAAATTCAAAAGTAAGATTATCCCAACATTTAAACTTACCTTACTTTATAACATAACCTCTTTACAAGATAGATTGAGGTCAGTTATCATTATAAAACCATGTAAAGCACCGTCTTCAACCCAAAGTAATTACCATCCTCATAACTCTCATAAGCCAAAGAATTGACCCAAATTATAAAGTGAAGAGCGTCCACCCAGACTTATACAATATTAAGGGTAGGTATATGTTGTTCACGGTAGAGAGAGCATCAGTCGGCGTTAACGTGGCGTGACGTAGCTCGAGCTAAGTGCTCGACTAAATTGGTCGCAACGACTAAACATGCCTAGGGCTGGCGACTCGACACCAAACCGGCTATTTATAATTACTCGCCTTAATTGATAGACGGTGTGTAGGTATATCATAATGGATGGTAGGAATAATGGTGTGTGACGTTGTAATGGCTGTCAGGACATTACATTAGTCGGATTCAAAGGTGTTTTTGTCAAGTGCACTCATTCATTATTAAGTTTATACATATGGAATAAAAATTATTCGACTTGTTTCATTTGAATTTTTGGATAAAGCGACATTATTAGTAAGTAAACTGTTAGCCTGTAATGTCCGACTCTTGAGCAAAGGTCTTTCATCTTACTGAAAATTTCAGTACAGTGAGGATTAGACGTAATCACCACGCCTATCAGTTCTAATTAACAAAAACAATAACAAATATAGTAACACCTTGCGTTGTACCCGTGCACTAGCGAATTTCTAGGATGTCGCTATCGTGTACATTTTTTAAATTCCGAAAATTAGTTTCAAGTTAGCACTTTTGAACAAACAAATGAAACAACTGAACTCGTCAGTATTATTGAAATTAGTATAGATGAATCAACAATAAAATATCCATTATCGTTTTCCCATTTTATCGTTTTATCGTTTTCTCATACAGACTGGTGTATTTAAACTATTATGTGGAACCGCGGCGCGTTAGTTCTCATTTCATTTGACGTTTATTAACTTGTGGTTATTGCGGTCGACACAAATAAATTCGTATTAGCTGGATTACAGATGTATGAGTTATTTTATTGCAATATGGACATCATATTAATTTAGAGCACTTTGTTAACAAATGTAAATTCGGATTAACGTTTCGAACTTAATTTCGTATGAAGTGGTCTTTGAAGTATCTTAT
This sequence comes from Cyclophora punctaria, assembly GCA_951394245.1. Taxonomy (NCBI): domain Eukaryota; kingdom Metazoa; phylum Arthropoda; class Insecta; order Lepidoptera; family Geometridae; genus Cyclophora; species Cyclophora punctaria. The sequence continues at coordinate 8,889,611 of OX596170.1, read as the reverse complement.
AACTTATAGTTATATATCTTTGAAGTAGTTTTTGATACACATTCTGTACTAATTATAAAAAGGTTTAATTTACAATATAACTAATCTTGACTAATCTCGGGAACTACCTGTCCGAATAATTATTTTTGTATTGGGTAGCTACAGTCATAAAGGCTATTTCTATTATCGATAACGCGGAAAAAAATTTAAAAAAATGCTAGACCAAACAAATCTCTTTTAAATCTAAAAATACATTTTTGTTCAAACGAAGTCGTCGCTACATCTGTGTTGTACCAATAAAATTTGCATGCTATTACACAAATTAAGTGGGGTAGAGGGATGCCCTATCGCGACAGGTAATTACTGTTATCGCAACGTTATTTGCGACACAATATTTCGCAACAAGATACAAATCTAAACATAATTCGTTTGACGCCGACGTCATAGTCGCACTAACAAGTTAATTAAAACAGTTAAATCCAAGATAAAGTGTTCCCAAGCCAAAATTAACTCTGAGTCGTTACTTAATTTAAAAACTCTTCCCCTTTGTAGTCTAAAAAGTTTGATAATATACATTAGAACCCGAGATTCATCAATCTTAAAAGTTGTAATCGCGTCTTTGAGTCGAGGTAAAAACTTTAAGATGCTTGCCGAGACAGTAAACATTAAACGAATATTTAAGCAAAGTACCACCGCCCAGCCACTCACAACGCGGCAACTTTTAATGAGCAGTCTTACATTATAACGCACACCCCGTCTGTTACCGTAGGTGGCTATTATCTTTACCTGTAAAAATCGAAAGTGAGGAAGGACCTAATGACCTACGTATTAATGAAGTAATATTTCTTGCTCTAGTTTAAATAATCTACAAATCATCTACATTCGAGAGTATATTTTAATCAAAGCAAACTCCTCTCTTCTACAGTATAACTGTTAACCTCCAGACTGCTTTAATCTCAGGTTAAGCTTCCCTTATTAATAAAACGGTTTATGTATGTTTCATTACAGAATAGATTATAATCCGCCCGCTTTATTATGAAGGATAAAGTGTATTAATTCAGAATATTCAAATATTAGTTTAGGCAAAGGCTTAATATTTTATTTGGTTTGCTACGGCGTAGCGTCACGTAGCGCTCGTAGTCGTAGGTTAGTGATTCCGAGCGGCGCGGGAGCCGACACGTCAAAACGTTTTAATAGTGATCCCGACTTGTCATTCGCAAAATGCTTCTAAATTATTCCAACTTAACTCTCAATCTGTTTTATTATTCAAGTCGGGTACAAAACGACAACATTCGGAATGAACAAATCTATTTAATAATTATATCTAAAGGTCCAAAGACTGTGCTACCTCGGAGGGCAGATGGACCCTGACGAGGGTCCGATTGCGGATTTTAATCTTTTATTTTGATGAAATTACAACCTAAATTGTATAGAATTTCGAAATTGCGTTATTTTAATCTTTTAAAGGAAAAATTCTTTACAAAGTTATGAAAGGTTCGATGTTTGAGATATCGCGACCCTAAAATAGGGTGCTATGAAGGAAAGAGGTTTGAATTCGAAAATACTTGTTTAAATTGAAATTATAAGAAAAGAGCCAAAGAAAGAGTTTTATTCAAAACGCGCCATAACAAAAACAATAACGCAGATTATTGAAATCATACTTTTATTGGAAATCCTTCATCCCTTCATTTATCACCTTATTAATGCGGCACAATCAGTATTTTCATCATTGGGAGTTCGATTCTTTAATATCGAAGAGGAAAAGGTTGTTGACACAAAAATAAATCGAGCTTAAGAAAGGTTCGGCCATCTTTCTCTTGAGTGATTACAAAGGGACTCCAATCCGAGCGGATATCGGATATGTAAATCCGTATTTTTTGAATATCTATATTTTATTTACATAAAGCAACTTCACTTGTTAAATTGACTTTATGAATATTTTATTATAAGGAAAGAGACGATCTTAATGTAGGTAAGGTTTATACTAGATTGATTTATCTATACAAATAAAAGAAAGTTGAAGAGCTTCATTTTTTGTTTGTTATTATTATTATTATTTTTTTGTTTATTATTATTTTGTTTATTATAATTATTTTTGTAATAGATAGCCTTATTCAACGGAAAGGTTATAGACTATTTTTAAACCCAGTAATCTCATGGCAAGGGTAACACTCTCTTCTAATAAGATATAAAAGGTCTGCCACTAAGTTATTTATTGCAACATGTAACAAAACAACTTCCTTAAGATTTAGATTCTAGACTCTCTCTTATCTTTACCACAATATCCTTTTTGTCTATGGTCGTCGATAGCTAATAATCTTCTGTTGACCAATAAGGAACGCCCTACACGTCCTCAAGCAACTACTTAACCATCAATAGATAGCGATACTAATTGGATTTACGTCCGCCCTACAGGCATGATGATTGAAGCTACAATGCGTTCAAATTGAAGTGGGTTAGGTACAACGGTAACCAGTTTCAACTGATCTTCGGACAGCTACAGAAACTTGATATTGGTATCAAGACATACATTTAAACATGTTCTTTGGTTAAATAAAAATAATCTCAATGTAAACCATCGAATTCCCGTTATCGGCGGTAAACGGTTTAAGTAAATAAGAAGATGAAATGTTCAATTCGTTACGCACTCACCGGAAACATTGTAAACATTGAACGAAACACGTTCCATAATTTATATTTCGGCAAAATTATTTTCTATCGTAAAGTTGTACAATAAACACAAAGGACTTCAGTAGTCGAGCCCCGTGAACTGTTAAGTCCCGCCTTCATAATGATATTTTCAACAGAAAAACTGGAAGCTCGCCTCTAATTAAATCTTTCCTCTTCTTTTTTGTTTTTAATTTCCGTCTGACTGAGTTCGCATTTTATTAGAATTCCAATTCCAAACTCGGGGAAAACCTTTAAAAACAACCGCTTATTAAAATAATGAATTGTTTGATGGCGAATTGATTGCTTTACAGGTTTACAATGAACCGTGTTTTGTTCCTATTATACATTCAATAAGTTTTTATTTTCATTCTATTCATCCCATGGCGGCTGAAAATGGTGTTTTTATTTTTATCGAAACAAATAATTTTGTTTACCAATAACGGATATCCATTGTTCTGTAAAGATCTCTCTGACAGACAAAATACAGTTATATAAATCTTGTTATCGGGCGCAGAGCGTACCTCAAATATCATCGATAAAAACTGGGTATCATCTTGAATCCAATATCCTCGCTTCGATATCGCGAGCGCGGAGAACCCAATTATGGGGCCACTTACCCGGTGCATTCCGCAACTTGATAAATTGTAGAGTGCTCTCCCCGCACCACGCAGCACAAGCCTACTCTATCTCTATTTAACCGGCTCCAAATCAGGCCACCAGAGAATTTCACTGTCCATTCATTTTGCGACCGGAATGTAGGGTAATTTGTTCGAAATGGTACTTATAGGCGTGTTGACTCACATTTTATCTGCAATTTGTGGACCTATAAAAATGTCAGAGCCGCTTCTTGGGTATTTACTCGCAGAAACGTAGCGGATGCTATTTAGATTTAGTTGTAAAGAGAAAAGAAATGATAATAACACCAGGCTTTATTTATCATATCTGGTTATTAATACTGTAAAGTAAACGTAAAATTTGTAAGAAAAATATTTCTTAAAAGCGAAATTGGGTACAACAGACAAAGAAACAGAAAAGCTTTGAAATAAATTACATTTCTTAGAACTAAATAAGATTCTTTGCCTTTGAAATGTAAAACGCCTGGAATTCCTTCAGATACATCTGAATTTAATTTAATAAAACATTAAATGTAAAACCAAATATTCTATTGATATCTAGCTTTTGATCTTTCATTTAGCATTGAAAAGGTTAAAAGAAAATATTTGGATATTCTGTAAAAAATATAATATGTTTCCCTTTATTGATACCTTGGTGGCGACAATAATTATGATAGTGCGTTACGGTGCGTGACTATCTACTAGATTACTATATTCCCAACCGTTATTGAACTACACGCTCCAGAAATGTAAAAATTAAGGACCTCGGGCAGGTAACTATGGAGCCTGCCCCAATGCTCAACAGTGACATGACCTATGTCATTTGAAAGGTCTTGAAGAGTTGTACAAGTTACTCCTAGACAGTTATATCGAATTCGACGGCCAACTCGGTGTTTTCGACCACCGAAGAATTACCACTGGAGGTGCTGTGGAGCCTGGACGGAATGCTCAACAGTGACATGACTTACGCATTTGAAAGCTCTTACAAGTCACTTTTTGATAGTTATGTCGAAATCGACGCCAAACTCGGTGTTTTCGACCACCGAAGAAAAAACACTAGGTGTATGTGCACTAATGTGCAGTTGACACTGATCGTATTGCTCAACAGTGACATGACTAATGTCATTTGAAAGCTCTTACAAGTCACTCCTTGACAGTTATATCGAAATCGACGGCCAACTCGGTGTTTTCGACCACCGAAGTATCGACACTGATCGTATTGCTCAACAGTGACATGACACATATCATTTGAAAGCTCATAAAGAGTTTTATAAGTCACTCTTTGATAGTTACATCGAAATCGCCGTCCAACTTAGTGTTTTCGACCACCGAAGAATGGAGTTGGGCTATGCTATACCGAAGTATCGGCGCTGATCCTAATGCTCAAAAGTGACATGACCTATGTCATTTGAAAGCTCTTGAAGAGTTGTACAAGTCACTCTTTGACACTTATATCGAAATCGACCGCCAACGCGGTGTTTTCGACCATCGAAGAATCGACACTGGGTGTATGTGCAGTTGACCCTGATGGTATTGCTCAACAGTGACATAACTTATGTCATTCGAAAGCCCTTGAAGAGTTGTCCAAGTCACTCCTTGACATGTATATCGAAATCGACGGCTAACTCGGTGTTTTTGACCGAAAATAAAAAAATATATAATATAATCTAACGTTCATTGTTCTTTTTTATTCGTCGTCATCGTCCCTTGCACCATGGCACCCCTGCGTGACACCGAGATTCCACACTCGACAAAAAGAACAGAATATAATATTCATCGAACAACCCAATAATCTGATACAAAATGTATTCTCTCCGAGTGAGCGGCTCAGCGGGCCGGCTTCTTGTAATCGCACCAATTTACATAATTCTTCAGACTTGTATCTCCGCGGGATTATGACGTTTCCCTCATTTCTCCTACACCTCATAGAGTCCGTTAAGATAAGTGCGAATAAGTGCCTCTCACAATATACGCGTATACAAAGTAAGGACCGGGGTAAAAGGTTTCTTTGTATTTCAAGATAATGTGGATATAAGAATTTTGTAGCTTTCGTAGCGTTGTTTCAGGGTCGCTTTTTGTTTTTATGAGTTGGATTGTTTAAGATTTTTTCTTCTCTTTGTTTATAAATCCAAATCACAAATCCTACAAAATAATTAAATATGAAAGATACCAGAAACCAATTTGAAAGCAACAAACAACTTTAAGCACCCAAAGCATGTTTCTTACTAAAAATTCAATTTCGCTGCGCAATATCACCGTTACATTTCTCGAGGAAACATGTTACAAGATGGATGTGGACCCGGAATTAAAATTTAGTTCCTAGCGCCAACATAAAGTAAATGAAACCGATGTTCGTGTTAAATTTTAATCAGTTAAGTAATGAGGCGTGGGAAGTCTCTCTGGAACGTCAATAAACACTTAATCACCATTATGAGGATCGAGTTAGAGCCGATAGTAGGGGCCGCGGCCGATAGCTCTGAATAATGGATGAGCCGCCGCGGTGCGCGTGTGACCTCCACCCCGCGTGCCGCCAGGTGTCCTCACAAATACGCACACCGATTTATTATCACTCTCCCGATTTAATACTAATCTTAAGAATACCGTACACGGAGAAGCCATTCGTCGGTTTATCCAAGTTTATAATAAGGATGCCTATGTCTATAGACGGAAGATGGTTTTACGCGCTATGAAAACTCTAATAAAAGCAAGTTCGAATACGTTAGTGGCCAACCCTGGGGTTAGAGTTTTTAGACCACCTAAAGGCCTTTGACAGGGTCTAACGATGGAAACAACCTGGACCGACAATTTAACGTGCCCTCCGAAATACGATAGCAGCGCTCACATAGAAATGCTACTATCGACCACCTATCTAAGTAGGGAAGTATAAGTGTTTACTATGAACGTATTCGTACACTTACGCCTATACTCAGAGACGTCAAATGCTTGTATGTGATGTATGAAAAAATAGGTTAAATAGTTAAAAAGTGCGTTAACGTCTCTAAGTGCGGCAGGTATACATGAGATATCGTCTCAGTTCAGTTTGGTTCACTCACTTTGACTATATACATATAAACAGTTTACCTAAAGGTCAGATTATACACACGCGACACGGCTTTGCATCAAGTCAGATAGAACTGAAGGCACAACTGTCCTGATACAGCAAATACAGCAGATTTCATTCTCAGCATTATAAGCACATTTTGTTCCAGCTTCAAAATATATGCGTTTGGCGTGTTCCCAGTTCCGATGAGTGTTCAAGTGTTACCAGTTCGAGCCAAATGCGTTAGCTATAACTCAGACGGAGGTGATGGATTAGATATTTTTTCGCATTACGAGTAATAATGATGTATGTAAGGAAACTATTGGTTACACATTTCTTTTACCAATATTATTTTAGACATAAAAAATTAGACTCAAATTTAAAAAAAGCGTAATGTATCCCAGGCGATTATTTCCTACCTAATTGTTTGCATTGTAAACATTATGAAAAAAAATTCATTCAAGGCATTTATGATCTGATAAAACGCGTGGTTACACTATAATATGCGTCATGGCATGGGCGATTGTTTTTGTAACTTACTAAGCTACGCACACAGGCTACGCCGGGTTGTCGTAGCATGGGTCGCCCGCTCGTAGTACATGTAGCTACGGCGTAGTATTTTCGTTTTGAAGTCGAGAGAGCGTGCAGTGCGCTGACGCGGCAATCCCGATCCCTAGCTCTGTCCCATTTTAACTTATTTACACCGAACCCGAATAAATATAAGAATAAGTTACCTTGCAAAAAAATCTTTCTATTTTCCTCTCATTTTACATACACTTTATCACTTTTGACCTTTAGAAATAACTAAGATTATTCCGTTTTTTCGCGCGACTTTGAGAAGATTTCAAAGAAAAACAAATTAAAAAAAGAAAAGTCAACTTAAATTGATCCTTCGGCGGTCCTTCTTCTTTAATATTAATAGGTAAAAGCTAAGAGACTATCAATTTCACTTGAGGGGTGATTCTTGGAACGTCTTTTACGGTGATATTTATTTATAAACATACATTATTATATTATATGAAAGGCCTTATAATTTAATGACGTTGTTATTGACATCGAAGGGTATTGTAACTTCGTGACATTCAAAGTAAATCCTTTTTGGTAAGCCTTCCTTTGTTTACGCTATGTACTCGTACAAGCAACGATATATAGTTAAATCTTTTCCTTTGGTTCATATCTACGAGACGGGACTAAATACATTTTCTTGTACCAGTATATAGTTGGTAAATAATATTGCTGCTTTATAAACCCTTATCTTCATTAATATTATAAAGAGGAAAACTTTGTTTGTTTGTAATGAATAGGCTCAAAAACTACTGGACCGTTTTTAAAAATTCTTTCACCATTCGAAAGCTACATTATCCACGAGTAACATAGGCTATTTTTCATCCCAAAATTCTCATAGGAATGGACACAACGCGGGTAAAACCGCAGGGCGCTGCTAGTTAAAAATAAAAAAGAAGTCTGACCGAAGTATGAGCACGGTACGACATTATATTAAAACTATAAAGCGCTACGCCGTCAAGAGAGAGAAGCTTACAGGTGTATTTATTTAAGATACCTACTTATTACTTTAGAAGTTCGGCGAGAGCGCCGTCGACGCCTGTGCCATTATTTTTATGGGCTTTTCATGTACTTCTCTTTTAATAAGGGTCGTATTTCACCATTCACGAACATTAAGATCTATGGGTATTAATCTTCAGGAAATATATTTGTTTTGTCTCTTTTTGTGCGCTCACGGAAACGGGTAATGACCTTAAAAGATTACGCTCTTGTTGTTCCGGTTGTTTTCCTTAGGGTTTCAACGGTTTCTCTGGATATATTGTTATTTTTGTAGTTGGTTTCGTAATGTTAGTATAGGACTTAGTAAAATATAGGGTTTTATTAAGGTCGATTCACATACATAATAAATAACTTAGGGTACCTACTTTCTTAGAAAACCCTAAACAAACATTATGATAGTACTAAAAATAAGTTTCATTATTGATTACCCAATATTAAATAGAAACGAATGACCTTGTAAGTTTATACAAGTTATAAACAAAGTTATGTAAATAAGAAATAGATGGTTTGTTTTCAAGATTGAGTCCCGGTTCTAATATAATTAACTCAATAATACTCTTGAGAATCATACTCGTGTTCCATACAAAATATGTAGCATTATTTGTAGAAGTTTCAAACATATTAAACAAATATTTTGGTCCTTTTATCAATACATTTTCTTCCAGAACAAAAATGTACATTTAATTCTGTTTCCTATGAACGTGTTTGTCCAAGGGTAATCGTAGCTCTAGGATTAGAGCTAGATGCACTTTATATACATACATCCAAATGAATGAATGAAGCTTCATTCGAGAAACAAGTTCGATTGGAAAGAGTTTGTTTCATATTGAATGCTGTGAGTGAACGTGTGAACGCGCCATCATCCTGCTAGTATATGCACGAATCGATCTTGACCCTTACTTATTGATACAAAACGTTACTTCGATCGTTTGGTACCATGATCTTAAAGTCACATTACTTAAAATAGGTTTGTTACTCCTGTTCATATTATAAAGCTTAACTGACTGTTGCGCTTTTGCATCTAACCACTGAATCGGTTTTCATGAATTTCGGTATAGATATTGATTACATTTTGATCACTGATATAAGAAAAATGTTATCCCAACATTATCTCGGGACGGGTATACTGCTGACGGAACCGCTAGTTATTTATCAGCTAGTAGGTTGTATTGTGTTTATAACTATATCAAGGAGGTCCAAAACTTGAGGATTTTCCAGTATTACCAACCATAACTTCCATACTAATGCCTGAGGGACGTGAAAGTTAAAGCCAAAACACTTTCTTAGTAAAACAATGTTATGTGTGGTTTCAAACTTAAGTGCCAGAATATATGGGGCATGCATTACGTATGATACTTAGCATTTTATAGTTATGATAATGTATTACTCGTTTGTTTAAGTTTAAGGAGATAGTCAAGAGAAAGGTTTTACTGCCTCACTCAAAAGCGTCCATTAAATTGACACTTAGCTAATTGATGTAATTTTTCATGAAACCTCTATAAGACACTATCACTACATAGTATAAAACAAAGTCGCTATTTTTGTCTGTTTGTTTGTCTGTTTGTCTGTATGCTTAAATCTTTAAAATTATGCGACGGATTTTGATGCGGTTTTTTGTAATAGGTAGAGTGATTTAAGAGGAAGGTTTTTATGTAAAAAAATTCCCGAAATTCCCACGGGAACGGCACAACGCGGGTAAAACCGCGGGGCGCTGCTAGTGCTACTATAAAACAGCCTTGATGTCTCTGAGTACGGGCATGTTTCGATTTGTCTATGAATCTGGGTGAACATTTTCAGTAGTTGTAATGTGAGCACGTCAAACTTCTACAAAAGTAACAAACGAAAAGAAACAAGCTGACTATTTCTCTCCGTTGGCTAACGAGGAACACTTCATACTTCTTCTACTCATCCATAATGTTTGATCCATCCATATATAAGTTTATTCCGGGGCGGAAATAAGTTATACTTTGTTTTAAATTATTGAATTACTGTAAATAAATACACAAATGACGTTTATAATTACTTTATTTATAAAACCTTAGGTTAAAGGTACATTATCATTACATCGCTATCTTCATACCTACAAGAAAATTCTTACTTTGTTCTATTACAATATTAAATATATTTTTGACACTTTTAAAGTTCCAATGTTCATTTGCTCGCAGCTAAGTGGTACCTATTTTTGTTGACTTCCATATAAATTCCAGAAAATTTTATCTCTTTTAAGAAAGGTTGGTTAAAAAGAGATAGCATGATAAAAGAAGTCGCATCTTCATTAACAAAGTTATTTTGTGCAAATACATTGAGTACAATGTGTACATAATTATTTAACAAAAGTTTGACTTATCCTAAATGATATGGTCGGTGATTATTTACGAGTATTTAATGCACTATATTCTACAATATGTTCTAATTGATTTTAATTCGAAATATTAAAACGTATGATAAACTACTTAATTCCAAACACAAATAACTAGTCAGTGTTACGATTTTGTTCTATCGGAATTTTTTAAAGGTATTTAGAATACGAATTGACTAAGTTACAATTATTAATACTTAGCTACTTTTGATATGGAATGAAGCATTGATTAACTTGATGCCTATAAGTATGGCACTAAAGTATAAGTTTGCGTGACAATAATGATATGGGGCAATGGTTGTAAGGTGGCTGTTGCGAGTAAGTGAAGTCCTTACCAGTATCGTTTAATTGAATAAGCAGTGATGTTGTTTTTCGACTGAGTGAGTCATCGTTCGCCAATTCACTCACTCACACCGCGACCTTACACTATAAAACACCAATCAGCTAAGTGCACTGTGCCATCACAATTAATGGTGTGATTGTGATCCACTATTTCTAATTGTATTAGATTTCAGTCAACTATACAATTCCTAACACAATTGTAAAACCAAGCGTTTTACAATCAACCTAATATACGGAATGGATTGAATTTCCGATTTGGCTGTTGTGGCCTTCTTGTTCTAGGCGGTCGGTGTAATGGTTCGTTGGCTGCTGAAAGCAACGGTGATTGGAAATCTTCAGTATCTGTAGCGTTTTTATCAACTTCCTCGTGAATTTCAGTACTGTTGAAATCGATTTTATCTGTTGTCATAGCTATAATTTCGTCATTGAATTTGTTATCTGCTTCATCGGTAACATTTAGGGGAAATGTTGTATTGATGTTTGAAATGTCCTTTGAATCTTCAGGGACAATTTGAGCTGTAATATTAGGGTTAGTTTGTACTACAGTTGTTGTTTGCAGCTGTGGTGTAGTTGTAGCAATAATGTGTTCGCTTGTTAGTCGAGTAGTTGCTTCAGTAGTTGTGTCTGTTAAAGGAATAGTTGTATTTTCTACATTCATATTAGTGCTTGCAAAATTATTAGTGTCTTGAGTTTTACCAATTATCGTTTCTGTTGTATGGTTATCTTCGAATGAGGTGACTGGAATGTGTGTCGTTGTGAAAGTAGTGTTTATTTCATCGTCACGGAAAATTGGCACTTTGGTAGCAACTTCAATAACGGTCGCATTTAAAGAAGGGTCGTCATCGGCTATAATCGTAATTTTAATAATATCATGGTCCATATCAACATCGTCATTATTTTCACTTGTTGATTTGATTGGATGACTTGTGTTAGTTATGGTATCCATTTTAGCTACATCACCAGAATAATTGGTAAATGTGGTTTTTTCTTCACCATTTGTAGGAGAATCTTTAAGAACAATTGTTAGATCCATGTCGTCATTTAATTTTTGGTTAGCTTTAATAGTTTCTTGAGGTTCTTTCGTACTAGAAATATATTCTAATTGTTTAACTGTGCTAGGAGTAACTGTATAGGTTTCTGTAGTTCTTTCTTTTTCAGCAATCTTTTGTTCACTTAGTTTTGATGCTTTATTCTTGATGTCATAATATTTGTCATAGTACTTCTTTGGCGGGTTGTTTTTGTAACTCTCTTTTTTCAGTTCCTTTAACTTGTCTAATTTAACAGGTGTGATAAGAGTTTCATCGGAATGGTTTTCAGACAAAATGCTACTGTGAGCATCCTCGTAAGAATTATTGTTTTCTGTTTGTCTACCGAATTGTCTATCGTGCAATTGTTGTGCATGTTTTTCAGCTAAAGATAAGACAGTCATATCGTCACTTATTTTGGCCTTAGCCATGACTAGTGGCGGAATGAAGTGATCAGTCGGTTGCGTAAATATATTATCAGCATTACCCACTCGAGCAATTTCTTCATGTAGCATTTTATGTTGCATATGTCTCTCGTCTTCGAGTTTTTCCAATTGGTCGTTTGTCAACACATTTTCAACATCGGCAATCTTAGGGATAAAGTTACTTTGTGCGTTATTGTCACCTAAATTTATGTTCTTATCCATCATAACATTGTTGTTTAGATTTGGCTTATATTTGACCAGGTACGGTTCGCGGTGAGTAGTTGACATTATGATAGGTTGGTTAATATCTACTTCATGTTGAGTAGTGACAGTTCCTTCAGTGGAAGGTTCAGTGGTTCCGTCTTGGTCTGAGAAGGTAAGGTCTGTAGTAACTGGATAAGTCTCTGATGAGCTTAATATCTGAATAGTGGTAGTTTCTTCATCTTCGATGCAAGCTAGGTTCTTCAGTAGGTCCTCGCGTTTCTGTAAGCAGATATAAAATAAATAAAATACTCGCCGATTTTGAGCTGTTAAGGTAGTTCGAAGTAATCATCATACCACATTGCCAGTACACTGCACTCGTTTCACGCCGGCCAGTCCACAGTCAGCTGTTAGCTGCACAGCAGCGCTTTCAGGCAGATACAAGATTGTGAGGGCAGGCAGTGCTCGCACCATGCAGCCTTCATTGCCCAGCGCCCATTGAGGTACTGTTGATATAAAGAACAGATTAGAAGATACTCATTTTTACTCATTTTCGCATATTCTATACTTTGTGTATTATGTAGTGATAAGTACCTTAATATTGATATGTTATGAATATTTTTGATATATGATTATAATGTGACCGCCTTTTTGAATAATATGTCATGTATAAAAAGACTTTTTAAATAAAAAGAAGGATTCCGATGAATTGAAAGAGAAAGAGGACTCTTGTTTTGGTAGTCGATTAAAAGAGAATAAAATATTTTGATAGAGATTTGGTCTTTCAAACACAAAGCAAACTTTTCAGCATTATTATAGTAGTGAGTAGTGCGTAAATTCTTTGATCATGAAATATACCTGGTAATTCACATATGAACGAGGCCACAGTAGGTCCACCGCAGGCCCGTGCTTCCCACCGGTAGTCTGCGGAGGGGTTTGCGGCGGCGCACAGCGGGGCGGAGCGCGAGTCGGGGGCAGAGCTCCAGTACCCGTCGCCGCTCAGGCCGCGGTAGTCACTGGGTAGAGTAATAAGGTAGGTGTTCTATATCTTGATGGAGGTAAGGTACGATAGGTGACCTCAGTTCTAAATTGTTAAGGAATATTATCTCTTTCATAGAGTATACAGTGAAGTTACCACCTATTCAATAGAAAGTCATGATTTCTTGACTCTATACTTTTTTTCTAGCGGCACAGAAAATATGGTAGGCAAACGGCGGCCATTTTGAATAAAAAATGTTAGCTTTATAATATTGTGACGCAGATGTCGTATAGTTGTTTTAACTAGCGAGCGCCCCTAGACATACTTGTAGTTGTAATTTACTTGGCAAGGGCGTTTGTGTGCGTAACTATCGGTACCGTCGGTATAATCATTGTACGATTTTATGTGCATTTGACTTAACTCACTGGGGATAACTTATCTCCATTTACTCGTATTTTACATGCTGACGATACATGAGCCATGTCAGAGGCCTTTGGCGGCTCAATAACTCTGATACCAGGATTGGTCAGGTTGACCATCCACTCGATAAGAAGGTAAGACAAAAAGGCGTTTGTGAGATAAAACGCCTATACCCACGTGTATTCTCATTCACAGAGTGTTCTGTGCTCTCGAATCCTAAGTAAAGGGGTCAAACGTCCAATAGAATTCAAGAGCTTAAAAAAAGCAAACTGATCGCTTTTTTCAAGAACAACCTACAAAATAAATCTGGCCGACGAAAGATATTATCTTCAAGTTTAAAAAAATAATTATTCAAACGAAAGTAACTGCTAATAAAGGAACTTATACAAAAAGTTCTTTGAGAAAGACCTCGTTCTTCAGTTTTTGTGCCCAAATGATTAATAGTCTTTTAGAACTTTATTCATAGTTTTTATTAGGTGTTACACAGTTACACAGCTATTTTGAAATTGATAAATTATGGAGTACCGTCTCTGTGATAAATCATCGGAGGCTTACAATAAATTGCCTTCTTCGCCAGCTTTGTGATTTTAGCTTAGTATTTTAAGGTGACGTCGGAAAATATTGATATTATTGCCAAGTTAGCTCTTCTGATATGATTCCAAATATTTGATAAGGTATATTTTATTTTTGGACTTAATAATCATGGTGGTAATCAATATTCATTGAAGAGTTTTTTTATAAAATCAGTGCAAATTAAACCACATCTGGGGGCACGGCAGTGCCCCCGCTAAGTCGAGTAAAAAAGCGGCACGCCCGTACTATCCTTTTCTCGAACCAATTCAGGTCGTTTATTTTTCGTTACACCTTTATAACACATGTATAAATGGCACAAAAAAACGCACACACCCACACGCGCGCGTCAATCTTTTACTCCTTTTTTAGTTCGATTTTCATTAGCACTTTTATTGAGGTTTCAACCTCTTTATTATAGTAATCGTGCTCACGGGAGACTAAATCTGACTGAATATTAAACCCATAGATAATCAACATCGATAACACAATCGCTTAAATAGTCAAATGACCTGATTTAACTATCTATAAAATACCTATAAAATGAAATTACCACTACACTCAACACATTGTTCATTCAAAACACGAACTCTCAAGCGTTTCCTAATATGTGTAAAATTTGCATACTAATAGAGGTTTCAAACTCTGCCCGATGCAATCTAGCCTGATCGGAATCCTTAACAAAAGTGTCTCTAAAGGGACAAACGTACATAACGACATTCTCTTGTTAACAATATGACGTCAAGACGTCTATTATGTGTTAAGGGAAGGCTGAAAAGTAACCGCGAGGGAGATTACGTTACGATACAAGAAGCTTGATCCTTAATGTATCAGGGAATTATATTTCGGGAAATTATTGGGAAATATCCTAATTTATACGTATGCAGAGTCTCAGGATTATGCAACTGAACACAGAGACAATATAATGCAGTTCTGCTTCGTATTAAAAATAAAGGAAGGTTTTTACTGAGTATAAATGTTGTTGCTAAGTTGTGCGTAAGTACAGTATAAAAAAGTAAAAATTCCGTTTGAGATCACCAATCGACTGTATGCAAACCTAGTGATTATGCCTAAACCTCCTCACTATACTAATGGGTTCAATAGGATTAGAGGATTGCGGAGCAGTTGAATTTTTATACTTTTGTTCAGTGAGATCTTTTACGATCAATGACTATACAGGGTGATTTTTTTAGAACGGTCACTATGGGCCAGTCTGAAACTACAAGAGATACAAAAATATTTTTTAACGAATCAGTTTCAGACTGACCCTAAAAAAGGCACCCTGTATATTACAGGCTTACCGTCTTATTCATAAACGCTCTATCACTAAACTGTTAAAAGTGTTTTGTCTCTTTTGCTCTTTGGCAAATAGCGTATGTCGGAAAGGAAGGGATAAACCATTTGATAAGCATTTACGAATAAGCCCAGATACTTTTTGCATATTTTGAAGTACTAACGTCCACGTGAAGTCTCCATCAGGGTTGCTCCGTATGAGGCCCACCCACACGGCGCTGGAAATGTCAAGCTCCTTGAGATACGCTCTCACTGCATCGTACTGGGCCGTTGTATCCACTGGAACAAAGAAAAACAATTGAGTGGTTCAATTGAATTGATCTTTCAACGGGTTGAACGGATTGCAGAAATTGAATGTTTCCTTAATGTAACTAATATAAGAATATTTTTAGTACTTATGGAATATGTTTAGTTATTGTTTATTAAATGTTTCTGTCAATCTTATTTATGTGTATAGTTATACTCCGCATAAATTAAAAAGAACAATATTGTTGTGTAGGGAAATGTCTAAAATTATACTAATTATAATTCTCAATATTTTATTTTAAACCAATCTTATTTTATTGATAATTTTAATTGTATAGTTTTTAAATAATTATAGTTCTTAAGAACATCAAAATTCCCTAAAACTCTAAAAACATTATCAAAAGAATGAAATAGTTAGCAACAATAGATAATGTATTCAGTAACCACGCATAAATTAATCTCTCGTAAATCACGTCCAGTTAGTGGACCGTTTTAATTAAACTAACCTCTATAAATGTCGTATCAGTTGAGTGCGGTTGCTGCACTGATCCTTAGAGCCTGTGCAGATTAGTCTAGTCTTTAAGACTGTCTTCTAGTCTATAATATTCTATAAAGGACCGTATAGACACTAGCGGCCTTACCGATGAAACTGTTGAATCGCTATAGTTACTGTTACTGTTAGCCCGTAATGTCCCACTGCTGGGCAAAGGCCTCCCCCCACTCCCGCCACTCTTCTCGATTTTAGGCCACCAGTTGCCAGTTATAGTTAAGCTATAGTTATGTTTGGTAAAATATTTTATAGAAGTTTCAAAGAATGAAGAGAGATGTAAAATTATACTATTTATTACACACCTACTTTACCCGCATTAGGGAAGCGTGATGATTACTCCTAATCCACACAATTGTACTTACAAATAATACTCATACTAACCTTAGACAGAGTTGAGTATATCGACCAAGTCAGGGTAAAGATTGTCTGAAATACAGTCCGCAATGGTCCTTACTTATGTAAAGTGGGCAGCTGACTGCCTTTGGCGAGTGCCCTCCGCAGAGCACGTTGGATACAGTTTGAATTACCACTTAATTAATTTAACCCTGTGTCTGGTTACTGAGACTATTTAACAGCTAATTCCGTTCAGCTTTGAGCCCGGAGGCGTCTCTTCAAACACAGGGGTTACGCAGGATTCTTTAATTAAATACTCATGTACGGACCTCGCAACACTTGAGAGAAGATTGCTTTAATATTTACTACCTCTTGTAGGAGCTTATTTGGAAGATACTTAATGTTGTAGACGTAGGCAATATATTAGCGTAGCAATAACCGTGTAGGCAGAGAATAGTAATTAGGTACACCTGTTTATGAATTCTACTTTCAAATTCAGAATTTATTAACGTAAGTATTTTATGTATGTTCGTACGTGTTCTTCTTGAAATAATCAAAGGTCTGCTTGCGTATTGATTGAAATACTTCACTACATGTACTGTTATCATGAACAGACGGTTCACGTAACAAGTTAAAACCATAAAAAGAGTCCGTGCCGAAGTGTGGCTTGAGACACAAAGAGCAAGAAGAAAATAACGAGTCTGTTATAAAATGGCCAATCAACGCGCAGCGGCGTCGCGGGTACGTGACGCGCGCAAATCGGGAGATCCGCCTTGCTAAGGATGTTTTTCATTTGATCTGGCTTCTAAAGAATTTTGATCTATTAATTTTACAAAAAATATAAGCATTTTATAAGATTATTAATATATAAATGGGGGTGCCACAGGGCAAGCAACAGCGAGGGCAATTGACGATTGTTTGAAAAAAGAAATAACATAAGACAATCATGGTAACACTATAATGTGTTCTATTTTTAAAAATCTAATCACCGTTGCTCGCTCACACCGCGGCACCAAAACCAACAATTCTACAAAACCCATTTAAACCTATCGCTTCGAAAGTACTGAGCTCAATTAATCAATTTTTCTTAAAAGCTGTTTCTTGTTCCATTAGAGTCCATAGGTTTCTGTTCTGCAGTGCATTGGTGCTCTGCCCGAGCTGAGACATTCTCGACAGCTGACAAGTCCTCACGGGGATCTCACTGCCTTCGGTTTAGCGCACCAATCTCTGATAAGTGCTCTCTTGGCACTTCACTTTGTCTGCGTTAAGTACTACTTTACTATTTAGTACTCTTAAAGGTTCATTATGATGTGCTAAGTACTTAGTACTAGACGTTATTGAATATCGCCGTTAAAGTGAAGATAGTTCGAGAGCCTTAGTGGCCAACTCTGTTGTCGGAGTTTTTAGAGCGTCAACCCTCAGACGGATTGCAAAAGCATTGTCAATTCAATAAATATGTTTCATAAACATATGATTCGTTTTTTAAAGTGTTATATTTCATGTCGTATAAAATATAGCAGCGCCCCGCGGGTTTACCCGCGTTGTGTCCATTCCTGTGGGAATTTCGGGATGAAAAATAGCGTATGTTACTCGTGGATAATGTAGCTTTCGAATGGTAAAAGAATTTTTAAAAACGGTCCTGTAGTTTTTTAACCTATTCATTACAACCAAACAAACAAAGTTTTCCTCTTTATAGTATTATAGTGTAGATAACAACAAGATGACGAACAGACTGTGTTTTGTTTTATATTTAAACAACTGTCATGGAAACAACAATTGATTTCAAATATCTGAAAAATGTAAATTGATTTTTTCGACAAATCCTCGACCATAACAAAAACCGTCCATTACCTTTAAATAAAGTTCCAAGAACGTAAAGTTCAATACCACATAAAAACTAGCCCTGACATCGTAGTTGAATAATAAATGCGCGGATGTACGTATTCCTTTAGAAAAAGATCGCTGTAGTTGAAAAATCTCAAAGGTTTGTAGAATAAATCGGTCAGGGAAGCGATATACTATGCTACGAGTAGACGCGGCGCTATGGTTCCTGATAGTATATTGGATTCGGATCCGAAGCTATTTTTTATGTTTATATCTTCACGTAAATAAGTTATTTAAACCTCCCCTTTCTTATTTCCAGTGAATTTATTCCGTTCCTTTGTTAAGTTACTTTCAAGGAAAGTGATTTTTATTAAAAATGTTTTCTAAGTTAAATGAAACTATAAATGTTTCAATATGGAACTCTGATACTAGTTTGAAGCAGATGTTTTGATCGCTTATGAAACAACACAGTTTTATGTTCGATAGTGTCCATGTTGTTATTTTAATGGCAATGTATACAGGGGGTGCCAGAGGGCGTGTATTATTTGAAAAACGAACATTAAACTGACAATTCATATTTTTATTCTATTTTAAATTAGCACGTTCCTTAACCTATCTCAAACGTAGCTAACCTTCAACTACTAATACAATATAAATTATCAGTTAAGCCGCTACGGTACAACCACATAACCCTGATTAACATTAATAACCCAGTAGTTATTGCCTATAAAATATCCGTTACCGCGTTCATATAAACTTCCAGTACATTGGTTGGTGAATGAATATCATGTATATGAGTCTCGGCGTACCTACGAATGGTGTCAAATGTAGTTATTGGGCTCCCCGAGGCTAAATTGAGGTTGGTACGGCATCACAATCTAATATAAATTTCCTGATTCCGTATTCCGTTAAATTCCCCAGTTATGGCTCTGGATTTGTGGAAATCTGTCGGATATGAAGCTGTAGGCAGAGTATCAACATTTAATATGTAGGCTGGAAGATATAATTTAATGGGATCTGAGTCTGACGTTGAACATGAGTAAGATTGATCTAAATATATTGATTAGGTATATGAAATGAAAGGAAAGAAAACTTCTATGTTATATTAAGTACCACACATATTTAATACGATATGTAGGTATTGCATTTGAAGACAGTTTTCATTTTCAGTTTGCAGTTTGAAACGCATCAGGCCAATAGGAGAGTAAACATTTTAATGAGTATTTGCTGCCTTTGTGGGTACCTATCACATATTTTATTGGCCGTAGATAAAATCCTAAATTACCTTAAATAAAAAAATACTATTGCCTTTTTACTGTAATATGATTACATTAGGTGAGGTATTTTGTAATATTTTTATCGAAGTGAAAGTCGTAAACGAGGCTGAGCCATTGAGATACCCGGAGGGTTGGCTAAATGACTTTTATATTTCATTGTAAAATTCAGAAGTTAGGAAATAGAAGATAAATAAGCAATAAAATAACGTAAGTGGCGGTTGGGACAGTTAAATGGCTTCACAAATATTGACTTCGAGGTCGCTGAAGGAGTTTTCCGCGATCCCAGAACGCTACCAAGTACTGTCGGGGCATTTATTCCGAGGATAAGTCGCGGGTAACAAATAGGCACTTGACTTAGATGAACTGCGCTAAGAACTGCGGTACTTTTGAAGCACTTTCTGCCGTTTCACTGTACAAACATATTGTTTTAACACTCTTGAATATATACGGTAAGGTAAAGTATTAGCCTATATAATAGTGTCCCACTGCTGAGCAAAGGCCTCTCATATCACTGGAGATCAGTACAGTAAGGAGGACTAGGCGTAGTCACTACGCTTGTCAAAGCGGGTTGGTGATTTCGCACAAAAATCTAAAGGTTACTGATTTTTTTATTAGTTATCAGTCTGCAAGAAAAATAACATCTTTTGCATTTTTATATAAAAACAACGCCATGTTGTTACAAGTATTTTCAAGTAATAAAACATTTTTCAAGTCGACAGTACGTATCCACGGTTCGCTGGCGCATCGCCAGTTGACTACCCCATTTTGTATAAAAGTTTTAGTGGCTACACTGAACTGCAATACTTTGGATTTTGCCTATAATGGATTTTCTTAACGCATTACTAGGTCAACTGAAATTATGTTTCTATTCAAGGTAGAGACTATTCAAGTAAGGTCCCATCGGTGCAACAATAGCGACAGCATTCACTAGCAATTTAAAAAAGCATAACACAAAATATAGTGAATAATTAAAGTTCTTTTTTTAACGCGGAACCGTCTTTACAAATTTTTAAAAATAAACTTATAAATCAAACCATTTCACAATCTCAAACTAATAAATTACAAAACTTAATAATCAAGAAAATAAGTAGGTATCTTATAACAACATTGGAAACAAAAGCACAAGAAGTCTGAATAACGGATTAATTAAAAGTTGTTTGTAGTCGCTTTCATAAATGACTTGCGAATAAAAAGCGCTTTCCCGACGGATAATACCACAATGTGTTATTACAGACCGAGTTAATCCGCCTTTGTTATGAGTTCTCGTCTTTCACCGGATTTTCTTTTCTCCATCTCGAAACATTTACCTCGTACCAATCAATACGTTTCATAGCGCACTCGGTAATGTACCCGAACTAATTTCTGCTTTCCTAATTACTTTAGGTAACGCGAATTCTTGCTCAGTTGACGTAACTACTTAGTTTGTTGACAGTACAGGCTAAACTAGTATTAGAAAGCGGTGTTATGATGAAGGCATTCTATTCGTTTGGTAGATGAACGATATTTGTAGCTGGCGAGTTTGATGAAATGTAAACGAGCATGCGAGTTCGACATTTTTGACGTTTTCAATCAACTTTACAAACCTGAAAAACCCTCTCAATTATTGATATTATATTGGGTTGGGTGCCATATATCTCCTTTTTATCAACCGGTTTCTAAATTTGTATGGTATAATTATTACAAATGGGCCAATTTAAGCAAATCACAGAAAAAAAGGAAGCTCATAAAAACCTACATAGTTTGAAGCCGGAGTACGCCAACGCGCTCAATAAAAAATGGCTAAGAATTAAACCTTTTCTAAATAAATGTCAAATATCGTGTTCAACATTTTAATGAGTTCAACTTCAATAAATCTGCCTCGTTGGAATCTCGTCTTTTCGCGGTATCATACATTTCTCGTCATCCTTTAAAGGCATGTCGCATGGAATGTCACAAATGTTGTGTCACTGAATGTTGTCAATCAAGAGAACAATGCGGGCTTGATTACTACAATTTGGGCTCACGTATAGAGTAATAGAATAAGCAAATCCTATTACGTTGTCCCTCGGGCCGCGTGTAATTGGAACTATGTTGATGCAGGTCGAATGGCAGAATCATTTGTAATTGATTGATGATTAAAGGAAATTGGTATTGACCGCAGAACCTTTTTCTATAGACGAATATGAAACACAAGAAAGCTAGAGAAATGAAGAGAATGGTATGATTAATCATTCGTTATATGTATAGTATTGTAGGTGTAGTAAGTGTTTATTTATTTTTGTCCAGAGTAAAAAAGGATTTATAGCGCATAATGATAGTGTGTGTGCATGTGTGTGAGAGATAGAGAGAGAGAGAGGAGGTGGGAGAAATGACAAAAATAAACCGGTTCTTTCCAAAAAATTGAACAAAAGATATTTATTAAACAGTTTATATGAAGTATCAAAACATAATACCAATAAAGAGAACTACAACAAAACAAAATAAAGTCGAGCCATTTGATGTGAACAAAATATAATCATATTAATTGCAGTAAAAAAAGAAAATCCAGCAAAAAATTCGTTTACCTAAATTCCATATCCTACACAAAGCTAAAACATAACAGTTGATAACATCGCAAATATCATTTGTATGTGCAATTTATACGATGGGTATTTAAAAAATAACGAACTCGAATACACGGACATATATTCAAATATCAAACAACAAAAACTAACAGAGTCTTTTCACAAAGCAACATAATCGAATCATACGTGAGTACAGGGACGGATCCAGCCAACCAACACAAAGAATGCGACGGAAGTCGAACTGGATACTGAACCTTTGTGTGTGTGTGTGTGTGTGGAATAGTAGAATATTTGAAATTCGAATTTATTTTTGTCGCAGTATTTTTGTCATAGATCACTCTTGTCATCTTCTGTCAGATTCGTTGTCTAGTGGGCTGAAAGTTACCCAATCAGAATCATTTGACTCCTCAAAAACAAGTTTTCTTTCATAAAATTTACCCTCCCAAGGGTCAAGGCCCTCAAACCAAAATCCTCCACCTCTGGTGGAGGCTACGTGCCTATTAATCGGACGTCAATTATGTTTTTCAATTTGTTATTTACAAAACATTTCATGTCAATAGCAGGTATGTAGGAAAGTAACCTGACCGCGGAAATTGGAAAATCCATAACACGTTAATAGAAAATACGATTTTGATGTAGGTTAAAGATTGCGCGAGGTTTGTTGATATGAGTAATCTTTGAAAGTGTAGCTCTTTGTAGAAGTGTATTTAGCTCGCCTCTAGAATTTATAACAGCATCTCTCTCGAGTATATTACGGAATATTTCCCGTTCCCCATTTGAGCCAATATTAATAAACTTTTCCTATCAGACAAGTTAAGTAAAACAGTATAATTCTTGCTTTATTATCTTCTTTGAGTGCAGGAGTTATGTTATAATAGTTTTGCCACAGTTGGATTAATTTTGCTGGCTTTATTTTCTCTTAGTTGTCCTGGATTGTGATCTCGGAAGTACGGTAGTATTTTGTTATTAGTGTAGTAGAAAATAAATTACTAATTAATAAAGTAAAGGACAAAAGTAACGAACACAGGGCTAAATGGGTACTCCTCCTAGAACAACATTAATTATCCGAAACCACACGTTCAAATTTGCTGGACTATCTGACATATTCATCGCATAGATGTAGACCATATTTATGATATAGAGGTAGACCATATTCGTCGTATAGACTTAAAAGGCCTTCAGGTGGTCATAAAAACATAACATACATTGTTTGATTTGTTTCACAAAGTCAAGGATGTTGTACTGATTGAAAACTAAACCAAACTATTAGATGGTTGGAGTGATATAAACAAACAAACAGTTTCCTGGCGTTTAGAGCGATTGTAAACATAATATCAGATTCAGCTTGTATTAAACTAGATTGCTGATGTTGACTCAGTTAATAACTTGTATTTATACGGATATGTTGTGTATTTAAACTGATATCAGTTTCCTTGTCTGTGGCTGAGGTTCGAGATCATCAACACGCACTAGGCAAGTGATGGTGATTACGCCTAACTCACTAATGCGGGTTAGTGATCTCAGACCCGAGCCACGTTTGAAAAGTAGGACACAAGTTTTCGCTTGACCCGAGAATCGAACCCGGGACCACAGTCTTGGTAGGCGAGTGTACATACCACTAGACCACCGAGGCGTCCATAAAATATAATAATAATAAAAGAATATAATTAAAACGAAAGGTGTTTCTTAATCTCATCTAATGAAGATGATTTTACGTTATGGTTTAGGTCACTCAAAATAAGTAATAAAGGTTGCCATGACATAGATAGACTAACAATAAACCAATGTTCTTCCACTAGGTTCACATAAAAAAAAAGATATGAGCTCGATATAAAGTATATAAAAGGCCAACACCTTAATAATTATAATTCCCTCTTAACCTAAATGTGTTGGAAGCGAATAACTTAAGCCTATTTTATTTTATGACAGGAAAAGATTATTACCCTTGACACCAAGAGGGGAGAGGCGGCTAAACACGGTCGCCCCGCGAGGGCCGTAATAGATTTACGACTTGCTAAATTTAAATCTGAGTCACGTGGTGTAAGTCAGATGGCTATGCTAGCTAGATATAGCAAAGATGGGACACTGTACCATACCAGATAGTTTATAATTAGACGCATTCAAGTATGTGTTTAAAGCAGCGCTCGTGGCGTAGTTTGACTAAGTAATGTAAAATTCGTTCGGTAAAATTACTTAATTTTGCAACCCTATGTAGTACTCGCAGCGGAGTTTGATAAAAAGATGTTAACTCAATTTGATTGTTAAGCAACGTGAAGCTCAGCCCCTACTTAGATGGATGGCCGCTAGTGACATTTCTATCTGAGCGCTACACTGCTTCGTGAATGTAAAATTTTTGGTTTCCGGTAGTCTGAATCGATAGACCATGTTGGAGGTCTTTAGGCGGTCTAAAAATTCTAAAACCAGAGTTGGCCACTAACCCACACGAATTTACTTACTGTCTATATGTTGTCTAACAAAAAAAAATAGTAGAAAAAAAATCGTCTAACATACAAAAATGTTAACTGTGATCTTGTCTTTCATAGGTAATCTTAACTACCACTAGAAGATAACCTTAACTGCTTCGACTAGAGTCTATAGAAGCTTTAACTGCCAACATAGACTTGGAAAAACCATGCTTTAAAAGATAACACCCACATAACGACAAATAAAACCTTTAATTTTCTTTGAAAATGTTCCACGTTTTAATACTTAAAACATTTTTATCTAGTAAAAGGAACAGAAATACTAATCCTTACTCTTTCTGAGAAAATTGAACGTGGAGACTTTCCATTGCTCGTTATTTTATAGCAAAACAATTACAACATTAATTTTAGAAGCAATGACGAGTTTATAGCAAAATAGAATTAAAAAATACAAGGGCGCGGCTGTATGATGTACTGTAGCGTGCGGGGGCTGATCTAACTGTACGAGTACTTATTCGCGAGGACCAACATGACTGTTAATATAATCTATAGGAAACGATTTATTTTATACCGAATTTCCTATATGAAATCTTGATTAACCAAAGCGAAACAAGGGCGGGTCTCTAGCATTATACAATGTGATTAATAAACTTCACTACTTATTATAAAACAAAGGCCGCGACTGTCTGTCTGTTTGTCTGTACGCGATAAACTCAAATACTACTGCAAGTATTTTGACGCGGTTTTTTAAAATAGATAGAGTGATTCAAGAGGAAGGTTTATATGTATAAAAATTTCCGAAATTCCCACGGGGACGAGCACAACGCGAGTAAAACCACGGGGCGCTTCTAGTAGTACTATACAGGGTGATTACGGGGTCGTGGAGCAAGAAAGAAGCATTTAACTTACTTTCTCCTAAGCATCACGGTAGGTTAGGACTAACAGTACACCAGCGACTTATTTTAGTCAGCAAAAAAAACTGCGATAATTCGAGATCATGGTCACCCTACTATTTCCCAAGAAAACTTATGTCAAGTAATATTAAAAGTAGGGTGACCACGCATTGTGAGTCAATAGTAATTTTTAATTAAAAATACGTAAATAACGAATCATCTTTGTTTAAATTAAAATAAATACAGGTAGCATCGCAATCGTTTATTTACTGAGTCAGAAAAAAATGGTTGGGATCACGACCCCGAAATCACCCTGTATATTAAAGTAAACACAGATGATAGCGCCGCCGCTCCTATAACATGTCTAACTAATAGATAGTTACTGGGTAAAGGGACGTTACGGCTGGTGCTTACGTGTGGTGTAACAAGATATTATGTAAATTGGTCGGATTACCTTTATCTCCTCGTATCCGGAGTCAAGATCACATCAATGTGTTTAATAGGATTGTGAGAGCAGCCCTCCAGATTTTATTATAGATAACGTAGGTAGTTATCTTCGAGTTTATTTCGGTAAAAACGCTAACAACGGCTCAAAATAATTGTTTAGGAAAGAAAACAAGGATTTCTAACCTCTGTGATATGAAACTCCTTATCAAGCGTTTGCTACACTGCCTTCCACGAATTAAGTAGGAATGGCAGTCATAATTTAATTAGACCTTTTTTCTTTAATAATGTACTGGCATCTATTAAAACGGGCGACTTAGAATAATTTATTTCTAGCGCCAATCCATTTATGTGAGTCCATCGAGTATGGGTTTGAAAGTCAATCTAGAGGCTATTTACTAGGCTTATACATGTAGTTGGTGAAGGTTTGCCACGTACTACCGAAATGTTAATCCACCATACCTGATAGCATCTGAGTTATCATTTAGTTACGCTTGACGTCAAGGGAAACTACTCATGTAAAGATTCCAAATATTTCATCCAACCCCAATTCTTTCAATATTGTTCTAAATACGTACTCTGTGACTGGTTATATTGAACTCGATATTAAATAACTTTCATATTCCAATATCTGCAAAGTAATTACAAATTCTTCAAGTTCTGAGACTGACCCATGTCATGCGCCAATTATGTTAAGTACAGTGGTATTTTTATTGCTACATTTATCAAATTGTTTCCTAACTTTTACATTGAATAAAAATAAAACTCTGTACTAAGGAAGAAGTTATAGGACAAGGCTAAATATACTAAGTACTGTTTATTTCTTACATGACTAGCAGTGCTCCCAGGATTTACCCGAGTTTCCGTTCACGTAAGAATTTCGGGATAAAAACAACCTTTCAAAACAATTCTTGCCCTCGAATTTGGCTATCCATTACAAAAAGAATTATTCAAATCGAACGCTTTGTCTGAGACTAGCGTGTTCAAACAAACAAAAACACAATCCAACTCTTCAGCTTTATTAGGTGTATTACTATAGACGTATAGTCTCCTAAATAAAAGAAAGAAAGAGCAACATTCAAAGACAACGAAACAAATGAAAATGCAAAAATTCGAACATCAAAGAGCACGGGTCAATTATGGCACCAAGTACCTAGCGTACCTAGTTTATTTCCATATTTGAACATCCATTTAAACAACTGCAACAGCTATTGTTTTTCCCATTTTACCCTTCGCTTTATTGCAAACAAATCAATACAAAACAAGTCAGGGTGTGTGTGGTGACAGCAATTAAGGGCGCGTTGTTTGTCCGTCGTTTGGCCGGAGGTGTCCGGTGTCAAGAGTGTGACATCGTGGCGTGTCATTACGGCTTCGACTAGGTAACGACACGAGGCGATGTGACAAACAACGTCCGAGTTCTGACAGAAGAAAATGATTGAAAGAAAGTACTGTTTCTGTTTTTATCGTAGATGCAGATATTGCTATATTTATTCTGATCTATTCACAGAAATATACCTAACTTGAATGGGTGACCGGTAGTGTTATTTCTACCTAAATTGTCGGTCCCAGTTGTTTAATTGTTAGACCATGTCGGAGGCCTTGAGGCGGTCAGATAACTCCGACACCTAGATTGACCACTAATCTACTCGAACTTACATATTTATTTATCTAACTCATGATAACTAAGAAAGTTGAGAGATAGATACGACATCCTACTAATATCATAAATGTGAAAGTTTGTGAGGATGGATGTATGGATGTATGATTGTTACTCTTTCACGCAAAAACTACTGAACGGATTTGGATGAAACGTTACAGTAATATAGGTTAAACGTCAGAATAACATATGGGATAATTTTATCCCCCAATTCCCGCGGGAACGGGTATAACGCGGGTGAAATCGCGGGGAGCGACTAGTAAGGTATATAATTTCTCTAAAATATTAATTAGTCCATTGCAAAAAAACTAAAAACATAAAAAGCAATAAAGGAATAACTTTTTTAATTAACCATACGTTTCCACATTTTCATTGCCCAATATTAAAACACCTGCAGATATTACAAATTGCCGACCATTTCAATTTCAATAATCGCCATGAAAATGTCCGATATTAAAAGCGATTTGTTAAAATAACGAGCCTGTTAAAGCGTAATGTCCAATTCGCACTCACATTCTAGAATATTGACCTCCTCTGTCATCCGTTGAATTACGAGGACTGATATAATAAATGGTGAAACTCTGTGAATATTAAGTGAATGCAGGATATTACTTTTGAAAGTCAGAATATTACTGTAGCGTTATTATTTTTTGTGTCAAAAAACTATATTTAGTTTTATGATTCCTTTTTCGACCTCGAAACCTAGTATTAATAACTAAATCGTTTTTTTTATAAACGTTTTTCAGAAATATAATATATAAAGCCAAAAACTAGTCAAAACCTCGTAACCGTATAACAATTTTAATAGCAACATTTTTTAATAATAACCATTTCATGTTTATGAAATGTATAAACCAAAAACTACGAAAAAATAAACATGACAAAAAAAGAACGTTAAATCCCGCCATTTTGATATCATGAACTGAACTCCACAGTATTTCTTCATAAAACTAGTCAGTATAAATCAATATGATGTATTCCATAATACACCGCATATTATTCTCGTTATCGAACTATAACAATGCCCCGTATGATGGATTGTCGTCCAATAAAAATACGTAGAGGCAGCGTTCAACACACAGCGAGAATCGAGAAACATGTACCTATTCGGAGTATCTAGGGTTGTACACACACTCATAATAATTATAGTTTTATGATTTTCATTTTTGTCTCTTTTAATAAGAATTGAAATACATTTCCCTGCTCTCAAATATACAAGTTTTATCTTTTATTTCCGTTCTCATTTTTCCTTCCTTTTGTTCAATATAAAATGTAGGAATGTTTTTGAAAATAATGAGGTCGAGGAGTGGAGCGGACCAGTGGGTTTGTATGTATGGGTGTGTTTGAAATAATCTAGGTTTACTTACTTTTAGGTTTACTAACACAAGGTTAGGTTAGGTACTAAGATTGTACTTGGTAGGTACAATCTTTCTACTGTATTTTTTACACCATATTTAACTATAACTATAACTCTATAACTTTGACACCAGGATTGGTCAAGTTGACCATCCACTCGATAAGAAGAAGACCATATTTTACAAGTATTTGTGTACTTGTAATAAATTTTTTCATTGGCAAAATGTTGGATGCTCCAATCATTTCAAATTGATACCAATTTAATATGACGTGTAAGTGGCCTTTGCACAGCAGAGAAACATAACAGGCTAATACGTCTTTTACTTTCATACTAGTTTTATAGTAGAGGTAGCTTAGCAACTGACTCATATATAGGCTAGGTTAGGTAAGCTATCCAACTTTAACCTTCTGAAATCGATACCATATGTGGTGTGGACCACGAAGGACAGGGAGAGTTGGGAGCGTTTGGGGGAGACCTTTTCTCAGCAGTGGGACGATAAAGGTTAAGAAAAAAACCATATTGTGACGTATAAGTTGTTATAACATCTACACACACAGTAACCAGGGTTGTTAAAAATCTTTATGACAAATATCTGATTTTTGCCACATCTTGTGATGCCAATAAAATCGCACTGTCGCGAACGTATTAGAGTACTTTCACACGTGTTTATAGCTGCGGCGTAAAGGTTTCACGATGTACGATAGTATAAACTTGCTTGAGAATAAAGAGAAGAAATAAAGGTTCACGTTAGGGCACTGGACTTTAAGTGTGAGTCCGGGAATGTAGAATATTTTTACGTTATTTTTGGTATTTTCAGTTACTTATTACTTTTGGAAGACTCTTTTTTTACTTGTAAGACTTTCTAAAATGTTCATGTTTATCTTAAGCGGTCTATTATTTTTAATATGCAAGTACGAGTATTTATATGGTATGAAAATTCCAAAAAAAGAATACCAGCACGTTTTACAAAATTCATTAGCTCATTCAGGAATTCATTCATTCCACAATGCTCTATTGAACACAAAACTAATATCAATGTTTCAATTGTCACATTTCGAATATTGAGGTTTTCGGAACTATCTCTAATAGTTACAACGTACCTGTTTAGTAGTGCTTAAATAGAGGGCAGAGCGATCGATGTCGGCACACCTAGCGGCGAGTGCGGAGTGGACAGGCCATACATAACGTTAATAAACTTGTTTTTATATCCCCTAATAAACTGGATTATAGCGGACGCCGCCGGCGTGCGCACAGAAATATTGTTTTGATTACATGTTAGGTGCTGCGGATAAAGGAAATAATACTCGGCATATTTTCGGAAGTGGTTTCAGTGCTATGATATTTTCGGAAACAACAGATGTAAAAGTACCTTTACCAAAAGTGTTTTTTCTATTGAGAGTTATAAGTTGCGAGCTGATATTAGAACGTAGATATTAGGGCGTAGGCTCCAAAAATGTCTTCCAATTTTTTAGTTTCGTCTTAAGAATTTACCGACTTATAAAGCTTGGAAACTCGCTTGGAAACGACGCCTTACCTGTCTAAAAATAGGTATCATACGAATATGTTAATATTTCTCTTCATTTCATGCAGTTGGCTTTCCTAAAAGCTTTATAATTAAAAAGGTGTTTACATGAAAATGTAATTTGAATTTGAGCGAGCTGTATTCACCGGCTGTTGGTTAAAGCGCAGTTTTAGGAAAAGCGCTTTTCATTAGTGAGAACCATTGAAAGCTGTGTCATTAGTAAATATCTATACAGTATACAGCATAGACTTTGCGAAAGTTGTGATGAATAGTTGGGAGCTTCTGTTTACCAACGATTACAATTTAAAACATTTTGCAAATCCCACGAGTTCCACTACGAATCCCACTACGAGTAGGTAACTCGTATGTGGATACTCCATTATCATAATCAAACGGCATAATGAGTTGTAATTTACCGTATTGAAGCCGAAAGGATATGTTCTGCAAGCTCATGATGAAAGCGGCTTTTTGAATAATACCCACCCTTTCACAAAATATTGTTCACAGTGAAACTCTTTCAAATATTAAAAGAAAAGTGAATTTTCTTGGCGCGGGTGAATATTCGTTTTATGAGCTATAAAAAACCCATGCATTCTAAATTTTGAAAGTGGTGTGTGAGTACATTTTCATATGAAGGTTTTATTATTTCGTCAAGTAACATAGGTACTGATGCCACGCAACGCGTAACATGGGCGAATCTCGTGACTTCGTTCCGGTATATAAACGGGAAACTTATTTCAAAGTCACGTCGACAGCGTCAAACAAACTTATTACCTTGCTGTACATGTGTATAGTAAGGTGCGCGGTATCGAGGAGTCGAGACTCGGTACAAAGTCCCATAAAGTAACAACCCTCAACTACAAAGCGCATTAGCATCGATTTACATAAACGGATTTGAGTTCTTAGTCCAGTCGGATTTAAATAATAAATGGATGCCATTCGAAACTCCGCACTGAGTTTATATAAAGGTCTTTAAAGAATAATGTCGACATGAACTGGCCTTTGACGATAAAACGACTTGCCGGTTAATAACTTAACGCTAACGACACGGATTACGGACGACACATTAATTACGTATTTTAGGACCGGCGGGATGTTCGCGATAGAGATCTGTCAAGTCAGGAATTTCTAAACAGCTCGAGTGCCAATAAAAACCTCATTCAATAAAAGCAATGAAATTACAGTAAGTTCATTGGTAAAAGCAATATGTAAAACTTTGGAACAAAACCAATCAAACCGTACATTGCGGGCCGTAAAAATCCCTATTGAACAAAGCAACTTTTATTGGCAATATCCAAAGTGTCGCTGTCAAAATTTTGTATTTATTGGTGTTCTAAATTAGTTGTAGCCGTTCCGATTCTGCGTTGACCAGTGGCTATCGTTTATTGACTGGCCTCGGTCGTAGCGTAGTCTCGCCCTTTATAGTGAGATTAATAGTTTATAACCTCCATCAAGTACAATGTTCCGTGCCGATGATGGCCAGTAAACGACTTGGCAAATGTCCTCTCTGGTATAGAGCACGGGACGGCAAACTGCCTTTGATGGACCAACTATACAGATTGTACTGGCCTAGTTGAGTCGAGAGATGACATCGCCATAATTTTGTTACTACAAAGCTATGTTTGCATGATAATATGATGTAACATGTGCCTATTAATAGCAACACATAACTAGTGTACAAGTAGAAAGATTTTTTTGAACAATTTAATGGCCTAATTACCATTTAAAACAATCGAATTGATACTAAATCGGATTCAAATTAACATGAGAGCATCATAACGTACGAATTCAAAACAATTGAATATTAAGAGACGGGTTCGAGTATAAATGTTAACCCAGAATATAAAAAATCCATCAGATTAACTATTAAAATAAATGAAATCAATCCGCTATCGGCGAATGTCTGAAATAACATGCTCTCATTCAATATCGAATTTCACAAATTAATCAATCATTCGAATGCAAAATAAAATACCGCGTGACTATATTTCATCTGAACTTTCAATTACAATCGGATATTGGCCAAAGAAATATAATTTTGAACTTTTTCCTTGTAGATAAATGGTTCTTTTCAAAGTTTACGAGTTACGGTTCAATTCTGCTTATGCCGTGGGTTACGACTTCCAAGGTTCTATAAAATGAGGTGGTTAATTTAATGGCCGCGCAATTATTATACCGAACGCGTCTTGCGAAAATAAGTTTACGAAGTGTCAGTCACAGACACACGCCGTCTACGTGAACCAAAGACTATAGAACAAAGAAAAAGAAAGAAATTCTGTCGCAAAATTGTATTATCTATGGATAACAAGGATCAATCCGGAGGGTAACTTTTAATTAACAATCCGATCCTTGATATTATCCTGGTATTTATTACGGAGGTAAATTAATAAGTTTCCTTGTTATGATCGAGAGTAGAGACAGACTTTATCTCGAATCGGCTGTCGGAAACATCTCGATTATTCGGCACAGCCCTTAAAATAAAAAAAAAATAAATAAAATTACGTTTATTGCCCTTATCTTAAAACTAGGTACAATTTAGTAAATAACGGAAACTTAAAACAAAAATTAAAAAAATAAAATAAGAAAGTAACTAAAAAATTAGGGCAAAAGGAAGATGGCTCAGCTGTGCTGTCCGTTGGAACAGCGCTGGTTTTCAGCCACCCCTAGCTCCTGAGGTGACGCGCGGAGCTACAAGTAGTAGAGGGACGTTGTCACGCAACGATTGGTTAAACAATTGAAATAATTAACTAGAGGTACATATTCAAAAATACAAGATAAAATAATAAAATTATAAACGGTAATGATAACAATAATAATAATAGACTACTATCATCACTATCTGATTGGTAAGTTTAACAGCTTGTGTGAGTATGTGTGTGTGCGTGCGTGTAAGTGAGTGCGTGAGTGAGTAAATGAGTGAGTGAATGAGGGGGTGGGTGAGTGAACGAATGAGTGTGTGCGTGCGTGCGCGTGTGTGTGTGTGTGTGTGTGTGTGTGTGTGTGTGTGTGTGTGTGTGTGTGTGTGTGTGTGTGTGTGTGTGTGTGTGAGTGTGTGGTATCATCGTATAGGCATTTTCTTAGGGTTCTTATGAATATCTATTTCGAAGTATTCTTTTAATTTTAAGCATTTAACATAGGAAGATTTCAAATTTTCTACAGCAAGTTGTCTTTTGAGCAGAGCAGACTTATATTTGGTCTTAAAGGTGTGTATGCACATTTTCTTTCTAAGAGGAGGTGGTAGATCGTTCCAAATACTTGCTGCAACAAACTTGAAACATCCCTTATAACGTGCAGTGCTATGGACCGGTATTTTTAATAAATGTTGTGTTGTAGCACGAGTACTTCTATTGCTGGTTTTTAACCAAGATAACTTTTCAAATAGATACTCCGGACTCTTGTTATAAATGACTTTTTGGACTGTACACGCGTAGTGCAGTTCTCTCCTTGCTCTCATATTAAGGATATTATAATTATTCAGAAAAGGGGTGATGTGCTGTCGTTTCGGAACGTGCATTGAAAATCGAATGCAGGCGTTCTGCACTCTTTGAATGGCACTTTCCATTTGCTGGGTTATTCTTGGGCTATAGGTGCTGCTGCAGTAATTGAAGTGGGAGAGAACAAGGGACTCAGCCAGCATAAGGCGCAGATCTTCTTTTATGTATGTCCTTATTTTGTATAGTGTCTTCAATTTATAAAAGGCGGTTCTTATCTTTTTACTGATGTGTTCCGCAAATTTCTGTTCGCCATCCAGAATAAGTCCCAAATTTCGAGCAGATTTGACAATGTCAACCTCTTTTTCTTCAATTCGTACCCTTTCTTCACTGTCCGTTACGCAGGCTATTTGGTGTTTAGTCCCCATTATCAACATTTGAGATTTTTTTGGATTTAACACTAATTGGTTTCTTTTCGACCAGCATGATATGGTAATTAAATCTTTATTAATTTTATCTACTGCATCTTTCATATCAATGCTTGGGAAGGAGTAGTACAACTGTGTATCGTCTGCGTAAAAGTGGTATTTACAGAATTGAATGTGTCTCGGTAAGTCAGCTGTGAAGAGGGAGAACAGAATTGGTGCCAGCAGAGATCCCTGGGGCACCCCACGCTGCACGGGGAGAAGCGAGGATTGTATATTTTGGCCATCTTTTCCTTTAGTAACAACCATCTGTTTTCTCTGGTGGAGAAAGGTGTGGAACCAAAGACATGTGTTTTTTGAAAAACCGTACTTTCGCAGTTTAGTTATGAGCTGGTCAATAGGTACGCAGTCAAATGCTCGGGAGTAGTCTAGTAGGATTAGTATGGTAGTTAATCCCATATCAGATGCTTCAGTTATATCATCTGTTATATGAAGTAAAGCGGATTCTGTACCATGCCCTTTTCTGAAACCTGACTGGTATTTAGGTATAATATTATTACTATCAAGATAAGTGATTATCTGTGAGAGGATTACTTTTTCTAGGACTTTCGATAGAACAGGCAAAATAGAGATAGGTCTGAGATCGCTCATATTGTCAATAGTATTTTTCTTTGGCAGAGGTGTAACTAAAGCAGTTTTCCAATTGTCTGGGAAGGTGGAAGTGGCGATTGATTTATTAATAATTTGGGTTATTGTTGGTAGTGTTACATCAAGGGTCAATAGAATCATGTCAATGTTTAGAGAGTCGTAACCAGTAGCTTTTGTCTTAATATTTTTTATAATTTTGAGTACCTCATCTTCTGTGGTTTGCTTTAAGTGAAAAAGTTCTGGGTAAGTGTCATCTGATATTAGTAAGTCATCAGTGCTATTTTCCTCGACTGGGGGTAAATTCAAAAAGTGTTCGTTTAATTTGTTGGGGTCATTAAATTCGTCTGGTATAGAAATTTGTTCATTGTTGTTGATTAGTGTTGTGTTTTTGATATTATTCCACAATATTGCCGGATTTTTAATGTTACAGTTAATGGAGTGATTGAAAAATGCCTTTTTCTCTCTTTCCCTGGTCACGTTTACAAGGTTTCTCATGCTACGATAATAATCTTTAGAACTTTTATTTTTAAGAGCCTTTGCTAAGGCATTATTCCTTAAGTTCATCATAAATTTGATCATATTAGTGATCCAAGGTTTGGGAATATCTTTAACTATCGTTTTTTTGACAGGTGCATGTGTATCAAATAGAGCAAGCAGGTACTTATTAAATTCTTCAACCATTAGATTTACATCGTTTAAACTTCTAATGGAGTTCCAAGGGATATTATTTAAATCTGCCATGAAATCATCTTGATCAATGTCATGTAAGTATCTTTTAAATTTTACTACTTTAGGTAATTTATGTTTTTTAATGTTAAAATCAATTAATATCATCGCGTGATCACTCAGATCTCTGTTATGAATAACATTTGTTTTAGTACATTTGCTTGGTGAGTCTGTCAAAACAATATCTATCAGGCTTTCCGAAGTGTCTGTGATTCTGGTTGGTTCATTGATCAGCTGGTGTAAGTTATGTTGAAAACAAAAGTCTAACAATTCTTTTGACTGATTATGTTCTGTGTTTAGTAAATTAATGTTAAGGTCACCCAACATGCAAGTATAGTCGCAATAAGCCATAGTGTTCACCGATTCACTCAGGGCATCTAAGGCTTCGCGGGCACTTACACTTTCTGGCCGGTAGGCCGTACCGAGTGCCAGTTTAGTACCCGTTAGCTGGACTTCTAACCATAGCTGTTCCAAATTAGACATTGGATGTTGTTTAACGCGCGCTGTTATTCCCCTTTTAATATAAAATCCTACTCCTCCACCTCTTTGTTTACCTGATCGAGCTTTATGTATAAATCTATAATTAGTTATCTTAGGCGCGGGTTCATTATCTTTCAGCCAAGTCTCATTTATAGCGAGTATATCCGGTGCGTAATTTGCAAAACTACATATTAGCTCATCATGTCCAGTTCTGAGCGATCTAGCGTTTAATAACCCTAATCGCAAATATTTTGATTGTTTATTTATTTGGGTCATAAGAAGGGTTTAATTTAGTTTTGAAAACTTTTTTATGGGTGTATGTGTAAATGTGTGTGTGTGTTTGGGTACATAGGTGTATGTATGGATTTCTGTATGTATGGTTATGTGTATTGAATTACTCAGATGATAATAGTAGTATGACAATGATAAACTCGAATAAATGTAATGTTTACAAACAGGTATATAAGTAGAAATATAGATATAAAAATTAAAACTAATAATACAACAGGCGAAGTCAAATACTAATTGCCCCCAAAAACCCGGGCCAGATCACTTTCCAAACACAAGCGAATTCTATCTTTTCCTTGTCCTTGCCTTCTTGTTGTTATTCCAGTCACAAGTCTCCCCGCGCCTTCGACTCTGGACGTGATGCGTCTCCCAGCACAAATGCCTTTCTTAGAACTAGCTTTATGGTTTTCGGGGGATGTGCATTATTAAATTGCTTTTCTATAGACCTCCTTTCCTTCAATTGATTATTTCGCTAGACTTAATCGGGTTTATGAACTCGCAGGAAGAGTTGGATTCGACAGGATTATTTAATTAATTCCTTTCTGAGAAATTAAGTCTATTGGGAATTACACAAAAGCTGGGAGTCAATTGGATTGCGTTATATTAATGATCATGAATAAGTCCCATAAAGGGGCTCAGGGGACCAATTTTTTATTTTTTCATATTGGCAAGTAGAATTGGGAATTCTATGCGTGATGGAAGTAATACCACGGGTACCTATTATACTTCGGAAATGAAACAGTCTTCGATCAACAATACACAACTAGATGTCAGGTCGGCGCAAAAAATACGTCTCGGTGAATATCGCCTCATTTGAAAAGTGAGGCGTAATTCTCACTTATTTTATTCATAAGATTTGCTACTTTATTGCTAGGTGTCAAGGTTGTAGGTTGAACTTCGAACTGTTTTAAAACGTGTTTTCAGTTCGGTAGTAAACAAAATAAGCTGTCACACGTCATCCACGCGTCATAATATTTTTCAATCGATTTTTGCCGTAGACATTTGTTACCGAGTAAATCTTAGTATGTATGATACGCGGCTGATAATTTTACTTTTATCGAACGCTGGAGACATCCTTCACTTCGGTAGCTTATGACGGAGATAACGCTCACAGAGCCGAAATAAGACGACTATTTTGAGAAGGTCGATGAGTTTCTATACATACATATAGACGGATACATTGGTAATATATCTTTACTCTCAATACACGTAGACAACTTTATCTATATCTACGAGTATACTAATATTATAAAGAGGTTTTGTTTCTTTGTATGTTCAAGCACTCTCAGGAATTCATCAGTTTCATTCAAATAATACTTTTGTATTGGGTAGCTATATTCAAGAGGAAGATTATAGTTTTATCCCTAAATTCCCACGGGAACGAGCACAACACGGGGTATACCGCAGGGCGCTGCTAGTATACAGACAGATACAGAGCAAAAGAGTGCAAAGGCTTGAAAAATAAATGTATAACTCTTTTAAAAACAAACCGAGTCTTTTTATTTATAAAACCTTAGAAAAATACATAAATCTATATATATAAAATAAAGTCGTGTTAGTTACACTATTTATAACTCGAGAACGGCTGAACCGATTTGGCTGAATATTGGTGGGGAGGTAACTTAGAACCAGGAGACGGATATAGGATACTATTTATCCCGTATTTCCTACGGGAACGCGTGCGCTGTGGGTGAAACCGCGGGGCACAGCTAGTATCATAATAAAATTGACAATCTATACAAACAGGCTCGTGGATATTTTTCTCGTTCAAGTTTTATTTGTGTGTGTATTTATGTTTTATTTTATGTGGCACGCTATTTAGATGCCTATCTCGATTACACTGCACCGGCATAGAGAACGCTTTAGCTTTATAAAGCGAAAAAATTGCGTATATTTTCATAGACACAGTTATCAAATACTCTATGGATCTATGGTGGTATCTATGTTTGTGTGTGTGTGTGTGTGTGTGTGTGTGTGAAACACGTACCTACGATTATATCTATTAGTCAGTATGATTCTATTTTCAAACATATTGGAACACACCGCATTTATAAAAAACGGGTTTTTTTCTCAAAAGAGGTTCATGAACTTTTTAGTGGTGTACGAAAGGATATCATTAGTGGGTACCGGAGGACGGCATACTCATTATATCCCAGAACCTATTTACCAGATGGGATCATTATGACGCTACAATAGCGCCATAATTTAAAATATACTATTATGACAACGTAAGTCTTCAACTAAAGTGGAGTGTTATTTTAAATTAAAGATTGGACGACTGGAAAAGATTTTTTTTACCATAATGAACTTAATGTACTAGCAATACGGTTTTATATAAATTGAATCAACGAACATTTTTAACGACTATTTAGGTTAACTTAGTGACACAAAGGATCATTAAGGATCCAAACGTCAAAAATGTCAAACAAATCGACATGTGTTCCACGCACGGATTTCATGTCACAAAACCGAACGTTTTCATAAATAGAACCATAGTTCAATAACCGAATAATATTTTTCAAGGATTCTACTTTAAGTATGTGTTCTACCTGCTTACTGAGTGGAAATACAGATTCAAAGTGCCTAATGTTAGCTGTCAAGTTAGTGTAGCCACAGTGAGCCGCGTGCCGCCGGCGGCGAAACGGACGATCGAACTCCAAAACTAACTTTATCGTACCGACCGAGTCATTCCCAAAGTTAATATTCCTGGAACTCTGTGTAAAACTACTCTGCACATATTTCTTTGAGTAAAGTATTCCGTAAGATTACCCGTAGTGAAAGAAAGTTTGCATGTACGAGTGGATTAGAAGTCTAGTCTAGTGTGTGGGTTATGTGACAACTAATTGTGGTTTTTTACGTGTGGCCTTCTGTCAGACCAAGAAATAGTCTTTGGAATCTAGGGGAAAATGTGCCATTGTTTATAGTATATAGATGCTTTAAGTAGCTCTACCTGTCTATTTTATTATCAAATCTTGTAATTATAGCACAAGACACTCATAGGGGTCACGGGTACGGGCCGGGTGCGGGTAGTGTGACGTTGTATTCCTTATATTTGAGAGGTGACACTGACCCATTGTCGGCCCGTATCCAGCCCGCATCCAGCCTGCACCCGCTCAATGGCGTATCTACTTTCCGATGTTCGATTTTTTTTCGGTGTTGAAATGAGATTTAACAAAATCACGCGGAGTAATTACCTGTCATTATAATGAAAATATTCACAACCGTTTTAATTAAAGTCCGTCTGTCTATACTACAACAAAACTGTTAGTACAAACAACTTTCAACTAAAAAAGACGAGACTTCTAACGGCCAGAGAAATAGACGGCGAATAAACAAACGGATTCAAATGATCGAACTGGTTTGAAATTCAAAACGATTCTTTTACGTTCCAAACCTGAATTGAGCCTCGTTATGTACACTCCATAGACTACAAATTATCTATGGTTCGATCTAAACAACAAACACAAACGCATTAGAGACTCATACAATTTACTTGTCAAGTAAATCACCTCCTATATAACGAACAAAACACATCGACCGACTGATTACGATCAAATGTATGTGCTTTAATGTTAGACATTAATATACATAACGGTTGTATGGAACAACGATTGAATCAATCCATTACTTTAACAACATTAAAATAATCAATATAATAACGTTGCCGAACAATTAACACTAATTAATTTGAGTGTATCGCCTCTTTGAAGGTAATTTACTGAAATTGTATTTAATTAACTGTGCTCCGTGCCGTAATCCTGTTTAATTGCGATGTTAAAATAAACTTTTCTTTGCACAGTATTTGATATTAATTGTCAATGCCTATTATCACTTTTTATTAGTACCTATAATTATAAAAAGAACACTTATTTTTTTAAAATATTATAATAATCATCATTTTGTGTTGTATAACACACGACACAATCTTTCTACCAATATCAACGTTATAATAATAACATTTGTTTAATCTAAGGGAATACTTTCAACTATGGTGTTATTTCTTTAATATTATATATGTATTTGTAATTCATTTTGGAATACTTTGCACAGATCTAAATAAACATATTACATAATTACAATTTACATATTTTTTTACAATGTTAACAGAAAAAAACACGGTTTATTTTTACTAAATAGTAAGTTCGTAAAGATATCGACAACTTACGTATTAGATTTATAGATAGAGAAAGTTTATGATAGGACAAAGGTAAGCGGGTACGACAAGGTTCCCTGCTGGCGTTTCTACATACATTTCACGGGCGGCCGCTGTCAACTTCTTTATCCCAAATGAACATGAAATTAACCCGCCGCAATCCAACCCTTTGTTTCCTACGAAAAAATGCGCAACAACGTCGGATGAATGTTTTTGGGTCTGAAAGACCTACGGATTATCTTTTGTTCTGTCCGTTCCGTTTTCATAATAAAAGTGCGTATTATTAAAATTTTGAAATGAAGTTCTTTTTATAAAAGGAACGGACGAATAATATTCGTCTTGACACTGAATCATAAACAAGATCATAATTCAAAAATGTTTGTTGATATTTGAAACGAACTGTTTTAAAGTTTTGTATTTGGAACCAATTTAAGTTTTCATTTACTCGATGAAGGTTTATGTTACAAAGGATTAGTTCGAGAATGTTTTCGCACAATGGAGGAGCTGAGTCAATGTCGAAGACGAGTGCGCCCCCTCGCCTCACCCATTGTTTTGTTTTCAACTTCAGCCGAATAAATGAAACGAGTCGCAACGAGAATAATGAGGTCTTCAGAGAGTAAGTGCCTGTCTACATTCTAATCTCAAAACATTAAACATCGTACAATGAACACGGCTGATATTGAGCTCTTCTCAATGAGTGATATGTCAACTGAAGGTGAATTATATACGAGTTCAAGTATTATACATACAAGTAAATATTTTATTATACGAAAGACTTGTTTCATAAATTGTGTTAACAATACCTGATGTTATTTTATTATAAAAATGGAAGTATTTTTATAAACATAAAACAATTTGATGATCTATAACCAAGTTACGGTATGTCTATTGGGATGTTCAACAAACAATAAAAATAACTAATTAGATAACAAACGAAATTCAGCATTCGTATGAACAGATATTTTATTATTTACTAGCTGTGCCTTGCGGTTTCACTCGTTTTAGCGAGACACACGAACGACAATTGTTTTTTTATATGTATAGAAGATAGAAGATTAAAAATAATACAGATACCAAACATAAACAAAAATAAACAAGTCAGCTATTTAATTATAATATATTTTTGTGTCCAAATTGTGAATAGGTCCCCAAGGATGTGGCATAACAAGTAATTCAATATGTATTTACATTGTTGTTATCGCGAGGTGGATTCATTTGTGTGGAGATATCCCGAGGTCGGGTCCCCATCAACGGTAATGGGGGTCTCGGCTGGATTGCCGTCGATTACACCTAACGGCCCGCAGGGATATTGAAATGTATACCTCTTTCTTCGCAACTCGACGAACAATGGAACCGATTCAACATGTCTCACGATTGCTCCCGATTGTCTAAATGGCAACGATTTCGCTGAGATTTGTAATTTGTGATGTATTCCAATCCAACAGTCTTAGACCTTTTGGGATATTGTTAGTGGTAAGAAGTTGGTACAGAAATATTGATAAAAGAAAATTCGTGTAGAACCATCCGTGGTGTCGAAGTTTTTAGATACCTCAAGGCTAGGTCTAATGTTGATCAAAATAATGTCTTTATGAATATCTGTTTAAAAAAGAAACAGAATAATCTATTTACGATGCAAATTCACTTTTTACGAAAGTGTAAATAATAGCATTATACTCCACTGATTACTCAATTTCGCCGAAAAATGAACCGAGAGAATGATTTAAGTAACTTACTTGTGGAAGCTATTTAAACTTTGTGTAATTTGAGCCGGTCTCAGCTACTCTTGCTCCGCTGAATATTATTTCCTCAAACGGATACAAACTTTAGATTATAATAGTATGTAATCGCGCTTATTTTACGAGCAATTAACGCACGTAAAATATTAATGCCTTCGCTTTAGTAAATGGAAGAGCTTGTAACTAATTTCCAGGGAATTCGTTTTAAATATATACTTAACTAGCTGCGCCCCGCGGTTTCACCCGCGTTGTACCCGTTCCCGCGGGAAGTTCGGAATGAAAAATAGATGTTGGCCGATTCTCATAGATACCGGATAAGCACAAAAAATTTCATCAAAATCGGTCAAGCCGTTTCGAAGGAGTATGGCAACGAAAACTGTGACACGAGAATTTTATATATTAGAATAAAGCTGAAGAGTTTGTTTGCTTGAACGAGCTAATCTCCGAAATTACCAATCTTTTGATTTGAATCATTATTTTTGTAGTGTATAGCCACATTCAACGGGAATGTGTTATCTATATAGGCTGTTTTTCGTTCCGAAATTCTTATGGAAAAGGGCACAACATGGGTAAAACCACGGGGCACTGCTACTTAAATAATAAAGTATGCAAGGACTGCTCAGATTTATGGTCCCATTTCGGAAACTATTCCAATAATTATTCACAGAACACGAACTGTTTCGGTTCTTGTTTAAATCCTTGGAACTTCTGTTCGTGGTCTTGCATAAAATATTAGCAATAATTATTAGCTCTGAAACTTTGTGAACGAACGACATTAAATATAATATTTATTAAAAAGTAAGAAATTATATTCGACCGCTTTTTTCTAAACTTTTCCGAAAGTTGCTTAAACATTAAAGAAATGGGTCGGTTTCAGAAGCGTTAAAACCGTTGGAGGATGAAGAATGGTTTCCATTTCGTGTTATTAAATTTTTTCGTTACTCGAGATACGACGGTATACCGTATGCACGTAACTATAGTATCTCTTCTAGTTACTCCTATCTATACTACACAGACATAGTACACCTTTGTAGCGCTTGCGGCTTAGTTTGACAGAGTGGTGTGGCAGCATCGTGAATATTAAGCAACATTCAGTTCGGACACTACTTGGATATGTGGTCGATAGTGGTATTTGAGCTCTACCTTGCTTCGGAGGTTACGTTAAATTGTTTCGGTTATTTCTATAGCTATATCGGAGCTCCAGTTTTGTGTACGGACACATTTAGGCTGTCGTTAGAGGAGATGAGTTTAGGAGTCGTACACAATCTACTGTTTTAACTTCAGAAT
Source organism: Cyclophora punctaria (assembly GCA_951394245.1). Lineage (NCBI taxonomy): Eukaryota > Metazoa > Arthropoda > Insecta > Lepidoptera > Geometridae > Cyclophora > Cyclophora punctaria. The sequence continues at coordinate 8,845,888 of OX596170.1, read as the reverse complement.
GATCCCAAGTCGATTTATTATAGTGATAATCGTTCTTGCCGATTTCGACGTCAGCGAGTAGGCTCTAGAGGAAAAGCACCCCAACACCCAACGTACCCCCAAACGGTGAGCGCGATCACAACAGCGTGCAACTTTCAACATGACAAAACACCGTTGACAAAGTTGCATGTTAATAGAAGCTTAGTCTTGCTTTATCTGCTATAACGCTTTTTTACAATATTGTGGTCAAATCAAAACCCGTACCGTGGATATTCTACTTTATTCGAAGATGTCACAACTGCAAACGAAGAAAGAACCAAAGCTGGCTCTGATATAATAAGTATACTCTTACCTGTCACCAGGTTAGCGTGATGGAACTGGCAGACAGCGTCCGCCTCGTACCAGGAGATGCGGTCCCGGAAGTACCGGTAGAACACCGGGAACCCCTCCTCCGGGAGCACCCATGTGTTGCTGATGTTCACCTGTGGAGAAGGTAATATAAAATAGGGGGAAGTTAATTAGTTTCATTCACGAAGCTAGAACAAAGGTTTCATTCGAGTAAAATAAAAAATATATAAATTTCGTGTACATTGTTTCGGTTTTTTTTTTCAATTGTCACTACATGTAAAAAATATTATGTGATAAAACCTATGATGTAGGTACCTACGTATATACTTAAACTTATGTATAAGTACGTAGGCTAGAGGCCAACCCTGGTGTCGGAGTTTTTGGACCGCCCAAAGGCCTCCGACATGGTCAGAGTCACACTTATGTGTATGCCAATATTTAATATTATTTTTTTAAATCGCTAGTCTTTCCTCACTCTTGCTGCACCGTGGCATCAGTATTGCCATAGAGGCCAATTTCTTGAGCATAAATAAAAGATCAACCTCTCTTGTTCCCAACGCTAAATCACTAAAAATACTGAGTAATTTGTTCTATGAGATTGGCATCTAGGTTAAAAGGTACTATTAAAGTTTTATACAAAATACTTAATAGAGCATTTTCAATCCAAGCATTCCTAGGGATTCGGAACGATCTGAACGACTTCGTTCTCTCAGTTTTATAACCAAGAATCTGGTAACCAGTCCTCAATCGAGCTGTTTCCAATAAATTTAATTAACATGCTCAACGTTCAAGCACTCTTCACTTTACAATTCAAACAATAGCTTGTACTTGGCTCAGTTTGAAAATTAAATTGTTTTGCATTAATTCTCTATTGGATTTATTAGAGCCTACCTACTTGTGATTCATTGACTTTACCTTTCGGTAAGCAAAGGTACCGTTTAAATATTTAATTTTTAACCTTCAAATTAGCTCCCCAGAATTAAATTACCAAAATATTTATAAAGAAACTTTTAATTAAATCAAATCTGTTTGTATACCGAACGACTAATGGCCGAATTCGACATTTAAAACTTTTACGAAAGAGGATTCTGTGAAAGCAGTATGTGAGCGAGAACTCCCACTGTCGCTACTTCTTGTGACTTTTTGACAAGTTACTACAGTCTGTGATTGACTGATTGTCGTTTAGTTGTTTTATCCATGTTTTATCAATAACTAGCCGCGTTGTGTCCGTTCCCTTGGGAATTTTAGGATGAAAAATTGCCTACAAAATTCCCTTAGAAAAAGACCTTCTATTAAAAAATATATTTATTCAAATCAGATTCGTAGTTCCTGAGATTAACGGGTTCAAAGAAACAAAAACTCAAACTATTCAGCTTTATGATCTGGGAGTGGTGACACTGACTTTCGACGAAATACAATTAACTTTTTTTAAATAAGCTATACGAAGTACTACGAAAACAGGCGCTCAAGTAGACACGCGCTTATACGATATTCACAGTAAACGTCTACTGCCATTGATACCTTTTGAAACTAATATAATACGTGTGCGCTTGTTTAGGGCCTTAATTCATAGTTGACCAATTATGTATATTATACTTATCAATGATAGGTGACCCTAGTTCTGTAGGTATGTAATTTTGTGGCTTTAGAGTATATCATTATAAACATTGATCCACAGTTAACACAAATACTTCAAAAATAAATGCTTTACTTCGAAAAGGAGTGTAATTAGAAATTTAAGGCAACATTTAAGTATTTCAGAATTCAATTCCAATACATTAACATAATTCGAGCCTACACCAACAAAATGACCTAAAATAAATGTTATTTTTACTCGTGTCTTCATTCAACATTAAACAACGCATAAAAACTCAGAGAGATCGCATAAGTGAAAAGTTTATTCGCAACCTTTTTTAATTAAACAGGTTATATTCAGTTCGGGTGTGGGTCGGCTTCTAATGCATAAGTAATGAGTTCGAAACTCGTCAGCGGTGTCTCCCATGCGGGAAGGCACTAGAAAAAACAGACGGGAAGGTACCACTGTGGCGTCACTGTCCAAACTTAAAAGATAAAAAGAGAGTTTTAATGAGAACGTTTGGAGAAAAAAGAAAAGAATCCGTTATTTTTTGTTTTTCTTACTAGTTTTTAAAATGAGAAAAGAACTTGTAACTTAAATATTCAAGATACATTTCTGATAGTTGAACCTAGTTTATAAACTGGAATAGCAGATATGGTTATTTCTATCCCGGAATTCTGATTTTAACTGATAGTATAAAGATAATAATAAAAAAGGCGTGAACTATTGACATTGGGTAGCAAAAACTCCATGTTGAAGCGTACCTATTCTGAATGCAATGGATCGATATTGGAATCTATTATTGGAGTCATGACTAACATCGATTTCAATTTTCAATACTTCTACCTATGATTCTCTACTTTAGAAAACTTCTTTAGGAAAGCTCTCATAGCTTAGTAAAACTACGCCACAAGCGCTCAAAAAATAACAAGTTATGTTCATATATTACAAGCTCGAACATTCCTCAGCTACCTAGATATGCTCAATTTAATTTAACACTCACAAAATTGCGAACATAAAATGAGCTAATTCAAGCTATGTATTATCTTACCCTATAGTTGGAAACGGTGCTTACACATTAACGTCCCTCAAAATATAACAAGTCATGTTCATATACTAAAAGCTCAAACAATTAAACGTGAGAGTAGAATTCAGTGAGCTTACAGTCTCGGGCACGTACAAATATAATTATGTGTTTTATTAATTTCGTTTAATGAACAAATTTTCAACTAGAGCTCGAGTATGTGAGCCAGTTTATTAAAAGGTAAGGTTAATGGAAAACGTGTATAATGATACCCTTAATTATTCTGAACGTGATTATACCAGCATTTTTTTTTGCAATTTCAACAAAATTTCTATTTCATATAAATTATTTTGCTTTTATGTTCAGCTGCGTTAATGAATTTTCGAGTCTTATATATTGTTTTTTTATTGATTATAAATAAGTAACAATAGATAGATAAATAAATAGATATATAGAGACACTGTATTGTACAGCACATTAATATACACATGGAACAGAAAACAAATAACATTAAAAGTTGCACAATTAAAGTTATCGTAATTTATATACCTTACCCCTGTTTGGACTTACCTATATAAAGTTATATAACCCATATAGTTTTATGGCTATGTTTTTCCTAAACATATACTCAACAAAAGTGTTTACTTACCAACTTCGTTATAAACTTCATAACTTTACAGTAACCTAGATCTATAACCTAAATTAAGTTAAACAACTCAAACGAGTGCAAACAACAAGCCACCGGCTAAAGGAGCAGGAGCTTAACTTATCGCATTTATAGACCCTACTTTATATGACACCAAAATTGAATTTAGGAACAAAAGACCACAAAATAATGTTTAGGACAATATTTGGAGTTCGGGGAATGAACGTTAATCAGAAAATTTATGGAGCAGGAATAACAACGTGTACGTGTGTGCCTTTGAAACTCTGTGTAGCGTTCACAATCATTGTGCGAATATTGGTTGTAAAACGTTATAGCGCCATTTTGATTTTTGATAATATATTGAGGTGGTACTGTGATACAGTGAATGGCGACGCGACTAGCGATTTCTTTGAAATAGGACACAAAATTATAATGTACAACTATGAAAAAAATTGTTGTACATTTCTTGACGACGCCGACGGTGACTAACAGCCGTACTCAAAAACGTTCGTTAAATCGACAATTAACTAACTGACGTATTTTTTCCTACATTACACGTCATGTTACGCCTCGGTGGTCTAGTGGCATGTTCACTCGCCTGCTAAGACAGAAGTCCCGGGTTCAATTCCCAGGTCGAGATAAAACATGTTTCCTGCTTTTCTAACATGGCTCGGGTTTGAGATCACCAACCCGCAATAGGCTGATATATCTTCGGTGAGATGAGAGGCCTTTGCCCAGCAGGGACATTACAGGCTAATACTTTACTTTTCATGTCAAAATCGGTCATTAAATCTCTACTATGGCAGCTTTTGACGTCTCTGAGAACGGCGGTAAAGGATTATCTAGTCACCGTCGTCAAAAACATTACAATGTCGCCGTAAAAGCACGGTGGCACCCCTGTCAATGTCAACAATGACGGTTAACACGTTTATTGTATATTTTTGTTTGTTGCAAGTAAATATTTGAATAGCCACGGTACGAATATTTATTTTAATACACGAGTAACTGAATTAAATATTGCAATTCGTTATTCATACGTTTCTTTGCCATTCGTTTACATATCTCGAAAAGCAATTTATACTTCTATAATATTATAATAAAAATGAAAAGTTTGTTTGCTAATCTCAATCCAATAAAACTACCAATCCGATTTGAATAATTATTTTTGTAATGGATAGCCACATTCAACGAGAAGGTATTTTTCATCCCGAAATTTCCACGGTAACAGACACGCGGGGAAAACCGCGGGCTGCTACTAGTTATATAATATGAATTTAATATAAAATGAACTAAAGAAAACATAAATCAATTTCACATGAAGCGTTTTGTAGATTTAAATTTTATTTTCAACTCTATTGCCTTTTAACTGTCCCCGAACTTGAGTCGAGGCTAGTCGCTGACCTTCACAGAACTACAAGAATACTAATTTACAACTAAAATAAAACTCAATTTGCTCAACTTATCACAGAACTGAAATTGCTTTAAAATAAAATAAAAGAGATTATTTAAAACAAGCGTCTTTTGATCTAGACTGAAATGTAAAGCTATTTCTAAGAAAAATGTCTACGAACTGCCTTTACAACTAATTAGTATTTCATTTAAATAATTTATTTAATTCTATTCAAAAACCAACATTTATCGAATTATATTTCTTTAAATTAATAACTTTTATCAAAATAAAAATAATAATTACGTGTTCGAAATAAAAATAAATTAGATTTAATCACTAAACTATATTATTTAGGAAAGAAATATGTAAGTGAGTTATATAAGTATAAATGTAAGAATAAGTAAGTATAACTTACAGCCCGTCCTTGAACAGTAGCGAGGAGCGCGAACAACGCGAGCGAACACAACATTTTGGCGTAGCACGCGTAGCGGTCCGTAGCCGACAACCGCCGTAGCGTGACTGCCGCAAGCTACGTACGACGCAGCTACGCCACTAGGACCTTCGCGTTCATTATGTAAACAAAGTATTTGTCTATAAAATAGTTACGATCGACTTTTGTTTACAATTGTACTTCAGTACTTCAATTCAAGGTTATTTTCAAGTTTAAAGGTCTTTGTTATATTTGATATTGAAAGGAATTACTTCATTTACAGCTAAATTGTGGCGTATCCAAATACTATTTATGTTTTATTAGTGACGCCCCGCGGTTTTACAGTAGGAAACAACATAGCCTAAATCCATCCTCCTGAATATAGCTAATCAACCCAAAAATAAAACATATCGGACTGGTAATCCGAGATAAACCCGAACATATAAACATAATTACAAATACCTCTTTATATTATTAGTATACATAAATGAAATTGTATATTACATCTGAATATGTTCTCTGGCCTACTTATTACAGAACTCAATTTTCACAGACATTTTTTCCCTACAACTTTTCCTTTAGTTTGACCAAACGCCAAGGTGTCATAAAATTTTATAGACGTTGGAACTACACATGTGCACGAAATATCGGCTCAATCGGGAATCGGAAGCGAGAAGTCGATTACTGGTTTAGCTGTTACAGGGTTTTTTTTTTACAATCAAAGAGAATTTATTTTCGTATATGTTTGTATAAGGATCAAGGATTCCTTACATTGCAGTCTTTTATGCGGGCGATATGACCGTGCTCCATTTTTATAAATTAAATATCTACGTACCTCTATTTTCCCTACCCTCCAAAAGAGAAACCTTTTAACCTAAAATAAGATACAGTATCCATTTCGTAGATAGTGGTTTAACAACTCTACTCTATTTTGAATAAGAACTACGTTTACGAATAAAATTCGCTTTTATAATTTACATTTATAACTGTCGTTTCGGCTCCTTTATAGGAACCGTGGTCACAAAAGACTCGCCAGACCTAAGAAACCTGTAACTCTATACATACAATTTGTCAGCAATAAAAATAAGGAAATGCACCATTTTATATTACGTATGTAAAACATAAATACAATTAACATACAAAGTAGCAGTTGCCCTAAAACTCTTTGGGTTGTAAACTCATTTCTGTGACTGTCTGAACTACGTGACACGAATACAGAGCACAATGCTCGTATGAACACTCCGTATGAACGGTTCGTGTTGCGAGGAGAGCCGATGGAACGCCAGCCTCGATGACCCGCGAGGAGTGTTCGCTTCGGCTCGAGATTGGACGCGGTCCATTAGCTTTGATCCCAATCCCAGTCGCAGTTTAACAGCTTCCTTTCATCACGTTCCGTAAGAAACAATAAGACGTTGATGGATTGGCCATTGGTTTTTTCGTATACAAAACAATGTTCGTAAAAACACATCTAAAACGTACTGTTTGATATAATGCCTTTAAATATTCTGAGAGTGCGGTTTTCGTTCGAAATATAATATATTATATTCATAATATATTCCAAAAATATTTACGCAATTTTATGTTGGTGGTAATAAATATGCAATATTATTTACAGTCGGTGCTCGGACCGCGTGCGTATCGAGTTGTAAAAAATGTCGTAACTCTATGTATCGAACATCTATATAGAGGAAGCACGCCCAGTTTATTCGTAACCGATATAAAAATGTCTGCCGCAGGATTATTGGCCTTAAACTTTTGCGGTACGGATATATATTTATCGGCAAACACCAGAAATATCTTTTGATGTGCAACCCTTCCTCGTTTGCAGAGAGCGTCATAATTCGAACGCTCTACAATCTATGATTGTCAATTTTACTCACAAATACGAGTGGTTGGTTCGGTTGAACGGTTTGTTTCCGAGTTTGTTTGATTTGGAGATTTTATTACTGCGGTCCGGGCGCCACTAACAAGCGAACCTCTTGGAAATATTTTGCATTATGCAGGACTCGCTGACGCCGAATTAACTTTACAATTTGTATTGCGAAGAGATGATTGTGTAAGTTCAAACTTTTTTTTATTGTCCGTGTGTTGTTGAGATTACATTACGATAACTTAGAAATGGTTAACAAGATTTGCTATCATGTGTTTATTACAGAACTTTGCAACTTTGTTATCACAAAACTTTACATATACGCTTATTTGACCTTTAACTTATAATCTGTACCACCAACACTCCTGAACTCCTAATTTGAATCGCGTGTCGTCTGGAAAGTTGCCATTATAAAGCATATCCAATAACCACACTCCAACAACACTAAAGTGCGCCTTCCTAACTTTTCAAATAACGTATTTATAAATGCTTCTTTGCACATTCCCCGGAAAAGTTTCTGGCGATATAAATATTTTCATTTAACGCTATCCGCACCCCCATAGCATGAGTCAAGGGGCTTCATATCGAATCGATTATTGGCAATGTAACTTGAAACAATTTTCACCTATTTCATTGTTTTCCTACAATAATATCGACGTGTTTCACCTTTCTAAGAATGTGGAGTAGGTTAGTGGCCAACTTGAAACAATCGGGTTGGACAATTGAAAGTGCCCTTTTTAGCTCTGTAGCTAGGCTATAAGTAAAATATACATATACTCGTAAACCTACATATATACATGTACCCAAAATATATATTGTACCTCTCTAAACGTTACTTTTAACCTTTCAGATTATATTTACTGTTAAGCCATTTATTACTGTCACAAAGTGGACAAGATACGAGTAGACTTCCGTCGTACTATGCTTCACTGGCGGATATACCTTACCACGTATTGATAGTGTATGACAACCTTTACTGCTCGGGAGGTCTGATTCGGAGCAAGATCGTCATCACTGCTGCGAGCTGCTTGGTCATGGCGGAATCTTCCACAGTTATTGTGAAGGTTGGAGCACAAGTCACTACTGATTTTAGGTACGTAGTTACTAGATACTTTAGAGCACCAAAGATCACTAGATCGGGTCTCCGGAACTAGGTAAAGCCTCGAATCTATGATAATAGTACTAGTTACTAAAGTAACGGTGGCTGACTTGGGAAATAAGCAGTCACGTTAATTGGATCTCGCTCTCCTTGTGTTCACGAATATCTTCCTAGTAAATTAGAAAGCTAGTTCGTTTCTTATAGATGGAAAATAGGTATCTATCATGTATGTAAAATGTTTGGTATCCTACATATGCTATATTAACTATTCGTTTCTATATTAATCGTTTTGGCCTCACTGAACTGCCCCGAAGTTAAAAATATGTCTTTGTATCTCTATTTCTCAGTACACGTGGAGTATAATAAAGAACTTTTCCAACTTCAGCTAAAGTCTACACGTGCCACGACGCAGTAAACAAAGTTGTTTACGATTTTTACAAATAAATTTTATTTGAACCCGTAAAATGTATTAACAAGCTATACAATCTTTCGTTCCAAGAAACAACTGTTTTACGTAAAGTATTTCATCACCGTTCTGTTGTTCAAATGTTTTGACGTTTCCAGCCAAGTGATAGAAGTCATAGAAGTGAAAAAACACGAGTATTATGGAGTCCGATCCGAAATAGACAACGATATCGCGCTCCTAATGCTAAAGGCAAGCGTTTTTTTCTTTTTCATTTATTTCCACTCTGCCCAACCTAAGGAGGGTAGGAACAAATGTTTTGGAATAATGCTGATGCGAAGTACCCGATGCTTAGTTACTTTGAACTAAAAATGTACTTTATATTATTATGTTTTGTCTTGGAAGGAGATTAATGCTATGTATTTAGACGTTCGTTGAGAATGAACGACCGAGTTCAGTGGAACGCTAGCGAACTAGCTTGATTTTGATCAGTCAGTTATCTCCTAGAGGCAATCTCGCGTCTCTCTCTCGGGTAGCCTCGACTTGAAGCAAGCGGCCTATAATAAGTACAAAATATACATCGTGTCGCCGTGGGCCTTGGAGTGAGGCAGCGTCTATACTTTCGCTATTTCGGGTCTAGACAGACCCTCAATCCGAGGCTGCCTCAAATAACTGACTGTATATTTACGTTTGTGTTCTATTAAACCCGCCGCTCACCCTAATTCTTAGCGATGCCTTGGTAAATATGGCTCGGGTTTGAGATCACCAACCCGCAGGAGGCAAAGTGACTATGTCTGTGAGAAGCCTTTGCCCAGCAATGGGACATTACAAGCTAATACTTTACTTCACTCTCAAGGGAGCAGAATAATTTGTGTTATTTTGTAGATAAACAAACATCTAATATCAATTACAAATGTGAGATTTGAGATAATTCACAATATTACACCAGTGACGGTTGCTAAGCGACTGGTTTTAATATCGTTCAGAGTTAGGGTTTAATTATAATTCGTGATGTAACTATATGTTACCACATCACTCCCGAGTGCGAGCATTATAACCATTTAGCGCAAACAATACGATTGTTGACGTACAGTCAAATACCACGAGAAACTATGGCTTGTCTATGTTATTAAACATGTAAATCCGTGGACTGTTTTTTGTTCATAATCGTTGTTATAAGGACCCGCGGGGAATCTAGTCTAGACAGTCTTATAAAGAAAAGCATTGTAGAAACAAGTTGTATAACCGATTTTTTGGTTTGTAATACTATAAAGCTAAAGAGTTTGATTATTTTGTTTGTTCGAATGCGCACATCTCACAAATTACCAATTGGAAAGTTATAGGCTATGTTTCATCCTGAAATTCCCACGGGAAGGAACGAAATGCCGGTAAAACTGAGGGGCGCTGCTAGTAAATAAATGACACTTACAAATGAAACTTCTGCAATACCAAGCATCGGTCATTTAATTAAGTATTCAGTGAGGAGTTTTCGGTTAACTGAGTTTCGGTCAAGTTTAATTCGGCAAAAAAGATAAACTGTTTTTCTTAATCGACAGGAACACGTGAACTTCAATTCACTTGTGAGTAAAGTAATCATTTCCGATGAAATGATAAGAATAGGCGTCGGTGCGCCTGTTAACGTATCTGGATGGGGCACTGGTACTGCGGTAAGTCTCTGGTACTGAAGTCTACCATTCGGGGTCAACACTGCGCTAAGCTAAGCGCACGCGTCGGTTCACTTTTGTATGACACCGCACGCGTCGGTTCACTTTTGTATGACACCGCACGCGTCGGTTCACTTTTGTATGGAACCGCGGCGTGCGCACGCTTAACGCAATGTAGGCCTTTAAACCTGCAATAATATTGAAAACTCTTTCAACCCTATATTCATAATACGTAGGTGTATATTACTAGCTGACCCGGATAACACACAGGGTACTTTTTATCCTGAAGTTCCCACGGGAACGTGTACATTGCGGGTTAAACAGCAGAGCGAAGCTATTTCTATGAAAACAAAAGCATCTCTTTATTTTATTATTTGTTTTTATTATATTATACTGGTGGTGAACGATTAAAAGAATGATTTGCTCCAAGTTGATCCTTTGTGATGTTTACGATGTGTTCACTCCGACCCCTTATTAATAAACGCGATGTACGCTCAAATTAATTTGATTACAATGTTTGCTGTAAAAAAACATGTGAGGTGTTTTGGGAACATTATTACAGAAAAAATAGAAAAACATAGTAGCTTTTTATGGTTCCGTAACCTAAAAAATAAAAACGGAATACTTACAGGATCGCTAGTCTTTTCACGGATTTTGTCTTTAATAAATATAGCTAATGCCTCATGGATTGGTTTCGTGGGATTTTCAAGATGAAAAGTAGTATATTAGTTTCGTTTGGGATGTGAAATATAAAACAAATTTGAATCAGACTTGTGGCCCAACAAATTAAAGATAACATCAAATTGTTATTATTGATATCTAATATTCCTAACCACTTATACTGACATCTACAACTAGCTATATTAATGTAGACTTCTCTAATACACTCCGACAAACACCCATTTTTGTTAAGTAACTTCATAAAGTATGTAGTTAATTAATCTTACTCCCGAACCCCGGTATTCTGAGCCTTGAAGTTAGAAAAAGGTAGCATTCCTTTCAAAACAAATAGTTTCTGCGAGAAATCCCAAGAGGCTTGGATTTATTTACCTCGCGAGACCACAACTGTTTAATATTAGGCTAGAAGCACACCTGCGGCGAATATTGTATTGTAAATAAGGATAAGAATATCCGTAGTACTTAGTTATTTAAGTTAGTTTATTACGGTATAACGAAATAGTGATGTTCCATTGCGAAGTTTTTTCGTTGATTGGTTATGATGAAAAGATGGGAAAATGTATCACTCAATCTCCTTTTTAAATGAAAATTCCCGTAACTTAACACTAATACTTCGAACTAATCTAAATACTTACTCGCCAAACTGTTAATTTGCCTTTATTTATATATATTTGATAAATATTTGTAAAATGATAATAACAACTAGAAATAGTCCTTTTATGATGTCGGCTTAAATACTATTTATTTTAGTACAACTAACGCCATCTATGCAGATTTTCTTGTAACACTTGAACTACTTCTACTTACATAAGAAAACCACATTTTCTTCAGCCACTGTTATTAATGTCAAGCTCTTTGCATAGATGGCGCTGTACTAAATATGGTTTGTTACAGAGTACGGACGTAAAGTACTTAAACAAATTGCTGAATTCTGAAATGGTTATCGTAAGCAACCCTGAATGCGAACATCAATATTTGAAATTGAAAAATAAGGCCAACTTTTGTGTTAGGTACCAAGTGGTAAGTAATTGATTAATTAATATACATACTTATAATGCCTACGTCTCGCTAGGTTCGTTTCTTATTTAATTTCAAGTATCTACAGAAACGTGGTTGCTAAAAGTTTGTGTACTTAAGTCTCAATGTATGTTGTCATAGCTTGCAAACCAGTGTTACGATTTTAATCTAGTTCTTTAAATAAAACTACCTGTCCCGCGCGGTGTTTCCACCCACGACCCAATAGATGTCGCTAGTGTGAATCTAAACCATCCAGGGTGCCACCCAAACGCGTACAAAAAAACACATCCAAATCGACGTCGAGCCGTTTAGGAAGAGTTCAGTGACATACACACATACAGTATAATTATATCTTTAAATAAACATTAGTAGGTACTTTAAGTAGATTTATCAATCTCTTGATGTTTTGGAATCCCGATTATACTTAGTATCAACACTAAATGAAACTTACGCTGTCTGACAATCATACGTAGGTATTAGATTTTAATCTTTAATATAATAGTAACCTAATACACCCAGAAAAATTCACACACGATTAATTAGACCCAAAGTCCAAACTAAGCTCTAAGCTGTACTACGGAATATAACTAACTGTTACTATCATTAGTTAATAGATGAAGTTTCTTCAGTACTTCTGCTTACCAATTATCTTTTCCTTCAGAATCAATTCCTCAGTGATAACGGCGGCCCGGCGGTGTACCACAACTACCTGACCGGTATTCTGTCGTACGGAGCTGACAAAAACAAGGATCCATACTTGGCTCTCATCACCAACGTCTCTTACTTTCACAAGTTCGTTAAATTTTTTATTACTAGAAACGCCTTGCGGTTTTGCCCGCGTTGTGGCCATTCGGGATGAAAAAGCTCCATTTGAATGTAGCTATTACAAAAATAATTACTCAAATCGGACTAATAACTCCCGAGATTAGCCCAAACAAACAAAATTACAAATTTACCTCTTTATAATACATTTAGCGTTTATTAATAATAATCATTAAAAAAAAACATCAACCCAATAACCTAAAGACAATTTACTCCAATTTAACATCAAATTTACAAAATTACCCTTAAAGCTAAATCAACAGAATAAATCACCTATAAATCAAGATAAATCAAAAGTACTCACAAAGATAATCACAATAATTTACACTTAGATTAATTAGAGAACACTTTCAACAACGCTTACGAATCGCACCGATAACAACCGTTCCGACCGAGTGACGAAGGTACAAAAAGCCAGGTCCGAGCTTGACGAGCGCCTTTTATACGGATCGGAGTGGGGGTAGGGAGTATTCCCTAAATCGGCCTCTCCTGATGTTGTAACGCCCTCGTTACGTCGATAGTTCAGAGCAGGGGCATGCTCCTTCCTTCCGACTGTAACTCTTCCGTGTCTTCGGAAATCCGGGAAGCCACTGGAGCCGAGGAGGGTCCAGCTGTTGGATCAGTCTCATCTTCCTCATCGTCTGAAATAAGGACGTACATGAGGAAATGGTTTAACCACTCATAGCATGCTGGCACACACACACAAGGACATGCAAATTAGTGAAAAAATATGAGAGCTCTCAATTCTATATTCCCCGTTACCAATCTTCTACTTCCTCTCTCGAACTTCTGCACCGTGAAGGCAGGGCTCTCGGGGATGTCTTGACCCTGTGAACTCACCACGGCAGAAGTAGGCGTCCCCACTATCTGCGAGAGACCTACTCTACATGACATTCAGTCATACGAGACCCAGTCTCCCCAGGATTTACGCCAACATGACCCTTACGACATGCTGACTACCTTCTATCCCCAGATATAAACAATCACATCATGTAAGCTCCAACAACAAGGATGCGCTATTATAGACGGCTGCCATTAGCGGAGAGCCCCAGTAGGGAAATAATTCCCAGCAACGAGGATGCGCTTTTATGTAGGGCAAGCTTAGCGGAGAGCCCCAGTAGGAGTACATATTTTGCCCCATAGGCAATCACTCCCAAAACACAGAGCTTCTGGCTTTACGCCGACATGACCCTCACGACATGCCGACCACCCTCAAAAAGCTCGTCACACAGGTGTCCCAGTCCCCAATCTTGGAAATCATTCACTTTGTAGTGATCCGAACCGTCATGACAAAGAGGGGGGGAAATAGCGCCAAATTGAAAAAGGGGGAGTAAAATGTGTTAAAGTCAGTCTGTACGTACAGGGTACTAAGAACATGTGTGCAAGCGGTTCGCATCATCCACATTTGAAATGATCCCAAAGCGGACTTACTCTCAAAAAACTCAGCACAGGATTCGGGACACCACTCTCCACTCCAGGGCACCATATATTCTGCAGCCGCCTGGGTGGTTTTTCCGTAGGACCCCGCCAACAGTTTCAGTTGATAACGGCCGTTGGGTAAGGCCTTGACGACTCGGTAGGGTCCCCTCATGCCTGGGTCCAGCTTGCCCGTAGACTGACTGTATTTGATTACAAACACCAAGTCGTCGATCTGGAACACACGAGGCGGGTGTCTCCGCTGGTTAACGTATGAGTCTTGGTTCGACTGATTCCTTGCCAACAGCTGGCTAGCCCGTGACCTGCACAGCTCCCTCCAGCTCTCATGGTTCTGAGTCAGATCCAATGAGACATCCCGGACCAGGGCTCTGATGACGGGCGTCACTGCGTTAGTGCCCACCAGTAGCGTTAACGCCGAGGCTTGCGTCGTCTTTTGTTTGCTGATGTTTATGACGAGTTGCAACCTCCACAACTGGTCTGACCACGAAGCATTCTTGTTGTTCACCTCGATGCGTATCATGTTCAACACCGTTCGGACATATCTCTCGACTTGTCCGTTGGCGTTGTGCATCTCCGGCGTGATGTAGTGAACTTCGCAGCCAAACTCGCAGAGCAGGGTCATAAACTCCCTGGACTCGAACATTCGCCCTCGGTCGGTTACAAGGAGCTTCGGCGAACCAAATAGTGACACAGCGTTGGTGAAAGTGCGCTTCAATTCTGAAACATCTTGTCTAAAAATAGGATACAAAAGGCAATATTTCGTGAAGGGATCGATCATTATCAAAACAAACTTATACCCATTTGACTCTGGTAGTGGCCCGAGTACGTCTACATGTAAATTTTCAAAAGGAACACTGGGCTTATTCCAAGAGACAATGGGTTGATGTGGAGCTCTAGGAACACGCTTCATAGATATGCATACCAGACAATGTTTGATATACTTAGCCACGAATTGACGAAGCCCCGGGAACCAGAAATACTTCAAAATAAGATCCTGTGTCTTTTCTGTGCATATATGTTCATGCTCATCGTGGAAGACTCTGAGCAAGCTAAGTCGATGCCCCTTAGGAATATAACAAAGTAATCTCGGTTCCCCCCCTACTGGAGTATAGCGGTAATACAAAAGTTCATTTTGTACTACATATCGTCTAGAATCTAAACCTCCCTCCCCAAGTTTCTCAATAAGATTCTGTGTCTCTGAGTCGGCTGCCTGTGCAATCTGAGCCCAGTTACGAGGCTTAGATATTTCGTACACCTCGGCAACAGGGTTACGACTTAGGTAGTCCGCATGGGTCATCATGGTGCCTTTTCGGTATTGTATGTCAAAATTAAAATCTTGGAGATAAATCCACCACCGAGCAACGCGCGGGAGCAGATCCTTCTTTTTCTCCGTGGCCTTGAGGGCATTGCAGTCTGTTACTATTTTAAACTCTAACCCGATCAGGTAGTGGCGGAAATGCTGCAAGGCCCTCACAACCGCCAGAGTTTCCAATTCATAGGAATGGTATCTGCTCTCGGCACCCTGGGTGGTTTTACTAAAATAGGCCACCACATGCTTCGTACCGTCAGCCCTCAACTGCATCAGCACTGCACCATAGCCAATGCTGCTGGCATCGGTGTGAACTTCGGTCTGTAATAAAGGGTCAAAAACAGATAATACAGGGGAGCTAGTAAGGACAGCTATTATTTCCCGTTTTACTTTCTCTTGTTCGGGCCCCCAAGCAAACGAAACACCCTTCTTTAGTAGTTGGGATATGCAGGCCGTTTTAGCTGCATAGTTGTAGATGTACTTGCGGAAGTATCCAGCCAACCCCAAAAACTGCCTCACCTGCTTGACATTAGCGGGAGAAGGAGCGTTAACTAACGCTTCAACCTTACGCGGGCTCGGCCTAACCTGACCCCGGCTAATGACACGGCCCAAATATTCGACCTCTGTACCGAGGAACGAACATTTCTTAAGGTTTATTGAAAAACCGGCTTCGGTCAACGTGGCAAGGACCGTTTCCAGTAACCGTAAACCCTCCTCCACGGTGTCACTCATGATCAGCACATCATCTACGTATACTAGAACGTACCCGGCAATAATGTGATGTTGTAAGGTCTTAACTATGGTACGTTGGTAAACTTTAGGGGCATTTGTAAGCCCGTATGGCATGCGCAAATATTCCCAATGACCTTCTGGAGTGACAAATGCAGTCAGATGGATGGAATCTTCATCCATGGGAATTTGGTAAAAACCAGTAGCCATGTCTAGGCAAGTAAAATACTTAGCTTTACCTAGCCTATCAAGATGATCATCTATGAGTGGCAACGGGTGTGGATCTTTTCGCGTGATGCGATTTAACGCGCGGTAATCAACACACATCCTATCGCTTCCGTCCTTCTTCTTAACTAATATAATCGGGCTGGCGTATTCCGACCTAGACTCCCGAACGATGCCCTTATTTTTCAAATCGTCTACGATACTACGGACCTTCAATTTCTCAGCGTGCGACAATTTGTAAGGACGGTAAGCGACAGGTACGTCACTGGTCACTTCTATACGCATCTTACCCGTGGTGACGGTAGTGGTTGCTGTACCGGATATGAAAAAGTCTGAAAACTGATTAATTATCCTATCCACCTCCTCTCGCTCTTTGCCATCAAGAGGAGAGTTAATTTCCGGTTGGGATAAAACGGCATAAACAGACTCCTCGACAGTCCGTGCAAGATACTGCCTATCCTTGGTTCGCACATAAGTAATACCGTCCCGATTGAGAACGTCTGTTCCGATAATTATCGGCGCCGTCATAGTGGACTCAGGGACTATTACGAAATCCGCTTCCAACGATATGTCCTCAAGCTCGACCGTTAGCGTAACATACGAATCCGACTCTATTAACGCGTTACCAATCCCTTTTAGCGAACAACGTAAGGGCTTCCTCTCGCAGGCGAAGTGCTTCAATACTTTTGAAGAGACTAATGAAACATTTAGTGCTCCACTATCGATGAGCACATCAAGTGGCACTCCTTGTACTACTGCCGGTACCAAGTCCTTACGTTGAGGTGAACTTTCGACGGGAGGTTCGCTACACAAGTTTACGTTGCGCGAGTTGCGAGGTTCTGACCGCTCTTTAACGAAACAAGTGGTTTCCGCATGCCCTACTTTCTTACAGAAAGTGCAAGTTAATCTACCCTGGTTTGGAGCACTCGTCCCAGGTTTGTCTGGTTTGGACGGCTCAGCACGGGGTTTCTTTGGACAACGATCGGCTTTATGTCCAGACCAGCCACAAATAAAACACTTCGGTCGATGATTATTGTTACTCGAAACGTTTGGCCGCTTCAGTAGTGGGTTATGACCGGCCCTACCCTGTTTATCGCGCACTGGTTTAGTGTAATTAGATAAAAACGCTACTAAATTCTCGCAAGTAAGATCGGCATTAGACGTCGCGGCTCTAACCTGTACATCAGTTATACCCCGAATAACGATCAAGACTTTTAGCTCGTCGCTGACACCCTTTACTATTTTCAAGCGTAACAAGGTCCGTCTAGCAAATTCGGCATAAGTACTAAATGCGTCTGAATTAATTTTCATTGCATCGTAGAGAATGCCGGCATAATCAAGTTTTCGAGGGCACAACGATTTGAATTCGCGACAAAAGTTCGACCAGGTACGCTCGGTAGTTACCCACTCATTCATCCAAGTACGAGCGTCACCCCTTAAGCAACCCGAAACGCGCGACAAACATTCCGCATCCCCCCAGTTATTGGCAACCATAGCCCGTTCAACTTCATCGCACCATACTTCAATGTCATGGATACTCGGATCAAATACAGAAACGAAATAACTTTGCTTATTCGTCTGCTGTAACGACCTAATGGCTTCAGCGAGTATTCTTGCCGATTCAGGAACCGAATCCGCCAGAGCCGGCGAAGATATAATCGGAGGAACGCTTTGCTTAGTGCTACTAGCCTCGTGGACTTCCGTAAAACCGTTAGAGTCCGACGGGTGAACTGAACCCAAACGGTCAGCTCGAGTAGCCGACTCGGCCCCATCCACGCAAACCGTCACGTCCGTGGAGTGACCTTGGGGAACCGACGCGCGAGTAACGGTCACAAGACTTTTCTCAGCAGCTATATTGTTTTGCAACCCAACATTGCCCCCGCTATTCTCAAGCGTATCTAATCTTTTAAGAATAGTTCCCAACGTTTCGTGCAAACTAGGGCCGGAATTTCGCATGGCAAGAGGAGGGGTCCTAGTGCCCGAACCACGGCGTGAGCGATATCTTTCACGGGAGCGGGATCTATCGCGCGCATGAGGATTGTTACGAGATCGGGACCCGTGCCGTGAGACGGACTCGTTACGAGAACGCGAGCGGTACCGCGACCTATGGCTATCGCGGTCGTATCGGTGCGATCGATCCCGCGAGGCTCGTCGATTATCGGCCATACTCAGTAGTTCGAAACAATAATAACAGAAAACACAAAAAAAGGAGAAAAAACAAACGGTGATTTATTCTGTTACCCTCAGAAAGTAATCAAATACTTTTACTGATAAATAATCAAAATCAACGGCCAAATGGGCTTTAGAGTGTATCCCACTTCTGAATTTAGCGTTTATTAATAATAATCATTAAAAAAAAACATCAACCCAATAACCTAAAGACAATTTACTCCAATTTAACATCAAATTTACAAAATTACCCTTAAAGCTAAATCAACAGAATAAATCACCTATAAATCAAGATAAATCAAAAGTACTCACAAAGATAATCACAATAATTTACACTTAGATTAATTAGAGAACACTTTCAACAACGCTTACGAATCGCACCGATAACAACCGTTCCGACCGAGTGACGAAGGTACAAAAAGCCAGGTCCGAGCTTGACGAGCGCCTTTTATACGGATCGGAGTGGGGGTAGGGAGTATTCCCTAAATATACAATTAAGTATGGATAGTTCAGAGAAAAAATCGGTTCGAAATACCCTCACCAGATAGTCTTTCGCAAATGATAAAATGTACTTCTTAACCGACTTCAAGAACAAAAGGTTTCTCAATTAGGGTTTACTATCCGCGCCCTGCGGTGTTACCCGCATTGTGTCCGTTCCCGCAGGAATTTCGGGATAAAATGTATCCCATATGTTATTCTGATGTATAACCTACATTACTGTAAAGTTTCATCCAAATCCGTTCAGTAGTTTTTGCGTGAAAGAGCAACAAACATACATCCATCCATACATACATCCATCCTCACAAACTTTCGCATTTATAATATTAGTAGGAGTAGGATGTTCTTTTTATTTGTTTCATTTGTTTGTTGCCTGATTTCTCCGTCGTTTACGAACCAATTTTGAAAATTCTTACGTTATGTTATAATGGATAGGGTATGCTTATAAATTCGTCAGGTTATTAACCGATTTAAAAAAGGTAGTTTACAAAATACCTGGTTTGAAGTCGGTTGTTCGCTTGAAAAAGTATTTTTTTAATTAAAACCAAATCATATTTATTTTATTTCAGCTGGATCCAATTAAATGTGGACAGGTTAATGAAGAAATACTGCGTGATCTCCGTTGAGGATGAGGATTACTATTACGAGTCTTACAGTGCTTATTCCAGTGATGAATATTAAATATATCTACTTTTTTTGTAAAGTACATTAATTCAATGCGTGTTTGAGTAGTTTTTAAGATGCGCGGTGCTTGGAATTAGTTTTCTATCTAGTTGTAACTATTGTAAGTTCGAGTAAGGCAGCCCTGGTGTCGGAGTTATTAGGCCTCTAAGACGGTCTAACGATTGAACCATCCAGGACTGACAATGTAACGTGCCCTCCGAAGCACGGTAGCGCTCAGGTAGAACTACTACTATCGGACACCCATCTAAGTAGTGGCTGAGCTGCACGTAGCTTAACAATCAAATTGAGTTAACATCGTTTTATCAAACTCCGCTACGAGTACTACAGTAGAAACATTGTAATTTGCTTAGTAGTCACACCACTATAACACTATCATCTCCTATACTACCTCCGAAGAAAAAAAACAAAACTTTGAAATAATAAATTTTTAATTTAGTTTTATTGAGTAATAATTACTTTACAAATTGCAATCTCTGACCATATACCTGCTGACGTGGTATTTTATCCAATTTCTGAAGTACCACACGTTGGTGTACACGCTGGGACTGTCAATTCTGGCACATCCATCACCGTGGGAGGTGATTCCGACCACCATACTAAAGACAAGTGAAGAAAAGATAAGTTTTAGCCTGTAATGTACCACTGCTATGCAAAGGCCTCTCATCTCACTAAAGATATCAACATAGTGAGGAGCATTAGGCATTATCACCACGCTTGCCAAATGTACTGGCCTCGTACTGGTTCTTTCGTCAAAGAAAATAAAATATGTTCTGAGTCCAGATCACAAAAGAAGGTTTCTATCTTGTAGAACCCTTTTAAGCAAGCATGACCAATCCCAATGTGCAGCACTTAGCCATCCCCATAAAAGCTACAAAAGACGACCAACTGCCTCAGATATAGATTGGGATTATATAATTTTGATTTATTTAAGGCGATGATTAAAACTAGCTAAGACTCATAACCATATTCTTGTCCAGCCCGGCAAGCATATAACTGAACGGTTTCTTTTCGTTTTATCTCTACTTTTAGAGTAATTTCTTTATATCTACATGCAACGTCAAAACCTCTCTTTTTTACTCTCAAGTGAAAACTAGATGCATTGAAATGTGTCAAACATGTCACTGTCATACAATATCCAGCCAATCATAACAGAGTAAGTGAAATGAAAGAAGTCGAATTGAATGAATGAATCCGGTATTGCAACTTTGCAACCTTCATTTCTAGGTATGCTTGCCGGGCTGAAGAGAGATAAAACGATTTATCATACTTGTTCCAAAGGACCCCTCCTCCAGAGTCGCCACGGCAAGTATCGTGCTTGCCGTCTCCGTACAGGCAGAACATATCTTTCGTGAATTGAACGTTGTGCATCTTTGCGCATAAACCCAAGGGAATCAGTCGCATTTTGGTCATCATAAGTCCTAGTTTAGATAAGGAACCTCCATACTGGAATGAGAAACGCATTATGACCTATTGTCTATGGCGCTAGTCGTCATTACATACTTTCTATTTACATACAGAGCCACCGAACTCTGTTGACCTCTTCTTCAGCAGTTATGGTGGAAATCAGATTGAAAATATATAAATTTGATTGGCATGTTCGTAAGGCATTATAGAAGTTTGAATATGATAAGGTTTTAATCGATATTTTCATGTACCAACTATACAAGATATCAAGTAGACTTTCCTAGTCACTAAAATAATATGCTTAGATGCACCTGACACCATCTGTGGCCACCAACCAACTTGGCAATTGGTGTAATGATCAGCTGGAGTACTTTTTAAACTCACACGATTTGCACTCATTTTACATTTATCATAATAGAAGTACTTTATTGTTCCGACAATAAAAAAAGGTATATTTAAACTAAGGCAATCACCCTTCGATCAACAATTTGTTGATCGAAGCAATCACCACTCTTGTCTATTGCGGGTTGGAGATTTCAAACCCGAGAAATACTTCATTCGACTCGAGAATCGAGGATAGCCACAACGAGAAGACTATTTTTGATCCCAAAATTTCCACGGGAACGTGCACAACGCGGGTGAAATCGCGGGGCACTGAAAGTATTCGAATTAAATAAGTATTTTGATACCTTAGTCCACCCCCACCCCGTCACTGTAAAATCAGCCCTTCTTGATGTCATCCACTTGTTCGAGTTAATCAATACGGCTTTCTTAACTTGTTTTGAAAATGGTATCTGTGTACTAACAAATATTAACGCAATGTCGTTAGAAAATATAGCAGTTGTATTATAAAGATGATGAACTATAAAAGATTGCACATCTAGAGATATAGCGTCCATATCGAATGAGTATTTTGATCCTGAAAATGAAATATTGTTTTTGGTCATATCCTTTATTTTATCACACCAAATACACCTTCAGGGTTCATTCACATGGGATACGTCTTTGACGATAAGTCAACAGACACAATCCGTCATGACGGATGGACGTTCACATTAAATCGTGTTCTTTCACGATTCTTCGAGCCACGAGCGCAACAGCGGATCTGTCATAATCATAAAACATTCACGATTCGTCATTTCTAAAAGACGTATCCGTATTCGTCTATTTTCACGATTCGTGAAGCGTGTAAACATGGGTATTTAAAAATCATTACTCCCGTCAAAAATAATAAAGAATCGTGAAAAAAAAAACGATTCGTCTTCGTGTGAACGAGCCCTAATAAATGAACTAATAAATGTAAAATAAAATGTATTTACATGACAAAAGACAATTCATCGACTCTTCCGAAAGGCGACGGCTGATGGTATCACATCTAAAGAGCAGTGGGCAAAGTTATGTGGAACTTGGTCCAAAGGCCTCCACATAGAACATACGCCAGTCGATAGAGCAGAGTCGGCTCTTCAACCATGCTGAGGGATCAAAATCCGTTCCGGAAGAGTCCCGCAAATGTCAATCTAATCCTATCTCATAGGCACACAGTGTGAAACATGACCTATACAGTAGAGTCTCCTCCATCGCTGGGTATATGTCTCATCTGTAGAGGCTCTTAGACCGGACACGCCCGCTTTAGATGTCATTGATGAGTTTTAATTGACTAAAAATACGAACATACCAACATGTATTGTAATATCTTCAGCATTTTTATTCAAGTCAAAACAATGTGCTGCTGTCAAAATAGTATAGCTGTTCAAAATAGTGCCCGCACACATACTACCCATATTGTACACTTGAACACTGAACGGGTACTCCTTCAAACTCACTGGACTGCCCCCAACTATTTTCGCTGAAAACTCATCATTTTCTTCTGAATGCTTAGGTCTAAATGTAAATGGTTCATCTTCATCTATACTCTCAGTAACATCTATACTCTCAGTAACATCTATACTCTCAGTAAATAAAAACAAATGTGTGAATAAAAAACAAATGAGTCGCGACATAATCGTTTACTAAACCTCGTTTGTTCATTAAAGCGGTCATATTCGTATTATCAGCAGTACTTATCTCATATTACGAAGCTTAATTTCATGCGTAATAAAATTGGGAACCTCATTAACCAATGAAAATTTATTTTTTTATACACGTGCTAGATAAATTTATAAAAAGATTATTACAATATTATGCATTCTACGAAAGGCTATAATCAGGATTATATGAACAAAATATGTCATAGAGTTGGTGAACTGTTTTCATTATCCAGGGTTTCATGTAGACTACGTTGACGAAGACACTCGGCTTCCACGCACATCCTTTGCCATGAGATACGATTCCCACTAACATGCTGAAAATAAAAGAAGAAACAATATAGTACTAGCCAATTCTGAAGCAAAGAAAAGAGGTTTCTATGTCTTTACCCAATGAGATACCATCAAGGACGCCACAGAAAACATATACACACATGTTTACACACCTACATGTTGCGTCAGGGTTTTGAAGTGTAAAATATTACTTGCAATTTTCAAAATTCATGACACTATCAGATTTCCACACATTGTACTTCAGATGAAAGGGAACAAAGGGATCAACAGACAAAGTAACCATTTACAAAGTTTCCCTGGGTACGGTATTAAGCTATAAATCCGCGCAAACAAAGCCTTAGGTAAAAAATAGCGTTTATAACAATCGGTTGGACGGGTAAGCTTATCGGTGAGGTGACAACAAAATAGATCATTTATCACATTGAGGCAAAATACGACAAAACTGTGCCTTTAATCAACGGAAGTATCACGACACAGAAATAACAACAACAAAAAATAGAACATAGGCAAACTATTTTTCAGGAGGATTGCACAAGAACTCATAACTTAATTTGGCGCCTAAATATGTTTAAAAAACAAATGACGCCTATTTACAATTGTATTCTATTTGATGTATTATTATTTATAAGTATAATTTTGAAGTAATAGCTTTTGTTTCTTAAACATTTGTGAAATCCGATAGTTCTCTTTTTAAAACAATGGTAGTTGATAACACCATCGCTACACCGGGCACCTTCAATAGATCCTTACAATGGACATTACTTGATACACTCCTTGAATTCGATGGGCTAAATGACTTACTCTTTCCAAAACACGCCTCCCCCAGAATCGCCCCTGCAAGCGTCTCGGACCCCCTCGCCGTACAAACAAAACATTTCCGCTGTAAATCGCGCATTATTTGCTGCCATACATTTGTCCTTGGGAAAATATTCCATATACACCATTCTTAATGCTTGATCGTTAACTCCTTCACCGAACTGAAATATAAATTGTTCCCAGTTAATTTGGTCAACAAAAAATAAAGAAAGAAAGTATTAGCCTGTAATGTCCCACTCCTGGGCAAAGGCCTCTCATCTCACTGAAGTTATCAGTACAGTGCGGAGAATTTGGCCAACAATTCTACTAATATTATAAATGCGAAAGTTTGTGAGGATGGATGTATGTATGATTGTATGAATGTATTTATGTCTTTTTACTCTTTTACGCAAAAACAACGCAATGGATTGTTATGCAACTTTACAGTAATATAGGTCATACATCAGAATTACACATGGGATACATTTTATCCCCGGATTCTTTATAGAAAGAGTCTAAATAAGACTAAATAGAAGTTCTTATAGGAAAAAAAATTATAACGACTGAATATTTTGATTACGGAATAACTTCTGGAGGAACGAAAATATATAATAATAATATTTATACTGAATTATCATATATTTGTCTTTCCTCCCTATTTAAAAACATAGGTTTTGTTATTTACACAAGTGATATCAGAAATAATATTTTTCAACCCCTGACGTGATGATATACAAGGGAGTTTGACGTCGATGGCTGTGGGTGAGTGTGGGTGTGTATCTGTCTGTGGCATCGTAGTGCTCAAACGGATTTGCCAATTTCGATGCGGTTTATTTATTTCAAAGCCAATTTCCTTGAGATAGTTCTTAACTACGAGTTTCTTTGGTAAAAATCGGTTCAGCCGTGTTGCGTTAAGGGTTTTTACATTTTTAATTTGACTTGTTCAATTAGGATAAAACAATAATAGATTATACTTCGGTTTCGCCCCATCCAGCAACTAAGAACTTTTCGTCCCGTTCCATCCAAGCTTGAGTATTGCATATATAAGCTTTCTGAACAAGATTACTGTACTTAAAGGAGCGGTATATTATAATTAAAGCGATGTCGTTCTCAAAAGGTACCGTAGCGTTGTATTGCTCGTGAATGCGGAGTGCCCACACCTTGTGCCTCTTAGATTTCTTGTCATAAATATATCTTGTACCTAGAAAATTAAAAAACCTATTAAGTCTCAAGTTCTTTTCGGTTTTGTGTTTGGATACAGAACAGCAGCAACACTGCAATAAAGATACCGAAGTTCAAAATCGGTGACAAAATATTGTTAGGACCTTTGTATATATTATAAAATTTATAGATAGTCTTCAGGCCTGTAACTACGTTAAGCGGACGCCCGGAAGGGCAAGCGTCGCGCGACTCTGTGGGAACGCGACGGGTCCCGTCAAAAGCGGGTACCCGCGCGGGCATCCGTCGCACGGAGGCGAGCCCCGTCACGCAGGTGTGCGGGTGCACGACAGCGCAACGGGGCCCGCGCGCGTCCCCGTGTGAGCGTTCGTACGTAGCACTTTAGCACCGCGCGAGTGCCCGCTTAACTCAGTTTCAAGCCTAAGATGGCTTATTCTAAGCAATGTCAACGCATGCCTGTCATTAGTTAGTCCAACAACAGTTGCGAGTACAATTCTTTCATCAGACAGAGAAATAAGTCTGTGATAGACATACAAGATGTTATGCCTTTAGCATGCGCTCATTTGTAGAAATAATAAAATAAATAAAACCGTTTCGAAATCAGTCCATGCGTTTGAGAACTACGAAGCTAGAGACACACACACACAGACATCGACGTCGGGGCTTAAAAATAGATCTAAAAGACAAATGCAACTTACTGGAGAGCACAATAATATCATTAAGAACAAATTTATTAGAGTCAAAGCAATGCGCTGCCGTGAGCACTATCTTTCTACTCAAAATGACTCCGCCACACAGACCCCCGGCATTGTAGATCTGAACGTTGTATGGAATCTTCTGAAGATCCACGGGAATTCCTCCAACGATGCTGAGAAATTTCTGCTCCCTAAGCGGAAGAAGTGGATTTCCATGACGCTGTTCAAAAGCCTCAGTCACATGCAATAATAAAAAAAATAAAAACACATCCATTTTCAACCACAATATTTACCTAAAACTGCTTACACTCATACAATACCCTACAAACAGCGATGTTATAGCAACAGTAGTACGTAATTAATTAATGCGCGAAAGGAAAATCATTAAACTTGTTTTTATGATTTTATAAACTTCGTTGAGCTAATTCTGATTGATACTAAAGATGATTAGTTTTTCATGAGGTTGAGTATTTGATCGAACGGCTTAGTCCAAAAATATGTTAATAAATGTTACGTAGGAGAGAGCAATATAAATAAAATGTTTTGTACGAAGATATAGTTATGTAGATGTATGCACGCGGCGCGGTGTCGGAAAGGCCGCCCGCCCTGCTCAGTCGCCCGCCACCGGCCGACCACAGCGCACCGCGCGGCCGCTCCTCAAACTAAAACATAACCTAACACGGCCTATTAACGTAAACATTACCAAACAGTATTTTATGTATTAACCAACAGTTTTACCAAGTGATATCGTGACTAAATAATGAATTTGTACATATTTAACCAATGAACAGACAAAGAAAACGAATAAGGAAATTGTGGAGACGGAATCAAAACAAAGGTGTATCGATTCGGAGTTTGCAGCAGTTTTGAACCTTTCGGGTATGATAATTTATTGCTCAGATTCTCATTACAAAAAAAAATATATCGATATAGTAGAATTTACGATTAACTATTTAGCAAGAAATAATTACTTATACATAAAAATAGTCAAAAAAATACTTATTAATAAGTAAGTAAATTAAGTTAGTTTAGGTGTTTTAAATTGAGCGAGCTTAAAAGCGGTGAGTGGAAGATTTTTGTACAATAAGAGAGTAACAATCATGAAATGGAGAAGTGTAATTAAGAGCTCTCTTACGACGCTGTGTCGTGTTACGTAGTACTACGATTACGATCTTCCGTGGTCACATAAGGCAAATAGCTCGCTCGTGTTCTTTTAAACAAGACTCGAACTGCCGCACTCAGACGTCCATTAAATTGATACTTAACTAATTCACATATTTTTTATACATTACATGTCAAAATCACACTATTAAATCTCTACTTAGGAAGTATTTGACGTCTCTGAGTACAGTAGATAGTAATAACTTATTTGTCCATTTGTTATCATATCATATGTTTTCGTAATAAACTGGCCAGATTTATTTAAAGACCGTATCGATCAATCATCAATTGTATGTCAATATCGCTTGATTGTTGATTTCAGTTGATCTATTGCACAACTATGTAGTTCAATACATCAATCAATTTAGGAATGTAGTCAGCATTTCTTTGAAGGGTAAAATATATCATCTTTAGGTAAGAGTATAATAAACGCATATAGCAGAACGTATCTATTATATATTAGCTACAATTCTATTAATGATTTTGGATTGTAACTAAATAATTAAAACTGTTTTTTTATATACTCGTATATAGCTTTAAAAGTATTATCAATCGCTTGAAAAATATGTCAAAGTTGTTTACTAAATATTTCAAAGAAGATCGAAGCTTCCGGCCAAATGGGTATTTAATAACTTAAAAAACATTTTTTTGTAAGGAGCTTCAAGTTACCTACCTTTAAATATTCAATAAATTTTCTTTGTACAAAGATTACTGATTTACTAAACTTTTAACAAAGGAAATTAATTGATTGTAAAGTTAGATAAAATGAAACAAGCAAAAGAAAGAAAAGCTACCCTGTCCATACGCATCATGTTCATCACTTTCATTACGAGCTTCAATGACAACGTTTGATAGCACCAATAACCATTGAGTTAGCAAATCAGTTCGAACCAGATATGTAATGATTCACAATCATGACAGACACACACGTCGCACATACCATTGGTGTAATTATTGTTAAACTCTCAGCTGTCTCATAACTTAATATTAAAGTGGTTCAATGACCTACATCTGTGTGTAACAAATGCAATGTTAAAGCTTTCTTTTTGATTAGGTACTAATAAGTAGGTAACTATTGTACTAAGTAAAAAGTAAGTAGCTAACTTATTAGTAAGTAGTAACTAGTTATGTACTAATAACTATAGAAGCTATGTTCTCACTTATGATTATATGATGAGTTTTGAATGACACACAAGAACAGAATTGTTGGAAGCGTTTATCCGTCGAGAAAACTTTTCCCAACGGCAAACAAAATAAATAAATACACCCGGACAAATTCACACACTGTTAATTAGACCCAAACTAAGCGTTAACTTGTATTAAGGAATGTACCTAACTGATAATAATACTTACACAAATACTTAATAAGATAAAAATATAGAAAAAGGCTTTCATAAGTCAGATCGGTCGGAATGACTTTGAAAATGAGGAGTATAGTAAACTGTTCATCAAGAAACGGATACCGAAAACGGATTTATGCAAATAATTGCTGAGTAAACCTCATCATAATACAATTTTATTTTAAGACACACTTTTAGGTCTTTCTTAATTTATCCTTGTATATTTTCTTGAAATTTTCGCCTAACGACTCTGACGATAAGAAAAGATTAATTTAATAAAGTTTAGGCAACAATAGAAGCCTTCGAGACATTATCGTCAATTTCTAAGTATACGTAGTTCCTTTGAGACTGTGTCTCTCTAAACATGTACCTATGTAAAATGTATAAGTAGATAGATTTGCGATAAACATTTCAGAGAATATGTTCACATTGTGAGAATACGTGTGACAGACAGATTCACACCTGAATAGATATCGAAATGATCAAGGTTTATTATGTAACTATAGATAACCCAGATCTTTATATAGTACAGTAGACAAATCAAAATATTACGCACGGTAGTACTTTGTCAAATTATAAATTCGAAAATCCTCTTTGACGTCTACGTTACTATTCTACTACAACTTTAATATGACAAGGTTCTTAGCCTGCTCAGCATTCGAATAAGACTTGCTGTTTTCCTATCCATTTATAGAAAAATGTGACATTACCAAGGCATTTTACATAAGGTAGTATTCACATAAGTCAATTTGCAGGCTTTGTCTTGTTATAAGCGGCCAGAATCCGTTCTATCTGCATCGTTATAAGGTCACGTGACTGGATCACGTGGTGCGGCTATTTCATCCGTAGAATGCGAAACTCATAAAGGGCTTAGCAACAAATTTCAAACGGGGGCTGAGGAAAGTTTAACCTTAATTATGTATCTTGGAAGCTGTTATAGAGGTCATTAATTTGCTATTCCGTTTAACTAATATATTAAGTTTAGTTATCGTTTTGTTATCGAAATACGGTGTTGTTTAACCCTTAATCCCTTAATCTATAATATAAAAATGAATCGCTGAATCTGTTGCTAAGCGCATAACTTCAGAACGACTGCACCAAATTGGATGATTCTTTTTTTTATATGTTCCTTATTGTCAGGACAAGGTTTTTATATAAGAAAAATAAGGAATAAAAATCTCAAAATTCCCACGGGAACGGGGGCGCTGCGGGTGAAACCGCGGGGCATAGCTAGTAATAAAATAATAATAGCTCACGCCCTACTTAATTACTCTTATTAAATTCATCTGTTTGTCCTTTTGTCTCTTGCGCTTTTACACCTAAACGATTGAACCGATTTTGTTAATAATGTTTAACAAAATAAACATAACATGCAATTTTTATCCCAAAATACCTACAAGAAACGCTACGCTACGGGAAAAGGCGTGAAACAGCAATTTTAACAATAAAACCAAATACTTACTTAAACAATTTCGTCGTAGTGAAAAGAAAACTTTTTATCACATTTAATACATCGAGCGAGCGCGGTAAAACCGATTGAGTGAACTGAACGAATGACTTGTAAATTGAGTGAACGTTGGGCACACAGCTGACGCACTAAACGAGACCCAATCAGCCGGGTGTAATCGCATTACTTGCCACTCTGCATCTAAGCTAGCTGGAGATGATAGAGGGAGGGAGTTTAAACAACATAATCTTGGAACGATTCCACAGTATTAGACATTTATCTACATATTAAGCCGTCACACTTTTTTGTGATTTATGCTACGTTTAGCGTAAGTCTTGTACGTTATTAATAAAGTGAGTAAACTTGTAAATCCCTCGCATAAATTATCAAACTGCAACGGTACTTTTCGTAGGTACAACTCACGTAGTTGTAACGTAATCTCATTACGTTTGTTACTATTACATGATATAATGCGGTATTTTGCACGAAACCGCAGTTTTATGTAGTAAAAAGAATTAAAATGCCTTTTCCAAACATTTATCATCGCATGAATCAACTTCTTTATTTGCCTGCAATAAACGAACTTTAAACGGCTTATTGAAATGAACTCTACCGCTGTGATTGTAATACTCAGGGGCAAAGACTTTCTGAATATTGATCCGTCTAATAATAAATTACTTAAAATACGTAAGACCTTTGGGTCATGAGATTAATTCTATGTAGGATTACGTCTTAGTTAGTAAGTACATATATCCACAGGGAACAGATAAGAACAGATAATAAATCTCGAACAAAACTTAGTACATTTCGTCAAACAGTTGGTTTATTAAGGAAAAACGCATATTTCTTTATTGAGTTAAAAGCCAAAGCTATAAAGCTAAGTCTATAAAATGTTTATTCCCTGTTTATTTTGTGTAAGTATCTTCGACCGGTCTTCGGCCGCTTCCCTACAAATTGAAACGTGTTTTAGTAGTATTGGTTCAATTGCCGGAATGTAAATCGATGAACATCGACAAGCAGACAGGCTTGAATTATTTCTTATAGAAAAATGAACTAGGTCAAGACCGTTTTCTTTCCAGAAATTACTTTACAGTTCTAACAAACAAGAGAGTCAAGAACAATACATAATCTAATACTGATACCATACATACTTAAATGGAAACCGTTGTGTTGTGACCAGACTTTGCGACACCGTTGAGTTCAAAGTAGGGTGTCGTATAGGGAGCTAGGGACTTCTGAAATCTAGTCCACAGATCTGGCCCGAAATTATTGTATTTTGACGTTTGACATGTTCATGCAAAAACGAATTTGGAAATCGAATACGGATTCCGGTCGTAGGTATGTGGCCAGCCTAAAGAGAGGCAGTGTCTATGCTAAGTATTATTACCTCCATGGCACAAACTGCTTCATTTGACTTACTGGTCAGTCCTTTTTAAAACAGAACTTGCATTTCTAATTGGAAAGTGCAATATAGACACAACGTCGAAAGAATATCTTAAACAACAAAAGACCACGGCCAAGCCTTTTGTTCGCGCCTCCCTACTTTGCAAGTGGCATAGCTTCCTTTACTCTTTTCTCAACAGCCTTCATATAATGGCATGGAAATACCTTCGTCAAATACTTTAAACTATGTCAATGGAGTTATTTAATGGAAAAAGTAAACCTTCTTTTATAGCTTGTAATTTCATCCTACGTTTATAGCTTGTAATGCGCGGTTGAATTTGTTTTTATAGCTATTTACTGTCGGTTCCAGTTGCTTCAATCGTAAGACCATGTCGAAAGCCTATAAACTCTCCAACACAAGATTTGACAACTATCAATACGAACCTACTTGGTTTACAAAATATTTGTTTCTCAATTTTACGGCTTTTTATAGTAAACAATGTATCAACAGTTTATAATCTTACTAGTTTACAATATTACGGTGGCATATAGATATATGCAAAACACCGTTCAAAAGCTTTGCCGAAACATGATAATCTACTTAATTCTAATCCAATTAATTATTGTGAGGCTTGCGTCTTGATTGTATGCACTTAATCGTAACTTCGCATGGTCGCACAAACAAGCAGCAAGTCCTAGTGGTCTTAGCTGATGTTTGCTTTGTAGTCTGTTGTGAGTAAAGCTCAAACACTATGGATGGAACACAACTAGGCCACCCGATGAATTACTCACGCTATCATCCATAACACTTAACCTAAAACTCCTTTGTTTACAGCGTAGGCGTTTAAGCGACAACACAGCGTTAACGCGACGTTCATCCGTTTGCTTAGAGAAGATTAATTATATATATTTGTACTTGAATTTAAACGTGATTAAATTAATTGTTGAGAATCAAATTCCTATGTCTCCTAGAATACCTTAATATTTTAAGTGCCTGCCTCAAGTCTGAAGATTTGTGAAATTGTTAAAAAGTTTTTGTTTAATAAAATAGAGTAAAAACAAATGCAATTAAAATATTTAACAGCAATAATATTCGCTCGCGCTAAGCTCAACGATAAAAATGTCTATTTAATGACACTCTTACTAAAATAATAAGAAACCCGTAAATCTGAACTTGGAAAGTGATTCACTGGTTCACATTAATCGCTTGCTTTATTTTATAAAAGTTTAATTAGTTTGTTTCCTAACTTTGTACAAATTCATTTACAAGACGACGATGTAGATTAGGCTATATTTTCATGAAACATAATTAAAGCGCTATCCACACATTTCCGGGAACTCGTCCCTGCCGTGTTCCGTCAGGGACGGGGAAAAAATCGGTTACGTACAAATTGTATGAACTGGTTCACACAGCTCCGTGTCAGGCGTCAGTGTCCCGGAGCACGCTCGGTCGCACGGTCGCTCTGACAGTGCTATCCGATTTTTGTTAAAGTTAATGATTTATCTGCATGTGCAACATGAATACAGAAAGGTTGATAGAACTTGTACGGCAGAATGCTATACTTTACGATCTTCGTAATCCACATCGACATCGTGTTGTGTGCGTATCAGCTAACGACACAGATTACACTGATACCGATTTCCCTGATATGTGTGAACACGGGTGACGGATGGCACGTCCCTGACGGGAACACTGAAACGATCTACTCGGAACACGGATAGCCCTGACCCGGAAATGTGTGGATAGCCCTTAAGTCTGTAACAAATGCCTCTTTTCTACATAGAATTTATTGTGCTGTCTGTCATGTCGTGACATTTAAAAAATACCTTTTTTAACCCCTTGATTGACTTTCTAAACATTACAACTTAGAACGAAGCTTTAAAGAAAATTAAACTATTTTTTAAATGAGCCCATTTTATAAGTCCACCCTTTTCTAAAAGTAATTAAAATACTTTTGCCTCACCGAAGATATTAGTACCATTTCGTATACCGAAATAATTATTATTGTTAAAAGTCTGTTCATAAACAACATAGACCACCTATATGAGGTAACAAACATACAAAAAAAGTCACACGAAATGAGAACCTCCTTCAGTTTCCGAATATACTCGTAGAACTCGCATGATTTAAAATGTGAAAGACAACATTATGCCCTAAACCTCGTTAAATATTAAAACAATGAATCACGATGAGCTCGTACTAAGTCGAGTTTTCATAAGTATATTGACCTACGCCCGCTTAACAATGCAAATGAAGGACAATTTAGGTCAGAGCAAGCTTCCTACGCACGAATTATTTATTAAATTCAATCACTTTGAGCGTAATTTATTCTCAATACAAGGTTTGTGTTATTTAGCTTAGGGTTTGCGACCGCTATTTTATAAACTTTAAAGCAAATACTTCAAACAATCAATTGTTCTAATTTTCAAGAGCTAAGAGACTAGGGTTGTTTGAGAACGTTTTATTCTACTTTGGGATCGCGTGCTCGATATTAACTCTGACGATAATTTGCCAGTACAACCAATAGAATTTGCCAATATAAATAGGTGGTACGTTCGAAAGAGCCTCTTTGGGGCCCAAACTGAATAAAAATATTTAACTTTGACTTTGAACCAAAATCTGATAGTATACCCAGTTTTGTTTTTAAATCATCCTTGGGTGATATCATGACGTATTTTTCAACCAAAGCCAATATATTCTGTTGAGTAAAAGGGATCAGTGGGGTAAGAATGGAATGAAGTCGCAAAACATTTTACTCTTCAGAAGGAATCGTCTTCAGATGTGGTGGATTTTTTGAGTGGAAAAAAGCCAACCTACATTGAAATTGAAATGCTTTTGCGCATCCCCGGTGTTCGCATAAACAGTCGGGGTATGTGGGACTCGACCGAACTGCCGTCCCCCGATCTGTCTTATATATTGGGTTATCATCATAAAAGTATACCTACACCTACTATTCAATACTTACTTAAGATTTCTACACACTCAACCCACCGGCTCGCCGGCTTTTCACGGCGGTTAAGGCCCGTTCTGCGTTTTGTAAATAATTTAACATAACAACCTTAACGGAATACAGACATATAATTAAACGAAAGCATGTATATAATTTATTTTTGTATCTGATAGTGTTTAAAGGGCACGCAACTATATCGTATGCTATAGGCGGTAAAAATACGGCTTAGACTCGCTTAGGGTAGAAGAGCGTGCCAACTTCCTTTTACCAGCAGGAAACAATTGAACATCGTATAGCAATATTATCAGTTCTATGATGACATTGTGTCATGTTTCTGCTATAATTTTTGAGTAAGGATGGAAAGATATTTATGTCTGTTTCTATAATAATAGCGGTTAAGAATGTACCTGCTGTTATTATTCTATATAAATAAGTGGAACTCCTAAGTACTCTACTATTCAATACTGTATAAACATACATACATATAAATAAAATTGGAGTGTTTGTTTGTCATATTAAAATTACTGCTTTTACTACATGCATATGAAATTTTTTTGTCTGTCTATTTGCTCCGGCTAATCTGTGAAATGACTGGACCTATTTTGACGGGAATTTTACTGGCAGGTAACTGATGTGATAAGCAGTAACTTAAACTTCTTTTATTTTAATAAACAACTTGTTTATAATATCCACTTTATTCTTAAACGATATTTAACTTAAACAGTATTTTAAAGTGTTTTGTCTCCTTCGCTCTTTGGCAAATAGCGCATGTCGGAAAGGGACAAACCATTTGATAGCTCAAGAATAAAGCCCTATATATTTAAATTCCATGCAGGCGAAGACGCGGGCACAGCTAGTAAATTATAATATATATAAACCAGGCAAGCGTGGGTAATAATAATCCTGCAGATTCAAAAATAGAAACTTGATTATTTTCCTTCGTGTATTTTCTTTTATAAAACGTTAAACGTGTCTCATATAAACAGAGCATAGAAAGTCGTGTAATTTGTCTGGATCACAGCAGACAATTTATCAAGAGTTGTTACGGGCAATAAAAACGAATCGCGGAATGCAATGTTAACGAATAACTATATTGGCGCTGAACTTAATAGAAAAGACACCGTCTCTTGGGTAATGTATTGTACCTTTATCGGAAATTTTATTAAGAACGTCTGAAATTATTCTATACTTCCCTACTCATACGGAAAGTGTAAGTAGTAAGTAAGTAGCCTGTAATGTCCAACTGCTGGGCAAATTTCTCTCATCTCACTGAAGATATCAATACAGTGAGAAGGATTAGGCGTAATCACCACGCTTGCCTAATGCGGGTTGGCGATCTCAAACCTTGACTCATGAAAAGTAAGAAACATGTTTTCGCTCGACCCGGGAATTGAACCCGGGACCTCAATCTTGGCAGACGAGTGCACATACCACTAGGCCACCGAGGCGAGGGAAAGTGTAAATAAATAAAACATTAAGACAACTTGTTTTAACCAAGTGAAGTTTATTATAATTCTACTGATTTAATTACACCGAAATCCTAATCCTAACTTCCTAATAATATTATAAATGCGAAAGTAACTCTGTCTGTCTGTCTGTCTGTTACGCTTTCACGCTAAAACTACTGAACCGATTTGAATGAAATTACAAATTAAATTGGTACGCAGTTAGTCCAGAGCCTGAGAAAGGACATAGGCTACTTTTTATTGCGAAATTCCTGCGGGAACGGGTACAACGCGGGTGAAACCGTGGGGCACTGCTAGTAACCTATATTTTGATATAGGTATAATAAGTTCACATTGGTGTGTTTTAAATTCAATATTCAATCCTACTGAGAAATATATTAACATCAAACAACCTTTATAAGTATATTCCAAAATACTTGACTAATCATTATAAACAAAATGTAAAAGTTCCCAGCTGTACCCTATCTGCAAATTTTGCATATTCGTTATGTAAAATAATTTGAAAATTTCCACGCAGAGAGATTTTATCAGAGGCTCTGTTAATTTGCGGAAATTTTGTAAAGTTCTACAAATGAGAACGCTCCCCGAGCAGCTTGCTAACAACGAGGGTTAATGGGCCAAGCTGATGATACAGCCAGCCTACTGTAGATAGAACGAGCAACCTTGCAGGAGTTTGTAGGTGCGGACGAATACGAGTATAATATGCAAAGTAAACCGAATTTCTTACAAAGACGATGCGCGGGATGCTTGCGGGCCGGTTGTGGGCCGGACGCGAGCCCGTAGCGGGCCGGATGCGTGCCGAACGCGGGAGGACGCGGGTCGGACGCGGACCGGACGCGGGTCATACGCGGGTCGGACGTGTTGGGCGCGCGACGAATGGCGCAGGCATTGTATTCTCCCTTGTATCTTAACCGAATTGTTCCGAAAAAACACAATAGCATTCTCCATCGCCAGTACAACAGAAATAATAGTTCGTTTGACAGTAAAAAAGGTAACTAAGGCAAAAAGTAAGAAAAACATACAAACAGGAAATGTACACTATATCGTGAATGTCAACGGATATAACCCTCGTTATCAAAATACATCACAAACATTCAGAGACGAATCGAGAATATTAATGTATTTTCAGTACAGTAGAGTAAAAATAAGATATGTTTTGATGTTTTGATATAAAGCATCTCGTCGACATTGAGCGATTGAAAAGCCTGCTTCGCACATGACATGGCTTTCAAACATAGTCTAGATAACTGCGTTGGCAGCTAAAATGAATTTTAGGGGTCTTAATCATGAACGCTTTTTAACAACGTTTTAGATATTAGATGGTGTGTCCCTTTCCGAAAGAGACAAAACACTTTATAAGAACGTTAAAGAATAAGGCGATAAATCTATACTAATATTATAAAGCTGAAGAGTTTGTTTTGTTTGTTTGTTTGTTTGTTTAAACGCGCTAATCTCAGAAACAACTGAACCGATTTGAATAATTCTTTTTGTAATAGATAGCCACATTCAACGGGAAGGTTATAGGCTATTTTTCATCCCGAAATTCCTACGGGAACGGGTACAACGCGGGTAAAACCGCGGGGCGCTGCTAGTCTTTTATAATGTTGCTGTCAACGCATGCTGCATGTCGCTATTTGCACCCTAAAAGTCATCGGACCGCAGTTTATAATCTCACACAAAGTTAAAAATAACTTCCTCATAATGCATCCACATCATTAAACAATAAGAAACATAAAGAGAAGTCATTAAAGCATTAACGAAGTTGCAATTTATACCAACAGTTCGTTGGCACTATAGATCACTAAGCGACACATTAAGAGCATTAGCAAATTCAAACATAAAAAATCGAGCCAAGATTATCACGACTCAAGTTCATGATACAGCAAATAGTTTCTAAATACCGTAGCAACTGTTGCTGCAGGAACAGTTTTTTTTTATCTGACCTATTAACGAAAACCTGTCAAAAATATCATGATAGATATTGAATAAAAACAATAACTTATATTGTGGCGATAAGATAACTGAAGTGTAGTACCTGAAGCCTCTGGTGGGTGTGTTAATAAGTTTGAAGGATGCCATGATACTCGTACTATAATAAAAAGGAGTCGTTGATATAGAGCGAGTTTACGAGCTGCGAGCTGGAGTCAATCTTCTTCTTCTTCTTCAGCCTGGTGTCAGAGCTATTGAGCCGCCAAAGAAAAGCCAATAGAAAGTGATTTAACGATTGCAAACTTTGCTTTCAGAATACGCTGACGCAAATGGTAAACTAGAACTTATCTTCACGTATACGTATAAAATTAACCTTGAAATAATAAAACCTTGAAATGTAAATTAGGAAACCTTTAAAAAGATTTTACTTCATTTCTTGTAACACTAATGGATCCTTATTACATTGCGTACCATTCGGATTATCTTTTATTCTTTCTAGCTAGCTTTTTCCTCAATTTATACGCCCCTGACAGAGGTAAGTAGGTGCTGAATACCAGTCTTTTGTATTGATAAGTCTATTACAATGACAATAAAAAAATTACGTTGAAAACGAAGATATTTTCCACATCTAAGTAATTAAATTGTTTGTTCAGTTAAGATAATATATGCTAATTTACTTCAAATGGTTATAATTAGTGGGTCGTAAAAACAATGCACTAATTTATGAATAATCAATGTAACAATGGTGGTGACTTTTTCATCTCATTGAAACAATGCTCTTTATGTTTATCAAAGAAATGTTGAGTCCCGCGGTTGGTGTCACCACTTATCACTATTTCTGTCAGTCGTATCGCAGGAGCTATTTAGATCGGACGCGCCGCGAGACGGTCTTGCAACGAAATATTACGATACTAACCTCGGCTTACTGGGACCGCGAATAGTGAACTGGGATTACGTTATCATTAAATATTATAGCACATTTCATACAGGCAAGTTTATATATGATTTTATTGATTCTTATAATTTGTACCGACCACGTAAATTGCAAAAGACAACAATACGTTTTTGTTTTGAAGTAAATATTGACAGTAATTTTTGGATCGCTGTGTTGTTGTTGCTCATCTCATTCCCTTTGTTAACGATTCGGTTATTTACATTTCCTGGAATATTCACAGTGTGAATGCGTTATATTATAAACGACACGATGGAGAAACTTTAGTTGCCGGACGCGGCGCCAAAATATATTTTTGGCGCGAGTGTGTTTGACTTGCATTTTCATGAACGTTATATTGCTCTTCTTTATTAGAATAACACAAAGAAAATACTGTGATCTAGAACAGAGGTTATCGTAACTATTAAACCCTGATCCGAGTTTCGAATCGTTTATAACTATGATAACTGGATAATGAGGTTAAACAGTGTTTTGACGAAACGATTACAGATATTGATTCAGTCGATTGTTCTCAACAACTAAATGCATATAAATCGTTATGTAAATGTGTTTTTCTGCTATTAGTTGGTAAGTGAATATGTATGAAAACAATAATATTTGACATTCTCGTTGACAAATGACTTAATACTTAGTAAACGAATGATAAGTGATTAAATTATGTTCGGCAGTAATGAGTTTCGATAAGCGTCAGCTAACCTTTGACATGCAGTCAAATAACATGTAATGGCTTCTGTAACAACACTTTTAATTTAGTTAATATCGTGAGTTCATATAAGTTTCAACCTGTAATGTCCCTCTGCTGGACAACGGCCTCTCATCTCCTCTGATATCAGTACAGTGAGGAGGATTAGGCATAATCACCACACTTGCCTACTGCAGGATGGTCTGATGAAATTCTTACAAATTATTCATTGATGAGTGTAAGAAACTACGTTATTTAATTGTCAATTACGACCACAATATACCCAAACTATAGTTTATTATCAAGTCATTAAACTGATTGCCTTTTAATATAATAATAATTATGTATTTAATTATAAATAAATAAAAAATCTCTATAGGAATTACACACGTGATTGATTAATTATTGTGGTATTTCCCGAGCACTTAGCCTTCGAAGATTTAGTATGACGAGGAATCATTGAAGGATTTCTTCATAGGATTTCTACTTGGTCTAGAAGGAATATTTATAATCTTCACTTTGTTCCGTTTATTACAAAATTCGATTCGAAGTTGAATGATGATATAAAAGTTATAAGAAAGGTTATCTTATAATCTACCAAGAACAATAGCTAATAGAATATATTCTATTACCGTGACAATAGGTATCCTAGTACTTTAGTTTTCGTTTTGGAATGTAAAGTATGTTATAAGTTCAGGGGTTTAGGGTTCATATTACAAAATCAGAACCGTAGTTTGAATGTAAAACCTTGATTGTCTAAAAAATATTTCATAACAATAACAGTTATAACGACGAAATACGTATTTCTTATGGTTTTTCAAAATCAACTCCTAAATTTACTACTTATAATATAAGACTCTAAATATAATCCAAGGCTACAAAGTGTGTCTGGTGAGTATAGGTACAATAACACAATAATATTATGGTAATGACCTGATGCCGAGTCGTAAACAAAGCCAACTTGTCGCAGAATGCAACCGTTACCTGCTGATTTTACGATTAAAACATTCATATTTTACATAATTGCATTTAAGTATATATGTATACTAAGTTTAGTGCCAGGGTTGACCACTTCTAACTTAAACAAAATGATGATGACCACAAGTATTTAAGCAGTCATTTGTCACATGCAAAATACAGAGACCACAACAGTTTAATTAAAGAATACGGTATTCGGTCGCATTCGGCGAAAGACATCATGTGTCACCTAATTAAGTATCTTTATCCGGACGGTGTCACCTAGGTGTCCATAATCGGTGGACAATTCAATGTGAACAACACGTTTGATGACCGAAGTGCAGAGTATTGTGTTCGAAAGACGATATCATTTAAATCAGTGTGAATTAAGTAAAAGTATGTACTGCTGTTATTTGCTTGATATTGCAGTTGTTTTGATGTATGGCCACAGCAAACTGATCAAGTACATAAAACACTCGTAAAATTAGATTAGGTATTACATAAATGACAATGTCATCTAATAAATTCTCTTATATATAAAATTCTCGTGTCACGGGGTTCGTGGTTGAACTCCACTGAAACGGCTCGACTGATTCTCGTGAAATTTTGTGTGCATATCGGGTAGGTCCGAGAATCGGACAACATTTATTTTCATCCCGAAATTCCCGCGGGAACGGGTACAACGCGGGTGAAACCGCGAGGCGCAGCTAGTATACATATATAAACAACTTTTAAAAACAACGCCACTTGAATCCAGTTGGTCGCGACAGCAAGTCTCAAACTCGCATAGCTATAAACATAAAAATTATCAGCGCGCTGCGATTTCATCCCGTCTTTCGATTTTCCGCAGGAAATAGAGGTAACAAACTATTGGTAAAACTCCTCTTGAAGCCTTCTAACCTAGTGCAAACCACATAAAAATTGTTAAGTACTTTATGAGTTTTCTGCGGGCAGACTCTTCAGACTTTGTTTAAAAATATAAGATATCTCCTTATCCTGGATAGTTTTCATTACCACAAGATGTACTTTAAGGACATTAGTACAAAGGTAAATAAACAACATTCCTGTAATATAGGTATTTT
Source organism: Cyclophora punctaria (assembly GCA_951394245.1). NCBI lineage: Eukaryota > Metazoa > Arthropoda > Insecta > Lepidoptera > Geometridae > Cyclophora > Cyclophora punctaria. The sequence continues at coordinate 8,804,150 of OX596170.1, read as the reverse complement.
CAACACTAACACAAAAGATGTTTCATTCATAGGCTTCATGTTACTGAAAGTATTCTCAGTCTTTATGGACCTCATTCAGCATAAACTGCCGCAATAGGGTTGTGTGAAAGTATCTCTATAAAGGCAATTACATTTGCCACCCCACTAGAGAATCGTTTAGATCTTCAAAAGGACGGAATGACGATTCAATGGCCGGACCGTTTCTTTGTATTGACTAATGGAAAGAATATACGAGTGAACTGTCCTTACTTCGTGGTGTTTATTAATAGGAGCCTATTACATATTCCATCTACTGAAAAACTATGATTTTAATCAATTTAGTGTGGTGATAACATGCATTTCTCCTCTCTGTACTGATATTTTGTGTGATTAGACGCCTTTGCCATGCAATTGGACATTACAAGCGTATACTGTATGCTTGTTTTAGACGTAAACAATATTAACGCATACAAACTGTAGATTCTCCTAAAGGCATTTTTATACCGGTGTGAAGTTAGCAGCCAAAGTTAGCAGCCAATGATAACCCGACCAAATTGAGATGTTGCAAATCAACTTGGTATATTATTCATGATATTTAAAAATACCAATCTTATCAACTCTAATTATAAAATTAAACGTTAAATAATAATATTTACATTATATATCTGATGTAATAGGAGTGTTCATCTCAAACTAGTCCAAGTACGTGTAAGATATAAGTATAGGTACTTATAAGAACAAGTTAAATATCTCGCTGCGATAACATAGGACGGTAGCGGTCGTAATCGTGACATGAGAAGTCAATCCTTTCGATAGATAGAGCTCCTAATAACAATTCCTCTAAACCCAAAGTCATGATCACAATAGAACCCGTTCTACAAAATACAAACATTCAAATTGGGAACTTCCTTTTAAAAGTAGGCTAAAACCAGTACACATGAATAATGTATATTATGCAGTAATTGAATCAAAGTTGAAGTCCTTATAACAGTTTGTAATGCGGCCATAATAATATTATATGTGCGAGTACATAGAGTCATACATGTCAGAGTGCTGATCTCGTATCGGTGATAGATAACCCAGAATCATATTGCTTGTTATCGAGAAATCGGTCGAACGAAACGTGCTATCGGGAGTCAATAAGAGCCGATAACGACGATCGATCATGTTTCATGTTCTATTTTTATGTAAATATTACACCTAAATTCATCTTCCTGCGAGGGTGAACTTTTGATTATGTTACCTTATGGAAATAAATGGATGTTGCCGGTAAAAGGTTTTGCGTGTACATCTTGTTTGATGTGGCATAAAAAGTTTGCTAGAGATGCTTCGAAAAATATGTAGTAGAGTTTTAATAAAACTGCACGAGTCTTCACTTAGTTTGTATGTTTGTAATAATGTTATTTTTATTTGTTACAGTTAAAACGGCTACTTCACTGAAAATGCTCCGATTGCACCGAAGAAACACAATAACTAAAACAGAAATACTAAATAGTAGATAAGTTTAAAGAAAATGGTCCACGACCAAAGATAGATATTCCCTTTATAATAAGTCTTTCCCTATATATCTTCCATTGCATTTTCTTTCTGCTAGTAATAAGAAACACACAACAGTGCCTCTACACAATAAAGTGATCATAGAAATCTTTGACATATCTTGACGACAATACGGATCATATTTTAGTATACTGTAAAGGGGAATAAATATATAGAAATAGAGATATAAAGGTGATATATAGATAGTATAGATAGAGTGCAGCTTGTGTGCCAAAGAGAAGATGTCTCATGGGGTGGTGAAGAATGGGAAGAACGGGAAGAGTGATGACGGGGTGCAGCCGAGCTCGCGGTACGGGTCGCAGAGCCTGGCGCCGCCCCCGGACGGCGGCTGGGGCTGGATGGTGGTGCTCGCCTCCTTCATGGTCCACGTCATAAGTGAGTACTCACCACACATTATTTACATTATATTAACTCACTATCACTTACTTTATTACGTTACGGCAGTCATAGACGTCAATCGACAATTAACTGATCGATGTAATTTTCCATGCGTTACATAAAAAAACACACACACTCCTTTACGTCACTAGTTTAGTCATTACTCACCATACTATACTTACTCGATAAACACCTGCAAGCGCAAGACACACATAGTGCGGGTGCGGGTCGGTTGCGGGCCGGTTGCGGGCCGGGTGCGGGCTGAGTGCGGGCCGTCACACTGGCAATGTGTTACACTCAGCGGGCCCGCAAAGGGTGAGTTTGACACCTTTCATACAAATACAAGAAATTCAACGAAACGCGCCCACCAATCGGTCCATATCAGCACTATGTGTGTCTTATGCTTTAGATACTCTTAAGATGCCTTTCCATATCCACCAACCATATACCCTAACTCTGTCATATGTAATCTCTTGTTATTAGTTGTCCCAAAAATATCTCAAGTGTACATAGGACTGACCACATCACTTAGAAAGCTTTAACTTAAAGCTTCCACAACATTTATGAATATGTAAGTCTTTGTATAAGACAAATAACAGTCTGTAGATTATATTTTATACTGAAATAGACATCAAAATTCAAATATGTAAATGATTAAATTAACACTTCTAATGATTTCATGTCATAACAATGGTTTGTGTCAAACCAGGCCACAGCAGCCTCTTTTTTATTTGATTTTGAAACAAACACTTATTATGGACAAAATGGGCGTTCGTGGAAATAATTGTGCCTCGATAAATAAACAATGACTGCTACAATAATAGTTCTAACACAGTTTCTTCTAAATTACTCATAAAATTAATAAAAAACGCCCCAATCAATGAAGCACGAAAAGGTGTCAACCTCAATTAAGAAAAGTTGAACATTGTTATTAGAGTAATTAATAATAATCTAACTTTATAATTTACGAACAAAAGACTTAGATGTAAATTAATTGGCAACCTTGTTTTAATTTCTCACGTTAATTGTTTTATTTAGGAGTCATTTATTGAAAACCTTTCCTTGAAGTTGTTCGAATCTTCCGCGACGTTAAGTAATAACAAATTTAGTTACAACTAGCTGTACCCTGTGGTTATACCCGTGTTTTACGTTCCTGTAAAAAATATGGCATGAAAAGTAATCAAAAACATCCTCTTGAATCACTCAAGGAAACCGCAAGGTAATCAATTCAGCCATTTTTGAGAAAATCGATTTCCTACAGACAGACAGCTTTTGGGGACTTTTCACTCAACATCAGTACAGTGAGTAGGTATAATTCATTTCTTCTTGTGAGTCCTGAAATGTTAAACTATATGTATGATATTTTCGAAGATTTATTCTTCCTGTAAAGAAAAAGGTTTACTGGTTCCATACTTCTATCTAAATGGTTTTTGGTCGGGAAACGGCCACATTAGGTTACATTGAGTACTCGTAAGAGGAAGGAAATAGATTGAAGTCGGGCGTGGTTGTTACACCTAATCTTCATCACTGTACCGACTTGAGTCACGGAAGAGCGAAGTACTTACTGACACTTCTCTATTCCGTGACTTTATTACTGGAGATAGTAATATCAATATACTAACCACGAAATAGAGAAGTTACGCAATTAAGGCCTTCGCTCTTCCGAGATACTAACCTACTCGAACTGAGGTACTTACTTACTAATATATGAGTAAGTATGTTTTTGTTTCTTTGAATCTAATCTCTAACCACTCCGATTTTAATATTATTTTTTTTTGTTATGAATAACGACATTCAAGGGGAAGACTATAGGCTATTTTTTTCTGAAATTCCTAAGAGGACAGGCAAAACGCGAGAGCTGCCGCTGCTGAAACCATGGGATGCTGCTACTTTTAATAGTTTGGTAAATACTAGTTAAGTGTATGAAAATTATTGAACTAAATAAATGTTCGATGTTTATTCGCTCCAAACTAACGTTCAATTTGTTATCTAGACTGAGCAAATTCCATATATGAGCGCCGCCCGCGATACAGAGCCATTTACATTTGCTCCTGACAAACATTTGCTCAAAAACTGATGCAAAATTAAATCTTTATTCAAACACCTTGATAACAAAAGAATATTATTCAAAATAGACGCAGCGGGTTATAAAGGAAAGGAACAGTGTGAAATAAGTTTGAACTTCACTTATTAAAAACCGATGTCTGCACCAGTCTGTTTCTACACATAAAATATTTAAGAAAATAGGTATTTCCTTCAAACACATTTTTGACTCGGAAAAAAATATGTGTACAACAAATTCTGAAACGCTTACTTTGACACAAAGTAGAATAATTAGAGAGGAAAAACCACATATCTTGTAAAGGAATTTAATTTCACGCGTCGTAAGTAGCTGAATCACTTTCAATTTCAAAGAGCTTTTTGGATAGATAAGATAATTAAACACGTAGAAAAGACATTTACATTTGACAAGCCCTTTGGCAAAATGGTTTGTGAGAGCGCTTGCTGTTTCTGGCATTGCGGGTTCGATTCCCTGGTGTCAAAAATATGAGCATTGACAGTTGTTCACGACGACGACGTCTGGGTTTCAATTATTTATTCACTAGCAGCGCCCCGCGGTTTTACCCGCGTTGTGCCCGTTCCCGTGGGAATTTCGGGATAAAATGTAGCCTATAGCCTTCCTCGATAAATAGACTATCTAACAGTGAAAGAATTATTCAAATCGGTTCAGTAGTTTCTGAGATTAGCGCGTTTAAACAAACAAACAAACAAACAAACAAACAAAACAAACTCTTCAGCTTTATAATATTAGTATAGATATAACGTTTTTGTGCTATGTTTATGAAATAATATCAGCTAGTTAGATAGCTTAGTTTGGCTCTAACAAATCGCGTGTGAATTTGTTCTTATTATTTGTACATATATTTTTAAATAAAACAACAATATACTAAACGTGCCAATGTCGTGTTCCTCGAACCTTTGCCTTTTTCGTTTTTAGACCACTGAATCTGTCACAATAATGTGAATTTTCCGGCTGTGTCTGAATCATAAAAAATGACAAACGTCACACATCAGTGTCGTGTGCCGATAATGCTCTGCAAAACTGAGACGAGCCTACCATATTTCTCTACAAGCCAATGAGCAAGATATTTCGACAATACCTACTTTATATACCTCCTCTAACCTCTATAGACACAGAAACCTCTTTTTAAGAATCAAGATCATTTACTGATAGCTGTTGCTACGTCTCTCTTGAACACCAGATTAATAATGTAATTTTTTTTATGCACTTCAATAACAATAATGTCATGGAAAACCATTTCATATCTTTTAAGGGCCGACACTGCGTTAAGCGTGCGCATGTCGCGGTTCCATACAAAAGTGAAACGTCGCGGGCGCCCGCGGCGTGCAGTGTCATACAAAAGTGAACCGCCGCGTGCGCACGGGATGGGCGCACGCTTAACGCAGTGTTGACCCTTAAACACAATAGTGCGACAAGACACATATAGTGCAGGTGCGAGTCGCGTAACTTTGTATTCAGTGAATTTTTATAAGAGGTATCTGCAGCGGGCCGGTGTGACAACTTTCATACAAATACAAGGAATACAACGTTACGTGTCTCGCACCCGGTCCGTATCCGGCCCGCACTCGCACTATGTGTGACTTGCGCTTTATTCGACTTCATTACATAATTTCAAAACTCAATTGACATACATATAAATGATATTATACGATAAACTAATTACAGTAGATGCACGCTGATAATTGTAATTATCCATTGATGAATGAACACGATAAGTATGTAGTACAACTTCTATCTCGATCTATACTCAAGATTATTTGCGATAAAGAAACATTGTTTATATTTCGTTGCTACTATTTCCGAAGGAGATATTAAACAAATTCATCATATTAAAACACATTAAGTTAGTTCGAGTAGGTTAGTGGTCAACCCTGGTGTTAGAGTTTTTAGACCGCCTAAAAGCCTCCGACATGGTCTAACGATTGAAACGACCGGGACCAACAATTTAACGTGCCCTCCGAAGCACAGTAGCGTTCAGATATAATGCCACTATCGGCCACCCATCCAAGTAGGGGTCGAGCTGCATATTGCTTAACAATCTGAATGAACTAACATCTAAGTCAAACTACGCTCTAAGCGCTATTAAATATACTGAAATACACTGAATCACGGTAATGTTATCTGAAATATGGTAGATACATAACATTTACCTGACCAAGATGAATTTTTCCAACTATTAGTAAGTAAAGCAGAGGGATAAGTGTTGTATATAGGCGTCTGAAGAACTATTTCGTTTTTATAGAGCAATTTTAGGGCCTTATTCATTAACGCTTATTAGCAGCATTTTAGTTTAACAGCAGGTTTGTCCCTTTCCGACATAGGCTATTTTGCCAAAGAGTAAAAGAGACAAAGCACTTAATAACAGTGTTTTAGTTATAAAGCGTTTATGAATAAGTTGAACGTTCTGACACAATCACAACCAACAACTAACAGAGCGACAAAGTTTACACTGGCAGTGTGACGGAGTTACTTTTTTACAAACCCCTAACTAGCTAACTATCTCTCTCTAACAGCCTACAAACAAGGCATGCTATCCTCTACAGTATGTTCACTTAACCTTCCGTAAAAAAGAAATAATAAAAGCATCTGCCAAAAAGACAATTCCCTCAGGAACATACATAGTAAGCTAGAGTTACAAGTATGAAACGTCAACCATCCAGCGCCGTGGTATTTACCGGTCTCAGGGTTTATAGTCCCCCATCGAGCGTAGCCTCTTGGATTGACCTATAAATTGTACTCGAGAGACTGAGCCATTTTACCTGAAATAAATGATACATAAAGCTTTGGGAGCGATCACTGTAACGTGAAGATAAGAAAATCCGTTTACGTTAAATAAACATTGTTTTGATTGATTCAGAAACTAAAAAAAACAGCCCGTGTAATACCATTACACGGGCTGTTTTTTTAAATATCTGAAAGAGCTGGTGCTCTTTGAAAAAAAATGTTTATCGACTTTTCCTTCCATGAATCTCTGGTTGAAAACATATTGTGGAAAAAGTCCCATTAACGAAGAAAAGCTAAAGTATGTGTCACCCTCGACCCTTGATTTTTGCGGATTCATTCACGGTCCGCTTGTTTCACCTTTTTTGTGGTGGAGTCCGAATTATAGGGGTTAAATGACAGTTACGTAACAACATATTTTTATGTGGCATTCCTGGGCAAGCATTCGCATAAACATAATGTTCAAGTCCGTACTCATAAAAGTTAAAAACAAACGTTTTGATTTGGCTTATATGTAATATATGTGTGTTCATAAACATGCATGAATGTAATCCTACGTATTTAATTATATGTTGACTCTCCGTACAACTGTTAACATTTACGTAATTTGGTGCTATATTGAATTACGTAGAATAAACAGAAAATTATACACTAAGCAAACATTGACTGCGTGATAATATTAGTCTTGATAAATACACACTTACCTTCAATAACATTCGTCGCAAACGTCAAATGAATACCAAAACTTGGGTAATGAGTAAAGTAATCCAATATAATGTTTCCTACGTTCCATATTTAACTGTGTAATGTATCGCGGCTTCCGTACAACCTTTTTCCCTAATTTGGCCCGTCATTGCGTCCTTTACCGAGGTCCTGACCCAACATTAGTCCAACAGACTGATAGCTATATACAAATAAATCTGGGATATGGATGACTCGGCACATTTATACTGGATCACAAAGGATTAACCTGTATCCTGATATGTACAAAGATTGTATCTTCTGAATTAGTGCGCAATTAGATAAGGTAGACTAGCACTTGTAACATAATTATGTTGACAACTACATTTAAAGGAGTCTAAATTCAAATTGTAAATTGTCGTTATCCATGCATGTTGCATAGGGCGATCGACTAATTCAATGCGTTTCCAATTCTGACCAAAGCTGTGCTGTGGAGATCAACTGATCAATCACAATCCATTACGAAAATATTTTGACACGCCATGATTGGTGAATCAGGCTCCGCTCCCTAATTGCACCTGAAAACGCACCTTTGGTGTTAACATTACTTATAGACAAAACAATCCATAAACAAATATTAAAGAAACTACTCTAGGATTTATCAAAGTTCCTGTCAGTTCGTCGATTACTTCGTCGGTAACGGTACATTTACGCCTGGTCCCTTTTCGCCCTTTTCTCGAATACTTTGTCGATGTGGCTTCTTAGGGCTTACACCGAAGCTTAGGGTGGCTTACGCACGGAAATAAAGAACGCAATAAGTTGTCTTCATAAGTTTTGGCTGGAGGTATCTTTCAGATGCGTGGAAATTGAAGTGAGATTTCCTGGGCGCAATTTTATTTTTAGAATATATCTAGAGGCATTACTTCTGATAGACGAAAGTCTTTTGCCGTAGTAAAGATATTTGCGTATGAGAAAAACTGTATAGTACCCAAAGATTTTGTTTTATAATATTCATCGAGTGAGTTTTCAATAACCTCATAAAACACATTATTATACAAACTTGACGTAAACCAGATTGAAACATCAGGTATATTGTAAAAATACAAGTGATGCGTGCAGTTGGCGGTATGCCCGCACAAGCACATGTTATCTATCAATGCATGTCGTATTGACCTTGTAAGTTAGATACATACTAGCTACAGATAATAACGAAGCACACGTGGTTAAACAACTATAACATAAGTAGCTCCTTGTTTCTGCTTTATAATTGTTATTTAATAAGCATAATTTATTCAGTTTTGTTATGTAATCTGGAAATATTGATCGTAGTACTTGTGTAATTATAGCAAGCAATTCAACCTGAGTCTTGTTTGGAAAATTTACGAACATGCTACATTCATAAATAAACTCGCACATTGACTTTCGAATGCCGGTACACACAGCACTATAGAAGAGTTTAACCATGTAACATGATCATATAAAATGCTTAATTCCTAATAATTAACTAGCAGCGTGGTTTTACCCGTGTTGCGCCCGGTCCCGTAGGAATCTCGGGATGAAAAATAGCCCATAACCTTCCCGTTGAACATGACTATTCATTATAAAAAGAATTATTTCAATCAGACTGGTAATTCCTGAGACTAGCGCGTTCAAACAAACAATGAAACAAATTCTTCAGCTGTATTATATTAGTTTAGTATAGCTCACTGACCTCTATTATATACACACTGACTGGCTGTTACCATACAAATGACAGCTAATTTTGTGTAGCAATTTGCAGCGCCGCTGCGAGTGTCCCGAAAACTAATTTTGACGTTCACTGTAAGCAAATATTACCCCTATTTGCTTGCAGTGAACGTCAAAATTAATTTTAGTCACAGTCGACTTAAGACATAACTAAGCGCCAAAATGGCGACACTCAAATAGGCTCAAAATTCTTATGACTGCAGCCTGTCCAGTGTTTATAATAGAGGTCAGTGAGTATAGCTACATAGACTCTAAGTCAATGGAGTTCATTATATTCGTCTCTTTTCTCCACTATCCTCTTTAACTCTTAAAACTATACTACATTCACCCTTTCAGTTGGTCTACAGTACATGTATACTTATCTCTTTCGTGTCATGCGCATTGCAATGAGACCCGATGATGACCGGATAAATTCGGTTCCAGTTCTGATGTTATCACAGTTAAAGATAGTAATAGATGCTTGTGCATCTCTGGAATTGGCGGAATTGAAGGATCTAAGAGTCATCGTCACGACACGACATCTGCCAATTCATGCCCGCGTAATATCTACAGTGGTCAAAGATAATTCAGTTAACCGCTTCCTCCTAGGAAACTTCTTAGGAACAAAATTATATAATAAGAAAATAATTAGAAATATTACAGCTTGTATTATTTATTACATGGGATACTACTGAGTATATGATAATTCTTAAAAGCAAAAGAACTCAAAATACTTATCTAATTATCAAATAAACGAAGGAACTGTTATAAACGCATTGGTGTGAAAATTTTCAAAAAAATTATGTTTGATTTATTACCTATACTATTTTTTATCTCAAATACATAAAAACCACGAAAATAACATAAAACGAGATAAGTAATAAAATTCAAAAATAGATAAACCTCTTCCTCACGACACTTTATATACTCGTATCTTTATCTTGCATCTTTATTTACCTCTATAAAATCTTGGTTTTTAAATAGAAGATCGATCTGTAACACATCTAGAAATGTTTTACTTTGAGACGAAAATCTGACCAGAAATAAAGAATAGTATTTAATAGTTCTGCCTGAAATACACCTGGCCGATTGCCAATATCATTTATGTATCTTGTCGGCAACGCCCACTTAATCATTAAACTAAATCGATATTCTGTACATATCAATTAATTTATATCTTTTGTGGATGGGCACACTTCATTTATCAGTAATTTGCTCCATCATATATGCACCTACAACTCAATTTCTTCTTTAACTTTAAACCAGTTTATAAGCTACAAGCCCGCGAATTTGTAGTCCATGTGAAGTGAATTCATAGCGAACATTACAGCCATAAGTACTTCCAACAGATACAGAAATACAGCCTCAACTCTGCAACATGGCTTGATAAACTCGACAACACAACATGTTGACAGCAACCTCAGCAACATGTTGCAACAATTGTTTACGGGGTTTTAAACTCACACAGCCAGTAAGTTCCAAAGATTTTAAAATTCAGGTGATGGGACATGAATAATACTCACTTTCCATAATCACCTTCTATGGAACTCATTTAGTTTGAATATGGAACTCAGCGAACGTTGTGCCGACCACAGACCTATGTATATTTGAAACATAGAGCTAGAATAGAAGCGGAGAGGTTTTTATGTCTATGATTTTAAATCTCTTTGGTGCCTAAAAGCATCTTTCTAAACTGTTTCAATTTAATGCCAACGATACTTACTTTATGCAAGTAGGTACTTGAGGTTTACTCTTCCACTTCATTTTGGAGCATACAGTTTATTAGTCATTAACACATTACCGTCCTACTTCTACTTCATCTAAATAGATTAATGTGTTCATAAACTCACGAATAAATACGCGTAGGTAATTAAATTCTAGTGCCCGTGCAGACGTGAGACGTCAATCCGTTGGACTTTGTGGACTTTGAGTATTCAAACACAAAATATAGTTATTCACATCATAAATCCGTATCCACTTCCTATTCTGTACTGTAAAAGTTGAGACGTCTCCCTGGATATTTTATATACTTAGATGGTAGCTACTGCTTTAGTAAGGACGTTCCAAACTTCTGAATTCTGGAAATGGACAACTTCCATTATTTAGTGACTGTGAGGTACCTATGATGTGCACTCTTGTTTCGTAAAACTAATGTATTTTATGGATTAGTTCTATTATAGCGACACGCGACCTGCAATCGGCACGCACCCGGCCCGCATCCGCACTAATGTGTCTTACGCATAACCTTATAATTATGAGTTCCCTATATCAAAAATGTTATTTATTAATGAAAATTTATTCACGTTCCCTTTTCATGGAAAAACTACTGACGGGATCGACATGAAAATTGTCACAGAATCTCGAATTAGTAGTCTGCTAGAGTCTGGACATAACATACTCGTACATGGTACTTTTTATGCCGAAATTCTCACGGGAATGAGTACAAATAGTACAATGCGGGTAACCGTAGGGCGCTGATCTATATATATAAAAATGAAACCCGTTTTCCTTGGTCAAGGCATCACGCGTGAATGGCTGGACCGATTTCCACGGTTTTGCATTTGTTGGAAAGGTCTCGGGCTCCATGAGGTTTATAGGGTATAAAAATCTCAAAATTCCCACGGGAACGGGGGCGCTGCGGGTGAAACCGCAGGGCACAGCTAGTAATTTATAAACTTGTAAGGCACAGTAACTGTTAACTGAAGCTTGATTTAAATAAGTAAGTACGTAATATCTCATGACATTGGAGTCATAACTCAGGGATGTTATCGGAGACATTCGCCGGCGACCCTTGAACGCCGTTTATTTATCACCACGTGAACTGTCTACTATACTTGTGTATATGTTTATTCTATCATAATTTTACCATGGACTAATGAGAATCTAACTCAGTTCTGATACTATACAAAAATTGATATTTTTCAATTTCGCGATTTGTACACATAACATTTCAAAGAAATTAATAAATATCACTCATCACTTCACTACATATTATAAAACAAAATCCCCGGCCGCGTCTGTCTGTCTGTCCGCGATAAACCCAAATACCACAGCACGGATTTTGACGCTGTCTTTTAAATGAAATAGAGAGATTCAAGAGGGCAATGGGGGGGGGGGACCGCGAGGAGCTGCTAGTTAATTATATTTACACATATTTCATTTACTCACGCCTAATTTCAATCAATCATCTGTCATTGTTAGTAACTTGTTACAAGTATTCTCGTTTCCTGTTTTCATGTTCAGACAAAGCAAGATTTAAGAAGTTTTGGAACAACAACGAAATCGATGTCTCATGGGCTTCAACTTTTCCTAAACGAGTTATGTACCGAGGGAAAACATCGTTAGGTACATTTCAAACGTAAAATGGGCAATTTCGGTTTATGAGCCTTTTTATTGTTTGATTACCGGATTTAGAAATGCCCGTGTAAAATACGTAGAATTTTGAACCAATTACGAACAGCGTATTTGGGTAATGTCGTGTTTATTTACACTAACTTAAAGTTTTAAATCAATTGCAATGGGGAATTACATACCTATAGAAATTTCTATCCGTTTTTTCCACATGTAGGTATCGTAGCACCATACTTACTTATCTAATAATGGCAATTGTTAAAAGTACAAATAAAATCTAAATACACACTCTGAGGTTGTTATGCAGCAAATTTGAAAACGACTTAAACCGGGAAAGACATTTCACATATAAAAAATAATAAAAAGAAAAATAAAACTGAACATATAATACACAAATCTCAGCGAGACCCAGTAATCGCTGGTAAAAGCAAATGGCGCTGTTATCATATAACAATTCAAGGTACAAACTACAAAACAAAAGGTTCATTGAAATAGAGTTGAAAACCCATTCCGATAGAATTCCCCGACCGGCACGAAATCGTCAGGTTATTTCATAAGCCCGCATTGCGTGTCTACGGAACATTTCCTACCTCTCACATTATGGCGAATTTTCTTCAGGTCAGAAAAGGTCACTCTTATTTAATTTAGGACATTTACACACATGATACCTTACTTATGGAGGATACAAGTTTTTAGAATGTGTCGTGAGATATCTTTATAATACCATACAATATTATCTCCCGGGGCTACCGGATGTAATACAGAACGTAGGTAATAACTTTTTCTTATCTCATATGTACCATATGTTAATGAGAATTTTGGGATATCAAGCCTATAAACTCATTATACTCATCATGGGTCTATATCGCGTTAGAATATATAACGTATTTATTAAAATACGTACCCGGCGTTCCGAGTGAATTACACTGTTCGTGGTCACGGGATGACAAAAACGGGATGATAAAAAGTATAGTTAGCCTATAAACTTCCCATTAAATGTGACAAAACACAGTATAACAGTGTTTTACACAGTATAACAGTGCCCTAAAATTATAACTATACCATTGGTTTAATGTACTAGTACATTACAGCTCAAACTATACCGAAGATAATGAATGTTAATGAAGTTAACGTTAAAGGTCGAAACAGTCTATGGGTGGTCACTTGAGTGGACAGATAAAGAAGAAAAATTGTTAAGTATATTTGACTCCATTCAATGTATGTATTTTATTTATCACCAGTGTTAAAAGGTTTATTATGTTTACGAATCGTTATCAAAAACACAAGAATTAAAAACTGTTGAGTAAGTTACTTAAACATATTTGTAATCGTTAGTTATTCTCCGTTAATTTTAGCTAATTTAGAACAAGAACAAGACATTTATATTAAATGTTAATTCTAAATATGAATAATCGGTCATGTCGGAGCCCTTTAGGCGGTTTAAAAACTCCGACAACAGGATTGGTCACAAACCTACTCGACATTAATGAATAATGGCTTTACGTGAGCAAATTGATATGACGAATAAGGTAAAGCAAAAACGAACTTACCCACCAGTACTCATTGAGTTATTGAGTTATACTAACGTACATATAACTCAATGCCAGTACTAACTTTTTACAAGGCATAAAACCAGACAGTGCTCAAAGTTATGATATAACTACTCTATGCCATATTATATAATGTACCTATTGGGGAAATGAACGTTCGCATCTTTACCTTTGAACAATTTTGGAGGAGACTTGGTTATGGTCCCAGTTTATATATTACTAGAAAGGTCCCGCCATTTTACTCCCGTTGTGCCCGTTCCCGTGGGAATTTCGGGATGAAAAATAGCCTATAACCTTCCCGTTGAATGTGGCTATCTATTACAAAAAAATCTGATTGTTAGTTTCTGAGATAAACCCTTACAAACAAACATATGGATAGGCTCAGTAAAGATATCGTCCAAAAACATCGATTAGATCGAGTTGGAGAGTGTAAAAGCTGTTTCAAATAAAGCGCTTTCAGACATTCGTCCTACAACGTGCGTTTTGTATACAACAATATAAAATCCATGCGCAGACGACAGTACCACCACCACCGCGGCAATAAAAACTGTTAAATTGAAAGAATTTTAATGAACACAAGCGAGCGAGCCATTTAACAACGAACGCTTAGTAAAATGTGTTGCTAAGTCTATATAACAAACTATTGATAATAAGTAATATTCCATTATTAGTCATTAAAGATTGAACAACTATTGTATAATCTTTTACATAAGTCCTGTAGATAAACAAATTGTTGTGATTTAATATTGTATATATGTTACGTATTGTTAATTACTCTGATAACCAGTTCGAGATAATGACACGCCTTCGTTGATATGTGGTGTTCGAGTATTATTTAAGTAGCCATGATTATTATATTGAGTCAAAACACAAAGTATTATTAGTTTTGAAACTGAACAGCATTATTTACATTACATTGTAAAATATGCACTTTTAAACTAAAACAATGTAAGTAAACCTACTCTAAGAGTTATTATAAACACTGCACATGATCGGCCTCCCAACATCGTAGATATAAACAAATATGAGTATATAGACTATGTACTATAAATATATCTTTTATGAATGACTAGCGGTTTACCGAAGTATATTCCGCAGAAATTCGAAATCCCCGTGAGAAATTCGGAATAAAAAGCAGCCTATAAGCATCTTAGAATATTCATAATCTTGTATAAGGGTATCATGTTCATATATTTTTCAAATCCGACTGCAAGTCGGGACTTTAATGTATTCAAACAAATAAACACTGTTCAGACTGTTCAAACTGTTCAGCTGTGGTTCAGCTTTATTGACAGCGCCCCGCGGTTTTACCAGCGTTGTGACCTTTTCCGTAAGAATTACGGGATAAAAATAACCTTTACCTTCAATGTGTCTATTACAAAAATAATCATTCAAATCTGATTTGTAGTTTCTGAGATAGCGCATTCAACAAACAAACAATAAAAGATCCGACTCTTAAACTTTATTATATTGGTACTAGCAGCGCCCCGCGGCTTTGCCCGCGTTGAGCCCGTCCCCGTAGGAATTTTCGAAAATCCTTTCTTAGTGTACACTTACGTCACTTGAAGAACCTTCCTGCCAAGTTTCATATTTCTAGGTGTAGCGGTTGAGGCTGTGCGTTGATTATCAGTCAGTCAGTCAGGACTTTGAATTTTATGTGTATAGATAGTTTGTGACCCCTCTCTCACCTCCACAGACATAAACACCATGTAATAGATAATTACTCAGAACATACATACTTAATTGTTAATGCATACGGACACAAGGTACATTGTGTATCTACAGTAATCACCTACATTATGTAACTATGACACGAGGACTTAGTATTTAAATTGCAAGTTGAACTAGATTCAATTCAAAAACATTTGTTGGTAATTAATGTCGTTACTAATTAGTGTGAATGTACTTGTACTTTACTTCGTTTATGTCACACCTGGGCGGTATAAAACTATGTATTCTATGTACTTTTTGTAATAGAGCGTTGAAAATTAAATAATTCTATTCAGATGAGAGAGAGAAAGACGTTATGAAAATAAATTTGCAAAGCTTTTGTGGACTTAACAGGCAATATTGTCGTAGAATTTTTCTAAATAAATTTTAATCTAAAATAAGTTAGTTCCTTTCAAATACTTCAACTGAAGTAGATATAGGGTACTATAATTTTTTTTGTTCTTAACAAGAACAAATATAGCCAAGGTTAATTCGGCGAAAAATATACAGCAGAGGGCGATATAGCTTCATCATAGGCCTCTCGAAGGAGATAATCGGCTACTTTCGAGCGACAATTGAATTCAGATGTCGACGAACAAGAAATGTACCCCCTCTGCTAAATATATCTGATAGAGTCAATAAGTGTCATAGTGTCAATCATATAACTATTAACTTATTGATACAAATAACCATAAATTAACAGAGAAACTAACTATCAGCATAAAGTTCACCGCAATCGACAGTCAGGCCGTCAACCTCGACTCTATTAATACCAGCCTTGCATCGGAGATAGTGCAACTATGATTTGATATTGCTACTAATTATAGCAAGACATGCATTCATGAGACTACTAACACACAAATAAAAATACTTGAAGACAAAAACAAAGGACAGGTATTGCATAAATTACTATTAAGCTATGACTTAAGACTAGCCGCGCCCTGCGGGGGTACCCGCGTTGTACCAGTTCCCACAGAAATTGTTATTTTGATGACCTAGTAACTGTAAAATTTCGTCCAAATCCGTCCAGTAGTTTTTTCGTGAAAGAGTAAAAAACATACATACTACCTACTACATACATGCATCCTCACAAAGTTTCGGAATTATAATATTAGTAGGACTATCTATTCTATCAGCTCTATTCTAGTCGCGTATACATTCGTTATTTGTCGCGTGTGCGTTGTCATATCATTTATCACACCGTACATGTGCTTATAAGCTCATATAAGCGGGAATCGCCGAGGAAGGCCTTTGAAAGCGAACGAGAAAAATAATAATTAGAAACGATCATTACATACAGTCAGAGAGAAATTAACATTATAATAGGATTGATGCAGTTCTTGAAGTCAGTAAGAAATCTCAGATCTTATTGAACTTCCAATTATCTGCACAACTACCTACGGTATTTAAATAAATGGGACTTGTAAGAAGAATACGAAAGTTGAGACTCACCGCAGTAATGATTTCTGATTGTTAGAACTTTTTTTAAGTGCTGCCTGTTATCGTGAGAAAGAAAACTTGGTCTAAGATCCTTAACTGAATAAATCTCAATTCAACTTTTAAACGAGAAAATCTGTTATTTTTGTTTTGACACCGATGTCGCCTTCCAGTTTTGATTAATTTTGGTCTCAATGTTGGAGGTACAGTCGAGGTCTTCGATATGTTTACACTAGTTCACGTTATTATAATGCCATAAGGTGCAAATGTGTCATCATATTTACAACATCGACTGTACTTACTTTTTATGTAGAGCTCCTTCCTGGTACAATACAGATACATCGCTGCTGAAACCGCCGGGGGCGGTGCCAAAGATAATGATATAAAATTCTTTCGTCTATTCATAACCTTGATTTTTATGTGATTCGGGAATATGACACAGATATTCAACCATATTGAATATCGATAAGACATCAATCAATCCGTAAGCATAATAAATGGAACTCCTACTTTCCGATAAAGTTCAAACATTTCGGTTACGAATACCTATAGGTACTTATTCCGCAGTAGATTGGCTTCAGAGATCCGATCAATCAAATATCAAAGTAGGTATATTAAAGTTGTAACAACGCCTACGCGCGTAGAATATCTTTAACTGTGATTATTATAAGAAAATTGGCAAAGTTCGCGCAACTTTTACTTGCCATGAGATACTTGGCTCGAAAGTTAGCGATAATGCTGATATACGGCTTCTGTTTATTACTTCCATGTGTTATTTAGAATATTCATAATATTATGTTCCTGTAAACTGTTTAATGTGTGGGTTACCCTTTTTTACCCAGGTTTGACCAAAGCTCACTTTACCTAACACGATCTATCACAACAGCAAATGAAAGATGTCTGGTTTTGCCGATGTTTTATGTGATCCATGTAACATTTGCCTGAATTAAAAAAATAGCCGAGGAGAATATTTTACCGATATAAAGTTTGACCGGAAAACCGGTAACTGGCGTAACTGTTGCTTTAACGTTTAGCCGAAAGTAACTCGTTCATGTAACACTAACACTGAATTTAAAAATATTAAAAGTACTTGAAAAATCTCTAACAGTACAGAATTGAGAACCTCCTTTTTGAAGAGCTGAAGAATAGTTCCCGCGTTCCATATTCAAAGCATTTCTTCATAGCCTATATATCGGTAGAATTTTTCACTCCCTCTACGTCACGGCAGGAAGCTTCTAGATTGTTTGACGTCACTTGTTCGCATTGTCGAGCTGCGTCTTTGTTTGTAGTGGCTATTCAGCATTGTGCATTGATATCACTTCTATACATTACCTATCATGTCAACCCAGTTTATCATTACATTGGACACATGTGAAGTGATTGAGTGGGAGGCACCCTGCGCTCACAATTCGATGAAATGTGTTTGCTATCGCGTATGATTATGTAGGCAGTATGGAAATAATAATATGTAAAACGAAAATATTGGGGTAAATGAAACATATTTGAGAGAATTGTACATAAAGTCAACTGTTTGGTGACAATCTGCGAAGTGGTGAGTTCCATAGAACCCAAGTGCCATACATGTGGACTTGCTCACGTTTTAACGTTCTGCGAACTAGCCTATTCGCTCCTCGACTACTCGCTCAATCTAAACGATCGCCTCATCTTCAGTGTACTTCAGAAATCGTCTAACTATGAAACCCATAAGTAATCAAAATGAAAACCTGGTCGATTTATTTGTCAATCACTCTTGATAAGATCACCTTTCAACGTAAACATACGTACACACGCACACAAATATACCTACACACTCTTTGTTTTCATTCAACGTTTACCAAGGAAACTATCACGGCCAAGGCGCAGAAAATGCGACCAGACTATAACAATTATCATCACTACATACTATAAAACAAAGTCGCTATTTTTGTTAGTTTGTTTGTCTGTATGCTTAAATCTTTAAAATTACGCAACGGATTTTGATGCGGTTTTTTGTAATAGGTAGAGTGATTCAAGAGGAAGGTTTTTATGTGAAAAAATTCCCGAAATTCCCACGGGACACAACGCGGGTAAAACCGCGGGGCGCTGCTAGTAAATATGTAATAGAACGTATGGAAATATATGAGTCATATGATATGATATTCATGAACGATGTCTGTTTACATTACAGCCGATGGCATGACGTATTCGTTCGGTGTTTTCTATGCGGAGTTCCTGACCTACTTCGATGAGGGCAAAGCCAAAACTGCGTGGATTGTGTCTCTGCTCGTCGGGGTCACACTTTCATCAGGTAATTCACCCTTCATACTAAATCATAAAGACCCGGTTGTTTTAATCGTTAGACCATGTCGGAGTCCTTTAAGTGGTTTGAAAACGCCAACACCAGAGTCAGCCACTAACTTACCTGAAATGAATTAATTAACTTTAGAATAATCTCACTAATATCCATCTAATATCCAAAATATGATTTTTGTTGGGACCAAAGAGCAACGTCGTACGGTGACAGTGAGAAGCGATTTATTGAAAAAAGTGTTTCGTGTTAAATAATGTTAAATTGTCTTTTGTTGTTACCATGGCTGCAAAATGGCACTCCCGTTAATATCATCTATCTAAAGTATTGTCGGGTGGTAATCCTGCCAGAGTGATTAAGTGATTAAAAAAAGATAAAGGGCTATAAGATATTTAATTTAGTCCATTGAGAACGTCGATCGGAAAGGATTAATCTTTTCGTGATTATTTAAAGATTCTGTCGAATAGGTTAAGTACCAATTGAAAGTTGAATCAGATAGTTCAAATAGAATGGAAAACTTAAGAAGACTCCATGTTAAAGCTTATATTAGGAGTAGTCAGCTCACGTAATAAATGAGATGACGCCTCGGTGATTTTCACAGTGAAGAGTAGGTTAGATGCGTTACATGAACAACGATAAACATTTCATGTTACTGATACATTAAATCGACACGAACCTCATATTCAATGAGAATTGGATCCGTATACATAAAATGTTAGAACCTAATTGTCTCTCGATTGGCATCACGCCATTTTGCAGATAAAGCTAACTCAAATCTTAATTACATTGTGGAAATCCATTGTTACCTCTACAAACACTGATCCTATTTGAATTCCATCAACTTGTACTTATGTTATAATTCATTAATTATTACGTCGACGTAAAATAATGGGGGACTTTTGTTAATTAGATAAAATATATTTAAACGGAGTAAGTTAATACTTTAACCATTGATAAATTAATTTTGTACCTTTTAAAACAACCTTCAAATCCTTTCAAAACACTTGGAAATTTACCGTTATTAAATAATATAATCCTTTCGTATTTACTGGATTTAATCTCATCATTTCTGCGTAACGAAGTTATAACGAACTCGGTATTTTAAAGTGTGTAAAATATGAATGTAATAATAGTAATAAATCTTTATTTACTAAAGATCTTTATTTATTAGATAAAGATTTTTTTATTAGTTAAAAATATAAACAAATTATAAATTTTATAAGAATTGTATGGCTGTCTCTGCACTAGGCTCGAAGTCTGTATCGCAGAGACCAATGGCGAAGTACAAAAAAGAGATTGGCGACAACGGCGAATGTTCAACAGGGAAATAACTTTGACAAGCTTGTAGGCTTTTAATAAGCTCAATCGTGATTAACTTTGATTTCCCATGTTGTTAAATAGTTGATAACTGTTTGTTTTATCAATTTCAGGTCCAATTTCAAGTTCGTTTGTGAACCGGTGGGGCTGCCGTGTGGTGACTGTTGGAGGTGCCTTAATATCCTCAGTGTGTGTGGTAGCTTCAGCCTTCGCTGGGAATATAGTCACCCTCATATTCACTATCGGTGTTGGAGCAGGTTTCGGGTTTGGACTGATTTACCTGCCAGCCATCGTTAGTGTCACCGTCTGGTTTGAGAAGAAAAGAAGTCTTGCTACTGGTAAGATCCAATATTTGTGTTATTCTTTAATTTGTATTATTTAATACTTATACACTTGGCGATTTCTTAATAGCGATTTCCTTTTTTTCTTTATAGGTATAGCGGTATGTGGAGCAGGACTTGGCACATTCCTGTTTGCCCCTATAACTTCTGGACTCATTGCCCATTACGGCTGGCGAGGGGCAATGGCCATCATTGGTGCCTTCATACTAAACTGCGTACCTTTAGGAATGATATTCCTACCCGTTCCTTCGGTAGCACCGTCCAATGTTATAGAATTGACATTACCTGACAGCAATAAAGCACCGCTTATCAGATCGCAGAGTACTGAACATATGGTTCGAGAAAACGGATATTCGGGTGAATCGGATGTGGCGCGATTAACATTATCTCAACCAGCGCTGAACAATCCTCAGGAAAATCATATCAAGTCCAAACCACCGTCCCGACAAGGTAGCGGAATCATGGAACGACCCGACGTCCTGTACCAGGGAAGCATGAAAAGTCTTTCAAATTTAACTCCAGCTTTGGACTCTGTACGAGTCAGGAAACAAACAGGAGAAAGAGAAGTGAGATGTCAATGGTTGCCATGCTCAACTGAATTCAAAGCTGCTTTAGCAGCCATGCTCGACGTGTCCTTACTAGTAGATCCTGTCTTCGTCTTATTCTCAATATCAAACTTTTTGACGAGCGTTGGATTCTACGTGCCATATGTATACATAGTAGCTATGAGCGAAAAATGGGGTGTACAGAATCCTGAATATTTAATTTCAATTATAGGAGCGTCGAATTTGTTGGGAAGAGTTATTTTGGGATACATCAGTGACATGCCTTGGGTTAACAGGCTGGTTGCTTATAATACTTGCCTGACGATTGCGGGAGTCAGTAAGTACTTTACCAATACCTATATGATTTTAAAACATACTATTGTCTTTGCAGAACTAAAGGTGTGGTTTTATTCCAGGTACAATTTTGGCGATGTCCTGTTGGGAATTCTGGGGGCTCGCAGTGTACGCCACAGTGTTCGGTTTCACGATAGGCGCTTACGTAGGGCTGACGTCAGTGGTCCTCGTGGACCTGCTGGGCCTGGAGAGACTCACCAATGCTTTTGGTTTACTTTTATTATTCCAAGGAATTGCTTCTCTCATAGGTCCGCCATTTGCAGGTAATGTTAATTAACAAAATAATTATATACAATATTTCTCTTTTTTATATTCTACTTTTAAGTTACTACACCTGGAGTCATCTTCCAGGTTGGCTATACGACAATTGGCAAACCTATACGCCTGGTTTTTATATGGCTGGAGCAGCGATTGCTCTTAGTGGGGTCATTCTGTACATGATCCCCCTGATCGAGAGGCGGACCAAGGGTCGGTACCAGGCGACGGCTTCTGAGCAGATTTAGCAGGAAGCGTGCGGGGGGAGGCGCGACTACCCGCTGATAGTGCTGAACAGCCCGTCGACCCCCTCCCCCCACTCCTCCGAGGACACCTACAGCAACAGGGTATTTAGAACTACAATAATAGAACCTAATTTTTACTTGGATGAAGACGATTTTGTAGATAGCATTGCGATGGATGAATGCGATGAACGTTTCGGTGCGGACCACCGGACCCATTCCACGTATGACTTGTGATTGTATAATATTAGACAATGTTACTGAAATGGTGCAATATTATTACTGTAATTGTAAGTGATGTGTATAACTGATCACCTTGATCTTGGCGTCCCGCTGAACAAATGCAAAGATATGAATTGCGTTAATAGCCAGGATGGAATTTGATGCGCTGTTTTGCGGTGCAGGTTATTTGAATGAAAAAGGAATTTGAGACTTTCTAAAACATTTATTGCATGCATAATATTTTATAATTCATTAAAATGTTCATCTTCATGATAATAAGCTTTATCGTGGACCAATCGTTGACGTGTGATCAGATCCAGAAGAGTAAACTAATACACCCAATAAGTACATAATGCCATATTACCTAATAGATATGTATATTATTAAAAACTCCAAATTTTTTTTTATATTAGTCGTAGGAAAAGTTATTTCAAGGTTTTGTTTAATAGTCATAGCTTCCGAGTTGTGTTCATTAGAATTATTTGTTTAATAGAGACGTTTCTTCCTTCTCGATTCTATATTATGATAATTGTTGTAAATATACTACATATGTATCGACTGACTTAGGTAATCAATCATACCGTGAATCATTTAACTCGACTGCTGATATTCTTCGTACAAATCTTTGTCACTATGTATTATGATAATTTATATATTGTTGGCAATTCTTGTGATCGTATTTGATGCGATTTCTGTGTAATTTTAATGTTACTATATCTATTACACTTAATGTTAAATTATATAGATATTTATTCAAATCGGAGTCCTTGTTTGATTTAGTTTTCCTTTAGATTATTTTGGCGGATGAGATGGATGTTCAGCATGTTGAATCTGATCTGTTTGTCTGTTAGAAAGAGAGACCCGGCGGTGGCTACTGGTGACAGCTGCAAGGAAATACAACCATTGAATTAAGAACTAAGATTTGCTTACGCGAGATTACTGTAGTGGTATTCCATTAGCCAAATATCTTTGTACAATGTCGGTTTCCAATATTTGATGTAGCTTGTGTAAAGCTACAATCCTAGGCAATTTAACATATACGTGCCATTACTTGGATCCAGCCAAAGACCATTGAACAAAGATATTTAACGAATGGAAGAGCACCAATTAATCGCATACTTAGTAAACATTTGATAATGACAAGTAAAATTCAAGATTACGTATAACTTACAAAATAAAATACATGGTGCATAAAGGTACTAACCCAATGAATCCAAACTGCCCAATTGACAAGAACTCCGTTGACAAACGCCGCCAATCGAGGGTCCAACAGTATGATTCCCTTGATAATAGTTATGGGAGACCAGCAAATAATGTTAACAAGACATACGATCTTCATGTTCTGAAAATATCAAGGTAAATTAAAACATTATAGACAATGGTATTATTAGGACCATCGCAGAATATAGTCCTGCCCGTCTAGCACGACGCTACAAAATAACTAATGTGTATTGATTGGCGCAACAATGCAATGACGGAAAGTTTACATATGCCAACAATCACAGTATTTATATCACGTCTTATCGCTTTCTATAACATTCTGTGTGTAAGCAGGGCAGACAGTTTTTAAACTTACGTGTTTAATGCAATCAAGTCTGTCAAAAAAGTATGAAAAATACTTTTCTGTACGGTGCAATGTTTATGAAGGTGCGAGACAATACTATTATAAAGATAAAACATAAGACCATGACGAGTACAAGAGAATGCAGTTTCTACGACCAGGAGAAAGTCTAAAGACTGTGGTCTAAGTTCTGCTAGGTGCTATATGTCAAATAATCTTCTTCTTCTTCTTATTCTTCTTCAAAATAATAAATAATAGATTAAACCTAGATATGCTTGTTAAACATAACAAACCTGCGTAAACTGTAGTTGCCTTATATTTTCTTCCGTCTTTGAAAATCTGTCTTCGTAACCACTAGTCCAGAAGAACATTAGAGCACTGAAACATTAGAAAGTTACTTGAAATCTTTTACCTGAGTTTATGTACTTACGAGCTAGGATATTACAGTGCAACGACGTCATCGGCGACTACTGGTTTTTAAAATAACATAGGTACATTGAATATTATCTCTCTCTTAAATATTAGAGCTATACTCATTTTACTATAATTTGTGTTCTACAACACCGTGGCACCCACAATATTAAAGTTATTCGTCATTTACTTACATCAAGCCAACCGATTTAAGACTGCGGTAGCTAAATTGTGCCAGAATCATGTACTGCTTCCAATTATCAGGTATTATCAGGTCATAGGTGCAGGTGGTGCAAGCGAGGTCGTAGCTGTACTGGCCAATACCGAGGAACGGCATAGTAGAGTACAAAGTGGCGAAGAAAATGCAGATCATGTGATACAACTTGTAGTGCTTCATGTTCAGAGGCCATCCTGGGAATTGCAATTCATTCATTGATCTATACTAATATTATAAAGCTGCAGAGTTTGTTTGTTTGAACGCGCTAATCTCAGGAACTACTGGTCCGATTTTAAAAAATCTTTTTGTAATTGATAGCCACATTCATCGGGAAAGTTAAAGGCTACTTTTCATCCTGAAATTTCCATGGGAACGGGTACAACGCGGGTAAAACCGCGGGGCGCTGCATGCTTAATGTGCATTGATATAAAATAATACAAGTGACAGTTACAGGGGTCGTTACTATATGAGTGGTACCAAAAGAAACTAAGATGAAAGTAAAAGTTATAGTATCTTTCTAAGGTTAAAATTGGTGCATGGAGACCGGAAAAGCGGAGGAAGCCTTTGTTAGCCTCCAGTATCCAATGTCAGTAAAGGAGTTCACTTGTTTGATACAATTAAATCTGCAATTACTTATAAATAATAAAATCTGTACAAAAACTACATATTTACCATGCGTCCTATATTTAGCAACAACAAATCGCTCTATGGCAACATGGGTCAGCCATTCCACTTCATAAACAATCAGAAAGGTGTCCAGAAATCCGATCAAATTGCAGGTTGTCCCATGCCACTCGGGGCTGAAATAGTAAACATATAAGTGCAAGTCTACTCTACACTAAAGGAACTGAAACAGGCCAGGATTTACCCCTAGGTGTAAAGTACTATAGTAAGCGCATTATAAACTGAGCCAAATAAAATCCTACTTCTATCTCGCTTGTACGCACAGGTGCTAAGTAAAGAGGAAACAGTAAAATATATGTACCTTTTTTTACTGTATAGCCTCAAAAGTCACGACCCAGTTGATAACGCGCCGGCTATATATAGCCTAGAGTCCCCTACGTCCTGAGGCCCCAGAGACGTTCAGTCAATCCAGTGACAGGCCTGCTGCCTTCTACAAGGGAGAGGTGCAAATGCCAGCTACCTAAAGTCCCTGAGGGTCTAAATCTGGCTCCGGACAGAAGTATTCAAACAGGTAAAAAGGTACTCGAAAACGTTCAAGTCTAAATAAAGTTCAGTACACTTTCTGTGATCACAAATAAAACCGAAAATGAATACTACAATGAACTATTAGATGAAAACGGTTTCACTTTCTAGAACTAGATCAGTCTAGTCTATAGTCTAGACACAATACAGTGGCGTCAACCAACGGAATTATTACCAGACTGTTTGGCGCTACCAACCTATATAACATTTGAAGTCATACGCCCATACTCAGAGACGTCTAATGCTTCCTTAGTAGAGATTAAATAAGCGATTTTACATGGAAGTTAAGAATAATTACGTCAATTAATTATTAAGTTTCAATAACGGACGTCTCTGGGTACGGCAGTTTGTAATAAAACAGATGCCTAAAACAGTTAAATTAAACCCAAACCTGTTGAAATAATTGATGTAAATATAACGGGCCGCAGTGCAAACTAATCTTGAGAACCAAGACGCAGATATGAATTTATTCAAGTTCTTGTAACTTGGATCATCGTAGAGGTTGGAAATAATGATACCGCAACTCAGCCACATAGCAAATACAGTAGACAGCAAACCTGAAAATACAACAAGCACTCCAGTGTTGGGTAGCAGCAAATACCGAAATATATACTAGGGACTATAATCATAAACTTCAGCCACCAATTTGTCTACTTAAACAACTACATACAACCAATTGTTACAATACAACTAATAAATTATAAAATTATTAACTAACTAAACTAAAGGGTATTAAATTAAAAGCGTGACCGTAGCTGTGTAGTCTCTATTTCTGAAAATCAGTACAGTACAGGAGGAAAAGCTAAAACCATTATTAATTAGTACCTACAAGCGTCCTGTAGTTATCATGATCTATAATGAAACCGAAGTTAATATTTTATAAATATAAGGTATCATGGAATAATTCCGGCAATGAACTCAACTGGTACCAAACATGAAAATCTACTCAACGGTTTACGTAATATACTTTGTTTCTTGTAGCCGGTAGATGGCGCCACAATGGAAATTCCAACGCGTAGTTAAAACTCTAAGGACCCCACCCAATGTAAAATACAAAAATGCACTACCAGCTACGCGCGTAGCATGTGAAACTAAACAAAGAGCTGAATAAAACTTTCAAACCTGTGATAGTAATTCCATCCTCCAATACACTCTTGTCTTGCTCAGTATAAACACCAGACCAAATGCAATGCATGTTTCTATCCGCCATGTTCCAAAAATAGAACTGATGACAAAAAACGATCACCGAGGAGGGTAGCGAAGACTCTTCTGAATACCTTGTTACAGCTTAAAGGACACAAGACACGGTAATCTCAAGTTGCAGTCGGATCTTCAAACAAAACACAGGTAACCGGTTATTTCACGCTCTGGTTATGTTTTATATGCTGTTTGATGAACGACAGACATTTTGCTGTGTAAGTTATGGAAATACCTGTCCGGCGCCGGACGGTCGATATTGAACTGAAAATTGCGTTTCAGGTTCCGACAAGGTGCAGTTTGCGCCGGTCCGCCCCCTCCTCCCCTATATTAAGGTATCCTGCATGTAGTGAGTATTTGATGTATGTCCTACAGGCACCAACATACAACCTGCTTTCGGCTGCGTTTTACCTTCACATTGATATTGAAAAAGATATTGATTTCTTTGTCAAAAAATGGCGGACACTCACCCACACGATATTTTAGTTTTAAGCTGAGGTTTTAAGTTTCAGTTTGATTGAATGATTTCCAATTAAAAACGTTTATGAAACAAACATTAAACCGATCACCAAATAATGAAAACTATTATTCCCTAATAATAAGAAGACGAGATCAATTTTTATTTTTTATTAAAGCTTTAAGGTTAAGGTACTTAAAAAAATGGAATAATATTAACAGTCACTGAATTAATTACGCGAACAGTCTCTAATCAACCGATGATGCGACAGTGTAACCTTCGACCTTCTAGATGGTTGATGTTTGGTTGGAAATTGAACTCTATGTCGAGTGTTTTCTATATGTTATTGAATTTTTTGGCTCGCTCCGGGCGGAGTAGGGCGTACTGTTTCCGCATGCGCCCGAGGAGCGCCGCTCGGAGCCGCTCGTCCCCGGTGAGGTAGCAGAGAACCGGTACGGTAGTCGCAGCCTGAAAACAATATCAATTACTTACTTAGTCTTCTAGTTTTACTCACTAAAATGACGTTTTACTTCATCAAATGTAACACATACATTGATAATATACAACCATCCACATAGTAAAGTGAATTACAATTGAAATAGATTTAAGATTTCCACTAGTTCAATGAACTTTTGAAGTCGCTATAGCCAAGTTAATGAATGTATTCGATTTTAATCCCCTAAGACAAAAGATACACACACATACGTTCCCCTAATAACAGCCCGTTTAAATGTTGATTTGTGTTTATAACTGTCTGCAGCAGCGGAGCTTTCAATTGAGTGAATATTTATTTTACTTTAGTTAAAAGTTGAATCCGGAGTTGTATGTGAATTATTGTTGTTATTGTTTTGTTGTTGTTGTGTCAATAAGTCCGGGCATATGTTATATTTATTATTAGTCACTTCTGATTTTTGGCTATATCAGGATAGTTTTTTTAGGCCAGTGAATCCACTAAAATCATAATGGATGGTATCTATATGTAGTACTTTCAGTTAGATAGATTCCATAATACAAGTTTAGAACTCAGTTTGGTCTAATTATCCGTATGTGTAAAAAAGGTGATTTGTATATTTACCTCTGAAGCGATGGGAGCTATGAGAGCTAAAGCTGGGGGCACATGGGGCCGGTATCCGAGGACCAGCAGCGGGAACCACTGCCAGCCGATCAGGACCCCCGCGGGGACCCACAGCGCTAGTGTACTCACGCATATCGTGTGTATACTCTGCAAGTACACATCGTATTACAAGTTCAGGTGCAATTACAGTAAATAGTTCGCCTACATGACAGTCTGTTAAAGTTATTCGAAACTACCAGTAGAAAGCTACGAAAACTGAAAAGGCAACCTTAATGCTCTAAGAGCTCGTTGCCTTTTGTTATGGAAAAACGCTTTGTATTTAACAGACATTTAACGGCGTAGTCGTGAACTTTATAACGAACGTATGTTAGGATGACCAACCTTTTGAAACAACCTACTTAATTTCCAACTGCAGCGGTCGCCTCATTTTCTTGTGGCGAATAACATGAGCCATAAACGACGGTGACTTCAACAGGGTTATGTTTTGCCAAGTTACAAAGGTTGCTTAAATTAACACATCACCGTAACGTGACATTAAGCCCCATCGTAATCTTACCTGTGTAAAATATTTCTGCTCCCTTTGATTTTCACCTTTGTAAAATATTTTTTCCAACCGTATCGCTTTTCCCATATAATAGAACCTGAAAATAAGATCCCAATCATTTTCATCGTCCTCAATAACTTATCAATATTTTTATGTAAAATTTAAAACTACATTTTTTAAGACTTACATTCCAACAACTGGCAAAATGCCACAGATAATAACGTAAGGGAAACTGAATCCAATCTGTTTCGCTCCCGACGAAAGCGATGGCCACTGAAATGTGCAGGACGTCCCGGTGGGGTCGCAGGCGTACACCCCGTACCCGAACAGTGGGGGTAAGGCAAAGGTCACCGCGACCACCCAACATGCACTTACTAACTTCCAGTAGAATCCTATGTGTAAGGACTTTTCTAGAAAAGGAGGGACAAGAGTTAATGAAAAGTGTCCACTGTCCACAGTGATGAAGCTTTATAAGAGCAAACGTTAATAAAAGGAAAAACTGCCCACAGTGCCGTCCCGTCAATGATGCGTATTTGATACGCTTGCTTGCAGCTTACTCTACAAAACTATTCTCACTCGACGCAGAGTAGGTATGCAGCGACGAGGGTGTTAGAGTGCCTCTCCACCAATGCTTTGCTGTGCTACCTATTTTACCTTTTATATTATTGCCGGGCAATGCTATAAGTATCAAGTGACATTGCTGTAGTAAGTTTAATATGATTAGTGGATACCAAACGTAGCATAGCAATCTTTCGTAGATTGGCACCTTTATGATGGCTTAACGTGGACAACAGTTTCATGATCATGTATGTAAGCTTGAGGTCTTGCGTGAAGACAGTTAGCCGTAATCAAAAACTTTAAATGTATTACATTGAATTAAATCTATACTAATATTATAAAGCTGAAGAGTTTGTTTGTTTGTTTGTTTGTTTGTTTGTTTGTTTAAACGCGCTAATCTCAGAAACTACTGAACCGATTTGAATAATTCTTTTTGTAATAGATAGCCACATTCAACGGGAAGGTTATAGGCCATTTTTCATCCCGAAATTCCTACGGGAACGGGTACAACGCGGGTAAAACCGCGGGGCGCTGCTAGTAAAGTCATATAACATGAGTGATACGAACCACGTCTGTACCGCCTTGCGAGTATATACCGTTCCAAAACAATCACAAACAATGCAGACATTTGAAAGACACCAAAAAATTGATTTGTAAATCCGAATAACTGACAGCACGCTGGTCCAAATATCCATCTGGAAATAAAGATGTGGATCATTGTTTGGCAATTGGAAATCTTGATTAAACGTAGCGATGTGAAGGAGGGTCGCTTGGAACTATACCTACATATGGGTTGGTTTTAGAACATCAGAAAGTTTACATCTTTTAGAATGCATGTCCGTTTGAATTTGAATACATAAATAAATATGTAAGTAAGAAACTTTACGTTAGTACTAGACAGTACTACGGGACTCAAGCCCCCACTACGAAATCATCTTTTCTCATCAAAGCCCCCAAATTAAAATTTCGGACTGGGAAAACAACTAATTTTGATATTTTTAAACATATCCTCTTGTTACCTTTGCGCTAAAGCGGAGGCGCCCGCAAAAGGGAATCCGTGAAGATTTCTGCCGAGCGATGCGATGCAGAGGTTGAGTACCAATATGTGACTTTTGAATGTGAGCAGGTGGCTGTGGATGAACGTGGCGAACAGCCAGCCATTGAGCAGCACCCCGAACAACCCTATTGGCAGACAAGCATTGTATAAGAAGGTCTTTAAAAAACTGCTTTAGAATCTCATAAACTTCTATCTAATTACGTAGTTTGTAGGGTAAACAAAAGATACTTGCCGAACAAAAAAAGGCAGGCTCCAAGCAGCGTCTTATAAGAACTGTCGAAGTAATACCAAGGACACTCTTCTTCATGATAATCACGGTAATCATACATTTGGACGGTCAGGCTGCTTCCATTCACTGATGCTACGCACCGATAATCGGTTCGAACGAATCACTACGTTTTTTACGCATTTAAGTATATTTTAGTAACAACGAACGTCCACGTAGGAGAAGCGGTCACAGAGACTGGTCAGGTTGACGAACCAACAGGACTTGGGACAAAGGATAGGGGATCGGGTTACTGCTCGGGAGGACACTTTGTGCGCGGCATCGGGGGCGTGAACGTAGCTACCATGATTGCGTGAACATACCCGCTAAGTGCACTCGGGAAGGAAAATACAAATTCACTGCAAGTACGTTGTCGTGAGTATTCGAAACCAAACAGATACAACTAAGTGAGTAAGCTAACGGAAAAGTAGGCTAGCGGCCAACCAGGAGTTTTGAAACTGCCAAAGATGCTCGACATGGTTGGAACTATTGAAATTATGGAGTTTCGAAGTCTACTTCGAATGACAATAGCTCGATGTTGTACCTCGAAGGTTTGTTTCGTGGTCTGTTCTAATGTTTATTTTATTAAGCAGTATTTGATAGATTTGATAGACGTATGAATGGAAGCAAATAGACCTCGAATGATATTGTTTAACTAGCAGCGCCCCGCGGTTTTACCCGCGTTGTGCCCGTTCCCGTGGGAATTTCGGGATAAAATGTAGCCTATAGCCTTCCTCGATAAATAGACTATCTAACAGTGAAAGAATTATTCAAATCGGTTCAGTAGTTTCTGAGATTAGCGCGTTTAAACAAACAAACAAACAAACAAACAAACAAACAAACAAAACAAACTCTTCAGCTTTATAATATTAGTATAGATTCAGAGGGTTTAGTAGTGATCGAGATGGCAGAAAATGGTATTGCCATTCTGCGGTCCGTCAAGAATTTTACTCGACAGGATAAATCTGAAAATAGAATTATAGTATTTGTTACATTATTTAGTATTTTAGTACAGCCGGACCGGAGCATAACATGAAACAGACCTTTTAACCCAATTAAAACTATGGAGCATGTTTTGCAACTCTTTCCAAGGAATTATAACAATGGATAATAGTATGATCGAATGTGTTTTAAATATCGGGTATAGGAAACAAAGATTGCAATAGCCTTGCATTGTTTAAACATATAAAAACAATGGCATCTGAGTATCTATTGATCCAGCTTACCTAATTAGCAAACAGAGAAGTTTATTAACATTTATTTTAAGATTCTAGAGTCAATAACATTGAATTACGGCAGGACTTTGAAAATGCGTGGGCAGATCATATGAAAACATTAGATTGGGAAAGAGATATATTTATCGGCAACCTACCTCAAGACATCTACGTTTACGAGTCATTACAATTATTTATGTCTACAAACATGACGAATTGATGACTCAATTACCATCTTTTAAATAATTTCATTCATAGACATGACTCGGATATATTATACATATAAAATACTAGCCGCGCCCCACGGTTTCACCCTCGTTGTACCCGTTTGCACGGGAATTTCGGGATAAAAAGTAGCCTATGTCCTTTCTCAGGCTCTAGACTAACTGTGTACCAAATTTAATTCAAATCGGTTCAGTAGTTTTGCCGTGAAAGCGCAGACAGAGCTACGTTCGCATTTATAATATAAGTTAGGATTAGACTTATGTCGAAACATGCGAATCGACAAAGTAGGAATAGTTAAAATACCTACGTGCTATTCTCAGTTGACTTTCCCGATTCGACCAACACGTTCGTAAATTATTCGCAGCTGAACCCACATAAATATACTTACTTCACACGATGTAAAAATAGTCATCTAGCTAACCTATATTTATTCGTAGACATTTGAGTTTTTCCCAGATGTCACACGTTCGTCTTTTACACTATTTATTCCCAGTTCTCGGGCCAGGTAACCGCAAATCCGCATCTGGCTTACGGACGCCGCTGGTTAGATAATTTTTAAATTAGCGGATACCTTATACTTATTTAGAGTTACGTTATTCGGCTGGTATGTGAGTTAGTACAAGAAGCAGGTACGACCACGCGGCCGGCACACGTCGATTAATTGTGAACTCGGTTAATAGTGGAGAAGAACGCGATCGTAACGTATTGCCATGTTATAATACATTCGATCACTGGCTAGTTGTTATCAAAGTTAGCGATTTGTTTATTCTCGTCGAGCGCGCAGTACGGTGTCATCTGCGGCGGGTCGCGGCAGGATGTTATCGTTAGAGCAATTGTCATGCACGGTAAAAGAACACCTCGGACTCCACTACATAGACGGACTCAACTATTCATCGAAATGGAAGATATTCGACTCGCCCCTGGGCGGGCGCGGGCTGGTCGCCACCGAAGACATCGCGACCGGGGAAGTGCTGTTCGTGGACCACCCCCTCATCTCCGGGCCGCGTGCCGGCTCCACCATAGCCAGAGGATGTACCGTCTGCTGTGTTTTGGATTGTGATACCTTCTTCAAGTGCTCCAAATGTGCGTTACTGCTATGCTCCGAAGAATGCCAGAACACAACCACCCATTTCGACGACTGTACTCTAATTTCTCGATGGAACAACAAGGTACCGATCGAAGAAGTCGATGACACTTTATTATCTAGGGCGCTGACACCAATAAGGGCTTTATTATTAAACGAAGATCAAAGAATGTTTATGGCCTCGCTCCAGGCGCACATGGCTCCCCAACACGGAAAAGAAATTAGAGACATCTTTCAATATTTCGACATTCCTGATCAGGAAGTGCAAATAATGACTCTAGCTTGTTGCGCTCTCGACACCAATGCATTCCAAATCGCGACGCCCTACGGCAAAAATGAAATGAGCAAACGGGGACTGTATCCGGTAGCTGGGCTCATGAACCACAATTGTGTGTCGAACACGCGCTACACTTTTAATAGCGAGCTTCAAATGACAGTGAAAGCGGTGAAACCGATTAGATCGGGAACGGAAATAGTGTCTTGCTACTCGGGCGCGCTGTGGGGGACGCCGGCGCGGAGGACACACCTGTACAAAACGAAACACTTTCTGTGTAAGTGCGACCGGTGCGCGGACCCTACTGAACGCGGGACTCTCTTGGCTGCTCTCAAATGCTTCTCCACCGAATGTCCAGGGATCCTTCTGCCGATCGAACCGTTAAAACTCTCATCTCCATGGCGATGTCTACAGTGCGATCTGCGAGTCCCATACAATAACATCTGTGCTGTACAAGGTGCTTTAGGAAGTCTCATGGGGACGTTGAATTTCGAAAACATTGACGAATTAGAAAATTTTCTTGCGAACAGAATAATTAAATTTATTCCTAAGACGAATCAGATTGTCGTCGATCTTCAGTGTAGAATCATTTGGACGTTCGGGGATACCGAGGGATTACGCTGGCATCGTAAGTAATTCCTAACGTTGTTTATTTGACTAACACGAACAATACATTGAGAGAGCATGCCATTGTATTTTTAACGCTTCTTATCACCGCAACTGATAAATGAGATTATCTCACATATAATCTCTATATATAAAAATCAATGTCACTTTCGTTGTAATTTTATAACTCAAGAACGGGCTCCTATCAAAACCAAATGTTTAGGCTTTGTTCGGACTATTTAAAAGATGGTTTATGTGAAGGTTGCACACAATCGGTTGAGCGGTTCTTCAATTCCCACGAAAATGGGCACAACGCGAGTAAAACCGCGGGGCGCAGCTAGTAGGTACATATAATTTAGTCACTTGCCCTCTATTCGCTTAGTTAATTCAATATTGTATAAACTTTCCATGGTGATTCGCCAAAAACATTTCCTTTGAATCACTATGTCTGTTGGTCAAGCTGCATGAAAAAAATTCGGTAGTTATTGAGATTACCGTGAACATAGATAGTCGGAATGGAACTGTTCTATACTTTGTAAGGAATTTGTCGTTTAATCTGACTTCTACTTAGATATTGTTGATGTTTTTGATTGCCTCCATTTAATACATATAATTAATTACCTCGTTGCGCAGACGCCAAACATCCAGCGAATAACATTCATAATTGAGCGAGTGACCATTACTCATCTTAATAAATGTTCTACGAGTATTTGTCAAAGCATTACACATTTTAACAGCTCCCGTTATTTATCATGATAAACATTTCATCGATGTTTGTGTTTAGTTTAACTATGAATGTTCAATATAATTGTAATTTATTTATAATTTAAGTAGATCTATAGACAAAGTTTAAGAAAAAATAATTATTATTTACGTTAACTTGTAAAATTTTAAACTTTTGTAGAGTCTGTAAACCTTTTTTTCTAATTCATATGACATATCCTAATGATATAAACCGGTGAATTAAGATGGTAGGTACCTACTTTTAAATTGAATAAAACATGCATTTTATCAATGAGAATACATCAATAATAACAGAAAGTAGATACTTATTACATTAATATGAATGCTAGTCCTAGATATAATTTATTTATTGGCAACGGCTGAGTGCATTGTCGCTTTATCACAAAAAAGCATTGCAAAGGTTACATCTATTTGTAGCAAACGAGAATCAATGCATCCAATCTAGTGGGGTTATCGACTGTAATAATAGACTAGCCACGCCCCGCGGTTTCACCCGCGTTGTACCCGTTCCCGCGGGAATTTGGGGATAAAATGTATCCCATGTATTATTCTAATATACCTATAACCTATAGTACTGTAAGTTTAATCCAAATCTGTTCTGTAGTTTTTGCGTGAAAGAGTAATGATGAGAAAATAATTAAAACGTATGGACAGTGCGGATCGCAGTCTTCTTACAAAAGCGGCCAAGTGCGAGTCGGACTCGCCCATGAAGGGTTCCGTAGCAGCGAGTAACATAATAAAGAAGTTCTTGAAATAAATGTTTTTTTATTTACATTTGAGTTATTGAATGAATAATCAGTATTTTTTTGCGGTTTACGATTTATGTCGTAAAAAAAAAACTACTAACTAGACCTCGTTCAAACCAATTTTCGGTGTTAGATTACATTGTTATGTACATCATATATTTTTTTTAGTTTTATCATTCTCTTATTTTAGAAGTTACAGGGGGGGGGACACACATTTTACCACTTTGGAAGAGTCTCTCGCGCAAACTATTCAGTTTAGAAAAAAATGATATTAGAAACCTCAATACCATTTTTGAAGACCTACCCATAGATACCCCACACGTATGGGTTTGATGAAAAAAAAAAAATTTTTTTCATTTCTATGTATGGGAGACCCCCCTAAAATTTTATTTTTTTTCTATTTTAGTGTGAAAATATTAATGCGGTTCACAGAATACATCTACACACTAAGTTTCAACAACATAGCTCTTATAGTTTCGGAGAAAAAAGGCTGTGACATACGGACAGACAGACGGACAGACGGACGGACAGACAGACAGACATGACGAATCTATAAGGGTTCCGTTTTTGCCATTTGGCTACGGAACCCTAAAAATGAACTTTAATATTAGAAATAAGTTCCTACAAACAAAATCGTTTTAATTTGAGATTATAATTAAGTGCATATCTTTTCTGCCATATTATAATTGGGTATTTGTAAAAAGAAAAAGTTGTGAAAAAACTTTTAAAACAATTTAATAATATTATTTACCGAACAAGCGAGGATAACGCCTTTTATTTTTGTAGTAGCAAACGCTAACATAGTCTATTGGTAGTACAAACTGGCTTTGGCAGTGGCGTTGCTGCACTAAAACATTGAAAACCGCGTTAGATAGATTAGATATTGGAAAAGAATAAACTATTTTTTTATTTACTATGGATATCAAGCGTGACGATTACGCCTAATCCTCCTCACTGTACTGATACCTTCAGTGAGATGAGAGGCCTTTATCCAGAAGTAGGAACATTACAGGCTTACTTTACTAAGAACGTATGACTGTAATCCACTAACAATAACAAAATGGGCATCCATTACTTCAACATAACACTTATTCTAAACGGGAAGCATAAATATTTACTAATCAAGGTGAATGCGTCATAGACCTGTTTATATTAGGAAGTAAACAATGTTCCCGTACCGTAGCCCGTACAAGTAAGTACCTTGCCTGTACTCACTACAATATTATGAAAATAAGCAAATGCTCGTTTTTTGGCGAGTGTTTTGGAAGAAACATTCATTAAACTAACTAATACAAACTAACAGCTGGAAATCTTCAAAAGATTTGGAACGCATAGAAAGCGCGTACCTATACCTAGGTGTGTTAGTTGGTACTAGATCGGCCGACTTCTATTCTAAATGAAACTCAGTGAACGTAAATCTGAAAAGCTACAAACATTACGTCAGATTCGACACGTAGGCTGGCTGTATGTATAGTGATGAGATTCACTGTTTCCAGACGCTATTTTAATAACGGGTCATGAACATTGATGTTTTGGAAAATGGGCGTCAGTCAGCCGCGAGACGCTGGACCTTCCAGCGAGCCGGTTCACTAAAATGGAGGAACCGTTTCCATTCACAAATCTTTTAAAGAAATATATTACAACACCTTCGTCACAAAATTGGAGAGTAAGGAAGTCGCACCTGGGAGGTCGCGGGTTATTTGCCACTCGAACAATAGAAAAAGGAAGTTTAATATTCGAAAACAATCCTCTCGCCACAGGGCCGCGCGCAGACTGCACTGAAATATTATGCTCCAATTGTTATAAAATATGTGCCTGTACAACTTGTAAGAAGTGCACATTACAGATCTGTTCCAAAGAATGTGAGTTATCCGCCGGCCATCAAGAAATATGTGAATACATTTCAACAAAATGGTCATCGAAGATTCAACATCACAAAGAATCGGTAATCAGCAGTGCTCTCATATATTTACGCTTCATTTTACTATCGGATGACGAAAGAGCTATACTAAGCATGTTCCAAACAAATAAAAACAATACACATTCTAGCGAATTGGAATTGTTGTGTCAGAAATATGATATTCCTGAGCAGGACGTAAAGTATATGGCTCTCGTAAATTCGATAATAAAAATAAACTCCTTCCGGATAGCAAACAGGGTGCAAGTTAAAGTAGACGTGCCATTAAGGGGAGTGTATCCTTTGTCGTCTTTATTGAACCACAGCTGTGTCCCGAACACGAGAAATGTCTTCAGTAATGAAAACTCAATGGCAGTTTATGCTTCGAAAGATATTTATGCTGGAGAGGAAATATTGACATGTTACACTGGCCTTTTATGGAGCACTCCCGCTCGGAGGATCCAGTTACATAAGACCAAAGGATTTTGGTGCAAATGTCAAAGATGTTCGGACCCATTTGAAGTAGGAACAAAATTGGCAGCCTTGAAATGTTTAAACAAAGAATGTTTGGGAGTCCTTCTACCTATAACCCCTTTAAATCCTGGAACTGCATGGAGCTGTGACAACTGCAGTACCGAAGTGACTGCAGAGAAAATACGTATAGTCCAAAGTGCCATCGGAAGCTTGGTAGGAACTTTAAACCTGGACGACGATTTTCACCTAGAACCAAATATGCTAGAAAAGTTAGGAAAGTTTTTACCGTATTGCAGTCACGTGTTTGTGGACTTGAGATTACGATTGGCTTTAAGAATCGGACACCCAGGAGAAACATTAATTGGTACTTATTTATAATAATTTTATTAACTACTTGGTTTAAATTCAACGCTAGAGTGCTTAATCTGGACTAAAATACTAAATTCCTTATTTAATTACTTTACGTTCTTTGTTAATTAGGCACGCCTGGGTAGGCCTGAGATTTGTCTTAGGTAATTAGTGATTACTTAACTACGCTATAAAGTTTAATAAATAATGGTTATTAAAGCTGTTGTTTCTAGACGTTATAAGTTTATACTTTAATTTATTTTACTATATATGAAATGATCAAACTACTAAGGTGTCAATGCGACGCCAATAGTATATGATATGAGACAGATTCCGCTTACTAGTTACTTCAACCACTTTTTCCATGTTAGTGTCCAACCGTCAGATTCTCGAATCGTTCTGCAATTTGAATTTAGAATATTCACTCATAAATCTTTCAACTGATGCTTAGGAAATAAATATTGAAGAAAAATACGATAGAACAACCTACATCTTATTTGTCTTCTGATGCTTACCTATGTTCTTGTTAGTAAACAATGTAAAATATCTGTATGGGAAAACCGTTGACATATATAAATATCCACGTGAAATAGGACCGTGTGTTACGTAAAAGAATATGTAAATTGCCCCGACTAAAAAATGTAACAAGAACATTATGATCGCCGCATTTGACTATCCCACAGGAAAATATGTTAAATCAGGAATGGGTAGTTTCAAAGTGTACCTTTAACGTTAACACATTTTTTCTAGAATCACCTAAACCAAAAAAAAAACTAAAATTCAGAAAGACACTCTCCCTGTAAATATCGGAAGAAACTTACTTGTGATCTCTACAAATAGGTGTAATAACTATCTGCGGCATTACCTAATAATATTACATTTCGAGGACATTCTGAGGCTTGCAATATGTCAAGGTTCCAACAAATTGTTTTGTAGAGTTTATTTTTACCGAAACTAAACGATTCTTTTGTGTAATACGTGTACTTCAATCACAAAGAAAATTCGTTTGTGTTCTACCTAATTTAGTGCGTAAAAGGCCGTATAACGAACTTCAAAGGGGAGATTACCTACGTGCGTATAATTTACAAAATGTTACCTAAAGCCTACTTAATTAGTTCAGTGCCTATGTTTCTTAAAGTAAGCAGTAACGTTATGTACCTACATTACGTTTGAATACGTCACGGCCACTGAATAATTAGACCATCTGCACATGAAATAAACACGTCATAAGACATTATTTGCCTTCATTATAATCCTGTACTGAAAAACTAGGTCAATCATTAATAATAATACCTAATTACTCTAAATCACTTTTTGCAGGCTTAAGAAAGAACAGAAAAAGAAGTAGTAACCAAAACAAACAATAAAGACAATCCTCTAGCTAGGGATCCCCTAGGTTTAGGGATGGGGTCAATTAAAGCTTAAAGTGCTTAGAGCAAAATTAGTATAAACAATAGTATGTATGTTCATAATTAAGTACCTACCTACAATTCGATAATTTCCGCCTCATTAACGTAATTATTCGATTTATCAAAATACTTAGTTAAATAAATCATAATCTTCGCGAATGTTTAATTGAGGAAATGCTTGGAAAGTGAAACTGAATAAGTACGTACGTAAACAAACAAACAAATGAATGAATGCGTCATTACGGACAAGGAAAAAGAGCAGTTATGAGTTTTATTGTGACAATAACCTTATAAACACAAAAATATTTTCTTATTCCTTTGTTAGAACAACACAGTCCAGTTGCAACTGCGTCACAGTGTAAGCATGTGCGCAGAATAATTTTAAAGGCTTGTATAAATTATTTATGCAGTTAGTATTGCATCGTAAGTTCAGAATAGTGACGAGTACTACGCAACAAGTGAATAAAATCGGGGACGATTGTATCGCGTGAGGCAGTTGTAGTATTGAGAGCGAATTGAAATGGGCGCCGCAGCGAAGAATCCGCGACCGCACGTTGTCACTCGATGGATCTGCTTGCCTCTGCCGTTAGTACCCACATAGTCCCAACACTATAATACCTTCAATCATACGGCAAAAGTGATGAACGACCAAACCATAAAGCATGCTGTGATTAGTTCTGGCATAAGAGTGATTTGTGAGACAATAGTGTTATCGATTATGTTAAAAAGCTCAGTGTTAAGTCATAGTTGCATTTAACGGAGTGATCGATTTGGCGTGTTGCCGTTTTAAACCGAGAGTGAAGGTCTTTGTTAACGATACTGCCAACTATTTCAGTGTAATGCATAGCCAAATAATTAGGCGATTTCAATTAATTTCATAATTGATTTAAGTTGATTCGTTATTGCTACATAGGTATTTGTGTCGCGTACAAATTTTCTTGTTGCTAAACTTTCTTTATCTACCTAATTTATCTTTACTCTACCTGTAGTTTTGAAATTAATATTTGGGTAAAGAGGGTACCTAAATAATACCTCACATTTAGCGCAGTCAAATCATAACGCAGTAAAGTACTTACAATGAATGGAAACAATCCCAAAATTAATAACATTGGATATAACTGTATTGCTTGTTAAACTTAACCTTCAATATTTTCACTAATGATGTATGCATTGAACAAATGAGGGACCTCTGTCCTATATACTATATTATATACTTACTATTCTACGTTATGCGAACCAGCCTTAGTGACATAACAGAGCGTAAACTCTGTCATCCCACAAAAAGCGCTCACCATTACCTTCAAATTGTTGTATTGGATAGGTTGATTCAAGAAGAACATTACAGACTACTTTTTGCCCCGAAATTCCTATAAGAACGGGAACAAAACGTATAATCGCGGCTAGTTAATATAATGTAGATGAAGACGTATTTGTTTGAACGCGTTAATTTCAAGAGCTAAAAGTAGGATTTGAATAATTATTTTGTATTGGATAGATACATTAAAAAAGTAAGTTATAGGCTACTTTTTATCCCAACCTTTCCACGGGAACTGCCACAACGCGAGTAAAACTCGGAATGCTGTTAGTACTTTTACAAAGAGACTACCAGCGCTCCGCGGTTTTGCCCACGTTGTGCCCGTTCCCGTGGGAATTTGGAATAAAAATAGCCTATTAACCTCCCAGTTAAATGTGGCTTTCCATTACAAAAAGAACTGTTTAAATCGGATTGGTAGTTTCTGAGATAAGCGAGTTCAAACAAGCATCTTCAGCTTTATTATATTAGTACAAATCTTCGTCTTGTCTAGTAAGTTAGTGTCGTAGTTTTGGTCTTGGTCATGGTTTGGACATGATTGAAACAACCGAGACCGACTGCTTTACGTGCCCTCCGAAGCACGGTAGCGCTTAGATAGAAATGCCATTAGTATAGATAAGAAGACACTATGCTGGGTACTTGTGTTGCAGAGCTATCGGATTCCCGGGTGTCGTTGAAAGAGAGCCTGTGCCGCGGCACCCTGCGCACGCTGGCGGCGCTGGGCGCGGGCGACGCGCACCTGCGCGGCCAGCTGCTGTACCACCTGCACGCCGCGCTGGCCGAGCGCGCGCGCCGCCGCCCCGACCTCTATGATGTCAGTATACTTACTTAGTACATGAAAAAGTAAAGTATTAGCCTGTAATGTCCCACGGCTGGGCAAAGGCCTCTCATCTCACTGAAAATATCAGTACAGTGAGGATGAGGCATAATCACCGCACTTGTAAAAGCGGGTTGGTGATCTCAAACCTGAGCCACGTTCGAAAAATAGCTCAAGAGTTTGATTTTTTGGTTTTGTTTGTTTGTTTGTACGCGCCACCCTCTCTGAGGAGGTGTAGGTACGTCATACATACCTGTCTACCTATCTATCTCTTCTAATATAGGGACTTAATAGAGCTGAAGAGTAACATTTTTTGTTTTTGTTTGGACGCGATAATCTCGGAACTACTGGTCCGTTTTGAATAATTATTTTTGTAATGGGTAGCCACATTTATTGAGATGGTTATATTAGTACCTCATAACATTGGTACAACAAAGGTCCTTTCTCATATCATGAATATGTTGTCTGTAATGTAATATAGTATAAATTAACCAAAGAAAAAATAGGTTTTAGTAGTACCTAGGTCAAAAGGGATATAATATAGGATTCTAACTCAATGGATAAGAAGTTAATACCTACCTGTCTAATGTCTAATCAATTGTTATGTTTTTCTAGGATCTCAAGTCAGAAATCGAGAGTTCAATAGAGCAATCGTACCACATTCTCCAAGGAGACATATCCGCGCCACCAGACCTCGAACTGAGGCGACGATACCTTGGCCCAGGCTGTGATAAACCCCAACAAGAAAGATTCTTTATATTAGACTCATGAAACCATTTATATTATAGTTACCTATATATTAAGTTATTCCTAATGACAAGAGTATTTGTATATTATTTATAAATAAATAAAATCCTTTGAAACAAATTTCTCTTTTCACCTTAAATATAGGTTTTATTCTATCTTCCGTGAGTGAATTTGTCTGGGTAAATTTATTTACCTATTTTATTTATCTTGGTTCGATTCCAAATATAGGTAATCAATGATAATAAAGAGGATGGGTTCATTAAAGGTTTTAAATCTTGGCGCCATTTACACATGCACGCACTGTTTCCGTCAGCTGTTTTTGACATTGACTAACGTCATTTGTCATGCAAGTGTCAAAGAAATAAACATAACATTGCATTGGAAATTGTGTAAATTGTATCAGAAAATAATCAATTTGAATTTATTTATTATGCTCATTGTTAGAGCAACTCGTAAAGTAGATAACGTAGTGCGATATTCTACTCATAATCTATCAGTTTATTCTCGCATTTGTTGCCAAGCAGACGCAAGTTTTGTTCATTTAAAAGTTAGAACTTTTTGTTTTGAAATGAATAGTAATCGTCAGGTTTTGTTACTCTCTTCGTCCAATTGCCATGGATATTCTATGCTGGAATTTGCTAAAAAGGAAATATGTGCATTTTTAGACAAGTAAGTAAAATGAGCCGCAATTAAATAATGATATTAGAACACCCTTTGTTATCATTTGTCTATACCAAATATAATTTCAGAAAACAGGTAAAGGAGCTACTATTTGTGCCTTACGCTCAAAAAGACTATGATGGCTACACATCTAAAATCAGGGCTGTTATCGACCCATGGGGTTACACTGTGAAAGGAATACACACCTACCATAGCCCCGAAGAAGCTATTAACAGCTCAAAAGCTGTATTTGTGGGTGGAGGAAACACTTTCCTGTTACTAAAAACACTTTATGAAAACAATCTAGTTAGTTTGATAAAGGAAAAAGTTTTTAAAGGCAATTTGCTGTATATGGGAAGCAGTGCAGGGACGAATGTAGCTACAAAGAGTATTAACACCACCAATGACATGCCTATTACATTTCCACCCACTTTTGAGGCTATTGGACTAGTCCCTTTCAATATAAACCCTCATTACATAGATACTGTAGAAAATGAGAAACATAAAGGAGAAACTAGAGACCAAAGATTATGGGAATATTTGGAAATGGAACATGCAGGTCCAGTACTTGGATTGAGAGAAGGATCTATGCTTAGTGTAGATGGGAACAATTTGATAATAAAGGGCATAGCAGGGGCTGTATTATTCAAAAAGTAAGTTGAGTTGAATTGTCTCCTTCTATTTAATACTCCATGTTTAGATCACAGACTGGATTTGTACGTCCATGGCACCATATATGTATGGATGAATGAATGGTTGTGAATCTTTGGGATCCGGAAAAGTGTTGTGTAGTGTGGCTATTATAGACTAGCAGCGCCCCGCGGTTTTACCCGCGTTGTACCCGTTCCCGTAGGAATTTCGGGATGAAAAATAGCCTATAACCTTCCCGTTGAATGTGGCTATCTATTACAAAAAGAATTATTCAAATCGGTTCAGTAGTTTCTGAGATTAGC
This sequence comes from Cyclophora punctaria, assembly GCA_951394245.1. Classification (NCBI taxonomy): domain Eukaryota; kingdom Metazoa; phylum Arthropoda; class Insecta; order Lepidoptera; family Geometridae; genus Cyclophora; species Cyclophora punctaria. Next base: position 8,759,357 of record OX596170.1, on the reverse strand, counting down.
GCGTTTAAACAAACAAACAAACAAACAAAACAAACTCTTCAGCTTTATAATATTAGTATAGATAATTAATTAATGGTAAATATTATTATTTTTTCAGAAACCAAGATAAAGTTGAATATGCAGTTAACTCCGATGTATCATTTCTTCTAAATTAGCAGTGTTATGAAGACTTAATAACTATTTTTACAAAGGGATTACCAATATGAATTTAATCATGAGCACAGATAAGATAAATATAATGAAATACATAAATACTTAAATATAAGATATAAATACATGTGAGTAATGTAATAATATCCAAGGTATACTAATAAAAATATTTTAATATAAAGATTATAATTCAAACTACATCAAGCATTAAAATACAAGAAAAATACATCTAAAAATGTAAACTCATATATTTTATTACAATTGCTATTTAAACACAAATATAATAAATAATGTTCAATTCATTTCATTTCATTTCATTGAGTCCACTTCTATTTCTTTTCATTACAAAACCATTAAAAAGTAATACTCACAACACAATACCGTACCACTTCACCATTATAGTTGTCTCATTACATTTAATCTCAGTTATCGAACTTTCTCAATGTTCACTTAACTTTATCAACATATTCAATCTATATATCACCAGTTGGGTATTGCACTAGTTACTACAATTCAAAGTTTTTTAATGTTTATGTTGTTGTCATCCGGAGACAGGGGCTTGCATGAGTAATGATTTGGCAGCTTCAAATAGCGATGTTTGAGAGTTAGGGCGGGACTGCCCTGACCTCTCTGTGGCCGGCAAGTGGCAGAGGAACCTTCGCAACGCCAGGTCTCGACGAGCGCTAAGTCCTCGTGTTATTTCGCACCCTGATCCAAATAGGAGGGCTCTATGTCGTTTTCGTTTCTGGATCGCCACCTAAAACAAAAAGAAAATAAACAAGGTTATAAATTGAGGCCTGTGCATTGTAACACTGAAATGAAATTACTGAATTTTTTTCACACTATTTTTACTTGAATGCTTATTTGACACCTTCACTCGACAGACAGATGCAGTGGAAGATTGTTGTATAAGTACATGTTTCCAACTTACTTGTATAGCTGCTACAGGATGCAAATTATTAACATCAGGCATTTCTGTCCCTTCATCATTCTCATGATTTCCGTTTTGTTCTATGCCATTTGTGTCTGGTTTATCTTCATTTTGGTTGCTATTTAATTGTTCTGCCTTTGCGTTTTTGTTTAGGATATCTTGCACGAGTTCTTTGCCTGCCATTTCTATGGAGAGACCAATTCGACATAGAACCTTTTCTGGTTTCCAGCGATCTCTGGCGCCTCCGGAAGGCGTAGTTTGTTCACGTCTTCTGACATCAGCTACTAGACTGGCCCAGTCCACGCCAAGAGCATCGCCTAGTCCAGCTGAAAAATTATATATTGTTAGATATTGACATGTTCAATTAATAATGACACAATGATGTATATAGAGGATTTGTGCAGGGCTACAGAAAGCGCAAAGTTTTGGTGTGACTAGAACTATGTATTGTTTTTAATTTCTTTTGTGTTATATGTTGTGTTCATTGTACAATAAAGTACATATTTTTCTACCTTTGTTATTTAATCTTGAACCATATCAACATGAAGAAGATATTTCCTTTACATAAATAAAGCTTGTATCATGTATTACCTCTTGTTCTTTCTTCCTCAAGTTCCCCATCGGAGATCTCCTCAAAGTCTAAATTAGCCTCATCATCATCTTTTGTGTCCTGAGATTCCTTCTCCTCAGCAGCACCACTTGTATCCTATTAAAAAATCCAAAAAAATGTGATTTATATCTGCTCAGCATTATAATCAATACTACTGATTAGAGCTGAACTTAAGTTTGAATTAAATGGAAATCTTAGATTATACATCTTATATCCAAAATCTTAAATACTTTTGGGACAAACATAGGATTTTATGTTGAAGTCAAGTTCGTAATTTTAATTTTTCAAAATTGTTTATTATTCACCTGTGTAGATTCTCTTTCTGCTGGCTCAGGCTTAGTGCTGGTATCACCTGTTTCGCCAGTTTGACTGTCTTCATCGACATTTTGATCAGCCATCTATAACAAATGTTATACTCATAAGTTCCGATAATTTTTAATACATTGTTGGTCACTATTGCAATTCCCCAGAAAACTAGATAGGATTTATGATATGTGAACAAAATTATTACAAACTGAATGTAACTTGTGAGACTTACATCCTCCCTTTCCAGAATATCATCAGGGTCATCGCTGATCTCACTAAGATCATCAGGTATTGGTTTGTCCTCCACATCTGGGTCGGGCCTCGCGGGCGCCGGGGCCGGCTGGGCCGGCGACGGCGTTTGCTTCTCAGCCGCTGGAGGCGGCTCGTTCCTTGGAGGACGACGTTTATTGCCCATGTCCATTCTTACACCACGGTTGTAATCATCTACATTGTAAAACATTACTATTAGTGAAAGTGAATCTTAGAAAGAAAATATAAGGTTTGTATAAAAGAGATCCTTACCATGCATTCGACCTCGATGAGGTCCTGGATGCCCTCTATGATGCCAACCATCCAACTCCCCATCTTTATCACCCCACTCGTTCATCTGAAATAGTTGTGAGAAACATAAATCCTACATTAAAGGAAAAGGGTTTCAAATAATGAAACAACAAAAACCACATACCAAAATGAGGATAAGGACACCCAAGGAATAAGTGGGATAGGATGGCACAAGGATGGTTATAGTTTCGGTAGTCAATAGCCTCGTTCATGTACAAGGTATGGTAGTATAAACTCACCTAGGGCAAAAATAATGGTTTTTAATTTAAAGGATTTTATAAAATGTGATCAACAAATCGTTGGTAATACCTGAGAGTCATGCATGCCCCAATGGCGATCGCGGCCCCACTCGCCGGGGCGGTAGTCATCGTTGTCCCATTCTTTGTGTGGATGCATGTAGCCTCGTTCGCGATCTATGGACGTTGATCTACCCTCCCATGAACAATCGCGTCGTGGACGTCGATCGTCGTATGCTAACAAAATAAAACGGCATTATTACGCATTTCTGAATAAAATAAGTACAACATCAAAATACTAAGATCATATTCCTTACCCATATCCCTGTGATCTCCCATATGATCCCCGTACATTCTGTCTTCGTCCTCAGGATATCCGCGCGGAGGTCCACCCATGTCATAGCCGCCGTCGTAATGTCTATCTCTTCCTTGTCCGCCATAACCTGGAGACCTGTCATCGTCACGATTACTTTCGTAACGGTCGTCACCCCGATCGTAATGATCCAATCCACGATCATTATCGTACTGACGATCCATTTCGTAATCACCTTGGTCTCTGTCTAAACTGTCCATTCTGTCTCGTTTTAAGGAGCGATCTCTTTCACCTCGCTCTTGCTTACGTCCACCACGTTCGGACAATGTATCTTGCCTATCTTTTGAGGTAGTAGAGTTCTTATCTGTTTCAAGTGCACGATTCGATATAGCAGCCAGAGCCGCGAGTCGCTCTTCGGGTCTGGGCAGAAGCCTCTCCATAGGTTTATTCGGTTTCTCTAATCCTTTATCAGAACCTCTACTACCACCTAAACCTCTATCACGCCCTCTGCGTTTATCATCTCTTTTATCTTTCCTATCCCTTCCTCTATCTTTTCTATCGTGTCTATCTTTGTCATCGTGTTTATCTTTCCTTCTCTCAAGAGATCGAGCTTTATGATCGCGATCCCGGTCGCGGTCTCTACTAGTAGAACGTTTTCTATGTCGATCCGAACTTCCTTCCCGCCTAGTTTGTTTTTTAGGCGAAACTGGTCTACTTCTTTCGGAACTTTCTTTTTTCCTAGAGTCCTTATAAGACCGAGGTGACCTGGATCTACCTTTTCTGGGAGACCTGCTCCGAACTCTAGTTCTATCCCTTTCCTTATCGCGATCTTTATCTTTGTCTTTTTCTTTGTCTTTATCTTTACGGTCTTTATCTCTGGAGGAATGTGGAGAGACACTTCTATTTCTGTCTCTCCTTGGTGGCGACTTCCCATGTTTGGAGGCATTTTTGGCAAGTGTCTTAGAAGTGATAGGTGGTGTGCCTCCAGACTTTTTAGCAGGTGACAATGATTTCTTTCCTAATGATGGTTTGCTGATAATTTTCTTTTTGGGATCCTGTTTTTTTATTGTCTTGTCGTCTTTCTTGGCAACATTTTTCTTAGTGTCATTCTTATCTCTTTTCAAAGAATCACTTTTCGTGAACTTTTTCTTAGAGGGCACCTCTCCGTCGGATGAAGAGCTAGAATTGCGTTTTAATTTTCCTTTTTTGATTTTTCTTCTAGTTTCCCTTTTAGGAAAACAAAATAAATAAATAAAAAAGGTGTTTAAAACAAAATTAATGAAATCAATGGGTAACCAAAAAACCAAAAAGAAACTTTGGGTAGGAAAATAATAAAATAACCATAACCTATGTACATAAAAACACTGGCATATTATTATTAGATAATGGGTGACAGTAGCCAGCATACCTCATGCATTGTTCTAAAATATAGCATAATATCTTATCTCAAAGGAATAATTATCAAAATATTTATATATCATTCTTTGATTCATTAATCATGAAATCTCAGATACAAAGCCGAGTTTTTCAGGCCACCCTCTTTCACCTGAAGAGAATCGGGGGTGAGCCACTAGTCAAATATAATAATGCTAATTTTAAAAGGTACCTAAGAATACATGCTTACTTTTGAATATTCATGGGTTTGTGGATACACTGTAAAATTGTGGTGGTGAGGTTATCATTAAGCAGTCAACCTACTAAGTTTAATTAATAGAGTTGCATGCCTTGACCATTCATATTTTGAAAAGGATCCTTCAATATAAAAATGTTCATTAATGAGACACCATATGTTATTAGTTATACCTATTCTGTAATGAAATAGTAGCATTCAAGCATGACCAGAAAACAGCTGATGTACTCACTTGTTATTCAAAGGTGTGTCAGAATGTAAGCATAAATGTTACATCATTACAAGCTATAAACTATTGAAAGAGATCTCACCTATCAGAGGAGGAAGTGGAAGAACTGCCATCGGAAGAGGAAGACGATACACTGGATGAGCTAGAACTCCTTGACGAGGAAGTACTCGAAACAGCTTTCTTTTTATCCTTGCGCATGTCTTTGCCAGAGTCCATTTTCATCTGTAACTCTAATTCACGCTGAAGCTGCTGCCTTCGTTTTTCGAGCACATCCGTGTCCGCGTATTCTAGGTCATTTTGGTCCCAATTGTCGATTTCACCATCGGGACTGTGCCCCGACCTCACAACCACTGTCGAATGAAGTCTGCTTTTAGGATCATCTTTCACAGTACGCTTTTGCTCACCATCTTTATTTGCTGCTCGCTGTTTAGACGGGCTGATTAACGTATGAGTAGATGCAAATTTACAGTTTTTACCGTAAGCGCAAGTACCGTGTTGTGCCCACTGGCGACAATGTTCAGTTGTTTTTTTAGCGCTAGACGACTTCTTAGTACCGAGTCGCTCGAATACACTAGGTCTATTTGCAATATCCTTAGTTTTCGTTATCTCAACAGCAATTTTTCTTTTTCCTTGTTTTGACATTATAAATGTAATACATTGGTCTCGTTTGCAATTTCGATTGTTAAAAACTTTACACCGGCAATGATACCGCCGCCATTGTTGTGTTTGATTTACTTAGAAAATAATGTCAGTATTTACCTGGAAAATCTTGCATTTCATTGGTTAAATTAATACGATTTTTACATCCACCAATTGTCTTTAAGCTCTTAACCATAAGACTAAGATTTTCAGTCAGTTTTCTTTTTAAACTGTACGAATATGCCAAAGTTCTTGATTTTTTATTATCGGTTCTTCACTAGTTTCTTTGTTTGATTGATAGATATATTTTGTCTGTGGTTCGTTAAGTAATTTTCTGTCCGAGCCTATGGTCCGAGCCCATGGCACCCCTGGATGAATTCCATAGACCGGGCGAGGGGTGTATTGTCAACTGCCATGTACTTAGGTACAGTCGGCACCTTGTGAGCGAGCCTCGGTGGGTCGACCAAAAGTAGAAGTGTCCGTCCGGGTATCTTTAGGTTTTTTCTGTTATAAAAGACATAAGTGTTGACTTCGAGTGGAGTTTATTACTTTTGAAATAAATTTTAATCAGATAAGGATTTTATCTGTATCAGTCTGTGGTTAAAGTATTTTAAATTTTTAATATTTGTAATCTGTCTCTCCGTTTCATATCATTCAGATTTCAGAAAAATCAAAAGGATGAATCAAGCAAAGCTAGCAAGCAATTTGGTTCGTGATCTGTTCTGTTGAAGCAAATCTAAACTAAAATAAATAATACCTACATACTTGATTGATACCTAGACCTACGTTCATTGAGTTCATTCATACGTTAACGTTGTTTTGCTGTGTTGTTTTGTTTGATGTGGATGTGGATGTATGATTTCGTTTGATTTTGTTAACACATCTGGGTTTTTAGCGAATACAGTAAATATAAGAATAAGAAGCAATACTGGACTAAGAAAAAATGCCTCTTTTAGACGGAAAAGAAATTGACATATTTTTCGTAAGTATTAATAATATTAGCAGAATACACCTTGTCGAAGTTGTTAATTTAGTAATGTTGAACACAACAGAGCATCTAGTTTGATACATCAATAAGATAATATTATAACTATTAGGCAAAAATATATTATATCATTGCATTTGAATTACCTCTAATCAAAGACCTATTCTAACCTATATTTATTATATATTTCAGAGTGAAGAAGATCTCCCATATGAAGAAGAGATTCTTAGGAATCCTTTTTCTGTCAAACATTGGCTAAGGTACATTGAGCATAAGAAAGGAGCCCCAAAAAATGAAATCAATTTGGTGTATGAAAGAGCTCTGAAAGAATTACCTGGGTCATTCAAACTATGGTATAATTATCTTAAACTAAGGAGAAGCCAGATACGTGGTCGTTGTATTACCGACCCGTGTTACGAGGATGTAAATAATTGCTTCGAGAGATCACTGGTGTTCATGCACAAGATGCCAAGACTATGGATGGATTACTGCACTTTTCTAACAGACCAGTGCAAAATAACTGCTACAAGAAAAGCATTTGACTCAGCACTTAGAGCTCTCCCTATAACCCAACACCACAGAATATGGCCACTCTATCTGAATTTCCTTAAAAAACACAACATACCAGAGACAGCAGTAAGAGTTTTCAGGCGATATCTCAAACTATGCCCCGAAGACACGGAAGAATACATTGATTATTTAATTTCGATTGATAAGTTAGATGAAGCTGCACTCAAATTGGCTCAGTTAGTCAACAATGAAAATTTTCAATCTAAACATGGAAAATCGAATCACCAACTTTGGAATGAATTATGTGAGTTAATATCTAAGAATCCAGATCAGATCCATTCATTGAATGTAGATGCTATCATAAGAGGTGGTCTCAGAAGGTACACTGATCAACTGGGCCATTTATGGAATTCTTTAGCTGATTACTATGTGAGAAGTGGTTTGTTTGAAAGAGCTAGAGACATCTATGAAGAAGCCATTCAGACAGTAACCACTGTTAGAGATTTTACTCAAGTGTTCGATGCTTATGCACAATTTGAAGAGCTAAGTCTTGGCAAAAAGATGGAAGAAGTAGCTAAGAAGACAAGTCCCTCTAGTGATGATGATATAGATTTGGAGTTGAGATTGGCAAGATTTGAATACCTTATGGAGAGAAGATTGCTTTTGCTGAATTCAGTACTTTTAAGACAAAACCCTCACAATGTTGCAGAATGGCATAAAAGAGTCAAACTGTATGAAGACAAGCCCCATGAAATTATTGATACTTACACAGAAGCTGTACAAACTGTCGACCCCAAATTGGCAGTTGGTAAACTATACACTTTATGGGTTGGGTTTGCCAAATTCTATGAGAAAAATGAACAAATTGAAGATGCAAGATTAGTTTTTGAAAAGGCTACTCAAGTTAGCTATGCTAAGGTGGATGATTTAGCTTCAGTTTGGTGTGAATGGGCAGAAATGGAGATTAGGCATGAAAACTATGAGGAAGCATTGAAATTGATGCAGAGAGCTACAGTCCTGCCTAAGAGAAAGGTGGCTTATCATGATGATTCTGAAACAGTTCAAATGCGTCTCTACAAATCATTAAAAGTTTGGTCCATGTATGCTGATTTAGAAGAAAGCTTTGGAACTTATAAGTCTTGCAAAGCAGTTTATGATCACATAATTGATCTGAAAATAGCCACACCACAAATCATTATAAACTATGGACTATTTCTGGAAGAACACAATTACTTTGAAGAAGCTTTTAGAGCTTATGAAAAGGGTATTGCACTATTTAAATGGCCAAATGTTTATGATATCTGGAATACATATTTGACCAAATTTCTGAAAAGATACGAAGGCACCAAACTAGAAAGAGCTAGAGATCTATTTGAACAATGTCTTGAAAACTGTCCTCCTGAATTTGCGAAGGCGATATTCTTACTATATGCTAAACTAGAAGAGGAACATGGTTTGGCAAGACATGCCATGGCTGTTTATGAACGTGCCACTACAGCTGTACTACCAGAACAGATGTTTGAAATGTTCAATGTTTATATTAAAAAAGCTGCTGAAATATACGGCGTTCCCAAAACACGCCAAATCTACGAGAAAGCAATAGAAACTTTATCTGAAGAAAAAGCTAGAGAAATGTGTTTACGGTTTGCTGAAATGGAAACTAAGCTAGGTGAAATTGACAGGGCAAGAGCTATTTACGCACATTGCAGCCAAATGTGTGATCCTAGAATAACTGCTGAGTTTTGGAACGCTTGGAAAGAATTCGAAGTTAGGCATGGCAACGAGGATACTATGAGAGAAATGTTGAGAATAAAGAGAAGTGTACAAGCAACTTACAATACGCAAGTCAACATGATGTCGGCGCAAATGTTGAGCTCGGCTGCCCAAGCTGCTGGCACTGTTTCTGACTTAGCTCCTGGTATCAAGGATGGTATGAGAATGCTAGAGGCGAAAGCTGCAGAGATGGCCGTACAGAGTAAAGGTAACATTATGTTTGTCAGAGGAGAAACACAAGGTCTCAAGGAAAGTGCTGATAAGGTTGTCAATCCTGATGAAATTGATATTGATGATGATGCTTCCGAAAAGAGTGAAGGGGAGGAAGAAGAACCGGTGCAGAAGAAAAAGGTACCAGCTGCTGTATTCGGAGGGCTTGTCAAGGAAAGTGACGATTAGGTCACAAACAATAAATACTAATGCTTCACAATTATAAATCAACTATTTAATAAAACTTAAAATATATACAGTTTTTTTTTTATTTACAACAGAAATCACAGAACACTGATAGTGTAGACATTCAGATACAATTACTTATAATTATTATATTTATTATTCATGTTTTACATTCCAAGATTGCTTGGATAAAATATTCTTTACGTAAGATTCTAACACACATTAAAACATAATTTTACGTTAATTAGGTATATTTGATAAAAGCCGTGGATTAAAATATATTAATTAAGGTACACAGAAAATTTCAAAACATCAATAGTGGTTCTACAGATATATTTTGATAAATGTATTAAGTATATTGTACTTAAGAAAATACTTTGTATTCTTAATATCAAATCTACATTAACATCAATACATATAAAAGTTAAAATCTGACAACTAATACAGCTAATGCAATGCAAATACCATTTTACACAGGTTACAGATGTTAAGATTTCGTAAAAGATTCCGATTGGTAAGTATCCAGGTTGATAATTAAAAGTAAGGTAGGTATAACGAAATAAAGAAAGCCTTACTAATTTAATGTATGATAGATTTAAAAATAGTTAAGATCACTAATTTAATTTTGTTTATATAATATCCCTTGGGGACGTAATAGTATACAGAGAATTTGAATACATATTGTTGAATTCAGAGTAATTCTGGCAACTGATGTCATTGCTCACTCCCCCAAACATGATCAATTCCCCATTCCCCTTTACCAGTGAGTACATAATAAGCTCTTCAGGAGCTCCATTCACTTCACCCAAGTTAGGGCAGAGCCAAGTGACATAATTCATGGAATTCCCATCGACAACAGTAGATATATCAAGTACATGCATTGTTAAAGTATTTCTTTTGGTTTTTTTAGCCTCTGGTTGCTTGGGTTGTGGTTCATCAGGGGGATTTTCAATGTTCTGCCTGTTTTCAATCATTGCATTCCTCTGTTCAATGAGTTCATTTTCAGTCAAAACAATTTCATGTGATGGGTCACAAGCAAATGCAGCCATTCTGTACCTGTTAGCTTCCTGAAGTTGACGCACTAACCTCTGAGTCTTTTCCTGGAAAAAACATAATCTTAATGGAATTGTTATCTTAATAGTAAAATACATTAAATTATCTAATGCGATGCAGACCCGTTTCATTTAGTATAATGAGTGCAAATCATGTGAGTTTACAAAGTATCTTAATGAAATTATGAATAAGAACATCTTAGTAAAATATAACTAACAAAAGAAATCACATTACCTTCTTACTTCCCCTGATGGGAGAGTCTCTCCTTCCAAATCTGTTTTCCCCTGCACTTGGTCCGGCAGCAACCACAGCTGCAGGTCTGTTAGCATCCCCATTATTGTTTTCATTATGATTGCTAGGTCCAGCCACAGGTTCATTGTGGTTTACTTGCTCTGGCCTAGCATTTGGTCTCCTGGGCAGATCTCCACGGCGACCATTGATATTCTGGTCTCTGTCAACTGGTCTTTGCAAACTCTGTTCTACTCTGACTGATATTGGAGCATTTTCTGGTCGACTCATGGACAGGCGAACGGCCGATGTCACCAATGGTCGGGCACCATTCCAACCATTCTTGCTCCTGCTTAAACTGACAACCTTATCTCCAACTCTACATGCGGGATTACACCAAATATTTGAACCAGCCCATTCTTTATTCTTCACTGACAATTCTTTCCAAGTCCACACAGGACCTTTCATGGTCAGTATCCAACAATCATTGTAAACAAACTTATTCTGCAGTGTTTGGACTCCTCCCAAGAGTAATAACTTGTCACCATCCAAATGGATAACAGATTGGGAGTATCTTGGAGATGGCCTTGGTTTAGTGGTGGGTTGCTTCCTCCATACTAAGGTTGGTATATGGAGGACATAGACATCATTAGAGCATTGTATTTGATGTGTCACTGCTGGAGACATTGAGAGGCCACCAAACACCACCATTTCGTCACCATTTATGCAAGCAGAGTGACCAGCCATAGGTGGTGGGCAGTTTGTAGCATTCATCAGCACCCACTTATTAGATTTCACATAGTAAAAGTGAATTTCATTGAACATAGTAACATGGGCATAGTACTGGGACAGAGATGGGTAAGTCCAGCCTCCAAACACAATCAAACAATCTTTATAATCGACCATAGAGGTGTAAGCTTTTGGCACAGGATAAGTGCCAGTGGCAAGAGGTCTTACCCACTGTCTATTAGAGAGATCAAATCTCCAGAGATCATTGAATGAAGTGGCATTAGTGGTACAGCCTCCAAAGATGTACATGTTGTTCTCAAACACGCAAGCTGCATGAGAAAATCGTTTGGTGATTGTGTAGCCCAGATCACTTGCGCTAACATTTTTCCAGAGAATATTAAATTCTCCTACAGCCTTGACCAATTTAGAAGATGTTTGGTGAAAAACATCTAAAACAAAAACAATAACAGCATGTAAGAATCAATCATAGATCTAAATAGACTAAATAGATCATGGAAGGTCTAAAAAGATTTGGTATTTATCGAAAAGGATAAAGGTGGTGTGTTATTGATTTACGTTCTACCTACGGAATTATTTATGAGCTTTGTAAACTTACTTGTGGCGCAATTACTCCAGCGTTTGCATACAAGCATGCAATTATTCAGATCCTTGTAAGGAGGCAAGAATCCAAGAATAAATTCAAGTACTTCATCTGGAAGATCTTCCACGGAAATAAGAGATGTTTGTTTGCGAAAAGATTGATTTAAATCCTCCATATTTTTATTCAAATTATTAGCTTTCAATGAAAACTTACATTATTTTTATAGACATTTAGTGATAGTTTAAAGATTTAAGATCAAATCCTCTATAATAACTAAGCGGAACTCACGAAAATATGTATTAGATAGTACTGATTCAAAATAAAAGCAATATCAGCACAAAACATTGCATTTCTGTGCAATATACAACTATCTGAGAAAATTGATTTGATTTGATTGGATTGACACAAAAATGACAGATAAAAACATAAACAAACACTCAATTTCGTTTCAATGGATCAACATTTTATGGACAATTTACACTAAACAAGTTAGCCATAAACAGTTGAAAATTTAGCAATCAAGATTTGGGTAAGACCTCCGGTCTGATATGAAATGAACGAATGAATTAATAACCATTCACTCGATTCGACCGCGGGTTTTAAAATTGTTATTATTTACATTATAATTTTACAAAAAGTTAATTGGTTAAAAGCTGTTAAAATAATTTACTTAATTTAAAACATACAACTTAACAGTGTTACATCGACTATGGTAGATACGGTTGTGTTTTATAATTATTCAGTAATGTTTTGACAGCTGAGATAACCTCAACGTTTCGTAAATTATAATACTATTTTCATTGTAAATATTGTAATCCAGCATAATTTATTATTAAATAATGCAGCATTTATTACACGCCACTCCATTTATCGATAAGTTTAAACATTGGCATCGAAGTATATCATTTAGTGATATACAATTGACGACAACTCAAAAGGTAATTTATTTTATTTACATATTTTGTTATTTAATCTTTCTCTGTACACCAATTAGATCTGTTTCATTTACCTATACAAAGAGAGATTATACAAGACATAATAGGCGAAAAATAAATTCTATACAAGTTTTAAAAAGGTAGCACAGTGGAATCTTATTACAAAACATATTTACATAATCCATTCATGACTCAAATACCTATTACTAAAACTATTTTTAGTATCGGTTTTTAAAAAAACTTGAAGACACTTTAATTAAAATTACAATAGTTTTGTATGTTAAAATTGCAGATTAATACATAAAAAACAAATAACATTACAATATTAGCACCAGTCAAGGTTGAATGATTTCTGAATTCCTTAGGCATTTGTATTAATGTATTTTGATTACAAAATAATATACATTATATATATATATATATGTTTTAGGTAGTGTTATGGAGTATAGGAGTTGTGGGAACAAGCGCCGTGGTTGTAGGTGTGTTATCAAAGTACCTAGCAAGACGACGAGCAAAGCCATTACTTAACCCGAGGATACAAAGGGCATTAAATAAGAGATTATCAAGAATGAGAAGTCCTAATGGAGGTATTGATAAGACTTTTATATTATTTACACAAATAATCATTCATGGGCACACAGGTCTCAAATTAGCACACAGTTTATTCGTATATAACATTTTGAAGCCAAAACTCTCATGAGCAGAATAAAACCTCAGCGAACAGCTGGGGAAATAAATAAATAAATAAATAAAATAAAATAATAATTTATTGCTACAAACTATTTTGTTTTTATTAAATACGAGCAGTGGCCGTGGTTTCATCCCCTTGTGCCCTCTCCTGTAGGAATTTGGGGATATACAGTATTCTATAATCCTTCCCCTTGAATGTGGCTATCCAATACAAAAAGGAATATTGAAATGGGACTGGTAGTTCCTGAGTTTAAAAGTCGCTATTCTTCAAAGGGTAAAAAGAGACAAAACACTTCATAACAGTGTTTTATTTAAAGAATGTTTATGGACAAGGCAGTTATTTAATAAGTTCACCTTAATATTTATTTTGTAGGTGTTGGTTCTGTTGCTAGCAGCGGAGGCAGAAGCAGTCCTCTTGGTTTCAGTGAAAGATTATCATTAGCCTCTGGATCTATTGGCTCTGGTGGGGGAGACGGCGCCCCCTTATCCCCGCAACAGCTAGGAGTAATGGGTGAGATTTATTTTAAAGCCATTTATATCTTTATATTACACATTTGTTACAGCGCCATCTATCCGTAAGTAGTAGCATTAATATATACCATGATTGAATACCACTGCTTAATTTTAAGGTTAGGTAGCTACTGTAAGAATACTCTTAATAATAAAAAAATATTATAATAAAATAAGTAAACGTAACATACTTTTAAATGTATAAAATACATAATCAACAACATTATTTTGATCTACTACACGTTTTAACGTTTTTATTTTAATAGCGCCATCTATTGGTGAGTAGCAAAACAAAGTTATAGATAAAATAATGTTTGAACCTTTTTTTAGGAACTTGGTTATTAAAAACAATAATAGATGGCGCTGAAAAAAACAACGTTAATATATTTTTTTACAAACATAGGCTCATTATCAAAATATAGTAGGTTAAGATTGAACACGAAATAAATTATTTAACCTTGAAAACATTGTACTTCATATTAAATGTAACGTGTTTAGTGTGTTTATTAATTTTGATTCAATCATCACTGGCTCGTTGGTCTAGGGGTATGATTCTCGCTTTGGGTGCGAGAGGTCCCGGGTTCAAATCCCGGACGAGCCCAAAATTATTTTGGTTCATTTTGATAAACTACCTAAATTCATGATGTTTTAATACGTTCTTATTTGTATATATATCTTGTCATGTACATACTTTATTTATTCTTTATTTATTTTTCGTTTATTTGACTGTATGCATTTTCATTGGTATTTAGTTTCGTCGGTATCCTATAAGATCACAAGTGATGCAAGGCCCGCACTGGCTGACCGATTTGAATGTCGATATTTTTCTCTTGCTACTCATTCAATATAATAATATAAATATATTATTTTCCATTCATCATTAGGGTTTATAATTATCACCTATCGTAAAAGTCCAGATAAAATTGTATTTGAGTTTGAGATAATAATTCTATGATTCAATACCGTACTGTTTAAGAATGAAGTTATTTACATTAATTTCGGCCCATCTCTCAACCGGCTCGTTGGTCTAGGGGTATGATTTTCGCTTAGGGTGCGAGAGGTCCCGGGTTCAAATCCCGGACGAGCCCAATATCCTTTTTTTATATTTTTAAATGTTATTAGTATTCTTATACGAACCCTTACTCATTTTCTACTATTCATGTATTCTTTATGATTTAGGTACCTAATTTATTTTAAAACAACTTTCAACACATCTAACACGCGGTGCGTTGAATCGAATATGCAATGCGTAAGTACCGTTGTAACATCAAAGAGAGCATTTAAACATTGTCGGTTGATCCCGAGGATTGCACGCTTTTGCAAACCAATCTTTCCTCCAGGGCATCCCAAGGGTGAGCTTTATTTCTTGTCCCGCCTCCCTCTAGCGTGTGCCAAATAATTAAAGCGCCTTCAAGCAACCTTTGAGCGCGTTCAACTGAAATGTCTTCACAAAGAAACCTGAATACGCCTACGGTGAAAAGGAACATAGTGTTGCTTCTGGCTTTTTGACTTAGCTGGATATTATTTTTCTTTTACTTCAAGTGTGTAGTGTATACTAGGCTTAAGTACCGATGTGTTCCTTGCAGTTTCCTTTCTCGTATCTCTAACAAATAATTTATTAGATGTTGTGTTAAAATTCTTCTACATGTAATAATAACTAGATACATATAAATTGTAACATTTTCAAACTTCAGTTATTTATGTAACTACAGTTTGTGTTGACTCACACTTTTCTTCATACCTTTGCGTACAAAGAATTCGTTATTTAACTTGATTTATGGATATGGAACCTCTAACGTGCCGTTTACCGTATTTTTTTTGCTGAAATACAGTTCGCCACCAGCAGTGCCTAGCTCCTAGCTATTACGTCTATGTAATACTTACGTATAGCGGTACAATCGTTTTGCGTCGTTCAACCCATCTGTCGGCTTTATATTGTAACAGGGTATTTTCGGCGATATCCCTTAAGGCCTTTTCGCCGAGATTTTGTTACCAAACTTTGGCCTTTTCGTGTTAGAAAAGTAATAATAGGTAAGTTTTAAAGTTTATTTCGAATGGTTTCTAATACGAGTGTATGTGTTAAAATGAAAGGTCAAGTGATGTTCATTTAGATGTTTCTGATCGATTTAAAGAAATGAGAAACTGTGAGATTAAAGAGATTACTGTGCCCACTGAGATTTTCAATCGACCAAAATCCTTTGATTTGTACTTGTATGTTCTTTGGTAACCAATAAATTAATTTAGATAATCATGTAAAAAACATCAATAACCTTCACATTTGTAATATGGATTGTCCGTCCTCGAAGGTCACTATTTTATGGATACCTGGTTTCTTCCATTTCTCCATGGCACATAACGACGATATAGTCGCATTTTATCGCCCCAAAGCCCGTGTTTTGAGGCAGACCGAACGTTTCATTTGCTACGCCGTGGCGCAGCGAAATGCTCTTTTTATGAGGTATTGTGGGTGGACGGACGACCATTTTCGATATGGTCTACCGCAGATTATATTTCGCATAACAATCGTCTTTCATAAAATGCCAGTGATTTGAACTTTACCTTGTACTTAGTGTATGTTTACACCTGCTTATAACACCGCTCGGGGCGTTTCAGTCATTTAAATGTCAAGGGAAATAGTACTCAAGTTTTATCTTCATTGTTGTAATTTACTTATTAATTGTGATGTTTTTTTTGAGATAGTTGTAGTACTTCACAATGTTCCACTGGTGGGCAAATACATCATCTCACTGGTTATCAGTAGGTAAAGGGAACTAGGGGGGTTAGGCGTAATCAAATAGATAGATTTAAAAATATATGTTGGTATATAAACCGTTGTTTGTGGTACCAAAAGTTGCTTTGCCTCTCTTCCCTTGATATGAAAACTTTGAAAAATTGCCTCGTCTCCGCTCTTGCCAAACTATGTCACGAGTATAAAATAACTTTCATAACATATGACTTTTCAAACAATAGTAACGTCATATCTGGTGTATTTTCTAGTACCTTCTGTACATATTGTTGGCGATTAAGTACTTCCCATCTGGACAAGTGGCTCATTTGATTATCAACTAATTTGAGTCATTACGAAGTCGCTGAGTGACTGGATATGGAAAGATGAGACGTAACGAAGGGCTTGGTGAGAGCTAAAAATAACTACCGTTCAATTAGTCAACTTTGCGAAGCGTGACGTCGATGTAAGTACCATTATACGACATTATACGGAGCAAGGCTAAAAGCTTCTACACTTTTCCAATTATAATGTTTTGTTCTGTACTACTGTGGTATAGATTCTGCGGAGGGTCTTTAGATTCCATGCATTGTTATCCCCCACTCGGTGGTATATTGAGTGTAAACCCTCGCGGGCCGCTGAAGGTCGCATCTGAAACGAGGAGGGATGTTCCCGGGTTCGTATTACATGGGTAGTGGCAAATTTTCTTTTTTTGATCATCCGTTTCAACGACGTCTAGGCCCCTTATATCTTATCGTGCGTCGCTATTCTTTGCTTTGTTATAACAATGCCGGGATTTTAAACCAAACTTGAATGTGAACCACAAATGAAATAAGTATGCTGTACTGTAACTAACAAAGCTGTATTTATCATCAATAGTGAGTAATACAATATTTTGCTTCATTCTTTGTGGTGAGTAGTTAAATCTGGCGCCAGACAGACGTCGAGCGGTGCATTGCAGATTAAATTTATTGGAACTACAGGGTGAGGCTTGCCAATATTTAAGAGGGGTGTTTCAATTGTTCCCCAAAAATGTTTCAAGGCTGTCCGAGTTGTTTTAACAATCCAAATAAAGATAGAAGTACCTAATATTTTATGTGAAGAGTCGTTAACGTTTTATTTGGTCAATTTAATGGAGGTTTTACATTATCAGTGCCCCTGGCGTTGCCGAAAATATTTCTCTTAACACTTACTTCTGCGGATGTATCGTTGCATCGTCGGAAGTGAAGTATTTACATTCTGCACTTACCATTATTGCTCCTCGCGCACTTTCAAATGTTTTCCTACATACTTCTGCGGGAATATTGATGGGTATAAGGTGTTTCAACTCTGCTCACTTCCCTTTTGGGGCTCAATGTAGATACTAGATTATTCTTTTGTTATTAACAGTAATATCTCCGCACAGTACTTGAAGTCATTAAAATGAAACTCATAATTACCAATCGCAAATTCTGCTATTGATCGTTATCTCTAAACTGCTATAATTAATGTACAAGCACGCTTGATTGACACATTACTCGCGTTTCCACGTCAAGAGTCTAACCGAGCGCGACTGACCACAACATAGCCTGTTTATCGACAAATCGTTCATCTCATTCATTTCCAACGCTAATTAGCGAAATCCAACTCCAACTACTTATCACGGTAGACAGTGGAAAGTTTCTTGATGAAGGGCTCTACCGTGAGCACTTATGAGTAACGGGACCTATTACTTATGCTTGTGTGTAGTTTAGTTACAATTTACGTCGTACCTACACTTGCTTACTTATGTACAGTAGTTTTTGCGTGTTATTAGCACTGTACTTTTTGTGTAGTGTGGATTGGTAGTTCTCTTGAACACTTTTTTCCTATTTGATGGGACTTTTTGCTGCGTTCTAACCTCTCTGGTAGTAGGTTCGACCAATTCAATTTGTAAGGTGTTACAATAAAACAAATGAATGTTTCAATTACACTTTAATGGATTTAAACAAAATCTTACAATGGAACATCACAATTTATGCCTCGCAAAGTAATGTGTGTAGATAATGAGATTCAATTGTATTTGTTTATTATTTAAACATACGACTCCATAACACTAGTTAGTACATTGTTTAGGTAATGCTAATGTTTTAGGAAGGATATCCGAAGCGTTTACGAATTACCAATACAACTAGTTATACAAACATGTAACTTTATTTAATCGGAAGATGTTAGATACATTTACGAAGTGCATATATCATTTAAAATTGCGAAAGATATTGCGTTTCAACACCAACTTGCATTCGACGATTAAATAATTAAAACAAGCTCAAACTACTACCAATAGTAATACATAATACATGAGATACTTATACGATATGGTACGCTAGGTGGGACAATCATAATAATAGTTAAATTATGAGAAATTAATAGAAAGGGTGGTAAACAAGTGAAACGATAAAGGGTGACAAGTTTACTTACAATTAAGGCGAACACTTACACCGAATTCATACAAAAATATCATTTGTTTTTACACATCGACAAACACAGCTAAGCATACAAACAAACTTAATCAATTTATTTGATTTTAGACAGCGAACTACATTTCAGATGTTATGGAACGGAGGGCGTACCCTCCCGAGGGCTCCCAGTTAACTTCAATCAAATAAACAACTTCAATACAACATGGACTGATTTCAAACTTGTTAATTTATATCATTTGTTATCCAATTACAATACTTATGTTTACTTACTAGACCTTACAGTATCAATAAAAACAAAAATAAATAAAATATCTTTAATAAAACTACAAATTAATATTCTTAAATTCTGGAATTTAAACTCTCTTAAAACTAAAATATTAACAAAATGCTAAATTTAAAACAGGAGGTACTGAAATGACGAGTGCTTTTGATTGAGCGTAATTTATTATTCGTTAGAGATACCAAATTCAGAGATATGAGATATCAAAGGCATAGTACTATGAATTAGTAGAAATTAAATTAATCCATAAGACGTGAAGTAAACAGGTTGATTATGGTTTAATTTGTACGTAACATCTTTGAAAGGTAACGAGTGATATATTTGAATATTGGCTTTAGTTTGGATTGTGTTTATCGTATCACATACAGGAGTTTGTTGTGGTTAGTTTCTATATACGTATATCTTATGTTATTATAAGATATAATTGGTAACAGTATCATATTCCGCTCATCATTACCTCTATCACCGCTATCTATGATGTCATCCCCATCACTACTCGTTATGACAATACTTTCGCCGCTCTGCGACTTCATATTCGTAACTATTTACAAATACCATGAATATTTACAGAAAAAAGTGTTAAATTTGGCTCCTCGATTTACACACTGGAATGAAACTACATAACAGGAATGTTAAGAGAACGAAACTATAAGTATTTACAATGTTATACGAACTCGCGCCCGATCTAATAACAGCGTCAAGCGTTATCAAATTTATGATCAACGAGAAAGCAACTATTAATTCAATTTTTAATGATATTCCTCATTTTTTATTTACAAGGGCAACTAGGTTAGGTTTGTTTAAAGTAGAACCGCGAAGAGTGGGATGAGCAGCGCGAATGAGAAGCTCTTGATGTCGGCTCCGTTGGGGTTGCTGCCCAGTCCGCCGACCACCGCTTTGTTGATGTTGTCTTCCTTCGCTGGCGGTGCTTTGATGATGTTCTCTCCGCTGTCGCCCATCATGTCTCCGGCATCAAGTTCATTTGAGTCGGGTTTCTTGATCGGGCTGGCGATGTCGTTCTCTTCAGGTGGTGGTGGAGGAACAGTCTCAGGAGCTGGAGTGGTCGTCGTGGTAGTAGTGGTGGTAGTGGTTGTGGTCGTAGTCGGAACTAAACTGTTGTTACCCACAAAATAGACCTCACCGTAAACAGCTTCCACTTCCAAAGTATTCTCAATACGCTGACCCCTCATTTGCCTCGCCCGAGAATCTTTGCCATTGTAAATTGTCACTAATTTTGCCGTATATTGCACATCGCGATCGGTAGTGTTGCCTCTGAATGTAACATTGCAAGCGGTGCCCGGCTCTAAGAATTGTTCAACTTTGAATAGTTTTGTAATTTTCTCTGTGAACGGATTCGCCCACTGGATTTGGGGCGAAGCCGTACCGTCAGCCATTTCGATAGATGTATTGAGACCGATAGCGATACCGTGGCCATGACCCCAAGATAATGTATAAGGGTACGAGTAAGGTACTTCTGTAGTCACAGTAGCGGCAACATCTTCGTCGTTTCGCAATACCCTTTCAGCCAAAATCTCAGGATCTAACTGCCGTACATGCTCGGTGTCCAAATCAAGCACAACGTTTTCCAATTTATAGCTAACGGGCTCAATCTCAACTAGAATCTCTCCGCTGTTTTCTGTCAACATTTGATTTGTCTTGTCATCGTAAATAATCAGTTGTCCGATTGCACTTTCATAGGTTATTCTCCCTACTATATGAGAATTTCCGTCCGGTGCTGGCATCCTTCCGATAAAGACGGAGTTGTAGGACGAGTCTACAATCACCCCTCCGTTCGGTTTGGAGTTGAACTTGACCCACGGCACCCAGTAAATTAATGATGCGTTTTCAATATTTTCAAGCACTTCAAATATTTCATATTTGCTTCCGGAAACTGAGCATGACTTGTAGTCTGACTTGAGTTGTCCCAGGATCATGTCACCTTGATGACGAGCTCTGCAGACGTACATTGGCCCTGGAAAGAACGTGACATTGAAATATTTGTAACACAATTATTACTACAAATTAAGTACTATTGTTTCAAATACATTTGTCAGCCACACACCTTCGTCGGAGTGCGCTCCGGTGACGTAGTTGCTCATAGCTTCCTTTTTAGGGTTGGCCCATTTCAGCGTGCTCGATGTAGTCACTTGCTTCAGCTTAGCGTTGTATAGACTCGCTCCTGCTTCCGCCATCGCCGGGACAGCTAATGTTGCCGTCAATAGCACCACCCACCAGCCACTCTGACAGTTTCTATTTTTCTTCATTTTGTAATCTTACCTGCAACAAAAAAAAACAATCTAAGAATTCTATATCTATTTCTAATCCATCCACTTCTAATCTAAGAACATTGATCTATTTTCAATTTGTACTTCGTTGTCTAGTGATGTTATTTTAAACCTTGATATATTCAAGTGTGTTCTCGACTGGAATTAACTAAAATGCTTTTAAATGTACATACTAACCTATTTTTTTTGCGATAACGGGGAGTTTAAAAATAAACGATATGAAATAGATGTTTCATTGTAGAGCGGTTACTTACTAAAATGATAACAACGTACAAAGAAATTAACATGTATTCTAAGAAACTCA
Source organism: Cyclophora punctaria (assembly GCA_951394245.1). Lineage (NCBI taxonomy): Eukaryota > Metazoa > Arthropoda > Insecta > Lepidoptera > Geometridae > Cyclophora > Cyclophora punctaria. The sequence continues at coordinate 8,737,307 of OX596170.1, read as the reverse complement.
TATCAAAGGTATTTAAGCATAAGGAATACTTTAATTCATTTATAAAGTCGAGTGTGTACGGAAGACTCTACTTTTGTAACTTTTTCTGGCTATTCGCTCGACCCTCTCTCATAAATTTTACTGCAACCCTCGAAATTTTATCTAGATTCATAAAATATAAGGGCAGTCTTTTCTCTGTTTATTTTCCTTTATAACGCAAACATGACATGCTCGCTCTGTAGACGAAAATGTTATAATTGTTTGTAAAATAAGGCTGCATTAATGAGGTTTTTGGAAGTGTGGAAGTATGCTCAGTTGCCCACGGCACGGGTCGGTGTGCATCGCGTGTTTGAACATTAAATACAAGTTTTCCCTCTTTCTCATTTTGAATCAATTGACTCGTGATCTCACCCCGTGCCTCGTTTCACATGGAAAACATTCAATACACATTTTAACTTTCCCCTCAACTGAACCTAAGATTTATTATTCCTTATGGTATCATATTAAATATGTAACATGATTCCTTTTATATTTCCTTCCAATAGACTGTAGCACTAGGTATATAAACCAACTCATTATGACGTAACCTTTTAGATGAAAAACAATTAAATTACTGAGATAATAGGTAAATTGTAGTTTATCATCATTATGATCGTAGTCTAGTGGCAGTAGGTGGAGTAAATTTAATAAGTTCAATTGGAGATTGACACGAACTATTTCAAGTGACACAAATCCCGACACCCCACTCGTTGTTATTTGATCAAGTTGTGATAAATCCTATTTGGAATAGGGACATTCAATATAACAATTTGAAGATTTGTCATGGGGCTTATATTCGACATTTGTTGGAATAATACTGTGCCCTACCCTTCAAACTATAAAAATTTTATAAAATGTTTCTAAATTCAAATAGCGTCATATTGGCATTTGCTCTTAACGAAGTTCGCGGCATTTCTAATGTAGAACGCAGGTGTTTGCGGTATTTATGTGCGTGTTATATGTGTTGGGGTATATTTGTGTTGGTTGCATTCCGTCCGAGCAGTCAGGCTCCGAGTGAGCGAGTTAAATCCCATTGTGGTGGCGCACGCTGCGTGTCCAAACCTCGCCTTTGTGTGCCTGCCAATATGACACCTACCACAATCGATTAACTGATTTCCCTAGTGGCCCTTTATGGATTAGCTAGCTTTGAGATTGCTTTCTGTCTAATTAAAACAAACTTTTTATTCGATTATGTTTAGTTTTTCACTTCATAGGCCAAATTACAATATAGTTTCTTGATTTTACATATGTAGGTACATTCTTTAAAATATTCGTGTAGTACCAATATCACAACAAAATAAATATATGATTTGGCTAATTAAAGACCGGTACTTCAACTCGCATTATAAATTGAGTTTGTTTAATAATTCTGTAAAATTATTTTTATGGTATATATCGGCAAACCCTTAGTTGAGAAGTTGTTCAGATGAACACACTGTTGTTATTATGTTGTTCCGAATGTTCGATCCCCTGAGAAATTAGGAGTGATAACATATAGAAGGGAAATGTAGACAATTACTTTGTGGTAAGGCTTTAATGAGTCGATTTAAACTCCCCATACAATCTTTCCGAGACAATACCTTCATCGTGTCTACTTGTGTATAAATAACACTCGATGTTAGGGGAGAACGGTTTAACAAAACAAGGAAATCTGTCGTCTGAGTTTTCTCACTTGTCCCAGCCACTGGATCGAAAACAAACAGACGTGTTGCTTTCATAATCAAACAGTAAGTACGCTGCATTTCAACTACTTTTATTGTTTATGCTCTTCGAGTGAGTGCATTTAACAATAAAAGTGGAATAAACAATATTGCATGAAACAATAAAGTTATGAATAAAAATAATTTGGCAAGAACTTGGCAATTCTCTTCTCATTCTCCATATAAATGTTCTGGGTCACATTGTTAAATCCGAAAACTTGGCACAGTTTTGCTCAAAATCGGTTAATAGCAAATATGACATCATGTCTCTAAAACATAACCTTTTGTAAGTGTAATATAATTGCACGTACTTACATAGTTGTTGTCGTAATTAAATTTTACGACGACTGGTTTGTGATGTTTCTATACCAAGGTCCGTTAGTTATGTCATGAAGTTCAGGTACATGGTTACATGGTACAAGCAAATAATGATGATATAAACCGTAATTGAACAAGGTCGCCTTGTCTTTGCCAATGTCATGCATGATGTTTTTGTGGATGCCGGCGTTTTATCAGCATGTCGCAGTTATTTTTAAATTAGGATTTCCCTTATGTCTCTTTCAATTACGGCTCTATCAACAACTAAGAAGTTCTGGAATCTTTCAATTTCTAATTCTTGTAACTTAAAGATGGTGTTGGGAAGCTTTTCTTGATCATTAATTTTGAGTAACTGTTAACCGTGAGAACTAATTTTGTTTTCTTCATTCAAAACTTCACTTGTCCCACGTCAAAGAGATTCCAGTTCCAGAGTGATTTATGCGTATATTATTATCTTCGTAGAAAGCGTTTGGGATGACACTAAAGTTTATCTTTGGACTCGTCGGTCTTGTATTGTTCCGTTAGAGTAGATCATTTATCATCAACCGCACACGTATTGTATATAAGATAATGTTATTACTGAGATTTGAGATTAACTTTCTCGTAACAGGGTATAAATACTTCCAGGAATTTTAATTCAGTGCGTTCAATATGATATGCAAATTGAAAAGCTTGATCCTAAAATGTTATTATTTGCATAAATTACTCCAAGGAAATTTATTTTCCTGTTGCATTTTGTTGCAAAAGACTAAAGCTCCCCAGGCAATAACGCGTGCAGTAATCGCATTACATGGAATCGATAGTCCGTCCCGGATTACCGCCATCTCTAAAGTGCTTGCAAGTAATAAAACATACAAAACTGATGCTTGAGCTTCGCAAAAATTTTATTACGTAAAATAAATCCAAATCTCAAACGAAGGTGCTTGGATATTATATTTTATTGCGTTGGCTTAATGTGCCATTGCTTCTGGTTAATGGAAGACCAAAGAACATGACATGTCCAATATGTTCCAGATTGGCAAATAATAATGGATCGGTCTTTTATGGTATCGACAAGTCACGTTGCAATATTGCACTGAGCTCTTAACCCGGTTGCGTATAGCTGCTTACAATGCAAATATTCCGTTAACGTTAACACAATGGAACTCCAGGGAGTTAGGTACATTGTACTACTTATTAGATAACAGAGGAGCTTATCCATTTATTCCTTTACTCGCACGAGTGCCCTATTAAGCAATGCTGTAGTATTGATAACGTTATTATTGTAACTGTAAGTAATCATTCCGTCGTTAGTGGTATAGTATCGACCGCTACTGTAGGTGGCTGTGCCGTTAGACAAGGCTAATTCGCTCTATCACCAGACGTGGAGGTTAGCATTCTTCTACGTCGTTCACATAATATCAAACTATCCCATGTCCCGCCTCACCTTTCTCTAACACCGTTCGCAATTGGCATCACGACGTTATACCCTTCTATTTGATGTTATCACGGCCGTCAAGACCCGTCATCTCTTATCTACTAACCACCTTACAATGATGACATGGAACCGTTAATGGCACACTTCTCTTATTATATTGTTATGAGTTATCTGAAGTGGTCTCCGCTCGCGCCATCAAGTTATTTTTAGAATAGTCATTTGTCTGGTGACATGTGGTTAAATTCATTGCGGTTCTGTGAGTAATGGTCTAGTGGCGGTAGATGGGCGGTCTACACGGACCAGGGAGGCAATTACGGTGATAATAGGTTCGTTATCAAACGCCTTCTGATCTCGACGGCTAATGGATCGAGTATCACCGTTTGTGACTCCCTACACCGGAGCACATTGTTAGCCTTGTTATTGTCCATTCAGAATACATTATAAAGGGGGACTTTATTTATATTGATAAAAGAAGCCGCTTCATAGATTGAAATTGTAGCACATTTGTAGAATATGATAAGAGGCTCGCTATAATAAGATACTTATGAGTTGATAGAGTAGGTACCTACTTATATATTTTCTCATACTCAAGTATTAATCGAATAACTTTTTATAGGATGCCTGAAAACGGTGCGGTTCCGTTATGTTAATGACGATTTTTATCATATTATCGTGAAAGTGTACAGTACTGTTATTTTACCGCACAATGTACTTCTAATGAATGCGGGTGATACGGAGTTTTTTGCGTCAGCGCAAATTGCTCTCCCGGGCGCCATCGTTTCTTGTACAATGTGCGCTGTTAATAAATCATTCAATTTATCTTTGTAGGGCCGGACGTTACCTCCGTCTGTTTTAAAACATAAATAATATGTTTCTGTTCTACTCCAGTCAGATTTGATGAATCATTTCGATGTATCTTTATTAGTTTTGGTAGTTTAGATGAGCAGACAGGTGAGGTGGCTAGTGTCACGGGCCGATGCTCGTGGGCGCCCGCGCGTGAACCAACTGATATCGTGGGAACAACCTCATGCGTGAAACATAGTCAGAAATGTATGTCGTGCCTTATGCCCTAAACGAAGACCTTGAATTAGCATACCATATCTGATGTTGAATTGTAATTCAAATGCGTTTAAACATGTAATTGTCGAACTAAAATTGTAACGGTCTGATGACGCCCAGACAGTAAATGCGGTTTAATTATATTCTTCTGAACATTGTGAATTGAAGATTCCGCCTGTTTATCAACAATTATTATGTCAAATTATTTATTGTAACATTCTGCAATAATAATAGGAGCAGATAACTGGATACTATTATACATTGAGATGTCAAATGTCACCATTGTTTATACAATTGAAGATGTAGATGTTGACCGAGCTCAAGAGTCGCGTCGTCTCTAACAATACCTCATGTAAGCATTCTTCAAAGCTCTTAAAACAATAGGCTCGATGCGGGCTCCCCTTTGTGGCTTGTCGACTAGTTCGTTACGTTCTTTCTCTTCATTGACATTACAATTAACTTTAGTTTGTTCATTGACTTATTTACAGATACTAATTCCATATAATTACTCAGTTACAATGTAGGTTAGATATCGTAAATATGTTTATATATATGGTACTTTTACGATAGATCTATTAAAATATCTACTTAATTGCGATAGGAACGGCGCGGCGTGGAGAAAATCTTATTATTCACATTATCAATTACGACAGGAAGAGCTTATCTCTCTAGATTGCATTTGAATGAACTTTAACGGCCATTTAAACATTTCGCGTGTCTGTTACTTCAAGACTAGAATTTAATTTGTCACGTTTATCACTAGTTCTGATCAGAAACGCGGCAGTTACGAATGATGACACCGACTGATTAGTTAGCACTGCAGTGGGACTTGCCTATATCCGTCACGCGATACTTTGCTTGCGTCCTAATTTAGACTCCGATACTCGCGAAAACCATTAGCGTAATAAAGGTCATTGGAACTCGTGAAGGCACAATAACTTGTATTGCGCTTTTTACATTCACTAACAAACGGTTAACTTCCGTCAATTTTAATTCATGAATGAATGCGGTGGTTTCCGAGTGCTGTGTTCAACGCGCTCATCAACCACATCGCAGCTCGCGAACCGTAACGATTTTGGGATACGAGTGTCAGACGGTGAACTCTATCATTTTTGTAAAGCAATTACCATTAAAATAATAACTGTACAACACAGATTTGGACTGCAATATCCGTTCCGACTCAATTTCGCTATTTTAGTTCCCAGAATTACGTGATATTTACTCGTATTAGTTCTCTTTTTGAATTCGTTCCAATTAAGTAGGTAGGTATATGATTTTCATTAATAACGTTTTGATTAGGGATAATTACTACCTAACGTCGTATATTATTGTATCAAAATATTGGTATCTTGTGTCCTTTCCCAGTATGGGAGAACCATGAATCCATGTAAGCTTACCTATAACTTACGACATTGATAACCGTCCGGTCAAAGACAAATTGTTCACAATTTGTATGTATCTGCAAAGTAAGGTTATAAATCATGAAGTAAAGGCTAATTAACACTGCTCCGCATGGAATATAGATATAACTCGGAACGTACCTGGTCTCCACGGGCAGTGTGGCGAAAGGCAGCAAAGCAATTCGTTATATTGCTAGAGGAAAATTAATTGTCCGACATTCGAATACTTCGATACAGCATGTTTTCCCCTCACTTATTATTAGAACTTGAAACTGTTTGCATAAATATCAAGAAACAAAAGTGTTTTACAATAGCGTATTCTGTTTCGGGTAAATAAAACGAAGGCGAAACATGTCCAGAGTATGTACAATACTGAGGCCCAGACTAAACAAACAATCCTCAAGTAGCATGTTTTCAACACTTTTATTTAGTTAAGCACTTTACTCAAACTTGTTTTTTTATGGGCGCCATAAGCTATTACTTTAACCGAGACTCTTTATACCAGGTGCCATAACGAGTTAATTAACTTAACACTGCCCAAATATTAACTAATGATAAAGGTAAATATTTTGAGAGCTTGACATCTTTTTCGTTTAGAAACGTTCATTTTATATTATAAATACGTGGTTTATCTTACCATTTATTGCATCTAAAATAGCCCGTGATATTTAGTTTAAACTTTAGAACGTATGTTGGTACTGCAGTAAAGACGTCGATGACGTAACTTCAACATTACGTGCCTTCGGAGCATAATTGCATTTGTTTAATGCGTTTATATCATTTCTGATGGGTATGTCTGAGTGGGACATATTATATAATGAACTGCAAAAGGCGGATGTCAGGATGGAAGATGGCAATCTGCGCCTCCCCAGCGATTTGCGCGTCAACGAGCTGCAAGGTCGAGTCTGATTGCCTGGAGCAGCGCCTAATCGCAGTTCACACTTATGATATACAACCGACACATTGCCCTAATTCCACACTTACGTACATACACTTTTATATTGAAGTAGGTTTTAAAGTAATTTCATCCACCAACGTTGTATTGTGATTCAAGATGGCGATCGCACTCTGAGCAAAATTGTTTTCATACGTGATGGCATTTACTGGAAGAGCAGCCTTGATTAAATTGCATAGGATATTTTATAAATTCACTTAAGCGAGCAGCTCAAAGATATTACTTCGTGCCGTGATATAACGTTATGAAATAAAGCGCTATCGTAAACGTAACTATTGAATGGCATATTAATAGGAAAATGAAATGGTAAACCTAGAAAAGTTTCAATCAATTAATAATCGTTTTCAAAGTGTAATAAAATGTTTGTGTTTCAATTGTTCAATACACAATCGTAGGATTGCATTGCATAATCAACATCGTCGGGGCACTCGTTTGAAATTGAGGGGCCAATTGCGAAGTCCATCCTGATTCCTGACAGGATAATGATGGTAGGTATTCTAGAACGTGTTTCTAGTGTCGTGACTATTTTTGGAACGTTGATGCCATCGCCGTGACATTCCATTGAGTTGACAATTTCGTGCTTTTTTTGCGACGGCCCGCGCTCGGGTGCGCCACGCTTCACCAGTTTTGTATGTCTCATTGGCTATGATGACGTTATGCATGATTATTCCATTTTACGACCTGTCTTTTGGTACGATGCTGCCATAAAAACGTACGCAATCATAGCATGATTTAATAGTTGTAATACAATCAGTTTTATGTCCTTTCTCAATACTAATATGAATTTAGTTGCCGTGCCACCTAATAGATCTATAATACCTATATATAAATAAGTTAACTTACTTACTTTCTGAGGCTATAACTCTTCCAGTTTGGCTCAGCTGAATATTTCGACCTGCAACAAAAACAAAAATATAAGCGTCAAGTGTGTAAAGGCATTCATTTAATTGTTCTGCTTTGATACGTCCAATTCATAAAAGAGAAGGCCTTGGTCTTAATTTGTTAAAAAGACGAACGCTCCAACTGTTTTATTGATGTTATGTTCCTACAGTATATAGACAAAAAATATTCGTAGTAAAGAATTAATAGTTTAACAATATCCGACAGGATGCACTGCACTATAATCACTTCTTAAGAAGCATAATAAGTTGTTTAACATTAAGTTGTATCTAAGTTGATAGCTTAGAGCAGCTGCTACTTAAAGTAATTTTTCATAAAACCGGCAGATGCAGTAGCTTCAAGTCTCTAACAGCTGCTATCACGATTAGTCACGAAGTGTATCAATTTTATACAATTGCTTTTTTGCACAAACTATCCCTAGTTTATATTAAAGCTATTATACCCAAGAGCGGCGCCGTACTAACCGCAAGTCATTCATTATACTGCGGTTAATATTTTATTGTTTACCTATTATTGAATACGTAACCGAGAAACAGAACAAATATTAATAAACAAGTTAATAAACATCCTACAATATTATGTCACCATCTTAATGCGGCATAAGCGAACATACTGCAAGTGTAAATGCGGTCGTTATGCGATGTTGATTCGACCTTCGCCACGGCAACGGACTCATTGTTTGCTTACAAAGAACTCTTAGTAATAAGATATCATCTTCGTCTACACTCTGATTACAAGATACATAGCGAGACAACAGGGAAACTATTTAACTACAGTCCGTTATAAACTGTTTAAACACCTAAATAATTCTAAATGATCGTTCGTTTCACAATTTGCCGACAAAGTAGATCGGACGTAGCATTTGTCAATCGGTAGTCGGTAGTTAATGGACCATTAACTACTTCGATCTGAATCAACTTATCGTTTATTATCCTATTCGTGGTTCGAGCGGATATCTTTGGCAATTCATTATCGAGGAAATCAATTTAGATGGAAATAATATCGGAAAACATTTTAATGCTTCTAAATTCAATATCCATTATTTAAGATTAACTGGCTGCCTTCCTTTTGATACGAAATTGTTCAGTTAACCACAAGAAGCTGGGATTCCAATATAGATAGGGGAGGCTGATGGACAGTCTTTGCTTTGACAGGGGTCAAATAACCAAATACAGTAGGGATGAGAAAAGGTAGTTTCATGATCCCTTATTTATTGGAATTACTTATCTACGCATCCTCATCTCAAATATTGAGTTATCATATAAATTGGTCCATATTTTAATTTAATATGAACAAACACTGCAGATATTTATTTATTCTAATCCTACACATACACTTTAACGTATTCATTGTACCTTGCCTTGTTATTCGTGATTGCGCCAATAAATTCCCCTAATGTTGGATGGGACAGGCTTTCAAAATATTTTATATGCTCTTTGGTGCACGATAAAACGCCTGTTCACACAGTCCGTCCCTACACCCAATTACAAATTGCCACACAAAATCTGGCATCCCTTTGTGCAATAGAGTTATTATTACGGACCACTGAATTGCTAAGGGCCTTTTTCAGAAAAATGGTTTTGTCTCATATCATAACAGAGCATGCTGAATCCATGAGTTTAGTTGCCAAATCAAGTGTATTAGAGTATTTGTGTCATTTGTGCTGTTGTGGGTAAAATTGCCCTGGCGAACTTATCCGAAAATTCTCAGGGTAAGGGTATCAATACTTTTACAACTAAAAATGTCCACAAGAGTTTGGGGAAAACTTTCAAAATTATTGCTTCCAACGTATAAAACGTACATTAATTCCAAACAAACCTCTTGATTTTATAGTTGCTATACTTTGGTAATTTATAGAGGTTTTAGGGGGATGGGGTGTGGGAACTGCGTAGTTTCTAGCGTTGTCATGACAACGCCCTGTAGGACTAGCCTGCCGCGCCGCTTTCGCAGACAGCTGCTTCAGAATTAGTAAGAAGTGACATAACATTTTCAGTTGTAGGTTATTGATTCCAACCCTTTTTGTGAGTAGATTACATGTTGTCTGTTTCATCGTGTGTAATCGTTCGTGTTAAGCTCGGTAAAACAACCGTACAACCCTTCCCGTTGTTAAGTGCTGACGTTAATAGGATCGGTACACTTAACTTGCTTTTGAAATTAAATAATTTACTTTTTATTTTGATATTCTATCACACTTCCCCCAGCTCCAAAAATATATAGACCGTACGCTATAGACCGTTTTGCGGATCTCTCCCTCATCTAATTGCATTTTATTTATTCAAGACCTTGGATCCTTTGGTTGATCATGTAGGGGTAGAATTATGCCACGTGTGACTCGTTAGTTCATTAGCAAACCATTTATTTCACCACTAGAATTTCATTTATGAGAGTTTAACGTAATGTCGTTTATGAAACAGTTATTATGTTTAAATTATTAATTATTTCTGAATTAACATGATTCACAGCAGATGATTCATTTGTATTTCATTAACTACTCTTGATTTAATTCAAACTCAATGTTCGACATTTTGCTACAAACAAAATTTCATCAAACGGCTCGGCAGCATTAATGCCCCTTCTCGGATAGCTTGTCCCGATAAACGATTAGAAAGCAATTTGGTTGGAAATTCAAATTGGATTCCATTTTCCGATTATCCCGAATCATGATCCGATATCGATATGTTATCTGGGCGAGTTTTAATCAAACTTTCTCCTTTTTTCCTCTTTGTGAAATTTTTCATTGACCTTTTGTGCAAACAATATAGCAATGCTCACAATCAATGTATGACGCAATGAGTCATAAGTATCAATGAGTAGATTTCCCGCATTACGGGGAGGTTCTGCTGATGTCATGCTATGTACCATAATAAAAACACCCCCTGTTGATGCAATCGATATTACTCGGTACGTTACATAATTTATGGCTAACTTGGGGACTTTCAGGAAAATGTAAATGACTCTCATCTTTCGTGACTCGTTTTAGTTGACCCAAGTTTTTAAATAAACAGATATAACGATTTATAATAAAATGTATATTACTGCATCTACCAATACATTCATCCAAGATTTTAACACAACATTTATTCTATCGATGATATCATTGGAATGTTTTACTAAAAACATGCATATAATCAATATTATATTAATCTTCTACATAATATTTATAAATACATTCATGCATTCATAAAGATTTACATAAGTTTTACATGCAATTATATGTCTATAATAACCTTCATAAATGTAAAATGACCTTCACGTTTTCATTTATTTCTAGAGAGGTCTTACATTCGTCATCAAATAAACATATGTACCGTCAGTTTTGTCCAATGCATTTAAATATGATTTAAAATGTTCTACGAAGCTTAAATAAACCTTCCAGATTACGTCTCAACGCAATGGGTAGAAAGTTAGAGTCACAATATTGGTGGTGGTTAACTTCGCGTTTATATGGGCCGGAGTTTTCCAACTTTGCATTAATTACTCCCAGCCATAACTTCTGCTACTGAACAGTCTGGTGAACAGGAAACATTGGAATAACTTCCCAATTATGTTCATTGTCATTACTTCAGTTTGAGTTGAACTAGGCAAGCGGCTCCAAACTCCTAATGGAAACAGATACGAAATAGATCTCGTGTAATTTCAGTGAGCAAGTCAGTAAATTACGGAGCAAAAGTACGTCTGCCTATTATTCAATTGTATTTCATAAACTTCTTTATTGATCTATATGTTAATATTAGTGCATCTAATACCTCCACTGAAAAATGCCTTTAATTTACTGAATCCCGTTTCCCATCTCACCGACCACTTTCAAGTTAACTCTCCCCTCAGTAAAAACGAACTTTTTCCATTGAACAAATAGCGAATGGGCAGAGTTTGCCGTTTGCATAATGAAATGCTGTTAGTGGTCCAAACTGTGGTCCAGATACAAATGTAGGTACACCTACACCTAGCGGAATGTGGTTGCTTGATGATTTATCCCTCGTAACATTTGTAACTTACAAGGATACTATCGGGTACTACTGTTCAATGTTCTTACTACAAGCTTACGTTTTAAATGACGTCATTTTACAACCTTCGATGACTCAGTTTATTATTTAAGATGAATGATTCAAATTAATTGGGAGATTGTTGGTTTGACTCATTGGGACTAACCGTCCACTACAGGAAACTATTTAAGAATTGGCAATGATAATACACGCAACGATGAGCATCGTTGGGTGTACTAAGCTTGTATATGCATGCCAATATCAAGAATATTGGCGCCAGCACGTAGGGGCAGGTCAATGAACGATGGTGCATCAATGAGTCATCGGTCACCACGCCATCTCCAATTGTCTGTTCTCAGTTTGCAAATACGTATGCTAAACAGAAAGGTTTACAACTTAAAAAGTATTTTGATAATATTCGTATGGCACAGACAGACCACACCAACGCTTTGATCGCTTCTTCTTCATTTACTCGTATTATACTGTATTACAATAATTATTCCACGAAAAGAGCCTTCGTGTAATACACTAATGTAAGCAATAATAGCGGAAGATCCGAGAGCCCTGCATTCCTCGCTGTGAGAGCTATTAACTGCGTTGGAGAGCCGGACGGAACGTACAGCGACGAGGGTACAAACTCTGGGGTAATAATAACTTATGTGTTCCTATACAACCATAACATGGCGTCCTTAAACGATACGCATTTAATTAGATTACGGCCACTCTTTGATGATGAATACCTAAACATGTGCCTGCAATAGTTTCGCTCCATATTCAGGTCTCGTATTTATAATCCAAACAGAATATATTGTTTAGTTGTAATTTAAATGTAACTATTAATCTACGAAGTGAACGGTCCATTGGTCCATTTAATTAAATAGCGCCGTCATGAGATACAAAGCTGCGTTGTTGTAAACTTGACCCAGTTTCCGTTCGAAGGCTAGCTGTTCTGGCATGGCCTTCATCCAGTTTCCAATACGAGTAAGTAGAAAATTCTCGTGAAAGAGAGCACACGTCAATTATGCGGCCGACCTGTTGGCTTCCAGTTTTTTTTTTCATTTCCTCCCTGTCCACACACAACTCGTTCAAATCCTATTCGGGAAAGTAGTTCTTTTTTGGAATCCCAGAGGCTTTTATAACTAGAGTTTTACTCGACTAGGTTTTATTAAACAGATCGCGGTTCGGTGCTACGCATCTTAATTAAAACGCTAGTAGTTGAGTCAGAATCATAACAATTAATGATGATTCAGTTTTATCATGAGTTGTGCCATCCTACCTACGAGTATATTGCGATTATGTTAGTCCCTCTGAAACTCTGTTAATAGTTTCTATATTGATTTACCTGCATTCAACATCCACAAAACCTTCAATTTAATTGATAATAAACTGTCCAACGTATTTATTTATTTCTTTGAAGAACGATTGGCAGGCAAGGCCATGTAATTTCCACTATTATGTATACTGTAGCACGGATTCATTACATGGTTGAGAGTAATTTTCAAAGCAATTGCGTAACATTCCACAACTTCACGGCTTATTTGATGTTAATCGTACTTACTGGTGCTTACTGTTTTGACATAGTTGAAAACGTTTAAATATAATTATTGTAATTGATGAATGTCCTCGTCGCGTCCATTAACTCCGTGATTTTCCAGTGAGCAATGAAACCCTTCATCGCATTTCTGTCATATCTGGTAACAGGAGATGGATGGCCGGTGGAGCATACACTAACGGGAGTCACACTTCGAATGCATTTGCTATCCGATCTTGTGAAACATTATACCTTACAGTATAAGATATCTGAAACATAGCTGCCGGGATCATATCAATCATAACCTAAGCCCAAGATTTAGTTCTCAAATAAATATTCTGGATATGAACTGCCAGTCAGATTTCTTGCAAGATAGTAATTTTCCTATCGCACCAATATGAGTTGAAATTATGCAAACCACTTTCGGATACCAAATGCTATGCTTAAGTAAACACTTGAAAGGTTAAGTGTACGAGACTCGAGTACAGGCGTAATAAGGAGGTTTAATATAACTTGCAATAACAATAAAATAGTTGAGTTTATTGCGCTAGAGTCAGCCCGTGTGTGCTTTGACTTGAACATCGAGTGCCTTTTTACGAGCCCAGCTTACACAAATAAATCATTCATTTCACCTACATTCTTGATATGTGTTCCTTTTATAAATAGTGATTGATGTGCTCGTAAATAATATAATTACATTTCAATAACTTTATTTAGAGCATTGTTATTTTGCCATACATAATATTGCTTAACAGTTTCTCCAATAGTATTTTCCAATTTGTTTTTGGGTAATATATTAAAAACCTAAAAAAACACTTGTGATTATTTTCTACTGGGATATTCCATAACTGTATATCCGAGTCTAATTACTTCATTTACTAGCTCACTAGAATACGTAATACTTACGCAATAGAATACCTAGTACAGGTAGCATAACAAATCAAAACATTTCTAGTATTTTCCTCGACCATTTTTTCCGGTAGCTATGTCTGACAACAAAGGTAAAGTTTACCATACACGCGCTCGGCTAATGAGAGTACTCTTCAATGCTGAGTGTTGTTGTAAGATACTTGTTCGTGTGGTTGTGGGTTCAAGTGATGGTCTTGACTCAGGAGGGTCTTTCAACTGTCTCCTGCGTCTTGGTCATAAGACGCTTTAACTTCTCCCTTCTTGGTGACAAAAAGGTTTTTGCCGGTGACTATATTTTAGCATAATTGTTCATTACATATTCAGCGCCTAAATCTAATGTTCATATGAGCATCTCTGTGTATTTGTGTAGTGTAATTGATATGCAAGAACTAATTAAACTGACGAAACAATAATTTATTGGTAAGCACTTGCTGAAATACATGTTTGAAAACAATCTTGTCTTGTTTACACTAGCTTACGTACCCAACATCGTTGTGATTGTCGAAAGCTCAAGTGCTTCTACCGTTAAGTGGTTTTATTTATAAATAAACGTTTAGATAAGCCTTAAATATTCAGAAATTTTAAACTTAAGATGTTTCGTGGTGAGGAATAAATTTTCCATTATTGTTATCCTACCTTGGTCTTGAGTAATTGAATGCTTGCAAGACTTTGTGAAATAACTACATAGTATAAAATAAAGTCGCTTTCCGCTGTCTGTCTGACCCTATGTATGCTTACATCTTTAAAACTACGCAATGGGTTATGATGCAGTTTTTTAAATAGAGTGAGTGATTAGTGATAATATAGCAATTCCCACGGGAACGGGTACAACGCGGGTGAAACCGCGGGGCGCTGCTAGTATTTTATAAAATGTACCTACAAGACCTACATTTAACATTTTATTATTATAAGGAAATCCTAACATCATTAGTATTCAGTTCAGTGAAACAAAGTCGCGAAGTTGGCACAAGTAATTTGTGTAATTGAACAACAAACATAAAGCACGTCTTCAACTCGAGAGATCTTTTGAATAACAAATAGATTTCAATTCATTATCATATAAATATACCGGTGGTAAGTTCCCAAGCTGTAACCATCGAATTTATCGAGCATAAATGCACGATTGATTCCACGTTAAAAACTGGTTTTATCACACTCTTGACGCATTCTACGATAATTTAAGTTACATGCTTTCATATAATTTATTTAGTCACGTGTTGTAGTCACGAATCGTGACTAGCAACTTAGCATCAATAAAATTTATCCTTAAAAGTCTCAGCACGTTCAATAGTTACAATATTGTATTTGTCAATATGTAAGTATCTATTTAATATAGAAGGATTTCCAGTATTTCCTCGTGATCGGATGTTCTTGAATACAAAGCCATACACCGTTATGATTTAGACCTCGTTGTCTGCTGCTGTCGAATACCAGAAAGCTTTTATCTCGAACCTTCGAGATCTTTTGTTGAATTAAAATTGCTCCGTTTTTTACAACCGCTTCGTGTAATGACTGGTAGTTTAGTCTTAAATTGAAATTCTTTTTCTGAGCTATTTTCCCGGGAGTCATTCTAATTTATATGAAACTTCGATGTCAATAGTACAAGTATATATTCTTGTATGAAGTTAATTACTGGAGGTAGTAAGCTGTCTAATCGATATTAGCTCCGGCAACAGTGAATGGAACTCATAATGGGCCAACAATATGTAACGGAGAGGCTCTCAGTTAGCTCGTACTCGTAATTAGTACCTTGTCCCGTTACAAACTCATTGTACGCCTCAATACCCGTCGCTGATATTCCTTTGTGAATACCTAATGGAAGGTTCTCAAGTTGTTTGTATTGCGCTTAGTGTTGCATCAGTCAATTAGCTATTGTTTCGGTAATAAAGATACGTTGACCGCAAAATGGTTCTATGAAGCAAAGTAAAACGACACGTTTACGTAAAAATAAGTGATGTGAAAATGCAATTTGTAAGTAATTTTATAACAGAGATGCTAATTGAGAACACACGGTGTTTACTATAATAAAAAAAATGTAATGCACACATTTGAGCCGGCGCTAAATGAATTGTGTTTGCGTTACTTCAACGCTCGAGCTCGCGTCCGCCGCCAAAATAAATTGATTTACATTTTCATCCTGCGCCCAATATCGTTTCCATCAAGTTTGCACGATCCCATAATTTCAGATAAACCATAATATTAACTTTAAATTATTTTGGTAAACCTTCCTTTCCAATATTGTAAATTAAATTGTTGCGGTAGCGTTAGATAGGCCAATATAAGTAAATGATAGCGAATATGATATAGCTTTAATGAGCTGTAATTTTCCGAATACCCCAGAGATGTACATCGACCCAGGTAAAATTGCAAAAGCTAGTTGTTAAAGCGGCACGTTTTAATTAGAACACAGATATCTACTTAAAGAATCGAGGGAGTTGGGGCTAGATGGAGTATAAAAGCTCCTGAAAGACAAGGTCGCACCCGCCCGGCCCGGGAGACCTTTCCGACAGCCTTGGGCGACGAATGACGTCCTTGTTCCAAGGGATTGAAGGTCAAATTTTGTGGTTTCTCGTTATTATATCCATTTTAACATTCTAACCATCCATTGTAACACCTATAGCCACAAATATTTGATACCGAAAAATATATGGTCGCGCCGAGGATCTCAAAGAAAACCAAATTTACTTAAGAAATTATTTAATTAATAATTAAAATGGTTTTACAATCTAGTCTAATCTAATGGTGTACTCGTTCCGAAGTTAGGAATACAAGTGTCCCTGCTGAATATTCTGAGTATGTATTTATATTGAACAACTTAACCTAGTCAGCATTAGTTAAATTAATATTTACATAATTTATATAATTTATAGTTCCCGTAACTTAAGCTAGTCGGCGTTAGTTGAATTAATATTTGTTTAGTTTATATACTGCTGAATAAGACGTTTAAGTAAAGTTCAAGTGTGGGAACAAGGGGCACACATAGTGGGAACAAAGGGGCACACATAACATCTCCCCCCGTAGAACAGCGACTGAACACCTTGGATGTGAAGGCAGCTGGGGGTTGATCCAGGTCAACCCTTGTCCTTGTTTCAGGAACGGCGTAGACCCCCATTGATGCTCGTTCGGTTAATTCATCAGGTCCTTGAAGTCGCCAGGATCTCCGGTACGTCACGATGGCAGCGCAGGATAGACCAATCACCACTATTATGGGATAAAGCGGTATGGTCGTATGGTAGATGCTGCTCTCAATTGCTCCAGATTTTACAATTGGATGCTGTGCGGAGACTTAGTGTTAATCTCGTACAAATGGTCAAGGTTGATTGAGTTTAGTTCAACCATGAGAGATGCTGGAAGCTGCGGTGATTCATTTGAGTATATATCCATGATTCTGAGTGCTTGGCCTTTGATGTGGTCGTTCATGTTTGAGACGACAAAATCGGGTGTAATGATGGAGCAGCCTTGTGGGATGACTGCGAGATAACTTCCTCGAAGCTCCTTGTAGAGATTCTGTGCGCACGAGAGATGAATCTTCGATCGTACGGGAAAGTTAATTGTGTAGTGCTTCTCGTCGAGTTGATCGTAGGCTGACCTCTGTAGAGTTACTCGTACTGACTTGCAGTTGGCGGTCCTCTGTTGCTCGGTGATAAGTCGGTGCATGCAGTCCTCTTCATCTCGGTGTGTTGTCTGGTTGCCATTGCAGATGTACCACTTGGTGGTTTTCAGGCATTCAGCCTCCATGTACCTGAATTCTTTGCCGTATATTGCCAGGAATGGGAAGGAGGTAAAGGATTTCATTATGCTTATTAGGGACCATGGACAATCTATACATAGTGTAAACACGAGATAAAACTATAGGAAATTTGAAAACTAAAATAATTTCATTACCTTTATAATAATAACCTACTTGAATAATGTCTTATTATTCTCGAATATCAATTTCAACTAAGTTGTCATTACTGTATAAATTTCGCAATTTTTACGTCAATTATTAGAAGTGTTTGTGCTAAATGTGCATTTTAACTAGTCATAGTCACGAGTAGTTTCGGCTTGATTAATTTTATCAACTAGTTCCTCAATTTTTACCTGTTTTTTTATAACTATGTTATTGGTTATTTTAGAATATTGAGACATCCATTCTTAGAAATGCTAATTATACTATGTTACTAACTAGTTATCCGTATCCTTAAGGTTCCTAATAGCTTGATCATAACGCAATGCATCGGTTTGATCTAAATTACCCGTTATACATACTTTTAACTATATTACCAAGTCCGTCTATTAATTCGCGTTTAGAACGGCTTACTTCAAAGCTCTGTAACTGCTCAAGCACACTATATAAGCTTTATTAGTTAAGAAATGAATATGAGGGGTTAATAATGAGTTAGTTATATTATTTAAAGCAAAGGTTCTATGGTATTTAATTAATTAACCACTGAATTTACTTTAGATTCTAGGTCTTGTAAGTTAATGGATTGGATGAATGATAGTGGGAGATAATTCTAGTAGGACCTAATCTGAAGGGCAAAATACCAGGGCCTTCGTCAATACTGTCAAGTTTTATCTCCTACATCCGTACTATTGCCGGCAGGAGGAGTATGATTATGAGAAGATTCCGGTAACAATTGACTACTTTTAGGTACTCGCTTAAGGCGGGATTTTGCAACTGGTCCACGTTTTTTCTTAGTATAGATGTGAATAGGCAAATTGGCAATGATCTCATCACGCATATAGCGTGGAGCCAACTTTTGTCTAGAGGCAAGAGGGTTTTTAATATATATCTGTTGCTCAGGGGGGTACTCTATTTCAGGACTACGGTTAGTATTAAGATGATTAGTTAATTCTGTGCGATGAGATGTACATGATTCGTGCAATAAACTATAAACTTTAGACATTCTATTTTTATGATCTACTATATACTGCTGTAAAAGATGGGATGAAAGGTCAACGTCAAATGGATCGCGCGGGTCAAAGTGACCAGTAATGATCTCTATCGGCTTGCATTTAGTGAAGCTGTGAATGGAATTGTTATATCCCAGAAGGGCATAAGGCATTAGATTGGTAGTAGTTTCACCCTTGTGTTGGAGCTTTAAAATACGCAAGTGTTCAAGTATTGTCGAATGAAATCGCTCCACGATACCGTTTTCGTTAGGGGTGTGCGGTGCGACCCTGTGGTGTTGAATCTTATGCAATTTTACAAATTCTGTTACAAGCTGATTGATGAATTCGGGACCATTGTCTGTTACTATGGTGAAAGGTATACCATGATGTGTGCAATATGTTAGAAAGGCCTGAACAACGCTGATAGCAGTTCCATCACGTAAATAATATGCCTGAGCATACTTTGAGAATGCGTCTACTATAGTCAAAAACTTTTCACCCTGTATAGTAAGTAAATCCATATGAACTAGCCCAAATGGTTTACTGGGTGGTGGTACGACTCGAAATTGTTGTTTGATTGGATTTCGATCGTATTTCGCCTGACCGCAGATGGTACAGTTATTGATAAATTTAGTAATATGCTCTCTCATTTTCGGCCAATAGTACCTACGTGATAAAGCAAGGAAGCACTCATTAATACCCCGATGGTTGGTTTTACCATCATGGTAGTGACTAATGATCTCTTGTTGTTTTAAATAGTCACGCACGTTTTCTAACTCATTCTTTACAAGAACCAAATTCATAGCTGAGCTTTTAAAGTATTTCTGGATAATCGGTATTACTCTACTCATAGCATCAGAAGGATTAATAAGTAACCCTGTCTTAATTTTAGGATGTACGTACTCTCGAATTGCATTTACAATGTCCTGCTCTAAACTAGATTCGGATAACTGAACTGACGTTTTGGTGTGTGTATCAAATGGCTTAGTGACTACAGACCTACCTTTGATGTCGCCTACGATGTTGAAAACGATCTGCTTCGTGTACCTATTTAGTGGCTCCTCTGATATCGGCACATCTAAGATGGGATTTTCTGCATCAGTGTGAACAGTAACGGTTCTAGAATCATCAGCACCTTCACTAGCTGTGAGGGTTCTAGAATCGTCTGAATTATCAGATCTTACGGAAGGGTTCACAATGATTGAACTAAGTTCTTCATTATTTAACTGAATGCGAGATAGGGCATCAGCGTTTGTATTATATTTACCCTGTTTATACAAAACTTCAAAATCGTATTCAGATAGTTTCAGACGCCATCTTGTCAGTCTCGAATTAGGTTCCTTTAAACTCATTACCCATTGTAAAGGCTTATGATCAGTTACAATTTTGAATTTACGGCCAAATAAATAAGGTCTAAAATATTTAGTAGCCCAAACGATAGCAAGAAGTTCCTTTTCTATCGTGCTATAGTTCAGTTCGCTAGAATTAAGAGTTCTCGAGGCATAACCGATGGGTTTATCAGAACCAATAGTACCCTGGGATAACACGGCTCCAATGGCTACATTGGATGCGTCGGTTGTTAAATTAAATTCCCTATCAAAATCCGGGTACTGAAGAATCGGGTCGTTGGTCAGAAGTGTTTTACAATGTTCAAAACACTTAACGTAAGTTGAATCTAACGTTATTTTAGAACCCTTTTTGAGACACTGTGTTAACGGTTTTGTTATACGAGCAAAGTCCGGGATGAATTTTCTATAATACCCTATTAATCCTAGAAATTGTTTAATTTGTGTAGGGGTTTTTGGAATAGGGTATTCCTTAACAGCCTTGATTTTATTTGGATTTGGCTTAACCCCGTCCTTACTAATGACATGCCCTAAGAAATCGGTCTCTAATTTTAAAAATTCGGACTTGTCCATTTGAATTTTGAAGTTTGACTCACGTAGTCTATTAAAGACTTTCTCTAGATTAGCCATCATTTCTTGTAAAGATGTTCCAAAAACGATTATATCATCTACATAAACTAGGCAAATTTTATTAATTAGATCTCTTAGCACATTTTCCATGACTCGTTGGAAGGTCGATGGTGAGTTCTTTAGACCCATGGGCATTCTGAGAAACTCATAATGTCCATTTTCCACATTAAATGCGGTTTTCGGAATGTCTGAAGGATCCATTTCAACTTGATAGAATCCGCTTGCCAAATCTAATGTGGTAAAATATAGACATTTACCCAGTTTATCTAAAATATCCGTGATATTTGGAATAGGATACTTATCATTAATGGTTTTCTCATTAACCTTACGGAAATCTACTACTATTCGCCATTTAGTTTTACCGGATGCATCAGCCTTTTTAGGGACTACCCAAATTGGCGAGCTCCATGCTGAATCAGATGGTTGAATGATGTTCTGTTCGAGCATTTTGGCTATTTGATCTTTAACTTCCTGTCGATGAACATAAGGGTAACGGTAACTTTTAGTGTATACAGGAACTTCATCTGTGGTCTTGATACGGTGTTTGATCTTATTAGTGAATGATAATGGTTCACCGTCTAGATGGAAAACGTCCGCGTAACGTGAACACAATGCTCGAAGGTTAGCAATCTCTTCGGGATTTAGATGATCTGTCCTAAGTCGAGATAAAACTTCAGAAACGCGATCTGGAGAGTGACATAAGTTATTACTCTCGATGTTAAAAAGTTCACCTTCGACTGGCCTATCCATAGAAAAGATAACGTCATTATCCGAGTTATTATGTACTTCGACCCAACCACGATTATTCTTTACCGTAGTTACACAATCAGTAATAGTACAGTTACAAATTATTTCATCTTGAACAAAGACATCTCCATCTTTTGTATTAATGGGCAATTGAACCAGCTTAGATGAATGAGCGGGAATGATGTCTTCGTACAGGTTGACATTACGAGAATCGTAAATTGCCAACGGGATCTTTGCGTTTCTCGTTGTTAATACTTTGTTCTTAAGATCTATGTTAGAACCCCAAGCGGTTAGTAAATCTAAGCCTAGTAACCCATCGAAGTACTTGTGAAAGTCATACACGAACAAAGTCATGTCACCTTCTTCTTTGTACTCCTTAAAACAAGGTAAGGTGATGGAATATTTATGTGAACTCGTGATGTTAGAGTTCGTAACTTCGAAAGGCTCATAGTTTAGTGGCACATTATAGAAATAATTTTGCACAGCATGCGGGCTTATAAAGGATTGATTTGCACCAGTATCCACTAAAAACTTAAGAGGTGGATCATTTATTTGTACGTACATAAGCTGACGCTGCGTTTGCAAATTTACCTCTATTTTAGCTTGTCTGAACTGTGGGCTATCTGAAAATCCTCCTTTTCAGTTTCAGGACTTCCCATTTCCTCAACTGTCGCGCTTTCCTGACACTCATACGTCGGATCGTAAACGTATTCCGAGTTATTTGGATTCGGATCATACGAATAATACGGTTCGTAGTCCGGATAGATGTCACAATATTCGTATTCACCAAACTCGTTAAAGTTAACTTCGCGCGATTTGAAATAGTTGGATGGCGGCGGGTTGCCATGCTTTCTCCAATCGTGTCCCGTCATTGGCAATTGTCGCGGGACAAAGGGCGTAACACCGCTCATAGGGCGCGGAGTGTTAAAACTCTGAGGTCGAGGGGGCATTCTGAACACCTGACTTTGGGGGTTGTAATTAGGCGGCGGCGCGCGGAACATTTGTTGCGTGCGCGATATACCCCTTGATGGTTGTACTGGACTCGGACTAACCCTAAACCCTGGCGCACCATGGTTAGTGAAACCCTGTGGACGTGGTGGTCCAAAGGCGTTATACATCGGCATTGACCTTACAGGTGGCACATAATTAAAATGGTTAAGTGGAATCTTATAATTAACAATAGGGGGTTGTAATTGTCTGTCTGTCCCGTCCTTTCTATTTGAACCGCCTTCGTTGCGCTGTTGAATGTACAGGGTGTTCATTTCCTCTTGTACATACTGGAGAGCTTTCTCTATCGATTCGGGACGCATACAACGGATCCTTGAACCCAGAGGGTCTTTAAGGCCTCGTAAGTACGCTTGCAAAGTTAACTTAGAATAAAGCACGCGTTTTGCCTCAATAGTTGTATGTAATGAATCGTGTAGACTTATGTAAGTCATGATCGTGCTGAACAGGTTCTGACACCGTTCATAGAACTCCTGGGGAGTACTATTCCCTTGACTCTGTAGCGACAGGTCATTATAGAGCGCGGTCTCATCGCGGTGGTCTGCGAAGTTATTAATAAGCGCGCTACGGATCCCTTGCCAGTTGTCCGGGACACCGTTGGAGTTTATGAGCCTAGCAGCCGGCCCCGTAACCTTGTTAAGGATGCCGTTGAATAATGCCAAGTTAGCTAACTCGTGCCCAGGCTCTGACCTAAAATGCGTTATTACCAATTGATCGCACAAATTGATGAATCGCGTCAATACGTGTTGGTTGCCGTCAAATTCGGGCAGTAGTCTAAGTGACTTGAAAATAATGTCAACTTGGTCTGACATGGTATTCGAGTCTAATTCTCTACACTCGTCTATTGTATTAAACCTACGATTATTTCTATCACTAACCCTAGAACGAGATTCTCGCGGATGGAAAATCTTGTACACTAATTAACTATTCACTAAAATAAACTACTTTACTTATCGCCTCAACTATCTCACTATCTACTAGTACACTATCTACTATCTCACTATCTCACTACCTACTATATCACTATCTAATTATTTAACTATCTAATTAGGTATCTAGTTATAAAAGTTAAAAGGACACAAAGGATTAAAAATTAGGATGGCAAATACTTTAAAGAGATTCAAAGCACTTACATAATTTGATTTCCTTGATGATGAATCGAGGTCTGGATTCTCCTCAGGCGCCACCACAAGTAGATTCGTGATCGCTGGATAATTAGCACTCCTAATTCCCTAAGCGATCCTACCGACTGCGCCAAAAATATATGGTCGCGCCGAGGATCTCAAAGAAAACCAAATTTACTTAAGAAATTATTTAATTAATAATTAAAATGGTTTTACAATCTAGTCTAATCTAATGGTGTACTCGTTCCGAAGTTAGGAATACAAGTGTCCCTGCTGAATATTCTGAGTATGTATTTATATTGAACAACTTAACCTAGTCAGCATTAGTTAAATTAATATTTACATAATTTATATAATTTATAGTTCCCGTAACTTAAGCTAGTCGGCGTTAGTTGAATTAATATTTGTTTAGTTTATATACTGCTGAATAAGACGTTTAAGTAAAGTTCAAGTGTGGGAACAAGGGGCACACATAGTGGGAACAAAGGGGCACACATAACAACCGTTCAAAACATTGAACCAAAGTATACAATCGTATTTATCCTTGACACACGACACAATGTTTAAGCTAAAATCAATAATTATGTAATAAGGTACTGAAAGAAATATGTACAGTAACAGTATTGTCAAATTCAGTTCAAACAAATATTATTAGAATATAAATGTTAACTAATGAATCCGAAATCAACATATTTGTTTCTGGTATGATTAGTTTACTTCACGCATCGCGTATTCGCAGAATTTTATGGGCCATTGTTGAATTTAGTATTTCTGGAACTAGATTTTCTATAGGATTTGTTTGGACTAGTAACAAGACTGGCAGTTGTACTTATAAAATAATTTTATTACCATTATGCCTTGTTATTGTTCATTTAGTTAGACATTCAACATTTCAAAATGACATGTATTTGCATTGAGTTATAATGTACTAACAGACGCACATTAGTCGTCTATAAGCCTCATAAGTTAGCCTATAAATAGCCATATTTTTATAAATCCTGTTAGCTAAGTCACAACACGACAATGTTTAGCAATCACACCTTATTGTCAAAGACATTAGTGGCATTAGTGGTATGGCCGAGGAAATGGGATTATTTTTGGGCGGATATTAAATTATGACCGGTAAGAGCCGGATTACGAGGTGCGGGTCCCATTGTGAATGGAATTTACGATCTATTTATCAAGCGCCGAACATGATTCAAACCAATAAATGAACCGTATTTTATTACAGCCTTTAAACTCGCGTTGAGTTCTGGCACCAAATACTGTAGTAATGGAGTTTCCATTAAAAATATTACCCTGTAAATAAAAAATGGAAACCCAAATGTGATAAAACTTTCTTTCGCGCCATAACAAGTTTAGATTATGCTATAACAACTCTTGTTTACATTTCCTTTCAATGTAATGATGTACTAAATGATCCATACAACCATATGTTTATGGAGGCGGGATCGATGGTTGCGCACGCGCCGGAAACTTGTGGTGTGTGACATTGTTCTAGTGGACGCACTCGCACCGCACCTGCCAGGCTACCTTCGATCATGCGAGGAATTCATATTGGTTACTTCCGTATCACGTAGTGGGACGAAGAAAAATGTCGTGCTAATTACCCAATTACACCGTTATAAAAGTAATTGAAAGGGCTTGCCGCTTCACCCTAGCATTTGAATAGTTTCCCATTACCTGCCTATTATGGATAACTAAATGAAGTAATAACTATTAAGTACTTCGTAATTAGTACTAATTACTCTGTGTTATTTTAAGAAAGCTCGGGACGCCATCCGCGTTTGTTCATTTAATTTCCTCAACAGCAGTGACCGCGTAGCTTGTTGGTTCAATGTAAGTAATTAATTTCACCGACCGGGATCTTAGTTACAACACCCGCGACAGCTTAATAACACAGATACCCATGTCAAGTCCTGGCCGTTAAATGCATATTTAAATGTCCTGCTCTGCACCCTAACTTATTCATCCAAATTGAGCCATCTCGTTGTCTACCAAAACGATTATACTTATTATATTTTAAAATGTGAAATCATTCATATAAAGTACAGGTATTTTGTATATTCTGAATTGATTTGGCGCCAAAGCTATTTATAATTTACTGAGAATTAATCTGCCGAAATTATTTAAATGTGTCCATCGCACGGTCAAGGTTACTAGACTAGCTCAGTCGTATTGTAGCTAACTATACATGTATTATCTCTGCCTGGGAATTCTCTGAAAATGCTAGAAAAACTATAATATTAAAACGACTCTCACGCCATACTTAGTGTTGAGAAGTAGTGATTCGCAGAAACTGTCGAAGCGACTACTCGCGTTTCCAGAGCAAAAACAATATTTACCTTTCTATTCCTTCACGATTTCTTCGGTATGAGCCAGTTGGCGCTAATCTCCGAGTTAATACCGTGTTGTGGTGGCATGTTGTCAAACTTGATGTGTAGGTATCTAATATGTAAGCCTCTTGCATTTTACAACATAGAAATTGACCAATGTCGCCATCGTCTGGCGCCCCCAAGAAAATGTTAGACAAATTGCTTTTCTAGTTGCATCATACCAGCGCCTAATCACCATTTAACTACTTTTCTTTCGTCAACAACGTTGTTTCTCGGCTATTTTAATTTAACCAATCGTTAATGATCTAGTTAAAGTAGATAGGTTTTGCAAACTAGTGACTCCATTCAAAAAGGAATTTGGTTTGAAAGGAAAAGAGCAGCTGCATTTCGCTCCCCTTACCGTAATCATTGTTCGGTCAAAGGGTCCTCCGAAATGGGGAGCAATGGCCGGGATACGTATAAAAAACAAGCAATAGAAAAGAACGTTTTTCAGGTACAAACATGCCGAATTTAATTCTCCTATTATGTTTGATGGATCGTTGTTATTTAAGAAAACTGTGTCCTAAGAAACTTTTAAATTAACTGAGTTTCTCTGATGTTGTCATACTATTATGATGGACATTTTAATGCTCATGCATGTTCAAGGTTCATATTATGCAGTGATGTCACTAACAATCATGGACCCTGCATGTGGCTAACCTAAAGTAATTTGCAGATACACTCATGTAGAGTTTGCAAGTTGACAATATGAATAATCACAATCATTTTTCATTGTATATCAAACCATAAACATTATGGTAGAAGATCTTCGTTAATGGCTGAGCAATTTAGATTTATACATTATTTTGTTTCTTTTTACACTCTTTCGCCGATGTTATTTATTCCCCCTACATTATCGACACTGTATTACAATATCTTCATTCAAATCTAATGCATTTGTTATAAGACGCATATTAAAACTTTCTCCGCCTTCACGTATGGTGATGATGCGATACTCACATGCAGTGCCTCATTGAGTTGCAAGGCAGTGTTTACATATTCAAGAAATTAACACACAAAAAAGGCCGATTATTACAATGTAATTGTGTTCCTCTGACGTGGAATAATAATGACTCAATTATGATAATTATCAAACGAGTCCAAATCGAGACTGGGATCAACGCGAAGAATCAATTGCTCTTAGACACAATTCATAAATAGATCACAATAGAAATTCATTTTCTTTATCCGTTTGTACTTTTTGGTAGTTATTTACATATTCAAATTAACTCTATATAATCTAACATCTACGATAACCTACCAGCATATATTTTTCTATTTAAAGACCGGTAAGGTTGAGTAAAATAATACTTTTCTGAAAGAAATCCCCTCAGTCTCCCCTTGATGGCCGCCAGACAAGCATTGAAAGTGCATTTGCTATTAGTAAACAGTTAGTTCAGTCCAAATTGAAGAGGGAGCAAGTGAGGGTCTTGCTTTACGTTTACCTACACAAGTTCATTAAACAGACTAGGAATACGTCTCAATATATATGGAAGTCCGCACGTGCTTAAATTAATAACTCATAACATTGTAGCTTTACATGTACTCGTACCCACTTCCACGTTAATAAACTCCCACAGTCCTAATAATATAAGTAGTTAATCATAATAATCCCAGAGTTGTTTCACTATAAATGGCGATGATAAATTATAGGCCCTAGCGCGCAAGGTTAAGGATTCATTATAGAAGCTCTGGCAAGTCGGTAGATAAAGTAAGTAGCGTTGTATTTACATAATGGTTGATGATATAATTTGATAAAGAGTATTATTATTAAGACGAGTAGTTAGTAGTTGGATGGTCCGGTCACCGAAGGTCACGGCAGGCTTTGCTCCAAGATCAGGGCCACGCGGTCACCGGCCGACAGCGAGAGCCCCGAGCGCGTCGGATCGCTTCCACTGACTCCACGACTCTTTTTTTCTCTCTGGGACGTTGCCGTCGATGATGTCATCGTCTTATCTTAGACCAGCTTGAGTCGCGATATGTACAGTTTTAGTTTAACTTGCGAAAATGTTGTTTTTAACGCTCAATTTATTTCTAAATTAGACACTTTGAATGTCAAGTTTTATTGCTATTCGATATTAATAGTAGTTACTAAACATGCAAAAATATATCTTTTAATTTTCAATGCTGCCGATGAAACGATTTACCAAATTAATAACGATCTTTGTTTGAAATGTTGTTTCCGAACACGTAGGCGGCACTGATCTTGAATATAAATGATTATTTATTAATAAGATTCAAAGGAAAGCTCAGAACGGTTCACATGAAGTCAGCAGGTAAGTGTATTTGTTGTGTCAGACTTGTTCGAAGCACTTGTAGTTGCTTGCGAGGGAGGGAGGCGTCGCGCGGGCGCGTATCGATCGCGGCGTCGCACCGCGCGGCCTGCATACGAATACGAGAATCGCCCTCTGTTCAGCCCCTTATCACACCACTTCCACCAGGCTAGACCCTAAGCCCTCCGCTACTGTCGTGACCTCGCTGATTATTGTGTCAACTGCCCATTACAAATTATAAAGATAAATATCATTGACTACCTCTTATATGTATAGTGTCAGGGATCAAAACAACTCAATGGCTGTTTTTTTCTGTTCATGTCTGTTCTTTGTCTTGGTAATGTTTATGTATTAGCTCGGAACAATCATAGCTCTCGCCGCAAATTATGCAACAATACACATACCGGGCGAAATTACAAAAAGCTTTCCCTATTCACCCTCTGCCGAGGAACGTGACCTCGTTTCGTCGAGATTGGAAGAACAAAGTTTACCTAGACCTAACAATGAGATCACAATGACATTCATGTGCCATTAGAGCCGGGCAAAAAGAGCAGATAAGTTTGCACATCGAAAATCTTCTAATGTAAACTAACCTTCTCAGTGTAAGTCGATTTTGACTTTTTCTTACGTTAAACGATCCCATTTCCGTTTTCCTTATTGCCTTTGTCTTATTTCAAAGCCACCACACTCCTGATCTGTTTGAATAATTCCGTAGTTTAGTCAGGATGTAACAAATTGAAGGGAGCTTTTTGGTTCATATAGGCCCGTAAACTATTTTGTAGTTAAATAAAAATAATACGTAGGTAGCTAAACAATTTTGTTTTAAACAAAATGCATTCTGACTAAAAGCTTTTAAAATTCCGGAAAGTCGTTGAGCATGTTTCGCGAGTTTGTAAAGTTTTCCTTGTCTTGGCTATTTAGCTGATTATGTTTCTTGCTTCCACCCCAAAAATTGACGCAATTTTCCAGCCGACATCACGCCTACTTATTGTGCCGGGAAATGTCTCCGCTTCCCCTGCACCCATTTAAGTAGGCCAGCCGAACTCCGGGGTTCGCGGATTTATAGGTCTACGTTTAAATTTCATAACGGGGGGAACCTTGACGAAATTAAACTGAAATTAATACCACCTCGCTTGCTAATAAATTCCATGTGAACAACCGCCTCATTAATCTCATAATTAGAGATGAACAAATAATTTTGAATCTAATTGTAACAACTTGTTCGTTAACCAGCTATTCATAAAAGGGAAGCAAGAACCTGCAGCAAGTAATTGTCGGCTGGATACAGAGATGATTTGAATTCACATTTCGATTATCTAACGGAATTGTATCTCGGTTATGTAATGACAAATTGAACTCTAACATCATATGCATGGATGCAAATTAGAACTAACTGCTTTGAATTATGGGATGCATGCATATCTAACAAGGCAGGACACAGCCTGGCGGAAATGACCATCTCGACTAGCGGAGACGGGCGCACGAGAATAGGGACAATTTAGTCTTCCTCAGTCCTTCTGGCCAATCTTCTAGTTCGTTTAATATTCGCCCTTCTTGATTGTGTGGGTGTTCGTATACTTAATGTATTAGAAAATGGATACACATCTATTTAACGAAGAATACGTATGACATTGACCTTTTCAAGCCATTTTATTATTTTTAAACTGGGCTTTATTTGACGTGTGCTAATTGTTGTGTGTGAAATTGACTATCGAATCGATATCCCGACGCCAATTAGTCGGTGTCGCGACGGCTGGCCCTCAAGTTCAGCAATCGAAATAATCGACGCTGTTGCCATGTCTGCAGACTGGAATCAATTTTATGGAGCAGAAATGGTTATCACGGTGTTCACCAGTCGCTTGAATTACTTTTGTAAGTATGTTTAACATTTATTATTCTTCCTTCTAAGAAAGAATTTAGAAAAAATAAACAAAGTCTTATTATTGACTGGATTTTTTATTCGAATATAATCGAAATCGTAACACTCGGGCCCGTAAAATGCGATCTCCAAAATGCTTTTAGCGTGTGCAAATGGCGTAGCTGTTTCCACGTATCCCTTGTTTGCCTTTGAATTTGGACACAATACGATACCAGTGTTGTGCAATGCATCCACTGATGGTATCTGCATTGTCCACGCAAGCCTTGCAGCTGCGGTATTTGTGGTAAATCATATTTTTCCAAGTAAATACGCATTTATTTACCATTCATACCTTATTATGAATAAGAATGTAGATAACAATAAAGTAATTATAGTTGTTGTGTTTATACAAACGTTTGCACGTACACTTGTACTTGAAGTGATTCTATCTCAATGCATTAGTTTTTGTTATGTAAGCGTGTAGCTAGTTGGTAGAATTTAATTATGTATAGTATTCTTAAATGTAGTCTTTAGACAAGAATTACCCAGCTAATAAATCATAGTAATTTATTACAGTTTACTCAATAGCAAACATATAAATTAATTATCTACCTAAAGCAATAAATTTAATTATTATCCGTGGTTGCAGCATACTTATAGCCTTTAATTACTAAACGAATAAGTTTTGCAATGACAAATATTTTATTATTTGCCGGCGCAAATACTCAATAGCATAGCAATAGAGGTATTTTAAGTATACAAGTAAAAAAGTCATAGTAACTGTACGTTTGATCTTTCGATCGCTTTAAACGAGTGATTAGCGTCATGTTTTTTTGCTGTGATTAGAGAAATCTATTTTTCATTAGGTGGTACAGGTACGAGGCTAGTACCTATGTATGTGGTTCTGATTTGATCCGTTCGATGAGTGAGCCGATTGCATAAGACCCGGCATGTTCTGTGAACCGGTTTATAAGAAACGTGTTAGGAGGTCCTCTTCCAAACGCGTGTTGAAGTATTCGGACGCGGGCTTCCTATGACTAGCCGTTCATTGATCGAGTCCATCTGTGTCATGGATATAACACTCCTACGTTATTCAGATTCCACTATTCCCTACTTAAATGAAATTAAGTATGTATTGCGACCAAGAAAATGGCTGTAAGAACTGCGAAAAAAATAAAAATATGTGTCTTCCATATCTACGCATTAAACTTGTAAAATACCGTAGGAACGTTAAGTCTAACTACATTTTTATATTAAACCTGAAACCTCAGCGATTAACGGAACAAAGAATAATAACTTATAATTCCCACGAAGCACATAAATATAATAATAAACATGCTTTATTTTCACAAATCTTTAAAAACTTACCTTCTCTGAGTCGGACTGGAGAATAAGACGTATTCAAATTAATTCACAAACACTAGAATATGATGTTAAATGTTCACTGTTCGTTATTATTGGGCGCGGGTAGCGGTGTGACAGGCTAGGTGACCGCGTCGGTGCGAAGTCGCCGGTAAACTGCCGCGGGAGGAGCCACGCGCCGCTCGCGCGCCCCTGCACCAGACGACCAACCCTCCTGGGACAACCCTAGCGCTAGCTTAAAGTTCCGTGTTTACATTTCTACATTACCTTAAGCTAGAGCTTGTATGGGTAGATATACTCTACCAACATTATGTAGATATAGGTAAATATATTATTAAGTATTTGTGTATGTATATGTACCTAGTAGTATCAGTTAGATTCCATAAAACAAGCTTAGAGCTTAGTTTGGGTTTGACTAACTGTGTGCGAATTTGTATTATTTATTTATTTTAAATACTGTCGGGATATTTAAGAATCAACACGATTAGAAATTATCTTAATAAGATTAGTTTAATAAACGAACTCTAACAAAACTACGTGTATTTAATAAACTTTATATCGGTAATTGTTAAAGAACGTGATAACCTTTTTTATTCTATTCTGAATGTCACGGATGACCTAATTCCTGTGTAACGCGTTTTCGTAGAATTAATGAATAAAATTCCGGGTAAATTAATTTATTGTGTCGCGGCTTAAACTCCGTAAGCTGACACTTGACTGCCTGACCGCTGACCACCCTCGTTTAATTTATGAACACCCTTTATAAACCTCCTAACGCCATATGATCGATTGTAAAAATTAGAGGTTCCTATTTCTTGACGCTAAGTGATACACGTTACTTTTCACTTACGAATGTGATATTTTTATATTATTGTTATTGCAATGATTTTACTTTCAAATGTTCCTCGCAAAACTCATCGAATAGTTTTTAAATGGATAAGATAAGGTTTAAACTAATAATAGTTCAACATGGTTCATGTTTCAACCAACAATGCTAATTACTATTGCTACTCACCGCTAGATGTCACTTTGTCAATTTATAGGCCACTGACTAACTTAGTCGAACTTACTTTCAGTTTTATTTAACCAAATTAGTGACTATTTTTATTAATGAATCTCCTATTATAAAAATAATTATTGACATGTTATTAAATTAATTAACGAAAATTATTGCATAAAAGTCTTAGAGATTATTCGGGTTTGAACCCTGAACCCTGAATATGAAAGGAAGGTTTTATGACCTTAAACCACAGAATAAAACATATTTGTTCAATGATTGATTTGTTAAAATAAAACCTTGGAATAAATTTGATGCAGAGTGTGATGCAGTCATCAAATTTATTCCAAGGTTTTATTCCGAGTCCAACCTTCAGTGGAGTGCTTCAAAACCAGTTTCAAAACTGTTCATGCAATTTTCATAGAATGCTTCTCATTTTAATATGTTTAAATATTATTATTTCCGTAGTCCCGTTTGCTAAACTTGCCCCTTGTGAACTTGCCAGAAATCGTTTGATTGGTAGAAATAAAGGTCACTCACTAGTTCTAGTTCATTCATTCATTTATTCAATCAATCAATTCGATAGCAAGCAAGCTTAATAATCTTTGATCTTTGCAAAATGCAATTTTTGCAAACAAGCAATCTGTGCAAGCAATCAAACTACATACCACGAAACTATCTTTCTTTTCTAGTCTTCGATCAACAATAGACAACTAGATGTCGGGTCGGCGCAAATCATACGGCCAGGTGCTTATCGGCTCATTTAAAAAGTGAGCCGATCTTATATTTAGTGCCCTCGAACCACAGCCAATGTAAACACGTGTCACAACACAACACAATGCCGCAATGTTTATATAAAAGTTGCAAAAATAATGGCCGGAAAAACAATTCAACGGCCGGAGTGTCTTACTTTCGATAAGTACATGTAGAATAAGTTATATTTTAAGCTAACTAATAAATAATATCAAATTTTGAAAAAAAATACTGTTTTGAAGTCACCGATACAAATGTTTGGCCAACGTTGGCGCAAAATTTTGTGAAACAGAACAGCAAATCCATGGAGTAGATTTGTAGTAATAATTTATTATATATAATTAATTTATTATAGAATTATATATATTGTAGTAATAATTTATTTGTTATAAAGATATAAAGTTTAATATAAAGATGTGGAATTTAAGTATATTTTTATTTTTGACATCCAGCGATAGACACCTTGGCCAAAACATACACAAACACAACAGAACACTAGCAAAAAAACAAGTATGTATAATATCAAACATAGATAGCCCAAAACATAAATAATTTTAAGTAAACTTTTACGTGCATATTACAAATTATTTAAGTGTTCAACACGACTCCATTCCATCTGTAGTTCTTCAAAAAGAACGAACTGTTTTAAAACTTTTTTGTCAGGTTGGTAGTAAACAAAATAAGCTGTCAAACCGGACAGTTTTTAGCTTTGATTTTGTACGTGACCCGACATCTAGTTGTGTATTGTTGATCGAAGTTTCTAGTACATACAATTTAAATCTATTTTGTAATGAGTTACAGTTAAATTTATTAAAAAATAAAAATATACTTGTAATAATTCTATAAGCAAATAACCTAAAGGTATGTTGGAAAAACTATAACAAAACACCGTAAGTACTGTTCTTATTCCTATAACACATCTTAATTCTATTTCATACAGATGGCTCCCCCACGGCGCATTCTTAGACAGCAATTAGAAATCCTGATGGATTTTCTGGAAGACAATAAGGACATGTCTAAAGGACTGCCTCCAGGGAAACCAGTGTCTCATCACCTTACAAAGCAAAAATGGTCGGCTTTAGCTAAGAAATTGAATGCAGTTGAGTCGGGTGCTCACAAGACTCCTGAAGGATGGAAAAAGGTTTGTTTGGTGTTTGGCATTTATAACTCCTAAGTAGCCATTAACCGTCTTTTAATCTGTAGTAAAACATTCATCAATTCCAGTACTGGTTTGAATGGAGGCACAAGTGTAGGAGAAAAGCGGCTGATGCAAGAAGATTCCAGTCTGCTCCCGATGGTGGAATAAACAGATTTGTGCCCCTCAGTGATTTGGAAGTGAGAGTGCTTGAACTTAGCGGGAAAGGGTCTGTTTCGGTGTCTGAATCATCATCCAAACAAATAGACAGCTTTATGGGTGAAGACTCCGATTCGGAACCTCTAGAGAATATCAAAACAAGAGCTACTCCGGTTAGGAAAACTAGTCAGTCTGTATTTACAAAACATGAAACTGGTAAGTTCATTGCTGAGCTACAATGGTACCTATTTATAATTTATAAACTTTTTAACCAGCTACAGTCTTAGTTATCCAAAAAGTATAAGTTTTGTAAATACTTAAATTTTCAATTCCAGAAACTGAGCGTCATTCAGTGAGTCCCCCACCTAAATGGGCCCTTGACTTCGAAGAACGGCGTGTTGCCGCCGAAGAGCGAATGGCGCAAGCTTTAGAATCCATTGCAGTTATTATGAAGTCCCAAGAGGAACGCCGGGCGGCTCTTGACAACCGGATCGCCGATGCCGTCGCTGCAATGGCTGGCACAGTCCAAGACCTCAACAGTGGCATCCAGGAAGCTTTGCAACACCTGCAGAAGCTTCAGACCCCCCAAACTAATGGCCCAGACATAAAAGAACATGTTTTCTTTTAGGCTTATGTAAGATTGTAGAGCAAACCTAGTTTATAAGAGACCCCAATATTTTTATATGATACAATTTATCTAGTCATTAGTAAGTAAGCTAGTTTTAAGTCTAAGTCAGTGGTATTCAATCATATTTAGGTAAAAAAATTAGGGCTAGTGTTTATTTTTGCCAATGTTAGAATAAGTTGTATGTATTATTTGTATAGGAATGGAAGCTCTGGAAACAAGTATTAACTACTGGGAGGATGCGTTGGCGGCATTCTCTCTAGGCGCGCGGGGGGGAGTGTCAGGCACCCTCGCGCTCACTTCACCGGAAGAGGCGGAGTTCTGCAGAGAAATACAAGACCTATTGCAGAATGCGTATCTTTTGCAGGTGTAGTATTGTTTATAATTAATATGAAGCAAGTAAGTGGCACTGAATAACAAACAGAAAAGGCAATCTCTATAATCGGGTCCTGATTCTTAGCAGATTCCTTTCACCTTTCCTTTCCGTTCACCATCATGGACTCCTTATTTACCTTCAAGATCACTTAGGTATATTACTTAGCTCAATTACTAATTATTATAATTCATATAGTACTGCTGTTGCAAAGGATGTCTTAGATTTGTTAAATATTACAAATTAAACAATTCCAGGAACGATGTGAACTGCTATTCCTAGATCAAAGATCAGTTCTGTTCCGGTCTGAAAGCGGCGGCGGTGGTGCCGCCGGGCCGCCGGGTTCAGTAGGCTCCGGCGGCAGGCGTTCTCGGCTGCTATCCACGCACACAGTGTCCTCACACACGAGGAGAGAACACCACTCCAGTGCAGAGTCCTTCGCATCTGCTGAAGATCAGGTCAGGAATTTTGATTGAACAACAATTTTTTCTTGTTCCACTTTAAATATCGATTATAGTAAAGCGTATGAACTCGACGGCAATGGCGCAATAAACCTGATTCCTTACGAGAGGGCTGGTCCTGTTTAGCACTTAATTGAGAAGTGTGGAAATAGAGCAGTGGGCACTGTCTCTTACAGCAATAGCTGTCAAGTTGAGCCTTTACGTAAAATGCCTTATATTTTTCTTTAGTGTTCTATGTAATTTCTGCATTTTGGCTCCCTATATTGTTATTATTCTTTCGCCAGCAATGGGGCATACCAGGTTAAATATAATTATGTACCTTGGTAAACTTTCAGGTAGCAGATCTAAGAGATTTCGATGAACTAATAGAAACACTGCCAGAATTAGAAAACTTGGAATTATATCAAGCTGCAGTAAAGAAATTGGAATCTGGTATTCCATATAGGTATGATTTGTTGTAACAAGGTAGAAAAATATATACTGCAAAAGGTAATAATGATAATAATTTGCTTGGTTTTTCAGAACACTGAGAACGGAAATAGTGCAATGCGGTTCAGATTCGGAGTTCCTGTGCAAGCTGTATTGTCTTCGGCTTGCATTCCAGCATATGTTCAAAGACGCGGCCGTGTGGGCGTGGTTCGTAGACGCGGGCAGACAAGTGCTCACTGATCTACTATTGTATGCAGACAAGGTACATTATTATACTATCTTATTCTGTTTCTATTCTAGTTATGTTTCCCAAAAGCATGACCTTCGAATTAAATTGACTATGATTATGCTTAACCCTATTTTATAGAAGAAAATGTAACCTAGCATTGAAATTATGGTCTGTAAATTTTCAGGAACCCAAGGAATTCCTTGTTGCATACGAAGAAATGGTATCATGGTCAACTGATGGCAATAATTGGCAAATTATTGAAAGTGAATTGACAACAAAAGGAGTCAAGGTGAATAATTTGTTTTGATGAATCAATTTCGAGTCTTAAAAGTCCACAGATCTGTTAGTAAATAATAGTGACTAAATCTCCTTTTCCAAAAATTGCAGGCCCTGACTTTCTACGACGTAGTTTTGGATTACATATTGCTAGATGCCTTCGAAGACTTGGCGGCGCCTCCGTCATCTGTACTGGCTG
This sequence comes from Cyclophora punctaria, assembly GCA_951394245.1. Classification (NCBI taxonomy): domain Eukaryota; kingdom Metazoa; phylum Arthropoda; class Insecta; order Lepidoptera; family Geometridae; genus Cyclophora; species Cyclophora punctaria. The sequence continues at coordinate 8,699,883 of OX596170.1, read as the reverse complement.
TAGTACGGAACAGATGGCTTTCCGATGGGTTCAAGGAGAGCGTGAGTAGTTATTCCATTACATAAGATTTTTTTTGTATATAAAGAAACAAGCAGCGCCCGCAGTTATACTCGCATTATGCTGGTTCCCGTGGCAGGATAAAAAATACTCTATGTTTCTCTTCAGCTTATTTATATTAGCATAGCTGTAAAAAATACCAACCTGCCTACCTTACATCCAATTGTCCAAAGAACGCGCGCACCCAATGTGGGGTAGACTTTAGTACATTATGAGATCGGTTTTGCAGTTTTATTTTTATACTGATAGATAGATTTTGCTTGCAGTTAAGGTATTTTAATTAGAAACTATTTTGTTTTAGGCCTTAACAACCGCTGTGTGGTCGGTGATTAAAGCCAAGCGGCGTTACTTGCAGTACCCTGAAGGTTTTATGGCACACTTTTACTCAATATCAGAGCATTTATTACCAGTACTTGTATGGGGCTTCCTCGGCCCCAGAGAAAGACTACGCGATGTCTGCGAGACTTTCCAATCTGAAATAGTCGGGTTTATCACGGACTTGTTTAGTTTTCAGAAATGTAGGTATACCACGATAGAGGACCTTTCTGTGGACATTCTGCAGCATGCCAGGGTTAGATCTGTCAATATAACTGATAAATTGTCAGACAGAATCTAAGCAATTATAGTAGAAAATAATGTCGATAATCTGTTGTAAAGGCTATAACATAAATGAATTGAGAATGCAATATTAATTGAAATGTTTTCCGCCGAATATTGCTTGACATCGTTGCTTACATTCCTTCGATTACAGTAAAAGGTTATTATTAATATAATATTCAAATAAATCAAACTTTGCTCCAAGTAGATGTAAGTTGTAAGTGGTCTCTGCGTTGATCGCGTGTTTTGTCGTTTTTATTAATTTATTTCGAACTCTATTTTTCAATGGGTGCTACTTTTTGTTTTATTATTATAAATGCATTCCATTTATGTCACACACTTACAGTATAAGACATTTATTATAATAATGGCCGTAATAATTAAATAAAACCTGCGAATATTTATTATATTATAGTAGAGGTGTAACATTTTTATTTAGATAAATTAAAATTATGTGTAGATATTGTTTTGACTTATAGTTGTAAATACTTACCACAAAATATATAATATTATGCATTTACCTTTTAGTAGTTTGTTTTTATGAGGATTTTAATAAAGGATTAATAAATAAAACTAATTCGTATTAGAAAATTTAGTATATCAGCTTTACAATATAGCCTGTCTTAGAGATAAAAACAAATGAGTGAACATAAATATTTATTACAAATCAACGATAATACTTTCCCATGGACGAAGCACCAATTTAGTTACTGGTTAATTATATTTTGGTTACAAGTTATCACTTTGTGTAATTTAAATATTAATTTATATTCTTAACATCATTATGATCCCTACAAACGTTATAGAAAATGTATACCGAAGTGGGAACCTAACAAAACTATATATGTTTTTAACTTGATAATTATTTAGTGGCTACCTCTTAAATATAATCTAAATACACACAAGAAAGCCTGACAACCTTAATAAGAAATTTAACGATTATTTGGTTTAGTGCACAGCAAGTGTAAAAATAATAAGCTCAGATAAATTGACAGAACTATATTAAACATTCTCCAATTTACAACAATAATAAATAATGTAAATTAAATGTTATAATAATAATACTCTGTCAGGATTGGCAGGCTTTCCCTGATTTTAAAAGCTTACGATATAGTGAGAATCGACATAGCTACTCGTCAAGACTAGACTTTGGTAAAGTCTGAAAATGAGTACAAACACACAAAAGAAATGCATGCATTCTTCTTAAAATAAATGGAATCACTCTATGACTTCCGAAACTAACAGAGTCAATATATACAACTTGATAATTGCCAGAAAAGTGGTGTTTTAGGTAACAGAAAAAGTTATCATAATTTTGGTTCCGAAAAGATTCTAATAGTGATGCCATAACTATTAATAGGAGATCAAAAATAGACATGTATACGAGAAAAGAAATTGTTCCAGAAATAACGAAAAATAAATAACTAAAATAAGCAAACAATAGTAAAAAAAATATATACTGAAATCAAATAGGTATAGATTTGGTTGCACTAATACTTTTTAACCGAGAAGGGTCTTTAATAAATTATGAGTTCAAAATAATGCCTAGAAGGCGGACGGCTGACTAAAAAATAAACCTAACATCTCTTTCGAGTCGATAATAATTTATGGATTCATGTAGACATAGGTCAGTACACCTCGCGAGGTATAAGCTGAGCTTTGCAATTGTGTGAGTGTACATGGATAGTGTAGGTGTGATAACCGGCCTTAGGCGCGGCCCCATTTTCGCCCGGTAAAAACCGTTTTGGGTAACCGGCCTGAGGCGCGGCCCCATTCTGACTCGCCGCGCTCCTGTACTTTTGGTGATCACTCACACTAATGCAAAGCTCAGCTTATACCTCGCGAGGTGTACCAGCTGCTCGTCGAAGAGGGTCGCCGCTCGCGCCGCGAGTGTGTGCGTGTGTGCGTGCTACCTACAGTAGTGCGAGGTGTGGTGGTGTGGTGGTGTGCGGCGGCGCGGCGTCGCGGGGCGTTACTCCGGCTCGGGCGAGTCGGGCGCGTCCACGGCCGCCACGGTGGTGCCGAGCGCGCCGGCCGCCCGCGCCTTCTTCAAGTAGCTGGCGCTGTCGAACTCCAGGCAGCTCTGTCGATACGAGAACACTTTATCCACGTCTCTCGGCCCGCGCCGGCTCTCACCCGACACCGGCTCCTCGAGTGTTAAAGCATACAAGAAGCACAATGTGAATCCATTTTGTTAGTAAGTGATCGAGCTTAGATTAAGGTGAGGTTAATTAGGCGGAATACAAGCAAAACCAGATGATTTTTTTATAGTTTTATATTTAAAAAATCAGTAAGTTGACAATAACGTAACACAACACTGGTAATTTTCTACCTACTAAAGTATAAAACGACAAAATAGAAATGACATGGCATGTAACTTCAGGACGGAGTCGTCTACCTGTAGCGAACCCCTCTCGAATACCCATTCTGTCCGAGCAGCATGAACAAACAAACATGACAAATTCAATCTCGGGTAAACACATTATAAATACAATCAAAAGTACTATCTGTGTAAATAGTTTTTCATAAAAGATTTATCAATATTCAACAGAGAATAAACATATCTTAATAATGAATAATACCATATATTATTTAAAAATAACACTAAAATTTAATCAGTCTTTTCTACAAAAGAGATCATAATAACGTAATATTTATTGAATTTAGTTACTGTCGTTAACACAGAGGATATAGATGAACGATATTTTTTTCTGTTTTAATTATAATCGCCGGATCGGCTCATTTTTCACAGCTGTGTTCAACAGAGTCATCGCCACCTCTCGGCCGGATCCGCCGCATCCTATATACCACTAGCGTCAGTCTTAACAATTAACGTACTTATAGCTTAGCTACTGAGATCGAGCGCTTACAGTTACAGAGATCCTAGCCTACGGTTAAACTTAAGGTTAGAGAAGCGTGCAAATGCAAGAGGCGGCAGGTATTCAATGGACTAGAAAACGATAGAGCGCACACCGAATTTCCCCCAAACCTTGAAAAATCACCAAGATATCATTAGCAAGATTAGTCAAACGTGAGCATTCGGGGAGCCAAAAGCGTGCAGGACCGACGGCGTCGCGCTCGAGCTACGTAAAGTCGGTCGCGGTTCGTCACGAACCGGAGGACTTTGATCGAGCGCGGCGCCGCGAGGCTGCTCAGTAGAAGTTGCGGCAGAGCAGCGCCGCCAGGTAGTTGGGGTGGTGCAGCGGCGGCCACGCGGCGCGGCGCCGCGGCGGCGGCGGCGCCGCGCCGGCGCGCCGGCACGTTACCTTGCGCGCCAGCTCCGCCGGGAAGGCCGCCAGCCCGGCCGGCGGCGGTTTGCTCAGCGGCGAGTCGGCGTACTGCACCAGCGTCTCGTACGAGTACGTCTGCCGCGACACGCTGCCTCCGCCTCCGCCCCCTGGACACACACACCCGTATTACCCGTCGCGTAGCAGACATATGTTACGAGTGGCTCGTGCGAAGCGAATGCGTGCAAACTGTGTAAGTCGAACATATTCTTTAGCCGGTTAGTTTTATATCGCAAAATCAATTATAACGCGGGACAATAACACAAATTAAGGCACACGATTATGCATATTATATACGCTACCACGCACGTAGATACGTTCACCGACTGACTGTTGCATAATTACTGTATTAGTGGGGTGATGATGAGATATGCTGCAGAATCACAATTGAGTACGTAAATGAATCGTTAATGACATATTATTTACATCGATCACTAAAATATAAGTTACCTGTGACTCTGAAATAATGACATCAAAATTGAAGTATAAGTCGATAAATACATAAAGTATAGGATGGGAATACGTGTGTGGCGGGGTTGCGGGTGTGGTGTAGTGGTGGTGGTGTAAGGTACCTTGGTTCTTGTCGGTGCTGGTGGCGCGCGAGAAGCGCGGGCGGCGCGGCGTGGCGTCCTCGGGCGCTGCACACACCACGACACGGTACACTCGCGCCTCACTCCACGCCGACTCCACACCCTATGCCGATGCAACCACACCACAAAACTGTCCCCTCCCCAAGAAGTTGCCTCTACCGGCATTTCCTGTTCCGTCAACTTTTCCATTTAAACCAATTTCTTCGAATCCCAACCGTGTTTTGTATAAGTAAATAGTAAAGTTACAAGTGAATTGGTCGTTAATAAGGAGAAATGATAATCTAAACTGAGGTTTGAAAATAGGTAATTATCATAACCTTTGAAGTGTATAATGTAGTGAGGTTGCATACGCATAGTTGAAGATGAAATTGTTATTTCATAATGGCAGTTTATTAGCTTCTACTAAAAATGGTTTGTTACTGACGTGTCGTTACTTTGTGCAAAGAATTTGGAAAACACTGCCATGGCCGTGGTATGGATGGAGTGAGAATGACAATTATTATGTAACATATAATATTATGTAAACAATATGATGGATATAATATATCTTTCCAACACATATCTGTAATAAAATATATAAATTGTTCGTACCTAAAATGGTTCTAATAAATAATAGCACGATACAAATAGATGGTTCATCATGATGGTTCCAAATCCAAAATAAACTAGACATGCTTCAGTCAGTCTTCTTGGATAGCATTTGCATAAATTATATAAAAGGCTAAATTTAATTTAAAATAATAAAAACGTTAAATAAAACTCATGCTCCAAACTGGCTAACTACTTTCATGCCTTGAAGAAGCATTCTGATATTAAAAAGGTATACTGGGACTTACAAGAGATATTAATATGTGAAGATATTTTTATAAATTCACGCTCATATACCTGACTTGACAGGTAATTTATAAATATTATTTATTTTCATGCAGCAAAAAAAATAGTACTGCAAGGCTCTGCAAACTAACTACTATAAAATACCTACTTAATTAAAAGAATAAAATGTTGAAAAAAATCGTAAATAAACATTACTTTCTGGAACAGAATTGTTTTACAACGAAACAAACTGTATAGATACTAACTAGATACTCACGCGATCCGGATTCTAAACTCGGATTATAATGACGAAAATACAGGCTACACGTATACTGGGAAATGCATGTGGCACAATAATAATAAAAAATTACAAGTTTGCATTAGGTATGTATGTTCATATGATCCATTTAAAATTAGTATCACAGCACTGCACATATGTATGTACATACGTCGTACAGTATTGTATCAAATGATTCTCAGTTATACGTTTAACCATAATCCGTTGAATACTCAAACGCCAATCAAATTAAAACATACTAATTTTATGACAAATATTTGTCAAATTTGTATAAAATTGAAGGCTGGCACCTTCACTGCTGGCAACTCGCGGTTCTCTAAATGTTCCTCAGAGTCAGCAACGTTCGTCGCGGGACTTGCTGTTTAACAGTTCATAGAAAATGTAAGCGGCATCCGGCGTACGTTCAAAATTTCTGACACAAGTGAGTGTGAATTTGAGTTGCGTTTGAGCAATCGAACCATTGTCTTGATGTGGGGACACAAGGGACACATACCTTGTTCGTGCGCGGGCGACACGAACACGTCGTCGTCATGCCCGTTGAGCGCCGCGTCGTCGTGCAGCAGCAGCGCGGCGGCGGGCCGCTGCGACAGCGTGAAGAAGTCGCCCGAGCCCGCGCCCATGGCCTCCAGCCCGCTCGCGCTCTCGAAGTACTCGTCTAACACTAGCTTCGCAGTCTGGAAATACAAAGATAAGTCTACCTCTTATTGTCTTTACCTACGATAAAACCTCGAGGTTAGTGGCCAACTCTAGTGATTGGGGGTTATAAGACCTTAAGGCTCAGCTCTAACATGGTCTAACCATAGAATTAATGGACCAATAATTTAACCTACTTAAATATCTTTTCTTACCTTGACAAGGTCCAAATTCTGACCCGTGATCTTGATGGAATGTTGACCAAAAGTCACAGTATACTTATACTCTCCCAGAGCTGCATCATTGGTGGAGAAACTGTGCAACAGCGGGCGCGCGTTATGCGGAGATTTCTGGAAGCACGGGAATTAATATGTGAATTTTATTTAAGAACGGTTTATTGGAACGTAAGTATTAATGATGCATGTGGTGTTACCTCCCGGGCGGGCGGCGCGTCGTCATCGGGGGCGGAGTCCTCCGGCGCTTCGGTCTCGCCCTCGAGCCGCACGGGCGACGCGTTGCGGCGGATCGTGTCGCCGATCAGATGCTTCGCGTGACTGTACACAACACACACGTTACACCACCCGTCACATCCAACATACTACACGCTGAATTAAATCTACTCACTTCACATTCTCCTCATTGGGCCCAGTGATCTGGACGAGACGCTCCTTCGCGCCAGGACTCACTGAAAATACACACCACTAATGACCACGAGTACAACCACTCCATTGACCTGTTAGTTTGTTATTGGTTCCACAAGCTAAAGCTGAATGAGATTAATAGGAGGTGAAAATGATCCTTGGTTTTTTTCAAATTATTTTAGACTAACATTTGGTTTTTCTTTAATATAAATTTTGGTACGAATATAATATAAGGATGAGTGTGTCGACAGAGAATGCACACGGAAGTAACGTGTATGGTGTAGGAAGGAAGGTGGTAAGAGCCCGGCACACCATGCGCAAGCGGCTCCACAGCCCGCCCGTGCGTTCATACCTCGCTGAAACGATATAATCGTGTCACTTAGCTCTTCGATCATGTGCACCCGTCTGCCCTTGATACCCATCACTGTAACACCACAATACAACTTCAGACTCGCCGCACACATCGCCGCTTTTTCAAAGCTCTTCTCGTGTCAATGCATAATACAATACATTTTACGCAATACACAACATAAATATAATAAATAATTGAGGTACTTTTGACATTGTGTTTTGTGTAAAGGCTTAAAATAAAAATCACAGCGTATTATTTTAATAAGAGAGATTTTTTTTTCTTCTTCAAAGTATGTATTATAATCTTATCATGCACTATAGAAATAAACTACGTAAATAATAAAACTAGACAAACAATACTGAACTTCGATAAGCGAGTCGTCGACGAGTCGGTCCATGCATAGTCTCCCCAATTGGCTGACTTTACACGTCATGCAGACCGAATGAGTGAACGGGGGGGTTTATCTCACCTTTTCCAGAGTCAGCATTCCGAATGACGACCTCGTCCTTGGAGTAGTTCTTGCCAGGTATCTTGGTGGGCTTGGGGAACTTGCCCGACGGTTTGATGACCTCCCCCGGGGCGAGCATGGCGGGCGGCTCGGCGGGCGCAGCCAGCGTCGGGGACACCGACCCGCCGCCGCCCGACCCTTCCATCGTCGGCACCAGCAGCGGCTGCGCATAACACAACGTAACATATATACATACCATGCTTTCTTTTGTTCCAGCAAGATAAACACTGGGTTCACACTACTGTACTATTGTTCCTGTACTATTTTTCTACTGTCTGAAAATCTATGAAAGTTGACAGGGTTTAAACTTGATCTCAAATCGATCATGCTATTCAAAATTGATCATCCCATGTGCTATTGTTAAATATTCATTGTGCAGTTTTTATACCAAAGCACGATGCATTTATAAAAGGTGCATCTTATGTTTTTGTTTGAATGCATCAGATCAGGTGTAATCACAGCAAAAAAATACTTTTACATAATTCCAGTATCATTTTAGATTTCATTTAATTTCAATACATGAACAATAGATATTTCAAGTAAATGGTAATTCATAGTTAAGCCAGTGTAAAGCCACTCAAGCATGGCATCCACGCTATTAATGATTACATTAGGAATAAATTAATGCGTGACTGAACATTAATAGTTACACATTTCCAGTAGATATTGTGTATAAACATGAAACACCTACCCAATATTTTTACATACACTTATGATGTGTTTGTATTGAACTAGGTCAACATCGCAATCATTTAATGTGTGAATATCCATATATGATGTATGGTTTCGTAATTTTAATTTTGCATTTTTTTTTATCTAAGTTAGAACAAAATAGGCATGTTTACATAAATCGAAACAATGATAAAAATTATATTTTAGGATATCATGCATATCATTTCAGTGAGACCTATATTTCTATTGACATTGGTAATAAAATTTATGAGATAAGAATTGTCAAGATAAAATGATTTACCTCAGCATGGGTGCCGCGGTGCCTATAGTATTGACTCATGTAGTTAGATCCCTGCCACAGCTTGGCACGCAACTCGATCAGCTCTAGCAGATGAAGTCTCGTCTTTTTATCCAGTCTTTCATCTTGAGAGCCATTGCGGAAAACAACAAAGTATCTGAAAAAATAACAATTAAATATACATACAGTACAAGTAAATAAACAGCAGAGGAATTATAAGTGTGTAAGCTTTAGATAAAACATACCTATCAAGAAAGTCCTTGTACAATTCTTCGAGTTGAGCTCCAAAATGTTTCAAGTTAGAATACATTGTCGCTACATTGCTTTGAAGCACACGGTCATAGTTGCCCTGCATCATTTGGTATGCCACCGCTTCAGTTAACACAATCAAGTCATCAACTGAAAATATTTTCCACCATATTAGAATCTCATTAGAATTTAGATGTCCGAAAATTACACACACCAACAGTTAGTAACTTACATGTTAGATAATCTTCTGTGTATGATAAATTGGAACAAAGGAATATCAGGTTAGTAACTTATCATGTTAGAATATTCAAGAAGGGCAATAAATCAACTAATTTTTTGTACAAGATTCTTACCAGAATTTATTTTGAGATCCAACATAGAATTGCGGTTGTGTGCAGAGCTGGTTGTAGACTTCAAGGGTCTAGGAACCTCCAGTTTTTTTACCGTGCGGGTCATTTTCGTTAGGGTCGACATGGTGCTACACAATAACAACACCAAATAATGATTAGAAAATATACAATCTTTATAACAAACTCCGAATCCAGCGATATTTTTTTTTGTATTTTTTCAATGAGATGATTGTGACATTTCGATGGAGGAAATGAGTAACCTTGTCATATTCACAATAAATTTACCAAATATTGGATAAATCACCGGGAAACTCACTCATCCATGGCGACCAAGCCTCGAAGAATACTTGAACCACTATTACAGCAAATCGTGAAAAGTGAAAGTGATGACAATGAATGATCCTAGCGAATAAAATCTGAACAAATCCAATACGTGTTCATTACTCGTTAAAATTGGTTTTTCATGCAACAAAAATGAATAGGCTGAAAAAAATTTTGACTTTACAGAAGTTTATATATTTTGCTCGATGAAAAACATTTAGACAAAACAATTGAAAACCATGGAACACTATGAAATAAGAAATAAACAAGAAAACTCACCTGGCTACGCCATTAATTCGCAATAAAAATAAATTTGTTAGTGATGTCTGTAAAATCGGCATAAAAACCGCTAAAAAGAAAAATAAGTTTTAGATTTTCATTGTTACTAATCGTGATTCGTGACTAACGAATGTATTTTTTCCTATTTTGGCTAGCAAAAGCCAATAAACCAAAATTGAATTGAATTGAATTTATATTTTGGCTTGGTATGATTAAGCTTATTCTAAATGAGCAGATAAGAGTAAATAAAGACTATAATAAAAACCGATAAGTTCCAAAACAATTGAAATAACTAGAAAAACTTTATAATTGCTGGTCACTATTTTGAGATCAAACTATTTTGAGGCAAAATAAATGAATATGAATATGAATATGAATATGAATCACTATACAAAAAAAACATTGTGCTATAAAAATCAAAGTTTTTAGTAATATAAAATATTTGAAAGAGAAAAAACTTAAATCTTTGCTTGGATATTTTGTAAACGGTCAGGACCCTCGAAACCATTTGCAACAGCAGCTCTTGTTAAATTTCATACAAATACATGAAGGTTGATAAATAAAATTCAAATGGCAATGTCTGAGTAGACTTGTCATTAACAATTGACAAGCTGTCGCTTTGTCATGCTGACAGTCAGCTGTCAGTTGGTAGCACATTACTTTTAGTTCATTTTAGTTCGGGATTGTGGTACAAAGAGAATGGTTGTGTTTTATCAGCTGGATTTATTAAATATTGTAAAATGATCGACAAAAGACGCTAATTATGTTACATGTTACAAGAAAATGTTTACTTATTACGGTGAAAGTGCTGTATAGACATGATTTGATATAAACAGGGTATGTAAAATTTTCTAGTGTATTTAGGTACTATCAAATAAACATACCCTGATAATGTTTGTATTCACATCTGTATCAGATAGAATATTTAAATGAATGGCAAACTTGGTCTAGAGAACCTTTATAATTAAGTTAAGTTACACTCACGCTATATTATTTACCCCCATTATTTAAAAAATCTTATGGGGTGTTAATGTAAGCTAATGCAGCGTGATATTATCGGAAAAACTCCAGGTATCAACTTCTGCATGCTAAAAATGTTAGAAATATTATTTATTTTTGTACCTTAGAATTAATTCCAGAAATTGAAATAAATAATAATGGCTACTTATAAGTAGTTAGGTAGGTATTTATGGTTCATGTTTCAAGCTTTGCCAGGTCATTTTTGTCTTCCATACAGTATATAGAATATATCCAAATAAGACATTTCGCATACAGGACTGAGAGGTTAAGAATGAATATGTAGGTACAATATACTTGCCTTCATGTATGTCATTTCTCCTTCTATGATTCAAAGAGCCTTATAATTATTTATAGATTGGCCAGCAATTAGGCCAGAGTTGGCATTGCTGGTACAGGCCTGTTTGTTCTGTATATTTCTAATGTATCTTTGTATATTTTTTAGATATAATTATTATTATAGCAATACAATGTCTTGTTTCAGTGTTTCAGTCAAGATGATTGAAATATATTATCTTGCTGTGTTAATGGTCAGGGTGGTCCTACCAGCCGGACTGCTTCTCAGTAAGTATACATTAAGCTGCAAATACTTCTTCTCACCTATTCAATTTTGTTTATAATGTTTTATTCAAAGCTGGGGAATATAAATTAACTTGTTTCATAAAATTAATTACCTTAATGATTTTTTTTTAACAAAATTGAATCTATTATTTCTGTATGTTGTATTGGTTACAGTCAACCATGTTGTGTCAATAATATAGCATTATTTATACTCACACTGAACTAATACATAATAAAGTAAAAGGGTTTGTTTGTTGGAATATGCCTATCTCTGAAAAAGAAACAGTAAAAAATATTTTGTATTTTTTTAACTAGGTACTACATAAAAAGTTAACTAGGTTATGTATAAACCCTAAATACCGAGTTTTCAGTCCATATTCACTGGAAAGATTACAGGATTCTCTTTGTCCCGATATTCCTACTGGAACGAGAACAGCGCGGGAAAAACCGCAGGGCGCTGCTAATAAAAACAACATATTTTTAATCACGCTTCACTAGTTTGAACTGAGGTAAAGCAGCATAAAGAAAATCCTAGACGGACAGACAATTAATGGTTTTTCTAAAAAAATGTTTAACAATACGAATAAACGATTTCGTTAGTCATAGTCGTGATAAACAGTCAGAATAGGCTCCAAGTGGAGCTATCGGTCGGCAACGTATGACGCAATACTCCGGAACCGGCCGGCGACGCCGCGTGCGAATCACGCCGCGCCTTCACACATTAACCATTTTATTTTTAGTGCATTAATTTTTTAATGTTTAAAATATATGTGAGGTCATCTCTACAAAGTACATAAGTATTTCGATTTGTTTAATTCACGCAAATGCCAATGTAGTTTAGCCGGTATTACAGACAGACGTAAACCAAAGAAAAAAAAAATCATATCGATTTACTCTGTCCTCTTCTGTTATTGCGCAATGAAGCAGATAAGTGAGAAATCCTCCATCCAACTCCATCTAATACATTATTGGTCTAATCAGGACACAATGGTATTGCCACCAGGGTGCCAATCATGGTGTCCTAATGAGATGGCGCCCTAAACCGAAAAGGTTCGTAATGTAATAAATTGCGTGATTAGAGTGCAAGATTGAACTGGAGTTACGGCTTGAACTCCGTAAATCACGTGCGGCCATAAAACGTTGAGGTCGAACTGATTTTCATAAATTACCCAATTTGAACCGGGTTGGTTGATTCACCACCAAGTTTTGAGAAAAGTCTATCGTGGTAATGCTCTAACTAACTGGTTTCACAAAATATCTGCCTCTCCGACGTAGCGAACAGACAGAGCGAAAATGCAGAATTAGTGGTATGCAAAATAATTTAGATTTTCTGACATGCATAAGGCATATTAAGACAGCAGCAATTACAATAAAATAAATATTATAAGTAATTGTATTCGTCTCAATCCACGCGTCGTCGCAATGCGGGAAGGAGTAATGTACATGTATCCCCACACTGGGTGCGCCCGGGGTTCTGGGCGCGTCCTCACGATTCGTACCGCGGCTCTCTGACCCGTTGACCGACATGCCGTAGCCTTGTAAGCCCTTTAATTGCTGAATCGCAAAAATGTAAGGTACCACTTAAAATATGCAATATTTAAAGAGTATCTACGAATGAACCCGTATCGAACACTTTCCATTTTGTGCATTATTTATTTCGCTGCACCTGTGCTTTCTAGGGCACTTTTCTGCGCTATTTATTTCCTTCTTTTCAATTTTCGAACAAGGGTCGAGTAAGATATCATAAACAAGCAGGATATCTTCAGCCGTTACGTACCTATCAATAGGAAAATAAAATAAATATACCGGGACAAATTCACTCACGGTTAATTAGACCCAAACTAAGCTCTAAGCTTGTAGTATGGAATCTAACTAACTGATACTACTACATATACATACACAAATACTTTATTAGAGTATATAATTGACACCCAGACGTCGTCGCCAACAACTATGTCTGCACATATTGTTGATTCCGGGCGGGAATTGAACCCGCAACCCCCGACACAGTTAGCGCTCTTACTGCCACTGTGCCAACGGGCTTGTCAAAAAAATTCAGACAATAAAGGTTTAATTTTATAACATTTATCAAGCAAGATACGGTCACTCTTCACTTTTCTTGCTTTTGAATGTAGTAGCAACTACCAATAGCTACATACATGTATTTTCCTAATGAGCAATATAAATGCATATGACTGGTCTTTATGGAGCTAAAGACTTGAGACAGCTCTGATTGACTATATAAGTCAAAAGTGTCGAAGGTAATGTGTGTACAATCGTAAAGGACGCGCGTCCTGACCCTAATTCCCGAACGGCCCATAAATCCGTCTATTTGGAACATTACCTGCCCGACCCTCTGTTTACACCTCCCTCTATCATATTATCACCATATAATATTCACGAAACGCCAAACCACCTTAATTCTACCAAACAATAATATTTGCCATATTTTTAGTTGCCTCTAAAATAAATAAAACCAGTTATTTTTGTCGTAAATAGCTTTGTATGTATGTATTTGCTTTTTAATTTGAGCTTAAATACTTGACATATAGGTAAAAATTTATTCGGGGCAAATATCAGATAAGGTCATGCTAATTTCGTAATCATCAGTAATAAACGAGATATTTGTGTGTTAACTAGCAATTTAAACTTATAAGGTAACGAAGCAAATTGCCGGGTCTTTTAAGGCTATTAAAAATATCTTGAACGTCGTATTTTTTATTATTTCTAGGGTGTGAATGTTTTAAACTGTGTTGGTTTTAGTACTCCTATGTTTGCTCTGCTAATGGGTCCGTCGCCCCGCCTGGGTTCAACGATGTCAATTGTAAAGTATCATCCCTTTTTCATTTAACGTTAATTAATTTTTGCCTTTTATTTTGGACGCCCATTGTCTGTCACCTTATTTTCCCCCCGAACGTTTGTGGAAAGAAAGTAACGCCCATTTTGCTTTATGACCTGATTCACAACAACAACATCTGTTTGACCCGAGACCGTTGCTGTTACGAGACTAACCTCTTTATTACATTAACGTGATTGCCAATTGCCATAACTTGAATGCCAATTAAATTTATGTCTCAAAGATTAGGAATTATGAACTATATAATTAATAGTCGTTTAGTATATGAGAAGATCAACCCAATGAAACGAGAATTGTGTTTCTAGATTTATTTAATAATCCAAGGCCAGTACTTGCGTGACGACCACTATTTCTATCATCATGTAGTTTTTAAATAATATGCTTAATTACCCTGAATACGAGCTAAATGGCAAATTAGAACACACATGTAACAGTACGTACAAACCACTTACTTGAATTAAACAAAATCCAGATTACGGTTTCGCGAAACAAAACGTCCATTTCACCACCGCTTTGGGTGGGGTATTTTAATTCTAATTAATATACAGAGCCATACGCTATGGCCATACGTAAATCTGGCTTAATCACCCTCCAGCAAACATTATTATCATGCTCTTAATTAACGTGGAACATGTTTATGTTTACTTTTTTGGGTGGGTACATTGGCAAATAGCTAATGATATGAGCGTGAAAAAGCTAATGATATCTATTTATCCAGAGTTGGTTGAACAATTTAAGTTTACATTAAACTTTTTCTCTACATTTTAATCTGCCGCGCCGGAACGATTCAAATCCGTCGATGATGACACAGGTTATCGTCTGACACAAATAGGCACCTCATTGATATACGTGTAATTCATACTAATTTGATAATTTAACTCTTAAAACGCATACTTGTTGCTGCATTACCATGTTTGATCATTATACGATGCTAATAAGTCCCAGTACTGAACTAACTAATGTTAGTTAGCGGTAAACTCTTTGGAGAATTATTCGGTAAACTAGCATCACCATTTTTGCGGTCTCGACTGAATCACAAGGTCAGAACTCGGTTCAACAGACTAACTAAAAAGAAGCAACCTACATTAAAAATGATCTCATCTTAGTTATGTATAGACACCTAATTACTTGTATTATCAAATTGTTATTGAAAACATTTATTGTTAAGTGTTGAAATAAAGTAATAATAAGTAAGATATTTTATGTAATACAACTTCTTGGTAATCTGATTCCCTTATCTATCATACGTATTTAATAATAACTAAACCACAATATTATTACACCTACATATTATTTGCAAGCTAGCAATATTATAGGGACAATGATATCATTATCACTTCGTATTTCCCGCTGCGTCTGTTTAACTTTATTATGTATTAGATAGCCACTGGACACCTTCAACTGGAAGGTTAGTTATACGATATTTTTGATCCCGAAATTCAACGCGGGTAACACCGCAGGGCGCAGCTAGTTGAGTAAATAGAATACTAGTATTCCTCCCTCGCTTTGTTTCGACTAATCATTGCTTAAGTTTCCTGAAGGAATTCTGGGATAAAGAATAGCCAAAACTCTTTTACTATTTTGACAAGTAATAAAGGCAAACACTAGCTGAATTGAATTTTATAAACCCTCATTTAAATTCAACTTGTACTCTCAAGATTCAAGATCAAATCAGATCAATCACAGCCTCACTGAAATGCTTCTCAACGCAATGTATCTTCGGCTATCGACACGGGTAAAAACACAAACACATTTCTTAATTCACGTCAAACATTTATCTTTCCATGTTTTACTTTTCCGTTTTATTTTTATCGCTGTATTTGTGTCAGCTTGCACTGGCCGGTGTAAGTATTGAGGTTTCCGTTACTGAATATATAGTTTTACTGCGATATATGTATACAAATAATTAACTCTTAGCGCTTAATGAGCATACAGATTCTATATCTAATGGTGTTCTTAAATAAACCTGCTGCATTGTTTGCTGTACAAACATTACTACGAGAACTATTCAAGATTTGAAGGCTACAATTATTTATTTACTCGACACGTTCTTTTGTTTTCATAAATAATATGAGAACCTCTACGCGTTTGAATGTTTACGAGCTCATGAGTAGAATACCATCTGTGTTACGCAGTGTGAGTTAACTTTGTTGGCCGTTCTTAATTTTAGAACTGTGGAACTGGCCTAAACAACGAAATGATTCCGTGAACATTTTAATAACATTTCTGTTTTAAATGTGGCCTGAAATGTTGGAGTTTGAGTCATTCTACTTAAATATCTGGGATAGCTGTGTTACGAGTTATAACATAACCTTACGTGTTTCCTAGTATACTTACTTCTGCGGTCCCTAAAGAGTGTTTAATTTTTTAACTAAACTTTAAATTATTTCGGTATGTCTACTGTTGATGCCCATTAATTCGCCGTAACGGATTCTGTAAACATTTCGTTACTCGACGTTAATAGGCAGTTGTCTTATGTCGACGGATACGTCAAAAGTGATGCCTCTCGTCATCAATGTTTGTTTGATCATGTATTAGACGCCATTTAGTGGGGTACTTACTAGGCATTATTCATGCGCTTGTGTAAATAATATTTCGAAGTTCATCTGTAATGTCAAACATGATCTGCTTTCTGAGATTGCCGGCAGTGGTAGGTTATTTGGACTGACCTTTAGTTAATTTAAACTGCTTATTAGTATTAAAATCTCTCGAATAATAGACTTAAACTGCAAAAACAGAAAATGAGAAGTTATGAGACAGGTCATCGTTCTGTACACATATAAATTTTCTAAACTAAATGATAAAAATGAAAAGACGAAAGATAAAAATTGACTTGTTTGTCACGAAATGGAATCAATATAATATGTACTTTCGTATACAAATACTTTTATAGTTTGGTTTGTCATAGTGTGGGTTGATCCACGCCTTCTATTAAGTACTTGTGATAATTTTGAATTGAATAGCGTATTGTTGTAAAAACTGAATAATGTAACTGTGTTACTGATTGTGTACCATATTTTAGAGGAGTGCTAACAAAATTTTATATTAAAAAATTGAATAAGAATATGGTGCAGAATTCAGTTCCAGTAAGGAAAATATGACAAAGTAATTCCAAACGCATTGTATATTCAATCGCCGTAGGTAACTTATATTATAAGTTCGGTCAGTAGATAATTAGCTTGGACGAGCCATTGAGTTATATGTACTAGTATGTTAGTACTTAAAACGCAATGGGACGAACTTTCTGGAAAGGTTGTATCGCTGAACTTTTCAGACGTATTCAATCGTATGACTGCACAATTATTTCTCATTTTAATTTTCTGCAGCGTTTTTGCTTCTGCTGTGATTGTGATGTGATGAAATGCTTATATCTTCCATTCAGTAATGTTATGAATCATACATTCTAAAGCTAGTAAAAATAACTAGCCGCGCCCCGCAGTGTTACCCGCGTTGTACCCGTTCCCGTGGGAATTTCGGTATAAAATGTATCCCATATGTTATTCTTATATATAACCTATATTACTGTAAAGTTTCATCGAAATCCGTCCAGTAGTTTTTGCGTGAAAGAGTAACAAACATACATCCATACACCCTCACAAACTTTCGCATTTATAATATTAGTAGTATGTTTATATTAATCAAATAGTGTTTACGAATGTTGTGATAGATAATTCATGATGTTTCATCGGAGATAAGAGGATGAATCGATTGATATATAAAATATTTTTTAAACATATTGCGTTAACTTAGGGCAAAGAAAATCAATTAGATATACATATAGAAATTTGTTGTAATTAATGTTTATATCCTATACTGTCCCACAGCCTGGCAAAGGTCTTCATTCGCGGATAATAAAATGTATAAATTCTGCCATACAGATTGGAAATCGGTCGAAGTTATCAGTCATTGCGATAACACACTTGTTATCTATCTGACTACCGTTTAGTGCAGCTAACCCAAATTCCTGTACTTTTTAAATAAGCTTTATTATGTTAGTATATATTACCTGGCACATAAACATAGCTATCATAAGTACTTTGTATTAAATTGATAATTATAATCTTACTGGCCGATTTCGACCATAGTGACTGCCTAACTGACTTGAGGAAAGTCGTTGTTCAAGCCGAACGTGGGTGGTGAGCGCGATCATGCATGACTGGCGTACCCAACTTTAATAGTACAAAAAGTTCTCTGCCATTGAGGGCAAATTAGTATGTATTTAAAATAAATAACCTTAATGAATGGCACATTTTCCCACCAAAGTGCATTTGTCTAATGAAATATTTGCTTACATTTCGCGTGACAACGTCCCCATCTAGATTAGATCGTGATATAGTGGCGTGTCACCTTCATTAGCTGAAAATTCTCATCCAATATTGTTATTAAAGTCATTAAATATTATTAAAATAAAACGATGCAAAACGTTACATACTCTTAACTACCTATCTAGTTAGTACCCTTGAAACACTCCTATTGTGTATTACATTAGGTTTTCTAGCTATTATTCAGTAATTACTAAAAGCAATTAACTTTAACGCAAAATCATTTAGATACTCGTATCATAAACTTTGTTTATTATTGTTCAAAAATTTCAATATATCATATTTTATAAGCCTATCAGAATTTTTGAATCGATGCCAAATCAAATACTTTTGGTAATGATTCGTTATAGTAATGGTTAACCTTTTGAGGGCATTGGCAGTAGGACATTTGAATATTGTTGTTGACTGTACTTCAAATTCGTAGACCAAAGATTTCAGATTAGAGTAATATTGAAAATGAAAAATTATCATTACTTCCACTGTACATAATGTGTTGTTTGTCAACAAAACAACATTGATAAATGTATTGATATCGATCGAGGAATAGCAATCATTATCCCACTTAAGATATCGGGGACATGTCACATCAGGATAAGCACGAGCATTATACTGTCAATCCAACATCAGATATCTTAGGATTCCTAGGTCTTGATCTTGAAATAATAACTCACAGGACTTCATTACAATGACATTGCTTGTATTTTACACACGGTCATCATGGATTACAGTTAGGATACGTCTAGATTCAATTAATTGATGGAACCTAAACGACCTCCCTTCACCCCATTAGTCGTCCTGTCCACGCCATAGAATATCTTATCCACTATACTCGATTCGCAATACGATCGTGATGTCGTCAACACATCATTCCTCTAATCCACGTTTCCAATCTAATCACAAATTCACAATCCAACCATCTCCATTTCCCTCGTAAACTCTAATAATGCCGCCTTTTTCATATCATAGACTATCATCCCTCTATCCAACAACTGTCATAGTGCGTAACACCACAGACTTAACATAGTCTATTCTCATACCACAGACTACACCACGAAGGTAGAACTCACGTCACGGAATAATAACACTACAGATTCCATCAGTCAGCTGAATTTACAAACTACTCTTAAACTTTTATAGCTTTATTATACTTCCATCCCCGACACGGCCTTCCTGACGTTTCACACGTCCTCGTGTGAAGTATCTGTAAAGAAAATAAGTTTTGCCACAGTAATTTGCACTCGCTCGGTCAACCTGACAAGCTATGACTAGTAGATGTAATGTTACTGTCATACAACTATAACTGTCTCAGAATAAAATAAAAGCGTGTGTCCTTTCGACCACTCATGGACCGGACGGCACCTTTTTCTAATCACTCAACAAACATTGCACTCTTTAGCATCAATTTTCACACAGTATCAATTTGAACCGGACGGGTGTTTCCTTTCGACCAGCCACACGTGCATGGCCCGGATGACACTGTCCCTTCGACCAATGAACACTTAAGATTGGACCGGATGAATGTGTCCCTTCGACCAGCCGCTATTAGCTGCATGGCCCGGACGACATTATCCTTTCGACCAACGAACACTTGAGGTTGGACTGATGAATGTGTCCCTTCGACCAGCCGCTATAAGCTGCATGGCCCGGACGACATTCGGCCACCTTCCGCACACCACATTACTCGATTAAGGTTGGACCTGATGAATGTGTCCCTTCAACCAGCCGCTATAAGCTGCATGGCCCGGACGACATTCGGCCACCTTCCGTCATCCCTGTGACTAGCTGTGATCATCCCAGTGATCACCCATAACCCTGATCATCCCTATGATCAGCCACTCTCGTGATCATCCCAGTGATCACCCATAACCATGATCATCCCTGTGATCAGCCACTCTCGTGATCATCCAAATTTAAGACTCAAGAGGACACGCACATCTAGTTACCACACTATGTAACACATGAATACTAGGTACCACGTCATTTTCAACTTTAACTTCAATAGACTATTAATCTCAAATGCACATTACAATATGAGCCATGAGTAAGTAACAGTAAGCTTGTCTAGTCACGTCTAGTCATGGCAACCAGCCGATCAGCAATCACATTGCTCAACAACACACGGTCTCAGCAGACCACTCCACAGTACGGTCAATCCAGACCACGATCATCGCCGAGTTCGAACATTGAACTCAATAAGTCACATAGTCACATGAAACCCTTACTCATACTCTCATATTTTACAACGGAATAAACATCCAAAATACTTTCAATAATTCTACTGTATCAAGTGGTACGAAGATTCACTACAAAACTCTCAATGTTAACTGACTCAAATATCACAAAATAGCTCACCGGATATTTCCCAACTAAGATACTTCAATACGCCAATTCATGCCAATCATTACCGCAATACATCACCAATTTAACATCCAGTGTGAATTTGTCGTGATAGATTCTTGAATAATTTGGAATACCGCAATCCCTCATATTCCTCAGGTAACAGGATTGAGAAGAGAACCACGTTCTTCCCTGGACGAGGTTTATCAATGCTCACAATAATTACCAGCATTGAACCAACATGAAAATAAGAAAACATATTAGAACATATCACATTACGTACAAGATTACACTTGACTCTTTCGGAAGCTCATATTTACCTTCTTAACTCCACAATAGAATAGAGCACTAATTATACTCACAGAACATTCCAAGTTTTATTACCAAATCATTGACCAATTCAAACATTCTCTACTGGTGGCTCAGTGGGCAAAATAGCGATCCTTATGATTCTCTGCTGTGGGCTCAGTGGTGATTCATCCCACTTCTGATATTGATATCGATCGAGGAATAGCAATCATTATCCCACTTAAGATATCGGGGACATGTCACATCAGGATAAGCACGAGCATTATACTGTCAATCCAACATCAGATATCTTAGGATTCCTAGGTCTTGATCTTGAAATAATAACTCACAGGACTTCATTACAATGACATTGCTTGTATTTTACACACGGTCATCATGGATTACAGTTAGGATACGTCTAGATTCAATTAATTGATGGAACCTAAACGACCTCCCTTCACCCCATTAGTCGTCCTGTCCACGCCATAGAATATCTTATCCACTATACTCGATTCGCAATACGATCGTGATGTCGTCAACACATCATTCCTCTAATCCACGTTTCCAATCTAATCACAAATTCACAATCCAACCATCTCCATTTCCCTCGTAAACTCTAATAATGCCGCCTTTTTCATATCATAGACTATCATCCCTCTATCCAACAACTGTCATAGTGCGTAACACCACAGACTTAACACAGTCTATTCTCATACCACAGACTACACCACGAAGGTAGAACTCACGTCACGGAATAATAACACTACAGATTCCATCAGTCAGCTGAATTTACAAACTACTCTTAAACTTTTATAGCTTTATTATACTTCCATCCCCGACAAATGTAATGTAAACAATGCGGTTTATATCAAAACTGATTATGTAAATGCTGATAACAAGATATAATTGTAAATGAATGAACACGTATCTAATATCTATGTAATAAACATATACCTATTGTAAATTATCATAATGTTTACATTTACACAAATTATGATAAATTCTTGATCTGCTGATATTGAGGGCGCCGTAATGTCTGCTGTATTTAAAGTATGGCGATAGATGTACTACACTCGTAAATAAGTTTGGCGTCTTTCTATTAGGTAGTCGGGTTTATCTCTCTACTAGTCGCGCCCCGCGGTGTTACCCGCGTTATACCCGTTCCCGCGGGAATTTCGGAATAAATGTATCCCATTTGTTATTCTAATGTATAACCTATAATAGAGTGGCAACCAATAGGATTGCATAAAATCTCCGGTCAGATATTTTATGCAATCCTATTGGTTAATATTTGTCCGTTTCTCCGCTCCACAGCCTCGCTCCGCATCAATGGACAGGCACCCTTACAGTACAGTTTCATCCAAATCCAGTAGTATTTTCGTAAGAGTAAAAAACATACATACATCTATCCGCACAAACTTTCGCATTTATAATATTAAGTAGGATACATCATCATATCGGTTATTCTAATTCAGACGAGGGGAATCAATGACGCAATGGATTTAAAGTCTAACGTGTTATATTCGCTTTCTTCGTCATTTCAAAATCTGTAAACAAATTACTCGTCGCGATGCAAATAAATAAAAAGCTTTTGTTATGACATCGATGCGGTGAGACGCGAGGAAATGGGGACGAAGTATAAAACAAACTGGAACGGAATCTAAATGTTACTCTGGCATTTTGGTCGGTTTAATAGCGGTAGCATATTGTATCGGTCTTTCTAATATTTGCTACTTTATTAACCGACTTCAAAATAGGAGGAAGTATCTCAATTCGCCAACCCCATGGTTTCACACGAATACTATTTGATACGACATGTTTTATACAAGTACTCGTAATACATGCAATATCCAATTTGTGCGATATGCTAATACAATATCCAATTTGTCTCAAAATCACGTAAAAGCCACACCAATTAAAATAATTTGACTGTAATTTTAAAACAAGTTCCAAGTAAATTAACTTTTTCGAAATCGGTCAAGGATTTGGTGATCTTGCTTACTTAAGCCAATGCTTAACATATCGACTTAATGTTTTTGAAAAATCACAAGACCTTCTAAAAAAAATCATTTAAAAAGGCCTTATAACTTCTTGAAATATGTGTGCGGTGCTATCCCTATCATCATTCGAGTATTTGTCATTTTCCTCCCATGATTTATTGTTCTAGCCTTACATCGCGTTTCTTTTCCATCAGTGACATTGCTTTTGTATTCCTTCAGTGTTTTCTATTCCATCAATTACGATTATGTTCGTATTAATAACCGTATTCCTTTTGTTTCAGGTATAGCTTTGCGGCCGTACGGTCTTTCAGTCATATATTTGCTGCTATATTTGATTGCACCACTACCAGGAGTTCCTGATTCACACTCATTTGGCGGTAAAACACATATCAAGTAGTCAAGCGGCATTATCTGACCGTAGCGCTCTTAGCGTAGTGTTAATTAGCTATGTTATCACTATATTACATATTACATTGCAATTGTTAAGCAACCTGCAGCTTCGCCACGACTTGGTCGGTTGCCGTGAGAATCAACGTGCTTCGGAGGAGATGTTGAATTGTTGGTCCCAGTTGTTTCAATTGTAGGATAATTTCCGAGGTCTTTAGGCGGTCTTTAGGCTTACAAAACCCGAGTTGCCCACTAACCTACTCCATTCCGACTTCCTTCTTTATCTAATCTTTATCGTTGTTTGTTAATAACGCTTCCTCCATAAACTATGAGTAGAACATGTTTTTATGATCACAAGATTGTTCTATCATTATTTTGTGCGCCATACAAAGCCCTAGTTACCAGTACTTACAATAATGTGTGTGTTTATACGATGCGTATTAAGATTGTATTCATTTTCCATTTGAAGTCAAGGATATTGGACCGGGTGCTAACAATAATTTTAGAGATTGTGATCGTTATGAACAATTATGTATTTTAACCTTTTGAGGTTCAATTCTATCTAAAAATATACATAAAATTACAAATTACACCTACAGCTTTGTTATTTGTATTCCTTAAACTTAAACGTAGAATAATGATTATAGCGGAAACAATATTGATATCGAAGTGTATTTTTATTATTCGAACATGCGACAATTGAGTCCCGATATTATTAATGAGACCTTGGTATTTACATTTAAGTTTCGCCTATTTCATATTGTTACCTGCCGTTAAGACCAGCAAATCCTTTGACGTCTTGAACTTGAATCATTATTCCACATCACTCATCATCAATTATTCAGAGGATGTAAATTTTGTGAGACCTTGAAATGTGATACTAACATTTTTCAAGACCTGTGACCATGTCCAATTATATTTTACGATTGAGTTCAGGCTGGTCCGGCGCTATGGCATGGAAAACTGGTTTAGATGACGTCATTTCTATATGTATTTTCGGTAGCAGTATATCACCGGAAACGACGAAAGTTTATATGAATAAAATACATGATCCGTGCTCCCATTAACTCGCAATGAAGATATCAAATCTTATTACAATAGAATTCTAACATTAAAAAACTATCTGTTGGGTATATAGATGATTAGCTGTATTGTTATCTTGTTTTGCAGGATGTCAAGGACGATTTTTACTCATCAATTTATTAGTGTCACTCCTACTGCTTACTTTACACTCAGCATGGCACGTCGTATTGGCAGCATTCGGTCCGTACGGCTCAATTTTAACATCATACCCTATCATCCAGAAGATTGGTCACAACCTAGGTCTGGTTACTTATAGCAAAATCGATCCATGGATGGCGGTCCACTTTTTGGCACCTGAAGTAAGTAACGATGGAATATGTATTTCACTATACCACATTTTTGGTAACCCTACTTTTGAATTTGGGTTGCGTCCTATTCCCATAATATAATAATGTCAATGGTTTTTAGCTCGTGATGACTACGGTTTCGTTGTTGGTATTCGCTGTGATCAAGAAACTAGTCACAAATCCTAACAATCTTGTGACGAAAAAGAGATCTAAACATCGAAAGTTTCCTATTATGACCAGTGCAGGTACATATTACGTTGTGCTTAATTAAGTATTAGGTTATTATACTTACATGTTTAATTTAGTTAAATGAATACCCATATCATGTGTCTTGTTTACAATGTTGCGGTTTAGTGAAAGTGGTTTATTTTACGTCGCTGATACAACCCACATGTACACACATAATAAAAACGCTCTTAAGTATCAGAAAAAAACAAAATTAGTTTTATACATTCCTATTCAGTTACCGATATTGTTTTCAGGAAAATATCTATGTCTGTTCCTAATAATGTTCTCGGCTATACTGCGACCGAGTGTTACCTCCGGCATATATTTCCTTACGTTCATTGGCATCGCCACCGCCTGGTCTCTGGGAAAGCCTTTGGAGAAAGGATTCGCAGTCGTCGCACGGTGTCTAATGGCCATCATGGCAGTCCATGTGATTGTACTGCTTATATATCAATGCATGTGGATCGTGGACTTCTATCCGCCTGATAGGGCTATGGCACGGTGAGTTCCAGCCAATTAAAATACTTGATCATCTAATTTGTATTGTGAACACATTTATGCAAAAGTAGTTAAAATCATACATAGAGTACCATTGTTTGTAGCAGTGACTCACCAAGTTGTGAGTTCTTGATAAGAGCGTGAGACAACCACCTAACTGAGTAATCGTCTGCCTGCAGGTACTTTGGCTTAACAAAATTGGTGATATTCAACGAAACGCTTCCTAACAGATTCGCTTACGAAGTGACCGAAGACCACATGTGGGCCACACTGGCCAGTCCATTGGTCATACTTATTACATATTACATTCTAGCGTTAGAAACAAAAGAGTTATTCAAACCCAAGGTATGTGTTCTCACGTAACTAAATTGATCCTAACAGATACAATATGTCCATTGTCCACTAACCACGTAATTACTAACTAAATAGTATGCTTGTTGAATTGATTTCTGATTGGGATTTAGTATCTTAACGCTGCGCATAACGCCTTAGAGACTTCTATGCCGGTCTAATGCTACCTTAGTTCTATTTCACACAGTTAATGAGTGCTAATTTGTGGCATTGCAAGTAGGTTAATACACTAGTAAAGTCAACAGTTTATTTTACGTATGTAACGTTCGCAGCTCACGCAGTATGTGCAACATGCCGTTGATTAAATAAGTTATTGATGTTTTGTTTGTGCTATCGATTGTTGGGATTTAGGCGAAAAGAAAGATCGCGCTAACTGGTGTAGAGTCGGGCAAGTTGAACGGGTCGATGGTCCGCGGGATCTCCTTCCACAACCGGCGCGCGGCCCGGGAAAAGTGGACGAGTGCCACTAAAAAAGCCCGTGTAAGCTTCTTGCCACCGCATTCTACTGTAGAACCTTCATACTTTTTATGTTTTTTAGTTGATTCTTTGTCCTATGAAAAATATTTAGTTGATTATCTATACAATGTATTTTAGTTGATTCTGTCGTGTAATAAAATGGTTTTCAATTTATTTGTTTTTGTAGACTGTACGTTCACACTGGGTTGTATAATTTTGTAAACAATCGTACAAACATTCACATAGATACAAATTCAATGTGTTTTGTGTTTGCGGTAGAGTTAGCTACCTAACTGACTGAACAATCTTCAATTTCGTAGTAACGGTACTTATAGTTAAAGCTGTCTTTGACAGATAGTTGTAGAACTGGTAGGGCCAGTCACAAAATATGTAGCCAAAGGTACGTATAATGTTAAATGGCCTTTCATTAGCACACGGTGGAACAGTTAGCCAGATTCTTTATTTATGCAATTGAAAATACTTAGCATCAGTCGTCAGTTACAAATCGTAACCATCTTTCAGACGTATAAATGTCTGTTCGAATAAACAAAACTACGAAGAACTATTTCCACATTACTCACTGTAGTCTACTAGTCTACCTCTAAATAAATACCTACTGGGTATCATAAACATTTCAAGCTGAAGTTTGAAGCTTAATTTTGTTACACGACTCTTTGTATATTTAATTTCTGATATGTAAATAGTAGACTTTGTAGATTATTTAGCATGGAGTCACCGTATTACACCTTTTCTTTATTAATTAGAGCAAGTTAGTTAATAACGCAATCGACACCATTTATCATTCGCACTCCATTACTGGCGGGCCCGGCACTGAAGATAAGGCATGTTTTCTAATTGATTGTTACTAATTGTGTTTTGCACGTTTTTGATTGATTCACAATTTAATATGTTTGTTTTATTTTGCAACTCGCATTCGTTCTGTTGTAGGTTGCATTTTCATATATTAGTTCGAAAGTACTCCGAGGGAGAAGCAGTGAGACTGAAGCTGTAGGTATCTTGTATTAATGTTGATATGTTGCTGCTTCTAGTGTTATGTTTGCATGAAATAAGAAAAGTATATTTCTCATGAAAAGTTTTAAACAATAGCCTTTTAGTATCACAAAGAAAGCTCTCCAATGCTTGCGTCAATCCGTGGCGGACAATAATGCTTTCAGCTCATGAAGTGTATTATGAGCTTTATTGTGATATGCCATAAAGTTCAGTGTTGTAAACGTGTCGGTGGGGTCATCTTTGCACGCAAAACGTTAATATAACACGCGTGTCATGTCGGTCCATCATTCATGTTTCATGTGTGTGAGTTTACTCTATGTTCATGCAGTGTGTTATTTACTGTTCTATATGCTTATCTACTTGTATGCCTATATGTTGAATTATTAAAACTGTTTTTATAGTATAATATCTATTAGTTTTATAAATAGTTTAACAAACTTTCTAACTATACATATAATAATCTTTAAATATATTACAATTATTGTAAATGTAAATTTCTGTATTATTGTATTATTTATGTTTTTCACACAATAAACTGTAGAGCATCAAGTCTATGTCAACCTTTAAGGTTCAAGATCGTTTATTAACATGTTTTATGACTTGCCAGTTATTACGAGCCCCCAGTAAGAGATGGTCGGCCCTATCGGAATCAACGACGAAGTATTTACACCAGGACTCTACAGGATCTGTTATCGTTTCGGATAATGGTAATTATTATATTTCCGAGCTCTAATTATAGACATCTATAGCTTTAACTCGCATTTCGGAAGAAACGTTGATATATTTAAGCGGGTACAAAACACTTTAACAGACTGAAGTTAAATTAGTAGCTTCACGGCGAGACCACCAACAAACACAGCAGCTACTCAGTCAACAGTAATTCAATAATACAACAGTCACATTAAGAAGCGCCTTTTTCGGTTTTTGAAGTTGAATAAATATGCATGTTGATGAATGATGAGCAATTAACAAGCAGTTTCTAACATGTATGATTCCCACAGAAACTGCGCTTTCTTAGTTTAACAGTCTATTCAAATACATGTATGTCGTCACGATTCCCAGTTCATAAAATATTTGTTGAGCATAATTGTAGTAAAGTATCGATAATGATGAGATAATTACCTTTCAGAATCTATGGCAAATCACGAACCTACATTGATGGATGATATTATGGCGGCGTTCATTGATTTCTTCCAAGTTCTAATCAGGTAAGTAATAAAAAACTAAAGATAAATTAAAACTTACTACCTTCAATCTTATGGCTGCGGCTCCATTGAGGCGGAGACGAGCGGAGCTGAGAGGAGACGTGTGGGGATCGACCAATCGTATTACATGAAATCCACATCTCGTCTCCGCTCCGCTTCAATGGAAACAGTCAAGCGGAGACGAGCGGAGCTGAGAGGAGACGTGTGAGGATCGACCAATCGTATTACATGAAATCCACATCTCGTCTCCGCTCCGCTTCAATGGAAACAGTCAAGCGGAGACGAGCGGAGCTGAGAGGAGACGTGTGGGGATCGACCAATCATATATTACGTCTCCGCCTCAATGGAGCCGCAGCCTATTAGGCTGCGGCTCCATTGAGGCGGAGACGAGCGGAGCTGAGAGGAGCAGAGCTGTGAAAAGAGGTATGTGATTCCACTGAGGCGGAGACGAGCGGAGCTGAGATGTGGATTTCACGTAATATATGATTGGTCGATCCCCACACGTCTCCTCTCAGCTCCGCTCGTCTCCGCTTGACTGTTTCCATTGAAGCGGAGCGGAGACGAGATGTGGATTTCATGTAATACGATTGGTCGATCCCCACACGTCTCCTCTCAGCTCCGCTCGTCTCCGCTTGACTGTTTCAATTGAAGCGGAGCGGAGACGAGATGTGGATTTCATGTAATACGATTGGTCGATCCCCACACGTCTCCTCTCAGCTCCGCTCGTCTCCGCCTCAATGGAGCCGCAGCCTTAGGGTGCGTCTCCATTGAAGCGGAGCGGAGCTGTGCGGAGCTCGACTGACCAATCACAATGCGTTACGAAAAGATTTTGACAATGTCAATGCGTTGTTTGACAATCTCAACGCGCTGTGATTGGTTAATCGGGCTCCGCACAGCTCCGCTCCGCTTCAATGGAGACGCACCCTTAGGCTTCGTTTTCTTTGATACAACTTGAGATTATAGTATAAAACTTATAATGTTGTACGCTACTGTAAAGATTATGTCACTTACAACATAAATTATTGATTGATTTAATTGTAAGTACAAAGAGACGATATTTTAATAAATAAATAAAAGTCCATACGCATATAAACATTTGTTTTCACTCGTCGTATGAAAGTATGACGAAAGTCTTCTGTATAAAATGAATGTGTTTGATGCTTAATTTTATATGACATCTACTAAAAACTAAATCAAAAACTATAAGTTTTTTGCTTAGGTTTGAGGTGGCGAAACCTATAGGTAATAATGCCTTATCCCGCTCACTGTACTGGTATCTTTATTCAGATTAGAGGCCTCTTAGGTCTTGCCCAACTACAGGATGTTTAATCCTAATAAAAACTGGTAAATTCCAGATCATCATACATAGCGACTACCATAACCATGATGGCGTGGAGTATAATGTACCACTCGTGGCTGACATTCGTACTTCTCATGTGGGCTAACCTCGTGTGGCTCTGTCAGGACCAACGCTCGTTCATGCTGAAGACGAGTCCAGTACTGGTGGTGTACGCGATATTACTGCTACTGGGAGAGTATGTGTACGGCATGAATTTGACCGAAACCGAATTGCCTTCTACTCTTGCCGTAAGTTCAAATAGAGTTTATATTTATTTTACTTTTTTGAAGACGAGACTAATACCTACTAGTGGTGTACGCGATATTACTGGCAGAGTATGTGTACGGCAGGAATTGGATCGAGACTAAATTTTTCCTTCTTCGTTTTTTATATAGGCGAAAGGGATTTAGGGTAGAGGTAATTGCAACTGAAGCCAGTAGTGGGGCCTTTCCCCAAAAATAGGCAGTACTGGTTGTAGGCAGTCTGATATCCACAAATCCAAACATAATAAAACCAAACATAGTAGAAAACACAGATTGAAAGATATTGTAGGCGATGATCGTTGCTATTGCTGTTGTGCAGTTGAGCTGTTGTATTGGTCTGATAACATGCCGCTTGTGTACAAAACCAATAGATTTAAGAACCAGTAGATTGAAGTGTTCAAAGAAGTTGGCCATTCACAAGGTACAAGAAATAACGTATTTTGCCTGACCAACATTCGCCTCAAAGTTCACCACCATCTTTTAATTGTAACTCAGGAAATGAATATAAAAAATATGTAAAATTCAGAATCCCCTGTTTTTAAAGTCGGTTAAAACAGTAAACAAAACTGTAACAATTGGCAGTGTACCAATAACATCGGCTTGAAAATTAAGTGAAAAAATATCATTTACAGAATTGTATGTACTAATGTCGTGTCGTGTAGTCAAGTTTGTTGCTCTCACAATAAGTAACGATGTTCATTATTCCACTTTGCAAGTTTATTGAAAGTTTTGCGCAATGTATATTTCAATGCCGTCGTCCGTAGTTACGGTGATGTTTACAATATTTAAATGAGACTTCAGTTTCTATTTGGGTTTATTTTGTTACGGTGATAACACCCACTCTTACACTGTACTGATATATTTAGTGAGACGAGAGACCCTTGACCTTTTTCTAGTAGTGGGACGTTACTTTTTTCTTGTTCTAGGTTTCCTAAGGGTCTTATTTGGCCCCAATATAAATACTAAACATAAAAATTAATACATTTTATCTGTGATTTTCTAGAACGTGAATCTGCAACAGATAGGGCTGGGTCATCCTAAGAACGAGCCCTGCGTCCCTCTGTTGATAAAGTCGCTGTTCACGTGTATGTTTTGGGTGACGCTAAGGCAGCGTGTACAAGAGATACGCCAGCGGCGCAAGTCCGCTATTATCACCGATATGGCGGCACCTTTACAGCTGACGGTCTCTACTGCTGCAAGCGGTAAGATTGTCTTCTTTTACTAGCTACAAGGATGTGTTTAATATAGCGTGGTACTTAATTGTGCTAAGTATAAGTATCAACTGAACTAATGATTGAAATATTTTCTTACGTTCGCCTCTGGATACAGGTTGGATGGCGGGTAGTAAGTTAAGATTTAAATATCTTGTCAAGTTGTCACATTTCAGCTCTTCTTCATGATCACTACTTTGAATACAAAACTGTGTTTGAGTACCTACATCTATTTTCTTTTACTAAATTATTCCTATATTTTACTTAAACTTAACGTCTTTTGTAAAGATTTATGCAACTATCAACCTATCCTTCATTATACCACACAGATTTTAGAATATATGAGACTTTTGAAAATTTTGCAAACATAGCAGTACTTCTTCGTTATTATTATTACTCTAGCTTTCATATCTCAATTATACGCCACTGCTAATTATGGTAGACAATATACGGCCAGTTTACACAAAAATTTAAAATACGAAATTCAGCCTTGCAAGCCGAGCCACTCTCGCGAGAGCTGACCACGCTCACACCAGACACACATGTATTAGAGCCCATCTAACGCCCTTGTCTCCACCCAGTGGCTGAGAGCACGCACCCCGAGCCGCAGTCCCGCCTGATGGCGGCGCTGGGCGCGTGGCTGCGCGCGCTGTGCGCTCGCTACTGGATCTACGTGGTCGTCATCATGTTGTTCGTGATCGGTGTGACGGGGGAACGCATGACCATATTCAGGATACTGTACATGTTCCTCTTCTTGTCTTTTATACTTATGTTCCAAGTGAGTGAAAGCTTTATTGTTTAAATAGCTACCGCTGCGATTTGTTATATTATGTAATCTCTTCAATTTATTTGTCTGGTGGTGAAAACTGCATCAAAACCACTTTAAGTAGTTGATTGGTGCGAACATACAAACAGATAGTGGTAAGGGACTGGATTGTATGCTACATGATGATATTGAAAACCAAAGTCTCTGACTTGATGGCATAGGGGCTGTACGTTTTTACAAAGAATGGATCTGTTCTCTTTCTCGAGGTTTAAGAAAGAGATATGGAAAGCTTGTATCTCTTTTTGCACATTTTTGATGGATTGGAGAGATTGGTTTCTGAAAAAAGCCGCTATAAAAAATAATGTTAAAGTTTCTCTTAAAACCTAATTTTATTAAATATGGATCATTCGTTAGAAAGATGTACAACAATCTTTTATTATTATTAACAAACCTTTACATTCTTGACGCCAAAGTTTTTATAGGTAACCTACATACCTTATTATCACTTCCAGATCAGCTGGTATTGGTGGCGGAGACTAATGTACGTCTTCTGGATAGTGGTCATCATATACTCTATGATCAATTTGATACTCATATACATATACCAATTCGATAACTTCTCCAAATCCATTGAGAAATACTTGTTCATCAATGAAAAACTGTAAGTATATTCTAGAATAATCTAGTTGTTTAGATAAAGTTATTCAAATATTTCGACTACACCATTAACATCGGATTCCGCCTCGTTCTGTATGTCTGTTCTGATAATGTAGTGTCTCCTCTACCAAGAGCGAGACCGTGGGTAGACCACAGGGAACTAAGACGGAAATTGCGAATAGAATACACGGATCGAGTAAAGCACGTTCCAGATTACTTTTCCAACATGGCTCGGGTTAGAGATCACCAACCCGCATTAGGCAAGCACCGTGATTACGCATAATCCTCCTCACTGTACTGGTATCTTCAGTGAGCGTCGACGTTTTACCTTATAGTGGGACATTTAAGGCTTATTAGCATTGGCCTGTAATGTCTCACTACAGGGCAAAGGCCTTTCAAGATATTGAAGTACAATAAGGAGGATGAGGCGTAATCATCACGCTTGCCTACTGCGGGTTTTACTATGTCAATTTCATTAATAAATTAATTTCTTTGATTTACAGACAACATGACTTAGGTCTAGACCGATACCATCCCGCAGATCTGTTTGTCAAACTGTTAACACCGACATTGTTCCTAATTATCACTATAATGCAAGTGCACTATTTCCATAAGCACTTTATGGAGTTATCGGAGTTCAAGCCAAGGTATGAGCTTTTTCACATACATTTGTGACAATTTAGTTTCTTACAGATTGTGTTTGAGTATATTTTCCTAATAATTTAATTTCGCAGTGTAGCGAAAGAGCCAGAATCGAGCAGGCCAAGTCAAACGGGGGCTTCGACTATGAAAGATGACGTAAGTTTCACAGTTGTTCATTTGTACCACAAGGCTTCATGACACTCACGTTTGTAACTTTTGATGTCAAATGTAATATCTTTTTGTAACTTGGCAATTGTAAATTCTATGTCGACCTTACTTAATTTCCTACTACCCAATTGTTAGTATGTTACATAACTTCATGCTAAGATTTCTCGAAAGGAGCTTGCAAGTGTAAGTCATGTTTCTGAGTGCCATTTCTGAACCCTGACGTCACATTTATAACACACCTACAAATCTAAAGTGACATATTTATCCTCATGATACGTACTACTACAGCTAACGTATAACGTACTACTACAGCTCTGGTAGGAAGACTCTGAATCGCATGTATGTGGGGTTTTACCTTTATACCGTAGTAGTAGTTAGACTAAGCTATGTTAGTTTGCGATTGTTAAGTAAAGTGCACTTTGATGGGTTGCCGATGGTGGCATTTCTATCTGAATGCTACCGTTCTTCGGAGGGCACATTAAGCAGTCGGTTGCAGTTGCTTCAATCGTCAGACCGTGTCGGAGGGCTTATAGCGGTCTAAAAACTCCTGACACCAGGATTGGATACTGTTTGATAATGAACCTTTATTTCAGCTACCTCCCTTGCCTTCCGAAGGAGAGCAGCAAAACTCGTTGAACGCTCCGCAGCCGCAAGAAGCGCCGCTATCTCTGGACGCGAGCCGCACCGACGCCGACAACTCGATCGAAATGTCCTCCTTAAACACTAACCTTAATAAACAGGAGTCGGCCCAAAGGTAAGGGAATCTATGTTTTGGGTTTCGTTAGCAGCGCGTTGTATGGGTGTACCCGATCCCGTGGGAATTTCAGAATAAAAAGTAGCTTACGTGTATGCCAGTCTGAAATGCTAATGGTTGACAAGCCCGTTTGCACAGTGGCAGTGAGGGCGCTTACTGTGTTGGGGGTTGCGGGTCCGATTCCCGCCCGGAGTCTAAAATATGTGAAGACATGATTGTTGGGGCGACGTCTGGGTGTCAATTATATATTATTCTTATAAAGTATTTGTGTATGTATATGTAGTAGTATCAGTGAGTTAGATTCCATAACACAAGCTGCTCTGTTTACTTTGGGTGTAATTAACAGTGTGTGAAAAAAAAGTGCTGGAAATAATTTCCATTATAATTCTTTTCGCTATGCTAAATGCCTTCACTGTTGACAGGAAATTTAGAAAAATATGGAAAAATATACAGATACCCTTGTTATCTATAAATAAATAATAAATATACCTATACAATTTCACACACGGTTAATTAGACCCAAAGTAAGCTCTAAGCTTGTAATATGGAATCTAATTCACTGATATTACTACTTATAGATACATAAATACTTTATAAGAATATATAATTGACACCCAGACGTCGTCGCCAACAAATATGTCTGCACATATTGTTGACTCCGGGCGGGAATCGAACCTGCAACCCCCGACACAGTAAGCGCTCTCACTGCCACTGTGCCAACGGGCTTGTCAATATAAAATAACTAAAGGAAAAGATAACATACATTAAACAACAACATACATAATATAAGAGTCCATCATTTCAGGAAGGCGTCCCGTTCAATCGCGCCCACGATCACGGACCGGCCGTCGACCGCGTTCAAGGACGTGGCGCTGCGCCTGTTCCACTCCAGCGGTCACTTCCTGCACCAGTGCATGGACAAGGGCTTCAAGTACCTCGACCTGCATCTAGTTAAGATCATATTCCTGGCGCTGATGATCCTTTGTGCGGTTAACGTGAGTGCTAAGGGCTTACCAGTATCTAAGCCCTAGATTAGTATTTTTTTCATTTTTAGTTGATGTGTATTTCCTAAACTTACTGAGTCTCAGATTTAGAGCATTGGGTCAACTGGGGTCCGTTAAGCCTCGGTGAAAATGAATCCTTGATTGAGGTGACTTAGAATTACAAAAAGAATGGTTCTTAAGCAGTCAGAAACATGTTACCAAATTGCCTTATATGTCGGCAAAATGTCGACTAACTCAGTGTGTAATGTGCTTGAAAGTTACAGCGAAAGAGTGACAAGGATAGCATGTCTCCCCACACCTCCCTCTTTCCCGTCCATTCTTTTTTAATTGAAAACGAATGAACGATGGATAGTCATACGATTTTTTGCAGGTATGCGCAATGCACGTGCCCATTATGCTGATAATATCTCCCGCATTGTGGCTAAGCTCGCGCAAACAGCGACTCTGCGTTCTTTTCATATCAACGCTCGTTAGCATCTATCTAATGGCGAAAATGGTCTATCAAATAGACTACATACAACATTCGTACTTCGACGTCAATTGTACTACGGTAAGCACAGATAAGCAAATGTATCAACAAAACAGAGAACTATGATGTTATAATATGAACTTAATTCCTGTTTTTTTTTTATTTTATTATTTTTTTAGGTAAGCATAAATGGTACAAGTAATGTAACGACTTATAACAACGCCGAATGGATAGGTTTCGTCAAAGCGACGCATGAGCGACCGTTCGTAGTTTTGATAAAGGGTTACATCGGTCTCATAGCTGTGTTCACGTTCTACGCTCTAGTCACATACAGACAACGAGCCATCAGGTTTGACTTTATTTTGCTTTTTTTATTACCTAGAAGAAACTATTGATATATATATAATTTATTTTGTCTCGAGATTGTTTTTAAGATGCTGATTTCTTAATGACTCATTTACATTATGCAGTCAGCTCGAATATAGCTGTAGTTTGTACTCGATAACAGATTAATGTAAATGAATGTTGGGTCGGCATAAGCGTCAACTAATATGAATGATGTAATTCGTTCGCTGATGCGGTGACTGAGCTAATGTAAACGAGCCAAAACATGTTCATGTAGATGGTACGGTTGGGTGTATCGTCGTAAAAATTCTTCATAATTGGTTTTCATATCTTCTTCATCGAGTAGATGGTCAACCTGACCAATCCTGGTGTCAGAGTTATTGAGGCGCCAAAGGCCTCTGACATGGTTCATGTAACGACTACTATCCGTAGAAAGTAACCGGGACCGAAGGCTTAACGTGCCCTCCGAAGCACAGAATCATCTTACTTTTCGGGCAATCAGTGATTCAGCCTGCAATGCCCTAGCCAAACTGAGGACAGTCTCACAAAGTGATTTTTGTGAGACATTGTCCTCACCGAGAATCGAACCCGGAACCTCCGGATCGTGAGCCAAGTGCTCAAACCACTAGACCACGGAAGCTGTTAATGGTTTCATATGTTACAGGGAGCAAGGCTTGTTGCCCAAAGAAAGCGAAAAAATAATGTTCCCAGAAGTGACGCGCAATGAGGCGGACATCGATATCTTGCACTGCATCAAATATCTAGTCAATTACGGGTTTTACAAGTTTGGCGTTGAGGTGAGTTGAAGGAAAAAATTAGTTTATAAAAATTGCCGGCTTTGAATTGCATACACATTTGGCATAATAATCAAGTCTTAAAAGTAATAAAACTAATGTTTTTCAATTATCGTAATTATGGTTAAAATTAATATGATTTCTTTGCGTTTTAAAATTTAAAATTAAATCGTCTTGAAGTCTTTAAAAATTAAAGTCATTAAAGTCTTGATTGGCGTTCAGGTGTCACGTGACTTAACATTTTTGTCGAATTTACTACTTAAAAATAATCATTGTTTTTACGAAAAATAATTTAGGATGCATACCAAAATCTCTGTATCATACATAATCAATCATTCGAAACTTCAATCTATCCGATTCATTCTTAGTGGAAACGAGTCTATTGGT
This sequence comes from Cyclophora punctaria, assembly GCA_951394245.1. Lineage (NCBI taxonomy): Eukaryota > Metazoa > Arthropoda > Insecta > Lepidoptera > Geometridae > Cyclophora > Cyclophora punctaria. The sequence continues at coordinate 8,662,251 of OX596170.1, read as the reverse complement.
GTTTTTCAAAGAGCGCCTTAACATTAGTGATACGACTCGTGGATGGTGCTTGTGCTAGTGCAGGTGCTAAATCTTTTCTTCGAATTCGTGCTAGATTAAACATAAAGATACTCAAGATCAGTTTAGGTTGGTGTACACATGTTCGGCTTGCACAGTCGGCTAGTAGTCGCTAGCAAGCCCTATATCTGTACGGTGTGTACATACGTGCCGTGGTGGTCAGATCACGCTGATCTGCCTGATGGGCGTGGTGGGGTCCCGTATGGACGTGTACGCGGCGGTGTACGCGGGCTGGCTGCTGGCGCTGGTGAGCGCGCGGCGCGGGCGCCAGCAGGCGCTGTGGCCCGCCTTCGCCGCCTGCACGACGGTGCTGGTGCCGGCGCAGTACATGATCGCCGTCGGCTTCTTGCCGCAGTTCTGCATCCACTACCCCTGGGCGGGCAACGATCAGGTAACGCACGCTTGTTTACTTCTAATATTCTTTCTAATGTATACACCCTGTGCCATTCTTATATTTGTCCTCTCTCGTTCCCGCCACCACTTTCGAAGTTTGCGGCAATTGACAAACAGTGCAAACAGATATTTGACCATCGAGTCATATATTTTTGTAGCACACTTTTTTCTTCGACCTCTGGAAAGGTAGCCTAATTTAGTGCAGTGCTATTATCACTGTCACTGAAGTATATTGCACTGACCCTAACAAACGTTACACAGCTAAACTAACGAAATCAACGATCTGCATAATCGAATTTAGCTCAACATCTACGAACACCTCTAGAAGTCGAAGAAGAAGACTGACGGTCTACCTAACCGCCACTCTTCACTCCATAGATGTGACTTTCTCATTTCTCCCCGCAGCAAATTAAACATATCCGCAACTGGTTGTTCCTACCATACGCCGACGAGCCTCCACACGCGGTGAAAGTGATATTCGACTATTTCCTGTTACTGTTTGCGACGCGCCAACTCCGAGTGTTTAAGATAGAGAGAACTATAGGCGACAACTACAAAGGAGGTTCCAACAGTGAAAACATAGGACAGGACTGGGAAACGCCGAGCTTTGTCAACCCTGTGCCGGACTTTTTGGGAGTTATAACGTGAGGCTATACAACTTTAGAAAATGAAATATATTCGCATAAATAAATACACCCAAAGGCGAACGACAAGTTACTCTCTTAAACAGGCATAGGCACATTTATATACGCGCTGTACGAGTTTCGAAATTATTCAAAATAATGCTAGTTGAGATGTGTTCCGACAAACGTGTGGCACGCGTCTATGCATGTGTGCGTCTGTTTTCGTAGCACGTCGTCGTTGGGTGTATCTGTTTTGCGCTTGCACTGCTATTCTAATTTTAATTGACTTTGTATTACTTTCAGTTCCTGGCTCGACGTGATCAAACGTCTAGTGTTTCTTGGAATGCTGTGGGTGACGCTCGCCATAATGTTTATGACGGGTACTAACCGGGTCAATTTGTTCTCTATGGGCTACCTCATCGGCTCGTTCATATTCTTGTGGCAAGGAACGGATTTCTACTTGAGGCCGAAAGCAGCTATACTGCGTTGGTAAGAATTCATCTAGTCTTATGGATATGTTATTTCTACTTACAGTTTGGTATCTTTTGTAAGCGTAGATGTGTCCAGTATTGGGACACTACAGCCTCAGGGTGCCTTTTCTGCCGATTTTTATGCTAAGCTGCTTTGCCACGCTTTATATTCCACCACGTACCAAACGTAACAATAACATAGCTCAGATGGAAAGGCACTTTTCGCATGGGAATGTTGTAAATAAATCTTTATCCATACAGCTAGGAATTATCACGATCCAAACAATGTTAAAACAATTGTTGTAATTTCGTAGCATAATAAAACTATGTGTAAAGGCAGGTACTCCCTGCAACGTTAATATTCGTCCGTGTGCCAGGTGGTCGTGGCTGGTGCGGTACAACGTGGGCGTGGTGGTGGTGAAGACGCTGCTGCAGATCCCGGGCTGCATGTTCAACACCGTCATGCAGGACAACGCGTGCTGGCTCGTGCAGCTGCTCGGCATCGGCTGCGTCGACAAGTTCGCCGGCGGGAACATCGCGCACTTCATCAAGATGAGCTACGTCAAGGTATTCACCCTTACATACTGGCTTTGACGGTACACGCTGTCGCTGTGTGTAACGATACCATACATATCACGCGGTGAATAGGCCTTTACTTTTCAAAGTTACATATCTATATATATAAAAATGAAACCCGTTTTTTGTTGTCGTCGCATCGAATGGCTGGACCGATTTCACTAATTTTTTTTTGTTGTATTTGTTATTATTAGGAGAAGGTTCTTACGGAAAAAAATATTAAGAAAATCTCTCAGAAATATTGAAAAATATACATTTAATTTTGCATATTTAAAAAAACACGCGTAACGAATGTCAATAATATGTCATTCACAGCCATAGACTATATTGAAAGAGCATTGTTTGTTCGGAAAGTAGTGCATCATTGCTACGCTAAGGCGGTACGAAGTTCGCCGGGTCAGCTAGTTTAATATAATTATACCATTTTATTTAAATGATAATTGATTAAGTAATCAATTGTTTTCAGGAAGCGGTATGCTCTGTGCCTCAGGAAGATATTGGTTTAGCCTGGGATGGTGTTTGTTTCGCCTTCCTCATATTGCAACAGAGACTGTTCCACAGCTACTACTTCTACCGAGTCATAGACGAAAGCAAAGCAACTACCGTATTAGCTTCCAGGTAGGAATGTCTTCTTGCATCGGGATCTCAATCGGTTACCTCATATGAGACGACACATCGAACACTTTATTTATTTCAAGGGGAGCGGAACTCATAGAGGAGCTGCGGCTAAAACAGATGAAAGTCCAAGAAGACCAGGAAGTAAAAATCTTGGAAAAAATCAAAATAAAGATGGAGAGGATCAAGGCGAACCAGAAGAAGATCCAGGGGGCGTTCCCTAAGGAGCCGCGGCACCACGATTGCGGTAAGTAGGCAGAGGAATACCACCGAGCGGGCTCCGTGTGTTCGTTGATATCCGCCGAGCGGTCGTCGGTCGCGTACTTCATTGGTTGATCGCGAGCAGAGGCGGACGAGGTGGCGTGCGGCTCGCCGTCCGACTCGGGCGCCAGCGCCGCGTCGCCGCGCGGCTTCCACACGCCGCTCAGCGACCGCTCGGCGCCCGCGTCGGCGCCGCCGTCGCGCGCCGCGTCGCCGCCCGCGTCGCCGCCCGCGTCGCCGCCCGCGTCGCCGCCCGTGTCGCCGCGCGGGCGCGGGCGCGCGGTGAGCGGCGCGCCGCCGTCGCCGTCGTCGGCGCTGATGACGGTGTCGCTGGAGGCGTACCTGGAGCCGCGGCGCATCTCGTTCGAGTCGCCGGTGTCGGAGGCGGCGGCGCGCGAGGACTCGTACCCGGTGTTCTCGCCGCCGCCGCGCCGCGCCAGCCCGCCCTCGGCCTCGAGCCGCGTGGAGCCGCTGTCGCACCACACGTGTAACTACCCGCATGGCGCGCCCTCTCGCACCGCCACCCTGTATACTCTGTACAGCCACTGTATTGCTCCCCGTTTGTTTCCCGTGCAGGCGGCGAGGCTGTGCCGGGCCAGCGGCGCGTGTTCACGAAGCGGCACGAAGGTAACCTCGTATTGATCGCGTGGTGTGGGACGGCGAGGTGCTCTTTCTTGCGGTTTTTCCGACCGACTAAACTGTGTCTAATCTGGAGCCTTATCTGGAGGATTATTAACAATACTTGATTACCTACAGACTAAGCTTGTATTAATCGAATGTCCCTGTTGACTTATCTCCATCTGACATTCCCGCGGCGCCCCGTGTGTTGGTGATGAAGCTTGTAATCTCTTAATATTTGGGTGTGTGAACTGTGCGGTTGAGCTGTGCTTTTCTCTTGTAGTGCGTGACAGACCACCGTATAAGCCGCCCGCCAGCCATCAGAAGGGTAACGTTGAGTCTTGGAACTTCGCTCGCAATAACCTTGTATTGGCATTACTAACCATTCCTCAGCTTGTCGGTGATGGTATTTAGGCAAGTTGCATCGCTGTGGCGGAGACTGTCTTCTTATTGTTGATTGGTCATATATATTTGTACATTGTGTAAAAACCTTGTAAATTTTTACTGAGACAGATTGCGCCTCAACTCTCGCTTGTACTTGGGCTATATATCATGCTTTCCGTGTTCGTGTTATGTGTTGCATGAAAAAACCTTTATACTCCTGCGTGATATGTTTATCATTGATGTTTTTTTATTAAGCTATTAATATTTTCAGTTTTCCTACACAAATATTTTATTTGGTTTCACCACAAATTATAAACAAAAAAATCACACAATCAAAACATATTTTGATGTTGTTATGAACAATTATTGCATGAAACTGTGTAGATGTTTTATATTCAATGTCTGCATGCAATATCTGTTGTCTGTACATATAATGCTTTTACCAAGCTGGATGTCTAGAACAATCATACAAAGTTAACAAAAAAGGGAGCGTATCATTGTTCTAGTGACATCCAAATGGAACTTTAACTGATCAATGCCTTCAATTCCACAGCCGTTCGCTCTGGAGACTATTATATGTTCGACGAATTCGATGACACTGAACTACCAGTGAAAGATGAGGAATCCAGCTCCGACGAAGACGCGCCTAAGGAAATGGGCTTCGGCAAGGTATGTGCCCGACTATAACAACGACATTCACGATTTGCCCATTTAATCTCAAGTAGTGCGAAACGTACATGTTGTGCCCTGTGTCAAGGTAGAGGTTGGGAATTGTGCGTCATTGTGATTGTGCGCATGGGTCACTCGGGATGCATCCAAAAGTCATCGCTCATGCCGACTTAGTATCCGTTCCCGCGACAGTATTCCAAATTTATCAGCTCCGAGCACAGTAGACCGCATCATCTTTGGCGTAGAGAAATCTCTGAACCGAGATGTCACGTGGAACTCAAAGGTTACTAAGTAAGGTAGAGAATCGCCTAGATTTTGGGTAATGCGCATGGTTTTACAAATACATACCCTGGGTACAGCATGCACCGCCCCGAACCGAACGATCCCAGAGGCTTCTAGGAGACGCAGCGGCTTTTAGCGACTAACATAATACAGTGGTAACTAGCACAGCACCGCTATCGACATGTTTCGCTTCGGAGGGTGTTGTTAGTGAGAGGTGTATGGTGTATGGTGTGTGGGTGTGGTCCAGCTGCTGTCGACGGTGATCAAGACGGACCTGAAGGCGGCGGTGCGGCGCGCGTCCGCGCCCAACGTGCGCCGCGCCTCGCACGACCTCGCCGCGCACCCGCTCTCCTACCCCACGCAGGTAACACGCGACGAGGCGCTCCTCTACACTATCACGTGCATCTTCCTCCGATTTCGCCACGTTGATCGTGCAAACGTCCACACGATCGCCGATCACAGGAAATTTCCTTTAATGCGTGCCTGCGGCGATCACGTAGACGAGCATAAATTAAGTATATAATCGCGTATGATCGACAATTGTGTAGAGGAGCCGTAACTGCGTCGTTATGTAACGTTACGTTCAAGGGTGCGTATGGACCAAACGTGTGACATTACGACCAAACAAATAAAATCTACATTCTACGTTCGTGCTGTAGAATGTATTTTGTGTCGAAGTTATTAACCCAGTCATAGAGCATATCGTTGTTCTATCTCAGTCTATTCTAAAGTTTCATGTCTAAGTTCATCGAGTGGATACCTATGCTCATAAAATTATAAAACTTTTGAACTCCAAGTCTGGATTCCAACAGTCTTACTGGCTCGGTACATATAGATATCTCATCGGTCGTTTGGTCTACATACATACACTTTAAGGTAAGCGAATCCTGTGTTTGGTAGGCACTACGAACTATTTATCTCGTAGTGCCATCAAAACTGTATTTGCGTTATCTGAACCCGCTTTCAATTAGTGCTCTGAACTGTTGTGAACACTTGCTCGCTCGCTTTTTCACTGATTAGAAGAGTGAGCAAGCAATATGTTCATTCACTGTCCAAAACACTAAGTGAACATTTTGACTTACACGTGACGTTACAAGCGATGCTCCACACACTGACACCGCGCCACCAGCCCGCGACACACGCTCTCAAACTGCTACATCCCCCTTACTGGTCCAGAAGAGGCAGATTTGAATTCACGATGATCACCCGCTAAGCAATTTTAATAAAACACCGAACTTGTTAGAACATCGGTCACAAGAGTTTCCACTAGTACCAACTTTAGTAAATATCTCAAGCTTAGCAATTAATTTTGAGTTACACTAGAATAATCGATTAATATTATGATCTTGTAATAAGTCGCCTATAAAGCGAATATTATCTTCAGTGAGCGAGAACCTTTGCCGTGAAGTGGGATCTTAAAGGTCATTTAATTTACTTATACTTTGAATGATTTCCCCCAAAGTCCCCCATTTCTGTAAGTCCCAATATCAATATTAGCCGTGAAGCAGCTAAAGGTAAACATGTAATTATACGTGTAAATGTATACTTATTTTATTTGTATCCGTTTTGGTACATCTGGGTCTTTTTTTGCTTGTGCATGAAATTGTATGGTAACTCTGTCCTGTCCTGTAATACTAATTCATTGTTGGTCATATATGTTAAATGTTCCACATTCATTAACCTTATGTTGTGATTAATATTTACATATTTTATTTATTATTTTTAGTTTAAGTATTTTATTTTAAACGAAGTTAATACTTTCTTTTGTTTTAAGTCTTACAAAGTACAAATATTTCTACATTACTTTTCAAAATTAATAACAAACTTTAATAATATATTAATAATATATTTCTTCAAAGTATTTTTCAAGTATCTTGTTAATATTTTCCTTGCAACTAACAGATGTGAAGTTCTGTTGAGCGTTTCATTTGAGTGAGTGTGTCTGGTTGATTAGAGTCGGCGACGATCGTCGCGGGACACGATAGTGCGGGAAGATGACGTGGCTTTGACGGAACGGGACGGCGACCAACCGATGTCGGCGATCGAGGACTATGCGGCGCTCGGGCCTGGTTAGTACACTAAATAGTACTGATGTAGCGTTTTATTAGAAGGATCTTGTTTTTAAATTAAGGCTGTAATACCCTTATTTATAGATAGCCTTATTTATATGACTATTAAAATACTCATACCTACCAAACATATGTTGGCAATATGGTGCACATATCACAAACTTTGTTATATGAACTAGAGTAACAGTATGAACGGTGCGGTGTAGGCATGGCAGAAGGGTTCACACGTGGAAATTACCCACTGTAATAGTGTGTAGCAGCCTTCACCTTTATCCCTATATATACTCGTATATAGTATTTTCTACTTAGTTACTCGTACTCGCTATTTCAGTATAATGTTTTGCTGTTCCTTCCACAGAAAATGAAACGTTCATAGACAAATTGAAGATTTGCACAAATACCGTAAAGGTGTTCATAAATAGTTTTCTCGCAACATTGACTCGGCATTTGATGAAATACTCCAGAGACTACCGATACGTTTCACGGACTCTGTTCACGGAAAAGAAGGTATTAAAGGTACGTAAGGTATTTATTAATGACTAATTAAGGCTTAAAGATATGTGTTTTATTGAATAGGTTAAAACCTGAATACTCGAACGTGACTCAAATTAAACAGTGTTCAATTCCAAAATGTTTGCAAATAGTTGTAAAAAATTTGAGGATAAATGATACAGGAAAAAGCTTCTTATGTTTTAATCGCTTAATCCGATGCCCCTTTACGAATGTGAAAGAAGACAAGACATAATGTCCACCAATTAACTCACAGCATTGATAATACTGTGTATCATTTAAATTCGACCACCTATCAACACACAGTATTTATCATATCATGTTTTGTCGATTTATGCTACGTTCGTTCGTTGTACTACAGGGATGACTTGGGCCTAATAAATCGATGATGTTTTTCAGGAAAAAGAAGGTTTTGGTATGGGAGTTAGAGAAGGCTCGCAGATGATATGGGAACCTTTTCCTTTGGCACATCGGTGAGTTGTTTAATACATTAAAATTTTTAATCAAAATAGGACTTCATTTAAAACGAAGTTTCCATTGTTGGTAGCATTTCAGTGTAGTGGTATTCACTACTAATTGTATTTTATCAACTTCATGGTGTAGTGTCCGTTAGTCTGTAGTGTCTTGTGTTTGCATGCTGCGTAGTACCTGTAGAGAATTGGATACGATCGATACCAACCTTCTGATGCCAGACGTTGATATGGGGTTTGTATACTAAATTATGTAGTTTTAGATTATTAGATAGTAGAGCTAGTGAATAGTAGCTTGATCATAATTAGAATCATTGCCATAAAAATGTTTACTTCCTATTCAAGATTTTGAAATAATTTAACGAAATTAGTACATACTCATAATTAAATAAATTATTTATAAAAATCATATTTGCTTTAGCTAGGCTATGCCCTGAAAATAATATCAGAAATAATATATAATTGGCATATTTATACTAAACTACTAACAAAATGATCCCCAATCGCCCACAATGTCACCGGTTGCGGTTTTCAGCCGTAAGTTAAGCGATATAAGCGTGCCTGAGATTCGTATACTGGCGCCGAGTATGGAGCGGGGTCTTGACGCGTCGCCCGCGCCGCACCCGCACGTCGCCCGACGCGTCGACCGACAAATCGACCAACAAGTCTGTCGCGTGCCCTCGCCCGAGTCCTACCGTGATGATGAGGACGATACTTCGGAACACGAGAGCGCGTTTAGCTTACAGTCCACGTCAAGGTTCTACATCGTACCGTTTTGTTGTGCTGTGCTTATTATAGGTCGAATTGTACCATGTGATCTTATTTTATTAAGTGAACACCCAGTTGTATCGTCAAAAAATACTTGATTCGATTATTTTGGCATTAGGAAATAGTTTTGAACCGATACGTAGCGCCATCCCTACGAGTTAGACAGATTTATTTCATTTAAAGGTATTTTTTCCATTGGGTCATTTTCATTGGATTGTAAAGAACGGTTTGTTCCTAAAGTTATAATAGTGTTTTTCACGGATGACATAATTCTGGGGGTAAGTATATTCTTATCCTGTAGTAAGCACAACACATCTCGTTATCTTTTCGTCGTAACTGCGATGGGCTTCAACTTAAACTCTACTTTTGTAAATAATTTATCTGTAATCCGTTCGAACTCCATTGTGATTGCACTATTTAGTAATTATGCAGCTTTTTTCGTTCGTTTTTTCGTTTTATTGTTCGTAGAAAGTAAGTATGTCTTCAGTATTGTTCTTCTATTTTTACGATACATAATAAATTAAGTCTATACTTAACCTTTTCCTTTATAAACAAAAAAACCGATTTCAATGAAACACACACGTGATATTATATCTAAGTAAAGAACGATATATATAAAAGTAAATAATGCGTCATAATATTTAACATAATATAATAGGTATACATAATCTGATCCAATTAAAAACATCAATTTTTGAAGTCGGTTAAAAATTGAGATAACATTCCTGGTTTACAAGCACGTTTAATAAGCCCTTAAGCCTACTCACCTGTTTACATATTGTTAACACCTAGTTTTCTACTAAATACATTGTTTTAAACACTTCTATTTATTTTATAAACATTTTTTCATAGTTTGCAGTAACTACTTGATTAATAAAGAACACTATACACTACCACTAAATTGTGTTGCATTTCCTTAATAAGTTAAATTTTCAATTTATTTCCCATTAATAATGTGTATTGTGATTGCAGCAAGTTCGGGTCAACGTTAGAAGAACATGAGGATTCACTGTTCCAGCAGGAAAGAACTCAAATAGTTTATTTGATATACGCCCTGTGGTACGGGTTCCTAGCACATACGGACATCATGTGCTATATCATGGTGTTCATTAACCAGGTGATTATATATCCTACTAGCAGTGCCCTTCGGTTTTACCCGCGTTATACCCGTTCCCGTAGGAATTCGGGATGAAAAATAGCCTATAACCTTATTGTTGAATGTAGCTTTCCATTACAAAAGAATTATTCAAATCAGATCAGTAGTTCCTGAGATTAGCCCTTACAAAGTTAGAAACTTTACCTCTATATTATTTTAGTATAAATAGCTATCCTGTACTATGTAGTAAATGAAAAATTCTTACTGCCGAGCTGAGAGAAAAGCTGCAAGACCTGTGCCAAATCTTAAGTTACTGTCAGATGTCTTTTAGGATAATAATAATAGCCTTAAATATATTTCTCATTTTACCTTGTAGTAGGATAGTCCAAGCCTTTAGGTCCGAACACTCCGACACCATAGTTGATCACTAACTACTCTTTACTTCGTACTCTAGTCCTCGCCTACTTACATTGATACAATTCCTCCTACGTTATGCGAATATACTATTTGATCTGAGAGTTTAGTCATCATCTATTTTAGTATACATCAATACAATTTTCCCAACCACTAAAATTTGTATTAATCCTCTCCTCCTCGTTTCAGATCCAATCAGCGACTATCCTGTCCATCCCGTTGCCGCTGATGGTGTTCCTGTGGGGCACGCTGACGATCCCGCGTCCCACCAAGACTTTTTGGGTCACGCTTATTGCGTACACCGAGGTACGTGCACCCATTATACTAAGTAACCAGTTTTACTTCCCTACATCCTACTAATATTATAAATGCGAGCTTGTGAGGATTTATGTATGTATGTATGTTTGTTACTCTTTCACGAAAAAACTACTGGACGGATTTGGATGAAACTTTACAGTAATATAGGTTATTCATCAATATACAACGTGGGCCGCGGCGAGTACCATATAACTTACCAGTTCCAGCTCCCCTAATCAAGATGAAAAAAATAATATGTAGTTCACTTATTAAGATGTGTCCAAACATAGAAGTCCATTCGTAAGTTGCTCGCGGTAACAGTCGTCCAATCGCAGTGGAAAGTATATGGAAACAGCCTTTGGATTTTCTGCTTCTTAATTTTTTCTAAGATATCATCATAAATAACACTATATCTCTACTGTATATAGTCTTTATACTAAGAAGACATCAGTACAGTGTTAACGCTTTGCGTTAATATTTATCGATCAATGATGTTCGACACATGTCACAACCCTTAACACTCTTAATATACCCACCTAAAATTTTCTTCCAGGTGATAGTGTTAATAAAGAGCATGTTCCAATTTGAAATACTGCCGTGGAACCAGAAAGCAATTCCGGCCAACATGCCGTTCACTGCTCCCCGGATCATTGGCATCGAAAGGAAATACAACTACGCACTTTACGACTTGTTGTTACTTCTTGTAATATTCTTGCATCGGTAAGTTTGAAAGAGGATTTCTGTATTTTATTTCTATAAAATTTATAAGAGACATATCTTTTATTAAATTGTAAAAGGCGATTGTAATTGGGTAGGGAGGCCTTTGCCCTGCAGTGGGACAAGACAGGCTGAAAATAAATAAATAATAATAAAAGGCGACACTTTTTGCGTCTGTCGGTGTATTTGTGATAGTCTTGGAAACGACTGAACTAAAGTTTTAACAATAGATAAAGAGGTGAGTAAGGTTGTGTTGTATCCCTAAATTCATACATGCACGACACTCTTTATTCAACTTCTTAAAATCCCCATATGATCTACTATAATTTGTCTATCTTTCGTAGATTCATGCTAAAATCCCTCGGTCTATGGAAAGAATCGACGCCAGACATTGAGTTACGACAAGACATGAACTATCGTCTAACGCCTGAAGATACGCGGCTTATTATAGAAGGAAGAGGTGAAGAGGTCGGCAAGAAATACGTGAAACTGCACGACGAGACCGGCCCGTGAGTATCTGTCTTTCAAATAAAATAATACTTGGACGAATAGTAAACGTACTCACACGGGTTTTTTCGCGTTAGAAAGTTAATAAAGCAAATAATAACTTACTTTTTATTTCCCGATGATTCGAGGGGATTGCCTCTCGTGTTATTACTTGATTTATTAACTTTCAACCGCGAAAAAACCCGTGTGAGAACGTTTACTATGTGTTCAAATCGTGTAAGTTTAAAACGGACGAACTCTGCTAGCGTTCATATACACGAACGGTGTTTTGTCTACGGGGAGGAGTTACGTCCATCGACATTCTGGCACTTGCCGACTGCAGTTGCCAATTGTAATTGTCTCTGTTATGACAATATGCCATTTGTGTGTATGAACTTTGACGCCGGAACGTAAAAAGAAAGAAATATAAATATAAACGAAGTATATAATAGCATAGGTAACAGTACTAAGGCCAGTAAAGCCAAATTGCATTGGTTTTATTGCTGTGCTCCTAGGTTATCATATTAAATCTCATACCTGCGGTTCCCGATAACTTTCCCTACGGGCTATCTCAGATAGTAAATCAAGATATGACATTATATAATTACATTTATTTACACCGAAACCATGTCAAACCATGATCTACTATCGAAGATAGCCTGTTTATATGCTAACGAACCACCGTTAGTCAGCTGCATGACGATTTGTCCCGCTTCATACCCACTTAGGAAAAATCTGTTGGCGGAGTCGGTAAGAGCTGATTCTGAAGTTCTGTCAATCGACTTTTGTTCTGTACGCTTAATCACGCCACTGTCCATGTCAGAGTTTTGGCCGCACCCTTTAATTGAATTTGCCATTGCCATTTAATTGACTCCCACGTGAAGTGTGAAAGGCGAGGTGTTGTAGAGTCGGTTTAGGTTGTGAGGTAGGGCGTCGCATTGTCATGTGCGAGCGGTATTGAGAGGAGGCGTGGTGGTAGACAGAGGCCACCGGCTGGTAGACCGCTTCAGCCACGTGGAGGCGGCCATCCGGACCGCCATGCGCAACCTGCAAGCGCGCCGCTCCGACCCGCGCCTCGCGCGCTACGTCTGGCACCTCATTCACAAGCGGTACTCCCACACACACTATACTCTCACACACGCGTCACTATGCCACATGCGCACTGAAATTCACAATCGACACACACCGACGTAGCAGACTGCGCACGTAAGGTACCCTACACTAACGTACACAGAACTCTGTACACGCCACACACATAGCACACATCGTGAGGATAACACATGCTACTCACGAACACATGCGTGTATACCCGCGCATACACAAACACATAAACGGAGCACACATCAATACATATTCTGAAACTGATTAACACTTTATTATGGTATCTCTTTGTCGTATTGTATTTCCAAACAACTTTGTCCTTAGTAGAATTTTGGTATCTAATAATAAAAGTATTTATTTATTAATTGTAGTTGGTACATAAGTAAGTTATCCTAACGTTGAAATAATTAGTTTTTATTGTTACTCATTTGAAGTTACTTATGTATTTGTAATTATGTAACTATTTATTAGATAGGAACTATATATTTTGAATTGAAACTCGTCACAGAAGACAGTTTTCTGAGACCACAGTTCCTATAAAGGGACCGAAACGTCAGATAAAAATGTAAAATAAAAGCGAAGTGTATCCGTAAACGTAGTTTCAATTCAAAATGTGTTCGCTTATCCCTTCGTATGTTGAATGACATTAGCCCATCTTACCCATACCGGCTCCCGGTATGTCAACAGTTGCGGCGAAAATTTGTTTATACCGGGAGCCGGTGTTTCAACATACAAGAGGTTAGACTTAAGAAACTAGTAAGAACTAGGTATATAATTAATAACGTAAGTAGAACAAAGTAATGTGAAGGAAAACCTTGTAACACCATGCACTTGTAACAACACCGTAGTAACAACTCATGGAGTTCGGAGGGGCACGAGCGAGCGAGAGAAGATTCGCAGGGCCAGGCGAGGCACGAAGCGAGGCACGAGGTGAGGTACGAGGCGGCGCCTAGCCCGTCGCAAGCCGAGCTGAGGGCCGCGGCGCGGGACGAGGCCGAGGCCGGGCCCTCGCGCCCGCCCGATATGGACGATATCAGGTAAAGCCTAGACAAGTATCCAATCAATAACTCTTTATTAAGGAATTTAATGAACAGAATGACATGCGCATTAATACGGGCTAAAATTTACACCATTAACAATATGTTCTACGTGTATACGTAGCTGGTGTACTGAATCTTGATTATTTATTTTCAGTCTGGACGATGATCAAGAGCCTATAATAGCGGTTACGACAACCTTAGAGGAACCTTACAAACATTTCCCTCAAATTATGCTGCTATCGTAAGTAAAAACAAACATTTCAATATATCAATAGAGACCGTTCCGGTGTGGGTTATCGGCGGAGAGAGCAATTCTCAGTTTCTATACAAGAATACCGAACCGGGCTCATAAATGCCGAACGCCAGTGACATTCTGATTGATTATCCTCGTTGAGCACTGATCATAGATTACCTGATGATTGATTACCCATACGGTCGATGTACCAAACTATACCTTCTTTCTGAATAAATTTTTATCAGTCCATCTTGTGGGAGTTGATGTTCCCTAAGACATTTTTTTTTAAAATACTGATTTCATTTTATTCTGTCTCCCTCATGAAACCTTCTTCCTGTGCTTGTAGAAAGATTTATCTTTGGTTGAAAAATAAGACAAATTAGTTCACTTTCAAATCCCATAAGAAAATGTAAATTGTAAATATGTATATGGCTTCATGCGGTATCACATGACCAAGCTGCAGGCCACTAATTCTCCAATCTTGATCCCCCGATCAAAATTATCAAAGTAAAAAACATGCATGTAAATGGAGGTAATTAGTATCTATACTATAATATTATAAGAAGGTAAAGTTTCTAAATTTGTTTGCAAGGGCTAATATTTGTATCTGAGCGCTACCGTCAAATGGTCGGTCCTGGTTATATCAATCGTTAGTTCATGTCGGAGGCCTTTAGGTGGTCTAAAACTCCGACACCAGGGTTGACCACTAACCTACTCGACCTTATGAAGGGTGAAGCGCTACCTGCACCCGGTGCGGTCGTTCTTCAAGCGCATGCTGGAGCCGGGCGCGCGCGTCACGGCCGACGTGTACGCGTACATGTTCCTCTGCGACTTCTTCAACTTCCTCGTCGTCATATTCGGATTCGCCGCCTTTGGGGTAACACATTACTGTACTCTATTCTATTTAGTACCTAAATATGTTTAAGAAACAAAAGCTCAAAGTTTAAAAATGTATTTTGTTATACACCAAATAGAACACAATTTAAAACGAACATCATTTGTTTGTATATAATGAATTAATTAAATGAATGATAGCAGCGGCCATAGTCTTCCGGACATTATGAATTAACAAATACCATTACAGGCTCTTCTATTTATTAAATTGTAATATTTTATATACAGACTCACCAAGGCGACGGCGGTGTGCAGGCTTACCTAGAAGAGAACAAAGTCCCTATTCCTTTCCTGATAATGTTGATACTTCAATTCGCGCTTATCATAATAGACCGCGCGCTTTACCTACGCAAGTTCATGTTAGGCAAGATCTTGTTCCAGTACGGGCTTATTATAGGAGTTCACATATGGATGTTCTTTGTACTGCCCTTTATTACGGAGAGGTAAAGTATTACGCGTGTTATTTTATATAGATCTTGGTATTCAGTGATATGTATAAGTTATATTGATACCCAGTTTATTAGCTTGCGTTTGAGCATGTCATGTGAACTGATCAGAATTAAATGTTAGACTTTACAATGCTTTTCCCCAACTGATTCTCTTTATTTTATTCTCTGGATATCTGAGGTAAATATAAAATTGTTACAGATTAAAATTAAAATTTTCAATTTATTTACATACAATTTCAATACGCACGATTTTAGTAGCGCTCGTGGCGTTATTTGACTATTACATTCCGATATTCGGATGGGTGACCAACAGTGGCATATCTATTTGAGTGCTACCGAGCTTCGGGGGGCACGTTAAATTGTCGGTCCCGGTTGTTGCAATCGTTAAACCATGTCTGAGGCCTTTAGGCGGTCTATAAACTGCGACACCAGAGTTGGCCACTAACCAACACTAACTTACTTTTTTAATACACACTTGCTCTGAAATACTAGCTTTCTGTCAGCTAAAAACTGGACAGCAAAAGTTTAAAGGCCATTGACACGATAAGAAGAAGATCTGAAATTCCCAGTTATTGAGACCTCCAGTGTTACATCAATACCTCCAATATTTTTATATTCTTTCCGCAGAACATTCAACTCCCTAATGCCGCCGCCGATGTGGTACATGATGAAGTGCGTGTACCTGCTGCTGTCGGCGTACCAGATCCGCTGCGGCTACCCGCGGCGCATCATCGGCAACTTCCTCTGCAAGTCCTACACCTTCATCAACATGGTCTGCTTCAGAGGGTATGTAGTACATGTATACTATCTATACTAATGTTATAAAGAGGTAACATTTGTAGGTTTGTTTTTTTGTTTGTATGTATGTTCGAGGTAATCTCAGGAATTATCAGTCCGATTTGAATAATTATTTTTGTAATAGATAGCCCCCATTCAACGGGAAGGTTATAGGCTATTTTTCATCCCGAAATTTCCACGGGAACGGGTACAACGCGGGTAAAACCGCGGGGCGCTGCTAGTTATACATATATTAAGGGTGCATTTCCATAAAAACGGAGCGGGGCGGTGGAATACCCGATTCACCAATCACGGTGCAGTCGGTGCATTAGGATTGTCAAACAATGCGTTGACATTATAATTTTTTTTCGTTGTGCATTGTGATTGGTCAGTTGCACACAAACGCACCCTACGGGGAGATATCATATACAAACACCACTGAAGAATTCAACCGAAGTATCTTTGTTAAAGCTAGCTGTGTTGTCGACCTGTTTCTGTTCTACCAATTTAAATAACTACGTAATATTACATACCTTTGAACAAAAGAACCGATATTAATTTTCTTTCATGACATTTACGTATATCCTTATATATATATATATATATATATAATTTTACTGTACGTGTGATTGTCACTGAACTCCTCCTCAACGGCTGGACCGATTGAAAAGATGTTTATTGTATGCGTTTGGGTGGCACCCTGACCCTAACATCTATTGGGTCGCGGAAACCACCGCGCGGGACAGCTAGTATCATTCTAATTTAGAGACGAAAAGTAATCCTCATCTTAACTATAGGTAAAGTAGGCCTCAATCAAAATGCTGTATGATATTGTATGGTCAGGTTCATGGCGGTGCCGTTCGTGTTCGAGCTGCGCACGCTGATGGACTGGATCTGGACCGACACGTCCATGACGCTGATGGACTGGCTCAAGATGGAGGACATCTTCGCCAGCGTCTACCTGCTCAAGGTACCGCCGCGGGGACAAGGGGCCGACCACTGCCAGTGCCCACAATGCTTTACACATGGTGAATCGTGATCTGGATTCGGTTTCTGAATTGACTTGAATTTAAATTCTAAATGATGAAACTGAGTTTCGAGACCACGGGACACGTGTGAAAATTTAGTTTTCCTTTTGTCAGAGTCATTCTAACAGATCGTTCTCAAAAATCAGAATTTGTGTTTCGTTTTTGTTTTTGCAATTCCGCATCGCGCCTAAATTTACGTGTTTTTCCAACCATCCAGAACCTCTGTATATGATACATTTCATCCTGGTCCGTTTAGTATTTTTAATAAATGGGTGACAAACTTAAATCCCTCCAATTATCTATCAAACCATCCATCCCTTTACAGCTTACTAGAACTAACATGAAAAATAATAAAAG
This sequence comes from Cyclophora punctaria, assembly GCA_951394245.1. Lineage (NCBI taxonomy): Eukaryota > Metazoa > Arthropoda > Insecta > Lepidoptera > Geometridae > Cyclophora > Cyclophora punctaria. The sequence continues at coordinate 8,644,595 of OX596170.1, read as the reverse complement.
GAAATCGTCTAAAAATTTAATGAAGTAAATCTAATCATACTTTAGTTTTAATTATAAGAGATTATGGTTTCAAAATGTATCAACATTTAGAATGGACGTTTTATCTCGAATATTCTGCGAGATAGTTTGAGTAACTGAACGAAAGGGCTAGTGGTGTAATATCGCTATTATAAATTTTGTTTTTCTCTGTCCAGTGTTCTCGATATGTAGAAGACGAGTACCCACAAGCGCGCGGCGCGAAGAAATCAAACACCACCAAGTATTTACTCGGCGGCAGCGTGCTGGCTTTCGTCATCGCGATCATTTGGTTCCCCTTGGTGTTCTTCGCCTTTGGAAACACTGTAAGTTGAATGACTATTTTGGAGATATAGCTCAACTTATTAAGAGCATTTTGTATAGCATAAATAAATGGTCTTATACTTACAGGTCGGAGAACCCAACCCTCCTACAGATGTGACGGTAAAGATCAGAATAGGACCGTTCTTGCCTGTCTACCAAATGTCGGCGCAGTCGCACAATATTGACATGTAAGTAAAATATAAAATGTTGTTTAAGAAATAAATGGTTCGTTATCTTAATTTTCTCATCATTTTCTCATTTTCTGAGGTCAAACGTTATTTCCTGATAAACCGTTTTGTTGCGTCATGCCTTTTTGCCATCCTTTGCTACATGTCAAGCTGTTAATCTATCAACCACTCAGAGTAAAGCTAATCGATCGGTTGCCATGGCAACACATGAATTTGTGCCCATAGGCATAATTAGACGAGGCCGACCGCCCCATGCGGTATTTTAAAAGATTTTGAGTATTTGTAGCTGCCAAGGCGGCGTAAGACCTAATCTAATTGTTATTAATATATTAATACGAGTTTTTTCGCGGCACAGAAGGTTGTTTTAGTAAGTAAAACACTTACTTTGACTTCCCGACGTTTCGAGAGGGTTGCACCACCCGTGGTCACGGACGAACTGCTAATCTAAATGTCTAATTAAATTATTTGTGGTCTGATTCCAGTTTCACGGAACAAGACTACGCCCAGCTGAGTAACCTGTACGCGCGCGACCGCACGGCGCAGACGTTCCTCTCCAACTACATGTACAACGACGTGGCCGTCATCACCATCAACCCCAACTCCACCATGAAGTGGCAGATATCGCCGCCCGAGCTGCAGCGCTTGGAAATGGAGGCTATGTCCAGTGAGTCATACGGTTTATAGTCTGTAATGTCCCGCAGCTGGGAAAAGGCCTCTTATCTCACTGAAGATGTCGGTACAGTGAGGAGTATAAACTAAATAATCTTTGTATCCGGTCTTTATACAATTTCTCCCAACACATAATAATTCATGTATTGTTTTAATTTATTAGACTTTGGAAATTTAGAAACTACGATAAATTGTCTGCCCTTTTACCTATATAGTAGATTTCTAATTTTTAGGCAATTCATGTAAACAAACCTTTGATTTTACGAAATTCACGTATTTATCTTAAACTAGTTTCGATCAATATCAATAGTTTGCCATACACTATACACTTTTTCCTAAGTTGTAAACACGGAATTCATGAATTTTATAAATTTTTAAACATCATATTTTTAACAAAAAGAAAAAAAGTGAGGTTGTGAAAATACAGATGGTAAAATACTTAATTTTTTACTATGGCTATAGTGATGAGCAAAGCAAGCAAAAAAATATAACAGAGTATGAAATCAACTAAGTGATCGATTGATTGAACTTTTTCAACTCACTCGCACCGTTCATTGCAGTGATTTGTTTCTAACAGGGAAATTAAAACAAATCATCATATTACTTTGAATACTCACGACATTATTTTTAATTAAATATACTAGCAACGTACGTTAATATTATACTAGCGCTAAAGTTTTGATATAGGTAATTAAGCGGTATTGCCACTGTCGGTTAAGAACTGTCATTATGCTGGCAAGACAGGCCGATACTTAGTCAGCCGCCACGCTTCGTTCGTCATTCGTATCGTTCGCTTGATGTCGTACATTACGGGTGCTCCTCTGTGTATACACACTTATAAACCAATGAACAGATACTATGGCAGCCATTAAGCAACTTCTGAATTTATATCAGTCATATTTTAACATAGATTATTAACTATCACTGCTATAAAAATTATGATGAATTCCTCCCTCCATGGCTAATGTATCAATCAATCAATCAGTTCATTCCATCTTACCCCATCACTATTTTTTTTCTCTTTACCTCTATATTATCTTTGGTCAGAAAATCGGCCATATTTATTTATACGTCTCGCCTATGCAAAAGAAATCGACTTTACCTAGCGAATTGGAGTTCAATTCACGTTCATCCCCAGTTTCATCTCCTATATTCGATCGATCGAATCGATTTTAAACCGCCATGCGCACGCCGCCGCTACCGTGCCCGCTTGTCGATCAGTGTCAGTTTCTTGCGACCACTTCAAAGGAGCTCGCGTGTCTATGTCTACCACGGGCCATTTGATTTATTGGCCATTTGTTTGGCTTTGGTTTACCACCTGTAAAGTCAAAGTAGCTGCAACTGAATGAAAGTGACGTATAATTCGTTATCTGGCAGACGCGTCGCTGGTGGTGAAGTTCACGTACGTGATCACGCACGTGTCGAACGCGGTGCCCAACCCGCCCGTGATGGACGACAGCCGCGAGGTGGCGCTGCCGGCGCTGGTGGGCGGCCGGCGCAGCGCCGAGCGCGACAAGCTGCTGGCGCTGCTCGACGGCAGCGCGCCGCCCGACACCTGGTACACACTCACACTGACATATATGACACCATCATCATATTATTATCGCTGGTGGGCGGCCGGCGCAGCGCCGAGCGCGACAAGCTGCTGGCGCTGCTCGACGGCAGCGCGCCGCCCGACACCTGGTACACACTCACACTGACATATATGACACCATCATCATATTATTATCGCTGGTGGGCGGCCGGCGCAGCGCCGAGCGCGACAAGCTGCTGGCGCTGCTCGACGGCAGCGCGCCGCCCGACACCTGGTACACACTCACACTGACATATATGACACCATCATCATATTATTATCGCTGGTGGGCGGCCGGCGCAGCGCCGAGCGCGACAAGCTGCTGGCGCTGCTCGACGGCAGCGCGCCGCCCGACACCTGGTACACACTCACACTGACATATATGACACCATCATCATATTATTATCGCTGGTGGGCGGCCGGCGCAGCGCCGAGCGCGACAAGCTGCTGGCGCTGCTCGACGGCAGCGCGCCGCCCGACACCTGGTACACACTCACACTGACATATATGACACCATCATCATATTATTATCGCTGGTGGGCGGCCGGCGCAGCGCCGAGCGCGACAAGCTGCTGGCGCTGCTCGACGGCAGCGCGCCGCCCGACACCTGGTACACACTCACACTGACATATATGACACCATCATCATATTATTATTTATTATCTCTCTATTGCAATCAGAAAGCATACGATATTTCGGTACGACATCGTTGTCAAAGTTGTCAATATTTTTTGTCTAAGTGCCATAGTTATAATCGCTTATTAACAGCATTTAGCAAATGGATTGTCACTTTGCGATATAATATGATTATAGAAAAAGAGACAAAACATTTTATAATAGTGTTTTAGTTATAGACCGTTTATGTATAAGGCGGTAACACAGTATCAAAAAGCCACCTGATATAACACAAACATATATTAATTTATTATTTATTCCGAACCTTTCTGTGGGTAGACAGCCGAGACTTATTTTGACACCATTCAGCCGAATGTGCCGGTGCGGGTCAGACAGACGACAATAATAAGGTCACGAAACACCATCAAAACACCTGACACCAGGTTTCATGGGGTTGGTATCTATAGGACTTCATCTCGATATGACTAGGTAGCCATACGACATAATCGTAGTTTGACTAAATCTCGATTGGACTCGATCTCGATTGGACTTGATCGTTATTTGACCAGATCTTTGTATGACTAGATAGCGTTATGACTACTCAGTCAGTGGCGGATTAAGAGTATCCGAGGCCCTAAGCACAGAGCCTGTGTAGGCCCTCTATTGCTTAAATGGAAATGGAAGGAATGGAATGGAAGGTAGCAAAAATAAAATGATAGTTCATCAAAATAGAAAGTGTAGTAGGTATAATTCAAAACTTAAAACATTTTTTTCCTTGCCTTAATCAGAGCAAATTCCGAGATTACATCGTCGAAATTTACGACGAAGTATATCTGCCTCAATACACATTAATGCTAAAGAATTAAGCTTGTCTGGACGGATTTTTGTTCTTTGCGGGTTTTTTAATCTTTTTAGTTGTGAGAAGGATCGTTCAACAGAGCAGTTAGTAATCATTAAGCTGTGAAAGATTCTAAACGCCACTTCTATATTTGGAAAAACGCACTTTACTTTGTCTTTAATAATCATTTCATATAGATCGGAATGGGTGACCTTTGTTTCTGAGGATTCATATTTTATTCGAACACTAGCAGCGCCCCGCGGTTTTACCCGCGTTGTGCCCGTTCCCGTGGGAATTTCGGGATAAAATGTAGCCTATAGCCTTCCTCGATAAATAGACTATCTAACAGTGAAAGAATTATTCAAATCGGTTCAGTAGTTTCTGAGATTAGCGCGTTTAAACAAACAAACAAACAAACAAACAAAACAAACTCTTCAGCTTCATAATATTAGTATAGATATTTGAGAAAATGATTAAATTCGCCGAGGAAGTTTCCATTGAAGTCTTCTGGATAAGATTCTAATAGTCCTAGAGCCCGTGAACCCCAGACCTTCGTTATTTTATAAAAGCTGAAAGTTTGTCAGCGCATGCTCCCAACACATGTAAGAACGATGGACTATTATGAAGTTTGGGTTACCGTGGCTTTGGCAGGTAAACGGTACTAAAGGTGTGTAAAATACCGATCTAAATTAATCAAATAATAAAGTGTGATTTGTGTGACATGACATATTATGTCATTTAAAAGCTCTTGAAGAGTTGTACAAGTCACCCTTTGACGGTGATATCGAAATCGACGGCCAACTTGGTGTTTTCGACCATTGAAGATTGGAGTTGACCTATGCTATGGACGCTGATCCTAATGCTCAACAGTGACATGACCTATATCATTTGAAAGCTCTTGACAAGTTGTACAAGTCACCCCTTGACGGTGATATCGAAATCGACGGCCAACTTGGTGTTTTCGACCATTGAAGATTGGAGTTGACCTATGCTATGGACGCTGATCCTAATGCTCAACAGTGACATGACCTATGGCATTTGAAAGCTCTTGACAAGTTGTACAAGTCACCCTTTGACGGTGGCATCGAAATCGACGGCCAACTTGGTGTTTTCGACCACCGAAGATTGGAGTTGGCCTATGCCATGGACGCTGATCCTAATGCTCAACAGTGACATGACCTATGTCATTTGAAAGCTCTTTAGGAGTTGTACAAGTCACCCTTTGACGGTGATATCGAAATCGATGGCCAACTTGGTGTTTTCGACCATTGACCTTTAGTACCGTTTACCTGCCAAAGCCACGATAACCCAAACTTCATAATAGTCCATCGTTCTTACCTGTGTTGGGAGCATGCGCTGACAAACTTTCAGCTTTTATAAAATAACGAAGGTCTGGGGTTCACGGGCTCTTGGTCCATAAGAGCAATTGGATATCTTTCTCATATTCTGAACATGTCTTATTTAGATCCGCAAGGAATGAAAACTTTTGTGAAACTTCATGGTATACATCACCTCTTCTTTGCATTTGAGCATTAAGTGTGTCAATTATTACATTGAAAATCTCAATGCGGAATTTGTCAGGGCCACTCCCGGACTGTTCGCGCCTTGTGATTTTGATTTCGGACATATTATGGATGAATCTCGATAAAATGTAGGTATAAAATGAAACGCCAGCAGAGGATGGAGGCCCCTGGAGACAAGGGGCCCCAAGCACGTGCTTGTAGTGCTTATACGTTAATCCGCCACTGTACTCAGTGTATTGTTTTGTGGGAGTACAGTTGTGTTCAATATGATGATATGTAATATTTTATTTCTCTGGCTCAGACGACTACTACTTTCAACTAAAGGGTCTACTCGGCCCGCGGGCTTAGACGACTACTACAAAAAAAAATAACCCTAACCTACCGAATAGTACGTAAAAACAATTTTCTCCACTGATTTATAACCAGTTACGTAAAAACAATTTTCTTACTATTAGGTAGGTTAGGGTTATTTTTTTTTGTATCAGTTACGTAAAAAAAAAAATAACCCTAACCTACCGAAGAGAGTGGTCGACTGAACCCGCGGGCTCAGTTGACCAGACAGGTGGAACGACTCACCCAGGCAAAAATCGAAAGGGGTCATTCAGCCCGCGGGACGATTTTTATGTGGAATCAGATGACCATGAAGGCAAATAATCCAATCGAGTTAATACTTTTTGATACAATTGTACGTCATATAAATATGTGGTCAATCTGATAAATAGTCATACAAAGATCTGGTCAAATAACGATCAAGTCCAATCGAGATCGAGTCCAATCGAGATTTAGTCAAACTACGATTATGTCGTATCGGCTACCTAGTCATATCGAGATGAAGTCCTATAGATACCAACCCGTTTCATGTAACATGATGGTCACAATCCGTGGTGTCTCTGTTGATAGTCTTATGGCTTTTATGATTAATCATTAAATCTTATTAGTGAAGTGAGAAGTTCTGAAAAATATATTTTTGTTGAACAGGATAAACGTGCAGACGTTGTTCCCTAAGTTTGTGAAAGTTTTCAACAAGGGCAGCACGAAACCTGCTTATCAGTTGATGCCGATTCCTCCCGGATCTGAAGGTATGATCCTATTCTAATACCCTAAGGCCCATCGCAGACGACAGACTATCCGTGACGCACTTTTTAGTCTGTGAAAATAGAACCTATGTAATTATATGCAGTAACGCACACGACGCGCAAAAATTCTCGACCGAATTTTTGTGCGCCGCAGACTCGATCGCACAAAAAGTCTGTCGTCTGCGATGGGCCTAATACTTAATTGCCACAGCGAATGTTTGTATAGATGCTAGGGATCTTTACTACCTCTTCCCCAAAAATCAATCGTGTTTGCCACAGACTGAAATCTATACTAATATTATAAAGAGGTTGTTTGTTTGTATGTTCAAGGTAATGTCTGGAATTACCAGTCCGATCTGAATAATTATTTTTGTAATAGATACCTACCCACATTCAACGGTAAGGCTATTTTTCATCTCAAAATTCTCATGGGAACGGACACAACGCGGGTAAAACCGCGGGGCGCTGCTAGTAATATATAAAATACTATATGTTATCCCGAAATTCCTGTGAGAACGCATAATACTCGCTAGAAGACTTACATCTTCAATATATCTTCAAGATACCTACTGCTGAGTACTCAAAGACCAAAATATTTATACAGATGAAATCACCGTTGAGCGAATGTATCGCAACGTGCAGCTTCGATTGGAAAGGGACAACGATTCAATGTATTGGCGGGTCCGCGAATCTTGTACGAATCCTGTAAGTATAGACTTAGAAGATTTACATACTGTAACTCTAAATATCATTTATTTATCCTAGTCTAATTTTTAAACCGACTTCAATAACTAATGAGATAGTTGTCAAGTGGTGTGAGTGTTTGTATCTATTTGTTACCACATTATACAAGTTGTTTGTGAATCGATTTGAAACAATATTTCGGTATGAAAGAGTATTTATATATCGTGTTGTAAAATATTTTTTTCCTTGCACCTTTAGAGTTTGACTTTCGTAATACCAGTTTTCCTAGCAGAGAAGCCAAAGAAGTAGACAGTACTGATTTAGATTTGTGAATGAAGACTAGATTTTTTATTATATTTATTGAGTTATTGGTATCTAATGGTTTGTTAATGTTAAGCGAACACTACTGATTTTGAATTGAAACTACGGATACATTTAGCTTTTATTTGACTGTGACCACGGTTTCATGACATGTCTTCTGTGACCAATGTTCCTGTAAAGGAGCCGAAACGTCAGATAAAAATGTAAAATAAAAGCGAAGTGTATCCGTAAACATAGGTTCAATTTTATTTGTATGTGTTTATTTCAGGACCCTCTGACCGCGATCCCGATGAACAACTGTGACATGCTGATAATGTACACGTTCAACGACAAACTCTTCCCCGAAACTCTGAACTTTATATCGGGGAGCGGGTAATTATGACCAAGCATTTTATTTTCTTTGAAAAATACTTTATTTATTTACTTTGAAAGGAAACTGCATTCAATGATAGATACCTACTAGTCATGCATCTTAACTGTTGCGGACTCCCCGTGTCGTGGGATACTTTCCAGCCTATCACCTTAGGTTTTAAAGTAAAAAGTAAAGTATTAGCCTGTAATGTCCCACTGATGTGCAATCTGGTATCATATCTATTCACCGTAACGTATAATTTCAGTATAATCGGTCTGTACACGACATTCGTGTTCCTGGCGTCGCGGGTGCTGCGCGGATTCTTCTCCGGCATCTACACCAAGATCATGTTCGACGACTTGCCCAACGTGGACCGCGTGCTGCAGCTGTGTTTAGACATTTACTTGGTAAGTTCAAAATAATGACTTCTCAGGGCCAGCCTCCGCCACATGGGCTTAAGTAACAATCGATGGGCCGGCAGGCATGACCTCGAAATAGTTAAATCTAAGAAAAATATTCACTTCGAAATTATTATTGTTTAGACACCCCCCTTTTCCCCCACTAGTAGAATTTTAAAATTCTATGACTGTATTAGAAAAAGCCTGGTAACGCAACTATTAACACCTATATAAAGTATTTGGGCCATATTCATAAACGCTTATGAACAGTATTCGAGCTATCAAATGGTTTGTCCCTTTCCGACATACGCTATTTTTCAAAGAGCAAAAGAGACAAAACACTTAACAGTGGTTTAGTTAAAGAGTGTTTATGAATAAGGCGGTTAGTATCTGTCAGTTGATTTGCGCTACGTATTCTCAGGTCCGGGAAGCCCTGGAGCTGCGCCTGGAGGAGGACTTGTTCGCGAAACTGGTGTTCCTGTACCGCTCGCCCGAGACCATGATCAAGTGGAGCCGGCCCAAGGAGGAGCCCGAAGCGCCGCCGCCGCTGCCGCCTAGCCACTGACACACAAACTAACACAACACAAGGCTAGCCCCACTGTGTATTTTCTATATAAAAAACTATAAATAATATTACCAGTATAAGGATATTATACAACGTAACATGACTGTAATATAAAACATATTTTGATACATAAGTAAATACTGCCGTAAACGTCCATGTTTATCTCCATGCAAAGTACGAAGCAGAAATGTAGACGATGTAGATACGTAAGTTGTACAGTGGGTATTATGTAAGATTAACGTAAAGTACCTATCAAATTTTCAATATTTATACCTTTACAAAGTTAAGAAAATTAAATTAACTGTTTACATTTCGTCTTAGATTTGTTAACTTTCGCAATGCACGACGTACGTACATAATTTTTGCATTTAGAACGCACAATTATTTTTAAATTTATATGTACTTAACATAATTTATTTACTTTCAATTCATTCCCAAGTACTGCTCTCTTTTTAAATTATTTAAGATGTTAATTTTACATTTACCTATATTGTTGTTATTTGCAAAGCTATTAGATTTTTTTTATTAGGCGGCAGTGATTTTACATTACTGTAATAAACTGGTAACTACTATGTAGCAAATCACTGTCGGTATTTTGCTATAGGCACTATGAAATAAATTGCTTCAATTTGAGCTATATTTAATAATGTTTTTGCACATATCGATGTTTTGTATTATATGTAATATACTTACTATAAAATAATTTTATTTACTTTTGTGCAATTCGAAATTATGTAGTTTTCCCATATTATTATTTTATATCGATAGAAATCAAATGCTTCCATTGAATTTAATTAATACCTCAATTACATATGTACCTATTACAATATAATATTACATTTGATTATTGATGAAATGTATCTACTTACATTTTTATACCTAATTAATTATGATTATTATATATTAAGAGCTGCATTTAATGTTGTCAATTTGTGATACATAAATAAAAAAATATTATAATTTTCAGTTTATTTATTTACTAGATCAAAAAAGTACATTAACTTAATTTTAACATAATAAAATGTTCATCTTATTTTAGTCTAAATAACCATCAATCTGGGAGCAATGTTCATGGACATCAACTCTTGGAAAAGTAATTTTGCGGCATACGGTAAACGAACTTGTGAAATCTGCGTTTTGTTTTTGCAACCCTTACACTCAAATGTGTTGTTACGTAAGTTTGCGATAGCTATCAGGCCACAGAAGTTGCAAACGTGGATTCGATAAGGATCAGATACTTCAAATAGACGTTCGCGGAGGAATTGCGCTGCGCCGTGAGCAATTTGACAATCACGTTCCATTTCACCGAAACGCAGTCCACCATCTCTAGCCCTACCCTCCATAGGTTGTCTCACAAGAATCTGAACGGGTCCTCGAGCTCTGGAGTGAATTTTGTCGTCCACCATATGTTTGAGACGCTGATAGTAAGTGGGTCCCAAAAATACTTGAGCATTTATCTTCCTTCCAGTATGCCCATTATACATTACTTCATTGCCTCTCAGATGGTAACCATACTCTTGTAAGAGCGTGGAAATCTTTTGTACATTCACAGCATCATTGAAGGGCGTAGCATCACCTATCTCACCTTTGTTGGAAGACACTTTTCCTTGAATACATTCGATCAAGTGACCAATTGTCATACGAGAAGGGATAGCGTGAGGATTAATAATGATATCTGGAGTAAGTCCCTCGCAAGTGAAAGGCATGTCTTCTTGTCGATATTGTATACCGCAGGTTCCTTTTTGTCCATGCCGAGACGCAAATTTGTCACCAATTTGCGGAATTCGTACAGATCTAACACGAATTTTACAAAACTTATATCCTTCACTATTCAATGTCAACATTACTTGGTCCACAATACCGGTTTCACTGTTACGCAAAAACGTTGAAGCATCACGCTTGGTGTAACGTTTTGTGGTACCATCTAATTCATCATCATTTTCAGGCAGAGTAATAGTTTTACCTATCACCACATCATCGCCTGAGACACGAATACCTGGAGCGATAATGCCATCGTCATCTAACTTATCATACAACGCATTTCTCATTCCTTGACAAGTTTGTCGCGTTGGTTTTTCAAATTGCTCTTCTTGGTCCCCTATACGTTTCGATTCTGAATCTTTATAGGAACGATAGAAAACAGATCTGAAGAATCCTCTTTCGACGGCCGACGCATTTAAGATAACACTGTCTTCTTGGTTATATCCAGTGTAACAGAGAATAGCTACAATTGAATTGATACCTGCTGGTAATTCTCTGAATCGTAAGTACTCCATAGATCGGGTGGTTACTAATGGTTTGTGAGGGTAGTACAAAACATGAGCTAAAGTGTCCATTCTTACATGGAAGTTGGTAATGTAGACACCCATAGCTTGTTTACCCATAGCACTTTGGTAAGTATTTCTGGGGCTTTGATTATGATCTGGGAATGGAATAATAGAAGCACACACTCCTAAAATCATAGCAGGATGAATTTCGCAATGAGTGTAGGTGGTACAGTAAGCATATTCCTTTAGCTGGGCAAGATCATCAGGACTCATAGCTATCATTACAGTTTCTTCTTCTAAGGTATCAATGTACTCAACCACACCACTTGCTACAAGATTTTGCCAGCCATAGTTATTATAATCTCTTTCTTTCAAATTGTCAATATGCTTTTTCTTTAATAGCAGAGATCCATTTTCAACAATCAATAAAGGACGGCAGATCCTTCCCGCATCTGTGTAGATTCTTATTTCCCTATCTCTTATATCACGAATCATACTGACTTCAGATACGATAATGTCCATTTGACGTCTCAATTTCCTCAAAGTTGCCATAAGTTGTTCAGGATCACGATGAATACCAACCCAACAACCATTCACAAATATTTTGGTAGCATCTGCTATAGCAGAGGGTGCTATTTCCTCCAGATTTTCCATGGACCACTCTTCCAAAAACTCCAATATGGGAGATGGCTGGCTTCCTACAGATATGTAAGCCATTAAGGCTAAGTTCTTGACAAGGCCTACAGCAGCACCTTCTGGAGTTTCAGCGGGACAAATCATTCCCCAAAGTGTATTGTGTAATTGACGGGGCTTGGCCAGTTTTCCATCTCTTCCTATAGGTGAATTGACACGTCTCAAATGAGATAAAGTTGAAGCAAAAGTCAATCTGTTCAACACCTGAGAGACTCCTGCTCTGGCCTGATGAGCCTTCTTTTGATCACCCCAGTTTCCAGTAGCAAGGGAATACCTTAGGCCATCAGTGATAATCTTTGTTTTTATAGCAAGTTCAAGGTTGAAATCTTTTCCTCTGTCAATGAATTTTTGAGCATACATACGCACTTCTTTTAACAAATTTTTAAATAGACCTCTGAACAAAAAGGCTAGCAAAGGACCGGCAAGATCTAATCTCTTGTTACCATAGTGATCTCTGTCATCTAGCTCTCTTCTTCCCAAGGCAGCAAGAAGTAATCTATGTACCATATAGCCCAAAAAGTAAGCTTTTTTGGTTTCACAAAAATCAGATACTCCAACATGTGGCAACATTTCCTTTTGGAGAATTTCTTTAGCATATTTAATACGCTTCTCTTTAGTTACTCCAGGCCTGGCACCTCTAGCTCCAATAAAGTTTAAAGCAACATTCTGCTCTTGGATTACAAAAGCTTCATCCAAAGATGGTTTCACCATTTCCATCATTTCAGGGTCATCAAAATCATAAATAATGTGTTCTAAGATGTCTCTATCTGCCACAAACCCTAAGGCCCTAAAAACAATCATAATAGGTATCTCTTGCTTGATATAAGGAACTATGGCTATAATTCTTTGCCCAATGGCAGATTTCTTGATACTTTGTCCTCCTCGGGCCATCATGTTAACCCACAGTGTAGATGTTGGCCTTGAACTATGCTCCAGGCATGACCGAATTTCAGTTTTGTAGGCAAACTTTCCATCTTTCATGCTAAACACGTACACAGTGTTTGTTGCCATTTTCTCTTGAGCAATCAGGACTTTTTCAGACCCGTTGATAATAAAATAACCACCAGGGTCAAGAGGACATTCATTAAGTTCAGACAAATCACGATCAGTGAGGTTACTCAGAAGACAGTATGTAGATCTCAACATAATAGGAATTTTTCCAATGAATGTTTTCTGATGTTGGGTTTCGATATTGTCTTCATTTTCCTTAGAAATTGTTTTGGTTATATCGACATACAATGGTGCTGAATATGTCAAGTTACGAAGTCTAGCTTCGTTAGGCATCATAGGAGACGGCGCTCCATCTTTTTCCCAATGGGTTGGTTTAGACAAGTAGATTTGATCAAATTTCAGTTGATATTTTGGTGGATTTTCTATTTCACCCGATGCATGTTGAGCTTCAGCTTGTAATTCAATAGGAGGAGAATCCTCCACGATTCTTTGAACAGACATTTGAATAAATTCATCAAAACTATCAAGTTGTTGTCTAACCAAACCCTTTTCATCAAAGTATGCGTTGATGACGATCCAACAAGCTTCTTGCCAAAGTTCTGAAGAAATTTCCTCGACATCTTCTTCATATTGGTCGTCGTCGTTGTCGTACATGGTGAAACGCAGTGGTTTCTTTGCGTTTTAATTACTTCCTATGATTACTTCTAATATTTCACAAATATTTTTAGAAAATAATAGTAATGTAATAGTAGCAAGCGTCTCCGGTCCCGTTGATTTTGGGAGAATGAATGAATGATAACGATTAACGAACGAACGAACGAACGATCACTGTATGGATGCGTAGAAGAAATTATTAAATTGAATGAAGTGAATGTTTGCAGTGTAGCAAAAATTTAAAGTAAAATCCACACGAACCAAGTTGTATATTAATATAGTTGGAGATAGCCTGTGGTTTGGTTAAGCAAGCAATCAAACAAAAGCTTAATTCTTACCTTCATGGTATAGAATAGATAAAGGGAAACATGTTTTGTTTGAGAATTTTGAAGAATATTTGAGATGATTCATTTGTGTCTTTTTCTGTGATAAAACTATGTTTTTTTTATTATTGCGTTAACTTATTATTTGCCTTATCATTAAATATGGATTCTACAAGAAGAACTAATTCAGAAGACCAGCGTTGCATAATTGGACTACAAGATTTAAAAATTTCAAACAAAGTTGATGATGGTTCTGAGCAAGCGCACGGCTCTTCTACATCGAACACAACTACTCTAGCCAAACCTCGACCAGTGGGTGCTATTGAGAGCTTTGTATTGGACAACACCCAGGGCAATCGGCAAGATTATAGTTTTTATGAAAGGTCCAATGTGATAGCAGCATCAAAATTTGCTACCCCTAAACGAGTGGAAACAATCGCATCGGTCAATAAACGCGACATAAATACGACAGCCCTACCGGCTAGTCCTACGAGATCAATCGACTCTATTTCTCAGAGATCACTAAGTTACCAAACTGACGACTTATATGAAATACCTGCTAATCCGAATGCTCCTTATCCACCACCTGTGTATGAAAACGTAGAATATTACGGTGATCAAAGGTGCGGGCAGTTGCCTTATTATCATCAAGTGTACCAGCAAGCACCGCCCCCGCCACCGCCCGTATCAGACGGATATTATGATACTCGCTACAGCAAAGCTCAGCCTCAAGTACCTGTAAACTCAAAGCCTAAACTTAACCCATCAGTGTATGAAAATATGCTGTGTCCTGATACTGATAAGAAGAATGAGTTCAAAGTGCCACACAATCCTGAACAGCGCTTCATTCAACAGGGCCCTGTGCCTGGCCCTCAAGTGCCCAACACTAGCCTAAATAGAAATATGTCTCAACTAATAAGTGACAAGGGCAAATTAGACAAAGCCCCACCTCCGCCACCATACACTGCAACCCAAGATAACTCAACTGGGGACTACACTATTATGAAGTCTGCTCCTCCGAAATACACTGATATCAGTGCTCTTTTGAAAAAGGATGACAAAGTAGTAACATTGCCTTCTACAGCAATATATGCATCCATAGCTCCAAGTGCTCAAAGGCCTAAAGCCAACTTAGCGACTGAAGTGCAAACAGCAACATCAGCACCAAAATTTTTCCATCCAAAGCCAATTATATCAAACAATATTGGTAAAGATAAACCTCCAATACCAAATGGTGTGTACAATGCTAAACCAGTGGCTAACAGAATGCAGATTGTGGAAGAAACAAATGGTTCAGATTATGTTTGCATGACGGGAGGCTCTAGTGTAGCAACTGCAGTGTCAGCTAATAGGGACAATAAATCATTAGCCTCAGAGTCTATAAGTTCAAGGAACCTGGTCTCAGGTATGTCTTCAATATGTTCTCCATCACAGTCTCCTGCTCCAAGCCCCACACCAAGCTCAGTTTCACAAGTATCAGGTGGCTCTCGGGGGTCTGGAGGCCGTGGGAAGAGTCTGTTACCTTACAGTATTACTCCACCTCGACCTGCGGGGCCCAGTGAGGCTCAGAGGAAGATAGAGGAGCTCACACGGCAGCTGGAAGAGGAAATGGAGCGGCAAGATGAAGAAGGAGAATACTTTGGTAAGTGAGGAAAATATAAACAAAGAGTCCAACGTCAATCAATAACATGGTTTATTAGAAAGAAAATTAAATCTTGTCTATACTTCTATACTAGTCTATACTTCTATACTAATATTATAAAGAGGAAAGGTTTGATTTTTTGTTTGTTTGTTTGTATTGAATAGGCTCTGAAACTACTGCACCGAATTAAAAAATTCTTTCACCATTCGAAAGCTACACTATCCCTGAGTGACATAGGCTATATTTATTCCCGAAATTCCCACGGGAACGGGCACAACGCGGGTATATGTAACCCAAGGTATGAAAAACATGCCTAAAAAAATTGGTTATTGGCGTGCGCTACTAAATCTATTGATGATACACAAAAACAATGTTCTACACAATCAAAGTACATATCATTGCGAACAAATAAGTTCGCGAGGGCATATGTCTAACTATTATATTTAAGACACAATAACCGTTTTAAGTTAAAATTAATTAGTTAAAAAAGGAGTGTAATTTTAAGTTGATGATATTCATATGATATGTAATCTACATCAAAATAAATGGCTCTACAATCAAGGTTAATTATGTTTCTTTGTGTACCTCTTTAAATTATTAAAATCGGACAGTTAGTTTCAGAGTTATGATGAGAAATATCACTACATAGTATAAAATAAAGTCGTCTCTGTTTCGTGTCTGTTTGTCTGTTTGTCTGTATGCTTAAATCTTTAAAATTACGCAACGGATTTTGATGCGGTTTTTTGTAATAGGTAGAGTGATTCAAGAGGAAGGTTTTTATGTAAAAAAATTCCCGAAATTCCCACGGGAACGGGCACAACGCGGGTAAAACCGCGGGGCGCTGCTTACAAAATAATAATGCTCGATGGCGGGTCTCTTATGGCTACTTACTGTTTCGTGCGGTCAAAGCGCGCGGGGATATACCTACCTACCTACGAACTACGAACGACGAAGACGTGCTATGTAGGTATTATCCCGAATTCTTCCTCACATGAAATCTTGATTGTGTATACATATATACTCGCGCGAGACATGTAATATTTTATCCCCAATTTCCCACTTGAAATTTTGATTGTGTATATTCCTGCGGGAGACACGCAATGTTTTATCCCGATTTTCCTACGTGAAATCTTGATTACCCGAAGCGAAGCGAGGGCGGGTCGCTAGTATTGAATAAGAGCAAAGGAAGTGTATGTAAGAGTTGACCTATAATAATATATTTCAGGTATTTGTCACACTTGTGGTGCTGGCGTGACGGGCGCGGGGCAGGCGTGCCAGGCGATGGGCAACCTGTACCACACAAACTGCTTCATATGCTGCTCCTGTGGACGAGCATTGAGAGGCAAAGCTTTCTACAATGTGCATGGCAAAGTGTACTGCGAAGAAGATTATTTGGTTAGTTTAGTTACATAAAGTATATTTTTCACTAACATTTAATTTGAAGCCTTCGCTAGATTACTATGTCTGAATAAGAGGAAGTTGTAATTATTCATATGACCTTGTTATTTGTTACAGTATTCGGGTTTCCAACAAACTGCTGAGAAATGTGCAATTTGTGGCCATTTAATTATGGAAATGGTAAGTTAACCTTCTTTCTTTTTTAACACGCTTTTATTAGCTTGGCCTGTACGTATGTAATGAAATCTTTGAACATCATTTTCACCAACTTTCAGAAGTCTGATTAATTTGAAACTTTGCATACGTATCAAGGACCGATGACAATGCAATAATTTAATAACAGTTTCCCATTATTAACACGCTTTTATTAGCTTGGCCTGTGTGTACGTACGTACGTACGAACGTATGTAATGGAATCTTTGAACATCATTTTCACCAACTTCCAGAAGTCTGATTAATTTGAAACTTTGCATACGTATCAAGGACCGATGATAATGCAATAATTTAATAACAGTTTCCCATTATCCTTAATGGATTTGCCAGATTTACTAAAAAAATATTACTTCATATAAAAGACATCAACGGGCGCTCGCTGTGGGACGGAACGGGAGTTCTGTTTTATTTTACTAAATGGTATAGACACTAACAGCGTCCCGTGGTTTTCCCGTGATGGGCCCGTTCCCGTGGGAATTACGGGATGAAAAGTTGCATATAATGTTATGCTTGAATATGGCTATGATGTAGAATTTAATAACAGTTTAATAACAGTTTCCCATTATCCTTAATGGATTTGCCAGATTTACTAAAAAATAAAAAATAAAATTATAGTTTAAAAAAACTAAAAAACACGCTTTTATTGCAAATTGAACTAAAAACTAGAAAATAATTTTTCACCTCAAATCAAAATTATAATAAAATTTATGTTATTAACACAATGATTCAATTCAGAGTAAAAAGCGTGGGGTGCTTAATATTTTTTTAAATATTACAATCATCATTGGTATCTATGAGAGGATAGTTATGAACTACAGTAAAATGCACCCCACGCTTTTTTACTCTGAATTGAATCATTGTGTTAATAACTTAAATTTTATTATAATTTTGATTTGAGGTGAAAAATTATTTTCTAGTTTTTAGTTCAATTTGCAATAAAAGCGTGTTTTTTAGTTTTTTTATTAATATTTCCTATTTATAAAATTGTATAGTTTTTCTTTCAAAGACTTGTTTAGCTTTATAATAATTGAAGTATTTTGTCTTTATCAGATACTGCAAGCTATGGGCAAGAGTTACCATCCTGGTTGCTTCCGTTGCTGCGTGTGCAATGAATGCCTCGATGGAGTACCTTTCACTGTAGATGTAGACAACAAGATATACTGTGTCAACGACTACCATCGCATGTTCGCACCTAAATGCGCCAGCTGTGGAAAAGGTATGTATGCTATGTATTATTGTTATTCTGATATCAACTGGATTATATGCAGAATTAACACATATATTACCTCAAGCAGTCAGTTATCTAGCTTTTTCTTTTGCTTATCTACCCAAATCGATAACAATACAGAAATTGTCCTTGAAACATCAAACATTCACAAAAAGATTATTTGTCCAAGACCTATTATAATATCTTGTTGTATTTCTATTCAAATATGTTTGTTTTTGTGTTTAATGATTGTAAACAGCGAGTCTAGACAGATTACTTAATTACATAATTATTGTATCTCATCTCATAATTGTGTATGTTTGTGTACTGGTCTTTTCATAACAGTCCCATAGTTGAGCTTATTAGTCTCCATGCCATGACTAGAACAATGATATTGAAATCCTTGGCTGGAGTTGCCCATTATGATAACAATATGGGGTTACACATATTACGGGTGCGAAATTACCCTGACATAGTTATAATCAAACAACCTATATATCTATATATATAAAATTCAAAGTCCTGACTGACTGATAATCAACGCACAGCCTCAACCGCTACACCTAGAAGCATGAAATTTGGCAGGAAGTTTCTTCAAGTGACGCAAGCGCACACTAAGAAAGGATTTTTGAAAATTCTACCCCCAAGGGGATAAAATAGGGGATGAAAATTTGTATGAAACTTTGTCAATTTTAAACCGATCGGGCTGAGACATTGCATGAATATAGCTGCTATGAAGTAGGCATCCCCTAAGAAAGGATTTTGATAAATTCTACCCCCAAGGGGATAAAATAGGGGTTGAAAGTTTGTATGAAACTTTGTCAATTTTAAACCGATCGGGCTGAGATTGTGCATGCATATAGCTACTATGACGTGGGCATCCCCTAAGAAAGGATTTTGATAAATTCTACCCCCAAGGGGATAAAATAGGGGTTAAAAGTTTGTATGAAACTTTGTCAATTTTAAACCGATCGGGCTAAGATTGTGCATGCATATAGCTACTATAACGTGGGCATCCCTTAAGAAAGGATTTTGATAAATTCTACCCCCAAGGGGATAAAATAGGGGATGAAAGTTTTTATAAATCTTCTTATTACGAAACTTGATGCGGCAGACTAAATTCCACGCGAGCGAAGCCGCGGGCAAAAGCTAGTCTATATATAAAATTCAAAGTCCTGACTGACTGATAATCAACACACAGCCTCAACCGCTACACCTAGAAACATGAAATTTGGCAGGAAGGTTCTTCAAGTGACGTAAGTACACACTAAGAAAGGATTTTCGAAAATTCCTACGGGAACGAGTTCAACGCGGGCAAAGCCGCGGGGCGCTGCTAGTCTTTTATATGTTTAAACAGCTCAATAATCATCTGCAATTATCTCTTCTAGTAAATTAAATTTATTATAAACAATTTAATGTCTAAAAAAATAAAATACTTAACTAAAAGTTTGCTATCGTTTTCAATTGTCATATAAATAATAAAAATCAGGAACTTCGTCTGAGATCAACATAAAATAAAACAACAACATAAATTGGTATCTAAAAACCTAATAATACTTTATAAGTCTAGTCTCATAGAGCTAAGATGCAGGACTATGACAAAGTGTTTGTTTTGTCTCTTCTCTGGACAGAGAGAGAAGTGTTAGTTGTCTTACTCTTGGTGGCATCTTAACCCTGCTGGTTTGATAAGTAACCAATTATATTCCCACTATCCAGTCCAGCCTAAGACAGCTTGGAATATCGACCTATGAATTCCCAATATCAAACCTGGTCAAGAAAATGGAAACCACTTAATTCACCTGCCATTTGAGCCCTAACTCTACACAGATATTACGGTTACGGATAATTTCTCATACAAGATTAAATGAGAACTACATATTATATTATATATTTCTTGTATTCTTACAGGCATCACTCCAGTGGAAGGTACAGACGAGACAGTGCGGGTGGTGTCCATGGACCGCGACTTCCACGTGGACTGCTACATGTGCTGCGTGTGCGGCATGCAGCTCACAGACGAGCCCGACAAGCGATGCTATCCACTAGCTGGTATGTACCGATTCACTTAAGTTTACGTTTTATCTGTGGGGAAACAAGAAAGTGAGACTATGTCAAAATATGCTTTGACAAGGTCCTTTAAATTCATATGTTGCATGGGAAATACATCATCATTACATAGTATAAAACAGAGTCGCGTCTGTTTGTCTGTCTGTATGCTTAAATCTTTAAAATTACGCAACGGATTTTGATGCGGTTTTTTGTAATAGGTACAGTGATTCAAGAGGAAGGTTTTTATGTAAAAAAATTCCCGAAATTCCCACGGGAACGGGCACAACGCGGGTAAAACCGCGGGGCGCTGCTAGTTTTAATATAAGATGAACACCAAATAAGTGACAAAAAGGTATTAATTTAATGATGAAATATACATAAACTAGGCAACTCAAATGTGGCTGGATTCTCCAAATAAAGTCTAAGTGGTAAAGAAAAAGTAAAGAATGCGATGGGGTTCATAACCTATACATAAAAGGAGTAAGGACACTGCTAAACAAAACTCAGGTTTATGATATAACAGAAAGAAAACTAGTAAACAATAACGATTAATAAGTTATTTAATATCTAAAATTTGTGTCATAATGTTAAATATTTGTTATAGGTAAGTTGATGTGTCGTGCGTGTCATTTGGCTACAATAGGCGCAGCCACGGGTCCGGGGTTGCCGCCCGCGCCGCACCTCTCGCCTGCCTCCTACCAGTATATGGGCTGAATCGTTAACGTCACTCCTTTTGTTTCGTGTCCGTTTGCTACAAAAATAATCATACATGTAAAAACACTAGACATTAACTTATTAGTGCTTAGGTAATAAAATAAATAACTTAAATCTTCTCTGGGGCTCAAACAAGTGTCATTGTAAGGCGGTTAGTATTGATGTAGGTATGCGATAGCAGAGGTTGGCCTATAAGATACTTTTGCAGGGTAAAAACTCTCACTGTGTAAGAATGCTTTATGCATTTGAAAATTTCGCAATAAATAGAAATGCTATGAACTAAGCCAACACATTATGACAGCACAACTACACACTTGATAATTAATGTTTATAACTAAATCTCATACCTGAAGTTGGAATTAGTAGTATGGTACATGACAAACATTGTCATAAACAGAACAAAATTAAGTATTTAGTCACAAATATTTATAGGCATTTACATAATATGTATTTTGTATGTTAAACTGCCTCTCGTAAGACTAATTTCTTTCCAAAACGTAAATGAAATTAATATGAATGATGGTAGTAACTCCAATATTCTATTAGCAGTGCACGGCACTGATCACTTAACATAAGCAGTACATATTCCATGTAATTTAATAAGCATATTATGACTTAATTGCTTAAAACATATACCCTATTTAGATAGACATAATATTGTGAAAATAAAATGCTTTAAATGTTTAGTAGACATTTGGTAGATTAAGAAATAAGTGTCTATAGTTAGTGTAGATAACTTTAGATCAGTAAATTATTTTAAAATTAGCATCGAAAAATAATAAACAGTTTAGTTTGGTTATGTGATAATTTATGTTTAACATTATTGGCTTTAGGATAAGTGGAGTACTGCTCCTTCGGGGGTTTGAATTCGTTAAAATGCCACATATGAAACTTTTCCTTGCAAAATATAATCCTACTGGTGTTTACCAGCCTAATTTGTCAAACATTGACCAAAGTTAATGAACACATCATGTATGTTTGACAAGTATTTTTTAATAATTTACACAATACAATTTATATTTCGGATTGGGTTTAGAAAAATATAAACTTTTTTATTGCATCTTGAGAATTGATTGATATCAATGGAAATGCATTTACTATTATATAAATACTCGACATGACAGCACTCCTGGTTTTTATATGAATCTGTATAAATTGTTAAATTTGTGAAGCCAATGGCACACAGAATATTTTTCTATTGTTTTAATATTACCTAATTTTACTATATGAAAGCGACATTGGTTCCATAACAGTGTTTTTTTTTCACCTCTCAAATACTCATGGGGCATTGGTTATCAAATCAAAAAGAATATATAAATATGTGTAATTAGTTATTTATAATTTATGTGAATATAAACATTCCAGTTATGTGCTGTCTTGTTATGTACTTAAAAAGTTAGTATAAGATAATTTTATATATGTACATTTTGATGGCAATGTGATTCTTTAAAATTAGGTTTTAATTAGTGGTCAATTAAGGTTTTTGTTTAGTTCTTTTTACATTTAATAATATTTAACAATAAAAAACTGAAAACTCACATTTTGTGGTTTCTTTCATGAAAAAAAATAATTTAAATATGAATTTATGATTTAATTAGAACCATCCCTACAGCATTTATATAGATTATATTATATTATATATTTAAATAGAATACTTGCTGAAACAGCTTTGCAGAAATCCAGTACCTAAGCAATGTTTACTAATATGAATGTTGTTTACATTATAATTAAAATTTAAGGGGTTTTGCCTTTAATCAATTTTTTTTAACTTCTATATTTAAGACATTTTCCCTCCATGTTAGGTCACCCTATCGAAAAATGATAAAATGAAAGTCACAGTAATATTCACAACATCTAAATGTTAGAGATAATGACAGGAAATGATTAATATTATATATATCATGCTTTCTTCACCTTATTTTTCACCTTTTGCATTTCTAGTTTATATTTCCTCATTTCATCCATAACTTGTGTTCGTTTTTCACTCATTGTGTGTTGATAATGTTGTTTACTCTCATTGAAACGGTCCTGAAGGTTACCTTTTTTTTCTTGAATCATCTCCTTGATACGATTCCTAGAAGGAATCGGCCTGATCAAACCAAATGCAGTTAACTTTTTAATTGCATATGTTGTTCCACCTGTAATAAAATATTTGTTATATTTTTAAGACATTTCCGCATAATGTACCGGTATAATATTTTCTTCTTAATTTACCTACTGTTACGGCATATCTCAATGGAGTAGCAAGCTTGTAGAGAGCTAAAGCTAAAGCAACATATCCGGCCCCAGAGTTCTTGACTGGTGCCAGTAATGCCTCACTCACTCCCATTGATTCCAGAATTGCTATAACATCTACACCACTGAAATAGAACACCTGATTTTTTAATATATATGAAATATTACATCATTTTGGTTGAAAGATGAACTGTGTTATGAGTTCATCAACTTTTAGTAGTTAACTGTACATGAAGTGATGTCAATTTTCTTACCTTCGGACAGCGTAGTAGAAGCTTCCAAACCAAACAGCTGAAGTGCCGAAATGGACAGGTAGTAAGACATACCAGTAGTCTCGGTACATCTGTTTAAACTTCTGTATGAGACCTACTTTTTTCTCTGGGTCTCCTGGTGGTGTGGATGGTTGACAAGGATTTTGACAAGCATATTTTCTTATACACGTAAGGTCAATTCGCTTTACTTCATATGTTGGGTCGTTAAAAATATTGCCTTTTGTTCTAGTATAACAAATTCCACTTGATATCACTCGAAAATTGCTACTTTGCACATTCCATCTCACCGGTTTGGTTATATTAAAAATATGGTTGCAATTTTTAAATAAAAATCTACGAGTTAGAGACATTGTATATGGTTAGTCGCTTTGGAAAATCAGTAAAAATATAGCATTTCGACTAAATTAATCTAAAATTCTGATTACACCAAATATTACAAAAGAAAGAGAGACTGGAGAGACAGGTCAGACCATGGACTTGGTCAGACAGCAGGCAGCAGCACGTCAGTCAGACAGGTAGGCAGGGGCACCATTGGTCAGCAGATGAGATGACAGATCAAATTTAGTTGGATTTGACACTGACAAGAGACGAAATAGATAACATGACAGACGACTATATAGTAAATACCACAGAGCATAGAAGCAGTGGCGGCCGGCCCGGCGGTGCCTCTATGCTCTGTGGTAATAAATACTAAACAATAAGTGAATTTAACTTCGATCAACAATAGACAGAATATATGGCTTGGCTTAAGCATGTGCTACACGGTTTTAAACGGCGGTTCGAAACAGAAAAAACAGATTTGCGCTTTACCGGCTACACGGTTTAAAACATGTTTTAAACCATCAGTGTTTAATAGAACGTTGGGTGAATAAGACGTCTCTACGCTCGCACCGTATATTCACTACAACGACGTCATGGCGTTTTACCTATCTAAAGAACAAAGAGTTGGGGTGTGTCTTGCTCTTTTGTATGCAATTGAAGAAAAAAAAGAATATGGATGAAGCGATGGTTAAAGGAGAGATTAACCCTTAGTCATATTAACTTAATTAACCTACCTACTGGACTTTGATGACATACATAACTTTCTAAGAATGGATAAAAAAAGTTTTTACGAATTATCGTCCAAGGATTATCGTCTCGTGCGTCTGCCTGCGCTCGCCGCTGCAACTTACGTGACTGTCGTTCGCGAGGTTTTAAACAAACGGCTAGATGGTTTAAAACAAGTTTTAAACCAACGCTTCTACCAGTGGTTTCAAACGCAAACCTTGCTGCCAAGGTCGTTTAGAGGTCAAACGAAATTTGGCATAAAACGACTATCTACACTGTTTTAAACCTCTGTTTCAAACCGCCGTTTAAAACCTTCATCTGTGTTACACATGGTGAATACCACAGTGTCCACAGTGAATACATACCGTGTAAGGTATGTCAAATAATAAAAGTTTTAACTTACTTACACGCACGTAGCTTTCAATAGTTCATCCATGTTGACATTAAGTGTTAAAGTACCTACAAATTATATTGCCCAACTTGGTGAGGGCATTGCCTTGCCGTGCAACTTTACTTCTCTCTCTTACTCGAGCGCGTAATAAAGATAAGTATGTTATTTACGCGTGATGTCAAAAAAACTAACTTTCTTTCACGAGTTTCGGTCATGTTTTAGTAGGTACTCAAAACTCAAAGCCTTACATGTCACTGAATCAACTCAATGGCGTAGCATCGCAGTGTGATTAAAACTTAAACGATCGCGTAAAGGCTGTACGGGTGCATAAAAAAATTAAAAAACTTTTGATCCCGCCGATTTTTCACAGGTGATGTTAAGAGAGCCCTAAAGAAGCTCCCATTACAAGGACATACGATTCAGAGCAGAGCAGTCGTAGTTTTGGTCTCCTTTTGAAAGGTAAAATCTCTGTCTATATGGTTTAACTATACCTACTGTGGCCGAGTTATCATTTAAAGTGGTCATAAATTATTACTAGTGGCGTCCCGCGGTCTTTCCCGCGTTGAGCCCGTTCCCGTGGGAATTGTGGGATAAAAATAGCCTATAACCTCCCCATTGAATCTACTACAAAAATGAATTATTCAATTTGATTTGTAGTTCCTGAGATTAGCCCGAAGATACAAACAAACAAACTTACAAATTTTATCTCTTTAAAATATTAGTATAGACTATAGGTAGATTCACGGACGACAATCTCGAATCATCATGTTTTATTAAGGTACACTTAACTTCTTGACATTCACACCCACAACTGAATTTGTGCTCTTACAATAATTATTTCTTTATTTTGATGTTATCTTCGCATCCCAGTAGCAATACGTCCTCATGACTTGAGTCAATAAACGATTAGCACATAAACCTTCCTATCTAAATATAAAACAAACTTATACAAACATTTTGTTTGTGTCATTTCATTACCAACCATTTCAGGAATCATGTTAATATGAACATTTTTGATTAGGTAGTACCTACCTACTTAACTTATACTTTTCAAGCAGAGGTTGCGTAAATCATATTTCGTACAAGTACAACTAATCTTGTATAAGTGCCTACTTTTTATATAGAACTTAGTTTAACTACTTAAATATAGGACACTGTTGTCTAGATTATTGGATAAACGTAACAAATACACCAATTGTTAGGTAGTTAGGTCTACATTACAATGCCTATTCAAAATAAGTTGCAAGGCCAAAATGTGTTTCTGCAATGTGTATGTTAACTGCGGCGTTGAGGTGTTAAGTTAATACGTAAGTATATCGTTTTCTACAGTATTGGTTGATAAGTAGTGTATATTAGATTGTGTTTGTAGTCAAGACTAAGTATTATAGTTAGTTAGGAGAGCAATCGGGATTTCATAATTCACGCTTAGAGCTCAGTTTGGGTTATATAAACCTAACCGTGTGAGTAGAATAGTAGATAGGTTATACATAATATTCATTAAAAGATTTTTACAGTTAAATAAATCAAAACCAATTGTGTAGTAAACTTTAATATCACAGTACATAATAAAGAGAGACACCAACTCTAGTGCTAGTGATATTTGTCAAATACAGTAACAATACAGCTTTAGTAGATTGTCGTGAACACAACGACTTTGTTCTCCATATAAATTAAGTCTACTGACGGTACCCGAGAGAGACCACTCGCTGTCGTTTTTCGTGAGTGTTGCTTCGAACAGACCATCTCCTGGGGTTGTTTTCACTACTATCAAGAATTCCCGGTCTGGTGCTTGTCCCCGTAGAGACTTCTGAGACACCACCTCAACGGCACGTTCGATGCTCACCATCGTCAATTCCGCGCATTGCGGATACTGTTTCAATAGAATGTTGAGTATTGTAATCAAGTTAGACGCGGCGTCCACTGCATCCGAATCGTCAGTGTTCATTGACACCTGCCCATGGCACGTGCACCAGTGGTCGTCGATGCCGGCCATGGCACATGTTCTGTTTGTCGGAATGGGTAAAAACAAACTTATGCTCCTGTCGTTTGCATAGTGGCCCTTGCTACGATTTTCTATCGCCAAATTATCTACATTGCTTAAGTCAATTAAATCATTTAAAGTTGCATAAATATCGAATGGTGTTATCAATTTGTTACTGTTTATATGCAAATTGTCATATGCATTTTTGTAGGTTTCTTTAAATGAAGGTGGCGTCAAAACGTACGCAAAAGGGAGGCGTTCTTCCAGTCTTCCTTGTTGTGTTGATCGTATAGAGCCCCATCTCATTCCATGGTCGCTGAGCAGGAACACTATCGTATCGTTCAAATATCCAGAAGTTTCAAATTTTTCAAATAAATTTAAGTAATCGGCGTCCATTACCATCGGATAATTCAGGTAATCATGACTCATTGAAACTTCCCAAAAAAACCCAAACATTTTCGAGTCTTTCAACGTTTCTGTTAAACTTTCAACGTAGTCCAGCAGGACTTTGTAAAAATGTTTGTCGTTCATGCACAAAAATGTATTAAAATCCTTATTAGTGCCCACGTTGTGTTCAGCACTGTGAACAAATGTGTGAAAGTAATAATCCGTAGGAGATCTGAGGAATCCTGTTCTTTGATAAGTGAAAGTGCCCAAATCGGAGCAGTCTTCTGCCAAGGCGGTGTAAAAACCAGCTTGCTTATAAAACTCCCAAATAAAAGGGCAGTTGTCAAAATTGGAGTGTTTACGCGGGAGACATATTTTTGATAGTTGAGATTCCGAGATCCCCATTAGCATAGGAACCACGTTAGGGAACGTGTTGTCAGCGACCTTGTTGTAACCCAACATTTCGACAGCACCTTTATTCTTTAGATATTCCAAAGTGTTAGGCATCGTCCTGTAGAAGTTGAGTCTTGACACAGAGTCAATGCCTAGTATAAGAACATTATAGGCCGATATGTTCTTAGCTATTTCTTTCAAATCATCGTTATTACTAAATTCCTTTTTTGGTGTAAATGGATAATATTGTTCGTAAACTTTTTTGTTCTTAACACGGCACGTGACTTTGACGAATTCATCCGACACTTTGATTTTATCATTAAAATATATGCAGTCGCTGTACTCCACCCGGTTGTCGACGCTCCTCGAAGTGATGTCTGCCACCTTCGCCGGCCTGAAGAACGATTGATAGCAACACTTTATATTATTTTCGGTCGCTTTGTAATGAGGTAACACGTCTTTGACAACCCAAATTTCTTCTCTGTCATGAGCCAACAAACTTAAGGATGAATTAGTGCACGGCAGTTTGTCCGTTGGATAACTGACGAATTTCTTGACTGAATCGCTGAAAGGTTCCATGGCCGGTATCCTGCAACCTTGCGTATTGATCGTGTACACCTCTGCGCCGGTGTTTTGGTATCTCTTCGAGTCCCATGGCGCTCTAGACGGCTCCTTCTCGATGAATATGACGTTGGTGTTTATGGACGAGAAGATGACGAAGCTTCCAGCGAATAGGATAGTCAGTAGAAGAAGGTATCGAAATTTGATTGCCGAGGTTTTCGCTTTAGTTAGGCTTCCAGCGGCAGCGACTGCGCGACTCATACTGAAAACAAGGCAGATATGTTTTAGCGTAATAATAATATTGCCAAACTAGTGACTTTAAATATATTGAATATGCTGTGTTACGGTATTGACCATTCTCTAATGGATGTTGTACGGTACTAATTGGGCTTTGTCTATTTATTCGAACGGTTATCAGGGTAGCATATTTTTGCATAAGTAAGTTTAAAATTATGTATAGAAAACGGCGAGTGGCTGATTCCCTCGGACTCTGATGGAAGATAGTTTTAGTTTTGGACAGCGTGGAGTCTATTCTACTACCGGTTGAAATCGGAAGTTTAGTCAGTGCGATCATCTCATCGGTTGCGTGTGACTGTTATAAGTATAAACTAACTAGCAGACTGACCTCTTGCCTGCCGCTTACTGTACCTACCTAAAATGAAAAGTGACATCACCAAATTTAAATGA
Organism: Cyclophora punctaria; assembly: GCA_951394245.1. Classification (NCBI taxonomy): domain Eukaryota; kingdom Metazoa; phylum Arthropoda; class Insecta; order Lepidoptera; family Geometridae; genus Cyclophora; species Cyclophora punctaria. The sequence continues at coordinate 8,615,389 of OX596170.1, read as the reverse complement.
TCGTTTTAAATTAAGAGGTACAGCACTTCCAACTTAAGCATTTTAATATAGGTACTATCATGGAAGTTGGCGGTCGACCACCCTTATGGTGATATTCGCTTGCAGCGGTCGCTTAGCCGTACTTTGTAGCTCCGCCCACTTTACCCCCACAAACACAAGGTTTCGCTAAGTACAGTTTTAAGTTACTTCTAATATTCAAATTTTGGTTATTATGGTACCTATAGCTAGAATTATATTTATAGAACTGTATTTTCATTACATACATGTGTGCATAATGCTAAGCTGATTTCTGGTTTACAATTGTCAAACTTTACTTATTTTGTCTATTTAGTTATAGAAACTCGTTATACTTAGATTTAAAAAAACCGGATCACCAAAATGTTGGTTACGTATTGTTATCGAACTAAAAACTCTATAGCACTAAGTAAAAGGACTAGTTTAGGGTATTTTTATATATATTTTGTTTATTTGTTACTTTGAAGGAATGCTGTTAGTTCATTATAATTCCATCCATTATTTTTGAATAAATTACCAAAGATCAATGAAAAGTACATTTACTAGCGGAGTTATTACATCATATTTGTAAGTGAATTAAATAAATTATTTGTGTATTTTATATGTAACTAGGTATTACAGTTAGATTCCATAATACAAGCTTAGTTTGGTTCGTTAGTAATAATTAACCTTTTTATTTTAATAAATGATTTATGATTTGCCTATATTTTTTAATATTTGTGTTAAAGTAGTTACCTTAAAATATTTAACACAAATGCTACTTTAGGCACCCTCAATATTTATTTATTTAAATATGCCTAGCAGCGTTTCGCGGTTTCATCGGAATTATACCAGAAATTTGCGATTTTTCTTGCGAATTTTACTTTTGATCCCGTGGGATGTAAGTATGGGATTAAAAGAAGCCCAAATTCTTGAACCACTGTGTATATTGGTGAAATCCACATAAAAATCCGTGGAGTAGTTGTTGAGTTGACCAAAAAGCAAACATAGATGAAATGCGATATTTTGTCCGTCTAGGCAGGAAAAGGTATACTTAGGTACCTAATATCTTTATACTAATTACCTAAATAACTAACTCCGTGGTAAAAATCCATTAATTATACAACAATCCTCTTAGTGCGTGAATTATTGATATCACAGAACACATAAACAGAGGTATAAACAGAGGTTAGAAAGGCGATGTGGGCGGGGCAGGCGCGCCAAGGATATGAGCGAACGCTCATATTTGTACGACAACGCGATAAGCTATAAAATGTGCATCAGTGTGCGTGCATGCGCATGATTGGTTCCGTTTGAAATCGCGTGATGGCGCGGCGCTAAGATAGGCTAGATTTGAAATTGCAAATATGTGCGTAAGCTTCATATTTATTACGCACAGATGCACTGGCGGTGAAAGGTGGGGCGGATTCGGCGACACCGGTTTTCATACGAACGGCGCATGATCGCCATTCTAACCTCTGTTTATGTGTTCTGTGATTGATATGCTATGCTCTCTGCCAGTTTCATGTAATACCTACCTAATTAATGGAAACTATACATGATATGACTATATTTATTACAAAAATAATTATTCAAATCGGATTGGTTCTTTACACTGGCGCGTTTAAAGAAATGAAAATCCAATTCTTCAACTGAATTAATTAGTATTTAAAGATATAAATTACCGTTAAGCCAGCGACAAGTGAGCTTGGTAGATTACAATAGTATATGTATGTCTAGGAATAGGATGGACAATAAGAACGCGGTTGACACCACGAAATAGAGAAGTGTAGTACTCGATTTCTTTTTATTATCACAAAATGTGGACCAATGTCGTCAATTTCCCAATCGAAAACGACTGGTCCTGAAGAGGAAAAAGGTTTAGTGATTTTATTTCATTCTTACCCTATCTCTAAACCTTTTTCCTCTTCAGGACCAGTCGTTTTCGGCTGGAAAATTTACGACATTGGTCCACATTTTGGGACAAGTAAAAAAAAAATTGAGTTACAGGTACTTACTAGTCTTGCATACTTACATAGGTACCTACCAAACCAGTATATATTAAAACTTAGACTATGTTTTTTAGATAATCAAAAACTTTCTTATCGTATCAATTACTTTATTTTATTTATTTGTCAACACATACTCGTACATAAAAAATTCTAATCTAATAAAATGATATAGGCAGGTAAGTCATACCATTAGATACTTTTAACTAGTAGGTGCTTAATTTATTGCATGATAATAGCACAAATTTATATTTGGGTTGATAGTATCACATGAGTACTCTTTGTCTACCACTAGCGGGACCCCGCGGCTGTACTCCCGATATTCCCGTTCTTGAGACAATATTGGGATAAAAATGAGCCTCAATCTTTCTCTTGAACGTCGTTTTTAATACAAAAAGATTATTTTTAATCCAACCGGTAGTTTTAAAAATTCGCTCGTCCAAACAAACAAAAAACAAATTCTTGAACTTTATCATATCTATTATATATATATTATTATATCAGGTGATATTATTATCTATAGATGCGACACTAGAATATGATATGTAAATACTTTATGTAGAGGTTGTCTAAAAAAGCACATTCTACAGATATATAGAGTATGTTAACAGGCTTATAAAATAGGGGTTATGATACTCACTCTGTCCCTTTGAGTAATTAGTAGATACATTGTAATCTGCTTGTTACTTAGGTAAGTAAATAAATGTTTGTACTCGTAATTAGGTACCTACTTATTCAAACAAAACATATTATAAGTTTTAGAACCTACTTACTAATTGTATACTGATATGATAAGTAAACAAGTAAAATTTATTACAAAAAAATACTTAAGTAATCTCATTACATTGATTTCGATGTGTATTTGTATAAGTATTTTGATATATATAACAGTACATTGATATTATATAGGTATACCTACTTATTAATTAAGTTTACGAAATGTTGGTAGATATGTAGATTAATTACTTATGATTCTTAAATAATACTTAGATATCCACGTATTTGATATTGACTTCACATTGCTATTCAATATTTGGCACAATCATGATATTTCAATCAAGTAATTCCTACCTACTTTATTCCAGAATTTGAGTTTAGAATAATAAAATATCTAATCTAACAACATAGATAGACACATTCTAACAAGTAGGTAGGCAATACATTAGATACGGAACCCCTATACTACTATGTATTTAATTAGACCGGACACTATTGAGCGATGTTTTCATTAAAAAAAAATTAACAATATATACGGAAGCTTGCCTTTCTCTTAAAATAATTAAATTTCTTTAGCACAGAGATGCTACATAAAAACAAGCTTTAAAAGTTCCTTTTTAATATCACAGGTTAGTTTGAGCGCCAGTGGCGTGTGACTACCGACAGTAGCAGTAGAGTTTGATCTGGTAGTGGTGTATGCAGCGGCTCTGGTCGCCGTAGAGGTTGAGCCGGCTGACGGTGCCGGCGAGAGACCAGGCGGTGGGGCTGCGGCGTACCGTGGCCTCGAACACGCCGGCGCCCGGCGCCGTGCGCACCACCACCAGGAACTCGCGCCAGCCCCACTCGTTGTCGCTGGGCGTGCCCGCCACCAGCTCCCGCACCTCCAACGTCTCCACCAGAGCCAGCCGAGCGCACTGCCGGTAGTCGCGCACCAACTTGTTCAGGTGACTGACCACGAATGCGGCGGCCTCCTTCCACTCCTTGTCCTTCTTCGACAGCCGACTGCTCTTGTGGCACGTGCACCAGTGGTCGTCGATGCCCGCTGACTCACACGTCCTATTTCCCGGTATAGGAAGAAACAAACTGATGCTCTTTTCTTTATGGTAATTCCTTCGACTGCGGACTTCTATTTGATCATTTGTTATTGATTCTACGTTGATTAAATCCGTCAATGTTGCATGTATGTCGTATGGTGAAGTCAAACGTTTGCTGTTCAGTTTCAAGTTATTGTAAGCTGAACTGAAATTAACTCGAAACGAGGGTGGTGTCAAAATATGCACAAATGGTAAACGTTCCTCTAAACGCCCTTGTTTAGTAAACCTAATTTCTCCCCATCTTATACCGTGGTCGCTGAGCAATATCAATATTGTGTCATCTAAATATTTTGAATTATCCAGATTGGTTAAAAACTTTTCGTAACTGCTGTCCATAAACATGGGGTAGTTCAAGTAATCGTGGCTCATAGTAACTTCCCAAAAAAATCCGAATAGTTTTGAAGTTCGCAGAACCGAAGTTAGTTTTTCCACGTAGTCTAATAGAACTTCGTAAAAATACTTTTCGCCCATGCATAGATATGAATTGAAGTCTTTGTTGTTCCCCGCGTTCATTTCAGCTTCATGCATGAATGTGTGTATGTAGTAATCGGTCGGGGTCCCGCTAAATCCAAATTTTCCAAAATTGAATGTCCCTAAGCTGGCGCTGTCTTCTCCCAACGCCGTGTAATATCCCGCGTCCTTGTACCACTCCCAGATGAATGGGCAGTTATCAAATGTCGCTCGGCTGTTAGGCCAACACGTGCGTCGTAAGTTCGTATCCTTAATACCGAGCAACATCGGCGTCAAATTCGGGAAAGTGTTATCTCCGACTTTATTATAGCCGAGTAATTCAATTGCCCCTTTTTTCTTGAGGAAAGCCAAAGTTTTTGGCATTGTTCGATGAAAGTTTAATCTTGAAATGGCATCAATTCCCATTAATATCACATTGTATCCCGATTGATTTTGAGGCGGCGATTCAGTCGTATCGTATCGGTTCCACATGATATCTTTCTTCTGCGCGAATAAGAAGTATTGTTCATGCATTGTTTTGGCCTCATCATATCCACATGATATTTTAACGAATTCATCGGCTACTTCCACGCTGCTAACGAACTCAGTACAAGTTTTGTATTTGACTCGGTCATCTACATCTATAGCTGATATGTCTGCTATCGCTGAAGGGCGAAAGAACGGTGTGTAACAGCAAGTCACGTTGCCATCTCTGGGTATGTCAAATAATTGTAAAATATCGGTATTCATCCATATGTGCGTCTCATTGTTTCCCAATAAGGAAAAATTACCATAAGCGCAAGGTTTCAATGTTTTTCGGAGTTTAGTAAATTTTTTGATCGTCTCATCGAACGGCCGTAAGCCAGGGATGGTGCACCCTTCAGTTTTAATCGTAAAACTTTCCTCGGACCCAACTATTTCATATCGGTGTAAACCCCACGGGGGCGCATTGTTCAGTAGCAATATCTCCGAGTGGTTATTGATAGATATCACCAGTAAGCTTCCTCCGAAAACCGTCGCGAATAAAAGTAAATATCGATAACGAACTGAAGCGGCTTTAAATCTTCCAATGGACTTGGGCATTTGTGACATGCTGAAATTAAAAAACCGTATTTAATTACTTAAGTCATTACATTAAGACCTAATAAATAGAGCTTCAAGAACAATATTGCTTTTACTAGTGCAGAATAATATCTGCACTTTTTCTTATAATTTTAACACTATAGGAAGAAATGAAAATGACCATTAACCCCTTATCGCAACACAGGAAAAGTCAGAAAAGTATAAAAAACCCTTTTGCAATTTGTAAGCCCTACTCGTATATTGTAAAAGCATCGAGTACATGAATTTAAGTTAACACAATTTCCGAGAATTTGGCGCGGCCGCGACGTCTGTACTGTAAAAAAATTTTACAACATATCTAATGTGGTATGAGGGTATAATTTATAAAACAAAATGTAGTTATTAATTAAAGCGACAGGTGTTATTTCAGCCAGTTGGTCATCCTCATTTCTAGTTATTGGTATTTTAACAAAGGGTAAACTAAAACAAAAGTTTGTTACTTACTTGTCACTCAGAAGATAGGTCCGGTGAATAGAATTCGAAACTGGAAATATTTATGTGCCACACATACTAACTCAAACATTTTCAGACAAATCCCGAAAACTAGCTTGCATCTAACAGGAAGCACTTTCATTTAGAACAATGTGATTTACAAGCATGCAACTACATTTACAATTGCCTTGAAGTGGCTAAGATGTGCGTTTATATGTCCGTGGAAATCGACACTGAGGAGCTCGCGTATGTACTATCAACACAGCTGAAGATTATTTAATTCTTGTTCCCTCTTAATGTGTGGCAACGAGTGAGATGGCAAGTTCAGTTGTATAACTAGCACAGCTGGCTGGTTGTGACTAGGGTCTAGGGAGGCTGCGCGCATGCGTCGCGCGAGGGGCTGCCTCCCTCGCCGGCTCGCTACCATGTGTATATCAACTGTCTGCTCCTACTCCAACTCTTACTATACTTTACATATTTTACGCGTACCTACCAAACAATACTTTATTCACTCAATATCAATACATAGGTACCATCTTTCATTTACGGTAATATATCTACGTAACGATTTAATATAGAAGGTACATCCAGAATTTAAAGAATCGATTATTATTGTATTATGAGTTAAGTATGTAGTTATATTTATTCAGCTTTTTCCTATTTGGACGGTCGACGTAATTGTACGTGATTGTGTTTGTGGTACATACCACTTAATCCTTATAAAATATGATTGGCTTGTGATAACGACTCAACCGTGTAGGAATAGATACGTAAACTAAACCTAAACGCCCGCCAAATTAAGGTCTTGGGTCTCTTATCCTATATGTACCAGAGTCGTGGGCTCGTGATCGTTAAGTTTTAAACAGGGCTCGGTTTTAACACCGATTTGCTTTTAGGAATGATTACTTAATCTAAACCCGAGAGCCAGAGGCCTTTAGTATGTATTAGTCGACGAGGCATTTCTATATCAGTGTATGGAGTAGGCAGATTCTAATTTAGTTTGAAATTATTTTATTTAAATATGTACCCTCAGATAATTTAATCGTATCATCAGTCGTTTTGCCTCTCTGAATCTAGATAACTATACACTCATCAAAGTCAATGAATGTGTTGTGTTGTTGTGTTGCCTGAAGCTTAGGTACTTAAGGCTTGGATACCCCAGCCATTTCGACATTTGAGGGGGTGAAGCAGGCGGTGAAGCCGGGGAGGAATAGTACGCGCAGCGGCCGTCGCGGCGGCGCGGCGCTGACGTCACTCTATGAGATACGGGGCCCGCGTGCGGTCGTTTTGTAACAGAAGATTGCGAAGCGCTTAATTATCTAATTCACATAATAAAAATCAGTAGTAGATATTGAATTGGGTAGAATAGTCATCACATTGATAAAATAGATTATAACAATCAACATTTTATCGCATTTTGTATTTATCTAAATTACGTACATATCCTATCCTACTAATATTATAAATGCGAAAGTTTGTGAGGATGGATGTATGTATGGATGGATGTATGGATGTATGTATGTTTGTTGCTCTTTCACGCAAAAACTACTGAACAGGTTATATAAGCTACAATTTATAATGAATTTGTATAATTTTGGTCGTAATAAATAAGTATTTGTAAAGCAAGTCGGAGAAAAATCACCACCGTACTGGTTTGACACATGTGACATGGTCGCCATGCGACGGCCTCCGTATGAGCACGAAGCATCGCCGAGTAGTTCCGATATACGTATGTCTTATATTTTAGTCGTTAATTTCAACGTGTGACGTGTCGTTACGATAGCATAACATTGCAATTAGTGAATGAAACCTAAGTACAGGAAGAATCATTTTGCTTATCTCGAAGGCCGCGGGTTCGAATCCGAACATTACGATTCATTTTTATTTTCTCACATTAGTTTATCAAAACTCTTTTTCATTTGAGGTTGTGTAAAGTACCTTAATATTTTAGAAAAAATCTTAAAAAATATGCTGTATAAAATAAATTATCAAAATCGAAACACCTATTATAGGTATTTTTCGTTTAATTAATTTACCACTTTATCTATTGACTACTTTTGGAAATAAACCGTCTTATAAAATTTTATCCTACTAACCTACTAATCCTACTTCCTACTTCCTACTAATATTATAAATGCGAATGTTTGTGAGGATGGATGTATGGATGGAAAAAAATCTGCCCTCTAAGAGCTATCTTGGCGTGCGCTGCCTAAACTATTGGAGTTACACAAAGATGATGTACTCGTTTGTCTTTCGCATTAAGTCAGTGGTCGGCAACCTTTTGACAGGCAAGGGCCACAAAGTAGCCAAATAAAGTAAGGCGGGCCGCTTTTGTGACATAGGGGTATATGCGGAACCAAGAGAGTGCTACAATACGCAGGTGGGAGTGTGCTACGACGCGGAGGTAGCTACGATGCGGAGGTAGGAGTGCGCTACGTTGTGGAGGTGGAAGTGTGAAGAATATTAGACACATAATGTCGTTGACCAAATGATAGTTTGTTGCTAATGGTGGTTCTACCTACTATGTTTACTTCTTTAAGATATTTTTATATTGCCACAAGTGACGGCCACAAGTGACGTGTACGTGCGGGCGAGCAAGTAGTAACTAAAATAGAATAGTAAATTAAAGGAACTTGGGATACTATGGACCCTGGCCCATTGCACAACAGTGGCATGACTTATTTACAAGTCACTCTTTGACGGTCATATCGAAATCGACGGCCAACTCGGTGTTATGGCTACCGAAGAATAGAGTTGGGCTATGTTATGGACCATAACCGTGTTGCTCAACAGTAACATGACCCATGTCATTTGAAAGCAAAAGGCGCCTCTTTTTGCTTCGGTTTAATAAAAAAATGTTTTAAACCATATACATATCACCAAACTTAATGTGGCAGACTAAATTCCATGCGAGCGAAGCCGCGGGCAAAAGCTAGTGTTTTATAATAACCTATTTTGAAAAAAGTTTATTTTTATTATAATGTCACAATAATCACATTTTAGGCGGCCCCTAGACCTACAATAACATTGTACAATATATTTAATTGTGCAATAAGATTGAATTGCGTTTGGATCCAAACGGTCAATTATATTGCACAATAAGAAAATCGTGCAATGTTTTCTTGTTCAGTCGAAGAATAGTTTGATCCCGAGCAACATATCAAATATTGCGCAATACTGACCCTACACGAAGCAATAAAAAATATGATGCAATAAAAATTAAACTCGCTCAAACTTTCGTTCAATCATTGCGCAGTCTTCAATATTAGCCCAAGACGATCAATTATATTGCACAATATTCAATATAATTGATCGTTTAGGGGCCGCCTTAACAAAATATAGAAAAAAAAGACGTGTGGCACTCGGGGACTGCCGCGGTAAAGCTATTGCATAGTTATTTTTTCTATCACTAGATGGCGTTAGTGGGGAGCGATAGGTTTTTTTTTCTATCATTAGATGGCGTTAGTGGGGAGCCTTAGGTTTTTTGCGCGAGGTTTTTTCGTTACGGAATTTCTGGATTCGGTCCCCGCGCTCAAGGCCCGCGATAGAAGCTATGCAATAGCTTTAAATATAGAAAAAAACAATAAGATCTCAATGAGAAAACACTATGAAGTTTCGTAGCACTGGAATGAAAAAAGCGACACACGTCCGACTAGCACGGCGCCTCAGCGCATACTGTCACTCTGGGTACAAAAGAGCGAGAAACACTACGGCGCGGAAATTGTAATGGCGACTCATTCGCAAGAATCTACCACCTTTCGTTGGAAATTTATTTTAATTACAAATATAATATTGAAACAAAAATTTTACTCCAACAGTCCTGAGTCATAGTTTATTTTACATCACTCAAATTAATTTTAGAAATATGCGTTTGAAATTGTTTAACAAACTAAGTGTTTAAAATTCACAAAGTAAGGTATAAAAGACCCAACTTTGTGATTATTTTCTATCGAGGAAATTAATAGTCAACGTGTTTCGGAAACAGTTGTGTCATTAAACATATGATCAAGATTAAAAACAAACAAAAATTGTTCTTGTAACGTTAAGACTTTTGGCTAAAAAATTGTTTAAAGTAGCCCGTTTTAGGAACTCATAGGCCCTTAAGTACTAAAGTAGTTTAATATTTGCTAATAATGGTTTACGAGTTACCGACTTACGTATTACTAAATTACTAACAATACATTATCGCTGTTACGTATTCGGTGAAGTATAATATGGTTATTTGAAACACTCGACGTTAGTTATTTCTGCCGTCGTACTTTCCTAAATATTTTGAGACCGGCACGCTCCTAGTAAATTATGTCAAATGCCTTCCATATTTCTATATGCGAGCGCGGCACGCGTTGCCTCGCAGGCTTCCAAATTGAGACAAATGAGCGAAAGAAAAATTACAAACACGTTAGGCCCATTACTCCGTTGATATACTACGTAGTTACCGAGATAGTTAAGTTATAAGGGAATTGGTTAAATCGATTTTGCTCACACCGATGTTTACCGATTTGCTATCTTTATTCTCTCTAATCTCTAAAATCTCTACCTGCCTCATGAAACGGTATCATCATCACTACATAGTATAAAATAAAGTCGTCTCTGTGTCGTGTCTGTCTGTCTGTCTGTCTGTCTGTCTGTCTGTATGCTTAAATCTTTAAAATTACGCAACGGATTTTGATGCGGTTTTTTGTAATAGGTAGAGTGATTCAAGAGGAAGGTTTTTATGTAAAAAAAATCCCGAAATTCCCACGGGAACGGGCACAACGCGGGTAAAACAGCGGGGCGCTGCTAGTTAGGTAATAAAGTGCTTGACCAAATATTGTGCTATTTTATTATACTAAATTGGTTACTGAGCTTACGTTTGGGTATAAGACATACTATAGGTATCTATCGTACTTATTAGTAGATGCAGATAAATTCAGGGTGTTTAAAGATAGACGGTGTTTCTTAATATGTATTTCGTTGTTATTAACAGTACAGGTATAACAGGTACTACTTAATACATTTAAATTAACATTGACAAATGAACACACAAGAAGAGGCAGAGCAATGGTAATAATCAAATGCAGTTATCAAACTAACCTGTTAGTCTCCGCTGCATGCAATCGATGAACGTGTGACCGTTACGGATATCGGAAATAAAAATGCTACAATTAGTCAACACAGTTTTCAAACAACAATGTTTAGACTAGTTAATTGCCACGATATTGGTTTGTTATTTCTTTCGCGCGTTTTTATTAACCGACTTCCTAAAAAAAGGAAGAGAAGTAGGCCTATAGTTTCCTTTAGAATCTGTATAAAAACGGTATGACATCCAGGTCTGTAATTTTTTACATGGTCGTATATAGGACAGGCAGACGATAGGCAGACGACCCCCTAAATTATCAAGGAAAGCGCATTTTTATATTTGTAAGGTGGTAGAATAAACTTCTATATATAAAGATACACTGTAAAAGGAAAGGCTAGTTAGGTAGGGTCTCGAACTAATTCCGTACCATAAGGTTTTTGTAATATCCACTCTTTGATTCTTATCACTTGCGTGGTAGCTATTGCCAACACTCAGGATGGAAATAGGTGATAAAGGCACCAAGTAAGGCCTTCGCTCTTCCATGGATATAGGTACTATTTCATGGGCGGTCCTAATTTAAACAACTAAGGAAATTCCCCATACGGAAACTTTATTCTTTATTTCTAAAAAGCATTACTTTCTTAAAAATTATTACATTTCTTAAAAAACTCCCCAAAGTTTTATCCTAAATCTCAACACCCTCAACTAGGACCTATGTCTGTTTGTTGAACCGATTCTTCTCAAAAAGTTCGACTCAAAGTGCGAACTTGAGGTTAACTTCTCGTCTTGAAAGTTCTGAAGCCCACATGGAACTATCGATTCGTTTCGGTTTGCACTGCAAGTCGTTTACGCTAAGTATTTATAATGTCACACAGCACGAGCCTAGGTCAGTCTCCAAGTGCACGGCAGGCATTTAATCAAGTTTGACATGGCATGACGGTTTATGGGGTGAGGGAGGCATTTGTTAAGTTGTTAACTCGCTAATAGCGCCTTGGGCGTAACAACGATTATTACAAGCTTAACGAAGCATAAATAAGCTGGAAGTTCTTAACTATAGGTCATTTAAAAATATAATTTAGGTTAGGTAGTGCATTTTGAAACATTCGTTTTAATAGTCCGTTTAGAAAGACCGCCTGGCAGAACAGAGTTTATTATAATCACGTTTAAAAAACTTTCGTTTGGCGTTATAACTTATCACCGAATTCTCAGTTTAAAAAGAAATATAATGATATAATTTTGAAAGGATGAAAATTATACTAAAAGCCTGTCTGGTGTTTCTGATCGGACCTTTACAAATCATGAATTATGCAGCTGGTAAATATTTATTTTTCGTATGAGTTGTTACTGAGTGTCTAAAGTATATCGAGTGCAAGCAACTTCGACCGTTTATTGATAACCTTTGGGCGGATTTGAATGTTGCTAAAGTTAAAAACTTAGTGTAATATATTTATTAAAGGACATCTAGTGAAAGATACGTTAAAACTTATAAATAAAAAACTTAGCACCAAATAGAGACCTAAATGAACTCTATATAGGTGCCACAACATGGGTCACTTATACTCAACTAAATATATGACATGTTTCATAGAACAGAAAATAATATTGTAAATAATATGCAAATCGTTACAAAGAAGATTTAGCGAACAATATTTTACTTTTGAAAAAGTAAGGCTGTCATTGAAAATATCGACAGATTTGTCAAGTGCATTGTATGTTGGTAACCTGGCTTGATAACCTGGCCATCGAAGCATTACAATTTAGATTGGTTCGGGAAGGGGTGGAGCAAAAAGGTTGATTGGGTGGCGAGGAAGACGCGTAGGCAGGTTTAAGCTGAACGGTTCCAATAAATTAAAGTAATATTAAATTTTCACAATAAAAGACAAAGCCCAAATATAAGTTTGAGTTGAGTTTCAACATTTTCCTTCATACTTTTAAATTAATTTAAGTATACGTATTAACTTACAGAGGCAGATCCATTCCGCTCGTACACCGAAAGAACACACTGTAATGTGTGTTCTGTTGTACTGAAAATTACTCGTACTTACCTAACGAACGTTAACCTTCGCTATTGGATTAATGTCATAGTAAATATATACTAACTTACAGTAGTTTGTACATACGTCTGTAGCTAATTTAAATATTCAACATCTGTACTAATGTGATTAATTAAAAATAAATAAACATAAGTATGTTTATTTTAATAATTTATTAGAAAAAGACTGCGGGCAGAATTTCTTTACAGGTATATAAGTATTAAGAAAAAGGATATAGTCATGAAAAGTCTACCTAGGGCTAGTTACAGTTTAGGTTCTTATTAAAATAGAGACTAAATAACAGTCTCAAAGTAAGGTATATATTTTGTCCCTTGTTGAATTGATATCGTTGAAAGTGGAAATCAGAATAAAGGTGCGATTACATTTTTATTTCGGAATTTCATTGTTTCCTTTTTACAGGATTATTTACCTATTTGATGCGAACAGAGTTCTTGGATTGCATATCAGTATACTACGGGCACAGAGCACCGATATGCGCTATCGCTGCTCTGTGACTACGCGGAACCCCTATCTATAGGTTTTAAACATTGCAAAATAGCAGAATATAGTTACCTAGTAAAAATCATGTTTGAATTTTCTCAAATTGTTATTAAAATATAAAAAACCCCAGTGCATTTAGAAATAAGGGCGGTTTCAGTTCGCCACCCTCCCCTACTCAAGAAGTATGTAATCGTAATTTTCACCTTTCGCATTCCCGTCCGAGGCCCAAGGGTTGGCTATTAAGTTTCATTACTGCATTCCTTTTATAATTCAGTTTCAGATTTATTATGGCGAAGGGTTGTAAGAACCAAGGCCTAACCAGAGACGGACTCAGGACTTGCGGCGCTCTCGGGGACAAATAGCCGGGATCAAAAAGAAAGGAGTTCTTAAATATTTTTTCTTCTTAAAACATTTCAAAAATACTTACTGAAGGAAGAGGTTATCAATTCGTGTAATTACAAATTAGGCAGTAGTTCTCGTTCATATAAGTTTGGAATCGGTTTTTCCCTTTTAAAAAATACTTCATATGAATTACCATCTTTGCTTGAGATTTCATTTGTTTCACTCCTGTAATGTTCGCCACTAATTCCTTTATTTTGTATCCAAGTTCTGCTCCAGTTAATGACTACAACTTATCTACGAGTACGTTGAAGTGTTCTCGTTAGCGCGCGCGTGTCTCAAATCAAGATGCATCTCTCATGCCTAGGTGCACTAGGAGGTTTACTCGAGGTTTAGAGCTGACTCTTGTGCTGCCCTGATTATTTTAATTCGCTAATTACAAAGATACAAGCTAAGAATATCAATGTAGGGATGATATTATATTAGAACAATTTCATGTAAGTACTGTAGGTACCCCAAGTTATACCGAAAAAATAAATATGGTATTTAGGTACTAAAATACAATGATTATGAAAAAAACCCCAAAGGGAACGGTGTGATGTAGGTAAATAAGGTCAAAGGTAACAATTAAAAAATTGTGAACTTGTAAAGAATATTGGGAAGTATTCGCGCATGCGCGCTGGTCGCCGGTGAGCGGTGACACGGAAACCGAGTGTAACATATCGTTTTCTGGATGTTCATTATTGTGTTCTACTGGGAGAAATATAAAAGGTTTCATTGAAATTCTGTCGCATAAGAGATATGAATGAGGACCACGTCGTTTTCTCTCGAGGTAAATCACTTCCTTACATTTCACGTTAGGGTTAACTCAATGTTAGAAAATCGATAGTTGAATAACACAAGCATAACCTTAAATATGTAGATGTATGTCTAATCTAATTGTATGTTATTAGCCTCGGCCTATTGTTAGAAAAGTTAGAGGTTGACAAGCCAGAATAATATCCAGCATTGAAAAACATTTACATTTAAAAACTTTACGAAGTATGAATGTAAATGTTTCTTCACGGCATGCATTATACCTAGTTGAAATGATTTTAGTCGTTTGATGATGTCAGTAACAGCCATTAACAAAACAAAATAATGTTGTCTTTGGGTTATTGTGTTTTAATACGTAAACAACAAGTGTCATTCTTACTTAAAAACCAGATAGTTCTTGTACGATTGTAGTTGAGTAGGGGTGATCCAACATGTGTGTGTGGTGTGTGTCAAGTGTGCGTGCGTGTGTGCAGGTCCTGGCCCTGTTGTTCCTGACGCTGATCCCGTGGCCGGGGCCGTCCGTCTTCAAGATAACCTGTTCTCGTGACAATTCCAAAATAGTCCGAAAAGTCATACAAAACAAATGGCTCCCAGTTTTAGAAAGATTTCAGGTAAGTACTCGTGAACACCAACTTTAACAGTGCTGTATCTATGTACCTAGTAACTTGATTATGTTCTTTTTTGTAGGTAAAATTGCCGTTAGAATGTCCATTCCACCCGGCGCGAGACATCTTCGCGCCGCAGCATGCCGCCAAGCTGCAGCACCGGCCCTCGCAGTGGACCTGTGCCTTCTGCGGCAAGTCCTTCTACGAAGAACGACACCTCGACACTCACTTCGACCAGCGACACAAGAACCAGATTAACAAGGTACCTGATGTGAGATTCGTTGTTGAATCATTAAATACAAACATCACACACATGACTGAAGGTGGCACTGGCGGATCTAGAAACTTGACTATTGAGGGTGTATGATTTTGATTTGAAGGACGGACTTTAACCCCGTCGTGGGTAGGTCGGTCTTAACTAGGGAAAGATGTTGAGATGATTTTGGAGAGGACTTAAGCACTCTAGCCTCCCCTTGGATACGCCACTGCGTGTGAATAGACTTTAGTAGGCTTTCCAATGTTATAAAATTTACTTTAATAGGTAGCCTTTTATATATTTTAACAGGCAGAAGATGCAGTATGTCTGGCTGACTACTGCGACATAATGCGGTGTCAGGTGCTGGTCGCTCACGGCCTACTTAGTGGCAGCGGGGGCCCTAGCACTGATATTGAGGTAAAATACGGAAGATATACTTTTCCTCTTTGTCTTTTTTAAATCTGATTGACATAAAAAAAACATGGCAGACAATAGTCCTTCGATAACAGTCTTAAATAATTATTTGACGTAGTCAAGTCTGTTATTTATAACAGTTGTCTGTACAATTTCTTAGTCTAACAGACGACATTTGTTAGTCTGTACGGTATTCACATTTTTCCATGGGCCAGAAGATAGTCCAAAACTACCTGGAGTAAGGTCTATGTAAGCTCTAATATAAATGTCAATTTTTTAGGTATGGCAAGACATAGAGTCGGTGAAGAAGGCGCTGGCGCCGGCCGGGAGTCGCAGTGTGGCGCGCGTGTCCCCGCGGCGACGGCACCGCGCGCGCGCCCCGCCGCCGCCGCCCGAGCCCGACTGCCCCAGGACACAAGTCGAAGTCGAGGATAGTGATAAAGGTAGATAACGAAATATATATTAGAAGGTAAAGAGTTAAAAGCTATTATACCTACTGTCGACAAAAAAGAAGACCAATATAAAGTAAAGGTTAATAAAATTAATCCACGCGTTTGCTCTACATTCTATATACTCATAGTGCTACAAAGGAACATACCCACATACATACATAGATTAATAATCACCTTAGGTACCCTCGTTGGCTACCACAATGGGATAAAAACAAAGAAGTCTTTAGCTAGAAAACATAAATTTCGTCTCAATGAAAGAGTCGGAAAGTAAACATGGGAGTTCCATCAAAAAGACGTGCTTCATTTTCCAGAAGCAGAAGAGAAGCGGACTGAAGACACAGACAACGACACGAATCAAACAGCGGAGCTGTGCGACGCCGACACGGTGGAGTCGTCGCTGCCGCCCGACAGCCGCCAGAAGAGGCTGGCGGACCTGCAGGCCGAGCGGGCCGCGTGCGACCCCACGCGCCTTCAGACGTTGAAGGTAAGTCACCTTCACCCATCTTGTTAGCCATAAAATTAGGAAACATGTCACGTTACGCGTGATTTCAGTAGCAGGCAAAGAAACTAAACTAAACACCCGATGTGTCCCGGTGGTGGGCAGTGGCAATGGCCTCTATTACACTGATTTCCCCAAAATCTTCTTAGACTTCCAATAGCCTCCAAAACTTCTTGTTCTTTTTCGTGTAGACAGCACAAAAATAAAGCAATTTCAATGTGCCCGCTCCAACACTAAAAAAAATGTAACGGCCTTTTTCCAAGATGGCTACATTGCTATGCTAGCTTTGAAATGATTAGAGAATACAACTATCGCATCGTACTTAATCTTAGTACTTAATAATAAATATGATTGGTCATTTCATACGATTGGTGGTTATCAAACGTAACATAATAATGGCTGAAAGGCACTCAAAACTTCATTATCTTTCGACGAGGAGCTATTTTAAGAAATTTGACATGCAAATTATTCTAAAAATATTTTATCACTATCCAGGTCCGATGCGAGAAGATAGTCCATTCTTGTATAGCAACTCTTCTATTACATCTTACACAGCATCAGTTCACCGAACTTGAGGGTAAGTTTTGTTAGTATTGGTCGGGAATAACTTACTCACAAAATTTTGTCTAATGTAGGTACTAGTGAAAACACTTACCTACCTACACCTGCAACTAACATATGTTTATTTTCATAGATTTGCTTCTAAGTAAGTACCTATGTAGAAGGGTAGCTACCGAAAATTCAGTCACACTTCAGGGGTGTTTCTTTCAGTTATAATATTGTCCATGCTAAGGGCCTGCTTTCACTTAGCCCAAGCAACACTGATGCTGAAAATCTTCAATTCTTAATAAAAATGTTCTGCAAATTATAACTTTTCCAATGCGACGGGTCCAGACCCCTCAAACCTTTCCTTATATACGCCCTTGAGTGACTACAAAATCAATATCGATAGTTGAATACTGTATGTCCCGCAGACGAGATGCAGCGCGCAGTGTGCTGGTACCTGAGCTGCGACCGCTACTGGGAGGACACGGCGCCGAGCGCGCGCGCCTTCCCCTGGCCGCTGCTGCTCGCGCTGGCCACGGGGCTGGCGCTGGCGCTCTGCATGTGCTACTACATCATATGGATCGTCTTCGAGTCAGTATACTTGCTTATACTGTAATCATGATAATAATATAACTTTTGACAAATTAAGAAATAGATAGGATAAGAAGTTAACATTCAGCGAAAGGATACGTACAGCTGCTGCTGTGGTATAGAGATCGAAGTCTCGCTTTGCAATTCCAATCAAGTATCAGCTGCCGACTTAGCCGGGTCAGGTATTTCTTTAATTATTAAAGTTAAGGAAATAATTTTCAACTACTTACGATGACTTATGGGTGTGATCGTTACCCCTTCTCTCAGATAGATATTCGTCTAATTGAAAATGGCGTTTTCCTCAAATAAGTACCTAGTCAATTCTAAATTAAATGATAACACAGTTCTTCTTTAGAATCGACAACTGTATAAACAAGCACCTGTTCATATGTATTGCGATCAAAGTTCTCGTTCCTATATTTAGCTAAGTCGATGAAATTGTATGTTGTTCCGCATATCTCTAAAGGTGTTTGTCCTCGTTGAAGTGCGTTGTCGCTTATAGTTTTGAAGAAGGGGCTGAGAGCGTCCATTAAAACTTTTCTTCCAAATTTTAACTATTTGACGCTAAAGGTAACAGTCCAAGTACGACCGACCACAAAAGCAAGGACTTAAAGTATATGAATATTAGACTGCACGACCAATTTTAGCGAACCTTTTAAGTCCGGAATAGGGCAGCGCTGTCCTTATCAAAGACCAACTTACCTATAACAGTTCTAACTGTAATACGCGTATTATTCCTGTGTTTCAGTTCGGTGGAGGGCAACGTTGTCCTATAGTGATCGAGGACTAACTTCTTATTTTTCTATAACTAACCCTGATACAGTTGTATTGTAACCCTGGTCAAAAAACGCACGGAAGAGCGAAGCACTTACTGCACTTCTTTATTTCGTGACTTAACGTATTTTTAGTTCGGAAGAAGGCAGCGTGGCGGGCAGCGGGTCCGTGTCCATGACGACGCACTCGTCGCCGACGCGCGCCGAGCGACTCGCCGCGGACGAGGCGATGCTGGACGAGGACCACGACGACCACTACATCTACGTCACGTACCCGCCCGAGCTCAAGCGGCGCCTGCTCGAGAGGTACGCGCGCAAGCGACTCACGCTCATCATACTCACACCCTACATCAGGCAGACTAGGCTCGATTAGAAATAACATACAATCGATCGGATCATTTGCAAGGAATAGTAGGATTGATGAGACACTAATTAATTACTCTACTTCTTCTCCCTTTGGAGTCAAGTTTGAGTTTCGTGTCTTTTTTTTTCTTCGTCTTTGGTTAAATATGCAAGTGAACGCATTTCTGTTTTGATTCGCACACACACTTGTTATAACTAGACTTTGTCAAGCTCAAGAATCGAACCTGCCAAATAAAGAAGAATAAAGAAGGCCACTGTCGGGGCCATTATCCTATTCGTACCTGCTAGTATTTTAAACATTAGTACTTTACAAAAATACCTAGGTACTAATACCTAAGACTAGTCTTTTTGAGTAGTATTTCTATAACTTTGCACTTAGCCGTCCCAATTTGTTATATTAATGCACCATAGATTCGATGTTTTCTAGAACCTCGGATACATATTTTAAAAGTTTATAAATACTTATTAAATATTTATCAACCTTATAGGAACACTGAAATAAGCGTAAAATAAAATAGTTGCACTTTTTATTATGATAGTTTGTAAGTGTGCTAATATGAAATGTTTATTGTTTTAGCTGCTACAATAGAACGACACGGCTCTGAGAGTTGGCCGCGTCTGCATGTTGTGTGCCGGTGCCATAGACCCTACGTTAGCTCTAGTCGCAATACCTACCCATAGATAACTACCCAACATGTCTGGCCAAATGTGGACGATTCACATTCTGACCCTTATATCTCACGTACAAAGTTCAGATTGCTATGTATCTTAAATTCCATAGACAAATTCTATTTTTGGTTGTTTTGTAAGTTAAAATTATACATTAACATACAAATTAGGTACGTACTGCTATAGATATAAGGTACAGAATCTAATATTAATAATAACGAAGTCACTATGTAGGACATTTAGATCTTAACAAATCTCGAATCTTATTTATGATCGCAACATTTTTATGTTTTTAATATGTAGACTTAGAATGTATTCCACTTAGTAAGTAGTTCGCTTTATACAATCGGTGCCTAATTTTTCTTCTTTTATATTTAAAATTTAAGTCTACTTTTCTTGTAGGATACCTTAGAAACCCACTCGCTATAAGAAAACTGTACATATTGACTGCGTGTACCTAATAAATATAAAAACTTAAGGATATAATGTAACTATTAAATCAAACCATTCAAAATATACTTTGCATTTGTATTGTATACCTCATTCGATTGTTAGTTAGGTAAGGAATTGGCAGTTAGCAGTTAAATAAATAAATGATTTGTATAATGTGTCATTCCTTCCTAATTGTCAAATAAGTAAATTATTTTTATTTGCACTAACATTTACGATCGACCAATATTAGTTATCTATTCTAAATAGTGACCTAAACACATAAACAAAGCTTTTAATAATCTTTAATCGCTTCATGGAGACTGAAGTAAGTAATTAGAAACAAAACGCATGCTATTGTTGAAAATACCCAAATGTACTAGACTAGAACATATATTCGATATTGTAGACCTTACGTCGTAGTCAGAGAGTTCAAAGTATATTTGATATTTTCAAAAGTAACATTGTAAATCTTAAATATAACTTATTTAATGTTCACTAAATCTAAAATTTAAAAGCACCTTCCTGTTTTTAAGATTGTAAAAATTTGTTAAATAAAATTCTTAAGAAAATTGTATACTTATTTATTTATTTATCTTTATAACATTTGCATGAATGGCAGTCTTTGCGGTTAATGTACAAAATTAAAGTACAAAATGCAGCAACAAAACGATAATATACAATTATTGAATTATTCTTATTACTAAAAATGTACAAAATTATTAAAAGTTAGGTACAAAAAATATACAATTTTGATCCTTAGGGTGTGGGAATAGGGTTGTGGGGTCACCCGTACTTGTTGCCTTTCCACACTGCAGTGCCGTCGATGATGCACTTGCAGCCGCAGCCGGTGGGACACGTGTCGTGCTTCGAGAACCTGACCGGAACACACTTGATTTAGAACTTTTATTTGTAATTCAGTTATGGTTACTACTGTATGCTTTAACTTTCATTTTAATTCCAAACTTCCAAACATTATTTCCCTCTGAATCATTAATCGCTAAGTACTCAAATTAGGAAGCAGTTCATTTCATATTTAACAAAAAATTAAATTGGGCGCTGTCTAATTTGGGCATTACGGAGACATGCCTGAATTGGTAACCAAAGAGGATGTTCTGCCAACGCACAAATAGATGTGTGCTTTTTAGTTTTTGGTAGCAAATCTCCACTAGCATTAGTTTGATACCTTTCGAAACTCGTTTGCGGAGTTTTTTGAGCGTCGTTGGCTTTTTGGAGCCCGAGTGTATTTGTTTTATAGAGCTTACCAGGAGATGACGTGGTGCGTGTGCGCGGCGTGGCCGCAGTAGCCGCACACGCTGGCCACGCCGCGCACCGGCAGCGCGCACACGGCGCAGCGCAGCTAGAGCTTACCAGGAGATGACGTGGTGCGTGTGCGCGGCGTGGCCGCAGTAGCCGCACACGCTGGCCACGCCGCGCACCGGCAGCGCGCACACGGCGCAGCGCAGCTAGAGCTTACCAGGAGATGACGTGGTGCGTGTGCGCGGCGTGGCCGCAGTAGCCGCACACGCTGGCCACGCCGCGCACCGGCAGCGCGCACACGGCGCAGCGCAGCTAGAGCTTACCAGGAGATGACGTGGTGCGTGTGCGCGGCGTGGCCGCAGTAGCCGCACACGCTGGCCACGCCGCGCACCGGCAGCGCGCACACGGCGCAGCGCAGCTAGAGCTTACCAGGAGATGACGTGGTGCGTGTGCGCGGCGTGGCCGCAGTAGCCGCACACGCTGGCCACGCCGCGCACCGGCAGCGCGCACACGGCGCAGCGCAGCTAGAGCTTACCAGGAGATGACGTGGTGCGTGTGCGCGGCGTGGCCGCAGTAGCCGCACACGCTGGCCACGCCGCGCACCGGCAGCGCGCACACGGCGCAGCGCAGCTAGAGCTTACCAGGAGATGACGTGGTGCGTGTGCGCGGCGTGGCCGCAGTAGCCGCACACGCTGGCCACGCCGCGCACCGGCAGCGCGCACACGGCGCAGCGCAGCTAGAGCTTACCAGGAGATGACGTGGTGCGTGTGCGCGGCGTGGCCGCAGTAGCCGCACACGCTGGCCACGCCGCGCACCGGCAGCGCGCACACGGCGCAGCGCAGCTAGAGCTTACCAGGAGATGACGTGGTGCGTGTGCGCGGCGTGGCCGCAGTAGCCGCACACGCTGGCCACGCCGCGCACCGGCAGCGCGCACACGGCGCAGCGCAGCTAGAGCTTACCAGGAGATGACGTGGTGCGTGTGCGCGGCGTGGCCGCAGTAGCCGCACACGCTGGCCACGCCGCGCACCGGCAGCGCGCACACGGCGCAGCGCAGCTAGAGCTTACCAGGAGATGACGTGGTGCGTGTGCGCGGCGTGGCCGCAGTAGCCGCACACGCTGGCCACGCCGCGCACCGGCAGCGCGCACACGGCGCAGCGCAGCTAGAGCTTACCAGGAGATGACGTGGTGCGTGTGCGCGGCGTGGCCGCAGTAGCCGCACACGCTGGCCACGCCGCGCACCGGCAGCGCGCACACGGCGCAGCGCAGCTAGAGCTTACCAGGAGATGACGTGGTGCGTGTGCGCGGCGTGGCCGCAGTAGCCGCACACGCTGGCCACGCCGCGCACCGGCAGCGCGCACACGGCGCAGCGCAGCTAGAGCTTACCAGGAGATGACGTGGTGCGTGTGCGCGGCGTGGCCGCAGTAGCCGCACACGCTGGCCACGCCGCGCACCGGCAGCGCGCACACGGCGCAGCGCAGCTAGAGCTTACCAGGAGATGACGTGGTGCGTGTGCGCGGCGTGGCCGCAGTAGCCGCACACGCTGGCCACGCCGCGCACCGGCAGCGCGCACACGGCGCAGCGCAGCGCGCCGCCCGCCCCGCCCGCCCCGCCGCCGCACACGCCCATCACCGGCCCGATAGAGTGCTTGCACCGGACCAACTTCAGCACCTATAATACATAAATCATTATAGCTTTTACATTACATCACAAAACAAATTCAGAAAGCTAACTATAATGAAGTATCAAAAAACTGGTGCACGCTTGAATTAGATCGAAAAAAATTGTATGCGCGTCTATGGCGTGTGTGTCTGTTTTATAGCGTAGTTTTTCTTCCGTCAAATTTTGTGACTCTATAGTATTTGAAGCAGACCAAACATGCTATGTTAACTTTAAAATGTACCTCAGTTTTCTTATAAATCAACTGCCACCTGTCCAATATATCAGCATAGACTCTCTTGAAGCAGTGGTACTGATGTACCGTCGCCTCGTCGAGGACGCACGACGAACTCTTGTCCGATTTGGATAACGAGGAATCAGTGTAGAAGTTCTCGGCTTCCGAACAGGAGTTACTTCGCATCACCATCGGGAGAGTCCAGCCGTCTGCGCTTATCTCGCTGTATCTATTATCCGTGCTAATAGGGGACGTACCATTATCCTAGAATAAATACTTTTTCTAATGACTATTATTGTCTTTTGACAAAAGAACAAATATTATTTACTAGTAGTATGCACTACTTACATAACTTGAAGTGCTAATAGTCGACTGTGAACTAGAAATACTTGTGTCGTTGAATATTGAAAAGGCACATGTTAACATTGCGGCCATTTGTAAGTTAGATGACTTGGCGTAATGCGCTATTCTGAAACAGAATACAAAGGATATTATTTCATTATTATTTTATTGTATTATATTTTATTAGACATAAATACATATTGACAAGTTTCGTAGTTAATAATTATTTAGTTAGAAAAAGATTCTATGCTTACAATGATTGCACTAATCCACAGCACAGAGGGTGTCCGACCCAACCCATGCTTTCTTCACTCGACATGAGGTTGAGTTGCGGCTTCACGTCCAGAGTGCCCGCTGACAACGCCGCTAAGCTCCAAGACAACGCCAAATCTCTGTCTCCCTCATCAGTAGCCACCTTGGCATTGTGTTCGCACATTTCTAAAATAAATGCACAATTTTAAAGTTTTTTTAAGTTAAACCATCCTATATTTTACAGTTATTGTATATTACCAACGGGATTATCAGGGTCTATTATATATCTTTCGGCCAACGTCCGACTGATTGAAAATAGGTTGGTGGCGGAATAAAGAACTACTCTCGGAGAGCCGCAGCCTGATATACTGCCGCGACTTCTCATGCTGCCGGCACGACGACCTTGAGCTTTCTGTAATGATGTTAATAAGCATAACATAAAGTTTTTAATTGCATTCTTAGTGCTTGATACTGATACTGCATTTAAATACGAAGGATTTACTAAAAAAAGATTTAAAAAAAAAGCTATCTTCTCTTACCCATCTATCTTGAAAATAGAACGTAGTTATTGAATTAGACGGATGTCTATGAAGTATTTGTGGAAATGCCGATGCATTTGTAGGGGACGGCGTCGTCGTCGCGTGAGGCGACACTGAAGTGTAACTCGCACCGAACAAGCCGGGAGTGAGTGAGAGAGAAGACATCGAGCGAGGTGTCCCTGTCTCGTGTTTCAGTGACAATCTCCTAGCGTTGGGTGGTCGATTGAACACGACTAACGTGCCTAACGCACACCATTTCGCGCCACAAGTCCTGGGGAACGGTATACAAGAGTCTCCCGCGTTCTCGCTCTCAGATTGACTCCTCTGACTAGATTTCAACGAGTCACTGTCGTCATTGTTTTTGACTGGTATCTGAGGAAATAAAAAATCTTGTACATCACTTACTTCTTCCTAAAGCACAGAGTTGAACAAAATGTACTTATAGAGACTTACCTCATCAATAGATGTAGCCAGTGTTTTCAAACAATGTAACAAACATCTCTGTCCCAATTTTTTCTTACGATAAGCAGTTCTATTGATATTTTGCAATATTTTAATGGTTATAGATCCTTCTACGTTGGTACCTGCGAGCCATGCGAATTTCGGTATTGTCTGGTTCCTAGGGAAGGTCACTTGAAGATTAGCAATATATCCATTACGTTCGGAATGTATCTGACAGGTCCGAGTGTCCACATCCATACTGGTAACTTCAATGTTGGCCATCTCTCTAATTGACTCAAATTCTTCATCTATAGTTGTGTTTGCTTTCAATGATAGTTTGTTCTGTAAATGGTTAAGAAAATATGTTATAAAAATTATTTTGATAAAAGTTATTTTTAAATCTGAAGTAATATCACTGACCATTGCTATGTCTTGACCTTTGGTATCGCCTGTTGACAGATCTGTTACAGAGCCAGCTGTAGAAGCATAGCTGACATCTGAAATCATTACAATTGTAAAACAATGCCCATTTAATAAAAAGTATTAAATGTTCTACAAATTAAAAATCCATATAAGTATTAAAACTTAACAAAGAATAAGGGTATTATCTTGTAGCTGTTAGAGATAAATTAAACCACTAGCACAGTATACTACTACTACTGCACTAGTATACACTCACTACATGTTATCTGACATTGAATTGATAAAATGTATTTAATCAATCACTTACTATCACTATTATCATCCTCAGCTTCCACATCATCTGGTAAGTAATGATTGCACATCTTGAGCAGAGACTGATGCATAGTCCACACTCTCAGTGACTGGTCCCTACCCCATGTTACCAGCTGGTAGTTGGACGGTGATGTGTTTGGTCGCCACACCATGGTCTGGACTGTGTCTGTGTGGCCTACCAGCCTGTGTGTAAGGGTTCCCCCCACCCATACTCCTATAACCCCTGCCTGCTCAACTCTTGGTAATCCTCCCCACCCCACACCTATAGTCAACAGCCCACTCCCAAACGGTGTATAAATTGCCCTCCAAACAGGGAAGTTAGTCATAATTAAATTTTCGGGTTTTCTAGCATTATTTATGTCAAAGTATTTGATGCTTCCATCATGACTAGATGTGACTAGTTGATACTCATGGTGCGGACTCCAGTCCACGCCATGTATTTTACACAAATGTGCAGATATATAATGTATTGGAGATGTATTTTTGCGGTAGTCCCAGATTTTTATGTCACCGTCATGAGCTGTGGCTACTATGTGAGATGCTACTTTATTCCATTGCACTTGTGAGGCCCCAGCTGCAAATGAACACCATAAAATTGTAGTAGACTTCATTCAGAATTTCAAAACAATCATAAGTAATTTTTTTCAAACTGACCAACTGCACAAAGTGATATTATAGGTTTCCTAGAATCTCTTAGATCCCATAAATGTGTAAATGTGTCTATAGAACAGGTGGCCATTATGTTATGGTCTTGTCTGTGGAAGTGTGTATCGCTGACCACTCTGGTATGCCCTCGAAGAGAACACAGAGGTGCCAGGTCATTGCCCCCTCGCCATTCATACACATCCACACGCTGATTGCTCTGAAATTAACATACATTAAACATTTCAGTATTGGTTAAATAATTTTATCTATATAATCAGTTCAACAGGATTTTTTGCTTAGAACGCAAAGTAAATCAGATGAAAGATTTTGTTTGGTTTTACAGTTTACGTTAAATTAAGTAGCCATCAAAACATGCAGTAAAGTACATAACCTTAATATATTAAATAATACTGTTAGTAAATAGTACTTACTGCTATAGCACATAATCTTTGGCCATGATAAGTCTGACACCACTCCGCTCCGGCAGCGTCATATTTACTGTGGCGAGGATACTTCTTCACAATATCACCCGAATCATCGTCCTGGTTTATTTGTTTTATAGCTAACCATCGACGCCCAGCTAAAAGTACATTATTACCCGAAAAATCTACTGACATAGCAGTCGCTTGCAAATCTCGATACTCCCATTTTAATATCTCTGAACTCCAATGTATGGACATTTTATTTATGTGTACGCTATTGTTAGTTTTACAATCAAAACATTTAGAAATATTATTGTTTTTCAGTATTTTGACACTTTCTCATCTTGCACATTGCTTTGATTTGACTGATTGGATTGATTGAACACGGATTGAATTGAACTGACAGACAGAATAGAAAAACAGCTGAGAGTGAACTGACAGCGCATTGCACAAACCACAGATCACAAACTAAACCAATGAAGTGTACTGTCACTGTCAGTCAAGTGTCATCCTTCCATCCATTCTTAGTAAATGTCAATAAATGTAAACAAAATTTTACCAAATTCCAAACATTCCTGTTTGGTTTCATAGCTTTGTTTCTTAATGTTTGTATTGAATATTGTGATACTTATAGCTCAAAAGTAGAAATTATTGTCGGTTCAAACTTGACATTATGTGATCCAGATACTTACTGCTAATCGTTTTACAAATGAATTTGCTATTTCTGGGACGTTGCCGGCTGCGGCAGCGTAATCTTTACAAGATATACAAGAACGTTTATTTACGTTTCATATTGGGGCTCATTTGTATTTATGTTTATTGCCAATATGTTATTTATTATGTTACACAAATTCAGGTTGGTCCAATTTCCTCATTATAAGTTTTATGTTACCAAGAGGCATAATATTGGCATTATAATTACAGTGTTCTTGGCCAACGTTGAAGAGTGAGAGCAAGTCGTTGAAGCCAGTGTATGCGATGGTGGTGGCGGATCCGCACCTGCTGGGCAAGCGGACAGGCCACTGGTGGGACAGGTGGCACAGGGAGTGGCAGATGCACAGAGCCTTTGAAACTGCCATCACCCTGCACAAGCCTGATGTTGTGTTTTTCTTAGGTGAGCTAATTATATAAACTTTTTTTAAAGTAGACATATTACCTATCTCATAAAAAAAAAATCTTATTAATTGTGAATTAAACTCCTAAAAATACTTCAACTAAAATAGTTTAATTTATCATACTGAAGTTGGTATACATACAAATTGGATGTGTAGTAGTGTAAAGTGTGTGAATACTGTAGTGTTTAATTGTCATTGCTATGTATTTTATTTATAATTTATTTTATTTCAGGTGATTTATTTGATGAGGGACAGTGGGCCTCTGACAAGGAGTTCCAAGAGTATGTTCAGACTTTTGATGAAGTGTTTAAAGTTCCAGATGAAATCCCAATATATGCTGTTGTAGGGAACCATGATATTGGATTCCATTATAGGTAAGACTCAATAACACAAGTTATAAAAACTAGCAGTGCCCCCCAGTTTTACTTGTGTTGTGCCCGTTCCCTTTAGAATATTGAAATAAGAAATAGCCTATAACCTCCCTCCAGACTGTAGCTATACATTGCAAAAATAATGATCTGAATCGGACAAGAAGTTCCTGAGATTAGTACGAACATACAAACAAAATTACAAATGTAACCTCTTTATAATATTACTATCAATGAATCAACACTTCCTTGTACTAGGTAAAGAAGTTTTCCTCGCTGAAGCTACCTAAGAACCCAGTGTTCTGTTAGGACTTCATGAAAACTTCACACACACACAATTTAATTGTGCTCACTATCTGAACCAAAATTTAAAATACTCTTGGTATAGCTAACTAAAATAAAAATAACATAAAATAGATTATCTAGAGATATCTCAAAGAAAACTAGACCCATACAGACAATTACAATAATGTTTGTTTGATTCAATGCACTTATCTCTGGAACTTAACAGATTTGAAAAATATATTTTTGATAGCCTCAACCTCCCCACAACCACAACACTTATAGCACATAAGTTTAATTTGTAGTGATGATTGAATTACTAAACTTTGTTTTAATTTTGAAGTAAAAAATTGAAATGGAAAATGAAATCACTGGGACCAGTTGTTAGTTCAATGTATAATAGGTAAATTTTCAATTGTTTACTTAAATTTTCCTAAATATGTAGTAGAATTAAAAGATTTCAATTATTTCTGTACATTTCATATTTATATAAAGCTTAGTTTAGTTTTAAAAATAAGCACTAAGTGAATAAAAGTACTAAATCATTATTGTTATTCCATATATGAATATAATTAGTAGTAGTAACCACTCACAGTAATTAGCTTGATGTTTATTTGATAATAATAGATCAGCATTACATTGGTAACAACTACATTGCTCCATATGTATAATTGTTCGATATTTGAATTTATTCTTAATTTCTTTTTCACATTAAGCATTAGAAAAGTTGTTTTCAGAATAACCCCTCACCTAGCCGGTCGGTTCGAGACCATGTTTGACGCACCCCCAGTGAAGCTAGTCTCGATCAGAGGGAATCATTTTGTCCTTATCAACTCTATGGCGATGGAAGGAGATGGCTGTGGGCTCTGCTCGCGAGCTGAAATACAAATAGATGAAATTGCAGGTAAATAAGACCAATTCGTGTACTTTATGTAAACTGAAAAGAAATGTTTAGACTAAAAATTCTAAATTTAATGTCTACTTAAAAATAGAGCTGCAACTTTCTGACAGTCATACATACCATAAACTGTTTATTATAACCCCTGCTTTAGCATCTGGATTTAGAACATCTTGTTTCACCTCCTGTTTACTATTTTATCAGTAAGATACTCTATATAAATAAAAATGAATTGCTGTTCGTTAGTCTGCTTAAAACTCGATAATGGCTGAACCGATTTGGCTAATTTTGGTCTTGAAATATTCATGAAAGTCCAGGGAAGGTTTAAACGGTAAGCAGTGAGGAAAAAAATGCAGGCGAAACCGCAGGGCACAGCTAGTTTTTTATAAAGATTAGTTTTCATTATGATTACAGATATACTAAAATGTACAACCGGATCACCATTATGCAAAGGAAAAAAAAGACTTGATACATACAGCAGACCTATAATAATGCAGGTGAGATACATACTTTATCGAACAAAGTCAACACGAGAGTATATTATATAAGATTAACTAGCTGCGCCCCGCGGTTTCACCCGCGTTGTACCCGTTCCCGCGGGAATTTCGGGATGAAAAATAGATGTTGTCCGATTCTCAGGCCTACCCAATATGTACTCAAAATTTCATGAGAATCACCCAGTTTCAGAGGAGTTCAATTACGCACCCGTGACACGAGAATTTTATATATTAGACTAGCTGTGCCCTGCGGTTTCACCCGCAGCGCCCCCGTTCCCGTGGGAATTTTGAGATTTTTATTCCTTATTTTTCTTATATAGAAATCTTGTCCCGACAATAAGGAACACATTAAAAAAAGAATAATCCAATTTGATGCAGTCGTTCTGAAGTTATGCGCGTATTAGCGATTCATTTTTATTTAAGTATATTAAAGATTAACTAACCTCATAATTAATTTTACAGCATTACCCGCTATACAGGGAATCCGATACCATGTGTACAGACGTAGACGCGGCACCGTTACCTCAAAGGAATAGCCTCTTTGAAGAAAGATGGGATTGTCTCTCCAAGGAATCTACCGAATTTCTAGTAGAGAGTTTGTTCCCGCGGGCTGCATTCGGCGGCCACACCCACCATAATTGCGTGGTGAGACACAGCTTCGCGCCCACGCCAGAACATAAACTGGACTTCATGGAGTACACAGTGCCTTCGTTTTCATGGAAAAATAGATTAGACCCCAAGTATTATTTGGTAAGTAGATAGAATAAGGAGCTATACGTAGAGTTCGGTTTTTACGTGATAGCTGCTACGGTAGAGCTAGCGTACATTGGTAGAGCATCAATAACTGTAACTGCCTATCTACCTTTGATTTGGGGCTCTTCACCCTGGTAAGGATAGGCTTTATCAAAGGAAATATGTTGGGGAGGAGTGGGAACATTAAGCGTTAGCCCCTAAACCCAAGATCTGCTACTGTTAAACTCCGTTAACAAAATCTACCTACTAAAGCAAATCACTTCTTTCGGTACTAAACTGAGAGCTGGAATGTATCATAAGAAGTTTTTTGCACATATAGAAAAAGTTATGGAAATGACATTGATTAATGAACAAGTTTGATCCGATGGACTTAACTAGAAAGATTGTGAATGTAAGTATGATATCCGCCGCAGAATATCAAACTGTACAAAAACCAGTAAAACTAGTGTGTCCAGTTGAGCTAATCTATTAATATTGACCGTTAAGTTTAGATTTATATATTTGGCATTATATTTAATATGGCCTATGTATTTTCTAGACTGCTACAAATAGTTTTTTTTGTAGCTACCAAAACATGTTATTATTGGTTACTACGAATTACTATTACTACTGCAATAGATATTTTAGTACATTATTTAAATATTTATTTTATGAACCCTCAGATTTTCTATTTCTTGAAGTCCTCTCTTCAAGAATGACTACTACGGCGCGTAATTAAAACATAAGATGTTTTAATTTAAACTTTCCTTAATATTTCTTCTATCATCGTCGTATTTATCAAGTTTACCATTCTCACATGACCACTCACTGTGATATGTCCGGTCAGGTAACGGTGAGTCCACACGAGGTGCGAGTCAGCAAGTGCGGTGTACCGAGCGAGCGCACGCTGCAGCTCACCGCCATACTCATGGTCCTGGCGCTGCTCGTCTATCTGCGCTACTTCAACATCACCGACAAGCTGTTCAACTATAAACAATAGTCACTGTGAGTCGTACCTCAACTGTACTTAAATAGTTGTCACTGTGAGTCAACTATACAATACAATAGGCATTGTGGGTCAAACTTCAATTATTCTTAAATAATAGTCACTATGAGACTAATTTCAACTATTCTTAAATAATAGTCACTGTGAGTCAACGCGAGGTCCCGTGAAACAGTCGCTCCCGGTTGTTTCACTTCGATCGTTAGACCATGTCGAAGGCCTTTAGGCGGTCTCGAACTTTCTGTGTCCATTAGAGAAAACCGCGAATGAATTTTCGTTATCAGTAGCTTTGTCAGTTTATCGTTATTGAAGTAACGCGAACACTTTATTTTATAATATGTTATAACAGTGATAGTCATTATGAGACTCATTGTAACGGCACGATCATTTGTTTTATTTATTTTATCGCTTTAATTACATTACAGCCATAAACGAATAATATAAGGTAAAAAAAAATATATTCATACGAAAAAGCGTTCTATTTATAAATTAAAATATTAATAACATTTCCGTTTTAGATATCCAAACTATTGAGCAATAAAACTTTTTGTTTCAGATTTAAAACAAGACAACTTCAAAGAAAGAAGATATTTGAGTTTGATACCAAAGAGTTTGTGATATTTTAAGTTCCTTTATTTATTTATGTTCGGTAAGTGCATAATTTATTTGTTTACCATAATGCCATACTTACCTTGGATCGACTGATTAATTTTATTTTACAGTTTTATGAATAAAGACTTGAAAGTACTCAATATATTATTTTATAGAGAACCTCGTGACACAGTAATACCTCTGTTAATTGGTACGTGACACACGCACTAATGCCGTGTAATAAAAATGATAACAAAATTCTCCAGAGGTTAGCGAGTTCAATTGATAACATTTAGGTAACAGATCATACTTATATTCGCAAATGAGACAAGTCATTCATATAGAAAGTTTTTATTTAATAAAATAATATTTAACATCTTAATTACGACTAGGGTCTAATATTTAACGTCACAAAAGTTAAACAAATTATATTAATAAATTAATACTGCGATATCTAAATACTTATTGCTAAGACTATTTTACTTTAAATGCAAGATACAAGTAGGTACGTATAGCTAGAAACTTGTTAAGTTCCCCGCCCAAGGGTGATGTTACATTGATGTTCTACTTTACACTAGTTAAGTACATTAACGGGACGTGCTATCGGCGCTCCTGACATTACTAACAGTGGGGTTAACATACTGATATTAGTGTTGTAAACATACTGAATGCTTGATAGACTAACGGGCTCTACACACGGTGACTCGCTAGCTACTCAAGCTCTATCTTCCTCTCGGCTGCTTCATATCGTTTATAGGCACGGAAGCTAATCTCAGGCATTGCTGACTATTCGCTCAGGTGTGGTATGGATATCTACGTGCTCGTCGCAGACAACTGACTTTCAGCTCAAATGTGTAGCACAGAGAGCTTTTTTTGCTTGGTATCTTCGTGCTACTCGGGGATATCGCTCAGTCGTATGCCCCCGGGGCGGCGGTACATGCGCTCGTGCATGGGCAGCTCGCCCACCAGGAACCGGTCCAGCGCCTTGTTGGCGGCGCGCGAGTGCCCCGAGCTGCGGAAGGCCGTGCTCGCGTCTCGTCCGGCGTATTCCAGCATTATGTCTGCTCCACCTGGATGCTGTAACAACAAATAAACTTACATTAGTCAACATGTCAATGAATCTTAAATTGTTTAGAATTAACTGTAGAATTATCAGGTGTGTTGTTTTGTCAATAATGATCGTTGGTGTCCAACAATGAATTTGGCAGATATGGTTTCGCGTAGGTAATCTAAGCTGTTTTGATACTAACCTCATCCAAGAAGGTGGAGATATCGTACACGCGGTCATAGATGACCACCCAGCAGTCGTCGGGCGAGTCGTGCAGTGATACTTCTGCGAGTGTGATGCAGCGGTCCTTGGCCTCGGGCGTGCCGGGCTCGATGCGCTGCTTCCACTGCGCCTGCTGGCCCTCCACGGACCACGGGTTCACGAACCGAAGCGCCGCCATAGTCAGCGCCACAATGTCTATATCTCCCTTCTCCTGGCTCACTGGTAGAGCCGCAGACAGGCTCATCTCATGAGGGCTCTGTACTTTAGCCATCTTTCTCTTTTCTTCAAACGCTTTTCTCTTGATTCTTCAAATTTCTCTCAAATGCTCCTTCAACTGACTTGATACGATCGATCACTTGTCAAGTTTTTCTGTAAAGTCATAAAAAAATAAAATATTAGTACCGTATGTGGATATCTTAAATAACATTCGGAATTTGACCACGTGTCCATGTGACTGTAAGGATCAGCCTTGGTCGTGATTGCTGAAGTGTAAATTGTCACACTCGACACCGGCAATTGGGATAAGTTTCCGTGGTGACCTCGCTATACAATTAAAACGTTAATTCAAGTGGGGGTTTTTTGCTGTGAAGCATATAACTTAATTGTCCTATTATCATTTTCTCAATGAACCCAAAAAATAAAGCAAATATTATCAAACTATTATGAACTATATCAGTAGTAACTTTTTATCTTCTCTCCTTCGACGCAAACCAAAAGTTTGAGATAATTATTGAAGTCATGACCTTTTTACAAAAGAATTAATTCCTCAGATGATAGCATCATTTCCAGTTCTAGAATTCCAATGATATGCGAAATTATTAATATTAATGTATAACGGTAATCAAAAGTTTACCAAGCTTGGCACTTGGCAACTTATCGGAGCCTTGCGTTCATAATAATTAATAATATTGTAACAATAATAAACCAATTAATTGCAGACGACGCGCAGCTAACGAATAATATTTACCTTATAATCGGTGCACTCGATCTGAAGGGCTCGTTATCTCTGTTGATGCTCGAATATTGGCGAATGACCGTCACACCAATTGTCACTATGCCACTGTTGTTCGTATTCCAGTTTATTTTTCACTATTTTGGTAATTTTCACGAGAACGTAGATCATTGCCACTGTCTAAAATATGTACGTCATCTATGAGTGGGGATCAGTGAATGAGTAGTTGGGGCGCGCGCGGTCGGTTATATACGCGGCGGCACGCGCCGCTGCCTGATGCAACGATTGTGTTATCTTGCTTGGCTTGTGCCGGCCGGGCGCCCAAAACCGACGCGCGCCAAACAAACTGCCGCACACTCCTCCACACGAAACGCCCTCCTTTAGACAATATTCATTGATAACTGATTACGACGACGTTTTTTTAAAATGTATTTTACCAAAAAAAAGTTCAGACTCTACCTCTCTACGATCGATTCAAGCTTAGTAAAAAGTATACCATTTTACATCAGCAATATAACAAACACTGAAAAATAACCTACGAACCTACTGAATTCTCATGCCCACTTTAATTCCACGTGCCACGACCAACATATAATGATGATCCAGTGATTACTTTTGGTCATTCAATGACTTCCGACCCCCAGTGGGATATCAAGCTACCTTAGATAACAGTTGAAACTCAATGTCATTATCAAGTTAAATATAAGACAACGACTTTTGATCTTAAAGGTTCCAAACATTTAATAATAATAAAATGTATTGCACAATATTGCTTAATTCTTCCAAAAATATCTAGGTGTTTTTCTAGTACTCATTAAAATACAAATTGTTAGACGTTGCTTTTTTCAAGCATCTTAATATTTGTTTAAATCTTTTTATGACTTAATCACTTCATAAATCAATAGGGTCTATAAAAAGTTCGAATTGCTAAATTAATGCCTACCAAATGCTTTTTTTTGTATTAAACTCGAAGCAGCTCTCTATATCAACTCATTTGCATGTTCATTTTATCCAGTTTTTACTAACTTGTTGCGAACCGGATTCATATATATAAAAAATGCTATATCATTCGAATTTTAAAAGAATAACCCGGAGTAGAAATCTTTGGATGTGCCTCATCTAAATAATTCTCTTGTTTTTTAATGTAAGTTTTGTTCGTTTGAAATAAGCCCGTTATGTAAATTGGATATTATGTTTGTCCTTTAAACTTATGATGTAACATATTCGTATACCACATCACAAAATGTTATCATTATTATTACCGTCTACATATTTCAATCTTTGGTAGAAATGCCGGTACATATTATAAGGAAAATGATCCTCATATTAGGTTTAAGTTAAACCTATGCGCTATATGCTATTTAAATGACCTATATTATTACGTTAATGTTACAAAATACCATCTTATTTCGCATAAGCATCTTCTTTTAACCAGTCTATACCTAAATTGCCCACAATCAATGTATAAACATCCAATAATCTATACCTAGGTTACCTAGTATTTTCAATCTATCAACGTCATACATATATAGATAAGAAAAGCTTTTATTTAACATCAAAAATGGGGAGTAAGTTTTCCTTGTTATTCAACCTAAAGAGATATTGTTGTTAAAGTAATTTATTAGAAGATGACGTAGTTAGGCCGGTTAACGAACCACCGCCGCTCGTACGAGGCCCGGCCAAAACATGTCGGGAACGACCAACGTCAGCAACTTATCATTTATTTACTGCCTCTATGTCATCTCTGAATAATACCCGAGAGATAACGAACATTGGACTAATTTTATCATTATCAATCCTTTATTTACCAGCTTTCAAAAGATTCGTAACAAAGGCCCCTTTTTTACGTTTTCGTCAATTTTTAAAAACTATTTTACTGAAATTAAATACTGTACTCCGGGGGACACGTTAAATTGTTGGTCTCTGTTGGTTCAATCGTTAAGTCATTTACTTTATTTTATGTACTTTAGGCGCCCTAATACTCCGACATAAGGGCTGGCCACTAACCTATTCGAACTTAGTTATCTAGTAGAACCTTCTTAGTTACCCAATTTGTTACATACCAGCGAATCAATGCTGCAAGATTTGAGTAGGTAATCTTTAAATCAAAACTTACCCCCGAATACTCAAACGCCACTTAAGTTGGCAGATACATGGTATATCATACATTTTTGACCAATACTTCAAAACATACATTTTATTACTACTAAGGCTACTTCAATTGGGGCTGCGTTTGAGTAACAGACCTATTTTACCTATTATCTTTACCCTTAAATTAAACAGATTCTGTCTTTAAGTTTTGATTTTATCCATTTCATTTAAACTAACGGAGAAAAAACATTTATAATCTTGAAATCAAATGATGTATGTATGTGTGTGAATTTACATAACAAACTACGAAAATAAATACGCAACTTGGAGGCATGCATTTCATTAAATAATAATACAAAAATCTGATGTAAACTATTTTTGCGATTTCATACAAAATGTTTTTCGTTGTGATATTTCTTCCAACGCTTAATGACTGATGCAACATAGTACACAAATTACTTTTGAAAACGATTGAATACTATTATTACATTATTATAGTAAAAAGCACGTTTGTTTTCGTTTACATGTGTCTATAATTTATTTTCCTTAATGCCACAGATTTTACGACAACCTTTTTGTGACCTATATCTACGTTCTTAGAAATATTCTGATTTACGTTTTCATTTCCTAAATATTAGGCAACTTAAAAACTTAAGTTAAAGTTGAGATAAACACCCAGAAGTATATTTTTGAAATCGCCACGGTCTTAACAGCATTGGGTCCGTTCCCGTAGGAATTTTGGAGAAATTTTGTGGATAAAAATAGCCTTTAACCTTCCCCTTGAATGTGGCTATCAATTACAAAAAATGTTACTGCAATCGGATCGGTAGTTTCTGAGATTACCACTTACAAACAAACAAAAAATCAGCATCATTAAGCTTTTAGATTTGACAAATTAGTGTAGATTAAACAAATAATACTTAAACTCGTCAAAATTACTGGTATAAACAGTGATTTTTCAGTATAAAGAGAGAGAGAGAGAGAGAGAGAGAGGGATAGAGAGAGAAAGTGAGAGAAAAAGAATTCGTCGAAATAAGAACCTTTCCTTTTTTTAAGGTTACGAAAGTCAAACAGTAAAATCGTCACCAATCCATTTGATGACGTTTTATTAGTTATCAATGTTATCATCGATCACATAATAATACTAACATAATATTTGGTTGTTTTGATAAATTGCATAAAAACATTATCTTATTATTTTGAAAATGTTTGTTATGTTATGACGTATGATAATAAATACTGTAGCCTGTAATAACAGACTATAATGTTTTATGCGAATATTTGTTTTGATGGAAAATATACGTCGTGTTTATATGTGATACCTGATAAGTCTAGCGCGTGATTTTTTCCCCTTTTTATGTGATTATAAGCTCACTTTAGGGAACTTTCGTTGTGTATTATTAGTAGTTACGTAATCTATAATATAAAAATGAATTGCTAAATGTGTTGCTAAGCGTATAACTTCAGAACGACTGCACCAATTTGAATGATTCTTTCTTTTATGTGTTCCTTATTGTTAGGCTAGGTTTTTATATAAGAAAATAAGTAATAAAAATCACGAAATTCCAACGGGAACGGGGGCGCTGCGGGTGAAACCGCGGGGCGCAGCTAGTTTTAATAGGTATATTTTTATATGTATCTTTCCGTAGCTACATGACGACATATCCAGAATACCTAAACTTATACTTTACTTACTTTTTCCAATAAAGTACCTACTTAGTTTATCAAAATATTTTAATATTTCGTAGAATTCACATTACTATCTTCCCGTAGTTATTCATGCGCGGAATCATACATAGTTGAATTAACGATAAATTATTTCTAGAAGTTTTTCCTGTCTGTTATTGCCAATTATCTTTGTTTATAGTTATGTAACTCGGATCATTATTTGAAGAACGTAGGTAGGTACGTTTAACGTGTTTGTAAGTGATGTTATATTATGTTCCTTCCTTGTGGAAAACAAGATAAAAGTTTACGATTATTGTTGGCTTAAAATCTTCCACAATAATGCTTAATTCCAATCGCGGCGAATTCAAGTCGCGGCGAGTGAGTCTACTCGCAGCGAATATCCTGTCACACACAGCGAATACTCGCAGCGACTACGCATTCGCAGCGAGTATTCGCTATGTGTGACCGAGGCTTAAGAGGTTTGGATTAAACACGTTAGATTACTCGTTATTAATTATTTTTGACGGTGACTGACATTTCTTTTTCCCCTAATATTTAAACTTATCAGTCCACAACTTGAACTTATTGGCCTATTAATAATCGCCGTGTTACTAAAACATTGTTATAATTTGTTTTTTCTCTTTTACTCTTCGGAAAATTGCATATATCAGAAAGTGACAAACCATTCTATAGCTAAACTGTTATGGCCCATTAAGTACCATAGGTAATATCACCAAACATAATTACTAAAAAGTATTTTCCGTTAATTGTGTTTAAGTTTGATTATTAATTGGATATTAGTTTATTATAAATAGTATATGGGTATATATCAGGGTAAAACCGGTAGGGAAATTCAGGTTATCTTTGAATGATCAACTTCATTCAGTGTCATGAAAACTAAGCATTAACCAACTTACAATATATGACATGACTGCCCTTCGTATCGGAACAACTGGACCGATCCAGATGGAATTGGAGCAAAGTGTAGGCGGCGCACTCTTCACCAATCTAAGGTCAAATGTCTCGAGATGTTCACTGAACACTCTCGGACACATTATTGAAATAAGATACCAATCGCCTGCGTATTAAATCAATTTTTACGCGTTTTAATTGAAATGATTGTCTCAAAAAGTACCCCTAAACATTCAACATAAATCAGTCTACTTATTGGTGAAAACCGCACGAAAATCCGCTCAGTAGTTTTTGAGTTTATCGCATCCATACAGACAGGGAATTAAAGGATTCATTCGATAATCCAGTTCGAACCACATTCGGTCGGATGCACAACGACGCAAAGTGAAGCAAGGGCAAAAGTAATATCCGATTTGACATTAAATATTATCTTAATATAGTATCAGCGAGTTTTTTTTTTAATATGTATATGCAAATTATTATAATGTCTACACGAATTTAAATAAGCTACTTAAGAAGACTGCATATATATACTGTACTAGCCGCGCCCCGCGGTGTTACCCGCGTTGTACCCGTTCCCGCGGGAATTTCGGGATAAAATGTATTCCATGTGTTATTCTGGTATATAACCTACATTACTGTAAAGTTTCATTCAAATCCGTTCTGTGGTTTTTGCGTGAAAGAGCAACAAACCTACATCCATCCTCACAAACTTTCGCATTTATAATTTTAGTAGGATTATGGATAGGTACCGCTATAAGAAAGCCGTAGAGTTTTTTCACTTGTTTGTTTACGCGCTAATCTCTCTAAATATCAATAAGAATTGAAAGTGGAAAGCTTCATTTATACAGAAAACCCGAAATTCCCTCGGAAAAGTGCACAACACGGGCAAAACCGAGAGTTGCTGCTAGTTAAAAAAAAAAATAT
The DNA here is from genome assembly GCA_951394245.1 of Cyclophora punctaria. Classification (NCBI taxonomy): domain Eukaryota; kingdom Metazoa; phylum Arthropoda; class Insecta; order Lepidoptera; family Geometridae; genus Cyclophora; species Cyclophora punctaria. Next base: position 8,575,393 of record OX596170.1, on the reverse strand, counting down.
TTGGTTCATAAATATCTATTTTCATTCTTACTTCTCTTTCCTAGCGAATTTATTAAATCCTGCTATTCGTTTAATTACATTTTAATTGAGGAAAAACCGTGGATGTTCCGTATCCTGTGTTGACATTATTTACCACCATATGTGGATCTTCTGCCGGTTCACCGTGACCATTACATAGCCATGATCTTGATCATTGCACATCAGTGAACTTATTATGGCCATACTATAACTACCTGTATAATGATATACAAACAAGCTTACGCTTCCTAAGCGATAAGTAATAACTTATCTTGATTATTCGTGGGGAAACCAGGGCGAATTGCTTATACAGATGTAGTTACTTGCCTTGTTAAGTTTTGGATACATTGAGCGGTCCAGGTTTAATAACGAGACGTAGAATTGTGGCTTTATAACTTTAGGAAATATGGGTCACCAAACAATCTTTTTATGTCATTTTCCAGTGCTAGTTTCTATTTGTCACTTTCTTTCATTTAGTGACTTGCCCTTCTATCTAACTTACCTTTTTTTCCTAAAACCACATTGAGTACAAAATTGCTATGCAGGTCGGCATAAAAAGATTAGATGATGAAATTAGTCAGGTATTAGCACCATAACTCGATAATGCATATATTTTGTCTGAATAGGCAGTTTCGAATATGCCGAGTCTCATATAACTTGGTTACATTTAGAAGGCAAAGTGCAGTTTTGTTTGGCTTATGTAATAATGTGTTCGATGACATACATGGAATTTGAACGATATATTTAACTAGAAGTGCCCCGCGGCCTTGCCCGCGTTGAACCCGTTCCCGTAGGAATTTTCGAAAATCCTTTCTTAGTGTGCACTTACGTCACTTGAAGAACCTTCCTGCCAAATTTCATGTTTCTAGGTGTAGCGGTTGAGGCTGTGCGTTGATTATCAGTCAGTCAGGACTTTGAATTTTATATATATAGATAGATGTTTGACAGAACTACCTACCTCTTTATTAAGAATTAAGTTTTGTAAAGTAATACATATTTTTGTTTCTGTATTATCTGTAGGTCGATCTTTCAGATAACATTTATTGATTTGATTATGCATCTTGCATATTATATGCCTATTGGAATTACGGATTTTTCGGAACTTTAGTAAGATAATAAGAAACTTACCTAAACGCGTACCTTTATTATGTAAAAATAAGTTAAATAGCCTAAAATAAAACGTCTTCAAAAAGATAAAACAAAAGGTACGCGTATAATCATATCCATTCAAATCCAAATTGTAGATCGCTTTCGTCAGAAAAAATATTGCAACAGTGAAGAATATTTATATTAGAAAAGCACGTGTTGGCTGATGCAAGTGTCATTTGTATATCGTGAGCCGTGGCAACAAGCCAAGCGTAGAATGGCGTATGGTATACCTGCGCGCGCGCGGCCTTCCGGTTACCCAATCATTCACGTGCGTCGTACATTTTCTGGGGACGCCCGCCCGCCGTCTACGCATGACACCAACTCGAACTTCATTGCATCAGAAACGTCACGAAAACGACATTCAGCTAAAAAAGAAACACGATGTTCAGCTAAAATTGAAACACGCGAATACGGCTTGACTATTTTTACAAACACAGTTAAAAGTATGTAGGTGAAGATTTTGAACATGGCTGAATGTAGGTTACGATGTTTCAGAATTGAGTTTCGGGCCTGATGGTAGAGTAGTGGTAGAGAATATACGTTGGCAATGCCAAAAAGTATCTTTGAATAAATAACAAAATGTTAATGTAACTAATGGTGCTAAAATTCAAAACTTCTAATAATAGAAACTAAACCTTACTTTTAAACTTTCATCATTAAGTAAAGGGACAACGTTTTGATGAAGGTTTTGTTATGCGTGACTGACTGACTGACTCGTGATAGTCACGCGACGGTCTTGCCTATATTATAAGGTCGACTCTATGTATAAATAGCTAAACTTATACCCTACTTTGAAAGTGGCGGTTTTATTGAAGTTAATTGGATGAACTAATTTCTTCCTTTTGCAGTTATTCTAACAAACATTTACTTAAATAAAAGAAAGAACTTTTTATATCAAAGATTATCTTGGTTGATCGTGCTTAACACTCGTAGTTAATACTCTTTAGTTACCTAAGTTTTGGGTAAATACGAAAAGATACTGTCTTTACCCTTTACGTAGTTAGTTCCTACATTGTCTACATTCGTATTATTAGCCTGTAATCTCCCTCTGCTGAGCAAAGGCCTCTCATCACACTGAAGACATCGGTCTGTGATATTATTGTGAGTGTGATATTATTCCCAATATGTATGTAACCGCAGTAGACAAGCGTGGTATAATAATGATCATCAGATTGGTACATATTTTATTTAATATCTATTTCAGTAGAGTAACTTAGATTGTCGTTTATCTCATCTTCTAATATAGTAAATGTAGGTTACATTATCTACAACTTAACCGCGTTCCAGTTTAATCCGCTTTCAGATAACAATCCAATAAATTGTTAATGATTTATCAAATACATAATTATATTTATTTGTTTCAGAGTTGTTCAATTTATTAAACGAACGATACTGACTTTTTATGACAATTTATTTATAATATATATATATGTCTCAAGTGTTTTGGGAAGAATACTTAAGACATTATGCGTACTTATTCAAGTCATACTCAGGTATTTAAACGTATTGGGTGTAACAGCATTTTCATTGATAAGATAACCGATTTTTATTTATAAACAATTGCAAAATAAGTTGAAGTGGTAATCCATAAAAAGTGGGAAAACATTTATGTTTTTATTGAAATGATCCGATGTATAAACATTAAACTCTTAGTAGATAAATACGGTGTTATATCTTGTTTGTCAGCCGTAAAGGCTAATAATATATACGTCACTTATTTCTATTTAGAGTTGGAGGTTATTCGAGTTGGAAAGTGTTTATACTTTCTGTCCATATCAGAGGTCTCGAGACTACGACTACAAAGTGCAAACAATATGGAGTCTGTACGACCGAGCCCTACAAATAGGGATAAGCAGAGTTCAAGGAGACGTAATACGTAAGTGGGCGTGACCAACTTGTAAATAAGGAGCAATTAGAATAGTTTAGTACTCATATTGAATAGACATTGCATTTCATTCGTATAATTCAATATGTATGGGCAATTCTAAATGGTTTGGACTTCAGTATTTTGTTAAATTATTAGTTTGAAAATTGTCATTGATATGTTAGTAGTTATTGTAGAAGTTTGAACATGACAAGGTAAAGTGCGTAGCAATTTTATTTGCTGACTGTAGGTACAGTAAAGGGCAAAATGTCTTGTGAGTTGGCCTCTGTCGGCATAATCTCTCATCTCTCTCTCACTCTGTCTCAGTGTGAAGTTTGTTGGTAGTATGTCAGTGGCTAAGTCAGTAAGTCAAATTTCAGATCAGTAGCTTTTAAAAAAGGCACAGCAAAACAATACTTGCTGACTATCTCCCTCGAGAGGCTGACGAGCAAGGCAATTTGCCATCAACTGTATAAATATTCAATTCAATTACATTTATTCCGGCAATAATTATTAATATTGACAAAAATTGCCATGTTTGAAAATAACATGTATGTTGTTTGATTATGGAACATATTTTTTATGTTGTAAGTAGATACATACATGTATAATACTGTTTCAACTGTGTTATTAAAGTGTCATCGTGAATGCGTGAATAAAAATGCCTAAACTTCACGTAGGTACATACTTTAACCGTGGTTTATCTCGTCGGCAGATGATTTTCTGAGAAACCGAGCTCTGTATTTTAAGATAAGAAATTTCTTAAAATTAGGTTTTGGTATGTACATATGTATTGACCCTTCAAGAGAACTTTAAGTGCCTTGTTTATAAGGGCTGTTATCTATATATATATAAAAGAAAGTCGTGTTAGTTACACTATTTATAACACGAGAACGGCTGAACTGATTTGGTTGAAAATTGTTGGAGAGGTAGCTTAGAACCAGGAGACGGATATAGGATACTATTTATCCTGTATTTCCTACGGGAACGGGTGCGCTGTGGGTGAGACCGCGGGGCACAGCTAGTTTAATATATAACCTTTTATCCAGACCTGTTAAATTCTATTTTCAAACTATTATCTCATCCTAAGATTATTAAACTTTTTGTTTTAGGAGAATCTATTGTTTATGTTAATTTCTATCAATGTTTTATTTTTACATTAACAGATAGGAATGTCACAGAACTGCTTGGATTTCGAAACTAATTCATTGAATTAGCAACAATTATCAGCCAACACATAAAAATAAAATGTTGTTATAATGATGTACAATTAAAACAACAATAAAGTTACTGATGTGTAACGTAAACATTCAAAGGATAAGGCGACAGTAACTGTTAACTTCGCCGGTCCATTGATAATTATTTTTTTGCTGAATTTACCGATCGTGGGTAAACATCATTATAGGCATGAAAAATAGTAACATTACTTGTAGTAGTGTACATTATCACAGTACATTTAATTGTAACATACAGCGATAAAACAATAACACCGGTAGCGACTAAGTAAGAAAGTTATCTGTACTTGTAAACTGAATGTTTTGTTTTAATGAAAGTCAGGCCATGCCCCGGGATCACTTACATTATTCTAAACACGATAAACACTGTTGTGTCAATTACCTTGCCTTGAGCAAATGATAATAGAACGCACCATTTAACCAGAAGAAAAAAGTGATAGCAAATCACTTACATTGCGTTTTACTTTTAGTAAGAAACTTGAACAACATGTTAGATTCGATTCCGTAGTGTAAGTTTAAATTAAGGAATAAAGTTGAAATGAATTTGCAGTAACATCATTTATAGGAGCGAAAATCGTTTCCACATCCAAAATTATATGTTTTATGGCCTACCCATAAAGCATATGTACCTATACATACATAATGTTATGCTCCGAAGACAATTATGCGCTTAGATTTTTTATATAATGATAATTTGATCTAAAATGTGTTAATAAAACAACAATATCTAGATAACAATATATTCTTGTCATCAACGACAAACTTAACAACAGACTACAACATAGATCTTCTCAAGGAAACACCTGCGCGATAGCTTGCGATACGATACGAGTACGTGAAATGTTTACCAACACAACCGATTCGGTACAGTTACAGTACAGTTCATTGTAAGGCAGAAGTACAGCATTACAGGAACATTGTGGTGTGTTGCGTCGACTTTACACGGCCGATACTACGTCACAACACTACACAATATCTTACCTCTGCCTCACAACAAATACACTCCAAGACACATTTAATGATATCTCGAGAAAACAATAACATTTTCTTAATACCAATGTAAATGTTCAATTTGTCAATCAAACCTTCTTGCTTTACCGGATGTTTTTATGTCATTACTTACTATAAAACGTTTAAACATATCCTGTAATATCCAATTAAATTACATGTATTTTAAAGAGATATATTGGTAAACAGCTAATGTTGAGACAAACAGTTTTACGCATAAAAGCATAAGATCAAAGCAACGAGTTTTATAACAGTTTCAGATTATATTCAGTCGAGAATGTGGATAGGTATTCGCAGAATTATACAATAGTTGTTATTTTAATGGATCAAGGCATTGTCGACATTTAAAAATGTGTTTTGGACACTTAAGATAATTTATGATCCTTTGTTAAATAAATTATATTAGGACTTAAAGGATACAAATTCCCTAGAAAAATAATGGACGGTTTATAACAAGGAAGATAAGACAACCTATAATAATAGTTGTTGGTGTTCGTGGCAGACTCGACTCGATCTATACAAGTATTCTACTGCTAAGCTGTTGGTAAACAAATCTTCAACTAAAGTGTTTCAAATGATACAGTTGCGTCGCTTTATTACATATTTATAACATACGTACAATGGATAAAAACAATCCTTATTCCCTACATTTGAAATTGCTTATTGTTTGACGTACGTAAACGAATTGACTCAAATATAAAGGCAGTGTGCGACTGCCGGCGATACAGATTCATATCAGATAAACATACAAACTTATGGATACATTTAATTTATTATTAATTATATAAGTAATTAAAATTAACTATAATTATTCGTACAAAATATATAGTTCTTTTCATTATCAGTGCAAGTCTGCGTTATATTTTATTAGATTAACTTAGGTCACGTGTAATGCTATAACAAGTTACCCGAAGGTTCTGTTGCATATCCATCATAGATACAAATCTAATAAATATGGTATGATCCAAACATTAATACTATTTATATATATTATAAGCACTTGTGTTAGTAAATACGTAACAGTTTAATAATAATTTGTCGATACATTATTGCAAACATGGTAAGTATTCGATAAACATTTGAATGATGATTATAATATCCTATATTTTAAAAGCGTATTCAGTGACTAGCAATTGATATTCAAATAGTTAATAGGGAACCTTTAATATACTATACACAAACATTATTGCTGCCAATAGCTCTGCGTATTCCTTCACAATGTACAAGATACCGAGAGAAATGTAAAACGCTTTTGGCACTAACTTCAATATATAATTATAATATTTTACAATACTTTTATATATGATATTTACAGCTTAAGACATAAAAATATATATATTTACATTGTACATGAGTAAATGACATTGTTTTATCTAATAATAATTTATACAAGTACATGAAGTTTGCTGTGTGGAATCGCGGGTAGAGTACGAGTACGAATACGAGTAGTGAAGTGGTTGCGAAGCTCGGCGACACTCGCTACGGGTACAGGGGAGTGTGTAGCGTAGCTGGATTAGCGCAACGTTGTAAGTAGGGTTACACATTATTGGAATACTCATTATATCTGGAGGTACACAACATTGACATTAAATACGTACACTTTATCAGCGTACACAGCTATATCAATGACAAACTGTTATGTACTGGTCCTACACATCTAATTGTAACATAACATTCGATTATATTGCACACATTTACTTAATATCTATCTTTATGTATAAATCAAGAGTGGGCTATAATCCCTCCCCGCCATAATTTCGTAAACTCACCACAACTACCAGATGGATGGTATGTCTGACGCACCTTCGATGAGACACTCGCTAAGCAAACTCTTTAAGCTTCTGTATGAAAAAACTGATTCGAATCTTAACTAATGAACTGATGCATGTTGCATGGTTTGAAATACAATTTAATATTAAGAGAAATATCGAAATCGAATTTATGGTGTTTAATGTGGTAATTTTAAAAAGGTGTATTGATTGTAGAACGATGAAAGGGGTTGCTTAGGAGCGCGTCGCGTGCTGCAAGCTCTGCTCTACTGAGACGATGATGAAGTGTGTCTGAGGCTCTAGTGCATGTCACAACCAACTACCGTCTATGACAACGACCTGGGATGAGTGCTCTACTGACCCGATGGCACACGGCTCGGTGACTCCCATGAAATGCAATGCAACGCACTGACCAACAAGCGCGATCGATCACTACTATATCAACACTACGTGACTCATGATCGAAACGATTTAAAATGATCCTCTCATAGCACCGATGCCTTTAAGTAGCATTTAAACTGAAAATAATTAAATCGTAAGATCTATGTTATCGTCATCCTTTAACCCCTAGATTCAGTTACTGAATCGATATTCTCACGTTATTCACTACCAGTTCTTGTTGATTCCTTCGTGACCTCGCTGATGCATGATTTTCAAGATGAACTTATCGTAAATTGGTAAAAGTAGGAGAATCGTTTATAAAATTCAGTCGCTGACTACTGTTTAAATCTGTTAAACTCTACTTTTCTAGAAAACAATTTACAAAGGGGTTCGAAGACTTTGGCTTAGTGTAACAACCGCTATTTTATTCATAATCGCACACTTACGCAAATAAGAAATATTCCGATCAATTTTGAGCTATCGTAACATGAGTGATACTGAATTTATGACACTTACCATCGCTTATTTTTCGTTCGTGATTGCATCCGCTATCGATGATATATCTATGAAAGATTATATTGCGACACCATTTTGATAAAACAAACAATATGTCGGTTGGTCATTAAGCCAACGTCTAAACTAAAATTCGGACCCCTTGAAATCAGACTACCCGTTTGTAAAATCCCGATAGAAAAGTGGGATGTTTTAAAAGTTGTAAATCTTCCGGGCAGTGTGCATCGTAACTATTTTATCATTCGAAATATAGTAAAAATCGCCTCCCTTGTGCCATTAATTTCGTAAATAGCCCACTTGTTTACCTGCGTCAATCGCCAATTAACATTCTCATTTCAGTCCGTTGTGATTTCAGGTTAGTTTAGTTTGCGCGTCGGTCGTCATACACTCAGTCATTTTATCCGTAGAGCCACGCGCGATGTCTCGTAGGCCGCGCCGCGGGTTCCACCTCGCTACATGCTAGCGAGAGTGGAGGCGGACGGGCCGAGTCGAGACGCACGCATTCAGAAGAGCATGTGGCAGCGCAGGTTGGAGTTGGCTATTCCGTGATGTGCGCGGTGAGGTCGACCCCCGGCATCGCGCTGCCCAGCGCGGCCGGCGGGTCGCTGGCGGGGAGGGAAAGTAGATGTTAGGCCTCTAAAAAAATTAATGCTGTCGGCTTCGGCTCCAAGTTGGATTTCTTTGCTTCCACTACAAGGAACTCGATTTCCTGAAAAAACAAAGAGGAGTGTTATGTTTCATCAACAAAGTCATTACCCAATAGATTCTTTAGTTCTTCTTGTATTCTTAACATGAACACAATGGTGTCATACCGGCTTGTCTCTCTGGGCGAACGACTCGGCTATGAGCCGCGCAACATCTTGGTGCTGCATGCCCTCGACCCGGTGCCCGTCCACCGCCAGTATCAACTGCCCCACTTCTAGCCCTCCCGCCTCGTACGCTGCACCATGCTCCTGAAATGACAACATTACACTCAGCATCTGTATGTATACCAGTGTCGTGGGCTAATAAAACCTTATTTCTTTCTTGGTTTTCAACCCTACTTGCCTTAATTATACTTACTGTCAAGATAAATTCTACTTCCAGAACAATGTAGTTGCCTTAAGCAGATAAAATGGGACTACACAGAAGTTTGACATTCGGATCCTTTGTGGGATAATACGATAAGAACCATGCAATTACCTCGGCCTTATACGGGATCGCGGCGCGCTAAACTCGCCTTTTAAAACTAATCGCTTGACAGTTCGGTTTGCTTTGCTCTCACATTTCTAAAGGGAACATAATGGACTTTCTAAACGGCGCATATTCGGTATGGTTTCTATGAACCGTTATATAATAATGTTTGTTGTGGGTGGTGCACCGCGTGCGGTACGTGTATGTACGCACATGTATGTTGATGATCCGAGGCAGCGGGTGCTTGGTGTTGGCGCCGCCCTCGATGGCGATGCCGAGGATGGGCTTGGTCTTGTTGACTGTGATGTGCAGGTTGCCGTGGTGGTCGGGCACGACGCGCGCCGCGCCGCGCTCGTCGTGTGCCTCGTGCTGCAGCCGCTGCATGGACTGGTGCCGCCGGATGCCGCCCCGCTCTTCCAGGAGCGCGCCGCCTTCCTCCTTCATGTCAAAACTTCTTGATAATTTGTGTGCAAGTTCCTAAGAGATATTTATTTAAAATGAAACACAAAAAGTTGTCCGAAACTTACGAAATCCCTTTCCGGAACAAACAACAAAAATATTTACACGAAATAATACAAAATACACAAAATTCGATCGATTCCTATAACCTAATAACTAAATATACCACATCCACACTAAGAACTGTTTAAGTTTCTACTATACTAAAGTAACAGCAAATTCAATGTAGCCTCTAAGTACAAGTGCGCTAAGTATATTGATTGAAGAGTAGTGTAGCTGGGCGGCAGAGGGCAGTAACTCCTGGGCTCGCTGTCCCATCACTCGATCTCTCGGAACGTTTAGCAGAAGGCTGACTTACGACCTTATGCCTCTCAGTTACATAGATGTATAGTGATTTGTATACGTCGAATGTATAGAGAAGCTGTAAGTGAGATGTGTGCTGGAGGCTTGGTATCATGCGGTTCGATCACTCGGTGGCGTGGTTCGAAGTGGGTTTATCATACAAGTGTTACATGTATCATGAGGAGAGTTCTTGTCCCGAACCTATGTACCTCACAAACCAAATCACGCATATGAAGCAAATCAAATGAGATAACGCCCGTAAATCAACAAAACATAATAATAATGAATTTAACGCTGATTGCATTAACGCCACCATGCTTATTGGTTTTAAAAATGGAAAACTTTGAGAATGACTTTTAACCGATAATAAAAGGTTCTACGAGTTTTTGATCGTCTACAATATTTATAGTGATTATGAGAAATCAATTGGTCTAATATTTTCATGCAGCACGTTGTCAGCTGGAACCATTCAAGACAATCGAAATACCTCTACTACTAATGAATAACCGGAATGATAAATCAATATTTGATAAAAAGTGCACTTCTACTCTCAAATTAATAGACTGATGGTTAAACGAAATGTTGGCGAATAAAATTAAACACCGAAATGATGTGCAACGATAATAGAAGTGAAAATATACAATAAGTAAATAAACTGTCTAACACCAAGCAATCGATTTGTTTTTGAAGCGAGAATTTCCAATAAAAAATTTAATCGTTTTTATTTAGTTTCGTGCAATTTTAATAATTTTGAATGTGCTAGGACAGATCGCTGGTCATTCCGACGGCGAGAGACCGGGCCACTTACTAGAGGTCGTCCCCAGTACCATGATTTAACTTTCTGCGTCCAGCCACCGAGTGATGAGCGCAGCCCCTCGAGATAGCCGCACTGAAACATCACACTCTCTGAGGACCAGATCCTTCGCCTCGACTCGCGCCCATGTCGCCTCGCCTAGCGCTCTGGCCTCACCCGCACCCTCCTCCCCCTCCCTCACCCTCCCTCACCCCTCCCTCTCCGCACTCATAGCATCATGTTAGCCTTGCCACATTAACACACTCCGTTACTGTGTATTTGCCATGTGATCATGTTACGGTGACTCAAGCATCTAGCATAAACTAGCAGTAAACTCTATGGGGTCAATTCTTTCATAACAACTCTGTCTCAACAGTCAACAGCTCATTACTGATCAGCTCATAACCTACGTCAAATTACATATATTCGTTTAATTACCTCATATTAAAGGAAGTGAACACTCAAAATGCCAATAATAAAAGAATATAGAAGACATGAGATAGCAAAAACAATTGGCTAACTTACTACGAAACGTTCTATAAACGTTAGGTCATAAGAACTTACATTATTCAAACTTGAAAAATACTAACCAGTAAATATTCATACGGTAACAAATAAACACTATTTCATAAGATCTGAATAAAATGTACAAAAAATGTTGCCAGTAATCTTATAACATACCTGGTCCTGCATCCCATGGTTAATAAAAGCAGCATGAAAGAAAAAAGGGTTTTATAAGTAACTCGTACGAAGTTATAAATTGCCTTTTGAATATTATATATCGTGTCAACAAAAACAGACGCAAAAACCTTTAGCAACTTTCAAGTCATGGTACAATTTGATCCCATTGTGTTTACATTATCTGCCACGAACGTCGAGTCGGTAAACTTTCCATCAATTGTGGTGTCTGTCTACAAATTCAGCGTTTATTCATAGAAAACACGGGCATATTTTTTGCAAAGAATTGACTCTGTTTGCTTTCTCTGCTTTAGCACTGTGATTTTCTTTGGCGGCACAATTTTATTTTAATTTTTCTTTGAAAATTAAATCGCAGTAAATATTTTGTTAAGGTTGTGTTGTCCGGGGGTATCGTTGTGTTGTATCTAGGAGCTGGCGCGACATGGTGCGTCTTGTTAGCGGGTTCTATAAATAATGAGATAACATCGAGTGATAGCGTCCTCCAACCCGGTCCAATCCAGACTCGGTGCCGACCACCGGCTCTGCTCTGAACCACATATTATCTCGCTGCACCATCTCTCATCGTGACACCTAAACTAGCGCAATGATTTAAAATTCATTGAATGCCTTAATTTGTTGGCGAGCGATAAACATAGTATAAAAAATCAAGCTACTTAAATGTGAAAAGAAATTTTAGTTGCCAGAGTTTTGTTACCATTGTGTTTAGACATATGTTTATGCGACCCATTTTAATCTTGCAATGCACATTGCACCTGGCACCTGGCACTGTCAAGCATGTATGCGTTGTGTTCATCACAAGAAAGCCCGTTACAGTATTTTGCAGTAGAGTCGCATTACCGAGATTACGAGTCGAAGTTTTTAGGACGTGACGAACGCTTACGGCACTTTTGGGTACAAGGCTTCCATGATAGTGCGAATAAAACAAAAGGAACATCAAATCATTTTCGTTTCAATATCTTGCTGACAATACAATTGTGCGTATTAACTTTAGTTTCACTATATACTCGATTTTCAATAGATTGAAAACATCAAGCGAAGTTTCTCAGATAGACTTAACGTTTCTCTGAAACCAATCGTAAAGAATAATAAAATAAATAATATGTTTGATAAAACATTTATCTGATTGCCTTTTACAATGCCATAAAACACATGTACCTAGACGTTTGATTACTTTATAATTTTGTGAAGTTACTTTCGGACCGTTACTTTAATGATCTTTAAAATTAGCTTCAAACGTCTATCGAATCTAAAATTGTGGAATGATGCTCGGTCACAGTGAACTTGTACACTGGGTATACTTCATATCTTTGCACCAAATCTCATTGTCCGTTACAATAATATGATTGTAAGAATAACTGTGTACGAACAATTAACATTTGGTACTTTAATGTTCGCCTTGGCTGAATGCCAATCTTAACTTCAAAGTTAATCGTGGCGAAGCAAACAAAACTTTAATTAAAAGGATGATTTTCAATAATAATTAAAATTTATATCGAAGGCTATCCTATAATAGTTTTATTGGATAATAGCTTTGTTGATGGAACATAGCTTGTCAGTTTATTTTAATACTTTTATTTTATTTTCCTGGTTCGTTAAGGTAAATCAAGTAACAACTTGATATTACTTAAGTCCATTACGTGTATAAAAGGCTGCAGTTGTTTAGTTCCCTGTGAAAGTTAAAGGATCCATTTGGGGTGGAGGTGAAACGAGCCGAGTTCGGTACGGTAGACATTTACCTATAGCAAAATATCGTTCGTTAATTTCACTTTTGCCGACCGCAGCGAGCACGCTTCACTAATCGCTGTAAAGAGCTCGTTTGATTGAATTACTAACTTTCTGTCGGTCTTGAAATACGATACGATGCCTATCGGATGCACGATGCGGTAATTAACTGTTGCAATATCAGTACCTGGCGTAAATAAAGCAAGGGTTCGTTCGTTTTCGCACAAGCTTGAACTGCTATGGATAACGTATTTAAAAAAAATATTTTGTCACCTTCTTAAGAGTAAACGAAACAATAAAATAAACAAGCCAAGATCAAAAGTTCGCTACTAAAATACACAATTTTGGGAAATAAAATAATAACTATGGTTACGTAACCGAACGTGCATTGTGTCGGTGCCAAGTCGGCATTTTTCGTAATAACTGTAATTGACAATGAGCGAACCAAAACTGGAGCGACACCGGAGTGTCAACAAGACACGCAACGCTTTTCACTTTCAGACCAAGTCTCAGACTTGCCTACTTCCCACCAAGTCACTGGTTATTTAAATAATATTTGGTCTAGATTAATAAAATATTCACAAAGTTTTCGTTGCTATTTTAATATTTGCCGCCTCGTTTACACGCGTTGATGTCTTTCGTTAATAATATTCTAATAACTGCGCGCGAGTGTATGAACCGTCAGTTGTTTTAAATTGTTTATATAAATGATATCATCACTTCATTCTGTGATGTCTTAAGGGACCACAATTCCTGTAAAGGGGCCGATAAGTTGGATAATAATGGAAAATGAAATCAAAGTGTAATCGTAAACTTAGTTTCTATTAAAATCATTAAAGTTTTTATTGTCTTCGATCACAGTCCCTTGTATTGTGCCAAACAGACTCATAATTGTATTTTTGAATGATAATAAAAACTCTGTTAATTATAAAATATATACCGACGCTGTAATTAATGTTTATGATATCTAGGTATATGGAGTTTTAATCATAATAACATGTCGGTTGGCGGCAAGCGTACAAAAAAGCTAAGTAATCATCTCCAGGCTTGAATTGCAGGTGGCTCTCATGATTTCCGGTATATCCAGTTTTGGACAGATGTCGGACTCATGGGAACTAACGGTGAACTTTTAAAAATCCCATTCTCTAGTTGAAGCTCATCAATTGTTTGTATTGTGTACCGCTATTACGTTATGCAACTTACATAATTTCACAAGAGGAGCGTCTTGTGCTTTAACTAAATATACATTGTTGCATTTTACTAATCCAGTTTCAGTGGCAGCTTACGTAAGCGCTTTCACGCTCAGTTTACATTTTAATTCGTCTGCGGGAATAATACTATGTTGATAGTCAATGAAAATTGGGTTCGTTCATTGTGAGGATGGAAATGTTTATTGTTCATTGCGTGGGCGAGCAGTTGGCGGTTGCAACTTGTTTGTACCCGAGGCCTAGTGTGCCATAGAGTAGAGAATGAACTGGATTCGCACACCACTCCGCCGGTCGCTGCCTCACTCCTCAGAGCCTGAGCAGCCAGTCAGTCTCGCTGGCAGCGCGGACGCATGTGCACGTATCACTCAATTTTATTCAACATTGTTTACAAACCTGGATCACAGCCACTACGCGAATAATAGAGAATCGACTATACAGGTAAGTTGAATTTATATTAACAGTATAACATTAGATTTTGTTAGCATTGTGATTAGTACTTTCTGTGGTTGTACTTAGTAGTTAAATATGCATAGTGGTTAAATATTGTAGCCCCGTTTCGTCGCGGTGTAAACAAAACAATACGATTAGTGGTCAGCTTTTGTTTTCGGTCATTATTCCGGCGCACAATTACACAGGCTAGACAATATTTGCGGACACAAATACTATGTACTAAATAAGTACTTATGAACAAGTACCTACAATAGGTGATTGGTCGTGTCGGTTACTAGCCTACTCCGGTGTCAGACACAGGTTTACATAAACATTACTTGAAGTTAACTTTACTAATTATTAAGTTCAAAAAATAAACTTTTAAAATGTTCAGTGTCACACCTACAACACTTTTTGTACTATATTTATTCAAATATTATAGCTCTTTTCTGATCTAGTAAATTATACTACAAAATATGATTATGCTCATAGATAGAAGTAAGGAGAAAAACTCAATAACTCTATCCCCATCCATCAGAGCCTTTCGTCACCAGCCGGTTCTTTTTGGGCCATGGGTACTAAAATGGACCTTGTCTTACTTAAACGCGTAAAACTTGTATTACTCTACAAGTCAAATAAACACCTTTAACCTACTCTTGTCTTCGCGTAACAAAGAAACTGAAATGTTGTTTACAATAAGCATCATTTATTTATAGTAAAAGATGATTAATCATTACTTTGTATGGGAATCATAATTGGCATAAAAAGTTTTAACAAAAACAAAAATTTTAAATTACCTTTTGTGTAATATAATAATAAATTAACTCTTAGTAAAACGTGTTGCGTACTCCACAAAGAACTTGTTATTAAGCAGCGGACCTAGCTTAGTGCTTTTGGTAATAAGCGATATTAGCGTTGCAACACCTAATCAAGAACAAATCAATGACATTTCAACTTTTAATAATATTTCAACATCTTTGGTCATTAAGAAAACCAAAATAAGTTGTTACTGAGATTTAAATGTGAAGGTTGATATGGACCTAATAGAGAACTGATGAAAAACTATTAAGTACCTCGTTTGGATGCGACAAGGACATGTCTATATAGATAGCCTTCGAGATCTGTCCATTGTCTCACTTAATTATGCACTTTTTTATTCCTCGGCATCGCGTACAACGTAGCTTCGTGACACGCTTTCTACTACTGGTATTCATCAATTCCATAGTATTTGATTAGGTACATTGTTTCGGAACAAACGATATTTGATCCCGATATTGGTACATTCAGCTGTATCGATATTGACTTCTCGATATTGGGTAACCGTGTTCGTCGCCGACACATGAGTACCGCGGCCTCTATTAAAGCGGTCAATCTACACTACGGTTTTTATTTTCCATTTTAAGTGTTAGAGAATTGCTTAACTCGTATGACAAAATAACTGTACATATAAAGTAATCGAATAAATTTATCAACCCACGACGACTGCGATAGTACGTAGATATGTATTTCGATAAGCATCTTCAACAATCTTTGCAATCTGTCATTATACGACTTCTTGTGTAGTATTGTAACGCATGGCTTTATTTCACGTATTTGATGTAAATGAGTATCAATTTTATGGAAATGGAGTGCTCCATCACGCATTACGTCGTGCAGATGAGAGCAGCGAGATCGCGAGGGACCATGTTGAATGTTGGAGAGTTTGATGCAAGAAAGTTAATGATGGAGTCTCCTTTGCAACGGACGGGTCACGTGGGATAGCGTCCCGGCCCTTACAAACAACCGTTCTCTCTTTAAGTCAGCACTGACACTCAGCGAAATTTATTGGCTTATTGTTCAAAATACAGTTATGATATAAATGAAACTATTGTAGAGATCTCTTCCGCTGCACGATTGTTACTTGGCGCGCTGTGGCGTCGTGCCAGAAGATAAGGGAGCTTTTTCATTTATTTAACCCATATGCGCCTGCCGTACTCATTTGGGTACGGTCAAAAATTTACCCCCAATTTTAAAAGTAAATAAGTTTAGTGGTCGTCGAAGCTTTTATTGTAAAGACTAGTTGTGTGTTATTAATTAAAAACCCATAATTAAGATTTATAGCGTTCGGTTTTCATTTTATTGAGGTTTTATTTGAGTGTTTTGGAAGCATCATCATCATAAAAATGTAAGTACTTTTTTTTCCCTATTTACTTTGGTATTTTTAAAATTCTTTTATATAATCATAACAAATATATTACAGAGTTCATAATATAACAAAAAAAAGTCACAGTATACATATATATATAAAGTTATGTGCATATTTACGTTGGTGTACCCATTTGAGTACAACGGGCATATAGCATACCAAAATATCGTGATTCTTTACAGAAACCCAAAAAGGCTAATAAGTCCCTTCCTTCACCCGTATAGCCTCCTGAAGCCTCCTGAAGACTAACATAGTTCAACCCAGGAGTCCCAGGACTATGTTAGTCTTCAGAAGGCTATAGAAGCTATAATGAGAGAAGATGACTCCGACTTGGAAGTCAACTTAGTGCCATACCTCCTGAACTCAGTGTATTGACTGACGAAGAAGAAGGGGATGACGATAATACCGTTTCCAACGTAATACCGAGAGATATTCCTGGACGTGTCGAGGTTTTTACTAATAGAGATGACGATGATTGAAGCAGCAGCGACGAAGAAACTGTGCTGATTATGATTATCGATTTGATACGGCAAATGATTTCGTGCGTTGGTTAGACAACAGTGTCTGTACTATGGGCACCAACTACGACACTGTTCTTCCTTTGGGAAAAGTAAAACGGTGGAACTCGGTGGAGAAAAGAAAAACAGATATCAATATCCCAAATCTATTTGTGACCTATAATAAGGGCATGGGAGGAGTCGATCAAGCTGATCAATCGATATCTTTATATCGTACTGCAATACGCGGGAAGAAATGGTGGTGGGTGTTATTTAATTATTTTCTGGGCCTGTCTTTGAGCAATGCATGGCGTTTACAAATGCTGGGTTGTGAGGTAAAGATGGATCAGCTACAATTTCACCGTAGCATCGCTAGACACTATCTACGGCAAAATATGGAGACACCTGCTCGGCCATCAGCCTCTGTGGTCCCGTCACTGCAGTTTGATGGTCGTGGTCATTACCCGGAAAAGCTGAAAAAGCAGTTGCGGTGTGCCGTTTGCCATCTTAGAGCTCGTTGACAATGCAAAAAGTGTCAAAAAACCTTATGTGTTGAGAGGCCATGTTTAGAAAATGTTCATAGTGAATGAGCCCAGTGTACCCATTTGAGTACGGCATTTTTTTTATTACTAAATAAAAAAAAAGTAAAAAAAATCCTTGCTTTTTTATTAAAACTCCTTATTATCCCCTACTAAACACAGTTTATTTAATTTTCCTATGACCACTTTAGGTTTGGGCACAAATGGGTTAAGGAAATGTTTGGATTGCAACTGTAAACGTACCTTAGGGGATTTAACATTTTCAAAGTGATTATATTAAAGTACAACATACATAATGCAGTAATATGTTTCAGAAAACTTAATAAATCATAATTCTTGCAATCACAGCATTCAAGCTCCCAATTTATAAAAGCTTTGTGATTATCTAATTAATATATGTATGCGAGGCATTACTCATAAAACAACATCATTGTTTGTATTACTAGTTCAGAGAACAACCACCGAGTATTTGCTTAGAACAGAACAGGCTAGAGTTGACAATTAGTAGAGTGTGTGGGTGCCGTGTGATTCAGCCGCAAGCCGCTAGCGGCGGTCGTGGCCGCGGGTCCCGCTACCCAAACACGACGAGCTCGCAGTACGTACGTCCCGCTCCCAACACACCCGGCATGCAAATGCAATGTAAACTGTAATTTATTCAGGAACGCGGTAACGCG
The DNA here is from genome assembly GCA_951394245.1 of Cyclophora punctaria. NCBI lineage: Eukaryota > Metazoa > Arthropoda > Insecta > Lepidoptera > Geometridae > Cyclophora > Cyclophora punctaria. Next base: position 8,556,736 of record OX596170.1, on the reverse strand, counting down.
GTCTTGCTTACGGATATACTAACGTTTAAAATAAGCAACGTTTAGTACCTACTTGCTTGCTTCTAACTCTAAGTAAGATCGATTCGTTGTTAAGTAACCTAAACCCAGTCGATTTAATGTTTGTTTTACTCACTAAATATACTACAAAGCTAATTTCTTTGTTCACAAATCAGGATATAACCAACATTTCCGAAAGGTGTCTGAGGAAATTGTATAAACTCGAACTGTGTTGAACTTAACGCTGTGCTATGACTCATCAACGTTTATAAAACACTTCAACCAAAATAAAGCCCCGGTAGAAAGTTGTGTGGCCACTTTACGGGAAACAAGTTAATAATTACAGGAAACATTGAGCCGGCCCTCTAGTAGGGCTTGTCCTGTATAGATGGGATATCTTTTCGGTTTCCTCCAGATAATTACACAACATTGGGGCGATCAGCGTGCTATGTATTTATTAATTGGCGGTGGTTTGCTAACATCATACCGCCGCTCTTCAGTATAATCTTTACTAATTGAAATGAATATTGGATAAATATTTTAAAATACTGCACATATTAACTATAATGCAGACATTACCGACAGTTATCTTGGAAGCGCGCTTATCTCTCCGTAATGTGTCTACCTAAGCCATATTATTTACAATATTGTATTAACAATGATTTTATCTCAAGCTTAAGCTACCCTTGAAGTAACATTGCTTACATTGTATCTATGTTACTGTAACCTACTTACATAATTGATGTCAAGTATTGAGAGATAATTCCATGAACCAACATTTTGATTGACAGTAATGAGAAAAGAAAACTAGATCAGTTGGCTGGGACATACGCGGTACGCTACCGTATAAGGAACAGCGATCTGGCACGACTGTTTATTATCACTAATATACAAGTAACGGTTGTAAATCGCGACAAAATGTGCGTACACTCGAACATGTCTCTCGTGCGCCATAGACAGCACACTTACCCAAATGCAAGTTAAATCGTAGCCTGACATTTACCGTCAACATCTCAGGTGGAATCGTGAGGTGCTCCGGCGAAAGTCGGTGTTATTGCCTTATTTATTAAATGTAAAGCTTAGGTACAACTTGTTAGCCCCGGATATACGTAATCTATGGAAACAATTTGCATAATTCTCAACTGGGTCTATGAAGAAAGAAACACTGATTTTTATAACGACAAAATAAAATTAAAAAGGCAACAAGTTTTCTGTTGACCCCAATGTTTAACACATATATCTTGGGTTAGAAGACTTAAGTCTTGTACTAATCTGAGTTCTCACAAAGAGAAAGTAACATACAGATATTAGGGATTGGACTACCGCAATTGGTCGTTATTTATGTGTCACGTAGTAAAGCAATTTGGAACGTCGCGTACTTGTAAATGAGATCTACGGCTATCAGTGCCCGAGATTGTCATAGAAGTGGTCACTTCGGAGTTATGTCGCCGACTCTAGAATCTCAAATCAAAGTCTTTATACAACAGCAAATACCTTTGCATGGTCTCTAATCTAAATGTTTGTAAAACTCAACAATGTACTCCCTCGCCATTAGCCGCGATTTGATTCTGTCTTGAACCCCTATTCAAAATATTGTTTAATGTTACTCCTTTTCCGTATAAGAAAAATAACAGACATAATACATGAGTACCTACAATAATATGAAGTAGTGACCCACTTTCTCGAAACTTCCTTTGAATTAGACAGTACCTTCTTGTTCATGTAGATGTGAGTTGAGTTCACTCGCAGAGTTTGTAGATATGACCTTTTAAAACTTTAATGGCTCTTACTTAAAGTAACTTGTAGCTTCTCGACTTTAAAATAAAGTAATTAAGCTAAAAGCGGTCAAGTAATATTTGTAGCTGTTTGAATTAGTTGTACACAAAACTGTGACAGAATTAGATTTAAGCTATATATCTCGTAATGCATCGTTTATAATACATTTGTGACTTGAGGTGCTAACAATTCTGTTCTATCTTTATAAAGTTGGATATTGCACGCTAAAAAAGGAGTGTTGCCATATTACCCAGCCATTTCATAGCGAGTGTTGCTTGTGTTATGTGTACGCAGACATAATGCGAGTACATAATATGCGGTGGTACTTGCACGTATTTGTAAAGGAGACAAATGCGCGAGTGGGCGCTGCGCACGCGGCGACACACTTCCGGCAAGCCTATCGTCCTCTCGAGCGAAACGGAATCGATGTGAATGCATTCGATGATGTCACCAACCATGCACTTAAATTATTTTCTCTTATTATTTATATTACTTTTTATTATTTCTTTCCCTCATTGGGTAACATCTAACATCTCACAAAGATGCTATCTTATCATTACTGATTAACATGATAGATCATATATTGTAGAGCTACGATAATATGTTAATAGTATTCAAATGTTATGATTTATTTGAGATAAGTATTTAATATTTATCTATTGCGTAAACTGAAATATTTTGTAATACATTAAAAAGCACTCTATTACATAAATATTCATTTTAATAATTATTAAAGTGCCTTAATTACACTCTTAGTAACGTGTACATAACAATCAAGTGTTCTAATTTGTTAGCTAAGATATACGTTTAAGTTACGTAGGTAAACTGCAACGATCGCCATAAATATTGGTGTAGTTAACGTCTTGGGGTAATTGGCACTAACTATAACCCGGAGATAACCGGTCTCAGTTGTCTCAGAGTGGTCGGGAATCGTTCTACTTATAAGTGCCTATCGTTACCACCTACTTGTTATGACTCAGTAGTTATATGTGACCAATGAACAAGAGCTTCGATAGAATAGCAGGTGCTTTTATAGGCAGGCGCCTTGAATCGGACACCTTCACTAAAACGATAACAATAATGTAGAAGTAGTTACGAAACGATTCTACTTCATAAGCCGTATCCGAGTAACGAGCTGCACTCGTAGGGTCATCAGGTTACCGAACGTTATCGACGCCGATCAGATTACAATCATTGTGAAAATACATACTTAGGTACCTATTCAAAAGTTATACCTATAATATAAATATGTTTATAATATTACATAAATAATAATATTAATTATGTAAACCCCTAGAAAATTAAATTACAAGTACGAAGTACGGTAATAAATTGTCATTGTTTATTTTAAAAGCTTCATTAAATGTAGCAACAAGATCTCGTACCGAGAGGTTGCAACAAGCTGTAACAATATACAATTAATTGTCTAGCCGAGTCGCCCGCCCCGGAAATATCATTTGTATTTGTCTCAATAGAAATTGTATTTTATTGTTTGTTACTAAATATCGCATTGTTCTTTGCGGTCAAATTGACCTCGACTGGATTTGGGGTAAACCGAGATAAAAGTCACGTACTCTACGGTTCATAATTAACCGATTAAGTAAGTGACAATTATTCTCTCTCGTCATATCAATCAGCAATTACCTTGAATATTGAAACAAATGCGCAACAATCACGTAAATTATAAGTTTTGAAAGCGTCAAATAGAATAATGGTAGTGCGTTTAAACACTTTCGCTGGTGAAAGCCAATCGTGCAACAAATATCACAATATCTTTGTCTTTGAGATGCTTCAACGGTTTGACTAACGACCAGATAATAATCTGCGACCGAGATGCATTTCAAACTTAATTATAAACTTTATCTATTCAACATCTAGAGTCATTTCTATTAAGTTATGGTAATAAAATGCATTAGCATACTATTTACTAAGTAAATAATATACAAACATTTAAAGAAATGTTTTTTAATTGTTTAGAATTCGTTTAGTTAATTAATATATACAATAATATGAATAGGTTTAGCCTCTATTTCATTTATAAACATTTGAATAAGTAACTGCAAACTATTATAGTTAAATGAACACTGTCGCATGTTAATGTCAAACAGAGCACCGTTTGTTATTAAATGACTCAGATTTGAATGGTATCAGATCGTCCATGGAGGCAAGTCTAGTGTAGCTCGTAAATCAAACATGGATATTGAGTTCTGGACCTTAACTGTCTGCTAGTCGAAGCACACTCACAACACGTCAGTTATTATAGTCGTTACTACAAGGAAACATGAACAAAGAGTTATCACAATCTTGGCCACATGACATTTAGTGGTCGTTCATCTCAGGTTAACGCCAAAACCGAACCTATTTGCCAAGACGCAATCAGCAGCGGGTACGCAATTACAACACGACCGGCCATCGCGGAATTGCACAATCGTTTCCCAACAACGAATTAATTCAGTGCGTGTGTTGAATTTAACAAACAAACTGAGATAAAATTGGATTATTATACCGAAGATGCAGCGGTTGAACGACTATTGTTTCCTACGCGAGGCTATAAATGATCCAAGTCAATTTGTATAGTATTAGCGGTTGCAACATTGAGTCTATCGTAACAGGCTTCGGAGGGGAAGTTCAATTACTTAGGTACTTAAAGTATATTCCGGCGCTAATACTTTGTTACCGATGTTACGAAGAGTGGCCAGTTTAATTACAAACTAGTTATTACCGACAAAGTGTTAGCAAGAAAGGAAAATATTATATTCGCCCGGTTAGATGCACTGCAGACCGGAGTTAACGAGTGTCCATGACATGCAAACAATAGCTGACCACAAAAGTATTAAGTTCTTTAATTAATTAATAATATGTTGCTCGTTCAAAACTTAAGAAGCTAACATTTTGTTTTGCAGATATCGTGTTTTTGTCGTAGTTACAATGGAGACTTGGTTGGACGACGTGAAGCGCGTGAGGATCCCTCGGCCCAAGTTCGGCAGTAAGTACCCCGCGGAGCCCCCCAAGGACTACCTGGATGATGGCTCGGACCTCGCCGGCAAGCAGCGGCGACACGACGCCAATAACCTGGCCAAAGCCACCGAGGAACTACGGCGGTCCTTGCAAGAGAAACTATGACCTGACTACATAACAATTAGGTTTATTTTAGCTGTATTCCCGATCCCCCTGCAACCGGACGATTAGCTTATCTATGAACAAAGGAGACTCTTATTTGAATTCAGAATTCAGATAATTTATAAGTGTCGTGATCAGACACATGCCAGCCAATTCATTCGTCCGGGTCATTGTTGTAGAGTTTTAATCTGTTAATCTAGTTTTTAAGATAAGATAAATATTTATAGAAAATGAGTACATTATTTCCAGTTGGTTGTTAACTTCTTAAAATTACTTAGTAACAAATAATCTTTACAAAACCTTTAAACATTAGACTGATAAAACTTACTATAAGTAGAGAATCTCGAGAAATGTAAAGTATCGAATAATTGTAAGAATAAAATGTAATAACATAATTATAAATACGCTTTGTTTTATTCTTTTGTTACGTTTGACTTTCCAATTCAATTAGCTAGATCTGAGATAGTACGGATGGTCGCTTTCACTCGATATTGTGCTAGATACATCTCTACTACATCAGCCAATATGAATACAACAAGATAAAATCTATGCTTCCTCTAGTGGTGAGCTAGTAAGCAATATTTTCATGTATCGTTTTGATAGTCCGGCGAAATGAGTTGGTCGATCTTAGAGCTGGCAGGAAGCCAACATATTCAGTTACCAATAGGTTTTGTCAGAGACCTACGGACGGCTGAACAAGTCATACAAAAAGACAGGACTCACACATTTCCATCAATGACTCCGTTAATGTAATAACGTATGTATATTGTATGTTATTTATGTTTGTATCAGCAAAGACGAGCAATCAGGAAATCCTTGAAAAATATGAACTGCAATTGTTTGCGCTGAATATGGTTGTTCGTATTATATTTTATGAAAACCAGATAATATTTTATGAAAAGGCTTTTGTAGTCTTGGCTTCTATTTTTGTCAAAATTATATAATCTCGTCATAAATATTTATAAGGACATACATGTTCAATATGTACAATGATTTTCATCGCCAAATTATCTAGACTATTGTTTTAGAACTCTGTCTAAACGGTTGCCAAGTCTATTACTACTTAATATTCGTAAAGTTTATTTTTATTGCTATTTTCGACTAAAAATATTGTTTTCTGTCTTAATATCCGAGTATAGTCATCCATAAGTATAGTCCATTCCTTTTTGTAAAGCACAGGACCGTTTAATTAATTAGTTGGGGATGTCGTTGGTCATATTTATTTGATCGTTGATTTATTTCAACGAGGTTCATCATCCAGGATATGGAGGTGGAGTGTGTAGTTGGTACTTACGGCGTCGTCGTAGTGCTGCGTGTGGAGCGCGGTGGTGCTGCCGTCGCGCGAGTTGCACGGCGACGAGTGTCTCCGGGACCGGCGGCCCTCCTCCTCGTACTCCTGTTATCAACATCCTCACGTTAACACACCACAACTTCGCCACAAAAACATTTCTTCATAGGCACTTTATGGTAATTGGTGTTGACATGCAAATCACAAAATAACTATGTTAACGTGATTTGCATGTTTATGAGCAAAATGTGGACCGAACTTTTAGTTCAATTTTCTTTTTTTACAAAAAACATAGCGTTCTAACATACAAAACATTCAACACACTCTGATTGTACATAAAGTAGACAAGATACGAGCTTCACTATCAAATACATGCATCACGCATTGCAATAAAACAGACTGATAAGCTCTACTCAACTATTTCACAATATAATGTAGCTATATTTTACCAAAATATACAATATTTCAAATGATGAAGTTACTTAGTTGGTATCTTTCATAAGATGTGAAACACAGGAGATCACTCGAAAGACTGCAGGGAAGAGATTGGGCAAGTGTCTAGATGACCTATACCAATTGATTTTTCACGCTATTTTTGCATGTTGGCACAGTTTTCGAATATAACCTACCTCCGCCGGATTAAAATGGATACAGAGACATTTAGAAATCGATATGTCTACAGTTTAGCATGGAATGCCCATGGAGCATAACGTGTCGAAGTGTTCTACGTAGGTAAATATAAAGAATACACGTATAATCGCTATGTATGTATATACGAGTACTTTGCAAAAGCTTACGATTGTAAAGTTTCTCGAAGCTTTTAGTCGTGCCTGGAGCCCCATAAACAAAGGTACGGTAATAAAACAAGTTGAACGAAATTGAATAAGTTGTATAATATGCAATAAAAAATCTTATTTATTTTGTCCTGAGTCGCGAGGTGGTCTGACTTATAGAGGTATTTTTATTTATGTTCTCCTATAAACAACCGTTGAGGTGCTTTATAGTAGATGTAGCTTCGTAATAACATCACGTATATCTTGATAGAAAGGAAGGTATTTGCGGGAACCAAGCCTATCGGTCATGGAAAAGACAGCACACGCGCTATTTATCAAAAGTATTAATCTCTAAATAAACCGGATTATTTTTGAGGGAATGAGTTAGGATTTACAAACTGCTCTGTACTTTTCGTCTTACTGTATTACAAGCGAATATAACACAACACAGGATTGAATAACAACCGTGTGTAGGGGTGTACGTATGTAGATGGCATGTCATATAATTATGTTATAGTGTTAACAAAGCCGTAAATAAAGTCGGTGAAGTCACTTCCCGCGAAGAATACAAATGGCTGCTAAAATATTTAAAAAGATTTTAAGTTAAAAGCCCGAACGAGCAGGTGCTTACTAAGCTCTAAACAGTGTTGCGTGTAAAAGGTTCAACTATCGGATAAACCTCAGTTATCGCACGTAATGACCGGTTCAAAGCATTATTTTTATATTATTTACAAGTCAACTATACCAGCCGGTCACGAAACCTGACCGCAAACCTTGGTTTTCCAATTGCTAAATTAAACCGACACAATTGATTTGACTTTATTATGTTTATTTCTAAATGCATTTTCATTTCAATTTAGGGTTTGGCATCAAAAGTTGTGTTTTTTAAATTTTCTTAGGTCGTACATCTTTTAACTACATGCTATGCCTTATAATAAAACAAAAGATATCAATCTAAGATGCGAGCTCAGGTGAAGCAGGAAATGGTATCTTATACAAGACACAATGCAAAGTGGAGTTCTGAGCATCTCTTGCCAAATCCGCCTTATGATCAATACCCAACCGTACAAAGAACTGTCAATGTAATAACACGTGTGAAAAGGAATATTATTATCATAGAAACAAGTTACAAGTTTACAAACAAAGCGAGTTCAACGTATAATCTTCACATTATAACACGCCTCGACAGTTCAACGAACTATTGGACGTTATTTAGCTTTTATACCCAATAGTTATACTTGGTTACATCAACATATTTTAGGGCGTGTATTAACTTATTAATTAATAATTAAATGGGGTCGCTTTAGGCGCAAAACTATTGCATGACTTCAATATTAGCCAACTAGGTATAGGTACATACATAATTCTCCTCAAATTAGGTAAGCATATACCTATAGGTACGTTAGCAATTAAACGTAGTATACATGTGAGTCTCGCGAACCATACACATTAAGGTTAATTAAAAACTTGAACGTGTATCAAAGTACATGTATGGTTTTATAATAGTTAAGCTAAAAATACAAACTGGAAACGCCCAGTGTTTTTTCGCACGAACGCTTAAAAATTATCAACAAAGGATATTACAACATAAATTTATATATTTTAAGGATATTAGTTATCGATATGTATCAAAATTTAATTATCACTTTCTAATATTTTGGCATTTAATACGTTGACAACCCAAATGTTGATATTTCCTGATAAAAAGTTCACAAGAAACGGATGTTTTACACATTATCGTATCTACAAAATCATTATGGAAGTACTGTTAATGAATTCCGGTTCATAGTTAGGTAACCCGCACCTGTTGCATTGTCTAGAATAACTAAGATAAGACTGCCTAAGTAACTAGAAAAGAAGTTTCCGCTGACGTAGCACGCTATCCACTTTTGCTATTTGATAGAGAGTAGGCGTTTAGCATTGTGCACAGTCTTTGCTCGTTCAATACAATAGGAGTTCCAATAAAATATTTGTTCGCAGTTATAACGAATTTATCTTTAAATGAATGACAAAGCTCGAGTAAGTTGGGTAAAATAATTTCAAAGCCAAAAAGAGAAATTCATGGCTTCTCCAGGGCTCGTCAATTTACGGAAGATGAATGATTCGACTCCGCCCGCGCTTTGCCTCACTGGCCTGTAATGACACTCTATTGTTTTATGAATAACACCTTTTGAAAAGAATATAATTCGTCTCTTATATAACAGTGTATTACGGATTTAAATATATTAATTAACTATGTTAAATATTGATATCAATTTACCTAAACAGAAAGTACAATAATCACTTTCTACGCAATAATAAAGCCCAAACAGACTTTAATTCAATTTATAAATCCACTAAAAACACAAAACAAACATACTTAAAAAGGTAAGAGTTTGCGGAGATACCGCCTTAAATAAATCTCCTCCTCCTATATTGATTTCGGTAAAATCAGATACCTACCCACATCATAACGACGATAATGCATGATTATAATCATATATTGATCCAACAATGTAATAAAGCTAATGGGTAATTTGATTGTTTCCCTTGTTCTTATGAAAAATAGGAAGACTCAAAATGTGCCGTAATCTTGGTCTATTATATATTGATCAATAATATCACTTTGATAATACAAAAATAAAAGAAAGATGAGTTGCTTGTTATCGCAAAAAATATTATAAGGGAAAACGCTACTAAAATATTAACAGGCTGCTTTTCAACATGTGTTTCTAATTTTAGATTCAATTTATAGAAATAAAAGCAGACATATTTATTTTCACCGCAGCTATAATTATAGTGATAATACAGAATGTAATTGTTATAATTTTAGAAGAAAATAATTTAAAATATTTTGATAATTTCGAACCCTGGATAGCACTATTTAAGTATTTGTCACATTTATCAAACCATCGCGTTCGGTAAATCACAAACATACAATAAATACCAGAGTAAAGGCCTCAGCTCTGGCAATTGAGACGTGAAAACGCTGACGAACTGATCCACAATACATATTGATGACCGGCTCTGCCTATTCATTATGAAACAAGAACAAAAGTAACAGAACCTCAATCTGAAAGTTAGGTCTGCCTAAATAGAACGTTTATTATTAAAACGACTTCGGAAGTATATAACTTTGGCTGAAATATTTGTTATTGTACCTGAGCCTGGGCAAAGCTACGGGCCCCAGGTTATTGATTGGGGTGCTTCTATAACTCCCTAACTTTTTAAATTGATGGCCAATGCAACATAGACATCGAGATTATGTTTGTTCTGACCTAGTACGTTAGTGGTTTTTACGTTTGTAGTTTGTACCAAGTAATTTTAAAAGGAACGTAATTTTGAAAAATGATTCGTTAATTTGAAAGCACCATCAATTAAATTTATTTTTGTAGACACAAGTAGATACCACTTAACACACAAACCCAAAAACATATCTATACTTTGTTTACAAATTCGGAAAGGAGATTCAAGTACTAGTCCGTTTTATGAATAGGGGAGTATCGTTGAATGATAAAGTTTTGATTGTTGTCATTGTGTACCTTGGCCATAGCCCGGAGGTCCATCGGCACGTACTCGCAAAACGCGACGCGCCGCCGCCGCCGCGACGTCATCCCGCCGAGCCGACGCGACGCGGACTGACTGAGCGCTCCTCTACGTACTACGCGCTACGACCACGGAGCGCGGAGCGCGGACACGTCACGCGGACCCGCGTATTTACTCCCCATCCGGAACATAACAACCCTAATTTCCATTTGGGGTTCAAAGTTGACACATTAAATGCCCTCCCTATTTTAAAAATAGACTTTAATACATTTTTAAAATTTAAATTGACTTGCTTTATGGCTTTACAGTAATGTAAATTGGTATCCCATTAGCATATTTATTATAAAGTAAACTCAAAACGGTTAAATCAAAATATTTATACAAATTACGTTTCCAGGAACGAACTGTGTTCAAAAACCTTGAAGTTATCTTAACAATATTACTGAAAACCCTGGGAGGTTCTTTAATGGAACAACAACAATCTGTTAATTAAGATAAGAAACCATTTAGGAACGGACTTCATAGTGGTTTATCATGATTGATATCCAGAAATACTTTCATATTTAGAAGAAAGTTTTGTGTTCAGTCAATATATTGTTTGATTTAGAGTAGACGTAGAGCGGAGGTCGTTTCGAAGTAGACAAAGACGAATGCTCGAAGTTTTGTATGTATGAACGTAACAAGGTTTCGTAGCCGCTCGTAGCGGGGTGTGTCGTAGCGCGTAGCTCACGTGGCGGGCGGGCGGCGCTCCGTCTACGCGGCTAGTTCGGATACTTGGGATGCCATTACGAGATTTTATGGCGCGTCCGGGCGAGAAAACAAGGAAATACACTCCTATTTGTAACCCGTACGCAGCTCACGTTCAACGACCAATAAAAAAGGTTCAACCTTCTAATAACTATGCTGTTTAAAAAAACATTCAGACGAGTAACATATGTAATAAAAAAATTTCATAAAATCCGTTTGATGTTTTTCATTAAAATTAATACATGACCTATATCATTTAAAAGTTCTGCGGCCATAAAATATAGAAACATCTAGCATCGAATAATCAGTGGCTTATCAGTGGTTTATATTTTCCTTATACGCTTCACTATCTATATTTAGTTTGGCTTAAATCCAAGTCTTATGTGGTATGGTACACTTATGCATTATTTAACTAACATTTACATTTCAAACGTGTGTTATACGAGGTAATAAGTTAAGTATATCAATGTCTTCGAGGCACACAATGTGTCGGGGGTAATAATAATGGAGAAATACAGCCACTCCTTGTCTTTTTGGGTGGTAATTACTAAGTTGAAGCTAAGTAATGACGGGCCGTGTTTGCGTACGGCGCGGCGCGGTGCGGGGAGTACACACGAGCGCTCGCTACGCACACACGCCCGGTGTATCCACATCTTTACAACCCGACGTCTTCCCATAGGACACATTCACACCGAGCCGTTATATACTACTACGTTCTTGTGTTAATCCAACAACATATTTGCATAACCCTCCGGTTTACCCTTTGATACCAGGAGATACGCAGAACACCGGTAATAAAACATATAATAAGATATTTGGTATAACTATGTGTGAACTACCTTTGTTTATATTTTTATTACGGACAAAAGTTCATAGAGATTATATTTCGGTTGACTAATTAGAAATTAATGTAAATATAATGACAATGACTTGTACTACTTTAATTCAGATCTAAAAATATGAAATTATCGCGTGACTGACTTATAACTTCGTTTTGAGTAGGGAGCTACGGGTATCATAAGGTCTATATTAAGAATATTTCCAATAAATAAAAGCAATAGGAGCGTAAGATACAATTAAAAATGTATAGCTGAGCATAAAAAAATAATAAGGTTGATAAAACATATTATTAAAGGAGAAAAAATTGAAGGTAAGCAAATGTAATTGGTCTTTAATTTATTTTTAAGTAAATGAAGCTGAGATAAAAGGGACAGATTCGGGTCCGCAACCCCAAGAATAAGCTCGCCTTATCTTTATGACGTCACAACGGGTGGGCCGCGGTTTCCCCTCGTCACTACCGCTACGAAAAACTCCAAAAAATATTTGACTTCAAAACATCATTTACCTTAAAAATTGGGGCAAAAATATAAAGTTAACGTTTAGTTAAAAGAGGGATCTCTCGGAGAGATCGTTTATATAAATTGCGGAAGACAAAACTCGTAGAATGAGATTAGGTTACATTTTACAAAATATCTTGCAATCAAAAGTTCAGTTTATTGTTGGAATAGAAAAATATGCTATTATTATTTCTTAATATTATGTCAAGTGTTATGAGTAAATAATTAAATTAATTTGTGTAGAGTAGATAAGTCATAAATTAATTTTGTTGTTAAAGATCAGTAAATTATTATCAATATTTATTCAATTGGAAATTATTATAAAAATATAGGATCATTTAATTATAACATCTATTAACATTTATTAAACGATAAAAAGCAAAACGATTACAAAACTTCATTCGAGGGCTCGTCCGGGATTTGAACCCGGGACCTCTCGCACCCGAAGCGAGAATCATACCCCTAGACCAACGAGCCGTGTGGCGTTTGTGCTGAAATACAACATGTACCAACGATTGTAATTACTTGATTATTTATAGCATTCTAGTGACGTCATATAATTTTATTTATGCTTATTTTGAGCATGGGGGAATTTGGGACTCTTTGATTGAGGTGCAGAATAGAAAAGCTTGGACATTCCTATTTTTATTTATAAAAGCATAAATTTCCTTCGATGGATTCTTAAAATACACTACTCTAATTCTAGTCTAAAAGAAGATAGAAGAAATTCAATAACTGGCCGCTATTACCAATTTCGTATCTCAATCGAATACAAATTACAGCCAATTTTCCCCACAGACCACTTTATAGGTACGTAAAATTTGCTAAAGAATTTTGCCAGATTTACCCATGAACAATTTCGAACTGATGTATAGAATTTACAGGAAATAACGGCCATTATAGAGAGCGGTGGGATATTCTACTCGCTAGCCGTTTGATATAGACTCATGCAAGGAATGTGTTGATAGTTACACAGTGGACAGTGCCGAGGTGCCACTCAATCAAATTAACATTACACCCAACGAAATTTAAAATATCGTGGATTAAGTGATAATTCGCCTTTAAAATAAGGTATAGGCAAGATTAAAAGCGTAAAAGTTAGTTCTCGGCGCTGTCAGCGCTAGCGGTAGATAGCTGGACAGTTTGTTTAGAGCGTATCTAGTAGGTTCTACAAGGCTAAAAAGAAAGGTGATTGGTGAAGAGTTTGCGAGTGACACCCAGGGACACCGCTATAGACAAGGCGGAGAGAGTGTATGTGGTCGAAGAAGACGTAAGTGTAAGGTAACTCTGGCAAAATCACCTCGTGGGGGTGCTCCGGGTCGTCTTCCGGCGGCGCGTCGGCGGCGCGCCACGCCCGCCCGCTCCTGTCCCACACAACACCACGGTCACTATCAACCAACTAAACACATCACATCACCAACACCACAACCGACGCGACGGTCACCGCCCTCTCTATTAACTGACCTACCTACGAGTACAAGTACAACACCCTACTACTCACTGCTCGCTAGACTATACCATTACACCCATTCTGTAAACACGCGATGCTAAGTTTATTGGGCACCTAAACTTATCCATGCTCAGCCAGTTATGATGCTAATACTAAGTAGGTAACTATTTATTCATTTAAAAAGAAAATTACTCTCATTTAATAAATTATAATTAATTTGATCTTCCCTATGGCTCCTTTGGTAGGGAGACGATATTGGGATGTAATTAAGACGATGATGTATTAGAATTTATTTTGTCATAAAAAGTATCTAACAATTTGGTGTAATAGGAAATATTTTGTGATGCTAAATTTATGATTGGTATAAGTATTTTATAGATAATAAAATATAAATTGCGCTTTTATAAGAGGTTAAATGTCGATTGCGCTTCGAGTTTACTGGCAGTAAAAATAAAGCAACCCTTACGGATGCAGGACAGCGGCACTAAACCGCCGGTGACAATAAATGCGAACGTTTATACCGCTATAAACCAATCGATTTCGATACTGAATAAAAGTGTAAGTACTTGGCGGGCAGCCAATGAGATGTTCAACTCGCGACACCGAGCGCTGAGACAAGGGCTTGTGAAAAACTGTGGGTTATTTTCACTGTGAGTGAGATGTAAAAGAGCGGACGAAAGCGGACGCTCGACGAGGACTCAGCCTTTGCTTTCGCACTTTGATGGTGCTTTACCGTTTAAGCGCCTTTATAAGAGGCGCCGCGACCGCGGGCGAACGAGGGATTTACGAGTCGCTCATTAGAGCGCTCTCTCAGTTACAATTTGCTTCTGCAGCGGAACGTCTATCTCTAATGCCCTATTCACACGTAGTTATTAATATTGACTTTATCGCATGTTTAAATGTTGTATGATGATAGTAACGGTGGTGTCACCTGTAAGAGTCATGTGGCGGCAGCCCCAGGCCGGAGTCCTCGGAGGGCGAACGGTGGTCGGCCACGAGGGGCGCCTCCGCCGGCACTTCCTACAACAATAACCCTCAACCTCACCTCATTGCCCTTTATGTTACCTATTCAACATAGATAGTCTCGTAACAATAAAACAGTAATGTTCCACTGTTTTGTTTATTTGTTTGCTTTCGATCCTATTCGTTCCTAACGTTTGAAGAAAGTACTCAGTCTTTATATAACACAGGTTATATGAAACACCCAGTTACAACACGAAAAGCTTTTAAGCTACCATTGAAAGCGTTGACTAATATGCATGCAGGTTCAGGCTCAAAGGAACGATATTGGCGAGGTGCACTTACCGGGTCGTGCAGGTCATGCATCGTCGCGGAGGGCAGCATGTGTCGCTCGGCGCCCCGCTACGGACAAACCGTCACTATCACTACACACCTACTCCTACTCGCACATCTGACTAGTCAACACTCCTCTCACTGCTTCGCCAACTACAATAACGCTAACTTGCTAGATTCACATCCTACAATCAATCAGTCCATACTACGTTACATTTAGATGTCGCCATTAGTGTCCCGTAAATTAGAATAGTGATAGATAGCTATACCTACTGACGTGCATTCAATATCATACTACATATGAGAAGTCTCGCAGGGAAACCATTTAAAATAACATTTAATAACATTAAGTTTTGAAAGCTTTGTTTTATGATACAAAGATCTTCTTCTTGATTTTCTTCTTCTTATCATGTTTATTAAAAAATAGGTTCTTGCATTGTTTCACATAATTAATAATAGGCTTTTTGTGTGTTTATTATAGGTAAATGAAGTTGGTTCACCCCTGTGTCGCGGTGAGAGATTCTAATTAGACCTCCAGGTGGGCACAGATTACGAGATTATAAGATGGATCCAGTGTAATAAACTCAGTGAAAATACGTTTTTAAACCGACATTACGGTCGCTGCTTCGTTGAGCTTCTTTACACTACAATTTTTCAGAACGTTTGAGCTCTATTATTCGAGAGATCGAAGCATGATTATGGTTTTTGTACAACGTCTTGATTGAAATAAAATGAAAAGACTATAAATAGAAAGTGTTACCTTTGTCTGTGTGGGTAGAAGATGAGTTGTGAGTGTATGGCTGTGTGTCGTGTGTGAGGAGGTGACGTCTCACCTTGAGGTGGTGGTCGGCGGGGTCGTCGGGGCGGCGGTACACGAGCTCGTCGAAGCGCGGCCGGTCCTCCGTCAACATGAACTCCCGGATCTCCGTCAGCAACGTATACTGAAACAATAATAAGATTATAATATTACGACGGACCCCGACCCCGACCGCTCCTAATTAATATTAGCCCCACGAAATACGAATTGTTTATTCAAAGTTCAAGCATTACACCACAAATTATGCCTTTAATATTTTCATTGGAATAAATCTCGTCAACTCCTCACTTTGATTCGAAATAGGACATTAAAATGTGTTACATCAAAATAAATACGAGTGCAGTAAAAATTTAATCTACGTTTGCGGTTTTAACATCAAAGCTTTCAATTAAGTTACTAAACGAGTTTACAGAAAGCTCTCTAAAGATTGGAAATAAAAACGAACTTTGAAACGTTAATTTATTACTTAGGTACCTAAGGTCATCGTGTTTTCCCGTAGCATCGGGATCGATATAAAGTGAAACGAGATTAGATGGCTCCGACCGACATCCGGTAGAGACTGGTAATCCAACGGATCGACAAGCCCACTACTGCAGGAAATGGAATTAATGTTTGTATCGAAACAGTATTCAATGGAGTAGAATGTATGTATTTATAAAACATTGCCGAAATACATACGCTCACTAGACATTTAAATAAAACTACGTGCTTTCAAACTCTGTTTTTGTAATAAATCTGAAAAGCATCGAAGCGGGAAATGAAAATGTTCAATTTCACTTTTACAATGTATGTTTACATAACATGGGACAACCGAATGTTATGTTGTCGTGACAAATGTCTATCCAAACGACACAGCAGACAATCCGATTGAAAAAACAGCGAACAACCCAGTTAATCTCGCATCCAGTATTGCTCTATACATTTACAAATATTGGAACGAATTCGTTCAATCAATGTTAAACCAGTACATTACGCCGCTTAACAAAAGGCACCTAACCGAGTTTCCGAGGTTTTCCTACGACTCATTAAGCACCCCTTCAATCCAACTAATCGCGATCGATAGATACAAAATATAGATAAAATATTACAGAACACGACAGGATGATGTAGTACGGAACTACGCAACATTCTTGTGATGATACAGTTCAGTAATCGCTAATCACCATGATTGATTATGATTAATCACTAACATTACTTTGTTTTATTAATTAATAATCAGCAGCTAAGACGATATAAACAATTAATACACGCCAGTCTTTCTTACTCACTGGTATTATGAAAGCCAAAATTATTATACAATATAAGTAAAATGAGATCTTATTTGTCTTCATTTGTCATGGGAGTTGTGTTCTCAGTAAATTCTGTTCTGTTATTAATGGAGACAGATGTGTATTATTAAGAAATCTTTATTCATCATGTGTACGCATGTTATCTTTTTGCGCAACCTAAAAGGAACCCAACTCAACTTTATCTACTTACAACATTTATAACGTTCTAACAAGCAGACTAGAAGTATTAGAAATATTAGAACGGAGATTATTTTGACTTTTTCAGTTCTGTAATTGTATTTGTATTTAAAAATCACCGTCACGAAATTATCGTTTTTACTTTACCAAGTGGTACGTCTGACCATGTCGGAGGCTTCTAGGCGGTCTAAAAACTCCGACACCAGGATTGGCCATTAACCTACTCGAAATGAATAAATGAAAGCTTACCTTTTGCTGCGTGTCGAGTAAGTCTCTGAGAACGGTGAGGAAGGCGTCGGGCGTGAGCCTGCGCGCCGCGTACTCCTCCATGTAGTAGGCGAGCGCGGGCAGGTCGCTCTGCGGCAGCAGTGACCGCGCCTTCTGCTCCACCGCCGTCGACGCGGCGCCGCGACGCTTGCCCCAACCGCTTATCCTGATAGCAAGTCATTATTGTTGTCAATTGTGAAGAATTTTGAAAGCAAATATATATGCGTCCATAACAAAATACGTAAAATTAAGGTAACATTATCACAGATATCATAAAGGTACAGTAGATTAATCTGCCTGCGGTTGCGGTCTATGGCCCATCACGAAATGGTATCTCAGAGAGAAGAATCTTAAAACCTGGGCACATAGATTACAGTATGGGCACGTGGTAAATAGATTGAACTAGGGGAACCTACCTAGGTACATTCTGCTCCCTCTGCTGGTCGCCGCCGTACGCGGTGCACGCGTGCGGCACTTTGCCCACGTCCTTCACCAGCAGGGACATGCGCTTGTGGTACTTGAGCTGCGCCACCGCCTCGTCGTGTGTCACCTCCACGAACGACTGCCCGTTCACCTCCAGGATTTGATCGCCCACCTACCAGAATTAACAACTAAGATAAAACAAAATAGAGAAGGCAGTAAGTGCTTCGCTCTTCCGTGTAAGTTAGCTTCTAATGTTCCACTGGGCAAAGGCTTATCATCTCACTGACGATAAGGGAGTTAGGAGGATTAGATCTTATCACTATGCTTCCCTATTACGAGAGGGTAATTTAAACCCCGAGCTGCGTTTGAAAAGTAAATTAGAAATATACATACTCAACTCGGGAATTGAACTCGATTCCAGTTTTGGCAGGCGAATATATACCGGCTACTCGACTATCAAAGCGTTTAACGGAATAATAACAGACATCACGGATATCATTACATACACATATCAACCGAGTACATTACAGAAGTAGTTTGAACCCCTTCGAACTACAAGTTTATTCATAATGGCGGTTCAAATTAGTTTAAAGTTTCTTGGTGAAAACTTAACACTGAGTTACGAGTTTCGGATACGGCATGCAGTGGGCGTTTATTGTTTCAAGCTTAAACTCTAATAAATTGCTGCGAAGGTAGGCGCTCCTACGAGCTCTTCGCAATATGAAAATGATATACCCATCTAATAACTGGCGTAGATACTTCCATAAATTACGAATAAGCGGCAGACTAGGATAATAAATATCTTTTATGCTTTGAAATAGGCAATTACGCTTCATCTAAGACATAAAGATACTGCCTGCCTAGATTATAATATGGACTTGCTAATTCGCATATTTGAATACCATAGTGGGTAGACTTTAAGTGAATTGGGTTTATCACAAAGTACTGATAAATCTTATTTGGTGAGAGACAATAAAATTTACATCAATGGTATGCAAATTGTCAGTTGGCAGGGATTCAGAAGTTTAGTGGAAGGCAAACTAGCAATTCAGTGCAGCAGACAGTCTCCGTCCGAGAGAACTTTGTCCAAATTCCAAGTCGCGGCGCTTGCAGCGAGGAACTTTCGCAATTCACATGCCACGATAATTCTCTCACATTTCGAATATCTACTGTTTATTGCAACAGTATCTGGGTTATATTGACGTATCTCGGATATTGGAAGAACTTTCTACGTAGTTACATACAAATATTTAAACCATATACACGCATTCATACTATTCAGTAAACTTAATTATTAAGTTAAGATTGTACGATTCATGGTTTCAGTCTTCTGATTATTTTTCTTGAAAAATAAGTTTATAATACCAACACTAACATAATATAGATCTTATTTTTAGATTATAACAAATAAATTATATAAAACAATAGCTCGTATGATTCAATAAAGTAGCAGCATGTTTGTGGGTTTCATAAGCAAGTTGTTAACACGCGACACATTGGAAGAAAACAGCGAAGCTTGTTAGACCACCTGCGTTTAGTAAAAACAATACTAGAAATGGTATGGGAAAATACATTTACATGGAAAGCAGTTTTATAAGAAGTTGTTGCTTTACAAAGTGAAACTTACCATGAGACCAGCTCTATCAGCGACCGAGTCTTTGTCCACTCCGGTGATGTATATGCCGAGGTTGTATTCTAAACCGCCTCGTATCATCAGTCCCAGAGATTGACCAGGCTCTATACAAAGATCCACCTAAACAGAAGGAAATATCAAATGTCGTCATTTGTTTTCTTTACGTTATAGTTGACCTTGCTAGCTCATCTATCAACCTCATCTCTACCTGTTCGCCATTCCAAAGACGGCTTTGAAATTCTACATGATTCCGCCATTGAGTCTACCAATACTCTTCAAGAGATAAAACGAGATACGACTACTGATTTATTGTGAATAATGTATCGTGTTTCGTGAAAGTTTCACTGTAAATAAAGACAGATAGGTAGAGTGTATTGTCAAAACAGGAGTCATTAATCAATAAGGCCAGGCAGAAGCGGTCGTTCATGAAAATGTAATATTGGAGGGTGACGTCAGAGGCGCGGCGGCCGGCGACCCGTCGTTACGACCACTAACGACACAGTTTACTGACCAATGGGCTGCAATTAGCATACCATCACTCCATGCCGGCCCACTGTCACCCCCGCCGTCGCATTTACATGCAATCATAAACAATTTATGATTTAGAAAACCGACATTAACATTTTATGGGACATAAAGTAATTTTCATGGGCCCTATCTCTGAAATAGATTCAATTCGTTAAATTGTACTTTACTTACAGTGGTTACAAAACATCATTATAAAAGCAATAGTTATTTTTATACAGCATATCAATGCTGGACATAAATCAAAAAGTTATGCCGTTTAACAAATACAACATTGAAAGGCTTTAGCGCTTTCTGCCATCGATTTTAAATTCAATTGAACTGGATTGGGTTCATTATTTATTTCGTAACTGGGGCAGACAATTTCATTAATATTGATTTTATCAATTGCCTTTCCTATAAATACAAGTGATACTATCTAATGTAGGTGTTCAGAGTGTAATCAATAACCATCAGTGGGGGCGGAATCTATGCTTTTAGTTCAATGAATAACAACGGAAGATGTGTGCAGTCATCAATAACAATACCTGTCTCTGTTCTGTCATTTACCTAAAACACGTACTTTAAAAAATCATGAACCGACTTCAATTAAAGGTGTATGGGGCCACCATGACGCTATAACCAAAATATACAAACAGAAAAGAACCTCCTCCTTTTTTGAAGTCGGTTAATAAATAAGTGAATACTAACTCTTCGTATGGAGCGGTCTTTGCTGGCTGAGCGCGCCGGCCTGGTGTTGGGCGGCGAGGCGGGGCGGCCGTAGCGGTCCATCCACGAGCAGGTGGGGCGGCCCACCAGCGCGCCCGCCGTGCGCACCGACATCGTCAGCTGACGACACGACTTCAGCATCTACGAACCACAAACAAACACTACTAGAAACATAACTCATACTATACATGCACCCGGACAAATACGCCCTGACAAATTCATTGGCTAATTAGACCCAAACTAAGCTTAAGCATACAAACTTATGTAATCTAGCTAACTGATACTATTAGATAAACATACACAAATAACTTATCTATACTAATATTATAAAGAGGAAAGGTTTGATTTTTTGTTTGTTTGTTTGTTTGTTTGTTTGTATCGAATAGGCTCTGAAACTACTGCACCGAATTAAAAAATTCTTTCACCATTCGAAAGCTACACTATCCCTGAGTGACATAGGCTATATTTATTCCCGAAATTCCCACGGGAACGGGCACAACGCGGGTATATGTAACCCAAGGTGTGAAAAACATGCCTAAAAAAATTGGTTATTGGCGTGCGCTACTAAATCTATTGATGATACACAAAAACAATGTTCTACACAATCAAAGTACATATCATTGCGAACAAATAAGTTCGCGAGGGCATATGTCTAACTATTATAGTTAAGACACAATAACCGTTTTAAGTTAAAATTAATTAGTTAAAAAAGGAGTGTAATTTTAAGTTGATGATATTCATATGATGATATGAATCTACATCAAAATAAATGGCTCTACAATCAAGGTTAATTATGTTTCTTTGTGTACCTCTTTAAATTATTAAAATCGGACAGTTAGTTTCAGAGTTATGATGAGAAATATCACTACATAGTATAAAATAAAGTCGTCTCTGTTTCGTGTCTGTTTGTCTATATGCTTAAATCTTTAAAATTACGCAACGGATTTTGATGCGGTTTTTTTGTAATAGGTAGTGATTCAAGAGGAAGGTTTTTATGTAAAAAAATTCCCGAAATTCCCACGGGAACGGCCACAACGCGGGTAAAACCGCGGGGCGCTGCTTACAAAATAGTAATGCTCGATGGCGGGTCTCTTATGGCCACTTACTGTTTCGTGCGGTCAAAGCGCGCGGGGATATAGGTACCTACCTACGAACTACGAACGACGAAGACGTGCTATGTAGGTATTATCCCGAATTCTTCCTATGCTTAAATCTTTAAAATTACGCAACGGATTTTGATGCGGTTTTTTTGTAATAGGTAGAGTGATTCAAGAGGAAGGTTTTTATGTAAAAAAAATCCCGAAATTCCCACGGGAACGGCCACAACGCGGGTAAAACCGCGGGGCGCTGCTTACAAAATAGTAATGCTCGATGGCGGGTCTCTTATGGCTACTTACTGTTTCGTGCGGTCAAAGCGCGCGGGGATATAGGTACCTACCTACGAACTACGAACGACGAAGACGTGCTAT
Organism: Cyclophora punctaria; assembly: GCA_951394245.1. NCBI lineage: Eukaryota > Metazoa > Arthropoda > Insecta > Lepidoptera > Geometridae > Cyclophora > Cyclophora punctaria. The sequence continues at coordinate 8,534,122 of OX596170.1, read as the reverse complement.
GTAGGTATTATCCCGAATTCTTCCTCACATGAAATCTTGATTGTGTATACATATATACTCGCGCGAGACATGTAATATTTTATCCCCAATTTCCCACTTGAAATTTTGATTGTGTATATTCCTGCGGGAGACACGCAATGTTTTATCCCGATTTTCCTACATGAAATCTTGATTACCCGAAGCGAAGCGAGGGCGGGTCGCTAGTATTTTTATATAATTGACACCCAGACTCCGTCGCCGACAACTATGTCTGCTCATATTTTTGAGTCCCAGCGGGAATCGAACCTGCAACCCCCGAGTGTTAGTAAGCGCTCTCACATACGCCTGTACCAACGAGTTTGTCACATAGATAGTCACCCTCGTCGGGTCGTATCACGCGCAATTTATTCTATTGCTTAACAATAAAACTCTACAATAACAGCGTCCTATGTATCACTCTAGCTTTGTATGCTATCTAAAGAAATTTCGTGTCCGTCGCTCATCCCTTCACAAAGGTAAAGTACGGGAAACATTTACGCAAAATGTTTTCGCAAACTTCTTCCATAATACCAACCTTATACCCAAAGGATATCTTTAAGACTTCCTACAAACATAGTTAAGCCAACCTTCACGTTTACGACGCTACGCTCAGTAAGGAAATCTCGCGCCCGAGGGATTGGATTCGGATTGATGTCAACTTAGTACACAAACAGTTAATATAAATTGATATAATTACATCTATTACATGAATTGTTCGGTTGTATATGTTTTTTTTGGTAGTCAAACTGCCAGTTCGCACAGTTTACAAATTGCTAACAAATTGGTCACCGAAAACTACAGTATTTTCTGAAAAACACTGTGGCGCGAGTAAGTTCCAATAAACCATGAATAGTGGCACAGATTGAATTTATGTGTATGTTATGATTTCAGTGCCACGAGGATTAGCGATAAATCCTACGTTCATAAAACGGACCGATTTTTATACAAGTGTGAGTGATAAAATCTTGTCATCAGAGAATAGGGTGACTCGGCCGGACAGAGCGGCGACGGAGGTGGATCGCCAGCCAGCGCGGCGGCGCGGCGCGGCGGGCGCATCACACACATAGCGCATGGGATCTCTTATGTCAATCTTATCTCTTGTGTACGTGAAATCTATCTTATAAGAAATCTTAAAAACAAACACATGCGCGGAATAGTTATGAAAGACGTAACAACGTATCTTTCAGCTAACTTTCTGTTAAATGTCAGACAGCTAACAGGCGATACCATAAATCGTGGCAAAACGCTCTGAATAAGGAAATAAAAATACCGTTCGGTGACAGTAAACATATTTCGGTTTACCTGAGCTGCCCACATCGCAGGTTTATTTTTAGACATTACGTAACTTTTCTGAAAACTTTCCTAGAGACGAGTGGGCTATGTTTCATGTGACCTACATAATATACTTCATAAATATGTAATGTCGGCCGGCGTTGACCGAAACACAACTGTCTGATGTTAGGTATACTCTTAGATCTCCGACGTTGATATAGCGAGTATACAATGGATACAGACTACAACGCAGACATTGGAACGTGACCGACGTCATCGCATCTATATCATTTTAGGCTAAGGGCCAAGAGGAAATTGTGTCCAATATAATATTTATTCTGAAAGATCTAAACATACAGAATAATATAGATACGCATGATATATATATTTATTGTTAGTTCTGCTTCAAGTTATGTAGATTGGATTGACAATGTCATCTTGTCAGAATTTGTGCTACTTATACCGATATTTTGATACCCCAAACAAATGGTTTATATCAGTCATACAATTCGTCAGGGGTTAGTCAACTAAAGCGTTGAATAAGAAACCTTTCGCTTATCGAAAAATAAAGTTAGAAACAAAGTTGGAAATAAAAACAAACACCTTTCTTTGATAGATCAATAATAATCTCTTAAATAGAAGGAATGTATTGTATGGGATAAGTTGTTCTCTAGCCTCTCTCAGAAGTAATAATTGCTTCCAACACAAACATGCCCCTGGCAAAGTTCGGAGAAAGTAAATGAAACTTGACATAGACTTTAGGCCCTGCTCATTGTTCGTAATGAATAGGGCGAGACCTCGATAAAAGTTATACTTGTGAATATCAATACGATTAATTGTTTTTGTTATATAACCTACAAATGGGTTATTGGGTGAATGAAATCTTGGTAATAAAGGTTTATAAACCATATTTTTGTGGAGACATTTAATTGATATATGCAGCACATTAAAACACAGACTAAATTTAAATAACAGCTAAACAGTTCATGTTCAATGTAGCTATGTCTTAAACTCTTCATAAAATATATATAATATGCAGTAACATAAATGGCAATGCTGACACAAGCGAGTAGGGAAATAGAAATGTGTACACGTCCGGTTGTCAGTTCCAAACATGCGCGGCGTCAGCCCCTCAGCGCGTCAAACATTCAGGTCAATAAATACGAACGAGTAAATAGGTATACCGAGGAAATTAATATGCCAACCCCTCGAGCGTTTTTCATTGTTGTCAGTTTTGCATAAATCGGTACTGATACCACAAATCAAGATAAATCTATAATTATTTTCAACGTTTCTATGTGTACCTACAATGTAGGTAACATAAGGAAAGTAATAACTTGTTAGATATCATGTAGGGGTATATCATGTTTGTATCTAAAAAATTATTACTTTCTTAAAACAAACAACATTACATATTATTACATTCCGTTTGCTCCTAAAACCCTGAATTTGATTTGATTAAATGATATAACCATTTCAATTTACAATCCATAACATGAACAGCAAATTGTCTCGGTATTCAAACGAAAGTGCACTCTTGAAACGGGCGCTAATATTTAGGAACAAACTTTCGCTCCTCTATTTGCTTAATTCAATTCAATAGGTATACACGAAAGGAATGAAATTGAAAGAGACGACTCGCGCAGGTATAAATGTGCTCTATTGTTAGTACTTGGCACACAGCGATATAACAAGCTATTTATTTTTGTAACTATATAATGCGGGGCAGTTTGGCGAGCGGGTTGTCCAAGTAATTTGGCGGACAGACTGGATGCCCTGCCAGGGTCAACAGGTCTGGACGTGCTTTATCATAACTTGGATAACTTATTGGGTACTAAATTACTTAACTACCTCATGAAATCATTATACTCGCGCACCTGCTTTAAGTGTCAGCCAAATTGGAAAGCTAAATCTTTCAATTTTAAGAAGACCTTTAATAAATAAGGATCTTAATGTTACCTTAAGCGCATCTTCATGTGATATCCCCGAGAAGGGTGTGCCGTTGACTTGCAGGATGGAGTCCCCGGGGCGAAGGCCTGCGCGTTCCGCCACCGACCCCTCCTCTACTCTCGATATATACACGCCCACACCTGCACGACAATAACAATAAAACACCGGATAACACAACGAAACAAGGGCACCGAAGGAAATTCAATTTTAAAATCCGTTCCGTAATTGGACAACTCGTCGTGTAATTTTTGAATTATTCTGCTACACCGTCGAGCTTTAAGAGCGGCCAACCCGTCTTACTTTTCATACAAACGCTGTTACGTGATTACGGCGTTGTTATAGATCTTTCTTTGAAAATTTTTAGCTAATAAGTATCTTATGCACTATATCTAGGTTTCTATCATAAAAGAAAATCAAAATTTTTAGAAACAAATTCAGTATAAGCCTCCGAAAACCGGCTTTTTGCACAAATTTTACCTGAACTTTGGGCGGTCATATTGTACTTATAAATTGTAAAATTAAAGAAAATATTATGATAGAAACATCGTAAATATAATGGAGATTTTAAATAACAATCATTTATTTTACAAACATGCAAGGTTTATTAATAAACACGTATATCCTGGAACATGTTTTATGAAGATTCCGCACACTATATTTTGTTCAACGTTATCGCGGTCTCTTGCTGGTTGACAAGTGACGGAAAGAGGTATGCGGGGGACGAGTCTATCTATGAATGGCGCACTCGCTCGCTAGCTCGCTAGTTCGGTCGCTCGCTCGCTTTGTATATAACGTTCTTCTTTCTTTGTATTATTGTATTGTGCCTACGATATATTTACTAGCTGCGCCCCGCGGTTTTACCCGCGTTGTGCCCGTTCCCGGGGAAATTTAAGAACCACTCGACCGATTTTGTGCAAACTTCACATAAACCATCTACTAAATAGTCCGAACAAAGCCTAAATATTTAGTTTGGATAGGTCAGCCCGTTCACGAGTTATAAAATTACAACGAAAAGTGGCATTGATTTTTGTATACCTATTTCCATAATATCCCACACGTATGTTCTCTCGAACTTATTTGTACGCAATAATGAGTACTTTGATTATGTCGAACAATGTTTTTATATATCATCAATAGATTTAGCAGCGCACACCAATAACCAATTTTTGTGGGCATGTTTTTCATACCTTTTGGGTAACATTATTCCAATTTGAATACGGATCCCTTTTTAAAAAAAAAATACCTCGCTTATGTCCGTACCTAAAGTGTACGAGTACTTTACCTATAGGTGAAAGAATTCAAACAAACAAACAACTATACAAACAAAGTTACAAACTTTACATCCTTATAATATTAGAATAATAGCAATGTGCGTGAAGCGAGTAGCGAGTATCGGTAGTAGCGAGGTAGTGAGGCGCGTGTACTAGACCATATCACAGTTTAAATTAGTTTCCAGTAGGTATTAAATTAATAAATTTGAATTTGAATTTATATATGATTTTTGAAGCAGCGTTTTTTGCATTAATCGATTATATTGTGCTGTTTTTGGTTGTTTGAGTTGTTCATTAACTCATTCAGAGATAAAATTTTATAAATTACCGGGAATAATTAAATCTACTTATGAAAAAACAGCATGCATATTTATTGTACACTTCATGTTTCATTTCAAATTAATTTTATTTGATTGAATAAAAAATACTCACAATCAAAAACTAGAAGAAAATATCAAGTAGGTGTAAAAAAATATCAAGATGCAATTAAAATAGTCTAGGCGGGAAGCCCTATCGCATCTGTGCGTTCAGCACGTGTGTAGGTATCTAACTGAAGAAAAGAGCCGATTACATTACTGGTATTACTATACTGTGATATTATCATGAATCTCATCGTACGTATCGTCAACGGCCGTCCGCCCCGAGTGAGCGACGAAAGTTATCGAATGCCAAACGAGCGCTCAGGCGCTTTCTCTCTCTTTTCGCAGTGCCTCTTTTTCTGACATTGCGCTAGTTGAAACAACAAGCTTTTCAATAATGTTCGCGTTGGAGATAGACGGCCCGGGAAGGGCCCTCTTAATAGCCTGAACAAAATAAACACACGGCATGTCTCGAGGACTAATTTAATAATGTCAAGAGTGTATAAGACAACCCGTACCTACTAACCTATCGTACCTACTTATGATATTTCATGGTCTTGCTACAAAAGGCTTCCACTTTCTCGCGAGCAGTTAGCTATAAATAAAGCTTCTCCAAAGAAGGTCTACAAAGGGAATGGCTGAAGATGTTTCACAAAGAGCCTCAGGTCATTGGTTAGACCGCTTTGACCCCACTTATTGCTATTTACGTGCCGTCCACGAGGGCTAAAATCAATATCAAAAGCCTGCCCTGTCGGCCACGTTGTATATCAACTATACTTTACGTTAACGATGTTGACTGCCTGTATATTATGAAGCTAATGTTTTGGCTCTACATTGTTAGCGTTAGAGGTTGTGTTACAATTAATTCTTATTGTTGTAGGGGATCAAATATGTTAGGTCTACAATTTATCCCATCGTAGAACGTTTTTGTCACTTGTTTTCTGTACGTTGTAAGTTTGTTGTGATACAAAATGGATGTAATGCATGTAATAACTTACATGCAGTTTAACTTAGTTTTTCTGACTATTGGTGTAAACCGCATGTTTATATACATCGAGTAGTTTTAAGATTATAGACGTCGGACAGACATCCAGACGCCCCCATTTGTCTGGTTTTGTTCTAGAATACATAGTGATGTGTGTAGAACTGTGTTTTTAGTATCTAGTGAAATGTGTGAGGTTAAACTTTGTCCAATTCCATTTATATGTGGCCTGCGCCCTTGAAGTGACGAAATATCTCTCGTGGAAGAGTTTAATAAAGTTTAATTTTCTCTCCGAAAGTGCAGGCTAGGGGTGCTGGTACAAGATATTTTCTCATTTTATATCTATACTTATAATATTATAAAGAGGTTAAGTTTCTAACTTTGTTTGTTTATATGGGCTTATCTCAGAAACTACATAAATGATTTGAATAATTATTTATGTATTGAATAGTCTAATTCAACGTGAAAGTTATAGGCTTTTTTTCATCCCGACATTCCCACGGGAACGGGCACAACGCGGGTAAACCGCAGGGCGCTGCTATTGATTACCAAAACAGTTTGGAAAGTAAACTTTGATTGATAATAGAAAAACGTAGTGATGTGCATGTACGAACCCGCTTCTTTGCCGCCTTTAACGCAGATGCCGAAGCCGTGCGAGTCGTTGGGGTCGCGGCTCATGGTGACGGTCCGCGTGATGGGCTCCATGGGCGGCGGAGGCGCGCCCCCCGACGAGTACGGCCGCTCCCGCTCGCCGCCGCGGTAGATCGCCTAAAGGACAAAACACGATATGTATGTTACAATAACTTACTTGAAGTTTTCTTACTATAAATTTGTAGTTCGTCTTCTGTGTTGTAAAAGTAAGCGTGTTGTCGACTTCGGTGCAATATCCACAGGCGTAGCTATATCTCTATAAAGGGGGAGATTTGGTCTCATATTCTTATTAGTTAGTTTTTCTCATATATTTGTTTTGTATGTTTATATTTGTTTAAATAATTCACAAACCGTAGACAACAAAATTGAGTGAACCATCACGCGGAGACGCTGCGGTATTAATACATTCATTAAAACGAATATATTGAGCTTGTTATAACAGAAATATAAATGGTTGTTTTTCCATTAATTAATTGGCCAATAGGAAACAAACACAATAAACAATTTAAACAAAGCGGCCAAAATACACGGTCACTTGAAGTAAACTGAAATAATTAGGTAGCATGAGAGATTTATAAACATGGTTTAAGTTTTACTTGTTAAGTATCGACTAATTCGAGAAGGTTTCTGTGACCCTGACCATTGGAGGCCCGTGAGCTCGCGCCCGCGGGGCAGCGCCCGCAATGCCTCGTTATACTCGTAACGTGACATACATTCCTGTGTCACGCTAACTCGGAGACCAGCAGTTCCTGTTGCTCGCGATCGTGTTGAATATCCCCGTTCGATTGTACGACAGCGGGCTCCCGGCCGCATTCCTCGCCGGCGCTCCGTGTCAATAAGCGCGCAATGCAAGCGTGCATGTCTCGAAACATATATTACAACATTCCCGCGCCCCATATTTGCATACTAGCTCGAGTAGAAATGAGGAAACAATTCTGGTAGCATAAATGAGTTCTTAAAGAATTGTTTTTCCCAATATTGCCCTCGAGCCGGGCGCTCATAAGCAATAAAACGCTATCCCCTCTTTACGTAAACAATGTTTCTCGAGGCGAGCGTTTAGCATATCAAAGATGCTGTACAAACGGCCGCCCCGCCGTCTGCCCGCGCTCCACCCCGCACCCCGCGCCGCGCCTCCCCCTGACACGCTACAACACTTAAAACTTTCAAATAATATTTCCAAAGCTTTTCTTACAGCACAGCGCAATTGCCCAACTTCGTTACAAATCCTGTTTTTCTACTTAGTGTATAACTTAACTTCTATAAAATTGACCTTACGGTATAAATACAAAAATGTGCATCATGGATAAAAATGTAATTTAAAATATAGAATAAGTTTAAGTGTCACTTTCATGATAAATGTTTGAAACGGTTGCAAAACTTATTCATTCAATTTATAAAGATCCATGACAATGTTTCTGAGTCTGACTGTCGCCTCACGTACTCATAATATGCGGTCTTGCACAAGTTTCGCTCAACAAGTGTTCCTCAAAGTAATCATTCAAATGCTTCCAGATAGCTGAACTGACAGCTTGATCCATTTTATACTTTCTTATTATGACAGACTCTCTTTCTAAGTTAAAGTTCTACTTTGTGTAAATATCTTATTGTGGATATGCAGCGATGCTACGGCGTAGCGCGTAGGCCGCGTATCTGAATAAAGAGGCTGGAGAGTTATGATGCAAGCACAAAGTACGAGCAACATATTTGCACAGTATCGAGTATTTTCAATTATTAAAACGAGTTTTAACACTTTTATAGTACCTACGAGTACATATAAAACACATTTTTGAAGCACTCACCTCATATTTTTCTGTGAGATCCAATTTGACGTCAATAGTTTACTGAACACAACATCCATAAACATAAGGACCGTTTACCTACACCGTCATTTGTAACTCCTCAAGCACAAAGATATTTTCCATATATTATTGTTCAATCGTCTCTATGAAAAATACATTTGATTGTAATCCGGTGGGAACGCTAGCACCTGGGCTATCCATTAATTTTGAAGTGATATTAATAAGTCTCGTGTGATTACACAGATGCGGTTTCCCAATTGAAATATTTTCCCCGTTCAAACTAAAGGAAAAATGTAACCTTATTTTAATTGGGTCAGATGAACGCGCGTCCACGTCACGGAAACAGTTCGAACTTTGTTGCGGAACCAAGTTTAAAACTTATTTTATCGTTAAAAATATAAAAGCGACGTTATTGTAGCGTCCGCCGGCTGTGAGTGAAGGGCTCGATGACGAGTGCCGCTGACGGAGACTCACGGCGGACTTGTTGTGGACACACCTTTCATACACAACTGTTAATTTCATATTAAACGTTTCTATTTACTTTAGAAAGTTTTTGAAATATGTTCTTACACGCTTCACAAAACCACTTCAGATGCCCTAACGTAACGCAAGGTTTTGAGTTTACACGAATTGCGGTAAATCTTTGCAAATCCAGGCAATCAAAAAGAGGTTTATGGTGTTCGGGTTAGGCATGTCCACGTTCGGCTTCTAAACGGCGGCCGCTATGGTCATGAATAAAGTAGTGGTATCGACTGGCGAGCGGCCTCACCCGGAATAATTTACACGTGTGACAGCGCGTCTCGTGGTGCCTGATTCGCCTTCTAAGCGGCCTATTTTAGGACATGTTACATCCTTTTATGACGTTTGTATTGATTTTTTGTAATGAGTTGAAGCTTTACAGTTTCCATAGTTTTCTGGGCTTGCACCAAAGAGTTTACTTAGATTGATAAAAGGTTGTGTTGTCTCACATGGTGTGTGGTGCTGCTGGGGCTGCTGGCGGGCGAGTGGCGGCGCGAGGGCAGCGCGGCGGGCGGGTGCGAGGTCGGGTGCGCGGGCGGGTGCGAGGGCGGCAGCGCCTTGCCCAGCGCCGCGGCGCCGCCCTGCCCGAACAGCCGCAGCACCTGCTCCGGGCTGATCGGACGCTTCTTACCATTCGCGCTACTCAAGTGATTCGTACTGTTGCGCAAACTTGTCGCTCCCGCTGCAAATAAACAAAACATTAAAAGCATATTCTTAGAGACGATCAGTCTGTAGACTATCTTTTTTGTCTATGAAAACCTATAAAATAGTGCCACAGAGTAGGGCACACGAGAGACAAGATGTCTAAGACTTTTATGTTGTTACTAAAGAATTGTACCCACAACTGTCGACTAACTTGACTTCGTCGAACAAGTTAGTCCAAAGACTGTCTGGATTATAGAGTGCGTTGGTCCTTAATCCCCAACTGTACTCTACCGTCCAAAATATTTACAATGCTATAATTACAAAGTATAAAAGTGAACACCGCAAACCGCAATTCAGATAAATAATGTAGAGTGGGACGTAGGCGTTCGTGAAGCTAATGAAGACTTGAAATGATGACGCAATTAAATTATGATTGATATGATCAGTTGATGCTATTTATATCCCTATTGGATTATATTACGCAAATTACCCTGAATTGGCAAAATTTGAACAGAATTAATACTACATAATAATATACATTCACACTACTAGGTACTTATTGTATTTCATAAGTACTAGGTACTTATAAAACGCATTTTCTTTATTGCAACTTAGTTTAAAAATTTGTATAGAGAGCTATGACAAAAGCATACTAAGGATACGTATACTCTTAATAAATTTTCATTGATCAAGGGTGATAGACAATTTAAAACAGCATGGTTCACATATAGATTATGAAGTAGGATTAGTAATATTGCATTTACCTGCACTATTAGCAATGTTGGAAGAGCCCAAGTAGGGCGTCCTGGAGAGTTTCCCCGGGTAGTGGTGCGAGTAGGAGGTGTGGTGTCCGTGCGAGGAGGCCGGGCGCTCCACGATCGTGTACGAGGTGCCGGGCGGCGAGTAGTACACGCCGCCGCGCGCGCGCGCCCGCGCGTCCTCCGCCTCGTAGCTCGTGTGCCGGTTGTCCTGCAACCACTACACATATACAACACAACTCATATAACATTCATGTATGTACCCGGACTTCTATCCTTCGATGATTAAAGGCCGGCTTCCGGCGTATGTAAGGCATCTTTGTGACTGCGTTTAGATTGAGCTCGCAACACTCAAATAAACCTTGTTTTTACAATTCGCAGCTCTTCTCGTTCAATCTAAACGACGCTTATGCTACCAACCTTATATAGGACAGTTGCCAACCCCGCACTTTAAGTTCTTAAAATACCTAAAGGCCTCCGACTCGGGTTAGCGATGGCAAAAAGTTGTAGCTACGTTAATTATCGGATTTCGCCGATAGCTGATTAGTAGTAGTTTTATTAGTGATGACAGTATAAGGTACCTGTTGCGAGCGCGAGTGCCTGGCGAGGTGGTGCGGCGGCGGGTGCTGCGGCGTGGCGGAGCGCGTCCAGTAGGCCGGGCCCGGCGCGTACGGCTGCGGCCAACGCGCGCCGAACTCCGCCAGCTCCGAGCCCTCGCCCGCTTCCCCCGACCTCATGCCGGGGGTCGCCTCACGCACTGCCAACAACAACACGCAATCAAACATCGAACATTACATACTTCTTCCTAACTTAACAGTTAGGCTCTTGTGAATGGAGTTATTTTCATTTCTCTCCGCCTTCACTATCCCTTTCAACTCTTACGACTACAAATAAATATACCCTGGAGGCTAACTACGCTACGTTTCAAACCCGATGCACACAACATAAACACGCTTACACGTATTTTCGACCTTTTAGCGACATGAAAGTTTCGCGTCTAAATCTTAAACCCAAACGTGAAACTAAAATGTGTTTGTATCTTGTAATATAAATCAATATCTACTGCATTACTCCCACACCATCTCCTACTAAATATAATCCAAACAGCAACATAAAAGTTAAACGTAGAGCAAAGGTCGCACTAAGGTGTCGCAGCCAAGCAACCGCTTTACCTGAATTCATTCCTTTATTAATTGAACAACAGCCCATGTCTGAAGATCCTAGTCATTAACACCAACCAACCAGAATTTTAGGGAGCGGATCCCGGAAGAAATAATTTTACCTCTTTCCGGTCCTTTACGCAGTTTATAAACTACTATTGTAAATGCGAATTAGACGAAATTAGACTTAGTGCCTAATCATCAATTCATTGAATGTACCTACCTAATAACCTTATTTGTTCATTGTTATGTAAACATATTGAAAGTAATAACAAATTGTTACGGAATAAAATAGCTGGGCGATAAAACGAGTTATACAAATATATAAGTACAAAATAAGTCTCTAATACGTCTAAATGTCCCCACATCTTTAACATTACGACTTAAGTTTTCTTTGCCGTAATATTGGCTAAGTGGGTGAGTGGTTAGGTACTTACAGAAAATGAATCGTAGCAACTATTAACAAACGAGAACGATAAACGTAGAAAAATAAGCAACGTCCGAAAAATACTAAGATATAAAATACATTTTTTTACTGTAATTAAAAGATTTATTTACCAACTCATGCTTCATCATTAACAATATGACGCGTGTAAAAACCTTTTGCCGCTAGTTAATTTCGTGTGTCATTATCTTGAGGCTATAAATCGCGTTTTGTTGGAAATGTTTCCTCGTGGGCCGCCGCCGCCGTCCGCGCCGCGCGATCAAAAACATCCGGTGGCGCGGCCCTTTTCCGTGAGACGTGTTTATTGCACACCCCTGGCTGGCTGACCTCCATCGTGAACTAACGAACTGAACCGCGGGTTAACGCCCAACACAACGTCTTCTCATTGCCAAACAATGTTCATTCTCAGCCTATCGTATTCACAAGCCAACATTGTAAACAGTAAACACTGGCTTGATTCGTGAATGTCATGAATGGTAAGATTGTGCACTCGTAACTAGGACGAATCCGTAGGTATTGGATTGCCACCAAATATCGAAAATCGAAACAGTTGACGAATGCAGCACAGATCACGTCGCCAGTTGATGAGGGATTCTCAATTATGTCTGTTACACAACCAGCAACCACTGCACTGCGGTCCAATAAAAATAACATAAAATTATACTTTTATTTGGTAGTAAATGAGATTTTGCCATATGAAACGCACACACTCGTATCTTTCATCCTACAATACGATCAAAATATAATTCAAATATATGTCGAATTAACAGTTAAAATTGCTTTTATATTTGCGTCTGAGGTTCAAAGACGGTCATTGGTTGGAATTGGCGAAAAGAATTCAATTTAGTCGTGACAATTTATTTTATTGTGAAAAAATAGAAGAGATAAAATTTTGGCTTAAAGCCAGTATTAGAACCATTCTCTAATTTCAAACGTCGCTTACAGCTGAATCGTATCCTGAATTCTCGTTATACGAGTATTACTCCCAAAATTAGCGGCCATGTTACAAACATTACTGCAATGTTAAGATTGGGATAACCATGTTTTAGCAAGTATAAACTAATTTAAAGGACGTGTAGGTTATGTATGTACATAAAATACACGATAAGAAACTACTCTGAAAACTAGATGAAACAGGTAAACTTATCAAATTCCTTATTGGGTCGAGTTTAAGAGGCACTCAAAGTTCATTTTCCCGCTCGCTCTGCTCAAGATGCCGTAGATACATAAATATTAAGTTACACTGCTCAGGTAATTCAACGACTTGCCAAGATAAATTAAATTTATCACTTGCTCAAGGCTCGCTCGTATATTTACCTAACAATTCTAAAATATCGCTAACGAACGATAATCTTATTGACAAACTGCTATGCAGTGGAATCACCATTTATATTTATCTTATGATTTTAAACAAATGAAATTATTTTAAATTGAAACTACGTTTACGGATACACTTCGCTTTAATTGTACATTTTTATCTGACATTTCGGCTCCTTTAATGGAACCGAGGTCACAGAAGACTTAAACTTAAGAAACCAGTAAAATGAAATTACTTTAATAAATAAGTTTAGAAGTAGGATAAAGATTTTATTTCAGTAGCCTATCTATCTTGTTCGCTTCACCTAATGTAAATGTATGTATGTATTTGGTATGCATGTTGTGTAGCGATCATCACTACGCCAGAAGCATGTTTTGTAACCGTTGATCGAGCCATTGAGCAGGAAAACGAGCTAAGCCCATGTGAGATCAATGAAAATTTGTTCAGAACATCAAACTGAAATGGGTACGAGTAGATTATGATTATTATTATGTAAATTCAAGGTAATAAAAACCATACTTTAATATTGATATTTAGTGATATTGTTGTTTTGTATTCAAATAGCTCGTTCATGGAAAAAAATTAAATACACCATCATTTCAGTATAAAATAAAGCTTTAAGAAGAATGGTAATAAATTGTTCGTTTATTAGGTTTGTTGACATACTGCGTTGCTCGTCGGCATTTCGCGCACAACAATGATGTTAGGAGACAATGGAAAACGGAGGGCATTTATGACGTCACGGGAACATGGAGCGGGCCGGGGTGGGGGGTTCAAGGGCGAAAATGTAGGTCAATGGGACGCTCCACGCGGGGAAGTTGGGCTGCCGAGGTTACTACGAGTGCGATTGAGAACGCACCGATGAGCTTACTTCCTGATTGGCTTGTAATTTTATTACCCCTGTTTAAATGTTTACTTTAACTACCTCAACCAATTAACCGCCGTCATTACTTACGTAAGACAACTTAGAACTAAATAGAATGAACTTAATCATGTTTTGACGTATAAGCACTATAAGGCCACACTTGTTAAATGCCTGCTAGGGTTGTGTTATAAAGTGTTCAATGAAATACATCAAGTTGTTCAAAGGCAGTCATATACAATGATACAAATGCCTGTTGACATTATCCAAAAAAGAGTGTGCACACCACCGAGCAGAAATAATCGGCCCACACAGTAATGTTATGGTTCGCCGAACAATCTGCGAATATTTTCCGAGCTGTCGCACTCATCGGCCGCTCGCAAGGTATCAAAGGAGACCTCATTCAATTACTTAAAGGGACAACTTTATCTCTTCGTGAAAATAGTGAACATTAATTATGTCACATAACCTTTTTAGAAAATTAAACGATGAATGTGGGGCCTTGAACAAAAGGGAGGGGAAGGAAGGAAAGTGGGTTTGCAATAGAAAGACAATGGCTCATGGTAAATAACTGGTAAAGGACTAACCAATAGACATTTTACATTGGTTTTTTGTTTGCTTGCAAACATTGTATTAGCTAGGTTATCTAGGTTTAATATATTGTATATTGGTATTTTTCTAATATTGGAAAAGAGATTCTAGACTTTATTATAAAGTTAATTAGCTATGTACAAATACAGTTTCTACATACTAAACAGATATTTACTTCTTAATCGTCATAATCTAATGGCGTGCTTAATGCTCCCGACGAAACGTGTCGAAAGCTTGGACCACACCTTTTCCATGCACTTCTAATTCCAATGTTGATAATCCTTTGAAATCACGAACCTTAGGACACTGAACTCCATAATTTTGAGTTAACCGAACACGCTCGACTCGACCCTCTCTCAGTCCGCCATGGAATAATTAGTTGAATTATGCTATGGAGACTTAACTTTACAAAAATAAGTATAGTCAAACATTTTGTCTACGTCCGCTGTGTACAATTTATCTTTTGAATGATGTGCTCGAAACTACAATTCCCAAAGCTGTAAACAATATAGTTCCGTTTAAAATAATTAAAACAAATGGCCAAAGATCTTCCTGTTCATAAAGATCCTGTTCTCTTCATTTATCTTCACTTGTATATTCATGTTACCAATAAAGATCGTTTTTCACTAGGTAGAAGGAACGTCTTAGCCTTGGAAGCGGATCAGAAGCCTTTTGTTACAGAGTTCAAGTTATTTATAGCTTCAAGAGTTTTACGTTTGTCCTTCGAGGCTAAAGGTTGTAGACATTAACTCTAAAGATAATACGGACCATTAAATAGCGGGCACACAATGTGAGACATATACAACAATACTTATATTTTGCTATTGACACGCTTTCCTTTCAGCATTACTGCCTACGTAAAATCTATTCAAAAATTGTATAAAAACTGATAAAATATAAAAACTGTTGTGTTGCAAACTGAGAATGGACTAAATGTCCACAGACATAATGACTTTATTGGTACACTAGCCGTACCCCGCGGTGTTATCCGCGTTGTACCTGTACCTGCGGGAATATCGGAATAATATTTATCCCATGTGTTATTCTGATGTATAACCTATATTAATAAAAAAAATCATCCAAATCCGTCCAGAATCTTCGTGAAAGAGTAACATTAATACATACATACATACATCCATCCTCACAAACTTTCGCATTTATAATATTAGTAGGACACCAATCCACTGTGGAAACGTAAACTTCGTAATAACCAGATATTATACATTGAGTTATATGTACTACGTACACATATAACTCAATGATATTATACACTATGCTGTGTGTGACAGAAAGTGGCATGACATATGTTTTAAACGGTGCATGGCATATGTTTTATATAAATATTCAGAATTTGTAATTTAATTATTTTAAAGTGGAGTTTAATACCTTTTATTTCCAGTCGGCTAACAAGTCTTGTAACATCCTGTGAATATGTATATACAAATCACCAGAACATTGACATTTTCACAACTTCAATCAGTATCTCACTATTTCTAATGTATCTCTAATGTAAAATTTCATTTAATAATGTAAAGACATTATTAAATGAAATTTTTGAAGCGGTTTTTTAAAATAGATAGAGTGCTTCAAGGGCACAACGCAATATTCTTGGGCAATCTCTTTGAATATAATTTTAAATAAATATTGACATGATATTGACATGTGACGATCTGAATGACATAAAAAAATGGCAGTTGCGTTCAGTTGTCAATTTAATACCGCGAAATAAAAATTGTTAACAAATGATTGCCTCATGTTATCGTAATAAGTGGTTTTCACTGTAATGTAAACTAGTGAGATAATAAAAGTGTACTCCGTAAACCAGGTGTACTCCATTTAAAGTGTGTTGTAGGTTTTGTTACATTGTATACTATTGTATGTACATTTACAGACATATTTTTTCTTCATATAATACAAAAATAACAAGTAGAAAACTAAAGCTTTTATTTAGTTTGCAAGTTAGGTACGAATTGTGAAAAACAGGTTTGGAAACTAGAACGATGGTAGGCGGAAGCTGACGGGGAAATGATGTCGGAATTTCCTTGTGACAGTTTTAGCTGACTTTTGTACCGCCATGGGCGCCGGCGTATTGACGGCTATAGAAAAGATAATTGATGCTTGTAACTAATGGCGACATGCGGTGTCACCCGCACTTACACGCAATTTAGGATTTAAGCCGTACCATAGTGCTTTTCAAATTTGATCTTGATGACAATATTTATGCTATTAATAAATAATCAATACTTAAATCCTGAACTTACAATAGAGGCACCTCAAATTTAAATATATTCAAATATTCACAACACATCTATACATAAACATGAACACTACCACCTGAATTTCAATAAGTAGGTCCTCAATTCCGTTTTTATTCCTAAATAGTTGAGTGATTTGCATAAAAATACAAGGAAATCACTTAAACATCCAAATTATCAATCAGTAGAGAGGGGCCTTTAAAATAGGGGTTAATGGATGATTAATGTTCGGTAATGTTCGCAAAGCGACGTGCTCTATTGTCTCACGGTAGCCGAGCCTTTGTCAACTTGAAGCGGCTTAACCTCGCACAATGCTTAACAATGTCTCATAAGTGAGATTATTTATATACACAGTATATACATACAAGGTATATTACAGTTAAAAAGCCTGCCTCAGTGCAAAACAAGTGTGACTGAGTCGTTCATCTAATGTGATAGCTAAACTTATTCGATAACCGAACGATGACCGAACGTCTTCACACTAAACTGTCCACTACGAACACCTATTTAGATTAAAGCTGTTTTCGCTCGCTGAATACGACTGACTACACACACACACACACTTTGGAAAGTCTCATAAATGTAAGAATTGTTTATTAATGCAAATGCTTTTTCGAGTAAATTTCGCGAATTATTAGAAGTTGCATTCCATGTCGGCTCAAACTCATTCGTATTCCATTCAGGTATCGGTCCCGCGCTGAATTCATTTACAAACTGAATAAGCAGCCAGAGGCAGGTGAACTTTGAATAACATTAAAACGTACATTAATTATTTCATAATGTTTTCTCCATTATTTCTGAATTTTTATTTCATAATTTGCTTAGCTTGATTCACGTATGGGAACATAATTGTTATAAGTATATAGGGTGGAAGGGAAAAGATGTATTTTTTCAACTTTAGTAAAGCAAAGCTTTTAAATATGTTACATAACTTTAAGACAATAACAATATTATCTAGTATGTTGACTTCGCCTAACGACATCGAAAAATGACCAAAATAACATCTAGTCTAGATGACTACAACGTGGCTACGATGTCTCGTAGCACGAACCGGTGTGCGTAGCAAGTACCGACTCTGAGTGGACACGCGAAATACCAAACACTAACTATTCATGCTCGCGTGCTCAGACATCTTTAATATTTAACTTTACTGCTAACGGGTCTACACTACACAGTATGTCAATTAGAACAACCAGATGATATGGTATTAGCCTGGAATAACCCACTGGAGGGCTAGACCTCTCATCTCACCGAAGATAATACAGTGAGGAGGATCAGGCGTAATTTTAATGTTTGTTAACTGCGGTTTGCTGATCTTAAAACGCTAGCCATGTTTGAAAAATACATAGGAATCATGCTTCGTTCAGCCCGGGTATGAACTTTGGATCTCAGTGTAAGCTAACAAGTAGACATGCCATGCCACCACGTTTTTTCTAATATCCTTTAAGAGAGATTTTTTTTAAAGGCTTATGAATGTTAAAAGAATTATCTCTACGTGGCATCGAAGCTTCGATCAAAAGTACCCTGGATTCAACTCTTCATAGTTAATAAAAGAACACAGGAACAACGTTTCCTCCTACACCATTTTACATTTTGTTTGAATTGCTTCATTGAGAGTATTCAATTCAGCCGAACGAAATTTATAGTTTTAACCAATCTATACAAACGTAAACGCAAAACGAGATAAAACACAAAATCTGAACTCCCGATTTCAGGCTCACCCGGACCCGAACCCGTAGGCATTGCGAGATAAAACTAGTCTACGACCGTAATTCCAGGATTAACATCAGTAGAAATAACCGATTTAATGTGACAACAGAACATACCATACACAGTTTCCCATTTATAATATTTTTAGTAGGGATATTTTCCTCTCCGTCACACACATTATATAAGTGGCAATATATCTTAAACAAAACTATATCTATATTATTTATTAAGTAAGTCCTCGTATATAATATAGGAATCGTCGAGTGAACATGAAAATCCTCTCGTCTCCCAGCAGGGGCCGCGTCCCGGTTTTACAACGGGAGCAGTCGGGACGTCGTAAAGGAGTCGGCAAGTAACGGCCACTAAATTTTTACAACTCCTACACAAACAGAATAGAAACAAAAAAAGTTACATCGGGACCACGGGGGATATCTACATCTAGTCTCGTTTGTTTTAACTTTAAAATAAGTTATTTGTTTTATTATTTTATTTATGGTGTCCCTGTTAGTTGTGTTCGGTCCAATATTTTATTCCAGTGAGGTTCTATTTTTCAGTCATGTATGTATCGGGTGTCGGTACGGCGATACGAAAAAAAAATGCTCCCATTAGGGAAAAACTCCACCAATATACAAGATATATTTGTGTTGCAAATACGTAGGATAGGTCACTCTCTATACACGTACTTACAATTAGAGGCGGTCATCCTCTAACTTGCAGCGCCCGTAGGTTTTTACTCGCGTTGTGCCAGTTCCCGAGGGAATTTCGTGATGAAAATAGCTTATAACGTTCCCATTAAATGTGGCTCTTCAGATTCTTTAGTATAGATTGCGGGTATACTCAATAACTTAATTAAGAATCAACTCAATAAAAGATGAGATATATCATATTTTCGTTATTATCATATCCTAAACTATTCACAATACCGATAACTGTCAGATTATCATATCCCAAACTCTTGAAATATTTATATACAAAAAGTATATCAAAGAAATTGTTTCAGTAACAATAAAATTGTTTTTACGAGTTGTCCTTAATGTGAACGACTTTCCCTTGAAAATGGATAAACCCCTACGCAAGAAATTATGGTCCCGTTTATAATTTTCATTATATGTTAATTAGTTTTACCGCCACGATATTGTTTCTCTCTTTGAAACCCAATTTTTATTTTATTTATAAACATGAACCTCATTTATTTATTTAAGTACAGTCACATTACATATGAATATGAAAGTTAAGTTGTTGACTTATGCACAGATGGCAAGGCCCATAGGTAAATCCGGGGAGCGTAGTTAGTTTAAGTTAGTAGATTCTATTGTAATTTATGAACCTATACAGACTAGAAATGATAAGTGGTTTCACTCCTTTATTTTAAAACCATACAAACGGTAACATAAATAAGCAATAATTGGATTTTTTTCCAGCCTTTTCCCTTTTCCTTCATGGACTATGTGACACACTCACGGAGCTTACGCAGCACTTTCAGGATCAGTAGTCAGTTTTGCCGAATATAGTTTAAGATTAACAAAATGAGATCACATAATGTGTCCACCCTGTATAAACTAGGTAGACTAAAATGCAGTTGGATGTAGTGCTGATGCTGCTATGAGAATAAACAAATTAGCGAGTTGAATTTATTGCATTCTATTTTTGAATTCATGGTTCAATACGACGAAGTAATTACCTACAAGCTGTTTACGTTCTCTACCGAAACCTTGATTCCTGCGACCGAGGGAAATGCCACCGGGTAGCGGCGGAGTACCTTCTGAATTATTGCACTGTTTGTGTGTGGCGTGCTCCACGACCGCTCAACACGCAAACCTGCGTATCGCGATCCACGTATAATATTATTGCAACCTTATAACAATACATTCCGATTATAACGTTCACGTTTCTACTTCCGGCATCATTTAAACAAATTAACGTGCAGTACATTCGAGTCACGTAATGGAGGCATTTAGCCGTGTAGACATCATTATGTATCAAATGGATTACTTCCAAACCTTACTTGGTTAATGAATGAGTTCGTAGCAACCTACGCCAGTGCTACGACATCGTGTAGCCGAAATGAGAGCTTACAAAGCTTCGTTTCGTTAGGTTTCATAGTACGATACATGTCCTATTTCTTATATTAATATTGTAAGTATTCCAAACGGTATCCTGTCTTAGTAGTGAGTGGGTGTGCCATAATCAGATTGCGGCATTTGTAGAGCTTCGCTACGGTCGGACTTAGGCCGCTCCCACTGACTAAACTGCTTTACTTACTAATATATTTTCATGGGCTACCATCACGATACGAAGTGCTATGTATTTCTCCAAAAAACTTCAAACTAAGGGTACTAAATGCGATATAATATATATCATTTACGCTGGACAGTCGCTCGCAGCTATCTAATATATTAAGCTACCGACTTATGAGTTGAAATGATAATCAGAAACTATTTGATTGAAAAACAACAATAGAAATGACAATATTAATATGGTACTCACATTATTATTTCATGTTGTGTGCCTGGTTGTCACATGTCTATCGGCGGCAGTGTCACTGGGGTGATGAGTGGGGCATACCCGGGGGGAGCAGTGATGAGAGCCGCGGTTCAGAGAGAGCGAGAGCGCGCGGGCGGCGCGGTGTGAGCGAGCGCGAGAAGGCGTCGAGCGCGAGAGCTGTGCTCGGTGGCACCGGCGCGACGAGTGCGGTGCCGCGTGCTAGCGCCGCGTCCTCCCGCTCGGCCGGACGGCGCGCCGCGACTGCGCCGACTCGCGCCGCGCCGCTCGATATCATGGCCATGAAAATTTCAGCCGAGCTGCTGCTGTCAACCGGTGGCGGCACGCAGGTGCCACACAATCACATCCCGATGCTATTGCACCCGCACCCGCACATACATACATACATACAATACCACCACATACATACATACAATACCACCAACTGAACACCACATCGTTATAGCTTAAGTAGATAGGAAAAGCATTTGCTTACTTCTTTCATCGCCGTCTCAATATTTTGGTAAATAGACTTATGACTTACAATAAGACGTGTTGTAGTAAATCTAGCCTATTTTAGGTGCTATTTCAACCTGCATCTAGGCCCTACATGTTCGAAGCAGTTTGGTCCACAGCCTACTGGTACTGGTGAGTGGTGATACCTCCATCGCTTCTTGCAGTACAGTACAAACAACCCTTACAAACGAAAGATTGTTTTTTAATGAAGTTATCTACATTCAAAAGTCATCAGCATCGGTTTAGTTATTTAGTTTAATATCCTTTCTGCAGAGTTTCGGCGCAACGATAAAAACACGCATAAAAGACATCGTTAACCTTTATTATACACGAATATACGGACACTGGTGGAAAACTACAAAATTACATGATAATATAAATACAATACCATATTTACACATATTTACTAGACAACTAATACACAGGGCAGGTAACATACAATACAATAATATACTACTTTTAAAAAGGAGATTAATCAAAACTTTTATAAATTACTACACAATAAAGGTATAGGCACAGAGTTACTTCAATCCTTGAGTATTACAAGTATAAACTAGTACATAATGAGAGTTAAAATTATTAACATGCAGTGATTTTATATCAATTAAATACAATTGAGAATCAATATCCAAATTCAGACTTTTGTCGGAGCTACGATAGTTGTAACCTCATAATACTTGTCTACACGACTGTCCGCGACTACACACATCATAGATCATACCATTGAATATATTACACATACAATATTCAGGAAATTCGGTTTATCAAACACATTAAAGCTTTTTTAATGTTTTACAAAACTTACAGCACCTTGCTAGAGATGTAATATGCCTTTGGCTCAGAAAATTGTCTCAACATTTAAGAGATTCATCATATTTACACATGTGTTACTCACTAGGTATATACAGACAACATTAATAGTTACAAAACAAAAAGATTCCACAATTATATAGGTTAAAACAACATTTACTTTCACTCAAAGGTTAATTGAAATGTTTTCGAAATGAAAAATCATTTATTGCATTTTTTATTAAGAACTTTAAACTAGAGGTGGCAAAAAAATAGAGCTACACAATACTTAAATGTAAATTATTTACAAACAAAATAGTCACCTTGGAGTGATAAGGGCACAACGAGCTGACTACTTAGAAACATTTACTACTTGGACTGATCGTATAAACACTCATATACCTACCACTAGATAATACATAATACAGCAGAGGTGCTCCAGCTATCTTAGACTGTATGAATGACAGATTAGTCTAAAAGGAAAATGGACTAGCTGAATCAACACACAGGATGTTTATGTTCTTGGTACGTTCAAAATAAGCTCGTGACTTAATCATTAATGAGCTTTTAGAGCCTGAGCACAATATAGTCCAAACAGTCTTTAAACTGACTTGTAGTCAGACTACAAAGTATGTTAGACAACATCTCGTGTCTAATATACGCTGCCTCAAATATTTCACAAGCTCAAGCTCTTATGTTATCTTGTTTGGTTTCAGCCATCTCATTTTCCTTTTAGCACGTTAACAATCAGGGTCGTTTCTTTGTTTTGCCGTTGACAACCGGATCCGCTTGTGTTTTACGCGGCCGCAGTATGAAGTTCAAATTGTACGCCGTGTTGACCGCGTAGTACACGTTGGCGTTAGCTGGCAGAAGCATTTCTGTGAATTTAAAATTATTCATTAGACTCTATCTCTACTGCTGGCTGGGAGGATTCGCGGATATGATGATGTCCCCATAAAAATCATCACATCTAAACCACAACCGATTTAAATTATTTTGTACACAGTTTTTTATTTGGCCTTGCGGACTATCGTAAGCTTCTTTTTATCCCAAAATTTCCAAGGAAACGGATGGTCCTACGGGGAAGAGCTACTTAGTGATAAATAAATACATACCTCTTTCCGGCAGCACTTGAGCCAGCGTGTAGCCGTCGGGGTCTCCGTCAAGGTTAAGTTTGAGCATGGCGTTGCGGATGACCTGCGGCGTGCGCTCGTTGTTGCTCAGCATGATGGACTTGTAGAGCACCACTCCCTCAGTCTCGACGCAGTCACTCTCATACGTGACGCGAATAATGTAGAAGTCAGGCTGACCGCGCCCCGTGTGAGCGGGGCTCGTGCCAACTGGTTTACCGTTCGGCTTTTGTCCGCTGTTTGCACTCGACAACGATGCATCCAATGACGGTAGCGATGAGGACGACGAACCATGCGACAGCCGCGTCGGCGAGGAACGCCTCTCCAGGCTGTCCCGCTTCCACGCCCCGTTCGCTCCATCAGTCTCACAATAAAACTGGGAACTATTACTAGAACTCGTGCTAGCGATTGAGTCGTTTTTGCGGTGTCCCTGGCCATTGGTATCGTTAATCTTTTTGGGTCGCCTCTCTTTAGGTGGGTTCGTCGGTGGTTCAATCTGGCACGATAACTGGTACGCCTCCCGGTCGTCGAGAACTATCACTGAATCGAACCACCGGTCGAACATCGGGTCGGTCGGCAGGTGGTACGCATTAGCCGCTCCCTGCAGAAGTTTTATTTGAGCGAGTACCTCAAACTCCTTCCTTCGTTTATCAAAATTGATGAGTCCATCGGCTACAGTATCTGAAATGGCCGTGTCTATCATAGTAAGATCGGTGAGGAACGTCCCTAAGTAAGGGATGGTTCCATGACTGACGCCGGGCGACCCACGCTCGTGTAACAACTTTTGTAATTGCCGGTCATTTTCCCCGACAGTGTCCGCAAACTTAGCGGTCCCTTCGCGCATCAGTAATTCTCTTTGCGCCCACCGATTATTGTCTTCGCTAAATATTCGAGCTAATTCGTCGAAAAGTTCAGCTTTCTCTTTGGCGAGTAATGCCCATGTCTTTCGTAACCTGTAAACGGGGTTACTCTGTAATCCTGAAATTATCGCTTTAAGGGACGAAAAGTTTTTCAGCACCCGAAGCTCTCGCGCTATGTCGAGCCATGAAGCTAGAATGTCTGCACGTTCGAGAGGACGCAGATTAGGTTCGACGAGGACGGTCGAGATGACGCGGAAGGAGACCGCGTTGAACTGGTTGACGGTGGCGAGGACGGTGGCGGCGTCGTGCGAGCGGTCCTTGTCGCGGCGCGACCACACGGCGCCGAGGCACTGGTGCGGCACGAGCTTCTTGAACAGCTCCATGTCCATGCGCGTGAGCTGCTCGGCGAAGTGGCGGTGCGGCACGTGCGGCAGCCGGTACGTGGTGGTGTGGTGCGCCGGCAGCCGCATGCCCGCCGCCAGGCACACCCCGCCCGCGCCCGTCTGACCCACGCCATTCCTCTCCGCACTGAATATTGCTAACTTCTGTAAAACCTGAAAACATAAAATTAGCATTTTAGTTAACTCTTTCCACATTGACATCGTAACGATTAAGAACAATTAAATTCCGCAAAGGATCAAAACAATGAATACCTTCGAATGTAGTTCTGAGCCCGGCAAACGCAACTGTGTGAAGGCGAGTAGCTGTTGCAGTGCGGGGTGGTGCGGGGGCTGCCTGAAGTCCTCGGGATACGTGTCCAGCCACACGTGCAGGCAGGCCACTAGCGTTCTGCAAATTGTATTGTGCCTAGAATTATTTACCATTCTTCTTAATACATTCTTTTTCTATTATATTATAAAGATACTTATTTTTATAAATACACGAGCTTATTCAGGCAGTTTTAATCTTGTTGCACCCATTACTTCATTTTGAATTTTGGGGTAAAAATGCGTGCCCTTGTGTTATTTCGATGAATTTAACTTAATAAAACTTTGTGAGTTGTATAAAAATTCAAGGGTTGTTGAGTGAAAAAGTAACTAGCATACATCCGTCAAAACTTTCGCATATACTATATAGATATATGCTAATAGGACTAGTAGTATTATACGACATATTAAAAATCTTACTTTCTATGCTGCTGTGAGGTATCGACGACTGTTGGGAGCACTTCCTCGGCGGCCAGGGCTTCATACCTGCGCAGGAGGAGGTCCAACACTTTGCCACATTCCGCGAATGACCTGCAACAGTACACAATGGACATTATTGATCGGGTAATAGATAATTACCTTTGAGAGAGTAGTGTACTTAACTAGTGGCAATTTATTCCCTTGAAAAGATTTTCGATTCAAAAATTATATGACAAAATATGATGAATGTGGGTTTGATACTTCAGTGAGTTAGTACTAACTACTATCCACCAGCGCAATCATGCATAAACCTCAATTAAATCGTATTATTATCCTGACTTTCAGTAAAGACTAGTCAGTTATTTACAAGCAAACATTATTATAACTTAATCTGCTATCTGAGATTGTCGGTAGAGATTAGAATCGATCGTGTTTGTATTTCAGCTCGGGAAGTTTGTTTAATTGACCTTCTCTTTACCCTAAGGCACAATCAGGTCAAACATTACTCTTTGGTGCTTCTTGTATTCCTTCTATTTACTAACATATAGTCAAATAGCACTCTCTGTTATTGTCGTCAGATGGAGATGTAATGTTACCGGTATGTGGCGAGGAACACGTTGACGTAGGTGGACTCGAGCTCGCCGTCGTCGGTGGCGAGCGCCTCCACCAGCCGCTCGACCGTGCCCGCCTTCACGAAGCGCACGCGCACCGTCTCCCACTCCAGGTGCGATATCTCGTCGTCCGACTCCTGTTTAGATATCAGGGCATATATAAGATACTACTGCAAGGCCTTACCCTATCTTGCATGAACACGTAACAAGACTTGGTATCATAAAATACTGTGCATGATTGTGGGAGTATGGATACGCCGCACCGTCTCCCTCTCCAGGTGCGATATCTCATCCTCCGACTCCTGTACAGATCCTGAGGCTTATAAGGTCCTACCGTGAGACATACAGGCCTTACCCTGACGTGCATGAACAAGAATCAAGACGGATGTCATAAAATACTGTGCATTGACTGTGGGAATATTGAAACGCTATGGTACAAATGTGATTTTCTTTTATTTTATCTTCAACATCTCTTAGTTTTTGGATTGGTATTTTTGGGCAAGAATAAATTTGAAGAAGCGCACACTAAGGCGAGACTAGACTTCTAACAGACTTTTTGTCTCATTTTGAGTCCTCAGTTTCACTTTTATAATGATTGTTCAACATATTTATTGTGTCACGTAATATTTTCAAGCCTTTTTATACTGTAATTTTGAAATAGTTAAAATATTAATTAGGTAATATAGATTTCTATCGATATCATAGTCTGGTTTTGCCTGAAACACAGCTCCTAGCTATAAATGTTTATCTAGATTTATCAATACAGAAGTAAGTTTGTATAAATAATGATTGCATTATTTTATCTGTAAGAAATAGTACCGAGAACTTTCGTTAGAATAACTGCTAAACACAGTTTTGTTCGCGTCGAACTTTTGAAGTAAGCGCAGGCTTTTAATTAAAAAAATTATGCTGAATTTGAATTGCCGAGGTACTAATTTCCAAGCATTGATACTAGCAACAATTAATTGTGATAGAGTTTACCATGTTAATCATTAACTAATCTAGCTCATTAATTGCCAGGAAGTTCATGATATAAAAGTTATACCTAGCACTATAGAATATTGTATTGTTCACAAGTATTATACAGCGCTATTATTTATGTAGGTTAGTCACAACACAACGCAAGTTTCCATTATGTACATATGTGTGTGAATTCTACAATGTGATGTGAATCAGCTTTTTGTAATTATTAGCTTGTGTTTGTAACAAAGCGTTGAGTTATAAAAAATATCTACTTCGTGTTTTTAAAAAAATGTTTAGTCAATCGGATTACTCGCTTTGTTTTCTCGTTACGAGAGTTTGATTCACATTTAGTGATGGTGTCTTGGTCATGCTCTATTCTTGTTAGGTTTCAGTATACAACAAAATGCTCTGTGTTATTTAGCCATTATACCACATTGCTATAGTAATTTTCGGCTTAGTGCTTGTTCACGTTGAAAGCGCGGGCGCGGGCGCGGTGGAGGGCGCGGGAAACGTCGCGAGCTCGTGTTCACGTTAACCGCCAGGCGTTCGCGCGAGTGTGACGTATTGTCAGAGGTCGTAAACATATCAGGAAACATTATACTAAATGAAACGGGTCTGTATCGCGTTGAGTTCACACTAAATGTTGTCTATTCGTTTCTAAGTGACAGGAGTAATTTTAAATATTTGTATATAGACCTTCCGCTGTCACTCAAGCGCAAACTCGTCGACATGTGTATCCTGCCCGTCCTAACCTACGGTGCCCAGACATGGTCCCTAACAGAGCTGCAGAAGTCTAAGCTCAAGATTTTCCAGAGGGCGATGGAACGCAGCATCCTCGGATTCAAACGAATCGATCGAGTGCGAAACTCCACGCTGCGTTCCCTCACCGGCATCACCGACGTCGGTGCCAAAACTGCCCGACTCAAGTGGGAGTGGGCGGGGCACGTGTCGCGGATACACCCCGAGAGATGGGCCCACATCACCACCCAGTGGGTCCCGTGAGGAGAGCGGCGCCGCGGGCGGCCTAGGAAACGCTGGAGGGACGACATTGTCTCCTTCGACAGCGAGTGGTGGGAGACCGCGAAGAATAGGGAAAGATGGAAGAGTTTGGGGGAGACCTTTGCCCAGCAGTGGGACGATATAGGTTAAGGAAAAAAAAAAAAAAAAAGAAGATTTGTTACTTTATTGCTAGGTGTCATGGTTGTAATTAGGTTGAACTTCGAACTGTTTTAAAACTATTTGGTCAGTTCGGTAGTAAACAAAATAAGCTGTCACACGTCATTCACGCGGACAGTTTTTAGCTTTGATTTTGTACGTGACCCGATATCTAGTTGTGTATTTTTGATCGAAGATGTCGTTCAATACAGAAGAGTTTATTAGTGCTGTTCAGGCTAGAACTCCTATTTGGCAAAGTAAACACAGTCATCATATGAATAGAAATGTTCTTAATAAGCTATGGAAGGATATTGCTGGATTGTTTCCTGATATGGAGGGTGAGTAAATGAAATACATATTATTATTCTGGAAAAATGTTAAATTTGGAGGTATTTTAAACTTTTTATTTCTTTATGGTAAGATAATAAAAAATTTAAAAAAGTTTTAGCCTGTAATGTCCCACTGTTGGGCAAAGGCCTCTCGTCTCACTGAAGATATCAGTACAGTAAGATAATAATAATAAGATAATAACACAAAGGCGACTACGTGTATATTAAACGATTGTTTTCCCAAAAATATTTCGTGAATAAATTCCGAACTTGTTTAGCCCGATTTGATGGATTGTTGTTTCTTCCAGTTCCAGTTTGTCGCCTTTGGTGTCGAGTTGGAGTTGTGAACTCATTATCACAATCGTAACCATCTGTATCAATTACAATATTATGCAATAAGCAAGCGGTTTTTATAATCAGACGTGCATGTTTAACATCAGTTTCAATAGGTTGTAACAAAACTCGCCATTTATTGCATAAAATTCCAAATGCACACTCCACGGTTTTTCTCGCTCTTGACAATCTATTATTAAAATTTTCTCTCTCTTGATTCAATGTTCTTTGTGGGTATGGACGCATTATATATTCTTTAAGAGGATAAGCTTCATCGGCTAATATAACATATGGAGCTGTAATGTTAGAATTGGGTAATGTTCTTGGTTCCGGAATATTAAATGCACCTCTTTCGAGTAACCGGTTCAGGGACGAGGCATTAAATGTACCGCCGTCGCTTTGCTTTCCTCTACCTCCCACTTCAATAGTTAAAAATCTTTTCCTCGCATCAGCCATAGCTTGCAAAACAATAGAGAAATAATGCTTGTAGTTAAAAAATGCTGATCCTGATTTTTTAGGTCGTTTAACCCTACAATGTTTACCGTCCAAACTGCCAATGCAGTTAGGAAAGTGCCACATCTCCTTAAAATCTGAAGCAATATTCATAAGCTGATCTTCAGATGGCTGTGGCATGTGGACATTCAAATTATTTTTCCAAATAGCTTCACAGGTACTATAAACAATCTCAGACACAGTACTAACACCCATACGAAAGCTATATGCCAAAGATCGAAAAGCCAACCCAGTGGAGAGATATCTGAAACATAATAAAAAATATAATTATAATGTAAAACTTAAATACATTTACACTAATCATCAACACTAAACAATATTTCTGATTTTACAGAAAAGGCTTTAAGGAAGAAATGGAAGAACATTCGAGACCAATTTATGAAAGAATTTAAGAAAATTCCGGTTTCTCGTTCTGGTGATGCTGGAACAGATCAAAACACTTCAGTGTGGCCATATTTTCAAATGATGCTGTTCATAAAAGATGACGTTACCCCAGAAATAAATGAAGGCAATTTAGGTGAAACTGCTGATGAAAACTGCAATAATAATGATGATAATGATGAGCGGTCCTCAACTCCCCAATCCATAGCTGGTGCATCTTCAAGTACACAATATACGAGCACCAAACGTAAATGTGCACAAGATGTAAGACAGGAATTTATGGAATTGGAGAAGAAAAAGTTGGAATTATTACAAATTAAACTGTCACAAAGCAGCGAAAGACAAGAACAAGATTGCGAAGATCTGTTATTTTTTAAAAGTTTGTTGCCGTACATGAAAGAATTATCTCCTATGCAAAAACTACGTGCTAGAAACAAAATTACACAAGTTATTATGGACGAAATGAATAGTGACATGACTTCAGTCTCACCATGGATATAAATAATACATACGATTATATATGTATTATTTATATCATGGTGAGACTGAAGTCATGTCACTCATTATGGACGAAATGAATAGTGACATGACTTCAGTCTCACCATGGATATAAATAATACATACGATTATATATGTATTATTTATATCATGGTGAGACTGAAGTCATGTCACTCATTATGGACGAAATGAATAGTGACATGACTTCAGTCTCACCATGGATATAAATAATACATACGATTATATATGTATTATTTATATCATGGTGAGACTGAAGTCATGTCACTATTCATTTCGTCCATAATAACTTGTGTAAGTAATTTTGTTTCTAGCACGTAGTTTTTGCGCGGACAAGTTCGATCGTCTATTAATGCTTAGAAAGCATTAATAGACGATCGAACTTGTCCGCCCGAACCGCCGGACCGGTACGGTGCGCTCGACACGCCACAATTAAACTTTGTATAATTGATAACGATTATTAATTAAATAAAATAATAAAGAGGAACGTTGTTTGAATTTGAATGACTGCAATATGTATCCCGATAAAAAATGATGATCTATTCCGATCTAATACCAAAAACTAATACCACTAGGTATTACTTTATTTCCGAATTTATTTTTCATTCCCAACGAGTACCACGTTTTTTTAAACAAAAAATGTATTCCTAACGAATACCAAAACATTAGTTGTAAGTACAGTCAGCTTCATAAATTTTATTCTATTTTCTAAGATTTAATATGTAAATCATAATATCGTAATTAATAGGTACTAAAAGTCTTAAAACTATCCAAATTAACATCGTTCCAGTACTAAAAGTCTTAAAACTATCCAAATTAACATCGTTACATTGTTAAGTACATTAAAAGTTGATTTTCTGTGATATTCTATGAGTATTATTAGATTGTAAGTAAATTACCCATTTTGTTATTGTTCCAAAAACTTTCTTACATTAAAAGTTGATTCAGATATTTTATAATTTTGTTAGGATTTAAGTAAAATAATTACTTACATGATTACATGTTTCATTATTAAGATACGTAATTAGTCGATCGTCTGTGATGTCCATGATGTCTATGATATTTTATTCTAGAGCATCTACACCTTTACATACTAGGTAAGTATCGCAGTTGATAAATACTGCAAATTTCTTCTATTTGACTTGGAATGGTAACAGTAAATTATGTGATATCTGTTAAATTTCTACAAATGTCTAATTAGAGGAAAAGAACCTTTTGTGAGTTATATGTATATCAAACCATAATATTGATTAAACATTAACTGAAATCGTAACTCAAAGCATTTTAATTTTACTGAACCTGACTGTACTTTATTCCTTCAGACTTATTTTGGTATTGGTTTACAATGTGGTACTCGTTGGGAATGGAAAATAAGTTCAGAAATAAAGTAATACCAAGTGGTATTAGTTTTTGGTATTAGATCGGAATATATCAAAATGACAATTTACTTACTATAAAAAATATTTTTTTAAAACTGACCTTATAGTTACAAATAGTCTTTCTTCGGGCTTTATACTTTTATGTAAATTTGTGTCCACTTTTGAAATATCACTCCTTATTGAATCCAGTATGTAATCAAAACAGTTGACACTCATCCTGGTATATCCAAAAAATCTTGAAGGATGTTCTCTCAAATTACCATATAAAGTATGAAATTCACCATACCGTTCTCTTTCTTTATTAATTTCGTGCACGCCAATTCTAATATTAAGCATCTCCCACTTTAGGTATGAATTTTCGGTTAAAAATAAAAGATCGTGGTCCATATTGACGATCTCTGACAATACGTCACATTCGCGCGAACGCCTGGCGGTTAATGTGAACACGAGCTAAATGTTGTCTATTCGTTTCTAAGTGACAGGACTAATTTTAAATATTTGTATATATAGACCTTCCGCTGTCACTCAATTTAGATCTCATTTAAGTAAACTATTATTAGAAAAATGTTATTATTCTGTCTCAGATTTCCTAAATGATTCCTGTTTATAGTTATTTCATAGTTGTTTGTATATTTTATAGTTGTTTATGGTTAGTTATGTTTATGTTTTTTATTTTTATATAATAATATTATTTCATAATTAGTTACTTTATGTTTACGTTATAAGTTTCTTCTTTAAATTCGTATGCCAAAAGGCGGAATATGAGTTTTAAAAAAACAATGTAACCCGTATTCGAACAAATAAATAATTTTGATTTGATTTGATTTGATTCAGTCCTGATTTTAGTAATAAGTCCATGGGTTGAACTTACCTGACGTCGCGAGTAAATCGCGCGCGCCACCGCGCTAGTTTGACGTGAACACACACAAACGTCTCAAGCGTTTGAAATTGGAGCGAGCCAGTGGTCCGATTTTGCAAAGTTGGGACATAGGCCTTCAAAATCATTTTTTTGTATTCTTTGCATGGAAACAAACATTTTATGTTCCAATTGGAAAACTATCAGAAGAAGCTGCAGAGTCTAGAAACAAAGATTTCAGAAGGTACCGTGAAAGTTATTCACGTAAAATTAACCGGACTGCTTGTAATCAGGATATTATTAATAACTTGTTGATTAGTTCTGATCCCTATATATCAACAAAGAGGCATAAAATAATTCGTGTACATAAAATGCTTTCAGAAGACGCGAAAGCATTGCTATTACCTGATAGTTTTGATAAAGATGATGAGCAAGAAAACATTGAATTTATAAATGTAGAAACTATCATCGAAGGACAATGACAGGAAAATTTGATTTGTGTAATTTACTTTTTTTAAGTGCTTGTTTTTAAGTCTGTGTAAGTGGAATATGCCTCTTGGGGACACCACTTAAAAAATAACGCACTTTATTCTCTACCTCTGGGGTGGTGTGGAAATGAGAATGAAAAGTGAAATTTCTCAAAAATCGGGGCAAATCGAGGGTTGGCATAGCTTTTAATTTAGCACTAAAATAGTGATATCCAAATCTGAAAACCATATTTTGAGACATTTTGAGACTTTCAAGATATTCGAAATAATGTGTTTTTTTCCATACAAAAAATAATTCAATGACGTATATCTCGAAAAATATAAGGTTTAATCAAAAATTACCATCTATAAAAACATCTTGTATTTAATAGCAAAACCCAAATATGCAATAAAAATATTAAAAATACGAAGTAAATTTTCGCGATTGCCTATGTCCACTACGAGCGATTTTCGGACCATTGTGGAGCGCGCCGCGCGCGCTAGTCGCTAGTTAGCTCGCTACTTACACCGCACTCGCGTTTTGAACGTGAACACTTGGATATCACGTCATATGTTTGATATTTCGTGACCGCGCCCGCCACCGCGCCCGCGAGTCAACGTGGGCAAGCACTTAGACTATATTCTTCTTTAAACCATGTTTTCCTTTAGAAAAAAGTAGCGCGCTTCTACACTTATCTTTGCATTTCGTCATATTCTGCGCTAGTCATATTAATAATTAATGAAAAATAATTGCACTGAAGAGTATTATACTTATTACTTATCTATTATCAAATATGTTTAATGAAAACCCATTCTTAAAATTTCACATTCTCAATGAAGTTAATGAGTTCTACGGTGAATTCTATTGATACTTCCAGATGATGAATTCTATATCTAATACTAGCGACCCGCCCTCGCTTCGCTTCGGGTAATCAAGATTTCATGTAGGAAAATCGGGATAAAACATTGCGTGTCTCCCGCAGGAATATACACAATCAAAATTTCAAGTGGGAAATTGGGGATAAAATATTACATGTCTCGCGCGAGTATATATGTATACACAATCAAGATTTCATGTGAGGAAGAATTCGGGATAATACCTACATAGCACGTCTTCGTCGTTCGTAGTTCGTAGGTAGGTACCTATATCCCCGCGCGCTTTGACCGCACGAAACAGTAAGTAGCCATAAGAGACCCGCCATCGAGCATTACTATTTTGTAAGCAGCGCCCCGCGGTTTTACCCGCGTTGTGGCCGTTCCCGTGGGAATTTCGGGAATTTTTTTACATAAAAACCTTCCTCTTGAATCACTACCTATTACAAAAAAACCGCATCAAAATCCGTTGCGTAATTTTAAAGATTTAAGCATACAGACAAACAGACACGAAACAGAGACGACTTTATTTTATACTATGTAGTGATATTTCTCATCATAACTCTGAAACTAACTGTCCGATTTTAATAATTTAAAGAGGTACACAAAGAAACATAATTAACCTTGATTGTAGAGCCATTTATTTTGATGTAGATTCATATCATCATATGAATATCATCAACTTAAAATTACACTCCTTTTTTAACTAATTAATTTTAACTTAAAACGGTTATTGTGTCTTAACTATAATAGTTAGACATATGCCCTCGCGAACTTATTTGTTCGCAATGATATGTACTTTGATTGTGTAGAACATTGTTTTTGTGTATCATCAATAGATTTAGTAGCGCACGCCAATAACCATTTTTTTTAGGCATGTTTTTCACACCTTGGGTTACATATACCCGCGTTGTGCCCGTTCCCGTGGGATAAATATAGCCTATGTCACTCAGGGATAGTGTAGCTTTCGAATGGTGAAAGAATTTTTTAATTCGGTGCAGTAGTTTCAGAGCCTATTCGATACAAACAAACAAACAAAAAATCAAACCTTTCCTCTTTATAATATTATTATTATTATTATATAGTATAGATTAGTATAGATAATATGTGAACTCACACTGGAGGCGCTCCGCGTGGGCCGGTGGTAGCGCACTTTCTTGAGGTACACGGTGTAGATGGCGCCGTCCACTCGCTCCTCGCCCCACAACCGCCATGTCGGCTGCTGGAACACACCACACACAGGTCAACACAACTAAATAACATATCCTATGATCCCTTCAAAATAACGGTATCAATCGGTCAATAACTCAACAAACATAACAGTTGTAAACATTAGTAATCTCTGTAAACCTTAACCGACAACAGGATCAAATATCAGAGCCATAGAGATAAGATAACGCGTGTGTATGAATGATATAAGATCATTACACAAGTTCATAACCGTGTGCATAGGTATCCGGTGTCCCCTTACATAATCATCATTAGCTTTGTCAGCAAAGAGCGCGGGGTCGGCCTTACTGACGCCGCAGATCTTCCACATGGCCCATGTCCGCTGACGTCACGCGACGTCACCGAGCTCAGCTGAGCTCGCGCATCATGCTCACTTTCACTGCGCTAGTGGCGTGCTCACTGCTCGCTGCTCACCCGGCACAAACATGCAAATCTAACAACTATTTAATTAGATCAATCAGTGAGCGAGAGGTGGAGTACTGTGCTCGCGGTGGACGTGCGTGACTCGAGAGAAATCGCACCAGCCACGGCCAACGACACACTTGCAGACGACGGCATCCGGCTCTACGCACCGCTCTTCAATCATTCATCGGCACTCACTAAATATACCATTGCTCAGCAAATATTAAACAATTTACACAAACTGATTTTAGCAAATGATTAACGTGTTTATCTTTACGTTTAACTTATAAACATTTGTTATGTTACACAATGTTTGTCAAACACACTTTCACTGGCAGTCAATGAGATAAAATCTACTGATAACAATGAGTTAAATATATAACGTTTTACATAGTCATGGTTAAAAAGAAGGAGTGGTAATGCGTGGATCAATACAATATAATGAAACGTGAATGCGCGGATGCTGCATCGCTAGCGCAGACAGACTGCTCTCTTCGGGGAGAGATCGCGTGAAAAACTCCGATAAAGCACGTGAACAACAAAGACGTACTCGGAGTATGGCACCAGGTGTAAGCAGTTTCTATAACGCGTGCTAGTGTGCGCACTATAACAAGCTTATCAAGAAACGTGATCTTCATTCTTAAAATCTTATTAGTGACAGTATTCATAACAATCACATGTAAGTCTGTAATCTTTGAAAAGAAGCTTAACCGAGTTTTCCTATAATTAGGTGAGTACCTACGTATTTTGTGTACAAGACTTCTATTTTATTATGATGACTTCTTTGTTATAATGATAATAAAGAACAATGTATTAAAAAAAACGCTCCTCTCTACTCTTTATAATTCTATGAAAATGCTGATGGTGCCAATCTCGAGTGGAGTTGAACTCTTGACTCGGCGCCAGGAGACCAGTCGGCGCCGCGTGAACTTCGGTGACCTCTCGCTAATATTTCAACAACATTCGACAATATTACTACACGAGCTATAAAATCTGAGCTAATAGTACCAATAAACAAGCAGCGTAATATGTACTGATCCGGAGATTGTCGCACTGTTTGATTCACTCACAAAATTCGTTTTTGAAAACAACATAACTACTTTACAAAAAATAAACTATATTATAAGAGAGGTCGATACTATTTTTAAGAGAATAGGAATTATTAACATATTATCTTTGATTATTGTTTACCTTACCAATTATTTCGCCATGTTAATACTTTGTACGTTGTAGAAAGAGTAGAGTAATTTATTTTACCTAAGTACCTAGAATATGTATTATAAAAATATCATTTGACCGTCGTAATAGCATATTAAAATTATTGACTATCGACCGGAGCACCAACCGTAAGCACAAGGACAACAGGAGAAAAAAACATGATATAATAACCTTAAATGTTATTTCGTTTCGTTATGTAAAACGAATACCGAACATTTTTGTTGTGCACTGAACAATACCTCCTTAAATCATTAGGTGACGTCCCACGCAGGCCAGACTCTTCGTGCCTTCACCCGAAAACCAACTGAAGTGGATATTCAAAGTTCACAGACCCGTTTTATCAAATCTTTAATTTAGCGGTGACCCGTACTGAAATAACCTTTCCGTATACTCATTAGCATATGTTTATTCAATGTAAATTATAAATACGCCGGTATATAAATTAGTCCCACATTCTGTACAAATAAATGAGTGTTTTGCTTACCTGTTTTCTAGAAAATTCTTTTGAAACGTTCCGTAAATATTTATATTTTTACAAACGTTTTCTATAGTAGAATGCAAGTCCTTTGTACACAGAATGAATCGGTGGCAGTATTGATCAGGCATGCAATACCTGCCGTGATCTAAATATAGAAAATTGTAGGCTGACTTGCGTCGGCTGTCGAGCTACCGTTGTATCTACCTGTATCACTCGTAAATGCCAATAACAGTAACGTATTACCACCGTCCTCTATTTGTAGAGCATTTGGCAAGGTATCCCGATGTTTATAGGTATCTACGCTAGGTATTTGTACGCTATTTAATGTCTACCGCAGTCTAAACAAATTATTTAAGTTCATATCCTATTTTTAGTAACATTACTCAGTTACCATTTATTAATGATGATTACATGACCAGTATTTTTACAGGACGATGTACTCGTAATATCTTTTGTATAACAATAACAATGTCAACACAATATAATCCACCCAATGTCAGCATTGAAACAACCGGTTAAGTGTATGTTTAGTTCTAAACTGAAGCTTAAATGTTATTGCCGTGTTTTGTTTTCCTAGGAATTTGAACACGTTCGGCTTTAAATCAAACTAACGACCATTTAATAACTCGGATTTTACGTATGTTTTACGTACGTATGTATATAGTTACGTTATTGTGAGTATAGTTTTCCTCTCCGTAATCTCACAATGCTAAGATTCCATTTGAATGCTCGTCATTGAGGTATGACGTAATCCTTTGAAGTTTGAAGTATTCACATTTGTTTTTTCTAGTGAATTCATTAAAATTATTCATAGACAAGTCATTTCACATTTTAAATCCAAACGAAATTGATTGAATTCATTACATTATAATAAATAATTAATACCCGATTTAAGCAATCACTATTTAGACTTTCTAAACTTTGCCTAGTTCCTGTTAAATTTAAATGTTGCAGA
Organism: Cyclophora punctaria; assembly: GCA_951394245.1. Lineage (NCBI taxonomy): Eukaryota > Metazoa > Arthropoda > Insecta > Lepidoptera > Geometridae > Cyclophora > Cyclophora punctaria. The sequence goes on along the minus strand of OX596170.1, from coordinate 8,495,995 downwards.
GAAAATGGCATGTTGTTGTTACGTAAGGCGGTGGACAGAATTGCGCAATGGAGTGTCAACAAAGAAAAGTGTGGTTGATTAGAAACTGGCGTTGAAAGCAAAGGACGGTGCAGTGGGAGGGCATTGTGCTGGAGTGGCGTGACGGATCCGCTCGGCTGCGGCCGCCCTGCCGGCCGGGCCCGGCGCGGCGCTACCGGGAAACCTAGCCCCATCTACCAGAACCCATACCTTAAAGATATACCATGTTGCTTTGCATACTTTAACAAATGTTACAACTACTTGTACCAAAACCTTTATGTTTTCTTAGATCATTACGTTTAGGTTGCTTATAACATAAACCAAGACAGTCATTAACACAAACTGTACCTAAAAGGGCAAAACTAAACATTACTCGAGTCTTTGTATGATATATCTTATATGTAGGTATGCGCAGTACATATCTACAATGCACCGCACGTCGGAATGCAAAGCTTTTACTAAGTCTACTCACAGACTGATGAGATGTCGTTCCGTTGGTTTTCTAAAGTAAAAGCTAGTCTCTATTTAGAAGCAGTGAATTAAGACGATGAAGTCAAGATGACTTCAACTTTCGAAATTGATTAACTCCTCTGAGAATATCCAGATACTTTTGGCATTTTAACTTTTAGAAATAAACCTGACCAGTAGACAAAAAGTCATGCCTATATAATAAGAGTGTTCTGTCTATTTCGTCATGGAAATGGTAAACTATGTATCTCAAGTAACTTAGCAACAACTTCACTGTACAGTCAAACTTAAGTCACCGGAGCACATCCTACATATTAGTAATTAGCCACAACATGACCTCTAAGAAAAAACCTAACTGTGGCTCGAACAAAGTGAAGTCGTTAATGAGTAAGTATCGGTCGAGGTTCATCGGCACGGCAATCAATACGGGTATCTACAGCAGAGCAGCGGAGCGAGCAGACGCGATGACAACGACCCCGCAGGTGACCCACCTAACGTCTAACCTCTCTGCCCCAAAAACATTGTTTAGATTCAGCTCTTGCCCAAAACGTCTAGACCTACAAGTTGACGAATTGTAAACACAAGTTCGAAATTTGATTTATGCGACGAGTTCAATAGAACTCGCGTACTATTAACCTCGTATAAACGATACTTTAGCTATCTTCATAAACACATGACCAAGGTGTAATAACCTGTATCCATTATATCCCCGTATCGATTGTGAAAAGCGGTCGCTCTGGTAGTTGGTCTAGCAATTGATAAACAAGCTCTAACGCGTACGGTGTCCTAGTTTTAGTAGAACCTGATCGATGTTATCGTACTGGACCTGATCCAATTATCTAAACCAGAAACATTCTTAGTAGTTGACAAACTGTGCCAGTAAATAATAATTCATAAGCAGAAAAAAATCTAAGTACGATTTTATTATTCTTCCAAACTTGTGTAGCTATCAGCATTTCGAATGTTCTAGAGATATATATCGATTTTTCTGCTCAATAGGGGTCTGTTTATACATTCAAACAAAATACAGGTACACGGTGAGATGACGACACAATCACACGACCCGGGGCGCGTCGTATCGGGTCAAGGAGACACGGGGCTCCTTAACTGGGGGTGGCAGTGTAAGGTGAAGTTGTAAAAAGTTATTTATGTTGACATCTCTTACCATTGACATAAAATAGACGCACGTCTCTACATCGTTAGATTGTTTTTAAATTCAATAAGTTAGGAATATAAACGAAAGGTAAAGGCTTCCTACCTATTTAAACAATTAAGATGAGGACAAAGAACTAATCTGACAGAAGGATATGTAGTCAAGGAGAGTATCAACAACTTGAATTGTTATGTAAGTGTAGTTATAGTAAGTGTGGACTATATAGCAGAAAGTTTATGATAATAGAAATATTGGATTAAACAACAAAAATTCAATGGTTTATCGCAAACAATGAGCTCGATTCGTCACTGAGAACGATGATTCATCGACAAACACGACATACCTACCTCCAACTCGCAAATAATGCTCTTGTTTTGTTTCATTAACACACTCCGTACTTGGAAATACGAATGTACAATTAAAGTATTGATAAGCAAAATACTATTATTATCACATTTAATAACCAAAACCAATACACACGTGACACAATCCATAAAATACACATTTCATACAGAAATCGTAACTGATTCTAAACTAGTGAGCAATACAACTTCATTTCCAAGTTTCGTACAATATTTACCTCATATATGTACGGAATATTTGTCATCTTCTGAATCATTTTCCATAGCGGTATTCAAAGTAATGTAAGTTTTTCTGTGAGTCAACGTAAAAATAACAATTAATATACCCGGTTAGACGTGAAGTGTATACCAGCATATTGCCCATTAAACAGGTTATCGTTCAAACTAAGTACCAGCAACTTAATTACCTCAATGATTAGTCAGTGATACCCCAAACATATATGTTTTTCTTTACTTAAACCTTATGTTTATAGTCTTGCCAAGCTGCAAATGCTCGCATTTGAGCGACACATATCAAAGAGCAAGGACACAACGGTAGTTAATTAATTACACGTATTCAATCCTACGAGATACAAGTAAAGGGTGTCCCAACAAGAACGCAAGATTTAAATTTTAAATAAAACACAGATATTTAAAAAAAAATCGTGCAACTTTATTATATCGTAAAGTAGACAGAATGAGGTTATGTATGGAACAACATATCGGGCAGATGACCGCCGCGGCTTCGATGGTTTACGCGAATGAGCCGACGACGACTCAAGCTTTAAAAGAGGAAATTGGACGCTGCATTAATGAAATACCGCAGCATTTATACAAAACGGTCATTGAAAATTTAATTAAAAGATCGCGTGTGTGCCAGCAAAGCCGCGGTGGTCATCTGCCCGATATGTTGTTCCATACATAACCTCATTCTGTCTACTTTATCATACAATAAAATTGCACGATTTTTTTTTTAATATCTGTGTTTTATTTAAAATTTAAATCTTGCGTTCTTGTTGGGACACCCTTTACATCTCTTGTTTGTATGTGTCTGACTGAAATGAATATATTAAAACTGAATGATACCTATTTAAAATTGAAATACGTAAATATTGCAACATAAAATTATGTGCAACTTATTTTTTATTTACCTTAAATATGTTAGCTGTCAAGAAGGAGTATAGTGAAATAGTTAATGTTCTAGAATGGTTGTAGCAGAGCATTGTCGTCTGTCCTTTCCTCGCATAGAAACAATTGCACCGATGCGCTGCACGGCGTGGACGCTCAGTGCTCACATAACGCAAGCCTTGACCTGCATCGCTAACGATGCCTTCAGATGAGATAACAATTCGCTGCCCCCATTCGAACACTCGACAACACCCAACGAATCCCAAGTAGGTAGGTAGGCACGTTTTCATAAGTATTATAAATCCTTACACCACAAACGCACTCGTAACGTTAGTCTATACAGATTTATAAACAAAACACTTCACTATTTTATCAACACACAATACACACACATTACACATCGCCGATACAACTGATAACATCATACAGAGATCTCAGCTATGAAAAGAAATTCCACATCGTTGAGTTAGCGGCCAGTTAATGTAATGTTCTTGGTGCTAAGTATCTGATAACCAATAACTAGGTAGATCAATCTTTAGTATGATCCTTATATGATCTCATAATGAAAGGACAAAGAGATTTAATTATTATATATGTTATTATAAGTTATTAATGTTATTATATAAGTTATAATAAGGTATATCAACAGAAGGCTGGTCCCACTAAAAGAGTGATACAAGACCTCTTTACTCACCATACAAATGATTATTTACAAACAACTTATTATAGATAGATAGATACTTATTATAGAGTTCTAAACAAGTCCTATGCAACGTCGTGAATAGTATGGCTCAGATAACAGTCCTTGCTTAAAATAGTGACTCACCAATTCATCACCAGTAATGATGAATTGTAGCAAACATCAATACCGGCTACTTACGTTAATAACTACATACGAGTAACTACCTACAGGAAGTCGATTATTCATCATTGTGGTCTAGGCTGAAACGATATATAAACAAGCAAATGGTGAATACTGACCACTTTATACAACTATTGCCAAACTTATCACCAGTAGTTAGTGTTACTGAGTCAATATGTAGAATATAAACTAGCAGACTAGACTAAACTGCACTTTCAGATGTCGAGGAGCACGACATATCGCAGTTCTTCTTGCAAAGCAAACTTTTGGTTTAACGTTTGTTGTTGATGGATTCATGAAACAATCTGTAAAGTAATGAATCCATGTGTCGAGCGAGTCCAGAGCTTGTCTTACCTTGACGTACCACCTAGTCTGTGACTTGCGGTGCCTGGGGCGGCGCCGCTCGGCGCTGCGGTCGGGGCGCGCGGGCGAGCGCAGCGCGTGGCACCGCGCCGCCAGCGCCTTGGTGCGCTCCGCCAGCGAGTGCCGCAGCTCGCCCCCCGCACACCCCCGCACCAACATGCTCCTCACCCGCCCTCGCCCACAGACACTTCCACGACACCATCCTCATCAACACACATCATGAACTACGCACCATCCACGGTTCACTTGCACCGACTGTTTCTACCTAATGCCAAAAACAATTTATTTTGTAATCGATCGAACTTTTCATAACTGCGTTTGGCCCTTAACTTTAACCGTAATGTGCTATTGATCAAGAGCTATTTTTAGTTTATGTCATTTCAAATATTATGAGTTCAGCCTACGCACTCCGAAACAAGAGTAATGAGATTAAATGACATACGCAACCGGCCAAGGTCTAGGTTGGCTGATAAGGTCGGGACAACCGTGGCCAATCATAATAACAATCTTTAGTCTCTTCTTTTTGAAGCAAATTTTTTGTGTCCTCTTACAAGATGCCACAAAGTATGGCTATACAGAGGCCATACTCTTCCTTCTGATCAAGCGTTAATTAAATGAATACTCTAGAAATGGGTTATTTTGCAATTACACGCCTATGTATGTGGCCAAACAAGATTCAGACGACGACGATTGCTTGAGCAAACGTATAGCTTAGTGGGTCGGGTACCAAAGGAGGAAATTGAATAATTGAGGAAGGGAGCGTCCGACAGACCATCTGTTAAGTGATTGTGAACTTCTATCTAGACGAGACGTTCTCACCACTCACCAGTGGTGGCGATACTTTATAATGGGACCTAAGGCAGAGGTTATAAATACCATAGTGTAGGTTGGTGGCTTAGTGCAATTGTTTTGGGTTAAGATCATTTCACATAAACCATATCATTGTATCCGCTTTCATAAACAGAAATTGTTCAATCGAAGATAACACTTGTTATTGTTTCCTTTTTTTTGGTCAAGATAAAGAATAATTGCGAAAAAGGAATAAATACAATTAGGTACTATTGCTACCGACAATGCTCGTTCTTTATGAACAAATGTAATACCTATCTCTATGACCAACAATAAAATTGAATGTTATGTAAGTATGCAATCAAGCAATATTTAAAAGTAGGTAAATCACCGCCAAAATGTATAACGGACCTCTTACGTATACCTACATAATATGTGCATTATACAAGCTCATGTAACACCTTTTCATTATGTAGGTAGCGTGTATCTGTTCGGCCCGCGACAGGTGGTACCCGAGACCTGCAAATTCTTCAGGTGCAAAATAAAAAAGGCCCTACCTGACTCAAAACGCCATTTGTTCGAAGATTTTTTTTCTGAATAACGAGAATTACTTAACCGGTTTCATAAAAGTAAAGTCTATCTGCAGATTTCGGCCTATTTGTGATTTTGTATAACGTCAGTGTGATCAACGTATTATATCAGTCGCTTTATTGCAAGCATTTTAGGTATTCCTTAATAAGTAATAATTTTCACAGAAGCTTAATAAACAATAATTAACATTATCCTTGGTTTATTTTAAAAAGTTATTGTCAAGGGGTACTATAAAAAACGTTACGAAAAATTCTCAAAGTGCTTGTTTGTTGTAATACTAACGTAGGGGAGTGCACTAGACCGTGGGGTATTCGTTACTTGAGTTTCGTAATAATGACATGTCATGTCGAACGTCAAAATTGAAATAGAGGATTTTATTCGCATCCATGTTCGCATGTCATGTAGGTTGTTTAAACGAAGATGTTATTAATTAATATTATCACAGATAACCAGATTGTCCTTTCACATGTTTATCAATATGATAAAAAAGGTAATAAGGGTTTTCTAGAATGTGTTGCAAGGCAACTAAATATCTGATAAATCATAAACCAAAGTTAATATGACAAGCTAATCGTCAATTAAAGAGAAGGGCTCATAAAAACGCAGTCATAAAAAGCCGGTGTTTTTAAAATCATCATTACATACCGTCGCTGTGGATAAACAGCTAATTGGTACACATACACCTAATAATCATTTAAATTGCAGCTCACTTTAATTACAGGTAGACTTTAACTTAACCACAACACAAACGTCACTTTTTCTATTGATATATAATCAGAAGGTTCTCGAAATAATATATGTCACTTGAAACACTGGATTTATGCCTTAAAGAAGAGTTGATGAGTTAACTGGCGGGAATTTGTTGACAAAAATCGTCCAGTGAATAAAATGCCGCTGTGTTCGGTGCGGGCTGCGCGACGTCTGAGCCGGCGGCGGCGCCTGTCGAGTACTACACGAGGTATGAGCCGCCCGCCTGACGCTCCGAGGGCTTTGAGGAACTACGCATGCGCGGTATTATCTCGGCTTTTCCTGACGACGACACATAGCCGTGAGTGACGTCACAACGCTACGTCACTCCGATCTGAATCATACTATACTTACTAACCTAGGACTACATTATGGGGCGATGATCCCTATGCATGTACAGTCACGAGCATTAATTTGGGACCCACCTAAGGTTGAATTACGTGTACATGGTACACCTTATAATAAATGTTTTTTTTTAAATTAAGGTTTAGAAGACATTTTATCTGTAATTTACTTGGATGCCGCAATCCAATTAATAGGTACAACATACACTCTTGTTAAATTCTGTTTTGAACATATTACAAAGATATAAAGTCTAAATCTAGTTAACCAACACCCATCTCATTTTTGTATAAATTATACTCGTCTCTCATCTGAAAATAATTAATAGTGTAATCAATCAAGTCAATAACCAAAATTATATAAAAATATTGAACGTCGTAAAAATCTCGGTCCCCATACAAAAGACATCAACGCGCACAACTAGGATATACCTGCTTGAGCTCCGGGATGTGGGATGACTACATGAATTATACGTATGTTATTAAATTAAATGATTATTTATTCTGATAACTAATTGTATAAAAGTATTAGCCTGTAATGAGGCAAAGGCCTCTCATCTCACTGAAGATACCAGTACAGTGAGGAGGGTTGGTGATCTCAAACCCGAGCCATGTTTATACAGTAGGAAACATATTTTCGCTCGACCCGGAAATTGAAACCGAGAGACCTCAGTCTTGGCAGGCGAGTTCACATACCACTAGATCACCGAGTCGTTTAAATAACCAAATGTTATTTATACCCTAGCCATAATGTTATTTAGATATTCCGAAGTATATTTAAGACAATTAACACTCATAACATTCCTAATGACTTACTATAAATCCACTCTGGAAATCCTCTTCCAGTGCTCAAAGCTATGTAAGCTGTGGAAACGATTAGTGAAGACCTACAGACATTCCTTGCAGTACTCCTTCAAACAAGATGCTTTAACTTTTAGAAAGAGATAACATCTATACTAATACAATGAAACTGAAGAGTATGATTTTTAGTTTCTTTGTTTGTTTGAACACACTAATCTCATAAACTACAAATTCAATTTGAATATTTGTTCTTGTAATTGATAGCCACATTCAACAGCAAGGTTACAAGCAATGTTCGTACCGAAATTCCCACAAGAAAGGGCCCAAAGTAGATAAAACCGGGGGACATTATTTTTATGTATTTATTAAAACGATGGAAGAATAATCACAATGCCATGCCACCAAAACCAACGCTATGAATAACAGTTTAAAGAACTTGTTCTTGATAGTGTAATGAACTGAAAACCACGGCTGAAAACGGACGTATGCCTATATAAAAATACTAGCCTCGCACCGCGGTTTTACTTGCTTGTGCGTTATGCTCTTTCCCATGATAATTACGGATTGAAACATAGCCTTATAACCTTCCTCTTGAATCCTTTCCAATGCCGAAATAATTAGTAATTCCAGAGATCAGCCTGGACATTAAAACAAATTTTACCTCTTTATAATATTACGAAAGAAAGAAATATTTTAGAAGAAAGATAATATTACGAAATAACTTCACTCGTCGACTGTTTTAAAAATATATTCAAATCATTGATTTAAATAGTACCTCTGTCAGAAAGATAAGCGACTTCGTGTTATTTCATATCGTGTATGGCCTCAAATTTGTAAAAGCGTAAACGTGACTAACTCATGTACGATATTTTGTCCCGGTTTTGTTTTATTGGACTAGATTGATTTTCCTTATATTAGCAGCATCATGTCGTGTTATACAGCACGTATGATGATACAAATAGGTGACGGTAGCAGTAATGTATGTATTAATATATTTAAGTAATAGGTACTTCCTTAACTACAGTTTATTCGTATGTTACAAGGTATTTTCACTTGAATACGTACCTATTTGAATTCAAAATATCATTCTTATAAAATAATAATATTAAGAATTGGCTCACACAACGCTCTATAATAAAGGGTGGGCAGCAGTTGCCTTGCATTGGAGTCGTCTTGTTACCTTACGCGTATTTACGAGTACACATAGCTATGTGTATGTATGTTTGTTGATCTATACCGAAGAGGTTTGTTTGAGGTATGTATGTATATGTTCGTCGAAAATGATGTCAATGTCAATGTATTTTTAAAAGTTTTAAGAAATTTCATTTTGTGAAGTTGCCATAAAAACTCGTAATAAAGTTAATAGCAGTTCACGGCAGAGTAACAGGCAGCACTTGCGGCAGTTCCCAACACATTCAGTAACCTTATAAAAGTTTATGCAACTGTAAATGGCTTTATAACGTTTTATGTCTAACAAGTGCTGTGAAAGTGGTTGCCAAAGGTCCGGAGCGTTTCACTTTCTACGGAAAAATGCGACGCTCGCCTTGCCAAATTGTAAGTAGATACAAGAAGCGTTTACACGCAGTGCGTTAACCATGACCATTCACGCGACGAGACCAATTAATAACAAAGCATTCTTAAAGTAGGTATTAAGAGTGTACACTACCTCAGTTCGCGTATTCAGATTTTCCCCTGAGCCGAAGCGGGACAGAAACACCTGAGCGCTTGGTGTTTCGGCCCGCGAATTGTAGGTATTTGCTCCCTACAAACATTATGGTACTCATTTGAAAAAACCGCAACATATGAATTGTTCTGTAAACCCTATTCAATTTACTACACTTTATTTTAATTCAACAACTTTTGTATTTATTGAGATATTAAGATTTTAGTAAAAATTTAGAGATAACTTTGCGATTTTTTTCTATCGAGAAAATTTCATGGAGTCGTGTTTTCGAAACATATGATCGATAGATTATATCATGAACTTTACCATACATACGTTTCAAAGTTAAATATTGAGTAACGAGGAATATATGGAGATCCCGCCGAGTTGAAAATAAGCGATTTGAGGTAGTATACACTCTTAAGTAATGACTGTAACTGAACAAGTATACCAATCTGCAAATATGTTATATCATCTATTAGCTAATACAATCCAACTTCCAACATCTGCTTTACAAACCCAAATGAGTAGATATTACAGAATTTCCTATAAATATATACCAACCTAACATTACATAATTATATATTTATAAATACGAGGTAGGGAGAGAACCTTAGCACAGTTAAGGTAAAAAATCTACAACACATTTCCTTGGTAATTACACAATTTGTATTAATCACTTTAAATTAAAAAAAAGGAGTAGGTATTTAGTATTTTCGATTAATTAATCAAAGTCACTGCATTCCCCTGACTAAAGTTTACAAACAAGAAAATGTATTGAATAAAGATTTCATCAATGATTAATGATTATTATTTAACTAGCAGCGCTCGCGGCCCTGCTCGTGTTGTACCCGTTCCCGTGAGAATCTCGGGATTTAAAGTAGCGTGCGTCAATGCGTTAAAGAGTAACAAACCAGTAGTATAAATGCGAAAGTTTGTACATATTTCACATTCATATTACTACAGCTGTTCCGTACAGTTTCTGCCGCAAATATGCCAAAACAAAAATGTTAAATCATCATAATCAACCTATCATAAAAATCTGTTCAGTTAGTGTTTGAGTTACAAATGGTGTAAGAAGTCTTGTGATTTTGTTTTATATTACTTGAATACCGATTATCAGGATGTAATGTTACTTAATATACCTAGTTACGTTCTTATAAAGTGCCAATGGCTTGTTCTGATATGAACTAAACAATAGCTCAGGAATTGGACCGTATTTGCGTAAAACACGTAGCTTGAGTCTCACGGAGTCTTTCAACACCACTTCGGAGTAAAAGTCACAAGTTTTGCAATCACCAGCTAGTAGCTAGTAGGTAATAACAGAAGTCTGCCTTGGGAATAGGCATTTAATTAATTATCTTTACACTAAGATTTGATATTAGATGCTTTTCGGACATCTTGTTAATGGATACCTTGAGTCACATTGAAATGAACAAAAGAAACATGCTCTATTATAGAACTTAACTTGTAATAATCTGATTCAATATGCGGCATTAATATCAAATATTTAGCCTTGAACGTCACCAATACGATGTTGTTGATCCTACGCGTTTACGTTGAGTTGATAAAGTCTATATTCTATCATCATTATAAATAGAAAACATTTAACTTCCTACACGAAAACTATTTCATATATTTCTCCTTGATCTATCATTCTTCCTTAGTATGGTGTTAAGACAATATCCAGATCTAAAACCCAGTGGTTAACTAATACTTTGCAGACTTAAATAATTAGACATGTGTGTTGCGTACATAGGTAGTATAGTGAACAGTGATTGTTATTATGCGCAATGTGTTGTTTACGTAAGATGTTAAAACATTTAGTTAAAATATATACAATAGGTATTGAAAATAATATTACCAAGCTCTCAGCATCCTGGCTCATCTTTTTCCACGCATGATTCCCGGAGAGGATCCGCGCTGGGGCGGCAACTGCCTCTCTATCAACAGGTAACTAAGGCCACTGCACCATCGCACTTCACAACAACACACCACATTCCATCACTGCATCCGCATCAAATTTAACATATGATCGGTTCGGCCGGTCTCTCTGACGTCATACACTTTCTCACAACTTTACAAGGTTGTATTTGTAAATCGCACTAAAGTCATAGGCACTGCAACGATAAACGATCTGGATGGGTCGAGTTCGATGGTGAATTGATCGGTTTCAAACAAATGTATGGGGGTATAATGGTGTTAGCGTGTGGGGAAAGGTGTAGAGTGACGCAGGTAACGAGTTTCGCGCACGAACTGAGTGAAGCACGTCCGCGTCGTGGCACCGCGGCCGCCGCGCGCGCTCCACGTAACGGCACCGAGCGGAGGCCCCCGCGCCCTCGCAGCCCGCGCCTCGGGCTCCCGCCGCGCCACCTCCCTGCCCGACAACACCGTACCGTACGACGCGCCGCACGCCTCCACTGCCACTGCTAGCCGAGTGCCGACACTGCCGAAACACTCACCCATACGAGCCAGTCCCAACACAACTTGCCTGTAATTTAATAGGTTCTTTCTTACAGCTCACGAAAATGATGACAATATTTTGGACCTTATCCAACTTATAATATAACTTATAAACTTATAGATAACTATTAGTTATCTACCTACAGCCATGGGATAGGTGCTAATGTAGGTAATAATAATGGTTTTTATTTTATAACTGACATAGGTATGTAGCTTACAATAATGTGCATAATCCTACTAAGTAATATTATAAATGCGAAAGTTTGTGAGGATGGATGTATGGATGTATGTATGTTTGTTGCTCTTTCACGCAAAAACTACTGAACGGATTTGGATGAAACTTTACAGTAATATAGGTTATACATCAGAATAACATATGGGATACATTTTATCCCGAAATCCCCGCGGGAATGGGTACCATGCAGGTAACACCGCGGGGCGCAGCTAGTGATACATATTTATAGATAGGTAGGTATTTATAGGTGCGTAGTACCCATTTCATTGTTTTTGCTTTGTTTGTATTGTATTCTAGTACGTATTTATAGTAGACTTACCTAATTAATAGTAGGTACGATAGTAGGTACACAAATATGAGTATAGTAAGCATATCACAGAACAATAAGAAAGAGTACTCTTTCTCGTCAAATCTACTCAGAGGGGGATAAAGATTCAAAATAACTACAGATAAAGAATCAAGAGTGGTCACTTGTGTAGAGGAATCTAAGCTTTCCCGCTTTCTTTCTGTAAACGGATTAAATCTTGTCTCAGTAGTGAGATAGCTTACGGAGATAGGAAACTTACGGAGTAGGTAAGTCTCCGTACGTTCGATTAGGTTAGTGGTCAACTTTGGTGTCGACGTTTTTAGACCGCCTAATGGCCTACTACATACTAGGATTAAAAACCATCGGGACCCATTGAGTTATATGTACTACGAACCGGGACCGACAATTTCACGAGTCCAAGTAGGTGCCGATAACAATAGCAATGAGCGAGCAATCATTGCTTAGTAGGTAAAAAAAATTTCATTTAAGTAGATACATTTTGCTATTCCCAATAGGTAGGTATATATAAAGTAGGTACCTACCAGGGTTGGCCAATGGCCTTTAACCTACTCGAAGTTACATACTTACTTACCTACTTTAAACTTTGCCTAGACGGATATGAAAGTTTATCTTGTAACTAGCCGCGCCCCGGGGTTTTACCCGCGTTGTACCCATTCCCATGGGAATTTCAGAATGAAAAGTAGCCTATAACCTTCCCGTTGAATGTATAGTAGATGAAGCAGTTGCCATGCTTAGTTTCAGCCATAAAGTAAGCCATACGAGAATTTAATGAAATAATGAGGACATTAGGCTCATTAGCTAATCAAATTAATGAGCATTGAGCCTTGGATAGATGATCGCCTGGAACTGGAAGAGTTGTTGGTCAAATACCTACTTAAGCAAATCTAAGGGTCGAACGTGTTGGGTGTTGGCCTCTAATAGCATGAAAAAGGAGGAAGAGATGGAAGGAAGGCCTTGCAGGATCTAACTAATATAAATAAAACTGAAAAAATAAATGAATTATCAACAAATAAAATTAATTATAAATAATGACCGCTTTCCAACCGCTTTCTTCCACAGACCAGGAAATCCAAAGACCAAGACTACCAAGAGCTAGTAACTTTGACACCAACAGTCATGTCACTGTCGGCTGTCGTTTATGAATGCGTCAAATATATGTCAATTTCGAGTTTGACAGTGAACAAAATGACAGACGTGCATAGATGACGGAAGGAATGAACGTTTACTTACGTACGCACGCACGCACGTCACGTTTGTTGGTTGTTGGTGACTGATTGATTACTGAATTGAATTATTTTTAATTTTTCTTTTTTCTTTCATTAAATTATCCTGAAATTATTCTCTATCTTTGGTTGCAACCATTTAATTAAATTTTAAATAAATTGGGACTATTTAAAAAGTGATATATTACTTTACTTTCTATCCATTCGATACAGAAAGAAGTTTGTATCTGCCTGCATTTCAAATAATTATTAAGAATAACCAACAAGTTGTGTTGCTAAAATTTGTAAGATTCGTTTAAATAAAATCATAATAAAATCGTGAAGACTATTTGTAAAATGTCTAATGCTTCACCAGAGCATGAATTAACCGGTGAGGATTCTACATCGTTTGACAAATCATTGAATCGAAAGCATGACGATACCGATGAATTTTCTAAAAGCAAGAAACCCGAGAATGAGGAGCACAGCAGTGTTGTAGCAGCACACTACAACCATTTAGAAGAAAAGGGGTTGAAGGAACGATTAAATTCCCCAATATTTTATTTAAGAAATTTTAACAACTGGGTTAAAAGTGTACTTATTCAAGAGTACAGTGATAAAATCCGTGAAAAAGACTATGGAAAACGAGTAAGAGTTCTTGACATATGTTGTGGCAAAGGAGGTGACTTGAGCAAATGGCAAAAAGCCAGAGTGGACAGAGCTATATTTGCGGATTTAGCTGAAGTGTCGGTACAGCAATGTGAAAACCGTTATGAAGACTTGCGCAGACGCTGTGGTGGGCGTGTGTTTGCAGCAGAGTTCATTGCCGCAGACTGCACTAAAGAACCCCTCAGAGACAAGTATTCAGACCCATCCATCAACTTTGATCTGGTCAGCTGTCAATTTGGCTTTCATTATAGCTTTGAGAGTTTATCTCAAGCAAGGAGAATGTTGACTAACATATCTGAATGTTTAAAACCCGATGGTTATTTCTTTGGCACAATACCTGATGCAAATGAAATTGTTACAAGAGCTAAAAAATCAGCTGAATGGGCATTTGGCAACAGAATATACAGTATTAAGCTGATGTTTGATCCAGAAGATGAATATCCTCTGTTTGGAGGCAAATATGACTTCCATTTGGAAGGAGTAGTTGATTGCCCTGAATTTTTAGTTAATTTTGATGTGCTTGTTAAACTGGCTGCAGAATATGGACTAGAATTAGTTTACAAAGCAAGATTTGAAGACTTTTTCAAGGACCACTCGGGAAAGTATAGGCAATTATTACAAAGAATTGTGTGCTTTGAGACCTACCCCCCACAACCAGGCAAAGAACTGATGGCTGATAAATCAGAGTATGAACATGCAGAATCGTTCTTAAAAAACAAAGATAATAAGTCATCCCATGAGCAGGTTGGGACAATGAGTGTATGCGAGTGGGAGGTAGCCAGTAAGTTACAGCTTTAGTATTACTCAGTAGGTAGTTACATTACATTAAAATTGTGGCAGAGTTCAATAAATAATGGTAATTATTATTTTCTTTCAGCAATATACATGGCGTTTGCCTTCAAGAAACTTAAGGGTGCATTGGACTGTAATGGGAAGACTGTCTATAATTACAAAGTGACTAAAGAACCTAAAACTACAAACAATTAAATATTAAAAAATAGCATTATTTACAAGTTGTTAAATGATGTTTTGCTCCAAGCTTCATTGAAAGTTTTAAATCACTTAACATATTTTAAACTCTCCTTGTATAAGTAAGCCTGTTGAGTATTGAGATATTATTAAGAATTAATTACCAGGAATATGATTACTCAATGCAACATGATGGGTATTGGGTATTTTCATGTGTGTATTACCAATCTTAATTTTCTTATCTAGAATTAGACTTTAAGAATAGTTACTATTACTGCTGGTTACTCAACTGTCTCGTTCCTAATATTATAACAATATTAAGAAAGAGGCAGTTTGTAACTAAATACATAAATTTGTGCGAGGTAACACAGTACAGACATGGTTTTATAGACCTAAACTAAGCTCTTAATGTGTGTATATATTTGGTTTATACATATTGGTCACTAAGTGATTTATTTATATAATTACATATATCCTCCTTCAGCTTTGTAGCTGTGTGTGAGACTCCCCAGCATATTCATACAAGCATGTTTGTGGTTTTATTATATTTTGCACCCCATGTTGCACCAGGAAATCTGGTCATTGTTTATTGCATATTGAAATACTAATTCAATAAGAAGTTGATGTTAAAATATATTGAACCTAGTGTTAAAATGAAATTAGTGTAATTCTTTTAATAAAAAAATAAACAAAATATTTTTCTTGATTTTCTGTACTTATAAATAGTTGACTAAAACATAATGAGGTTAAATATTTGTTTAATAAATATAATTTAAGTAATATTTATAATAATTAGGAGAACCTAGCAACATACATTCTTGCAGTGCAATGGAAAATCGTGGCTTTCTACTGGCCGCCCGAATAACTAGGTATAGTCAGACTGACATTTGTTTGAAACATTGGTTGTAATCAGCGTAAAAAATCGACAACTTTTTGATTTTTGACGATCGTATGTTACGGCAACCACCGTTTGAAACAACCCACCCACCCTTAACCGTCTCGGTGATAAAGGTTAAATTGATTGATTGATCGTTTACGTACGTTACCTTACCTACCTAAACATTGATAATCGATTTCAAATCTTTACACGATCTATGAAAGAGAAGGCTAAAAAATATGAATGATGTCCAGATCCTAAGGATGGAGTGATTTAAGAACAGTGATTCAAAAGGAGGATTTCTCAAGAGCAGCAATGAATTGACCATTTAGGTTTATAATGAAATCAATATACACTCGAGAGCAATGAATCCGGGTCACTTAAAGAATGTTAAAAATCTCGGAAACTAAAAATGATAAGTTAATACAATAAATTGTATTTAATAGACAATGTAATACTCCTTAAATGAAAGTAAAAAAAATATGAGTCACCATACATTTTATTAACACAAAATTACATAAAGAAAAAAACTGCTGATCTCTCCTTAAAACAAAAATAGGAAACATGAAATTTTTGAACTTTATTACGATTTTCTTGAATTTTAATACTTCGTATTGCCTCCTCGTGCTTCCATTACTGCGTTTACGCGGTTTGGCATGCTGTACACCAAGTTCCTTATACGATTTTGGGGAATATTCTCCCAATCCTCTGTGAGAGCAATTTTGAGCTCACGAAGCGTGATTGGGGGAGGGTTTCGTTGTTTTACGCATCTGCCTAGCTCGTCCCAAGCATGCTCGATCGGGTTGATATCCGGGCTGCGCGCTGGCCACTCCATATGAGTAATGTTCATCTCTTGAAGGTAGTCATTCACAATCCTACCTGTATGAGGTCGGGCATTGTCATGAATAAATATAGCATCCTCACCTAAATTGACCAACGTGATCATTGAGGATTTCTTCCACATATCTTTCGCTAGTTAAAGAGCCGTTTTCTATGATCACCAGCTCTGTGCGACTTTCAGAAGAAATTCCGGCCCACACAAGTACAGACCCACCACCGTAGGCTACTTTTTCTTCGATGCATGCTTGCTTGAATCTTTCCCCTGGTCTTCGATACACTCTGTGTCTTCCATCGTGCTTGTAGAGCATAAATTTTGATTCGTCGGAGAACATAACTTTTGACCAATCTTCAATACTCCAATTTACGTGGCTCTGGGCATATCTTAGTCTTGAAATAATATAATGAAATCAATATATATTATATACAGAGACAGAGGTAGAATATGTACCTAGTTACATAGGTAGGTATTTAATTTTTAACTTCAATAGGTACCTACTTATTAGTTTTCACTAATAGTGAATCTCTTTACCTTCGGTTTTCGAATTCGGCTAAAAAACTAAAGATTTTTGAAGTGGTTTAGTGGGTCGGCTCGGCGGCGGTAGAAAATATTTTATTCTTTTATCTCCTCGTTACCACAAAAATAGGTTATCTGTGCTATGGTGTTCAATCAGATATCAGAGTGGCCACTTTATAATACGCCCAGCAATTTAAGGAAAATATGAGTGAGTGAGTTAGAAAATATTATGTGAGAAATAATAGTGTCATTTTAGTTACCAGCTGCAAAGCAAATCACATACAACCTAAATCATGTGGAAATCAGATTAATATTAGCATGCTTATTTTTATAACAATCTACTATGTTTCCTAAAACTGAATGGATATTAAAAATCACTTTACTTATCAAAACTCCTTTAAATATATATTAACAAGATTTTATTGTACTATTTTTTTGCTCTGATATCGTCTTGAATGCTGAAATTATGATTGTATATATTTCTGAAATAATAAAGGGTGGGTGGACGGCTTACTATCTTCATCGTTAAAACAAATCGACATCGCCATACATTTTACTTCGCCAATATTTGTACGGGATGCGGGATTCATTCAATACACTTTTTATTATCCATACTATATACTATTATACTATATATACTATATATACTATATACTATATATACTATATACTATATACTATATACTATATACTATATACTATATACTATATACTATATACTATATACTATACTATATACTATTACTATATTTACTATATATATATATATATATATTATATATATTTATATATAATATTATAAATGCGAAAGTAACTCTGTCTGTCTGTCTGTCTGTTACGCTTTCACGCCAAAACTACTGAACCGATTTTGCTGAAATTTGGTATAGACATAGATATGACCTTGAGAAAGGACATAGGATACTTTTTATCCCGAATTTCCCTCCGGATAAGATACTGTTACGCTTTCACGCCAAAACTACTGAACCGATTTTGCTGAAATTTGGTATAGACATAGATATGACCTTGAAAAAGGACATAGGATACTTTTTATCCCGAATTTCCCTCCGGATAAGATACTGTTACGCTTTCACGCCAAAACTACTGAACCGATTTTGCTGAAATTTGGTATAGACATAGATATGACCTTGAGAAAGGACATAGAATACTTTTTATCCCGAATTTCCCTCCGGATAAGATACTGTTACGCTTTCACGCCAAAACTACTGAACCGATTTTGCTGAAATTTGGTATAGACATAGATATGACCTTGAGAAAGGACATAGGATACTTTTTATCCCGAATTTCCCTCCGGATAAGATACTATTTTTCTATATTATGTTTACTATTTTTCACCTAAGCAATTGTTTGATGCTTCGCGCTCACTGGGACGGCACGGCTAGGGATTTTAAGGTTTGCTAATATAAAATCAAATGTATTCGTATATAAACAAATGCTATACCTACTTTAAAATAGCGCCACGGCATCGAAAAGGATTTATCAATCCCGCGGCGTCATTTGAATGCATAGCCATTTATGCTGTATTTCTATGAAGCTACGTTCGAATTTTCACAAGCAAAAATGATAAATCCCGAGACGTTCCGTCCCGGTGAGTGTGCAGCTTGAGTCATACTTTGGTAAGATCCTAAAGGTTAAAAATAAAACTACTGTCCAAAGTAACAATCTAATGCGGACGAAGTCGCGGGTAAAAGCTAGTTAGCTATAATTTTGTGATAATTAGGGAAATGTAGAATTCAATACTGGCAAACTATGTGAATGGACTCATTCAATCTTTCATTCCTTTTCATCATTCCAATCCAATTTTCAACCAATCCGACATTTCGTTTTCGAACTTACGTACGTCGTCGTCCGTCGACTCGGCCGACTTGGTACGTGGTAATTTGGACAAAATGAGTGTCGAAAATCCAGCAAGTGATAATGATTGTGAATCAGTAAGTTACTAAATTAGTTTTCATTTCACATGTAGATTTACTTTCATTTGATTATACACCGCAAGGATCTCCCAATTTTCCTATTTACTAGTGAACATAGCTCCCACGAAGCGAAAATTTTCTAAGTCCCAATATGGCGTCAAGTCAACTACAATGATGAACCTAACTGAAGCGTCGGTCAGAAGCATTGTTATAAATCAATGACATAAAAATCTTATATTTTATGAAATTAATGGTTTTAATACAATCTTTATGAATTTGTAGTATATTATTGTAAAACTTGGTTTTGAGCGAATTTTTATTTGCAGAGAAAGGTAAACGGCAATAAAAATGAACACGTGAACGGCATTCACAACGGATACAGCAGTTCTAATAAACATAAGTCGAGCCACAAATCATCGAGTAAGGACAAACATCGTGATAAAGACCGCGACCATAAGAGTTCAAAACATAGTAGCAGCAGCAGGTTAATTTTCGAGAAAGTTCTTACTGAATTTTACTCTCATTTCGGTCGCTCTCACCGTCAAATCTAAATAATAATATTATATATTACAGAGACAAAGAAAGAGAGAAGGATAAACATTCTAGCAGTAAGAGCCACAGCAGCAGCTCGCACAAATCGTCAAGCAAAGACAAGGAGAAGAGCAAAGAACACAGCAGCAGCAAAGACAAGGAGCGCAGCGACAGAGACAAGCACAGCGATAAGGAGAAACATAGAGACAAGGATAAGGACAAGTCCAAGCACAAGAGCAGCGGAGATGACAAGAAATCAAAGGAGAAGGAAAGGGAGCACAAGAGCTCTTCCAAGGATAAGGATCACAAGTCAAGGGACAAGGACCGAGACAAGGACCGCCACAGGAGCGACAAAGACAAGCACTCCAGCTCCAAGGATAAACATAGGTCAGTGTTATAGTGTCGTAGGAACTGGAACTGAATGTGTTATTGCTATAGTGAACATTACATGCTGCGTTTGACAATTGTGTAATATAGTTAGTAACATATAGAATGAGATCCTGCATGTATATGAAGTATAATAATTGATCTCCTGTGTGTGCTCAAGTATTTTTTAATTTACAGTAGCTCTAGCAAAAAGGAAAAAACTGAAAAGCGTGAGAAAATTAAATCAGAATCAGATTCTCAAGATTCTGCTAGAGAAGACTGTTTGCAGGTATGTTATTCAATTCTAATAATTTCATAAATTGAACAAATTTAGAGAGGGTTACATAGCAACTTTAGCTTTTTATGTTATTAACCCAAGTATTTATTTGTAGTAAGATTAGCATAACTTATATCTTAACTAGGTGTAGCACATGTGTTTATGTTACAATCAAGATCAGATTCCAGTTTTAGTAAGTAAGATTTTATGTGATAATGTTTTTGTGCTGTAATAAAATAAAACTCAATCAATGTCAAAAAGTTAGAATAAATTCCTAATAGCAAAGGCTTCTCTCTGTAAGGTTATCGGTAGTGCACAATACTGATAAGCCATAGTCTTAATGCTTACTCCAATGTAAGTTATTGATTGCAATTCTCTCCCATGTTGTATTATTATGGTAAATGAAATATTGTATTTGTTCAAACAGATTGATGAAAGCTATATGAAACAGGAGATAAAAGATGAGATTGATGATGGTTACAATGCCGCTAACACTACTGCATCGTCTTGCGACTACTCCCTATCTCAGTTCAAGGATGAGCCGCTGTCGGAGTTGCCTGCCGATGAGGAAAGTGAGGAGGATACTCCGCTGGTGAGTGGGGATATTCATATCTGGAATATCATTTTTGGTTGTTATTCACTATATTTAACTTCTTATACTTATAAAACTATTTTTCTCACAGCTGGAGCGTAAACGGCGCATGGCTAGTGAGAGTGAAGAAGACATTCCTTTATCAAAACGTAAAAAGCCTAAGAAGAAAGTAAAGAAAGGTACTTGACATACAATAGTGATAAAGTATTTAGTACGGCCAAGACCTTGCGGTTTCCATTAAAATAGAACTAAAACACAAACTTATTGTCAACAGAACCTAATTATGAAAATGAGTATGATGATGAAGAGGAAGAAAAACCTAAACAAAAGAAAAAGAAACCAACTAAGGTTACAAGTTCAAGTGTCAAACAAGAGAGTGGGGATGGACCCAGTCCCGCTAAGCGCAAGAAGAAAACTGAAGATGAACAAGAAGTTTGGAAATGGTATATACTATTGAAATAATTAACCTCAAAGTATCATTTAAGTGTAACATAATTCTTCTTGCTATAAATAGGTATCTCCTAAATTCTCTGCAGTGGCTCTCTCATTACCTACATTTTTATGTTCGGATTATTAAATTACATATCTTCACCTTTGATGCAGTGAATATTACAACACAAAACATTTTCACACAATTTCACTAGATGGCGTTAAAGCCATGTGATATGACATAAGATTTTGAGGTTATTTCTTTGATCTGAATAATGTTCATCAAAAGTGCTACACTATTTTATGAGTTTAATGTCTTTTTAAGGAGCAAATCAGTGAATTTGTTATTTGTAAGAAATAGGAGATTTATAAAACTAAAGTGTGTTGGTATTTGTTCAGAATTACGTTATAATTATCTGTTATTAACAAATTGTTGTGCTTTACATACTCAATAATTTTATTGTGGTCTTATAGGTGGGAAGAAGAAAAGAAGGATGACGGAACTAAGTGGTCATTCTTGGAACACAAAGGCCCAGTGTTTGCTCCACCTTATGAGCCATTGCCATCAAATGTGCGATTCTTCTATGATGGTAAAGAGGTGAGACTCTCGCAAGACGCGGAGGAAGTAGCAGGTTTCTATGCGCGCATGTTGGACCATGACTACACAACTAAATCAACATTTAACAACAATTTCTTTAATGACTGGAAAAAAGTAATGACTCATGAAGAAACCAAACTTATCAAAGATCTCTCGAAATGTAACTTTAAGGAAATGGCAGCATATTTCAGTAGTGTTTCCGAGAAAAATAGAAACCGATCAAAAGAAGAAAAAGCAGCAATCAAGGCTAAGAATGAGGAAATTCAAAAAGAATATGGTTTTTGTACAATTGATGGTCATAAAGAGAAAATAGGTAACTTCAGGATTGAACCACCAGGTTTGTTCAGGGGCAGAGGTGAACATCCAAAAATGGGGATGCTAAAAAGACGTGTCATGCCTGAGGATGTTCTGATTAACTGTTCCAAGGATAGTAAAATACCTAAACCACCTCCAGGACACAAGTGGAAAGAAGTTCGACATGATAATAGTGTTACTTGGTTAGCATCCTGGAGTGAGAATGTGCAAGGACAAACTAAGTATGTCATGTTAAATCCCAGTTCTAAATTAAAAGGTGAGAAAGATTGGCAGAAATATGAAACTGCAAGAAAATTGCATAAGTGTATAGACAAAATTAGAGATACCTACAAATCAGATTGGAAAGCTAAAGAAATGCGTGTTAGACAGCGAGCTGTTGCTTTATATTTTATTGATAGACTTGCTCTGAGAGCTGGTAATGAAAAGGATGATGACCAGGCAGACACAGTTGGTTGCTGTTCACTTAGAGTGGAACATATTGAGTTACACAAAGAAAAGGATGGCAAGGAGTATGTTGTTGTATTTGATTTCCTTGGTAAGGATTCTATTAGATACTACAATGAAGTACCAGTGGAGAAAAGGGTTTTTAAGAATCTCGAGCTGTTCATGGAAAATAAAAAAGACAGTGATGATTTGTTTGACAGGCTCAATACTCAAACTTTGAATGATCATTTGAAAGATTTGATGCCTGGACTGACTGCTAAAGTCTTCCGTACTTACAACGCCTCTATAACCTTACAAAGGCAATTAGATGAGCTAACTGATGGGGATGCGACTGTCCCAGAGAAAATACTTGCATATAACCGGGCCAATCGGGCTGTGGCAATCTTATGTAACCATCAACGTGCTGTGCCTAAGGGTAAGATAACTTTTTTGTCTTTTTCTCTTCTCTTCTTCAATGAGAGGCATATTTGTGAATTTGTGTATTAATTTTAGGACATTCAAAGTCAATGGAAGCCCTAAAGGAAAAAATACAGGCAAAACGTAACCAAGTGGATGAAGCAGAGGAAGAATTACGCGAAGCTACTCGAGCTGCCAAGCGTGGATCGGTCAAAGAGAAGCTTGCTGCTGACAAGAAGAAGAAAGCTTTGGAGAGGCTGAGGGAGCAGCTGAAGAAGCTGGAACTACAAGAAACTGATCGTGATGAGAACAAAACTATTGCACTTGGCACATCTAAGCTAAATTATTTGGACCCCCGTATCTCAGTTGCTTGGTATGTGCTTTATCTTAATTATCTCTATTTACTTATGGTTACATATATTTTACTTTTATTTATATATTGTCATTCATTCCCTTCCAGGTGCAAAAAACATGGAGTTCCCATTGAAAAAATTTATAACAAGACTCAAAGAGACAAATTCCGTTGGGCTATTGACATGGCAGGCCCCGAATATGTTTTCTGAGTTTTCATTTGCTAAACGCTATTTAAGTATTTGCAGCATTTCAAGTTACATGCACAATATTTGCTGTATGCAATATGAATTGCTGGTTAAAAAGTGATGTTTATTATATCACATAACATTAATTAGGACCCGAAATTGTTCCTTTCTGTTTAGGTCCCAAATTAGAAGTCTGATTCTAATTTATTTTCTGTAGATTACACAATAGATAATTATGTCTTAGTTTTATTACTAGATGTAGGCTTTAGGTATTAGAAAAATATAGACATAAGTTTTCTCGTATTTTGCAATATGTTCTATATTTATTTAAATATGGGAAGAATAGTCAATATTATTCTATCAATTTCATTTTCAGGCTGGTTAGATTTGTAATCATTGTTTTATGATGATTTTGATATAATTATACAGGACTTAAATTTTTGCAACTACAAAGGCTTCCTCAATACATTATTTCCAAAATGCCTGATGAAATCAATTTAATATGAAAATGACATGACACCATGTGAGAAATGAAATATGCTAGTGAAACAAGTAATAATTTGTATATAATGAAGGCGCCTGTTCTTTTGAATAGTTAGCTTATTCAATCTATGAGACATAGTCATTGAATAATATGAAGCTGCCGTTTACCATCCTAGTATAAGATTTCATTTTCTTGAAAGATCCTAGTAAACATCGGATGCAAACAGTATGTTTGCTCAGTGTGTTGTAGTTTTACTGTATAAAATAAGGATGTTATTTTATTTTTGTAAATGTCGTCAATGTTACGAAAGGTACAATGTTAGATAAATTTGTAATAATTATGTGTGCGTCTTGTAAATATTAAATTTTTACCATGTCTTACAAATTATAAAATGAGATTATCCCAAATAAATGAAACATTGACACTAGAATTAACCTTTTATTTATTAAACTGCATCCTCATCTCCACAATTATCGAAAAAATCTGTTTCTAGTCCATCAGGCATATAAGACAACCCAGATTCGTCTTTGTGAAGTAAATTGTAACCACTTCCATAACCTGAAACAAGAGAAATCGTAAATATTTGATACCGCTGTTTTCCCGTGGGAACATCGAGATAAAATGTTAGATGTTCGGACACATTCGTACAATTTCCACGGTCGTACAATTCTACATTCGTACAATTTTTCCTAAATTGTTTTCCAAATTCGTACAAATAGGTGCTATGTGAGTCTGCATTATAGTTCGTTTAGCCCCTTCTCCCATTACGATACTTGTAGGGTACGATACTCGAGTATAATACTAGTTAGATACATGTTCGCTACGCGATGCTCCAGAGTCTCCATAAAAATGTATGTGAGATACTTCGCGGCGACTAGTCTCCGAGACTAGAGTCGCGCGGGCGTATCGTAATGGGAGAAGGGCCTCACTCCCACCTGTTCTGTTGACAAAACTAAGTATTTTCTTACTATTCGGTAGTTTCGGGTTTTTTTTTTTACTAGTTCCATAGTTATCGGTTTTATAGCACCTATTTGTACGAATTTGGAAAACAATTTAGGAAAAATTGTACGAATGTGTCCAAAGCCAATGTTAGGACCTCAAAATCAGCTCAGCCGTTAGCGGTTTATAAGTAGCTGCGAAAAATACAGACTGGTGTGAGGGCCACTCGGTTAAAACCACAGGTTAAAACTCTTTAAAAATTGTTTAGGATTTACAGAACATTCCATAACAAATGTGGAACTTGGAAAAAGATTTGGTGAAAATTAATTATTTGTCCCTATCGTAATAATACATTTTAGTTACGATTTCGTAAGAAACCGATCAGGGTTTAATGTTTTAAAATTCGCTTCGTTTAGATTCCAAATTCAATCTCATTTGTGCATGTGCTTTACATTGTCGATATAAGGTTGAATTTGCTCCATAAAGTTTAAAACGGACGCTTCGCTTCGACTGTACTGAGTTGAGCTTCTTCCACTAGAGTTATAAGTTATAACGTAGCTTTTCATGCTACGATAAAATAGAAGCTAACTTCGAAGCCGTTTCTATTCTACTCACGCTAAGCTAGCTATGCGTTGCTTACCCATCAGCTACGCTATTCAGATATGCTACGAAAAAAACAAGCTAAACTACGAAACCGTTTCCATGGTTCTATGCTAAGTTGTTTTGCCATGAATATGCAACATCGCGAGCTAGCTGTGCGATGAAGATGCATAGCTGGATAGCTCGATATTAGGAATATTATAGTGCGGTGCCGTAGCACGAATCCTTCCATAAAAAAACACAGCTTAGTTGAATACGTTTCCTCCAGTTCTATGCTATTAGACCAATGAATTAATGGATCTAACGCATCCATATCAACATAGCATAGTACATCTATGATGTAAAGGCATGCGAGCAAGATGACATTAGAATATCCATAGCACGCATCAGATATGATTGGTGGATAGGAAACGTTACATAGCATCGTAAAGTAGCGTATGTCTGGTGGCTGGTCCCCTTAGGCGATTATCACACTGCCTCGCATCACGCACGCTACTTGTTGCGTGTCGACGCGTAGTACGTCAATCCCTTCCTTTTAAATCACGCACAGCAATGCGGGATCAGTGTGCCATACCTTGCGTCCCGCCCCGCACCCTCGCGCGGGAATGCGTGTTTCTCCGCTTGTAGGCGCGTGAATGCATTTTACAAGCAACGTTAGAACACGCATTCACGCGCTACGCTGCGTAGTGGCACAATGGAGTGCAGGGCAATGTGAGAATCGCCTTAATTCTTCATTTGATATGATTGATAGATAGGCTTAATATAGCTCTTGTGATAAGGTGTTTTTTCGACTAAAGTAAACAAATAGTAAGTAGTATTAATATTTATTTACTTACCCATTTGTCTCATAAGTTTTGTAGGAGCATTACGTAAATGTAACGGTATAGGTGGTAAGGGGCCTTTGAAATCCTTTAAATGTAGTTGGCATCTCTTCATCGCGCCATATACTTCTCGACTCTTAGAGGCGCGGGCGAGTCTTACAGCACATTGCGCTAGTAACACATCACATTCAGGCATACCAATTTGTTGACAACCTTGCATGCAAGCTACTGCTTCGACAATAGCGTTTGAATCTGCTAAACCTGAATTTAGAAGAAAAGCTAGTATAAACAATTAAATTTAGGATAGCAAATATATTTTTAACAGAACTACCTATCTGTTTGTCTTCAGTAAATAAGTAGGTAACTAAGTTCGAATAGGTGGGCAACCCTGGAGCCGGAGTTTTTAGACCGCCTAATGGCCTTCGAAATGGTCTGACGATTGATAAAACCAGGACCGACAACTTAACGTAGCCATCGAAACTTGGTAGCGCTCAGACACAAATGCCACTATGCCGCAATGAGTTAACACTGCTCAATCAAAGTACGCCACGAGCGCTACTCAGTTTTCAGCAAATCTTACCGACATCTTCACAGGCTATACGGATTAGTCGGCGGGCGATGTATATCGGATCCTCCCCGCCATGCAAGGCTCGTGTCACCCAATACAATGCAGCATTGTCGTCACTCGCGCGAATTGATTTGTGTATCGCAGATATTGTATTGTAATGTTCATCGCCTCCACGATCGTACATCATATGCGAACTCTAAAAATAAGAAGGTAAATGTTGGACGGACGGTTCGACATGTCGAACCAGGTATCAGTTTTTATTAGGGTTCCGTACCCAAAGGGTAAAAACGGGACCCTATTACTGAGACTTCGCTGTCCGTCCGTCCGTCTGTCACCAGGCTGAATCTCAAGAACGGTGATAGCTAGACAGTTGAAATTTTCACAGATGATGTATTTATATTGCCGCTATAACAACGAATACTAAAAATAAAATAAAACAAATATTCAAGGGGGGCTCCCATACATAAAACGTGATTTTTTGTTTTTTAAAGTACGGAAGTCCGACTCGCACGTGGCCGGTTTATTTGGCTACGGAACTATTAAAAAGAACTCAATTTTTTGTTTCAAACGCGACTTGATTTTCCATAGCTCGAAAACAGTAAATACCTATATTATGCTATTATTAATTAGTTGGTACGAGCTGTAACTTACTTTGATCCCCTCCTTGATGTCCTCTAGTGAGAGGATGGTGGGCCCCGACACATGGAGTTCCGTACCCTGGTCCCGCGCTGCGAGCGCAAACTCAAGGGCACCGAGTGCAATCCGCGCGTCGCCGTCGCAAATCCCAGCCAACCACCTCACCGACGCCTCTTCTATTATATACCTGTGGGTAGCAAAATGTCATATCTAGTAATACCCATGAAATATATAATTTACGGTGCAGTGTTGAGATTTGATATACAGCTATATACTATAAGTAAAGAGCAACCCAATTGCCTTCTAAATATACATGTAAACATTATGTACCTAAATATAAGGGTGGCTGCACATATTTAAAGGCGTGTGTGTTAGTGCCGGCTTTGTGATTCAGCAAATACTGACAAACCTAACTACCTAACATGTGTTATTGTATATAACTTGAACATATGTGTAACAAACTTATTTGGTACTGTAAGTAGAACAATCATTTATTTTACCTAGGTAGATCGTCTGAAAGTGATTGGCTTTCATTTTCGCTGCTTTTATTATTATTGATTAAAGTACATATGCCATCTCTCTGTAGCGCCTTTTTTAATATAATTATAACATCATCAACAGATAGTTTTTCTAAGACCATTACTTTACATCTGCTTAGCAAAGCATTGTTCAGACTGAAGGAAGGGTTCTCAGTTGTAGCACCAACCAATGTTATTGTTCCATTTTCAACATGGGGCAGAAATGTGTCTTGTTGTAGTTTGTTGAACCTAGAAAGACACAAGCAATTTGAATACTCAATAGTTGGGTGGGGGGTCATCTTCTTCTTCATCGAGGGTGGGGGGTATATTCATAGTAATCTATACTAATGTAACGAGGCCAAAGAGTTAGTTTTTTTGCTTTTCGCAACTTGTTTATTTTCAAAATCTCACCTATGTATTTCATCCATAAAGAGAATGGTATGTCTTTTGAACTGAGCTTCATTTTTAGCAATTTTAATAACTTCTTTAACTTCATTTATACCTGACATTGTGGCAGACAGTTTTATAAATCTCATACTACTTTGTTCTTTGCACATATTTGATATAACATTTGCAATTGAAGTCTGAAAAATTTAGTCATACTTGATAATGTTGCATGATATTAATTAAGAAAGTGTATTGGTAAATTAAAAATATGTTATCAAATATATTATATACTTTTCCACATCCTGGAGGTCCCCATAATATCATGTTAGGTATTTTCTTCTGTTCTAATAATGACCGCAACATGGATTTCTGGCCCAATACTTGACTTTGTCCCACAATATCATCAAGACACAGAGGTCTCATACGTTCTGCTAACGGGACAGATGCAGTGGCACATTTACTTTTTGGTTCGGGCAATATTTTTTCCTGAAAATATATGAATTATGTGACACCGACTAGACATTATCACCCTGTATCAGGGACAAAGTGTATTACATATAAAGACAGTTTGACTACCTATTCACCTTGCCTAGAGTGCTTTTAGAATGATTACCAACTTTCATTCGTTTTTCATTGGGAGGATCAATATTAGACTGCGGATAGGTGCGTTTATTTTTAATTTTTTCATTTACATTAAGAAATAAACACTTATTCACGTGTTCTTCAATCATTTCTTTTTCAAATAACTTGTTACAAACTGGGCATGGAAATGAAACTTTTGAAGAACTTTCGTTCATGTTTTGCGTTGCCATTAAAGGTAGATAATTAACTTTCGTATTATAAATTATTGTACGCTGTGAAATTGGAGGACTCTCATACAGTCTATTTCATAAAAACAAGGTAAAATATTGGGTAGCTATTCTAAGGCAAAATATATATGTACTTAAAACAAATTGTATGTATTTAAATGTAAGAATAAAAAATCAAACAATGACTAAACAATAGGTAAACTTGACCACATCCACAAGAACTTGACTTGACTTGACTTTAGTATGAATGACTATCAGCAAATACTATAGAAACTCTACCGAGTTAATACGCGCAGCTTCGGAAGAATTCCGGCAAGAAAGCGACACTAGCGCCCCAAGCGGCGTGAGGTGAACGATTTCATTTCATTCATTGCTTTTGTTCGTTTTGTGTTTCAAACTTCACAAGATTTTAATATTTCAATCTTAAACACGGCAATAAACTGATAAAATGTCGCAAAAACCTTGTACTTATGCTCGAGGATCAATTTGTGCTGTTTATGATGATTTAATTAAAAACTTTATACACCGCCATCTGTTGAAATTTCATTGAAGTTTTTCTTCTATTATTGAAACAAAATATCTATCCGTCATCTGAGATGACAGTTTTGAGTGAAAATGACATAAATTAGTTTTTTTTCTACAGGACCGACAAACAAAATGATCACCTCATGCCAATAGATGGCGCTGTTTCTGAGGTTGCCAAGTCAATGTATGAGAAACGTCAAGAGCTGTGCGTATTAACTCGGTAGAGTTTCTATAGTATTTGCTATCAGCCAGCGATAACGATAACTTCCTTCCTTCATAGAGGAAATATTCACTACGTTTTATGGTGCGTTTCCATGCTTGCCAAGGCTTGACTAGCATCCACAAGGTAAGGTACAAGCGTCCACAAATCTCGCTTGGCATTTGGCTTCGATCGGCAATACACAACTAGCTAGATTAGATATCGGGTCGGTCACATACAAAATCAAAGCAAAATACTGTCCGCGTGGATGACGTGTGACAGCTCATTTTGTTTACTACCGAACTGAAAAAAAAGTTTTAAAACAGTTCGAAGTTCAACCTAATTACAACCATGACACCTAGCAATAAAGTAGCAAATCTTATGATAAAAATAAGTGAGTATAACGCCTCACTTTTCAAATGAGGCGTTAGTCACCGAGACGTATTTTTTGCGCCGACCCGACATCTAGTTGTGTATTGTTGATCGAAGGCATATGGACAGTATGGACTTCGTTTACACCCTCCCTTGTGAAATGTGAATGCGACAGTGTGCTACGTACATCCAAGCATGGCGGACACCGAACTTGTATCGGCTATTACGTTTGGATTAACCTACTTTTATTTCAAATAGAAGCAAAGTAAAACAAAAGCTACGGCGGCTGCTAAGCGCGCGCCAACGTGTGAACGCGTCGCAAGCGCTTGCCGCAAGCGCCTTTTGATTTGTGTCCAAAAACCGACACTGGCCCGGATCGGATAGGTACAATCGTCCACAAGCTCGAAAGTTCGTCCACAAGTTCGTCAAAAAATAAAGAATATCGTTACATACATGGTCCGTCAGTTAGTTAGTCATGTCATGTGTCAGTGTCATGTCTGTGGTGTCAGTCATGTGGTTTCAGTGTGACCAGATTTAGCAGAATTCTGCGATTTTGGCAGAATTTGAACCCCATTTTGATACTTAGCAGATTATACTGCAGAATAGAAAAAGTTAGCAGATTTTGGCAGAATTTCAACACCATCCAAAAATATGTTAGTCAATGCAGGAAACTCAAAGACTCTATATAAAAATGTAGATGTTAATATGCCAAATTAATAGGTTAGAGTTATGATTATTAATAAAAGAAATATACTTAAATTGTGATTATTATTAATAACTACCGACCCGCCCCGGCTTCGCCCGGTATATTTCAACCAATTTACAAAAAAACATAACAAATTATACACGTGTACATTCCTCAAGAATCACTCTCTTCATAGGTGAAAACCGCATGGAAATCCGTTCAGTAGTTTTTGAGTTTATCGCGAACACACAGACAGACAGACGCGGCGGGGGACTTTGCTAATTGCTTTATAAAGTGTATAGATATAGATAAAAAACAATCGGTCATGAGTCATGAGCGTTTTTATTTTATATATTTTCATACAAAATCAATCGTTAGCAGAATTTAGCAGAATTTACCCGAGCAGCTAGCATTATGCTCAATTTAAATCTGGTCACACTGTGTGGTTTCCGTGCTGGCACAGACCAAGAAACTAAAGCGTGCTGGTCTGCATTGGTCTGCATGCATGCATGGTCTGTGCTAGAAAGAAAATAAATTTAACTTCTTGAAGCGAATTATTTTTGGTCTTATCATAAAGTAGGTAGATTCTATTTAATAAATACCAATATTACATTGTTAATAAGAGTAGTTTATAAAGTGATAAAAATTTCCAATCTTCAAGAAACAGGATGAAGAAACCAAAAAATGTTAAAAACGTTTTACCTCCAAAGCCTGCAAAAGAAACATCTAACAATTCCGGTTAGTCGCTTGTTTAGATTTAACATTATTGTATGCTATAACTTTTATTTTAGGTAACAAATTATTTACATATTTTACAGATTCTGAGGAAGAGTTAGATCCTGAACAACACAAAAAGTCATTAGAAAAACTGAAAAAAATCGATCCCGATTTTTACAATTTTCTTGAAGAAAATGACGAGAATTTGTTGAATTTCGATACTGGTTCAGAAGATGAAGATGGCAGTGACAAGGACGATCAGATCCACACACCAGGACCTTTGCAGGCAGACAGCGATGAGAGCGATTTTGAGGTTATATTTCACATTATTATTTACTAGAATGCGGTTTTACCCGAGTTGTGCCCGTACCCGTGGGAGCTTCATTCAAGGTTAAAAATAGCCTATAACCTACCTGTTGAAAGTGGCTATTCAATTCAAAAAGAAATAAGTATACGAATTGGACTGGTAATTGAGCTTAGTCAAACATGTATTTGCCTATAATGTCCCACTCCTGGGCAAAGGCCTCTCATCTCACTGAAGATATCAGTACAGTGAGGAGGATTAGGCATAATCACGCTTGTCAAATGCGGGTTGGTGATCTCAAACACGAGCTATGTTAGTATAGATTTACTTAATTCAGGCGTTATTTTAGTATTTACATTAATAATTATCTCACATTACTCACACAATTTTATCCTTCAGGATAGTGATGCTAAACCCATCAAAGGTAAGGTTACTCTCAAGATGGTGTCTGAATGGCAAGCGGAACTCCAGAGTGAAGGCAAAGTGAAACTGGCCACGATTACTACAGTGATCAAAGTGTTCAATGCAGCCATGTTGAGGGTGACCAGCGAGGATGGAACATCAGACGGAGAGTACAAAGTGGAAGGTATATAAAAATCATTAACATTGACTCAGACATAAGTGTCTCCACTAGTATTAATGTAATGACAAGATATAAATAATAGAAAACATAAATGATACTATGTATATAATATACTACTAGCTGACCTAGCAAACATTGCTTTGCCAAATAAAAATTAAGGGTAGACTACCCTTAACATTGAGGAGGATGAAAATAGATGTCCCATTCTCAACCTACCCAATATGCACACAAAATTTCATTTTCAACAATTTCAAGCCGCTTATATAATAGAAAACATAAATGATACTGTATTTGCCAATATAAAGTAGCTTAATTCTTTAAATTAATTTTGTGAGTAAAGTTCTATGATGTCTCTGAGTATATCTGTACCATATGTTGAAAATTCCCATTATCTTAATCCATTAATATGTTTTATAACATCTAAATTTTTACATGACATGTTTTTTCAGGATCATCTGTGTTCAACGCAGTTATACAAATGTGTGTACTGTATTTACCAACTGCTATCAAGAGATACCTTGGCACAGAGCAATCGGGGAAGGACCCTCAAAAATGCAAACACTTCATAAAAGTGAAAGGACCACTTGTTTCGTACCTCGGAGATTTACTCAAGCTCCTGAGTGGGGTTTCTTCAGAGAACATATTGACAGTGTTACTCAAACATTTACATCAGATGTCTAACTACGTGGCATGTTTCACCAGAATTGCCAAACAGTCATTGAGGAAGCTTATAACACTTTGGAGTACTGGAGAGGAGACTGTCAGGGTACTAGCGTTCCTCTGCATCCTTAGAATAACCAGAAACCAACAACAAGTGTTACTAGACCTTGTACTAAAAGCCATGTACCTAACATATGTTAAGAACTGTAAGTTTGTCAGTCCCTCCACCTGGCCCGGAATAAACTTTATGAGGAGATCTCTGGTTGAAATGTTTGTCCTGGATTTGAATGTGTCTTATCAGCATGTGTTCCTGTACATCAGACAGCTTGCAATACACTTGAGGAATGCAATAGTTTTGAACAAAATAGAGAATAGACAAGCGGTATATAATTGGCAATTTGTGAACTCTCTTCATTTGTGGGCGGATCTTCTGTCGGCGACGTCCAATAAGCCACAGCTGCAGCCCCTGATCTATCCTCTAGTGATGGTGATTTCTAACACAATAAAGCTGGTGCCCACTGCACAATACTACCCACTGAGGTTCCATTGTGTTGAGATCCTTATTAGTTTGTCAAGAGATTCCAACACCTTTATTCCTGTGTTGCCCTTCCTTGTTGAGGTAAATAATAATTAATATTACATTATTATGTAGATAATGATCATTTTGACATATTTAATAGTATATAAAATTCCTTCCCAAATAACAGCAATTACTAAACCACAATCATGAATTGTATAATAATTTATAAGAACATAACTAATAAATATATTTTTTACATCTGCTTCAGGTTCTAACATCATTTGACTTCAACAAGAAACACAAGAAAGTTTCAATGAAGCCGGTGGACTTCTCGTGTGTGTTGAGGTTGGCCAAGTCTCAGTTGTTGGAGAATGGCTTCAAGGACTCTGTTATTGACAAGGTGTATGGCCTGTTACTGGAGTACTCGGCTAGCATATCACACATGCTGGCATTTCCGGATATCATATTGATTGCTACCTTACAGGTTAGTGTTTGCTTTTGGTCTAGACTATTGTAGTGAAAAGTTTGGTGAACTAGACAGCTTTTTATCTGTAGTAAATATAGTATCAAATGAGAAGAAAGTTTCACAAGTATTCTATATTTGTATACTAAGTAAATATGTATGTATTTGAAAATAATATTGCAACCTTTGTCCAAAGAACCAACTATCAATAATCCCAGCTAAAAAAAACCGCTTACATCAATAAAAATGTGTCATGTGCATATCACAAAATCAATAACCCCTAAATATAAATGCTGATCGAAATATTTTATTGTTGTAGATAAAACAATTTATGAAATCTTGCAATATCGCAAACTATACTAAAAAGTTAAGGCAACTCCTTGAAAAGATCGACGAAAATGCAAAATACATCGAGAAAGAACGTAACAAAGTAACTTTCGCTTTGAATGACGATAAAATGATCAACGCGTGGGAGACGAACATTAAAGTTAACGGCACGCCGTTGCTTATTTTCTTCGAGAACTGGAACAAGTTGAATAAGATACAGAAACGCAAGAAGATCACCAAGAACGATGAGCTCGCGACCGAGTTGCCCATGATCAAGAGGGCAAAGATATCGGACGAGAAGAGTGTCAAACAGAAACCTGAGAACAAAGGACCCATGGTACTGTTCCCGTCTGATGATGAAGATGAAACGGATCATTTCAAGGATGACGAGGAACCCGCGCCCCCGGCCAAGATGAAGAAGACCAAAAAGAAAGACAAAAAGGTTAAAGCCCACAAAAAATATGTCGACATAGAACCCACAGATGATGTAGTCGACAAAGATGATATTGTACAAGATTTCAGTGTGAGCGATTGGTAGAATATACTTGATAAGAATTAAAAACAAATATCAAACAATTTATGATTTTATTATAAAACACAAATTAGTATAAACTAGGTAAACTAAAACAGTAAAATATTTTAAATAATAAAAATCACGGTATGCCTTGTAGGAAGAATGTCCAAGAAGCCCGCGGCGTGGGAGGGTCATGGGTCTCGATGGTGAGCACTCCGGTGGGCATTGTGCTCTCAGTGCGGGGTGAGTCGTACAGATTCACTGGAATCCTCACTTCCTGAAATAAGTAATTTTCATAGTTAACAAAGATATTTGACAAAACCCAAAATTGGCTAAATATTTTCTTCATCTTTGATACTGAAAAGATGATTAGAAATTTCATTAAGAAATTGCCTTTAACCCTAGATAGATAACCTACGTCGAATCGACGTAATCAATTTTGAAAAATCGATATAACTCGTTCGTTTTTCGCATCACTAAGCTGGCCGTCCCTGCCATCTCAGTCGGCCTACGGCGCATGCAGGAGACGCCCGTGTCGCTTAGGTAAGTGCAATACTTTTGTCAATATTTACCTACCGTACGTCAAAGTGACGTATGGTTATCTTTAGTGTAAGTTTTTCGACTTCTGCAAGAATGCGTTTTTGCGACTACTGTGAGAATAAATGTACATTTATTTATTAGTTTTTTATTTGTTTATAGGCTACGACAAAACAACATAATGACGTCACAAATTCGTGCTAACGATGCGGAAATCATTCAATTGCTGTATGAAACGAGCGATGAAGAGGTTCAGGGGTCGGATAGTGAAACAGAAGACAATTTAGTAGAAGATGAAGTACAGAGTGATGTAGAGGATTATGAGGTGAGTGCTCCACCAGTAGAAAACCCATTGGACACTGAAAATGTAGCTGAAAATGATCCTGAACCCCTTGAAAGTCCTCCGTCCAGCGTACCGAATCATATTGTCATGCCGCAGCGTCAAAATCTCAGAGGTAAAAACAATCATCGTTGGACGGCTACTAAAGGCAGAACAAGTGGCAGGGTATCCTCTTCTAATATTATACGGACATCTAGGGGACCCACTCGGATGAATAAATGCCTATATGAGCCTTTAGAATGCTTCAGTATATTTATTACTGACGACATAGTGGTAGAAATAACAAAATGGACCAATGCTGAAATCCAGCTGAAGATTCAAAGGCCTGATGTAAAAGCAACCGTGCCCTCAGGGCACCGGTTAATTTTACGACAGGCAAGCCAAATATGATTCATTTTTATAATGAAACAAAAGGTGGAGTCGACACATTCGACCAAATGTGCTCGCTGATGTCGTGCAGCCGCAAAACAAACAGATGGCCCATGGCTATGTTTTATGGCATGTTGAACATGACATTTATAAACGCATACATTATTTACTGTGATAATGTCTTATCCAAAAAAGAAAAACCACTAGGACGAAGAGAGTTCATGAAAAAACTCAGCAATAGCTTGATGACCCCATGGATGGAGACAAGGCAGCAAATGCCAACTTTGCCGACGAATATAAAAGAAAAAAATTGTGATATATTGCCAAAAAGACAAGCAGAACTTCCTACACAACGTGAAGGTGTAACAGAGTCAAAAAAAAGAAAGTATTGTGCCTTTTGTCCATCAAAAATTAGAAGGATGACAAAGACAATGTGCGACAATTGTAAAAATCCGATTTGTGGAGAGCACAAGTCTAGCGCATGTCCTAAGTGCCTTTGATGCCAAAATGAATGAAAATGTATATTTACTAAGATATTTAGTACTAAGGAGATTCCAAAAAGTTGATTTTTAAAGTATAAATTAGTAAATTTTAAGACTGACAGAGAGATTTTTAAATGTTTAAGTTTGTTAGAGTAAGAAGTACAGTGTTTTGTTTTTTAATTTTTTTTTCAAATAAAAATATCAATAATCCCTAAAGTTTTTCCATTTTCCAGAACACAATTACATATATTAAGACATATTACCACATTCATAAACCTTGTATATACATAATCCTAAATATTCTCACTCAAACATGCGCACGTCGAATCGACGTATGGTTATCTTTAGAGTACAGTGAAATGTGGTTATCTATCTAGGGTTAAGAGGAAACCTCAAGGCGAAGAAAAGAGAAAAATAAGTGTTTGTAAAATCTATTGCTGTCGCGCACTGCCCGAAAAAGCGGGCTATCAAGCGCGTTATAGACAACTGCAGCTTGGACTGAAAATACATATTAAAATTACAAAAAATCATCGATTAGTAGTCCCCTGATTCCTTCCATTCCAAATTCCAAAATTTAACCGATTTAAGTACTTTTTTCATTAAAAGTTAAAATAGGGCTTGAGCTGCGTATCTATGTTGTCAAATTTGTTTTCTGGATGTTTGAATTCTGCGGAAAAGTCGGCTATTTTTTAAAGTTGTTGAACGTTTGTATCTTTTTATATAATTAATTTATGAAAAAAAGGAAACCATAGGGAAATGCTAATAGTAACCATAGATACTCAGGAAAAAAGTATGACTGCCGGTATTATCCAGAGAGAAATCAGGGGACTACGTTTGTATGGAACGGTCGTTGTGTTTCCTCTTCATTAGAAAATCGACCAAACCTATTACGGTGCGTTTCCATAGAAACGGGGCGGATCTGTGCGGCGTTCAATTGACCAATCAAAGTTGTTTGACAATTTCAATGCGTTGCGATTGGTCGATTGAGCTCCGCATAGCTTCATAGTTAGAACCACAGAGCATAGAAGCACCGCGCGCTCCTAACAGCTAGTACGCACTTAGCGGCTTAGGGTCCGTTCACACAGACCGGCTCGGAGAGCATCGGCGCGCATTTTTCTTTTCACACAGACCGGATCGTATGCGCTTGGAGTTGGTCGGAGCGGAGCCGCCAACTATTTCACATAGACCGGCTGGAAGCGACCTGAAAGCGGATGCGCTCGGAGCCGGTTGGATGCGCTCGCAGCCGGTCGGAATCGCTCGCAGCCGGTCGGATACGCTCGCAGCCCGTCGGATGCGCTCGCAGCCGGTCGAATGCGCTCGGAGCCGGTCGGATGCACTTGAAGCCGGTCGGATGCGCTCGGAGCCGTTCGGATGTGCTCGGAGCCGGATGGGTACACTACAAAGGCAGTACCAGTCTTCCACGCAGTCCAAGTTTTGTTTTCGGTGTTAACGTGTGCTTTTCGGAACATGGATTTAGATAGCTCCGATGAAGAAATCGGCTGCGCGAGCGAGAAAGAGCACGCAATCGGAGCCGATCGGCTGCGCGAGCGAGAAAGAGGACGTAATCGGAGCCGATCGGCTGCGCGAGCGAGAAAGAGCACGCAATCGGAACCGATCGGCTGTGCGAGCGTTAAAGAGCATGCAATCGGAGCCAAACGGCTGCACGATCGAGAAAAATTACGCGATCGGAGCCGGTAAGCTCCTCTTATTATTTCACACCAAGCGCCTTCAAGCATTCTTAATCACAAAAGCAGTGCACATGCAAAAATAAACCTTAATACAAATACTAAAAACTCTGTTTTCAACGTGATAAGAATCTGCTCTCCTCTCCGAGCCGGTCTGTGTGAACGGACCCTTATAGCCCTAAGCGGCCGGCCCGGCGGTGCTTCTATGCTCTGTGGTTAGAACAGTCAAAAAGGAATAGATTGTTCGGGACCTTCAATACTCCGCAGAAGATCTACATATTTTATTATTCTCGTAGGTAAAGTAAAACTTTTGCTAGTTGCCTTAATTCGTGTAGGCTTACCATTTTAGCTTTGATAATCTCAAACGCATTTCTAACGTAAAAATCTTCTGTATCGCAGTAAATTCTAAAAGTCCTTTGCTCACTAAAAACGTTTTTGAATTTAATATGGTTAAACCCTCCTGCTTTAATCAGATAGGGCCCTTGTGGTTTCGGATCGGTAGCAATACCTTTGATGTTGAACCTAAAATGATAACAAGATAAATTAACTGACTGAAACATTGTCCTTTCCTGAATGTTTCAAACACTTCTACGGAAACTGAAAAGACAATGTAAATAATATAAAAATTGTTTCATGCTTACACAAACTCGCCCGCCTGCGGCGAATCGAACGATACTGTACAATTTTGTTGTCCAAGATCGATTGGCTCAAACCATACTAAGAACTTCTCTTTCTCTAGAGGGGGGATGGAATAAAAAGGGTCAGCTATTATGCAGGGTTCAGACACCTGGAACAGTAGATTAATAATATTATGTCAGCCCTTTAAGCCCATTCGGGACAAAATCAAGGTTTATTCTGTCTATAAACTCCAGTTCAGTGGCTTAGGCGTTAACGCCTAAAAGTATAAGACTGACAGACAGTTCGCATTAATTGTAATCCTAGCAGCGCCCGCGTTTCCATCCGTGTTGTTTCTGTTGATGTTTCCATCCCGTTCCAATAATGGGATAAAAATATTTTTCATGCAAATCTGATCATTAATAAGTTAGTTGACGACAGTCAATAAGGCTTTACCGTCGTTATAAAGTCTGTTTTTAATTCCGTTCTGTTCTGCACGCGTAATCGCAAGGGCACGCACGACCCTAGTGACGTGGTCACATTGATTTCCTTCTCCTTGGCCGGGAGACAGGTCATCAGGATCTTGTAGATGTACGAGCCGGCCTGACTGTTGTACACTTCGAGGAAGTCTTCAGTCTTCCCCACTACGAGTGGCGAGAACATCAATGCAATTATCGCCTGCAATAAAATATGGGTGTGAATATTTTAATTAATTACGATTAGTTTTCGATATTACTAGGTAGTTAACCAACTTGGAGCCAATCACTCAAATCAGTCCAGTTGTTAATGGAAGGAACAAATATACATCCTACATCCATTTTTGCAACTTTTTAAAACTTTTTAGAATTAAAGTGATACACACTTGAATTCATTGGTCGCTGTACATTTACTTAGAGCAAAGGCTTTATCTTACTATTGAGGAGAGTGCATGAATTTTCACCAATGGATCTCATGTTACCTGAGACTTTTTGCCCACAGTCACAGAGTCTGGAGTCATCATCTTTTCACATCGGATAATGTACTCCGCGGACTCGGTGAGTGAGTTTTTCACCATCACTTCTTTTTTCTGAGTCTCTCTAGCGCGTGCGACGAACTTTATCGTGTCGACGATTTGACTCGGAACCACGGTGATAAACAAGTTGTAGAACTGATATTCCCGAGTTTTTTGGTTTATGAACATTACCTGCATTTTAAAGTAGGTATCAAAGGTAATGTTGATTTAAATCTATACTAATATTATAAAGCTGAAGAGTTTGTTTTGTTTGTTTGTTTGTTTGTTTGTTTGTTTGTTTGTTTGTTTGTTTGTTTAAACGCGCTAATCTCAGAAACTACTGAACCGATTTGAATAATTCTTTTTTTTATGGATAGCCACATTCAACGGGAAGGTTATAGGCTATTTTTCATCCCGAAATTCCCACGGGAACGGGTACAACGCGGGTAAAACCGCGGGGCGCTGCTAGTTAAGTATACTTTTGAAGTATGTGTCCGATTTACTTTACAACCATGTCTCGAGTTGAGATTACCAACCCGTAGTAGGAAAGCGTGGTGCGCCCAAACTTCCTCACTAATATTTTCGTTCAGACCGGGAGGGCCTTTTTGGAATACCTAAGTACTTTTTACTTTTCTTTTGACTATTATATCTGGATGCTATTCCATGTATTTGAAAATATATTAATAGGTAGTATAGCTAGGTACTATTCTGGGTATAGGTAGGCTGGTGCTATCTTAGATATAGAAAGGTACTATCTTAGTCATCGATAGGGGTGTTAAAATTCATACTTTCAGAGTCATTTCGCACGCTTCGTAGCAGACGTAGGTCCAGCGGCAGGTGGCGGAGGCCTCGCCCCACACGCGCACCAGGTCCGGCTGTTTGATCTCGTGGTAGCCGACGAACTTGTCCGGCATTATCTTCAGGATTTCAGTGTCTACTATGTACGTTTCCGGGGCCTGTTTCAAAGAATTTGTGGGGCTTATAATTATTGCTATCATTAACGATATCTCGGCTTAGTCGTATTCGGGCAAAACAGGAGAATATCTGAAGAGTACCCTGAAGTTTAGTCCATGGGCTTGCCTATAAAACCTACAAATATTAAGAATAGAACGAATGAAAAATGTCTACCTCCGTGATATTATACACCATCAAGTTTTCTGTATGGAACTCCTTGGCGGGCACAGTAATGTATATGTCCCCGTTGGGGTTGGGGGCACTCGCCAACGCACTCACGGTCACGAACAACGCGAGTTCTCCTAGGGGGGAGAATAGGAGTTGTGCCTGCAACAAATAAGGTTGGAAAGTTCATGACTAAATTACAAGATAACTTTGTATTGCGACATTAATGTTTGTACTGTTAACACTTTTACTCCATATTCATGAACGCTAGTATTTAATGCAACTAAGCTTAAACGTACTATGTGACTACAACTCAATAGCAACACCTACCTATTATATGTATGTTAGAGATTCGTATTGATAACCTACCTCATGTTTGCCAATAGTCTTAGGTCTGAAGTTGACTGGTATATTGAAATTTGAATTGGGTTCCACGGTGAACTCTCGCAAAGTGTCAAAGGGTCCTCCAGAAATTTCTGATAACACTAACCATACGTCATCAGACCTGAAAAAACACAATCGGTACTGAATTATTTTTACACAAAAAAGTAATATCACATAGGACGTCAGGTACGTGGTAAGTTTGCGTCCAATAATAGCCGAAAAGGACGTGTTTTGACGGGAATTTTTTATTACACTATTTAAACAAACAGTGAAACTTGGTTAAGTGGGACCTGGATAACCTCCATAACTGGAACTCATGCTAAAGTCCCAAAACTTTGGCACTGCATTACCTCTGTTAGTGGGATGAGGTAACCTCTAGATCTGGGATTTATTCTATCGATTTGTCATCATAGTTACCTCTATAACTAAGACAGCGAGTGAATTTTATACGTATAAACCTCTGTAACTGAGATAATGTACTAATCTAGACGGGACTTAATCGCGAATTAAACATCTAGGGGCTATACTAATAAACGTGTATTTAAAACATGTTAGCTATCAAATGGTTTGTGCGCAATTTACCGAAGAGCAAAATAGACAAAACACTTTAGTTATAAAAGTTAAATTAGTTAATATTTATAACATTCTAAATTCAAAGGCATACCTAGCATGCAAGTAGTGTTTAGATAAGTTCTTAAATAAATGTAGGAATACTCACGGATTGGTGACAACAATGAAATCGGTGACCACCTCCCTCACAGGGCACTCCATGTACAGTGTCTTAGTCTGGACTGATCCCACGTCCATACAGGATGCGTACATCGCCAGGTCTTGTGGTTGATAGTTCTCAATGTTGCAGCTAGCCTGAGAGATAGGAAACAAACTCGCTTGGTGGTCAACTGGGCCCGCAGAGCACTGAGCCCGCAGGTTCAGTTACCCACTCCGTTTTTTTTCATAGGTGACTAGACCCACACTAATCGGATAACTCGACCCGCGGGTTCAGACGACTACTATTTACCGATAAGGGCCTGCTCAGCCCACAGGTTCAGTCGATGTCAAGTATATTGTAGTAAAATAAAAAAAAACCCTAACCTACCGAATAGTACCTACGCCCGCGGGCTGAATTGACCCTTGGGTCGAGTCACCCGTAAAGAAAAAAAAATGGTCAACTTAGCCCGTGGGCTCAGTGCTCTGCGGGCCCAGTTGACCACCAAGGTAACAAACTACATCGGCTACATGCAATTATACAATTATTTCATCTTTGCTGTTTTACTCGCTATTCACTCGTTCCTGAGGGAATTTCGAGATGAAAAGTCTATTTGGTAAACAAGCAAAAAAAAAGTGGTTTTGTTTAATTTGGCTAATGTGGGCGGGCTGTCTGTTAGACTTTTATTTTTAACTAGCAGCGTCCCGCGGTTTTACCCGCGTTGTGTTCATTCCTGTGGGAATTTCGGGATGAAAAATAGCCTATGTTACTCGTGGATAATGTAGCTTTCGAATGGTGAAAGAATTTTTTAAAACGGTCCAGTAGTTTTTGAGCCTATTCATTACAAACAAACAAACTTTCCTCTTTATAATATTAGTGTAGAAGTGTAGATAATTTAAATCTATAACCAACTATTGTTAGAAATAGTAACAAAAAACATTTCCCTTTATATTAATTGAGTAATAGTTATCATACTCACCCAAACTTTAATAAAAGTATTATACTTGTTGGGTCTAAATGTTATCGTAAATGTAACATTAGTATGGGCGGCGATGCTACCATGTAGCGGCGTTATCGAAAATTCATCAGTTTTTAATGGTTGCCACCAAAATCTGTGCGATACGTTATGAAATGTTAAAGAATATCATTGAATTTTTTGATTAAATATGTCGACGAATATTAAACATACCGTTTTAGTAGTAAAGGCTTACCTAGTACCAAAATCTCCCTTATTTAGTAACATGACTTTTAATATTTTACAACCCCTCTTGCGAACCCTACCGAACTGCAAAGAGTTTTGACTGAGACATAAACTCATTCCGGTAGCACTCCCGCTGAGCTTCACGAGCGGCCTCTCGAAGCTTAGCACTTTCATGTTTAACTGAAAATATACATTAACAAATCATTGTACTAACTAATTAAGGTCCACATTCACCGTTTCTATCTCCAACCACGATCAACTGGACTCGGTTTTAATTAATACATTTTTGACCTCAGTTTATCAAGCGTTTAGGATTAAGTTGAACTGATCGAGTTCAGTTATAAATGTTATAACAGTG
Organism: Cyclophora punctaria; assembly: GCA_951394245.1. Taxonomy (NCBI): domain Eukaryota; kingdom Metazoa; phylum Arthropoda; class Insecta; order Lepidoptera; family Geometridae; genus Cyclophora; species Cyclophora punctaria. Next base: position 8,451,797 of record OX596170.1, on the reverse strand, counting down.
AAATTGGGGCTTAGACATGGCTTAGACTTACGAAAAGACACTCAGGAAGTGACATTTTATTGTATTGTTCTCATTACTGCCAAACCCTGTTTAAACTACATAATTATATATTTTTCTATGAAAAAATATATAATACCAGTACTTTACCTGCACGTTAAGGATGCTTATCATTCCGACTGGTTTAAATTGTATTTTCAACGTAGATTTCCTATACGGATCTATGTGACATTTATTCGGTATGACTCTTAAAGAACTTAATGCATTTTGTATATCTTTCTCAATTTGAGCTTTTATTTTACTGTCCTCGTACGATTGTAACATTTTGACTCTGAAAGGGGACATTTCAATTATTCACATAAAATAAATTGTAAATAATTATGTACAGAACTAATACACACACCAAACTAAACTCGTATTAAGGAATCTTACAGGGGCACTCGTTAGATCAAGCTTCTGTACTATTTATTACATACATATCTTACACACAAACTCTTTATAAGCCGTAAAAGTTAGTTTGAGTAGGTTAAAGGCTAACCTGATGTCGGGGTTTTAGACCGCCTAAAGACCTTCGACATGGTTTGACGATTGCAAGAACCGCCGGGATCTACAATTTTACGTGTCCTTCGAAGCACGGTAGGTCTCAGTCTCAGATACAAATTCCACAATCGGCCACCCAAGGGGTCGAGCTGCACTGCTTAGCATTCAATCACATTGCAAACTACGCCACGAGTGCCGTAAGCAGTACTTTATATGAACATATATCTAGTTGACCTTTCGTCATCGTCAACAACTAAGCATAACATATTGTTACACCGTATTGTGGCACATATTGTTGAACCACTCAACACAAAAACTTTCATCAAAATATCAAACCTGGAAGGGCCATCGTTTGTGTTTGTTTTATTGTCTTCTGTTATGAGACAGACGCTCGTCGCTTGCGAGTTCGTGGCGGCATCGTCGTCTATAACCGGATACATGTCTTTGAATATGAATGACGCGTCGATCGCCACTTTACTATGATTGATCACGTCTATGGTCCGTGTTATTTTCTCTCCAACTTTAACCGGACCTAAGTCGAAGCTTTTTTGGCAACCCTCATAAAGATCGAATAATAAAGGTACACCTAAAAAGATATTTTAGTTAACGACACACATTATTGATGTATAAATATAGAAATATGTACTAACCTAACAGTCACCTATCTCACCTATCTCTAGTTATAGTCATAACTAATATAATAAAGATGAAGAGTTTGATTTTTTGTTTGTTTGAACGCGCTAATCTCAGAATCTACCAATCTGATTTGAAAAAATATTTTTGTAATGGATAGCCACATTTAACGGGAAGGTTATAGGCACAGCTATTTTTCAGCCTGAAATTCCCTCGGGAACGGACACAACGCGGGGCGCTGCTAGTAATGTATTAATACATAATATGTAATTTACAAATGTATAAGTACACAATATACAAACCTTCCCCTCTTATAGTCACTATTTCTTCACACAAACTATTGACCCAAAATTGTAGTTTAAACTCATATTCCTTTATTTGCTTCGGTCTAAACAGTACGGGTATTTTGTGACGTTTGCCCGGTAGAATCTTGACAACGTCGTGGTACTCGACGTAGAGTTCAGGGACACTTCGAAAGTTTAAATCGAGTCTGAAAATCAGAATAATTAATAAAAAATGTATAATAATTAAGATAACGATACGTCCAGTGTTATGTTGATGAGCAAGTTATTATAATTACATTATCGTCTCTTTGTCATCATTGGTGAAAACCAAATCCTTTTGGTATGTCGGGTCCGGTGCGTTCACGATACATTTGCCGAAATCGTAATTCGTACACAAGAAATGGTAATCGGGTTTCCTTATGTCTGCATATAAAAATATGGAGTAATCGGGCCCGTCAGATATCTGTAAGTTATTTGATACTAAAATTAATTCAAAAAACCGTTAACATAAAACATGATCACGATTTCGTATAAAAGACATCAACGCGTTTTCTGTTGAGAGCGTACGAGACAAAACACTTCGAACTGCAAATCCCTTATAGAAACATACAGTAAAGTTCGTACTGGATACCTATTACTATTAAATATTAATACATATTTGTCTATCCAATTTAGAAATATGTATTCCTAAACTCTCTTTACTTACGCATAATGTTATCGGGAAAGCTTGCACAGGCACTTGCTTCAATGTAAAGTGCAGTACACAATCAGCTTGTTCGCCTGGAGCCACGTAGCCGCTCTTGGGCTCCATATAGACTTGTAAATATTTCTTGACTGCACTATTAATGTAGTTCCACTCGTAAAGAAACGACGCTGAACCATCGTTTTTTATCTTAAATGGTACCATTCTCTCGTATGTGGAAGCCGTCTGAATATTTGTAAACATCACTTATGTTAAAAGAAAAATAACTAAGGGCGACATGCGTACCGAGCTCTGTTCTATTATCTGTTTAATTTAACGTAAACATATTTATACAAACATTCAGGCTTTTGTATGCTTTTTTAATAATCATGTTTTTGGACATATTTCAGTAGTACCTCTAGTAAAATAAAAACTTAAATAATGCAAGACGGGTATGTTGTTACCTATGTTATATTATACAATATATATAGTTGAATAATTACTAATATGTACCTGATTCAAATGTATATTTGTAACAACTTCACTATTTAAGATATGTTCGTTTCCGATAACAAAATATGTGACCGTCGGTTTGATTAAATAACTGAGAGCGTTTACACATAATGTCATGAACTTGGTCATAAAAGCTACGCTGCAGAATATCTTGAAGGACAGCGGTCCGTCTTGGATAGGTGTGTACGTTATTCTGAAAGTAAATGTAAGAGTAAAATACGTGGTAAAGTGGTCAATGTAACAAGTTGCTAAATAATAGGCAATTGATGCAATAGACACGACTTTCTGACAGGCGTAACAAAAAAAGAGTAATTATGCCTATTATGAAGGTACATTGTAGATCGTAGCACTTACTTAATTTGTGTTTCAGAATTTGGTTTCAATATGCCTTTTTCAGGTTCAACTATGCAAGGCGTTTTCCCAGATTCGTTACACAATGAATTGCCTTTAAACTCGAAACTAAGACAATCGCTTTCAGGATTTTTCAGGGTAACCATGTTTGTTGTCGTGAAACCGACTAGCGAGTTCTTTATTATAAGAATAGTTGGAACGAATACAACTTCAGGTTCTCGAACTAAACCTACTACTAGCAGGTCCATTGATATTTCGTATTGGGGTATCACAAACTTCCACATGGATTCATACGTCTGAAGGAAATTAAAATAAAGATTAAATATTTTATCGTTATTTATACATAATTATGTCTGTGTTCGTTAACATACTCGTGATGAATAAACGAACATTAAAAGATAATATTACGTTCGATGACGAATGACGATAATTTCGAACCTACTTTTATATCAGTTAGCCCATTTAATTATAATGTTAGGAACCGAGTGATATGATTGATATCACATATATTTCCAACTTGTGTAATAACTCTCGGATGACATATTAATATTACGGAAGAGACGTTTCAACTTCTTTACTGTAACGAAGGACTAGGGCGCTTAACATTTCCATGGTCTTCACTCTGTAACTATAACAGTCTATCCTATCTAAAATGATGTCTATCACTGTATTTGAAGATACATTAGATTATTATGATCTATACCCCCGGGGCAGTCGGCGCGAAGGTAAACGTGACGTTATTGGAGGTGCCCCCTTCAACGAATCCCTTCATAGTGTCGCAGTGCACTGGAATCAGTTCCATCTTCTCCGACATATCCGTATTCTCAAACACAAACTCGTAGCCTTTTTCCGTTGGGTTGATTACGCTAAATGTTCTATTGGAAAAATTAACTGGGTAAACTATAATGTATTGAATTAAAAAGTAAGGAATATGCGATGCTAGTATCGCCCCGCAGTTTCAATAAAATATTCATACTTTTTGTAGCACCCCCAGCCCAACACATTGAACTCCAGTACTGACGTGTGTTGCGACAGCGCTACGCCCTCTTTCCTTCTATTGCTCGTTAAATAGTCGCTTTCTTCGATATCCAAATGAACGAATGGAATAAGAGACTTTGCAACGATCCTACAACACACGTTCTGGTCGTAGGGATCTAAGTTATCTGCAACATTATGGAAAATATAACGTTTTTAAAGTTTTACAACGAGCATCAAGAGATAACAATATCATTCTCGATCAAGCAAGATTATTCGTGGGTACTTTGAAAAACGTACTTCAAGGTTTCATTCATGATTACAAAAATCACCAATGGTTTAGAAACAGGTTAGTCGAAGTTAGTTTCGTATTTATAATATGTATGAATAAGTCTTTCCTTTCCTCCATAAATTTGCTATGCTATACTGGGTATGCACCAACTATATCATATTTATATATATAATTCTACTGTACGTCTGTATGTCACTGAACTCCTTCTAAACGGCTGGACCGATTTCAATGTAGGCATGAATGAATTGTATGCGTTTAGGTAGCACCTTGGATGGTTTAGATTCACACTAGCGACATCTATTAGGTCGCGGGTGGAACCACCGCGCGGGACAGTTAGTACATATTTATATGAAACTTGTATCGTACTTACCTATCAAGCTCTTCAATCTTACGTTAAAATCAAATGCATCGAGAGGCGAAAAAGTGACGGTAAATTCTTGGCTGTGGCCGGGGCTAATGCATTGCATGGCGGGTTCGATCTTGAACGGCAGATCCACTTCGAACCAGGTGTCCACACTGTCCCTCTCTGAACTTTGACTATACAATGTCACTTTGCTGGCATCTGAAGTTAAGTAAGCGAATATAGCGAACTGACTTACGGTCTTGGTAATGCTGACATTGCCAAGATCATAAGTGTAACTCAATTAGTGTGCCTCACTTATGATCTGGCATCCTGACATAAGAACTTAGCAAACTAGCTTTTATCCTTGGTGAACTGGCTTATTAACTTAAGTGCAGTTAGGCACCATGAACTTGGCAAAATGGCTTTTGAACTTGTCAACTAAGCATCTTAACTTGTTAAATTGAGTTTTGAACTTGGCAAACTGATTTGTGAATACACTTTACACCAAACTTATGAAGCAACACAAGAAACCAAAGGCACGATAAGTTAAATGAAAAATATATAGGTATGTATTGTTTTTGTCTTAGGTACACATTAAACTTAAAGTTATTAACCGTTCATTAAATACGTTTATTAACTAGTAATACGTTTATTAACTAGTACCTGGTTCAGTTGAAGGTTCATTGGAGTTTGTGGTCGTATCATTTAAACTATTAGGGCGTGACACATCCGGTATCTGTATGAGATTATTATTTATATTTAATTATTGTATATACTCGTAATATTGTAGAAAATTGTCGAACAGATTTTGTTATATGAAATAATTTCTGGCGTTGCGAAAACTGGCACAAACGTTCCTTAACGCATCCTGATAATTATATAAACACATTAAAGTCCCCGGGGGAGTAAACTATACGGGGGAGTAAAATGAACGGCCTATTTATTTGTTTATATTGTGAAAACTATTTAAAATGTTATAACGATTACTAGGCAAATAAACTATTCTTTTTCTAATTAATCCCACCGGGGCCTCCTCGAGCACTTTAATCGACCGAGGCGAGCGATAATTTGTAATTAAAATAATAACATCAGTTATTGAAATAATACCGCTCTGAGTGGCCTTTTATCGATTCTGGATGGAAATTCCTCATCAATTGTAAAATTCCATATTGTTTTGAGCGGTACTGATCCAGTATTCTTCAATTCAAATGTGAATCTTCGGACCTGTAAGGATAATAATACAAAAAGTAGCTTAGTTACAATTTGAATACTTCCTTAACAGCACCTAAAGTCACGAAAAACTACATGCTACTCAGAATCTAAATAAATATTTTACAATAAGTGGAAGCTGGTTTAACATTAAATAATATTTTTTTTAAACATGATTAATCAAAAGTTACCAATCATCAAAAATCTTCTTCAACTAAATCTGAAGCGACCAATCCCTCACCTGGTAAATATAAGTGTCCTTTAAGATTTTTTCATCCTTTAAAGTGCAATTATATTTAGCATGTTGTGTGGTCGCCGAATACAAAATGACAATATTGATCGAAGGCCGACCGATATCTTCGACGGGCATGACATTCTCGAACACAGCGACTTCGCATCTCTCATTTAGGTCCATATCTCTATCAAATAAATCAACAAAAGGTACATAAACACAATCTAGAGGGAACTTTCAATTTAAGCATTTTTAGTCATCCTGTTACGTGTGAAAACAAAAAAGCGTTCGTGAGCGTTGATGACGGCGCACCAGAGGCACGTCGCCGGCGACAAATAACGCTTAAATTTAAAGTTTGTAAATAGAATTGAATGTTTTAATTTTCATAATATTCAACAAATGATTGTTTACTTCTTATGCTCAAACAATGTTACAATTTGTCTGTTATCCCAAGTCGTTCCCTTTACATCCATTGTTATGCAGTCGTCCTCGATGGTGGTCAATTTGCACGATAATACTTCCTGTAATCATTACATTAAGTATCTTACGGTAGGAAATAAGTATCTCATAGCATTTATACAATAACTAAAGTCTGGAAATGTACCTATGTAAGGAATAAGAAGTATGTAAGTAAGATTACTGGGATTAATGTTACTCACGTTTTTAAGACATACAGGGCGCCCAACGAAAAACATAAGTTCCAAATCTTTCTCCTCGCCCGGTGAAATATAGCCTGTCGATGGTTTTATCACAATATTTTCCGCATCATCCCATACGAACTTGTATACCTTTTCCGAATTATTGGCCATTATCACCGATCGCTTCTGAATAGCACATACTTCACAGCCGCCTTTAGAAACGTTAATAGAATGCTCACAAACATTATTATTACAAAAACAAATACTATTTTATAAATAAACTAGCAGCGCCCTGCGGCTTTGCCCGCGTTGGGCCCGTTCCTGTAGGAAAACCCTTTCTTAGTGTGCACTTACGTCACTTGAAGAACCTTCCTGCCAAATTTCATGTTTCTAGGTGTAGCGGTTAAGGCTGTGCGTTGATTATCAGTCAGTCAGTCAGGACTTTGAATTATCTATATGTATATAGATTACATAGTTTGGTTTCATTATTAAGGCAACCAATGTTATAATGAATGATTTATACATGATATCCGATATCCGTTGATAGTATTACACTTTTGTATGGGAACGATTCTGATAAGAACTCACCAAAATTTAAAAGATACTTCAACAGTGATGGTTCCCCGGTGCCAATGTCTCTCATAGAACCAACAGACTTTTTCTTCTTCGTTGGTAATGAGATATTACCGGATCTCTTTCGACTTTTACTCGAGGCTGTTGATGACGTTCTGAAACAGTAAGTTTAAAATAAAATCCCAGCGTAAAGCCCGGTTTCCGCCGCAACCGGAGCGGGCTCATTAATGACTCCGTTTGGCAGCCATTACGTGTTTTTGTTAAGACTGAGGTGTTATGCGTCTATACAAGTAACGCAATGGTAATTAAATGGAGTCATTAATGAGCCCGCTCCGCTTGCGGTGGAAACCGGGCTTTATGATCATTGTTGTGTCGGTTAGTATGGCATCGGGTGTTTTTTTAAATTAATCTAATACTTATATCTTTTGCCATTGAGGAACCTTATATCAATCATCAAAAACTTCTCCATTAGACATTTACTCGTAGCATGTTTAGGAAAGACACTTATCACTTTGGAAAAAACCTTATGAAAGAGCATATTTTATAATAGTAATTTAAGAAGAGAATGGTTCATTTTATATGTTTGCGAATTAGTGTTGTGTTACGAGTATATCACGTCACGACCGTGACCGCACGTACCCGGTGGAGTTCTTAAACGTCTCTATATCGATCTCCATAGAGAGCATCTTTAATCCAATCAACACAACATCTTCCATAAACCCTTCCGCTTCACATAAAATCTGTAATTTACAATATAATATAATAATATAATATCCCCGGACAGATTCACACACGGTTAATTAGACCCAAACTAAGTTCTAAGCTTGTATTGGAATCGAACTAGCTGATACTACTACATATACATACAGAAATACTTTATAAGCATATGTATATAATTTGCAACCATACTTACGTTAAAATACTCATAGGGGTTTTCAATTATGTTGATTTTGACATCACACGTCGTTTTTCCTTTCTTAATTGGATTGTAACTAACAACTACTGTTACTATTTCCTCTGGGTCTATTTTCACTTTCATTTTTATGTTTTCAAAATCTGAAAATAACAAGCACTGTACTTTGTGAGCGAGTGTTTACTGTATGGTTGAGTGCGGGCGGTGGCTGCGATTCCCACCCGCCCTCAATAATTTGTGCAGACATAGTTGTAGGTTCGAATCTTTGTTCGAATCGAATTTTTGTATATATATGTAATAGTATCAGTTAATTAGATTCCATAAATCAAGCTTAGAGCTTAGTTTGGGTCTAATTAGGGCCTATGCACACCACGTTTTTTAAACGCGCCGTCGACGCGCGTTTTGGGAACGCGAGTCGCCGGCGCGTTTTTATCCTGCAGAGCAGTTTGTTGTCGTTTGTATCGATACAAGCACGCGGCACCGGCGCGTCTGTATCGATACAAACGCGCGGCACCGGCACCTATTAATTTTCTAAACGTTGTTGTATAATGTCCACACAATCTTCTCTCGCTTGTAAATGGGTGTACCCAAAAACGTCGGTAATTTTTTTTCTTCTTTTTTTTTAAAATTAATAGCAAAGCGCATGTAATCAATGCTGTCTCGACCGACGCCATCTTGCTACTGTTGACGAGGTTCTGCTTAAAAACGCAAAATGCCAGCGCATTTGTATCGATACACACGCGCGTTTGCATCGCGTCTGCATCGCTACACACGCGCGTTTGCATCAGGTGTGCAAAGGTCTATAGGCTGCGTCTGACTTGCGTGCGTATCGCGTCTGTATCGCTACAAACGCGCGTCGACGGCGCGTTTAAAAAACGTGGTGTGCATAGGCCCTCGTACATGAATTAAAAAATAAAAGTATGATTTTATTTATAATTTGTAACATAAAATATCCACCTTTTTTTCCTGATACTACCATGCGTTCACAGTTTTCGGTGGCATTTAGCCAGAACACCTTTCTCTGTTCGTTTGTCGCTGGATACACTTTCAAACTCACAATACTTTTCACGGAACTGATATTTTTTATGCGTATTTTTCTAGTACTAATGGATCCGAGACAAGTGACTGGGAACTCGAGCATAGCGAATCTATGTTGTCCTACGATTGGATTGAGCAGTCGCACTCGCGGTATCACACCTTCACCGACCAAACATAACTTGAAAAATTGTTCCCTATTATCTAAAAGTTTCAGTCTAATTTGCAATACAGCTCTATATTCCTGTAAACAATAATAATAAATTAAATAAACGGTTTATTAATTTTATTAACGAAATCTTATAATATGTCAAAGCTGTAGGGGATATCAAGTAATTTACCGTCAAAGCCTTTGGGGTGAATATAATTCCCAGATTTTTGTGTAGCAATGGCTCTATATGGGCCTCGTATTTATCCAGAGAGAATATATCGCTCCCCGTTTCGGGAGGGTAAACTAAGTTCATAGTAAGAACGCACGCGACCAAACCATTGTTGTACAGATCTATGTATCCCACGTACTTTGTATTCACATTAACGCTAAAGAAATGTAACGTTACGGAGTTTTCAGTAAACACGCAATGAGGTGAAGGCTGCGAATAAAAATTGATTGTTATAGAGCGAATATGAATAACTTATTATCATAATCCTTAAAAATATTTTTATTTTTACCTCATGTATTTTGTATTCGTCTAAGTTTTTCACAATCAGATGTTCCCTGAAAGTAGTTTCTATATTCCAGAAATCAAGCACAGGCATAGCCCCCGTGCCCACCAGTCTCAACGGGACCCCTTGGGACTCCGCGGGACAAGTGTCGCTGATCACAAAGTTTATAGTCTCTTCGAATTTCCTCGGCGCTGTCGCTAGGAACTGAATCGATATGGTCCTACTTGTGCCTGGCGTTAGGAGATTGTCTTCATTCATTATTATAAAGTTTCCACATTTCAGCGGTGGATTTTTGATTCTGTAATAATGTAACATTACTAAGTATAAGCCCCCTTTTTCCCAGTGATTTGTACATAGTAAATCGGTAATGGTTTCAGAGCTGCAGCCGTTGATGTGGAGGAAATAATGAGGATTGTCGTGGTTTCGCGAGCGACCCGATTGTACTCATAACGGACGTTAGATCTATGAGTGAATACTTACTTATTGTCTTTGGTTTTTTGTGGCACCTTTGCCACTTCCGCTTCCGGATCAATTCGATACGCTTCCGGTAAAATGATTTCATACGTGAACGGACACTTGCTGGTGTTACTCAAAATCACCTCTCTCGCAATTCCGCACCCCACGGCTATGATATGGAAATTCAATTCGCCCAAGGGGAATAATGTAAATCTGCAATAAAATCAACATTACAATTTAAGTGATACTGATATTATACTAAGTAAACACTTAGCCTGTAACGTTTCACTGTAGGCTTCTCTTCTCACTGAAGATACTCAGTACATTCTCAATTACATTACTTAAAAATATGCTTACGTGTTATAGAAGGAGGCAATAGTGACGCAAACTGGGAACTTGGCGACGACAACTTGCTCGTTACTGCCGTCCAACAAGGAGCAGGTGTACGCGGGCTCGTTGACTAGGTTGATTGAAGTAGTCGGAGTGCATTCGAACTCGATACAGACCAGCTTCTGCACGGGAGGTATGAGGCCGCACTCCGGTGCCGCCTCGAATGAGCGTAAAAGTGAGGGCTCCGGGAAATTCTTTATTTTCTTCAACCTTAGAAATAAAACCGATGAAAGTTCGAAATAACGTTCTTTAAATATGAGTGAATGTTACGAGTACTGTTCATGGGTAGCATAGCTATAGCTCTGTTGTTATGCTACGTTGCTGTACTACGTTTAATATGATCGTAGCATATCTCTTATGGAAAGGCTCACTAAGTTATACGATTATACAAGTGTATAATAGTTACTTGTAAAAGATGTTATATTTCCCTCTATTCAGTAGGTACATTTCTTTCAAAACAGTTGAGTTAACTTTAACGTTGCCGTAGTTAAGAGAACTTTCAGCTGGATTCTCGTACGCGCAGTCCACCATTACATCGTAACATTCCGCAGAGAGAAACAGATTGTCTGTCACCATTGGTTCTCCGCGGCCCAATTCGTCATATATCTAAAAAATAGAAAAGAGATTTTTCTGTAAAACTTTTCGAGTTTCGGTGAATAATATAGTTAAAAGATAATGACCAATAGGTATAGTGATAAACAATGTTATCCCCTGGCTTGACAAATTCGAATGGGATACATTAAGTAAGTAAGTTAGTGTAAGCCAGTACCGTCCCACTCCTGGGCAAAGGCCTTTCATCTCACTGAAGTTATCAGTACAGTGAGGAGGATTAGGCATAATCACAACGTTTACCAAATGCGGGTAAATTAAATATATTATATTAGTAAGTGCTTTGTTAAGTATTACTTTCTATCGGAGCATGCTATTGTATTGATAGCATGCACTTAACTTGTGTTGCTACGGATGCATGCTACAGATGTGCTATGACTTCTCGCTACGCACTACCAGCTACGTAGAAACCTTCACATAGCTATGTCACTTAGCTTGAACAGTTTTGTATCATAGATGGATGTTGACAAGGCACCCTAAACATGCCATTATCTAGGAACATTGGTAAAGTGACTCACATCGATAGTGAGAACCTTGGACGATATAACACCGACCCTGCAAGCGATGTATGTCACTGGAACTACTTGGTTGTCATGCCTCGGTACGATTCCAGTCAACTTAGAAATAATGAAGTCTTCAATAAAACCGTCCGGATTCGCAATTTTCCACATAATCGGTAGTATTGAATCATTTTTAACGATGAATCTGTCATCTTCTCGACGATATAGTAAAAGCTTGCCGTACTCTACATAAATAATATTTGTTAATATTACAATAATATTATTAACGCGTAATTGATATACTATTTCAAAAAATAAGTCAATAGTTTGACTGTAGTCGATTCTTACCGATATTTTTAGTTATTGGTAATATTTCGACCATCGGCAGCACTCCACTGCAACCAATAGTGACTGTCACTATTTCAGGATTGTCTTTGACACAAAACAGTATTTTTATTGTGTGTACTCCTACTACTGCCGGTGCAGCCGATATCGTTAGTTTCCCTCTAGCTCCAGGCTAAAACGAGTTATTAAACTACCTTACAGTGTCCAACTAAATAATTAATAATACAGCCATAACCTTTCTCGTGCTAACGCATTTGGGTAACTACAAGAATACAAAATAGCAAAATACAAAATAGTGTGTGACAACTCACTTCTAACTCAATGAAATTTTTATCAATTTCAAATACAGTTGTTTCGTCCAAAAACTCTATGACCACATTAGCGGTGATTAACGACGAGTTTCTTAAATCCATTGTATATTCCTCTTCGTAAATTCTACAAAAAACCCTTCAATTAAATATTGTCCAGAGTATTAATTAATTACTAAGTGTCCATTCCCGCTAGTTTTTTAATTGGACGTCAAAAATAGAAGTAAACTAACAGAAAGCTCCGGCACCCGGTTTAAGACGGTATCCGACAAGCGACAAGTCGGAACGGGCTTTAACTGAAGAATGCTATCGATGTTGCTCACCTGTCTCTACCAATGAATATTGGCCCAAACTCAAATATTTTCTGATCATCTAAGTACGTAGTTTTGTATACTTTATCTTCTATGGTCCTTCTGACAAAGTTATCGAACATTTTCTTTGGCCTACTGTCCAATCTGTAAATAACAATAAGTTTCAACAACTCAGGCTAGCAACTAGATAAGCGAGCAAGCTATTTCTTTAAAAAAAAGCAACAGTTATTCACCTTGGTATATCACAAATTGCATTCACATTTATTTCCACTCGTGAATCAGGCCACCCATAGACTTCAACGAATCTTTTCACGCTAAAGACTCCTTCCGTTTTTGGATTAAATGTATATTTACACCTTACTAGGTCGTTCGGCTCTAGTACTAAACGCGTTGTGATTGCTGGAATATAAACTTGTCGGGTAGAGTTGAATTGAAAAGGCACAAAGTATTTTGTATATCCAGGAAGCTCCAATGGTGTTCCTCCAAGGCTCCATTATCCATGTGCAATGGCCAAACATCATGGACCATCTATATCCACTGCAGGCGTTATGACTAACTAAATGTTCAGTTTTCCAATTTTGACCCAGTGGGCAGTGGGACACAAAACATAATAGTTTACTTTACTACATAGTATAAAACAAAGTCGCTTTCCGGTGTCTGTCTGTCTTTCCCTATGTATGCTTAGATCTTTAAAACTACGCAACGGATTTTGAAGCGGTTTTCTTAAATAAATAGAGTGATTCAAGAGGAAGGTTTGTATGTATACAAATTCCCGAAATTTCCACGGAAACGGGCATAACGCGGGTAAAACCGCGGGGCGCTGCTAGTATATAATAAAATGGTTGTAATATCCTAATACTGGCAAAAGCCTCTCATCTCTCGGAAAATAGAGGTTACTGTTGAGCGCTCCTCAACACGTTTCGGTTCCTCAACCTTCGTCGTACGCAAGTTCATCCATTTTAATAATTTAAATTAATAGTAAAACAGTGTTAGGTGTTTGAATATGTTAATCAACATAAATTTAAGAGCAAGACTCTGGTCGGTGAGTCCGATACAGACTTTCTCCATCCATTCCCATTCAGTGCAAGCTCCTTCACATCTCTATACGATATGCCAGACACTTTTTCTTTAATCTGACTCATGTAACTGATTCTAGGGCTTCCCCTACCTCGCTTACTTTCAACTTTACCTTCCTTGATATTATTTATGTATCTGTCATGTCGAATGAGATGTTTTATCATCTTCCCTCTCCTGAATGTTAATAGGCAACCTAAAATTACTTATAAATTATTTCACTTACTGTCCATTACATTTAGTTGATGAAGAGGTGCTGGTGTGGGATAGAATATCTCCTCTTCCGTTTCTTCATCCGGTAATTTATCCAAAGACGAAGACGGAATTTCGGTCGTTGAAGTTTTCGTCGAGGCTAACTGAAGTCATACCAGAATATTGTTAGTATTAAGTATACGTTTATAAATATGTGCAAAGTCTACTGGCTAACCTTTTTGCCACACACGCAGTGCCATTTAGACAGTATATTAAGAACATTGTCTTGAGTAGTATCATCTAATAAATTAATGTCGGTTAATTGATTACATTCGCATTTTTTTATCTGAAAAAGAAAACAGTGGTTAGCAAATCTCGCGCCACATTCACACCCCAGTGAAAGAAAGAAAATTTGTTTATGTTTGATACCATCAAGCTGCCTCCTTGCTGTGAGTTGATACACGTTTTATAGTTAACTACTTATCGAATAATACTGAATTTCAGTACGCGACATAACGGATTCGACGGTTATTATTTCATCGAAGGGAAAGTATATTTATCACACTAATATTAAAGCATAGCCGCGGGCGCTGCCGCTAGACTCGCCGTGTCTGTACATTTGATATTTATTGCTAAAACTAACTGCAGGATGTTATAGGAACAAGTAATAGAATGTAAAACAATAGTCATTGGAATTCGTGTCCTTTGAACTGTCTCAATGATAAATAGTTACCGGTGTCTCTTCTAAGTAACACCACTTCAAGGGATCCTCGTGGTTTATTTGAGGAAACACTTTCGGTAACAGAACTGTGAACTCTTTTGCCTCCACCGGGTCCTTTAGAATGTCATGCTCTTCTTCCACTTTCAATGCTTTTTGAACCTCCGGCGAATGCGAAAACATTGTCACTAATGCATTCCTGTATCTTAGACATGGATGCATTATGAATGTTATTGGGAAGCCTCTGTCTTCTATCGGAGGAATATCAGAAGCCTACAAAATTGTCATTAATGATTATGATACTCGTTAGAATTAAATCTTTCTAACTTTATATTACCACATTAACTTCACCTGCAAGTGCGTGTCGGATTTTTTTTTCGTCTTCTTCTGCGCTACATTCAAAACTTGACCGTTGAACCCAACCAAAGGCATTCCTACGTCTAATTCATCAATTACCCAATTATTTGCTATATTTATAATTGCCTCATATGTATTTTTGTAATAATCAATGTAACGTGCTTGCATTGCTAAATATTCTGGGTTGGGTTTTCCTAAAAATAGATAAAAGATAAGTGATTCAACGTTTTATGCTCTTGTTGTACCGTTACCATTGAACTTATTTTAGTGAAACTTTAAAGAAATAACTGCTTAATTTTTTTAGTTAACTACATATTAGTTAGAATACATATACTATAGGCTATAGGTACATTTATTTGGAATTCTACAGGTTCGAGAAGTAGGCAGATAAGCGGATAAGCGGAAGTGATCAATAGTTTTACATGTCTCAGATAATATACCGCACTTAAATATATTATACTTTTTAGGGTTCCGTACCCAAAGGGTAAAAACGGGACCCTATTACTGAGACTTCGTTGTCCGTCTATCCGTCCGTCCGTCCGTCCATCTGTAACCAGGCTGTATCTCAAGAACAGTGATAGCTAGACAGTTGAAGTTTTCACAGATGATGTATTTCTATTGCCGCTATAACAACAAATACTAAAAACAAAATAAAACAAATATTCAATAAAACAAACGTGATTTTTTTGCCGTTTTTCAAAGTACGGAATCCTCCGTGCGCGAGTCCGAGTCGCACTTGGCCGGTTTTTTAATGAAATTTCTATCAAAATTTATACCTTTGCCTGTGTCTTCTTTTTTAATTTTTTTCTTCGATTCTGATCGATCCATCGTCAGTAAAGACTTAAAGCTGTGGTCTGAAATATTGGATAGTGTGAGAGATAATACCGAAGTAAAACTCATCTAGGCAACTATGAGGTAAGGATGAAGTGGGTACCTTTTCCTGTTGCTTTGTCTTTCTTCATTGCTTCCATTGATGTAATCCTGGAAGACGGTTGAGGAAACGATGTAATGGTATCATCTATACAAATTTTATAAAGAAGATTTTTCCTGTTCCACAAAATGTATGGGTGCTAACCCACTAAATATGAAAAAATATCCTAAGCGCGATCTACAAAAAAACACACTATAACCGTATATTGACTCGCGTGGTAGAACTACAGCCTAGGACATCTAGTGAATTAACATAACGATCAGGGTATATATAGCGTGGACACAACACATAAACGTACCATGGAGCTTAATTTAATAAGTATCTATTTATTATTATATTGCATTAGCGGTCGCTAGAGGCATTGTATCTGAGTGAAGCGCGTTGTGCTCTATGTATATATGTTTGATACTTACGACCTCTTCATGTAATAATTTTTCCTGCGATTCTCTAGTCCATACGTGATATATATCGCCTTTAACTCTTCCGGAGCAGCTTCGTATTCTTCTTCATCCATATCCTCTAGCCTGTTCACGATCTCATCAATCTCTTCTTGGAGATAAACTTTAGAAACGTTGCTATTAATTAATAAAATAAATTAAATATTCCATGAGCTATCAATGCTATGCCTAATTTAAATCTTTGCATAACAGTATAAATGCGAAACTTAAGAAAGATTTTTGGGTGAATGCACTTAAAGCCAACAACGGTACCAAAACGGTTTAAAATGCAGTTAATGTTTGCGTACATATGTACTTTTTTATCTCTGACCATAGTTGGGTAAAGTCGTGGAAAAGTGGCAGAATTATAAAATTCAAATATATCATTACTCGTCTGGTACTTCGTTTTCTTTTTGAGTTTCTTCAAATGTTTGCGCCCATTTGGAAAAATCCGCCTGTCCCAGCACCAGATGATAATCCCGTATGGTATGTTTACACCTAAGAACTGTAGTCATGACTAAAGAAGGACTTTTTAATACAATGCTGTTTAAAGAGTCAATTATGAAACCATAATCGAATTTAGGTAGCTTGAAGAAATCTGTAAGAAGTTCTTCTACCAAATCCTGAAAAAAAAAACAAGACCAGTAAATCGATCGAAACCTCTCGTGTTATCGAGTAACTTAAACAATGTACCATTTGGAACATGGTGGTCGATCCCATTGCTGCTAAGCAAGTGTTGGACCCGAGCGATGACGTGGACTGCCTCTTCTTTTTTTTATCACTCGTCTTTGATCTGGGCGTTGCTAATGTTTTGCAAACAGCCAAATATTCTATCTTTTTCTGCATTAGCGTAAATAGATCATCAGATTCATGGAAATCCATTCCTAAAAAAGAAAAACATTTTTTTAAATTTTATTACTTTGTTCATATTTCAGAATCCGTGGAGCCTTAGGCTTTGTCACACTACCAGCCTTGCTAGCACAACGAATGTCACAGAAGGCAACAAGACACGATACGCTAAATACTGTGTGTTGATTGGTTACACTTTGACGTAAAATTCGAATTTAAAATATTTCACCAATCCACTCACAGTATTTAATAAATCATGTCCTCACTTCACCCTTCAACAGCCCCCGTGTTCTTGTGGTTTGAGCGCTCGGCCCACGATCCGGAGGTTCCGGGCTCGATTCCCGGTGGGGACAATATCTCACAATAAATCTCTTTGTCTTCTTCATCGAGTGGATGGTCAACCTGACCAATCCTCGTGTCAGAGTTATTGAGCCGCCAAAGGCCTCTGACATGGCTCATATAACGACTACTATCCGTAGAAAGTAACCGGGACCGAAGAAGACTTCAACCCTTCTGTGACATTTTTATTCGACGTGGTATCACGGAACACCAGCTCTTACTAAGAATGGAAGTAGTATGTGAACGAGGGGGTATCTTTTGCGACTCTACCACATGCTGCGTCAAAATTACCCAGACTGTGACTGATTATCACTTCGCTGATTCTAACCAGTATTTAATAAACGAGGGATGTGTGGATCTGAGATCAAAGAAAATTTACATACTAATTTCATCCCTATATCGTGGAGAATGACAGGGATTCCGTGTTTTACATACGAATTCAATAATAACTCATATAAAATGAGTAGGTATTTAAATGTACGGTCAAGAAATGGTTAAAAAACATGTGCCTATTCTTTTTCTTTTAATAAATACCTTCGCTACTTTCGTCTTGGTCGTGCATAGCATT
Organism: Cyclophora punctaria; assembly: GCA_951394245.1. Lineage (NCBI taxonomy): Eukaryota > Metazoa > Arthropoda > Insecta > Lepidoptera > Geometridae > Cyclophora > Cyclophora punctaria. The sequence continues at coordinate 8,433,540 of OX596170.1, read as the reverse complement.
TCTTTTTGCTATCTCGTAACTTTCATTTATTGCATCAATCAGTACACTCTTTGTATGAGTCTCAAGGGTACAAAGGGCTTCAATAACACATAGATCTATATCAAATACAGGTATTTTCAATCTTTTTCCGACCGAGTACGCCATGTCTTTGCATAGGACCTCTAAAAATAAGATGGTTATTCAGATACTTGCAAATCAATACAAAAATAATCAATTGCTGTCTAATATTGAACAAACCCAATTACATAACAGTTATATTGTGTTTTTGTTCATAACGGACACCAACCAACTTACTAAAAAAAACGTTAGTATGTGTACAATAGATATCGCAAGTTGTCCAATTGAGTGAACGAAAATATAAATAAATAAATACTTCACAAACCTTCACAGGGCGATCCGTAAAAGAATATTATTATTCCCTTCGATATTTTTTCTATGTCAGTATTAGTTGATATACTATCAAACACATGTAAACAATCTTTCAAAGGATCTCTTTGCATATCTTTGAGCAATCTAATTTCATCTGAAAATAATTCAACATTTTTGCACCACCGGTGTCTATGATACCGCTGTTATTACCTCAAATGCATAAGATCTACAGAATATAATCAAAGTATTTTTGAGAGCAATGCGCAGGTTCGCTTGACCATGAACTTAAATACTCTTGAGACAAAGTGATGAGTATGAATAATAAACTGTTTATCCTGTAATTGCTATCAACATTTCGTGTCTCGAAAGTTCTTAAACAATTTATGTTAATATGTACAAATGTACCGGCAATAATTTCCGATTCGTTCCTAATTTTCCGAGGAGACACGGACATTTCTTTCACGGCGGCTTTCCCGCCTTTCGGACTTTTTTGGGGAGCTTTTCTGAAATAATATTTTAAAAAGTTATTGAAATGTAATCAAAAGTCTGGGTTGATAACTGACTACATTTTCAAATCATCATAAAGTTTGTATATGTATATATTTACAAAATGACAAGAAAGTAAAACGAGTGGTTCTAGAGAGCACATAGCACGTATCATGCATATTGTAAATGTGTGCGTGTACGGGGCACAGGACTTAATTTAACACTTTTTATTTACTCTCACTCTCTTTTTATTTGTTTGACTTTTATCTAGTTAGTGCCTTACTTCGTAGCGGCTGGTCCGCGAAGGCTAAGGTTTTTTAAAGCTGCTGCTTCTTCCAAACCTCTGGAAATAATAATATGAGTTAGTATATACTGATAATACTAAAACTAACATCTTGCTATTGCGGGTGAGTACACACAAAAAGAATCCTTCTCTTAGTTCCAGAGATTAGTTAGCTCTATTACGTTATTATTGTTAAATCAATTAATGCCATACTCACAATGCAACCGTAACCAGACCAGACTGATACTTATAAGAAAACATTACTGTTTCTGGTAAACTTACATGCGGACTCTATCCTTGAAATTTCTAAGAAAATTTAAAACTTCAACTGGCAAGCGTTTTCCAGGTCTAATTACTGGCACCAGCATTTCTTCAGGTTTATTGTAATATTTATATAACAGTTCATAGACTTCTTCTTCTTCCTTCCAATTTCTAAAATATTTCATTTTCTTTATTGTAGGAATCTTTTAAAGCCTAATATTGCTCTAGATGCCCTTAATTTTGCTGTCGGGTATATGTGGTTACAAGTTTCCTCCGAAAAGATACAAACTTGTATATTTAAAAAGGGAAAAGAGTATGATGTGCTTCTCCTGTTAAAATTAATGACAAAGAAATAGGATTTGTTGATAATGTTAATTATTAAGGTGTCTGGTTAGATAAATCGTTATTATGGACAAAGCACATTAATGAAATTTAAAAATAAAAGTTGAATTTATTAAAAATGTTGGCAGGTGCGCTTCTTGTGGAGTTCATCCTAAACATTTGAGGAGACTTTATATTGCTTTGATTCGTAGCAGAATTAAATAAGGTTGCTTTATTAACGATTCAGCAGCCTAAACTCATTTAAATAAGCTCGATGTTATCCAAAACTCCGCCATGCGAGTTATAGTATAGGTGGTTTCATAAGAACTACGCCGATCCATGATGTGCAATCCGAATTATCTGAGTCTTATCTTGTAATAGAAGTGTAATGTCGGTGGAGCTGTTTGCTATCTCAGAGGCACTTTCCTATATTATTACTTTGAGTGTTAAAGAGGTAGTGATATTGTAGGTGGTGTTAAAACATATATTTTGCGTGAACACTCGGAAGTATTCTCTAAATTTAGATATGATATATTTGAAAAGTAGAAATTAGAATACGAAAGAGTAGACGGTCACAAGGGTATTTGGTATGGGACTTTGCAAAAAGAGCCTCTTCGAGTACCAAGGTGGGTTACAGATAACATGCATCGGAAACACATTGTTGTGACTTTTGACTCATAGACTCCGCTCTGGGCATATGCCTCTCAATGGATTTAAACATTTCAAATTGGTGGACTCTCCGAATTGTGGAATGTAACAGGGCTGGCATAATTGCTGTGCAAGTCCTATATTTATATTTTTCAAGATAAAAAAATAACAATACTTAATATTGCTACAATCATACCGATCGGTTTAAATAGTGTTAAAACTTACTGATCACTGTGCGCGATTATAAGCTCGATTGGAAAAGGGCATGGATTTGTCAAACCAAAGAAAATTTCTGTTGTGTCCGACCAAGGTAGAGTGGGCGGGAACTTGACCTCTGGCCCGATGATGTGCACAATGGGCACGATGCCCTGACCCGATATCGGAATAGTCATTCTGTTTGGGTTCATGTGGAATCTAAATATTAGCATCCCTTCGTACAACATCTGTCGGTTTAAAATGAAAAAAAGTAAAGTATTATAGTCCCACTGTTGGGCAAAGGCCTCATATTCCGCTGAAGATATCAATACAGTGAGGAGGATAAGGTGTAATCACCACGCTTGCCTAATGCGGATTGGTAGGTTATATGATATAATATGGTATACCTTTTTCTAGTCTGAACAGTGCTACTTACATCCATGGTTGGTTTAAAAGCAACGCTCAACCAACCCCCCTCCCCAGGTTCATATTTTCCGGAGCTATCCAAAATTGTCATAGGATTACTGCCATGTGCTTTCAATCTCAACGTAACATACCATATGCAAGTTGGCTTGCCTCTGCGAATATTCATTTTAAATATCATTTTTAAACTCTATTATTAATAAAAATCATATATCTGTTATTATACTTACACATTCTTTAAAGGAATTGAACATACAACTTTATCCCCACATCTAACCAAACCAAACTTTATATCCGAGACGTTTGACGTTAAGTAGGGGACAGCGCAAAGTGCTTTGATTTGAATAGGCAACGTTACTCCGTAGGGAACCTTTATACAATCGAAGGAAGGAAAGTATTATAAGTGGAAATACTATTTATATATTATTACAACTACGTTTAAATACTAAATTTGTGTACTTGTCTGGGCGTCACTTTACATTGATATGTTTTTACAGTACTACTACTTAGTGCTTGTTCACGATGACGGTCACGAAATATCAAACACTAGCAGCGCCCCGCGGTTTTACCCGCGTTGTGCCCGTTCCCGTGGGAATTTCGGGATAAAATGTAGCCTATAGCCTTCCTCGATAAATAGACTATCTAACAGTGAAAGAATTATTCAAATCGGTTCAGTAGTTTCTGAGATTAGCGCGTTTAAACAAACAAACAAACAAACAAACAAACAAACAAACAAACAAAACAAACTCTTCAGCTTTATAATATTAGTATAGATATGGCATAATATCCAAGTGTTCACGTACGAAACGCACGTGCGGTCTAAGTAGCGGGCAACTTCTGTGACCTTCGTGACCGCGCCCGCGAGTCAACGTGAACCAGCACTTACGCATATGTAGCGAATACAATACTAATATATCTTAAAATTAAGATCACGTTTATAAGGATACACTAGTAACGTCTACTTACTCATCAAATATCTATCTAACTGTTTAGTAGCTAAGACACTTACTTCAAAATTCAAACATGTTTCAACGTTTTGTTCTAGTTCAGTGAAATCTTCTGAAGATGGCGTAAATACTATCTCGATTTTTCCACTTTCACCCGGATTTAGTTTTCCACATAACTTCATGGTTAACCATTTAGGGACTACTGTGCCTTTAGCTAAGTATATTTTCGCCGCGATCGGACCATAGTTTATTATGTCCGCAGAATATTGTACCTGTAAAAACAGTAACGCCTCAAAATTTTTGCCGCGTTTGACCTTTAATAATAGTTTTATCCATAAAGTTTTTTTTAAGCTATTGCATAGCTTCTATCGCGGGCCTTGAGCGCGGGGACCGAATCCAAAAATTCCGTAACGAAAAAACCTCACGCTCCCCACTCCGACGGGCAAGGAGGTGTGGCTTGAAGGCCGTGCATCGTCTAACGTCGTTTCAGTTCGGCAGTCTTCGACACGGCGTTGTGTGCGATTGTGCGTTGGGGGTGAGAGAGAGAGATGAGACGGGGTGTGAGAGAGAGAGGGGTGAGAGAGAGGGATGAGATAGAGGGGAGAGAGAGGGGGGTGAGAGAGGGGGGTGAGAGAGGGGGTGAGAGAGAGGGGGGTTAGAGAGGGGGGTGAGAGATGGGAGTGAGGGAGAGGGGTGAGAGAGAGGGGTGAGAGAGGGGGTGAGAGAGGGGGTGAGACAGAGGGGTGAGAGAGAGGGTTGAGAGAGAGAGAGAGAGGAGGCGGGAGGGGTGAGAGAGAGAGAGGAGGCGGGAGGGGTGAGAGAGAGAGAGGACGAGGGAGGGGTGAGAGAGAGAGAGGAGGAGGGAGGGGTGAGGGAGAAGAGGCGGGAGTGGTGAGAGCGAAGAGGCGGGAGCGGTGAGAGAGGAGGCGGGAGGGGTGAGAGAGAGAGGAGGCGGGAGGGGAGAGAAGAGGCGGGAGGGGTGAGAGAGAGAGGAGGCGGGAGGGGTGAGAGAGAGGAGGCGGGAGGGGTGAGAGAGAAGAGATATCAAATATATCAAATATAATTGCATAAGTTGATACAAAATGCTATGCAATAGCTTCACCGCGGCAGTCCCCGAGTGCCACACGTCTTTTTATTTTTCAAACAGTTTACTGAAAACTAGCTGTGCCCCGCAGTCTCACCCGCAGCGCCCCCGTTCCCGTGGGAATTTTGAATTTTTTTTTCATTGTTTTAAAATGTATTCTGCTATTCAGGGCGGAGACAAATCCAACGAAACAAAAACCATGAAAATTGATCCAGCCGATCTCGAGTTATAAGTGTTGTAACAAACCGGTCTTTGTTTTATATACTCGATATAGATAACTAAAAGTGAAAGTGATGATATTATGAAGCTTTTTAAAAAAAAATCTTCATACCACTCTAGAGCGAAAGAATAATCACATCCACTCATCAGTGATCAGACGAAAGTTCTTGTACTTATAATGGTCGTAGCACACATATCAACTCGTAAACGGAACGTAAACGTATCAACTCGAGCCGTTCAGTATTCTTTGTATGAAACTCCCTACTGCAACGCACACTTATCGGAATCGTAACGTAATCGCCTCGCCTCGGGACAAGCTCACAAACCGCAGCACGGTGCGTGGTCGACTTGCCGTACCCGCGCTTACGTCTCTCCGTACGCTGTCTTACGACTTCACGTTCGGATACTGACTAACCGCGAGGCACCCCGCCCAGCCGTCGTCAACCAGCGACCGGCGAGCCGTAAGCGCGGCGTCGCCTAGCCGTAGCCGAGTCGATTCGGAGCTGCTGATCGCACGGTGACGCGCTTACGATAGGTTGACGCCTGGTTGACGCCTGGTTGACGGCGAGGCGATACGGTGACGATCCCTTTCCGAGTTGATATGTGTGCTACGACCATAATATTGGAAAGCCGACTTACTGTGCTGCCCGTAATGACCACTCCGTAGTTGATTACATATGGAGTTGTGAAGAATCCTGGAATGGGTCCCATTTTATTGCCGTGAGAGTAGGCACTCAACATTTCAGGTCGATTTTTAATATGTTTGATTACTAGCACTCTTTCGATTGATAACTCTATGTCCATTACACTCGGATATTCATCCTGAAATGATTGAAGTTGTTGATTGATTTTTTGTTAATACAATGAACAAGAAGCGGTTTAAGAATGCTAAGCGTACTTAAAATATTATTTAACTTCTTTAATAGGTACTACTTTGACTAAGAATGAAAATTTTATTAATAAAATAAGAAATTAAAATACTTACTCAATATGTTCATCAACTGACTATACACAAAGACTGTACGTGATAAATTAGATACGTTATTACGAGGCTACGAGACTTGTAGACCAACTCTTAGTAAATACTTTTAATATATTAATACAGTATCGTGAATTACCCAGACACTACAAATATGCCATCCATCTAATAAATCTGGGTCCTCAAAGCACGTGTCAGTCAATGGTGTTATGGGGTGCTGTTCATTTTTGTGAAAGATCTCATTAATTGCTTCTAAATATTCTGATGTCAACAACGGAATAGCTTCGTATCCTAGCTCCCGGGGCAACTACAACAACAAGAATACATTAAAAACTCCAGAAAAAAAACAAATAATACAAAAAGGTATAATATTTCAATTACTTACATCTGCAGTTTTTGGCCTGGGCAACGTAGAATATACTTGAGGAATCTGTCCCCATCCAAACACTTCGATCGGTATTGAAGGAAAATGTCCTATTTTTATTAGAAATGTTCTATTAAAGTAACCAACAACTCCCGGTCTCATCACAACTTTCAATTCGGTTTCTTCTTCAGCCCCTAACACTTTTTCTGAAGGTATTAGTTCGAGTATAGTACCTTCTAGATCGTTCTCGAATTTTGGTTCGTTCAAGTATGTCTTGTACTCAAAAGGTAACGGGGTCACGTTTGATATGACAATAATTTCAAAGGCGTTTTCATGGAATGATATTATCTTGTAATTAAGCCTCTTTGTGTTTATTTTATATATCAGGTCAGAGCTTTGTCCCGTGATTGTTATGATCTCCGGCGGCCCCCCTAACACCTCGCACTCCAGGATCGCCTTCACGTTGATATTTGCTCGTGGTCTAAATATTACTTGAATGTACTGAATCTCATTAGGTTTCAAGAGCCCTCTGTGCGGGCACAACTGTATCATTTCATTTACTTTTATTTTAAAATGTTTTACTGGTGGAGGAAATTTCCGAAACCATGAAAATTTTGCTTCATACTCGGGGTGTATCATAGGAGCTATCTTATCAATTAAATTTAGTTTATGATTATCATCGCTATCTTCGGGGATGGGTGTCATTAATTCGTCAGTAAGTTCTGCTTTTACTGGAGTCGAGGTTATATTTTGATCTATATTAAGGAAATAGTTGGAGCACTTTACTCCTGTCTCTACGGAATTGTTATGTTCCAAGAGGGATTCTAAGGTGTTTTCTGCAAGCGAAAGAAATAAACCTGATTAAACACATCTTAAAACATAACAGAGATTAAATTAATAAAAATAAATGTATTATGTTACCATCCTGCACCATTTCCTCAACTGTAGAGATTGTGTCGCTTATAATTTTAATTGGTTCCATTACTTGAGGCTGCAATTTCATGAACATTATTGCGAATGGAATTAATTATATTAAAATATATTAATAAATTAAAGAATTATGACGATATTTCTGTACCACAGGGACATTAGAAATCCAACATTTTCTCCATTGCAGCCGATAACAAACGAATAATGGTGTTACGTTTTGTATTTTTATAGTTTTGCTTTGTATACTTCCATTAAGCATGCATTGGAAATCGATCCGTGGCGTCAGAACAAGTATATTAGGAAAATTGATTGTACCTATCAGTTTAACTGCATCCTGTAATTATGAGATTAGTATTACTGCCCTATATTGTATATCTTTACATAAAATATTTGCGTTGAAAGTTGTTTTAGTTACCTTATTCTTATGACCTTTAAATTTAATTCTCATTAAATCACAATAAATCCGTGATTTTAATGATAAATGTTTAGTTGTATCCAATAAAATTTGTAATTTCATAACATCCTGATCCTCTAGTCTTTCCTCCACGCTATGAGTAATATTGAACGCCATTTTAATTTTGTGAATATTTTGAAAAAAGTTAAGTGGCTCTTTACGTAACGGTTCGACTGGCTTCAAAGTCAAACAATCGATAAACGTTTTAGATTGATAATCTCCAACTTCTTTGATTATATTTACTAAATTGAGATCGTTTTCATCGTAACACATGCAGCAACACAGATCTTCTTCATCAGGCGGTATTTTGTATGTGCTTTTCTTTTGAATGATGGCGAACGGCGGCTTCACACTTATGTCGATGTCCAGCGGAAGTTTAGACACATTTTTTATGGATATGATGTCTATGAAAATAAATCTGTTATTGATAGAAACTATTAACCTATATATCTATTTTTATAGAAGTTAACGAACCTGTAAGTTTATAGAATTCGCTGTACGGACCGTAGTCATACTGCAGGTTCATAATACATGACGACAATTCTATTTTAGGATCCACAAACTCTGCAACAATCGGGCATTCTAGCAGCAATTCTTTTTTGTTTATGCCCTCTACACTGCCTATTAAATACCAGACTTCTCTGATGGTCGTTACTTTGTAAGATATCCCCGTTATTGTCATTTCAATCTTCTCGCCCGCAGCTATTTTGAACACCTTCGGATCCAAAGAGTAGAAGGCCCTTCGAAGAAATCAACATAAAAATAAAGTACCTAATACTAAGCACACGTATATTAATTCTAAGACAAACATTTATAAAAATGGTGTTTTGGGGTCTAGCTGTAGCTGTAGTTGATGAGCAAGCACCCCTCGTGCATAAAAGATATATTGGAGACGTTCAGGTAGGCGGTACGTTTTTTTAAATATAGGTCAGTAGTTTTGTACTTACATCGTATGAGGTTTAGATTTAGGAGGCTTAAAATATTCACTCCATTCCAAAGAATGCAGCCTCGTGCCAAAGTTTTCAACGACCACTTTGCAATTTAAGGGAATTTTAGTAAAATTGCGTCCAAGAAAAATATTATCACGCAATGGTCCAACCATTATACTCGTACCAACTCCTGTAGCTGAGATTGGTATCAACTGAAATATTTAAAGATGTTAATCACTTTAAAAAACGTATAAGTGGTTAAACAAATACCCAACTCTTGGTTTGTACCTACTCTACACATACTTATCTTAACACCTATGCTAGACTTAGTGTGGGACTCTAACCCAGGATACAATATATCCATGCCATTTTATCTTATTGTTATTAATCACTCTTCACCTGATGCCAAAATAAGTACGGAGAGCATAAATTTAACTTCATACTCACAATGTCTTTAACTTTCTCTAATTGTATCACAGCTTTGTTCATGTAATTGTCTGCGTCAATCAGATACAAACTCAGGGTCAGATCAGTCTCTCCTTCCGGTTTTATGAAGCCCTCCGTAGGAGATATAGTCCATCGTCCATCTCTATTTAACTGGGGTTTACGGAAATAAGGATAATATTTAGTTCTCAGTACAAAAATTAAAATGAAGCTATTACGCTTATGCACATCAAGTGAGTCCTTTATATTAAGTAGGTTGACTTCTATGGGTCCCAATAACGTTTCTTTGAATCGATCAATCTATCGATCCAGGCTGCTATGGAACAAATGCCTAATTTGCCGGATGTAAACAGAACATAACTAACTAGAGCAATCTCAAAGTTGCTATTATAGATTGCCGGTAGAGTTTGATTATTGGGATAGGTCGATAATAACTCCATGAAGTTATGTTAATGTGCTCACCAGAGATGCTCTAAATTTAACAACAACCGGAGAATCATTGCACAGCGTCAACGTTTTTTGGGACTTCATCAATAGCTTTACTTGTCCCCAATGCAAGGCTATGGGGGTGCACGTCACTATCGGACGCACTCCACATCCCGTCACGTGGCATATCTCAATCGGTTTCGATAATCCAAAAACATTAATTCTAGACAAATAACATATTAATTATTAGAATACATTAATTCTAGGCAAATAAGTAAAAAATAAATAAAAAGAGATCAGTAGAATAAAGAAAATAAGTAAATTTTAATTACCTAATAGTATGTTCCTGTACTCCAAGAACGCTAGTCTTTATATCGACAGGCACGATAATAGTGCTGTTTGGTTTTAATATAGCTTCCTTCAATTTAACGTCCACTTCAAACGGGAATCGATCCTGTAAATGTTTTTAAAATATGAACATTCAATCTGATGCTTGCTGACCTTGACCTCAAAGATAAAGAAAGGGTGTTGCACATATGTGGTGAATTAGATTTACCGGAGATTCATCCAAAGTAAAGTATCCCCAAAACCCATTGGCAGTGATAGTTATTTCCTGAGTGTAAGTATAGTCCAGGAAACAGGCTCGCATCTTGATGTCCGGCGAAACCGTGAGCTCGGGAACCATCGCATTGTACATCACCGGGAGAATAATCGGAGGACTGTCCGATTTTTCAAGTTCCAATTCGAGATATGTTTGATTGGCTCTAGCCAAGTTTGCATTCAATATTACCTTGAATGATACAAAAACAGTTCAACATTATTAATTTTGAAATTTGACATGAGTACTTGTTTTAAGATTTGCAATTTGAATACCCTCAAAGTTATTCTAGATTCGGATCCAATATCTATTTTGCAGGGTATTATTTTGAACTCCCGTGGCCAGGTAGGGATCGTCGGTTTCGGGAAATGGGCGACTGCGTAGTCCTCCAATGTGATACTACTTATTTCCGGCCCATCTGATGATATCTTGACTGAGGCACTAACATCCACCACCGACTCATTTATAACTTCCAACTCTCGAGTTACCGGAACGCCTGTGTGATCGTAAAATGTAAGTTCGTTGTTTTGCGTATAAAAACCATTATCTGTTTCTAATCCTCACAAACAACAATGACGTTTCCTTACCCAAGCTAACCATACCGAAATCCAAACACGGAATGCTAAACATCACTGAAGGATAGATTACTTCACCTCTGAAAAGACATTGATCATGATTCAAAACTGGCGGATAATAGGCATGATGACTGATCGCGCATATATGTTTAAACGAAACAAAACGACGTTTACTGACGTTGAGTTACATGTACTGTACGTTAGTACATATAACTCAATGTTTACTGAGACGTTACGTAATTTCTCTGATTGGTGTAAAGGCTATATGAAGAAGAGGAAGAAGAACTGATAAATATTTTAGCGATACTTGATTACTGTCATCATGCCTTTTGCAAATAACGCATTAAAACTTTTAAAAACATAAATCCTTACTTTAGATACACCTTCAAAACTACTTTGGTTTCACGTATATCGAAATTAATTTCTTCGAAATATGGCCCTTGATTAGAGTTGCAAAAAGATATAACAAATATTTCTTTGTCTCCTGGACGTAAATAATGAATTTCTGGAGTGCAAGTGATACGACTGCCAAAAAGAGTAGGTATTTCCTTGTATACAATTACGCCATTTATATGACCTAAAAATAATGATTACAAAATTAAACCATGCCAAATGACACAGACTACTCAGACACACGCACCACTTACGAAGTATTAATAGAATGTTATGATATCGTACCTTTGTTAATTGCAACAATCTCGTAGTTGTATGTCTTATTTATATAAACGCGATTCATGTCGAGTGTTTCCAGATTCAATTGGATCAATGGAGGCAAAGAAGTGCCTGTCAGTGTTATCGGAATGCGACTACTGACGCCGTCTATGTCCAAGAACGCGACTGAAGAAAATTCACCGATTTCTTGCGGTGCGAAATTCATAGTTAGTTCTGTTGTCTTATTTGGCCATAATGTTCCTTTCTGAAAATATTCATATTTCGAAGTGCAACTGTACTGATTCTGACGGAGTTAGGAACGTTTTATTATAACTTACTATTGGTGATATTGAAAAGTGCGTATTTTGAAATTGCAAAGATTCGTCAGCTACAAGGCTATGTATTTCATCAAAAAATATTCTCGTATAAACTCTCTCGTGTTCTTCACTGCTAGCTACATCGTACTGCACGAGTTTAGTATCTTTTTCCGCTTCACTATCTTTTAATTTATAGAATATAGTGGCTAACTTCAGCTTATCTTGAAAATCTGTGGGAATATCAAACATCCTCATAACAGGTTGTAACTGGTATTAATCATAATAAGGCACAAGTATGAACATTATTCACCCTCGTAAACGCTTTCATTTTTCATACACATGTAGGTGAGGCTATGTTCTGATTTGTTGATTATTTTAAATGTTTGTTGCCGAACCATTGTGTTGAAAGTGTCGGAAAATCGAACGATATACCTTTCCAATGCTACCCGAGCGGTATGCGTTTTGCCAGTCATTTGTATTACGAATGTCTCCCCTGGAAATAACATTCCAAGAAGGCGTTACAATCGTATATAAATTGATATTTAGTATATATTAAAATTGCTTATACCTGTTTCAAATTTCGCATACATTACTCCACAGCTTTCTCCCAAGGTCATTGTTTTAAATCCGACTTTCAAATTAACTTTTTCTTTAGGATTCAAATACGCTGATTTAGGCAGGACTGAAAATGGACTTAAAATACATTGGCACTTTACTTAGTTATCACAGATTATTAAAGGGTTGGTCAATGAAATGCATTACTGATTTACCTTCGTATTGTTAGCGTAAAACCTGCCGGAACTAACCCCGTGTTGTGGACAGTCAGAAGAGTGTCATTCTGTACCTTAAGAGGAGTCTCAGGAATGGACAATTGATCCGGAAAATCAATTGTTGGACGAGGGCCCATCCCTGGAGTTAAAGCATACGTATGTATTAGTGAAAACTTTAAAAGGTTTTCTAGTCGAATAATATTGAATATTTAATAATGTAACTGCAAATGTCCAATCTAGCTACTGTAAGTAGATAGGATTTGCCCTTCAATTCGTTTCCAACGTCAAAAAATGGCATCCTTAAAGACTAACAAACGTACTCACAACTCGGACCTACCTATGAAAACAACGACATATTTATCAACGTCCGTAAAAAACGATATCTTGTGGATGTAGTCCTCAGAGTGAATAGGAGTAAAAGTCAACATGAAATTCACACTGATTCCCGGGGCGAGTCTGGACAGCAGCTGCTGACCTCCGCAGGGTTTGATGGAAAAGAAGGAGGACTCCTTATACTCCATGTTGAGAAAAGTTGGACTCTAGTTAACGGAATAAGTACAGAATATTTGAATTAGTCGCAGTATTTCACAGTCCAGTAATTATGAAAGAAAAGCAAACTGAACTTTCCTTACCTTACTGATATTTTTTACGGATATTTTTGTAGTAATTCTTTCATTTGTTTTGTAGTTTTGAAACACTACAACTCTTGGCGTAAAGGATAGGACAATTTTCTTGGTCAGTTTGCCGGGACCGGACACCAAGTTGTCCACCTCTATTCCATTGAGATTCTGTAATCTCTCCTGCGTTGTCATATTCATTTCTTTCAAGTATTCAGATGGGATTATCTGGAAAATGTTTGTAGTGTAAGTGTAAATACAGTATGCCTACTGTCCTTAACAAACTTCATGTATCACAGATTACCCTTGTATCCCTGAAGATACTATGGAAATGATGAGTCTTCTACTGCGAATACTTGAAGTAACAATATTTAATCCTAACACTTGAACACGATTAACTAAATATTTACCGGTTCTGATCCATCCGTCAGCTTTTTCTTGGTGAGTAAATGATACAACTCCGCGGTGAAATAACCATTTTGTTTGTATTTATTTAGTATCTCCATATTTAAGTACTCATTGGCTTGATTGTTTTATATATGTATATATTAGGGACTAGATTTTTATAATAATGAATATAAGTAATGATAACTCTAATAATATGTATACAATTGATATACGATTCAATGCGGAATTAAATTCAGTATTTCCCACATTTTAATATTCGTAATAGTTTATATAAACTTCAGTTATGTTGCTTGGTTACTAAAGAATTGTTACCAACAAACAATATTGTAATCAGGGAACAAAAACCTTAATAAAAAGTATCTACATGACCTATATAGAGATTTTATTACTCAATACTCCTGTACCTGTGCAATCACCGGTGCACTCGAACGCAAGTAATGCATGCATTTTAAAACACACGCTAGCAGCTTATCAAACTTTAATCTCATATAATTCGTGGACTTAGCCAGTGACTTGGTGATTAAGTAATGATCTGCAATAATTAAAGAAATATTAAATGAGTTCTTAGCGTGTATTGAGAGTCTATTTAAATATTTTGCGAGGTATTTGACTTCGGCAAGAGGGCGCTGGGATGTGTGCGGAAATAGCATCGCATCGTAATTTTAGTAAAATCGGGGCAACTCGGCCGCGGACAGAAATAGAGGCGGCGGCGCACGCGTCTACCCACTGTCAATTTCGTCCGGATAGGGAGCACGATTAGCAGCTCCCGAGAGCTCCCAACAGCGACCCAAGAAGCCCGCCTGCCGCAGCCCGCGAGTGCAGTGCCCGCAGTGCAGTTGCATAATGTCGCAATAACATGCCGACATGACAAGTGTTGCGTTCACCTATTACGTTGTGATATAGTGCTGGAATATTCATTTGATCAAATTACAAGGATTAATTCGAACAAGGTGAGGTAATTTAGATTATAAGAAAGTGTTGTTGGAAGTTTACCAGTGCATGATTAATTATAAAAAAATATGATCAAGATAAATCATCGTTCTTGATGATTCGTAGTGAATTATATCTAAATCATGAATCTAATATTTAAATAGGTCACTCATTGCATATTTTGTTAAAGTCTAAACAATGTTCGTCAGATGTATGTTTAGTGGATTAGACAGAATAGAACAGTTTCGGTATTTTGGGATATGAGTGTTGGAATATGGGTCGGCGACGACGCGGCAACGCCCGCTGGGCCCGGCCGCAGCTGCCGCATGCACATGTTACCATCTAATTTAATGCTTTATATATTCAATATTGAGATTTTTATTAAAGATCATTTGCCTTCTACACAACATGTGTTGAAACATTGCCTATGACTTATGAGTTAGATCGATTAGATGTGACTGCCTGGCATCGTAGGCATCAGGTTAACCGATATTGATTTATTAACTTGATTGATTCATACCTATAGTCTTTTCCGACTACGTCCAGCCTTCAGTAAGGCGAATAAATTATATTCATTATGTAAATTATATGCTTTTTCTTGCTCTTGTTTTCTAGTGTAACAGCAAATTCAAAGAACGATCGAATAAACAATCAATTTGGCTTAGTTCTGTTATTTATCCTGCTGTTTTTTTATTATATTAAAGTATATTGAATCATACGACAATCGATAAATAAATGCAACAAAAATAATATAATATTAAATTCAGGACTTTTATCTAAACAAGGCAGCTACAATTTATATAAACAGTCTGTACCAGAAAAAAACAATTGTCACCTGAAAAACGATAAGTACATTCAACTGAATTAAACTTAAACGATTTTAATATCAATTTCTTTAGGAGCTATAATTCCAAAGACACACAGGCGATCAATCGAATTAAGCGCTTTCAGTATTCCTGCGTCGCAGGCTTTGTATTTTGTATGAAAAACAATAGAAAATCCGTGCGCGCCGAAGACTGCGCACTACTGCGACGAAACCCGACAACTAATAACTTTGAAATTGAAAGAGGGTTAGCATTAGCATTGACTATAGGCATTTCTTTACCAACTGGGTTGAGGAATTCTACGAGTTCTACTGAACTTTTTGAATGAGTTAGAGTTTGTAAAACCGGTTAACCTCCTCGACCGTATTGCACTGAACTAAACCTTCAAAATATATGCATGAACCTTACCCTAAAATCAATGGCTGAATAATCGCTTGGGTATAAACCATGCTGGTGGAATCGCGAGGAGCAGCTGGTATAAATGATAATATAATATATTCGGGCATATTGATCAAATACAATATACTCTTGCTAGCCTAAATCCTTATACTTTTACCTACAATAAGTATTCAATAAGTATACATTTACTGTTGAAGATATGCTGAAGGGGCGAGGGCGGGACCCGCGGGAACCGCGAGCTCCGCCGCCGTCCGCGGCCCACTTCATGCTGCGGGCGGGGGCGCCGCGGCCGCCGGCGCAGGCCCAGCGCCCGCTGCCCAAACCGGAGCCCGACTACGAAGTGGTAGAATTCCCTTCAGAACAGTATGTCAACGCTAAACTGCAGCCGCCGCCACCGCCGCCTCCTCGTCCTCCCACAGGTCAGTTTATTTTAATATAATCAACAACCTCATGTTAAATATTTAGTTTGATATAAAAGTAAACAGAAAACTTTGTACTCGTTTTGTTTTCATGGTATACTATACTTATATAATCCTTTACTTATTTAAGCCCCTTATAATATGATAAACTTAATCAAATTTTAAGCGCAAAGCAAGTTCAAAGCTACCTGTCTGCCATAGTGTATCTAGTTGTGAGCGAGTTAAAGCACCATCAGAATTGCCAACGAGAAGAGCAACAGAGGGTTTTATGCGATTCTACTCGTAATTTTGATGTTAACTATTACCACCTTTATTGGACGAATGAATAGTCTCAACTATCCTATTTGGAAATCAGTGTACATTACAAGTGGCTTGTACACCAGGTCACCCAGCACAGGCGGGTGCGTCGTGCGGTTTGTGCGGCGGAGGCGGTGCCCGCGTGCGATGCGCCGAGTGCGGGCGGCGCGCGCTCTGCGCCTCCTGCGACGACATGTACCACCGACATCCCAAGCGAAGGGATCATCAGCGACAAGCTCTAACTCCATCGCAGCTCGCAGTTGATGAACGTCCTCCACTTCCACCGAAAGCAACGCCTCCTGTGCCACCACCACGCAGACATAAAGTATGTAGACTTTAGTTTTACAGATGAATAAATACTTTTATAGAGAAATAGCATGTATTTCTCTAAAACAGGAGAAAACAATACCAGTGTCTTCTTATATTTTTCATAGATAAGCGCCAGCCCTAAACCGATGGGAACGATGCCGATACAAGATCAGCGGCGAGCGACCCTCAGTCATGCTGCCGCAGTCGGCCTCGGTCCTAGCATCCGGACGTCGCCCGTGCCGCCTATGATGCCTACAATGCAGCATCCCGTACACATGCATTCGAAAATGGCCACCGGCAGCCATCTCGGCAGCATGCCTTACCTACCAACAGCGGTGCCACACCCTGGAGTACTTCCACCGCACGTCCAACCTAATGCGAATACTTTGGGACATCTTAATGCTGGCTGGAACAGACCGCGCGGATCCCATGGTTCCCTTCAAGGGTTTAATATGCAGCAACATATGGTAAATTTTAAATACCTATATATTTTTGCATTTATCTCATTTTAGATAAATATAATACTTATATATTTTTATTAGATGGCAAACCCGGAGACATGGGAAAATTCGGATATGGTAAACCCTGGGATGCAAAGCTGGAGTCGTCCACTGAGAAGGGGAGCATCCGTTCTGGAGCTGGGCGGTGGGATTAACCTGGGCGGCTCAGAGTGCGGCGGCTGCGCGAACGCCTGGCGCTACGGCAGCTGCGCCGCGCTCGACCAGCCCTGGGCGCCAGGATGGCCCGCCGCGCCCGCGCCCTGCTGCGCTCCGCACGCTCACCACCATGCGCACCACCACGCTCCGCAAACGCCGCAGCCTTACCGTAGAGGTCCGTATTTAAGAAAAAGTACTAATTTCTAGGATTCAATTACCAGGTAATACTTATATATAATAATATATTCTCTTTGAATTATTTCGTACAGCGGACAGTAGAGCTGTATCACGTGCCGCATCGCGGACGGGTTCCCGCGCCGCGTCGCCGGCTCTCAGCATGCGGTCCCGCACGTCACGACGAACCAAACATCGCACGCCCTCGCCGCCGGCGCTGCCCTCCAGCGATGCAGACTCGGAGAGCGAGAGCGAAACTGACACGCGGAACAGGGGTCACATGACCGGCAAGATCGATCGTGTCGTAAATCGTAGAGTTGAGAGCAGGCCTGAGAGTAGATCGGATGTGAGGCCTAGTAGTAGGTGCGGTGATGCGAGTCGGCCGGAGCGCGCGGGCAGCGAGGCGGAGCTGGGCCCGCCGCCCGCCGCGCCCGCCGCGCCTTGGCACTGCGAGCACTGCACGTTCCTCAACGAGGCCGGCGTGCGCGTGTGCGCCGTGTGCTGCCGCACGCCCACCGCCGTGCCCACGCCCGCCACACTTCCCACGCAAATGGAACGCTTATCGATTGCAAGGTCTCCGTCCCCTGCTAGGAATATACAACGTTTTTCGGAAGGTAAGTTATTATAGAGTAATACATACATTACATTTTTGTCCTACAAATATTATGACATTGTGCTATTTTATTTCAGAAAAAATTGAAAAGCCCAAGAAGGAACGTGTCTCTACGGGGTGTGGACCTTCCCCTCCGAAAGAGGAAAAGAGAACCATGCCATCTAGAACAATACAACGTCTAGAAACGCCGACCAGAGAACAAAATGGCACAGAGCGCGTACAAACACCTAGTATCCGCCACGATATGGCGATAGGACCGTCACCACCGAGGGAATCTCCAGCTAGTAAAATAGTTGATAATCACTTGGATGTCCCACACCGAGTCGCTAAGCAGGAACCTATAGTAGAGAGTCCAGCACGTCATAGTGTGTCCGTAGGCCCTTCCCCACCGAGGGAAAATTCAACGAGACCAGTGGAAAAATCGCCAAATTTTCAAAAAAAGTCCGCTGGAACGTCGCCTCCTCCCGGTAGGACAGGCGAAGGCTCTACATCTGTTTCAAGTAGGACTAAAGTATCTTCTGGAACTTCGCCACCACCGCAAAGTATATCTACACAAGTAAGCAAAAGACTACTTATATTTTTCAATACCCTTTTCATTGTACATCTTTAGTGAGGTGAGAAGCCTTTTCCCAGCGTGTGCCTACTCTCTGAATGGTTGATTCTGTCTGCCGCAGACATACGAAGACCCGTCGACGTGGGAGCGGCCCGCGTCGGCGCCGCGCTCGCGCGACCGCCGCCGCTTCCGAGACGATGCGCGCCGGGAGCGCTCTCGGAGCAGACATTCATTATCCAGCGATACTAAAGTAAGTTTAACACAAGTTTTGTTGAAGAAAGAGAAAAAACGCAGCCAAGAACGAGTCGGTCTCGCCCATGAAGAAATCTTATACATAACATATTACAGTAGGTCCTATCATGAAGTGTAACTTCTGTAACGTGTGTGAGATGTACCTATAATGTAGTGTAAATTCGTAGGAGAGTGACCGCAGCGTGCGCACGACGGGCGCGTGGGAGTGGCGCTCGCGCGACGCCAGCCCGCCCCCGCCCCGCCGCCGCGCCTCGCACCTCGACTTGCGCCGCCTGCGCCGCCGAGACAGCCTCTACGGCTCCGAGGTTCAGCACTGCGCTCGTACGGGGTGGTGCCACGGTGCAGCCACCACAGCTAAAGATTATTAAAAAAAAAACGACATTAAACATTAACTCTTATATTATAATTCGTCGTCGCTGCACCATGACACTCTCCTAAAGGCGAACACCCACGACCAAATTAATGTCCCGGCGCACACCCACCGATCGACGCGACAGCCTTATCCTGTGGCCTAATCTGTACAATCGCCTAAGGAAAACTGGTGTTGCCATTGCCAAGGAGATAGCGACAGAGCTAAAAAATCGTCGGTAACTAAGTTGTTGGTGGGCGCCTTTTGTATTAAGCTAACATTACAATAGGGGATTTCACCGTTTTTTTAACACGCTTTTATTAGCTTGGCCTGTATGTATGTATGTATGTATGTATGTACGTATGTAATGAAATCTTTGAACATCATTTTCACCAACTTCCAGAATTCTGATTAATTTGAAACTTTGCATACGTATCAAGGACCGATGACAATGCAATAATTTAATAACAGTTTCCCATTATTAACACGCTTTTATTAGCTTGGCCTGTATGTACGTACGTACTTACGAACGTATGTAATGGAATCTTTGAACATCATTTTCACCAACTTCCAGAAGTCTGATTAATTTGAAACTTTGCATACGTATCAAGGACCGATGACAATGCAATAATTTAATAACAGTTTCCCATTATCCGTAATGGATTTGCCAGATTTACTAAAAAAATATTACTTCATATAAAAGACATCAACGGGCGCTCGCTGTGGGACGGAACGGGAGTTCTGTTTTATTTTACTAAATGGTACTAGACACTAACAGCGTCCCGTGATGGGGCCGTTCCCGTGGGAATTACGGGATGAAAAGTTGCATATAATGTTATATGGATTTGCCAGATTTACTAAAAAATAAAAAATAAAATTATAGTTTAAAAAAACTAAAAAACACGCTTTTATTGCAAATTGAACTAAAAACTAGAAAATAATTTTTCACCTCAAATGAAAATTATAATAAAATTTAAGTTATTAACACAATGATTCAATTCAGAGTAAAAAAGCGTGGGGTGCATTTTACTGTAGTTCATAACTATCCTCTCATAGATACCAATGATGATTGTAATATTTAAAAAAAATATTAAGCACCCCACGCTTTTTACTCTGAATTAAATCATTGTGTTAATAACTTAAATTTTATTATAATTTTCATTTGAGGTGAAAAATTATTTTCTAGTTTTTAGTTCAATTTGCAATAAAAGCGTGTTTTTTAGTTTTTTTAAACTATAATTTTTTATTAATTCATCTTTTTATCACGTGTTAGAGACTAAAAACAGTTTTTTTGTGTCGCTATTATTTCTAGAGTTACAGGCGGTTAAAGTTGCTTATTAGACAGAGGCAGCACTACTTGCTCTGTGCACTACCGTAAAAATCATTTTGCAAGAAAGGGACAGGAGAGAATCTGTTAGAGCTTATAATTTCTTTATTTTTGAATCGATTTTGATTCTGATTTCAGTTTTGATCATAATTTTAGTTATTTTACTAAATTCATCTCTCAAATTTTACACATATTTAATATCAGTGAAATACCTTATTGTAATTAAATAAATTATACCAGGCGACTTCCCCCGAGCGGTGGAGCGGCGGCGGGCGCGCCGCGTCCATGGAGGCGCTCGCGGGCGGCGCGCGCGAGGCCGAGCGCGGGCTCGAGCTGGCGCGCCTGCTGGCCGACGCCGAGCGGCTGGGCTACAACGCCGCCGAGGTAACGTTTGTCGATAACACTTATTCGTTCATAAACATTTCCAATAAAAGTTACAAACCATTGATACAGTGAAACTGGGTGCTTGCAGGTGCAGGCGGCGCTGACGCAGAGCCCGGGCGCGCCGCTGGCGTGGTTGCAGGCGCGCTGGGCGGGGCTGGCGGGCGCGGTGCGCGGCGCGGCGCAGCGCCTGGCGCGCCGGCCGCCCACGGAGCGCGAGGCGCGCGCGGCGCTGGCGCGGCACCGCGGCGCCGTGTGGCCCGCCGTCACCGACTGCGTGGACGCCATCCGCCGCCAGGTGACGCCCGCCGCCGCCGCCGCCGCCGCCCGCCGGTAGCGCGGCGCGGCCTCACGTGCGTCTTGTGTGCAGGGCGCGGAGCCGGCGGCGCTGCGCGGTCGCGTGTGGGGCTCGCCGGCCGGCGCCGACGACGACGCGGCTCCGTGCACGCGCGGTACGTGCCGCCCGCCTCCGATACCCGGCGCCCGTCTCCAGGTCCCACATAACGCCCCCGTTTCGTTCCAGGTGAAGACAGTTCGGACGAGTACGCGCGCGGCCCGTATCCGGACGAGGAGTGGTACGCAAGCGACGAGCCCGACCGCTGGAGCCCGGCGCCGCGCGCACCCGGCGCTGCCACCGTCACTGTCGCCGACGCCGCCGCTGACAACGTCGCGAGGAAGCTGAGGGACCTCCTGCTTCAGGCCGGCATCCCGGCTCTCAATGAAAATTTGCTTCTGAAGAGCTTGCTCACCCAAGGCGCGCCGCCTAATTCGTCTCATCTACCGGAGCCGATGAATGAACCTGCCGTTGACTTTATTCAGTCTGAAAACGACTTCATAGACGCATATAACGCCTTGACGAGGGCGAGCCCCTTACCCGTTACGAAAGGCTTTAACGACCGAGAACAGATTGTAAATGGTGAAAAGGTACCAAATGGACATTTCATTGAAACAGATGTAGAACCTCAAAAAATCACCCCTGTGATTAAAATTAACCCTAGTGAAGCAAAAAATTTAGACCAAAACCATAATCTTATAAATAATATTTGGAATGAAAATTTAACATCAGATCCCCCTATTGTAATTCCAAATAAAGAAAGCTCTACCGTCGAAAATGTTATAACTGTGAATAAAACTAATAAAGTAGAAGAACACGAGAACACGATAAGGCAACCTGTTGATCTCCTTCCACAAAGAGTTCAGAAAGACATCGTTTTGACTTTAAATACGTCCAAAGAACAAACGGGAGAAAAATCTAACAACCTTAACGAAATAGTCGATAGCACTCAAAAACTTATACAGCAAATGAAAGATGAAATTAACTCTGATATTAATTCTATAGATGGGAGACAATCAGACAGCTCACACAGTGATCATGATTCCAGTTCACACGACGAGCATGAGTCAAGTTACAGTGAAACCGAAGGAGGGTCAGATCATTCTAGTATTACGTCTGAAGAAAGCAAAGATTTCAGTGAACAATACAGTGAACACGAAGGAGTTGAATCTCTTGAACACAGAGACGTAAACCGAACTAGTTCTGAAGATAACGAACAATTTGAAGAAGCTTTAGACCACATCGAGAACCAAACCGAAGATGTGAAAAATATAAATATAGACATTTTAAATTCTATTGCTCATAGTTTACAACAAGAACTTACAATATCAGTTGAAAAAGAAATAGTTGAAACTGAAAGTGAAGCAGAAGATTCATCCGATAATTTATTCGTTGCTGTTAATTCGTTTGAAGAAATTTATGAAGAACTCAATACTCCAGTTAAACCTATTCGTATTATACCTCAGAAGATAATAGTTAAACCTCCGATAGAACCAAAAGTCATGCTACCTAAATATACAGCCACTGAAATGTCGTTCAAAAGTGTAACTCCGACTCAACTAATTATAACTGATAATCGACAACAATTACATAGAGCTGACTTAGATGCTGTAGAAGTTGAGAGTGCCAGCGAAAAAGAAAACTCACCTGAACCATTAGAAGTACAAGAACTTGCAACTACAGTTATCAGCAACCAAGAGAGGCAAACACCTGAAACAAATACTGAAGCTGAAGGTAATACAGCTGAAGTTATTACGAACGAACCGAATGCTGCTGAAGCTAATACAATTGAAGCAAATGCTGCTGCAGCTAACACGACTGAAGCAAATGCTGCTGAGGCGAATGCAGTTGAAATTAATGCAGCTGAAACTAATACGACTGAAGTTATTGCAGCTGTTATAAATACAGCTAAATCGAAAATAGCCAAAGTGAATACAGCCACAACTAATACAGATGAAATTCATGCAGCTCACACTAATACAGCCGAAGCTGAAACAGAGTTAAATCGTGTTAATGATAATGATATCACAAACATCGCATCACATGTAAATACACCTGCCTCACATATTGCAATAGAACCTGACAATACAACTAATAATAATAATAGTCGAACTAATAATAACCAAGAGCTTCAAATAAAAAATGGCGACATAAAAAGAGATACTAACATTACTAAATCTTCTGCAAGCGTCAAGTCTAATATTCCTAAGCCTGTGAGATCACCTCCAAAATCTAAAGTAGAAAAAGCCCCGAAACTAATAGTGTCCAAAGTTCCCGTTCGCAAAACTTCGACTAAAGCGTATCCCGCACCAGCACCTCCAAAATCACATTTTGGGAACGTTCAGAGCGGACTTGTGAAACAATTACAAAATAAGATCTTCAATAATCCTGTTAAAATAGTTACTACGGAGAAAGAATCAAAACAAAATGCCGCTATCAAAGATGAACCTCAACCATCAACATCTCAAATTGCTGCCGCAACTGTAACAATCAACAAGAGAGCATCACCTCAAAAGACTGTGTCTAAAAACAACTACTTTAGAGAAACTTGCCGGACTGAAGATGAATGGACTGATAGCGATTCAGATGACCAATCACAAGTTTTAAGGACGACAGAGCAAAAAGAGCATACTCCAGTAGAATATTCACCTCCTCCGCCGGTTACTTTGCGTCGTGTATCGGGGAACATCATCGACTTGGCAACTATTCAGCTTCCTGAAGGTTCCCCAGAGGTAAGAATTCTATTCCTCATTATGTGTTTGCAACCATACATAGCAAACTAGCGGCGTGCCGTGGATTCACCCCTTTTACAAGATTTATGTATCTTACTTAACTTCACTATCTTCCAGTAAAAGTCGTTTTAACAATAGTTAACCCTTTCTTAAGATTAACTCAGACAAAAAGAAGGACACACCTAGACCTAGGTGGACCAAACTCGCATGAATCACGGTCAGTATCACAGACACAGTCCTAAGTATAACATATTATCATAACTACATATGTGTCACAGACGTAGGGGTTAGTAATAATTATCACAAGGACGTCGAATGTGGTTGAAACCAACGAATCAGAGAAGCGAAAGTATTTCGGCCTCTCGTATTGTAAGTTGTAACCCTTGTGGTTGTTTGTCGCAGCGGCAAGCGCGCATGCTGCTGGCGGGCGGCGCGACGGAGACGTGGGAGCAGGCACAGCTGGCCGTGCAGCTGGTGGCGCGCGGCGCCGCGCCCGCCGCCGCGTTGCTGGCCGCGCTCGAGTGCCGCGACCTGGACGCCGCGCTCGCCTACCTGCACCAGGACTGCGAGCTCTGCGCCTCCCGACTGCCCGAACATGAAGTGAGGATTCATAGATAAACACTTTATTGTACACCACATTAACATAAACATAAAACAAAAAATTATTGTAGGTAGTTAGCTTGCGTACGTAGTAAGCTTATTAAGTGTTACGTAGCCATTCTAATCATTAAGATCGCTTAACAAAATAAGTGTAATATTATTACTGATACCTATCCAATATTCACAGATGGTGTCGATGCTGCGCTGCACTCATAGATGCTGCCGCGAATGCGCTCGCCTGTACTTCAACGTACAGATCACTGAAAGGAGCATCGCCGATTGTGTGTGTCCTTTCTGTAAATTACCAGAACTGGAGATTTTACCCGAAGATGCTTGGCTTGAATATTTTGCACACTTAGACATACTACTGAAAACTTTACTCGAGACTGATGTTCATGAAT
Organism: Cyclophora punctaria; assembly: GCA_951394245.1. Lineage (NCBI taxonomy): Eukaryota > Metazoa > Arthropoda > Insecta > Lepidoptera > Geometridae > Cyclophora > Cyclophora punctaria. The sequence goes on along the minus strand of OX596170.1, from coordinate 8,408,292 downwards.
TATTTCAAAGAAAGGTACGTTCTTTCTTTATATTCTGCATAAATTGGTATTTGCTTACAAATAGGATTGACTTTTTTCATATTGTTTTTTTTAGCTGCGTGATCGGACATTAGCCAGGGACCCTAACTTCAAATGGTGTATGGAGTGCTCGTCAGGATTTTTTGTACACCCGAAACAGAAGAGACTCCGTTGTCCAGAGTGTCGGTCGGTGACCTGTGCCTCTTGCAGGAAACCGGTAAGGCCAATTGAACTGGTATGCTAAAGTATTATGGTCAAATTATATAAATCTACTTATACCTACTATCTCCCTTGTTCCTTTTATAGTGGACGTCCAATCACGAAGGTGTGACTTGCGAACAATACGCTGCCTGGCTCGACGATAATGATCCCGAACGATCGGTAGCGGCTGTTCAACAACATCTGCGCGAAAATGGTTTGGAATGCCCGAGATGCCACTTCAAATATTCTTTATCCAGGTAATTCATTACTAACAAATAGACAGAAGTAAATATATCCCTTGTCTTGCCCTTGGTTATACATATCATGTTATTGTATTGTATACTGTTTCAGAGGTGGGTGTATGCATTTCACTTGTACTCAATGCAAATATGAGTTCTGTTACGGATGCGGGAAGCCATTCACGATGGGAGCACGATGCGGCTTGAGCGACTATTGCGCAAAACTCGGCCTGCACGCACACCATCCACGAAATTGCCTGTTTTATTTGCGAGATAAGGAACCACATGAATTACAGACTCTACTGCAGGTTATTTCGTTGTACATTTGGTTTTTGAATATTATTTTTTAAAATTTATTCCTACAACATAAATTGGTACTTTTAGATGAATAATGTGCAATACGAGACTGCGGCCGGTGAAGGTGCCACGGGCCGGTGTCCAGTACAACTGCAGCGCGAAACACCGACCGGCCTCGTGGACGGAATCTGCGGACACGAAGCACCTCCTAACTACGCTGGACTTTGCAAGTAAGACACTTTCTCTTTATAACCTTTTCAGAACGCGTATTAATTTTTCAGCATTTGGAGTATTCCTTCATAGTTGGACCACAGTTCTCGCGAACCTGTATTATTATTTCAGCATTCGGTGTGTTACATAATTGGATAAGGGTCAATAGTAATATAGTCGGGATTAGAGTGAGAGTGTGAGCGGGTCGGGTGAGCGCGCGCGCGGGATGTTGCAGGAACCACTACGTGGAGTACCTGACGCGCGTGGTGCGCGGCGCGCGCGTGGAGCCGCTGCCGCTGCTGAGCGTGGAGGACCTGGAGACGCTGGTGCGGCGCGCGGCGCTGCGGCCGCCGCCGCGGCCCTACGGCTCGCTGGACGGCGTGTACCGGCGCGCGCTCAGCGAGGTGCGTGTTCTTGCAGGGCACACTACGTGGAGTACCTGGCGGGGCGCGCGCGCGCGCTCGACCCCATCCCCATCATGTGCGTGGCGGAGCTGGTGGCCGAGCTGCGGCGCCGCGCGCTGCCGCTGCCCGAGCGCGGGCCCTGGGACTCCGACCCCGTGTACGCGGGCATGTGCGCCGAGGTACTCGCCTACACCACAGCACATTCACAGTATTACCGGATCTCACACTTGAACCTGCGCCTTCCATCCGAGGACTATTTTTTTCTTCATTTAAGCTGACAGACAAGGAGCTTCTGGGTTCAAGGTTCTTTCAAATGACAACATCTTGTAGACAACATCAGTGCGAACGTTTGAAATCGTGACCACTCTGTTTGATAGTTCCCTTAACCACGATTTACCTGTATTGGTAAGTAGTAGGTACCCATTAGCCAATTAGAAAACTTATGACCAAAAGAGGAGAAATAATTGCAAATGAAGACATATTGTAGGAGTAGAACAATACTGATTCTCCTAATAATAAACTTGATTATGGAACAGGCATTCAATAATTTCCCTACCTTTTTCCCGCAACGATACGGAGACTGTATATGCGTTTGGGGTGAGAGCATATGTGTTTTTTTGCAAACCAATATTGTCATTTGTAAACAATGGAACTTATTTTTATTATTTAATTACTCGATTCTTACCTCATATTGATTTTCTGAATTTACAGATTGTCAGAGAAAAAATTCCATTGGATTGAAGCAGGATGATATTTTACTACATTTGAACTGGAACTTGACGTGGTTTAGGGTGTTAACGGAAATAGGGAGGGCTCATTACAGTATTCTGACCGCATTAAATATACAAATAAATCGACTAGGTCTACAGAAACGGAGGAAACAATTTTCAATTAAATATGGGCAACCGCTAACTATTTATAAATGCATCGAACCAACACATATGCCAAATAAATAATATTCATTTAATTTTGTTAAGTGTAAGTTACTAATCTATGGCATTAGAAAATGTAGAATACCATATATAATATGCATTAAAAATAGAATGTGTACATAAAAATTAAATATCCAAATAAAATTTGCTCTAAAACTTTGTTTTATTTATACTGTAAATAGACCAGGGTAGATAATTTTTGAAACCAAACAAAATTACAGTAGGATGAAACCCATTAGAAAAGGAGGGGAATATGATCAAAATGAAAGTAAAAATAAATTACAGTCGATCCGAGTTCGGGAAGTGGGAAGGGGGTGCGTTTTTAGGGGTAAAAATGGTTTATCTCGATTTCCGGAAAAACCACAAGTCCTACGGAAATAAGTCAAATGGCAAAGTTGTAGGTAATAAAATGATCTACAACTCTTGTATTGACAACTTTTTCACATAACCTCAAAATATATTTGAAAAATTCAAAAAACCACGTTTTTGGTTTTTTACGTTTATCTTCCTCAAAAAATTTTTTTTTTCTACGAAATTTGGTGAAAACTTACCTTATTATGTCCCAAATACACTGTAAATTAATTGATTAAAAATATTTATTTTTTCGCTGCATTTTAACTTAATATCAAAAAAGCACCCTAATTTTCAATCGAAAATTCTGACGTCAAAATATCAGCTTTTTTCAAAGTGTTGGTATGTTTTCTGTTCCTTGAAATCTCTACTTTCCGATGGTGAAAAAATATATATATATTACTATAGAAAATCTTCTCAGAAAATGCAAAAAACTTGAATACGATAATTTTTTTTTAAAGTTGATTTATTTAATGCTAATTACATTTATGTCATAGAAAATCTCATTATATATAAATATAAATGTAAATCGTACTATTAAATGTAGATATAGTCCAGTCATTATAGTAAGTTCACCTCGGAATTTGAGATACCCAGCTGTAAGTCTGTAAATACTTGTATATTGACATCCTAAAAGTTGTCTCAAAACCTACATATGGTAGGGTGTCCGCAACTATTAAATTTCAAGGTCAAAGGTCACAAAAATCGGTTTTTGCGGTTTTTTGTAAATATCTCATTTCCTATGGATTTTTTGCTATTTATATTTATTATCAATATTGTAGAATACAAAATTCTCTACAAATTTTGTTAAAAAAATTTTTTCATACGGTAAACCGTTGAGATATTTACAAAAAGCGCAAAAACCGATTTTTGTGAAATTTTACTTGAAATTTAATAGTTGCGTACACCCTACCATATGTAAGTTATGATGAGACAACTTTTAGGGTGTCAATATACAAGTATTTACAGACTTACAGCTGGGTATCTCAAATTCCGAGGTGAACTTACTATAATGACTGGACTATATCTACATTTAATAGTACGATTTACATTTATATTTATATATAATGAGATTTTCTATGACATAAATGTAATTAGCGTTAAATAAATCAACTTTTTTAAAAAATTATCGTATTCAAGTTTTTTGCATTTTCTGAGAAGATTTTCTATAGTAATATATATATATTTTTTCACCATCGGAAAGTAGAGATTTCAAGGAACAGAAAACATACCAACACTTTGAAAAAAGCTGATATTTTGACGTCAGAATTTTCGATTGAAAATTAGGGTGCTTTTTTGATATTAAGTTAAAATGCAGCGAAAAAATAAATATTTTTAAACAAATAAATTACAGTGTATTTGAGACATAATAAGGTAAGTTTTCACCAAATTTCGTAGAAAAAAAAATTTTTTTGAGGAAGATAAACGTAAAAAACCAAAAACGTGGTTTTTTGAATTTTTTACATATATTTTGAGGTTATGTGAAAAAGTTGTCAATACAAGAGTTGTAGATCATTTTATTACCTACAACTTTGCCATTTGACTTATTTCCGTAGGACTTGTGGTTTTTCCGGAAATCGAGATAAACCATTTTTACCCCTAAAAACGCACCCCCTTCCCACTTCCCGAACTCGGATCGACTGTAATTTATTTTTACTTTCATTTTGATCATATTCCCCTCCTTTTCTAATGGGTTTCATCCTACTGTAATTTTTTTTCATTTTTTACTATTTTTGTAGGCTTCGGCACTGGTCTAAAACTGATGGTGAACTTTACTGTTATCTGATTAAAACATCGCACGGACTTATAGACTATACACACACAATACACAGTAGAAATAAACAAGAAGAAAGATCAAATATACATTTTCCGCCGCGGTGTAACTAAAACACTGTTAGAGTAAGGACTCACGAAGCGGTTTTTACCCGTGCCCGCCGCGGTGGCGGAATGGAGTTTTATTTCCAAAACTCACGAGACCGGAGTTTTGTGCGGTTACGCAGCCGTCGCGGTTGCGATTATCGCCCGCAAACTTGGCGGTTGATAATCGCAAGACGGGCGGTTAAACGATTAAACGATCAGTTGAGTTCCAGACCGTCATGGACACACACCAGAAACGAGCTGTTGCGTTATACTTCCTTCACAGAAGAATTAAAAAAAGAAGGCCTAAAAGATTCTGGATACATCCACTGATTGCGGAAAGAGATCGTTATGGATTATTTGTTACTCTTATTAATGACTTAAACCGCCAACCGACCGCAGAGCGCGCGGGTGCAACCCGCCGCGGCTGCGGGACCGCGACCCGCGCCCGCCGGTACAAGATGACCGCTGGAGCAGCGGGACCCTCAAACAATCGCACACGCCGCGGGCGTAAAACGCGTCGTGAAATGTGCTTTAATTTTTTACATATATATCTGTATTCTACAAAGGCTGCGGGCCCGCAACCGCGGCGGGCACGGGTGAAAACCGCTTCGTGAGTCCTTAGCCTTATACTGTGTTTTGTCTCTTTTGCTCTTCAGAAAGTTGCGTATGTCAGAAAGTGCCAAATCATTTGACAGTTAAACTGTTCTTAATACGCGTTTATTAATATGGCCCTATACGTTGAAAATTTTGTATTCATTTAAAATCATTGCTATGATTATTTACAACATTATCATTATACATATTATACAGCCATTAGCAAAAAGCACGTCCATAATAAGATTGTTTAACATAATTTCAGTTCGGTTACGGAAACACTACCAAACATTATTTACAATAGTATTTATATAACGAAGGTCATCTCCTGGCGAAGTGTTGGTTCATGTGCGTCTTGTCGCGCTGTATGTAGTGTCTGGTGGAGCGGATGCGCGCCTCGAGCGAGTCGGGCAGCGCGCGCGCGGCGGGCGCGGCGGGCGCGGCGCGCGCGGCGGCGGGCGGCTCGCGCGAGGCGGCGCGCTGCGCGGCCACGCGGCGCCCGCGCTCCTCCTCCCGCGCCGCGCCCGCCTCCGCCATGGCTGCCAACTTCGCCGCCTTCTCCTCCTCACTCATCCCACTCTTTTGTGTCCCTTGAAATTTCCTAGCCGCGTCTCGGTCTTGCGATCTATTTCGCCGTCCATCCGATTCGGTGCGCTCTTGTGATCTATTTCGCCGCCTATCAGATTCGTGGCGTTCTTGTGATCTATTTCGCCTATCAGATTCGTGGCGCTCATGTGATCTATTTCGCCGTCTATCCGATTCATAACGCTCTTGTGATCTACTTCGCCTTCTACCCAATTCATGGTGCTCTTGTGATCTATAGCGCCGTCTGTCCGATTCATGGCGCTCTCGGGACTCGTTTTGCCCTCTGTCTGGTTCATACCGCTCTTGTGAGCCGTTTCTCCGCCTAGTCTCGTCATATTGTTCATTTGAATCTTTTTTCCTGTAATCCGATGCACCTCGCTCTTGTGACCCTTTCTTACGCCTATCTTTAGAACGATCATCAGATTCACATCTCCGCCGACCATTTTCGTGTGTTCCACTTCTTTGCCTTTCTCTTTCATATCGCTCTTGCGAGTCTTTTCTTTGTCTACTTTCATAGTAAGGTCTGTGACTTACCGAGTCTTTACTTTGCGGCATTTCATCTTCGTGTCTAGTTCTTTGTCTTCCATGTCGAGGCTCTGTGTCGGTTTCAGATTCAGAGCTGTCTGCCCTTTTCCTGTGCTTCACTTTGCGGTCTGGACTTTCCTTAGATTTCCTCTTCCTTGAACTTTTATCATTTTGTGTAGGTCTCTCATCATCACTTTCATATTTTCGATGATGGGTTTGTTTTGCCTGTTCAATTTTGCGGTCTTTCTTTCTATGTGGTGATACTTCTCTTTTAGATTTACGTCGAGCTTCTCCGTCGCTGCTTTCTTCTGAAGTAGGAGGGGTCTTTGGCTTCTTCTTTGATTTCTTAGACTTCTTTGATTTCTTTGATTTCTTTTTCTTTTTTACTTTTTTAGATTTCTCATCACTAGAACTTTCTGAAGATGAATCATCTGAGTTAAGAAGAGTTGCTAAATTAATTCCTTTATCTGCACCTAAAGCATTTAATTTAGCAGCAAGCATGCTGTCCAAATTATTGCCTTGTTTCTTGGATTTTTTCTTCACCTCTTTTAGTTCCTGAAAGCATGATAGTAGTAACTGATGAAAATAATCTTTTATATATATAACTGCGCTGCGCCCCGCGGTTTCACCCGCGTTGTACCCGTTCCCGCGGGAATTTCGGGATGAAAAATAGATGTTGTCCGATTCTCAGACCTACCCGATATGCCCACAAAATTTAATGAGAATCGGTTGAGCCATTTCAGAGGAGTTCAACCACGGTACCTGTTCCCGCGGGAATTTCGGGATGAAAAATAGATGACAAAATTTCATGAGAATCGGTCAAGCCGTTTCAGAGGAGTTTAACCACGCACCCCGTGGCACAAGAATTTTATATATTAGATAGAAGATAGATAATTCTACTGTATTTGTGTATGTCACTGAACTCCTCCTAAACACTGGACCGATTTGAATGATTTTTTCGTATGCATTTGTTGGCACCCCGGATGGTTTAGATCCACACTAGCGACATCTATTGGGTTGCGGTTGGAACCACCGCGCGGGTAAGCTAGTATAGTATATAATTTTAAAAAAAATTATTAACTGAGAAAATTCCTCAGCCTCAGTATTAGGGTCCTGTTTTTACCCTTTGGGTACGGAAGCCTAAAAAAGAATCATCCAATTTGGTGCAGTCATTCTGAAGTTATGCACAAACATACATTTTGGGGATTCATTTTTATTTATATAGATTTCCTGTATTAAATGGCTTACCTGCTCCTTCCTCAGAAGTTCAGCAATACGTTTCCTCTGCAATGGATTGTTCAAGAGTGCTGCTCGTGCAGCTCTCTCCCGTTCCTTCACCAACAGTAATGGATCCTCTCTTAACTTGCGAGCAATGTCTACTTGTGTGTCATCAGAGGTGGACAACATACTGGAGCCCACTACTCGCCTGTTCACTGCAGGTATCCCATTCTGTTGGGCTTCTTGCTCTTGTGATTGACCAATGGCTTTCCCAAGTAAATAGTCCTCTTGCTGCACTTGTTTGTCAGGTTTCTGCCAGAAATTAAATGCACTTTAGTTTATGTCGATTGGGAACTCATGCCTGAAAATTCATTATTTTTTTATTGACCACTTATAAAATAAAAGTAAAATAAATAAAAATCTCAAACAATCGAAATTAATGTACGTACATCATACATCCAATGTAAGCGTCCATCGTTGTTTGCGCCTCCCGATCCAAAGTTCCTCTGAGCCATCTCCTTGAAATGAGACCGGTCTCTTTCTTCGTCTCTCTCTCGCTGTAACTCTAAAATTTTCTTTTTTTCCTCCTCTGCCGCTTTCTCCGCCTTCCAAACACGTTCCTGGTTCTTGATAGTGTTGGGATGCCATGATTTTTTGGTATTCTGAAATAAAATTGTTTCTTTGTATAAAAGTGAAAAAAAATAGATTGTTAATATAATCATATTTATAATTATAAAAAGTATGTCATACCAAATCGCCTCCACCCATTGTATGATTGTAGGTACGAACAAATCAAATCGACAACAAATAAAGCTTTGCTTTGCTCAGCTCAGCGTACTAGTCCACCCACACATTCGATTGAGCAAGCTGGTTGCTACAATTAAGAATGTGATAAATGGATTATGGAAATTGGGTGACCTAATTATTAAAATAAATTGGTAATTTTGGTTAGAAACTAGTAAAACGAAAAAGAATCAGAGCAAGCAGATGATTACACACAGACAGACCAGGAAATGTACCGAACCGATAATATAATTATTATCACAGACCAAGAAACTATTATTATTATGATACTATCCAACCCAACCACAGTTGGCGGCCATTACACGATAGGTTTAATTGTCAGTTTACCCACGGTCAAAGCTTTGCCTGACGAATAACCTATCGTATAATGCGCTGACTGATGGTTGCATGACGGTGATTGACGATTATCTGAATATTTCGATTTTTTCGTCATACAACCATCAATCATGGGTTTTGTTTTGAGCGTGTAATGGCATTTCGTTCGTCTATCATCTGTCCGTCAGTCAGCGCGCGGGCAGCGATGGATGGAGGCGGCGCGGCGCCGGCTGGGCCTCCGAGATCCAATCACCAGCGCTTCCTTTTAATGTTTTTAAACCATAAAAGGATTTTATTTTAACATATGAGACTATTCCCGAATCCCTGAGTTCCTGAGACCAAAAAATTATCGAAACACGCATCTTTCATGCGGAAATACCTAGTTTACTTAATCTTTGTCCTCTTGAAACTCACGTATTAGATTAAATTTTGTGTTCAATTAATTAAGTTTTCTAAAACCTTTTTGTTTTTTAAAAGGGCAATAAACATGTTTTTTATTTATTTATTTATAGGTATCGGCCAACAAGTTTAAATGGTTATATTGTTCCCTTTTTATAAGCCATTTTTTCACCCGAAGCTTTTTTCACTCGTGTTTTAGTTGACAACGCAATCAAAATTGCAACACAGGGCTTTTTTTATGAAAATGCATGTTGTCGTCGCAAATAGTATAAAAATATAGAGCGAGTGTATTAATATCGGGCCTGACTGATGACTGACGATCAGTCGGATGGAGTGACCGTGTAATGTCGATTAAATTCCATCACTCACTGTTAATCATTCGTACCTAATTCCTGCCTATTGGTTTTGATTGACGATTGATTACACCTAGCGTGTAATGGTCGCCTAACTAAGTAAGTAAGTCACTGAAAGTAAGTACAACGTGAAGTACAACAGACCAGGAAACAGGAAACAGAGATCTAAACCTAAAACCTAATTGTGCAATATAATTAATCGTCTAGGGTTAATATTGAAGACTGCGCAATGATTGAACGAAAGTTTGAGCGAGTTTAATTTTTATTGCACCATATTTTTTATTGCTTCGTAGGGTCAGTATTGTGCAATATAATTTTTTTATCCGTAAGCAATAACACTATAGCTGCAGCTGCAGTTAAATCTTGTGGGGACATGTTGCTCAGGATCAAACTATTCTCCGGCTGAACAAGAAAACATTGCACAATTTTCTTATTGTGCAATATAATTGACCGTTTGGATTAATAAAACGCAATTCAATCTTATTGCACAATTAAATTTATTGTACAATGTTATTGTAGGTCTAGGGGCCGCCTAAGAATAATCTACTATCTACACAGATAATCTATATTGTAAACCACAGACGTATAGAAGTAGAGTGTAAACCATAGATCACGAACCAAACAGTGCAGAAAATCATAGGAAACAACGATAATGTGTCACGGTCAAAAGTGGAAGTCAATAGTAGTCTTGACAATGACACACTAGAGCAGTTGTCAGATTAGACAATTATTACCACAGAGCTAGCAAACTGTGCCTCCACTTACGTCACTTCTAAACATGTTTTAAAACGGTTCTTTATATAGGTATTTATTATTTTTTCAAAATACCCACCGAACCTTATATACCCTTCCTGTTCAATGTGTCCATTGCAAAAATAATTGGTAATTTCCAAGATAAACGCGTTCAGGAAAATGCTATTCATATTCTCAAAAGTGTTCCCGATACACAAAAACAAAAAAAGCGGCCAAATGCGAGTCGGACTCGCCCATGAAGGGTTCCATAGCAGCAAAAAACATAGTATAAAACTTCTTCGTCTCTTATTTTAGAAGTTGGGGACACACACACACATTTTACCACTTTGGAAGTGTCTCTCATGCAAACTATTCAGTTTAAAAAACAATGATATTATAAACCTCAATATCATTTTTGAAGACCTATCCATAGATTCTCTACACGTATGGGCCTTATGAAAAAATAATTGAGTTTCAGTTTTCAGTATAGGAACCGCCAAAATTGATTTTTTTTTCTTCTAATTTTGTGTGAAAATCTTAATGCAGTTCACAGAATACTATCTACTTACCAAGTTTTAACAGTGTGTATAGGTCTTATAGTTTCGGAAAAAAAGTGGCTGTGACATAGGGACGGATAGACAGTCAGACAGACATACATGACGAATCTATAACGGGTTCCGATTTTTGCCATTTGGCTACGGAACCCTAAAAAGGGACCTTGGCGGACTCTATAGTTAGGCTGCGGCTCCATTGAGGCGGAGACGAGCGGAGCTGAGAGGAGCAGAGCTGTGAAAAGAGGTATGTGATTCCACTGAGGCGGAGACGACCGGAGCTGAGATGTGGATTTCACGCAATATATGATTGGTCGATCCCCACACGTCTCCTCTCAGCTCCGCTCGTCTCCGCTTGACTGTTTCCATTGAAGCGGAGCGGAGACGAGATGTGGATTTCATGTAATACGATTGGTCGATCCCCACATGTCTCCTCTCAGCTCCGCTCGTCTCCGCTTGACTGTTTCCATTGAAGCAGAGCGGAGACGAGATGTGGATTTCATGTAATACGATTGGTCGATCCCCACACGTCTCCTCTAAGCTCCGCTCGTCTCCGCCTCAATGGAGCCGCAGCCTTATGCGATACCATGGCGATACCCGCCGGGCATGGTCCATTTGACGTGCATCTTAACATAACCTCTATGCAGTTTCTATACGCTAAATACCGGAGCCATGGAATAACCGGAGTTATTCCATGGCTATTCATATTATGAATAACCGGTTGAGCCGACTGCACGCCGACTGACACCTTCGTATGGGGGAGGGGGGAAGGTTTTCGTTAGTACAGTGGAATGGGATGTTATGGAAGTTTACACGTTTGATGTAGAGAAGTAATGCACCGGCAACCCGGATGGTGCGGACAGAGTGCAACATGTCCCATTATTATGATGTTGATTACGCGCTAGTCGAAATTAAATAAGTACAAACAGATATAAGATTGACTTTTATAGCCATATTTTGTTTCAGTAAGTATACATAATAGCTTCACTTTATAAAAAAACAAGCTTTTTTTGCGCGTAGAAATTCGGCATAGAACAAAGCATAGGGATAAAACTATAATGATTTTGAAATGTATTCTAAGTCAATTCATGTCTATCGAATTCTATATCCATAGCTAGCGACAAACTGTGTCGTGTCGTGTCAGGCCAGGCCGCGCGGGCTAGGTCAACCTAGGCCGGGCTGGATCAGCCTGGGCCGGGCTGGGTCAATAAAATCAATATCATAAAATTAAACTGTATGTAATGTTACTACTTAGCTCTCACGTACCTAAAATTCTATTCAGACGTTCTAATATGTATCGGAATAATTATTGCTAGGTACCTATTGATTTTGCGGATATCGGTTGTCCATTTTTAGGGGTCATGCTGCATCAAATGCCTTGACACAAAATATCGTTTGAGAAACTCAGGCTAGCTTATTTAAAGTTACACGACCGCGCCGTTTGACCCAGACTTCCTAAATTATCAGTTACTTTGATACAACATAATGGTTAATTATAAATGGTTTACTGTGATGGTGTGGCTTGAGTATTACAGAAACCTTTGATTGCTAAACTTTGTTTTGTTTCAAGTACAGTAAAAAATTTACTTTGTTAGTACGTAAATTTTCATGACGAGGCTTTATTATTTACCCTCTAAGTATACAACTCTTTTCGTTTCATCCAATGAAAATTTTTTTAAAAAAAATTCTTTATAAAACGACTCAAAGTAAAAATCCGGTTACAGCGAAGCCTTGATTTGGCTTTAATTAAGAAAAAAAAGTGGGGTTTGTGTTGAACCCAGGAACAGGTATCGACCGACATCCGTTGAATTAACTTCTTAAGGTACCTAGTTACTTAATAGATTTTTCAACAAAAAGTACCTATTTATAATTATATCGCACGATAAGACTTTTTCGCTGCTGACTTACCTATCTCCTGTAAAATACTATTCTCCTGTAAAATACTATACTTTCATTTGTGGGCAAATTAATTTTAGTTTCAGTACAATATTAAAATTTAATGGGTATACAGGGTGAATTTTTCCAATGGACGATGATGGTCAAACAATTACGGAACTAAGAGAAGGAGGAATGGCAAAAAGAGAAGAGAAAATATTATTAGCTTATTGAAAAGTTCATGTTTTTCTTCTTAGTTCCTATGTCTTGTACTCACTAAGTACTTTCCAATTTCGAAAAAAAAAACATTTTTATTCGCTTAATTAGTAAGTAGGTACCTACTTCTACTTATCAAGTGTCGCAGATAAGGAATAAATTGGTAAATGACATAAATATATATATATATATATATATATATGTATACATATATAATATTATATATATTGCATATTTATAATTTATTTATCTGGCTAGCTAGACCTTAATCCAATTCTCCGTGAAAGAGAACTGAAAACCGAAGGTTTCCAAATATAAAATGGTAAGTAATTCAACAAAGTGTGTATTGAAGTATTGGAGCGAGCTCGCGAGGCGGACACGGAGACGAGCGGAGCGCGGTGCGGGGCGCGGGGTCGGAACACAGCGCGGGTCAGTTGCGGTCGCGTTGAGGAAGGTTGAATCGGGCGCACGAGCCGCGCGGCCTCACGTCGCTGGTTTCGAACGTTCGACGACCGAGCAGCGCGTGTCGGTTCCGCACCCCGCGCTCCGCCCCCTTTACCAAGTCTCGCCTCGGCTACGACCACCCTCTTGATACAAATTTTGCTTTCGTTTCTACATTATTTGTCACAATTTTGGCGCAGTTGGTTTTTAAGTATTAAAAAGCCAAGCCTTTTAGAATACAAACTAAAATGTAGAGTGATGACTAGCTAGAAAAATTAAAAAATATTTCAGAAAAGCTATGAAATGCGTAGGTAGTAGGTTGTTTTATTTATTACACAGGTTGGTTTACCTACCTATGTAATAGGTAGCTTTAAGTACGAGTTCCTCATCGACTCTGCACTCTACCTACACATATCTACGTATGTCGGTAGCCATTTTTAAAATACATACAATACAAGGTCATACTCATTGTTTACAGGAATCAATGCGATAGTTAGGGTATTGTAAGTAGGCAATAAGTACGTAGGTACGTACCTACATAGTTATATAAATTACTTGATTTTTAAGTGCGTAAGTAGACAGATATGTAAGTGCACCTATCTTATTTATGCCATGACTAATTCAATAGCAACTCATGTAAGTATAGAGCCAGTCAGATGAACTAGCTACTGGCCTACTGCGATCTATCCAGTCAAAGGGCACGATACGTTTAGACTTTCCTAATATCTCACCCAGATCCACTTTAGAAATAATACCTTTGTTAGTCCTACATTATATAGGTATGACCTTATTACTAGCTCTATCTATAGCGTTAGTAAGATAATCGCTACACTACACCCGCGCGATTTTGGTTAGGTTCCTACTGCGACCGTACCGATATAGGTACGAAGGAGACACATATCTTGGTATATGTAAATTTAATTGTGCTTAAGCATATCAAGGATACTTGCAATATTTAACCGAAACAATTATTTTTTAACAGACCAGATCTTATCAGAATGTCTGCTGTGAGGTCTCCCAACAATTACAGTTCTCCGCAAAGCCTCCACGAGTTGGATCTATACTGTAATGTAATGTAACCCTCCCTCCATTCTGCTTCTATCTTCATGCAAACAATACTGTGGCAATATTCATTTCAGTGTATGAAACCTGTTCTTTACTGTTATGTTATTTATTATACAACACTAGTTTTGTTTTCATGGGGTACGGAATCCAACTCCGAAACAAGAAAAAAATTATTAAGTAGTACGAGGTACTTACTTACAGTAATTTTCTGGGAAATCAAATCTCTGAAGCTCTAACTTTGGCAAGGTTAAAGCACAATATAAGTATGTACTTATCTAAGTATTAATATTGTGGTTGAAGTATAGAAGGTATAGTCACTTACCTATTTAGTTAGATACCTACCTAGATGCCATTGCTCGGCTACTTTAGAAAGTACACAAACCTACCTACCTATTTAATAAAATATTAAGCCATACAGTAATTAGGTTGGTAGCTTTTATTTAATTAATCTTATGGTTTAATTTCATTATCTAATCGTTAAGTAGTAAAAATAAAAATCGTATGATTATTACCGCAATACCAGGAAACTGGTGCCTGCCAATCTTCAATTCCATTTTATTGACCTCTACAAATATATATCATGGTAAGTTCAAAGGCTGTGTGGCAGTTAAGTAAATAAATAACTAGCAGTACGTAGAGCTAGACATGCATGCATACAGCACATCAACCATACATAATAATGCCTGAAACAGTGCGGGAACGAACAGAAGCGGAAAGGAGAGTATTCTACGCAGGCGCAGTGTGGCGAGAGTTCACACGCGCGCTGCGAAACCGCGGTGGGCCTCCACGTGTACCGCGCCGCGCGCGCCCGCGCCCCCTCGCGGGTCGGACATTCCATCCAACCTTCAACGAACGCGCGCAGTCTTTATAATATAACGTGTGGTATAATTTATACGTGTTTAGTTTGTATGTTATATAAATAAATTTACCTTTGTATACAGATAATTAAATAATGTGCCTACCACAGTATTTAGGTACCTACTTCGTCTATTTGTAATTTTTGAGAGAAGAATGGATCAATTACTGTCAAGCGGGCGGCACTGGGCAATACTGGGCATGTTTATGATTAGTCTTTAGTTTAGTGTGGTTTAGTTCTGAGCGGTGATCCATTTTTGTAAGATTTTTGAGAGTCAAAATAAAATAGTGACTTAATAAAGAAACCGTATACTTACCTAAAACTGCGTACAAATACAATGATGATAAAATACATAATAAAACCGGCCAAGTGCGAGTGGGACTCGCGCGCGAAGGGTTCCGTACCATTAATTTTATTTTAATTAATTATACCTATTTAAAGAGAACATAAAACAAAATACAGAAACGCTCAAACTATTTACAGAATACCCACACAAGAAACGGTTAAAAAATCACGTTTGTTGTATGGGAGCCCCCCGAATATTTTGTTTTATTTATTTTTAGTATTTGTTGTTATAGCGGCAATAGAAATACATCATCTGTGATAATTTCAACTGTCTAGCTATCACCGTTTTCGAAATACAGCCTGGTGACAGACGGACAGCGAAGTCTCGGTAATAGGGTCCCGTTTTTACCCTTTGGGTACGGAACCCTAAAAACGGATAGATTCCACTAAAATGTAATGTTCGATCAGCCTGTAATCCGTAACACAGGGTCACCTATAATCGGTTACTTCGGTTTCCTGTAGGTATATAAAATTAAAAGTACTGAAAGTACAACTGGCAATTATTATTAGTAAAAATACAAGTAGGTATTAAAATAAATGTACCCACAATAATAATAATACGCTGTCGCCGGCGCGTGTGATTTGTAACGATATAGTTGTGAACGGGCCGCGCCGCCGCCGCATTCGGCCGCTGACTGTCGGTCGAGTGAGCGTCTCACTATCCGAGCTCGAGCGCTTCAATACAAACCTTGTGCGTAACCTACACCAACATTGACGCCATTGTGCCTATCTCGCTAGTTAAATCATCATCACTCAACATGATAGGTAAGAGTTATTCAATAAATTATGTATCTAAATAGCGAATCGCCTATATATTCAAAATAACTGTTGGAACTTACCTCCTAACTACCTACCCCGTACGCGCAGCGTACAACTTAGTAGGTACCTACTGCGTGCGTACAGTATCCTACTGATTTTGGGTTGACCTAGTTCGGCGAATAATTCTACTTTATGTTATTATATTACTTATTACATTGGGACCGGGTCTATTTAGTATTTACATTAGATATAAAGATATATAAAATACTTATAAGTTTTATAGATTTAATGATATACCTAGGAACCTTTATATTATAGAACAATATTGAACCTAGCTTAACCATATTATTATGTGCATAGGCAAAACTAGAACGTGCCGCTGAACTCGCAAAAAAAATTGATTATAGGTAGGTTAATAAAATTAATAACAGGTAAAAGAAAGTTCTTCTACATTTTATAATTAAATTTAGTTGACACACTAAAAAAACTACGTTTTACTTTAAGTACTTATCTATATTTAAATACACAAAAAATACCAATAATATAGTCGCAATGTAAGTGTTCGTGAGCTCGTGAGGCAGGGCAGGGCAGGGGGAGCGGAATAATATTATGAAGAGTGCGGACGAATACGAATGCCGGGGTCGGCGGCCCAGACACGTGGAGGCCTGCACCGCGGGTTTCACGCGCGGAAACCGCGGTGCAGGCCTCCACGTGCTATCAGAGGACATTCACTCGGCTCGCACTCCGCTCCCCTCGGCCCGCGCTCACCCTCTCCCGCCCGTATTATGTTGGTGCATCCTGATATTCCTGATGGTTGCATGCCATACGCAACACAGAGTGTACTGTGAACGGTCGCCGCGGTCGCGTACTGACGCTTACCTACGTTACTAATTAATATAAGATGGACACTCAAGTGAGATTGTTTTCTCCAACAGGTGAGGAAGAACGCGTGCATCAGTGCGGTGAATGTGGATTGACACTTTCTACCCGGAGTGCGCTCACAGCTCACGCGCGCTCCCATCGTGCCAACGCTGATGCCCACCGCTGTGACGTGTGCCACAAGACGTTTGCTGTTCCTGCGAGACTAGTACGCCACTACAGGACACATACCGGAGAGCGCCCTTTCGAATGTGAATATTGTCATAAAATGTTTAGCGTTAAAGAAAATTTGCAAGTACATCGTCGTATCCACACCAAGGAGAGACCATACCGATGCGGAGTGTGTGATGCAGCATTTGAACATTCTGGGAAACTTCATCGTCATGCTCGCATTCATACAGGAGAACGACCCCATGCGTGCCCTCATTGTCACAAAACCTTCATACAATCTGGACAATTAGTAATCCATCTGAGAACACACACAGGTGAAAAACCATACCGGTGTCCCGCTCCGGGCTGCGGTAAAGGGTTCACGTGTTCGAAGCAATTAAAAGTGCATTCACGCACGCATACTGGAGAACGCCCTTACACTTGTGAAATTTGCCTCCGAGACTTTGGGTACAACCACGTTTTGAAACTGCACCGCACTCAACACTTCGGCGAGCGTTGTTATCGTTGTACAGTTTGCGATGGTACTTTTAACACCAAGAAACAAATGGATGCCCATATTTACAAAGAACATGGCGCGGATAGTACACCTCGCACACCTCAGCTTTCGACTACTACCAGTCCTCTTGTGGTGAGCGGCAACGTGATGTGTGACCTGGTTGAGGCCGCCCTGCAACAACTGCCGCCGACCCCACCGAGCTCGCCGCCGTCACCACAGAGTCCGTCGACCGCTTCCGCGTGCCCCGTCACAGTGCCCACCCCTGCCTCTCCATCGTTCACCCCCGCGCCGAGCTTACAATACATCCTCGGGCCTTCCTCATTGCCACCAAGAAAGAGGAAACTCATTCCCCAACCTGAGAACGAACCTGCACCTGCCGTGCGACACACTTCAGTCATACGGTTTGCACCAGCCGCTGCGGATTAGTTATATTATACCTAATATAAGTTAGATACTAGTAGATATTGTATGCATTTTCTTTGCCAGTAGCTAATGTATTTCATGGCCTGTGTTCAGTTCAGTACATTATTCAGTACTATTTAGGGACGTGAATAAGCTTAGTTGTGTTCAAAAATACATGTAATTTTGAGGGTGAGCCTTTTTCAGGCGAATTTCGAGAGCAACTTAGGCGCTTTATGTCTAACTAAACCCAAGCGATAAATTGACCTATCTAGTTGTTAATTTTGATACGTTACATTTATACCATGCGCTAGTTTAGAATGCAAATAAGATTGTAAAAATATAGGTAGGTACCTAGTTAAGTTTCTAGATTTAAAAATACTGTGCAGTATGATTTTAATATACCTAAATGTGTTTAGTGATGACATGTTACGTTTAGCTTATAATTAAAATAAATATTTTAACTTTATTTATTTTTTGTGTTTACTCACCTTACCCACTTACTTACCTATTAATAAACAATAATTCTCACATATAAATCACACTCATTCATTATTTAAATATAAAAGCAACCTTGAGTCATACATAATAAAAAAATAATTTTAAATAGTTCACTTAATTAGTAGACGGTAGTAGTAGTGTATATTAATTATACCTACTGTGATAGTAGGATAGGAACCGCTACCCTATTCATCGATAGCTCGTTATTATAATGGTGTGCTCACTTGCAAATGCATGGCGAGCAGCACGTCGCGCATTTCGGCAAGCAGCGCGCCACTCAGCCATACAGCGAAGCCTAGAAAGAGACGGGACATTGTGTTGACTACGGGCTATTCGAAATTAAACCTTAATGGATTATTACAGGGTTGACTTTTAAGGCCACATTTTATATAAGCAGCGCCCTGCGGTTTTACCCGCGTTGTGCCTGTTCCCATGGGAATTTCAGGATGAAAATTAACCTACAACCTTCCTGTTGAATATGGCTATCTATTACAAAAAAAATATTCAATCAGACTGGTAATCCCCGACATAAGCTCGAGCCTCGAACATACAGACAAACAAACTTACAAAATACCTCTTTATTATATTAGTATAAATTTATGTTCATATACTAGCAGCGCCCCGTGGTAAATGTTTTGTTGATATTCAGTAGATATAATATGGTAAATAACTAAATTGAAACTACTTCAGAAAAAGACACAAAAGTGGCACAGAAAAAACCTTTCGGATATTGTAGAAAAATGATACATGATTTCATATTATGAAATAAAAAAAAAATTAAATCCTTCGCAGAAACGGCTGGACTGATTTTAACCAATAGCTAAGATGGCTTTGAAATGAAAAAGAACCGCATCGAAATCGGTCCATTCGGTTTGAGGGCTATGGTGCCACAGACAGAGACATACAAACACAGCGTCGACGTCAAACTTATGATGCCCCCTTTTACGTTGAGGGTTACAAATTAAACTATTATCTTGGTAACAAAGTCTGTACTTTTAAAAGAAAAGAAAATCGTGTCATCTCCATCACCACACGATGACTGTCCCAAATAACACCAAAAGCTGTCCCAAATATTACTGTTGCAAATAAACTTAGAAAAAAACAGTAAAAATTATGCTTAAAATCAATTTACAAAGCATCGCAGCGTATTCCCGAATAAGGTAACTTTTTGTTGGACTTAATAATATTTTATTTATTTATTAAAGAAACACCAACAAACAGTATACATACTAAAGCTTGACCATAACACTATTCTTATTATAACATAAATACTGGTATGTAAACTGGTAGAGATTTTCCTAACTTAAATAGTTTAAAAAGCTATAAATAAAAGTTTAGACCATTAAAATTTAACACAAACAATTTTTTTTGTTTACGTTTTTAGAACATTGAGGATACCAATATGAACTTAAATGTGAAATTGTCGCTGCCGCCGATAAATGTGTATTCATCGGGATACATTTTATTTTCCTACTAGGTATTAAAAGAATACTAAATATTTCCAAATGAAGACTAAATACTAAATATTTCCAAATGAAGAATTTCCTCTTGAATCACTCTATCTATTTAAAAAAACTTTTAAATCCGTTGCGTAATTTTAAAGATCTAAGCATACATAGGGATAGACAGACAGACAGACAGCGGAAAGCGACTTTATTTTATGCTATGTAGTGATGTAGTCAAGAGGAAGGAAGAGTGGACTGGACAGAAGACATTGAATGTACTCAGGACGGGGGATATCATCGGAGAGAGAACTAACAAGGAATAACGTAGACGGGGGCAATTGAAGAAAATGTGGGCTAGAGTTCCGTTCCGTCCTTCTTCCTATGACTCCCGAGTACAAGTGAATACATACAAACAAGTATGTACACAGTACAGTACAAGTATTTCAATATTTCTTGCACCTTGGTCCAATTAGTGTTGTGGCCACGTTGTGACTGACTGTCAAGTGTCATATTTTATATTTGTCATGTGTCACAAACTGTCATCTGTCACTGTCATTTTAAAGCTTGGGTACAGCAGTACTAGCGACTCTAGCGAGTGGCTTGTGTAATTGGCTAAATTTTGTGGGAAATATCTGTAATTTTATCTGTATTTTGTGAGTGCATCACTTATTCAAAATGGTAAGTAATTATTTTTGTAATAAAAAAATAAGTGTTGTCGTTGAATGCATAATTTATTTGTAAACAATATAAATAAATATTTGGTATAGACCGATTGTTTACAAGCTTTGACTGACTGAAGACCGTTTTAGTTTACCGGCATTTTTTCTAACTCTATATGGACAAGTTAAATCTACTTACATTAGGTCCTATAAGTTACCAGATTATAATAAGCACTAAAATGATAACTTATCAATTTAAACAAATGCAACGTAAATTGTCAAATATTAACTTACACTTGTTTAGGCTAATTTATGTGGTTAGTTACGGAAACTTGACTTCGTAACAATAAAATGTTGTTTTACTATAATTTAGGTAATATTTACTGTTTGACATTCTATGTGACTAAAGATATTCATTTTTTGTTATGAAGTGAACTAAACTTTGTTTGTTTACATGTCTTTAAATCTAATGTTTACATGTCTTTAGATCTTCTTTATTTGGACAATAGGCACAGACATGATCAAAGTTAATTATTTAAATTTTGTTCCTACTTTCAGACTATCGGAAAGAATAATAAGATGCAGCAGCATATAAATTACCGAGTCCGTGTGATATTACAAGATTCACGGACATTCATTGGTACATTCAAAGCTTTTGATAAGCACATGAATTTAATCTTGGGGGATTGCGAAGAATTTAGAAAAATCAAGTCAAAAAATAGTAAAGCTGCTGATAGAGAAGAAAAGAGGACATTAGGATTTGTCTTACTAAGAGGAGAGAATATTGTATCTATGACAATAGAAGGACCTCCGCCGCCAGAAGAAGGATTACCCAGAGTGCCACTACCCGGTGCTATTGGAGGACCAGGAGGTGGCCGGGCAGCAGGCCGAGGAGCCGGCCCTGGTGGTGCCCCTCCGGGCCTGCAAGGGCCTGCTAGAGGAGTGGGTGGTCCTTCACAACAGCACATGGCTCCGGGGTCCCGTGGCCAGCTGTCTGCTCCCCCACAGATGCGTGGTGGACCCATGATGGGCGGTCCTCCACCTGGCATGATGGGTGCGCCTCCGGGCATGGGCCGGGGTGGTCCTGGGGGTAGAGGACCTCCAGGAATGCGACGTTATTGATTAACTTAATGTGTATGTCTTGGTAATATAATTAAATTTAAGTAAAAATATCAAGTGTGTGATGTGTACCTACCCAATTATTATTATAGATTAATTCTCCATAATTACACTAGTTTTATCTTAAATAGGTATTTGGGTTTATGTGAAAACATAAGTCTTTTCATTTTATTACATTACTATTAACAAGTGAATTTTTTTTATTTAAATTTAAAATAATTAATATTTATTATGTTACATATTTATGTCAATCCAGTATTATATGGTAGTATCAGCTTTATTTAATTGAATAGAAAGAGTACAAGTTCATAAAATAAGTTACAATATGGTATAGAAAGACAAAATTAATATATTTAATGGCAATATCCACATGTTGGGTGGCATTTTTTACCATCCACTCCGCAGCGGCACCCCGCGCTGGTGTCCCCTCGCCCGCCGGGGCCCCACCGCCGGCCCCGCGTCACCCAGCAGATCTCTGTCTTACACGCCGAACATTTTATCCAATCACATCCCCACTTCTTCGTAATGATCGCACTACATTCAGGGCATTCCAGTGCTTCCCCGCGCGATATCAATGTATTCAAAAAAGCTTTAGTACTGTCATCAGTTTCAGCATCCTCAGTACCGTTTTCAGTTTTCTGTTGCTCAGTGCGATGTTGTTCACAAGTTCGTCCTTCATGTATTGCCTGTAAATAATAAAAAAGACAATGTAGCAGTTAAAGTCAAACAATATAAAACGACAACTAAAGTTTTGTTCAAGTTACTCATAAGTAATGGTATAAAATATAAAAAGAGCAATAAATATATTAGTTTATAGGTATATTGATACAAACCTGGCAAGGTATGCAGTTATTGTGTTTGCATACAGGACAAGGAAAAGTTCTTACTCCAGGGTCACATAGCGCCCAGCCTGTACAATCTCGGGTACGACAGTGAAATGCATTTCTAGTGCCACTCTCTGCTACGGCCAAACCACGGGCCAACCACTTTTCGTAGTCTTCAGGTGTAACGAGGCCGCGTATCTCCCGTTCTTGTAAAACGCCGCGGCAAGCAGTTGCTGGACATGACACAGCGGGCTCTTCACTATGACGGACGACATCAGACAAGCATTCTCGACAAAATGAGTGAACGCATTCACGCAACACCACTCCATTGCCAGCGATGCATTCCTCCATACAAACTCCACACTCGAATGTTTCAGCATTAGCAACCAATGGCTGTTGTTCTAATTTCATAAGTTCATTATAGACTTCTCCAGCTTCTTTATTTGGTGTTTGACCTATTTTCAGTTTAGGTGCGGATTTTGAATCTGAAATATGCATACATAGTGATTTTTAAGTGTTTGATGCATTATTAGAACCAACTGGAATAAAGGAGGAGGATGTTCTCCATTCTACTAAAATTTTATAATTAGAAAACCCCGCCGTGTGCCCGTTCCCGTGGGAATTTTGGAACGAAAATAGCCTATAACCTTCCCGTTGAATATGTCTTTCCATTACAAAAATAATTATTCATATCGTATTGGCTAAATTTCTGAGATGAGCGCGTCCATCACACTCTTCAGTTTTATTATACTCGTATTAGTATTGATTTGGAAAGTTCAGTCAGGTCAGTACCTAGTAATAGTATGTTCCAGCTTTCTGGTAAACCGACATAGATTTTTTAATTAGTTTCTGTGGTAGGTACATCATCAGGCTATATTCTCAGATCACAGAACTATGGCTATATTATTATACATATACTATGTACGTACCTGTTTCAACCAGGCATAAATAAAATGGTGCACTCAAATCGGGACCGGCTAATGTGACAAGGTTGCTATTGTCGTCTGCGCATAGATTTCTTCCTATAATCCACCGCTGCATGCGGGAGGGTAAACCCAGTGACCTCTCCGTTTGCGTCCGTAAATCGCCCAATTTGGCATTTCGGCGAACGTACAACTGTACTGGACCTCTTGTTGCTTCTTTATCTTCAATCCAGATCAATATCCTTAAAAATATTAGGTATATTATTAATTATTATATATTATAAATAAACGGAAGTTCTCAACCAGAGTAAGTATGTCATTTATAAACTACCCGCATTGAACCCGTTGAAATAATTATTTCTGAATATAAAACAATGCCGACCGAATGGAGAACCTCTTCGGTGTTTGAAGTCGGTTAAAAATAGCCTTTGTATTATTCCATACTCTAATCTGTGTCAATTTTCATTCAAATCCGATGATAGATAATGAGTATTTGGATGGGTACCTAGTTGTAGGATATCAGATAACCTATCTATGTACTCATATTTATAACCAACTAGCCCCGCATGTTTACCCGTTGTATCCGATCCTGTCGGAATTTAGGCGTGAAAAGTAGCAAACGATCCTTTTGAATCACTCTATATTTTGATGAAAACTGCATAAAAACCCGTTGAGAAGTTTTTGAGAAAATCAATAGGTACTAACAATTACAAATAGAAGATTTTAAAAAATACGTTAAAAGTAGTTCACTCTCTTAAACATGCAGATAGTTTGAAGAAGAAGACATACCTACCAATTATAATCATAACAATTCATAGTCATATTGCAACGACCCAGTCTCGTTTTTGAGAATGTGTGTTCGGTCTAAAGGAAAGTGTCAAAATTTCTACAACACAAGTTTAGTAGAATGGATGGTGTTCACTAACGCGTAGCAAAGCGGATGAATTGGTCTTTCCATGGGGTCTTTCACAGTGCTTGATATTGCCATTCCGCGTCTATGGCAATAGAGTATTTAAGAAATATGTTCATAATTAAACCCTTTATACTGTTCTCTGCTTCACAATAAAACACACACTAACCTAATCAAGTTGTGGGAATCCCGTATGCATAGATAATTTTTTACATTTCTTAATACTCTATATAACAGAAGTCTATGGTCTTAGTAAATGTTGCCATTTAAAACCCAGTGATGCCCTTCATTCATTTTTTCATATAGACAAACTAACTAATAAAATAAAAGTTGTTTTCTCTATTGTTGACTCGGGAATTGAACCCGTAACTCCAAGACCCTGACCAGATACAGAATGTGCTCTCACTAACCCTACTCTCATTTTGTAGGAAGTTATTCCAGGTCTTTTGTAAGTACCTGTACCTAATATAATTTTGAGAACGTTAATACTTGATACTTACGCGATATCGCCATCGTTTTGGCTAGATGTAGATAAAACACTTCCTTGCCCACCTTTAATCACATTGGTATCATTCCTATCAACTCTCAATTCCTTCGACGTGGAAGCAACCGGTTGTTGAGGTTTTAGATTTTCAGTATTACATGCTATTGACTTCTTGTCGCCGACTTTACTTCCTTGGATCACCTTTTTATCTTCACTCGGTGTATCTTTATTAGTGTTATTAGGTAGAGAAACATTTTTGTTCGCGTTCACATTTGCCGTCGCCTGAGAAGTCGAAGGCTCAGACATAATTTGCGAGGAAAAAGACAACACTGAACAGGATAATTTTAACTGTGCTAATTTTACAGCAGCTTCAGCTGCAGCTTTTTCGTCGCCTTTCGCGATAGATTTTTCAAGTTGGTTAATTAATTCCCTGCGCTTCGAGTGCTGATCGAATTTTAATAGAATTGTATTGGGACCCTCGTTTTTATTCGGTACTTCTATAATAGACTTTGATGATGATGGCTTTTCCATGTCTAATGAATTACTGTCTATATTTTTCTCCACGTTGTTCTTATTTGATTTTGAAAGTTCATCAATATTGGAAGTAGTAGTAGTAGTTGAAGTAGATGATGCAGCCACAGTAGAAATGTTGGACGTTGATATAGGAAGAATGGATGGTGTGATATTGGGTTTGAGTCCACTACAATCGTTATGTTTAGGAACATAAATTGGGTTCAAGAGCGACGATATTTTAAGCGGAGTATTTAAGTGAGTGTTAACCTCAGACCGTTGGACTTGGTTCTCGTTTTTGGTGATTTTGTTGTCTACACTTTCGTTTGCTTTTAGAACTTTATTCTTATTTATATCATCAATTTTAATTATGTTTTTTGGTGTATGTTCTAACACCACTGGTTGCGATATAATAACATTATTAATTGTAGCAAGAGGCACAGCGTCATCGTTTGGTACACTTGTCAACTTAATATTTGAATGTTGTGTTATACATTTATTAGTTTTTGGAACCCTAGTTTCACTTTTCTCGTGACTAGAGCTCCCAATTCGTAGAGTGGGAGCTTCGATGATTTTCACATTATCCTTTGGTTTTGTTTCTTTGGTCTTATTGTCTGCTACCGATATATTATTTTGCTTTTTAGGAAGACTATTCTTAATTTCTTTTAACATTTCTTTAAGTTTTTCTTTATCTTCATGATCATTACCACGACTGATATTTTTGTTTTCGATTGTTTGTGTTGAATTATGAGATTTAACAGCGTCTGTCTTATAGGTTTTTGGTAAAGGTAAACAATAAAGACATGTAACTACAGTAGCATTATACTTTTTGAAGCATCGGGTACAGATCCAGGAATCCACTTGCTGGGATGATCCCGGGACAGCTTCTTTCTCGGAACCAGTCTTATCTAATTCCTTTAATTTGTATTTTTCTATAAGTTCAGCTGCTTGCTTGTCTAATTCGCTAATATTTGGCAATAATTTCAATGAACTCGTTTCAACCGTAGAATGTCTCTTCTTATTTTCAAATATCTGTTTAAGGAAACTTTTTTCCTGGCGAATTTTTGTTTCTTTAGGCTGAGCATCTTTTTTACTATACTTTTCGGGTTTGCAGCCTAAGTTGATCTCGCTGTTCTGAGCCAATGGCTTCTCACGAGGCGGTTGCGTACTCATCGAGACAGCTGCTTTTTCGTCACTGTTCACTGTCACTGTGGAAATGGTTTGGTTGGGCTTTTGGAGTGTTTGCACTGGAGGTTGCGGGGCGGGGCGCTTCCTGGCGCGACGTCCGGTCAGCGAGGAGGCGGGCGGCGGGGGCGCGCGGCGCTTGCCCGGCACATGGGGGCGCCGCGGCAAGCTCTCGCTCGTCGCTCGGCGGTCCCTTTCGGCTCTGTCCAGCGAGCGCGCGGCCTCGGCGCCGGCGCGGCGCGAGCTCGGGAGGCTGAATGCGTCGTACCCGTAGAGGCCGTACTTGCGATGTATGGTGATGTCACGATCGTGTTTCCGTCTTTGGTTTCTGTCGCGCACCCTTTTCCTGTAGGAGTCGGTGGGCGGTGGCGGCGGCGGCAGTGGCAGTGGTGCGGCGGCCGCGTAGCGCCCAGGCGGCAGGAAGGCGAAGCTCGCGACCGTGCGGTCCGAACCCGCGCTCGACACGCTGTCGCTGGACGAGTCGCGCCGCAGCCACGAGAACAGAGTCCACAGCCCCGCCGACAGCGGCCGCACGCGACGACACACCTCCACCTCCACTTCACCGCTCATTAGGTGCCCTCTGGAATAAAACCACAGAGCACTGTAGATATAGCTTTATATTATTCTCCGTATTCTTTCAAAGTCGAGGGGGCCATGACCACATTCTGGAACCAGGCCTGATTCATAAAAACGGTAAAATACATAAACACAGACATTAATTGAAGTAAAATAGGTAACCTACTGGACTTAAATGGAGCAGAATTAATTCGACTTCTAAGAATATTGAGGTCAAATTTAGGTATTACTCATTCTAAATACTTTTCTAGTGATACAATACGTATGCAAATCTTCAATATCTAAAATACGAAACGTACTTACTTATCCGCACATCGGCAAACGAAATTTTCGAATGCAATGGTTCAACCACTCACTACTTGATCAAAATAATAATTGTTATTGTTAACCTCGTTAGGGCTCTGACACTTGAACATCATACTTTGCTGGACACAGTTATTTTTGTAATCACTTTATTAAATAAATAATATCAGTTGACAATAGAAGGTGATTGTGAGTTTGAATCGAGCAAGTCGCAACAATGAAATGAATCTCGCGCAGATGAGTGGAACAAAGCGAGGTCAGGCGCTGCGGTCGCGCCCGCCCGCTTCTCCCGCTGGTCTATATTTAGCGGAACTTCGCGACTCTGTTCTTGCTATTTTAATTTTACTCTTGTAGATGTTCCCGAACTGAACATAAGTTCCTGTTTATGTTTTTATATCTGCAACTACTTACTTTAGAACGAAGTATTTTGGTTCGTGCTAATATAATTATTGTTTCATAGATTTTCTGGATAAGTGTACAAAACATATTTTTTAAATTAATTAACTTTTTAATATAATTCAAACGGAAGGAGACTTAATAAATAAATGGACAATTCGAAACATCTACCTATGTATTTAGAATTAAAAAAATATATAACAATAAACAACTGACACAATTACAACATGTTCCGAAACAAACTTGACAGTAATAAATGATGGTGGGGAAAAGGATCATAGTCAGCATCTAGCAAAAAATCTGGTTTTCTATATAGCAAAAACGGAAAAACAAAATATCATAGTCTACAGATAATAGACATTAAAAAACAGGAAACAATAAACTCAACTATAATCTATTTTATCTACACTAATGTTGTAACATTCTACTTATGTTTCCAATACTTGACTTATAATTACTACTGTTATAGCGCAGACAACTAAAACACTCAATTTAAGCAATTGCACATGATGTTATAATATCCACATCGATATCGTAAAATCTCATTATAACATCGCGCCCTGCGCGCGCAGCTGCGCTCTCATTGGTTAGATTTTAATGGCGCCAAGTTCACTGTGACAATACGTGAATTTAATGTTTCGCAAAGTGTTTTGTTTTTAAAATTTTGTTTGATTAATTGCATTAGTGAAGATAAAGTAGTGTATGCAACTGCATATAACACGGGTATTAAAACACTCGTTACTATTATGAAACTCGCTGCGCTCGTTTCATAAACTCACACTCGTGTTTTAATACCCTTCTTTATATGACAGTTGCATAAACTACTATTTTTGGATTGGCACAAAATGTGGTTAAATGTCGTCAATTTTCCAGCCGAAGACTATTGCTTCTGAAGAGGAAAAGGTTTAGAGATAGGGTAAGAATGAAATAAAATTACTAAACCTTTTTCCTCTTCAGGTCTTCGGCTGGAAAATTGACGACATAAGTCCACACTTTGTGCCAATCCAAAAAAAATAGAGTATATATTAACTGACTTTGCCCTTTGACTATGACTATGACCCTTCTACTTGTACCCAGTTCAAATGAGAGGTTGGTGTATTATGTGTTGTTGGAGGAGTTGGTCTTCTTGGCCTTGGCGGAGTGTCGGTCGGCGTTGCAGTGCAGCACGAGCAGGGCGGCGGCGACGCGCGCCGTCAGCTCCGCCTGGTGCAGCTCGTGCGCCCACGGCACGCGGCCCCAGTGCTCCGACTAACAGGACCAATGTCGATGTTAATTATATATGACTACTTTTTCATGGCCAGCGCGAACATACAGTGACACAGAAACATTGTAACATACATATGGTGTAATAATGCTGAAGAGTTCATATTTGTTTCTTTTAACACGCTAATCTCGGAAAGTACCAGTCCGATTTGAATAATTATTTATGTATGTATATACCTACGTATTGGTATTGGATAGCCATTATAGAGGAAAGTTATAGACAACATTTTTGTTTTTAGCCTATTGATGCTTGATGCAAAGGTACAACATGGCTTGAGAATGATAATATGCTTATTTATTAATAGTTTTGAATACTAATACTTGCTAAAGCTCATTTAGTTCTTAGTTACCTGGTATTCTTCTTCAAGACGTGCCAGAAGCACAGCTTCTGTAGGTTCCAGTACTCTCTCCATACAGGCTAGCATTAGTAATGGAGACTTCAGCGCCTCTACTCCAAAACATATAGCTGTTGACAAAATGTTCAAAATAAAGTTCTATCTATGGCATGCATGGAGAAACCCTAATTTACCACACATATTGCCCTGTAGCTCCTGAAAGTAAGCCCTTGATGCTGGAATATAGAAGGTAGGTATCAACATACCATTGAGAGAAAGCAAGTCATATGATAACAGGTGTCGGGCTAGTGCAGCCCTAGTCTCTGGACTCACTGGGGGTTCATACAAGTCATGGGTCACTTGTTGAGTAACACCAAATCTCTTCTCAAACCATTCTATTATGGGAGTCCATTTCATCTCCTGCAATTGTTTTAGTGGCTCCTCATCCTAAAAATAAATACAAATAAAGGGTGTTTTAAAATTTTCTATCATTTAATTAATATAACAAATTTTCAATTTAATTAAACATTAGAAATGTATTGCTTTTTACCTTTGCATGATACAGCAGTGTATCAGTAGGAAAATAGTTAAGAATGTAGCTGGTAATATCATGTGGAGTAAAATTTTCTGGATTGTCATGTGTAATAGAGCACAGGGATGTCTGAAAAATATGCTGAATTTTAGGGACAATATGCAGAAACAAACAGACTAGTAAGTCAGATTAATCAGTCTATTTTATATAAAGTACCTATTATATATTGGCTACATTATCAAGTACCTATCCATATTAAAATGCTGAATTTCTGATGGAATTTTATCAATGTATGTATATTTAATGAGCTAACCAAATGCATAACTGGTGGAGAAATTTCGCCTATCTGAGCATCCCATTCGGCGGCCACACCGCGCGCCAGAGGTTCACTATCTATGGTCAACACTTTTCCTATGGGAGTCTTCAGACGGCGGTGGTCCAGGGTTACTTCCCATTTATTGTCTGCTTGTATAATACCAGTTCCTTTGTAAAATCTTTTACGGGTAGCTTAAACAAATAGCAAATCAACATTTAATAAATAACAAACCGTGTAACTTAGGGTTTGATTAGGAACTTATTACTTACCATAATTTTGGAGCCGAAAACTTGAGGAGCGTTTTAAGTAATTATGAAATTTAAGATTTCTCGTCAGTGAAGGTATTGAAAACATCCTAAATTAATAAATACAGAGACTCAATGTCGTTAAACTGCTAAATACTCGGAAGTTATTTTTATTATAGTACTTTATTATAAATAAACTTTCGGACTAGATGTTAAAACACTTAAATCAATATTAAGAAATACAATACATTTAAAACATAGTTTTATAAAAGTAAATGTTAAAATCTGCTGTTTCGTTTAGATTTTTAACTTAGAAGTTATGTTTCTATCTATTATTATGTAGAATTTTCTATTCTAACCTAATACCTAATTTAATTTTTTTTAAATTATTTGTTTTAGCTGTCAAAATTGTGTGTTAATGTCAAGTGTCAAATCGGTCCAAATTTTTACGTCTATGGTCAAAAAGATATACTCACAGATTATCTCCATGTTAAATCCGAAGCAAGGTTAAAATCACAGGCTAAAACCTCATATCAAAGGGCACGTAAAAAAAAATTCAATCCCGGTTGTTCCAATCGTCAGACCATGTCACAGAGTAGGTACTTACTTTGTTGTATACTGTATTGGCCTCAAGCGGTCTAAAAACTCCGACACCAAGGTTGACTACTTAGCTGTGACCTAAACCCATCCTAAACCACAGTATAAGATAGGTACAATACTTTGGTATTTTGTGCCATAAAAGGCCTAAACGAACTTACTTACTTTACCTCTTTTCTCTTTTCTCACAATTATGAACTCTATGTGACTCTATGATATAATTGACATTTGTAGGGTTGCCTGTTCATATGTGAATTAGGATATAATTAGGATCTATTTACGCTTAAGTAATAAAGTCCAATAGCCCATAAATAAAAAAGAGTAGACCGTGCAGTATGTTATGTCTGCAAGTTGAGATTTAATTATAAGGATTTTATGAAGTGACGCCTCGGTGGTCTAGTGGTATGCGCACTCGCCTGCCAAGACTGAGGTCCCAAGTTCCGATTCCCAGGTCAAGCATGCAAACATGGCTCGGGTTTGGGATCACCAACCCGCATTTGGCAAGCGTGGTTATTATGGCTTATACTCCTCACTGTACTCATCTTCAGTGAGATAAGAGGCCTTTGCCCAGCCGTGGGACATTACAGGCAAACCGCTTTATTCATAAAGGATATTTAACGTAAACAGTGTTTTGTCTCTTTCGCTCTTTGGTAAATAGCGTATGTTGGAAAGGGACAAACCATTTGATAGCTAAAGTGCTGTTAAAAAGCGTTTATGAATAAGGCCCTAATACTTTCATAATTATATTTACTTTTATAAAGTGAGGTTATATGCATTCGTTGGGGGCCCTATGTAATGGCAGACTTTTATTATCATTAACTTGGGTAATTATTGTAGCTGGCAACACTATTCGAAACAAACAAAATTACACAAAAG
This sequence comes from Cyclophora punctaria, assembly GCA_951394245.1. NCBI lineage: Eukaryota > Metazoa > Arthropoda > Insecta > Lepidoptera > Geometridae > Cyclophora > Cyclophora punctaria. Next base: position 8,376,203 of record OX596170.1, on the reverse strand, counting down.
CAAAGCAAGCACAAGCAAGCAAGCTTTCACTAAAAATAATCGAGTGGAGTACCTACTTTGTGATTTGCTTTGTTTTTATTGTCTCTAATCTCCTGATAAATTGATAATAATCGAACGAATCCTCTGCAATAATAAAGTGTTAAGTTCAACAGTGACGATGTCTATTATGGATTTTGATAATTGAATTCTACGAAGTGTTTATGTAACTAGCTTGTAGGACAACAAGTGGAGTGACGCGATCAGTTTGGGTTTCCTTTCCAACTACCGAGCTATAAATAATTTGTGTTTTCTTAGCAATTTGTTCAACCAATTTTGTTTTCATATTTGTGATGTTCCCGCATTTTATCAGCGAGGAAGAAGAAAAGAAGTCGAACTTGATTCCGAGTGTGAACCTTCTACACTCAAAGAGGAAAGGAATATTCATACACCCCACTGCTATGTACAGAAATAGTGCACCGTACTGCATAAGTATATGTGCACCGTTTACAAGAGGAAGTTTGAGTGGATAAGAGATTGATTAGAGTAATAAGAAGTGACCATGAAACTTTTGGAGAGTAGTCGCTTGGAAGCACTGAGCCGTGCGCTGTCGATCCTGAACGGAGACAGTGCCGTGCAAGGCCGTGTGGAGAGCTACAGTTGCAAAATGGTTGGCAACGATAAAGCTTTCTATAAACGGTTTACTGCAGACGGAGAAGCACACAACCTCCAAGCTTTATCTCCACCAGAATGTGTATCGTACAGGTGAGTCACCAACTATTTTACCTACTACTAAATTTATGTAGACTGACAATATTCTATATCTTATCTTAAGTTGTTTCTCAATTTTTTCATATTGCAAAGTTTATGTGAGAGGCCTTTGTCCTATTGATAACTGAGATCTTAGTTTGTTATTCATATTGTGTCATTATTTAAAGTAAGATAACAATTGTTTTCACTTTGTTCACATTACAGTCGAAGTCTGTCGGGCGATGAAGAAGGAGTACTGTGTGATACAATTTCCAGAAAAACATTGTTTTATCTCATTGGCACCTTGAATGCTGCTTTTCCAGATTATGATTTTTCCATGGCAAAGGTATTTCATTGTTATTTTTTACTTATTTAAATTGATATTTCTGGTTTAGTTTGATAACAATAATTAATGATAATGATTATGTCATTGTCGGCATCTTCTCCCAATGAGTGCTGATAGTGGTGGGTTTCTTTTGTTACCGTTGTTATTGAGAGAGATGGTTCTTTGGTACTACTATGTAGATAGATACTATATTTTCTATATTTATTTACTTCTGTTTTATAGAGCAGTGAATTCAGTGCTGAACCATCCTTGAACTGGGTGCAAGGGGCAGTTGATGCAGCCCTGTCTGCGGTGGGTGGTGCACGCTGGCGTCAACTGAGACCGGCAATGTGGGCAGCTATTGAGGAACAAGTAGTACTCCCAGAGTGCCGCATATATAGCTACAACCCTGATGTGGCCAGCGACCCGTTCGGGGAGCCAGGCTGCTTGTGGACTTTCAACTACTTCTTTTACAACAAAAAGTTGAAAAGGATTGTGTTCTTCACTTGCAGGGCAATGAGGTTTGTATAAGCATCACCTTGTTTCAACTTTACCTTGCTTGCTTTTAAGTTTTTCATGTATAATGTATTTTTTTAGCCCTGTCTGTGCGGTGGATTCTGGTGTTGATTTTGCAATGGATGAAGATGAAGAGTACAACTGAGAGATGAAATGTTCATAATAATAACACTTATTATAAATTAATGTTAAAAATATTTTACATAACACTAAAGATGGTAATTATTATCTACTGTATGCCAATCTTTATTGTTAATATCTATGCTTATAATGTGGAGATCACTGAAATATAATAAAGGGTTATTTTGTATTAATTACAGTCAGGTATTAAGATTTATAAATTGATGTAGGTACTGGTTCTGAAAGATAGGGTTCTAATATAAATAAGTAATGTTCGTAAAATAATAATGCACTATAGTTTAAGTTTCACATTGAGCACAATATTTGTTTTAGATGCTCACATTTGAAAATTCAAGATTTGTTAATTTTAATTCAAATCACTATAGATGATATGTATTAATGTAATTTAATTATTAAACTAACTTTTATGTGATGTTCGGATTTTTGAGTATTTTTTTGAACGCATTAGACTATGTTTTGTAATAAAAATATTAGGCATTGAGTAGTATTGATTAATAATATGAAAAGTAGTCACAAAATACTGAAGTAGACACCTTGTTCGTATACATTATTTAAAAACATTTTGATTATATATGTGGAGGTGATTTAATAATTATTAAATTAGAAAAAAATGTGTTCTTTTAGGTAAATACTTCTAAATTTAAATATACAATTTGCACTGTTTTTGTTTTGTTTACACATGAAAAATATTCTTTAAAGTATGTAGGTAGGTATATGAATAGATTTTAACTGCATCATTCTTCTCTATATGGATTTACAAATATTTATAGAGAAGCATAGTTTGAAATATACACCTAATTAGATTAAATATTGAAAGTGTGTCGTCGTTAACTAATATTTAGAACTCTTTCGTATTCTTATTAATTTTGGTGCAAATTTTTGTCTGGATCTTTAATAATTATTTTCAATTTGTGTCTGGATTATTCTTAGGTTATATTTTCTTATCTCAATAAAGTTTAACATTTATTTTTTTGTTATTTTATTAACGCTTTTGAGTACTCTACTATTGCTAACTATGGGAAGTAACATTTAAACAATTGTATATATTATAAATGCTGTTTAATCATAAAAAAGTAAGTAAATAAAAGTACTCTGGGTAGGCATTGATTTCAAAAAATAACATTTTTTTACAAAAATATAATAAAAGTAATAAACAAAAAAATATAATTCGCTATGACAATTCATAAAGGTATCATAATTTTTATAAACTACACAACAGAAAAAGTTCCTCGAAAACTATTTCATAGGACGATTACCTTAGAAGCTATATATACACCATCACTTAATTTATACAGGGGATCAATATTTACAATTAATTTTAGTGTAAGCACTATTCATATTGTCTTTGGCACTACTCAATAAGTAGTGTCATGAGGTCTACGGTCCGGCTAGTAGCTGGAGTCGCAGAAGGGAAGCCGGCGCTAGCGCTTGTCAGGCGGCTGATGTGCGTCGGGCTGCGGCGGCGGCGCGGCGGCCGGGTCGGCTTCGGGCGCGGGTGGCGCGGGCGAGGCGCGCAGCTTGGCGCGCGGCCGCCACGCGTCCAGCAGCGCCTCCACGCGCTCGTCCGTGGGCCCCCAGCGCGCGAACCCCGCCGCGTTCTGCAGCCACACCACCACCGTGCCGCCGCCCCAACGGAAGTACACCTCGTTCCTGTAACACAATATTAAAAATTCAAAAGGCTTATAATAACCCATTTATTTTTAATAGTATGAGTGTGGATATATGAAGAAGCCTGTTGCACAGATTACAAAGGCAATTTCTTTTTAAAATCCGTTACTAAACAATTTTTTTTAAAGCCAAGTAATAAAAGAATTAAATTTAAACTTACTTGGGAACCACATGTTGAAAACCATGTCTGTACTCATGCTCAAATGCTGGAATAACAACCTGAAATTAATCATTAACAATAGTTATTACAGTAACATACAGAAATTGCGACGCAAGCGCCGCGAAAGCCTTAAATATCTCACTCATAAATGGAGAGGCCCCTCGAAACAGGTCAAACAATCAGTTCAGTCTAATCAGATTCGTTCACGAAAATATCGCCTAGGACCACGTCGGTTCAGTTGCTCCTACTGACTAACACGACCTCATTACTAATTAAAATTTAGATTATACAGACACAGATTTGTATAAACAAAAAAACGCTTCGACTGCACATTAGTGGAAGCGTCTAAATGTTATGCACTGCATTGATGCGATGTGCAGTGCCGCAGTTCACGCTACACACACACAGATACTGATCGGGATCGCACTCGAATACATATTGAATGGCACCTACCTGTTTTCTCTTGAAGTGGCTAGCTTGTAGTTTATGTAGAGCATGTGTTTGTCTGTCAGGCCACTCCGGGAGGACGACGACAAAACTGAGAGGCTCGGCTGAGTCCTGTAGCAAGCGCTCCATATGACGTAATGCGGCTTCTAACAACTCCTCGCAATACGGCGGATGCGCTACCATCGATCCCGACACTGGCCGCAATTCCAGGAATGGCCTAATGTTAAAATCACATAATAGAAACTTGTTAAAACACTTAAAACTAGCTATGGTATAAAATATCAATTTGATTACCCCCTTGATCCAAAATAGGAGTCTGTGTCGGCGAAAGCGGAGCAATATTGTCTGAAGTAGCAGTCCAGGGGACTGGCGAAACATTCGAAAGTGACCCCAAAGCAGCGGTGAAGACATTCTAGTACAGTCACTGGGAGGGACATTTGAGCCAAGTGTGCCTCACCGCCGGCGCCCACCCAGGCTGCGTACCGCCGCAACAAACACCAAACTCGCGATAGAAATTGTTCGAACTTTTTATCGTCAAAACAGCTATATCGGTACAGACACTCCTGTAAATAAATTCGTTAGTTAACAAATACCATCTCAAGTTATTTAGTAATCCAGAAGAATATGTCATACCAATTTTTGAAGGTATGTGACATTAAGCATCTGTGTTTCTCCCAGGTATCTAATGAGAGCCTGATCTCTGTCATGGAAGTGCTCGACGAGCGGCGGCCGCGGCGCCGGCACTGCGAACTGCACCGGGTAACACCATACTTTCCGCAATGCAGCCTGTTGCAAAGGACCAGCTAACTCCTAAAATATTGATGAAGTTTGATAGGTTGCCAAAATTAATTTGAAACAATTTATATATATGTACAATTATTATTTTGTTAACTAAAAAGTTAATTAATAATTTAAAACTTACTTGTATTCCATTTTCCTTAAGTAAAGCACTATGTTTTTCTCTTATTTTCCTAGCATATTCTGCTGATAAGTGATAAATCTTTAGACATATACCCTCTACTGAAGCTTTTACTGTTTCTGCTAGATGTGGTTGACATTGTCTCTGTAAAAAATAAAGTTAAGTTTATTAGCCTGAAATGTCCCACAGCTGGACAAAGGCCTCTCATCAACGAATAACAGTGAGGAGGGTAAGGCATAATCGGCATGCTTGTGCAGGTTTGTGATCTCAAACCCAAGCCATGTTAGCAAAGTAGGAAACATGCTCTCGACTTAAATTGAACCCGGGCCTGTCAGTGGCAGGTCATGCAACTTGACTACTGAGGATAATAAATACATTTTAGAGAACAGCTTGTAATATCCTATAACTGCAGCCAATAGGCCTATAGTAACATGACTTATAAATGAATATTTACAGGTTTAATTGTGAAATAAAACAGTTGCATATTAAATTAGAATTAATTAATAAATAATTCGTACCCTCAGATGTGCCAGTCTATCTTGAAAATCATCATATGTAGCACCAACAGTACGTCGGAGCCACTGAAATGTATCTTCAGCATTCCATTTCACTACTTTACGGCTCTCAGGTGATGCATTCCTTGACTCTATCATCTTCTTAGCGGCCTCTGCATATCTCGACAACTGTTTCCTGGCATCTCCAGTGAACTTTGGGTGAGTTAATTTGATAGGAATGTCATTCATGATCTCTTCATACATTGAACGGGATATTTCTGGAAAACAATGACTAGGGAGCAAAGGATCTGAACCACCTTGATCATTAACTTTTCTTTCCATTAACCATCTATTAAAAGAATCCTTTGGTGCGTCTATGCTCTCTCTTGTATGACACAGCTCTTGATAGCACTGCCTGAGTTTGTTAGCTAAAGTGAATCTGAATCCCTCTATTTCAGGATGAGGGTGTGGACAGATTGTAGGTGACCTCTCATATATTACAACATTAGTAGGAACTTCTATGTCCCATGGGCCAGCTAAAACAAATTTTTTGGGTGGTGGGCCATTGTCTTCTGATGGTCTTCTTTTGTTACCGCCAGGAGTCATATTACCAGCTGTTGATGCACCAGAGTGACATATACCAAGAGGGTCTGTTATAGGATCAAAATCCCGCTTTACTGCTGGTAATTCCCACATAGATTCACCAGATAATTTATTCCAAAAATATGGTCTGTTTTCTCGTTTAGACCAGTATTTCCGCCAGCCCTGCTGAATTAAGTCAGGATGGAGATCCGCGGCCAGGTGCTGGGCCAGTGGAACAGGCGCTCCTGGAGTTTGCGGCGTCTCGCCACTAGAACTCGGTGATGACTGAATTTCGGGTGAGGAGTCGCTGTGACTTGTGGCTGTCTCCCACGTCGAGGAACCGGCAACAACTTTTTCACGAACATCATTCATGTTGGGGCACTCAGGAAAATTTATGTCACGAATTTGTTTAAAATTACTACCACAAATTAATTAAATTTATTATTTAATTTTGTCGTTTGAATCGACAACTTCTATGTTACCAATTGGAATTGGAAGATGTTTTTATGGGGTACAAGATCAACAATAGCGCCAAGTGCAGAATATATTGATATAATAATAATTTTAACCCGACACATATTACTATAAAAATTAAAACTTCAGTATAAAAAATGATTTACAAAATACAATAATAATAACTTTTTAAATACGATATCGCAATTTTCTGAAAAACTAGCGAAGCGTACCCTTCACTTCAAGCAGCAAGCACCGCCATCACAAAACGAACGAACGAATGAATGAAGGAATTGAAATGTGAAGGAAATAAATATGAATGAATCGGAGGCTGTCAAAGTGTCTATGAATCTGTACTCTTTCTATCGTTAGTCCCTGGTATTAGGTCTTTTAGGCCCCCTCACTAGATGATCTATCCATCCACCCATATTCCACTCTACGCACTGATTATTTCAATACTGTCAACCGGTGTTATTTGGGATTCCGGGTGTTATTCGGGATACTCTACATTTTTTACTTAATTTGCCAATATTTTATATTCTTCTAATAATAGGAAAATAAAATGTATCCTGGCGAATACTATATTAATCGATGGTTGCGACAAGCTTTGCCACCCGCATATACAAAAAAAAGTGTATTGTTCATGGTCTTTAACTTTAATTATTAAGACCAACAAAAAGTTACGTTATTCGGGAATAAACAGTGATGCTCTGTTAGTTGATTAAGCATAATTTCTATTGTTTTTTCTAAGTTTATTTACAACAGTGACATTTAGAACAGTTATCGTGTGGCGATGGAGATCATAGATTTAGATTTTTTTTCGCTACGCTATCCTACATCTATGATGGAGATGATATGATTTAGTTTTCTAAAAAGTATAGACTTTGTCATGGAAATAATAGTTCTATTTTTAACCCCCGGCGCAAAAGAGGGATATTATAAGTTTGACGTGGATTTTTGTCTTTGTGTGTGTCTGTCTGTGGCACCGTAGCTCTTAAGCGGATGGACCGATTTCGATGCGTTTATTTCATTTGAAAGCCTGGTTCCTTGCGGTGGTTCTTAGCTATGATGTGTAAAAATCTGTTCAGCCATTTCAGCTGTGGAGATTTTATTTTTATTTTATTCTTAATATAAAAATATCTTCAGTTTTGTACAATCCGAAAGGTTTTTGCTGTGATGATTTTAGATTGTTTGTACCCAAGATGTTGTCCTAAGTAGTCGCAGCTTTTTATTTTAGGTATTTACTTAAATATCTACTAAAAATAAACAACATATTTACACGTCTCAAATAACACCACTTGCGGGGTTATTAGACATGCATTATATTTGCCATTTTCTAAGAAGTATGTAGGTTTACACTTTTCTCAAATACGCTAAAGTTTTGATTTTTGATGGGTACAAGCGATGCCATTATTAGATTGAAATCTAGCACAACCATGACAAACCCATTGACGAGAAATTACATTTTGTATGAAAAAAATGTCCCGAATAACACCGGTTTACTATACCTATGATCCCGTTCTTTCCGGAGTAAAATAAAACAAAAAGTGCGGGAATTTTTGGTAACTCTATTAGTATTAACAGACGTTCCGATTTGGTTGGTGCCAACCATCCGACCACGACCAAATCGGAAAGTGAAGAGAGCGGTCGGTCCGACATAATTATTATTAATATTGGTTGGACGTGGTCGGATGCGCCGGGCGATCCGACCAAACCAAATACCTATCCTGTCCAACCAAATTGGAACGTTTGGAAGCTTTGTTCCGACCAAATCGGCTCAGTCGCATTCGAAACGCCGCCGTTGTAGGACGTGAATATGAACGCCGAGGGAGTTACGGTCACCGAACGTGACTTAATAATAAAGTTACTGGAACTGTATAAAGACTTTCCCTGTTTTTATTTCTATAGTAGAATTTACTCTATTTCTATAGTAGAATTTAGCCCATTCTCTTCGTTTTTTCCTTTGTTCCTTTTGTAGCGTTGCTGTAGCAACAATGGTTGCTGCAACCAACGCTATTTTAGCATTTTTAGATAATACCGGTGGCATGATGTTTATGCAACGACGATCGACGGCACAGGTAGCAAGACGTCCGTTCACTACTTCATAGCAAAGTCAACTGACGGCTGGAAGGCCAACCGTCGGACAATCTGTAGCAATGTTGGAATGGTTGCTATGTCGGTTCCAATATGGTTGGCACCAACCAAATCGGAACGTCTGTTAATACCATATGGCATTATATTATTTTAAAAAAACTTAACTGTGCATGAAACCAGTGTGACCAGATTTAGCAGAATTCTGCGATTTTGGCAGAATTTGAACCCCATTTTGATACTTAGCAGATTATACTGCAGCTTAGTACTGCAGAATAGAAAAAGTTAGCAGATTTTGGCAGAATAGAGAAGGCCAAAGGGTCAAAATATTACTATCAAATGCACCTACAATCCGAGCTTAGGTCATATATATTACACTAGTTTTTATTTCACTTCAATCCATGCAGTATTTCCGAAGTTATAACGACGAGAAGTTCAAGCCCTTTTTTGAATTTCCGAGATTAGGCGCGCTTACGCTATGACGTCACAACTCGACACAAGGGGCGGCGGTCGGTCGGTCCGGTGAACTCCAGTAAACTTTGGTGCGTTTTGGCGTCTCGTTTCATATTGTTTTGATTGTCTTCGTATTCATAATACATATAGTGTGCTTATATTTTAAAGAAATAAAGTAAATTATCCTTTAAATCCCATTAACTCAAGTGAAACGTGAAGTGTGTAGAATGGAAGAAGGTTTTTTAAAAGGTCAGTCGGACAATCTGCCAAGAGTGGATAGTTTGATAGATGAAAAGGTATTTACATCCTGAGTAAGCATTTCCTACTCTCGGTAGGTATTTATTAGGAAGTGTGTGTTTCATTTAGTAGGTACCTACCTATTATGGACGGCGATAAAAAATACTACCAGATACTCCCAATCTACATCTCGAGGTTTTCGGTGATTATTTTACCTCTATGTTTTATTAGTACATAAGAAAATGTCACTATTTACCCATATACAGAAAGTTTTAGTGGGTAGGTATTTACGTAGTTATTACTTTTCTGAGTAGACAAATATGTAACCCGCCTATTAATATAGTTTTATAATAAACCAGATATTTTTTTAATTTTATCCAATGTCCGCTTTAGTTTGTTCATTCACAGTTGTTTTTTAATAAAAATAAATAATAGGTACCTACTTAGTTAAGAAATCAGTGGTGATCAACTTGCGGGCCGCAAATTTTTACTTTTTTATAGGGGTGTTGCAAGTTTGAATGCTAATGTGTCTGTCTACCTATGTCTGTCTGCGTGTCTGTATGTTTGTCTGTAGTAACGTAGCATATTTTTAAGCAGGTGAACCGATTTCGATGCGTTTATAATTTATTTCAATGTTGTTTTTTAACAGTGGTTCATAGACATGTTTTGTCAAAATCAGTTAAACCGTTCTAATAGTAAGTAGGTACATTAAAAACATACGTTTTGAAGGTATTTTTTTTAATTCGTAGTGTTTTATGGTTCTAGATCAGGAAGAGAGAGCTACGGAGATGATGTCATAGGGTATATACAGTTAAAAAGAGAGGGAGACGTATGTAGGGCTTATTGAATCCATCCTTTTTACTGCAGTCGTCCACTTCTTCCTCATTTTTGGGTCCCCAGGCACATTAAAAAAGAGTTTATCTGGTGTTTTAACTGTCGAATTGAAGCACTGAGGCACAATACAGTATTTCCTCCCAAATTTTTACTCATTTTTCCGCAGAAAACAGTTAAATTTTGATTTTTAATGCGTAGCGGCGTGCGTACGAGAGCGCGACTGTCGAGTTGTGACGTCATCGACCAGTGAGCGCCCGCCCGCGTTTTTAAAATCCCACGGCCGAAAATACGCACTTTGATCGTTAATATCTTAGCCATTTATTGAGATATGGAAAAAGTAAAAACACAGTTTTTCTTGTAATTTTGTATAGATTTATTTGGTATGTAAAGTAAAAAATGTTGGCCTTCTCCATTTAATGGAAGTAAAAGGTACCAACATTTGGTAGACTTTGCAAAGGCAATGATGATTATGCCCATGTCAAACACGGCGTGTGAGAGAATATTTTCTCAAGTAAACAACATAAAAACTGAATTGAGAAATAGATTTAAAAACGAACACGTTTCTGCCATACTGCACGTGAAGCAAGCTGTGAAAGAGCAGGATGGGTGTGTGAATTTCACACCATCCAAAAATATGTTAGTCAATGCAGGAAACTCAAAGACTCTATAAAAAAATGTAGATGTTAATATGCCAAATTAATAGGTTAGATTAGGTTATCTGAGTTATGATTATTAATAAAAGAAATATACTTAAATTGTGATTATTATTAATAACTAGCGACCCGCCCCGGCTTCGCCCGGTATATTTCAACAAATTTACAAAAAAACATAACAAATTATACACGTGTACATTCCTCAAGAATCACTCTCTTCATAGGTGAAAACCGCATGGAAATCCGTTCAGTAGTTTTTGAGTTTATCGCGAACACACAGACAGACAGACGCGGCGGGGGACTTTGCTTTATAAAGTGTATAGATAATATAGATAAAAAACAATCGGTCATGAGTCATGAGCGTTTTTATTTTATTTAATATCATACAAAATTTGAGTTCAATCAATCGTTCGTTAGCAGAATTTACCCGAGCAGCTAGCATTAATCATTATGCTCAATTTAAATCTGGTCACACTGCATGAAACAAAGCATTCCAAAGCATCAATCACCTGTGATTATCACGTACGAGCACAATTGTGCATGTGCATGAACTCGATACGAGTTAAAATCCAGTCATGAAATGCAGCTTAATAAATGCTATGTCAACTCTTTTTTTTTCAGGACTGAGTTCCGAGTGAACTCAGCCCTGAAACAAAAGAGTTATGGCTGAGTTAGATAGGTATTAATACTTTGTACATACTTTGCTAACACTTCAACACTGACTAACTAAAAATTTGTCCTTTAGCTAGAGACATTAATTGATGAGAGTGTTAAGAGGGTTATCAAGTAATAGGAGGTCATAAATAATTAACTAATGAGAGGGTTTAGGTCTTAAAATGGTATTAACTAATGATTAAGTAATATTATGTAATGTCCTGAGGAATATAAGAATAAAACTCAGCTGAATAAAAATATTCTATTGAAATAAAATATTTTAAACAATTAGTTTAATTCATGACTAGAGTTACTTTGCTTGTATACCATTTCATTATAATACAATTTTAATTTACTCATGATTTATTTACACTGAGGATGATAGTCAAATTCTTAAATGATAATATTAATCTACAATTTATTAGGTTAATATATCACATATTTTAGATTTTAATTCAAAAAATAATTCATCAATTATAATTTTTTTATTAATTATATCAGGATAATTTACGATTGAGTTCATCACACAGTTAATATTAATTATGTCAAATTTCAAGTGTTTCCTTCCAAAATAGTAAGTCTTAAACAAAAGTGGTGATTCTTCAGTGTACATAAATTGTTTATACCTTTTGTTCCCAATGTATGTCACGAATTTAATGAATTTTTCTAAGTCCATTCCGAAACATGATTTAAGTATAAGTTGACATTGGGAAAAGAAATCAGGAGTTTCTTTGAACTCTTCTATTTCATGTTCTACTGATTTGAGCGACTTGATGAGAGCATCCCATATTATTGATATGTTGCATCCATTGATCCAGTTGTGGTTAATAGATATTGTGTCCATAACATTAACCACTTGATGGTACCACCCTGATGGAACAAATAGTACATCACCTTTATCTTGAATCACCTCAAAGTATTTTACATTTGAATACTTTTCTGGTTCAAACAGTAATGGCAAGTTCCCTAATTTATCTTTGAGTTTTTCTTCCTCACCAGGAGGAAAAAATAACCATTTTTTTCTTCCAACAATATTGACTGACCAACTATAAGAACAGTAAACATCCGAATGCAGAGGAGTCCTGAAAGTTATAAGCTTAAATGAGCAATGAATAAAACTTAGGTTGTTTCCAGTAAAGTGTAATTGTCAAAATCTGTTCATAATGTTGTGACTGCACCACTCTGCCATGCATTAAGGAAACGCACCCTCAATGTAAATAGATCATGAAGTGAACTTAATTTATTAACTAATAGTATATTTACCAGGACCCACTAGGACCAATGTATACAAACATGAAATCATCTTCGTTATTGTCTATACAATACTCATTTAACCAATCGGATGCAAACATATTTGGTACTGTATAAAAATTATCATCAGGCAAAGTTCTTTTTAGGTGCCAATCTTTTAAATATAACAATTCTTGCTTTGAGCTATTTTGCATGTACTCCATAAATTCCTTGACTTTCATATCAGTCTTTGATTGTGAATTATAAGCTATTTGGGTGCAGTTAGCAACTGGTGCATCCAGAGATCCATATGTGTTGCTTAAATACTCATAGTCAATTTTTTCATCTTTTATCCATTTCTGAACCGACACCCAACATTCAGCTACATTTTTTATGACACATGGTTTATTTTTAAGCATGAAGTTATTAAAAAACTCGTTATAAGATGTATTTTTTGTATCGATCTTGCTTTGATCTGCATTCCATTCCGTATACCTTTCTGTATTTCTGAGGTTATGGTCAGGAATTTGGGGTATATGGTTCAATTCAATTTGAACTCCCTCTAAACTATCGTTCATATCTAGTTGATTTATTAATAAATTTAACTGGATGAGCAAATGTTTACTAACTATTTATTATAGCTAAATTATTTTATTTATAACGAATTATATAGTTTAGCCAGCAATTTGTTTATCTTCATACCAAAACTTGCCGTAACTCACTACCACAGCTCATAAATCATATCTACAAAAAAAACTATGCAATTTGTCCACTGACCTCTAAAGGTGGCTTCTCACTACGCGTGCTACTACGCGTCGCGCCGCTCCACGCGCAAGAACACGCCACGCGACACGCCGCGCCACCCGTTTGTGCGGCGCGTCGCGGCGCGTGCCTTCTGGCTTTACACCTCAGTTTGATTCAGTCTGTTTAGCGCAGCGCACTATGTCTTGTGAGTCGAATTGCCACCTCCAGCCATGGAGCAATGCCACTGAAGAAGAAGGCATGGCTGTGATGATGGCGAGATTCAGCCCGGTTCTTGGCGTGATGACCAAAATGGAGTTGCTTCCCTACTACCACTCCAAAATCGGCCAAGAAGAGCACCTCTTTCCGCCAAGAATATAAGAGACCAGTTTGCAGAATATTTTATAACAAACGGTGCGGTTGCCTGGCAAAATAATTATTAATTTTTTAAGTAAATAAAGTACTTACCTCAGAATCCTTCGTTTTCTTTGGATTATACACATCATTCAAAAATTGGGCCATCACATTATAAAATGGCCAGTCAGGCTTATAGATTTCATCAGCACCGCTGCCAGACTTTATTGATTGGCAAACTTTACTTCTTAATTTTCTATAGGTTCCCATTAAAGAATCCCTTTTCTTTTTAATTTCTTGTAACGGTATGGTACCACCTTTTAAATTCTGTTTAATTCGCAGCCAGGCATCATGCTGGTCGTTTTTGTTTTTATGCTCCGCATTTTTCGAATTCCACAGAGAGGGTTCGCCTTCATACAAAGTTAAAAATTCGGCGATCGTTTCATTCGGCCACTCCATATTCACCACAGTACCTCAACGTAGGACGAGTCAAAATGAAATGAACGAGTTCAATCGTGTTCGTCTGTCTGGGTAGGTACACGCCGCGCCGCGCCGCGCGCGCCCGCGCCGACACGCGCGAGCCCGCGCCGCGCCTTTGAAGTTACCGACTTTTAGCGGATAGGTCGCGCCACGCCGCGCCTGCCCGCGCCAAGCTCTTCACACTGCGCGAGGCGCGTGCCGGCGCGGCGTGGCGCGGGTCAACACGCGCAGTGAGAAGCCGGCTTAATATTTACACACTGGACTGCACAGACCACAAAACAACTGGGACTGGCTGTTATTGAATGAAACTTTACAGTACCTAATATAGGTACAGTCATGGAATAATTATTATATTTTATCCATGGTTGTTGTTCAGGTTTCACAGAGTATGTACTGTCAGGTCCAGTTCGTAGGTTCGTTGCTTCGTGGTCTGTGGCAGTCTGTGGTAAGCTGAATCTTTGTATAAAAATTCTATTGGTTGGTTGCCTGTATAAATAAGTTACTCTATGGTTGGTTGGTTTGGTTGGTTGGGTAATTTTATGAAATGTTTTGAAGAAAACCCCTTCTTGGTCCTCTTGGTCCTGTGCTCTTGGTCTGTGATGAAAACACTTGAACATCAAGTTTTAATAAATACCGTTGAATAATTCACAACAAGGGTATGTTGATACACGATATTTACAAGTAGTTATTAATTAAACAGATAAGTTCGTGGTGTATATTAGACTTTTTTGTTTTGTAGCACAATGTCGGTTGCGTTTGCGGCAAGGGGCAATCGACCTCCATTGAATCCAGCTCAAATACAAAAGATGTTGGACGAGAATGCTCATCTTATACAAACTATACAAGAATATCAATCCAAAGGACAACTTATGGAATGCCATCAGTATCAACAAGTACTGCATCGAAATCTAGTATATTTAGCGTCAGTTGCTGACGCCAATCAAAACATACAAGCAATTTTGCCGGTAAATAAATGACATACAATACTTAAATCTTTCAATCATTATTATAATACTTATATTCGAACTATACTGTAAATACTACTATTACTATTTTTTATTTACATGAATGCTCACTTGATAAACACCTTATTGCTAGTCCATGTTATATGTACTTATACTATTTTGATATTTACAGCCACCTCACCAACTAGCCAGTGGAAATGTACCACAGCCACCTCAAATTAACTCACCATCTGGACCCTCTGAAGGCCCTGGCACATCACAGCCGCCTTACCGTCCACCAGGTGTTTCTGGAACACCCACTAGGCCGACTCAGTCTTATGGCCAGAGACCGTATCCTCAAAATCAATATCAAGGTCAATACCAAGGATCCCCTGGGTATCCTCCACAATCAGGTTACGGCCCCCCTGCTCAAGGTTATGGTCCTTCAAACCCTTCCCAGCCTCAAGGCTATGCTCCTAATTCCAATTATGGCCCAGCTATTACAACAACACCAAGTAATTATCCACCATCAACACATCCTGGTTCTGGTTATCCACCTTCATCTGGCCAACAACCTTACGCACCTCCTCCTGGTAGTCCTGCTACCACTGGCTCACCATATCCGGTCCGCCCTCCATCTCAGCCTCCATACACCGGCAATTCAGCTTATCCACCACCCCAATCAGGTCCCAACTACCCTAATGTTGGAGTTAGCACATACAATTCAACAACATCACAACCACAGCCATATCAGTCACAACCATTCCCTAACACCACACCCACCTCTGCTTATAACTCTACTCCCACCTCTCAACCCACTCGGTCTCCTCAACCACCACCAAGTGGGTACACTGCTCAAAACCCTCCCAGCTCTGGATATGGGTCACCATCAGCCCAGTCACCCACATATAATTCAAGCCCACATGGAAACAATCCCCCACCATCAACTGTGGCATCTGGTCAGCCTGCACCAGGAGGGCCTCCAGGTCAACAGTATCCCCCTCAGGGTCAGCCATCTCCTTATCCTCCTGCATCTCAACCTCCATATTCTAATCCATCGTCTCAGCCAGGTAGTCCTGCCCCTTCCGTGTCTACAGCACCTCCCCCTCAGTCATCATATCCTCAAAACCCGCAGAACTACCCTCCTGGTGGAGGAGCATATCCGCCCCATGCTTACCAACAAGGATACCCCCCTGCTCAGTACCCCCCCTCTCCATATCCATACGCCCGTGCGCCCGCCCCCGGGGCGCCTCCTCCCGGAGCTCCACAACCATATCCAGGATATGGATTCCAGCCCCCCAGCCAACAGTAGCTTTAGTAATATTATTTCATTAATGTAATTATAATTAGCTAACAGCGCCCCGCGGTTTATCCCGCGTTGTACCCGATCCGTTCCTGTGGGAATTTCCGGATGAAAAGTAGCCTAAATAAAATTTCAAATCGGACCAGTAGTTCCTGAGATTAGCGCGTTCAAACAAACAAACAAACTGCAGCTTTATAATATTAGTATAGATTATATGTGAGTTTTATACACTGACCTGTAGTATACATACTGTATATGGACTGGCTGCACCATACAAATGACAGCTAATATGTGTGGCAATTTGAAGCGCCCCTATGAGTTTCCCGAGAACTAATTTTGACGTACATTGCAAGCAAATGGCCCCCGTCATGCCCCCGTTACCCGTATGAGATGGTAACAGCGGCGACGGCGAGTTTTTTGTGTAATATAATTTTATTTCGTGGTATTTAAGTGAGATTTCATATTTAATTGTGAAAGTTGAACTAAATAAACATGATAAAATGTGTGTTTTGTAAAGCTCGCTACAGAAAAGGGAGTAAAACGTCATTTCACAGGTACGTGTATTTTATTGTTGTTTTTATGCAAATTTGTCTTGAAATTGTGTTTATAGCAATGATTACTATCTGAAAATTGTTTGCAATGATATCTTAACAAAATAATGATGATATAATGATGAATTTCGTGAGAATTGATGTAAAAATTAGTTTTGTTTATGCACTAGGGATTGACAAATTCTTATCGATAAAATATCGATATTCAATACTAAAAGTTGACATAGGTACCTACTTAGTATAAGCTCAGGCTAATTGGAAGTAATTGTTATACACCCGTATTTCGGCATTGTGAAAAATTAAAAAAAAAGCCTGGGTCAGCCTCACACGCTATGCGAGGTCGATTCGACGACTGAAATTCGAGTCTTATAATACGTATGCAGAAAAATAGTCGTGGTTTTAGTAATAAATCTTTTGGTGTGTCTCATTACTCAGCATGTACATAATTGTACATCTTATTTATGTTATGTATAAGTTATCAATTATATTTTTGCAGATTTCCTTCCGAGTTGACGCTAAGAAACGTGTGGTTACAAAATATGAATGCCTTAAACTGGACCCTGAAGGAAACAGATTATCTCTGTTCCAAACATTTTGATATATTTTATATAATAAATATTTTTTACAATAAAAATGTGAAAGTATTTTTGTTTTTTATTTTGTCTAAGCTACCCAGTTATTACTGTGTTGGTCTAGTTCGTCCCGCCAACATAACTGGCCTACAATAGCTCAGGATAGAGATCAGTGGAAGGAGGGTAGGGAGGCCTTTGCCCTGCAGTGCGACATTTATGGCTAATTAATAATATTAATAGACATAGCAGTTTGCAATACACATAACCTCCAAACCACACATACAGAAAAAATAGCGAAATATGTAGACCTAGCGATAGAAATAAAAACACAATGGCAGGTAAATCAAGTCCGCACCATCCCTATTGTTATCTCCAGCACAGGCGTCATACCCAAGACCCTACACAGCAGCCTAGAAACACTCAATATGAACCCCAATGTATATAAACTATTACAAACAGCCGTCATCCTCAATACTTGCAGACTCGTCCGCAAGTTTCTCAATTCATAATATGGCACTTGGCTTCGGCCCGTGCTCTCTACATAACCTCCCTTGGGAGAGATATACATTGTATAAAAATAACATAATAATAATAAGCTACCCCGTTTTGACAAAACAGTTTTTTCTTTGGCAAATTTTTAGAGTTACGGTAGGTAGTGTTATTTATAATCATCGATATATTTGTCGACTTATGAACATCACTAATTTTAGTTCCATGGAAATTCGTATCTGCCTACAGCGCCAAAATGGCGACACTCAAATAGACATAACATTATTATGACTGCAGCCAGTCCATTTACTATAGGTCAGTGGTTTTATATTATAAGTTATAATCATTTTTCTATTCATGTATTTCTTTCTAGTGTTTTAGAACAACTTATTGTGTTTTTGTATACAAACTTCAGTACTAATTAGATTTATTTTGATGATAAGTATCAATGAACTAATGATAGATAAGATAAACTTTTGACATGAAATTTTGAATACAATAAAAGCAATTTTTAACAGGTATGTTTGATTCAGTCAGTTTAATTATTTTTTCCCAAAATTTTTATTTTATTAAACCTTTAAAATGATTACAAGGAGTTATGGATAGATTTATAAGATCTCAATAAATAAATGGAGGCAGTAAAAACAAAACACTGATATAAGTAAAATTTCTACCTTATTTAATATCTACATTTAGTTTGTCTAAGACTGTTCATAAGTAATTGATGAGTTATTGAAATTGTGTATAGATTCATCAAAATATTCTAATGGTAATTCTTCTGTGGGGAAATGAGTTGGGAATGGTGGAGAAGTCTTGAACTTCCTGAGAGGCAGCACCGTGTCAAATAGATAACACATCGCTCCAGTTTCTCCAGGTATAGCAACTCCTAAGGTCCAGATAACATTGTACTTTGTATTAATGCGAAGAATTTTAACCCCACGCAATGTTCTCCATCTGAAACAATCATGAATTTAGGAGGCATACGAAATATCCATTGCAAACTATAGGTTACCTATATAAATTGTAGGTATCATGAGATGTTATAATGCAAAATAATGAAACATTTCGAATTTTGTTCTGCTATCTATACTAATATTATAAAGCTGAAGAGTTTGTTTTGTTTGTTTGTTTGTTTGTTTAAACGCGCTAATCTCAGAAACTACTGAACCGATTTGAAAAATTCTTTTTGTAATAGATAGCCACATTCAACGGGAAGGTTATAGGCTATTTTTCATCCCGAAATTCCTACGGGAACGGGTACAACGCGGGTAAAACCGCGGGGCGCTGCTAGTTCCTAATATTATAAACTAGCAGCGCCCCGCGGTTTTACCCGCGTTGTGCCCGTTCCCGTGGGAATTTCGGGATAAAATGTAGCCTATAGCCTTCCTCGATAAATAGACTATCTAACAGTGAAAGAATTATTCAAATCGGTTCAGTAGTTTCTGAGAGTAGCGCGTTTAAACAAACAAACAAACAAAACAAACTCTTCAGCTTTATAATATTAGTATAGATGTGAAATGTTTATGAGGTATGAAATATTACTACATAGTATAAAATAAAGTCGTCTCTGTTTCGTATCTGTCTGTATGTCTGTCTATGCTTAAATCTTTAAAATTACGCAACGGATTTTGATGCGGTTTTTTGTAATAGGTGATTGAGTGATTCAAGAGGAAGGTTTTTATGTGAAAGAATTCCCGAAATTCCCACGGGAACGGGTAAAACCGCGGGGCGCTGCTAGTGTTTGTATAAATGTATGTATGTTTGGATAAAACCTTACATGTCTTATTCTGAGGTATAATCTATATTGGCTGTTCATCAGAATAAGACATGCAATACATTGTATCCAGAAATTCCCGTGGGAATGCATACACCGCGGGTTAGACAGTGAGGACCTACTAGTCCTACATAATTACTAATTAGATACCTGTTTCCCATATGGCCTGGCATTTTGGTACCAGGCCAAACTCTAGCTTTTTCTCCTCCAGCACCAATATTACCCGGCCTTCTGTGGGTTTTAGTTACACCATGGGATGCAGGCATTCCTTTGAATCCCCATCTTTTCATGACTCCTTGAAAACCACGATCCATTCTGTAGATAGAAAAATAGAATTAGATGAATAAGCATTAAAATTATTGGATAAGGTTGAATGGTAATTTGATTTCGCAAGCATATTATCATAATTATGCTCAGTCTTCAGATAACCTATTTTCTAACTGAGTACCAAATCTCAACCAATTATAACCCCATACGAAAGAGGGGTGTTATAAGTTTGAGATTGAAGTTTATGTGTGTCTGTAGCTCAAGCAGAGATCCTAGAGTTCATACAGATAGACCAATTTCAATGCAGTTTTTGTAATTCGAGAGCCAGTTTAATTGTGATGGTTCTAAACTATGTTTGTTAAAATCGGTTGTATCATTTTGGCATAGGGTTTTTTTAATTTTACAATGAAAACATTCACACTCACAACCTTTACAATTTATTTGTTAATTATGTTATTGCAGAATTTGCAGGATATCTGGACACTTACGTTTTTGCCCTGATATCAATATGATCCCCTACTCTGAAATGTGTGGCATACAAAGGAGTTCCTGTAGGCAGAGCTGCTTGTGGTGAAACCATAAACCTGAATAAATGCTTCTTTGGCAACATTCCCACACTGTTGAACAAACCACTATAATCTTTGGTCACAATACTAGGATCTATTGTTTCAGCACCAACCATTATCAAACCATAGGGTAATTTTGGTTTGTATGTTTTATCAGCCATGATCATGGGTTTGCATTCTTCTGGTGGGATATATTTCACAACATGATTGTCAACAACCTAAAAATTAATATATGTAAGTGTTACTGTACATCAAATTTTAAGTTTATCCAGCTTTACAAATAATAGGTAACACTGACTGACCTGAAGCAATGTTGTTTGAAACTTTTTTCCATCTTTTGACCACAATGGATAGTTTCCTATCTTGCGAGCAATGAGCCCGACGCGACGTACCCCTGGAGACCATTTTGCTGATACCAGTTCTTGTGATGCGAGAGGTGAATCCCGAGATGTTTGAGTTTGTAATTTATCCTTTATAACTTCCTCAAGAAATTGCTGATTGTCTTGAGTTAAATGATCGTCGGTTAACTGAGAGATAAGGTAATATTTCAAGAATGCCCAATAATAAACAAAAAGTATCTCGTGAAATATATTTTTTATATATAATACAAAGTCAGCTACTCACCACTCTGTCCTTTTGAGAATACCAATAAGGAGGCCGATATCTAGGCTGTCTTAGATAGGTCCTTACAGGTACAATGTCTAATCTGTAAGCAATTATTTTAATATTAAGTATATGTATGAAGATTTATATTAATTTAAAATTATTTGTTCGAAGTACACTAACCTCAATCTGCTTAGTTTACAGCATAGTATTTTTAAATTGCTTGTAGCCATGGTACTTGTAAGTAATAATTCAATTGTGCACTACGTGTATAGATTATGGGTGTAAGAAATTAAAGTATTTCTAGTAATTATTATGAACAAATGAACAAAAATCAATCTAAGATAAGAGCAATGTAAACCAATCGATTTCTGTGATTGATTTGTTCAATTTTATTTAATAAAATAATTTTGCTGTCAGTGTCAGTTGTCTGTCTGTCTGATGTGACAAAATTGTAACTTAAAAATGCAAGATTTTCTACCCATATTTTCTACTTAAATTGTTTTGTTCTGTCCTTAGAATATATACGGCTATAGAAGTAGTGAATCTTACGTCATAATTGCTAGAACGGTCAAGAGATATTTAACTTCGCCCAGGAAAGAATGAGACAGAACTACTAATCGTGCATCCCTTTCGCGTAACCCATTATTTTTACTGTCACAAGTTAAAAGTTGTGACATACAGTACAAGTGATCGCTATTCTGTTGTTGTGCCAGTGTTATAATTTAAATTACAGTGTGTATTTTATGAGATATAGACTCCATTAGTTAAGATTGTGCTAAAAACAAGTTTACGGTATGGTTGGATGCAGTGTGTTAGGCTGCCGAAAAAATATATTGCTATCTAAAAGGGGCACGCGAACGCTACTTCTATAGGTATATATATTCTAAGTTTCTGTCCTTTATTTGCACTATATTTGGTAAATTGTATATTTTTGATAATGGAAATAAATATTTCAAATACCTACGTAGATAGATTATTTTAACGTTATCCCTTGACAAGGAATGTAACATTTTATCCACAATTTTATCACATTACCTTATCTTGTCTTCTTGTCTTGTCGTGTCGTGTCGCATTGTGACAATTTTTTTAATCGAGCAACAGACAACAAATGTAATAAAGATGCTTAAGACGATGCAAATCTTGAATATCAGAATTCAAACTAGTGACTGGTACATAATAATCTGAAGACAAGTCACATTTGGAATGAAAATTTGAAATATGTCAATGAATGGATGAGGCTGAATAAATTCGTGACAAAATTCTTATTAATGAATGGAAATTTGAATGGATTTCATTTCAGGCAGCAGGTAGCAATCACTTTGTGGTCTGTGGCACTCACTACTAGACATAGTAGCAATCATAGCAACTTGATTGGTAGCAACATAGATCAGTCAGCTGCACTGCAGCTGCAGCTGCCCGACTAGCATATTACTGAAGACAAAGTTTTTCTCTTCGTTATAGCACTACCGTTTAGACAAATTTCTCTACATCTACATGCAAACGTCATAAACTCTCGTGGAATGAACAGTCGAATTGAATTAATGAATCCGGTGTTGCAGCGTCGAATTATTAGGCAATATATTCATGGTAATATCAGTTTCTCTACCAAATCTCTTGGGAAGAATATAGAGATTTTATGTGTTCGTTTCTATACTAGCCGGGCTGGTTGTCAGATAGATTGAGACAGACTCTTTGGTTAATGGTCTGTGGACATACAGGGGACATACAGACCTATTTACCACACAGGGCTATTTACAATAGAGAAGGCCAAAGGGTCAAAATATTACTATCAAATGCACCTACAATCCGAGCTTAGGTCATATATATTACACTAGTTTTTATTTCACTTCAATCCATGCAGTATTTCCGAAGTTATAACGACGAGAAGTTCAAGCCCTTTTTTGAATTTCCGAGATTAGGCGCGCTTACGCTATGACGTCACAACTCGACACAAGGGGCGGCGGTCGGTCGGTCCGGTGAACTCCAGTAAACTTTGGTGCGTTTTGGCGTCTCGTTTCATATTGTTTTGATTGTCTTCGTATTCATAATACCTCTAGTGTGCTTATATTTTAAAGAAATAAAGTAAATTATCCTTTAAATCCCATTAACTCAAGTGAAACGTGAAGTGTGTAGAATGGAAGAAGGTTTTTTAAAAGGTCAGTCGGACAATCTGCCAAGAGTGGATAGTTTGATAGATGAAAAGGTATTTACATCCTGAGTAAGCATTTCCTACTCTCGGTAGGTATTTATTAGGAAGTGTGTGTTTCATTTAGTAGGTACCTACCTATTATGGACGGCGATAAAAAATACTACCAGATACTCCCAATCTACATCTCGAGGTTTTCGATGATTATTTTACCTCTATGTTTTATTAGTACATAAGAAAATGTCACTATTTACCCATATACAGATGTATGTAAGTTTTAGTAGGTAGGTATTTACGTAGTTATTACTTTTCTGAGTAGACAAATATGTAACCTGCCTATTAATATAGTTTTATAATAAACCAGATATTTTTTTAATTTTATCCAATGTCCGCTTTAGTTTGTTCATTCACAGTTGTTTTTTTAATAAAAATAAATAATACCTACTTAGTTAAGAAATCAGTAGTGATCAACTTGCGGGCCGCAAATTTTTACTTTTTTATAGGGGTGTTGCAAGTTTGAATGCTAATGTGTCTGTCTACCTATGTCTGTCTGCGTGTCTGTATGTTTGTCTGTAGTAACGTAGCATATTTTTAAGCAGGTGAACCGATTTCGATGCGTTTATAATTTATTTCAATGTTGTTTTTTAACAGTGGTTCATAGACATGTTTTGTCAAAATCAGTTAAACCGTTCTAATAGTAAGTACATTAAAAACATACGTTTTGAAGGTACTTTTTTTTAATTCGTAGTGTTTTATGGTTCTAGGTCAGGAAGAGAGAGCTACGGAGATGATGTCATAGGGTATATACAGTTAAAAAGAGAGGGAGACGTATGTAGGGCTTATTGAATCCATCCTTTTTACTGCAGTCATCCACTTCTTCCTCATTTTTGGGTCCCCAGGCACATTAAAAAAGAGTTTATCTGGTGTTTTAACTGTCGAATTGAAGCACTGAGGCACAATACAGTATTTCCTCACTATTTTTTCACTCATTTTTCCGCAGAAAACAGTTAAATTTTGATTTTTAATGCGTAGCGGCGTGCGTACGAGAGCGCGACTGTCGAGTTGTGACGTCATCGACCAGTGAGAGCCCGCCCGCGTTTTTAAAATCCCACGGCCGAAAATACGCACTTTGATCGTTAATATCTTAGCCATTTATTGAGTTAGGGAAAAAGTAAAAACACAGTTTTTCTTGTAATTTTGTATAGATTTATTTGGTGTGTAAAGTAAAAAATGTTGGCCTTCTCCATTGGCCTATTGACCACTGACCTGTACTATAGGTCAGTGCCTATTGGCAAAGACATGGTCCCTTTCGTAGTCTGTGATGGTTCCCATCTGTGGTTCCCATTGATACGTGGTCTGTTGTTCATGGTCTGTGGTGGTCTGTGGGTGGTCTGAACATATAGGTATATGTCATATGTATTCTGTGGTACATAGATAGAACCACAGACCAAGAAACTAAAAGATAGAACCAGAACGAACGAAAAGTAAACAAAACAGACAGAATTTTGGAATGCAAAATTTGTTTCAATAAATTTAATTAGAAGATTAAAAAAAAACACATTGTCCGAGTCCGTTTTTAAAATTATGTGGATCCAGTTATTGATTTTGCAACTTTTGGCACACTTATCCATTCAAAATGATATTCAAATGTATGGACCTGGACTACAACCGACTACAGTTGTGATGCCGGCAAGATATTTCTTCATAAATTTTATAAATATTAATGAAAATACGTAAGCAAAGTTTTACTACTTTATCTATGGGTTTCAAATCTGAAACCTCACGATCAAAATCTCACCTCAAGTTGTAATCATTACATTAAACATCTTCAAAGGACTTCTATGAGGAGTTGGATTGCATGCTTTTCAAAAAGAACAGGCTTGTCCTGTGACTCCAAGGAGAAACATAAAGTATTTGCACTCCAAACCAATCTAATTGTTCCCATTAACCTTATCTCATTTTATTTAGATATTCACCGGTCCTACCCAAGTTGTTAGCAGTTGAAATAACTGGTAAATCAAGTTACAAAGGAAAATGTCGCATTTGGGTCAATAAATTAGACAGAAGAGATGGTAGTTTCATAGTGAGATACAAAGTTTACGAAACATGCTATGACCTATCAATAAGTATATATTTTAAAAATGAACATATCAAAGGATCCCCAAAGCTATTTAAAGGTAAGTCAAGATAACTAAATAGTTATTGCATTAAAAATAATATTTACTAAAACTATTGATAATATGTTGTAGGTCCAGTCCACGCAGATCAATGTGACTGTCCTGATGAAGATTTCAACTGGTGGTTGAAGAAATATGGCTGTACAGAAATAAACAAACAAATTAAGAAAGATCTTGAGCCTTATCACAATGTTAATATGCTGCAAACTGTAAAGAAAATTATAACCAAATATCACAAACCTGACAGCACAAGTTTTTGTCATTATGTAATAAAAGATAACAAAGTATTTAGAAGTTGTTATGGAAAACATGTTGGCTTCAATATGTTTGCAGATAACATGTTTCTGTTTCTGTCTAGAAAAGTTAAATTGCCAGATATGGACATGGTAGTTAATTTAGGAGACTGGCCTTTAGTTAAAGTAGGAACAGAACCATTGCCAGTGTTCTCATGGTGTGGCAGTAATGACACAATTGATATTGTAATGCCAACTTATGATATTACAGAATCAACATTAGAGAATATGGGAAGGTATTATTATTATGATTCAAATGAATTTACATTTAACACTGACTGCATCCCCTATGTAATGACATTATTTTTTCAGAGTATCATTGGATATATTATCAGTACAAGGAAACGTGGAGCGCCCTTGGGATAAGCGAGTAGGGCAAGCAATATGGCGGGGGCGGGATTCCCGCGCCGAGCGATTGAAATTGGTAGATATAGCCCGAGCCAATCCGGACTTATTCAATGTTTCACTCACTAATTTCTTTTTTTTCCGAGAGAAAGAAGCGGAGTATGGACCTAAACAACCTCACATATCCTTTTTTAAATTTTTTGATGTAAGTATTGCTGCTGTAAGTAAGTGTATATTATTAAGTATATAATATTCATGGGTATAATTTCATTAACTTGTAATGTATTTATTTCAGTACAAGTACCAAGTAAACGTAGACGGCACAGTTGCAGCTTACAGATTTCCATACTTATTAGCTGGTGGAGGAATGGTTCTCAAACAGGATTCACCATATTATGAGCATTTTTATAGCCAGACGAATCCCTGGGAACATTATGTGCCTGTGAAACGCGATTTATCAGATTTGACAGAACGAGTGCGTTGGGCGCTAGAAAACGACGATAAAGCAAAACTAATATCCCAGAATGCGAGAAACTTTGCCAACAACAACTTGTTGCCTCAGCACATTATTTGCTACCATGCTCATTTATTTTCTGTAAGTACTGAAAGGTTTTTTTCTCTCTCTCTCACACACAAATTAGATAAGATTCTGAATTAAAAAAAAAAACGTTTTACAGGAATGGAGCAAAAGAATAAACAGCACTATTAAAGTAAGAGGGGGAATGATCCACGTTCCTCAGCCAAAATTTGAATGTAACTGCCAAAGATATAAACAAAGTACTCATGAAGAGTTTTAAATATTTAAGGAAAAATAAAAGATCAATTAAGTTTAATATTAAGGTAGTACACAGCTGTTCTAACAGTTAATAATTCCAAGATCTGTACTAGATAGATCTGTTTAATACGAGTAATAGAAGCATAATACAATCTAATCAATCATACTAAGTAGAGTGTAGAAAAAAGTCACTATATATCGATAATTATTGTTTATTAGGTACATATTAATAAATAGGTTAGTGATCTAAGTGTATATTATATACAATGACTAATAAATAAAGCATTTTTATTTGCTCTGAATTTCTTTGATTTATGTACTATCCCTCTATAAATTATGTACTATGTATTCCAATATTTTTATTTCAACAACATTTTCTAAGCAACTTCCGCGTTTTATAAACGCTTATCCAAGGTAGGGTATTATACACAAACATCATCATTAAGTATAACTATATGAATTCTTTACAAGTCTCGATTTTATCCCCCATGAAAAAAAAAATTGTTCGTAACAGTCACCGAAATCGTTAAAATTAAGTCTAGTCCCCCTTCAGAAGCAGTCATCTGACTGTATACGCTAGTAAAAGAGCGTTCATAAAGGCTCAAAGATAATACTGTAAGTGCGAATGTGTTGTACCATTCTACCGGTACATGGCGACGTCGGGGCTGCGGTAGAAGCACATGTAGGCGTCGGAGAGCAGGCGGCGCGCGTGCGGCGGCCGCGCGGCCGCGGGGCACTCGTCGCCGAGCCACGCGCCCAGCTCTGCGATGCGCACGATCTCGGGGATGTTGTACCCGTTGCGCTCGCCTGGGGAAACGAGCGCACTCTTACTCTTACTTATTCTCTTGGTAATCTGGTAATCTGACAGATAATCTATCTCCTACAATAGGTGCACTGTTGTAATCATGTGGTCGGGAGTGTGTCTCTACAGTTGTAATCAGTACATTAAGGTACGTCGTGTCATACAAAATGAAATTTGTTATTATATATTATGTACATACCTTTCCTATCCGCCATAGAGTCAAAGAAACACCAGGGCGCATCAATGCCGGCCCCTGCTTTAACAAACGCCACATAATGGCTAGTCTCAATGCAAAGAACAGCAAACAACTCCATGTAGACCCTGGGCAGGGTGCACGACTCCATAACCGTGACGTATTCCTCACACACGTCCAGAGGAACTGCCTACAAATGAATAAAAATAAATGTGTTAAGTTTTAGATATCTACCGTTTCCTAGTTGACTAGGAAACGACAAAAAACAACGTCTTGGACTTTGAAGTCCAAGACGTTGTTTATTCTCCTTTTGTCATAAATAAAGCAATCATTTTGATGGCGGGAGAGAGGGTGAAATTTTCTTTGTATTTGGTTTTCAATTGACCAGCTAGGCAACAGTCAAATTGCCCCTTTGAGGTCAGTAAGGGCAGAATTATGTCAATACTTAATAGACAATCTCCAAGATATCAAAGGGGGTGCGTTTCCATAGAAGTGGTGCAGTGCAGAGCTCCATTGACCAATTACAACATAATTTTGTCAAAATTGCTTCTTATTGTATTGTGATCGGTCAATCGATCTCCGCATCGTTCGACTCCGCTTCTATAGAAACGCACCTTTAAGACCAACTGTGATATGAAATCGGTGAGAGATACCTTGTGCGCGGGTCGCGCGTGGTGCACGAGGCGCAGGCAGTGGTTGATATGAAACGGGTGAGAGATACCTTGTGCGCGGGTCGCGCGTGGTGCACGAGGCGCAGGCAGTGGTTGATATGAAACGGGTGAGAGATACCTTGTGCGCGGGTCGCGCGTGGTGCACGAGGCGCAGGCAGTGGTTGATATGAAACGGGTGAGAGATACCTTGTGCGCGGGTCGCGCGTGGTGCACGAGGCGCAGGCAGTGGTTGATATGAAACGGGTGAGAGATACCTTGTGCGCGGGTCGCGCGTGGTGCACGAGGCGCAGGCAGTGGTTGATATGAAACGGGTGAGAGATACCTTGTGCGCGGGTCGCGCGTGGTGCACGAGGCGCAGGCAGTGGTTGATATGAAACGGGTGAGAGATACCTTGTGCGCGGGTCGCGCGTGGTGCACGAGGCGCAGGCAGTGGTTGATATGAAACGGGTGAGAGATACCTTGTGCGCGGGTCGCGCGTGGTGCACGAGGCGCAGGCAGTGGTTGCAGAAGGCGCCGGCGTCGGGCGCGGGCGCGGCGCACGCGCCGCACTCCCAGCGCGCCAGCGACCCGCACACGGCGCACTGCCGCGGCACTGCGCACGCAACACGGTCACACGGTCACACGGTCACACGGGGACCCACCACTTACTACTTCAATATTAACTACGTACAACTTATATCAGTTTAATATACACTTTACACTCATTTCAACCTAAGACATGTGCTTGTTTCTGCACACTGTAGGGGGGGTCTACATAAAGATTTTAGGCGTGATCCAAAATGGTACGAGCAAAAATAAATGGTAGTATCCAAAGCTGTTTTTGTGCTCTGTTGAAAATTAACGAGTTATTTTAGAATACCGAAAAAAATAACTTGAAATAAAAATATTTATGTGTGTCCCGACTGGAATAAAACTCACATCCTTCAATGAGATCAGTGACATCCAGTAGAGGCGACGGTAGCACTTGCTGGTACAATTTATATTGTTTACCGAACCTTGGCATTTGTATTATTAACGTTGACGGTACCTAAAAAAAATAGAGAAGTTAGTCGCTAAGACCAATATTTTCCTAAATAGCTAAAGTTGACCTTATAAAACTTACTTCACTTAATTTGACGCCAGATGTAGCAAATGATTGCTCCAAAAGCTGTTGAACGGTCGGCAAAGACACCTGTTCATCTTTTTCGACGAACAACTGATAGCAGTACGATTCTTGGCCAGAAGACAACTTCAAGAAGGGCTCCGCCCGAAGCAGTTGTGCTACGAGACCGTTTAGAAATTCTTCTGGATCCTGTAAAAGGAGAAATATCTTGTGATATGTAACATTCAAAAAAAGAACCAAAAATCTGTTAAAGATACGACTTATTTTTAGGGAATTTAGAAAGTAGGTAAATGAGTGTGATAAAAATGTAGAACAAAAGCGAATAAAGGGCGGGAACGTTGCTATTGAAAATGTTCGAAATCTTCACCTTTTCCTCTGACGTAAGCCCCGGCACGTCGGTGAGCCTCTCCAGCAACGTGCGTAGCTTCATGACGCGGTCGGCGCGCACGTACCCGTGTTTACGGAGAGGATTCACCACCTCTTCACGGAGAACACGTTGCACCTCTGAATATTGCGGAGAATCCTGGAAAACATTACCAATGCATTGAATTGTATCTATGTATAGACGTCTTGACTATCATCTTATTCCGATGGTGGATGTAGTTATCTTGATTAATATGTGTGACACTAAAATTTGAAACTTATTTTGTTTTAGGTGTTTTTGTTTAAAATTTGTGTTTTTATTTTTGTTTAAACTTAGGTGTTTTTTTGCATTTTAACTAGCTCGAGCAATTTAATAACATGTAAAACTTAATACTTTGTTAATCAGTATAGTTGTCTACAAACCTCAGGCTCAGGTGGGCGATACAGCAGCGCATCGAACACGCTGGTGAACGTGAACATGGCGAAGAGAGTGGCGTCCAAGTAGCAAGAGTTGTGATGTCCCTGAATGCCGCGGTTCCTGCCCGCCAGCTCGCCGATGGAACTCACCGGCGGGACCACGCCTGGCACCACCGGACAATCCGGCTACAAACATGAAGGGACATCTTAAACCATTATTCAGGGATCAAGATAGTGATTGACAGCTTAGTGGTCGGACCCGTGGGGAAAACAAACATTATATGAAGGAATTATGTAATGATTGGCAGCATATCAGTTAGCCCAGTGTGGTGGAGTCCTATTGTTTTTTTTGTGATCTTATTATCACAAAATTATCTCCATTTGACATTTTCAAGGGCTGTGATTGCCATCTCAAGATAAATAGATAGATAGGCTTAGCTTAGATACGTATGATAAACGAGAAAAATTGGTATAAAGGACTTTCCTAATCTTTTGGTTTTGCAGTTTTTTCGTGAAGTCAATTATGTTAAAACTAGCGTAAGATATCAAGTTGTATATGTTTGGCCCATGGATGGTTCCTATAACTTTTATTTCAATGCTTTTTGTCTACAGGATATTGGTGTTGGGATTGGCGCTTTGCCATTGCAGCAAGTTGAATGGTGCGAAGAGCGACGTGAGAAGCTTCCCTGATGATCTTTTGTTCGGTGCAGCCACCGCCTCGTATCAAGTGGAGGGTGCGTGGGACGCTGATGGTAAGACTTTTTTCAATTTAAGTCATTCATTCATTTCGAGAAGGGAACAACTAAACTCTTTTGAGAAAGAGAGTTTTTAGACCGCTTTAGTTTCTAACGATTGAAACAACCGGGACCGACTGCTTAATGTGCCCTCCGAAGCACGGCAGTGCTCAGATAGAAAAGCCTCTATCGGCCACCAATCCAAGTGGCTGAACTGACAAGTGGAAGTGAAGAAGATTGTATAATTGTGTATGTTCATTATATTTTAGGAAAAACACCAAGTATCTGGGATCATTTAACGCACACTCAGCCGTGTGTAATAAAAGATTGTTCAAACGGAGATGTCGCAGATGACTCCTACAACCAATACGAGAGAGATGTCCAAATTATGCGAGAATTAGGACTTGATTTCTACAGGTTGTCCCTGTCCTGGCCAAGATTGTTGCCAACCAGTTTCCCCGATCAAATCAACCAAGCTGGAGTTGACTATTACAATAATTTGATTAATGAGATGCTCAAGTATAACATCCAGCCAATGGTGACGTTGTATCACTGGGACTTGCCGCAGAAGCTGCAAGAGCTGGGAGGATGGGCTAATCCTCACATGGTAGATTGGTTCGGAGACTACGCCCGCGTCGCGTACAGGCTATTCGGAGACAGAGTCAAGAACTGGATAACGATTAACGAACCCTACCAGGTCTGTTACCAAGGATATGGCGACACGAGCAAAGCACCGATGTTGGATATAAAGGGCATCGGTGATTACATGTGTGTTAAGAATTTACTCATGGCTCATGCGAATGCGTATCACATCTACGACGAAGAATTTAGGTCATCGCAAAATGGTATTGTTTTTATATCATACAGCGCCCAGTGGTACGAGCCAGCTTCAGACAGCGAAAATGATGTTCAGGCTGCTAGTGATGCCAATCAATTTATGGTAAGCGTGTAACCTAGTGTTACAAAATTGTTAATAGAAAAGATTATTCAATATTTATTCCTCTTTTTCTGTTTTCAGTGGGCTCTATATGTTCACCCCATATTTACTGAAGCCGGAGATTATCCCCCTGTTGTAAAAGAAACAGTGGCAGCTAAAAGCGCCGCCCAAGGGTTCCCAAGGTCGAGGTTGATTGAAATAAAACCAGATGAAATTGACTACATCAAAGGCACTTCTGACGTATTTGGGCTAAACCATTACACCACTAATCTGGTGTACAGAAATGAAACAACAGCCGGATACCACGCAAGCCCTTCTTTTTATGACGATATCAACTTTCTTACGTATCAATTGAGTGAATGGAAAATAGGAGAATCTGAATTTATTAGGGTAATAAACAAGAACACCAAAATTCTAACTTCAATCGAATTTGTGATGCATCGTAATTATAACGGAGATTTTCTGTTTGTTTTTTATATTAATATTTCATTATATTAATATTTCAGTCTGTACCATGGGGTTTCTACAAACTTTTAACGCAAATTCGTGAAGATTACAACAACCCACCTGTTTATATCACCGAAAACGGATTCGCTACTTATACTGGTTTGGACGACAACGACCGCGTGCAGAACTATAGGACTTACCTGTCAGCTCTTCTAGATGCTATCGACGAGGGATCGAAAATCAAGGCGTATACCGCGTGGAGTCTCATGGACAACTTCGAATGGATGTACGGATACACGTAAGTGGCACTTACTTGTAACATTAGAGATGTTTTTAAGTTCTTTAAAGGTTTCAACATCCATCATGGTTTCTTGGCCATTGTGTCACCTATGTCCAAATCGAACAAACAAGGAAATTGGACATTGGACATTCCAGATACGATTTTTTTATATCTATTGTAATGATCAAATATTAACATACCAATGAGGAAACCTTTTTCTTTTTTTCTGTCTGTCTATTTTCTTTAATCTAAATTTTATTGTCATCGAAAATAGTGAACTCAATCTTATCTTATCGGATGAAGAAATGTGACGTATCTACTAGTTATTTTTACATAGATCGATTCCCAAACAATCCTGTAACACCTCCCGTAGCTACTTCGAGATAATTTAAAAAAAACTAAAAAACACGCTTTTATTGCAAATTGAACTAAAAACTAGAAAATAATTTTTCACCTCAAATCAAAATTATAATAAAATTTAAGTTATTAACACAATGATTCAATTCAGAGTAAAAAGCGTGGGGTGCTTAATATTTTTTTTTAAATATTACAATCATCATTGGTATCTATGAGAGGATAGTTATGAACTACAGTAAAATGCACCCCACGCTTTTTTACTCTGAATTGAATCATTGTGTTAATAACTTAAATTTTATTATAATTTTGATTTGAGGTGAAAAATTATTTTCTAGTTTTTAGTTCAATTTGCAATAAAAGCGTGTTTTTTAGTTTTTTTAAACTATAATTTTATTTTTTATTTTTTAGTAAATCTGGCAATTCCCACGTAATTCCCGTAATTCTCACGGGAACGGGCCCATCACGGGAAAACCACGGGACGCTGTTAGTGTCTAATACCATTTAGTAAAATAAAACAGAACTCCCGTTCCGTCCCACAGCGAGCGCCCGTTGATGTCTTTTATATGAAGTAATATTTTTTTTAGTAAATCTGGCAAATCCATTAAGGATAATGGGAAACTGTTATTAAATTATTGCATTGTCATCGGTCCTTGATACGTATGCAAAGTTTCAAATTAATCAGACTTCTGGAAGTTGGTGAAAATGATGTTCAAAGATTCCATTACATACGTTCGCACGTACGTACGAACATACAGGCCAAGCTAATAAAAGCGTGTTAATAATGAGAAACTGTTATTAAATTATTGCATTGTCATCGGTCCTTGATACGTATGCAAAGTTTCAAATTAATCAGACTTCTGGAAGTTGGTGAAAATGATGTTCAAAGATTTCATTACATACGTACATACATACATACATACAGGCCAAGCTAATAAAAGCGTGTTAAAAATCATTGAGTACAACGCGGAGAAAGCTGCAGTAATCTCCAGTTAATGTATACACCATGTTATTACAGGGAACGTTTCGGCCTATACGAAGTGGACTACTCCAGCCCGGAGCGCACTCGCACGCCGCGCAAGTCTGCATTCGTGTACAAGGAGATCTTGCGCTCGCGCCAGTTGGATTACAACTACGAACCTGACATGACTACCATGACTATTGATGAAGGACATTGATATCAATTTTTAATATTATTTTATATAGCAGAACACAAGCCTACTAAAATAATGATTTTAATAAATGGAATCTTATTAATGCTACTATTATTTGTTTTTTGATTGTATTACAAACAATATTGTTAAACGCCTGAAGTAGTGTGAAGCATAATATATCTATAATGCTTTTGAACAGGCCCAAACTTACTCTTAGGCAAAAAGAGTACTAGCATAGGGCTAGTAGTCTTTTTTAAATTTACACGATTTGAACACATAGTTTTAACGTAACGGGCGAGTTCACCCGCGACCACGAGAGGTGCAATCCCCTCGAAACGTCGGGAAATAAAAGTAAGTTATTACTTGCTTTATTAAGTTTTCTAACACGAAAAAACCCGTGTGAGTACGTTAAAACTAGCATAGGGCTCCCTACCTCCCTTTGATTTGAAAAGCATGATTTGAAAGTAGTTGTGTGATCGAGTGACCTGTTCATCATTGAGGGCGGGCCTCGCGTGCGGCGGCGGCGTGTCGCGGAAGCGCGCGTCGCGGCGCACGAGCGCCAGCGGCACGAAGAGCGCGCGGCCCGCGCCGCACGAGAACAGCCGCGCGCCGCCGCGCGCGCCGTCGCCCAGCCCGCACACGCTCTGCTCCAGCTCCACGCCCGCCGTCACCGTGTCTGACACACAATACCGTACAATGTAACCGACTGGATTATATTCTCACACATCACTCATTTTTAGAAAAGGAAGTGATATTTTTTAAAGTCCGATGCAAAACAGGGGTTATAAATTTTTTGCGTAGAGTGATTTTTCATTTTGTTAATTTACACTAGCAAAGTACACATAATGAACTTGTTATGGATATGCATCGGAAAGTCTGCCTCACCTAATAGAATCGTTTTGTTACATTTGATAATATCGCGTTAAACACAACAATGCGAAAATGATACAATCTCACTTTACAGCCGGCGCGGTGAATAAAATGGACACCATTATTCAGTGAATGTGAGAATAGCGGAAGCTTACCATCAATAATTCCAATCCATCTGACGACTCCATAGTGATGTTGATCAACATCCGTCGCCACCTCCACTAACGACCCAACACCTATTTCATCCTGTTATATAGAAAACATGATATTTATTTTTCCCCACCCTCAAAAGCAACTGATTGAACATTGCTGAAACTGTTTAAAACATATTTATAACATAATACTGATTTCTTATAATTTTATTCCAAAGGTTATTCAACAGGGAAGGGTCGAGTACGAGGCGAGGTGAATTAACTTAATAGTTTACATTATGAAACTGACCTTATACAGCTAGACTATCGAAAACAAATATGCCAGAACTAATTTGGTAAATGTAATTAAAAAATAACTTGCAGGCTAGGTCAATCGAAGTTCTGTTTCATACCTGAATAGGACTAGCAGCTGGAGGGGTTTTCTGAGGAGCAGCCGCACGCGGCGAGCCGAGCGCTGGCTGGTCATACAGCTGTTCACTGTCATTGTTCTGTACATCTACAACAACACATTAGAACAATCACAATGCACACACAATACGCTTAATGAATGTCTAAGTATTTACAAATAATATCTTATTACGATACCCCGCGAGAAATCGTACACAACTCGTGGTATCTCATGCAGAGGTATATGACACCCGTCCGAATCCGACGACTCCGACATGTTTGCGACGTGAACACAGAAACATTAAGCCGCGGCGCACCGGTCACACACCGCGACTATTTATAGAAACTAGGAAAGTTTAATTCGGTCAAATATCTATAGAGTGAAGCTCGTAGTTGCAATGTTTATCAACTGAAGAGTGTGTGGTTTTTATGTTCCATGTTTAAATAAAACTGGCGGTAAATATGGTAAGTAACTATATTTAAGAGTTACTTTTTATGATAGTCAAGTAATGTGTGTTGAATTGCCAGGGTGACCTCGAAATTTAAACCTTTTGTTGTTATTAGGTAATCAATAACACAATGCAATCAGACATTTCAATGGATCATTCATACACTACTGAACTACAGACAGGGGCTAGCAGTGATACCAAATGAGTGATACCAAACAAACTATTATATTGTTTTTAAAATTTAAAACAACTCACCAACCCATTTAACGTCCCCAAACTTATCAGATTTTAAAGTATCCTGAAACAATATTACAATTTCTTTAATATGGTTAGTGTGTGTGAAGGAAATATAATCTGCAATTTTAATAATATGAACCTGATTATGCATGGTGGCTTGTCTTGAATTGCTAGAAGTACCAGGAGATCCTAAGGTGTTTGAATTCATTCCTTGTGAATTGATGGTACCTCCTACGTCTTCAACAAAATAATAATATTTATTAATTGGTAATATTTATGACACAACTTAAATTAAATGTAATTTAGTTTCAGTAATGAACTTGTTGTTAAAAGGAGGGGCCATTGATATTACTTTTTTATCAACTTACCAACTAAAATGCCAGTTTCGATTTTATTCTGATCACGAACCATTTTATTTTTTTGTTCTTGACTATTAGAAGCACCTGGCTGGCTTGGCTTAATTCGTCGTTTATCAGGGGCCAAATGTTCAATCAAGTTAACAGATTTGATCCTTTCATTTTGATGGGGTCGACTCATAGTTTGCGGACGAGGTATGGGAGCCGAGTGGAACTCTGAGTGTCCAGGGGGACAAGGGGCGGGTGGCCAACTACCTCCGATCAATGTAAACAAATCTATCTGGAAATTGAATACATTAAGAGGATCAGCTAGATTATGGTTCTATTGACCTATAAATACTGATAAAACATTTATGAATAACACAAAACAACACCAATAGCAATAATAATTTTAATAATTAAAAACCTGTAGATGTTTTTATAGTTAGTTACCAAACCTTACCAACCCAAATATCCAATAAACATTAGTTATCAACTTTTATCATTTGTTTTATCTTTTACAAAATGTAATGTATTAAGCATTCTTTTGGACAAACAAACCAGGGCATATTTGTATTAGAAAATTAAAGCTAGGCCTATCCTAATTTTTGTATATTATTGAAATGGGGTCTCCCTGTGGTTAGTATAATATGAGGTGTGTAAAGTGCATAAACCGTGAAGTTAGTGGATTTTACATTTGATTATGTATAATGTAACATAAACCTGATTGTCTCTATTGTGGGGTGTAACTCTGTCATCTGTTTGATTGCTCATTTTATATTTGAAGTTACCCACAGCTGGCAAAAACAATATCACAGTTCAGACAACTGAAAATTATGGAATTTTGTAAATATTTATAACACTAGAGTTCAGCGCTATTGGATTGAATATAATGAAACATAATTCAACTGCAAAACATGAAGATTTCAAGACCATTGGGTGCATGTGAAAATTTATAATTTAAAGTAAATTTTACTAATATGTAATATTTCGGTTCCAGACCAAGTTTGAAGAGAAGGAACTTCAACCCAATGGGATCTTTTGTGCTCTTATTTCACGAGTACCCGTACTCACCTTGGAAAGCAGCAAAAGCAAAATTCCTTGAATCCACTTTTACTTTTACACCATGTAATGTGTTAATGTATTACATTTTTAACTTCGTTTCCCTCTTGGTTTTGTGATAGTAACTTATTCTAAAATCTTTACAAAATAAAACAGAAGACCACCAATTTATTAAATAAATTACATACAAAGTAATATTATTATTAAAAACAAACAAACACTACATTACCAACCAAACCAATCAATTTTTATTCGCTGATTGCTTGCTTGCTTACAATTTGAATGAACTGAATGAATGAATGGATTGCAAAATTGCACATTCAAAGCTAGGTCATGGTATGGATGGATGTGGTATGGTAATAGAATCTAACAGTGTAACAGTATTGTAACATTTGTAACTTAACTTGGCCCCGTCCTTGAGTTCGATATCTACAGACGCTCCGACCGCGCCGTAGGCACAAACGGGATAGGGCTAAAATACTGTAGGCTAGGTGGGTGCCTACAGTATTTTAATTACATCTACCGACTTTGTATTTTTTCTAGTTTTTTTTATTGTTTGTACTATATTATAAAGTATATTATTTTTGTGAATAAAATAGGGAGACGGAGAGTGGAATAAAAAGGCTAGATGTGTTGTTTTATTAGTAGACTAGCGACCCGCCTTCGCTTCGCTTCGGGTAATCAAGGTTTCATGTAGGAAAATCAGGATAAAACATTGCGTGTCTCCCGCGAGAATATTGTATACATTGTGGGGAAGAATTCGGGATAATACATAGCGCGTCTTCTTCGTCATTCGTTATATCCCCGCGCGCTTTGACCGCATGAAACAGTAGCCGTGAGAGACCCGCCAACGAGCATTATTATTTTGAATATTTCTCATCTCTCCATTTATTTTGATATAGATTAGATTATTATCATCATATTATGAATATCTGCAACTTAAAATTACACTCCTTTTTTAACTAATTATTCTATGCCCTCGCGAACTTATTTTGTTCGCAATAATATGTACTTTATTTGCGTAGAACATTGTTTTTGTATATCATCAATGGATTTAGCAGCGCACGCCAATAAGAATTTTTTTAGGCATGTTTTTCATACCTTGGGTTACTTATACCCGCGTTGTGCCCGTTCCCGTGGGAATTTCGGGGTTTTTTATACATATAACCCTTCCTTTTGAATCACTATATCTATTCAAAAAAATCGCGTCAAAATCCGTGAGTATTTGAGTTTATTACGAACAGACAGACAGAAAGATAGACAGTAGCGGCGGGGGACTTTGTTTTATTATATGGAGTAAAGTATAAAATCGCAACGGCACATTCGCAACTGTAGTGTACCGAGTAATTCGAGTTTCGTGCGTTTGTATGGAGTTTGTTCGATTCTATTACCGTGGCTAGTTAATGTCTATGGATTTGACCTTAGCTGCTCGCAAGGGTAAAAAAATGGCATCGTATCACAGAGTGAGTTAAGTTCACAGAGTAGTTTTGTTTAAGTTGAGTTGACCTGTGGATTGTGGATGCTGTGGAGATGACAGCCAGGTGACTGACACACTGACCTCTATTATTTCAGTACACACACACACTGGACTGGCTGTTACCATATAAATGACAGTTAATTTTGTGTGGCAATTTGAAACCCCCTGCGAGTGTCCCGAAAACTAATTTTGACGTTCACTGCAAGCAAATAGGGGTACCACAGTCGACTTTAATTTTAGTTCCATGGACATTCGTATCTACCTACAGTGGCCTACAGCGCCAAAATGGCGACACTCAAAATTATTATGACATGACTGACAGCAGCCTGTCCAGTGTAAATAATAGAGGTCAGTGGACTGACAGGACAGCCAGCTGAGCCAAAAGGGGATACAAAAATAAACATGTTTTCAATTTAGAACTGAATTAAGATTAATTAGTATATAAAGGTATATATAGGTATTGGCATAGTTTAGTTCATTTAATTTCGTGTGTGTGTCGCAATTTGTGTTTGTCTCTTAGGTATAAAATTATTTCAAAACTGTGTATCAACATTATTATTGTGACAAAGTTTTAATTTACCTCAACAATAGATAAATGTACGATATGTAATGATTCCAAATATATATACAATTTTCAGGCTATCCCTGATAACATGATTCGCCAGGGAAGTATAGACGATATTAATGCCCAACAATATTTAAAATTATCGAACTATGAAGATACAGTGCGGCAATTAGATATTTATTATGCTATAGGTATGTACTTATTATTTAGTATCTGTTTGTTTTAACAATCAGTTTCAACAACAGTTTAATTACATCTTATACATTTTTATATTTCAGTTAAGAGACAGCTGTTGAGATATCAGAGCCCTATCACAGGGCTCTTTCCAGTGCTATCATCAGACCTGCATATTGGCAGTGTCAGAGACAGCATTTACTGTGCAGCAGCAGTATGGGGTCTTTATCAGGCATACAGGTACTTATTATAGTTACAAGAGCAAACCATTGTTTTTTAAATAATCAAGTTTAAACCCTCACATTTAATATGAGCAAAATTTACCTAGTCAAACTTATATACTTACTTTTTTACCTCATGAGTATCTTACATTTACAGACGAATAGATGATGACAGAGGCAAGTCCCATGAGTTGGGTCAAAGTACAGTGAAATGTATGAGAGGGATCCTAGAATGTTGGGTGAAGCAGGCCGCTCGAGTGGAGGCATTCAAAACACGCCAGAGTGCAGCTCACGCATTACATGTGAAGTTCCACCTGACCACAGGCGAGCCAGTGCTCAGTGATGAGCAGTACCATCATCTGCAGATTGATGTGGTGTCTCTGTATTTACTGTTCTTGGTACAGATGATTACATCTGGCCTACAAATTATATACACTCAGGTTTGTATGTTTTAATAAAAAAAGTATTGTGTCTTAAACTTTTAAAATCATTCTCTTAATTTTTTAAGCTCATCTCATTAGATGTAGCATCTTGATGCTATGCTACATAGAATTCTTACAGACAATCTTTTGAAGACCCTCTCAATAATTTTGAAGAGAAAACAACAAATAAAGGCTCTAATGTTAAGTAACTAAAGGTCTTTTGGCATTGTTCTAGGATGAAGTAGCATTTGTTCAAAACCTGGTATACTATGTGGAGCGAGCATACAGAACTCCTGATTATGGCATGTGGGAAAGAGGCTCCAAATACAATGATGGAAAACCTGAGATTCATGCATCCTCTATTGGTAAGTACTTCTATGTTAAAGGTTTTCTATTTTCTATTTAAAATCCCTTGACAAATATCCAATGTTACTATCTCTTCTTTCAGGAATGGCCAAAGCTGCCTTAGAAGCAATCAATGGATGCAACTTATTTGGAGATAAGGGTGCTTCATGGAGTGTTGTGTATGTGGACATTGATGCACACAATCGTAACAGAAGCATCTTTGAGACTATGCTGCCTAGGGAATCTAGTTCCAAGGTAATGTCTTTGCAAAATAATTATTTAAAAGAATTGTATTATGTTAGAACCCCTTATTTCTTTTTCAACTTGACTCTGAATCTTGTCTCGACCCGAAAA
Organism: Cyclophora punctaria; assembly: GCA_951394245.1. Classification (NCBI taxonomy): domain Eukaryota; kingdom Metazoa; phylum Arthropoda; class Insecta; order Lepidoptera; family Geometridae; genus Cyclophora; species Cyclophora punctaria. The sequence goes on along the minus strand of OX596170.1, from coordinate 8,334,733 downwards.
TCTTTAAGTCTTCTGTGACCACGGTTCCTGTAAAGGGGTTGAAACGTCAGATAAAAATGTTAAATAAAAGCGAAGTGTATCCATGTATAAACATAGTTTCAACTTAATTTACTTCAGGGCGTCGACGCAGCGCTACTTCCAACCATATCATTCCCAGCATTTGCAACACACGAAGAACACTTAGTACATTCAACGAAATCTAACATACTCCGTCGACTGCAAGGAAAATGCGGCTTCAAACGGTTCAGCCGAGATGGGTATAAGTGCGTGCTAGAAGATCCTAACAGAAGATACTACAATGAAGGGGAGTTGAAAGAATTTGATGGAATAGAATCAGAATGGCCGCTGTTTTATGTCCTCATGATCATTGACGGCGTGTTCAGAACATTACCAGATCAAGTAGAAGAATATCAGAAGTTACTGAAAGCTAGGATCTATATGGATGAATATGGAGGTATGTTTTGCAATAGGTCCAAGCATATTTAATATTAGCAGCGCCCCGCGGTTTTACCCGCGTTGTGCCGGTTCCCGTGGAATTTGTATACCTTCCTCTTAAATCACTCTATTTTAAAAAACCGCGTCAAAATCCGTTGCGTAGTTTTAAAGATCTAAGCATACATAGGGACAGACAGACAGCGGAAAACTTTGTTTTATGCTATGTAGTGATCTTATACTACTGTACAAGATGTACTATACTGTACAAGATCACTACATAGCATAAAACAAAGTCGCTTTCCGCTGTCTGTCTGTCCCAATAACATTTATACAACATTTATAACTTATGCACTTTTTCAGATCCGGTGATCCCTTGGTATTACTACGTACCTCGCGAAGGTATAGAGAACGAACGTAGTGAACCCAATTCAGTAAGACGAATCCCTGCAAGTAAGTTACATAGAGTGAACTTCTAATTAAATATATTCATGGATACCCTAAAACAGATATAACATAAGCTTTGTCTCTTAAGGAATTCAATTCTGATGTCCTGTTTTTATTGGTTGTTTTTTAATGTTTCTTGGTTGTAAGAGCACACTACATATAATTGAATCGATGTGTATTATTTGTATTTGATAATGAGGAATATTAAAATTTCCAGACACGCCAGCCGATCACGAAAGTTCAGGTAACCCGGTGTAGTGGATCCCTGGCTTTTGTTTTGAACGCAATCTCTTGTTAATGCCTTTTAACATTTCCGTACAAGAATACAGAATTTACTTTGTTTTTAATTTTTATTTTTTTAATAGCATTTTGAAGTTTCTTCTGCATTCTTTTTCTTTGCCAATGTCACTAAAACTAGTATAGGTTTTATAGAACTGTATTAACATATCTCTTGACTATGCTTATCGGTGAATGGTAGTGCATCAATATTCCACCTGCACTTTGTCGATACGTTTGCCGATCTCAGGCGCTTCAATCGCCTTCATTTCACGCCAGATCATTTCACAGGCCTTCAAACGGTCTGTCTACTAAGCCTGGCACTAAGATTCGTCACTAACCGCCGCACTCAGAGACGGCAATTTCGATCGACAGTTAACTTATTTGAGGGAGACCTTTGCCCAGCTGTGGGAAAGTTTAGGTTAGATAAAAAAAATAGAATTGACATATTTTTTTCACACATATCATGTCAAACAATATCACTCATTAACCTCGCCTCGAGTACAGCGGCAACGTACGTGAAGTTTGGTAGAATGCATAGCTGAGTCTTCTTCCTGTATATACTACATAGCATGACGTGTCTATCCTATCTCTGTCTATCTATAATCACGATCCGGATTACGGTCCGGATTTACCCTTGGGCAAAAAACCACAAGCATAGATGAGACCTAACGTCTTCTAGGGGAGTTGCAAATGCCAAGTGCTAGCTTAGAGCTCTACCAACCCGGGAGGCGAAGCAAAATGACAAGCCCGTTGGCACAGTGGCTGGAGTTGCGGGTTCGATTCCCGCCCGGAGTCAACAATATGTACAAACATAGTTGTTGGCGACGACGTCTGGATGCCAATTATATATATGCATATAAAGTATCTGTGTATGTATATGTAATAGTTTCAGTAAGTTACATTCCATAATACAAGCTTAAGCTTAGTTTTGTGTTATTAATCGTGTTGTTGTTCGGATGGGAAAAAAATCGAAGTGCCTGGGGGTTTAAATCCGGTCCTACCCAAAGGTCCTTTTGAATGATCGATGACTGCTTGCACTGTGCAGACACCGGCGGGTTGTTCCTGTGGGCGCAGTCCGTGTTCGTGCTCGCGCAGCTGCTGACGGGCGGGCTGCTGCACGTCAACGAGCTCGACCCCATCCGCCGCTACCTGCCGTCTTACAACCGACCCAGGCGAGCTGGACGGTACTCGGCGTTCCAGGTACGTTGTTCGAATATCTATACTAATATTATAAAGAGGAAAGGTTTGATTTTTTGTTTGTTTGTTTGTTTCGAATAGGCTCTGAAACTACTGCACCGAATTAAAAAATTCTTTCACCATTCGAAAGCTACACTATCCCTGAGTGACATAGGCTATATTTATTCCCGAAATTCCCATGGGAACGGGCACAACGCGGGTATATGTAACCCAAGGTATGAAAAACATGCCTAAAAAAATTGGTTATTGGCGTGCGCTACTAAATCTATTGATGATACACAAAAACAATGTTCTACACAATCAAATTACATATCATTGCGAACAAATAAGTTCGCGAGGGCATATGTCTAACTATTATAGTTAAGACACAATAACCGTTTTAAGTTAAAATTAATTAGTTAAAAAAGGAGTGTAATTTTAAGTTGATGATATTCATATGATGATATGAATCTACATCAAAATAAATGGCTCTACAATCAAGGTTTATTATGTTTCTTTGTGTACCTCTTTAAATTATTAAAATCGGACAGTTAGTTTCAGAGTTATGATGAGAAATATCACTCTATACTAATATTATAAAGAGGAAAGGTTTGATTTTTTGTTTGTTTGTTTGTTTCGAATAGGCTCTGAAACTACTGCACCGAATTAAAAAATTCTTTCACCATTCGAAAGCTACACTATCCCTGAGTGACATAGGCTATATTTATTCCCGAAATTCCCATGGGAACGGGCACAACGCGGGTATATGTAACCCAAGGTATGAAAAACATGCCTAAAAAAATTGGTTATTGGCGTGCGCTACTAAATCTATTGATGATACACAAAAACAATGTTCTACACAATCAAATTACATATCATTGCGAACAAATAAGTTCGCGAGGGCATATGTCTAACTATTATAGTTAAGACACAATAACCGTTTTAAGTTAAAATTAATTAGTTAAAAAAGGAGTGTAATTTTAAGTTGATGATATTCATATGATGATATGAATCTACATCAAAATAAATGGCTCTACAATCAAGGTTTATTATGTTTCTTTGTGTACCTCTTTAAATTATTAAAATCGGACAGTTAGTTTCAGAGTTATGATGAGAAATATCACTACATAGTATAAAATAAAGTCGTCTCTGTTTCGTGTCTGTTTGTCTGTTTGTCTGTATGCTTAAATCTTTAAAATTACGCAACGGATTTTGATGCGGTTTTTTTGTAATAGGTTGAGTGATTCAAGAGGAAGGTTTTTATGTAAAAAAATTCCCGAAATTCCCACGGGAACGGCCACAACGCGGGTAAAACCGCGGGGCGCTGCTTACAAAATAGTAATGCTCGATGGCGGGTCTCTTATGGCTACTTACTGTTTCGTGCGGTCAAAGCGCGCGGGGATATACCTACCTACGAACTACGAACGACGAAGACGTGCTATGTAGGTATTATCCCGAATTCTTCCTCACATGAAATCTTGATTGTGTATACATATATACTCGCGCGAGACATGTAATATTTTATCCCCAATTTCCCACTTGAAATTTTGATTGTGTATATTCCTGCGGGAGACACGCTATGTTTTATCCCGATTTTCCTACATGAAATCTTGATTACCCGAAGCGAAGCGAGGGCGGGTCGCTATATAAAATAAAGTCGTCTCTGTTTCGTGTCTGTTTGTCTGTATGCTTAAATCTTTAAAATTACGCAACGGATTTTGATGCGGTTTTTTTGTATAGGTAGAGTGATTCAAGAGGAAGGTTTTAAGCTATTGCATAGCTTCTATCGCGGGCCTTGAGCGCGGGGACCGAATCCAAAAATTCCGTAACGAAAAAACCTCACGCTCCCCACTCCGACGGGCAAGGAGGTGTGGCTTGCAGGCCGTGCATCGTCTAACGTCGTTTCAGTTCGGCAGTCTTCGACACGGCGTTGTGTGCGATTGTGCGTTGGGGGTGAGCGAGGGGGGTGAGAGAGAGGGGTGAGAGAGAGGGGTGAGAGAGAGGGGTGAGAGAGAGGGGTGAGAGAGAGGGGTGAGAGAGAGGGGTGAGAGAGAGGGGTGAGAGAGAGGGGTGAGAGAGATGGGTGAGAGAGAGGGGTGAGAGAGAGGGGTGAGAGAGAAGGGTGAGAGAGAGGGGTGAGAGAGAGTGGTGAGTGAGAGGGGTGAGAGAGAGGGGTGAGAGAGGGGTGAGAGTGAGGGGTGAGAGAGGGGTGAGAGAGAGGGGTGAGAGAGAGAGAGATGAGGCGGGAGGGGCGAGAGAGAGGGGTGAGAGAGAGAGAGATGAGGCGGGAGGGGTGAGAGAGAGAGAGGAGGCGGGAGGGGTGAGAGAGAAGAGGCGGGAGCGGTGAGAGAGGAGGCGGGAGGGGAGAGAAGAGGCGGGAGGGGTGAGAGAGAGAGGAGGCGGGAGGGGTGAGAGAGAGAGGAGTCGGGAGGGGTGAGTGAGAGAGAGAGAGGAGTTGGGAGGGGTGAGTGAGAGAGAGAGGAGGCGGGAGGGGTGAGAGAGAGGAGGCGGGAGGGGTGAGAGAGAGAGAGGAGTCGGGAGGGGTGAGAGAGAGGAGGCGGGTGGGGTGAGAGAGAAGAGAAAGCGCGCGGGGATATACCTACCTACGAACTACGAACGACGAAGACGTGCTATGTAGGTATTATCCCGAATTCTTCCTCACATGAAATCTTGATTGTGTATACATATATACTCGCGCGAGACATGTAATATTTTATCCCCAATTTCCCACTTGAAATTTTGATTGTGTATATTCCTGCGGGAGACACGCTATGTTTTATCCCGATTTTCCTACATGAAATCTTGATTACCCGAAGCGAAGCGAGGGCGGGTCGCTAGTACTATATATTTTATAGCGCTCGTGGCGTACTTTGACTGAGCAGCGTTAACTCATTGCGATTGTTAAGCAACGTGCAGCTCGGCCCGTACTTGGATGGGTGGCTGATAGTGGCATTTCTATCTGAGCGTTACCGTGCTTCGCAGGGCACGTTAAATTGTCGGTCCCGGTTGTATCAATCGTCAGGCCATGTGTTGTAAACTTAACTCTCTGTTTGTGTTTCAATTTGTGTCATATATTATCAAATTATCATGGGCCAAGAAGGAAATGTATTTTATACAATAACTTCACATCTAAACTCTTCCCAAATGTTTGCTTGCATAAGTACAAAACTACATTAAATATTTCCATGCCTTACCTGCAGGCAAAACCGGCGTTTGTGAGTATGAGAGAGATACAATATTGCATGCAGATTGGAATCTATTCTGTTATTTTAAGCTTGATGTGATGACTCTCAGATTGGCTAATTATTGTTTAATTCAACTTCATAGTGAAATGTGTAATATATCTTTAGTTTGCTCCCACCTGTTCTGTTGAGTAGTTCTGTTGACAGAACTACTGGGACTTTTTATACCATTAGTTTTGTCCACAAAACAATTGGGAATACAATTCTCACTTGTTCTGTTGACAATACTAACTATTCGGTAGGTTAGGTTAGGTTAGTTTTTTTTTTACTTGATAAAAGTCAGGTGTAAAGCATAGTCTTTTAAGTCACAGAACTAATGGTAAAAAAAGGTCCCAGTAGTTCTGTCAACAGAACTACTCAACAGAACAGGTGGGAGTAAACGATATCTTTTACCAGCTCCTATGTTTCTAAGCCACTTATTTACTTTGCAGCTCATCAGGTTTATTTTGAATAGCAAAATGGTTTAGTTACCTTCTCTAATTAGCTTATATTAGATATGTGATCACGCAGGGAATAGCAACAGATTTAGTGGTGCAAGTGGTGTTGATCGCGGAGTCCATGCGTCTTCAGGCCATGATGGGCACCTACGGGATACAGACACAGACCCCGCACGAAGTGGAGCCGGTGCAGGTAAGGATTAAATTACTTTTTCCTATTGTTACATATTCTCTTTTGATGCATCCTTAATTATGCACCAGCACTTTATAACGTCAAATTAGTTAATTAGCGATTTATTTGACATCTGAGTACGGGTCTTGGAACCACCTCCTTTTTTTCAACGATCCATTCCTTAGTGGAACTTTTATTATTCTTATTTCTATTAATTTGAATGATGAATGGTATGGAATTGATTGCTTTCGTCTTTGCCTAAAGGTTAAATTGACGACACTTAGTTTCGCCTCGGTAAGGGGGTATTAATAAAATGATAATGATTCTAGGTTTGCAGTTCAACGCAACTGGTGCATGTATACAGAGAGCTGGGTGTTTGTCCTAAGTTGAAACTGACTGGACGTCCCATTCGACCCATCGGATCATTAGGAACTAGTAAGGTAAATAACATACCGTCCCTAATGATGACATATCTCGATCAGAAATACATGTAGGATATCAGATAAAAATTTGACATTGTTTGGATATGTATAATCGCACTCGTTTTTTTGGCGGCTGAAAACATTATCTTTTATTTTCATAGAGTCAATGTGAAACCTTGATCATAGATAGTTAATTGGGATCAGCCGTCAATGACAATTTTTAACTGGAAATTTTAATGGTCCCAATTCAAAGTCAAAGTTAAATATTTTTATTCAGCTTTGGCCCCAAAGAAGCTCTTTTGAACGTACTACCCATTCGGATGGACATCAGCAGAGAAGAATTGGCAAGAAACTCTACTAGTTATATTTTTTAAAAATAAGGGTATAATACAATTTTAAACTTATAAGTATAGATTACATGACTCCAGACAATTGTTTGTTTCTTCTTGATCATTCCTTAAATACCAGCCCTTTTAGATTTACAGAGTGTGCGGCCTCACGGTGTTGTGTTACCCGCTGATATTCGAAGTGTCGGAGTTCTACTTGTACCGCGACATGGCTCTCTTGATAGACGATATCAAGACGGAGTTGCAGTTCGTTGGCAAGTGAGTACATTACTTTTGTTAATTAGTAATGATTGATTACGTTATGTATTAATTTAATCCCCTTATTGTTTTTTGGAGACTAGTGGTGTTTGCCTATGTAATGGGGAACCTCAATTGTCAATAAAGTGATCTGCTTTCATTAAATTTTTTATATGAAAAGGGATGCAGATCCCCATCCCAACCAATCAACAAAGGTCATAAATTTGTGTCTCAATAGAGTATGCTGTAGATATTGCCATCTAGCGTGTCTATAAGGTATGTGTGGTGTCAGATACTGGCGGCTGTCGGGTCGTCCGACGGTGTGCCTGCTGGTGCGCGAGGAGCACATGCGCGACCCGCACTTCAAGCAGATGCTGGACCTGTTCGCGATGCTCAAGAAGGGCCACTGCGACGGCGTCAAGGTGCGCCTCGGCCGCCTTCAGAATCTCATCTCGAGCTCTTGCATGGGTAAATACATAAATGGTTATAAATTAGCCTAAGGATAGAGGACTTATATTTGATGCCCACCTGTTTAACGCTTTTATCTTTTTTTTTATAATTGACGACCTTAAGAGTAGGTATAAATGTTGTTATTAATGCTTACCTAGAAACTTTCCATTTTACAATGATAGTAATGGTTATGTTCTTCCAAATTGTTACATTTTAATTTTCGAATTGTGATGACTGTTGACGTCACGGAGACTGTTGTAGGACACGACTACTTAAGAACCTGTGACGTTATTTTATAAAAGGACTTGTATCGTACATTCACGACGGCACATTTGACATCTCTCAGAGCACCTGGACTTCATGAGCCAAGGCGAGTTTCCATCGGAAATGTTCAGCCAGTTCAAGCAGCTGGAGCACGAGTACATCGGCTACCAGTCGCTGACGGACGTGCCGCGCTCGCTGTCGTTCCGCACCGACTCGGCGTCGCTCGCCGAGTTCCAGGCGCGGCCCACCGCCGACGTGGTGGCGGCGCTGCGCGAGCTCGACGACGTGTTCGCGCGCAGCCAGCTGCTGGGCATCCTGCTGGACCGCGAGGGGCCGCTCTACGAGGTGCGTCGGCCGGGCACTCGCCACCATATCGAATGTAACTTAACCTACTCGAACTTGCTTTTATCACCCACACGATGACGGTTGGTACGTATCGGTATAATGGAGAATCACATGTCTTATACATCACTTATCGTAGTACCCGAAGGTTAATATTATGCCGATGAGTTTTATGTCAAACAGACAGACAAAAATATTTGTACTAGTACGATCTTCGACCTCTGGCCAAAAGACCGTGTAACTTACGTAATGCGTCCGTATGTAACGTACATTACTTACACGGTAGTGACATGCGCAGGTGAACGGGACGAGCGTGCTGTCGTCGCTGAAGGCGCTGTACCACGCGGCGGGCGTGCTGCGCCACTGGCGCGCCGTGCGCTACTGCTCCTCGCTGCTCAGCCACACCGTCGACTCCATCTCGCCCTTCATCACCACCGTGCTCGTCAACGGGAAACAGGTACGCATTCACTCACCACAGAGCATTACATTCACTCTCATATTTGAACTTACACTGGCAAAAATACTACTATAACTAGATGATAATTATAAGTATGTAATACATTTAATTTAATAATAAATTCATAGTATAATGAAATCCGGTATTTCTTTTCCACACCTTAACGCTACATTTCAATTAGTAAACGGAATCTGCATGAAGCATTCCTTCCTTTCCTTTTAAATTTTAATTTCGATAAATTATTTACTTGTTTTGTTTTTTCCATTCCAGATTTATAATAAGTACTGGAAGTCGATTAAATTTTTTTTTTATTCCAGTTGACAGTTGGCGTGATCGGTCAAAAAGAGACGGTGTTCGACAAACCGATGACCCCCGGCGAGATACAGCAGGTGATGTACAGCACCATACAGCCGTACGACGTGATCGGAGCTGTGCTGCAACAGGTTAGTTACACTTCTATTTTCAAACTTATAACGTAACTAGCAGCGCCCCGCGGTATTACCCGCGTTGTTCCCGTTCCCGTGGGAATTTCGGAATGAAAAGTAGCCTATAACCTTCCCGTTGAATGTGGCTATCCATTACAAAAAGAATTATTCAAATCGGTTCAGTAGTTTCTGAGATTAGCGCGTTTAAACAAACAAACAAACAAACAAACAAACAAACAAACAAACAAACAAACAAAACAAACTCTTCAGCTTTATAATATTAGTATAGATTTTTCCTGTCCAATATTCGGCCTTCGGATGAACATCGGCTACCGTATCGTTACAGGAAATAGTGTTGTACTGCGGGCGCCTGATCGGCACGAACCCCGACATGTTCCGCGGCATCCTGAAGATCCGCGTGGGCTGGGTGGTGGAGGCGGTGCGCCTGTACCTGGCGCAGTACCCGCCGCCGCGCGGCCGCCCCGCGCGCCTCGAGGACCTGGCGCCCTACGACCTGCGCCTGCTGCTGCAGCGCGTGCTCACCGTCTCCGACTGGGCCGACGAACAGGGGCACGTACTATGCATTATCGCTACTATACTTGATAGCTGGCAACACTCTTTCTGTCATATTCACGTTCTTTCATTCATTCATCTCACTTAGGAATGAAACTGCACGTTTAAAATATGGAACTCCAATTCGTTATTTGAAAATCCGTTCTTACTTTGTTTTTATTTATTTACAGGCTGACACCCCTCCAAAGACGTTTGTTAGAAGGATGTCTGTGCAGAGTACCTAAACATTTCTACATTCAAGTGTGGGACATTCTTTTGAAAACACCTAAAGGCATCGTAGTGCAGGTAAAAACTTCAACATCAGGACATACAGGAACTGCATCGCCCTGTTGAGGGCTACAGGACAGCTTTCTTGACTTTCACAATAATTAGCCATATATTTCAGACGCACGCACAGTTATTGATTTTAACAAAAATATGATAGATTTATTCATATTACTCAGAACTGACAGTTCTTTAACCGACTTCAAAAAAGGAGGCTGCTTTTCCGTGAGATCACCGCGAGGACATTTAAACACACTTTAAGTTCGTAATCTCGCCATGGTAACATGACATTGCACCACCGTCTGGTATTGAGTACTCGTAACGTTCCCCAGGGCGTGAGTATCCCGGCGTCGCCGACGCTGACGAAGATGTCGCGGTCGGAGCTGTCGTTCGCGCTGCTGGTGGAGGCGGCGCTGGTGCGCGTGGCGTCGCCGGCGCGGCGCCAGCTGTGCGTGGAGCTGCTGTGCGTGCTGGCCGCCATCCTGCGCCGCAACCCCGAGCTGTACCTGCGCCACGCGCTGCACCTCGACGCGCTGCTCGACGACGCTCATCTCACTTATGCCAAGGTATTTTAGCTGCCATCGAAAATTAGCTTGTTGAAAAGAAGTTTCGCTTGATAACACTCACCTTCACGAGAGTGGACTTCCGTTTATTTTGCATAAAGTAAGGTTCGAATCGCGATTCCTGTGTACGCCCATTTTTTGGGGTTCATATTGAACCCATATGTATTTATTTCATATATACAATACCATAATTTGATCAACTCTCAGAGAACGTTAGTCACATGTGTAATATGACCGAAATGGCCTAATACCTAATACTAATATGTATGAACCCTCCGATGCCTCCTTCCAAGACGTCAGCTTATTACAATTGAAATAACCGTGGTGTGGCGACAGGACAGCGGGCAGGCGGCGGAGAGCTGCCCGCTGGAGTCGGCGCCGGGCGGCGTGTCGGTGGGGTACCTGGCGCGCGCCGTCGTCAACAACGTGCTGCAGGGCGCCGCCACCGAGCTGCTGCCCGCCGCGCAGCCCTCCTGCCTCGTCTCCTAGCGTGTGCCTTCCACCGCACACCACACACCACACACCACACACTACACAGTTTAGCAGTGCGAGCGTAGACGGGACACGTCACACTGACAATAATAGATTTGTCTCCACTATAGTAGAGTTTGGTATCCACTAATCATATCAGCCATATAGAAGACGCACCATAAACTTGTCTGGGGCCAACTGTAGCCCTGCCATTGTGACGGCGTCTCAGAATCCTCGCTACGGAAAAATATATTGCTGTCACATACTGTCACTCCCGTCAAACCTCTACGAGACAGCGACAAATAGTCTTCGAAGGACAGTTGGATACTTTAAACCCCCACTTGGGTCCATCAAATTGAAAGTTATATTATAAATCTTTCATATAAAAATTTAGGTCTTTATATTTTACATTAATGTATAATTGGTATATTGTTCCTACCATGAGTAGTGATTATGTTATTTTTTATATTGGGTAAGTAAGTACATATTTTGTATCAATAAAGAATCATACAAATGTAATATTAGGTTTATTTAAGAGATATATAAACTTTTATTGTTTTTTATTTGTACATTTGCTGTACATATTTTAAATTTTGTAATACTTAGATACGCCATGCCAGTAGAAGTTATAAAATAAATTGTGAATTCTCTTATTACGCAAAGACATTAGTTGGTATACAAAGTATAAACAAAAACGTTAAATAAATGTATTTTAAGATATATTTTGCATGAAATTGTGATATACATAGAGTTAGAATAAAATAAAATCATGTTATTATTTTATACCAGTTTTATTATTGAACTCCAGCAAAACCAAACAATAATTTAAATTGGCTGTGAATGATATGAAGTTGCTTGAAGAGTATAGTCATTATAGTACATTTGAATCATGCTATAATACAAAAACACATTCCACACCGCATAACACTAGCATCACATACAGGACTTTGTTCATACCATTTCACTCAATTCACCTACTTTAAATAAATTAAATTGTCACAGTTATTATAGTCCATTGTACACCTTATTATTTGGTTGTTGTTTCAATATGTTCCTCAGAGCTGAAACAAAGATACATGTTATTACATAACTGTTACTAGATTGTGCACACCAATTGTTCAAATATTAGTTTGATTGTGGTTATTGTTTTAATTCAGTTGTAAACTAGTTTCTTATAGGTAAGAGGTCTGAATCTTTCGGATTAGCATTTCATAAAATATTAAAATGACAGGTAATATCAAGGCTATCTATCTATTGTATCCTTCACAACCGATTTTGGCTGCAAGGACTGCAAGCTCTGTTAATTTAATTTATGGACTCAATGTAGTGTCATACTTCCTCATAATATTATGACTAATGTAACAACTGGAACTCACCCTCTTTTTCCTGATCAGTGAAGTCCTGTTTAGGGAAGTCTATATCAAAGGTAATGTACAGGTTGCCATGGAGGTTGTTGTTCTCGAAATTGGGCATACCCTCACCCTTCTTGCGGACACGGGCACCTGCCCATGTCACCTTGTCACGGGACACAGACACTTTGTGACCATCAAGATGTACTATATCCATTGTGAAACCTGTGAGAGCATCCTGAAATGGAATTGAGCAATATAAGATAGGAAAAAGAGAAATAATACATTTGGTAAACAACACTGTAGTAGTCATAAAAATTTAATTCATTGTAAAAAATACATAGCCTTATCAATTTAACAGGCACACTTCAGGGTTGATTAAAATTTTATAGTTTTTGATAACAGAATAAGAGTAAGAAAATATCAACTACTAAATTGGAGTAAGTGTACAAATGTATTTGTTAATAACCTGTAGTGATATGGTAACATTGGTGTAGAGGTCATCTGCCTTGCGGGTGAACTGTGGATGTTTCTCAGTCTTAAACACAAACACCAGGTCTCCGGGGTCCCCATCCACATGGGGCTCTCCCTCTCCACGTAATCTTGATTTATGTCCATCTGGAGCACCTACTTCCACCTATAATAATAACTTTGAGATTACCTATTCACTTAGTTTTTTGTTTAAAAGGATAACAATAAAAATGAAATGAATAGTGATAGTTAAAACAGCAGTTATTAATGTTCACAATAAAGCTAATTGAGGAAAATATGGTGTATGCATATTAGGTACTGTGATTGAAATTCTAATAGTCATAAATAATTTAATGTCCTCTACAAACCTCTACTTCCAGTAGTCTTTCTTCATTGACAAACTTAACATTAGGACATTCGTCACACACTGTCTGTTGCATCATCTGAAAGCGTCCAGGCCCAAGGTTTCTCGTGACCATCTCCTGTCTACAATTACACTTACGAGTTCCAGGTGCTGGTTTGATAACAGGCTTGTTTCGAGTAATCTGTAATGGAAAGTTAAGATGTTAGTGACAAAAATGTTATGTATGTATGTATTATGATAAAATACTTCACAATATAATTTTACATTATACTTATGAACCCACCTCTATAAAGTTTCCATTGTACAACTCCTCAAGTGAAACGGTGATCTCCATCACAATATCCGCCCCCCTCGGAGTCTCGTGCTGCTGAGGCTCGCCTCCGAAATGGAACCCAAAGTCGCCGAAGAAGCTTGCGAAGGGATCATTGTTGTTCATCATACCATCTTTTTTCAAACAATCCTCTCCGCATCGATCATATAACTCACGCTTTTCCGGGTCTGAGAGAGCTTCGTAAGCCGCGCCGAGATCTTGAAACTTTTGAGAGGCATCAGGATCATCTTGATTCTTGTCTGGATGTAAAGCTTTCGCTAATTTTCTGTAAGCTTTTTTGATTTCATTTGTGCTAGCAGAACGCGATACACCAAGAATTTGATAAAAGTCCCGACCGGCTAAAGCTAAGATTAAGGCCGAGGTAAAATAAATTAGGCATATGTATGCCGTGTTAGTGAACATTCTGTTCACAAATTTTAAACCTAGAAACTAAATTACACACTAAAATTCGATATAATTTTAATAATTTCACACGTCTTACTTTAGCACATTATCACTTTTTTGACAACATTTCAATATTTTCTGACAAAATTGACGTAGAAAACGTACAAGACAATTCGTCCGCATCCCATTGGTTTTATACAATTTGCTACTTCAAACCAGTCACAAGTGAATACATTAATTGTTTAATATTATACTTTATTACCTAGTCTTAAAGCTTAATATTCATTGCCCTTCAATAATTTTTATCTAATTTCAGTATTGCTATAAAACAAAAAATGTTATTGTTTTTATTACATAGTCTATGGATGGATGTTATTTTAATATGACAATGTCAGATCATGCATGTCATGAATTTGGCATTTTGGTTTTGGCATGCATGACACAACAAAATACATTACATTTCTTTCATAAATTTTTCGACTTTCGTTGAAAGAAATCGTGAAATCCGCTCTGCGTTTAGAATTCAGTGTTTGTAAAAAGAAAATTTAAGTTTACTTCTTTGTGGTACTATACAGCAGTTAAAAGCGTAAAGATGGCTTCAGTTTTGGTCCCCGAGATTCCTGCACAGGGATTTTCATTCGAAAATTGCCAGAGGTATGGTTTACTTCACCGGTTAAACAGACAATAATGCTATCGTTATAAATATGATGTTCATTATTTGCTTACTTCTTCACAGAAATGCATTCCTTTCACAAAAAGGATTTCCTGCACCTAAAGCTACTAAGACGGGAACAACCATTGTGGGCATTATTTATGCCGACGGCGTCATCTTGGGAGCCGATACTCGTGCTACCGAGAATACTGTTGTTTCGGACAAAAACTGCCAAAAAATTCACTATCTTGCCGGCAACATGTACTGTTGCGGCGCTGGTACTGCTGCTGACACAGAGATGACGACGCAAACTGTTTCATCTCAGCTAGAGTTGCAACGCTTGCACACCGGCCGCATTGTGCCCGTCGAAACTGCGTCTACTCTTTTAAAACGCATGCTGTTCCGTTATCAGGGACACATAGGGGCAGCACTTGTTCTTGGAGGAGTTGATAGAACTGGACCACATATTTATTGTATCTATCCTCATGGATCCGTTGATAAACTGCCCTATTGTACTATGGGTAAGTGAAGCTATATTAGCCTGTAGTATCCTGTTACTGGGCAAAACTTCTCATCTCACTGGTAAAATCAGTATAGTGAGGAAGCATAGTATTATTTATTCCTTATAACTTTGGTCTATGTTATGACTTATTTATATTTTTAAGGTTCGGGCTCCCTTGCTGCTATGGCTGTATTTGAATCTGGATGGAAGCCAAACATGAATGAGGAAGAAGGAAAGAAATTGGTCCGAGATGCAATTGCAGCTGGTATATTCAATGACTTGGGATCTGGATCCAATGTGGATCTGTGTGTCATTCGCAGCAGTGGACCAGCTCAGTATCTTAGAACTTATGAAGAAGCTAATGTTAAGGTAAAATTATACACCCATTACTTTACTTTCTTCATTGTATAGAAAAATCATAACCTTATTAATTCATGGTCAATAATACTGTAACTAAAGAACACTTTTCGTTTCTTGCAGGGCAAGAAGCAAGGTTCATACAGATATGCTCCTGGTACGACAGCAATTCTGAAGCAGCGTGTAATTCCTTTGGAGCTTGAGTCTGTGGCCGTGCACCCAATCCAGAGAGCTCAGCCTATGGATGTGTAACCAGCATACAGCAGATGATACATTTTATATTAATAATTGCATTAAAACAATAAAAATTATTAAAATATATCTTTATTTTCATTTAAATCTATCATAAGTCTTGGACGGATTGTGTTACATATAGGAAGATTATATAAATATTCTTTTAAATAATAAATAACTTAATAATGTCATATCTTATAAAATAATCCATTGTAAAGAATAAATTGTTCATCTTATAGCACTGAGTATCTTTAGAAGTAAGTTAATATCTTACTAATTAAATAATTGTAAATAATCTTGCTTTATTTAACACAGCTTACTTAAATATATCAAAAATAATCTTTATAAATTCAAAAAAATTTGAATAGATCATACACATAAAAATAAAATTTCTGAATGGCAACCTTCAAACTCATCCTCTTTTGTGGAGTATAAAATCCCAAGTATCCTTCCATCTGAGATTGACAAGATCATTTTCAGTTAAATCAGCATTCCCGTAATTTAAAACACTGAACTTCTTAAATGTCGTAACAACATAGGCAAACCATATTGTTACACATATTATGAAAATATTGGTCAATGGACGAGTTTTATCATTAAGTTGAATAATGTAATACAAATGGTCTATCACAAAGGAGAGAAGTAGAATTTTAAAGACGTAAGCAGGAAGATAATGGTGAAGGAAAAGAGTTCTATCTACAAAGAAATAAGGAAGGTAATGAAGCCAATAGCCAAAGAACAATATCCAGCCGGCGTTATAGAACCTTTCTAGACCTTCTGGCGGTAAATCTGTGCAGTTACGACGCTGGCGAATTGCGTATATGGCGAGCAAGACTCCATAAACTATCAAGGAAGTAGTACCGGCATACCACGTCACTATGTTTCCGATGAGATGGATTTGAGCCTAAAAATAAATGTAACATTTATTATTTTCTGACTTTAATACCTAATTCATGATAAAATAATTCTATTCAATAAAATAATAGCTCTTTACACAATTTAATTCAGGTAGGCAAGGTTTAGGCAAACTTACATTAGAATTAGGAGATAGCCAATAGGCTATAGATCTCACTAGAAGTGGCCACTCTGTGGGGTCGCTGGCGAACATATGTCCGTGAGGCGCGTCCGGCGCATGCGCAATCATTTTGTATTGTAGCTCGGCGAACTTCTCCCAGAAAGTGAGCTGCGTCACCGCTGTGGGGATCATCTCGGCGGTTACGAGTTCGCGCTCACGCTCTTTCCTATCTTCAGCTAAAATATTGGATATTTTATTAGAAACTTTTTTATTATGATCTTATGGCCCAGCGCAGACGACAGACTATCCGTGACGCACTTTTTAGTCTGTGAAAATAGAACCTATGTAATTATATGCAGTAACGCACACGACGCGCAAAAAGTCCGGCGCACAAAAAATCCGTGAATTCGGGGAGAACGCACCGCGCCGCGATGATCTTTCCGAAAGTATAGGATGTACCCAAAATTTTCGGTTTCTTCTTTTCTGTACTTCATGTACAAAATAATACTTCGCGATGTCTGCACGATTTCCATAGCGTCTACGTCCCGACAGCTCTGCCGACAGAATGATCGAAGATGTGCGTCGTGTGCGTTGAGTGTGAAAAATCCGCGACCGACTTTTTGCGCGCCATGCAGACTTTTTGTGCGCCGCAGACTCGATCGCACAAAAAGTCTGTCGTCTGCGCCGCACCTAATTGATTTTTATTTAGTACATCATAATTTTTCTATCTTACTTTTCGTATATCTATGTTCCTCAACATTCCAAATAGTATCTTGGTGTGTGACAACTTTGTCGGCGACCACTTCGTGTTGGTGGAAGCCCCATGAAGGCAGCTGTCGGCCGGAGAACCGCAGAGCCGAGCCGGATTCCACGTGTATCAAACGGACGAGCGATCTGATGCTGTCCCACGTCGCGTCTTCACTGTCGCGATTTACTATCTCGACGCGCCACATGTTTTGTGCGGACATCGACACATTGTAGTCGATGTAACATGATACTTCCTATATCCACAAAAATGCCTTTTATTATTTATATTCATATCGCAGAATTTAAGAAATTCGATAATTAGGAAACCAAAGCTACCTGAGATTGCGGCGAAGAAGGCGCTGCAACATCGTGTGAATTGAGAGCTCTGCTAGTTATACCGTGTAGTAGTTGCACTACATCTCCATGTCGGATAGCGTCTGGCGGTCTGGAGACTGCCAGCGAGGCCTGGTCCGGCCGCTTCACTATCCACCAGTTGTTGACGTCCTTGAAGCTGTAGCACGTGACTTGCTGCTGGTGCGAGGAGCCGCGCCCGTCGGTGTAGCGCACGGGGTACACGTGGGCGTGCGAGTGGAGCCAGCACGTGCGCCCGTGAGTGTGCCTGGTTTAATGTTACACTTTTAATATCTTTGAAATATCCTATTGCTGATATTCTAGATTGCTTTTATTTTGTTGACTAGTAATTCAGATAGGTCAGTTTCAAAGCAACCTTATGGGAGTTACTTTTTACTCTTATTCCTATTTAATTTAATAAAATGTTAATATTAATTTACCTTAATGTTATTTGCGAGCCATGGGAGACATGTAGTGGTTGTCCTCGCGTGATACTCGCAAGGCCGCCTTTCAACGAAGCTTGGAAAGCGCTAGTCATCACACTATCGTGAGGGCCCGCTTTCGGCAGCATCGCCAGGTGCGCGTAGAACACGCCCACGTACACACACAGTGGTACCACAACCAGCACAAGCATTCTCCATACTACTGAGACAGTTACACGAAATCCGGGATCGGGAGTTCCGAACCGTTTCCATAACTGACGCCCCACAAGGAATACTCCGAGGTAGTAAGAGTACAACCCTGAGTATTTTACACTGCAAAACAAAATAAGAATATGCCGACATGTTTTGATGTCTAAAAATACTGTTGAGATACAAAGCTCAGTTTATCCAAAGTTGAGAAGTAAACTGCTGAACCGATTTTGAAGGATTTTGGAAAACAATGGGAAATATTAAGTAATTACTACTTCTACATTTAACCACATCACCAGATTAAACATTGAATACTGCTCACTTTCTATGTAATTACATTAATTAGAAATTACAAATTGATGATAATGATGATAATTACTTACGAAAAACAGCACCCCAGAGAGAAAGCACCAGTTAATAACCAAACTAATGATTGTAGACCAGATTTTTGTGTACTTTTTAATGCACAATAAATTCCGCATAAACCAAAAAGTATCTGTATGCTTTCCAATAACATGAACCTTGATTGGGCAAGTAAACAATTGTCTGAAAAATAGTATACTAAACATTAATTTCATAAATAACATTATGTGCCTATTCAGAATGAGCTTCAGTCATATTCTAGAGCTCCAAAAATGTATAGTTACCTAGCAGCGTCCCGCGGTTTTATCCGCGTAGTGCCCATTGCCGTGGGAATTTCAGGACGAAAAAGAGCCTATAACCTTCCCGTTGAATGTGGCTATCCATTACAAAATAATTATTCTAATCGGATTGGTAGTTTCTGAGATTAGCTCTTACAACAATGACAACATATGACTAGCCAGTTGGCATAATAGCAGTGAGAGCGCTTACTGTTGGGGGTTTGCAGGTTTGATTCAAATCTAGAGTAAAAAATATGTGAAGATACAGTTGTTGGCGACAATATCTGGTTGTACATTCTTATAAAGTATTTGTGTATATATATATGTAGTAGTATCAGTTAGTAAGATCCCATATTACAGGCTTAGAGCTTAGTTTGGGACACCTGTGAGTGAATTTATCCAGATATATTTATTTAAAGTTAGAAACTTTACCTCTTTATAATATTAGTATAGATGCTTACCAAAAAGCACCAGCAGTGCAGCTAGTATAGCAGTCCATTGATATGTGGACATTTGTAACATAATATGATATGTCACCGACACTAACAAACTACCAGCAACTGCAGGTATAAGTCTTAATGCCTTCACAGGGACATTCTCTGTGTATGGGGATCCAATGCGGTCAAACGTAAAGTTCCCATCATATCCCGCTGCGTGGCCAGCCAAATATAATAACTGTTTACCGAGAGGTGGATGAGCATCAAAGAAAAATACTCCTTTCGTGTATAAACTGACATAACGTCCATAGTGTAGTTCATCAAATCTATGTAAAAAAAGGTAAAAATGAGTTTGTTTTAAAAATTTTAAATATTAAAGGTTTGATTAATAAATTAATACTTACACAATATATTTAGGATCTTCTAACTTATACAGTCTTGTGGATAATGCTATTAAAAACAGTCCGAAACATATAACATCTATCTCTAAATGTAAATATAGTCCAGAGGGCTTTCTTTCAGTGACATCTGTGGTTGTTGTGTATTTATTATTTTTCTTTTCCAAAGTTTCTTTTACCGGGCCTTCATTTGTGAGGACCTGAAATTAAACCGTTTTTAAATAAGAAAGTATCCAGGATTTTTCCTGTAATATCAATATTTTATTTGTAAGTGAATGTTTTCTCATATAACTGTTTATAAGTTCAGGTTCACTGACCTCAATTTCTTTTTTGGATCCATTTATCTTTTGTTGTTTTGTTTTATCCATTTTGTTACAGATAGAGTGCCTTAAATCTTAGTCACCATTTGTTAAAATATTTTTTACTCGCCGCATTGCAATCACTATCTAATTACGAATTATTATTTTTTTAATTCAAAAACTCTGCTAAACTTTCAATTTCCAATCCACAGTTCCAATCACAGGTTCCAATCTTCCAAGTTCCAATCACAGTCACAGATTCACCACAGAGTCACAAAGATTCACCTTCCACCAATTAAGAGACCACAGAGTATCTTTCCATCGTACCGTGATCGTACCTTACATAAAAGCCACAGATTACGAACGAACCAGAGCTTTTAAACAAAATAGATGTAGTAAAAAAAAATATCGACGGTTAAAAGGTAATAGGGGATAAGCAACAAAAACCGAATTGTTCAGGAGAGCAGTTTAAAGTTTGAAATTGTAGAAAAATGGACATAACTTTTTTATTTATTGTCATATTGTGAAACTGGAAACAGCTATAGAATAAAAATAAAAAAAAGCATTAATTAGCACTCTTATTTATTTGATTCGACGTTGTTTTATGTGGTTTTATGTCGCTTAGATCAATTGATCTTATTTTCCTTATGGGGTAATTAGGCATAAGTTACATCTACACAAAAAAAAACGAAGAGTATAGAAGACTTAGCTACATTTGATATCCTCATGCCAATAGGTAATAGGGAATATGTCACATGACTGTAGAATAATTTAAATGGGTAAAGAAGGATAAGTGACGATTCACATTATTATGCTATAAGGTAATGGAACATAAGAAACAGTGCTTAGCAAAAACATCTTCAGGATGTTAGACATTAGCGACACTATAAGTGGATTGGAAAAAAGGTAACATGATACTTCCACACATCATGATTTCAATATCAAGAGGAAAACGAGAAAATCCAACATACGGCAATATTTGGCCAAATGGTAACGACGATTAAATGTCAGTTTTTAAAATAATAGAATCACAACCAACATAATTCTCCTTTAAAATGAGAGTTAACATCTAGCTTTCAATATCAAATTTGATTTTAGTAATTGTGTATACGCGACAAATGTATTGTTAGCTTGTACATGGTAGTAAGGTATAACCGACAGTTCAATATCAAATTTCATTTAAGTAATTGCGTATAAGCGACAACTGTATTTTAAACTTGTAAATGGTAGTAAGGTATAACCGACGCTTAATGTTTATGACGACAAAGGTAAAGAGACATAAGTTCCAGCTTTCAAAACAGGTGCTAATGGTAAAGAGGCGTAAGCACCCGGAATCTGTACGCCAGTAAGAAGTAAAAATACATTACCGACTATAAACCAAAAGTGATGCTATTTTTACAGGGGTACAAGCGCCTTAAGGGTAAAAAAGGCATAAAATTCTGTTGGTTACACCGAAATGACACTACGAAAACGCAGTTTTTTGCTTGGGCATAAGTGACAAAAAAGTCATTGTAGAGCCGTGGGAGTAAGCGGATTCGATAGAGCGAATTTTTTTAAGTAGGATGGCATTCATAACTCATTTCCGACCAAAATGTCGCTTATGCCCTATTACCTTTTAACCGTCGATATATACCTAGTATTCGTCATTGAAAGCTTTATATGCACTGACCTCGTGACTGACCTCTATTATTTAATAGAGGTCAGTGTCTACATGACATGATATATACGACGTCATTTTTATCGTGTCGTATAGCATCCTAATAATAATATTATAAATGCGAATATTTGTGAGGATGGATGTATGGATGGATGTATGGATGGATGTATGGATGTATGTTTGTTGCTCTTTCACGCAAAAACTACTAAAAGGATTTGGATGAAACTTTACAGTCCTAATGTAGGTTGAACATCAGAATAACATATGGGATGATTATAATAATAAGTCCATGTGTGGGATACAGTGATTGACAAGAGTCAGACTGAGTTCTGTCTGATCTGTCTGACTTGAACTGATGGAACCATTGCACCAGCCATGAATTTAATAATATACAAACTGGATTGCGTACTATTACTATGTTTATATAGAATATAAAACTCTATTTTTTGATGAAAAGTCCCAATCGCCTTTATACTACTGCACACCCTTTGCTACACTCCAACCTTGGATTCTGCTAAATCAAAATTTAGATATTGTGACTTGTCTCGTGTAGACATCTATGAATTGAGTGAAAGATTGTTCTATCAATCACCATTCAATCCATTTTGTTCCCGTGTCATTCACTACACTACTCATTTGTGTTTCCTAGTCTGTGGTGATTTGTTTACTTTCATTTGTATTGTAAATTGTAATGTAACACTGACCACCTAAAGTTGTGTATTGTTGATCGAAGACCTAAAGACACTGACTGACCTCTACCCTCTACTACGAGTATAATTATTGTATACCTACCATGACTGTATTCGCTCCACTCTCTCTTTCTTTTCCCATAGTTTCATTTGTGGTTTCAATCTTTAGTTTCCTGGTCTGTGGTTTCAATGAGAACTTAAATAAAGTTTTATTTTATTTTTATTTAACGAAATAATACAAAGTTAAATCGGTATTACATATAGAAGATGGCGTGAAAATTTTATCATACCTACTAAATAAGGTAAGACAAAATGAATTATAAAATTATTTATAATCCGATCCAAAGTCCAACTGGACAGATAAATTTTATTGATATAAACAAATGCTTAACACATTCATTTCGGCGCTAGTAAGCAACTTCAAGGCGGATATAAAGATTAAAGACTTATCGAATATTTGTTTTAAATACATATAATAATAGCTGAGGGCACACCTTGTATTTGAAGATTGATAGATTAAGTAGGTAATAATAATCAAATTAAATTAATTAGGTAATTTAATTGTTATCCATTATACCTAGGTACTTAACATTTCCAAAGGGCCTCTACGAGTTGGAGAAACATTAATAAGGCCTCGTCTGAAAATCAGCGCTGCCAGGGTCACACGACCGTGGCGGCATTACGCTGAGACGAGGCCTTTTCAGACCTCACACAGTAGTTCTGTCCGTGTAATTGTTTAGTGTACCTTATGTAATATCTGTTGTTTTCTTTTTGTCTCTGTTTTGTTTTTTCTTTTCTTGCTGTGTGATTCGTAATAATATTATATATATAATTAGATTAATATTATAATTAGATTAAACCGGAATAATTAGATTAGCAGTATCTGTCTATACTTTAAAAGTATCTTATATTATCAAGATATATTATACAAACTTAATTCTATTTAAGTAAATAAAAAAACTATAAAATTATGTTTCGTTTATTTGCTTAAACGCACCAATACTACCTGGCAGCTATTCAAAAGGTTAGTTACTTTTGATCACAAAATTCCCATGAGGTGCAATAAGGGTGCAATATGTCCGGGCGCACTAGTTTATTCTATAAAACTTGTCCGGCAATACAAGTTACGCGATTTCTAGTACCTAGGTACTCGTGAAAGGATGTGAAGCAATCTTTACACCGTCTAGCTGTCGGTGTAGAGTTTTACAGTCATTAGGACCTGGGCTACGATATTCCATAATTTGTTAGGTGTAAAAGCCAGGTTTTGTTGAAAAGAGCAAACTTTTATTAACTCTATTTCTGTTATATTCTATATTTTCGTTTTGACTCTGATTTAGTCTGAAACAAACGGCAAAATTTTAGTTAGGTAATAAACAAAACTGTATTTTTTTTCAGATGAAAATGGCTTTGAAAGGTTTAAAAGTTATCGAAACCGTGGGATTGGCGCCAGGACCATTATGTGGAACAATGTTGGCTGATTTTGGGGCATCTGTTACAGTAGTTAGCAAAGTAACTATCGATAATCAAATTATATAATAAAAACGTTATAAAAGTAATGTATTATCTTTATACGTTTTACTTTCAGATTGAACCTGCACCATTCTATGTTATGTCTAATGGCAAAAAAATGCTGTCGCTCAATTTAAAATCCAAGGAAGGCGTAAACGTGTTGAAGAAGTTGTGTTCATCAGCAGACGTATTTTTAGATACCTATCGACCCGGTGTGATGGAAAATTTAGGATTAGGTCCAGATACTATGTTGAAGGAAAATTCAAAATTAATTTATGCGCGACTTACGGGCTATGGGCAAGATGGAATTTACAAAACTAAAGCGGGGCATGACATTAATTATGTTGGGCTGTCAGGAGTGCTTTCACTTCTTAGTAAAAACAATGAACCACCTTCACCTCCTATTAACATTTTGGCGGACTTTGCTGGAGGAAGCTTGATGTGCACTTTCGGTATACTGATGGCATTGTACGAGAGATCAAAATCAGGGAAAGGTCAAGTTGTCGACTGTAGTATGACTCAAGGTATCGCATATATTGCCACATGGCTTTTCAAATCTAGAAGTTTACCCATATGGTTTGCGGAACCAGGAAAGAATTTGCTTGACGGTGGAGTGCCATTTTATGCTACATACAAAACGAAAGATAATAAATTTATGGCTGTCGGTGCATTAGAACCCCAATTTTATTCCAATTTTATTAAAGCCCTTCAGTTACCCGAAGACGAATACAGTCAAACGGGAGATTTTAATAAATGTAGACAAAAATTTCAAGAAGTATTTTTAAGTAAAACACAGCCAGAATGGTGTGAAATATTTGATAAAACGGATGCTTGCGTTACACCAGTTTTAGAGTTGGACACCGTGGATCAAAACAAATATCATTCTAACGGGAAAGCTTATTACAGGGATTCAGAGGATAAAGTCTTACCAGAAGCTGCTCCTAAGTTATCTCGTACTCCAGGACAATCAGTTGGCCGAATGCCCTCGTCGCATCATGGGCAACATAGCATAGAGATATTGCAAGAATTAGGATACAGCCATGATGACATCAAACGTTTATTAAATGAGGGACACATCTATGCAAAAAATAAATCACATTTATGACATTTACCACAATAATTATCATAATATTTTGGATGTGAAAACTTGTGGAATAGGATAAGAAACTTTATATATGAAAAATATTCGGGGATGGGTGAAGGTGTTATTTAGCTCAATGTATGTACACTATAACTACATGATATTCTTTTTTTAAAATAAATTTACTGATTTTGAAACTCTTTAGTATTTTACTAATTTCTTACACACCTTTAACCCATCTAATGGCCCAGAATATAATCTAGAATATTAGTTTAGAAAATAATTACCCTCTAGACTAGAACACAAATTTCGAACCGATAGATTAATAAAACTTAAAATATCGAAATAACAATCTTATTTTTCGTTAATGATTCAGGAATTTTAAAGTTTCCCTTAGTACCCTGGATTTAATATGTTAGTACTTTCTAACGTATTCTTAAAATATAAAACCATCCCTGGAAAATATACATTTCAACAGCGATGCCCCATAATACCTACCTAACGTAATGTCCTAAACCTAAAACCCGTTTTTACTATTGTCTGAAAACGTATAAAACCAAAGAGGTAATTTATACTCTGTGGTTCATATATTTATTTGTCAAATTTATTTATCAAACACATTTGTCATTGTCATGATTGTCATTGATTGAAAAGACGTCATGGCACAAACCTAGATTTTTCTATAGTCAATCCTGTGAGTCAATATTAGCAACTTTTCAAACCTTTCCTCAGCTCGCAGACCAAACTTTCCAGAAAAAACCAACAAGAAAAACGCACATCACCAAAAAAATTCTTTCCGTGTCGACTAATTTAAATAATCGTAGTGAGAGAACTTATTGTGTTGAACGAAAAAGCAGACACTAAAATTGTAATTGATTTATTTGATTGGAGAAGGTACGTAAGTTCGTTCGGCTAAATGAAAAATTGTTGTGAAATAATTAGTTTTTGTTATTAATGCAATCCATATTATTTTAGATGACACTGCTATCACGACTGTGCGTGGCTCGACCACATATAACAATCGGAAAAATTTTAAATACCCCTGTACCACAGAGATATATCCCGAAACAATATGTGGTTAGGAGTTATGCTAGAGAGCCCCGTTCCAGATTAACCACTAGGACACCGACAATGTGGGAACGCCTCATGGCACCGGCTGGACCAAATGGTATAGTTACTGAAATGTACTTACATATGTATTACATCACCTGAACTAAGTTTAATGTGAAGATTTTTTCAGCTTTCAGCATGGGAAAAGGCGCATTAGCGGGTGCTTCAGCAGCTGGAATAGTTGCCCTCTGTTATTATGGGTCCAGTGCCAAACCTGGAACATTGCAATATTCTCAGTAAGTTTAAATTTTAACCATCAAGTTAAATCTGAACATTTCATTTAAATATTGATAGAGTCATTAATTTTCTTTTAAATACATTTTCAGCCTTTGGCCGCAATATGTTAAAGAACGTATTAGGACTACTTATACCTATATTGCTGGCTCTCTGATAATCACAGCTGGGAGTGCCATCACTGTGTTTAGGACACCCGCTTTACTTAGCCTGTCTATCAGGTCTGGTTGGATGGTAATATACTTAATACACATTTATTAATTTAATAGCATAGCCCTGCAGCTATAACTGCATTTTTTCTATTTTGTTGAAAAAATGGCCTGTATTCCTAGACTTTTAATCAGTCCAATACAAAAGAAACATTTGACTGTTCAGACCAACAAACAATCAAACTGATTGCTTTATTTTATTAGTTTAGTATAAACTGTATATACCTACTGAATGATTTGTAAATTAATTACCTATTATTGAAGTTAATAAGGGTTCCTTTTTCTCCACCTGAGAAATCCCCCTTGATGGGGAGAATGGGTATTCCACCATATTTCAGACATTTTTCACAGTCACCCTGGATTCACTACAAAAATAAATAAACTAAACAAGTTATTTTTTATATTAAGATAAAAAAAAGGTTTTGTTTAAATTTTAAGGTGATTTCCTCTTGGGATCTAGGGGAAATGAGTATAACCCATTTTTAGTAATTGTTTTTTTTTTTACTTTCTCAGTCAATTCTGATAACAACTGCCTTAATGATCGGGTCCGGCATGGTTGTGCGGAGTATGGACTACACTCCCGGCTTTGGTGCCAAACAAATTGCTTGGATGGTGCATACTTCTATAATGGGTGCAATAATAGCTCCAATATGTTTCCTCGGTGGACCAATTTTGCTCAGAGCAACATGGTGAGTTAGTTTTTTAACAGACTTGCCATTAAGGTTATTCAGACTGTAAATTTAACTTTTCCATACATCTTAACCTTTTGTAGTATGTTTTGGCAGAAGATAATTTGCCAATATGGAAATAACAATAATTGTTTTCAATTGTATATAGAGTAAAACTATACAAAGGATAACTGTTTTATTTGTAAGGCTGTGGTTAAGTAATAGCAATAAATTGGTGTGGTTGCAGGTATACTGCTGGTGTTCTTGGAGGATTAAGCACAATAGCAATGTGTGCCCCATCTGGTGAATTCTTGAATATGCGAGCTCCGTTAGCAATGGGTTTGGGAGTAGTGTTTGCTGCATCTCTAGCCGGCATGTTCCTCCCGGCAACATCGGCTCTTGGTGCAGGTAATTTGTTTATATTCGTACATTATAAGTTTGAGTAGACAACACTTTTAGACCATGTAAATAACTTTAACATGGTCTAACCATTGGAGCATATTGACCAATAACTAACATGCATTGTAACACTTGTATAAAAATTCTATTATTAGTCACTGCTTAAATTGCCATGAGTAAAAAAAGCTAATAATAGCATAATGGCACAAGCTCTACACACATTAGTTTTTATTGCATAACATTGTTAACTTGTTGCTTTAGAATTAATAAATTACTATATCACTTTTCCTACAGGACTTCAGTCTATGAGTATGTATGGTGGTTTGATAGTGTTCAGCGGCTTCCTCTTAGTCGATACCCAACAGATCATCAGATATGCGGAGATGTATCCAACTCAAGGAGTAAAACCATACGACCCGATTAACTCGTAAGTTTAGTTTATCTAAATATAATCAATCTTGTAAGAAAATGATGGAATATATGTAATACAATATTTTTTTTACAGGGCTGTATCAGTATATATGGACATTATAAACATCTTCATTCGTATTGCCATGATACTTGCAAGTAACAGTGGTGGCAGCGGAACGAAGAGAACATAGTCTATTAAATTTCTTCAATTAATTTAAATCATTTAAAATTGTTGTTCCTTACCGACTTGTATTTGCAATTACGTAAATATATATGCAAACTCTTGAAGTTTCTATATATATATATATATATATTACTAGCAGCGGTCCGCGGTTTTGCCCGCGAAGTGCCCGTTCCCATGGGAATTTCGGGATGTAAATAGCCTTTCCGTTGAATGAGATTATCAATTCAAATCGGAGAGAAAATTCCCGAAATTAGCTCGAACATATAAACAAACATACAAATTTCACCTCTTTATAATATTAGTTTAGAAGTTTAGATATGTAGATCTTTTATTGGCTTATCACCCCAGTAGTCTATCATGTAATACTGTAGATAATAAATTGTTTTAAGTATTTGAACATACCAAATTAAAAGTGTAGCATAAGCAGTGTTGTTTCATTTTACCCCTGAAAGGATAACCCAAAGGAAGTCATTAAAAGACATTATTCATATACATACTCATACTATTAAGTTATTTCAGTTTATTTGTAAAAGGCGAAATATTTAAGAAGAAATATTTTGCAATATTCATTAGTATTTTGTTATAATGTTAGGCCCAAAAGCATTTTTTAATAATGTGATTATTTCATGGATAAATGCAAATCATACAAATATTGGATGATTAATAATTATACCGACTAGAATAAAGTACATATATCTTACTGAATTATTATCTAAATACCACAATATACATGATAAGTATTTCACGATGACACTGTAATATGTTTATATTATATTCATTACGTGCAATAACCAGTTCTAGTATACATAATATGTTACAATTAAATTAATTTCCTATATAATAAGTACCTATAAAATTAAAATATCACAAGTTTACAAAAATAAAAGCTCTCTTTGGAATCATACAAAATCAAAGTAACAATTACTCACAATTCATTGAAGCACCTACATTAAAATAATATCATAGCAGCATAGTGCTGTCAGCAGTACTATAATTATTATGGTGACTTGACTAAAATATTATGTAGGTACTGTAATAAAATATCAGTAAAATCTGGAATAGCGTAATCACTAATTGTATATTAGAAATCGTTAAAGTACAGTATTCAAATGGAATAATATAGTAGAAAAACTAATCGGCATTCAAAAGGGCTCCAACGTGTAATGGAAGGGCGATTATATCGCTAATTCAAATATTACCCATAAATGCTTCCTGACAAACAACTATGTGACTAATTTTATTCATACGATAATACAAGTATACACACTTAATACTAACAGTTCCCTAACCTACTTATGAGCAATAATAAAATAATTTTGCAAGAGATCATTAAAAAACTTCATGTTGTGACGTCGCCAGTCTTATGTGCTTGTTGTTTTAAGTAAACGGCATACATTTGCCGCGCTTGATTCAAAACCCTGTTCACGTTATGTTTACGTACCATCTTGTCGAAATGCATCGCTAACTCATTGTAGTCCATTCGGTTTCTCATGATATAGTCTCTGTGTTGTAACAAGACGGTGAGGCAGAGGAACATGAGGAAGGGGTTGCCGCCGCCGAAGAGCGCGGGCGGCGGCAGGCTCGCCACGCCGCACTTGGCCGCGCCGTCGCCGCCGCCGGACGACACCGTCACGCTCTTCGGCACCGGAGTCTTCAGCACCTCATATTTCTTCTGAAAACTATTTATTGTTGACGCGACACTATGTAAATTAGGTTGTTTCGCGTTGAGCAAAGACTCGCAATTCTTTTTCGCATTTTCTAGCTCCAAAGACATGCTTGAAAAGAATTTTTGGGACCTAGAAGAGTTTGTCAAGTCAGAAGTATTGTTATTTTTGGTAGCATCCGAGCTGGGTGCTCCGGATTGTTCCTTTTCTGAAACATCCGATTCACTGGAGTTCACATTGGCTAGCTTCTTCGAATTATGAGGTTCCAACGATTGGTTTTTTCTGAGTAATCTGATGGGGGTGACTGATTTTTTCCCAGAATGCTCTTCAAATATTTCTCCGGTGTCTCCGTCGAAGTCGAGGTCGGCCTGTTCGTCCGGCGTCTGCGGACAGCTGGCGGTCGTCCTCGTCGTCGGAGTGTTCCTATGCAACGGATTGTCCCACAAGTATATGTCTTCCGCGCTCCTAGCGTTGGACTTCACTGTATCAAGTAAAGGCGATTTTTTCATGGTCTCTATTAGTTCCACTGTTTCAGTCTGTGCCTCTAAAGTATCAGTGTTTTCTTGTTTGATGTCTGTACCATCGTTGGTAGGTTTTTCCTCAGTGCTGGTGGAGTCTGAAGGTGAGTCACAAATCATGCTGCATCTGTTTACGAAGGAGGGCCCGAACACTTGGCGGTCTAAGTGTTCCAGCTCAAGCCGGAGCTCTCTCGTCATGGAAGTGGTCATCGGATAATATTCCTGAGAATCATCAGGACTGCTACCATCGTTTGTTTCTGAATATATCGATTTATTCAGTCTATTAGCAAGTCTTTCGTCTTTAGCGATTTGTGGTTTTCCTTCATCAGAAGTGGTTTTCGTTAAAGTTATTTTGGGGCAATCTCTCTGCGACATCGGCTCTGCGGCAGAATTAGCTCGTTGTAATTTTTGTTGAGTCGTTGCGCCTATTTTACTACCGGCAGCGAAGCTGAAGAATTCGTTGAGATTCTTGATCATTTTTACTTTGGGTTTGTTGCCAGCGTCTGTATTTAGTTGATCATCGAGTTTGTCGAGTGAACTGAATTTGTTGTTGAGTGTTGATATTTTGTCTCTTAATATTCGTACTTGACTGCCAATTGGAGTATCCTTTGCATCGGAATGTACAGAGCCATTCGTCAAGTTCCCTGTGCTGGACCAACCGGTGGTGGCTATCGAATCGTGCGATTCCGAGGGCCTCGCATGTTCCGGCACGCTCTTCATACTTCTTCTGTTTGAATGTTTACTGTCTCGCGATGGAAGCGTATTTCTGTCCGTATCACTTCTATCTGTTTTAACTTGTTGCAATTGCAAAGCGGCGTCGTCCAAACTTTGAAACTCTTTTGAGTGTTGGAGCGATGACCCCGGGACGTTGCGCGTCACGTTTTCATCTAGACTGTGGTTCATTTGTTTGCAAGTGCCGATTTTCGGGGCTTTTACATTTGCGAGACTAAAGCTGGAACTCTGTCGTCGGATCGCGCAGACTTTTGTGTATGCGTTTTCTCGGGGGGCTTTTACGAGCGGGCTCAAAGGAGGGGGATCCTCATCTATTTCGATATTCGGGTCAAATTCCTTTTCTTTCAAAGATAGTTCAGTATTAGGGGTCTTCTGAGGCAAAGACGCCCAAAGCACTTCTAGCATTCGTAGAGCATCGTCGAAAGCAAATTCCCTTTTCATTTCTAGCAGGAGCCATCTGTAGCAGAATAGGAGATCGTCGGCCTGTTGAGATTTGAGGTAATTGTAGAAGTCTGGGTCGTAGACTTGCAGGGACTCGGTGAGGTGAGTGAACTTGAGGGTCATGGCTTCTCCGTCGAGCAGGAAGTTGGGGTAGAGGCGCGTCATGAGCGCGCACAGGCAGATGTACGCGTGCGCCTCGTCGCCCATCGTCACCAGCAGCGGCGACGCCAGGTCCGACATGCCCTGGCAGTAGCTCACGGTCGGGTGGTTCAGAGCATATCTGCACACAAATAAAACATTCAAAACTAATAATTTAGCTTACCGTAGGGATAAGGTAACGGTCACTGTTTAGTATGATTAGGTTATAGCAAATTGTACACTAGCGGTAAGAAAATACTGATTTTTTTTATGACAACACAGATTTTAACATTGAAACTACTAACCAAATATACAAAGATAGGACTATCTTTTAAATATCTGAATCATTGAAAAATAATAATGACAAGTGAGCTTACGTCGTCAATATATTAAATAACGAAGCTATGTTCTGATTGTCGTCACTGCCTGCGTAGAAGTTGTGATGTCTGTCAGTTCTCAAGACATCTTTGCGAACCATCCCCGTCACGTAGGCCAGGTCTGGATTCACCTGCACACCAAGTTGAAGTATTAATTAGTCAATGATCGATCCATATGATCACATCTTACAACTTTATTACATATTATACAGCAAATCAAATGTTAATATCTATTTACTAAATGTTTTATTGTCACATCGCGTCGTGCCCGTTTCCGTAGGAATTTCGGGATGAAAAATAGCCTATAACCTTCCCGTTGAATGAGGCTATCCATTGCAAAAAGAATTATTGAAATCGGGCAGGCAATTCCCGAGATTAGCTCGAATATACAAACAAATAAATTTACAAATTTTACCTCTTTATAATATTAGTCTAGATTTACATACTTTATATTTCCATATAAACTTTCGTCCTCTATTCCCTTAACAATATAAAACATTCTCATACTTAATACTTAAATATCTCCGTACAAACTTTTTATCCCCTATTCCCTATGTTATTTCACCCCTTTGAGGGTAAAATTTGTAGAAACTTTATATAATGATCTTGTTTTATGCCTCAACGTAATCAACAGCCTAAAAATAGCTTACAAACTTTAAGCTTTAAAAATAACCACACTTCCATACAA
Source organism: Cyclophora punctaria (assembly GCA_951394245.1). Classification (NCBI taxonomy): domain Eukaryota; kingdom Metazoa; phylum Arthropoda; class Insecta; order Lepidoptera; family Geometridae; genus Cyclophora; species Cyclophora punctaria. The sequence goes on along the minus strand of OX596170.1, from coordinate 8,301,860 downwards.
TCAACCCCTTACAATTTCGCGATAAAAAGTAGCCTATGTCCTTTTTCAGGCTCTGGACTAACTGTGTATCAAATTTCATACAAATACAAGGCTCAGTAGTTTTGGAGTGAAGGCGTTATACACAGACAGACAGAGTTACTTTAGCATTTATAATATTAGTTAGGATAACTTTAACTTCCCCAATCATAACAATTAATTTCTGAAACCACCAGGGCAAAACAACACACTACCAACTATTGCTGAGAGGTTAGCGGCGATAGGGAGGATGGTAAAGTCTTGACTCTGAACCTGAGGATCCCTTGGGCAAAGCTTTAGATTACTGTATAAAAATAAATATAATAACTGACATACCATTCCCCTCTGTATACAGTCTTTCCAGCTTGTTCTCAAAGCATAATACTCATTGGCCTTCTTTTTGATGTAATCCATTCTTTCCTTGCCAGTCATGCCATCTGGGTAGACATTAAGAATATGTTTCCAGACCACTTTTCTGTAATAACAAGATTAAAGATCAGTTCATATACATATGAAAAGGTTTAGTTACGTGGTTCATATCAATTTCGAGTTTAACCCAGTTTTATGAATTGTAAATTTGTTTTTAACACTCTCAAATATTAAAGTAATACTGCTGTCTTTCTTTATTTTGTTATTCAATGTTATGTGAAAAACTGTTGGTTTATTAAAATAAATAAACCGAGGCTTGGTATCGGTCATAGATCTTGAGGAGTAAGGGATACCCATATTTATTATCTATAAATCGAAACCGTGTTGCTTGATGAAGTATACATGTTAATCACCTCAAGCTAGGTTCAATCCCTCCGCAGTAGATAACTTCTCTTAGTTTTGATGTGTTGGTGATCTGTCCAACTGCATCGAGGAAGGCTCTAAACTCATTGTCACTCAGTGGAGGCCTCGGCGGAGTGTTCGGGTCTTCATACAAGTTCAGAGCCCTGGATACTATGTTGAATGTTTTTTCCACCTGAAATATTGAACCGAACGATGTTTTACCTGTGTTGTTTCCCAAGTCATATTTTTGAATGAAACAACCTATAACCAAACACTTGTATGTGGCCATCATATAAAAATAATGTTGCTGAGATAAGATCACAAATAACTTATAATTATTGTTATCTAAAGGATGTGGTATAATAACAGTTTATATATTACAAGCATCTGTTTTGTGCTCATTTAGGAATAATCCTCTTCAGTGTGGCAACCATATAATTGTTTTTTCAAATTAGTATGCTAGTTCTGGACATTACAATGTTTGAACAAAAAATAACATTTTACAGCTTTATTATATTAGAATTTGTACCTGATTCATAATCATGCCCTGGAGGCCAGTCTGTGAATCCTGTTTCTCTGCTTGATGTGGTGCCGGGGCCACAGTCGGCTGTTCTTTGTAGTTCTGATTGGCTACATTGTTGGTAGGTGCTGCAGGAGCCACATTTGGAGGTTCCCAGTCTTCTGAAGCCTCGGCAAACGGCTTCATATCCACTTTTAGCTGAACACATGGCTCTAGTTTTTGTGTCAGAGCTATGTTATGAGTCCTAGAATATACCACAAGAAAATTAGTGGTAGAGAAAGAAGGGTATTCTTATTGAAGAAATAACAATAAACAATATAGTTACTTGAGAAAAGCAGCATCCAAGTCCCAATCAGAGAGTAAAGGAAGATAGATTTCCTGTCCATAATCATCTACAGTTCGATAGAATAATGTAAAATCGGATTTAATGTCAAATGCTTTCACTAATATGCTCTGTAACACCTCCAAAGATGTAATTTGGGGGTCTACGGAGAATTTCCTCAACTCAGGTTGTAGTTTTCCCTCACATTTCTGAAAATATAAGAGAGGTAAATTCATGAAGACCTTCATTCACGAAACATAATGCTTTTTAATTAATGAACCATTTGATGAGTAAACTAGGGCATACTCAATAATAAATTCAAAGGAGGAACCAAATAATTATAAAAAATACAGTTCAAATGCAATATTAATTAGTTTATCAGTAATTAACCAGTCTAAATTGCAAAATATAATAATGAATACCTTGACTTTCACTCGAACTGCTTCTTTGCTGTACCCGAACATGTTTCTGCATTACTATTTAAACCTTAATTATACAATATATCTTCCCAATGCACGAGTTTCATATTTCATTATGGTTTTACTTCAAAGTAATTATTGTAACGGATGAATTAAAAAATAAAATGCAATAAATGCAAGCACAAAAGAAAGAATTCGATTTCGTTTTCTCGCTTGACTGACTCGACGTCTCGACTGACTGACAGATGCTGGGTGATTGCTGAATTTGCTGAAACTGAAACTGAAAGAAAGAATTGTATTTTACAAGGCATGACAACTGACTGAGAAGTGGAGTGACAGGTCCATCCATCTACATCTGCTGTCAAATACTGTCAATAGTGTCAATATTCCATGGTTGTCTGTTTATCACTCCACTCATTCATTACCTGTGTTAATTACGCGACTGCAGTACCTAGTAATGCTTCACATTAGCTTCTTCTTCTCATAAAAAATTGAATTGAGTCACTTCTTCTTGTACTGGCTTAGTGTAAATTCTATTTAATTTTTTATAAGTCCGTAGTATTGACACGAAGGTAAAAGCATAAAAAAGAGTTTTCAATCATCAGTTGACAGTTGTGATTGTGATCTTGTTTTTTGTCTATCTTCTCTTCTTGCTTGTCTGTGGTTGTTGTCGAATGTCGAAAGGAAGGACGTGAATTTCAAGAATTTTTGTATTTTTGCTGAAACTTAATTATTTTATTTCTTTCCAATTTAATTTGGTTTTCCTAACTACATGTTTATTATTTGAAAAGTTGAAAACATTTCTCTACTTCGTATAGTAAAGGTCCGTAAATTTATTTGAAAAACTATTTGTAAACGTGTAAATAGTTACCATTTTAAGTCTTAATATTATTTTTCACTAAAATGAGTGCCACAACAAATACTGTTCCCCATATTGACCGGGAATTAGACCTATCAAATACGGGTAGAGGAGTATGGCTTGTAAAAGTACCAAAATACATAGCCAATAAGTGGGAGAAAGCACCTGGATCCATTGAGGTGGGAAAACTGAAGATATCTCGAGTTACTGGACAAAGAGCCCAGGTGCAGTTATCATTATCAGAGGCAGTCATGTGTCTGAAAGATCCAGGAGATCAGAACATACCAAAAGAACACAGACTTGATGTGTCAAATGTGACGAGACAGTCGTTGGGAGTGTTTTCACATGCCGCACGTAATTATCTTTACTATTTTTACTAACTGTGTTATTATTTATCATTAATTAATTCAAAGTGCATTATTAAATTATTCATCATTTGTCTTTATTTTGATCATTACAGCATCAAGCTCCGACTCAGTAGTTCCAGAATCTGAAAAGCTATATATGGAAGGGCGGATAGTACAGAAGTTGGAATGCAGACCATACGCTGATACTACATACTATAAACTAAAATCAGAATCCATCAGAAAAGCTTCTATGCCTCAAAGACAAGTACAGCAACTAGATAGGATAGTACAAAACTTCAAACCTGTATCGGATCACAAGTATAATGTAAGTGAATCAAGTTATAGTATTTTATTTCTACCCGGCTTGGTAAAACATTGAATAATTTATGTAAAAAAGACCCAAGATCATTAAATTGACATCTATTTTATGTTAAATGTGTGCAAATCTACTTCCATAGGTTTTATAAGGTAATGTTTGAGCAAGTCTTTAAAATTTATTAAGTTCTTTTCACTAAAGTACCATTGTATTTTTTCTACAGATTGAATACCAAGAGAGGAAGAAGGCTGAAGGCAAGAAGGCTCGTGATGACAAGGAAGCGGTCCTCAACATGTTGTTTGCTGCGTTTGAAAAGCATCAGTATTATAACATAAAAGATTTGCAGAAGGTTAGTTCAGTTGTTATGGAAATTTTACACATTTCTTTGTATGTTGAATACCATGTATTGGCTACTGTCTGGTATTAGAGATACTAAATTAAAAGTATTTCTGAATGTGTTACTTTTTGAGGTTACTCCATTAAGCATTTAAGCTGTTAACCATAATGTTTGAGGTTATTTACAGTGTATTGCATCTGGAAATTCAACATAGTGTATTAATGATTCCTATATTTGTCCATAGATAACAAGACAACCCATAGTATATCTAAAAGAAATATTGAAAGAGGTTTGTAACTACAACCTGAAGAATCCGCACAAGAATATGTGGGAGTTGAAACCAGAATACCGGCATTACAAGCAAGAGGCACCCGTTGAAGCCAAGGAGGATAAGAATAACAGCTCGGACAGTGACTAGAATCAAACGACTGTTAGATAATTAGGAGTAATATGTTTTTGATTTACCAACAATATGTACATAATATTGTTAAGTGGATTATAAATTATTTTCATAAAATATCAATTTTGTTTTCAAACATATCCTGGGTTTTATAAATATGGAAGAAGCATCCGGACACTTCAATCACAATTCTTATTACACCTACTATTTTGTGCACACTACTTTGATAACTTTAATATAAGGTTTTTGCCTAACAGTGGAGTTCACAACTTATTTAGGTCAGGATAATTATTAGAAAGAAGATAGGTAACACAACTAGAGTAAAAACATGTATATGCTTCAAGTTTAATAATATTTAAATATTAACACCAACATCAACAACATCAAAGAGTACTTTTAATTTTTTTTTAAATAATCGATGTAATTTTACTATCCTAATAATATTCATAAAATTTGATATAACTTTCTACTCTATTCATCAGTCATAGATTACAGAATTGAGATTGAATTGAATTGAAAATTTAATGATTCAATAGGCCTATATAATATAATAGGGTTTTAGGCCTTTTAGAGCAAAATGCGGGACAAGAGTGGCTGCTCGATGTAACCTATAAAGATTTCATACCTAACTATGTGTTTTAAGTGGAAAGAGACCTTTTTACATAAGGGTTAATTCCTTTGGCAATACAATAGTTTCGTATATTCGTTTAATTGATCGAGTCGTATTTGGATTTCTTCAAGTAGCTGGCGAGCGAGCAGGATAATATTGCGCCGATAAGCGGCAATAGTGCAGTACCCAGAGCAATACCGAGCAGCACGTTCATGTTGCTCTCTATGTACTCCGAGATCACGTCGTAACAACCCTGTAAATTAAAGTAGGACACTGTCATTTTATATTGACACTTGTTCTAGCCATATAACAATAAAATGCTTGATCAAGCTCGACTGCTATATAGAAAACCTTTTTAAGTACCTAATAGGTACAACAAACTTGCAAATTTTCTCAAAGTAGGTTACAAATAAAAGCAAACTAATTTGGCGAAACCGAAATTCTAGACCGAGATGACGTGTTAATAAAACGTTACCTATGTGACCAATAAAAAGATCTAAAGATATACTTTTCCAAAAATACGATCACGGTCAAGCACCATTACCAAAATCGGATTGGGATCATTAAAAAATACATATTATCACTTTTATATCTTGCCATCTCTGTAATTGTACTAAAAACGGGATTCGTCACAGTTTCGGACGGTCTGCTAATGTCAGATTAATAAGTGTGAAGTAATTAAGATCTCACTCGCTGGTAGACGCCGCTGTAATTGGCCGTCACGCAGTTGTTGGGGTCGATGCAGCAAGAGATGGGGATCACGCGCTGCGGTGACAGGCGCACCCAGTCTGTGTAGTTTGACACGCCGCAGCATTCCAACTGGAAATATTGTGTAATTACCACCAATTACATGTCAGACTAATTATATTACAGGATGCTCTCGTCTACCTCTGTCCACAGAGGACCTCTAGGTTGATTTGAGGAGATACGTTATTAAGTATTCAGGTAAGTAGGTAAATAGAGGAACATAGGGTAATGGTGGCCAGTGGATAATTGGAGCGGTGTGGCTGGAGACAAAACTATAGCTAATGTTTCTCAACAACTCTGTAGGTACATTTACCTACTCTGTATTTGATAACGACTAAACTAGGTAAAAGAACTAACTGTTTAATTTAAAATAAACTCGCATTTAAGTTGTTGCGAGCAAGCAGTTAGGTTTACATAAAGTGCATGCATGTTTGCTCGGAATGGCTATATATTTTTATTGTGCAGTCAGGTACAGCTAGCCGCGGGGTCGAGTTCGTGTACCGGGAGGTCATCTTTGGCTTTGGATAAAAACAGACAATGTCCACAGGAACTGATTCTCCATGGTCCGCTGTGGGAACATAGAGCCTTAATTGAGCTTTACTTAGATAACACTGACATTACCGACTTAGCGACTTAGCCGACCTAACCCCTTAAGCTATGGTGAACAAAAATCCTATGAGTTATCATCTACTTACTCGTTCCCAAGTACTGAATGTCTGAAAACCTACATAAGTTATCTCGGAACTATTTAATTAGGTAGGCGTTTTTTTGTTCCGTAACTACTAGTTTCAAAAGATATACCTAGGTATCTAATGTTTACAATTATTCAAATTAGTCTGTTTCTTCAGGCTTCGGCCTGGCACTGAAGGTAATTTACTTACAGTTGATTGTGCGAAGTTAAAGTTAGCTTTCTGCGGGTCATAGTTCTGAAGCGTCTTGCTGAGGCCATCGTGGAGCCCCTTGGAGAAGGTGTCTTTGTACACCGCCACTGAAGCACCAACCCCCGCGTCCATCATGAAAATACACGCGAGGAACCCTCCATACTGAAAAAACAACATTGAACGATAAATGAAACATTTAATTGTCAAACTCGCCCATAGTTAATAAGACCCAAACTAAGCTCTAAATATGTACTTCGGAATTAACTGTTATATTACACAAATACTTTGTAAGAATATTAATTGACACCCACGCCCACAACTAAAATCTATCCCTCAAACTCACCACGTAAAGTAAGACTGGTTGTCCCTTAATGATACACGAGAAGGCGATGGAGCTGATCAGGATGATGAGTCCGGCGATCCCGATGATGACGACTGGCGCAGTCCCGGAGAACTCCGATGACAGCTCCAGATACTTGTACAGATCAAACTCCGCCCACAAACCGACTACGAGCAGGAGTAATCCGGTTATCTGGAAGAATAAAATCAGATACGAGTATTTACTTAATACAGTATTTATCACTTTTCATGTAAATATAGTTGATATATATTCGTGTACATATAGTTTGGGGATCAACCATTTAATCATCAACCAACCAGTATACAGGACCACACGGAAAATATAAAGATGATAAGAATTTACGTAAAACTAATGTTGCCTTTTTTATCATAAGAATTTTCTTACAACTCTTAAACAAAATATGGTTCGTACAATACTCATTTCTTCCGTGTATTGTACCATCTGCTTTAAACTTAATAAGTAAAACAAAAGAATAAATAAACAAATCGATAAACAAAACATCTAACATCTGTTGATTGTAAACGTGGATTCCAAAAGCTCTACGTAAGCGTTAAGGCGGTCGGTGCTACGACAGTAATCTAAATTCATTTCAGTAACTTACCCAAAACACGATGTTGAAAACAAACAAAAACGTTTTCAAGCAAGCGATAACAGCGACGTTCTTGAATTGATTGCCCATTTTAATGAACGTTTTATACGAAGACAAGTTATTTAAACTACAGTCATACTACTTGAGTTGAGATTATGAAGCTCGTTCAGCTAAACACAACTGAGAAAATAATACACGGTTGCAGTACGCATGCGCTAATAAATTGGCGTGTACAACCCTCCGCTTGTTTGTAAATAGATATCAATCTGTCTAGATGCTTATTATACGTATATATCCTTGTAACTAGGCGGGCCGGGTTTTATCTCGGTAGAGTTGATGTTAGAGATTGATTGTAATAGTAACAATCTTGAAGGTTAGACTTAGGGTGGGTTGTTTTAAACGGTTGGTTATCGTAACTTCGTAACATACGCTCGTTAAAAAGTTCATGACTACGTACGCTGTTAAATGTCTGTTCAATACAAAGCGTTACCTTTTCCTTGTCTTAATTCCGTTGACAATCACATTTTGTGTTAACGTTAACTGGTGTTTGAGCGTAAGCTTATGCAGCCCTTATTAGGTAAGGGAAGTGTACTTAGCCCATTTGTAATAAAAAGAACTCCTGACTCCTGTTTATGAATTGCTAGAATTGAAGATGTTATTCCGTTTAGTATGCACCTACTTAGATAGTACTTAGAATATAAAAATATCATAGATTTATCACCGAAGTTTATCGATAAACAAAACATTAATTTACTTTATATTTTATTAAATTAAATAAAAGCACAATCGATGTTATTAAACTATTTCAGCGGGATACAATCGGCGCCGGTGTAGCCTTCATTTTAGTGCCGGTGTCGGTTAGTTTAGAACTGTAACACCGAGCGCTGCGCACGCGCCGTCACCTCTCTCCGACAAGCTACGCTAATATTTACGACAAAATAAAAAAAATCGCTGCTCTTTGCAATCATACAAAAATAAAACAAACAGTATATTTAGTATATTTTTTATACTAATATTACTTCAATTAAATGTGATCTAGTTTATTCAAAATAAAAATGATTTTCCGAGCGAATCTCTTCGTAATTGGGCTTATTTTCCGAATTGCGTCCGTCACGCCGGTCGAGGAAATTGATGTGAATGAAGGTAAGGCTACATTGTAATTTTATATTGTAATTTATATTGTAATGTTTGTTCAGGATTTATTATGTAGATATATAAACTAGATTAATATACAATATAATATCTAGTGATATTTTCGATATCTATCACTAATGGTAGAGGTGCGGTTTCGTCGTGAGATTAATGTTTTGGACTAGAATTAATTAGGATTTAGATACTTGTTAAATACTTAAGGCCTTATTCATAAACGCTTATTAACATCACTTTAGCTATCAAATGGTTTGTCCTTTTCCGACATACGCAATTTGTCAAAGACCGAAAGAGACAAAACACTTTAAATCACTGTTTAAGTTAAATGTCGTATATGAATAAGGTGGAAAGTTATTTCCAAAATAGACCCTGCGGTGGTCCTTGGTACTTAATAATAAGTTACGAAAAGGGTCATACTATCGACCACCGACTTCTTTGTTAGTACGTACCAAACCGACATTATGTAAATTCAATTCGTGATCCTTGTTACTAACAAATTCAACGCACACACACACACACACATTTTACGGACAATATTTGCATCAAACTATATGTACTCGTAAATGGACACTTAAAGTTAACACTAATTAAAGTCTACCTGGAGGCAGTAAACTTTGTGAATGTGTAATGTAATTAATATATGTAGAAGAGTTATCTTGTAACACGTCTGCATCGTCGATTAGTGCCTCTTAATGAACTGCTATCTCCTATGTGGGAGATTACAACTACATATATATAACACAACTTATTTCAAATAGATTGACTGAGATATCTTGAGTATTGCAAACTTGTTTTTATTAAGACCAGATCTAACCTTTTCTATACCATAATGTTCATAAATTAATAGATTACAAAATTATTCCTAAAAAAAATAATTAATTTCGAGTAGCTTAGTGGCCTACCCTGGTGTCGGAGTTTTTAGACCGCCTAAAGGCCTCCGACATGGTCTAACGAACGAAACAATCGGAACCGACTGTTATAAAATAAAACATTCTTGATTGAACATGTTATGACAATATCTTTTTATACGGACGATTTTGAACATCAGTCGCTACTGACTGTACCTTCAATAACATCTTATTTACTTGGCCCTTCAATTTTGAAGCGATTCCGTAAATAATCCGATACTGTTATGCATGGTTCAGTCCAGTGCAGACACAATACCTGTTCACCGCAAATTATCCATGGGTGTTTCACACTTTTCCCACATTGAAGCTGGTAACGGCACTGTAACCTGTACACAGCTTAAGATTACGTGACTCCCGAAGTATGTAATTCCTCATTATTGTTGAAATAAGACATTATACATTAGATCATGCTGCAAACTGCAAAGTTTGCGCGCCAATCATTCTAACGTTTGAGCTTTTTACGTGTTGTTTGCTTATTGTTGCATTTTATTTTATGGTTATATACTCATTAGTATAATTACTCAAGATTTACTCGTCGTTATATTATATTTACTGTCTTAAATCAAAAAGACTTGATAACTATTTAGAGCGCATTAAATAAATACCTACCAATTAAGAACTCTCATAAGTAAACATCATTACGATTGGTAAAATACTAACAGCACAGCACTAGCTGTTCTCAGATAGAGTATAACCCATGTCGGCACTCCATCTCTTGGTAAAGTACTGACTATTGTAACTGCAGTAGCGACGTCAGTGATATATTCAACTGCAGGCGGTGACAGGAAACGTTAATCTGAATGTTATCTGTGTCACAGATCGCAGTCTCAGGGAGAGTGGCCCATCTGCAGATTATCTCGTCATCTCGCAGATACCGGCCACAAATTAACTGTACGACGGAACAATCGGTATCACAACACAAGTCTACAATTTCGTTATATAGGTAGAGGCATCTACCGATAGCATCCCGCTGTGAGCCACACTCATTTACATTATACAGATTTATTCGTTTGATTGTAACCGAATCGACCGCCTGTTGTATTTGTATTTGGGTCGTAAACAACGCCTAGGTAAATACTCGTAACGAATTTCATACTTTGCCGATGTACCGTTTGGGATGGAATAACTTTGGTATTGGGACTCGCTCTGAATATTTGTTTGAAACAATTGTTTGTAAGTGTGTCAGTCTGTAGACAGACAAAGTAGGGTAAGGTACGGGCTACGGCAAGTAATTTGCCCTAGGCCTTGAGCAACGGCAGGTTCACGGTTGTAATCTAGTCTATTTTACTATTAATTGAAACGTACGTTAATGTCATTATTATTTATTTAAAACGGGAACTTACGTACGACGGAGACTACTGTCGAGAGTTCCTCGACACGTTTCGGCCACATACGGTAGCCTTCATCAGGAGGTGGGTGAAGCGCTCGCGACAGCGTCTCTCAGTGCGGGGAGAGACGCTGTCGCGAGCGCTTCACCCACCTCCTGATGAAGGCTACCGTATGTGGCCGAAACGTGTCGAGGAACTCTCGACAGTAGTCTCCGTTGTAATCTAGTCTGTCGGGCTGCGCCGGTAATGTTCACTTGCGCTTTGATAGATTATCCGTGTCCGAACAAACTACAGCAAAAACCATAGCTTAGTAAATTTCCAACATCGTTACTATCACATTTATCTTCGCTTTATCTGTTTGTGAGTGAGGTATTACGTTATTCCGGATTTGAATATAGAACAGGGTTTAAAAGATACTTTCTCAGAAAGACAATATTTTTCATGTCTTACTTTCAATAGGACATTGTTAAGTTGTAGGCAACTCTAAATAACGTAGCTCTGTTTTCGTGTTTATTTGAAATTTCATTTTTGTGAATTCTAATATTATGGTTTTAAAAGTTCAATTGTTGTCGAGTCACAGTCGCGGGCCCATAATGGGCATGTCATTGCTTCAGTGAAACATTTCGCGGTCGGCATTAGCATGCGGTAACGGTTGCGTGCGTGAGCGCGGACGGCTCGCCGGGTGACCTGTCTTCGTAGACTTGCAAACCGCTGTAAGCTACCATAAAGTTTATCAAATGTACTACTTAGCTACCTACCCATAACTGAACTCTGAACTAGATACTAGTATGAGATGACACAACAACTCTGTACAGTGTACATAGTCCTGTATATCTGTATATAGGTACTAATGTATAAACATACAATCTGATTAGTTATATGACTCTCGTAGGTGTGTTTGCCATAAAGAACAGAGGAGAACTTCCCAGTTCTCATTCGTTTGTGTTTTGTTTTTGAAAATTAACCATATTGCAAATGAGCGTTATTGTAGTGGTTTATTATTCTTCAATTGCAGGCGACTTTTGTTAAGGTTCAAAAAATCCCATTCAAGGTAGATATTAATACTATCGTATACTTACCAGTTGTTACATTACGGCGGTCTAATACCTCAGCAGCTAATGATAAAAGCCGCGCCGAAACGCACATGTTTTTTGAGGCCCCAAACGAGTCATGACTTTCACTGAACGCGTTTGACTAGACCTGTCAAGTTAATTAGTTGATAATTATCAATTTCATTTGCATACTCGTACGATATTGACCATTTCGGTGCGATATCTTCTAATTTATGAATCAACAAACATTCTACTAATTGGCAGTGTTCTAGATTAATAAAAACATTGATTCAATATACAATCTTCACAGCAAACATATTGACTTGCGCTGCTGTAGCTCCTATACTTGTTGGAATTATGTAACCTTGTTTTTTTTTTCAATTCAATACATTGTTAAATAAACATGGGTACAAGGGTATTTATAAGATGTTATAGTAATAGCAGTAACAGCCACGTTTCACCATGGAGGTATATGAACTATTAAAGGTACACTGGTTACCATACATACTAAATATTAACAACTAAAACAAACACTTAACAAATTATAAATTCCGGGATAACAATTATTGGACGGAAAATACAATAATAACAACAAGTATTTCTTATTCTAATAAATAATCATTAATTGAGTAATAACGCTTAATATGTTTATATACTTAGTTAAAATCAAACCCATTTAATGATGACTTACAGAAAACGTAATTGCCATTAAACATTTACATAGGTACATCTACGGACCCACATCATTTATTATAGCGGGATCTATTTAAAGACTCATTTCTGTATTCACGTCCGAATAATAATTATGGATAAATACTTTAGTGATGTAGGTAAGTGTCATAAAGAACCATAAAAACGAAATAAACTTTAGATCGTGAGCTACTTGCATTTATTAATTCCGAAAGCCTGATAGATTTTATTTCCTAGGCACATTATTTATATTTTAAGTAGGAGCGTATTATAATCGAATAGTATTCGAAAATTCCTTGTAAGGCGTCGGGTCGCGGCCATAGATTCACGATCTGTCTAACCGATAGGGCTACTCTGTGTAACTTCGTGCGATCTCAACCACTATTTATAGGAAGGACCGTTGTACGCGGATGCTTTGGGTATAAATCCAGTGGGTGTCATATAGCATGTAGTGGCTAACTCGGCCACGACACTTCACTCCTTATTTCGTCTGGTCTAACGCAGCACGAAACGTTAAATTGCATGAATTAATTAAGGACATATTTACTGTACCTCCGTGAGTCATTTTAGAAAAGTTTAACGGTATCGTTAATATGACACGGTACCATTTGCTGTATATGGACACACCTACGTCCCACTTGTTTCTCTGAGACTGCATAAATGTTTCCTTTTTTGTGCTGCTACCGTGTTGATGGGTCTCAGTTTCACAAATATATTGATATTTAGTGTCGAAGTAGAGCTCGTTGCGGCTCACCTAAACCGCACGGAGGCTCAAACTCATTAAACTCCTAAGAGAATATTCTTTGAGCCATTAAAGTACATAGGAACAGCACTTCAGCACATCGTAATAATCGACGGCGGTGGTTACCTACATTATTTATAGAGCGCTGAACGGACCGTTTTGTTGTTAATTCTACGACTATAATTACACATGCCGTGTCTCATATTTCTTCGTTCGTCGACAGGTTAATGTCGATAAGTATAAAGTTTTTATCTTTCTTTTCATTGAATAGATATCATTAAATAAAATTAATTCAATTTACGACTGAATTCATGATTGATTCATTAGAGGTGATGATTTAAACCCAAGATCTATCGTAAGTGTTTTCATCTTCATAAACCGAAATAATAATCGTAATAAATAAACAGTTGTAATGTCAGAAACCGAGTCCTTAACACACTCTTTAGTGTATTATTTTAAAGTTATGATGAGCTGTAAGGGCGGCCGCAATAAGAATATAATTAGCGATAAAAAATGGGCGCTAACAAAAGACATCAACGCGCGTCGTTGCAATAAAGCATTGTTTATACTTTAATAATAACTTTTCTATAAACTCGAAAAATAATTCTCAAGAAAAATCTTTTCAATGTTTTATTAAGTCTAATATAACTAGCTTATTGCTAACGCTATGACGTTATAAAACTCAACAGAATCTAGACAAAGGATTATTTCATTGCAGTCTATGTAGGTTAGGTACGTACGTGACGATACTAATTTATTTAGCATTTTTATTATAAAACAGCTATTTCTAAATAAAGTGGGTACAGTTAGGTAATTTACACCCAAATCCAATCTGTGGAGGTGTGTGTCGCCGTTTCGCGTGTCCCCATTTGTTTCATCTGAACAATATTGTGACAAAGGCTCTTGTTAGCTAGCGCTGTAGATACTGTTCACTGTTCCACGGACCGTTTTGTTCTTTCTGTACACGCGCCAGTGGGTCACCATTAATTGAATTCTGTAAAAACCGATTATACACGCACGCCAGGTAATGGAAAATGTATGAAACTATTGACCGTTTTATAGATCGTTTTTCGAAGAACCATTTTCTTTTTAACTTTCCCTTATATTTTGTGTATTGCCACTATTCAGACCATTTTGTTTAGCTACATAGAATAGAACAATAGTAGAGTTTTAATTTGTCAAGAGGAAAGGGCCAGCTTTCTTTTTTTAAAAGACTTCATAAAACAATAGAGCCTTTGGTTACAGACGTGAGCGCACTGAGGCGTGTCTTGTGTATGATAAAGGGTATGGAAGGGTATGTGAAACAAAAGTTTCTTTTTGAAGAGATAGACAACATGAGTGATTGGAGATCTCCTGCCCCTAACTTTTGACTTCGGTAGAGCCATAATATCAAGTTAGTAACACGAAAGACATAACACATTAAGTATGTATATTGTAGGTATTCCATCATCGGTTTCGGTTGACTAAGCAACATCGATCCTGTCCATAACTTAACATTACCTATGAATAAATAGAGGTTAACTCAGTTCAGTCAGTACTGTAGGTTGCCTATACAAAGAATATATGCTTAGAAGCATTTACCCGTGTACCAATAATCAGTAATCATGTTTCGGGCGGCGACAGTCGTTCTAACCCGATAAGTTTACATTAGTTAATGCCCACAGGAATTACCAAAGTACATGACTACATAGCGTTTACCCAAGTCCGACTAGGTATTCAGTAGCACCTAAAATGTATGTATGTAGCACCTAGTTGACACCATGAAATCAGATGGCCCCATAACACAGGGCAGGAAGAGCGGCGTGAAATGTTCATTGTTGAGCGCCGAGCGCCGTCGCGCGCCGCTCGCCGCCCACAATAACCCAACGGAATGTTTACGATGCATTAAACAACACACTCAACGGGCTACTATTTTAATTGAAAACCATTGTTTTTTGAACTAAATTCAAACACAAATATTTGTCTTTATAACATTTTTTTTTTGGTTAATTAAATAATCAGTTTACTGGGTCAATTGCTTAAGTTAGCTACTTACTTATGTAGCAATGTCGGAATATATATATAAAAGACCATTTAAGTAAATTTATTGCTATTGTTGTATGTAGAGGTACTGCAGAGTTGTTTTAAGCTTAATTAGATGGTCACTTTATGTGATGATAAACGGCTACGTTAAATCTACTTCTTACCTCCTAAAATGTTTATTTTTATAGAGAAAAAAAGTTTAACGAATTCACTCCATATCTACACTTTTCACTAAAGTGTGCCGAGTAAAGGGAGTAAAGATCTAACGGGAAAAAACGTACTTTGATTCCATTTTATTTATAGGTTTACTAATAGCGCGAAATCTTACCCGCGTTGTTACCGTTCCCGTGGCAATTTCGGGAAAAATATATACCAATTTTTTGTGTGATGTACTTATAACCTACATATATTACTGTACTCTCATATAAATCCATTTCGTAGTTTTTGCGTAAAAGAGTAACAGACATATTTCATATGATGTAGGTATGTCGTCCATTCTCACTAACTTTCGCATTAATTTATTTTTTCGCATAAGTAGGATAAAATAATAATAATATTTCTTAGTTTGATGATGTTTTACCTATATTGCTAAAATTCTTCCACATGAATTCTGTATTTTTTGCGTGAAAGAGCAATATTCTCACAAACTTTCGCAGTTATATTAGAAAGATAACATAATATTAAACATGATGTGATGTGAAACAGTCGCAGAAGCCGTCATGGTCCAGTCATCAGGTCATGCCTGCGCATCCACATAATACGTGACTCGATACTGTAACCACCACGCACATTATGTTTATGTACACACGGTAACTCATGTAATTATATTTTCGAATTGTTGGCGTGACGTGCTATACATCAAAATATTAAAACATGTTGCTATGTTGCACGGCAGGAGGACGGTTGTGTGATATGAATAGATATTAACCGTGGATGTTAACGTAATTTTAAGAAACGTGGATTATACCTACTGTTGAAACATGTCACCAATAATGTTGAAGCCGAATGACTTGGGAGGTACTTTAAAGAATTATCGCAGAAGACATAGGTTTTTAATAAGACATTCTGTCTCTTTGTATAGCTATGAGTGACTGAAATATTTGTCATGCATGTCATAATTGAATATATGTTTTAAACGGACTATAACTTATTAGTACTTAGTATAATAACGTGTTCAAAAGAAATTTAAATTAATGAACCCCGTTCGGTCTCGATACGGCTCATTCAATAAATCAATGCTGTTCGATATTTAAGAGACTATCATAACTGTTCAATATGTTTTTATGTTAAATATTTTCTAGGAAATAAGTTTTTTGGAACTATTAGAAAGCGTGGCTCAGAAAGGAACCGTTTGAAGACTAGACTAGACTTTGATTTTTCAAGCACCTAATAAAGTAATTCGTAGATATGATGACAGTAGTCAAGTCGGGAATGTGGTGAAACTGTATTATGATATCTACTATTTGACATTGTAAGTTTTTGTATGTACACGTAATATAAAGCAGGTAATTATTCAAGTAATGACTTCAGTACAATACGGGCACTTCCTCTCATCGCGAGGTCACGTCCGTATTCCAACCTCTGATATCATACGTAACTGTCCGACTGCGCCTGCGCCGTTAAAAATGCAATTCCAAGGCCTTACCGATTTCTGGTTCGCTCATCGGGGGCAGCGGGCCAATGAAAACAGTCCTACTAAATATTATCATAAATGCGAAAGTTTGCAACGATGAATAAATGTGTGAATGTATGATGATTGGTTGTTGGGATGTGCCTATGTTCCTCTTTTACGCGTCTTTATGAAAATTGGCATAGATATAGATTATGGTTTGGAATGAGATAAAAGTATCCTTTAGTACTTTTTATCCTGAAATTCCCACGAGAACGGTAAAACGTGAGTGAAAACTCAGGCACTGCTAGTATGTATTATCATACTCTTCTTCTCTGATCGGTACATTTATTCGGTTAGTTTCGCTATGCTCGATTCCCGCTATGCACTGATCATAAAATACCTACCAAAAAGTGACGCTTTGCTCTGAATTTCTCAGTGCTACCTATAACAATGGAAGGTACAATTCGATAGAAAAGTGTTTCTAAAGTATACTCATAAAGCTAGCCTGGGACTGCATAGTTTGAGGAAAATTGTTTTGGTAAATAAAAATCTAATTTAAATTTAAGAATTGCGTATATTTCGATTAAAAATATAAAAACGCTATGAAACATAAATCAACTTAAAATCATGAGATTAAAACTAGCCAAGAAAATATATATTTTCAGATTCCAAAGTTACACTTCCACTGCATTTAAGATCACTTCTTTTATTTACACATTGCCGGACGACAGTTCTTTTATTTTGTCTTACAAAATGGTAATTGTGTCCGGTATATAACAGGGTCTTTCCACCACGTCTACTATCACGTATAATTTTTAACCGGACCACGGGAAGAACTTGCGTCCGACATGATTGCAGACGTACTAACGAACTAACCTAATTACGCTTATCAGTAAAATAAAGATGCACCAAAACCGCAATCCAACTGTCTCTTTCTATTCAAGGACAAAAGTTAACACTTAGGTACAAATTCCCGGAAGAGGTAACCCAAAAATCTCATTGTTTTGGTGTTGACGGTTTAAGCTATGTGTTGATTAACACGAATACTGTTTACTAGTTATAGTTAGTGAAACTAGTAAGAGAGTATTTATTTAAATTTTTATTTATTTAAACATAAGCATTTTCCTTTCGACAGTCCAAGAATCTGATTCCGTGCATAGCGGCACTTTTTGTTAGGTATTTTATGATCGGTGCATAGCGGGAATCGAGCATAGCGAAACTAACCGCATTTATTAGTTCTAAAACTATCATAGTAATCCACCCACTACAACGATTAGCCTACTGACTGACTAAGAAAGTGATAGTGAGATTATTATGCAAAAGTAATTAGTCTTCTTTCGGCTTTCGTTCGAGTCGAGAGCTCTTAATATGACTAGTTTTAGAGATAACATTAATGATTGATTGTATCTGTTCGGATTGTGGTAGGTTTCATATTTCATTCGTTAGACTCGTCTTTTGTAAGTACGTAGTTTATGTTTGCGTTGCTGTTTTGATGCTATATTTTTATGTTTTACTAGCAGCGCCCTGCGGTTTTACCCGTGTTGTGCCCGTTCCCATGGCCATTTTGAGATGAAAAATAGCCTATAATCTTCCCATTGGATGTGGCTATCTATTACAAAAAGAATTTTTCAAATCGGACTGGTAATTCCCGAGATTAGCTCGAACATAAAAACAAACAAACTTACAAATTTTATCCCTTTATAATTATAAAACCGAAAATTACAACACAATATGTATTCCTTAGTTAATTGATACCAAATAGTAAAAATATAGTGAATCGATATAAATGATTATTTTAACTAAAATCTAACCATACATAGTAACAGAACAAGTAACCATATGAACTCAAAGTGTAGGTCATAAAGTGAACTCTATTTAATAGTGCTCACCCGATAACCCATACTTTGCTGTAATGCGTTAAACAAGCGCATAGAATTATCTTCTAACAACTTAATTGACTGGTGTTGTCTTTAAATCAGTACCTTTGAGGTTGCTCAGTGCATGGGTCTAGCCTACTTGATGGATAGTGTACATTAAGGCCCAGAACACACGGTGAAACGAAACTGCAACGAAACCCTTTTGAAATTATTGATTTAAAACCAGTTTCAACCATTTTCCACACACGCTGCAACCACAATCATTTCGGTTTTCTTTGAGAACAGACATTTTGTACAAAAGAAGCCAAACTCGATGAATGAAACGCAACGCGAGTTTCCTACACGACGGTTTCAATGCGACTGATTTGCAACGCGTTTCAAACCGGTTTCAGACTGGTCGCGTCATGTGTGGTCTCTCTACGGAATCTATGGCAGAAACTTAGATGCAACTCAAAAGTAACTGGAAGTTGCAGTTTCGTTGCAGTTGCGTTTCACCGTGTGTTCTGGGCCTAAGGAACATTTCTACCAGTTATACATGCTTCGTTTGATATGATTGGTGGATACCATCACTATGTAACGTTGCTTTGCTTGGTTTGATTTAAGTAGTGTTTAATAGCAAACGTAGTACCTACGTTTTTAGTACCTATAGCATTGTTCAGAAAGCACCCTTACTAAACATATTGCTGCTCTCTTTATAACGAATCGCCTAATTTAGAATAATCTACATAAATAAAGATGTTTCGTCCTCCATAACCTCACGGAAAACGAAACAGGTTTTATATTATTTTATTGAAATACAAGTGATCATTTTCACTTTTGTACTTTCAAAAGGAGCGATTAAAAAGCGCTAAGATCATGTTAACCCGCTTTACTTATCTAAGGTTTCTTATTTGTTTCTCTTTTTAAAGGTTAATATCAGATTAAGTAAGTACCTCATTGAAAAGTATTATCTTCGGTTTTGTAACACCCACGATTGCGTTTATATGTTACCTACTTAACTTACTAGCCGTGCCCCGCGGTTTTACCCGTGTTGTACTTTTTCCCACTCTGTGGTAAAGTCAGGAGCAAAAGCAGCCTATGTTCTAACGTTCTTCATGAATGTGGCTACCAAAAGGTTTTTTCATCCAAATGGTATAGTTTCAGAGGTCAGCGCGTTTAAACAAACGGACTCTTTAATTTTATTATGCTCCTGTATTCTCGTAGTATTTATAAGTAGATAGAATTTTGTAAGTCCCATGGATTCAGTGGGGGCAGTAAAAGTGTAGAGGTTGACGGTCGTATTGTGAGTATCCTTTCATTTTTTTATCGCTAGACTATGTCGGGGGCCTTTAGGCGGTCTAAAAACACTAGGGTTAGCCACTAACTTACTCGAAATGAATCACTTTTTAAATACCTGCCATATTATGTACGCGTATGCTAATGAAATGTCGTTAGCTTGTTACGCGCGATGAATTTACCGGAACATTCGTTTTCATTGAACAGCTCTGTAGCGGAGAGGAGATAAGTGTTAACAAAACAATGTACTTTAAATTGGATTGGCAGTTGGAACTATACAATAACTTTCTAGTTTTGAGAAAAGCTTAAAAAGTGCATTGTCATCGTTTTGATTTAGTACAACGTGCATTGTGACTGTGATCTAGTTGCCTGATTCGAATTGAATTATAGTAAAATAATAGAGCTTTATAGTAATGTTTGCCAAATATTTACTAACTTGCGGTGAAAGTGATTCGCAATGTTTTTATACCTTTTTGCTTACATTTATGTTGTTGTTGAGAAAATCTAACAGTAGGTTAGTACCTAATGGGTGGATAGTTGCTTGGTTCCTATGAAAATGTTTTGTCAATATAGTCTAGCTTGATCAACAGTGTTGCTGTTTACAATATGTAGTGGCATAATAAAAGCATGTGCGAACAAGGGACTGGAACTGGGGAACAGAACACATTATAACACTTAATAAAATCGAATAACGCACAGGAAATACGAAAAGTGTGTGTAAAAATGAATAATTTTCTTCAGTTTTAGTTTTGACAGACAAAAATCTCCCAGTCGTTTGCGCAGGTATGAACTATAGGTACAAGTAGATACCTACTTATCGATATTTTTACTTCAAACATCAAAGTCAAGTGTTAGCCAAATTTATGTTTCCCAACACAAACTCCGATAAAACCACGTGAATACTCAATTAGAGAAAGGAAGTCCTTTCCAAAATTAGAAAATAAATTGTATACTAAGTACGCGCCGACACGACATTAATATTTTGTAATTGAACTAACAGGTTTGTAGGAGCGCTTTAATAAGGTGTTTAGGCGTAACCAACTAGATACTTACTTTCTAGATGGTAATGTTTAATTTTCTTGCGCACCACTTTATTGTGCCTAACCTACATAGATAAAATTCTCATTACTGAATAATTCTTAGCCAGAACATTACTACACTTAGCTTAGGTTTCTATCTGAGGTAACTTATGGCCAATTATCAAAGTACTAGTTATTTACTAGCATTGCTCCGTGATTTTATCTGCGTTGATACTATTCCCGTTGGTATTACTTTTATAATAGTAATAATTTCAATAGCATTTCATTTCAAATAGGTACCTACCAAAAGATTGTTTAAAATCCTACCAATATTATACGTAAATACGAAAATTTGTGAGAAAATAATGGATGTTAATAATAATCAAATATAAGTAAATAAAAATTGGTACTTACAGAGATCACAATGAGTCTGAAACAATATGGCTTATTTTTATCCCGTAATTTCCACGGGAACGGGCAACGCGGGTGAAACCACAGAGCGCTACTAGTAATTAGTAATAATGTTCTTGTTTAATTATATCTGTTCCCCGTTCCAAGGCGAAAGGGCATCAGACTCGGTCTGCATTTTAATACCCATTAATAGGCCATCGTAACTTAAGACGACTAACTGTGGCTAAGTTGACCTATAAACAAGTTAACAGGAAAATCATTTAAAATTCTAATTACCAATAAAATGAATAACTATGATGACGGACTCGTGGTCACACCGTTTTGTTACACCAGTGTGACTACGAGTAATTTATTTTCCTCGTGGTCACACCGCAATGAAAATATAATTAAAATATAATAATTAATGAAACATTCACAAAAAAAAAAAACTTAACCTAACCTACTGTTAACCTACGGTTGTCTATCGTAATTAATTTATCTATCGGGCACTTCACTACATACCTACTATTCAGTCAATTTCAGAGTAGTGTGACCACGAGGAAAATAAATTACTCGTAGTCACACTGGTGTAACAAAACGGTGTGACCACGAGTCCGTCACTATAACTATTATTACTATAAATTAAATAAGCAATTACTGGGCGGGCTCAATGAGCTTCACGTATGTACAGTCGCGTTCATAAATATATAAGGAATCTTAATATAAAATATTTATATGTTACAAAATACACTTTTTCTCACTTTTTCCAATAGGGTGTGTTTTTTTAAGACTTGGGAATGCTCATTTTTCATCTCAACCTAGAACCGTACTCGAAACTTATGAAATACATACATAAAATATCAATGCGAATTCTTAAATTTTATATTGTAACAAAGTTCTAAAACGCTTATCCTTTTCATGGACTTACGGTACATAATCACTTTAGGTACTTAAAAAGAAGCCCGCTAATGCGAGTTAACATTTTTTATAGTAATAAACGTACAAGAGACCTTTAGAGCACGTAATTCATAACAGTTGGTTTGAATTATACGAGTATATCAAGTCGATGATTATAGGAGACGGCTCAGTGAGCAAGTCAATGGGTTATTGGTACGATCGGGTGGCTGCGTCGGGACGCGCGACTCCGCCGCAGCCGACCGTGCCGGGCCCTTATCACTTATATTGGATTAAGGAATAAGCTTACTACATTATTTAATAGCGACACATGAATAAAATAACAATCGATATTTTACAAACCTAAATGGAAAAAAAAGCCGTACCATAACATTGGAAGGAATAAGTTTAATACATTATTTTATAAATATACTCGTAAGTATATGAATTTAAAAAGAACGATTTTTGTTTTGGTTTTTTAAATAAACTAAAAGAAAAAAAAAACTTAGCTTTGAGGCCGTAATGCCGTCATATTTTTATGAGGATGCTTCGCGTCGTTTGGTATACACCATCAGATCAACCGTAACATATTGCTTAGCACCGTAACAAAGGCATGGCGGTATCTATCAATCAAATCAAACGTAGCGTAGCTCTGGTGCTCCTAAAAACGTATAGGTAATACCTCTTTTCAAATCGGGTTTTAAAACGCAGAGTTTACAAAAGATTTAACAATAAAGTTGTTAAGACAAAAGAAAAACTCAAGTGGCTTAAGCGAAAGCTTAACTTCTTTATTGTCCACAGAAGTGTTACACTTGATCGGTGAACCAGATTTCCGAGATGTCCAGCTCCGTTGGGAATTCGGACATGATGAGGAAGAGAAACCGAAAGTATTGGCGTTCCAGGTGCATTACTGTGAGCTGCAGGCGTGGGGACAGTACCGGTGTAGAACTAAGGTAAGTAACTTAAATATGTTCTATGAAAGAAATAAAACACCGACCGAATTGAGAACCTCTTCCTTCGGTTTTTGAAGTCGGTCAAAAGACAAGAATAAAGCAAGTCTAAATGACCGTGTGTGAATTAGTCCTGTATGTTATTTGGGGTAATATTGTCATATGGAAGCTCTCAATTCATGGTATAAGAATACTTCAAACAGATGAAGACACATTTGTTTGTAATATTGCCTTAAGCTTACTCCGAAACGGGAGATAATTTAATGGTCTAGCTAGGGTTTGAGCGCGGAGCGTGACTGCTGCGTGACTATGACAAGGAACAAGCCCGCCAGTCATTACTGTAGTTAAGTGTTAATGGAGCACCGCTAGTTTCTGCTCACTTTACTAAGGAAATGATTAAGATAATCAGTTATTTCCAAGAGATAACATTTACAGGTGCTGGATAATTTGGAAGAAGATTTCACGGTGAAACCGGTGGGCAACGAGTTGTCGACTACGACGCCGGCGACGGTCGGCACCCGTCGCGGACGAGTGTATAGCACTCGCATCACTGGCCTTCGTATGGCTACAACGTACTCGTTCGAGGTGCGCCCCGTGAGGCGAGACGCCCGCGACCTCGCCGATCCCAACTCGATTGGATCCAAAATAGTCATAGTGCCCACAAAGGGATGTAAGTAAATTATGTAACTATACAATACAGATTGTCATATGAGATAGTTGTTTCCGGTTTGTAATGAGCCTGCTTTGAAAAAAGAGAACGTTGGCAATATGACTGAATTTTGTATGAAGTATGTTTCAAATCCTTACGTAGTTTTCTCTGACTGCGAAAATAGTATGTAACACTCTTTCGAACTAAACGACTGAACCAATTGATTAAAATTTAATACGGAGATAGACCATAGACATAGCAACTTCTTCGGTTCCAGATACTATAACAAGGAGTACCGCAGGGTCAAAACGCAGAACTTAACTGTTTTGATAAATTCGTTATTTTGTTCACAGTTTCAGCTCGTGCAACCCAATGCTTGCCCCACGCGAGTGAAGTAGAAGTCTCGACAGGGCCGTACTTTGGGGGTCGCATCGCGGTGGAGGCGGCAGACGGCGGCCCTGAACGATGCTCCATACAAGGGAACCCGAACAGTGCACAGGACGCGTACATCCTGCGCATACATCACGACGAATGCGGCTCGGATGTGAATGAAACTACGGTGGCTACTTATGTGATTGTGCAGGAAAATTTGCCGATTTTGACGCATAGCACACGCCGGTAAGATTATTAAGAAGAATAAAAAACATTTAACATTGAAAATAAAAATTGAACATTAAGCATAAGACAGATTTTCAATCGTGAGATACTTTGGAGAAGTTAATTAGTATGATTTATTTCTCAGCTAGGTATAATTATTAAAAACTATTATCTCTGTAACATTGGTTCTCTCCCTGCGTATGACGACGAAAGAAACATAATAATTAAGGAATTTCTTAAATAATTAACATTACTACAATGAAAAATCGGCACAAAGTACACCATTTCGTTCTGTTTTCAGTTTCCTAGTTCTCTGCACGTACAAACCCGAGACGTTGACAGTGCGAGCCGGGATCAACCTGCCAAAAGCGCACCCAGGGGATGTTCTACTGCATACGAAGCCCCAAGCAGGGTCCGTTGAGCCTTACGACCAGGACTTGGATTATAACGAGCTGCGGCCCGCCAGACTCGAGGCCACGCCCGAAGAATCTCAACACAGTATGTCAACATGTTTTTGTTTTTCGTAGTATCTATAGGTATTTTTATTAAGGTCATCTGACGGATTTTTCCGCACTTACTTGCACAAAATATACACTTCTAAAGATCGGCAATAAAAGTTTTTTGTTTAATTTGAGCCTATACAATCCTATCATTATTAATTATTTCTAGTACTTTAGTTAATATTTGAATAATTTCCAGCAGGTGTATTCGGAGAAGTCACACTAGTGATGTTCCTAGTGGTCGCCGCGTTCGGAGGCATCGCGCTGCTGATCTGGAAGGTCGTGCCTCAGGAACAGAGGGATAACATCTCCATATCCTCAATATCCACTCTCAATAGAAGCGGATTCTTCAGCAGAAGGAATAGAGACAGATTCTCTGACCAAGGATCGGTTTATTCCATCACTTTATCAGAAAAAGATGATTATGTTAAGAAGCCTAGCGACGGCGATAATACTTCTGAAGCTTGATGCATATTTAATTTAATGTTGTTTGCATTTTAACACCGGTTATTTGGAGACACAATATCAAATCCTTTAGTTATGGATTTGGTCAGATATTGTGTTTTTAGGAAGACCGGTTATATAAAATGTTATACGCATTGTCCGGTTAACTGGATTGTTAACGGTTCGACTGGCATAATGTGGTTGCAGTTCAGAATTTCGTAAATTTCAGATTTAATGAAATGTTCTTAATACATTTGGATTCCGGTTAACAGGACAGCTGACCGCGATTTGAATAACCGGACAGTGCGTATAACCTTTAAGACTAATTGTGATATTATAACAGTAGGAATATTAAAATCCAAGAACAGGATTTAGTTTGTAAGTATTAAGGAGATTGTAACAGCAATAATTTATACTGAAAAAAAAAAAACTGAGAATTGAACCTGAGGTAAAAATTAACAAGGGTTGCCATAGGAATAATATGATGCACAAAATAGCTAGTTAATATTACTTACCTATTATTTAAGACTAAGTGTGAAATGTAATGTGTGATTAAAAGACAAAACTACTTACTGAGTTTTATTTGAACACATTTTCAGGTCGTTCTAATACAAATATCTGTTTTTCCATACTTATTTCTGGGAACAGGAATTGTTTTACGATATCGTTGAGTTCCTCCAAAGCTATTTGAGCGTGGACTCGTACTACTGTGTCTTCGTTATCATCTCTGTATAGGTTTTTCAAAGTTCTATATACTGGGAGTAGGTTCTCCTTGAGTTGTACTAAAGTTTCTTTGCCAAGACCCTTTAGGAGACTAGATATAACCATGACGGCTGCCCGACGGCATTCCACTGCTTTATCTGATTCTATTATACTCCAAATACATAGAAGTATCTGGAACAATAATAAAATTACAAGGAAACACATTAATATATATGTACATTTCTTAATTTTACATAAGTTTTAATTTAATACATACTAATATGAATAAGCATTTTAACCGACAAATGAGAAGGATTTCGTTTCGTCGGAATATTTTTTCAACTCATAAACCATGTAATTTATTAGAAAATGAACTACATTAATACTTTGCAATTGGCAGAAGTGATTATTATTTTTTGAAACGGGAACTTACGTACGCGGAGGTTACTGTTGAGTTGTCCCTCAACACGTTTCGGTCACATATGATGAAGGTCGTCACATATGATGATGAAGGATACTGATGAAGGTCGCCGTATGTGACCGAAACGTGTTGAGGGACAACTTAACAGTAACCTCCGCGTACGTAAGTTCCCGTTTCAACAAATAATAATGACATCAACGTACGTTTCAATTAATAGTAAAATGGCAGAAGTGATGTTACCGACTTAATTGGGGATTTCTTCTAACTACACAATAGCATCTCTATTAGTAACTAATTCTCACCTCATAAATAATAGTGCCGACTTTGTAATTTAATACGAGTGCTATCTCGGCCAAGTTGGAGAGAGCCGAGGTCCTCACGAGGGGGTCTTCATCGCGACACCCACATAACATGGTGTTCAGTAGAACCGTCTTGTGTACCACTGCCATTTCACCTAAAAATCAATTAGTACACTCATGAAGGAGCTATGGCACCATAGACACAAACAAGTGAAACTCATAACCCGGACTTTTGTCTCTTCGTGGTCTGATCTATAATTGAAATTAGTTATTTATGGTGATATTGAATGATCAATCAACAAAGCATTGTTGGAAATACAATTTAAATGTGTACCTACAGATATTTAAAATACATATAATATATTAGTTTAAAGTATTTTTGATTATTAAATAGTCATCTTTGCTATTCAGTTTTCAGTTCACAATTTCATCAATATCAGTGTACCAGCCAGTATATTCACGAAAACCTAAAATACAGACAACCTTTCACATTTGTAATAGCAGGGATTTCTTACCTAACTTCCTAGTTACTTTAACGATAACATCTCCAATCTTCATTCTCAGTTCTGCTGTTTTATTCTCCTCGTCTTGAGATAGAACACTGTTCCTTTCAGATGATATTTGTAAGAACTCTCTACATAGTACATGAAGGACATCCTCGGTGCAATGTGCTCCTAAAGCAGCTAGTCCATTTATTGTTGCTAAGTAAACATATGAATCTTGATCTTTTAAGAGTTCCTAGAAAAAATAATACGAGTTATCTTCTACATACATAAAAGGCAAACTTGACCTGACTCATTCACTGAATTATTTATATCAATGCACAGCCAAACTACTGCGCAACCTAGAAACTCAAAATTTTGTACAGGGGTTTCTGTCATGATGCAAGCGAGCACTAAGAAAGGATTTTGCAAAGTTCAACCCCTAACAGGGGGTGGATCTTTCACTGAAAATAGTAATAATTTCTAATGATGGATTTTTTCCCGAAAATGGGACTTAAATTAGGCCTTATTTATCCCCAAGGTTTTATCCATACCATATTTCTACTATTCATAAAAAATAACTTAAATAATGAGGAATAAGCATTTTACATTGAGGGGGAAAGTAGTTAAATTACCTGGAATATACAAAATATGTAATGCTTCTTAGATAATGTCTCTGGATCCTTCTTGTCTATCAATTTTGTAAGCTCCATGATGCCATGTGCTCTAACCGGTAACAAACTATCGAACACATCTGATATCGCCTTTTCACAAGGACTTTCTATATTTGAATTTTCACTGGAAATCAGAGATAAAGCTTCTTTACATAGTATGTAGTTCATGTTGTTCTTATCTTTAGAAAGATCCTTTAGAATTGGTACAAAAGGGACTATTCTTTTATCTAGGCTTGAGTTTTTATCCGAATTAGCCAGAACAATGTTTAGAAGTACTAAAGCAATGCTAGTACATTCTACATTGTCTTTGTGGTTTTCTTTAGTGATAAAATGTTCAATAAACTTCAACACAATTAATGGTTCTTCTCTTGAAACAGCAGCCATTTTGGGAGATGTAGTTATTTCAGATAGCAACTGTAATATGTTTGCATATTGTGCATCTATTTCATTCAGTATTGCTGGATTTTCTTCAAAATGTAACAAATCTTTATTTTTCCTTTTTCGTTCTTTGTCTATTTCTATGAGAATGTCTATGGATGATTCAAAGACATCTCGGACAAACTTATTTGTAGTTGATGAATGGAATAAACTTATAAAATAAATTATCTCTTCATTTCTTGATCCATCATCTTCTGTGTCTCCATGTTTAATACAAATACCAGCATCATATTCTTCTATTATAATGCCATTACAAGATTTTCCTTTTTCAAACAAAACCTTCTTCATTACATTACACACTTCGTGTTTATGTAACCTCTCCAAACATTTTAGTAAAATATCTTTGAGTTTATTAATAAAATTATCGTTTTTAGTACATTTAGTGCCAATTTGGAATAGCACTGGGAGGTTCGGTGTAAGATAAGGTACAGGACATTCTATTTCATTTATACAAACACTTGCATGGAGTAAGTTAATTTTATGTTCAACCTCTTCAGCTGAAAGGATCATTGTTCCCGGTAAATCACATTCTGATTTCAAATGTTCTATCTCAAAGTTTTTGAATACTTCTTCTACAACTTGTTTGACATAACCAGACATGGGATATTTCTCATTCAAACTTAGAACACAAGCCACAGATATAGTGACATAATGAATGTTCTTTGAAGTCATTATCTTGGATAACTGTGAGCAAATATTTTGTAAATACTCATTAATGGTAACATCTCCATGTTTTATAGTTATTATTCTGCATATCATATCAATTTTTCTCCAATCATATCCAGTGTCCATATTGTAGCTTTCCATAAAACATCGGATTAGACTTAATAGGCCTTCAGGGGCTAGAAGTCTATTGCTCATCTCCTTGGCTATGGTTTTTTTGACAAACCCTGGTGGAGAAGGGTCAGTACTCTGTAGAACAAGTAGCTCCTTCATGAGGGTGGGCTGAAAACTGTTTTCAACAAGGTTTTTGTAAACTACCAGAAATGTTGCTCTGTCTTCATTCAGCCGGTCAAACATCTCCTGAGTCATGGTATAATTTTTATAAGTCCCTGGTTTCTTTAAGGGTGCAAAACACAACTGTATCAATGCTGCCAAATAATCTGAGAGATGTAACGTGTTAATAATATTTCTGAGTACTGGAACCTTGTAACTTCTGGCGAGGAAGTTAGTGCATTCAACCAACATTTCATACTTTTCATCATCTTTAAAGTTTAGTTGAGAAAGGATTGTATGTGATGAACATCGTTTAGAGAGCGATATTCCTAGTCCGGGTATCAAACATGGTGATATACCGATAGTAGTCACTAACTGATAACATGTTCTCAAAAGCTTTTGATTTTTTACACTTATCAATATTGTTTCATCATTCATCATGATCGAAGACAACTGGTCGACCGCATTTATAATTTTATTAACAAACTTCCGTAGTAGTTGATATGTTTTGGTCTCATTTTCATCTGTTGCACTATTGATTTCATTTTTGATCAAATCTAAAATCACTGCTGACACAAACTCTGATTGGCCTTCTGAAATGAAAATTAAATAAAAACTTTATTCAAGTATTTAACTACTTTATTGACAGAAATATGAAATTATGCAAATACAAAAAGTGTAATCAGATAACCTAATTTATGATTTCGTTAGTATTTACCTCTGTGCACTAGCTTTTCCACTGTAGTAAATATGGTATCCACAGACATTTTCTTCGGTTTCTTACACGTTTCTTAGTTATGCGGTAATTCACTTTTCGTTTGTTATTTCAAATAAAAAATTGTAACATTTACAAATTGAAATCATAACCATAGATCATAACAAACAAACTGTGAGTGAAGTGAAGTGAAACATCTTTAGGAATATCGATTCCCAATTTAAGAATATCGATTCCTATTTAATTTACAACTCCGTGAAATAATTATATCAATTTATGTTCTTATGATATTTAATTCGTCACTGTTCAATCATCACTATTCATAAATCATTACTACCAATTTTCACTCCTGACACATGACTCAATTTATAAAATAATATTCTATTTCAAAATACAAAATAATATTCACTATTCAAAATTACAAATTAAAAGAAATAAAAAGATGCGCGACACAAATGAGGTTGACATAAAACTTAACAATAAGGTTGTACTATGAGATTGTCGTCGCCACATCACCCCCCTACGCAGAGGAAAAATCCCGCCTAAAATTTAAAATTTACAGGTCTAAAATATCTCGGAACCTAACTCTTCTTCCAGACCGAGTGGTGGTAACTGGAGCAGAAGGTGAAGAGGCAGGCATTGAGGGATTTTCATTTGCTGGCGAACTATTTGCTTGACCATCTTGTAATGATCCTCTCGAGATTGGAGTAGAAATATTAACATGGGCTGAGTCAAACTCAATATAAGCTGGTTTAATACGATCAATGCTGACAGTTGACTCGCGACTTCCCATATCTAGAGTGAACGTTTTGTTGTCACGTTTAATAACCTTGAAAGGACCTAAATAAGGAGGTTGAAGAGGTCTTTTAACTGTGTCGTCTCTTAACCAAACGTGAGTAGTTGTCGCTAAATCTTTGAAAATAAATATAGACGGTTGCGAATGTTGCGACGCCGGAACCGGACGCAATGCTTC
Source organism: Cyclophora punctaria (assembly GCA_951394245.1). Classification (NCBI taxonomy): domain Eukaryota; kingdom Metazoa; phylum Arthropoda; class Insecta; order Lepidoptera; family Geometridae; genus Cyclophora; species Cyclophora punctaria. The sequence continues at coordinate 8,270,628 of OX596170.1, read as the reverse complement.
CATGCAGCATTTGAGATCCGAAACAAAGTCCGAAATGGCATCAGGGTTCCTGGGAATATCAGGAGTAACAATGAATTCTCCAGGCAAACGAAGAGATTCTCCGTAGACGAGTTCAGCGGATGAAGAGTTAATATCTTCTTTTAACGCCGTTCTCATGCCTAATAAAACAAGAGGTAATGCTTTCGTCCACGTCTCAGAATGACACGTAAGCGCTGCCTTAAGCTGACGATGTAACCGCTCAACCATTCCATTTGCACATGGGTGATAGCTGGTTGTGCGAATTCTTTTTGTTGCACAGACACACATGAGTCTATGAAAAAGCGAAGACTCAAACTGTCTTCCTTGATCGGAGGTCAAGATGCTTGGTACACCAAAACGAGATATCCAACCATTAACAAAAGTATCCGCTACCTCTTCTGCTGTTATTGAGTTCATTGGCCACGCTTCCGGCCACCGCGTGAAACGATCAATCGCGGTGAGGCAATAATTAAAACCATTTGAATGCGGAAGGGGTCCAATAATGTCGATATGTACGTGCATAAATCTTCCAGACGGAGACTTAAAACTACCCAGAGGCGATGTGACATGTCTAGTCACCTTGCTTCGCTGACACTCAGGACAAGAGCGCGTCCATTTATGACAGTCAGCATTCATATTAGGCCATACATAGCGATCAGTCACCATGCGTGCGGTTGCCCGCGCACCAGGATGACTGAGGTTGTGGCATTTATTAAAAGCTGCTCGACGAAAAGATGGAGTCAGGTACGGTCGAGACTTCCCTGTTGAAACGTCACAAATAATGGTGACAGTGGTACCAGGAATAGTAACTTTCTCTAATTGTAATGAAGAACTACCGCGAGCGCGTGCTAATTCATCATCGTTACTTTGTGACTCTGCAAGTGCAGCAAAATCCTCTTCTAGAGATATTGATTCAATGCGAGATAACGCGTCAGCAACCACGTTGTCATCGCCTTTGATATGGACTATGTCCGTTGTAAACTGACTGATGAATGACAATTGATTTAGCTGTGCAGGAGGCAATCTTTCGCGACGCTGTGCAAATGCATAAACCAACGGCTTATGATCTGTGTAAATAGTCGCATGATGCGCTTCCAGAATGTGTCTGAAATACTGCACACTCTCGTATACGCCTAAAAGTTCTCGATAATAAGTAGGCCATTGCACCTGCTTAGTATTAAGCTTTTTACTAAAGTATGCTATTGGTTGCCAATCGCTTTTGTCATTTTTGCGCTGTTGTAAGCAAGAGCCAATATGAGTACTAGAAGCATCAGTGAAAAGTCCTAACAACGCGCTACAATCAGGATGAGCTAGTATTTTGACTGAAGTTAAACTTCTTTTGCATTCTTCAAAACACTCTTCTAAAGAAGTAGTCCAAACAAATGGCTTATTGCCTTTTCCGTTAATAGCGGTAACAGCGTCTATCAACGGTGCCTGATATTTAGCTGCATCAGGTAGAAATTTCCTGTAGAAATTTGCCATTCCTAGGAAACGTCGCATTCCTTGAACGGTTTTTGGGGGAGGAAACTCTGCAAGGGCTCTAATCCTATCTGCAGGTGGTTTGGTACCCTCTGCACTGATTTGATACCCAAAAAAAATTACTTCCTTGGCTCCAAAAACACTTTTTTTAACATTAATTACCACTCCGTAATGTTGCAACCTTTCGAACAAAATTTCCAGATGTTGCGCATGCTTGAACGCGTCACTGGAATGAACTAAAATATCATCGACATAAGCGTAGCAAAAATCCAGACCGCGAACGACTTCGTCGATAAAACGTTGAAAGGTTTGACCTGCATTTCTTAATCCGAAACTCATGTAGGGAAATTCATAAAGACCGAAAGGTGTAATAATGGCTGTTTTACAAACGTCGCTTTCGTTGACAGGTATTTGATGGTAAGCTTTAACTAAATCTATAGTGCTAAAAATGGTAGATCCAGCTAAATTTTGATTGAAATCTCCTATGTGCCTGACTGGATAACGATCAGGTATGGTGCGAGAATTCAATGCCCGATAATCACCACAAGGTCTCCAAGTTGAATCTTTTTTTGGTACTAAATGTAAAGCTGACGACCAGGGACTGCTGGATGGTCTAGCAATACCAGTTTTTATCATATCATCAAATTCTTTCTTAGCAGCTCTAAGTTTGGAAGGGGCTAAACGCCGTGGTTTAGTGGAGACAGGTGGGCCATCGGTTGTTATAATAAAATGTTTGGTTGAATGTTTAGGCTCTTGTGGTGCTCCAGGAGGATGAGTGACGCATTTAAATTTTTGTAAAAGAGCGGCAAATGGAGAATCTGGGAATGAAATTAACTTCACACTACTCTGATGTGCAGGCTGAAGCTCCGCGATCGAAGTCAAACCAGTCTTCCCATCGCGAATTTGCCCAGATGCACAATCAGGAAGTAAATTAAAATGTGATAAAAAATCAGATCCTATAATACCGCTTTCAACATCAGCTATAACAAAATTCCACTTAAAACGACGTCGCAAACCTAAATTAAGATTCAATGTAACCAAACCATAAGTCCGAATTTTAGAACCATTAGCAGCGACCAAATCGAAAGGTTGTGATTTGTTTGAAATACCATTAACGCCACGTGCAGGAATACAGCACAAATCCGAACCAGTATCCACGAGAAATTTCCTCTTGGAATATCGGTCGGTAACAAAAAGTCGACGACTAGATGTTGAGCGTTCGGTAGTCGTCATAATCGGACGCTCTAGAAGTTTCCCGATTGCTTGCCACTGTAGTCTTTAACCTGATTAGACCATTTGCACGGTTGAACACATTTATTTGCATTGTTACCAAACCTGCCATGATAGAAACAAAAATCTGGATTACGCGAGCGAGATCTGTTTCTTTTATTATAATTTTTATGATTAAAATTGTTGCCGCGTTCCCGTGAACGACTTCGTTGATTTGCTGTCAACGATGCCACCATTCGAGTGAGGTCATTGATCTTTTTATCCATAGCTAGGAAACGCTCATGATCAATACTCGTCGCTGAAGATGATGACGAGGCTACTGCAGCGCAAGACGGATGCTGAATTGTCTGAGCGTTGATTTCTATCAACTGATCAGCCAACTCGCTTAATTCCTGAAGCGACAGGTTACGCTGTGCAGTTAATACTGTTTGTAGGTATAAGGGAAGACGGCTCACCCAAATAGTTTTTAAAATATCTGCTGGGAAAGTTGATCCAGCAAGTGAACTCAAATGTCGATAAAAAGACGAAGGTTTTCTGTCACCTATTTGCTCCTTTTCCAACAAACATCTTATTTTTTCGTCGCGCGAGACAGAAAAACGTTGAATAATTGCATTCCTAAGTGCATTGTAAGGTTCGTGATTTGGGGGAGATAGGATTATATCTTCAACCTCTCGAGTACAATTTGTATCTAAATGAGCTACTGCGTAATGATATTTGGTAACTTGACTGACAATATTGTTAATTAAAAATTGTGATTCTAGACTAGCAAACCACAGAGCCGGACGATCCTTACAAAATGGTGGTGTTCGAATAGAAACTCGATTTACTGAAACACTGCCACTACCACCTACTGCTTCGTGAAAATCTTCTGTTTCGCTCATGTTAGCTCAGGTTGAGATGTGTGGACAACCTAAATACAGCCTTTTACAGTAATTTAAATAATTTAAGGATCTATTATAATTAAATAAATATGATAAACATTCACGATATAAAAAATAAAGTAAAGAATAAATATAAAAAACACGTCTACGTCTATGTATCAGTCTTTTTTTTCAAATATTTGGAGATGTCTGAAGACTTGCAGCACTATATCCGAAGACTTGTAGCCTTATGTAGCACTATATCTGATCACCAAATCACCGCTTCCTTGCTTTGTTAGGTATATAATGAGGTTTTACCTTGAATTTCCTTGAATTGGTCACTTCATCTATACCGTTTATTCACAAGATGGGGAGTACCGGTTTATGCTCGTAGTCGGTACCCGCGAGATCCGCTCCACCCAAAAAATAGGTCGTCTCAGCAAAAACGAACGTAGATCAATCACGTCGGGGTCACCAATTTAGGAATATCGATTCCCAATTTAAGAATATCGATTCCTATTTAATTTACAACTCCGTGAAATAATTATATCAATTTATGTTCTTAAGATATTTAATTCGTCACTGTTCAATCATCACTATTCATAAATCATTACTACCAATTTTCACTCCTGACACATGACTCAATTTATAAAATAATATTCTATTTCAAAATACAAAATAATATTCACTATTCAAAATTACAAATTAAAAGAAATAAAAAGATGCGCGACACAAATGAGGTTGACATAAAACTTAACAATAAGGTTGTACTATGAGATTGTCGTCGCCACACATCAAACAAACTGTAACAAACCAACCAAGCAAACCAACACAACAGCTTAAAATATAAAATTAAAAAAAACTACGTTTAAAAAAACCGACTTCAAAACTAAAAAGCAAAAAATAACTCTATAATCATAATGTGAGTACTACTAAGGTAGTAATAATTATTAATTATATACTAGTATTGTTATTTTTGGAGTCGGTGACAGCCAAGAAAGAACTAATTATTTCAAAATTGTTAAGCTATGCTCGCGTTATAGTTACACCTTACCCGAACCTTATTGCGAACATCCAGCGGAGAGAGGAATTTATTTTCGTATGCTTCTCTCTCTCCGCCTCTCTCTCTCTCTCTCATCCACACACACAATCTCACTAGGCTGTCACCGACTCCAAAAATAACAATACTAGTATATAGGTAATTAATAATTATTACTACCTTAGTAGTACTCACATTATGATTATAGAGTTATTTTTTGCTTTTTAAGCTATTGCATAGCTTCTATCGCGGGCCTTGAGCGCGGGGACCGAATCCAGAAATTCCGTAACGAAAAAACCTCACGCTCCCCACTAACGCCATCTAGTGATATAAAAAATAACTATGCAATAGCTTTACCGCGGCAGTCCCCGAGTGCCACACGTCTTTTTTTAGTTTTGAAGTCGGTTTTTTTAAACGTAGTTTTTTTTAATTTTATTTTTTACTTTTTAGTGTCTACTCTCTTTGTTTGTTAGTTAATTAGCTTCTTAATTCAATAACTCTTGGTAATGTTTTAACAGTGAATTACTTATTTTCAATTGATTCGAACAGCGCGTGCAGCGGTTTGTTTAACCCGCCCGCTGCATATTTCGTACTTTTTAATTTGTCGTTAAATTTAAACGGACGGTCCAATTTTAATAATTTAAAAAGGTATTGAAAGTCACTTTCCTGAACTTGATTGTAGATGTATTTATTTTGATATATATTAATATCATCACGCGAATATCACAAGCTAACTATTGCAGTAGTTTTTAAATTGAAGAAATTTAACTAGAAGTGGTAATTGTACGTAAACTATAATAGATAGGCATATACCGTCGCGGGTTTAATTGTGCAGAATAATGAGTACTTTAAACGTGTAGAACATTGTTTTTATGTATCATCTATAGTTTTCGCAGCGCACGCGACATAAGCACGCCGATAAGTGATTTTTGCTATACCCTCCGTTACATTATTTAAATTTTAGTTAGGTTCCCGAAGGAAATTTAGGATAAAACTTTAAACGGGACCAATGGGAATGTCTACAGCATCGAACAAAAAAAGAATCATGTAAATCGGATGAGAAACCCCAGAGTAATCGGTGTACATACATAAAAAAAAAAAAAAAAAAAAAAAAAAAAAAAAAAAAAAAAAAAAAAAAAAAAAAAAAAAAAAAAAAAAATATACCCACCGAATTGATAACCTCCTCCTTCGGTTTTTGAAGTCGGTTAAAAATCATAATAAAATAGACACACAGTACAGACAGTGGCATACCAAAACAACTGATTGATGTCAGATTTGACATAATCCAACAAAGAACATAATTGAATTTCATTCATGTATACGAACAGAGTATCGAGGACGAGCATTGAATTTGAATGTCAGCAGAAGCCATCAAACCTCAAACTAAAAATTGAATCCATGAATGACTTGAATCAATGGTACTGACGGTACTGACTGACCAACCGGTCTGTCTGTTGGATTAATATTTCATTCATCTGCCCAATGCATGCAGTGCTGTTATCAGCTAACTGAATAAACATTCATGTCATGGGTGAAAGTCGTGCCTGTAGCCACAACCTATGACTGACTTATAAAAAAGGTTAATAGCAAAGGGAAGGGCCCGTAAATAATCCCTTTTACCCCTTACCTAAAATAGGTAGCAAATAATATACTGATACTGTACAGATGAAGTGCGCTTGAGGTGTTCAAACTTTGACAACAATTGGGATGTACCTACATACATAGAAACTAAAATTAAACTCATTATATGTTATAATCACTTTATACAAGTAATGAAAAATTAAATTAAGCATTATAAATAAGACAATTATCACAAGCCCAGATCACTCTCCACCTCTTAGAGCTAATACCAAATGCAGCACAGATCCACCTTGCACCTTGTAGTCTTGGGCAGTTTTCTCATCATTCCTGGAATATTAAATTAATACTCATTAAACTTATTAAAATATTGATGACATTCAATTTAATAATAAATAAGGCCAATGACCTAGCAAAAATATAATAAATTGAAGATTTAAAAATGCTAGGTACTGATTTGAATGAAAGGGATGTTGGCAATGAAGTTTGTTGGAATGTACAATAAAGGATATAGGTATTTAGGTCTATAGCAACATAAACATAACTTTATATCCTTATCGAGATTTTGATTGATTTACAAATAAGTTTTTGTTAAATGTTCAGAGTTTTTGCAATCTTGTTACTGGCATCTGTAGGTACAGTTAATTGAGGTATACTTACATTTGTTTGCCGGAAAATATAAGCCGTTGTTGCTGCGGGGGTATGCCTTCTTTTTCTTCCACTCTCTCCTTAATCCTTTCCACTTTATCTGTTGGTTCTATGTCTATCTCGATTTCCTTGCCTGTGAGCGTCTATCAAACAAAAATAGGTTAATTCAATCGGTATTCCAGCTCAGATTCTTGACTATCAAATCAAATGCGTACATACCTTGACCTTGATGAGCATTTTGAATTATTTATTTTGTTTTGATCAAGTTCCACTAATTTTACAAATCAATAGTGTTTCACAAGCATTACAAATTAAAATTACAATTTGCAAAAATATATTCACTTTCACGGTAGTAGGATCGATCTCCACAGATTATATATACATGTAATAATATTCACTCACAGCACAGATCTCTTGTTAAAATAATATTGTTCTATCATTCATTCGGTATCTGATATAATAAATGGATGTTTAGACGAGGTAAGTAATTCATAATGCAAAGAGTATAATATATATAGAGGAGTCATAGTCTATCCATGGTCTATCCATACCCTTCATCAAATTTACTTCACCAACACTGAGAGAAATAGGCTGTGAATGGGCTGTGAAGGTGAAGTGCAGGTGTGGTGCAGGTGAAGTGGCCCACGGAGAGAAGAGACATTCACAGAGTACTTTGTAATATAATGAGAAATTTCTCATTTATGCAAGCACTCATTGTGGCACTCATCATGCCACCTTTCTATCCCGTTTGTACATAAGTACATATATCCATTTTTTAAGGAATAGCACATAGGCTCCGATGGTCCTATCTTACGCTGTTATGGTTCGGTCGGTTGGTACAACGGAAACTTTTTGAGTTCAGTCCTCTAACAAAAGCTTGAGCACCAACCGTCATAATTAAGTATTCAATTTATTACATTATTGTATGCAATTAATGGTCGTAGCACACATATCAACTCGTAAACGGAACGTAAACGTATCAACTCGAGCCGTTCAGTATTCTTTGTATGAAACTCCCTACTGCAACGCACACTTATCGGAATCGTAACGTAATCGCCTCGCCTCGGGACAAGCTCACAAACCGCAGTACGGTGCGTGGTCGACTTGCCGTACCCGCGCTTAAGTCTCTCCGTACGCTGTCTTACGACTCTCCGTACCCTAGCTTGCGTTTCTTCGTTCCCGCCCCCGGCCCCAGCGTCAACCAGCGACCGGCGAGCCGTAAGCGCGGCGTCGCCTAGCCGTAGCCGAGTCGATTCGGAGCTGCTGATCGCACGGTGACGCGCTTACGATAGGTTGACGCCTGGTTGACGGCGAGGCGATACGGTGACGATCCCTTTCCGAGTTGATATGTGTGCTACGACCTTTAAATAACGCGCGGATTGTCACATTATTTTTAAGCACAAATGCGCAAGAGAGCGGGGTTTTTTAAATAAAATCGTTACGTCGCGTATTATGGGCTCATGTGAAGAGTGCCGTTGCCTGGTACAAAATTCAGGTATAGTAACCGAATTATTTCATATTAGATTAAAATAATTAATTTTATGTTGAATTCAAGAAAAGCAGAATTCTGAAACGGACACAGCGCGAGTAAAATAGCGGGGCACTGCTAATATGAATTCCTTCAAGTCTGATAATGCCGCACCACCCATTGAGTTATATGTACTACGTAGTAAGTACATATATCTCAATGGCACCACCCTGAATTTATCTAACACTGCAAAATAGATTACGTTACTTTCATCTTGTTTTGCTAGTCGATGTTAATCGGCATTGTTAATTCTACCAAAGCGGGGGGCGTCCGAAAACTAGCGCTGTACCATCAGCATCAGCTGAGACTTCTCCTTTTCCTTTATTATTTTAATTATAATTTTGATGTTTTTATTTATCTTACCTACCTAAATGGTTCGGGCCATCGGGAGACGAACTTTGCAGTCCACCACTTGTGCTCGCCATGGTAAAGGCAACAAGTACCTACCTACTAAGGATTTATGAAATAAAAATGAAACAAAATGTTTGAGCAGGTAATTTATTATACATTTATAATGTTGTACATATTAAATACCATACATTCCTAATCTGATCTGCATCGAAAGGATTTAAGTACATAAAAATAAAATATCTTTGGTTGACAAAACAACATCAATTTGCTAATTATTTTCTTAGTATACTGTAAAATTTATAATTACCACAAGCCTTTTATTTCACAATTCACAAATATTATTCTAACTACCTCTAGTTTGAGCATTAACTACTCAAAATATTAATTGTAGTAATAATTTGACTGAAATTACTACAATTACAGACATACATAAGTATTATAAGCATGCAAACTTCAGCATGTATTAAAGTATTAATAGTAAAATTACACCATAAAATGTTACTTATCACATACACAGAGAATGCATAAAATATGATAAAGTAAATACCGTAGAATGTAGGTGGAATTTTAATATAAGTATACCACAAGTTTAATTTAAAAGGTGTCCATTTATAATATCAAAAATTATTTAAATGACATTGGGACGGAAACATTTCCTCTTATATTCAATGTGATTTAACCTGAAGTGTAGGATGCACCTGGATACAACAAACGGAAAATTGAGCTTATGACAAACAAAGAGCATAAGTTTGGCACATTTGTTGTACGTGAGCTGTTTACAAAGAAATTAGGGAAATTCACTCTTTTGACTTTAATTTAAAAGATTGCATTGAGAGCCGAGCCAACTGGGTAGGCACGTGATCGATAAAGTATCATAATTCATAATGAAACCACAAACAATAATATTGTGGTTAATGAATAGATACATAAGTAAGTATATAATTTACACAAAGATATATAATCTCCGACATGTTTTACATGCAACTACATTAAGTAATTAGAGTTCCAGTACAATTTATTTACCTACCAAGTCATTTACACATCGACAAACAACGAATTGGAAAATAGGTTTAGTTAATGTATTTATAAAGATAGGGTTAAATTTTGAAATATGGCGTGATGAAGTATTTACATTACCTTATTCCAATTTACGAGGCCTAAAATGTAAACAATAATATTGCTGATTTTTAAGACAATTCCCTCTGTAGATGAAAACTTTATAAATAATTTGAAATTAATTCTATTCTTATTCAAAATCCCATCACATGTCGCATAAATAACAATACTCAATAGTACGTATGCCTTTGTATTCTGTGCCATCACTAAAATTCTTTTCGTCTATAGAATGGTTGTCTTTGGTTGGAAAATCAGCCATATTAGTTTACATTTTAGAACTCGTAATATGAAATCGATTGTACATGATAGGAAGGTTTAAGTATTTTCAATTCATACTCGTTGCATTTTCGCACCAGTCACACAATATGTATGATATCTTGCATTTCATTTGGGACTTACGGTCCTTATCTAAGTGGTGGTTATCAACTAACACAGAGCAGAGCATTATCAAAATTTGCACTATAACTAATTCAAGTAAATTATTCTCAGAGATTAACTAAAGAGATCCATACTGCTTTACGATTGATCTTCTTATCTGTGGACAAGTAAAAACATTGTATTAATTAAGCAATTAAGTAATAAGGGCATTGCCAATACACTGCGAAAAAATAATTGTGCGTGTTAGATCTGTTTCTAGTTATTATTGCGGTACAAATAAGTATCAAAGCAAAACATTGATTGCAAGAAGATTTGGGTCAATGTTAGAAGGCAAGCCAGGGCTATTTGCAGTTAACTGCGCATCAACTGTTAAAGCCTATGCATAAAACAACACAAACAAGTTCAACATGCACCAGTAGTTATTTGCGTGTATAAAATTCGCGGAAGAAATTAATCATCGTAACTCTTTACCCAGTTACATTCTGTTTCAATGTTAATGAATGAAGGTCTTTATCGCTAGTTGAACAAATATTTTAATGGATCTACTGCTAATCTTTAACTACAATCCGTTGGTGTGACTTCCTGGCGTTCACGGCAGAAATACGGTAGATAATAAGGATAGTTGTATTGAAGAAGTTGGCAATAAGAACATTACTAGGGATGCTTGGATGATTATAATTTTGTTTGGACTCTAAATCCATAAGGTAAAAGTAATGTAAAATGGAGTCTAGGTACCTTCTATAATAGACTGTAAAGATCATTCATTATTTCAGAGTTTTTAGACCGTCCAAAGGCCTCCGACATGGTCGAACGATTGAAACAACCGGGACCGACTGCTTTACGTGCTTAGCGTAAAGTAAAGCTACAGCCGCAGTATTTCTCTCTCTTTAGACGTCCAGCTTACCATGCGTGTTCAACCGTCGGAGAGCGCGGGCGTGACCCAGCCGTACTTGTCGTGCGTCTTCACGACGGAGCGGAACGCCTCCTCGGCGCGCCGCCGCGAGAACTCGCACGAGGGCCGCGGCGGCGCGCGCGCCACGCGCCCCTGGCCCTTCACCACGGACGCCGCGAACTGCATCAGAACAGCCTCCACTGTGTACGCTGACGCCCACCCGCGCGGTGTTAGCAGCTCCATGCATATTGCTCCACCTGAGAACAAACAATTTTAAGTGTTATACGACGTTGTCGCTTTCACTAAATGATTGACTCAAAAGTTCCTAAACTATCCTTTAGTAGCTTTGCCTTTTATTGAACGTTCTCCTTTATTATTAGTTAGCTCTAATCTCTAGGTAATCTGTTCTTTCATAGTCTTATGGCTTACGTTAAACCTCGTTTTAGTGAGTTCAGTGATTGTTTTGATGAAAACACTTCTTAGAAGTACGCTGATGCTTATTTTGTGGTTACTTATTAAATGAGACCAGCGTTACAGCTGTATGTTACGATCAGCTATGTAATGATCGTTCGAGAAAAGACAACCCGATGACTGAAAAAGCGAGAAAGAGGAAGTACATTGTCAACCAAGAATAATGTCAAACAAATTCTCAGTTCTCTTTTGTGTCAGTACGACTTTTTTCCGATTCTTAATGAAACGGTAATTCCTACGGAAATGTTGGTAAACTAAGTACTTAATGAGTTATAATAATGAGTTATGTCAGCAGAAACTCTCAATTATGTATTGATTTACTAAACTACGCACTTAACATTGTACCTACGTAGCACAGTACGTAGGTAAAAACTTAACGGTATCTTCACACTGTAACCTACTTAACACAAACAACAGATAAAGTCTAATTACATCAATATGTTACTTTTCGCGAGTTCCGTTTCTCGTAGCTACCCTTAGGTGCGAAATTTTACGTACCCTCCATTACGAATCCCTTTTCTATCCTCGGTTCAATGACCCTCATGAAGGGGGGTGCGAAGGGGAAGTTTTCAGGGAATATGAGGTGGAGGAGGATGTGGGGAATGTGCAGCTCCCGAAGGTCTGCGGCCAGGTCGCTCTCGGGGTCTATCTGGTGCAGCCTCACGTGCCATTCGTACAGGTTATCGTTCACTAGTTCCACCTGGAAAGTAAATAAGGTATTTTAAGCACTCGTATAAGTATTACTAGAAACGCCCCGTTGTGCCTGTTCCCGTGGGAATTTCGGGAATTTTTATTTACATAAACCCTCCTCTTGAATCACTCTATCTCTTTAAAAAAACGCGTCAAAATCCGTAGGGTAGTTTTAAAGATCTAAGCATAGAAAGGGACAGAAAGACAGACAGACAGTGGAAAGCGACTTTGTTTAATACTATGTAGTGATAATTTTTAGACAGATGCGTCGGGGACTTCACTTAATAAAATAAAATAAAACTTAATAATAATAAAAGTAGGTACCTAACTATGCATAAATAAATTGTACCAACACCTTACGATCATAGCATATAAATCGCTATTTAAAGTGATTATTCAATTGAATAAGACACTTATGATAACATCTAGATTACTGAGCAATTTAATTTATCCGTATTTATTCATAGTAAGTATTTGTTATTGCATAGAGTATTATTTACGTGATATATTGGGTATTAGATTGTACGTATGTATGTACCAGATGATACTCGTAGCGACAGTCCCCTATTGTGCCGTAATTTGTACAGGATGCATGCATTGACTCGGTATCAACCAATTGCTAGGTCTAGATAGACTTATGCCAAGAGTAGGAGAGACGCAAATATAGCTACGTAACATATTAGTTGTAGCATAAATGGCGTAATTAGGTAGTTTAATTGAGCGATGATTGTAAAGCATGGTAAACATAAAAGTTCACCATGGACGGTGCTTAGATGGGAACTTTCTGGGCCTATTTCAAATTTAAAATATTATATTTGTAATTTTGTCCGTGCAAAAACAATAGGTGTAGGTACTTATGATCTTGGTATGCACTATAACATAAGTATTATTCATTGTATTATTAGGTACGTTACATATAACATATTGATTAAAAACTATGTAACTTAAAAGTAAAAATCAGGCATAATAAATAACAAAATTATTAAACTACCCTATTTTTTTTAATGAGTGATCGTTAATTTCATTTTCATTTCATTTCTCTACAGTGCTTCGTTAGTGCATTAAGTTGTAGTTACACTTATGGTTTCATCTATGGCCACCTAAACTTCGGACAGCGGATTGGCCTCTGGCCACTAAATTATCTCCTTGTGCGTAAACGGACCTTCTTCGTAGCAGGTTTTATAAAAAAAATATAGATTTAAAAAAATTCAATCAATAATTTAAAATAAACCTAGTACAATGTATATTGTCTACTTCAGGTTTAACTTACAGTGAATACAGGATCAGGCCTGCTGTTCTGCAGTCGCTGTATCTCCTTCAGCTCTTTCATGAGCCGGCGGGTGCGAACGGCTGCAGCTCGCTCGCGGACCTCGTTGGCTCCGGCGGCCTTCTTCTTCACCAGGGTCGAGGAAGCTGGACTGGCGGGCAGACTCGCTGCTGCTTCTGCCGGGCTAACTCCGTCCCTGTAATAAGTAATCCCTATTTAGAGACATGATGACTCCTAAAGGTAGGGTCGTAGCTTTAGCTTTGTCAAGGGGGTAAAAAAAGTAGTCATGCTTCAGTAGTGCTTTTACTTAGGATCATAAGACACTCAACTAGTACTGCCTTGTTTCGAGCGGTTTATTAATCTTTTGCTGATGAGTATCCACGCCACGGTATCCACGCTTACTATAAATAGTAATAGAGTTATCAAGTTATTAGTACAATGTGGGGATTATAACCTTCACCTTTTCAGTGTACTGATACCTTGAGTATTAGTATATTAATATGATGCATTTGCCATGTGGTGGGATAATACAATACATGTTGATATTTATAATAGCCTATAATGACTGGTTTGCCACCAGTGAGGCTGTCGAACGTAATATGAATAATGGCTAACAGGATGCAAAAGCAGAAATAGAATCCATAAAATGAAAACCTATACGACCACATGTGTAGTTGGCTATGAAAATATTTAAAGTTTTATCAGTTTCACGTTGTTGATGAAATACTTAGGTAACATGCGAAAGTAAATACTTAATATCCGCTTGGTTTCAAACCAACGCGCGCATAGCGAGTAGCTCTAACCATGTTACATAGACATAATTCATTCATTTCGAGTGGGTTAGTATCTGGTGTCCGAGTTTTTAGACCGCCTAAAGGCTTTCGACATGGTAGACAGTCATATGTATCATTTATGTAAGAAAATAACTTCAAAAGCGAAAAGTCAACTTAAAACCAGGTTTTTATGAGAACTACCTTTTTAAATTGATTAAAAACGGGACCTTTTGTAACCCTTACATTTAACCGAAATATTAATTAAATAAATTTTAGTTCAGAGTCCGATCATGAACTGTTTGCATACAAAATTGCTAGACCTTTGTACTCTATAGAAGAAATTGTCTTTGTATGGAAAATTGGACTTATTAGGATCCATTAAGCCGGCGTTTATTAGTGTAGGGCCACATCTGCGGAACGTACGGCGCCGAACCTTCCGCTAAATACGCTCGTAGTGTATTTCAAGTTATCTATGACACATCAGTACGCGGCGTAATTTCGACTGATGTGTCATAGAGCGGAAGGTTCGGCGCCGTACGTTCCGCAGATGTGGCCCTACACTTAGGTACGGTTTAGGAGCCATAACAAGGACTAAAATATAGTAGATACCTAATAATGATTGATGATGATGATATCCCAAATAAATTCCTAAACATATTTAATTAATTTGAGGACACACATAAATCATCTGAATAAATAATGCATGTAATTAAGTAAAGTACGTAATTGCCAAGTTCTTAAATTAAGTTATTAATGAATCATTCCTTTTCCATTAGTATGACCGGTATCTGACAGGTGGGTAAGATTTTGGTATTCGCGAATTCATACTACATATTTCTACCAAGTATAGATTCGTAAAGATATTTTTTAAAAAACTTAGTACATAGACAATAAACGCTTCTGTCTCAAATAAGTCTCAATAAAAAAGTAAATATGTACCTATAAACAAGTATCCAAGTATGGAATACGATATAACGTCGATTCCATAGTCAATTTTATTCGTATTTGGATAACAATGAAGGCGGGATTTTATATTGAGCATATCAACTTAACTTGTCTTGCAAAAATGTACTGTAGTACGTATGTATTTTATTTACTTACCTATATACTTACTTACCTATTTTCGCCGTACTCAGAGACGTCAAATGATTCTTCTTTGATATTCAATGTATGAATAATTACGTCAATTACTTAATGATCGATTTAATTACCGTGTCCGAGTATGACAGTTAGTACTTATATATTTTTTAAATTAATCCGAATTGTGGAAATGGATTTACAAAACAAATCAATAGAATATTATAAAAAGGCTATTAACTATTTATCTTTACTAATAAAGCTGAAGAGTGTGATTTCTTGTTTGAACGTGCTCGTCTCAGAAACTACCAATTCGAATTCAACGGCTAGGTATCCTGAAATATCCACAGGAACGGGCATAACACGTGAAACCGTGGGGAGGGCTTGTATGTATATATCCTAAAAAGAATCGAGTATACAATCGAATCTAGTTGGTATCGGTAGCAGCTTCTGTTGGCTGAACATACAGAGTCTGCTGATGTATTTACTTAATGGGACACATTATTTTATTAATAACTAGCAGCGCCCCGCGGTTTTACCCGCGTTGTGCCCGTTCCCGTGGGAATTTCGGGATAAAATGTAGCCTATAGCCTTCCTCGATAAATAGACTATCTAACAGTGAAAGAATTATTCAAATCGGTTCAGTAGTTTCTGAGATTAGCGCGTTTAAACAAACAAACAAACAAAACAAACTCTTCAGCTTTATAATATTAGTATAGATCTAAGAAAGTACTTAATAATAAAATAATTGTACAAACTTAGGAGTGTATGTTATGCAGTGTATGTTGAAGTTATCCTTTCGTGTATGGAATGTAACGGTCAGTTCTCACGAGACAAGGCGAGTCTGATTAAAAACAAACAATTTTGTCTTGTTCAATAAACTGCATTGTCTGCACTCATCGTCTGCTATACATGAAGATGTTTTTAAACCTCAATAAAGAATGAATAGACATTATGATCGGACGTTATTAAGAAACAGATGATTATGTATGAACCATAATGTACTTAGGTACATTTAAATAGCATATGGTAGTAGACGTAGTAGACAGCCAAATGTAACATAAAACTCGTTGACACGAAGAAGTCAACTCGACTCAAAAGAAGGTTGATTATCGGTGTGTTAGCATAGAGGTTGGGGTTCTACTTTACCTCTTTGCTATTGGTTTATCCACTCATGTGCTATTAACGTATAAATACGGTTTTTTTTGCTACAAAGTAGTTTGTAATCTAGACGTTTCGAATGGACTGCTCGTAGTGGAATAGTGAAAATTTAGAACATTTACGCGGCAGGTGAAACCGTGTTTAAGAGCTAGTTATAAAATTTATATTTCAAGTAAAGTTAACTTCCTCAAATTCTTTATGATATAAGGTTCGAAGACAGTTATTTTTATCCATTTATATTCAAGGAAAACATCTCGTTTCAAATCTCATCAATATTTATGAGCATTTCACACCAGATAGGTTCATGCAGGGATATTTACCATTGATTGAGGGGGTCTGAGTTAGGAGTTATGAAGGCACATTTACATCCAAACCTCGATTAAACCTTTCTTATATTTTGTCGAGTAGGTTACTGGCCAACTCTGGTGTTCGGAGTTATTAGAATGCCTTCGACACAAAAAATAAGTTTTTTTCCTTGTTTAAACCGTTATAAACATATGGAAGTAAATAAAGAATGATGTTAATGTTTAACACCTTAGATAAAGTGCTTGGAAAGGATCCAAGAAGAGTCAGATTCCGTCGGGTGTAATACTGCCGCTGTAGATGTATATTGTATATGATTCGCAGGGTCGGTCAGTGACTTCCTGGAGATTTATTATACAATTATACGTAACGATTAAAAAAATTTAAAATTACCTAGGGATTGATTAGTTTTAGATTTATCACTCATCGACATCCGACTAGCACCTGAATTTCGCCTGGCAAGATCGGTGCTAGCCGGGCGTCTGCAAAGTAAGTTCGTATAGGTTTGTGGCCAACCCTGGTATCAGAGTTTTTAGGCCGCTTCGAGGACCCAGAGACATGATCTGACTATTTAAAAAACCAGGACCGACAATTTCAAGTGCCCTCAAAAGAACCGTAGCGCTCAGATATTATTCCACTAGTGGCCATAGCCACCTATCCAAGTAGGGTCGGATTGTATCCTATGTTGCTTAGCATTAGTAGTTAGCAGCTGGACGTTAGTGGAGCGATAGCTTTTATAACGCATGTGTGAAACTACCTGTATTGATTAGGACGTAGTAAAGTGTGTGTGAGAGCAGAGCTATCACTATCAACAAGAGAGCTTGAACAATGGGCCACTCATACTGCGCGACAGGCACCATCATCCGTACTAAGTAAACAATGTCTTTGTTCGATACCTGGATGCGAATATGACGCATATATAGTTTCGCGTTTCCTTGAACAGATTATTAACCAAGTCTTTATTAACGCCAGACTGATGCTTCGTTGGTACTAACACATTTATTTATAGAGGAACCAAACAACTTCCGAACAATGAAAACGCAGGCGCCGTCGACGTAGAGTTCGAGATAATGAAGTTGTCATTTTGCGGTTTTATGATTTGCCTTGTTCATTCGAAATTGATTATGTATCGCTAATGGAAAAGTAAGTATTGTTTATGATGTGTTTATGTTATAGAGTTACGATCAGAGAGGTTGACGGCTGACCATGACGAACCCTGTAATTAAGGTCTAGTTCACCACTTAATCATGCATGTAGACCGTTTAAATGTGTGCGCAGGAAATTGGTTGATTATCATCTTCTGTCATTCATTATACCTACTATCGATGAAATGAAAATGCGTATTGATGTACAATTCGAACCAATTATTTATTGTCTATCGTATAGTCTATGAAGCGTACCTTCTATTGACTATTTTATTAGATTCATTAATAAAGTAAGAACCTACGTCACACGAAAGCTCTATTTTCTGGTACCCTGAAATAATTAAGTACTACTCTATAATTTATATTAAATCGATTTGAATGCCGCTTGCCAACTCTATGTGGCATTGGCAGGTCAGTCGAAACTTGTATCTCTGTCTTCTGTCTAGTAATAGATAAGCGCCTTGATCTTAATATCGGACATATTTATTCCTAACTAGCTGTGCCCTGCAGTTGCACCCGCATTTATTCCGTCACTGCTTACTTTTTAAACCTTCCCTGGACTTTCATGAATATTTCAAGACCAAAATTAGCCAAATCGGTTCAGCCGTTCTCGAGTTTTAAGCCGCACTAACGAACAGCAATTCATTTTTATTATTTAGAAGATAAAATATCATTGTTTTGAGTAATTGCTACGAAACTGAAATATTGTCTACTACTATATAAGTCATATTAAACCAAACAAGTACTACTGAGTTAAGTGCTTAGTTACGTAGACCACATACCTACCTACTTATTCCAACTTGCTTAGTTTGAAACAAAATATAAACCATGTAGGTACTTAATTAAACCTTTTATGCATGAAAATATAGAGTCAACAGGCAATTTAAAAGGATCAAGGAAGTTAATTATGAAATGTAAATTAATGTGTATTTAAAACTAGAAATTTTTGGGGACTGTTAGCACTTAGAATAAAGCTCAATTTATCAAGCTTCCAGGACCGATGAATAATTCATATTTCAATAAGTAATGTATTTACCTCAGTTATAATAACAAAGTGGCAGCACAATATAAAGTAGAATTAATGAACATATTAACTCGATAACGACTTCATAGAGCTTCCAACATTTTATCTCTGTCCATTACGTACTGACAGAGTTCGAGCATATCAACATAATGTCTAAATTAATATTCAGGTCAAAATTAAAAACACTGCTTTGATTAGATATATTATATGGGTGTTAGAGGCCCGGCTGGTCCGTGGGTTCTTTGTAGAGATTTAAGTAAATTGGTGATGAAGTGTGGAGTGGATATTCAGTGGGAAATCAGAAAAACCTAAGTATAAGCAGAAGACTGATTAAATCCATGGTTAAAAAAAAACATTACGGACAAATTAATATAGAGCCAATCTTCAAACCAAAATCTACTGAATATTTTCTCAAATTTAACTTTAGTACCGACACATTGATGACTGATAATATCTGATCATCTGCAGTATTTGGTATTGCATATTGGGACTTGAGACTGACTGTTATTCCCGCGTTCATCAACCAAAATTTTTTAGTTTAACTCCAAGTTCAAGTAATTTTTAGTACTTTGTAGAACTTAAGACTGAATATGTTTGTGATCAACCCTGGTGAAGATCGCTTTAAGGGCCCCAACGTGGTTTAACGATTGTTACAACTGGGACTCCAAAGCACGGTAGTGCTCAGATATAAGTGCCAGCAGTGTCTATCGGCCTGACCTATGTAAGCAATGGCCGGCACTTCGTTGTTAAACAATGCATCTAATGACGTTTTCAAGAAAAATCTAGAATAGTTAAACTATTATGACTCTGTATCCATCTATTCGCAAATACCTAATAGATTGTGTAAGACCGGTACCTAAATAAATTATTAAGTCAAAATTGTTTTTGTAACTACACCAAAGAAAAACGATTTTCTCGAAAGTTGCATAATCGAGTGTGAATGAAATTTAAAAACTTCAATTGGCATGGTTTATGTTCGTGAATCGATGTTATTGTTACAACCGCGGCTACGTAACAGAGCCCTTGTTTAATCAGGAAAATGTAACATTTCATGAATAAGTACGTTACATTCAGTTTCTGAAGCATAATAGGGATGTACCTGATACCTAAGTATATCTATTTGTTTGTTTTAAGATTGTTAACACACACAGATAGTGTACTATTAAATTATTATTAGTTTTTTTCTTTAGGGCTAGTTAGTTGATTTAAACCTCAAAAAACTGTTCTTCAATAATATGAAAAATCATCTCCAGTAAGGAGGTTGGTTACGTGACTGCTGGACATCACTTTCGCTCTTGTATGATCAACACTATGCGCTGCTGACAATGGATTGTGAGGCTATTGTTGTCAACTGATTCAGCTCAGAGTTTTCATTTCAATAGCTGAATAGGAAACGCTTTATATTCTACTGGATAGAACTAGGTATATAAATACATCTTGTACTAACTAGGCTCTAGATTCTGACCTGTGTCTTCGAAGCAGACCCCTCCTCGCCGGAGAGCCACTGGGCCCGGCGCCATCGTTATCTATTTTCTCCGGCGACCGGAACAATTTCCTGAACGCCGCAGCCACCTTTTCCCGAGACCTCGACGTCATTTCGCACCTTTCTTTTATAATTGAAACAGTCACTCACACGTTTTTTAAAATGATTTGTTTATTTACATACGCGAGTCCGTTACACATCCGCGCGTCATGTCACTTGTTATGTCATGAAATATGTTATTTTAAATATCGAATGTCACTTCACTGTCTAGTAAGGAGGTTGCATCACTTATGTCTCGCGCGGCGGGCCCGGAGCTGCGTCCGTCGTAACGCACGTGCGACTACACAGTGAGAGTCGAAACCGAAACTTGGCAAGTGCGAGGAGGCCGGTTATCGCACTTGTCTCGACTCACGTACTGGCAACTGTGGCTCAGAGTATCGTATCGTATCGTATCGGCGCGAACGCATATCAGCACTCAGCAGCGCACTACCGCGCGCCACATGCCCGCCACTCGATGTGAACGAACTCTACGGGTCCTGCTGCAGTTGATGGAAATACGTTGATCCTGGCGCGCTACCTTGACTTTATACTTATAGTCCAGAGGTCCGGATCGATACACTGAATGTCGCTCTGGAACAAAAGAAAATAAACGAGTTAGCTACTGGACTACTTTACGAGACTATTGGGTCTGGTTCTTTATGCAAGTAATGAATATAAATTACTATAGTATATAACAGTACGTAAACACAATTTAGTAGTTAGATAGTAGGTAGTATAGTAATCGCAAAAAACAATGCTCTCCGATATATCCTTGAAATGTCCTTGACTTTGATGGGAGTTATCCACATAATATAACAATATAAAGTCCAGCGAGGACCCAGTTATTGGCAATCCGCCCAATAATATCACATGATTAGATTTCCAGTAGACCTTTGGGGTTTACTTAATATGAGGACTTTTTGCGGAGATGGCATTGTAGCGAGTTACTTTCACCACCAATACTTTTCTAATATGTATTTTTATTAGTGTACCTAATGTTATTATAATTTTTTAGTCGTACCCTTCATCATTCGTTGTCAATCTTTCTCTTTGTCTTTGTGTAGGCAGTTCTTTCTTGTTATTGTTTTAGTCAGACTAACTCTGTTATCGATAGATTTTATCTTAAACCCAATCCTGCATCCCACGTAATCACGTCTCGTCTCCTATTTCTGCCCTTTTACCCTACAGACAAGCGATTCCGAGTCACAGCACCCTTCGCAAATAAATCTCCATAAAATCGTTTGATTAGGCGTTTTCCCGAGTGTACAACCCCAGTCTGCTACCAACCGTTTGTAGTTAAAAGAGTTTGTTGTTGTTGGTGGGGGCCTAAATGCCTTCATTACTTATTAAAACTTTGTCGTTGCAACGCTTTTGAATTCAAATAGAGAACGAGAAGTATGGTATGATAGAATAGTTTGGTTTAAAATATATAGACCTATCTGTTAGATAATCGTCAGATTTATTAAACTAGATTTGAAATAGGCTCTACAAAAGTATATATGTATAAGGTATTGTATCGGTATTTTATACCGAAATACTTTCAATTGAAAGACAATTGAAAAGAAAGGTTTTATCGCATAAATCGATTAATAAATAAGGCATTCAATGTGTTTTCTATTTAGCTTCGAGCATAAAGTGCTTCGTAGTCCAACCTACTGGAATGAAAATCCTTTATGTTCTCTATTTTCAATCCAATAAGCATTAAGTTACTATAAATATTTTAATACTAATTGAAATCCAATGTAACTTAGTTATTTAATTTGAAAGCTCTATCGCGTACACTTACAACGAACAAGGGAAAATAATTATAGATTTATAGAAGCTTATTCAAGGTTGCTATCAATAAAATAACAACTCGATATCAATTTGTATTGAAGGTTCTTTGCTTATTAGAAAAACAACATAATCCATTTCTAATATTAAGCTCTTATTTTTCATTAATATTTAATAAAACAAATTGTGTAACCATTTTATAGAATCTGATATAATCATGTTGAACTCGAATCAATGCTGGAAATCCGATACATTTCATGACGGAACGTTTATCATATCCAACTTCAAAGAAACGTTATTGCCTATTTAGGAACCCTATCCCCTCGATATTGCCTATTACTGCGATCGTTTTATTATACTTTTACCGTAGAAAAACTTGTTACACGTAATGAGATATTGGGGTTTCGACGATCGGTAAAATATTTTACGGTTAGTTACCTTTATTTATGTGGTTACTGGTTATCATGAGATTTCAGCTTTATGTCTAGACAGATGGTACCTACAGCCACCGACAATGAAAGTAAATATACGAAGCGATATTTTCTTTTTGTATCTTTGTTACGTCTAGGTAGTCTATTCTTATGCGGGCCATACATGATCAAGTTCACCGTCTAGCTTGCAGCGGACATGATGAGACGTCTTGCGGTGTATAGCTATGGGTGTAAATGCCAAGTTAAGTAGACTTGGCATTTACACCCATAGCTATACCCCGATAAGTTTACTGGACATTGCATCAAGTCCGCTACAAACTTGACGGTGAACATTATCGTGTATGGCCCGCATTAGGCAGAGAGACCCGGCAGAGGGACCTTACAGGAGCTGACTATTAAATCAATAGAGTTCTTTCGACATTTTTCTATCACTTACCGTATTTTTAACTGAATTCAAAATAAGAGAAGGTTTCTCAATTCCACCGTATAAGTATATGCTTTTTTAACGTTAACAGTTCATACGACACGAATTTAAACACAGCCAGACGTTTATTTTTTTATTACTAGGATGTTGATACCTACAAATAATCTTTTTAAAAGTTTATTTTATTCCTATCCATCCCTAATTCATTAGCAATAGAAATACCTACCCCCACTGCATCACGTCAACAAAATGCGTCAGAAGCACTTTAAAAGAGTCTCAATGGAGTCTAGTTCAGGATCTTATTGAGCAATTAAACTTTATGAATGGAGGCTGCAATTTGCTAGGAATTAATTAAAGGAGAATGTGCGACGATAACGCAGGAGCTGTGACCATAGGGGACGGGTGTGAGGACTCCCCCACCCCCTCCCCTCAGTATGACGTCAGAGGGATGCGCAGATTACACCCGCTCACACAAATATATTTTCTCTCTGTGAAAAGGTACTTGAGAATCTCTTTATTCATTTTGACTGACCTTTAGATCTTCTTCATATGTACATAGTTAGATACTTAAGTTGTTAGTGTCATCACGACTCATGAGTACTACTAAGGGTGATACTTTGCGATCTAGATAAACAGAGTTCAACCCAACAAATACTTATATAGCATATAGCTATCTACTTATTTTAGCAATGCATTAACAAGACCACATTTGTGCCTATGTATGATTACTTGTAGGGTAGAACAATAAACAATGTCGGAATGTGCTCTCTAATGTTTAGATAATCAGGCGTTGGCACTATTTAATAATCAGGTATTAGTTTTTACCACCGGGTGCAGTGTGGACACCGCTACACGGGGCGATAATTCGATGGAAGACGTGAAAACCATGTTAACAACTAATCGCCGGCCACCGGCGGTTGAGGTCGATGGCTCGTTAGCATGGAGCCTAAGTAATTAGGTTTAAAGCACTGATCACTGAGAGTGTCTGACGGTAGCCTGTTGTACTACGAGTATATGTTAGGAGCTGCCTATTATATGAAAACAGAGAATAACTAGGCGTCATAATTGTGAGATCATTCAGTTAATCACTTCTTATGTACTTATAATAAAATTTAGAATTGGAAAGCGTACTGCGTCTACTATCTAGATACTGTTTCACATATGTATAATTACTATGGTTCATTCCTCCCTTTATCTATGCGAGCCCGACCATAAAGGAGTCTCCAAGGAAAATTTTGTAAATAAATACGACGCTTAATTATACAGTTACATTATATTACTGCTCGTTAGGATAACAAATGGTAATCGAGCGTGAAGGCGAAAATAGCTCTTTTGATGACGAGATTAAATTGCACAGTATGGCGAGTCCGAGATCCTTTCATTATGATTTATGAGGGAAAATAACATGAAAATATAATATCTACCTATCAAAACAACTCGAAAATAATAACATAACAACTCTCGCAAGTTTCTAGAAGGATCGCTCAATAATATGCTGTCAGATTGGTGGCACCTAAAGATACGCGATCCCTGAATATTGTGTTTCGGTTGGTAAAATTATTTCCAACTAGCAGCGCCCCGCGGTATTACCCGCGTTGTTCCCGTTCCCGTGGGAATTTCGGAATGAAAAGTAGCCTATAACCTTCCCGTTGAATGTGGCTATCCATTACAAAAAGAATTTTTCAAATCGGTTCAGTAGTTTCTGAGATTAGCGCGTTTAAACAAACAAACAAACAAACAAACAAAACAAACAAACTCTTCAGCTTTATAATATTAGTATAGATTTTGAATTGAAACTACGTTTACGGATACAATGAAGAAGACTGTCAAAAGCTTCTATCAGGAGTCTGAAACCACAGTTACTGTAAAGGGGCCGAAACGTCGGATAAAAATGTAAAATAAAATAACCGTACTTATACAAAATTCAAAATTAATAGTGTTCGATTAAACTTAGAAAAACAAAAGTATTTCCGTTTAAGTGCGTTTAATTTAGGCTGCCTGCCCTTTGGAGCCCAGTGGAGTAGAAGAATAAAAACGTATATTTTATATTTATGAATTTTATTGCTAAAAATTGCCTCGCTTCGCTTCAGTGGAGAGGCAGCTTTTGATTGTGATATCGCGTATGCATTGTACGCTACGATTTCGATACATCAGACTCAGCGATAATTTAGGTCGGTCGCAGATTATTACCGACACGGACGACAATAAACACATAAAGCATTCCGATGTGTGATCAAATATCACCTAAAAGTCTTAGGTAGGTATCACTACATAAGAACTTATCGTGTATACATAAGTAGGTATCTATGTAACGAAACCCGGTCTAAGAAACTCAAATCTCCCTTTCTGGAAGCTTTGTACGTGATTTAAAACTTTGCAGACCGCCTAGAGATCTTCGAAATCAGAATTTAAAAGCACTACGTACATTGTATGTTGCAAAACATTGCATCTGCATCTCTTCAGCGGAGCGAAGAGTTTTTGAATAATATGATATCAAATAGCGATCTCAGTTTTACGCTTCCCGTAGAAATTTCAGGATGAAAGTATCCTATATACTTCATCTTGAATGTGATTATCATACACAAAAATATTTTTTCAAAACCGACGCTAATAGATAGTTCTAGAGAGTAGTGCGTTGAAACAAAAACAAACTCTTCAGCATTATTAAATAAATAGAAAATAGATGTATCTAATTCAGTCGTATCAAAACACAAAGAAAACTGCCACAGTGCCGGTAGTTTCTGACACAAGTTCAGTACTCAAGTAATGTGCTAACATATCATTCCGACGCGGCGGGGGACCTTTATAAATGTACTTCAGATGAGTCAGTTAGGTTCAAATAAAATGCGTTGGCAGTTGGCATTTGCAGAATTTCCCTAAAGTATTTAATATGAGTGCTGATGCCGTATATTCATTTTGTATATGTATTTATTGCAGCCGGTGTGAAGTGTGAACGGTTGACGCATAAAGCAATTTCAATTAGGTACCCTGAGATCGGAGTATCGGAGCCGGGTTCGTGACATTTAGAACAACCATTGATGAATTCACTGACTCATTGAACTTTGAAAACGAAAAAACGAATGTAGATTAAAAAACTTATACATCGGTACATTCAGCGCATAATATGGCACGGTTTTCGTCGTATCGTACTCGTTCCTATGGACATTTCAGGATCAAAAGTAATCCATAACCTTCCTTATAAGTCAATCTTATACATTGGTTCTACCGGATTTGAAAAATCTAGAGATTAGCGCGAACAAACAAAATAAATCTTCGGATTTATTACATTAGGTACCTATAGAATACAGAAGGTACAGTTGGGATGCTGAACTTCCATTTTTGAAGCTTGCTCAAAATACTACGGCAATCAATTGGAACCAAAGAAACCAGAGGCGGTTAAACAGTTTACTGGAGATGTACCCACACCACAACGGTACCAGTTAGGCACAGATGTTGTGTAACTAGTCTAGCCCAGCCCGTAAACTGGACTGGACAACTATCTTATTTTTAAAACTTAATAATCTTGTAACTTGGAACTTAACGACCTACCCTATAGAGAGAAGAAACTGCATTCTTCAAGTTTGCTTTACATCTTTTTACGGAAAGAGAGTCGGGTGGGATAGTAAAAGACTTCTAAAGTAAGTCTCTATGTTTAGACAACAAAGACTAGAAACTGCGCCTTATATCCTTGTTACTACACTTTATAGTTGTCTCACTCCTATTTAAAGAGCTTTGCAAATTTTGCAATGAAGATTGCGAGTCGTTTGGAATATTTCACGCGTAATGCGGGGCTCAAAGGGCTCAGACTCAGAAAATATAAGTAAGGAATAAGAAGGTTTGTACGTTGGAATAGACTCATAAAATATTATCTGGGTGTTGAGTCACTTCTTCTTATTAGAAGTAGAGTAGGTATCTACTTAAACGAGATGCCTAGTCAGTATAGAGTTGCAAAATCTATACTAATTTTATAAAAAGGTAAAGTTTCTAACTTTGTTTGAAGGGCTCAGGAACTACTAATCCGATTTGAATAATTCTTTTTGTAATGGATAGCTACATTCAACGGAAGGGTTATAGGCCACTTTTCACCCCGAATGTATCACGGGTACAGAGCGGGTGAAACCGCGAGCGCTGCTAGTAGGTACTAATATTCTTAAGAGGTAAAGTTTCTTACTTTGTTTATTTGTTTGTTTGTAAGTGCCAATCTCAGGAACTCCTAAGCCGAGTTGAATAATTATTTTTGTAATGGATAGCTACTTCACCGGAAAGTTTATAGGCTACTTTTCATCCCGAAATTCCCATGGAAACGAGCACAAAGCGGGGAAAACCACGGGACGCTGCTAGAAGTTTTTATATACATTCTATGAGACGAATATAGAAAATATTATATACAATTACTGAACACAAAACGCGTATAAAATGCTCCGTTTTAGGTACGAGTTATTGTGTGAAATACCACAAGTTAACCACAAACACAATAGCTATAAGCATCAACTAACAACCACACAACTAAATAAATGACTGTAAACATGATATCTAATAAAATAAGTCTCAATAATATATTGTAAAAAAAATAAACTAATTGTTTAACAAATATAAAATGTTAACTAAATATGGGGTGTTATTTCAGTATTTATTAAAAAATAATAACAATACATCAGTCCGAACCGAGGGAGGAATCCGAGAAATAACGTCATATATTCATATATTCCAGTTGTCTGCCCACGCGTTAAAATTGAACAGTCAATTACGATATACATATAGGTATGTATATGTAACAACAAGCACTCATACTTTGGTTTTATGTTAACTACATTATTTTAACTACTAGTACGGTAGACAAAGACATCAATCAAAACGTAATTTTTGAAGTAATTTTACATAATTTGACAAAATTATTTGTTAAAACGGGAACATACGTACGACGGAGGTTACTGTTGAGTGTCCCCGTTTTAACAAATAATAATGACATCAACGTACGTTTTAATTAATAGAAAAATATGTCAAAATAATTCATTAACTGATTAGAGTCTTTTTTGAGTAATTAGTACCTACCCCACAAGGTAGTAAGGCTGCTTACAATAAGAAAGCAGGTTAGGTGAGGCATCGGGCAAATTGTATCTACCAACCCGACAGCGATAAAGCGGTAAAAATAAGCGCAGGCAGAACGGAGAGTCGGAACTTGTCTGTGACGTATGGCGCTTATCGGTGCTGATTTGTCACATTGTATAGGAAATCAGTTACGGTTACACTTGCCATCGCCCATCGATAAGCGTTGGTAGACATTATTCTCTATGCCTTAGGATGTGTAGGTTAGTGGCCAACCCTGGTGTCGGAGTTTTTAGACCGCCTAAAGGCCACCGACATGGTCTAACGACTGAAACAGCCGGGACCAACAATTTAACATGCTTGAAGCACGGTAGAGCTCAGATAGAAATTAAACTGGCTTTTAGCTTATATAAGCTTTTAAAATATTATATACCTATATACATCTTATCTTTTAATGACAACCACTTTATTTATTTTTTGAAGGTGCCTTATTCCTATCTACATCCATCGTCCTAGCATTTACATCTACGGGAAGGGGGAATAAAGGGAGCTCCTTAGCTCCTTATTTACGGGTTGAAAATATACCTGTCTACATCTTAACCATAAATAAATCTATTTTTAAACCTACATGTCCTTCAATGCTCACGTGACAGTTTAAATACAAGATCGGAACGATTTATTCAAAAGCTTCTATCAGTAGTCAGTAAATGCGTTACTAATTACCATTCAGTGGAGTTGTGTCGAGTGCAAAGATCAATAATAACAAACTATAAACATGTGGGCGACACTCGATAGATTGCAGAAAATGGGTAGAAGTGCATATCATTAAACATATCATATACAACTACTATCGTAACTATCATATTATTATCATGTATCTAGTTGCACACTATACAGTAGACATTAACTCTAACTGCCTCTGTCTATAAGTTACTTTGATACAATGTAAGTCTGTTATTGGCTGTAAGATTAGCATTAGAAAATTTAATTATTTTTTAAGAGAGCTGTAGACTTTGTTTTTTCAATAAATAAATATGCACGCACTTAAGATACACGCTTATATACTTATTACTAGCAGTGCCCCGGGATTTTACCCGCGTTGTGCCCGTTCCCATCGGAATTTCGGGTTGAAAATTGGCCTATAACCTTCACGTTGAATGTGGCTATCTATTACAAAAATAATTATTCAAATCATACGGTAATTCCCGAGATTAGCACGAACATACAAACAAACTTACAAATTTTACCTCTTTATAATACATATTAAGTATAGATTATGACCTGGGTTAGAATTGTACCTAACCTACTGATCGTAGATACATACTTTTAAGTATTTTGCGTATATTTACTAACGTCCAATTCTGTTTTGAATTGAAATTTCTGTCCCTTTACAAGAACCGTGGTCACTGAAAACAAGACCCTTAGTCTTCTGTGACCACGGCCGAAACGTCAGATAAAAATGTAAAATAAAAGCGAAGTACCTATATCCGTCTAGTAACCGTAGTTTGAATTCAAAATGAGTAATGTTCGCTTGACCTTAAGAATCAAATACGATATTCCCCAACTACAATACGTACCTAAATATAATATATCGTATTAATAAATAGAGAACGCGAATTTCTGTCGAAAGTGGCGCGGCTCGGCATACCATCTGCCTTTATGATAAGCCTTGAGATAAGGGTTCGTACTCAGTACAATATTGCGTTCGGGCTAGGGCTAGAACCTTACCTAACTAATTACTACATTTCCAGCATATTCACGACCAAATTCTTTTTTATGGAATGTTTAGTGAATACCACTAGACATTGGCGAAACGATTCTGAGGCATTTCATTAAAATACTGGGCTTGAGAATGAAAATGTACTTATAATAGATATTTTAATTGCTTATCTAAAATAACTTAAATCGGTTTAAGTATAGTACTAAGCTATATTGTTTATAGTAATGTAGTTCGTGTAGGTAGCGGTAGCGCTCATATAGAAACGCCACTATCGGCCACACATCCAAGGGCCGTGCTGCACGTTGCTTAACAATTGCAATCAGCTATCATCGCCAAATTACCCCACGATTTTTACAGAACTATAAGTATTGTTAGTAGGCTAGTAGGCTAGTAGTAGGCTAGTAGATACCATCATGCTAATGCACCTACCTATCGATAGATAGATAGAACCACCAACTATAGTTAGGTCTGTATGGGCGATATATCATGTTACTCGACATGGACGAGATAGTCGACGTCAGACGCATCTTAAATAGACAACAGTGTAAATTGAATTGAGATTTTCCTTGAAAATATTTCTCCCCTGGGTATCCTTTAAAAATATGAACCATATTATCTATAAGTACCATCTACATTATAAAGCTGCAGAGTTTGACTAGTGGTAGAGCTTATAAATCCTTAAAAAAATAAATTTCCTGAGAATAGGTTTTCGATATGACGATGCAAGGTAGTAGAAGTTGTATATAGTAGCCTATAATGTCCCATATTGAACAAAAGCCTCGAAAGGTAGACAGAAGATATTAGTACAGGAGGTAAGATAGATAATCTAAGGTTGTAATACTGGTTATTTAAGTTCAAGCGAACGTCAAATAAAAATGTAAAATAAAAGCGAATTGTATCCATAACCGTAGTTTCAATTAAAAATAAAGTTGTACAAATAAAGGGATCATGAAATGAACTGATACTAATAACAAGGTAGGTAATGTAGGTACACCTTGTTCAAAGCTTCGTATTATCTGGTATTATTTTTATAGCATTAAACCCCCTACTACCTACACTAGCAATGCCCCTCGGTTTTTACCCATATTGTGACTACACCCGTTCCATGGGAATTTCGTGATAAATATCGCCTTTATCCTTCCCTTTGAATGTGGCTTTCTAATACAAAAATAATTATTCAAATAGTATGTGGCAGTTTCTGAAATTAGCGCGTTCAAACAAACAAAAGAAAACAATCATACTCTACTTATCTAGCTTTATCTATCTATCTACCTACAGCTGCTATTATAGATTTAACAACTTATTAAACATTTTGACAAGGTCACTACAAATGAAAGTCAAATAAATCGTTGTAATCCGACCGAAGCCCACTCCAGAGAGCTTTAGTGGTCTTAAGTATAATGGATTATGTCCTTGACTAAGATGACAATAATGGCTTCAAAGTAATAATAAACCTAGGTACCTACATAATAAATGGGTAGGGATTTAATCTGCAGATGCTGTGCAGTGCTTACAACACATGTGCCAAACTGACTTAGTGCCTAGAATTTTGTCAGGTTAAATGTTATAACAATGCAGTTGTAACTTAGTAGCCAAATAAAATGTAAATAATTTTCTTAACAGCGTTGCGAAGTACGAGATTTTTATTTAAACACAATATTTTTCTAAGTCACCCTAATGTCTACAATTTGTTCAAAATTATAAGACCTAAGCTGTGTCTACTTATCTGTTGAAATAAAGATAAGAGTAACCCCAAAAAATCTCAGTAATCTCAGACTTAAAAAACAAACAAAAAGCAATCTATTTTTAAATTATTCGCTCATCAAGTTACGCGATTGATGGTAAATATTGATGTAACGACTGGTGGAGGTAGACTCACCTCTTTGGAGCCTAGCAGGGCCGCAAGGAGCCGACTCGACACGCCCGGCCGCCGCCGCCAGCCGCGAGCACTGCCGGCCCGGCTAACGCTACCGACCCCGCGCCAGAGGGCGACACTCGACCCGATCGATCCACGCCCTCCCAACCCTACCACCGCACAGAATAAGACTCAAAATCCAACCCCTCGACATCCCGATCCGTAATGATGATTACTGAGCTTTCCATGTCAAGAGCACCATCGACACGAGAGCATCCTTCAATAACTTTGACGTTACGCTCCAATGATTTTAGAGTTATGAATAAATATGTTCTGGTTCTTTGCCTACCCTCAATTTGATTTGGTTTCTGTAAGGAATAAATACGTGCAGTGTTCAGAGTCAACCAATTTAAATAAAACCACAAAATATGATTAACAAATAATATAGCTTTATTTCGTTTCAAATAATCGTTAACTCATAAAATCACAACTTATAATTTAGGTAGTGACATCACAACGGATAATGGATTATATTAGTATTACAATAAAATATCTACAATTAATTGACTATAATAGCAACACATTGAAATAAATAATAATATTGTATCATATTACATGATATGTATCACATTTTTAAAATGTCTCTCGATTTATTGTTGTACTTGTACGATATTTTTTACGATGTACAGCATACATTGTGTGTTGACTAGACGGAACGTATGACGGTGGTTCCATATATAATATATTCGGTTATTCGGTGCCAGCCGAACGTATAAACAGACATGCTCGTAAACCGGGGTCAAAAACATCAGCTTACAACAATTTACATACATCTTACATGTCTGTAGAATGTAGGGAGACTTCTAAAGGATATAATCAAATAGCTACATAAAAAGCGTTTGTCACACATTCCGTCTACGAATCTCATGTAAGTTACAAATGTTCTCTTTTAAAAGGGAAGACATAATCAATTAAAAACTTTTTTAAACCTCAAAGATTTGAGTCAGTTATGTATGGAAGCGTCTCAACATTTGCTGAATTTCATAATTAAATTCTATTTACAGAACAAACTTCGTAACTCTTAATAGTTCATTATATTTGATTTGATTAGATATTTAAAGCGTATAGTCAAAGTGCTCAAGTAAAATTTTCAATTTGATATCTCAGTAAGTAAAAGGAATATAGTCCAATATCGGTCTAAAATACCTACTAATACTAATGTTCTTATAAATATTCCATTTAAGTGGGCAATGATAACATTCTATGTAAAATTAAGTCACTTATACTCCAGACAATGGAAAGTTATCTATCAGTAAGTGGTATGATTAGTTACACTTGGAGATAAAAACTACATCCGTGAACATATTAGAGAAACAAAAGATAAAAAATACCATGGTTCAAATATGAAACGGGTATTTTTTACCGTCTGCGCTCAACTTATAGTACAATATTCTTAAATTACTTCAAAAATGTCAATTCATTGAATATACAACATTAAGTAAATACCAACTATTTAAAATAAGTTTGTACATTGAGGTAATAAGGAAAATAATAAGCAGATACAAAAAATATTACACACATAGTACATAAATACATACATTTATTAAATTAGTACGTCATATACGGTCAGAATCAAGGTAATCGAGCACTCTTTTCCACATTCCATTTAGTCCATTCATAAATAAACAGTAGATGAAAATGTCAAGCAAACTTAGAACCTTATCACAATTCAAACTTTGAAATACTTGCTAATATGCCACTGACAATTTTTCATACTTTATTTATAGTGAAACAAAGTGATACTTTCATTCAAGTGAGTCAAAGGGACTTAACATTTTCATAGGGCTATACATACACTGTATGACTATTTACCGATATTTATTGATAAATATATATGAACGATATATATACTTACATATTTATAATAGACCAATAGAACAAATCTCTCATCTGGGAGGAAGCATTTCAAAATATAATGGCGGTTATTGAAATGGGCATTTTTTAGCTGTTAATGTATCACGAAAACAATGTATTTTACCCTTCGGCTCGACTGATTTACGATTAATATGGAGGTAGAATAGGGTTTGGAAAAGGATATCTTTTATCCCGATTTTAAGAATCCATAACAAAGGTAAACTCTTTGGAAGCTGCAAGTGATTGTACTGAGTGTCATTAGTTAGTTTTCGAATTATGGAGGTTTTAACAAATTTAAGAAGGAAAGATTGATCTGTAATTTGAAAAATATTCAACATTTAAACCGTTCGAAAAAAATATGGAAGAACTCTTGTAAAAATGTTTCTATATATTTTGGAATTTTAATTATTAAATGTTGGCTCAAAAACGTGCTACTTTAAGGTATATTTTACAGTTTAATATATTTATCAAAGTCTTTCGCGTAGAGAGCTAATAAATCAATTTTATTGAATTTCATACATTTCATATTATAATTTATATTTTGACCTTGATCTGCTAAATAAATAAAACTCACATTTTTAACCATTAGTTAATGACCTCGTCAGCATTCGATAAATGTTTATCAAACAAAATGGAATGTAAACATTTTCAATGTAATACGCTTTACATAAACACTGCTATTACTACATTTATTACTATATACAATAAATAATTGTTAACTAATCACATGAAGCTTATCAGTGGCTCTATACAATCGACTAACATTAAAATATCAAAATGACTATCATATTGTACTTCATTACAAGGTGACTTACGTTTATAATCGACAACTCGTCTTAGAGATATATTACAAAGTCTTGGAATAAAGGGAAGTAGTATACACATACCGCTTATTGGAATAGATCTAATACATAGCTCGAAACATGTACCTTACCTATGTGTAATAAGAGGAAATGCGTGCAACCTTATATCAGTCGAGTATAAGAGTTTATTAATATCAAATCTCGTCTCCAACCCGGCACTAGTCAACATCACTACTCAACACGCCTCACTATCGGGCCTACAAGCTAATCTTCGCCCGACCCCAAAACAAGCAAGCCTTCTCTCTCATCTCTCTAAAACAGTCTATAGCAATTACAGATAAACACTCATCTACCTAATTTAACGACTAGTAAAATTCGTCTAAACAAATTTTGCATTTGGGTCACTATAATATAAATCTTTCAACAATTCCTTTTTAATCTTACGCCATATCTAAATGACGCCGGCAACGTTAGGCACCAACGCATAGCACCGTAAACATTTACGGAAACATCTACACTAGCATACCTATAATTTGGGGCTCACAAAAGAACACTGAGATCGTTCCTACGGGAGACTTACAACAACGAGAGCCGCCGAGAGAACTCGAGAGTTTACCACGGAGTCAGGAAGTCATATATTATAGTTAATATAAGTTCTGATGTTCTTCAGCACCAATTCCGAAATGTACCATGTACAAGTCTTTTGGGCGAACACTGATCAAAAAAGGTCTCACTCACTTTGCGTTTACACTTTAAAAATAACTTCAAAAATTGACGTTCACTTATAGTAGGACTTCGTCATAAAAAGTAGGGAGAGTGAAGGAGTCGCGGCGGACGAAGCGCACGGGACAAGAGGCGGGCGAGGGGGGCAGCGGCAGCGGCGGCAGCGAATAGGGGATCATCACCAGGCTGCGCTCGAGCGAGGCGGGCGAGCTGACCGCGCGCGGGCCCAGCGCGCCGCTCACCGCGCTCACCGCCGCACCGCTCATCACGCTGACCGCGCTCACCGCGCTCACCGCCGCGCCGCTCACCGCACTCACCGCCTCCCCGCCCTCGGCTGCCTCCTGAATGCTATTTGCCCGCACGCGACCTCTGCTAGTCGCCCCGCCGGGTTCGCCGGGCCGCCGCTGTGTTTTCCCGATATAACCACACCTGAAACCATCGTTCAAACTGACATTACACGCGCATTCTTTCCTAAACAAGAGTGCAACCCCCAAGTCTTCTCATAACAACATGATTTATATGATAAAATATCCAAGGCCTGTTTATAATCAATTTTGATTTGAAAGGATCCTGGAAACGCGTCTGAGAAGAAAATGTTAACTAATAACGTACCTGGAACAGGATGACGACATCCAGAGCAACCTGGAGGCTTCCACACACCCAGAACTGAGTGGGGGCTTCCCTTATCACGAAGTATGCAGTCTTGAACACGTCGCCGCACGTCCACATGATTACCATGCTTACACTGAAAATAGTAGAGAAGTAAGAATAACTAACTAAGTACATGTGTAGTTTGAAGGGGTAAATCATAAAAAAGCATAAAAGGTAGAATTGATAATCATATGAGAATACATAACATAATTTTAAAGATAGAATAAATTTAAGTTATTTTGGGATTTTCGGAGTAAAAAAATCAGATATGATCAGAAAAGCAGATGAAAATTCGTACTAGAACAGATATGGAGTATTTTGCGTTCAGACAGACGCAGCAGACTTTGTATATAATAAATAAGGACAAGGGAGCTCCCATACCTCATTCCCTCAGTGCTTTTATTCTGCAGATTCTTAGCTATCTGTGGCGCTCCAAGCATGGCTTCCGTGAACACTGCTAGAAATCCTATGAGCTCGACGAACGGCGAGAACTCTATTAACAAGTAAGTAATGGCTGAACCCAGAACTGAGAACACGAGCATACAGTCTACGTAGCTTTGGAAGTCAGTCCACGCCCAGAAATATTTCCTGTCCATATCTGAAATATTAAAGGGAGAAAGGAGTTAATATCATCACTAAGATAAGAATTTCGATAGGTATACTATAGATAAGGAATGGATATGACTGTGGTAATGTTTTGGGGGATCGGATCTGGGGCTTTAGATACTAATTGAACAATAGGGTACTTCCATCAATAAGTTAATTTGGCAAAGTTAATGCGGCGCACGCTGGAAGCGAATTAGATCGTCTGCATCCTCCTATTTATATCCCTATTATTTTTCTACCACATTATTATATGTTTACCGCAAATAAAGACCTTTTTTGAGGGTTAACTGTCGCATATTAAGGCATGTAAAACAGTTTTCAATCTCAAACTGATATCGATCAAACTTTACCAATAAAATAGCTAACAAAAACATCGCACATTCATAGCATACATAACAACATCAAGCAATATTTACGTAAAGTCAGGAAGTAACCAAAACTAAATAGACCTTCCCATCTCTAATCAACAAAAAAGAGGTTATCAATTCATTATCTTCCGCAATACATGTATAGATTCCATTATTATTATATTCGGTACATTAAAAGAGTGTAAGCAAAAATAATATCGAATATTTGTAGGTAGTACTTTGTACATTCAAGTGAATGAGCTATGTTTTCACTAAGAGGAAAAATTGTTTCTTAAAGTTAAATTCGTAAATCTCTCAGGTCTCCATAATATTTCCAAGACCAGATTACAAAAAGATTACTAAACTAACTATACTATAACGTAACGATACGTTTTCAAAATATGTACACAGAATCAGATAGTAAGTATTTATTTGAACAGCAATCACAAGTCATCATGATATAAACAAAATGATAAGTAATAATTTACAAGTGTGCAATAAATGTGATTGCAAAAGAATGTAATAAAATAGTGTGTTGACTTCACACTATTTCATGACTTTCTATTATTAATTTGTTTGAAAAACAAAGCGCCCAATAATTTTCTAGTTATTTGATTTGTTACATGTTATTATCGAAAGGGTTATCATCAAAAGACTGCAGTGCATCACAAGTTAAAATTCATGGAACAAAAAGTTTGCATATCAAATCAATTGCCTTTTGTTAGTCAATATAACTCGAAAATAGGGTTTTTAATATGATTCTCTGTGGGTGAAACTGTGGGCAGGGACTTTATCAGAAAATCATTAACTATCAATATTAAATAAAGTTGATATCGTCTTTTGAAAAATTAATCATTACTTATCAAGTCCTTATAAATATTGAGGAGAATCCTTCAACTAAAATAAACCAGGGTTTTTAAAATTTGTGATATCAGACATACTGATCAAGGTATGCATCTTAATTCTTATCTAAACATGTTTATGGCATAGAAATATGTTTTGGTAGATTAGGTAAACTAATAAGTAGATTGTCTAGATTTTGGAGATTAGCTGACAAGTCTGCAAGCTCCTTATTCTAGACAAAAATCATATTATATTAGTTACTTATTGGGACAAGGTAAATAAATTATATATTCTATAAATCATGCAGGGTTTGATAAGTTACATACACACTAACTTAAAATCAGACATTATAAACCAAAACAAATTCACGATTGCAAATGACTTCTGTAATCAGTAAAATTGATTACAGTGTTGCAGGAAATTAGTCTATAGAGATGTAATTGTCTATAATTAACACATAAATGCATGTTACTATAAATATTTATATACGTAACAGAACCATGCGGAAAGCGTATGACATCAATAGATAAAACCACTGACATTTTGACCCACCACACTTCATTCAAAGGAAGATAATTAAGAATATCTTTATTAAACAATGAGAGCAATGAACCCAATATACATCAAATAACATAACACATGGAACTTAAAACTTAACAGGAAATAACGAAACATTCATAACAATATGCAGCATGAAGGACTTCACAAATTAATAACATATAGATTAAATAAGGATCCTGAGTTGCAAACATAACAAAATGAGAAAGCATGAGGTCTCATCCAAGGCTGAAACAAAAATTAATAATAATGAGATAATGGAACGCATTTCATGGTACAAAACAATGAGTATCAGGTAGATACATATTATAAACAAAGCTTGATAACACTCACCATAGAAGCGATGGGGTTTCTCCCCGCCGGCAATGCCACTGCGTTGATCCAACCAACGTGCAGTCTCATCAGGCTGAGCTGATCCGTTTACACAACAACACAGTATATATAACATGAATATTGCACCTAATGTCACCAATAACACCAACCACCAAACAGAAAATAAAATAAAATTAAAAAATACATTATACATACAAAATTATAATAATAATAAGTAAAGTAATTAGTATTAGTCAATAATTGTAATAAATAAAAAGGAAAAGGTTAAATAAAATAGTACATACTTATAAAATATAAGGACATAGCATTTCAATATAACTTGAAAAACTTAAAATGTAATAATAGCTTACTTTGGCAGCAATATACTTACTATTCAAAATTCTATGCATTAAATACTATAAAATCACAATATCAATACTATGTTTACTCTCAACTAGCAACCATATGTTATCATAATACTAACCTGTGAATATTCGATCCCGAGCTCTAATGATTTGGTTCTTTTTCCGAACAGTGACACAGAGGTGGATCATTACAAACATTGTGATATTCATCACTATGCTCTGGATCAGTAATGGAAGCTCGTAACGTTTTCCAAACCTGGAACAGCACATAATAATCTAATGTAATTTTGTTTTCAACATACAAGTCTTAAGTATGTTACTGTGGTATTGAATAGTGTTAATCATAACTTATGGTAATAGTTTATATGAAGGGAAATATTCTAATGATATGTTAATGTACTAACCAGAACAATATTCTCAAGGTATTGGCAATCAACAGTGCAAGACAAACATAAAGAGAAAATCCTTCAGCATCCTGAGTTCTTCTTATCTGTCGATACTGTGGGATATACGGAGCCACACCCCCGATTATCATAGCCCCGGCTGCTCCCCAGCCCACCAAATGGCCCACAGTTAAGCCTAATTCATCCGAAATTATCCAATCCATAATTTGGTCTGGTAATATAAATTAGTTCGTATTGACGAAATAAATCTTAGCTCGCACAAAAATGTGCTTAGGTACAATTCAATGTATTGTGTAATAAATTACTACACATCACTGAGGCACAAATTAAACATAAAACTAAACTGCTTAAATATTTTTTCTTCTTGACTTTTCAGATGGAAAAGGAAAGGAAAGAAAGAAAGAACAAACAACACACACTGAATGAATGAAACGACAATCGACATCGATCAACTCCTATCGATGAGTACCAACACAGACCAAGAAAGGTACTGAGCACTCAGTACCTACCTACTGAACTGAGTCTGGTACTGACATAATAATAAGTCCATGGTACTGACAGACTGACTGACTGACGGGTCTGACGGACGCGCCGGACGTAATATAGGGATGGCCATTGAATATTAACGCGCAAGCACCACTTTGGATTGGGTCATCGAGGTAAGTCGGTTACCCACACCGAACCCCATCATATCTGTATTTTACTGTATATCAAAGTCACGGTTGGTTTCAGTTATCATTAAACTATCCAAGAATATATTAAATCTATCTAGTTATTTTGATTCCCTACTAAAAGTTTAGTTTGGGTCTTATACCGGGTACTTACCTACTTATGTATTTACTGTGTGTGTATTAAAATAAGCGTTGTAGGTCCATATTTATACACATGACCTCCGTTTAGTATTTTAATGAATCATATAAAACAGCACAGTAAAATTCAGTAGAACAGCTCATACCTGTATAATAAAAATCATATAATATAAATATACATACAACCTCGCGTACAAAAGTGTGTTCGATTAACTTGAAATACTTCAAAACTCAGTTAACATTGGTTAACATCAAGTTTTGAGATTGTACCAATGCAAATTATATTTGGAATTGATGATTTCACTTAAAATTTATTTATTCCTTTAATAAACGATTCTTTTTATTAAGCTATTGCATAGCTTCTATCGCGGGCCTTGAGCGCGGGGACCGAATCCAGAAATTCCGTAACGAAAAAACCTCACGCAAAAAAACCTAACGCTCCCCACTAACGCCATCTAGTGATACAAAAAATAACTATGCAATAGATTTACCGCGGCAGTCCCCGAGTGCCACACGTCTTTTTTTTCATTTTTAAAACAAACACGGGTAAATAACGATAATAACGAAAAAGCATCCTTACATCCCTATTTTGATGATATCTGTGTATTTTGACATCAGATTTGAGAAAATATGATATTCGTATCTTGTTCTATTTTTCACCACAGGCAAGATAAATTTTTGGGCATTACAAACGTGATAGTAGGGCCAAAGCCGTCAAATTAACGCCAGTCAATAATGTGTCATGTGTCAATGTTAGTTATTTATCTAGCTGTCATATCTATCTAAAGTCATAGTCTACCTATATTATATATAGTCTGTGCTTTAGTCTATACTCACTCTCTGCCACAGACCAAGAAAGAAACCTCTCTGCTCGCGTTGCAATTTGCAGCTGTTTATTTTTGGTAAATTAAAAAATATTTTCTTACTAGATAAATACAGTTACAACAGGTTAATTCAAGTCAGGAATTTATCAGTGCTTAGCTTAATATATTTATGAATTCTAGTTGGTAAGCGATTCAACATGACTATCGTATCAAAAATGTTACCAGCATTACGGACTGGTGGAATTCGGCCAGTAATTTTACAAACATCTAAATTTAGTTATCCTCGATATTATTCGACACAAAAAGAGAGCGGTTTAGCAAAAAGCCAGGAAAGAGCTGATGTATCAACGGACGTGCGCCCTCTGGGCGAAAAGATTAAAGAAACTACGAAAACTGTGTCTTACACGGGA
This sequence comes from Cyclophora punctaria, assembly GCA_951394245.1. Lineage (NCBI taxonomy): Eukaryota > Metazoa > Arthropoda > Insecta > Lepidoptera > Geometridae > Cyclophora > Cyclophora punctaria. The sequence goes on along the minus strand of OX596170.1, from coordinate 8,229,260 downwards.
GTAATTCTAGCCGGCATTGGAGTTACCGGTATAATTTTCTACTACGTTTTCAGAGAATTGTTTTCAAGTAATAGTCCTAACAGCATATATTCGGAGGCTTTGGAAAAGTGCAAAAACGTGAGTAGTAGCCCATCATTGTCACAGCGAGATATTTGTTTTAATGTTTATCACTTAGTAATTGACCTTGAAGCTGTTCTGTTTCAGAATTGATTATGTTTACAATTGATATCTTTATCATGTTACTGATTCAGAATAGGCAATGTTTACTTAACTAAAATGGAAATCTTACATTAAGCTGGTGGAAACTAACATACAACTTTATTTACACCCAGGATCCCAGAATACAAGATGCTTTGGGTCATCCGATCAAAGGTTTTGGTGAGGAGACCACTAGGAGAAGGCGGACCCATGTGAGCCATGCTATCTACATCAAAGATGGAGTGCAGCATATGAGGATGAAATTCTACATTAAAGGCCTGAGGAATAAGGGAGTTGTGGAGCTTGACATGAAGCAGGTTATAATGAGTTCTTTGCCTTTAAAAAAATTAGGCTTTCTTAATGTTTCAAAAACAGGTCCTGGGTTCAATTCCCAAGTCGAGCAAAAAGATGTTTCCTACTTTTCAAACATGGCTCAGGTTTGAGATCACCAACCCGCATTGGGCAAGCGTGGTGATTACTCCTAATCCTCGTCACTGTACTGATATCTTCAGTGGGATGAGAGGTCTTTGCCCAGCTGTAGGACATTGCAGGCCATTACCTACCTTTCCTTTATTGTTTCAAAAAGCCATACATTAATAAATGGAGAAGGTTTTTATAGGAGAGGATGTTTAATGCAGGTTTGTGGAGTTGGGCCTGTTTTGGCATTGATTCTGAGAAACCCATTAGGGTTAATTGAAGTGGAAACATTCATTTAGTGTTATTAATTTTGAATCTACTATTATTTTCCTCACTGATATTTTTCTATGTAATGATTTAATGTAACCCGAGGGTCTTTTTATGCCAATACCTATATCAAATTGAAAATGTATTTATAAAAAGACAACTGCATAAGGAAAAAGTACTGGCACCTGTCTTCAGCATTAACTTGTACTGACAAGTGGTGGTAGTGCTGGAGTCTAGAAATTTCATGATGTTTGATGTTTGTCAATGCCGGTTAACTAGACTGGCTACTTCCCTTCTTTCTATGCTCTTAATTTTAAGGCCTATTGCCTTATCACAATTTCTAAATATGTTCATGTTTTCAGAATGAATATGGCAACTACTTATGCAGATACCTATTAGTTCAGCTGGACGATTACAGCGGCAAAGTCTTTGTCATTGAAGACAACAGGGCAGAGCTTGATACCAAATCCATCGGAGGTCAATTACCAAATCTAAGTCTTAGTGCATAAAAATGTTTTATAGTTATACAATTTGTCTAGATAAGTAGAAGTTTTATTAAATTGTTGAAATTAAAAAGAATTTATTGATATTTAATATTTACCTTTATTTTAATTATCATATAAAATTGAATGTATTTAACTAACTCTAAATTGTATTCATTAGATTGGCACAGCCATTTAGAGATTAGACTATTTTAGGTAAAAAATCCATCACAGCTGGCAAATCAAAACAGTATCTGCAGACACTAAAAAATAATATAGCATTAAATCTAAATAGCCCTTAAGTAATGTAATAAGTAATGTCCTACTTAGAAGACTTATCTAAGATTCTAATTACTTTTAATTTGCCTCATTTTGTCCATGGTACTATTTCCCAAGCCATAAGCAATCTGTGGTTGAAAACAAACCTCTTAATTCTTTCAAATATCCAATAGAACACGACTAGTAAGGAAAGGTACTGTGGCCATGCCCATTTCAACTCTTGCATAATGCTTGGTGTGTATAAAACTTTACTTTCTGGTATGTTGAGATTTATTTTTATCTCCATCGATCCTGTGTTACCGTTCTGGTTTCTGGAAAACATCTTTTCTGTACGGGATGTAACTGGAAATAACATACAATAATTATGTAATAATATAAATAAAAACATATTAACGAAGGTGAAATCTTGTTAAATATAATCTAGTGCTAAGAATTTAATAATCATTGGGCACAAGACTTTTTTTATGCAAGTATTTCTCCCATTGCTATGCAATGGCCTCTCTTATAATGAAAAACTGAAATGAAAATATTAAATAATATGTGTCCACCTACATTGAACTTTAAAAAAAGTTATTCAAAACTATATATTTACCACTTCTCCTAAAATATTTGTTCAAAACATAATCAGTGATCTTCATACTTTCATCTATAGGAGTACCAAGTAATGATGAGTTAAATCTGTCATCAAGTATATTCCACATGCAAGGTAAATGTTGTGTTTGATGCAGTTTGAGCTCGCCAACGTAGGAAAACTCTGAAGAAGGTACTGAAAACTCCTTATCAATGATAGCCAATGACTGCATGCGCAGGGGACATACCGTCTGAAACGTAACACACATTAAAAGATGCGTTGCTATTATAAAAATAAAAGGCGTCACAAAAGTGGAAATCTGTTCAATTGAAGGCTGATTTTATTTTATTGAACTAAATGATGACCGGCCTTCGTTTCACTTTAGTTAAGTTGTCTCCAAATGTATTGAAGTACATTCGATAGATGTAGCATGAGAGTAAAGTAAGTAAGTTCGAGTAGGCCAACCCTGGTGTCGGAGTTTTTACCGCCTAAAGGCTTCCGACATGGTCTAACGTTTGAAACATCCGGGACCGACAATTTAACGTGCTAAGTATGAGAGTTGAAATTTGGTGAATAGTTTCAACCATGAAATCGTTACTACTTCACCATTACCTTTTAAGTACCTACTAACTTAGTTACTTTATTCTGACTATTTATTAAAAATCCCTGTACTCACCTTAAGTTGGTAGTCAACTCCCAGCAATAAAAGTATTGATGTAATAGTAACGGACGGAGATACCAGCGTAATACGGAATTTAAAGTCCAATATATCTTTTATGCCATCGTTATTGTAGTCATGTTCTTGGACCTGTAACCAACAGAAGTGAGGTAGTAGAAGTTTTCCCTGCTTATACCTACATATTAACTATATTTGCGAATCTAACTTACCACTGTGGTCTGTTTGTCAGTCTGTCTGTTACGCCTTTACGCATGAATTAGTCGCTGAACCTATTTTAATGGCATTGTGTACAAAGCTATACCTACCAGAGCTTGGAAAATAACAATGTTCCGAAATTCTTAAATAGATAATAGTTTTCACAAAATACAACTCCATATTATGTTAAAGTATCTTTACAACCAAAGATAGCCCAATCTTATGAAATATGTAAGCATCTCGACTTTTTTCCGTACAACCCTGTTTTACCTGTGTTTCACCACAAATTTCATCCAAAGTATCGTCGCCTAATATAACCGCTTCACCACAAATTATAGGTCTACTTGGATCATCTGTTTCTACTAGTAATAAGTATTCGTACGTGAAGTGGACCTTCGGCTGCTCGAAGAAGCTTTGTGATTTTAGCCAGAAGCCTGAAATTAGTAAAGTTTAAGATTATTTTAAATTTAACTAAATACCTGCTTAATTATTTATTAGGTAGGGGAGACAACTTAACTATAGGGATTTTGTTGGGAAATGTAAGGTATTCTAGACTTACAGCGGATTTATTCAAGGAGTTCTCGCTGCTACTTATTTCCTTACTTCATACTTAAAAGGGTAAATGCTATGAAATATACCAATCATTCAAATTATGTGGAACTTTACTTACCTCTGCTTCTGTATGCGATGAAAAACGGTAAAGTAATAGTCAATATCGTTAGTAAACATGTAAAGAACATAGCTTTAGAAAATAAACAGCTTTTGTACTGTATTTGGACATTGTTGCCGAAAAGTTTATATGTTCCCATGGTATTTTTTAAAGTAATTATCGTAATGAAAGCTTAATTCACAAAAAAGTTTATTCAATTCGCAGTTTGCCCACGACCCTCGTGTTTATTTAATTTTTGACAGACCATTATTGATCAACAGAAGGGCGTTGCTAGGCAACCAACATATTTGATATTGCCAGTAGATAAAAAACTGTTGTTAATTTAAAACTATTTCCAAATTATAGTCCAAATATTTTTATTTGCGTAAGTGTATTCAGCATATTGTACTAAATATTTCTCACTAGGAATAAGTTGTTCAGCGAAAAAACAATAGGATTGAGGCCATGAACCTCCGAAGGTATATCAGTTACGGACCTTTGTTTTAAAACAAAGGGACCCCACAAGATCTCATTTAACTTTGGCATAGTACTATTTGTATCCGTCTTTATTGTAATTTATTATGAGAAATTAGATTACGCCTACACGTGTATTTTTAGTTATTTAATTACGTTATTAGTTTACCAACCTTTTAACGGTAATGTTAAAGCATCTTAGTAACTCTGAATATGAAATATTTACTATTTATAACAGCTTTTGTGTGCTAGCTCCTGGTTTCTAAAGGTACAATCTTGTTTTACTACAACCGAGTGACCAAACATAATGGCAATGATGGACACTAGCAGATCCGGCGCTTGGCTTAGTAACATGATATGGAAGCGGTGAATGATCTCCTGCTTCGAAAAGTTTGTATATAAAGGGATAGGAGGGTCCCAACAGGCAGCATTCGCTCTGGTGTCATCCCGGAGCACAGTGCAGTCCTCGACTGGACTCGAATACCTCACTACCGTGATTCTTCATTTCCGCCAAGATGTCCATGGTCCGAAGATCTAGTATGGACAGGATGTCCTCCAGCATGACGTCAAGCATGACTGGAATGGGCTTGGGTGGCATAACTGGATTGACTTCTGGAATGAGCACCCTCAGCTGCATGAGAGAGCAGCCGATGACTATTGGCGGCATGCCTTCCAATTATGTTCCTGGATTGTCAGCGTACTACAACATCTCGAGCTTCTGCCAGCGTCCGGGGCAGACCCGCCGCTGGCCGATGCAGCGCGCCGGGCCAACAGCTCAACCCCGTCCTGGGCGTTCACACAGCACCGGGGCTTTGCACCGCATGAAGCACTCGATGCGCAACAGCCCTAACAACCAGTTTACCCACAACTTGATCTGCAAGATGGCTGATCAGAACGAACGCCGCCGCCGCCAAGATACTCTGGAAATGATCCCGCAAAGCTACTACTCTCAGCAGCCGCTGAAGGTAGAGCTCACCGAGTTTTATCCTCGAGACAACTCCAAGGATCATCACACTGAACAATTCGATCTCGTCAATGACAACATTCTGCCTAACCCTGTGCTGAGAAGAGGTCAAAACTTCTTCTTTGCAGTACGGTTCGATAGGACTTATGATAAGCAGCAGGACATGATTCGCGTGGTATTCTGCTTTGGTAAGATCATTCTTAAGTATTTATATCCCTATGCCTATGCATAAAAAAGGCTTTTTAATGTCATGTACTTATTTATAATATTATGTATTTTTACATAGGTCCTAAACCCAGCGTTACAAAGGGAACCAGAGTTGTTCTACCTGTCAACTGGAGTAACCAACAAGGAGTGTTCCAACATTCGCGAGACATGATGGGAATGGGTATGGGAATGGGCATGGGAATGTCGCGCATGCCAGATACTTGTACTGGCACCGGCATGGGCTCCATGGGTCCAATGGGCAATATGAGTACCATGGGTACCATGGGTTCTATGGGAACTATGGGAACAATGGGGTCCATGGGTCCTATGAGTTCTATGGGTACAATGGGATCTATGGGACCAATGAGTGGCATGAGAGAGACAACCACCTACGGTGTTCGTCGTAGCTCATTTAGCAACGAACCGCTTCCTCTTCAACATAGCCCATTGAGTCCACATGGACCTATGGACCGGCCCATGATGGATCGTTATGGTGGGTGTGGTGGAACCACTCAGCACTCTACATTTAGCCGCGGCTATGGCTCCAGACATGGATCTCGTCACGGCTCGATGCAAAATCTGGCCGCCATTGCTCATGACATGGACCGATGGGACATCAGCATTCAACGTCAAGATGGCAACACCATTACATTCCAAGTCCACGTACCGGCTACGGCTCCAGTGGGTGCATGGAACTGCTGGATCCAAACCAACCGATTCGGTCAACGTGATAACCGCCACGACTACAAATGCGATGAGGATATTTATATGCTATTCAACCCGTGGTGTCGCGAGGACCCCGTCTACATGGATAATGAAGCCTTCAGGAAGGAATATGTTCTCAATGAGCATGGCAAGATCTGGTGCGGAACCTGGCGACAGCCCAAAGGCCGTAAATGGATTTATGGACAGTTTGACGATTGCGTATTGCCTGCTTGTATGTACTTACTGGAACGCAGTGGACTTGAGCATTCAGAACGTGGTAACCCGGTTCGAGTATGCAGAGCCATATCTTCAATGGTAAGTGGACATAACTTATTATGTTTTTATTTTCATTTTACAATTAATGTACATAATTGAAAGGTGTTAATTACTTTTACAGATCAACGCCCACCATGATGACGATGGGTTGATGGTTGGTCGATATGACGGAGAATACAAGGATGGGGTGGCGCCACACGCCTGGACCGGCTCTGTGGCCATCATGGAGCGTTACCTCACAGACGGAGGACGACCAGTCGAATACGGTCAATGCTGGGTGTTCTCTGGCTTGGTGGTCACCATTTGCAGAGCTCTTGGTGATTATTACATTCTACGATTTGAAAGGAAATTATCACTTCAGTAACTAAAATAATCTCACTTTCAATAATGTAATTTCGTCCATAGGAATACCTTGCCGATCGGTCACCAATTACGTATCGGCCCACGACACAAACAGGACCTTTACTGTTGACAAATACTTTGACCGTGATGGTAACGAGGTACCAAATGGTCCTGATGAAGATTGCTACGATTCATGCTGGAACTTCCACGTATGGAACGACGTTTGGATGCAGCGACCTGACTTGCCGCAAGGTACACACATACCTTATTATTAAGGCCCTTTACAAAGATCTGCAAAATTAATTGATTTTTTTTAACTTGCAGGATACAGCGGATGGCAGATAATTGACTCCACTCCTCAGGAGGAGGCCGAGGCCGTATACCACTGCGGCCCAGCCAGTGTTGAAGCCGTCCGTCGCGGTGAAGTCGGCTTCCAATATGACACTCCATTCATGTACTGCCAGCTCAACGCTGAGCTCTGCCACTTCCAGGAGGAAGAGAACTCTGAATGGGGCTTTATCCGAATGGCTTCCAATCAATACCAGTAAGATATATTAGCTACAAACTTCCTAGTCATATTCTAAAACTAATAGTGTTCTTTGGGACGAGGTAATTAAACTTATGCTGTTTCTAGGGTGGGCCGCAAAATCCTTACCAAGAACCCTGGTCGTGATGACGATGAGGGAGAAAGCGATATGCTCGAGATCACTCACGAGTACAAGACTGTGGATAGTTCGTCTCCCGAACGGCTAGCAGTGATCGCTTCTTGCCGAGGCTACCAGCGTCTGCAGCAATACTACGAGTACCCTGACCGCAACTACGAAGACGTATACTTTGATCTAATGGACATTGATATTGTACCTTACGGCCAGCCTTTCGATTGCACCATGAATATTCAGGTACCTAACAACGGCTTTCTATTCATAGTTATGTTTACTTATACTCGTATACATAAAAATGTATAATGTAATTCTCGTTCTCAACAGAACAAATCGCACGAAGATCGCACAATTTGGTGTGTGCTGACAGCCTCTTCTTGCTACTACACTGGCGCCATTGCTTCGCGTCTCCGAAGAGCTCAAGGCGAGTTCATCGTGCGTGCTGGCCAGCGCGAAGTGCTCAAGCTGCACGTCACTCCACAGGAGTATATGGATAAACTAGTGGACCACTCCATGATCAAGGTCCACGCCATGGCTTACGTAAAGCAGACCCGCCAGGCCTGGTCTGATGAGGATGACTTCCCGCTGCATAAGCCTAGGATGCAAGTACAGGTAACATACTATGTTCTATTTCATGTCTATAAAGGGGTTTATGACACATTATCTAACGAGGAATTATCCACAGGTGCGAAACCAGCCTTGCATTGGCCAGGAATGTCCCGTCACATTCAGCTTCCAGAATCCGTTGAATGTGCACCTGACCGACTGCTACTTCACGTTTGAAGGATGGGGTGTACAGAGGCCAAGACAGGTGGGCAACTTCAACCAATTTATCAATATAGTATTATTGTTGCTTATTGACTGTTTGTGAATATTGTTATACGTTCTGTTCAGATCCGCTTCCGCGACGTGAAGCCGGGTGAGTTCGTGAACTACCAGGACAAGTTCATGCCGCGTCGCCACGGGGAGCGCCGCATCGTGGTGACGTTCTCGTCGCGTCAACTCGACGAGATCTTCGGGTGCACAACGGTGAATGTGCGCGGCTAGCTAGCCCCCGGGCCCCGGGCGCCCTCGCCACGCACCTCGCCGGGCCCATCCTCTCCGCCGGTCCAGATGGACCGCTCCTTCGTCTCCTACGTGTCGCCTGACCAACACGTCCACGTTGAAGAAGAGGTCGTCGTCATAAAGACCACCTCTTAAACCGTGCGTGATCAGACAATGACTTGCGCTTTACAATTATTAGCTTATTTAATATTTTTTATTATAACGAAGACTCGGCTTGTCTATGGATTGTCTGTTATTTGTGTGGCACTAGCACAAGTTATATAAAATAACAAAAAAAGATTATGTTGTTCGTGTTCACTTGTCTCACCGTGTGATAATATACGTTTACTTAGCTTAATTATAATTGTATAAGAAAATCCGATGCTTCAGTGCCATTGTGTGTGATGAAAACCTTCGAAATGAGGAATTACTTTATAAGTGCATTTAATTTGTAAGCTATATAATGTTACTCTATTGCCAATTTATTTATTATGTAAGTTTAAAATTAATATTATAATATTTATCACGTATATATGATAATATGATTAATGACGAATGTAATAATTATAATACAATATATAAAATGTATTTGCACCGTGTTTGTGAGTTTTTGGGATCTCAAAAATAAAAATGCATTCACTGCATGCGTCTGTTTTATTACAACTAGCTACATTACCAACCCAGATTCATTAAGTAGGTGACACTTAACTATCATAGCAATAGGCAAAGAAATTAGATACAAAGTTTAAGTTACTTAAAGCGTTGAACAAAACAGAAGAGTTATAATAAAAGGAACAAAGGAATGGATAATATGGACATTTATACAAACATTTCCATACTTATCTAACACACACTTGGGCTTTGCATCTTATTTTTTTGAATAAAATATACGTAAAGAAAAACCAACGGAGATATTTGAAGACTCGAGCCAAAGAAAAGTTTATTATTATTGTGAAATTAATAGTTGAATGGGTCTCGGGTATATCTGTGGAGATCTGTTACCATTAGGGTTCCTATCCACCAGATATACGCTACGCAGCAAAGCTACAAAGTACAAGCTAAACTACCAAGCTATGAACGTTTGCACTGGTGCTACGTGTCTTCTATTTTTACCATCATGATTGATTGTTCAACCAAAGACAGTTGAGATGAATGATTAATGATTTCTTCTGTTGAGGAAAAAGGTTTAGTGATAGGGGTAAGCACGGCATCAAGTCACTAAACCTTTTGCCTCCAAGAAGTGCACCACCGCGAGCTACACGGAAGAGCTTAAACTCTATTTTTTGTATTGTCCCAAAATGTGGATCGTTGTCGCCAATTTTTCAGCCGATTACGAAGACGACGATTGCTCCTGAGGAAAAAGGTTTAGTGATTTTATGTCCTTCTTCCCTATCTAAACTTTTTTTTCTGTTCAGGAGTAGTCGTCTTCGACTGGAAATTTGTCAATATCGGTCCATTACAGTACATTTACAGTACAGTACATTTTGGGGTATACTTCTCTATTTCGTGGCGAGCTGGCAGTGCGAGAAATGATAGTATTCACAGAAGTTAAATGTAGAACAGTGCCATCTATCCTAACTAACCGGTACTAAAACAAACAATGAATTGTGATAGGGAAGTAGCGGTAGTCTTGTTTCGGCCTCGAGGGTCGACCCATGTGCCACTAGTTACAACAAAATACATACAAAGTATTTTACGAAGTGTTCTGTGTGTCAGAAGTTTATATTTATCCACTTCACGTATTTACTTTATGTAAGTATTACCTCTATAGTTTGTAAAGTAGGTACTTATACTATACTACTATATACTAAATTGAGTAATTATATGATCTAAATAATACAAAGGGTTCCTTCATACCTCAGTTCTAGTTAATCAATCAACGAAACGTAAAAATAACAAGTTTCGCAAAAGTTGTCTTTAGTTATTATTTTTGCTTGGAATTATTTAAAAACCATGGCATTTGCCATATATGGGGTCTTTTAGGGTTAATTGAATTATAAAAGTATTTATCATTGACATCATTCTTATTTTCTTATTATAATTGCAAAACTAATATTTAAATGGTCTTGAGAATATTAAGATTGAGTAACCTTATTATGGAAATATAAACCAATAACTGGCCTACTAAAAATATTGTGGACTCGTTTGTGTTACGATGCAAGTTTTTATCTTATCCTTTACCCTGATTCACGTTACTCTTGTGTGTTATTAAACTTATCAACTCAGTATTTTTTAATAAATTAACAAGCAGCATCCCACGGTTTTACTCACGTTCTAGTGGGAATTTCGGGATGAAAAATGACTTTCCTATTGAATGTGGCTATCCATTACAAAAATAATTATTCAAATCGGATTGGTAGTTTCTGAGATTAGCGCGTTCAAACAAAAAAAAAGCAATTTTTTCAGCTTTATTATATTAGAATACTAGCAGCGCCCCGCGGTTTTACCCGCGTTGTGCCCGTTCCCGTGGAAATATCGGGAATTTTTATACATAAAAACCTTCCTCTTGAATCACTCTACCTATTACAAAAAACCGCATCAAAATCCGTTGTGTAATTTTAAAGATTTAAGCATACAGACAAACAGACAAACAAACAGACAAAAATAGCGACTTTGTTTTATACTATGTAGTGATAAGAATAAATAACTTGTGTTGTTGGCTGTACCTAGATATACCTACTAGGTGATGATATTTAATTTTGTTTGCTTATCTATCACACATTGCAAAGCCCTTGTCGTTAATAGTAGACAGGCACCTAACCTAATAACTATTTTATATTTATTGCGGGTTTTATTGTATGTAGTTAGCTATTATATACTAGCAGCGCCCCGCGGTTTTACCCGCGTTGAGCCAGTCTTATGAAAATTTCGGTATGAGAAATAGCTTATAACCTTCCCGTTGCATGTGTGCATGAATGCTATCCATTACAAAATAATTATTCTAATCAGTTAGTTTCTAAGATTATTATTACGTGCGAACTAATAAAAAAAACAAACTCTTTTTGTAAGTATTTAGGGAATAAGCATCAAATCTAGCAAATGCACCAAAGCCTTATCTTACGAGACACGTGCAGAGTACAGTCAGAACAATAAACATTCATTGAACTTAATTTAAGACAAAGACAAAACAACATTATATCGCAATAAATACAAAGATTAAATGTTAATGAATCTTTAGAAACGAATACCTAAGTAGGTTGGGACATTTATCAAACTTGAAGTTTGTAACAAATATTCCAAGTTAGTAAAGGTCGAATAGACACTCTGTTTAAAACAAATGCTTGTCAGGATATGTGTATGTAATGTAACCACTGTGTCTGTAAAGGCGGGTTGCTTTAACCATAGATTTAGATTTTTTTTCGCTACCTACATCTATGGCTTTAACATACGACTATAAATGATTTCTGACGATTATAAATGATTGTCAAATCTGACATAATAAAGACATTTGAATTTTGAATTTGGTACGCTCGAGCACCAGTCAACGTATTACAAAAACCCAGTCTTAACAGACGTAAGAAATGAAAAATCGTCGCTTTCTACTGGCAGCCTGAATAACTGTAACAGACTGTCAAGTTAAGTTATAAAATAACGCTTTGTATTTAAGCAACATTGAACTGCGTAAACAGTCTTTAACCTTTAACGAACATATGTTACGATAACCACCCGTTTGAAACAACCCTAAGGATTTACTTGGTGAAGATTCCGCAGTAGGAGTAGGTAAAGATGAGGAAACGACACAAGCATAGTCAAACGGAGGCAGAATGTTACTCAATATTATACCTTATTTTGTAGAAATCAAGATAACGAATCGCATAATTGCATTTAATATCTTATACAGTATTACTGCCTTAGTCATAAACGCCTTTACCTAAAAACTGTTATAAAGTTTTTGTCTTTTTTGCTCTTTGGAAAATAGCTAATGTTGGTAGAGTACATTTCGTTAGCTAACATGCAGATGTTAATAAGGGTTTATGAATACGACCCTTAGAGCGTTTGTCCACCGCCGCTGGCACCGGACCGTCACCGGGAACGAGATTATTTTGGCCCGAGTTTATTATGACGTGACGGATGTGCGGTGGACACGTGGCTAAAGCAAAACGCTCTAAATGTATCTACCGCTACTTCGGCGCCGTCATCTCTTTCCCGGTGACGGTCCGGTGCCGGCGGCGGTGGACAAACGCTCTTAGCCTGTAATGCCCCAGAGCTAGATCTTTCCTCCAATCAGCTGAGCCTTTCACCTCCTCGAAAAAGAATATTATTTACCGCATTCACTAAAACCTCTTGCAATAAATGAATTCCAGATAACTAAACTAAGAAAATGGGGAATAACAAAAAGAAGGTGGAACCTAAAATACGCCCTCTACCGGCGGCGCTGCGCAAGAAGGCAGAGGAAGAAGTCAATGAAACGCCAGGGAGGATGGAAACAGAAATCAAGCTGCTGCAGGACTGGATCAAACAACAACCGCACTTGCGAAAGGTGCGGACGAGTAAGTAAATACCTACAGTTGGGTGTTGTAAGGTTAGGTGGCATTTGAAGTATTGAGTAAAGAAATATAGGTAGTTAGATCAGACTAGCTGTATCGCGGGTTTTCGCACACGTGGTCGGCGGAATTTCGTGAAATTAAATAAAAAAAGAATTGTTAACATCGGTCCAGTCGTTTTTCAGTTATAAATGATGTGACGAACTCGACTTTCTTTTAGATCTATTTTAGGTTAGGTGTAATTTAAATGATGATCATGTATGGTAATGCACACGCATCCGCGTATTATGTCATCGACTTCGAGAGGCTATGCAGATTTGGGATCTATGTTCAGATTTGAGTTGGGGCTCGCCCAAAAACAATCTTTAAAGTCCTTCTTGTAGACTTAACAGCCTTATCACACTTGCGATTTACAAGCGTATTGAAAGCGAAACGTACGCGCGGCGTGTTCGTCGCGTTCCCGTAACCAATTCGCCGCGAGTGCGTCGCGATTTTGCCGCGATTGCGTAACGAATACGCTGCGCAGCCGTCAGTAAATCGCTGAGAGTGATCTGAGTCTTGGACAGTCACTTACATAATGGATTCCGACGAGGAAACACTTCTGTTAGCTTTATTGCTTCGAAGAAATAAGGTACGGAAACAAAAGCAGAAACGGCGTGTTTGGGAGGATCCATTTTTAAGTAATCGACTGCAAGAGAGCGACTATTATGTGCTGTTTCGTAAACGAATCAAAAATAATCCCAAAAAATTTCGTTCCTATCTGCGCATGTCAAGACTTACATTTTACGAGTTGTTAAATGTGATCCAAAATGATATAAGACGTGAAAACTCGCGTTTAAGATTGTAAAGTGGGTAGAAATGAATTTCGATGACGAATGTACGGCATGATGTCTCAACTCTTGACGCGGCGAACTCGCTGCGCAGTCGCGGCGTATTCGTCACGCGGTCGCAGCGTAATCGCGACGCCTTCGCGGCGAATTGGTTACGGGAACGCGACGAACACGCCGCGCGTACGTTTCGCTTTCAATACGCTTGTAAATCGCAAGTGTGATAAGGCTCTAAGTCTACTTAACATCTACCAACTAAAAATACTTACTGACGAAACCTACAAACCTCTCTAACTTACTATTTTCTTAAGTCTTCTGTGACCACGGTTCCTGTGAAGGGGCCGAAACATCAAATAAAAATCTATACTAATATTATAAAGCTGAAGAGTTTGTTTTGTTTGTTTGTTTGTTTGTTTGTTTGTTTGTTTAAACGCGCTAATCTCAGAAACTACTGAACCGATTTGAATAATTCTTTTTGTAATAGATAGCCACATTCAACGGGAAGGTTATAGGCTATTTTTCATCCCGAAATTCCCACGGGAACGGGTACAACGCGGGTAAAACCGCGGGGCGCTGCTAGTGTAAAATAAAAGTGAACTGTCTCCGTCACAGAGCATAGAAGCACCGCCCGGGCCGGCCGCTGCGCCGCGTGTTTCTATGCTCTGTGGTATCCGTAAACGTATTTCAACTCTCTAATTTATTTTTTGGGACACTATTATCATATTCTGTACGCAAGTGTTTAACCTTTAACCTTGTAAAGAGTCTGTTCAACGAATAATGAGTGTTTCAAATTACAGCCAAATCCGTTCAGCAACAATCTCTAGCCACATGTTATTCATAAAGATTATGAAATTAATTAAGTACGATAAATACATGAAAGAAGCAGATAACTAGTCACCTATCCATAACTATAGCTGATAACGTACTTAGGAAGTTCTTTTTAGATAGTTACAATGTAGTTATCATTTTGTTTGCATTATTACAAAGTTTTACTTTTAAGTACCTGCTTTTGAAAATACAATATTGATACGAACAACAAAAGAAACGAATACTCAACAGGATACTGACCATCCAAATTCATTCATTTTATATTTCTATCCGTTTCAACTAAACTCGTTGAGTGAATCAATTTTGGACTTTTGAGATCAAAACTCCAAAATTAATTCACTAAGTTTAGTTCGTGAACTAGGATTAAATGGATTGATCGATTTTTGTTGTACCGGTGAAATTAGGGCTTAACACAATATATTTTTATATTTACAGCTGAACAGTGGCTGGTGGCATTTCTACGAGGCTGCAAATACAATACAGAGAAGGCGAAAAGCAAGTTCGATCAGTTCTACTCACTGAAGTCAGCGATACCTGAATTCCTCGCGAATCGAGATCCCTTCGATCCTGTCATTCAAAAGGTTTTGAAAGCGGGGTAAATTCTCTAGTTTATGGATAATACTACTTTAACTCATAGCACAGAATAGTTTCTCTTTTTCATACCACGTGGTGCATTTTGCATGCGTGCATTCATTTGTTTAACAAAGATGACTTTTCTACTGCGGGACACGTTATCCTCGGAACAGTTATAATCAGTTACATACTCATTTTGATATCTATATCATGATGCAGATATAGTGCAATGTTAAACGATAAAATATTTTCGATTTGCTTTTGAAATACCTATCATAATATGCAGGAACATAATTCTGATCTATTGATTACTTTAACGGCAGTTCGAAGCATGACAAACTTCCATGCACCATACGAAATGCCATTCAAAGAAATATGTAATCTACATAGTTTATCTTGAAACCTAATTTATATTTTTTTTAGATTTAGATAGATGCTACACTATCATTGTGGAGAACAAATACCATAAAGCATATATTTAATGCCTACTTAAAGCGCAAGATACATAGGGTGAGTGCGGGCCCGCATCGGACAAGTTACACTTTTCATACAAATCTAAGGAATACAACGTCACGCGACCCGCACCCGACTCATAACCGCGCTATGTATCTTGAGCTTAATACAAGAATTGTCTGCGGTTTAAAACTTAATAACGTCTATTTCAGAGTATTCCTACCTGTGCGTAATTGTACCAGGCCTGATTCACCACGTGTCTGTATTTCGAGAATGGGTTCAGTCACGCAACAGAACCTTCTTTTCTCTGACGCCATCAAAGTGAGTCTAATGATCGTCGAAATCTTGTTACTGGAGGATGATAACTTCACGATTGCTGGAGAGGTGAGAGTGAACTTTTATTGCGATTTTTCTTTGATTAAGTTGCTTCAAAAACGAGTGTCTCGTAGCAAGAGTCCTTTTGTTGCCTAAACAACTGTTCAGCACGCTAAACAGTTTTACTTTTAATACCGGTTGTGACACGTTTAGGAAACGAATATCAATTTAAAGTTTTAGGATTATGTTTTTAAAATAATTTTGATCACTTACAACTAAGAAAACTACTAAGTATGGTTTAAGGTGACGTGAGTCCAGCAACTCGCAAAACGCGGTTTTTCCATCCAACTATTTTCATATAAATTGTCACAATTTTGATTCTAAAAAACTATAATATTAAAGTTGAGGATATATTCTAGTGGCAAAGGTATTTCAGTACACGATTAGATTAATTTCCCTCGATAGAAAAAAATCACAAAGTTGCCTCTTTTATTAATTTAAAAATAATTATTTGGCTAAAATAAACAGATTTTTCCCAAAGAAAAACAACTATAATATAGGTCGTAGCATGAGCTAGGGCATTAGGTATTTTTTTGTAACCTTTCATTACATTCTTAAACACAATTTCAAAATACCTAATAAATTTCGAGAATTTGCCGTGTTGCGGGTGACGCGGGGCGTGATCAGTCGCGCTCAAGCGCTTGTGGAGGACGGACCTATGCCAAATATTGCTGGAGCGCGGAGATGCAAAATTTAAAACTTTTTTCGCGGTAATAAATTTGAACTATGACGGTTGCGTGAAAATAAGGTTTTAATATAAATAAGAACTGTCTGAATAATAATCCGGTCAATTTAAACCAAAAATTTAGAGTGATGTTACATAAAGTCCCAACAAGCTGAAAATCAGAAAAAAAATTCAAAACATAATTATAAACAATGTCTAAAAGTTCCCCATCATTCCCGTGTATGGAATTTTTTTTATTCAAGGTCAAAGGTAAAAAAAATGAGTTTTTCGCGATTTTCAGCAAAACGGTAAGTTTGATCATAAAAGTACCAGAGAAAATAAAAAAGCTTATAAAATTCTCTATAACTTTAATTCTATCCACTTTTTCCATATTCCAACCGTTATTGAACTACACGCTCCAGAAATGTAAAAATTAAGGACCTCGGGCAGGTAACTATGGAGCCTGCCCCAATGCTCAACAGTGACATGACCTATGTCATTTGAAAGGTATTAAAGAGTTGTACGGTAATGGTTTGGAATATGGAAAAAGTGGATAGAATTAAAGTTATAGAGAATTTTATAAGCTTTTTTATTTTCTCAGGTACTTTTATGATAAATCTTACCGTTTTGCTGAAAATTGCGAAAAACACTTTTTTTTTACCTTTGACCTTGAATAAAAAAAATTCCATACACGGGAATGATGGGGAACTTTTAGACATTGTTTATAATTATATTTTGAACAATTTTCCTGATTTTCAGCTTGTTTGGACTTTATGTAACCTCGAATGTCTAAATTGACCGGAGTGTTATAGATTTAGTAGATTATTGCTTTGAAAAAAAAACAAAAAAATATGTTGTGTCACAGTATAAGAATATCAGCAGATCAACTATACAGCTGCAATGTTGGTAGTGGGGATACCTAGGACAAGACTTGTCTCCTCTTGTCGATGCGGAGGTGGGAGTTTGCAACGATGCAGAGAGTGCTACGATAAACAAATGTTTTAAACGATCTATAACGAAACTTAAAGCGGCAAACTAAATTCCACGCGAGCGAAGCCGCGGGCAAAAGCTAGTATTATTATAATTATTAAGTATATTATCACAAACCGGCCGGTGGAAATTTATATTATCTGCCTAGTCCTAAATAAAAGGAGTGAAATAAGAGGTATGATACAATATATTTATTTGTTTTTACTTTTGAAGGTGGCGCCACTGAAACCTAACAATACGTAGATATTCATATTTTTCAGTTATGTGTACTTTACTGTTGTTTGTTAAAACGTGTATGAACACCGCCACTTTAAAATATTTCTGCTCGTAATATTAGACAATAAAAATGATTTCACCCAGGGTTAAGACCGTTATTTTTTTTAAAACCTTTTATCTCTTTTTAGTTATTTTTCCCAAGGCTACCTACAATATAATACCAACCTTCGTAATATCTACGATTAGTTTTGCTTGATAGGCTTTTTTTACTGTAGTCACTACACTGTGGCATCTCAATGAGTGACATATTCAAACTTAGCGCGCAAACTACGCGCGAGCGGGAGATCGCCCGCGGTCGGACCGCAGGCCCCGCACCTTACCCCCTCTGTAGTAGGTAAGAGCTGGACTCACGTCACCTTAAGAGGCTACAAATAAAATTGCTACGACTTAAGGTCTCTACCCATTACACCGTATCATACCATGACCGTGCTATGAGCGTGTCAGCACCGGCAAAATATTCTCATAGAGAATAGTCGACTTTGTTGGTTGGTGACGGAACGGTCTAGTGAGCATAGTCCCATACTTTTCAATACAAAGAACACTTTTTTGCCTGACACGTTCATAGCACGGTCATGGTATGATACGGTGTAATGGGTATAGACCTTTATACTAAATTTAATTTCACTCGATGGTTGCTGTCTGTTTCAGGACGTAATTGCAGATTTACAAGACACAAGTTTCAAATTAATTTTACAATTCACTCCCTCGACGGCCAGAAAAATCGCCGAGTGCTCACAAAAAGCTCTATCAGTGCGGCTTAAGAGTTTGCATATTTTGAACCCTCCTCTGGGCGTAGGACCAGCGATAGCCCTAGTTACAATGTTTTTGGGCGCGAAAATGAAGAAAAGGGTAAGACTTGCTGACTACTATTAGTTCTATTTCGTGGAAACCAACTTCAAATGCGAATTTTATTAGGTCTCAACCCAAAATTGAGATGAAAATATAAGAAAGCCATGTTCATGACACATTCCCATACCATACCTACATTTTGATAGAAGACAAGCGAAGAAAGCGAAGCATTTGACAGTCAGAGAATATAATAGAAGAAGTTCCAAGGTGCAATTCTTCTTTAATAGAACAAATAAGAAAATATCATAATTGTAGCTTATCATGATAGTTTGTATAAAATGTTATTGATTTCTCTAATATTAGTTACTAGCAGCGCCCCGCGGTTTTACCCGCGTTGTGCCCGTTCCCGTAGGAATTTCGGGAATTTTTTTACATAAAAACCTTCCTCTTGAATCACTCTACCTATTACAAAAAACCGCATCAAAATCCGTTGCGTAATTTTAAAGATTTAAGCATACAGACAAACAAACAGACAAAAATAGCGACTTTGTTTTATTCTATGTAGTGATGTAATCTTTTAGGTCCAATACCATGGCCATGGGCCCAAGTTCGAATCCATGTACAAAGATTTGGACAAGTCTGTGTTACCAATAGAATATGGAGGGAGCGACGGAACTGTTCAAGAATTGATCGGTAAGGGAATATATGAAAACATGTTACTTTGCACCAAACTGAGTTTACAACTGAGCTTTACTAAGTTTTATATCCGCCAATCGCAACAAAGCAATGCTGTTTCTTCACTTAGGTCTTAAGCCTCAGCCACACTTGACAGAAATTCTGATAGGTTTTACATATAATGTTCAAATAGACAGAGCTTCCCCATTAGTGTGCCCTTTCTTTGCAAATTATATGCTACTAGTTGCACCCCACGGTTTTACCGGCGTTGTGCCCGTTCACGTGGGAATTTAAGAACCGCTCGACCGATTTTGTGCAAACTTTACTTAAATTAAACCATCTACTAAATAGTCCGAACAAAACCTAAACATTTGGTTGGGATAGGTGAGCCCGTTCTTGAGTTATAAAATTACAAGGAAAAGTGGCATTGATTTTTATTTATAGAGATAACATGTACTGGCAGAAGATCTGCGACGGCATGAAATAGAGTAGAAGTTCTTCGCTATTTCGTGTGCGAAGGTGTTTCCGTCATGTCTTGCGCTTTTCTATTCAATTAAAGCGAGCTAGCAAGTGTTCGAAAAGATTGCTTGCTCGCCCGCAGTAACTAAGTGAATATACAGCGTAAGGTGATTTCCAGCATTCCACCAATCATATCAAACGTAGCATAGTATAATTTGGAGAAAAGGCAACCTTACGACTTACTTAATTTAAAATAACGAAATAGTTACATATGTATGAATTGTATATTCCTTTTATTTGCAGATCATTGGAAGAGAAAAGTGGAGAGCTACAGAGATTGGTTCACCGACACCAACGCATACTCCGATGAATCAAAACGAGTGAAAGATTAATGCATGCAGAGGATAAATAAAGCGGAATTACTTCCATTATAATATAAGAAATGTATACCTAAAAAGCGCTCAAAGATACATATGTCAGATACAGGGTGAACCAAACCCGCTGTAAGAAAATTACTTTGGATAATCAGCCTGTATAGCCTATTATGATAGGCTTTAATTTTGTATACTACATGCACAGACAGATACATACATAATGTACTTTATTCGTATTTTCATCACTGCCTTGAATTTGTCTGCCTACGTAATGGTCTTGAACCGTCAACCGTCCACAACTCATCTACACATCTATAGTAATTATATGAAGCTGAAGAGTTTGTTTCTTTGTTTGTTTTAACGCGCTAATCTCAGAAACTACTTATCTGATTTGAATAATTATTTTTGTAATAAATAGTCATATTCAACGGAAAGATTTTAATAGGCTATTTTTCATCACGAAATGCTCATGATAAAGGCCACAATGCGGGCAAAACCGCGGGGTTCGGTTGGTAATTAAATACTTACAGTATAGGAACTTTTAAAATATGATTTTGATGCAAATTGGGACCAATGTTGACTACAAATGCCTGTAGTTGCATCTCTCACATGACAGTTCTTTAACATGCTATTCTATTGCTATGGGTATCCTTTCAACCGGAAATTGATTGTGTACGTGGAGACAGAACTAGAAAAATATATGTTTGATACTATACGTTCAGTTGGCAATGTGTGCAACATTTTGTTTTGACAGTACATGTACATAATAGCTGATTAGTCGTACTCATATTACTTTTTGTACTTAAATTACATTTTGTAAACAAAAAACTGTAATGTAAATAAAACAATTAATTTACATTGAATGTGATACGTAGATAAGTTTATTGAATAAATAAATATTTTATTATATATTTCATTATCGTAATTTAACCCAATTCTTATCTATGTGACTATATTTACCTCATAATATGTTCATTAGTAAAAATAAGAATAATTTTATTTGTAAAAGTCAACAACTAGCTAACTGTAGATATTCCTTCAAGAATAAAAACCGGCACAGTGCGAGTTGAACTCGTGCATGGAGGATTCCGTACTTTAAAAAACGGCAAATAATCATGTTTGTTGTATGGGAGCCCCCCTTGAATATTTGTTTTATTTTATTTTTAATATTTGTTGTTATAGCGTTAATAGAAATACATCATCTGTGAAAATTTCAACTGTCTAGCTATAACCGTTCTTGACACAGCCTGGTGACAGTATACGGACGGACGGACAGCGAAGTCTCAGTAATAGGGACCCGTTTTTACCCTTTGGGTACGGAACCCTACAAACTAATAATTTTCACTCTTTAGTAGGACGTGACTTGAATAGATGCCAGTTTCAATGTCAAACATCATTACTATGTTCTCGATGTAGCATAGTAACTGATAGTACAATATCAGCTAGTACAATATATATATACTTTACAGAAAGTGAGTAAGTACTTAAAATATTATAAAATAAAGTCTCCGGCCGCGTCTGTGTCTATTCGCGATAAACTTAAATACTACTGTGAGTATTTTGACGCGGTTTTTTTAAATAGATAGAGTGATTCAAGAGGAAGTTTTATATGTATACAAATTCCTGTAATTCTCACAGGAACGGGCACAACGCGGGTAAAACATCGAGGCGGTGCTAGTAATACAATAATACGTCAGTAATGCCCGGGATACACGAGGCTAGTTTTTCAAGCCAGGATAGCAAGCTAGTGTCAGTAAGCTAGCAAGCTAGTACTTCTGGCTTCGTGTAGACAAAACTAGCTTCATTTCTAAGCTAGTAAACTAGTAAGAGTAAGGACTCACGAAGCGGTTTTTACCCGTGCCCGCCGCGGTGGCGGAATGGAGTTTTATTTTCAAAACTCACGAGACCGGAGTTTTGTGCGGTTACGCAGCCGTCGCGGTTGCGATTATCGCCCGCAAACTTGGCGGTTGATAATCGCAAGACGGGCGGTTAAACGATCAGTTGAGTTCCAAACCGTCATGGACACACACCAGAAACGAGCTGTTGCGTTATACTTCCTTCACAGAAGAATTAAAAAAAGAAGGCCTAAAAGATTCTGGATACATCCACTGATTGCGGAAAGAGATCGTTATGGATTATTTGTTACTCTTATTAATGACTTAAACCGCCAACCGACCGCAGAACACGCGGGTGCAACCCGCCGCGGCTGCGGGACCGCGACCCGCGCCCGCCGGTACAAGATGACCGCTGGAGCAGCGGGACCCGCAAACAATCGCACACGCCGCAGGCGTAAAACGCGTCGTGAAATGTGCTTTAATTTTTTACATATATATCTGTATTCTACAAAGGCTGCGGGCCCGCAACCGCGGCGGGCACGGGTGAAAACCGCTTCGTGAGTCCTTAGCCTAAGGTAGTTGACAAGCCAGGACAGTTTTTAATAGGATGGAGTTCTATTTTTTAAGCTAGTAGCGCCCCCCACCACTGATTTTACTATCCTGGCTTGTGTACTAGCTTTATGTGGCCGGCGAGCGAAGCTAGTTTAAAGTTGACTCGTAAGCAGTAACCAAGCGTTTTGTTTGTTTTTCTCCGCGACACGTGTTAATACTAGCTTATAATAATATAGCCTCATGTAAACAGAACTAGCATATTCCAAGCCAGGTCAGCTAGCCAAGACAGTTTAGAAGAGAACTAGCTTGCTATCCTGGCTTGAAAAACTAGCCTCGTGTATCCCGGGCATAAGTATTGTAGTTCTTATCTAGTAACATAAGCTGTTATTATGATTGACTGACTGAGGTCTCTGGTTCAATTCCCTGGTCGAGCGAAAACATGTTTCCTACTTTTCAAACATGGCTCGGGTTTGAGGTCACCAACCCCCATTTGGCAAGCTTGGTGATTACGCCTAATCCTCCTCACTGTACTGATATCTTCAGTGAGATGAGAGGCCTTTGCCCAGCAGTGGGACATTACAGGCTAATACTTTTTTAATTACTTATATGAGCCAAATTAAGTAAAAGGTGTTTCTCATGTTTTTTAGAGATGGAAAGGAACATGCTTATAATAGAAAGAAATCGAAAAGAATCAGTTTCATCAGCTTAGCTCTGTTTAATGCTGATGAGGCATATCGAACAACTAAGGAAATGAGCAACAAATAGTATAATTAGCGCTCGTAGTGGAGTTTAACTGCAATGTTAAGCAACGTGCAGCTCGACCACATTATGGATGGATGGCCGGTAGTGTATTTCAGCCCACCGGCTCCGCTTCTTCGACTTGTACGTTTAATTACCGATCCCATTGGTTTTAATCGTTACACCATGTCGAATGTCTTTAAACGGTCGAAAAAATAATTGCAGAATAAACAAAACATTGAAGGTGACCCTTCATTTTAATGCTATGACGGCTGGTCAGGTCAGCCAGCTTCAGGTCAAAAGTATCGCCGTAACAGTGACTATTATATTGAGTTATATGTACTAACGTTTAATGGTCTAATATACTTTTCCTTCGTTGTTTTAAAAGGAGTTCTAATGGAGACCTTCAACCCAGCCGTGAGACATTCTAGGATAAAATAAAAAAGTTTAAATCGACAATTATTTTACTCAAGGTCAACTCTGGTTTGTTACAGTAATTGAGTTGTTATTTTTAATTTAAACGTACTCACACGGGTTTTTTCGCGTTGGAAAGTTTATAGAGCAAGTAAATAACTTACTTTTTATTTCCCGACGTACTTTATTGGTGAGTTCGTTTAAATTATGTGTTCAAATCGTGTAAGTTTAAAAAAGACTATTGTAATTTTTATCCTGAAATACATTCGGATGCAAATGCCGAAACCACGGGCCGCTGCTAGTAAGTACCTACTTACACCAACATAAATACCTAGGCAGAGTGACGTTGTTTTTATCATTCAGTTAGAATTCATACGTGAACCAGTCCGAAGGATACTGACTCACGGAATTTATTCAATACATTTATTCGAGATTCTAGTCAGTTTACGTTTTGGCTCCGTAGTTGCGTGCAAAAAGTGGAGAGTTAAATTGTGAATTTGTGATTAATTTTATACTTAATTTGAAGGTAAGTTGAAAGTTTTAAATTATTTTTTTTAGGTTTAATTTGAGCTTGTTAAATTTTGACTACCAGTTGTTTAAATCATTTAAATCATCTTTTATTTTAAGTAACTATCTGTCGTCGACGTTTCAAAATTATGAAATGCCCAGGTTTTCATCACATACCCAATTTTTTTGAATACTCAACAATCCAGTAAAGTAAACAACAAGCGAGTTTACAAGCTACAATGCGAGTAGAAGGTATAGTATTCACGTAGGTATGTTTTACTAACCGTGTCCCGTGGTGTTACCCGCGTTATACCCAAGGGAATTTCGGGATAAAATATATCCCATTTGATATTCTGATGTATAACCTATATTACTGTACAGTTTTATTCAAATACGTTCAGTAGATTTTGTTTTGCTTATATGCGGGTATACGGGTAGAAACTTTACTACTTTTGGTGATAATATCTCAACAGGGGTGGATTAAGGTCAATGGCTATCTAAGTAGACAATATGTATGTCAATAACTATCTATACCTACCTAGGTAGGCAATATGTATTTATATATTTGATATCAGAATGGCCAGTAGAGGTCAATCAATGCAAGTAGGTCTCCAACTCTCCGATTATGAGATGTGGATGTAAGGATCTTACACAATATCACCTAAGGGGAAACGTGTTTAATATGTATTGGGCCATTTATATGACGACAGCATATTATAACACAAAAGTTATTTATATATGAAAGTAAGTTATTTTGAATAGAATAAGTTGAATAACAGCGATATTAAAATTGAAATCATTTAAGTGTTAATAAATTTATATTTGCACAAAAATTAAATATACCTATTGTAAATGTTAAACCTTATTTTAAGATCAGATTATTATTGAAAGTAAAGTCCCTAAGTATTATATAAACATACATACATTTAAGGTAAGTACCTAATAATATATAAATATTATTGCTAAAGTATGAGTCTTAAAATGAAAGAATCTCGTAGCGTCATAGCACATTATAAGTAAAAATTTAAGCTAAGTTTAACTAATAGTGCTTATAAGTCCATTGGACCAAGAGCCCGTGAACCCCAGACCTTCGTTATTTTATAAAAGCTGAAAGTTTGTCAGCGCATGCTCCCAACACAGGTAAGAACGATGGACTATTATGAAGTTTGGGTTATCGTGGCTTTGGCAGGTATACGGTACTAAAGGTCAATGGTCGAAAACACCAAGTTGGCCATCGATTTCGATATCACCGTCAAAGGGTGACTTGTACAACTCCTCAAGAGCTTTCAAATGACATAGGTCATGTCACTGTTGAGCATTAGGATCAGCGTCCATGGCATAGGCCAACTCCAATCTTCGGTGGTCGAAAACACCAAGTTGGCCGTCGATTTCGATGTCACCGTCAAAGGGTGACTTGTACAACTTGTCAAGAGCTTTCAAATGACATAGGTCATGTCACTTAGGATCAGCGTCCATAGCATAGGTCAACTCCAATCTTCAATGGTCGAAAACACCAAGTTGGCCGTCGATTTCGATATCACCGTCAAAGGGTGACTTGTACAACTTGTCAAGAGCTTTCAAATGATATAGGTCATGTCACTGTTGAGCATTAGGATCAGCGTCCATAGCATAGGTCAACTCCAATCTTCAATGGTCGAAAACACCAAGTTGGCCGTCGATTTCGATATCACCGTCAAAGGGTGACTTGTACAACTCTTCAAGCGCTTTCAAATGGCATATGTCATGTCGCAAATCACACTTTATTATTTGATGAATTTAGATCGGTATTTTACACACCTTTAGTACCGTTTACCTGCCAAAGCCACGATAACCCAAACTTCATAATAGTCCATCGTTCTTACCTGTGTGTGGGAGCATGCGCTGACAAACTTTCAGCTTTTATAAAATAACGAAGGTCTGGGGTTCACGGGCTCTAGGTCTACATCTATTACTATTACTTATAGAGTTATAAAGTGTTTTCTCTCTTTTGCTCTTTGAGACAGACTTGTGACAATCCTTTTCATAGCTCAGATGCTGTCAAATAGTGTTCATAAACAATGTAGGTATGAAAATGAATAATAGTCGTTACAAAAACTCATTAGGCACAGTTATTTTAACCCAAAACACATAAGCATCATATTGGTTCATATCTCTTGTTAGTTTAAGAGTAGGTACCTATAATATAAACGCTGCAGATTAGATATCCAACTGATAGTGAATATCAATTTAACACAAGCATAATATGAAGCGGTAATTCATGGTGTTTGCTTCCAAGAACAGCGTTGAAAGTATACATGCAGGTAGATTTTTTGTTAAACCGTTGATTGAAATCGTGTTATTAATAAAAATAATTATGAAGTATGCATGACGTAACTGTTATTTTTATTGGATATAAATGATGTGAAGTTTTTTTGAAGGTGGCCATTTAATCTTCTATAATATAAAAATGAATCGCTGTATGTGTTGTCTCGAGAGCAGCTGAACCGATTTCGCTAATTCTTTTTATCATAATATTCCTTGAAGTACGAGGATGTTTCTTACGGAGAGAAAAAATTACAAACTTGCCTGAAGAGTTTAACATTTTCAAAATTCGGGAATGGGGACGCTGCGGGTGAAACCGCGGGGCACAGATAGTTCCAAATAATAAACTTAATGCTAGATTGGAATAGAAACAGAATTAATGATTACAGTAAATGTGCCTTTTCACCGCCGCTATGCTATGTTACGATGCTACGCTATGTTTGCATTCACCAATCTTATCAAGCGAAGCATTTCAATGAAGCATAGCTTAGGTGAACGAATGATACATCTTTCATGCACGATTTCTGATAATCTATGTTTCTTACCCTTTCAAACTCTAACGAGGTATATTTTATATGTATATATGAATGGGTGGATGGATCCCTATTATGAAGAGATTTCGATAAATTTGGGGCATAGCTTCAGCCCCTTTGGGCCCCTGAATCCACTCCTGGATAGGGCACTGCTAGGTATTTAGCATATCTGACTCATGAACATTGTTCATCGATTTTATGAGCATTTAACATATACACCATATTAATTGTACATGGCTAGGTATCAGCACTTCAGGCTGAAGTGTCGTATCTAATCAGGTTCTGTAAAGAGATGTTCTTTTGTTTAACAATGATTGGTTACTTAATCATCATGCAGTTAAATGAATATGATATTTGAAATATACCGTGTTTATCTATATATATAAAAATGAAACCCGTTTTCCTTGGTCAAGGCATCACGCGTGAATGGCTGGACCGATTTCCACGGTTTTGCATTCGTTGGAAAGGTCTCGGGCTCCGTGAGGTTTATAGGGAATAAAAATCTCAAAATTCCCACGGGAACGGGGGCGCTGCGGGTGAAACCGCAGGGCACAGCTAGTATGTTTATATAATGTCTGATCGGTTACTAAATTCAGGCTTCTAGTTTTACAACTAAGTTATAGGGGGTTGAAAATGGCAAGAATATATATAAAGGATAAGGATAAAGGAAAATGCTTCAAGAAAACGATTTTTTGCTCCACTTGGCGGTCCCACTGCCGTGCCCCCAGATGTGAACTAATACTATGTAGCTGTTCTCTGCGGTTTCATCTACAACAGAATTTTTAGATATATAATACTCATTAACTACGGGTTTTTTTCTCGGCACAAAAGACTCATTCTGTTTTTCAAGGTTGAGATGAAACCAAATATCATGACACGGTATACCGTTCATGAGTCATCAATGGTGTAAATAACACTATTTCCGATTATGGTTTTAATAGCTACTAATATCTACTTATTACAGGCATAGTTTCTACACTATGCCATTCAAATTTGGTTAGAGCGAAGTACTCAGTCAATAAGGTTTTTATCAAAATTTACATAAAAATGCAATTAGTCCAAGGTTATTCAAATGTTCAAGTTTTAGTGCTCACTAATTAGCGTCTAGTGTAATGTAGTGAGTGGTGCTTATTACTTCACTCGTAGGAAATATTTGCACTCGTATGAGTAGGAACATTTTGGTACTTATTACTCTTATTAGGTACAGTCGGCCAAGAAAGTGGTCTACCACTTTTGACAAAAGTTTCTGCGAGATGTAACGATCGCTAAGGTTGACTTTTCTATGCACAATTATGTTATGACGTTTTGTCTGTTATCTGAGATGCCTGACATTTGACATCATTGGTTGACTTAGTTGGACCTCTATTATTAAATGAAAATTGACCTTGTTGTTTCATGACGTTCAAATGAATCTCAACCGTAGGGTGGTAGACCACATTTTTGGCTGACTGTACCAAAAAAAAAACAAAAAACGTCTGATATAATACCAATCTTCAAGGCCATTTCGCGACAAAGAAAAATTACTAACTACATGAAACCAAAAAAAAATAGGTACTAATTTTTGTGATCGTTATATAATTAAATACATCTCTCAAAATGTATTTTTTTCCTGTATCCTGGTTATGGTTATGTATTACAGGATGGGGAAAATTTAAAAATAAATTTTAGTTAGGTAGTGTCCTTGTTAGACAAAATAATTCATACATAATAAGATTATGTAATTAAGTTATTTTACTTTGTTAACATTTATATTTACGTATTCTCGTATGTTTTGCTTGCTCGTTTGTTTTGCCTATATAAAACTAACCCACGTAAATGATTGTATCATTTACGTGGGTTAGTTTTATATAGGTACATAGATACTTAACAAATATTAAGCTTTTGACATGTAATTGAATAGCTAAGTTGCTTATTAGCTTGATGTTCTAATTATATTGGCGTAGCTTTCACTAACCTTATAATCTTACGAGTATAATATAAAAATGAGTCGTTGAAAATGTTGCTAAGCGCAGAACGACTGCACCAAATTGGATGATTATTTTTTAAATGTGTTCCTTATTGTCAGGACAAGGTTTTTGTATAAGAAAAATAAGGAATAAAAATCTCAAAATTCCCACGGGAACGGGGCGCTGCGGGTGAAACCGCGAGGCACAGCTAGTGTATTATATATTTATCTTGTTCAATCTAGATATAGTAGGTAACGTACCTACATAATATATTATACAATATATTGGCTACTAACTTACTCGAAATTAATGGATGAAGAAAATAATGAGTTTTTATTGGTACTATTGGTTCATACGTACTTGATTAATTTCAATAAAATATTGTACCTATATAATTATGTTCTTTGCTTGCAATGCTTGCTCAACTGAAGCACTAAGTGTCTATTGTAATAAGTATCTACAATTATGTGACGTATGTTAATTATTATAATGAAGTTATGAAATATTTATTTGCTAAAAACACGTGTAGGTGGTAAAATATGTAACGATAGTTCTAACGTCGGTTTAGATTAGTCGGATTAGGCATGCGAATATAGTTTAAACAATAAAGTACCCAAGTGTTGACAATGTTTTAAGCATTTTAATCGTCTTCTTTTTTACAGGATATACTTAAATATCGAACATGACGATCAGGCAGTTGTCAGAGGCTTTACAGAAGAAGGCAGAAGCAGAAATCAATGAAAATCCACGAAGAATTGATGAGGATATGCGAAGTCTTAGAGAATGGTTGAAGAAACAACCACATTTACACCTCGTGAAACCTTGTAAGTAGGTTATAAACTTTTTTATTGACCATAATATTTTTTTCTTTTTTGTAAGATTTTATCTCAAGCAAAAAGTGTGTGTACTAACTGAAGTGCAGTTGAGCCTAATTTGTTTTAGCGCCATCTAGCGAGATTTCCTTGAACGAAATAACTTTAGTAACGTTTTGTTCAGTTAGTGGTTTGTCTTTTGTTTCATTCAACATAGTTTTGGTAAAATCGAATAGATGGTACTGTTTTGTATATTACATCGAATGATAAACTTGTATTTTACTAAAAAATATATGTTTTATTTCTTATTACAGCTGACCAATGGCTTATTGCTTTTCTAAGAGGAGGTAAATTCAGCTTAGAGCGGAGTAAAGAGAAATTAGATATGTACTATACAATGAAAACATTAGTTCCTGAGTTTTATGGAAACAGAGATCCCATGGACCCTAAAATTCAAGAAATTCTTAAATTAGGGTAAGAATTAAGTCTAATTGAATTAAGTCTAATTGACTATTTTTATACGTCCCAACCATTTTATCTAGACTTAAATTAAGAATCTATCTAGGGATCATCCTGGCCTAATACCTGTACCTACCTAGCAACATTTTTCCAGGTGGCCATGGCCTTCACCCAGCAAGGAAACATTACATGTCCCTACTTTTATACTGGAAATAACATTAAGATAAAATCCGATTGTAAAGCTGATAGCATCTCTAAATACTTTAATATCGCAGTCCCTTTTACCTAAGCCACGTAAAGGGCTTTAGAAAACTAGGATTTGGTACATATTAGAGATTAGGTACTCTAGGTCAATTTAACTTCACTTAATACGACACAGTTTGCGAATCTAAATTTTTAGTACTACATCAAATTAATCAAATTATAAATTCACATTTCACATTGACATGCAAGTCATGAATGTAAGGATGTTTGATAACAAGGGGCCATCCAAATGGCTGTTAATACATTGAGCTATAAGTAGTAGTACGTTAGTACATGATACCTCAATGTGTATTATACGACTTATTTGACTCAGTAATAAGGTACACACCTTCATCGTTTTGATTTGCCGACTATACAAAATTGATGACATAAACACTTATGACAAAGTTATTAGGATTTTTGAGGACAGTTTGCTAAGTCACATTAAGTATAAACGATACAGGGTTGTACTTAGATCGGTTTAGGCCCATCATGGGCCTAAACTCTTAGATCGGGTTGCTTCAGCTTACGACCACGCATCGGTAAACGCTAACACAAAATGTCAGTTTTAACGGACGCGTAGCCGTAAGAAAATGAAAACTCATGGCTTTCTACTGGCCGCCCGAATAACTTAAACAGACTCTCAATTAAACTTAGAAGCAACCCTTTGTATTTAACAGACGTAACAGTATAAAAATCATGAACTTTTTAACGAACGTATGTTACGATAACCTACCATTTCAAACTACTTTACTCACTTGACTTATCAGCATAATTGGACAGCGGGGAAACCCACAATGATTAACTAAAATAAATACTGTTATCTCTCTTTTCAGAGCCTTCCTGCCATTAACCAAATGTGATAAAGTGGACTCAACCAGAGTATGCATCATGCGATTAGGTATTTTTAATCCTGCGAAGTTTCATTTAGCGGATTTGATTAAAGTAGCGCTAATGACAACTGAAGTCTTATTGATGGAGGACGACAACTTTACTGTGGCTGGTGAGGTGAGGACGCGTCTACTTCCTATTCTTTTGACTATATTTACCAACCTGCAGTAGATAAGTGTAATTGATGAGAGGACTGCTTACCAGTGAGACATTACAGGCATAATAACATAATTTCCAAAGCTTTTTATGGTTGATTTGTCTTGGATTTTCAAGAGCTCATAAGTCAAATTTCCTTTATTTCTCATATTAACTCAACATATCGGAGGCCTATGGCGGTCTTAAAATTCTGGCACCACTGTCAGGGTTGTCTGACCTACTTATTTAACAAACTATCGAATTTATTAATACTCGTTAAATATTCCGTGTGCATTCAGTCTCTTTGTAACCAGTAGCTTTGATTTAAGCCAAATATAAATAAAGAATCCTCGCTCTATTCGCTAAGGGGGTGTTGTAGTAGAAGTATTAGTCTGCCCCATAGCTGGACAAAAGCCTCTTATCACACTGAAGATAACAGTACAGTGATCGTCAGGCGTAATCACCACGCTTGCCTAATGCGGGATGCTGATCTCAAACTCGGCTCAACCACCTTTCTTATACTCTCTTATATACTTACTTTCCGTCTGAAATTCGGTATTTTAATCCAATTAACAAGATTAATAATTCATTTTTACAATCATAGGAAGTAATCGTGGACATGAAAGACATCGGAGTCAATATGCTCAGTCAGTGGACTCCAGGGTTAGCCAAAAAGTCCATCACCTGCTTCGAGAAGGCTCTACCAGTGCGAGTCAAAAGTAACCACATATTAAACACACCTACCGGATTTGAAACTGTTTACACCATATTGAAAATGTTTTTGGGAGAAAAAATGAAGAATCGTGTAAGTTTACATGTTGTATCATAACTGTTCAACGTTCGTTTTTAAAACAACTGCAAGATTGCATATTTACTGAATGTACGAGTAGTATCGGTTCATTTAACGTAGATTGGACATAACATTGTACATGTGTATTGTAGATGTTTCTTTCATACTGCGAAATAACTGTATTGTTAAATTGTAACGTTCCTGTGGATAAAAGTAATTTGTTCGCAATAAAAAGTGTATATGCAGTCGAATGGAGAAACCTCCTAGTTTTTTGAAGTCGGTTAAAAAGTAAGGTATAGCTTTCCTCTTGAGCATCTGACACAGATATAATCATGTTTTAGAGAACAGCGTTCTGAACGTGTAAAAATAGACTTTTGTTATAAATCAGTATGGATTTAAAGCATTTTTTGAATAAAACACCTTCCCCTCTCGTGTTAAATTACGTTAGCAGATCAATTTTAGGGCGTTTAGATTTATAAACCGACTCAATAAAAAGGCATGTTTTATTCAAAAACCATTATCCATAATTTTAAGCACCATTTTACAGTCAAGATCTGTACAACAGTGCCACTGAATTGCGTGGCCAAGTTTTACGAGCCAATGCGACAATTCGTAAATATGGGACCGACTGAAAAGCAATTATTTCTGATCATAAAAACAGGTCTGATATCCAATAATTATCCTGGAAAAGGCAGGTTTTCCGTGTTTTTGTCAGTTGATAGGATGATGCTTTTAAAATGGGTTTACGTAGGTAATTTTATTCTTACTTTTTGGTTTCTCCGTTTTGAATTAATATGGACTAAAATATTGTAGTCAATCAGTAATAAAATAACCTAAGTAATTAACTTCTAAGAAAGTTAAATTACAGTACAAAATACAATGCACACATTAAACATTATAATTTAGAGAAATAACTGTATCAAGCAAGATATTTAAGTAGCGAACATTAGCTTAATACTTTGCGTATCACTAATCCTAAGTAATTAAAGAGTAAGTTAATTATGCCCTAATTTGTAGATACAAGTACACAACCAGAATTACAAAGGAATGTACAAGACAGTACCGAAGTCTATACTTCCAGAAGAATACGGAGGAAATGATGGCTCACTGAAAGATCTAATAGGTAAGATAGAGTAAATAATAAATAACAACACAATTGTATCAGTGCAGGAAGTATATAAAAAAATATTGATGTGTTCAATGGCTATTGTATGTAAAGCCTATGTATAAAACACGAGCACAATCCCGAGGTTTTACCCCCGTTTTTTCTATTAAAAAATTCGGTATGTAAAATCTATAATATAAAAATGAATCGCTGAATCTGTTGCTAAGCGCATAACTTCAGAACGACTGCACCAAATTGGATGATTATTTTTTTAATGTGTTCGTTATTGTCAGGACAAGGTTTGTATATAAGAAAAATAAGGAATAAAAATCTCGAAATTCCCACGGGAACGGGGGCGCTGCGGGTGAAACCGCGGGGCACAGCTAGTAGACTATAAAACTTTCCGTTGAATGTTGCTACTATCTATGACAAAAATAATTATTCAAATCGGATAAGAAGTTTCTGAATTAACCGCGTTCACACAAACAGAAAAAAACTGCAGCTTTATTATATTGGTACCTATATATTTTTGTGACTAGCACAATATCTTTAGCAATATGTTTCCAATAACTTATTTTAGCAGAGTGTGGTGATCTGAGGGGCCTTTGCCCTGCAGTGGTAGACCAATAGTACCTACCAATAGACCAATAGTTTTTTTAATGTTTTTGAAGAATTTGCAAAGACTTGTTCCAAATCTGTCGTTTGAATCAAACCAATATTATTTGGCCAACCAAAATAACAAATCTTGAATTACACTAAACAAAGTGCCTATTTCTTTAGCTTCTATTTGCAAATAACCTTGACCATAATATACTAATCTACCCACTTGTGCCAGTTTTTTAATGTTAAATAGGTAAGTTGAGTACTTACTTCTGCCTACAGTCATCCTATCAAAGTGTTAAATGTGTTTAGAACCTTATACCTAATATAAAAACTTGTATTAGAACCAAGTATCTATTACCATAGCTATGTAAAAAACTAAAGTATTTGCCTGTAATGTTCTACTGCTGGGCAAAGGCCTCTGAGGAGGATTAGGCGTAATCATCACTTGTCTAATGTGAAACTTCAAATTTTATGTGACAAAGTACTAAACTGTGTACTGTCCAATGGGCGTAACATAGTCACTGGTATCTTACCTCTACCCACTTGTAAACAGTTGTGTAATATTGACTTACATTACAGAACACTGGAAGAGCAAGTTGGAGAGTTACCGGGACTGGTTCCTGGAACAGGAAACTGTTCAATCTGATGAGAGCAAACGAAAGGGCACCGCCAAGAACACGTCCACGGTATTTGGGCTAGAAGGGTCCTTTAGGAAACTAGAAGTAGATTGATCAAATATGAACCATAATTTAATTATATTGGGGAAATAAATGTTATGTATTACTACTTTTATTTTTGTTTTGATGTCCTTGATAGATTTGTAAGTCAGAAATGGTTACGTCATGTAATCGTAGTACAATTAATAAAATCAAAAGAAGCATTTTACGTTCTAATAGGTATGATTATGATAAAAGGGTTTGATAAATGGGTACTCACAAATGTTGTGTACCTACTTATTTATGTATTGATTGCATTTTAACGTACTTAAGATAACATGGTATCTACATGATGATATTAGTCATAAAAGAAAATAATAAAAAAAACCTTCACATCCGCTTGGAAGCGACAAAACACATGAAAACAAACACTTCTCTTAAAATAAGTCGAAATAAGACTTCTCTGTTTGCTCTGAGGGTTAAAATAATCTTGCACATAAGACAAGTTTCATTGAACTCCAACAAAATAAGTAATTCATTATGAAGATATTATATTTAGTGCCTTAAATATTGAGCACTACTGTTTGTAATGCGATCGTTTCGTATTCATGTTTGTGATAATACGCGCGGGCGGTAGGCGTGAGCTGCGGGCGGAGGCGCGCGCGCCGCAGTCGCTACTCGATAGCAGAGCCGCGCGCGCGTGTCACTGCGGCTGTACCTAGTATGAGCCCGCCTGCTCGACCTCGCAGGCGCAATTCCTACGACGTATTCGCCAAACAACAGCCATGACGCAAGAAGTGTACTTCAGAGCGGACAACGAGCCCCCACTGTCTTCCCCCGACGCCTCCGATGAAGAAGACGTGGTCGTCAGGGACAGGACCAGCGTCCGGGACATGATCCTCCGCTTCGAACGAACCACCACCAACAGCAGCTTCCGCGGATCGAGTGAATCCCTCGCCAGATCCAAGGACCCACTGTTGGGAAGTTTGACGAGTGTAGTGAATCCGATTCAATTGCATTTTCAACATTTAAGTCCAGTGACTAGATCTCAAGATAGACATTCAAATATATCAGTGAATTCTATATTGTCAAACGCTTCGGAACATAGTTGTGGGTCGAGTTCCTCAGGGTTCGTGTCGGATAGGAAGTCGGGAGGGGAAGGGTTGACACCTCACAGGCCTGCGCCGCCTCCTCCCGTACCATGCGATGATGCAATAGAAAAACTTACTACTCAAACCTTTATAGAGCGGCGGTATTCCTTCACGACACCAAATACCTCACCTGTGGTAGCCCGACGAAGGCAACCGCCGGTGATGAGAAAGAAATCTATTGTAGAGAGTCAAGGTCAAATTAGAGAAAGAGAAACGCATTGGTCGTATGGCGTGAAACAGAGCGATTTGGAGAAACTGTTGAGGCTTAAGGCTTCTGAACCATCGGATAACGAAGAAACCGTTAAGACTGATGGGGAAGCTTCTGAAAATCGCAGCACTAGTAGTTCAGATGACTCAGATACCGAAGAGAGTGAGGACAATGAGAAGATGTACGTTTTAGAGGTGGATGAAACTCGAATAGACACGATATCCACAGACCATTCCACCGACACGCTGATCAACGAGAACGAAGAGAACAATGACGGCGACGATGACATGTCGGTCGCGTCAGGAGAGTCCTTGAGTCGGTCCAACTACGACAACGTGAGCATCAAATCAATATCTTCGTTCGACATGATTCCGTATCAAAAGTATGATAGCATTACAGTGTCTTCCGATGAGTTCGGGTCGGAAGTGTGCCATGCGCCGGACACCGAGTTCCTAACAGTGAGTGCAGTGAACGAGTGGTGCGTATCAAAGTCCGCGGAACCGGTATTGATACCGGTGGAAACTAAAAAGGAGAAGTACCGCAGGTGAGGTCACCTGGATATTTTCTAGATATCGAGAAAAGTATTTGCGATATCGCTAGTGGCTTTGTCAGTTATTGATAACGTTATCTTACCTTGTGCGTGTAGATATGATTATTTTAGCCTTTGTTTGCGCGTTTGCTGCTGATACTTAATATTATATACGTTTATTTTTGAATTACTTTCTCAATTTTGGCTTGATTTTGGGCAGGAGTGGCTTATCTGCTTTAGATGCCTTCAATGTCATAGACGTTCATTACGTCTTTTCGATTTTATTATATAACCATGTGTAAATAATTACGACATCACTATTGTCTTTGATCTGTTCACTATGAACCTAATTCTTAGATATTGGAGCGTAATATAAGTGAACCCACGTCTGTCGCCTTAGAGGCATCACCTTGATGTTTATTCATATGGTCGAGGCGAGTCGGTGTTTACCGTCTATATTTGATGAACGGGTTTCATAATCATTAGACTTACCCATATTGTAGCAACTGGTAACTCTTTGCCACTTTATTATTAACTTTAGTTGCTTTACGATTGTGGTTATAACTTCTTGCTGCAGGTAAGGGAATAAAAATAAAATCAAAATTTATATAGGTACCTAGATCGACGCTTGTGTCGCAAGTGTTAAACTACCAAGGGCCTTTCACAAGGGCATATGTGATTTACCGCAGTCACATCTACGTCATGAGCGCTACCTAAGGAATCCCATCTGGTCCATTTTGTTATAGACAAGTTATAAATACATACATAACTATATTAACTAAGTACGTTTATTAATCAATCATGTCATTAATAAATACATCTTTGCTTCTACGAGTATAAACCTTGTAAATATATCTAAATCTAATGAATATAATCATTTCTAAAAACAAATAACTTTGTAATAGTGGGGAATTCTAAAATGTATATTTAGAAGATAAAACATGTCCGGGTGATAAACAAATGTCTTAGGTATCTTGTGTTTTAAAATAGCATGTCACATGTAGTATCTATGTAGATTGTAGGTCTATGTTCAAACTCCGCGGTTTTACCCGCGTTGTGCCTGCATTAGAGTTTTGGGATGAAAAATAGCCTATAACCTTCCCGTTGATAGTGGCTAATTGGTTATCCATTACAAAAATAAATATTTAAATCGGACTGCTAATTTCTGAGATAAGCTTTATTATATTATTATAGATAATGCTGGTTAATACGTAAATCCCTCAAATAAACTATAGCAATGGGCGGTACAAAATAGTATACAAATGCTTGGCACATTGCTAACCTAGGCTGTTAGCAATGTAGGTAGGTGTCTAATTAGAAAGTTATATTGTTTTTTATGAGGTTGGCGATGTTGGGAGACACTTAAAACATACCTATGTGTTCATTTGCCATTATTTTAATACGAGTACATAATAAACATTATACTCAAGGTTAAAGCGAGTTGAATAAAATTAGGCATTTATCTGAGAAACTTTATCTCATTTTATTTGTTTTTATACTCAAAGGTACTACGTATTTAAATCTATACGTTTGTAGATGAAAGACAAACTTCGTTCCATGTTTACTTACATTTTAGTACCAAAAGTAGAAACGATCAGCAAACTCAGCGATCGTTCACTTTTACGCGATATTTGCTTCCACTTCGGTAAAGCGCTGAACAAATTAGTGTCTTGTATTGGATACAAGACACCCCAAGTAATTATGAATAGCAGTTCTCTTGAGCACTTTGGGATAAAAAGTAACCTATAAAAGCCTTGCTTTATATAAAAATAATTTGTCAAATCCCAACAGTGTTTATGATGTCGTAGCCAATAAAAAACCCAGTCTGAGCACAGGAACTAAACGCTTGTAAATAAATTTCTCCACAAAGTGGTCCTACAATTAACTACGCTGATTGTACACCTTTCGAATTTTCACGATGACACAGCCGTAAATATAGTTTTCTACTCATTAACGACCCGCTAAACGTATACACTGTATATACATATAGAATGTTATGTATAAAAGGTATATAAAGTACTAACATTCAGAGAACAAACAGGTGGGAGGCAAGGTCGTTCAGTTGTTTTGTTCAATCCAAGTGCAAAAGTAATGCGGTTCGCGTACAGTCGCTAGCTAATACAGATTAACATATTTTAATTGATATTATTCACTCATTCATTCATTTTAAGTACGTCAGTGGCCAACCCTGGTGTAGACCGCCTAAAGGCCTCCGATATGGTCTGACGATTGAAACAATCGGGACCGACTGCTTAACGTCCCCTCCGAAGCACATTATTCACTAATAAACCTCTTAAATCGATTGATAAATCCCACTATGACATGTTCCTCCTAATTTTATTAGCGCGAAAGTTTGTGAGTATGTTTGAATGTATGTTACTTTTTTTCAAGCAAAAACTACTGATCAGATCTAAATTTAAATATATAATACGAATACGTTACTATTCATTCTGACACGGGTACAGCGCGGGTGAAACCGGAGGCGATGCTAGTAATAAATATAGTCGGATTATTTTAAAAAAAATTTATACTTTATTTAATAAATGTTTTTTCGGTTAGAGTACATAGTGTAAAACTACTGAAACGCGAATATTTTTCCTGTTAACTGTACTTTAACTAGGTACCTATTAAATATTTTTGTCTGCATTCATCTCTTTGTTATTTCTGTCCATTGACCTTTAGGACTATTTTTATTTGACGCGGTTCATTTAAAGGTTGAAATCTTTTTAATGAAATTGAATACCTAACTAAATGTGTCGCTAAGTGCATAACTAGATAACGATTCATTAATGCATTATGAGAAATAGGTTTATGCGAAGAGTACATGATTAGGTTAGGACAATATTTAACAAATTGTATGGGAAATTATGAGTGAATATTAACATAGTAACCAATAATTAGGTAATTAATTACTTACTAATACGCATGGCAGTGACTCATAATTATCATTTGTGGTTTGTTAAAAGAGCTATTTAATATAAATAGTGGATTAAAATTAAACTAATGTGGTATTAGGCAGTAAGTAATAACGCTAAATGACTAATAACCAGAAGTCGATACTAAACCTTTGTTCCATATTATTGAGGTTCCTACTTATTGTAGCACTCATAGCGTAGTTGACAATGCGATGTTAGTTAATTGCAATTGTTAAGCGACGTGTAACTCGTCCCCTACTTGGATCGGTGGCCGACAGTGGTATTTCTATCTGAGCGCTACCGGGCACGTTAAGGAGTCGGTCCCGGTCGTTTCAATTGTTAGACCATGTAGGCTTTTAGGCGGTCTAAAAACTCCCGACTCCAGGGATGGCCTCTGAACTACTCGAAATGAATGAATTACATATTCAGCAGAGAATACATAGGTACAACGTTTTCATTATGCTCAAGTAAGCTCTCAAAGTGCACAAGATTTTTTTAGATTGACTGTACATTATTCCACGATTGACCTCTGTCTTCACATCAAAGATAAATTATGTATAGATAGGTTTTATCCAAGTCATTACAGACCGACAGTCTTCTAATTTATAATAAATGGACGGATTCAGATTCAATTATTAAATAAATTTTAATGTACAATCTGAACGATTCTAAATCGATTAATTTCCCAGAAAAGTAAAACACATCACGCGTCTCAAATACTATAAAAATCGATTATTCCAATACTTCACGTCTAACTATAGTTGTGACGTCACGCTTACTATATTTGTAGCGTTGCGCAGACGCATGCCCGATGCCAAGGTTGTTTATATTTCTCGACGTGATGTGACAATATAATTTCGAGTTTGTTTTGGTGACGTTGTTATAGTAACGGTAACCTAATTTAAAGTATTTACGGTGTAAGTGCGGACTCTTTCTTCCGTGATTGCACTTGATTTTACTATGGTCTCGATCACACAATTGAGACAACCCGCGGTTTTACCCACGTTGTGCTCGTTCCCGTGGGAATTTCGGAAATTTTTATACCTGTAACCTTCCTCTTGAATCATTCTATCTACTTAAAAAAACCGCTTCAAAATGCGTTGCGTAGTTTTAAACATCTAAGCAAACATATGGACAGAGAGCGGAAAGCGACTTTGTTTTATACTATGTAGTGATTAAGACATTACTGATATTAGTAACTTCTTGATTATTGTTATACGACACAATACCTACTAAAACGCGACTCAGAATACAGCCCTCAATTCCATAAAAATTTTAAGTGACTTCAAAAACCGATGGAGGAGGTTCTCAATTCGGTGGGTATAAACAAAATGTTGTTAATATATTACGAACTAAGAACTACTTTAAGTGGGCGTAGTCAGAGGTAATTCAAATACAATTTGACAAATAAATGTCAAAAGTAACTAAATTAAGTATCGCTTCAATTGAGTAGCGAAGTATTTAAGGGTTACACCAGATTGATGAAAATGTGCTATTTTATATGGAAGTAACTTTTTATCCCAACATTTTGTCGCGATTGGGTTCTCGGGTGAAACTGAGTTGCTAATAGCTTTACGAAGTTGAAACTGTAAACTGAA
This sequence comes from Cyclophora punctaria, assembly GCA_951394245.1. Taxonomy (NCBI): domain Eukaryota; kingdom Metazoa; phylum Arthropoda; class Insecta; order Lepidoptera; family Geometridae; genus Cyclophora; species Cyclophora punctaria. The sequence goes on along the minus strand of OX596170.1, from coordinate 8,188,164 downwards.
TGCAATTTTAATGAGTAGGTGACTGTAATATCGCCAAAACGGTAGAAAGTTGGCCAATTCAGGTGCACTGTGCAATATTGAGAGCATTAATTGTGAGTAATTGTTGCAACGAGTTATTGCAAATGAATAATATGAGCTCGGTTCCAAGTGACCTTTTAGTGGAGTAAAAGTACTGTCGGCAAATCAAAACACATCACACTTTAGTACTTTGTCAAATTATGAGTTGGAAAATTCTTATTGACATGAAAGTGGTAAGTGTAGCAGAGTGAATATGACAAGGTACATTGTGAGCTTAGCAAGTCGATCCATTCGAAAGCTGAGGTATAACTTGATGAAAAAGAGTTTTGTTTAATGTTAAAAATAGCAAAATTGTATAAAATAGCACGTAGGCAACCACCTAATCCTACATTCCTACAGGACGGTAAAAACACGAGGCATGCTAGTATATTTAGAAGTAAAGTAAAGGGTATATTAGAAATCAAAGAATAAAATCGTTTCACTTGTTTGGCCTTGACAACTTATCTGACATGTAAACCCATGTTAACTTTTCTATTTGGGTATCATGTTGTAACTATTGGCCATGTTGTAATTCTTTATCGTAATTTATTCTTTATCCATGTTAGTAGTCACGTTAGGGAGTGCGAATAGCAATCTTCTTTGGTATACTTTCTATCTTATCCACTGTATTGACATCTCCAGAAGGCGTAGAACGCTTTGCCCTGGAGTGGTATATTACTAGGAATACTGACTCCCTTATAAATTATTATGTATACCTGTCTAAGTACTATAAAATAAGGTAACACACAGTACTATCGCGTACACATAGTCACTACATTACATTATGCAATCGCTGTCTGAATGCAAACCCATGATGTCGCACAATAGGGACAATAGAAAGCTTGTGCAATGAGAAAATATTTTTCAAAGTTCATTTTCACTATGACAAGTACACGTTGTTTACTGGAAGACTTTTCTTTGATGGAAAATGAAAGGACATGTCTTAGTTATACCTAATATTTTTTAAGCGAAAATAGACGCCAATTTAGATTTTAATGAGAACTATGTACCTACCCCCATTTTCATAAAAAGAGTTATATATATAACCGTTCTGCAAGCAGGGTCTTAACTGCATGCATTTTAAACACCGATCTATATAAGATAATATAAAGGGTACAAAATATTTAAAAATCACAAGAATTGGATCTCTTTTGGTAGAAATATGAGCATGCCCTAAACCTTGCACAAAAAAATACAGTAAGTAAAATGGTAGGCTGTATTACAAGACTGCCTGTAAGCCAAAATTGTTAAAGTAATTAAAAATATATTTTATACTTAATTCTGATATTTGTAGGTGTTATTTAAATACATAGTTGTTTTCTTCGCCATTGACAAAAGATTCATAGATAATAGATTATATTATACATCCCTGACCTAATTGATAAAACCGATATTTCGATTATTTTAAAAATAGAACGCACGTGTATTTTTATTCCTTCATTCTATTTCAGACGATTGACTGAACGAGTGAATGAGTTGCTTCACACGGAAAACGTATACGTTGAACGATTACGTCACGTGGTCGAGGACTACATTCCTGAACTGAACAAGTTGGACCTTCCACCTTCATTCAGAGCGTTGAAACCTGATATCTTCTGCAACATCGAAAGGATTTTCAGGTTTCATTCCGAAGAGTTTCTACCTGCATTGAGAGACTGTGAAAACGATCTTAGGAAACTAGGACAATGTTTTAGACGATTTGTAAGTATTGTTCGAAGTAAATGTGCTTATCTTTCTCACGATACCGTACTACCTATTATCACATTGTGTTATCTCACCTGTGATCTATTATCGTACGTTAGAGCCGTCTTCTAAACTGTAGTAAGATGTTAACGACTGTACTTTATTTTTATTACTAATCTCTCAATAAGTAGGACCATTGAAGAGTTGTTTAGTGAAGAGTCTATTCAAAATATAGCAGTATTAGATTTTAAATATTTTTTAAATAACATAGACGTGACTGTGTAATAAATAGTCATTTGACTCAAATATAAAATTTTCCAATAGAGAAAATAACGAGTGAAATTGCCGTAACAAATTCATTCTCAGGGTTGAGATGTTAAGCTGCGGATGCGACGGCGGCGGCTACTTTCCATTCGTCTACCTTTCATATTAATAAATCACTTAAGAAACTACCAAGAACCAACTCTAGAAACGTCGCTAATGTCGCACTTAATTAGAAATTGTATCTTCGAGAACGTACTTACTCAACAAGATCTTAGATCTATGACATAAATAAAAACATCGGTGTCACGGACCAACAGAGCGCGTGATTCTACACTTTACCTTACTCCGACTAATATAATTAGATCGTTATTTCTCGTGAAACATTATTATTTACGATATCCCGGTAATAGAAACTATAGGTTGAGGCAGTTCTACTTATGTTGGTCGGTTATATCACGGCTGTAGATAGGTCATTAGTGATGCACGATTCTTTAAATGCTACTGTAACTGGCCGGTTGCCCCTTGCGGATAGTTACATCCGATGCGAGGTGAAAGTACGGGAATTTCACAAAATAATCATTGAAGCTACATCAAATATGTACACTGCGGTTATCGGACGTGCTGTTTGATTGTTCAACGGCGAATTTACTTTGAACAACAATAACACGATTCCCTTTTGGTGAAATAAGCACGTTTTTTTTTGTTTCAGGAAAAAAGGTTCAATATGTATGTAATGTACTCTAGAAATAATAAGAGAGCCACGAGACTTGTATTCGAGCACAAACCGTTCTTTCAGGTGAGGCCCTTTTTTATTAAAAGTGTAATGAGTTCCATTTGTGATATTGCGGCCAAATCATGAACACCTGGTACTCTATCCAAAATTTGCCGCCGACCAGTTTTAGACGATATTCGCTTTTGCTTTAGGAGCAAGGCTGTTTCTATCCTTACAAATAATATAAAGCGATTATCTCTAAAGTAGTCTATCGTCAACGTTACTGCTTGTTCTTTGTACTATTCTTCTTTCTCTTTTCATCTTCAACCTTCGACCTTAAATAATCCTTTCTAATAAATCTATTGATAAAGGTACTTAGATTGTAAACGGTCCCTAATCGTCCATCATATTATTATTGCCAACAATACTAGACACAATGACGCACACACTCATTATGAAAACCGCAAATCAACATATTGATTGTTTGATTTTAGAAACGGTGCGTAAAGTGGACAATTAATTTGTGAACCATATAAACATCGCCCTTTATTATTTAATTAAGGGCAATGTTTATATATGCAACCAACCCATTTGGGTTGTAGCTATTGTTTTGACATAATGAGTCAGCAAGTAAGTTCTGTCGTGGAGTAAGTAAATAGCTAATTTCGTAGGTTACTCACCAATCCGGTGATGATCCGACATGGGCTAATGATTGAAACAAACAGGACCGGTAATTTAAAGTGCCCCCGAAGCACGGTAGCGCTCAGATAGAAATGCCACTATCGGTCACCCATCTAAGTAGGGGCCGAACTGCACGTTGCTGAACAATCGCTATGAAGTAATGTTGCTTTGTAAAACTACGCCACGAGTTCCTTTCGCTTTCATGAAGTTAGTAATGATAATGCACAAGAAATTTTAGAATATACTGAGCGTATTCCCAGTTAATCTCGGTTCCATATTTAAATAATGCATACGCTCTTAATAAGAGACGTCAAATGCTTCCTAAGTACCTACAGATTTAATGAGTGTTTTTGACGTGTAATGTGAAAAAACGTTAATTAGTTAAAAGACGATTTAATGCATTATATTCTATATTAGTTTTTCATACTTGTTTGACTTCGAGTGTGCACATAAGAAAAAGCAGAGGCACATATAATTGACTAGCCCTGCCCCGCGGTTTTACCCGCGTTGTACCCGTTCTCGTGGGAATTTCGGAATGAAAAATAGCCTATAACCTTCCCGTTGAATGTGGCTATCTATTACAAAAATAATTATTTAAATCGGACTGATAATTCCTGAGATTACCTTGAACATACAAACAAACAAACTTACAAATTTTACCTCTTTATAGTATTAGTATAGATTAAGATCCGGATTCGACATCCCCCCACTTGTGGGATCTAGTAACATTAAGGGTGCTTTCAAATTATGCGTTTCGTGTCGGACCGCTGCGGTGCCGAAGCCGTGCGTTTGTCGTATTGTGAACGTACGATCGTGTGTTTTCATACAAATCGAGCAGTGCGGCAACAGTGCGTACTAAAATTATTTCGCGGTACCGACGCCGCACTGTTGCCGCACTGCTCGATTTGTATGAAAACACACGATCGTACGTTCACAATACGACAAACGCACGGCTTCGGCACCGCAGCGGTCCGACACGAAACGCATAATTTGAAAGCACCCTGACGTTATTAAGTAACATCATCCTTTACTTGGATGAGCAATTCTGTCTCAGAAATACTTTTCTTAGGGCATGTTAATTTGTCGGTTCCGGTCATTCAAAGCATGTCAAAGTCTTTTTGATGATACTCGGACGAAAAGCATTCTTACTATGCCTTGGTTTGGTTCCGATTGTAGTGAAATCGAGTTACTTTGTGGTTTTGCTACAAATTGATTCGATTTTATAGATTATCGAGAAACGGTGGTAATAGCAACAATTTTCTTATTATTTTTATCGCGCATTTAACCATGTAATGTGTAAAAACCTCTAACCGTGTATTCCCGTTACATACATACATACTTAGACACATTCATGACTATTATTAAAAGTGTATTGTTTTATTAATAACTTCAAAATACTGTTAGACCACAATTAGTTGTCTCCGGTCAATGGTTTCATATTACTTCACACACATTTTTAGTTTTTGCCAGTTTTACGATTTTGATGTTCCTACTTTATTTTAATAGTTCAACTATTATTGACAAAAAAATGTAGATTTTTTTGTATTTTCAAAGCAATTTTGCTTTAAAAATACAAATTAAAAACAACTAGGCTTAAATGGTAAGTAAGTTAGTTTGTGTAGGTTATTGGTCGACACGGGTGTCAGGAGTTTTAGACCGCTTAAAGGCCTCCGATATGGTCTGGCGATTGTAACAACCGGGACCGACAATAAAACGTGCTCTCCGAAACACGGTAGCAGTCAGTTAGAAATGCCACCTAAAATAAAGTAGATCAGGTTAGATCACTCTGAATAGTGTGTTTTACTATGTTCGGGAATTTTTGCACGAAGATACGATTAAATACTTCTTTACTTAATTACGCTTATTCATAACCAATACCAAAGTCTCGCACCATTTCTTCGTTGAAAATGTTCTCAGTCTAGTTGTTGTATGAATTCGCTCTAGTAATCCGGCTACGCACAGATCACATATCAGCCGACCTAAATAACACATGAAAGCTGGTGAAAGGCGATACAAACAACTATATTATAATGTATCAAAAATAATCATTAAATGATTTGAATATTGTAGTTAAACTGCGAAGCAATAGGAGTTATATTCGTATGATTTTTAATATAGAAGGACACAGATTTGTATATAGGATTATTGAAGGACCCACAGACACCAACGTGTAACTCTCGTGGTCATTGCGATTGTAAAGAAACTTGCAACTAGGTATAATCAGAATCACAGATTAAAAAATTGAAAAAAAAAAAAAAAAAAAAATTTGTTACTATATAGTATTATTTTTAATTGTATTTCTTTAAAACATTACCAATCTTCTTATGTTGTGGTTTGAAGTAATTTTGTAGTAAATATTTTGAAAATGAACGTGTTGTGGTAAACTGAGAATGTGCCATATGCGCTTGATTACTGCATAGTGATGTTTGTAAATACGGGAAATAGAATGTTAAAAATGTAGGGACTTATTTGCTTCTTTATTACTTCTTTACTTATGTATTTTACTAGCAGCGGTGTTTCGGGATGAAAAATAGCCTACAACCTTCCAGTTGAATGTGGCTATCCTTAACAAAAATAATCATTAAAATCGGATAGCTAGTTTCTGAGATTAGCCGTTACAAAAAACACAGTTAGACACTTTACCTCTTTAAAATAATAGTATAGATTATTACGCATTTTTTTTCAACTCATCTCACTCAGTTCATGTGACTAACTAAATATATTAAATTGTGTCCCATTATTATTTATTTACTAACAAAATATAGGTCACCACGTGAAAGTATCGACACACTAGATCGCACGGTATACAAATAGAAACCCATTGTTTACTCTGAGGTTGATTAAACTAAAAACAATAATATTTATCTCTCCGACTCTCAGCGTTCCAAAGTCAAAACAAAGCTACAATAAATCTAGACACTAAAATAAATACTAAGCTAAAAGTCAAAGGTAAACTCAGCTGAATTGTTTCCAGACCAACTAAATTAGATTCCTTAACTAACCCCCGTTTTCTTTTCACAGCAAAGACAATTAGAATTAGGAGACAGGTTAGACTTATCCAGTTACTTATTAGAGCCGGTACAAAGGATACCAAGGTACAAATTGTTCCTGGCTGATTTAGTTAAGACGTATAATAACTATGAGAACGAGAGATGCGAGAGTGATTCGAGGATATCCAAGTTGAGTGTGGACAGCGACGAGACGGGAGGCAGCAACGGGGAATCATCGGAGAACGACGAGACTCCTTTAGAAAGTTTGAAACTAGCCAAAACTATGATCGAGTGTGTATTGACAGCGGTCGACGAAATCATGGCACTGGAAAACATAACCGATTGCCCGGTAAGGATGTTTACATGACATAGTCATATGTTATTTGTAAAGTTTAGTCTGTCGAAGTTTTAGAAACAGTCGGAATTTCCATAACAATCTAGTTATTTATTTATTTACAATTTATTCCGTACAATCTGTACGGAACTTAGTTTATTTTGGTATTTATATATTTTTTTAATATTTTTATTATGTAAACAGTTCAGTTTAAGTTGTTGCTCGGATTTTGCAAGTCCGATTATTATTAACTACCTACTTGTTGGGTAAATACCAGTTATTTATTATTCTGTGAACTTAATCAATTTTATCAAGACTTTTCCTTGTATTTATGATAAATAAATTGAGAAATATAGGTTATTACTATAGAAAACGTTTAAAACAGTTCTTTTAATAAAATTAATATTTTTCACCCCCAGTTTATCCGTTACAGTACGAGTATTTAGGGTACTTTAAGTAAAAATCTAATCAATACGCAAAAAAATATTTCAAGATACTCTTATCATCTCTTATCATTGGCATTGCTATTTGAACTTTATTTTGGCCAGTCAATCATTTGGATTATTACAACTAGTTTCCGTAGAGTGCGGAACTGATCTGTACGTCTTTTTATGGAACGCTGTTTATTGATATCTGTTCATGTTCATAGACGTTTCCGACTTTATTTTCTATGTACTTTTTAAACTCACACGATTTGCACTCATTAAACTAAAGGAAACGGTCACGGGATAACTGCAGTTATCCCGTGACCACGAGCAGTGTAATTCGCTCGAAACGTCGGGTACGTATTTTTTAGTAAAATGCGTTAAATTATCTAACGCGATACAGACCCGTTTCAGTATGTTTTATATGTTTCGTTTATTTTGCAGCACTACCTTAACTTATTAAACCAAGGACGGCTTCTGAGACAGAACGAGTTCTTCGCCATGGACACCGCGAGGAGAAGACGACATCTCATGAGGATATTCCTGTTCGACAAACTAGTACTTATTACTGCTGTATATAGAAAGGTTAGTGTTTTATTGTATCCCACTTTAGCATAGTCCAAAATAGGTGATACTAGGTACATGAATACTAACAGAGCTTTGTCTTTTAGACCACGTCCTGTCGAGCGAATATTGGGATAACAAAAATATGGCTTACATTACTTTCCTACTTAAAACTATTTTAAACACTTTCCTACTTTCCTGATTCAAATACACCATATAGTATTCAAGTTTATGAACTAACGATTAACGACCATATTAACAAAAATATAGCATTCAGTAAGATTGAATATGAGCTTTCTTTGGGTATGGCAATATGAATACATCACGGTTTATATACAAGCAGACTCTAGTCTTTCACTATCAAAATGTTTGCACGCCGCCATACAACTTCGAAATTAGAAGGTCGTAGTGATAAGACGGAGATATTAGTTTAAATTCACACATTACAAACGCGCCATAAGTACAAATCTTGTATAGGCATAACTACGTTGTTGTCCCAGGAAACAGATAACTTCATAAAAATGAACTTTGCAAAATATTATCCATAAACATTGTAGACGGATGACTCATTGTACTAATGATTCACAATAATTTTATCATTGTCGCAGTAATAATATAAATGAACCGAGCATTATCTTCTTCGTCCGATACGATAAAACTATTGTATCGACCTCTGTTGATATATGTTGGTACTAACATAACTAGATTATCAATGACAAAAAAGCAGAGAAAATAATATGTATAAACAAACGAGCAGAACCCCGCAGTTTTACCAGCGTTAGGCCCGTTCCCTTAGGAATTTCGGGATGAAAAATAGCCTATAACCTTCCCGTTGAATGTGGTTATCTACTACAAAAAGAATTATTCAAATCGTACTGTTAATTCTCGAGATTAGCTCGAACATACAAACAAAAAAGGTACAAATTTTACCTCTTTATAATAATGACCTTATTAAAATCTATTTTGATGAAAAGAGGTACATAGGTATAAGAGATCATATCAAATGAACATAGTTCATTAAACCGTATGACATTTTTTCATTGATTTACATATTTCGTTTTAAAAAAAGAACAGAAACAAATGAGTTCCACCGCCGCATTCAGATTTCATGGACGTCAAACGATTCCTTAGTAGAGGAAATGAGTAATGAGGTTTGACATGTAATGCATGAAAAATTACGTCAACAAGTTAATTGTTGATTTTTCTGACGTCTCTAAGTTTCGTAGTAAGTAAAAGGCGACTCTAGCAGCCATTAGACGAGTGAACTCGCTAAACGATGCTGATTTAGTGTATTGGCGAAGGTGACATTAACACAACCCACTAATCTAAACTGTCGCTATTAAGCATAATTATTGCTTAATTAAATGTGATTAAGTTATCCAATACCGCAAACAAAGCCATATTGAACACTATAGATTAACATTTGGTATATTAATTAGAACTCGATTGAACCGCAGCATTTAATTAAGGCGATTTCTATAAACATAAGTCATTGGAGTGCAATGGTGCGTCAACGATCGTTTTATTCCCATTTAAAGGGATATTGTGTTGGATACGGAATAAGGGGTAGCGCTTATATGATGGAACATCGGAAGACGTGAAGATTATTGTTACAGCTACAGTATACCTTCAAATCTAAGAGCTGTACTAGAACAAAAGTTGTTAGAGATAAGTATACTCAGTATACAAATTCATAGGTATTAATGTCCGTATTGTCAAACTGTAAATGGACGGAAGTACCAAAATTACAAAGAATTTTCACTAATGTCTAACTCTCACTACTAAGGTTCTGTAGGTATTAAAACCAAACCATTCATTGTAAACATTCCAAATTGTGTTTCGTGAGGCATTGACATTGAGCGAGTTCACATGTTACAAGTCAATAGAAGCTTATTTTCTATTCTCCTTATGACATAAGCAAAACGTTGAATATGATCAAACTCTCTATATTTTGTATAGACGTTCCGATGCAGTGATCAAGGACCTTTACCCCAGTGGTTTATTACTAGACTGCGACGCGACTGAGCGGCGTCATGCCGCCACTACTGAACCTCTTACCCCTACATTACAAGTTTTGTTAATTTCAAATTGAACGATCCAATGTACTTACTGCTCGTAAAACACTTTTTGTACTCAGCATTTACTTGATTTATTTAAGTGCAGAACTTCTTTTGTCCTGGGTTTGTGTAATTTGAATTTAGAGCGAAGATAGTTTTGAATTTGTTTTTGGAATCACGTATGATTCTTACAAGTTTATGTTCAGTTTTTTTTAAAGATGCTCATTGGTTAATATTTTGTCAGTCTCGTTGTGCGTAATCAAATCTAAAACCGTTTTTAACTTGAGTTGAATTTTGCCTAAACATTTTGGATGACAAAGCGCAGTAAAGAAAAAATAAAGTATTAATTTAACATGGCGTCATTAATTTTGCTAAATGGAGTCATTAAGTTCAGTTTTTCATAACTTTGTAGCAACACTACCTATTAACTTTATAATTATTTTAGTGAGTGCTTTTTAACAGAGATAGCTAACTTAATGAAAGCTATAATAACATAAAACTTATAACTTTAGACAGGAGATTAGGGTTAACGTAGGCTAAGTAAAGCTTTATCAAGTGATTTAATTGCGTAACTTAATTAAACTTTTGTACCATATTTAAGTGACTGACAAACCTGCGCGAACGTAGGAAGGAGCGCGTATTAGAGACAATTAAATTAACACATTTCCGTCCGTCAGACATTTTGTCAGCTAGACTAAAGAAACGTTCTGAATAAACTAAAGATAGATTTGACACTCTCACGATGAAGTCAAGGCGACGAGACATGATATAATACCTAAATACTGTGTGCTTATTGGTGTAATATTTAAAATTCGAGTTCTCCACTAATTCCACCAATCAGCTCACAGTATTTATCATATCGTCCTGTCCTGTCACTTTGATAAAATGTAGAAACTATATAGTCGATGGTCTTAAAGTAAAATTGTAAAAGTAGAAACGTTTTAGTTTATTATTTCAATTTGGCCAAGTCTCTCATCATCTGGCAGTAGTTCAGGTAGTTTTCTTTGCAAAATCAACAGGTTTCAGTCTGCAGGAATTTATTAATTCAGTTCAATTTTACGTTTTTGCAGTTTTTAATATTCGTCGTAATTAAGAGTATGTTAAAAGAACTCTCGTTAACAGTGGCGGTTGATCATTAAGTGTGTACCAAGCTCTTAAGGTTATTGGCCTTATTCATAAACGTAATGTTTATAATGAATTGGACATAGAATTTTTAATTAACTGTTCAATTTGCTCGGTAGTTTTTTGTCAACTCTCGACCATGTTATTTCCTTAATGCCCTCCTTTCAATACACGCCTGATATAAGAAAGGGGTAGGTGTGTAAATAAGCAAACTTTATGTCAAGTCGTAACAGCGATATTACTTAAACTATTCCAGTACTAGACGAACAAGTAGTAAGGGTGCTTAGTATAACAATGGTAGAACGCGAGTTAAATGACCTTTAGAGGTTATGTTCTACGGCTAATTATCTTGCATCAGTGATTCTGATCTATTTGACGACGGATATACGGCAGATGAACTTACAATGGCAGGTCGCTTGGACATAATGCTGGTAATGTATAAATATAAAACAGGAGCAATATTTAATATTTAGAAGGAAAATAAAATACCAATGTACAGAGTATTTTCTTGGATATATGATGTGTTTATATCTAAACTTTTTATATGAAGCTGAAGAGTTTGATCTTGTATTTGTTTGCATTGCAATTATCTGAAAAACTACCAATCCGATTTGAATAATTCTTGCTGTAGTGGATAGCCACATTTTACGGCAAGGTTACAAACAATTTTTCATTCCAAAATTCCCACGGGAACGGGCTCAATGCGGGCAAAGCCGTTGACGTATTTCATTCCGGACGTCTTCTTCTTAACCATGTCAAATACATTTTCAGAATAAAGAAACTTTAACATCTCCTTTGTCATTTAGTTACTTACGTTCTATGTATAATTGCCTTTTTCTTTTACAGCAACCCCGTGTAGAATACTTCATATACAAAGACCACATATCAGTGGACGATCTCGGCATCACGGCCAAAGAACAGGACAACCACAAATTCACCATTTGGTACAAGAAGAGGAATCTGAAGAGTTACAAGTTGGAGACCAGTGACGCTGCCATCAGGAACTCCTGGGTTGAAGACATCACGTCTCTGCTATGGGACCAGGCGATGCAGAAGAAAGGTACGTTTGGAAATATTTTTTCTAAACTCCACGTCAAAGATTTTCATATTTTTCTTCATTTTCGCAGATTCTTTTTTCTTATTTAGACTTATTCTTTGCTGGTCATATTCCCTAAGCTATATATATACGGTAGGAGGATACGCTCATTTGTGTATACAGCAGTTTAATTACTTTTGAAAATATTTTATTTTCATAATTCAGGAAGATCAAGATACATCGTTCACTTAAAGAAAATACATAATACAATTGAATACAAATGAAGTCCATAACTTTCACACACAAACGTAACTCCATAAGCGTTTCCTATGAGTACTTTTATCACTTGTAACAGTGCGGATACATTAGAATCAGACCGTGGGTAGTCCTTAGTGTTAGCTCTTAGAGCGTATGTCGTAATCACCTAGATTAACTAATTAACTTAGCGCTCGACAAGGACTCCGAGAGATTCACTTTATAGTTCAAAGAGTTTTAAATCTAGAACACAGTTTTATCTGTAATTAGAAGATTATTTTGTTACTTACATCGGGTTATTTTCTACTTAGCTTTAAGGGAATATTCTTCAGATAATTTAAAGTTAGTTGCTCTATTAAATCATAGTGTGTTACTTCATTTTTAGCCATCAAATATGTACATTTATCCCTTGAATGAGTCATAAAGGTTTTTGACAGTAAAGAGTTTTAAATTCATCGTTACAAAGAAATGTTTGAAGAGAACTTGATACTATTTTGCGTATTGTTTTTTATATTATGTTATGTTCCGTTTGTAAAAAGCTTTTGTTGTATGTAAATAGCATCTGTTGTCGGTGATTTAGCCTACCTAACTGCTAATTGCTCTAAAAAAACTAAGAGAGAAATTAAAACTAAAGAGTGGCGTGACGAACTCGACCGCTTCGACAGGGATTGGCCTAATCGAGCCCAGAACAAGGATGCTTGGAAAGACCTTTGCCCAGGATTGGGACTCAATAGGTTAATATAAAAAACTACTCTAAACCATCAAGAAACATTAAAGAAAACGGAGACAGATATATATTTCTTTTATTCGCCGTCGTAAACGTATTGGAAACATAACTCAGCTTTGAAATTTGAAACAATGCGATGACTAACGATGCAGTTTTATGCACGTGTCTTTGACAGACATTGTTAAATAAAGTATATATTTATAACGTTCTATTACATAACCGAAAAAGGCATTACGTATCTATGTAGATAATAATTTTATTAGCGATTATAAACACATTGCTTACTATGTTTTATAAATATTATAATTTTTTATTACAACCAGTAATTTATTTTGTAATAGATATTAGTTTTGTTTATAAACTATCAACCGTCCTGCTTAGGTATGTGTTTGATATCGCGGTAATATCAACAATTAGTACCAGGATATAATAATAATTAGTACATGTAAAGTTATTACTAACAAAGGTGTAATTTTTATTAGATTCTATCATTGACATGCAAGCGCGTCTATTGGCAAACGTCTGAACGTAGCTAGTAATATAATTTTTAAAATGTTAGTGCCCTTGAGTTAATTTTTTCGTGTTTGTCTGTACCATCGTAGTTATTTTACGAATAAATCGATTTTAATTTAATTATTTTTAGGCTTTGTACGTACGGATGTTACAAAAAGTTCCATTTTCGTTTTGAAACAGATAGTAGTAACATACTAGCACTCTTTCTTCTTCTCTGATATCCCAATAGATTCCAGTAATCTTTGTACAGTTTGTTTTCCGTATTTATTACCGATAAACCAATGAATGCTCACCCCATAAAGAGGTAAATTTATACTCTTGTAAAGTAAAATATGTTATCTGTTGTAGAACAAACAAAGTGTATCGATACATTCTGAACATACTTATATTACAATGGTACTTACATGAACACTGTATATATGAAAGTACTAGCTGTGCCCCTAGGTTTTATCAGTGTTGTGCATCCACTTTAAAAATAATTATTCAAACCGAATTGGTAGTTATGAGATTATCGCATTAAAACAAAAATTCAAACGCTTCACCTTTAAAATACTTATTAATCTTATTATACATATATAAAAAATACGTGTCACGTTGGTTGTCCGCGATGGACTCCTAAACTACTGAATAAATTTTAAATTTGGTTTGCACACCGTTTGCAATTTGATCCAACTTGAAAGATATGATAGCTTACATATCAATTTATAGTGATTGTCATTGATATAGGGGTGGTCCTTTGAATTTTTATATGACAAAACAACGTTTACGTACAGTATTCCTTTTTACGGTAGGAAGTAAAGTGGATGATTTTATAATACTTTTTGCAAGAACTACCGAGTTTAGTTTTAGATTTGTCAACTCACAGCGTGTACCTACAAACCTACATAAGCGCCTATAGACATGCGGCATTAGAACTAAAACTTTGGAACAGTTAATGTGCTTAATGAACAGTACGGGATCCCTTGAGAGTGCCATTGAACCCGTCAATGATCCTACTTAACCGATTAACTTTCCGATAAAGAAATGTGTTCCATCTGGCACGCAACCCGAACTAATTCCCGCATAGTTAATGCGAACAAACTTTTTAATTGTCGCTCATCTGCGGCCCTGTATTCAAACGTGACGAGGATCCGCTCTTTATCAGGGCCCGTGACGCACTCGGGGTCGTCGACTCTGCATTTTATTGGACACTCGTCGGCGAGTTGCATTGCATGTGCACTGCGCTGTGGGAACGGCAGGAACTCTACATATTTCTTTTACAACGTCCCGCACTTGTTTTGTACACAATCGCATATGCAACGCTTTGTTTAATACTTACGTAAAATAAATTTCACACTTCACACGGTCTGTTATGATGCTTATCTTTTTTCTACATAAACGTATCCGTTCGTACGACCTTCCGGATAATTAGGTACGATGGGAGGACGAGTGTGATCGTTTTGAATTCTGCTCTGCCACGTTCAAAGCTTAGATTACTCGATAACGGTGAAATTATGTTTAAATCTCACCGTAACGCGTCTCTTTGTCGTTTGTATTTGTCGTATGTTAAGCGATATAGGTTCCTGAATACAATAGGCTTTTGTCTAATGTGAAATGTCTAGGTGTCACGGGGTATGTGAATCATGCGTGTTGTGGCCGAGACATTAGCATTGTGGGTTCGCGCGGGTCCATTTTGCGTCATTAAGTTGACACTATCTAAACGACGTTGTGTGGCGGAGAAGTTCGACCAAGTTCCAGTAACTGTTATTGTTTGCCGGCGGCCGCGGTCCGAGGAGTTTATAGCAATAATTCTGTAGTTGAGTCGTCTCGGACCGTCGCCGATGTCCGAACGATTCCACAATTCTTGGTTTATCAATAAACTGGCGACACGACTATTACTTACAGTGCTACTCTTTCTACAATAATAAATTGACTTTCATACAATCTTTCGCAAAATTCACATCACAGTAACAATTTATTTAAATTGTTGATTCTCGATCTGGAAAAATATAGAAAATATTGAATAGGTATTTGTTAAGTTAATATTGGTTTTCTTGGATTAATTTGCTGTTCTTTGTTGCGATTATATAATTGTATTTGTATTCATATAAGAACAGTGAATAATTACTAATAAACTATATAAAGAGATCGTCAACAATGGATAGCAGCGAAGAATATGTTATTTTATTAAAACAAAGTGATTGTCTACTATGACGTCTGGTACAACAATTAATATTCAATGAAAGTAAATACGGAGTATTAATCATGCTTTTTCTTTGGATTTCAGAGCTGATTGAGCAGCAGCGGAAAAAACGCATTTCCGTCACTTCAATGAATAGCCAAGACTCGCACGATTCCGATCGCAACGATGATAAATGTACGTATCATTTTATAATAAAGAACTTAATCTTATCGACACATACCATCGCATACTTGTGCAAACATTTGTATAATCATTTGTACCAACACCTGCCCTTAAAACAAACAGTACAATCGCACTAATCTTGTTCGTGTCATTATTTCATTAACTTGTGTTTATATAAATTCATATGTTTACATGAGTACACTATTAATTGTTATGTAAACTTGGTTGTAACGGATACTTAATTATGTTAAACCATTTGAAGATGTTTGATAATTTGGTTATGTTATTGTATTGGATGGCGCGAATTTACTCGTATTTACTATTATGATGAATACACGAAACCATTAATAACTTTAATCAAATAATCCGTACATTTATTTGCGCACTTCGGTCATACAAATATTCGCAATTTAGACTTTTCATGCATTCAAAATAGTTGAATATCAATTCTGCAGATTGTAGACACTTAGAAGCACTATAATACACTTATTTTATGCGATAACCAAACTGCCAACCAGCAAACTGTCCCAACACATTTCAAGTGCCATGGTAGTATCGCTTATCACAATTAACACACAATCCAACTGCTGTAATACGCTGGTACTAGTGTCGCCTTAACTCACCTGCTTTGAAAAAAGTAAACACATGTGCTTTGTGATTCCATTACAGGGCAAAGGCCACGCTCACACTGAAGATATAAGTAGGAGAATCTAATCAATCCGCTTGCTTCGTCAAAAATAAGTAAAAATTCTGTATTATAAGACTTCCTTTCTTCATTCTGGTTTCCCAGGTCTATTAGGTGGTTTCGTAGTGGTCACTTTGCATCGCGGAAATTCTATGTAGGTCAGTAATTATGAGATAAATCTAGTGCCTTCTTTACGCCTCATTCTTGAGATCGCAAGTAGTATTTATTTTTGAGTAGTTTGTAATTGTTTAACATTATTTTTATGGGATAGCTGAGTAACGGGTTGACATTTATGTGGGCTTATATTACATTATTTTCCTATATTATTTTAAAATGTTAACAGGAGGAATAGCGTAAAATATTTTAAATTAATACGTATTTAGTATGTCATTAAACATTTATTTCGATTTTGTTGGTTTACGATTAGCCATGATATAAATTAGCCAAATGTAAGCCTATAATGCATTACAAGCAAAGGCCTGTCACTGATAGCAAAGAGAAAAATTACGATGAATGCTATGCAATTTGAATTCATTTGCGATGCATTTGACCGAAGCGATATTAATATCTATTCATTTCGCGGGTAGTAATAAAACAACTGTTAAGTTTTTGAGTCGTACAAATTCAGTACTTTTATTTCAATTACATTTTATTAAGAGTATCATTCATTTAATGTACTGACTGACTGTCTTCATCCATGTGCGCTGGACTTTATTTACTATAGGCATGGGCTGTGTCTGTGTAGTGCAGGAGCGCGCGTCGCAGTCACATGCCCGTTCATGACTGAGACAGTCGTACAGTTTTTCTAAGTCTGTAACAGACAGCTTGTAGCAAGTCCATGTAAAGAATGGTGCCTATTATTACCCATTGTGCTAGATAAAAGGTGGTTGGTCTATGTTTGTTTGTGTGTTCTGCTCGCCACGTTTACTAATAAAATACTTAATGGAATGGTTTAACTATACATGTTATATATCTATTTGTGTCATATTTCTTATTCTGTTAATGGTTTATTTGCTCTTAATTGTATTGTGAAGTTGTTTGTGTATATAAAATTGTGTGACAATATTTATACGAGTATATATTACTAGCTAGGCCCCGCGGTGATACCCGTCCCGTGTTGTACCCGTTCCCACGGGAATTTCGGGATAAAATATATCCCGTGTGTTATTCTGATGCATAACCTATATTACTGTAGTTTCATCCGTCCAGTAGATTTTTCGTGAAAGAGTAACAACCATACATATATCCGTACAAACTTTTGAATTTATAATAATAGTTAGATGTGGTCCAAGTTATGTTTAAGGTCTATAAATCGTCTAGAAAAAGTAAAGTCCTGGTTTGTTACTAACTATATATACTACTACTATCAAAATTGATGAGATAAAGGATACGAGTATAAACACCATACCCAGCCTACCCTTACTAGCTACTTAGCTTACCCAGCTTAGAAACAGATTGTCTATGGAAAAAAGGATAAATCATCAAGACATCAGCTTTAACGGCCATTTACTTCAAGGCATAAACTAGAAAAGTTTTTTAAAAATATTTCTCTTAACATTCAGAGAACGATTCATTCCATGTATATTAAAATTCCAATTTCAAAATTTCAGATAATTCCCTCCGAGGCGTGCCAGGTGAAGTCCGAAGGTCTGGTGACAAGAAATTTCGAAGAACTACCTGGTACTGCGAATGAAACGGTTATCATCAGATATAGACAATTAATCATTATATGACGTCAGTCAGAAACTGCGTCAAGTTAATAAGGCTGACATTAGGCTGATTTAAGCTATAGTTGCGAAACTAATAAAGTATGAAAATTAAGCCCAATATTAGAGCTTCGGGAACTGGCAGGAGTTGAAGATTAATACCAAAATTAAGCACTACTTAAGATGCACTTTTTTTTCAAGATTATTTGTGAAACAAATGTTTACTTAGGCAACAATGTTGTCCCCAGGAACGATCAATAGTGCGTTTATACACTCCTGAACTATAATTGTTGTGGCAACTTAAACGTGTTTAAATTCGAGCAGTTGAAACCAATGTGTAGTCAGCTTTAGCGCCACATTAGATCTCAAATTGAAATTATCGGTATACCTACCTATTTAAAATTAAATTCGTTTTGATTAGATTGCCTTATCGTATGGAATTCCACGTGCATTATTATTTGATAAAAATGCTATCGAAAACGAGTGTTTTACACATTTTGTTATAAAATGTAATTTGGTATTATTTTAAATATTTCATGACAGGTATATTGTTTTAAATAGTATGATTTTAATTAAAATTAGAAAATACGAAAAAGTTGACACGAAAATTCGCATACACTAAATTTTTCATGGCTCCAAATTCAAGGAATTCTAATTTCAAAAAACGTTGCGCAGTTGCACGTTTTACATGTAACTTTTCTACTGCGCAGCGGTGGCTATATTCAAATTGACCACGAAGTATTTAAGAACTTTGTATTATTCAAAAAAAGAATTGTAATTTGATTTAAAACCAGTTAAGGTTTCATGTATCGAACTTGAGTCATCGAAAAGTCTGTTTAATAACAATATATGAATGTGATATAATAAAAGAAACGATATTTTTACATTATTACGAGTCATTATGTTAGAATACGTATTGTTATGTTATTTAGTATTGAAGTTGTAAATAAAACTAAAGCTAAGTTGATCAATGTAACTATAAAGATATGAAAATACTTAACTATTTCTAATCGTTTTAATGTCATATACAAATAATGAAGTAAATAAAATTGTTATTATGAATTATGTAGTGAGTTGTTTTTGATTTTATTAAATGTATATTGAACGTATTTACAAGCTGCGGTATTTTAGGTCAAATTTTGTAAGTGACATTTCACACACAACTCGCATCTTCTAGACGTGGCTAATGGACTGACGCTTAGGTTATGTTTTGAATTGAAACTACGTTTACGGATACACTTAGTTTCTTTAACAGTTTTATTTTAAGTATCGGCCACTTTACAGGAACCATGGTCACAGAAGACAGGTGTTATGCGTCTTTAAATAAAAATTAAAATATTGCAGCTACCGCCAAATACATTTTGTTAGTTAAGAAATGTAGTTTCCATTTAAAATGAGTTGTGTTCGCTTAACCAGTTTAGTCCAAGCCGGGTAAACCAACGTATTGTAATCAAAATCATGATTTCTACGAGAAACATTATCATTATCAGCCTGCACAATATAAATAAAGTGGCGACAATGTGTATAAAGTTTTAAAAGTGAAATATTTTCCGTGAAGACAATCCGTTAAGTTGCGCCGCGCACAGAACGCAGGGAAACGATGATGCAGGAGTGCATTTGCCATTTGTATCTTACCAGGGACGTATTCAAGGTAACGTTATTTTAATACGTATTACTGTTTCGTATCTTCAACAACAAAATCGGCTACGGGAGCCATGTTACAGCACATGCAAGATGTTGAAGCTAGGAGTAGAAGTGGCCGAAATTGGCTGGAGAACTAATATTCTTATTATTGGTGTAATAGATAAGCTATTGTGGAGGCCTTTAGGCGGTCTAAAAACCCCGACATCAGGGCTGGCCATTAATCTACAGGATCTCAGGTTTGTCTGTAGAAGCCTAGAAGTAATAGATGCGGAAAGTGATAACCAAAGTGATAATTGAATCCCCCTGAATGCTCCCCTGCAGTATTTGTCAACGCGTAGAGCGAGGATCACGCGTTCGAGCTGTCACTGGCACTCGACTGCTGCCTTTTTTGCCATCTTGTCTTCTTCCTTCGCGGTTAAAATGCACCTTTTAAATAACTCCACTTTGTATTATTTTCTCAAGAGAAAACGGTGTCGTTTGCACGTTTTTTATTCAGATAGTAATGAGGTTACTGTGGTAGATCTATGTTATGATATAAGTATAGCTGTATATAAATCTAAGGGGTCGTTTAGATTGGGCAAGCTTACAAGTTTACAAGCTTTATAGAATACGAGCGAGTGAATAACCTGACATTGTGTGTCTCATATTTACAGCTGAAAACTTACTCATTGTAAATGGGAGCTAAGCAACATAGATGCTTATTAAAGTTATTCAGGTGTTTACGCAGTTGAACTACGGAGGCCTTTAGGCGGTCTACAAACGTCGACAGCAAAGACCAATGACTCTTACCTTAGTATTACATTATCTGATCTATCTCTTAAGAGATATGTATATCCTATCCAGTATGTAATTAAAGTTACGCGAGTGATAAAAACATTTTATATCAACTCTTCACATTTAATCCCCCAGTCTTTACTCACGTAACTTATTCAAACAGAGATATATTTTTAATTTAGGAATCCTCTTATTTGTCGTAAAAACGTAAACGAAGTAATGAAATACATTAACTTTGAAATCCGCAATGCGAAAAATTATGTGTACGATTGCGAAGTGGGGCGGAATATTCTACCTGAAGGCAAAATTTTATTGCTTCGCTGTTTTCGAACAATTGCATTAATAGTGTATCAACGTAGCGCCTCGGCTGCTTTCTTTACTGCCACGGAGTCGGGCCTCGGAATACAATTAAACTTTTAATATTTAAACACAACGAATCAGAGTTTGAACTGCTGAGAACTGTGCAAATTATACCCGTTGCACTGCTTCACTCGGATTCAAAGATATATTTCAAATTGCAACATCTTTAAGCTGAGAGATTGCTCTTAAAATATAACGCTGAAAACTTCTAATATTTCAGATGAATACCGTAAAAGCTTCGTATTTTTTATTTTAATAACTTTAAACCCTCAAAGTACTAGCTCAAATTTCGTACCTACATGATATTTTATGTCAGAAGTTTATCTACCTTACTTCGAGAAAATTAACTGAACTTCATAGCGAACAACCATCGTTTCTCGATATTTATTTCTCTTTTGTAATAAACTTGGCATTTTATTGGATTATTCATATGAACGGCGAGTATTTATTATTTTTTCCTGTTACAAAATAGTTGTATACAAAGAGAGTGTCTCGGTCTCGGTGGTTGTAGGGCCGGGAGGTTTACGACGCCATCTCCGCGAGCCCGACTTGTTTCGACACGAGTTCTTTGGCGGCATCTTTAACACTCCCTCGAGAGTTCATTTATATATTCGCTACACGGAGCCGGCAGTAAAACTGCGTTATCCCAGTCATTATTTAGTCATCGCCCGGCACCGAAGCCCGGCTCGGCCTGCCGGTGCCGCGCCGACCCCCCGACACATACACGACACTCATACACATCTCATACAACTCAATTCCTCACCCATTTTATGCACTCGTATAATACTCTTCAACTGAATGTATCTCCCGCAACTTTATGATATTTCTATAGAAAACTTTTACACTTATAAGAGAACAGGTAAAAGCAAACTTTACTCTAAACAGAAAAAT
This sequence comes from Cyclophora punctaria, assembly GCA_951394245.1. Classification (NCBI taxonomy): domain Eukaryota; kingdom Metazoa; phylum Arthropoda; class Insecta; order Lepidoptera; family Geometridae; genus Cyclophora; species Cyclophora punctaria. The sequence continues at coordinate 8,166,340 of OX596170.1, read as the reverse complement.
AAAAAGTTTTGCAGCCTCCAGAATATACTTATTCTAATAGAATTGAACTTGTGATTCTTATTGTTGGAAAACTTATTTACTTAGAGAAACTTCTTCCTATTGTTTGTTTAGAATCAAACGTGTTGGTTGGAATACGAAGAGAATATCATTAAAAAATAAACATGCAATATCTAAAGAACATTTCAATAACATTTTACTAGAGATTATTTCACAGCGATAGGTAATCAATTCACCTATATCCAATCCTCTCACCTATGCCTTAACATTCGAATTAGTAACATGTTTATGTTGAAATAGGAAAGTAACTAAACCTCAATCCCTAAACCACATTATTACCCAAACACATTACTCCAGATTTTAAAACTTGGTAGTTAAAGTGTGAAATATCGTAGTATAGTGTCTCTACACAGAGGGTCCGGTCACGGATGGTATGTTACGAGCAAGCCATTTTATGAGGCGGCTCGTGGGCAGCCCGGTAAATCTCCTTATTTATCCGGGAACATAAACCGTGGTCTCAGCAAAAATTAATTGGGTACCGCCAGGGCGCCGCGGTTTCTTGTCGCAGTGACTGTATCCTAGGGGCGTTTACGTGTGTTAGGTGGATTATCGGCTTCGAGGGTGTTTATAAGTTTATGATGTAGGTACCTGGACAGTTGCAAGATGAACTGGGGGATATTGACGTAAGAGATATTATCGAAGGATGATATTAAATAAGATAAAGATGTTACATTTATGTTAATTGCTAGATCAATCTTAAGTAATGATAAGATTAGTTAAGTAATCAAAAGATTAATGATAATGGTTTGTTTTAGATATTTGTTTGAATTAAAGATCAAAATAACTTGATAAAACAAAGAACAAAAGCGTAATGAATAAACAAATCTGACCTATTGATTAGGATTGACGATAGAACTCCGTTGACATTTAAAGGTGGAGGTCACGCGTGACCCTCGAACAGACCTGTTACTTTAAATTAGTTTACATAGTACACAAAAAGCAAATCTAATGGAAACCTTTTCAAACTTTCAGCGTTTACTTTATATGATTTTTCCAAACATGTTCTGCAAGAATATTGCGAAAATTTTAACAACAAGTTGCAAGACGGTGCTTAGGACTTGAGATACATAAATAAACTTCAGCATGTGTTATAGCTGTCTACTTTTTATTTTTATGAGGGGACCAAATTTGGCGTGTTGCTGAAACGACAGATCATAACCGTTGGACTGAGCTACTGTTTGCAATGCCATACGGAGACCAGCGTCAGGGCACTGTTAAAAAACAAAATGGACGTTGTACCTTTAAAACAGAGCTCTATTTATCTCAGCAGGTATTGTCTGTTGTGGTTGCACTCATCGGGAATATTCTTTGCTCACGCGTGGCGATTTTATACCAGACGCCGTAAAAAGACATGATCCTCACCTGGTCTTAAGCAACTTGTGGCTACGACCGGACTCAGTTCATTACCTTTCCGTTGTTTGCTGTCGCATAAAATGCGCATATTGGTTTCTTTTTAATGGTATTCATTTAATTTTACGTCGCACCAAGAAATTACGGTTCTCTTTTATTTTTCTAAACAAATGTCTGAAAGTTTTCCTTTCTCCAGTCCTGATACGTGATGAGAAAGAATGAGAAACCATTGCTTAAAAGGCATAAATTATACGCCATTAAGCACTATACTTTGCATAAAGTAAATTGCAATCTTTTATTCAACTTAAGTAGTTAAAGTTCTTAATTCAATGTGGGAAAACATAGGTGCTATAACTCTACTGGTTTTTCGACAACAGTGACGTTCTCTTCGCTTACTGCGTATTAATAATTTCAAGGAATAAGAGTTATTTTGCCTGCAACAAGACACCAAACCGACACCCAGGTGTTTCTGATTTCAATTGACAATTACAAGAATGTATAAACAAAATATATATCCATTTTAATGGTGCTTTTCTTAAAACAATGTCCTCGGTCGGGAGCAGTTGTGTTCAGTACAATCATGAATAAAAGAAGTTATTTGTACACTGCAATTGTATTTGGTTTTGGCTCCCATTGAGCTTACGCGACACGTTTCGTATAAGACAGCAGAACGAGTCTGAAACAAAGATCGCACATGTGGCCTGATGCTTAGGATGCCAAACTTAGTTTAAATTAGATTAAACACTAAGCCCTTTGGTTTTAAAATAAAAAATAATAATAAAAACATGTCTTATATGCAACAGCATTCTTAGAGGTCAACCCTGGTGTCTAGAGTTTTTGAACTGCTTAAGCATTAGGCTTTCTTTATCGTCTAACGATTGAAATAACCGGGAGTCGGGACCGACTGTTTAAAGTGCCCCCCGATGCACGTAAACAAATAAAAATCTCTAAGTCTAAAAATAACAAAAAACTTAAACATTACCAGCGTATGAAGCAGCCAGCAAAACTAGACATTAAATAATACTAAGAAACACATAAAGCTAACTAAACCCTTTTACTCAAAAATGGAAATTAATAAAGTTTTTATAGTGAAATGGTACTCTGAGAAATACGTTTTGGGCGAGAAGAGATATTTTGGGTAAAAGCAGAAGACATAAGTCAAGTAAACCGGTTAGAGCAGCGTTGTATCAGGGTTTATACGGCTAAAATGGAGCCGTAAGTAAATTTCGTACAAGAGGTGAGGTACACATATTTTTTATGTGTTTTGTCGTAAACTCGAAGTATAGTTTTATGAACATGATTTCCAAAGTGCGTCGACTTTAAGAGGGATTTATCTTTTTTGTGGAACAAGGTGTCTTTTACAAAACGATATTTGGATGCGGCCGTAAATCTTTGTTGTCCTTTGCCTATTTTAGTGTGCCGCGTTGTTTTCGTATGCGGAGAAAAATAATATTTGCACGGCGATACTGGATTTGTATCTGGTAACGAAATTAGTCGGCTGAAATATCACGCATAACAAACACTTATATAACATAAATCGAAACTCCATTATAGATTTTTTTAATCATATGGCCAGTTTGGAGTTTTACCGATACTTATTTATTACACCTTATTAAGTTTAGTATAATCTTAGTTGGCGTTATTTTATCCTTTAGATACCAAAGAAGAAGTAAGTAAACAATTTAATTCTATTCACATATTTTCCACTCTGGATATTGCTTCCACAACGAGTTACGTAACTCACATTTGTAAAACTTTATACTCTAGTTCGTAACTAATAAAAGTACATAATTTGTTGTAGCTTCTTTAAACACGACTTTAATATCGTGTGTAAGTATTTCTGTTTGACAAGCCCGTTGGCATAGTGGCATGTGATAGCGCTTACTGCGTCGGCGGTTGCGGGTTTGATCCCGCCTGGAGTCAACAGTGTAGGTAGACATAGTTGTCAGTGATGACGTTTGGTGGTGAATTATATATTCATATAAAGTATTTGTGTATCTATGTGTTTGATTCTACGAGTATATTACAAGCTTAGAGCTTAGTCTGTTTAACCGTGTGTGAATTTTCAGGGTGTATTTTCTTTATAGTTTTATATTTTTGAAGAGCAAACAGTAATGAGCGGTAAGTAGCATTTAGTGCCAATAACGATTTTTTTCTGTACAATCATGATGTGACATTACAATAGGTATAACGGTTTGCATTTCACCCTGTAAAGACTGTATATTAACTGACTAGCAGCGCCCCGCGGTATTACCCGCGTTGTTCCCGTTCCCGTGGGAATTTCGGAATGAAAAGTAGCCTATAACCTTCCCGTTGAATGTGGCTATCCATTACAAAAAGAATTTTTCAAATCGGTTCAGTAGTTTCTGAGATTAGCGCGTTTAAACAAACAAACAAACAAACAAACAAAACAAACTCTTCAGCTTTATAATATTAGTATAGATGTGTTTGATGGATTCAGGTAGGTCTACATTCAGTCATTTAGAATCTAGTTGAATATACAAAAATCGCTCCATAGACGTCTCGTCTCAGCGTGCTCTTGTACATAGATTTCATAGACCGGGACACGATGTCTGTCTCGACTAAACTCGATAGAAACACAAAAGTGCAATGACTTGCAATCGGAAAGATGCCTTATGGAAGCAGTAATAGAATACGAGTATATTACACCGTAGTTAGTAGTTAGTCAGGTAACTGGTTGTTAGGAGTATCAGGAGCCAGTGATCCGGCCGAGGCCCGTAATCCCGACCGGAGGCTTTGTCTCACGTCCAGCTTACTTTTATTACCGCGCCTGCATCGCGAAATAAAACAAAATTGGCGGGAATTTATGGGCCACAGCCCCGACATGGCTAGTGGGGTGGAAAGTTTTCAATTTGAAACGAATAACTTGTTTGTTTGGTGTAATAAGGAGGGTCTGTACCGTAATATGGGGCCGCTATGGGTGTCGCGAGCTTCCTTCAAACTACTTTCTTGGTTTTATTACCTGAGTGCTGTGGGCGGGAGTTACTGGAGGTGACTCTTTATATACCATACAATGTTTGTCTCTCACCGCTAAGCTCCTATGGGTATTTGCTTGTCCACAATAGTTACGACATCGTCAACTACAGTTTACAACTCTCCCTTAAAATAAGATAAACTTGACTATTTTCTACTTACTTTTTACGATGGTTAAAAATGGCTTATAAATGCGTTGGTATCAATATCAAAGACGGCATTAAACTGGAACCCTCGCAAAATACCGCAGACAATTTAACCTAGTTTAATTTTATCGTAATGTACAATCTTAGAAAGCTATTTCGAATTAGCGGGAGGGCCAAAAGAAGTCGCATTCGTGGTTATTTATTCGGTAATTGTTTTAATATATTATTTGAGGTTTGAGATTCGACGACGATTTAATAAATATAGTTCTTCTTATTAGTTAAGTATAAGTACGGGATTTTTGCATAACCAAGATGAGTAATTAAGTAATTAAAATCACTGACTTTATTACCAGACTTTTGGGTGGATTGCACCACTCAGGGCCAAAGGCAGATTGAACCAATGGCTTTATCAGTCCTCCTGAGCAATACCCTAGTAGTGATCCAGTGAGTTGTGATCTAATCACTGGATGCAGCTACACCTCCCTAGGTCATTCCTAATTCAAACTCAAACATGAGTCCCACTACTACAACAGAAATATTTAGAAAGCAATTTAAATAAAGAATAATCTTAACCGAGGAAACGATTTTAAACTCTGTGGTTTGGAATTCAGTGTTTGAGACGTGCCTAAAAGAGTTAATTCTAGGTGTAGTGTTGTGTTCAAGACTCATTTGAACGTACATATTTCTAAAATGTTGATTATGTTAATTAACTATATGAGGGTAGTTACAATTGAACTTGGAACCTACCTTCGTCTACAGAGGTAACTTCAATATCATCAGTGTGCCCGCGTATGTTCACTAATGATGGTGATCTAATCGGAACGTCGCGAAATTAAAGAACTTAAGTGATATAATTTTAAACTTTTGTTATGAAAAACGTACTAGTTTTGTGTGTAGTATGGGCTGAAAGTTTAAATACCTATACTAATTCTTCTTAATCTATAAATCGCTATGATAAATTAATGACATTCTCGTATTCGCACAAATAAAAACGGCTATTAAACTCCGTTTTATAAATTCGTTTTACAACCTAACGTTTCTTCTGATAGCAAAAATGAATGTTGATACGCGTTACCTGCCCCCAACTGAATAAGTTACGACGCCAGAGCTATTGGTAATGAAACATGAATGACCCGGGGCGTGGTAAACCGTCTGCGGATGGAATTCCCGTGTTTGTATTGCTATCTACCCACACCGCACTACACTTTATACCGAACAATTTTAGAGTCATTAAAGTTGAGTATAAGTTAAGTGGTTGCAGGTTAAATTCTTGGTATTTCGCCGCCCGGTTAACTAGGTAAGTGTCGAGTTTATTTTTGATCGATATTGAAAAGGTTATTTCGTTCCAATATTTTTGTAGCGAGTGCAATAACCGTAAAGTATTCTAATAGCATTTTCCTCTAAGCGTATTGCTGTGATTCAACATTCGAATAAAATTGTCACTGAATCCTAAGCTTGCATTGTGTAGAGCTCTAAACTTCGTAATAATTCCGTGTTTCAACCATAAAATATATAAATCGTTGGAACGGTACGCGCAAAACTACTTCAATGGAAGGTAACAAAGATAACGTTTCTGGACAACAATAGGATTGAGTAAACAAAGTGGAGTGAATAAATTTTCAGAAGAAGCAACTCTCACTGAAAGTTTGCGAAGAATACCAGTTACTCAGTTAGCGTCGATCCTGGACGGAACAACTTTCTATTTTCGATTGGCCATGTTACTAAGTTCGCAAATGTAGTTTAGCGAATACTTTACACTGTCGCTTCGCTCCCAAACTGAATTTCATTTGTACATTGTATTGGATTGCGAAGGTTTTGCTCCAAGACTTGTTTCAAAAATAAACTGCGCTTTACGTGTTAAAATATAAACGAAAAATCAGAGCTTGTTGCGACTGACGAGTGAGAATTTGGTAGCAAAGTGAGACTCATTTACATCGAGACATTATTAGATCGATTTGTTGTCTGTTAAAAAGAACCAAAATCACATGAATTATCTAAAGTCATTTGAGTTCATGATTTCTTTTTCATTCTCATTTAAAGATCGAAAAAGCTGTCGTGAAATAATACAAAATATGGATTGATTTTTCTAGAAAAATGAGAAATAAAATTCAAAATCAGCAATATGAAGTTATGTATTGACAATCGTACCCTGACGTCCATGTCCTGGCACTATGTGCCGCGCGTATCGATTTGGAAGTCACGTTAATAAAACTTAATACAATATTTTCCCAGAGCCAAACTGCTGACTTAATATTTATCGTAGCCATAAAGGAATAACATAGAAATGATTGGACCTCGTAAAATTCGATGCGCTCGTCATTCGAATCAACAGACTCATAAAAATATACTCCTGTACCTTTACCTTAAATTTTATAATTCAATATTTTATCACCTCTCTCTCGTTGGGAAGAAAACAACTTCGTTTTTATTAACAACCGTTTGGTTTGTAATTAGGAGTTCTTTGTTTATGATTGTTTGGTGCGGAAGCAATCGCTAAGTGTTTTTATATTACTGGCTATCTTCTATACTAATATTATAAAGAGCTAAAATTTGTAAGTTTGTTTGTTTGTATGTTCGAGGTAATCTCGGGAATTACCAGCCCGATCTTTTTGTAATAGATAGCCTTATTCAACGGGAAGGTTATAAGCTATTTTTCATCCCGAAATTCCCACGAGAACAGGCACCCTGCGGGTAAAACCGCGGAGCGCTGCTAGTATTGAATAAAAGTATTTCTAATATTGATGGTTAATGTCTAAAACTGTCTATTTATAACACTGAAGATATTTCTGTGATTAAGGAGGTCTTTGTCCTGTGGGGTATTACAGACTAACACTACCTTAACTAATTACATTGTGAGCTCTTGAAAATAACATTTCACATCAAAAATCACTTCAAAATTTTGATTGAATTTTCAGCGTGTTGATAAGATAAGGTTTGAATTGAAATCATCGGTACCGATAGCTTAAAGTGATTATAATATAATTTTTCATCGATGATATATCATCATGTCATTTAACATATAAGTGATGTTATATAATATGAAGCTTGCCATGATTTTCTGCTTAGTCTAAGTAACTACATTACTAGCGCTACAATGTTACAAATTCTGAGCAAAATTATATTTAGTTTAGAGAAGTGTCGTATTAGAGAGTGTTCTTGTTGTTGCGTCATTAGTATCGCCTCAGACGGCGATTATCAAGCAATCACAGTTTGAGCTTACAATAGTAGCCTTACTCGAGCAGACTTATCGATGAAAATTCGGTGTTTTCGTGGTTTAGTTTCTACATTATTTTCATATCTATATTAATATAATAAAGCTATAATTTTAATAATTATTTTTACACATATAACTGGAAAGTTATAGGCCATTTTAATTTCAACGGGAATGGATAACTGTACAGCATAAAGGATTAGATTAGATCAACCAGTATCGTGACTTAAAATATATACATATTTGCAAAATATATAATAATCATGACTAAGATATTATGATGTTTGAATTTTATAATACATATTATTCAATAAACATTAATTAGTTGTAAATTGTTTTCTCTATCAAATATTTTCGACAATATTAATATCGGAAGACCGCATCACTACGGCAATTGAAGAGTGTTTGCTCGAGTTTGGGCGGCTGCGGGCGAGGGCGGGCGGAAGCGGTTCAGGGCGGTTCTAGTTTAACTGTTGCGTCGCTTGATTGTCCTCAACGACCGTCTACAACTACCCACACTTTAATAAACAGAACACAACACCGATTCTGTAATAAAAAGTTCTTTCCAAGATTAAACTCTGTTTTATTCAAGGATGACCATAACGAATACTAACTGTTCCAATTTACATAGTAAAGAAAAAAGATATTAGAAGATTAGGGAGTTAAGTGGCGAAAATCGGAACAGTAAAAGTGATTTACATTTAACTGAGAGCGAGGAATATATACTTGGAATTACTAAAGCAATTCGGTGCTTAATTCGTAGGCCAGCGAAGAAAGATGGGCGGGCGCGGCTCCTGCCCGGATCCCGACTTTAATTACAAACGCAGGTTTATTCACTCTAATTTCGGGAATTTTGCATTCCCCGCGCGAACCGCGGAAGGGTCAGACCAAAAGAAAATGACATTCGTTATTCTATTACGTTAAGCAAAGTAGCAAAGAAGAGCCCTCCGCGTGTAATTACTTTTGTGCGAGTAGTACCGGCGGGCACCGCAGCGCTCCACATTGTTGTGTTGCTGACCCTCCACGCCGCGATGCGTGAACGAAAGATTGCTTCGTTTCTGTCATTATTCATGCTCGTGCAATCGTATGAGGGGTTTCTACGATTTTGACTTTGAAAAGGTTTTACGTAACATAAAGCTACGTTGTTTACACCATATACCAAAGTAATCATTGTTGTAAACATACTAATATAGGTAGGTATATCACAAACGATTAATGTATATATTTCATCTGACATAAACGAACTTAAAGCACATTTGCTATTAAAAATAACCATTTTCTTCTGCACCAAAATACCTAAAATAAACCATTATCAAACTAAGATTAGATTTTATCTCCCGCACCAATTTTCACATCATCCAAATACCAGAGAAAAGATAAGTCTGTCAAGTTGAAATTTATTTAAGTGCTAAAGAATTCAGTTCAATTTGTTTGGTTTGAACGCGTCTAGCCTGCGGTTGTGTCCGTAGCGGGCGGGGCTACGCGGCTCCGCGGCAACGCTGCTACGAGCCTACGCGGCTACGCGCTACGCTGTGTTCTAGGAAGTTTCCTCTCCCGGTCGTTACGAGGCGTGAATCGGCCGCGTTACAATTACACCGCGGCCCACCATATTTATGGCAGCGGTAACCAAATTGCCCGATATTATTCCATCCCATTGAGTGCGAAAAGCGCAAATTAAACCGATTTTATATTGGACGATTTTCCTCGGGAGCGAGGGCGAGATATGTTCGTTGTTAGATAAGAAGCGGAGAAGATTGCGTTATGAAATAAGAAAGGAATTGAACGTTGAAAGAGTTGCTTTCGGATAAATACGCCGGCTGAATTGGTTACGGCTCTGATTGTGATTCATTCTGGCGGTTGTTGTTCAGCTTTTGCGGGTTTATGCCTAATAAACCCAACAATTATAAACTGTTTGGTTCATTTGTATCCGGATTAAAATACGTTTCACAATAAATTGTGGTTTACGCTTCATATTGGTGGTTCGGTAAATTAATTATCTACTTCCTTCAAATTAAAAAAGTATTTGTAGTGATTGCGTAACTTATGAATATTTAAAACCATAATGTTTATATTCCGAGTATAGGTATAGAGTAAGTAGGTCTTTGTTTAGCGCTTTCATTCTGGTCTAGATTTAGTTGAGAGGCTGTTATCTTAGTATTATAAAACTGAATGTGTCTAGCGTAGGTGCAGTCGTTGGGTAATCGCAGGGCCGCGGACAAACCGCGAAGTAGCACTAAAATTTAACAACTGTGCTCCCTCCGCCTAAGCGAACTGTTAAAAGAAAATGGAAAAGCAACCGAAAAGATATATTTCTGAGGGGCTCAGATATTTGGGAAACTATATAGCCTAATGAAAGCGAACGAGGGAGGCTGGGCGCTAACAACTAATTGGCTATTCCGAAAACTCATTTGAACACAAAATGGATTCTGTATTTAAATTTCAGCATTCTGTAAAACAACGGCGAAAGTTAAATGCATAAGGCATTCGGTTGCTATGGATTTACTTGCCATTACGTTAATCCTATCAATGTGATTCGTAGTAGTGATTCTGCTGTGCGTATTGTGTAGTCCAATGTAAAGGTGCGTTCAGACCAAACGAATAAAAAACTCAAGCCGAAAACGTTCCAAAAATATTCAGTGATTTTTTTAAACAAAGACTGACCCAACGAATTTAAATGAATATTCGCTCATTTGGTCTAAGAGCGAAAACATGTATCTTACTTTTCAAACATGGCTCGAGTTTAAGATCACCAACCCGTATTTGGCAAGCGTGGTGAGGACAGTGAGGAGGATTAGGCATAATCACTACGCATGTGAGTGAGAGGCCTTTGCCCAGCAGTGGGACATTAAAGGCTACAGCTTTTTTTGTTCTAAGTACATTATAAGTAATGACGCATGTTGTGATATAAATATCAAACATGAAACAACCATAAGAATAACTGTTACGTAATTTGGATCGCAAAAAACTCAATCGAATAACTTCAAAGGAATGTTATCACATAAACATGTCTAGAATATTTTTCCTTTAGCTCTAAATATATAAAACTTTCCTTAACTGCCTAAAACATTTATCTATGAACAATAAAGAAAATCCTAACAAAATTATTACAAGAAGAGTAAGGAAAAACCGTTTTTGATCTTATTTAAATATTGACTTCTTTACGATCATTGCGACTTTGAACAGTTCAATATAACCGAGTAATCCTAAAAAATTGGATGTTAAATCGAGTTGAAATCGAGTTTCTCCGATGTCATCATTATTCAGCAGGACTAGTGGTAGATTCGTACTGCTTCTGGGAAATCCAACGTCTGGCCCGGCTAATGACGGCGGCGCTCTGAATACTGAGCGAGTCGCCCCTACAGGCTACAGTACACACATACTCGTATACACATACATCTACTACCCAGGACATTGTCTCGCAACAATGCCAATGGTAAACAAGACATGAGAAAGTGAACACAAAAACTTAATATAAATCAAATAGTTTCACTTTCCCCGTTTCGCTTCAATGGTGTAGAAAGTCGGGTCCCTATAACAGGCTATCTAAAATATATACTTTGATATTTTTCTATGAAAATATTTTTATTCAATTTTAATCTCTTTTTCTGGTCGCCAAAATGCAAACTCATAAGCAAAATGTCATAAGTGGTGCTGCTATCTTAGGTAGCCGATCTCGGTTGGTTATCGGGACCGAGCGCCGCGCGGCTCGGGCGAGGCGGCGCGCGCGAGCTCGTCCTCGCTCCTCGCGACATATTGTCTGCGAACTCCTCCGACGCCTCTCCAATAAATAAGCAGGTCACATATTGGAGGGAGGCGGGAGAATACAATTGTAACTTTCCTCCACCGGTTCACGGGAAGGCAAAAGTTTAAAAAATACAAGTTTTCTTGCCCCCGGCTCGCGGGAACGCATGACAACGTTCGCACGTACTCCCACACGTTCAACCCTCTGGGACTATTCGCCTCTGTACGTACACTGTATGCCTCCACGTAATCTCTGTTTCATATTATAATTTTGACCGTTTCTAGAAACTTGCTAAGTTTTCAAATTGTCATTGGTATGCGGTCCGATGTCCACGGCCCGTAATCTCAGAATAAGAATGAGAAAACCCATTAAAACATCCAAAGATTCAGTGCATAACAAGCAGCTACTTACCGAGTATTCTCGACGAGTAAATTTTACTTCATATTTCGAAGTTGCGAATAAAAGCGGTTGAAATTGGAGCTCATAAAAAGGACGATGCTGTGATCGATCAGGGGTAAAAGTTGTTAATCTTGTCTCGCGCTGCCGAAGTTCCACTCGGTAAATTCTGAATATTACTTAAAGAGAGGCGACACAACAAGCAATTAGTATGCAGCGAGTTCGCCTAACATTTTTTTACATTATGCTAAGTCCCAAAGAAAAACTGGCAGTATGTCCGAGGGCGGAGGGGGCTCCAGCGATTCCCAATAATTCATTAGAGCAGGCGTCGCGGGGTTCGAATTAAAATTAATGATTCGCGAGGATAGCACCCGCCCTGAAAGGATCTCACTGTGTTATCTAGTCACTTTTTATCCTCACAGATAATTTAAACGTGCTCTGTACAGGTGCCGCGAACACTTTTCAAACTCACCGCCTGAAAAACAACTCGGCTTTATGTTCAAGCAATCTTTATTAAGTATTTGTAAATCTTCTTAATCTACATAAATCCCTCTAGAATCCTTAATCGACTTTTGATTAAAATGGTAATATTTGTAAGGGCTCGCGAGCGCATGGTTCGCCTAATCAAACACGAGTAGATAGGCAGGTAATGTCCTCCCTCGACATATCGTTGGCACACGCGTGCGGATGTCTGTATTGCAATTAGGTATCACCGCTGCTTCACTTCAATTTGGCTCTAATATCTTTTGATCCCGTGTTGGGATTTGCAACGACATTGTCGCGGGATGATTTGATGAGAAATTCTGGTGAGAAGACGCGACACGACATACAAGTCGAGTTTCCAGTTTCTCGTCACGCGCGCCAGGCTCAAATAAGGCTTACTACCCCCCACCGCCTCGCCTCACGCCCTACCAAGTAAACTATAGAATACCTAATGTCTATTTCCATTATATTTGGAATACCGTCTAAAAATAAATTTACATGTTGATTACAAAACTTTAACAAAGTAACTCCCAACTTTTAAGTGAAACCGACCCTGTTTGTGAGCTCATCAATAATTAATCTGATCGTGGTTAATTAACAGATTCTTGGAAGTTTCCAGCGACGGCGGACACACGTCAAAATATTATCCGTGTTTGTTCGGACAGGGTCTTGTTTGTGGAGAAAATATATTTAGTTGGGAGAAAAAAGGGATGATAACGTGACTTGCGGCTAATCGGCTGACATCTCAACTTAGTTGTTTTAGTTGATGGTGTGTTCATAAGCCGGGGAGGCCGGCGTGCCGCTCCCCGCATCCCAAGTAGAGTGCGGCTGCGAGTTACGTGCTAACAAATTGACGACAATATTTGTTGGCAGTTCCCTGTCAAGTCTGAGGTTATTAGTGTGGCCACAAGCAGCCGCCCGAAACGACTCTCATTTCCAGTAATTTGCGCACCGTCTCGAATATTTACGCAACAAAATGGTTCAATTACTTATAAAATATGCTTTCTTATTTTTGGAGAGAGTTTATTTTAATAGATGCTTGTTACGATGTCAGACGCCGTAAGAAACCAACAAATTATCAACATTAATGTACATGCAGACGAGAAACTTATTAGTAACTTCAATAAACATAACAAATAGCAATAGATTTTAAGGCTTTGAAAAAATATGTGTTCGTGACTCGGCAGGCGCCGCGAGGTCGCCCCGGTTGTACAATTGTGTAGTTCTATAGGGTGACCAGCTTAAACCGAGCTGTTAGATTTACCAGCTAACCTCTGTAAGGCCTTGACGGAAATATGGTAAGAAGGGGAGGGTAGTCCATTTTATATTGGTGGGCGGATAAAGTGGCTAATATGAGCAGATCACGCGTATGGAAATTACAGTGGAATCAATCACGAACCGCCCAAACATACCTCGCAGACAGCGCAAACAATACCTCCTCTCGCATAATGGTTTTTCATAAAAATTCATATCTTTTGTTCCTCTCAATATATATACTATACTTAGTTTTGATCGTGTGTGCGTCTTAATATTTTATGCTTTATATTAAGTAACTTATTCTTTTTGTATGTTTATAAGCATTAAAACCGATGAAGTAGTTTTAATATAGTCCTCTCTATCTTTCATCCGACTGAGGTTAAGTACCGCCTCCATGTATATTTGTTTAAAAGCTATTTTATAGCGCACAAGAAATCAACATTTGAACCGAATGTCTTGATAAAAACGGCGGAGTATAAAAAGATACCGGTTACGTAAGTCTAGTCGAGAGAAAGTTAATTAAGAAATGCGTCATCGAAATAATGCCATGATTACAACATTGAATAATTCAATACATATATTAATAAAAGTTTCCAAATAGACCGAGCTTGGCCCGTGACTCTCAGAAACAGACTCCAGATTCAGATAATAAATTCAAAATGGAACTTAGCCACTTATACAGTCGCACTCATAATTGGAAGGATTTGAGGTCAGCTTAGATTATGAATAAATATTAAGTCGACATCAGTTAGATGTGGGATATGATGATATGCGTTACTGGTTAAGGATAACCGCGCCTTAACTTTTATTAATTCTTAAGAATGCGATTCAGATACAGAAACTTGTATGACGAACAGGACCTTTCAAATGTGGGTCGATCCCTTCACCAATGACCCTCATCAATTTGTATATAATGAGTTTTTCTAAGGGTAACATCAAAAACCTTACATGATACAACTTTGAATCCGGATATAAGTAACACATTTACATAGAGAAGGCCTAAGATACGTGACCGTAATGTATTTCCTATGGTAATACGTAGTCATATTGAGCAAACATAAAATCAGATAATAAAATACATATCAGAAAATTCAAAATCACTTACGTTCGTACGGGTGGGGTTACACGCGGTGTCCTAACAAACCAATAAAAATGTAAATGTTGCAAATAAAATTTTGCTTTTGAAGGAATAGATGCTTTGATGTGTCGATATAATTAGGGTCGGTTTGTCCGTCGCAGTCAACGGGCAAATCATAATAAACAAAGATATTTCCCCGAGGAGCTGCCTATGTCTGATAGGAATCATTGAATTACTGCCGGGAAATTGTGCTCTCCGCAATACACTTAGCTATTCTTAAATATAACTATGTTTTCGCGAGCTGATAAGATGTTAAAAATACATTAAATATATTAATTAATTAACTGTTCATTTGATGCATAAGCTGCCTAATTAGTGCGTAAAGTAAAATGAAGGAAAGTACGAGTCTATTATATCCCACTGCGGGGTAAAGCCCTCGCTCATCTTACTGCAGATAAGCATGTAGGGAGTTATCATGTCTAAAACCAATATATTTATCAAGATTTAACATTCTCATTTCACCTTTCGAGGAGAATAATCTAGTACCTTTTAAATCATTATGCCCTAATTAAATGCCCTAAAAAAATAGATATAAACTCTGAATAATTGGCCAACTTTACATTCACCGCTATTTATAAAGTTGGCTAACTCATAATATTTTTAATAAGTAAATTGTTATGACAAGCTTTTTCTATACAAGACTTTTATCATAAACTTATTCATAGTATAATACGGCGTATATGTTTCGGGGCGGAAGAATTTCAATATGTATAATATTATGCAGGTTGATTCTTTGAACACGGGTCGGCCAGAAAGCATTTGAATAAACCGATAGTGCCCGAGTCCCGCAAAATATTGTTCGGAGGACCCGCTACTGGCGCTCGGGAAATATGTGACTCTTGTCTCTACAACCGATATTACCTATTCAAAATGAACAGAAATCCGATATGGTATCATGTTTATTTTATTTCGGTATTGATTTCAAACATATTATTAATGTTTGACTTTGTTTCGATATCACTGTATTATGAGTAGGTACCTCTTTATTGATCGACGTTATAAGTGTGCTTTGCTATCAGACCTAGCTGCTTCGTTTGGTAATGTTCGAACATCGAACAATAGCATGGCTACCATAAGTTTGATGAAAAGATACATTAATGCCGGTAAACATGATACACACACGGCAACGCATCACTACAGAATGGTCTCGCCACTCATCCGCATCTTGCCAGATTAAGATCTGAAGATCTGTGTAGACCAAACAACCAAATGCTCATTCCACATTCACTTCATCGAATTCGATGATCGAACATTCTTCTTTTGTTCTCTTATATGTCTATCTTTGTCTAGAGATTTTTACTTAAATGTTTGCTCTTCCAGATAATACCTAGGGAATGTTCGCTCCAGTTCTATGTTCGTTAGGACTAAATGTGCCCTTGGGTGTTTCAAATCTGAAACAAAACTTTTCTACGTTTAGGTACTGATTGTGCGACTCGCAGAAAACAATCCGATCTAAATGCGTACACGTAATGTCAACAGACGTCTTTCCAAGCCGCAACACTCCGTATTCAAGGGCCGCATTGCTAATAAGCACTTATCTTGACGGAACGAGCGTTTTCCTTCGCAAATTGTGATCGCGTCACCTCATTGGGGTCGTTGTGCTTGTAATCCCCGATCGCGCGCTCAATGGCCCCACTCAGCAGATGTATGGGCCGATGAGACCCGCCCGGCTATTACACGGTGTACTCGCACTTACATTAACGCCGTGCCAGATGAAAGATAAACATTTGACGTGAGGACGGACCGAATCCGTATTCCCGTCACACGGACCGGGTTAATTCAATAGCTGATTGGATTTGGGGCACGGTGATCTATGGAGCCGTTTACATTCGACGATCTTCATAAATTCTTGCTTTTCATGTTGTGAGCTTTTTATACTCGTAGAACGAGTTCAGATGGTATGATTGGAGTGTTTTTGTATCTATCTACCTTGTTACTTTTTTAATTTAATATAGCTAATTAAGGTTATTTTGAGGAACTCTGTTTAAAACATGTTATGATAATTATGGTAACGATTTACTTACACAATTAATATCATATATAGACTTTTTAATAGTTAGTTAGTGCCATTATTTTTATTTCTTTTCAACGAAACCCAAAGGTACGTTAAAAATAAGTTTCACCATCATACACACGTTTTTAATTTATATTATTAATTAATAATATGTACCATGATGGTTCAATTTAAATATAGAACCATACGTTAACGTCTCCGCCGTAGTCGTTTTTTATTTGCTCAAAAATCGTAAGATGTGAAGCGGAGTGTCGTGCCGTCATTTCACGCGAGCTTTTATATTCCATCTTGTGTTGACAGTGCATTGTTCTGCGGAACCCTATTTATCTAGGTGATTTGTTTGCATCGCGACGCCTGCGAACCGACGCAAGGTTCATAGTAATTGAGACTCCAGATGCGTGACTGTTGAACTGTGTTCGGTTCCAAATAAGTTCGCCGACTGCCTTCAGCGTCTGGAAGGATAATAAGGAAGTATACCCGAGGGAATTATATTAGTTTTAAGTATCTACGTAGTTAGAGTTGATGTGTCATTTGGGTTCAAGTTTGGAATCATTGTAATTATTATTAATGTGTTCATTAACGCTGTAGTGAAATAAATGTTATACCATTTAAATGGATATAATAAAACGGTGAAACGTTTCAGATATGGATATTAGCGTTATCATGAAAACGTAATGTACAAACTAATGTAATTTGGTACTAACGCGTCTGACCGGTTAGGTATAGCCGTAAAGGTTTTTAAAATAGAATAGTGTTGTACGATATACCAAGTGATTAACTAAAGTAATCAACATTTCAATTAGTCCTTAATTTAAGCGAGACTAAGCGAGAATTTAAGCGATATATTTAATCACAAAAAAGCACTTGCAGTCTTCACCAAACACTTTGTCTTGTGTCTAAGCCTAGTTGACCTCAGTCTAAGTAACAATCGTATCTCTAAATGTGTCTAGTGTTTCGGCACGTGGAACGTTTTCAAGGATAGGGAAAGTAAAAAAGGTGATCATAAAAACAAGAAGGGAGTTACATGCGTTTTTCAATTCCGTCAGACAAATTCGTGAGTGACCTTGCGATGAGGGAGGTTTTTACGAGCCCCGAGACCCGTTTGGGCGGGGAAAGGTAAATTTTGGGAGAATCTATTGGACGTTTTGACTTATTGCGCAATTGAAGGGTTATTGCGTTTTTATTCTGTACTTGATATCTTGAATATATTTCAATACAGGTGAATACCTTTGCGAATGTGTCTTTAATAAATGTTTACAATCGAACGTCTATACAGTACTTTTTAGAGAGTCTTTCCAAGTGTTTTTATTTTTATACACGGCGTGTTTATTTTAAAAGTAATGTTTTTTATTTAGAATAATCAACAATATCTCGAAAACCTATGCAAAGCTTTAAGAAAAATGAAAATCCAATTTGATACAAAGGAAAAATCCACAAAAAATCTCTCATTCTCATTTGAGCCATCAATTTACAAAGAGTCATAAAAGGCTCATACATTCCTGCGACACATCTAAACAGTTTGGGGTTGAAAGCAGTGCGGTGTAAAAATCCCCTAATCTAGCAAACAGGGGCTAAATGACTCACTCCACTGCGGGAATGCCACGTGTAGCAAAGGGAATGGGAATTTCTGGGGACTTAATCTTTAAGGGATAAAGTAAAAGAAGACATGACCCAGGTGGCACTTGCCACCACGCGCACATTTTTAGACCCTTTCTCTTTTTACAACACTGCGAGGGACCCAGTAATTATTATAGGGACTTAGGACAATTACTGTTATTACTTTAAATCCTTAGATTGTTTATTTTAATTGGATTTGTGTTTTTTTTTGTTTTTTCTTTATCTGCGCTTTAGTATAATGAATTTTAATATCTTAACCGAATGCTAATATATAATTTATAAAAACTAATAAAATTTCAATAAAGTGTTTTCTTAAAAGATAATTGAATAAAAATACAGATATAATGTTTCTTAATAGCTATTCCATTGGAAAAACTATTTTATTGTAAGAAATATAATCGAATAAAGACCCTCGGTATTACAAATTCTTTGAAAATATGAAGATAATTAATTGCTTAGTCTAGCCCCGTGTATTTTTACGTAAAATAATTTAACATCGACGTTTTCTGAGAAAGGTCACGTAGAAGTGCACTCAATTACCCGACCTCTAGTCGGCTGTTGTCTGGGACGCAGTAAACCATCGCCGCGGAGACAAGAAGCCGTTAAAATACAGAGGGGATAAATCTCGGAGTTAACATTTAGGTACAGTATTACCGGAATGGTTTTTCATGTTTAAAACACAGTATTAGGTGGGTCCAGCCGTTACGTGCGCCCCGCGCCGCGTAATCGCCGAACGTCTGCGTAACACGGAAAACCGTTCAGACACCTCCGCCTCGGGGGCGGCTCCACCCCCCACCACTTTTACGATGAATCTTCGTTTCTCCGCATCAAGAAGTAATTTTAGTGTTCCTTTGCCGATTCAATGATAGCACTCGGCCTGATTGGTTAAGCCCCTCTTTGATTTAATTTTGGGTTAAGTTGCTCTGTGGTCGGCCCGTCGGGATTTGGTGCGCGGTCAGATATTTGTATCTGATACGTTAGTGTTACGGCTTTAGGACTCTATGAGACATTCAGTTTAACTAGTCTGTTGGAAACAGGAACGGTTTAACGATGCGATTTGGAGTGGGAGCATGTTTATTACTTCTCTAGAGACGAGATAACGTACAACATATCCCAAATTTATAAAACAATATAATTATAAGTCACACAACCCTATCAAACAGTTATTTAAAACACAAAGGCAAACAAATTACAAAACACATCCAAATTAATAAACAGATAAAACTTTCGCATTAGATACGAGAGATGGCTCCGCTAAACATTTATTTCTAGACGACCACAATATTTCAAACACGTTTCACAGTTTAATTGGTTCACAAAAATACTTTGCTGTGATAAATGGATAGGCGGAAGGTCGGAGACAAAGGATGATTAATATTTGGGACGGAGTATGGAGCCTTATTTGTAATACAGTTGACGTTAAAAATGCAATTCAAGTCATAAGGGAGGGAGAAAGTATCATTAGGGAACATTGGAGCAGACTCGTACCGCAATACCGCTAATGAAAGAAGGCATCATGGGTCATGGAAGGAAGAACTATAAAAGGTTTTCAATAAGCACGCTAAGTCGGAGCGAAGTCTCGAGAGGACATCACACGCGTTTCGATGTCCACGACGCCAGTCGTCATGAATACCTAATACAGGGGCAGGACGCGAATTCTTTCGTTTATTATTCAATCATTCGTTCGGCGCGAGTCGGCTTTAATTTCATGGGTGGTGCGCACGGCCCGGCGGCTCCTGGCGCCGCAGAGTGGAGACCGACCAGATACTATTGTCGGAATTATGCTATTAATTACAACATCGCGACAGATTGTACAAATTTACAGGGCTGCTTCCGAATTGCTCGGAAACTTGTTTAACTCCCTAAGACTAATTTTGTTGGTACTTTTATGTGTTTACTTTGAATTTACTCCAAGATTGTTGAACTAATTTATGTATTTTAGTTTTGAAACGCTTTTCAGTAGCTTTTATGATTAACTGGCTTCATTATCGATTCTGTTAGTTGGCGTGATTTTGTAGGTAATAGATACAAATTAGATTTATACGAGAGGCCTTTGCCCAACAGTGGGACATTACAGGCTAACACTTTTTTTTTTAATTAAACAGTAATTAACATTTGATATCTACCAATACAACGTGAAAATGTTAATTAACTAGCTATTTCTTATAATGTTTTAATATATAATAAATCTAAATAAAAACTTGTGTTACTATGTGAACATTAAGATCTAAGGTTAAAGTTAAGGTTGCGGTAGAAACGTTTACCGTAGAGGTTTTAAAAAGGGGTTTTTAATAAGAGGTGAGTTCTAAATGGGTAGACCGCACTCAGCACATTATGTTAATCATAATATAACTCAGATAAGCCTTCCTAGACAAGTAAACAATGACAATGGTACCGCATTCTATTTGATTATCTACTACAAAATCGTACCGGAATGTCACGTGGTCATAACATATTTCTATAACATTTGACCGTTGACAACCAAATATAATTCACATTTCATCAGGAAGCGTTCAAAGTTTATCAATGAGTTTTCTATTAAGAAAGAAGAAAGGCTTTTTCTGTCCAAAAAATCGCCTGATTTGTGTTTATAAAACACTTGTTTAGAAAAATCTTTAATATAATTCTCATAAGCAAAAATCCTTCTCCATATTCTGTTACCTCGACCGCAGAGTGCTGTGAAAAAGACGATTCTTATTCTAAAAGACGACAGCGGCGCGGATGTCAAGCGCGTGCGTGTTTTGATTGAAACCCCCCACGAACCGAATTGAAATCGTAAATTTAGTGACACATCTATTAACGGACCCGCCGAGAACCCAACACCAGAAAATAAGATCACATCACTTGTTTCCCATCACTTGTTCTACCATCTTATCTTTCTAATATTATAAATGCGAAAGTTTGTGAGGATGGATGTATGGGTGTGTGTTTTTTTAATATTTTTGTAAAAACTACTGGATAGATTTAGATGAAACTTAACAAGAATATAAGTTATATATCAAAATAACACAAAGGATTAATTTTATCCTGAAATTCCCGCGGAAACGGGTACAACGCGGGTAACACCGCGGCTAGTATTTAATACAAAACACCAGAAAGTATAGACACGAGATTGCTTTGTTATTACGTCTCTGTTGTAATATTTGGACCTATTAGTCAATTTGGGACGAATAAACAATGTATTAGTTTGCTTGAGTACTGTTAGGTCGGGTTTCTAAAGCTAATAACTCAGTGACATGACATTTATAGTGATGGCGCTGAAGAGATTGTTTTCATACTGATTTCTTAAGTTTAAACGAACACTACTCATTTTTAATTGCAACTACGTTTACGGATATTCTTCTGTGATCACGGCTGTAAAGGGGGCCGATATAAATGTAAAATGAAAGGGAAGTGTATTCGTAATCGTAGTTTCAATTAGAAATGAGTTTGTTTTAATTTTTTTGTTTGTTTGAACCAGTTGCATTGTGTTACTACAGTACCAGAAAGAAATGTTCAAATCTAAATTGAGTTTCAAATATTTGCGATATAAATATACAAACATTTTCTTCATACAAGTATAGATTTACTGACAGTTTCAAGGGTTTTTCCTTTGTAAATACAAACAACTTCTGTGTAGAACCAATTCGAGAAGTAGGGATCTCAATGTAAGAGTAGAGGCAGCTATTTTAAGAAATCATTTTTACGACTGTCTAAGGAATACCTACATTAAAATTCACGAGTCGGTCACGCGACCTTGTAATGTCATGTTCATTCTCCCTCAATACCGGGTAGAGGACGCTCTTATAAAACATGCATGGGAACATAAAAACGCGAATACACCCTCCTACTCACCAACCGGAATGTGCCCTAAGAAAATTGCTTCACATCTCCACATCTACATACCGCTATTTATAGTTCTCCAGTGAGTCTATCAACTTACAATCTTAAACATTCGCTGAGAAACTTTCTTGACAAACTACGTCGACGGTCATAAAGTAAGTTAAAAAAGTTATGTACTTACATCGTGTTTTCATAAATGTTTTTCTTGGTAAGACCGAGTTGTTTTAGTAGAACTGAACTGAACTTTGTAAGAAAAAGGTGGGAGTGAGATTGTGAATACTGTTCATTAATTTAGACAATAGTGATTTACCATCTAAACATTTATCGAGCCCGGTCCATTGTAAGTAATGTGTCTCGCCGTATTCTGGCCTTTCGATGTTCGCATTCGCACACGATTCAAATAAAAAAGTCCTCCATCACTCAACTATGCGTCGCCATTTACTCGCTTGCCTAGAAATTTGTTTTCTACACATTGTCTTTGTGTGGATAACCTTCACATATGTTAACTTTTCATTGAGAAAATAATGGATCACTTAAAAAATACATTTTCGTTCATCGATAAAAACATAGAGCGTTTTATTGCATACTTTCTACTTAACAATTTTAAAAGGACACAACTACATTTATAAATAGGGAAAAATAAATAATATTCGGAAGTCTTATCCACATTTTTCCGTCATGAACAGCGACGGTTGGGGGCGAGATGTGACCCAGGGTTCTACACGGTCCTTGCAAATGGACAGGAAAAAGACGCGCGAGGAATGCGTGGGTGCTTTTAATTTAATATCGACTGACACCGAATTCGAATCGAAAGTTTGCCAACGACGTGCCCTGCCGCCTAATCCGGGCCTGTTTGTCGCTTTAATATTTATTACATGCCCCGATACCTATTAATAAATATGAGCTATTAAATGTCTCGCGGAAAATCAGAATAAGACGAATAGAAAATGGCGAAAACAATAACAAGAAGTCGCCATATTTTTATGTAAAATATAATAATTAAGGAGCAAATTTTGTTTTTTGTATACAAATGAAATTACTTAATTAATGTTCTGTTGTTGTTAGTAATTTCAACTGTCGACGGGCATGGCAGTTGTAAGGCTGAAACTCTCTAGACACGGTTGGCCACTGCACATGTTTTTACCTCTGAAGAGAGATCACAAAACAAAACAATAGCGCCAGGATAAACACGTAGCAACAAATACTTGAGTTTCTGCCGTAATTGAACCACGTACAGAAACATAACTTCGTACAAAATTCTCTAGACAAGGTTTTGCTGCGAAAAATAACGTACGCATTTAAAACAATAAAAACACATAGAAGTGATGGAGGCGGCTTGAGTGAATTTTCGCTAGAGACAGCCCCGTGCGAGCGGCACGAATACGCGTATGTACAACACGCTACGAACTTACGAATGGATGTGGCTTTTACAGTTCAGATACTCTTTTTTATTTTAGTCTTTTATCTAAACTATAGCTTTACTATTAAAGAACGTTCATCAACAGTTTTTTTTGTAGTTTATCGTATTTTGTCGAAAATTAGAATTAGGATGTGTCATATAGATACCAAGTTTGTTGCTAGATTACCTACTTGCAAATACCGCGTATGATTATGAACTCAACCCGTGCCTCGGGTTGTTAACTCGCAATTTAAGACGCACATTATGTCAGAAATGGAACCAATAAATATAATCAGGTAATAATTATCAAGTATTTGTACAGAATTAATTGTAGCTATTATTTTGTATGTCTCGTTGATGATGGCGCCGTAGAATAAGACTGCCAATGTTTAACATACAAAAACGTATCGAAACTACACATTTGCTCGCACTCACATTTTCGCAACTCCCGTTTACGTCAGTAGGGCAAATTTCATTTGTAGAAGCAGTCCGAAGAGCCGGTGAAGTTCCCAACTCGGGAACATGTGTTAACATGACTCGTCTTTGAAAAACAGGATACGAACCTTATTTATATGGGGCCAGCGTACGGCGCGACACAAAAGAACATGATGATATTACTGTTAGCCGGGAGCTGCTAATGTCATGTACATTATGTTATTTACCACTCGCGAATTACTTGCTTTTTATGCCTCAAAGGTTGTGGTAGGAATTACGGGCCTTTAGAAGTGAAAAAATATGTTGAATGATGGTATATTAATTGGATGGTGATATGAAGATGTTGAGACAAGAGGGATTGTTGCTTACAATGTCACTGGGAATGGGAATTTCATGGTAAAAGATAGCCTTTGATCGTCTGCAAGGTCCAGTTTTACTAAATTTCAAAATTTTACGAAGTCAAATCTCACAAGCTACGAGTATGTTAGCTAAGTTTGGTAAAAGTCGGTACAGCCGTTTAGCAGGGCAGCAGGGACTTTTAAAAAAAATAAATTTTATGGACCCTGTGAATGTGTCCTGTAAATATTCAATTTTATAATTTAAATGAATTCAAACTTCTTCCAAGTTAAGTCTTCCAAGTACAAGTGTTCGTACTATCAATTACTGAAACTAAAAGTACTTTTTATAAGTATCGTCTTTGACTAGACTATTATTATAAACCGGTACTTTTTATCATTGCAACATTGACCAGCACTGAGGCCATTGGGCAAATAATTTTCTTTTATACCGTCTTAACTAAAAATAAACTACGCCGTATGGAATTACTTTGCGAACGGACGGTTACTATATTTGATTTATTTTATTTACCCTGTGAGTTGGTTTCTTCTTGCACGTACTAAACGATATTTGGCGATCCCAAAGACGAGCCGTTTGTCACGTACGTGATGTTACAACACAAAATAGAAACTTCAATGTGTTGTCGGCGTTACGATAAATAACACTGAAAAACTGTTAGAATTAACAGTTTTCCTCAAAACTTGAGGTCCCTGGACTCATGTTTGTTTCCTGTGGGTGGGAATGTTTATTGAATCAATATGGTTTTTTATGACGAAAATGTTTGGAAAACTAATATTAGCCTGTAACGTCACACTGTTGGGCAAAGGTCTCTCATCTCACCGAAGATATCGTACAGTGAGGAGGGTAGAATTCTTACTATACTTAATATAATAAAGCTTCAGTTAGTTTTTTTTTATTTGAACTCTGTTATCTCAGAATCTACCAATCGAATTTGCATAATTCTTTTTGTAATGGATAGCCAGATTCAACGGAAAGATTATAGGAAATTCCATCGGCCACAGGCACAACGCGGGTAAACCTTGGGTCACTGCTAGTCATATATTAGCTACTTGTAGAGTTTTTTGACCGAACATACATTAGAGAGTGCTTATTCTATTTTCTTACTTTAATTAATTGTAATCATCATTGTTATTGTACTCAGATAACATTACTATACTAAGTAAAAGATTTATTTTTTTCAAAACTTCATCTAATATAATATTTTTCTTAATACCAATATTCTTTAAACATAAAACACACAGCAAGACCTAAATCCCAAATTAGCTTAACTTATAAAATAATGTCTAATTAATAATAACCTGCAAAACTTTAAGGTTACAACTATTAACCTATTCGTGCAAAGTTCAATCATAAATCCAAATTCCTTAACTAATACTTGCTAAAACCCTTTGACTGTAAACCTTTTTAGTTTTTAATTTGCGCCAGTCACGTTATGGTTGAATTCTTTAAAAGTATTTATATTTATTACCTACAAGCCCTACGATAGTTAAATAAACATAGTAGGTACGTAATTAAGACTAATTTTTTTGCGTACATATATCTATACTCTGTAGTATAGTCTATAGTATAGAATAGTCTACTTACTCTAGTTATCTGTAGAAAGCTGAAGAGTTTATTTTGGACGCGCTAATCTCAGAAAGTGCAAATACGTACATTCAAGAAGGTTAAATTATATTTTTTATCCGGAAATTCTTGCGAGAACTTACATATATATGTTTAAATACAACTACATAGTTGTATTATGAAATAATTAGGTTGTTTTTCCACTAACTTATCTTTTAGGACATTTCTAGTATTTTAATCAAACAATAATTAAGTAATCCTTATACAAAATTTGTATTTTAAACCTAGACTGAAATAAACTCTATAAAAACGATTCACTGTTATGGTTTTATGACTGCCTACCCTCAGGAGAGTACGCCAAAGATTAATGATGCGGTACCGACTACTATACGAACGAGGTACTTAGCAAAAAGAGGCTCTCACTTACTCTTTGATACTTGATAACACAAAAACATGGGGCGAAACAGATAAAACGCTCTTTGCTACGTTGAAGGTGTGAAGTGAAAAGATTTTACCTCCGTTGAGTTTAAAAAACGTACTTGTTTTAAATATAGAACAGCTTGTTCATTTTTAGAATGCGACGAAGTTAGATCAATTCGAAAATGGAATGGGATTGACTTAAGGTTAAACGTGGGTCTTCCATTAAAAATTGACACTAGCGGTCGTTTTGGGATCGTGGTACAATACAATCGAATTAAGAACGTTATAAATTCGTAAATCAGGAACAGAAGACCGTATTTGATATGAATGGAAACCGCATTTATTTTTACTAACATAAAAAAGCTGAAGAATTTGTTTGTTTGTTTCGCGCTCATCTCAGGAACTGCGCATTCGATTGGGATAATTATTTTTGTTACAGATAGGTTCACATTCAACGGGAAGGTTAAGTATAGGCTATTTTTTGTTCAGAAATTCCAACGAGAACGGACACAACGCGGGTAAAACCGCGGGGCGCTGCTAGTCGCAAATAACATTTATACTGTAACCTTAATTTACTACAATTTGCTCCTTTTATTTTATCACGTATAGCTTACAACCCCATCGAATAACTTATATTTAATGGCATTATAAAACTCTACCTTGAACTAAAATTGTGAAAAAAGTTTCCGCTTCAGTTTCATAGATGGCGTTAGTAGTATTCGTAGCAAGTTCAAATAACGAATTCGAACTAATTCTACTAAAATATTTAAAACCGCACATATTTTCTATGCTGTAAAAGGATATACTTATTTGTAAAATGTGATGTAAACGTATTCTTTTAAAATATTAATTTTCCATTGTTTTGCATCGTTCGAGACCAGAGACAATATTTGTATATTTTGTTTGCTCTTATAATGCCAACAAAGGCGTGCACATATTTTTCATAATATGAATTGAAAATATTATCTTGCATGTAGGAACTACGGACGGCCGATGTATTACTGACGTAATAATTTAAAAGGTACCTTGTAAGTACCTAGTGAGGATATTGACTCATTCTCTTACTTTTTGAACAAATTATTGTAACGACTGTACTAATTGCCAGTTACAAGTGCATTTTTTGTCAAAATGACCCAATTGCCCTAATATGTGAGTAATTGGTTGTTTTTTTTTTACCTATAACAACCCAGGGAACATAATCTGTACTAATATATTCGAGCTGCAGTTTCATTTTGTATTTGTTTGAACGTGCTAATCTTAAAAACTACCATTCTGATTCGAATTATATTCTTTTGTAATGAATTCATTCAATGGGAAGATTTTAAGCTATTTTTTAACCCGAAATTTCTATAGAAACGGACACAACGCAGGTTAAACCGCGGTCCGCCGCTAGTATTTTATTACACTAACATAATACGAGTATAATAGATTATATTCTATTACGAAAGTTAACTATTTTATTAAATACTAGCCGCGCGTCGCGGTTTCACCCGCGTTGTACCCGTTCCCGTGGGAATTTCGGGATGAAAAGTAGCCTATTACCTTCCCGTTGAATGTGGCTATATATCACAAAAATAATTATTCAAATCGGACGGATAATTCCTGAGATTACCCCGAACATACAAACAAACAAACTTACAAATTTTACCTCTTTATAATATTAGTATAGATTTAATAGTAGATAAAGTTAACTCCTCAAATTATAATTGATAAAGTACTAATTACACGTATGCAGTCGCAATCACATTGAAAAGGGGAAACGTAAAACTGTATTGGGATATATATCATTATATTGGTACTAAATGAGGCAATGTTGTCCCCCACTGTACGAATATCGGTGACTGAAATAGCCCTCGCAAACGATGACAAACAGTACACAGAGGTGTACAAATGTACTTTAAAATATTGCCATTGTATGCGAAGCAGATTTAAATTTAATATCAAAAGAAATGTAGTATTATTTGTACGCAAAAATGTATTGTAAAATGATTTTATATTTGTTGTGTGATTTTTATATGAACTTCATTTCATTTGATATGTAGTTATATGTTTTGTTTGACAATTTTAATCATACCTATTTGTCTTAAATCTACTACGAAAATAATCAAAGTGATACGAAAGGAAATGTTCATAAGATTAACCGGCGCCGCCGCGTTAGTTCAAGTAAACAATATAACTAAGTGAAGTGGCGGTTTGGTGCACTAGATTTTCAATATTCGCATGTTGGGTGCATCATAAATCTTGAGCGCAGACGGCTTTGCGACAACCTGCATTCCTGCTTAATATTTAATGAAAATTGTTGTTTTAACACACTTCCAAGAGTTTATATTGAAACTTGTCGTGGAATAGGTTCGTATGGTTAGTTTAGTAGGAGATTTCTATAATAATGTTATGCTAAACGGTAATTGTGTTTGTGACCTTTATAAATAAGAAAATAGCAATGTTCACTATGTTTTACCTTGTTCATTACGCGTTTCACTAGCGAGAGTCATTAAGTAAAGTATATACACGTATTACGCTCGTAAAAAACCTATATCCCTACAAAACAAAAACCAATCAAAACCACCAACAACAAAACTTAATCAAAAATTAATTAAAAAATAAGCTTTATTATAAAGATTGTTTTATTGTAAAGATGCAAATACAGTAATAATTGAGAGCGCGGCGTCAATGTTTAATCCCGCCTGAGCGCGAGACCGTTTATCAATCGGCCGAAAAAACAACATATTTCAATATCCTCTGATTAATATCCACTGCCAGTACAGCCGAGGCAAACGTGAAATTTATGTACTGCGACCGAACGGGCTATTTCGTTTTGCTTTTTAAATTACGAATGTTTGGCGCGACAATTGGCCGCCGCGTCGGCTCCATCTGTTGCTACTACAATTAACATTCGCATTAGGCTGTTACTGAATATAGGCTGTTCGGGTTATAACGTCAATCGAGCTAATGTAGAGTATACATTGGGAGTTGAAACGATAACTATCACTCAGTCGGACTGAGTGATTGTGATGGGACATACAACGTTGGGAACTACGAGTAGTCTAAAATGTTAGCTGTTTAAAATTTGAACACAGATTCGTTTTTAAAATTCTACGGCTTACGAGTTTTTGACGTTTCATTTTACCATTTGTCATTCGTTTCTTCTTATGTAAATGAAATATGATTATTTGATTTGTACAGTTCCAAAACTGAACTCCACTGCAGTTAAATCTTACAGCTTATTCGACACTGATTGACATAACTTCACAAAAAAGAACCGATATTAAATAATGCACTACAAAAACGAGTTTCACCATATCCTTATATCTTAAATAAACAATAAAGTGTTCGTAACAAACCAGATTTGCTACCACAACAACATTAGCATAAAGACATAATTGATGTGTAAACTAATTTAATGTAACAGCAATTATGCTAAGGCGCTCATGGTTTACAACGCCATAAAATGTTCTTCCGGTCCCCTGAAACTGCAACGGAAGTAATAAGCAGTGCAATACTCGAGGTCCATAAATTTAAATAAGCAGTTTAAAGTGAAGAGGGCGCCGCAGACTCCCGGACGCACCGCTGACTGTTCAGACGCGAGCTTTTATCAAATTAAGTCAATATTATGATATTTAAGTTGGTAAGTATAAGCCTGTAATACCTGGCTGGACACAGACCTCTCACTGAAGATATCTGTACAGTGAGGACGGTTAGATGTAATCGATACGCTTGCCTATCGGTACGCGTTGGTGATCTCAAACCTGAGACATGATTGAAATTTTTTTTCGCTCTACCCGATTATTGAACCCGGGGCCTCAGTATTGGCAGGTGAGTGTAATACCTCTAGCTAGACCATCGCCCAATATTTTATATAAAATTCATTTAAAAAGGTGTGTGATTGATTAAATAGAATGGTGAAAGGTTATTTTTTTTAAGATTTTGTTTTGTCCATTAATTTCAAAATCTTTATAAACTTATGTAAGTATATTTTTTGAGCGTATACTTACGTATAGGTATTATTCATAATAAAATATAAGGTAATAGGTATTTCAAAGTAGGCAGTAAGTAGGTATTGTTAAATTTCTAGTTTGAGCAAACAAAAGTAATTAATCCGTTTATTATCTTGGGAGTAATAAATCATAAACTAAACCAAGTTCTATTTACAGAGCCATTTCGTGAAACAACTCACTGAATACTTTCTGATCCATGTTTAACTACAAATTAAGGACACAATGTTATTTCTGTGAATTCTCACTGAACTATTTCGAATCAGAGATCTAGAGAACGTGGAAAGCCACTTAAAATAACTAAAGCGAAAGTTGACAAGGACAGATGTTGGAAATAACAAACTGATAGATGATGCTGTTTATTTTGTGTTCAATCTATTATCTACTTAGTTTTATATAAGTATACAACTAATATATATAACTGAAGAGATTGATTTTGTGTTTGTTTGAATGCGGTTATCTCAGGAACTACTCATCCGATTTCAATAATCCTTCCTTTGCTGGATAGCTATATTCAACGGAAAGGTTACAGACTATTTTTAATAGCGAAATTTTCACTGGAACGGACACAACGCGGGTGAAACCGCGGGCCGCTGCTAGTATAACATACAATGTAGATGATAGAACAACACTCCAAGGATTCACGGAACGCATATTCGAAAACATATCCCAACCCAACGGCAGCGTTGTCTCATAAAAATGGAACTCCGGTCTAACTTAACAAGGAACTTTTATTAAAATAACAACATTAAACCGTTAATTTGTTTGTAAAACTGTGCAGACGGTAAAAATTATTTATTCAAAGTGTCGGGACCGCAGCCGAGGTTCAGTTCTTACAAGTGACGCGTAACTCCTGTATTATTCAGGTGGAAGTCAACTCGAGTCACACGCCTCCAACTACTTCCTAGGTTTCTCTGCGCGTTATTGTTGGCAGTTCGAATCAAATATTACGTCTATTTCTTAGTTCTATGTCTGTCAAGAGTCTGGAGTCTTCTCCTCCAGTCTATGCTTTGGTATTAATATTTTAACAATCTTCAAAGGAAAGGAATGTTGTAGCAATATTGTTTCATTGTCGGGAAATATGAATATACCAACATATTTGCTTGTAATATCATTTGTTCGCGATAAACTCAAATACTACTGCACGAATTTTGACGCGGTGTTTTTAAATTAATAGAGTGATTCAAGAGGATGGTTTATATGTATAAAAATTCCCGAAATTCCCACGGTAACGTGCACAACATGGGTAAAACTCCGGAGCGCTGCTAGTCTATTTATATTAGGGATTCATCGTTCCAATTATCGTCTTTAATTTGATACCGTGCCCTGTTTTTTGGTATTTATCCATTACTATTGAAGCGAAGCGGAGCTGTGCGAACCTCAATGGACCAATCACTTTGTAAAACTTTGAAATTGTCAAAAAAATTAATGACATTGTCAAAATAAACACTCACATCTATACGTCTAATTAATTTTCTTAACAGAAAATAAGACTAATATAGTATCCACAAATAGTTATAAATATAAACACCGTAACAATTTGATACGAAACCAACAGTATTATTTTCTAACGGTATAAATTAAATTCACTTTCTTGAAAGGAGAATTGTGTTCCAGCGTCGATGGGCTAACAAATGAAATTAATGCATTTCTCTGGAGAAATAAAATGTCATTAGTTTCACCCGATGAGCTTGCTGTGAACGTCTTCTTCAAGGGGGTTGTACTCGGCACTCTGTCTGGTTATCTACTAGTTAATAATGTGGGCAGAAATAACACAATACAGTTTCTTTCATTCATCAAATATATAAATACCTAAGTTCAATGGAAAGACAAACAGAATTCGCACTGATTTTAGTCTGCGACATCGTATTTAAGCTTAGGCACTTTTTAATGTGTCAAATCGACTTAGTATCTCTTGTTGATAATGCTTTTTACTGTCGTACTCAGATACGACCATTAAATAGACAGTAAAAAAAATTGACGTAATTTTTCATAGATTAGACGTCAAACGTCACTCATGAAATTTCTAATTTTGCAAGCATTTGATGTCTCTGAGTCACCATTTTCATCATGCTATTGTATCATTGAGTGTATGACTAAGCTTCTAATCTGTACTCTGACGAAGACGACTACCCACGTCAATAAAACTGTAGTTTTTTCCGGTAAAAAACGGGAATGTATAACAAGCAAAAGTGGTACTTTCCAAGAAACCCCACGAAAGTCTAGTCTTAACATGTGAATCACGTTAGACCTAAATGTTGTTCCCAACTTTATCTATATCAATATGGAAGTGATCTTAAAATAAATAAAAAATAAGCCCATTTTGGTTTGCAAATAGCGCACGTCTTCCTTATTTTTTCTTTTGATAGTGATACTTACAAATAACGACGGTCAACTTATAGTATAGCCAATACCAAGGCTCGTATAACACGATGGTCGTATACACATTACATTGTATAATACGGTATTAAAGTACGCGATGTAAATTACGGGTTTGAGCCAAAAACATGAGTCGGGGTTATTGTGAGGCCCAGTAGCGTCTTATATTATCTGAATCCTATTTTGTGTCCCGGGCATAAATCGCGCTAAGGCGTGTACATTGCGTGAACATTTTCTTATTTTGAGCAGACGTGCCAAGAACCGTAAGTACCGGCATGGTCGCCTTTCTTCTTTTATGAAAATATGCTCGTTAACTCTGACTCAATATTAGGTACGTGGGCGATTCCGGGCTGTCCATTAACTGTATGATGGATGCTTGAGAGTTTTGCTGGATTACAATCTACATTTGCTCCCGTTATGGTTTCTCTATCTTCTTAATGACGTTTATTAGGGTAATCATTTAGTAAAATTTTATACTAATAATTTTCCAATTCACAATGGGGAATGAACTTTTTAAACATTCTATGTTTGCTTCAAAGGCTCTTGTGGTGTAGTTCTTTTGTTAAAACATGTTTCGTTTGTTGAACATGGTGGTAGATTGTGCATTTGGACCACTGCCATTGCAGTAAAAGTGGAAATAAATCGACCAGGACGCATTTGCAGAGAATGACCCAGATCACAAAAAAACTGTGCTTAAGCTCGCTACTTATGATGTATGGAACATCGTAAACTTTAAAGTGGATTTGTCTACTTAAGTTATTTATATGATAAACGTTTTTGTTCATAAAAACGAAAGAATGATTCAGTTATTTCTTCTCCCAATTTGTTGAATAGACTGATAAGTATCTCGACCAAATTATCCCCGATATCTATTGTTGGATCCAGACGGGACGTATAGACAAGAATATTTTAAGTGTAAATAGAGCATTGCCACATATTACTGGTCACAGACGAGACAACAACAGATTACATTCTATATTGTTTCTGTAGGCTTCCTCGAATGCCTAAGGCGGGGTTTACGATTGGAGGCAATTCTTCTAATCCATTAGGCTGTCTGATGTTCAACTTTTATGCGGGTCCTACCACTGAATGTCTCGCGAAAAACGAGTAACATCGCTCAAATTATTTTCAGTGGGGATTTTACGATAGTCGTATCTTTTTACACTCACATCATGTGTAGATATGTTCACATAATGTTTAAGGTGTGCTACGACGCACGAGCCAAGTGTCCATAAATCGAATTCGTGCGTCGAATTGCATCATCCATGTACGTTGAACGATCGTTTAAAACTGTTTGTTGATTGAGTCGCATTTGGAATGGACTCAACTTATATAACCGCCTAGCTTCTCGATAACATTATTGGTTCTAGATTCAGTTTCGATATTAATACAATCGAGAACACCGAGTAAGTTCAGCAAATTATAGCGTAATCTCGAACGGGACGCGTCGCCGGGAAGCGCCGACATGTCTGGCCTGTGGAAACATTGACTCCCCTTGTATATAAAGACGTTATTCAGCTTTTTTAGGCTAGCGCTTAAATGAAATATTTAGATCTCGACTCGACAAAATGACTTTTGCCTTATTCTGAATTCGAAATTCTGTTAGGTCACTACTTCTTCATAAATAGGGAAGACGATGAACGAATATCCAGAGTTATAGAGAAAGTTCAGTCATGTTAAACAAAAGAACTATAATTTAAGATTACGAACGTCTCCAACAAAAGAGATAAATGAAGGTTTATTTCCGACCGTCTTTATTTGTCTATCGCCATCTCTTGAGCGGACTATATGGGCGTTCAAGTCATCGCTAGGCACACATCTAGGATTGCAATTTAAACAATAACGTTGAGTGCATCGAGCATGGCGAGGTTACATTGAGGTCGGGCGATACGCGTGGAAGTATGCGATACTGAGCCAACAGTGCGTGGGTGGCAGAATGTTCGAGAGGTCGCGGAGACGCTGGCGGGACTCCCTCACTGTCCTATCCTAGTCTGCACAATAAACCCTAGCCTTGCTTCGCTTGGCTGACGTCACAACCATATTTTACACACTTAAAGCTGTTTGTCGTGTCATACCATTATACGCCATGTAAGGCCCGGACTTATTGCCAGCGCCGACGAATAACTCAGTTTAAATTGTTTTCAGAGTATGAGCCGCTTTATTGCATTACATTGAAATGCTCTCATTGTCAAATAAAACTGCACTAGCTTTTGTCTGCAGGGATCCTCGTTTCCTAATATTTGTTTTTCGTATTGTTATGCGTGGCTTTTCCGTTTCATGTTCAGCAACACTTCATATAATACCAAAACTTGTTTGTTTCTATTTTTATATATAGCTTGTTTTAACATTGTTCGAGTTTTACTCAAAATGAACAAAGACTTTGAATGAAGTTAGTTCCAGTTATCTAGGCTTCCATTGGACTACATTGGAGCTTAATTATTTCAAGGCAGACCGAACGTAGGGACCCAAATTAGAAGTGAAATTCCGAATAAAGATCAAGGTCTGACTCCATTTGTAATACGAGATGAAATCAAGAAGTGACAGTCCGAACAAACACAACCATTTGCATGGATTTATGTTTGAATTAGCTAAAGTTTTCTA
Organism: Cyclophora punctaria; assembly: GCA_951394245.1. Lineage (NCBI taxonomy): Eukaryota > Metazoa > Arthropoda > Insecta > Lepidoptera > Geometridae > Cyclophora > Cyclophora punctaria. The sequence continues at coordinate 8,130,967 of OX596170.1, read as the reverse complement.
TAAACAGCCGATGGGTCTACACTTTTATCTTAATGGTAGTCGTTTAGGTTGTACAAATAAATTCGGATATGATATAGTGTCGGGGAATGCAATTTAACTTAATTTATTGCAGACCTTCTTGGTTTTCGTCTAGCCGGTATTATGGGCTTTTAAACTAGAAAAAACTATGTGTATATTTTGATTATCTCTAGGTTAAAGGAAGGTGAAGAGGGTCTTCAATTCAAGTTTAGGCAAAACATCGAACAATTGCTTATATAATTATTTAAAAACATAGGTATTTATGGGCCTGTAAGTAAAAGATTATATTAAAGAAACAGAATCAAAGTGTCCCATAGCTCTCTGAGCAGCAGGTTTATAAAGTCCCAATTTTATAGCACAATCTTATTCCGAACAAAAGGTATTCGATTTTATACTTACACTTTAGTTCAAATTGATCCTACTCCATCGTGCACTAGTGCCGTTTATATAGTCAGTTTTGATCCTAATTTTATTTGAATTCAATTTGATTCAAATGCTAGCATGTATGATGGAGTATCAAAGCTATTATAACACAATAATGATATACGAACAAACAGTTCGTTCAATTAAATTTTGGGTTGGAATTAGCAGCGGCGAGCCTTGGTAGTGCTAGTACTGACATAAGCACGTTTAAACAAAAAATCAAACTCTTCTCCTTTATTTCTAAGCTATATTCTTATCTTTATTTATCCTATTAATATTACAAATGCGAAAGTTTGTGAGGATGGATGTATGTATGGATGTATGTTTGTTGCTCTTTCTCGCAAAAACTAATGAACGGATTTGGATGAAACTTTACAGTAATATAGGTTACACATCAGAATAACACATGGGATACATTTCATTCCGAAATTCCTGCAGGAACGAGCACATCGCGGGTAAAAACGCGGGGGCACTGCTAGTTATATTAATATACTAGATGATATGTCCAAAATCGAATAAGTTTTGGTCGTTAGTTTTCAACGTTTGTTTTTTCCTTTGTCAATAACTCGGAGAGAATGGAGGATATAGTTCAAAACACAACTGATATTAAAACACCCGTATAATTTTATTCAACTATTAAATTGTTGTTAATGTCTCGATTAATTTATTTTATTCACGCTTTCAAGTAATTGAATACGTGCAATGCAATACTTGTCAGCAATTTATTATTATTAAAGCAACTCATTTCACAATTTTCAATTTACATTTTATTAACAGTGTTTCTTAATAATGTGAGCAAGTTTACAAATAACACTTTTATTGTTTATAAAGTTTTTACTACTGTTATGATTAAGGTTACCGCCTCGGTGGTCTAGTGGTACGTGCACTCGCCTGCTAAGACTGAGGTCTGGGGTTCAATTCCCGGGTCCAGTGGACACATGTTATCTACTTTTCAAACATGGCTCGAGTTTGAGATCACCAACCCGCATTAGGCAAGCGTAGTTGATTACGCCTAATCCTCCTCACTGTACTGATATCTTCAGTGAGATGAGAAGCTTTGCCCAGCTGTGGGACATTCAAGGCTACTACTTTTACTACTTTTAATACTTTTATGGTTGAGAAATATTTCGTTTTTATTTAATTTAATAAGTATCCATAAAATGCTTTTTTAACTAATATTAGATACAATAGTCGTCTATATTAAATATGTTCTAATAAGCAAATATTTAAGTGTAACTTTCACGCTTTTCATCTTGATACGAAAGTTCTGTAGGCCGATTGAATGGCGTAGATTCTAATAGTACAACTGAATTTCGACCTAAAATATAACCAAAATATGGTCGTTTATTTTTAATCGTGCTAGCGTAGTCAATCTCCCTGTTAATGTAGGCAAATTAAATAAGCTCCGAATGTAATTTTGTAGGCGTGTTATGATTATGCGGGTTACGGAATAAAATGATGTATCTCTATATTTTTGTTGTTAATTGTAATAACAATTTACTGGCATTAAATGTGAATTATGCTTAATTATTTGTTATGATTATGACTTTATTAAGCAAGTCAATATTTTAATGAACCATGATAAAACGTATGGGAAAGTATTTTCTTTGCCTATTATTTAGAAGAATATTTTTACTAAGCGAGTTAATGTGCTCTTCGATATATATTTTTTTTTTTTTTTAACCTGTATTGTCCCACTGCTGGGCAAAGTATATAAAGTACTTCGATATTTAGGGAGATAAAACTAAGTTCAAGTAGGTAAGTGGCCAACCGTGATGTTTGAGTTTTTAGACCGCCTAAAGGCCTCCGACATGGTCTGTCGATTGAAGCAACCAGGATCGACAATTTACGAATCCTCCTATTAACCATTGTAGCTACAGAAGCGCTCAGGTTGAAATGCCTATCGGCCACCTAACCAAATTGGAGCCGAGCTGCCCGTCGCTTAACAATTGCAAAAAGCTAACATCGTTTAGTCAAATTACGCTAGGGAGATAGTAGGCTAGTTTCGGTTTGTAAAGCGTTATCTCCGTTACACGTGACTGTAACATAATTATCATTAATACCCATATTTTTTATGTTATACCTATACTCATCACTAATGTGTTATTTACTAGCAGCGCCCCGCGGTTTTACTCGCGTTGTGCCCGTCCCCGTGGAAATTTCAGGATGAAAAGTAGCCTATAACCTTCCCGTTGAATGTGGCTATCTATTACAAAAAGAATTATTCAAATCGGACTGATAATTCCTGAGATTACCTCGAACATACAAACAAACAAACTTACAAATTTTACCTCTTTAGAACATTAGTATCTATAGATATATGAAAACCTCTTTACAATCCCAAAACTATATACATTTTAAACGGCACATATTTCTCTATAGTCTTTCTAAAGCTTGCTTCTGCATCACAAAGGAATATTTCCAATGAAGTGTAAACCCGCCGCATTAAAAATAAGAACAAACATAAAATTTTAGCAGAATAATAAAAGCACAAAACATTTGTAAGTGAAACACAAGTAATAGAGGCGTCCGTGTGCGCGGGTATTACCGCGTACATCGGCGGCTAAGTAACATTCACGGGGCCGAGAGCAGCTCAAGACGAGTTTTACTACAGTTTCATTTTATGTTATGAACGCAAACGTGTTCGACGCTCTCTTATTTACGAATAATAAAAACAAGGAAAGTAATGAATCTCCTACCACTTCATCTAGCCGCTTTTAATATTTTACGTGACCCCACAAATTTTGGGAGGTCTCAAATGTCTGAAGTGGCTCATTAAGTTCTGATTACCCGTAGAGAGTTCTAGACGTCATGGATTCACGAGGTTTTTGGCGAAGTGCAAAACTTTTATGATATTATGATTACTTGCATGAGACTGGCTTCGGCGAGGACGTGACGTCGTGACGAGACGCGCCGAGTATGCTCTCCGCAGATCACACACTCGACCCATTTGAATTATTTAGTGCCTACTCACTCGTAGGCGTGCACAAAATTAAAGTTGTCTTGACGTTGCTACATTTTTTCAGTTTAAACCTAAACATACAAATAACATTGCATATTATGTCTAAATTCAGTTTCTTAAGTTTAAACGTAAATAATGGTGACAATATGTCAGATATTGAATTGAAATGTCACATGACGTCACTTCTATGTCTATTTCATACGTAGTTGTGAGGTAAGTACCTCTTGCTCCTGACCTTTATATTCATTATGTGAAGTACATAAAGTACTACTACTACTAGTGAACTAAATAAAATAATTTTCATCGCGTTCACTGCGCAGTCTACACTGCATAGACTTCGCATATTTTGTAGGTTACGACCTACGGCGCGGGACATACCGCTACAAGAGCCGAATGCTTGGAGCTACGAATGCTAAACCCATAAAATTCTAACTAAAACCAACAATGGAACAGATTTTAATGTAACTTCACAGTGATATAGATTATACATCACAATAACACATGAGACGCATTTTATTCTGAAATATCCGCAGGAATGGGTATACCTAAGACCGCGAGGATCTTCTATTACATTATATAATATTGTACTTTATCTACTCAATTATGTATTGTTATAACTACCGTCTATTCTGTGTCGCACTCTCTTTGACGGATCTTCATACATTGAGCCATGACGAAGTGCTACTCTTTCCGTATATTAGTATAGCGGTACGTGTTAATTACACACTATGTCTAACTTTATGAGCTCTATTCACTTTTAAAGTTAATATCTCTTGGAATATTCTTCATCGATACTTCACGTGGCTTTAGTAATTACAGTGTAATGTGCCTGGATATTATGACGGTACTTTATAGCACATGTAGTTTCTGTTCTTAGTAAGAAATATGTTTGCGTTTTGTTTAGGTTAGTTTTGAAAATATCGCGTAAAAATAACGGGAGATATGGACGCTTTTGTATGCGATACAGCTGTTCGCATTTGTCTCGTATCGCATGCGAATACGTCTTGCTTGCATTTGCTACTTGCTTTATACACTCTTTGCTCGAAAAACCCGTGACTGAACATCTAGCAACAATCAATATTTCAGTGACTGTGCAGCATCAAAATATAAAACTTTAAGCACATCCATAAAGTACAATTTCTTTTGTATCGAAAAGTGATAAAATTCTCAAGTTATCTTTGTATCCTCTCTTATTCTCTGTGTATCTGCGACGTCAAAACATAAAAATATTGTCGGTCGAAGACAATTCTGATGCAATATTAATATTTACCTTTGCATAGTCCAAACAAAGACTGCATTCATATTCACCCCACGAAAACAAGTAGATAAAAATGCAAACATGCGCAATTGTGCCTCAAACGAACGGAGGCGGTCGTACTGAGGCGAAAGTATTCCGGACACAAATGTTTTGCCGCTCATATGAATTTAGATCGGCCGCCGTATTAGAGGGAAGTAAAACTATCGGGAGACAGGTAAATCGAACTATTGGAACAAAGGGTAGAGGTCTGGGGAAGCGCGGCCCGTTCGGAACACGCGGCGCACCGACTCACATGATGTTACTTTAAGAACACGCCATATCTTACGCTTACATGGGTTCGTTTTTGAACGGTTTTCGAGGACCAACATTAATACATATTGAGCTTTACCTGAATGAATAAAAATACGAGAGTGTACAGCTAGCATATGAATGCTGAGCACTTTAGTATATTATCGTATGATATTTTAAATTTTTTATTGTGAAGTCATGTATTGAGATGTTAGTACAAGTTTTAATATGACAAGGTTGTAAATATGCTCAACATGGCCGATTGTTCTTAATTAGCAGCGGGATATGGATTTGCAATACAATTATAATTGTAATAATAATATCTATAAACTGTTTGCGAAGCATGCGATATAGTTTTTTAATGGCGAAGATTCTAAACTATCATTTTTTTATCAAAAATCGATAGTCAATTATAAATCGAACCAAGCAAACAAAAGAATGTGGCACAATCAAACCGTTTTCGAAAAACCTTTTGTTAGGGCTCCCACACAAAACTGCGAATTCGCATCGCATCGCAAAAATCTGCGAATTCGCACGACGCATCGTAAGAATTTCCGATCTGCTTCGCATCGCACATTCCTGTCATATTACGTCATCCTTGGTGACACCATTTCAGGACATTTCAGGACAGGAATTGAGCTTTTGAAAAAAAATTTTTTTGTGATAAATGGAAAGATTATATATTAGTTTTATAAAAAAACTATTTTTATTTTATTTTTTTTCGCAATAATTCAAAAGTTATTTCAAAATAAAAATTAATTTTTGAATCCAGTACCGAAGACACGCCGACAGCTTCCAAACAAACCCGAGCGCGTGTGACGTCATAATGTTGGTTTTCACTCCGCCGTTTCAGCCGTAAACGCTGGACTGTTATTAAATAGCTATAACATTATGACGTCACAACTATGTTGACCAATCATGGCGCGTTTATAGTCACGTGATTTTTATTTAAATTTGATCAATTTTTTATTGTTTATAATTAATTGAAAAACATTTTTTTTAAGTTTTTTGCATTAAATATCAATATTATTAATAATAGAGTTTTAAAATAGTACATAAAAAAAATTAATATTTTTTTTTTTTCAAAAGCCCAATTCAGACAATATTGAAGGTATGGTCACCCTACCAAACGGTTCGCCGCACTAAATCGCATCGCAGAAATTCGCATCGCAAGCTTCTGCGATGCGAATTCGCATCGCAGTTTTGTGTGGGAGCACTTAACCCTGTAGTTACAAAAAATGTCAACTTTCATAGCGCGTTTTATTCAGACTGAAAAATTATATAATGAATTTACTGTATCTGGGTAAAACGAGTTTGCCCCGAGCGGTTCAACACAACCACGTCTTTTGATGTCTGAGCCTTGTGTTAATATTTAATTTGTCAATTTACAGTTTATTTTTGATGGATTTAGATTAAGTTTTATTAAAAGGTTTTGATTTAGAACTGAATAATTTGTAGCGCTCCGCTCGGCGTAGTTTGACTAAGCGATGGTAGCATTGCAATTGTAAAACAACGTGCAGCTCGGCGCCATCTTGAATGGTGATGACTGATAGTGGCATTTCCATTTGAGCGCTACCGTGCATCTGTCCCGGTTGTTTCAATCGTCAGATCATGTCGGAAGCCTTTAAGCGATCTAGGAACTTCCACACCAGGTTTGGTCACTAACCTTTAACCTAACCTACTCGAACTTACTTTTTCATAATTTGAATCTATGTGGCGTCCTCCTCATTTCAAATACTCATTTGTTATTTTTTTTTATTAACCTATATTGTCCCACTGCTGGGCAAAGGTCTCTCCCAAACATCGTCAACCCTCCCTGTCCTTTGCGAGCACCCACCAATCGCTGTTAAAGGCGATGAGATCGTCCCGCCAACGCTTCCTCGGTCGACCTTGACGTCGCCCTCCTTCGGGGACCCACTGAGATGTGATGTGGGCCCACTTTTCCGGGTTCCTCCGACTCACGTGGCCAGCCCACTCCCACTTTAGCCGGGCGGTCTTGTCACCGACGTCTGCAATACCGGTGGTGGAACGCAGCGTGGTGTTGCGTACTCTGTCAACGCGCTTTAATCCGAGCATGCTGCGTTCCATCGCCCTCTGGCAAATCATTTGTTATTAATAGACAAAATTTAATAATCTATTGTGTAACAATAGCACTTGTTTTAGCTCAACTTACACTGTATTCTTCTGTTTAAACTTAAAAGTCGAGGCCTTGTCGCCGGAGTGCCTTCCACTGGTGTTTCTATTGACTAAGGATAATTTCTATACCGAATATCCTTGCGTGAACGTTACACAGGACGCTCAGAATACTATCAAAAACTTCCGAACTATATTATAAAGAAATTCAAATAAACAAACAAATAATTCAAATCACATTAAAGAATCCAATACCTACAATTACAGTCTCTTTTATCAAATTACAGTATCTCTGTAACACCGAATGTAATGTTGAGGGTATAAATTCTCGTGGCGGGAGCGAGTGGCCGCAAAGGCGTTTTGATGCGATTTCCGGCCCACTTTTAGCGGTACTTCCGTCAAGATATAAATCCAAGTTAGACCGCTCTCTGGAACCTGCTGCGCGGATATTCTGACTCAAATTTAACATGAAAACCTTAAAGTTGAATGTTATCGATAGGAAAATTTTAACGTTATTTCTGTAACGTTGAGAGTACCGCTTCGATCAAATATAGTGTACCGCGTAAGGCGTTTATTGGGTTGTTTTCAGATAATACTATGCAACCATGTCTACGGCTATATAATCTACTAGCAGCGCCCCGCGATTTTACTCACTTGTGCCTGTTCCTATGTGAATTTAAGGATGAAAAATAGCCTTCCCGTTGAATGTGGCTATCTATTACAAAAATAATTATTCAAACCGGACTGGTAATTCCCGAGATCAGCTCAAACACATAGATTCCTTAGAAAACGATTGAATGCTTAATATTTAGGAGTGTGCATTGATTTTGATTTATTTTTATTTTAGTTAACATTTACAGTAGCTACAAATGTACTAAATGCAATTGCTTTAACTTACAATTGTGAATGATACTGAGTGTATCAGTTACAAATGGTTAAAATAATAAAGCTCATATTTTAAAACAATAAATATTTCCAGTGAGGTTTTCTGTTCCATAATTATAATCTGACCCCGTGAAGGCAATTTCCCAGAATTGATGCTAAAGAACTGGCCCTTGAGCTGTAATAACAGTGTGTTGACTTAATTACTGTTTGTTTTTGTTTTAACAAGTCTATTTACAAGTTTTTGCATTCAAGAATTCATTATTTTAATCTCCTCTCTAAAACAATCTTCTTAAGGTTTTTAAAATGTAGGTAATTGGATTCTTTTTGCATAACGTTTCCACAAATAAGAGTAATGAAATTTTACAAAGGAAACAATTAAAAAACCGTTTTGGTTTACCCATGCTTGTATTGTAGTAATGGGTATAGAACAATATTTTTCCAAATCAGAGTTTAAACTACATATCTGTATTAAAATAATAAAGCTGAACAGTTGTTTGTTTGAACGCGCCAATCTTAGAAATTTCTAGTTCAATTTTAATAATTATTTTTGCAATGGATAGCCAGATTCATACTAAAATTCCCACGGGAAAGAGAACAACGCAGTCAAAACCGCGGGGAGCTGCTATTAAGGTTAAGAAAACTGTAAAGACAAGACAATTATATGTCGGAATGGCGTCCGCCATTATATTGAAAACACCAAATCAGTCAAAGTCAACTATCTTTATTCAGGTTTGAATTTACCACCCATTCGGAAGATCATCAGCAGAGAAGAATGGGCAAGAAACTCTGCTGTCAGCTTAATCTTTTATACACGGGTTTATTTCATAACAATCATAACGTGTGCACCGGGCAACCGACGTCGAACGAGTGAGACTTGTTTCTGTTCACATCGCCTTATATAGGATCGAAGTGGTGGGGTTAACCGTTGCACGTGTTGTTTTCATCCGATGAGGTTAGGCGCCGTCAAAACGTCCATCTCCGACACGGCCATCCTGCTAGCACACGTCCTCGTGTGTTAATCTGCAACCAAAAATCACGAGAGAACAATTCCGCTCGGCCATACCTCTTATTCATGGCCAATCTTGGGGATCTAGCCTTCATTGGCTCTCAATTTATTAATTAAAGGACCTTACTCATGATTACTAACAACTCAAATTCAGATTAATAATATGATCAAATAGCGTAAGAAATCACAAAGTAAATTATGATAACGTCTCATCTACCAAAACCCTGAGGCCAGTAACAGTGACAGACTCTGGTTCATTATTCACACACAATTAACAATTTAATCACAATTGATTTACTACTGAGCCCTTATTCGTGGTCACAACACAAGATTTAGCAAACGCATTTGCCCTTTATGCACTTCCCTTTCGGAATGCCGAGTCGTCCCATGACTCTACGGTCTTCGCTACCAGGCAAGACCCGACCACACTACCCAGGGCTACCGCCTACTGCCTACCCACGGACTACTACAAGTAGTAGACACCGATTTCTAACGGGCTACAGCTACGGCACCCTGGTGCGGTCTCAGACTGACCCACCGACATAAAAACCCAGTAACAATCAACAGCTTAATCAACCTCACTGTCTCCACCTTCGTCTGAGTCAGCTGTTACCCGCCCCACAGGCATCTTCCTAACGCGATCATGTGCATACTTGTAAGTACGTTTAGAGTTCAAAGCTTTTCAACGTGTAACGATCACCATCGTTCGCTCACTCCTGACCTAAATAACTCTACTTCAACAAACGACAACAATCTTAACTATCTCAATATTCATAATCACATTGCTTATCTCAACATAATACTAGAACATCGTCAGGCACAAGTACCCATTAAAAATCAAATTAATCTCAAATCAAAGTAAAAGTAAAGTGTGTGTGTCTCCATTGTCCGGCTATCCCCGTAGCCCTAATACGCAGTCATCCCTGTGACTAGCTGTGATCATCCCAGTGATCACCCATAAACCTGATCATCCCTGTGATCAGTCACTCCCGTGATCATCCCAGTGATCACCCATAACCCTGATCATCCCTGTGATCAGTCACTCCCGTGATCATCCCAGACTCAAGAGGACACGCACAACTATACCACACAGTCAAAAGTGACTACAGTTCATCATCACAAGGCTCAGAATTACTAACAATGGGTACTTGCCCTTCAGGCATTTTCCTATACCAGTCAATGACACTATATTGTGTACTCGTTCTCCTCTAAACCTCGCGGCCACAGTAATTTGCACTCGCTCGGTCAACCTGACTATTCTTCCTTAAATTCTTGATTTTAATCAAAAGTTAATTACAATTATTATCAATCGGGAATCTTCAATGCTATGTAACACATGAATACTAGGTACCACGTCATTTTCAACTTTAACTTCAATAGACTATTAATCTCAAATGCACCTTACAATATGAGCCATGAGTAAGTAACAGTAAGCTTGTCTAGTCACGTCTAGTCACGGCAACCAGCCGACGAGCAATCACATTGCTCAACAACACACGGTCTCAGCAGACCACTCCACAGTACGGTCAATCCAGACCACGACCATCGCCGAGTTCGAACATTGAACTCAAAAAGTCACATAGTCACATGAAACCCTTACTCATACTCTCATATTTTACAACGGAATAAACATCCAAAATACTTTCAATAAGCTTTCTACTTTATCAAGTGGTACGAAGATTCACTACAAAACTCTCAATGTTAACTGACTCAAATATCACAAAATAGCTCACCGGATATTTCCCAACAAACCAATCATTACCGCAATACATCACCAATTTAACATCCAATGTGAATTTGTCGTGATAGATTCTTGAATAATTTGGAATGGCGCAACCCCTCATATTCCTCAGGTAACAGGATTGAGAAGAGAACCACGTTCTTCCCTGGACGAGGTTCATCAATGCTCACAATAATTACCAGCATTGAACCAACATGAAAATAAGAAAACATATTAGAACATATCACATTACGTACAAGATTAAACTTGACTCTTTCGGAAGCTCATAATTACCTTCTTAACTCCACAATAGAGTAGAAAACTAACTAACTATACTCACAGAACATTCCAAGTTTTATAACCAATTGCAAAATAAACATTACGTAAAGCACCATAGTCGTTGGGATGATGATTCAGACATATCTCTGAATACTACGAGCTTCATAATCCAGGGGAAGGTACATGAATTTCAATCCCGTCGTCGTCGTCGCCGTCGTCGTCGATAATATTCACTAACGAGCTCAGCTTGCAGCTCTCAATATTCTTTCATCTTATCATAAACCTAGCTCCGTGGTTGAAATGGTTTATGCTCGTCCACCCGTGGGAATATAGCATCCTTATCATTCTCTGTTGGAGGCTCAGTGGCCAATAGCGATCCTTATCCCTCTGCTGGAGGCTCAGTGGGCAATAGCGATCCTGATCCTTCTCTGTTGGACGCTCGGTGGGCAATAGCGATCTTTATCCCACTTCTGATGTCGGAATGGCGTCCGCCATTATATTGAAAACACCAAATCAGTCAAAGTCAACTATCTTTATTCAGGTTTGAATTTACCACCCATTCGGAAGATCATCAGCAGAGAAGAATGGGCAAGAAACTCTGCTGTCAGCTTAATCTTTTATACACGGGTTTATTTCATAACAATCATAACGTGTGCACCGGGCAACCGACGTCGAACGAGTGAGACTTGTTTCTGTTCACATCGCCTTATATAGGATCGAAGTGGTGGGGTTAACCGTTGCACGTGTTGTTTTCATCCGATGAGGTTAGGCGCCGTCAAAACGTCCATCTCCGACATATATAAAAACCTTCTACCTCATTTCTGAAATCGGTTAAGAATCATTTCATTTAAACCAACGTAACTGATTACGAAGACAAAGGAAGACCTTACTTTTAACTGAACAAATTTTAACTTTTTAACTTTCTTGTACAGTACATGCCTAATTTAAAGCTCCCCAGGTGTTTTGCGGCCCCGTGGCTTATAACTACATCGAGTTTTTAATTAAGGAGGTCTCTCATGACACACGTGAGTCGTAGTTATGGCTGAATTTCTTTAACCTTTTCCGTTTTACATTACGTAAAATATTAACCTCATTCAAGAGCTTCTGTTTTTTTAATAAGCTGCCTTAAGACCACCAATTAAAGATAATAAACAATATATTTAAACAATTTAGAATGGTTTCGCGGACACGTATTAATCTATAACTATACTAATTACTGACGCAAACGTTGTTATGCAATATAAAAGGGGTGGACTAACCTTAACATTTAGAGGGATGAAAAATAGATGTTGCCTGATCCTCAGACCTACCCGATATGCACATAAAATTTCATGAGAATCGGTCATTTCGGACGAGTTGAACTACAAACACCGCGACACGAGAATTTTATAATTATATTAGATTATATTTTTTTACTTTTTTGTAATTTTGCTTGTATATTTTATCGTGTTAGTGCAATTCCCGAGATTAAGTGATTTGAATAATTCTCATTGTATTGGGTAACTTTATTTCAGATGATGGTCTGTGTTTTAGCTATGTTTTATCCTAAAATTCCTACAGGAACGGGCACGTAGATAAAACCAAGAGGCGCGGTTAGTTAACAATAAAAACGTCAAGTAATCGCTGTTGTCATGTCTTAATTAATCCCTTGAATTAATCGGTACATAAACAAATTCATGATGAAATTCAATAAAATATACAAATAAATTAGGCAACGTCTTACTGGGAAAACGGTATGGAGCAACAATTCGTGTTATTCCCCAAAAGCTGTTCATAATTAAGTGTGCTTACCTCCAAGCCGAAAGATTCAGGTTCATCAAATATGTAACGGGTCTACACAAAATCCCTTTCGCCTTGGCTGCGGACAATTTACTTTTACATTGCATGCATATTGCTTTTAAACTATAACATTGTTATAGACAACATTAAAATTGTATCATTCCAATTTGGAATCAAAATGTTTGTTTAGTTTCTACTTGGGATCTTGTATATATACGGTACTTTTAGGATGAGTGTGTTTGAGGGCCCATTAGATAAGTCCAGTCCTTTGTTTACTGGTTACTAGTTAAATTAAATTTCTCTGTCATAGAACATCAGTTTGTCTATGAAAAGTGTATGTCAGGAAAGTCTGTATAGGACTCACAATGAAACCTAAAATAAAAATACTCTTAAACTACAACTAGTTTTAGATCGTGCTACAATATATTAAACTCCAATAAAAATCGACCTCTGGTGTCCACATTGGCATTCGATGCAGACTGCGGTAATTGTGGATAGCCTTATAAGAAAGCTTTACGGTCTTAAAAATTAGTGAAACTCTATTAGCGAGATGTTCGGGCAAGCGAATTTGCGTTATCGCCTTCCCCGGCAGAGACATGGGCGGAATACTAACTAACACTAAGGTCGGCGGAGTTGGTACTCATGTAATTACTTCTTTAAACGAAACCACCATTGAGGGCGGATACGGCCACTTTTGTTCGGGCGGCGAGCCCCGATAATCTAGTTACTGCTTGCTACCCGTAGCCCGGAGGTCTTAGAACGTTTTTATAACCGAATGCGTACGTGAAACTAGATAACATTCTTTTGGAGATGGGTTTCGCTGTACCTGCAGTTTTGAACATGTTATAGTTTGGATTCGGTTATTTTTGAACGTGTGTGCTAATGGAAAAATACCTTTAAATAGTTTGGCTGAAATAAATTTCATAGAAGTTTGTGTAACATTCTAGCGGGTTTTGGGTATCAATATGTTATGTAATTTATTACCTTATGGACATAAATATTATTGGATCACAGACGGCAGTTTTGACCGGCCGTACCGTATATCGTTGGTGGTCAAATTGAAACAATAAAACGGTACATATTTTTTCCGAAGCCGTAAAAGTAAGCAACGCAGGGTGAACATGTTGTTTAGCCATTAAAGAGACAGGACTAGAGCTGAATCAGCGATTCTAGCAACCCTATACACGAAGACATAAAGTCTTATTACTAGAAAGAACTTTAAAACATCATAAACGTAAGTAATCAGACTTGCAGTCTCAAAGGTAATAAAACACTAATGAACTGTAATATACTCGTACACTTTACTGTGCTACAAAATATTGTTATTTTACTAATATCACTATGACCTGATTTATCCACCAGCGAAACCATAAAAAATCCTCTCACAAAAGTCAACCGGGAAATTGGCAACTAAAATTACCTTAATGACATTGGGTGCATAACTGTTCCGTTGAATTTATTGCTTTGTGGTCTAAACAGTCGCCGTCGTCGTAAAGCTAAGATACGCGGGGCTCGTAAACTCAAACTGGGCTTACAGTATATGTGGCCTGCTGCCATCCACGTATGACCCTGGATATCCAATGGATTACAATAGCCGCAATATTGCGTGCACAAGCTTATTCAAATGAAATATGGATCATTTGCTGATGTAAGATGCTGTATTATGGAATGGCGGCTGCAACTAACAGTTGAGCTGTCTCTTCAGAACATGTTATTATTATCTTAAACTAGAAAATTAAGTCCTCTTTACACTACGGCGGTTGTCTACTCGATAGCCGAACTTGTTTTTGAGCAACTATCGTATTGTGACACTGTTGCGGTTACCGCATTTTGCATGCGCCGAACGAATTTATGTAATTGCGCCTTAAGGATATTGGGATTATTCCACAAGTGGGCTAAAGCTCATGCATTTGAAATGTATTAGTATTTAGATACATATCTTTACATAATATAGCTAGCTGACCCGGCAAACGTTGTTTTGCCATATAAAAATTAAGGGGAGGACCACCGTAATCACTATGAATTGAGACGTAAGCTATCCTATCAAGTTGGGTTGCACACGGTGTGCAAATCAAATTTAAAATCGCTTCAGTAGTTTTAGAGTCCTTCTTGGACAAACAACGTGACACGTAATTTTATATATAAAGATTAAACGCTCAATAGAAAGAGGCCATTTTTAACGTACGCTATTTTATTGTACATTTGTAAGCGACAATACTTGGAGACTTCTTCCTAAATCAAACCGGAGTACTCACATTACGAAGTTGCCAAACTGAGTTACATTAATTGAGTAAAATATGTGCATTAGTGGTATATTTGAGTAACAGCATTAGACAATTTCCCGTGGTCGGCTCCCCGCGGCGTCCCGATGACCTCCTGCGGCCCCGAGTAATCACACTTTACTTTTATTGCCGATATTATCAGTAAATAGAATCAGCCGGAGTGGTTAGGAGCAATTTTTTTCTTAAAATGTTTCTTAGAAAGTACAGAAATCAAGTCAGTCGTTTAGGAGGTATTCCAAGCGATGTTTCAGCGAAATTTAAACAGATGGCGTTAGTAGTTGCGTTGGAGCTTTTTAATAGTGTTTAAAGCTTTTGGCACCGTTGTTATTTTTTAAATTATCTGGTTTTAAGGAGGGGATAACTGTAATAGATGCTTGACAATATTTCACTAAAAATGTAAAGTTATTTGTTAGCAAAAATATCTTAAAGTTTTACTGAAAATGAAAAAAATATCATATAGTATACAGCAGTTGTGCATTTTGTTCGTGAGAGTATGTTATTTTTATGTGGGTACCGATGTGAGTTTGAAATTGTTTTCTTTATTTGTAAGTTAGCGCGCTACCTCAGGTGTAGGTAGTGGTAAACTCGTTGAATATATTTCTGTCACTGTAAAAAGAAAATATTTTGTTTTCAAGGAAAGTGCGGGCACATCATCATTACGCCGCGTAATTTTTTCGTATGTGCCATTCCCTTGCCTGTACTTTTATGCCGTTCCTCCATAAAGACAAAAGGGACTTTGAAGTAAAATCACGTACATTTTTTGCAACTTACTTAGGAGAGATTCAGCCCCTTGCCTTTCATGTTAATATTTTCTGGGAAAACATTGCGGGGACAACGCATGGAAATTACATTTAGATATTTGTTCACAACGCGTATGTCTGGGTGTGGGTAGGGATATTATATTTTACGTGCATAGAATGTAATAAAATGTTTAGGACATAGAGTGGCGCGCGGGTCGCGGGACCCTAACAAAAATATAGGTAATGTCGATTGAAATGTAAATAAGGGCGTCGGTTTCAAACTTTCTTTTCTCAACAGAAATCTCATTTACTTTTAATAAAAGAGGTTTTTGTACAAGTTCCTTATCGTATTTGTTTGCCTGAAACGCTGTGGTGTACTAAACAGCTATTGTTAACATCACTATTGATTTTTGTTTCACATTAACAAAAACCGAAGCCTCACCCGGGAATGCCTGGCAGATAATATATTGTTAATTTGTCGCCATTGCCATGCGTCGCCACAGTCATGCGTCGCCATGCGATGCATGAATCGTAGGATGTATTTAACAATCAATCGCCAACTAACAAAATGGCATTCTTAAACACACGAAACAACAATCTACCTGTATTAAATTCAACGAGAACACTCATATACATAAACTACTTTATTATTTATATTTTGCTACGTTTTTCTACAAACATTTCTGTTTCATTTCAGTCTTAGGTAACTGAAACTGAGAGGAGTTAAGAAAAACGAAAAACATTAAAGAAAACGAGACTTGGGAGAAATCCTGAGGAGAGTTTTTTTAGTACGTATTAGAATATAATATATTCCTTGAAGAATATAGTCGTATTTATAGGAAACGATTAATCTCCTTTCTTTAATGTGATAGCTTTCAAATAATGGTGCATCCATTGATCGTTGTTACCATGGGGAATAATTATATTACTATTTAACAATAAAGTTCTTTACCAATATTAACTATAAGTGCTATAAACACTTGACCAATTTAATGTTGATGTTAAACTTATGTGTGGCAGGTCTACCGGTGAGGTGTGGCGACATGTGACTATAGCGGCGAGTCGCCACGAGCATCTAACAGGCGGCCAATGGTAAGTTCTTTTGTAATAAGTGTTTGAGTGTACCCGTGACCACCAGTGTAAATGCGACGTCAGTTTGATTGATTTATAATAAGTAAAGTAAAGTATGAGCCTGCAATATCCCACTAGGCAAGGGCCTGTCATCTCACTGAAAATATCAGTACAGAGAGTAGAATAATAATAAACATTTATATTATTAATACCATAAAAAACACAATAATGAAAAAATAGCTGCAAAGAATTCAAACACTCGGCCAGGATATTGCTTTTTAGCGTCGATTGATCAGACGAGTGGTCAATAACTGGAATTCTCGTAGGTTTCATATCGGCGTTGTGCTCTTATAACATATTATGGGTTGTAGGGGAAAAACTTTTATATAAGAATTCAGGATATTTCCTATAGCATAAAGTAGAATAGTTATCACGAAAATAGTGGTAATGTAATATTCAGTGTATAGAGAGAAAATCACTCCAGTTTTTTGAAAAAAAAAACTAAGTGTTTAATTAAATATGAGATCACTTATTTCTACTTAAAATCATTACAGATCTAGAAAGCCACAAAGCGCTACAACTCACAGTTTAAAACAGCAACATAGAAAATATGAAAAAATATCGTAACCGGTAGCGAATAAACAACGTTCACACTGTAACTTCAATTTATGTGACTCCCACGCGTAAAGTGGGAGCTCGTACTTCATAGTGGGCGTTGTTGCACTAGTTTAGGATACACAGAAATAGGCATGCGTTTAAAATAGACCCGTAACCACAACCAGCGTCAGATTATCCAATGAAATACGATCTCGACGTTTGAGCCATAGCTCTCTGGGGCCGAGTCTTGTGGCTCCCAAACCATCCTACCAAGATCACGACTATTCGGAGATATCCCGTTCCTCTTTCGTCGATACTTTTGCAGATAAATAAGACGTTTTACCCAATAAATTGAGCTACGAAAATTTTATCTGGGTAACAAGAAACTTGGGCTACAGTTCGGTACGCACTCAAAGATATTAAACTGGTTTGTAATACAAAGTTCTTATAAATTATGATAAAATAATTAAAATGAAATATTATGATAAAATACTACAGCGACAGGCAATTTGAAGTCGATATTAATAAAAAAGAATTCAATAAAGCAGTGAGGCTTAACCAATATATATCGATTCTACTCAAAATCCATGACACGAAAACCATCTCTGTCGTAATTTTTACATGAAAACCAAGTATACCACATTTCCTCAAAGTAGATAACAACATTTGTCTCCTTCAGAGTTTGTTTGATATTAATCCTCATAGAAACAAACGAAAGTAAGATTTATTATTCTCATCGAGTGCCTGAGAGGTGACGTTTTTCGGAGAATATTTTAGTGTTTCAGGAAGTTGGGGAGTTTGTAATTAGTTGGGTGTACGTAAGGCAGGTGCCTTGCCTTGGCAGTATTATCACGTACCATAACTTTTTCATTTGACGCGTACACGGGGAACTTTTCCATTTCTTTTTATTAACATCGTAACGAAAATGAGAGTTGGCTTTATGAGAAACAGATACCTGATGGTTTTGCTAAGTACAGGCAATATCGTTTTGGTGCGCGTCGTTTCTGTTGTGTGAGTTCAGTTTGTTTGCGCTCCCTTTACTAATGCAGACTTGTAAATTACTTTTTGAATAGGACTTGAACATTAGATTTCAGATGCCGAGTTTCTTGTAATTAGGTGGAGGAATTTCAAAATTAAAATTACGTTACTTAATATTTGAGGTAGAGTTTGGAAAGTAAAATACTTTTACTTATTCATTTGACGTTCAGAATATGATTTGTCCTTATAGTCGTTACGAACCGAGAGTGGATCATGGCGATTCCTCACAGAAGCAGATCATTAAGATTGACTACAATATAATCATTGTTTTTTAAATTTATTAAAATAACTTAGTTTAAAGCATTTTTATAACAATTCGTAGCGAAATATAACAATTTATAAAATATAAGTACTTAAACATCATGCGACATAGTTTCCGAAATTACCTTACCTTATTGTACCGATGAAAAATATATAGAATCATCATTCCCATTTCACAACAGACTACGAGGTAACTACGTTTCTCATTTCGTAGCTGGCTACGAAATCTGGCTACGAGATAGGACTAAGGGTATCGGTGTGGCCGCGTAGACCTTTTGAAAATATTTTACTATAGTTAACAAGTTAAGGGTTAACTCGTAAAATTTCCGCGATAAAAAGTTTTCGAGTAATTATGTTGACAAGTGTCAAACCTTTACCTTTTCCTAAACAAAATGAAAGTAAAATGTCATTGTTTACTTGATAAACAGTGTGAAAAGGTCCTACAGGCTCCTACATCAAGCTGATGTCATTCAAAAAAATGTTTTAACTTCTTGCTAAATTATTCTCCGCAAATCCTTTTTGTTCCTCGAGAGGTTTTAATAAAACACAATCGGTGGTTTATTATCCAATTTAAACAATTGCTCGGGCTATGAGCAAACCTTCGAGTTTTATAAACAACAAAATATGTTCACGAATTGTATTTTGCTGTGTTTGAATTTTCATTCGGGAACATAATAAAAAATACTTTGAAGTGAAATCACGTTCAGCGGCCAAGTTACTTAGCTTAGGATACAGTCTTTGTATCTTTTTCTTACATTAATAATTTCCCGGGACCCGCTTCGGAACGTATAAGTTAGGTATGTTATTTCCTCATAAAAACCTGTCAGAGTTGTGAGATTTTATTTTTTACGTGCGAAGAATGTAATGAATCAAGACATAACATCCTCCATTATAATAATATAATACCTTGACGGTAAGATGTGAGGAGTTTTGCTCGTCCAAATTGATAGCCGTATGTCAACAACCGGGTCCTCGGGCCGAATGAGATTTGGCGGTTTTATATCGCGCACGTGAGCCCTCAGCCCAACCTATCACACACTCCTATATTATCCCTTATTTTTGTTTGTAAGCTTAGATTACACAAATTTTATATTCATGTTAGTGCCTACTTTTATTGATGTAGAAATATAATTTTCTTTATCCTCCCTTCTTAAGATCAGACGTAGATATCTTTCTATCCTTTTATAGTTACTTTTTTATGATCTTCATTGAATAGTTTTTATGTCCAAATAGTACGTACTCGTATGATGTTATCGTAGTGAAGATTGTAGACTGTAGGTGAGTTCCTTAAATTAATTCCTTGATTTTCGTAGAGTTGAACTATAAATAAGAATCTTTGTAGAAAACAAAAAACGTTAACTATGTTTTAAATGAATTAAGTGGTAAAGTGGGACGGAACGTTCCTATTTGCATATTGCATTTGCATACACCTTGAAGTAGGACTGCTGGGCGTATGCTTCCCGGTAATCTTTTTACCTTTCTTCGTATTTAACGATGCTATCCCATGAGAACCTCCACATATGGTCATTTCATCTGCGACTACAAATCTTTTTACGCGATGAAAAAGATTTTTTGGCGTATAAAAGCAGTTTTATTGGCGATAACCCTAATAAAGTTGAGAAAATCATTTAGTACCGTTTTGATATTGTGAAATTGTTTCTTTTAACTTTTGATGCAAGAGAAGGGTTGTTATAAGTTTTAGAAAAAGTTAAGCCTTGTGTTTCTGTCCGCGAAATGACTTATATAGCTCTTAAATCCTAAACGATAAAGTTGATTTTAATTCATAGTATAATAATAGTTTTTATTTGAAAGGTGCTTGAATAAATAATATTCATAATAGACATGAAAGAAAATCAGTCGCGTTTAACAAAATTTTTAAAATTTCGTGGTATTGTTTTCGACTTAACTTCAGATTTGAAATCATATCAAAGAACAATGTTACAGTTTCAGGAGTTTCAGGTAGAAGCAGTAAAGTTTTGATACTCGGAACTATTGCGTGTGAAACAATGAGAGGTACAATTAACCTACGCATCGGACCGCAGTATCAGTTACACTTTGTACAGATTATATCCATCCAATACAACGAACTATTTAATTAATTTTCGGGAAATGTTTAGTATTTAAACATACTAGACTCATTTTGAATTAACTACGTTTACGGATATACTTTGCATTTATTTAAAACTAGCAGCGCCCCGCGGTTTTACCCGCGTTGTGCCCGTTCCCATGGGAATTAAAAATAGCCTAATAAACTTCCCGTTCAATTTGGCTATCTACTACAAAACAATTTTTTTGGCTAATTTTATAGGATAGGAGTCTTTAGTAAAGCAATATTCGTTTCCTTACGTTTATTTATAGCCTACAAAAACACATTATGCATATGTGTGAAACCATCACAAACTACAGTTATACAGTAGTTTAAGTAAGGGTGATTTCAGACTAACACAAATGTTATATTATAAAAAAGTAATATAACACGTCGCATACCATGTATAATCTATTTTTTTTTTTTTGGATTGGCACAAAATGAGGACTAAATGTCGTCAATTTTCCAGCCGAAGACGACTGCTTCTGAAGAGGAAAAAGGTTTAGAGATAGAGTAAGAATGAAATAAAATCACTAAACCTTTTTCCTCTTCAGGAGCAATCGTCTTCGGCTGGAAAATTGACGACATTGGTCCACATTTTGTGCCAATCCAAAAAAAATTGATTATATATAGTAATGATAATGGTTGGCCACTAACCTACTTGAGCTTACTTTCCTTAGGTCAATGTGATTATCATCAATCGATGTTACATAATGTTAAAAACTGTAGTTTAATTTCCTAACGTTACATGCGGTACATTTACGCTACTGTACGTACTATGTTTAACTATGATATATACACTGCATATCACAAATATTTTCTATAACGCCTACATATTTTTAATCAATACATCAACTCGATATAGCATCATGAGTTTATAACATGGAACTCATTCTTATCATCACTATAAGTTATAACATATATTTCCCAACACATTCTGAACCTACCTTTACACCCCTTTAGTCTTTACTGTCGGTAGTACCGCAGTGCGCTTTGCACCACTATCGGTATGCATGCACTACTACCGCCGTTGACATCGGCGCCGCCGCGACGACACGCGACCAATTATTCAATACTACAACTATTTTGCCGTAAGTAACACGGACTGGGTTTACTAATAAAGGCTTTACTTGGTACCGATGTATGGACTGGAATAGTAATCGTTTGCTGTACATGTTTGTTTAATGAGAATTCGAGAATATTACTACACTTAACAGTCCGATTAGTAGGTACTGTAAATAGAGAGAGAGAGAGCCATCCGATTAGTGCAATAGAGTACGATATCTTATTCTCTTTGACATTTGGAAGAAGTAAGCTGATTAGTTATGGTTTTGTAAAGTGTGTTCTCTGCGAAAAGAACGCCAATGACTTAAATTGTGACGTGTTAATCTCCAACCTCTGACAAACAAGCGACTTCACACCTTCGCACCATGAGATATTGTGATAAAATCATCACTACAGTCTACATAACCAAATCTAGCTATCTCCATGTCGAGAAGACGTACGGCTATCTCCCTCTACATTCATTACCTTGGTGTCTTTATTAAAACGTAATGATTCTGTACCGCGTCCTTCGGTTAGTCAACGTATCTTACAAGATAGAAGGTTAAAAAGTATCGAAAAAAGATTACATTTAAATAATATCACCCCAGCGATCACTTTCTTCAACGCGTGAAAGGCAATTGAGTACATGAAATCTGGCCTCCTGGGTGCTTAGTAATCAACTCGAGAATGTTCGATTCCACAAAGATACCTTTTTGCTTCGTATAAAAAGATTCTTATCATGAACAAAATTGATGTTATAAGGCCAAAAGAAAATTGGAATTAGTTGTCGCTTTGTTTTAGAGTAACTTTGAATGCGGACCGACTTTTTGTTAAATGTTTGTAGGGAAATAGAAGAAAAACAATGAAGTTAAGAGGTTAATTCCCGCGGAGGGATGAGTGTTTGCGGGCCGCTAGTGTTTGTTCCCCGGCCGCGATCCTTCGACGTTACGCCGTAAAAGATACGTGTTTATAAAGATCTGTATTGTTAGATAAACAATATTTCTCTTTGTTATACCGCCTGATGTCAGCTGCGCTAAACGTCTTACTCCCTCCAACATGGCAGCCTTTGTCTAACATGTATGATACAAACTATTGTATTTCGTTTCGGTAAAACAAAGTTTCGTTATTTGAGAAAGTTATATTAAGGTAGTGATTGGCCTTCGCTACTTTTCGCTATCCGTAACGGTATAACGTGGGAAAATCATAGTGAAATACAAGATTATAGATACTTTTAATATATTTCCTACATATTACTTTGTGAAAGGGTTTTCACAACTAAACTTAAGGATTATATTATTTGAACACAGGTTTTGCTGCTACCTATAATTATTGATGGTTATTGAAAATTGACAAACAAACTTATTCAATAGGTATATAATGTAGATACATACGGGTCGAACACAAAACCGTTTTAAGTTGGTTGAAATTCCCGTACAAATGAATAACTAAATTTACCGCCAATTGTTTTAGTCGGCAAACCAAAAAGCTACACATTTTCGTACTTTGCCAAATTATAAATTCAAAAAGTATCTTTGATATGATAAAAGTCATTGTAGAAGTTACAAGATGACAAACTCCATGTATATTAGTAACCATGTCACACTATTGGAGCCTAATGTACTATAACCACATTGATTAAACGTCTCAATCAAACTACGGACAAGCAATACCAAGTGGCAAATCAGCTGATCCAATATCAGAACCGTTAAACTTGACATAATCCTGAAGACGGCTCGAGGTTTGCCATTTGACTGTTCGTCAAACACTTGCGAGCATCCAGCGGCAGTTAGTTACAGCTTAGAGCGTCTTAATTAAATCAACCGAGCGAACAGTTATACCTACTCGGAATCTCGGCCAGTAGACTTCATAATTTCATAATCTTAATGGCAGCATTGCCACGTAAAGTGGCCGGATTTAGTGAGGTTCACTCCCCCGAGGCCAAACACTTTGCTGACCATATCTTATATCTTAGTAATAAAATCGGATAATAGACTCCTTGGGTTTGATCGTCTTGTTCACTTCATACAGTAATGGATTAGATATGAGTACCTTGTTCTTTTATAGTGATCCTTTATGTCGCATATTATTATCCTTAATTGGGTAGTGGTACTTTTGTGCGCAATGGTTTTGATTTTCCGCCTTTCTAATGCTTCTCTAACGAGACAGTGATTTTATTTGACCTTTATTTTATTAGGCTTATCAAATAATAGTCAGATCAAAATTGACTTCTTTTGTAGAATTATTTTGATAGTCACTTATGAATATTAGTTCTATTAGCAGCGCTCCGCGGTTTTACCTACCTTGTGCCCTTTCCCGTGGGAATTTCGGGATTAAATAGTCTATATCCTTTCCTTTGAATGTGGTTTTCCATTACATAAATGATTAATCAAATCAGACTGGTAGTTTCGGAGATTAGTGCGTCGAAATAAACAAAAAATCAAACTCTTCAGCTTTAAAAAGCTCACTAACTTACATAATATGTAATTAACTTTTTTAATGAAAAAGCAACATACACAAACATAATAACGTCATTATTAACAAATTGAAACAGAAAGCAGAACGGATACAAACTAGAACTCTACCCAAATATTCTCTAGAAAGTTACGTCCTAAATAAACATATGAATTTCGTTTATGAAAATTGCCGTGTTATTTGGTCGTATACTACTAAGTAGGCCGTAGGCTGTCCCAACACTGTTCTTTATTAAAATAAACGAAAAATAGCGCGTATACATCCATGTACGAAACTTTCTAACACAAAGTTTGGCATAGACGAACTCTAAATTCAAATGTGAACCGTAAGATATTTGTAATTAACAGTTAATTTACTAAAGTGTGCACTGACATGAAAATGCCTCTATTAATACCATCTCGATAGAGTCCCAGTTTATATTTAAACTGAAAAAACTGTTTGTTTTTGCCGAACCGATTTATAAAGCGAGGAGTGAGTGCTCGTCATTAATTCAATTTACGTATTTTGCGCACAATGGAGTGATGCGTTTGCGAGACAGATAATCGCACGAAATGACTTTCAGAACGGCGCTCGATAGTCGCGGCTCTGGTGGGATGTTAGTATTCTGGATTTAAAATAGCGTTGAGAATTAATATTCAAACTTTGTGATTTTTATTTTTTGTTTCATAATTGAATCAAGAGTACAGAAGCAAAAGAATTGTGTGTCATTTGGCGTACGTAGAAAGTCGAGTAGTCATTGCCCGTACTCAGACACGTCAAATGCTTCCTTCAGAGACGTCAGATACTCAGAGGTTTTATGAGTGATTTCGACACGTAATGTATGAAAAATTACGTCAACTAGTTAAGTGTCGAATTAACGGACGTCTCTGTGTGTGGCAGTATACTTTCCAAAGTGTTTACTTACGTGTAGATGCAATCAACTTTATTATTATTCAGTTTTTAACAGTCAACAAAACCATATAGAAATCAGTAAAATGAATAAAACAAATTAATCTATTTGCACTCCTCTTATAACAACGAATTACAAACTTTAATTTAATAATAGGCCGTGTGCAATCTATAAGTGATTCCGGCTTGATTGGCCAGCCATTGTGCTCCGTCGAAATTGGAATAGAATATTCAATTGTAGCAATTGCAAATAAAAAACGTTGTCCGAATAAACGTCATTTCGGAAATATCGTAATACACTTTGCATACTCGTATGACAGTCGGACGCGAGCTTAGGAAAAGTAAATGGAATGAAAACATTCGAGTTTCATTTTCATTCATTTAATTAGGTGGAGTTTAAAGCGAGGCGCCGCTGTGTCGCTCGGTGTAATCGCCCATCCATTTAGGCGATCCGTTTTGTTTTTTGTTTTGTTCAAAATAGGCTGATTTGTTTTTTGTCTGGCATACCTTTTGCTGGATTTAATGTGGACTATTTTAAATAGCTTGCTTGAGTTATGTTTAAACAGAAAATTAATTATGGTCATTTCATATAGATTACATAATTTAAAAAAATGTCATAATGCCATATATAAAGTCAGTTAACTGATTTACTCAAATGAGATAGCATATGAGTTTATTACTTAATTAGTGCTTCGATTTTTTTTAATAGTTACCACTGCATCTTCAACTATATATGATCTGTACTCGTATGAGTTAATAATGATAAATAGGTAGTTGAAATAAATACTAGTGGTTAAAAGGTACGTCAGTTATCAAAGTGGGTTCCTCTACTAAAAACACGAGTTCATGTAAAGGAATTGGTTTTGTTTGCCACTTTACCCAATTTACGAGTTGGATCCCACATGAGTTGAACAGCGCAAAACTAACCTATTACGTTTTACATCCTGTATTTTCCAGTTTATTCTTTTAATTGAATTCTCCATACTTAAACTATGTACACAGTTAACGTCTATCAAATTAGCTCAACCACTATTTGGATGGGTGAGTTTTAGTGGCATATCTACCAGTATAAGAGTGCTGCCGTGCTTTGAAGGGCACGTTAAATAGTCGTTCCGGTTGTTTTAATCGTCAAGTCATTTCAAAGGACTCGTTAAATTATCGGTCCCGGTTCTTTCAATCGGAGGCCGTAAATCTCCGACACTAGGGTTCACCACTAACTACACGAATTACTTTATCTAATCAAAACAATTTGTTGAATTTTACTACCCGTGCAGGGACCGATTAATTACCAATTCAAATCTTACTAATAATGTAAGTGATACTATGTAAAGAAGGCGAATATCTCGGGGTAAAGCAATTCTCCTTCAATTAGTGATGGCGTTGGCTCTCCTTATTTATTCAGAGGGACCGGAATAAAGTTAAGGAAAAAATATTTGGGATAAACATTCATATAAGGATAGAAAACTGTTTGAATTCTAGAGTAGCTGACGGAATCTTTCTCCGTATTACTTTGATATATGAAATATATACCAGAGGCTGATTTTTACATATATTCATTTGATATTTTATTATTTCTTTCCAATTTTTACCACTCTCTCTGATGAATAAGGTTATTTGTAAATTTTTCTTGGGTGTGTGTGTGTGTGTGTGTGTGTGTGTGTGTGTGTGTGTGTGTGTGTGTGTGTGTGTGTGTGTGTGTGTGTGTGTGTGTGTGTGTGTGTGTGTGTGTGTGTGTGTGTGTGTGTGTGTGTGTGAGAGCGAGCGTGCGTGCGTGCGTGTTGTCGTGTGTGTGTATGTGGCATCCTTGCTCTCTAACGGGTGGACTGTGCTTAAATTCTAACTAAGTCTAACTTACCAACAAGTACTAAAACAGTAGGTAAGTATAGTATCATATACTTAACATATTGTTTTATTAAATGTTCTGTAATACCCACCAATATGTCCATAAGAATCACAAATTTTATAATCGAACAAAGTGGTAAAGTGCTCAACATTTTCGTGGGTTGGCAATACCTGGCTACAAACGTATCCATATAAATAGTTGCTAAGTGCACGTGAGATCTTTTAGTCTTATCAGTAGATCCAGAATCGGTTGAGTCCCCTTCAAAAGTGCGTAGATACGGTGAACCTTTTCTCTGAAGGTGCTTCCTTACCCAGATTAACATAATAGGATATTTTTTATCCTGTAAGTTGTAGAGTTCCCGCGGGGGACCTAAAGTAGCGTTCAAATACAGTGGGGCGGAGACTTGTGCCTTTCATTGGTTTACATCATCAGAGGTGTTTCTTTTTTCAATCGAATTGTTTTCTATTGTATCTGGTTATTGTTAACTGTAATTGGAATCTTTGCCGAGAAACAAATAATGTGAATAAGACGAAAATAAATAATATTAATTTTCGTCTAGATTTGTGTTAACAATGTGTTCATATCGTGATAGTTTAATGTCTTAGTTACAATTTAACCTAAAACCGTAGTTTAGCGTAGTATTTAGTTGCGATTAGCTCTCAATTTGATTAGGTTCATTTTAACATCGAGAAATTGTTTTGTATCTTAGTATACTGTTAATCTTCAAACCTTGTTTTAGATTTTGTTTTATAATCATCGTAAGAGTAAACATGGAGTGCAGTTTATTAGAGAATAAACATGCAACACGGTAAGGGGATATGGCATTATAATTAAGACACTTATTTCAGACTTGTTATTTCGTTGCGACAACAGTCTAGACGTATCAAGACACTCAGTGAAAGGAATCCCGAAGATATTGTTTTAGGAAAACTTGTAACCAATGATGATAACCTGTAATAATAACTGTAGTACCGCTGCGTGTGGCGGGCGCCGCGTGCCCCGGCGCAGAAGCGAACCCGCGCCGTGCGTCACGCCGCCGCCCCCGTCAAGCCACAACTCCCCTCCTAACAAACATAAAATTTTACGACTGCGAATATTTATTATTTATAGTTTTATACAGTTGCCAACCGATTCCCTTGACGTAACCCATATTGCGAAGCGATCACCTCAAAAAACTTTGCATTTAACAAAACAACACCAATAACAACTCTTTTCAAATCGCAACACCCAAATCCGAGTAATTGATCGAATCGCTCTCGAAAAATATTGAAACACAGCCACAAAAGTCGCAGTTTTGAGGCTATAATTGAAAACACGAAAATGATACCGGGAAAAGGGTTTAACCGTCAGTAAAAATGGTGTTTTAATCCGTCCATCGATACCTACTGGCGACAGCCGGATTACCGCCCTGTCTCACTGGCGCTGCGGCGCCGCCCGCGCGCGCTATCAATATTTACGCCTTTATTTTTGACATTTGATTTTTTAAACTACTTAATGAATCCATTAACTCGGGTTTAACTAAGAGTTAACCGTGCAACATATCTGTTTAGATAAAGACTGGAGTGCTGCCAACTACCTGTAGATGTTGTGCTTCGACAATTTACAGGCGGGTGTAAGGTGGCATTTTTTTATTGCCGTTTATGCGTTATTGGAAACGATAAAACAACGAAAATATATTTGAATTCGTTTAGTCGGATGACGCGGGTGGAAAGACTTAGGTCGGATGTGTAGCGGGTTGTGTCGCACGTTTCCCCTTTATTAAATTTATTAGAGTAGTATTCGGTAAATAAGTGAAGCGATAGGTGAGACGGTGCGTCGGCCGGGCGGCGCGGGCCCGCCGCGTCCCCGCCTCGTCCCCGCCGCGGCCCGCCGTACCCGCTGCTCGCGCACCGTCACCGGGAATCCCGCTCCCCGAGGCGACTGAATATTAAGCGGATTCATGTTATTGTTGGAACCATTTTGTGAACTTATGCTCATTGGAGCGTTTATTGCGATGAATGGATAAAGTATTTTGTATCTTAAACGAATATTATGTTATTTTGAGCGTTTTTATAAGCCACTTAAACCGTTTAGCGGAGTGGAGCGGTCGGGCGCAATCGATCGTCTCGAGCTCCAAGGAGTATCGAAATAGTTCGATGATATTATCGATGCCACGAAGAGGTTTGCATTCCACTTTACGACCTTGTTCGTATTTAATAAATATGTCGGTCTTTTCCGACCCCAAATTTTACGACGGTACAATAAAACATGTCTCGACATCGAAATTTATATGCGTACATAAAGTTTTATATCCGCGACTTGCACTCGAGGTTTTCCTAATTGTTATCGGTCATGGACGGATCGGTTTGGCTTCATCAAAATTCAAAATAGTGACGGATAAGCGACAAGCTCAATAAAATTTGATTTCGCGGTCCCACAGTTGACTGGATCGATGGCTCGACTACCTCAATACAATGTTCGTGTTCGCTCCACTCCGCTTCGCCGACACCGCGCATCAACATCACTCTGCCATCGGATTTTATTCAACACAGATCTCCAATGTTACACTAAATAGCACTAGATATATCTATGTTACTAGTTCTCATTTAAAAAACAACGTAAATACGACGTATACTCAGTACGTTGCATGAAAAACTCTTTCCAACCGAATGTAACTCTGTATGATAGTCAGTTGACTCACTCACCCTAAACATAAAATCCGTGATTTTTCCGAATCGTTTAAGCAGAGCGCGTAACGAACCACACATAAATTGGTCATCAACAACATTGAAAACGATTCAGTGAGTCATGTTTATTGACCTATGGTCGCTTTAATTAATCATCGGGGTTATAATTCGTCTGGTGTCGCGTATAAAATGGCGGGGAAATTTCATTTTGCTAATGGTGTTACCCTAATTGCGTATGCGGCAATTATCTGACGGACGTGTTTAAGCTGTGATAGTGAGGCTGGGCTGAGCTTACTTACTGCCTTGGGAAATACAACGCTAAAAATGTATCTTAAAGAAACAATACCATTTTCATCTATTAGAAAACTAACAGAAATGTAATATGCAGTTACTTATTTTAATAATGTAATACAATATTAAGTATTAACATTCAATAATAATATCATCAACATATTTATAATATCAATTATTTCAACTACAGTAATTATTATCTGCACAAACAATTGCTAAATAATTCAATGTGTGCGCGTAGCGATCGTTCCAATAAATAGAATTACGTAGCAATTAACTCTCGCGTACTCGTAGCCGTAGCTCGCTCGTAGCAACTCCGTAGCACTTTATGTGACTTGCGAGTGTAATTGAAGTCCGTTATGCCACTTTTAAGATCATGTTCTGTTAATTAATGGGACGTAATTAAAAACATATGACTGTAACTTACAAATATTATTTGATTTATTTGATCGGTAAAATAAACAAATGTTCAATTAATTCATAATGTGGGTTTTGATAACAATTAATTAAATGTTGTTGTTGCAATGTTAAAATAACTTCAATTTCATATAAAATATTAAATGTAGGTTAATTAAACCAAAAGGCCTTAAAAGCTTATGCATTTTTTAACTTCGAACTTCTAACTTTTACAAAGTGCTTTACTGTTTTAATGTCTAAACATTACTGTAGCGTTTGTATATTCAAAGATACAATTCCAAAGTCATTGTACAGTAATTGCCTGTTATTTTCATCGGCGGCGGCAAACTGTTCATTCCTAGAAAATAGTCTACATGGGCTTTGCGATGTTGGCGCCAGACATTGAGTCATCCCTCTGTGGGGAAACAGCCTTTAATGCCATAGTTTCAATCATTAAAGTCAAATAAAGGTAATTGAGACACTGGCGTTTCAATTTAATATTAACAACTTTTCAGCGCATGGACCTGTGGGTAATACGTATGTTTTTCGCTTAAAAGGGGTTTTGGCAAATAATATGTAATTGTTTTAGCATCGAACGAAATAATACGATGTTTATAAGGTTGAATATTGTGTGGCATCGCAGGGTCTAAATGGGACTATTGGTGTTGTTCTAGCTTTTACTATGTTTCTAATTTAAGAAGTTATTAAAGTAAGGTTTCATAAATGTTTTCGCTTTTAACGTAGGGTAGTTTTACAAATAGCACCTTCATAGAACCTTTAAATAAAACAGTATCCCAGGATACTCCAATACACATTTATAACATACATTTAGCCCTTATTATCTTGAAATGTGTTGTGGTATTATTGATTGTAAATTAGGAACTCTATATATAGAAGGACAATGTTTTTTATCGACAGGCTGTAAAGCTTTACTACCGCTTTACTGTGTAAAAAGCAGTTCAAATTCAATCTAAAATAAACAAAATTTAACATAAACCATTTGTGTTTTGACATGCTCTGAATAAACAACGTTTGATTGTCGGAAATCTTTTTTATTCCCCCATCCCTTATCGTGAACGTTTCGCGAAGATTTTTCGTAGATGTCATTTAGTGTTAATGCTTGTAGTGGCGGGAGAGGCGTACGAATTGCCGAATTTCGTTCTCTTTCGGCGTTTGAACCGGCCTTAAATCCCAAGTTCTGAATGAGCCAATGCATCTTAAGCAAGGGTACCCCTAAATTGTTCTTTGACGAAACTGTGGAAAATTTGTAGGTCGAGTCGTAACTCCGCTCCTTCCTTTCTCAAAGAAATGTGCCGCTCGTTTTGCGTGTGACGAAATTCACCGGATGTAAGTGAGGATCAAAATTGGATTGTCAAAGATGTTTTGCTTTTTTAACAAGAATTTTTTAGGTAATAAGGTAATACGATTTCGGAATACAAGATTTATTGTTTTATTTTGTGTAAATTATTTGTGTCTTGTTTTTATCTTGAATCTTTTTTATTTGGTATTATTTTTCGTCTTAAGAAATGTCTTGACATTTCGTTTTTGTTAGTTATCTTACGATAATATTATAAAGCTGAAGAGTTTGTTTTGTTTGTTTGTTTGTTTGTTTGTTTAAACGCGCTAATCTCAGAAACTACTGAACCGATTTGAATAATTCTTTCACTGTTAGATAGTCTATTTATCGAGGAAGGCTATAGGCTACATTTTATCCCGAAATTCCCACGGGAACGGGCACAACGCGGGTAAAACCGCGGGGCGCTGCTAGTCTTACGATACAATTGCGCCTTAATCTAGAAACACACTGGAACGTTATCAGGTAAAGAACTGCTGTAGAAGTGGCAGTTTGGAGCGTTCATTATTGTCGCTCGTGTTCAAAAGTTGCTCTTGATTCACCGCCAGGTTTGCCAAATCGGCGAACTATTAACAGTCCCACTCAAAACGTTGTAGGCATTTTACAATATTTATTAAAGCACTTACAGTGAAGTCCGGACTGCGCCCTTGGGGCCTCATACATCTAAATCCACTTTAATGGTAATTTTATACAGCAGTTAATATTTCAGTCAACGTTGTTACTGTTACAACAGCACTATTTTAATTTTATTTGACAAACTAAAACAATATAAACTTACTTTTTTCTTCTGACTATAATTATTGAATAAAAAATTATCCATTTGAAATTCTAGTAGACAAGTAGTGAAAATAAATT
This sequence comes from Cyclophora punctaria, assembly GCA_951394245.1. Taxonomy (NCBI): domain Eukaryota; kingdom Metazoa; phylum Arthropoda; class Insecta; order Lepidoptera; family Geometridae; genus Cyclophora; species Cyclophora punctaria. The sequence continues at coordinate 8,098,332 of OX596170.1, read as the reverse complement.
CTACATGATATTTTTGTTTATTTTCTCTACAAAAAAGTATTTCCAGACAGAACACACGCGTTGCGGCGTCGCTACGCAAAAATGTGCGTCATGTAGGACAACACTTTCCGCGTAGCGCTACGCGGGGCGTCGCAGATTTCTGCGATTTCTACGTCGCACCACGATTATATGTTTCGAGCCCTTAACAAGAATTTATCAAGTACCATACCAGTGTGGGACCTCGTTCAAACGAGTAAACTTAAAAAGAAATGAAATAGTAGTTTCATTTCATCGGCATCGATACGTCGGCTACACTGTCGGTCTCAGCATTGGTAACAATGACGGCGTTGCGTATTCATCGGCGTCAGCGTCAATCTCGGTTTGACAATGACGTTGGCGTAAAGGCTATCGTTAAATAAGTTAAGTTTCAAAATACATTAAATAACAGTTACAGTCATAAAGTCCACCCGGACTTTGAATTTATCAGCAGACATTTCACGTATTTTATATGTTTATAACCGTTTAATGGGTATTGGGTCGTATGTGTTAAACATGTATCCTCCTATTTTATTACAAGTTAACGTACGTAACGTTAAGCTATCGAAAGTGTTATTTATTATCGAATGACCAATGTTCGATTATCTTTATTATTTATAATCTATTTACCCGCCAAGATGCATAGAAGAGTAATGCGTTCATCAGTACGAGTAGGTACTCCATTTATAATTTTATTGTAACGGAAAATAATAACAAAAATAAGGTGAGAACATATATGAGAGGTAACAGCTGGTTATTAAATTAATAACTTAAACGTACTCAAAAGGACACATAAATAAATAAATCGATTTCACTTAAACTGATTTTTTCCTCTGCAGTAGAATTTGACGATCTTTAGGTGAGCGCCGAGTTTTTGCTCTTTGCAAAAGCTTATTATAGTTTACTTTATCTTGACCGTTACATAGCAACATTTAATGTTCAGTTTAAGTTTTTTCCCAATGGAATATTCTTGGGATATTTGAACGTTGCTTTTTAAGTTTATGTATCCTGTACGTAGTACATTAAAACTTGTACAGTCAATAAAAATGCCGTTCAGCGGAACACATTTCTCTCTGCCTGAAAATAAATTTAGGAAGACCATTTTAACACAGCGCTGAATGAAACAGTTAAAATATTTTATTTCTTTATTCAAATTATTTTTTGGATTTTAATATTAACCGGTTGAAACTGGTAAAACTAATCCGTTGTAGGTTAGTGGGTAGTTTATAGACTGGCTAAATGCATTGGACTTGGTTTGGTGATTTGTTGTTTTACTGGTGACTGTTGATTTAACAGTAGCGGTCAGATAAAAAAGGTTTTCTGCGCCTGTCCAAATAATGTCTTAGATTAATCTAATACATATAAGATTAATAAAAGTATCGACTTATAATTTAATTACACAAACAACCTCCGTGGTCTTGTGGTTTGAGTGCCCGGCTCACAAAAAATCTCTTTGTGAGACTTTCCTCAGTTTGGTTAAGCAATCAAAATTGCTCGAAAAGTAAGATGATTCCGTGCTTCAGGGCACGTTAAGCCGTCGGTCCCGGTTACTTTCTACGGATAGTAGTCGTTACTCGAGCCATGTCAGAGGCCTTTGGCGGCTCAATAACTTTGACACCAGGATTGGTCAGGTTGGCCATCCACTCGATGAAGAAGAAGAAGAAGAAGATTTAATTACACGTCGAATTACTAAGTACCTAAGTAAGTTCGAGTAGGTTAGAGGCCAACCCTGGTGTCGGAGCTTTTAGACCGCCTAAAGGCCTATGACGTGGGATGACCAAGTGCAACTTCAATACACAAACTCGGGTGCTTTCAAATTATGCGTTTCGTGTCGGACCGCTGCGGTGCCGAAGCGGTGCGTTTGTCGTATTGTGAACGTACGATCGTGTGTTTTCATACAAATCGAGCAGTGCGGCAACAGTGCGTACTAAAATTATTTCGCGGTACCGACGCCGCACTGTTGCCGCACTGCTCGATTTGTATGAAAACACGATCGTACGTTCACAATACGACAAACGCACGGCTTCGGCACCGCAGCGGTCCGACACGAAACGCATAATTTGAAAGCACCCTTATACATACTACAAGCGTATATTACCAACTTTAAAAGTTAGCCAAATCAAGTATGTTTCCATTTTAGTGACATCCTATATTATCTTTCATATCATTTACTAACAAGAGTAAATGTTTCAAAACAATTAAACTTAAAAAAATATAATAGTATGAAACTTTCCAATTGATTCCGCGTTTGAATAAACTTTTGTAAATAATGATCAAAAACTTTTAGAAAATTGGACGCACAAACGAATTCTACTCACTCTTTTCGGTTTTATTAGAATCGGAGTCGGTCTCGATGGACTTAGGTCAATCGGTTCTATTCGTGCACTTTTTCGTTTAGACAACTAGTTTTTGGTTCGGAAATGGCTCTGGATGTTTATAAACATTTTCTTTGAGATATAAGTTGCTTATTTTTGTTATTTTTTCCTTATCTGCTGATCTCTGCTGTCAAGCAAGAAGAACTTTATTGACTTTTAATGGAATCTTGCTGAAGATCAGCGTCTCATGAGTTGCGGTGGCGAGATAAATTTCTTCATGGAGACAGCGAGAGCCCTTTCAATTTCGGCGCGTTGCGATCACGTCGCGTCCCGTTGTCCAGAATTGCGCAAACGTCCGCGCGCACGAACGCTCTTTTTCTTTTCACAAAAAACATGGAAAGCATAAGAAATAAAAATGATTAAATTGAAGGAGCCTTCTTAAGGTTCAACGAAACAAGCAGAGAGCTCACCTTAAGCCAAATTAGGGTTAAAAACCCTATAAATCAGTGCAACGATATTAACTTTTTCAACCCTCAAAAAATCAAGCATTAAATTCAGTAACATACCTCCTTTCATTTCAATTACAGTCAATTTTGTTTGCTAATGCTACGAACAAAGAAGGCAGTAATTTTTAAAAATTGCCTAAAATTGCACGATTGTAAAAGCTAGGCTTGTTGTACACTGCAGGTCGGATGGCGCCTCGGCGTCCTAACTGCCTGGTAATTGCAGTGTACACTTGGTATTACAACGCACAAACTGTACTAGCACTATTATTACCTACTATGTACGATAACAGTCACATGGCGATTCAATTCAGCAAAATTAGGGGCATGATCGTGTTGCTTTTTGTTTAAGTGGTTAATTGTTTGGTGACTGGACGCTTTAAAAAAAAAGTTAACTAGCAACAATGCTTAGTTTATGTTTTTTCCCTATGGAATATTGGAATATGTTCAAACCGCCTTTAAAAAAAGAGGAAGTTATCAAATACATGTTGTTCTCAAATTAAATGTTTTTTATGTACGTTTAGGCATAACTCCGTCAATTATCCCGAATTGATATCGGTGATTAAGTAAGTTGATGTGTTTGATAACAATTAGTTCAAATATCGCAATATATATTAAAATTAATAATATGAATTTTCAAAACTTACACGCATTCCTCATTTAAGCCAAAAGGCACAATAACCATTAGAAACTTTTCCATAACATATTATAAAAAAAATTCTTAATGATTACAAATAAAAATATTAAAAATCAAATATTGCGTCTTTGATTTTTAATATTTTTCAAACTTACAAAAACTTAATCATAATGCTAATTATATTAAACGCTAATTTATCTTCCATACTAACCACGCCCTTGACAACAGCCCCTTATCTAGAATCACTATGGTCGCCGCGTTACATAGCCACTAGCGAGTCATGTTGACACGATTCGATTTTCCCAATTCCATATGACAATATAGGCTCACGTCCCCAAAATAAATTCCACTAGATATCACTATCATAATGTGTGTATGGCTGAGCGTGGGTGGTACTGTCGATGTCATTGTATTTGGTGAAGTTGTAACTTTTTATTGTTGTTAAAATAAATGAAAGTTTGTGTTCACAACCCTTGAATGTATAGGGTTACTTGTAATAATGTTTCTGATTTTGAGTATGACTGACGCAAAATGGAGAATGTAGTTAGTTTAAGATGTGGTATGTGTATATGTGGATATCTGTCTGTGGTAGCGTAGCTTCTAGACTGGTTAACCGATTTTCATATGTTTTTTTATTGTTTGAAAGATGGCCTCGTCAATTAGCGTTATTAGGTGCTTTATAAAATCAATAATATCCCTCGCTATTCTGAAGAAGAACTTTATTATTCTAGTGCAATAATATTTTTATATTGTTACAATTTTTATATTGTTACAAGCAGCAATCTATGGTGGTAATTCGTTAAAAATATTGAAAAACAGATTTAACTTGGTTTATCAACATATTGTTTGAGTCGATACAATTTTCCGTCACCTTGTTCCAAATTGTTTCATAAATCATCGAAACAATGTATCAAAGAACCAACCAGGTCCATCTAATCCTTATTCATTTGTATCAATATTGAGTTATTTGAGGTGAAATAACAAGCGCCGAGACACCAGGGCCCACTTACGGTGGCTCAAAGTCCACGCCATTGCGACACCATTTCTTAGAAGCCATGTCAATAAACCCACCTTGGGAAAAACACACCGATTTATAGTCAACATAAATTGCATTTTCTTCCAAGAACTCGAGCAAAGAACGAATAACAGAATTGATTACTTTTGTATATTATTCAAAAGATTTTGACGAGTGGTTGGGTCTCAATCGTTTGCTAATAAGATTGGTTTGTGATGATAGAATTAAATCGATTTGATAGTTCAATTGAGGATAATACGCATTCAATTTGTAGATTTATCTACAAATTACCTTATTATTTGTAGTATTGTATTTTCAAGTATATAATTAATTTGATAAACACTGGTTAATGATTACTTACCTACTCATCCTAGAACCACAATTCATGTTGTGCGTTTTATTTACACGAGATGTACAGTTGGGGCTTGAAATCAGTGTAAGACCTGAAAAGCTTTTTACCTTCTTAAGTCTAGATTATGCTATGAAAATAATAAGTACGTATCTGATACTCATGTGTAGGAAATTCCTTAACATTTCTAGTTACTGAAGTTCCTTAACTAACAATCGTAACATACACCATCCTTCAAAATAATACACGCGAAGTAACACTCGTAGCTAAAATTCAAATATTTCGAACGAAGCTTCAAACATACGGATACTTAAAACTTGGTATCGTTGAAAAGATAAATAACATAACCCAAGCGTCGTGTTTGTTATATCGGCCGGAAGTCGGCTCCTACGTCACGTCACTGCCTTTGTGTAGGGAACACTTGGATTATGTTAATGTTGTCTCAAAGACATTTGTCTTTGCGTAATGCTCTTCAGCCTTCTTACTGGAACCTTATTACTTTTCTATGCTGTTCATCTATTTTATTTATCAATGTTTACGGAGATAATGCCCTTTCACTGCGCAGTATGGGTAGATGCGTAGTTTTAAATAACAGACAGTGGAATCTTACTGTATTATACATTTTTCGAAGACTTACATTTTACATTACCTGCTTCACTTTTGGTAATAGGCTGTATGGACAAAGAAATTAAATCCACTAGACTTTTGTCCGTGAAAATATAAGAACTAATAAACTGTTCCTGTCTATCAATGAGTATGATTCACATATGAAAATATATTAAAGGTCTATTGTTACTTGCATACCCCAATTCTATGTTTAAGACTACTCGTAGGTATACCAAATATTTTCTGCTGAAACATTCATACAGATCCAATTAGGCCGCGGTGAAGAAAAACATGTGACATAAGAACAAGATTGAACGCAAGTACCAACAGCAACTTTGTTTTTCCGGGACCCTATTCCATCACCTTTACTCGGGCACATACATATTAAATTATTTCACTTTATTTTTGAGGGAATTATTAGAAAAAAGATGTGTTAATAGAAAATGTGAGCCGATAAGTAGCGTCCGTGGCGTTTGACTAAGTGATGTTAACTCATCCCGATTGTTAAGCAACGTGCAGCTCGCTCCGTACTTAGATGGGTGGTATATTTTCACATAATTATTGTAAATTACAAAAAGTTTGACATCATATCCTGAACGAGACAAGAAAATTGCTTAAAGATGAACAATGAGTTATCTTATTGCATCACCTAATGAATACTATCAGGCCTCTTTGGTTAAAGAGTATAGTAAAAGTAGTAAAAGTTTTATTCTTTATCAAGATAGTTATCGAACTACGATACATGACTATAAAAAAACGTTTAGGTCATGCAAGCCAGATTTAGGTTTTGCAAGCCATTTTTAGGTTTTATACTCGTTATATCTGGTTTTTATCGTCAATATACCTATTTTTATTTTAAGGTTAATAACCCTACGCCGCCATCGGGCAATAATAATTTATGTGGACAAGTTTTCTCGTTTTATTACCTCTAATGCCATCAATACACTCGTAAGGTAAATAAATTACCTCATTTGATGTCCGTTTCAGACATGAATACTTAGACAGGTATTATGAGATTAGTTTTTCGACCTCAATATATTGTAACGACATAATAAAATGAATTACGGATACTTAGTCATTTATTTGTTATAGCGGTTTAGGAAATCTCAGGTTTATATAAGAGTGATTTAGCTATATGATGATCGTAGGTTGTGTTTGTGTGTTTAAGTATAGCGATCTTATTGCAAGATAGAAAAACAAAGTCCTAAAACTGTCTGTCTGTATGCAATCGATTTTCTCAAACACTGCGGAAAGGATTTTCATACTGTTTTCACCTTGCAGTATGTTTCAAGAGAAAGGTTTGTGAATAACGCGGATAAAGTCGCGGTGCACTGCCAGTAATAAGATAAAGATCACCTATTCAACTAAGCTCATGCGTCAGATTTATTTTCCTTGATTAGGAGAATATAACAGAATATGAAGGAATAAAAGAAAACTTTAAAATGAATCATTAACGATTTTATCTTCAAAATATCTGAAGTCATCAACCTCATGAAAGACAAGCAAAACATTTTACAGTCAATCTAAAATTTTTATTGACCTGTAAGACAATACTACTCCTCCAATTCAAACTTAATTGCTAAAGTTATGAACTGAAGTCGTACTAACTAGGCACATAAAGTGTATACGCTCTTTACACGAATTTTATTTGGGTCCATGCCAGAGTTGACCTACATCGTATTGGATTATCAGGGGAACAAAAAATGTAGCTAGGTATGTATAGATAGAGGTGGACAAACGATCTATCTGGCAAATGCATCCATCTTGATCAACGGCCGTCGGGAGACCCGGCCGAATGCAATACAACGAGCAGGAGACGCAATACTCGAATGGAATTCCTATGCAAATACTGTAATGGACAATGATAGGAATACCTACGCGTAACACCGATCCATTTGAATAATATTTGAAAGCCCATCGCAGTTTATTTTCGTTTTTGGACCGTCTTGACTATTGATATTTAAAAGTTTTTGGATGTGTGAAAATATGTTGGAGCTTTTTTCAATTGTTCTGTGTTTGAAGACTTATTCGGGTTCATGATAAGGTTTACTTTTCTGTGAATGCTTTACTGCTAAAGCTTTTACTTGTAGGTTCAATATTTTAAGTAAGCGATGTTAGTTAATTGCGATTTAACCCGTGTTGTACCCGTTCCTGTGTGAATTTGCCGTCAAAAGTCGCCACAAACCTTCCTCTTCAATGTAAGTTGGTGCGAACCGCATGAAAAATTGAAAATCAGTTCCGATTTTTTTGAGATAGTCAATTACATACAGACAGATAGTTATTGGGGGCTTTGATGTGATGTGAAACAAAAGCAAAGTGTATCCGTTAACGTAGTTTCAATTCAAAATAGTTATCATATCAACATCAATAAAACAAGTTTATAATCCAAAGATAATATAAAGCTAACCCAAATAAACCACACATTTCTCCCAATAGCTTCCACACAAACGCATCCCTAATCGAAACCAATTAAGCTGTCCAAACAAAATGTAATATCATAATGTGGGACGTTAATAATTCAGAGAGTAAAAACCATTTAATTAAGTTGGTATAATCTATTCAAAAGCAACCGCGTTCAACAAGTCGCCCTCAGTTTCAAAATCCTCAATACTGTATGGGCCCGACGTACAAAGTAATGAAGTGGGTGTTCACTCAAAAAGAGATTACTTTTTGCATCATGGCGTCAAAGAGTGGCGATCTAGCGAAGATTTTCTTTCCGCCAATGGTCCTGAATACCTACAGCACCACAATACTACGGGTTCAAAAGAGCTTGATGAATTCCAAGTTCTTTGTTTCCGCTCGCTCTGTCCCGACAAGGCATTGCTTTTTAATTTAGACCATTTTCGCTTATTCTTTTTATTTTAGTAATAAATCTGGATAACCAGTATCTTTTACGGTGTACTCGACCGTGGTTCTCTTCTATATAATTGTTGTTCGTACTAATTTTGTAGGAATTCGCTGTTTGTTTTAGTTTGGAATTTAACCGACTTATATTGACGCCTTAGTGGTCTAGTGGGTGTGTATGTGCAGTCGCCTGCCTATACCGAGGTCCGGATTCAATTCCCGGGTTGAGCGAAATCATGTTGCCTTCTTTTCAAACATGGCTCGTGTTTATGATCACCAACCCGCATTAGGCAAGCGTGTTAATTACGCCTAATGCTCCTCACTGTACTGATATCTTCAGTGAGACGAGAGGCCTTTGCCCAGGAGTGGGACATTACAGGTTAATACTTTATTTGATAACAGAGGTTTTTATGACGTAAATACAATAATATTCTACACGTTACAAATTAAGTGAATGATGTATTAGCCAGTAGAATACCTCAACATGGTTAATATCTCGCATTCACTAAAGATGAGCGCCTATTGAGAGTTTCTTCTCAAAGGAGATAATTATTATTTTGTCCTACTTTTCATAATCCTGCCCATCAGAACATGAAAATATTAAGTACTGGTAGCGCCCCGCGGTTTTACCCGCGTTGTGCCTGTACCCGTGGGGATTTAATTCCGTTCCCGTGGGAATCACTATCTATTAAAAAAACAGCGTCAAAATCCGTTGCGTAGTATAAAAGATCTAAGCATACACAGGGACAGACAGACAGGCAGCGGAAAGCGACTTTCGTTTTCTACTATGTAGTGATATTCCAATTCAAAAGCAAATGATGTTAACAGCCTCACAGAACATCTCAACAACAATTTCATTGGCCATCTAAGAAAATATAATTCCTTGTACCTGCAAAATTTTCTTCGGATAACGACATCGGTAACCTAATTAGGACACAGCCTAATTTAGTTTTTGTTCGCATAAAACGAGATAGTAATATGAGCTCTATTACTAGGCAAGATGGGCTATTACTGTTTACAACATGTACATACTCCTACCTATCTTCCAGTACGTGTTAGTTTTGGGGATCGTGTAATATCTTCGGTTCAGGCACTTAGATAGATAAATCAAATGATAGGACATTCGAGATTAACCTTTTGATAGAAATGTTCTTTTTGTACCAAGTGTTAACATCTCTGTAATACACATTGGAAATAAGCTATTTATATCTTACTAGCAGCGCCCCGCGGTTTTACCCGCGTTGTGTCCATTCCTGTGGGAATTTCGGTATGAAAAATAGCCTATGTTACTCGGGGATAATGTAGCTTTCGAATGGTGAAAGAATTTTTAAAAACGGTCCAGTAGTTTTTGAGCCTATTCATTACAAACATACAAAGTTTTCCTCTTTATAATATTAGTGTAGAAGTGTAGATATTCACTACAGTTTTTCCCGACGGCAAGGAAGAAAGTTAATTGGTTAAATGTCAAGGTAATCTAGGTAAACAATAAATTCTTAACCAATCCAACATTAATTACTTAAGCAACGCTAGTTACTACACATAGTAAAACAAAGTCGCTTTCCGCTGTCTGTCTGTTGCTATGTATGCTTAGATTTTAAAAACTACGCAACAGATTTTGACGCGGTTTTTTTAATAGATAGAGTGATTCAAGAGGAAGGTTAATAGGTATGTATAAAAATTTCCGAAATTCCCACGGGAACGGGCACAATGCGGGTAAAACCGTGGGGCACTGCTAGTTAAATTATCCTAATTTATATCAATGATTTCCCTAAAGTAATAGATCACCCCATGGTCCTCTTTGCCGATGACAGTACTGCAATATTTACTGATAATAAGTCCAATAACTATGAAATTGACATAAATAATGCAATAGTATCTATCATAAACTGGTTAGAATCAAATAATTTAAGAATAAATATAGACAAAACACACTTCATAACATTCAAAAATAAAAATAGTAACTTTAATTCTGTAAATATAAAATATAACCATGATCCTATAAAAGAACTTCAATCAGTTAAGTTCCTCGGTATCCATATAGATGCAGAACTAACATGGAAAACACATGTAGAACAATTGTGTACTAAAATAAATAAATTTGCATATGCGTTATATATGTTACAAAAAGTAACTAACCAGTATACGCTACTTAACGCCTATCATGCATATGTCGGATCGATACTTAAATATGGTGTTCTGTTTTGGGGTAACTCTACAGAGAAGCTTGCAGCATTTAGAGCCCAAAAGAAATGCATTAGGTCTATGTGTACACTTAAAAAAACCGATAGTTGTAAGTCATTTTTTATAAAACTAAAAATTCTTACCCTACCTTCTTTATTTATACTAGAATCAGCTCTATATACAAAATCACATACTAATGAAATGAATAAATTCAAAAGTAAACGCCATAATAACAAAATAATATTTCCACATTGCAGAACTAATAAATTTAATAATAGCTTGTTTTTCCTAGGCATCAAAATCTATAATTCTATTCCACTTTCTATTAGAAAAATAGACAGGACAGATAAGTTTAAACTAAAACTAAAAGAGTATCTTTTACTTAAAGCATACTACTCAATAGAAGAGTTTTTTGAAGATAAACACGAATAATAATTAATAATGTAACTAGGTCTAAGATGTTAAGTTTTATTCTATTGTTTAGTTGATTTTAAGTTTTAGTTTATTTTAGTTCCTATATAGTTTTTGATTGTTTTAATAGTTTATTTTAGTATTTAGTTTTTTTATTTTTATATTTTAGTTTTGATTTTTATATTTTGCACACCCTTTGGGTTTGTAAATAGATGTAACAACTATTTACGCAAATAAATGATTTGAATTTGAATTTGAATTTGAAATTATAATGTAAATTATAATGTATGTAATTACAACGTTGAGCAACTTAACTTAAACAATTTCCTACCTACTCGTAAATTCAACAGTCTCATAAAACTTAAATAAAGAACAAAATATAAAACAAAAGAACATCTCTCAAAGTGCAATTGTTTATGAAACAAAATTGTTAACAGAATAAAAAGACTACAATTAATATAATTCCTCCGTCGAGCCAAGTGGAATAATAAGTTTTTCAGAAGGTGTAGGTACAAAAGAAAAAAGCGACGGTAATGCGGCTGCATCGGGATTTCCAACTGGGAAAAATTGCTCTTTTATCCACCTAAGGGTGCTAAAGAAAGCTTTAATGAAAATTTTACAACAGACAGACAAAAGTTCAGCATTTGCAACAATGTAACGCACTTACATTGAGTTCGTTTTAAAATGTTACATCTTGATTAGAATGACAAGTTATTCTTTTGTTAAATATTCGTATCTACTTTACTACCATAATGATATTCATTCTCTTGACCTAGTTTCTATATTGCGTAAACAACAAAATATCGAGTAGATTATCAAACATAGTATTGAAACGTCGTAGCACGTTGTAGCTGTATTGGAGAAAAGAAACTAACATAGTCTGACGCTTGAAAAAACCGATAACATATTTTATACACAGTAAATGTGACAAATGTTATACTTATGCAATGCATTATGCATTATAATGCTTATACAATGTTAGCTCATTGCGATTATTAAGCAACGTGCGGCTTGGGATGGCTTGGGATTGGTACTGGGATGGGTGGTCGATCACTATCAGTGGCGCTCAGAAATGCCACTGCTTCGGAGGGCAAGGGCGTACCCAGGAAGGGGCAGGGGGGGGGCAGCTGCCCCCCCTAGAAGATTAGATATATGTAATTTTTACATAATGTAATAATATATATTATACATAATGTATAGTATAATTATGTATAATATTTTGTTTTGTGTCATCATCAAAATTAATGAATAAAATTCAATTTTCATGATTTTTTTGTTTCAATATACCCGACCGACGATCTTTTCGAAACAGGTATAAGCAGCCCCCTGCCCCCTCCTAGCTGAAATCCTGGGTACGTCCTTGTCGGAGGGCACGTGAAATTGTCAGTCCTAGTTGTTTTAATAGTTAGACCATGTCGGAGGCCTTAAGGCGGTCTAAAAGCTCAGACGCTAAAGTTAGCTAACCATTCGCCTACTCAAACTTACTTACGTACTTACTTTTACCTTCGTATTACTTATTCTCTAGCTATGTAACCATTTTAAGCACAATGAATGATGCTTTCCCACACCTTATAATAAGACAAAAGTACACAACATATGCTATCTTTGTGCACATAAAAATCGTCAGTAGAATTTTGTTGGGGTAACTCTAAAAATATACATATTTTGAAGACCAAATCGTGTATAAAGAGTGATTGTGATGCAGTTCAATATGAAACTCTGTGATAATACGCGATGACAGTGACACGGGTCGGCCGCCCGCGCCCGTCCATCCATAAAAATACCTCACTGCAATTCAGTTTATCAGTTATTTTAATATCAAGTACGAGTAACACTCCATTTGCCAATTCATTTAGTTATAAATTCCATTTCGCAGTCCATTAAAAGTTATTGTTAATAGGTACTTGTCGCAATAAAGGTATCGTATTCAATCAGATATCCCGCTTTGTTATTTTAATGTGACTTAATTATGGGAGAATAATACTTTTATTGTAATATTATTATCATAAAATGAACGGTTGTTTAAACCCGAGGTGGTTTCTATACTCATTCAATACATCTATATATAAAATTATAGTGTCCATCAATTGTAACGATGGTAACATTTTATTACATGTATGTGAAAGTGATGTATAACGCTAATTGTGTATAATTATCTGTGTGTGTTTGTATAATTTAACCTTTTTCAGTATCCATGATTTGAGTGTTATATTTCATTACATTCTTTATATATAACGAATGAAAATGAGGACTTTTAGTGGTATTAGATAGAATCCATAATTGAAGAATTTATTTTGGTTGTAACTAACCGTGTGTAAGTTAACTGTACATTTCTCGTTCATATTTTTCATTTCCATTTATAATAATAGGTATAACCATACCCTTACAAGCAAATGATTAATACCCCAAGGCTGGTAGATTACTCCGCAAACATATCTAACATAATGATAGTACTAACAATTATAATCAATCTGAAACAATTTGTTATCGCAAGGAAAACACAGTCGACGAACACCTGAGCGGGCCTTGTCAAACATGGGTCTAACGCTTGCATATTGCCAGAGGTTGGCGGCGGCACAGTATAGTAGAACGCAGTCAGCTTTTGATCACCACTAACACTGAAGAAGTGTATCGTAATATTTGTTCAAAGAAGGAAAAAAATAATTGATATTCTTTTTTTGATAGTTTAGAATTTATTGGTTAATTAAATTTGACAAGCTTTACAATCATGATTGATTTTCGGTAATTTTCACTAAAGTTACTATACCTATTTTGTAGCTTCGGGCTAACGCTGCGGTGCGATGCAGCCACGCATTCCGAAAAGAATAACACGCGTTTTCCCCTATTAACTTCAATATGGCTTTAATACGACATTGAATACTTCAGTCTTCTGTATAAACGTTCTTACACTGCGGCAGTAGTTCGCACCAAGACTCACACCCTCGTCAAAGTCACGCCTCATTGACCCTCCCAGTATCAACTGTGAACCAATTTATTTTATATGAATCTTCGCCGCTTTTGATGCTGTCAAGAAGTGAAGTGATATCGGCGATCGTGTGCAATAGACTGTATGTTTACCTTAACTCCAAGATAGGTTAAAGTGTTAACTGCGGTTTTAGTGCCGCTTAAAGTTTCTTCGGTTGCAAATTTTATTCTTTTGCTTACGGGTTAGTTGACTGCGGCGACGAGTCTTTAAATTAACGAAGCGTTCGAATTGTCTATCGAGCATTGTGGGTGTTTACGAGACAAAAGTAAAACAATTTAATTTAATTATTCTAATCATTCATAAATGGAAAACCATCTACTTATCTAAAATAATGTTACTACTAGTAAAAAGTTTTTAATTTAATTGAGTTAAATTGCTATAAAATAACCGTCTTACCGATTGAAAAACAAAAGAACGTCGATGCCATGTCATATCTCTGCACTGCCGCGGCCGCTCCAATTAAAAAAGCAAATGAATATTAAAAATCAAATTTAAAAACAGAATCTTGTAGTTTCGTTTGTTTTATTCGAGTGTCACGTAATAAAATCATGGGCATGGCTGTTATCGCGGCCTAAGAGATATTGTTAAACTTGGAAATATGCCATAACGACTAAAGGAAGTACGAAGTATAAATATATTTTGCATGCCACTTAACAGTTCGTGCAATTTATCGTAGTCAGCTTTAAGAAACATCGTGTAAAATGTGAAATGTTTTTATGTAAACATAATTGTGAGACTAGACAAGGGTTCGAGAGCCGGCGGCTAGGAAACTGAATTGAACATTGTATTAATTATGTATTACCATGAATGTATTCAAAATGTTTACAAGTAATGATTAATTTTAAGTTGTTAACGTCATGTTTTATGAGCTGAAGCGTTTAATTAAATTACTTGTTCACTTAGAAGGGTTTCGTTATAACCTTTTATGATAAGTTCAAGTACCTATATTAATGTGGGTTCAGAATTGAGATAAAGTTATTAAAGATATATCATTGTTGTAGACATATTTATAAATATCTCTGTAATTCAAGTTTACTAATGAATATCAAATTTAATAAAAAGTAATTTTACATTAAAATTTTATATTATTAGCCTGTAATGTACAATTACAGAAAAAAGTACTGGCGGAAGATATTAGTAGAAATAAACTGGTTCTGTTATAACAAAAATAAATACGTTTATTTAGCGGTGAATTATCAGCCAACCAACATAATGAAATAACAATAGATACAATGTAACATTTGTAACATTATTAAAAATCACGTAGGGTCATTTCGCCAGTTCGCGTCCATTTAGTGGAGTTGGCAAGTTTGAAGGGGAAGATAAAAATGTTCCAGCACTAGTTTCAATTAAAAATTTATGTAATGTGTTCATTATATAGTCTACTATAGGGTTCGCTTACAGTTTTGTTCGAAACTACTTGTGTTTTTTTTATAAATAGAAAAACTTCAAAAATAGGCGTTTTACCCACTTTGCGTCCAAAAAATCTAAATTGCGTCCACCCATAGACCATTTTGCGTCCACCAGCTAAGAAAAGGAATGTAGGGGTGATATTTTTAGATAATGTAAAGAAAAATTGTATTTTAACAGATTCTTTATTCAAGAATATTTCGTTAGCTCCACGTTTGGTACATTTTCTTTCTCAGATTCCACATCTATCGACTCTATCGCTTCCTGTGTAACTTTTATACTCTTTTTTTGTTTCGGATAAATTTTTTGAACCTCTCGAGCTCTCTCCTGTTCTATTTCTCTATTCGTTCTTTCTTTTTCGGATTGCTTCCTGTTATTCGTTTTTGATCTGCGCTTTATCTTCGTAATTATTTCTCCATGCAGAAGAAGATATGACTGCTGGAGTCCTTAGAATATTAGGTTTCCTTGCTTCTTTAGAAATTTCTGGCAGCATTAGGTAGGTTTTAAATGGATCACAGGTTTTTTTTGGCTTGAATCGCCAACAGCTGCGGAAGATGGTTGTACTAGAGATTTCTTTAGTTGCAGCCAATTCTAAAATATGTAGGTATTACTATTTCGTTCTATTGATAGTTCCACAAGAGACCTCTCAGATTTAGTTTCGATAGAAATTTCTGCAAAGAAAACTTCAGCAGGGAGAGTGTTATTAGCTTTAACTCATAGCTTTAATTTTAAAAAAATGCATATCACTACATAGTATAAAACAAAGTCGCTATTTTTGTCTGTTTGTTTGTCTGTATGCTTAAATCTTTAAAATTACGCAACGGTTTTTTGTAATAGGTAGAGTGATTCAAGAGGAAGGTTTGTATATAAAAAAAATCCCGAAATTCCCACGGGAACGGGCACAACGCGGGTAAAACCCGCTGCTAGTTAAATTATAAAAGTTAAAAAATATATTTATGCTATTATTTGAATTTAATGAAAAAATGGACGCAATTTGGTACAATACTATTTCCTTGTAGGTATAGTTTGCGTCCACATGTGATGAACGATTTTTATTTTTAATTATCTTTTTCTACAATCATAATAACGTGGACGCAAATTGTTCATTACGATTGCATGATAATAATACATAAATAAAAAATAAAAACTAATTCCCTTTTATAATTTTATCACATAAAAATAAAAACTAACTAAATCATAAATAGACGAGTTCGCGTCCATTGTGGTCGCAAAGTGGAAGTTTTATAAATTCGGTGTAGTAATTCGCGTCCACCTTATTTTAACTGTTAACTTTTAAAAAAACATGCAAATACATAATTAATATTACTCCTTTTTTCATGATTTATGTCTAGAAACAGCTGTTTATTCTAAAATACGCATAAAACATAAAATACTTACCGTCGAACGCGCCCCTGCTCACTATTTTTTTGCCAACATTTCGCGCTTCTTTGTTGAAGAACCGAAACTAACTATTTTTTTAGACATGATTAGTTTAGCTCACAGAACTTTTGTCTATGTCTATGTGCCTCTAATACGATTAGGTATTAGCGGTAACGACTTTTCGGTGATTTAGTGTGTTAATATACCTATTTTCGAGAATTTTTATAGGGAGGTCCGAAAAATGGACGCGAATAGGGCGCTGGACGCGAACAGGCGCAATGACCCTATTTTATTTATTTTCTACCTGCGTCGTTATTACACCTAATCCTCTTCACTGTACTGATTCTTCAGTGGGTGGAGAGGGCTTTGCTCTGCAGTGACACAATACAGGTGAATAGATACTTTTATTCAGTAATAATTTTGAAAAATACTATATAATTGTTGCTATACACCCTCTTTTATTTTTTTCTAACTATCTATACTTCTACACTAATATTATAAAGAGGAAAACTTTGTTTGGTTGTAATAAATAGGCTCAAAAACTACTGGACCGTTTTAAAAAATTCTTTCACCATTCGAAAGCTACATTATCCACGAGTAACATAGGCTATTTTTCATCCCGAAATTCTCACAGGAATGGACACAAAGCGAGTAAAACCGCGGGGCGCTAGTATTTTATAAAGAGAAAATATGTATATATTATCCAAATATAAGGGCGAGACCCAACAAAATCTGAGAAAATAACGTAAGCGCAATCTACAAAATATTCGAATTAACGCCACCTATTGGATCGTTAATGCAACCACCGCACGGAACAGCGTGTTTCATTATTCGAGCAAAGCTTACTCCTTTACTTCCCATTACTTGTATAAGTCAGTTACAACCCCCATAGCAACAGTTATCATCGATAATACTAAGTATTAAATACTCATTTATTTTCCCTGTCAAGTTTCTCGGTTTGAACATCACTAACGGAAATTAAAACTGTTTAATCGCACAAATCTAGAAAACTTGGGCCATGGAAGTTGGTACATTTAGGCCAAGGACCGCCGCCAAATACTCCAAGTTTTAACTTTTATATGTTTTTAAACTATTATTTTAATGCAAGCTTATACAGTAATGAAAAAAAAAAATTAACTTCTTTTAAGTTTTTAGTAAAAAGTTATACAAAGTTGAGATAAAATGCAATTTGAAATGTATAGATTTATAATGTGGTAAGGCCGATAAATAATTATATTAAGGACGAAACTGTTTAGTACAGCGACATACATACATGTACGTAATTGCTCGTTTGAATGAGTAATTATGAAATGTGTTCAACGTACGTATCTTTTAATTACAAAATATATTTGTAATGCACCAAAGGTTTGTTAGGTGCAAATTGTCCAAAGCATGTCCAAATGGAATGATTTACGAATATTAAATTTCTAACCTGTTTCGTAAATAACAGAAAGCTAACGCTCTAAATATTTAACATTTCAAAGCCTAGCCCGGAAGGCAGTGTGATCTCTTTAAGTCTAGGAGACAGGACAAATGAGTAGCGTCATGTCTCATGCACTGGCGATCTATCCGCAAAGCATGCAGCTTGCACAAGACACCCGCAGACATAATAAGCTGTGGATATAAACGTCCAGTATCAAACTACGTGATTGTCGCGTCATACGAAGATTTCATACAACAATACACTAGAACCAGCATTTTGAACCGAACAACTATAGTATTAAGAACTTGGACACTGAAGTAGGATTGTACTCAGTTTGTGCAAACGTGTCCTCCATCAGTAATGTCTTCAGATTCACACTTACACTTGAAGTGTAAAATAGTTTTTCGTCGAAATCAGGAAGAGACAGGAAGTTGTTTTGGTTTGGATCTGATTGTTAGAACATAATCAAGACATGGAAAAGAAAAACATGGGCATAAATTACCAATTGGCAAACTTTTTCTTCTTTCGAGTCAATGGCGCAATATAATTTTTAGTATTTATATTTTCCCGGACCAGTAATTCACAAGAGAGGGCAGCGTCTGATACGTTCAGTAAGGGTGCTTTCAAATTATGCGTTTCGTGTCGGACCGCTGCGGTGCCGAAGCGGTGCGTTTGTCGTGTTGTGAACGTACGATCGTGTGTTTTCATACAAAACGAGCCGTGCGGCAACAGTGCGTACTAAAATTATTTCGCGGTACCGACGCCGCACTGTTGCCGCACGGCCCGTTTTGTATGAAAACACACGATCGTACGTTCACAACACGACAAACGCACCGCTTCGGCACCGCAGCGGTCCGACACGAAACGCATAATTTGAAAGCACCCAAAGTCCTCTTTAGTGCAGGTGGTAGGGCACCGAGGACAAGACAAGAGGTGAACCATTGGCAATAATAACTGATTGATAGGTATTTATATGAAGTAAGTTCGAGTAGGTCAGTGGCCAATCCTGTGTCGGAGTTTTTAGACCGCCTTAAGGCCTCCGACATGGTCTAACGATTGCAACAACCGGGACCGACAATTTAACGTGCCCTCCGAAGCAGGGTAGCGCTCAGAAAGAAAAGACACTATCGGCCACCCATCCAAGTGGGGGTCGAGCTACACGTTGCTAACAATCACAATGAGTTCGTTTAGTCGAACTACGCCACGGGCACTATGTATTTATATTGAAAACGAACAACGCCATATAGTTTTACTAGCGTTGTGCCCATTTCTACGGCGGTACTAAAGCCTTCATACTACAGAATAAAATTCAGTTCGCCTTCCTCAGGGAAATAGTTTCAAAAACTAATTTAGTTCTAAAACAAACCGAAAATATTAAAAAGCAATCAACTTCAACATTTCGCTATCGCAATTTCGCCTGATATCACTAAAATTGATCACAATTTTCCCCGCAAAGAGGTCCCATCGGACGGAGCCTCCATGGCCACCTAGAAACGTGATCTAGATGCAGAAATGGTCTAGAATGGATCTAGACAACCATTTTTACATCAAGTAACACCGCCTTATTATTCAGTGCAACTATTTAGAATTCATCATACGTAGCCTCTTTGTCCACCATTAGCGGTTATTTTATCGTTGGTTTTGAATATAAAATTTTTATTTTAAAGTATTTTTATGGAATGATTTAGTACAAAGTATTTAGTTTCATTGAAGTGAGACGGTTTTTAAAATGAAAAGTAATATCAATTCTTTTAAAGTATGTAAAACGGGGTTTCATTATTTTCTTTCAAGTTCAAATGTTGTATTTGTTTCAATTTGTAACTTACAATACATACATATTTCTAAACGTTAACGCTTTATATGCATCTATAGATAGCTAAATCACCTTGAAAAAACCAAATTAGATTATCCAATAACTTTTTAACTAAAAAATGATTTTACTAAAGAATGCGTAACTTTAAACAAATAACTTAAAAATATAAATCAACACATGTCTATTATTTACGAACATTAATTTGGAGTATAACTAAACTCCATTCTTCGTAATTCACAAGACTATTGATTCGAAACAAAACAAATGACAGATAAAAATGCTAACATTTCACATTTGTCATCGTATCTAGAATTTACGATGCAATATATATTAATTCTAGTGCTATATCGTGCGATATATCAATGTTTACTGTTTTTATAAATAATTTAAATATATAAACAGGTTTGTATATTTTTACAAAATGTTGATAATTATCTCGGTAATAAGATTATAAGGTTGATAATTATAGTGTTAAGTAATAATAACACATTTTGGAGCCTTATTTGTGACTCTCGTTATCTTGATCACAATAAAATAATTTAAAAGCCATAGTAATGTAGTTTACATTTCAAATTACTACTTAATATTAGATATTTAAGATAATTTAATTAAATGATACAGGAAATGTATTTATCGAAATTTTAATATATATATCTATAATATATAATAGTATGTATAGAATACTATGTATATAATATACAATACTATATATAGAACATATGAATGCCTAAATATATTTAAGTTCAACATTTAAATGAAATAAAACCATGAAACGTTCTGTTACTTACATACCATTTTATCAATGTATTTCACATTAATGTTGATCATAATTTTGTTATTAATTTCATCAGTTATTTATTTATCTGATAAAATGATCGGAGAAAATAATTATCGTGATCATTTTAAATTATGTTAAAACTGACTTTAATATACAAACAAGAAGTTAAAAATAAATGACAACGTTTAAGTTATGTGATGCAAAACTAAATCAAACTTAATTAATAAATTAAACAGTGAAACGGAACGCTTTAAATGATAAAACTTAATGTGGGTAGTTATGAAACAAGCGTGGCTGGGGGTCGTTCGTTGTGACTCATTAGTGTAACGGAACGCGGTACTCGTATTAGAGTACACCGTCATATATTTTATTGTTTTATTCGATTTACTTTAGTAAACCAAACATTAATCATCTCCGACTGTGATTTGTTGGTATTCGTAATTGATATAAATTGAAGCAATAAAGTTTAACAGCTAAGTAATGAGTGGAAAACTTGTACAAAAGTGAGACTCAAAACATTGCATATTCCACCATTTTGCGAAGTTCGGGTTTTGTTTTATCTGTGCGTCGCGACGGGTCCCATAACGGATGTTGAAAATTTAAATTTTAGAAGATTTCTGAAAGTTTTCCACTTGGCGCGAACGCGGCGCTGGTGAATAGATAATTGAAGGCTAGGAGTCGGTGAGTTGCGTCTTTAAAATAGTTGGAAAAGTGCAAATCGCATCGAAAGTTGTGGTTTGAGTTGGCATAGTTGTGGTAGTGTTGAGTGGAGAGGTCGAAGCGGCGGCGGCGGCGGTGGCGGCGGCGGCGGCGGCGGTGGCGGCGTGGCGACGCGGCGGCGGCGGCAGCGTCGTCGCGGAGGCGTGCCCCGGCGGGCCAATGGCGCGGCCCTGCCGCCCGCCGCCCCCGGACGCGCTGCCTCTCCACCAGCCTCGCCAGTAGGTTTGTGTCCTTTTGGCTGACCGCATGACTCCGTACCTCGCTTCGTCGCTGTACTCGTTGTAACCTGTGTCGTGCCCACGCTTCACCTCTCCCCAAGCATCGCTTGCCGCCGCGCCGGTGCAGCTTCCACTGCCCGACTCCTGCTGTGACGTACTAACTGTAACAAGTGGGGAAGTGAACGAGTGCAGGGTTGCAGCGCGGCGACACCGCCAGGTACGGTCCCCCGGTCCCGGTCCCGGCCCCGGCGCGGAGCCCGACGAAAGCCCGCGCCGCCGGCCGCAACATAACAGGGAACCTTGTTGACCGCCAAAGATACCAACCACGACCTTGCCCTCATACATATAAAGACCAAAATCGTTGAGCACAACAAGTTTCCCTGGTATCACTGTGTATTATTTTTATTGACTATTCCAGCTGAAACTAGTTTTCCACCCAATATACTGTATTAAGCCCCAAGAAAATGTACAATAATAGAAAAACATTCGTGTTGTAAGTAGTTAAAATACAAGTTTGAATGTGATAAAGTTTTACACGATGATAAGTAACTCTTGAAGTTAATGACTGACGAAGTTACTTTCAACTTGTTCCCGGCGTCGTATTTTAGGCTTTAT
Source organism: Cyclophora punctaria (assembly GCA_951394245.1). NCBI lineage: Eukaryota > Metazoa > Arthropoda > Insecta > Lepidoptera > Geometridae > Cyclophora > Cyclophora punctaria. Next base: position 8,076,113 of record OX596170.1, on the reverse strand, counting down.
GACCTCGGGTTTAAAGTCCATGTTGTGAAACTGCGCACCCGAAACTTCAAGTTCGTCCTAAACAACTAAACAATTATTTACTCTTCGCGCCCCGTAATCTTTTGCGGACAAAGAGGTTATTATATGTGGCATATGTACCACTCATCATTTTAATGTTATCTCATGTTTAGAAATCCGGTACAATGGAGTTGTTGTAACATTTTGCGTTCCTTATTGGTAATCCATACATTTACATTTACAATGCCGCTGAATTGTTTTGTAGTCTATAAAAATAAAGGGGGTAATCGGCATAAGTATGTAAAATAGGTAATATTTGTTTTGTGGAATTGATCTTGTCGGCATACGGAGGTGAGTCGTGAAGGCGGAAAGCGAAGGTGGATATCAGAGTGAACTATACATATTCAATGCGATCTCCGCTACGGGGCTACGGGGTTACGGCAACGGTATGTTGCTACGAAAATCCAATCGCATTAAAACGGGCGGAAAAAAAATAAAAGGGTAGCTTAGAAATACAAGATTCCCCGAATAAACATAACAATATCCGCTTCATCGCCTCCGAACGTAGCCAGACAAATTAAAGTACATTTTTCTGTGCGAGTTTTCGCTCCCACTTAGTACCTACTCTACTTCCATAAAACTTAACTACGCGCCGTAACCGCGACTAATTATTAGGGTGGGTTTACATAACGTATTTATGAGCACGAGATTTAACGGCGCGCCGGTCTCGGATGGTCTGTTATCGCCCCATTAAAAAGTTGTCCTCTGTGGACGCGTAAATAACATAATATGAAACCGAGGCGGGCACTCGATGGCCGGCCGCGACCGCCGTCCCGACGCACGCTCGCTTTGTCTCTTTGTTGTTATAACATGTTTTTGTAAAAATGCACAACATTCTCTGTAAATTGTACTTATCCAACTTTACGTGGATAATGTTGCATAGTAAATGCAGCGTGCTCGGCATTCTCTCTATTCCGCTGTTGGCACGTTATTACCTTTTGTGAGAAAATTTGTCTAGTAAACGAATTTAACGGTTTATCTACTTAATCCGGAGAATGTGATTTATGGTCGTATTTATTTGCTTTTTATTGTTTTCAAGAGACTATTATTAGTTTAATTTGTTCCGATTGTTTTATGTTTATATTTTATTCTACCACGATACACCATTAATTATAATAGGTATAATTCATATTTATCATTTCATAATTAACCTTTATGTGGGTAGTTTGCAATATACACCAAACTTTCATATTCTTAGCTATGTAATTATTGGTACATATTCTAATAATTTCGAATCCCTTCACATCCTATTATCATTCTAAATTAATCCCGTATTTGTCGACAAACTCAAGAAACCTTGTTGTTAAAATTACTTGGTGAACTTTCATTCGCCAACTTCTAAGATTGGCTGGCCGGAATCGCAGGCTAAACTCTCATAAAGGACTACGTATGTAGCCACGTAGCAACTTCGCTACGTATTTTGTAGCCGCCTATTTCGTAGCCGCGTAGTCCATAGCCGCGTAGTCCGTAGCCACGTAGCAAGTCAAAGTCAGAAACTTCAAGCGTTTTCTACCGAGTTGATACTTGAGTATTAATTGTTATAAATATGATGAAAAATGGCTGATGAAGAGTAAAAAACATGGTTGATGTCTAATAAGCTCCTGGGTCTTAGTTGCCTACCTTGGTGAGCTGTTTCTTTAACTTAAGTTCTTTAACACTTATGAAGATATTTTATTCATATTACTATAAAAAAATAGGTATTATACATTTTTGAATTTCTATACATCATTATAATAATTTTAGCTGATAGAACTAGCTGTTGGATAAAGGCAGATATCCGGCCTGCCAGTTAATCTTTATTTAATTCAGTTATACTAAATGGTTCAGTACCTTAATACATCCAAATAAGAGGTTCTAATAGAATCCTAAATTATCATCCCTAACCACTATGAATAAATATGGTTTCTTACCCTGATCCTTATTACGAGTAAAACCATTTACAATAACTATAAATCTAGTTGAATAACTATTAAACTATTAAATATTAAACTAATTAGATTTTTACCAGGTTTTATGTCAGACATCACGAGTCAACTATTCCCCATAATTTTATTAAATTCGTTGACAATTTCATCCCCCGCACAATAAAAAAACTTATAGAAGCTTATAATATTAACAAAATCACCAAACAAAAAAAACCGCCTAACAAAACGTTCCAAATAATTTTAACAACATAAGCATCCAAGTTATCAGGTAAACGCGTGTAAGCCACACATAATCCGCTTTATTCAACGAAAAAAATATATAAAAACTTACATGGCGACGCTCTGTCTATCCCAAATACATAATAAGAGTAAATAACTTAATTTCCCTTGAAATATTGGCCAAATACAGCCATTTCTATATTCCTCTGTTGATTAAATGCGAGTTGACGCAATCATTCTGCTTGTTTGATGGACGGTTATTACCTTGAAATAAGATGCTAATGAAATGTATTCTTCTTAGGCGGTTGAATTACATTATGTGATATCATTTGATATTAGTATTGCATACGCAATATGAATGTACTTATGAGAAGCTGACTGATGTTTTATTTATTAGTTTTGTCCATGTTTTCCTTTGTTATACGACTAATCTTTATACTCGTATCTTATAAAGAAACTTGCGGTTTCTCAAGGAAGAAAGGAAGGAATTTCGGCATGTAAAGTAGCCCTTTATTCCAAAATGTGCCCATTTTTTTACGTAACTTCGATGTCCCACTGCTGAGCGGAGGTATCCCCAGTCTCTAAAATTAAAATTATTTTTTGAAATTAGTAAAATGTTCTTTACGTATTTTGATCTAAAACTGATTCGGAACATTCACTTCAAAATCCTGTAGCAATACAATACTTATTTAGTTAGATACCATCCGTGCCCTTGGCTAAAATCACAGCGTGCATTCTTCAAATAATTTGCCTTAAATAATATTAATGTTTTATAAATCTCATTTTCGGAGGTGAGAGAAAAATCAATTGAGTGTAACGTAAAACGTTTGATCCTTCGATAGGTTCCTGTTAAATCCATCCTAAACAAATAAGTAAGGTTAACCGGCAGAGCTGTGGAGTCGCCATTAATAATTATATACTCTCTTCTTAACAAAATAGAGTTCTTTTGTCCGGGTTCATTTGTTCATAATTGCTTGATTTTTGAGTCGTATTGAAAGAATTGTGTGGTTTAATTATATACGTATACTAACAATTTATACAGGATTTTTTTTTAAGTTGAATAACTGAATAATAACCTAACGTATTGGTTATCGGTATTGAATTGAAATAACGTGTATAGATGATTCTTATGTAGATTCTTATGTATATTAGGAATACATGAAGTAATCGCCACGTGTCTGTCTATATAATGGCAATTAGAAACGCCAACAAGTATTATTATTTCTTAAAATACAGTTCGATGTCAGTAAATTACCTTTATAAAGGTACTTGTATATTGTCTACACGCATTCTAGCATTCGCAGACGATGCAAATTTTATCAGTTTCCATACACATGAATGTATATTGCGTTCGTGTTAACATATTTTATCGACGGTAGTGTCGAGTAATGGAAAATTCCTCAAGTAAGTTCGTAGATGCTTATTTGGTATCAGTACACTTTTACTGAGTATTTGATGTTTATTTGGCGTAACTTATTACGCAAATGTGTAGTACATGCGTATGATGAAATTTTAATACATCTTATTAATAATATTATTTAATATTAATAATTTATTTATTGACCAAAAGACTAGTCATTGGGATCTGCTTTTAGGTATACCGGCTCAAATATAAGTGTTATAATTTTATATATTTCGACGGCCTCTCTGCCTGTAAAGTAAAATAATAAAGGAAAGGAAAGATCAAGTAACTTTGAATTAGGGAACAAAATAACCAGAAGCATTGTTTTTCATCTTGTCCCGATAAAGCTGAAATTTATCAATTACCATTAACAGACTTCTGAATATTATTACCTTAGTACTTAGTACACATAGATACGCACCGACAAAGAGCGAGATTGACTTAACATTACCGTCAACTGTGCTCGGCGATATCTCGTGATTCCCAATAACAATGGGCCCTCGATCCCGCAGCACATGTCAGCTAATCGACGAATGGTGCTCACCAGACGGGTTTATCACGAGCCCAATAAATCTGGACGCAGTCAAACTGTTCTTACATCGAATCGAACGTCATTGAACTCAATTGAGCGAGCTACCCACTGAATTATGTAATTTGAACCAGAATATGTAAGGCCCTTGTCTTAAATTTAAAACAAGAACAGGTTCCCTGAAATAAACGTCTTTTTAAATGACATAAATCGAAGTATTCATAACAGTATTTCACAGGGAAAATATTACGAAAGCTTTGCAATAAATTGTTTCGCAATACAGTCACTTATTGCTTTGTCGAATACCGATGCTGCTAAATGAATTGAGCACAAGATTCATTTGCAGGCAACACTACCCAGTGATTTCAGCTAATCGACATTTGAATGACTGAACCCACCGTCCGTCCGATTACGCGTTCACTGGACAGATTCGATCATTTAATCAGTTTTGTATAAAAATAGGATACGGTGTTCTATCCCGACCGTTCCACTTTAATAGAATTTTAATTTCAATTTCACACACAGCAGCGCCCGCGGATTACGACACGGGTAACGTGCGAGTCGACTGAATAAAAATTCGCAAAAGCGATCGCCCCGACAACTGTACCGTAGAAATTTTGATGGGCTGTTATTACACAGTCCGTTTCAAACGTATTGTACGCGAATGCTTGCTACGAAAATAGTAATATTCTGTATTGTACGGCGCGTTGCCGCTGTTTATTTTGCAACGTTGTTCTATTCAAAACATTCCTTGATTAGGTCCGGATTTAAAAGCCATGAAATATGTACACCGCCTTTGTGCGTTCGATGTGCACAATTTGTTTGGCTAATCTAATCGGGCTGTTCCAATTTATAATGGACGTATATTTTATGTGTGTTGAGTTTGTTATCGAGGTTTGTTTCGGGTTGGTTTATGTGATAGGTATTGTCGAGGGTAGAGTTTCAGCTCATTAAGATGTTCGTGGTTGTGGGTAAGTGAGTTGACGTTGACGTGACAAGGACGTGCCGTAACGAGACGCAGCAGGCTGCACGCTGGGTCGACTGCAGCACAATGCCTGCCACCCACCTGCAGGCGGCAGCCACAATGCCTGTTTTATATTTCATACCGTGCGTTGTGGCCGGCGCATCCAATTACCTTCAGTTGTCCGCATCGTTTGTAATGTACGGTGAAATATCGAGGGCCTGATGAGTGCCCGCCGCTCGCTCTGTCTTTATGACCTACATACTTATATGTGTGAAATGAGCCCAGTTGTGTATGCGCCTTTATTATGGGAAGCTGACCAGCTTAATTAAAATAGTGGAATCATTCGGACTGGCGGTGTTATGTTTATAATTATAATCCAGTTGGATGATTACTTGTGGTTATTTTATTACAGAGTTGCATCACGAATCGGTCTTGGAATTTGTATTAAGCTTAAGGCTTTATAAAATAATCGTTTTAATTCGTCTTCATTCTGTATAAAAAACAGAAGAACATCCGTGCGCGCGGACTACAGCGTACTATTGCGGCGCGTAGCTGCACAACTAAAAACAGCCTTAGGTTAACTTCACTTGCAAAATCTCATATCATTCGAACCCATGACAAACATGTTGTTATTAAAAAAACCCAACAACTTACGGCTTACAATTTCGAAAGCGTATCATTTGAAAAGTATCAAAATAAAATATTCAACAATACTTTATACAAAATTCAATTTCAGCGTGATTTTCGTTGGAAATTGAAACAGGGATGTGATTTGTTGGCTAGGAACATGTTTGAGTTTGGTATATCCATCGGAAAGCGTCGCATTGCTATCAATACGGGTGTATCAGATCTCCTAGAGCTTTGCATCTGGATACCACCTGACGTTGTCATTTGTAACCGTCTAGATGGGATTAAGTTCTCGATACGCGATGCAAAATTTACGATACAGTGCCACTAAATATCCGACGGTTGTGGTTGCCGCGATTTAAGTGAAATATAACTACCGCAAAATAGGCAGCACAGTTTATTTCAAAATAGTTTAAATGACACGAGTTGGGAACACTTGTTTACAAAATATAATTTATGTTTAAATTTAATTATTTAGTAGGTGGTTTTAAAATAAAATGGTTTATATTTTTTATTTAATTGTGAGTAATTGTGATATTTATTAACGTTTTTGTTTTAAATAGTCTGCAAAGCATTTTTAAACATGAATAATTATGAGGCAAGAAATATTAACACGGAATTTGATAACTTTGACTAGATTTAGGTTTATTTAGTTTATTAGATAGATGATTCTATTTCAGAGGCTACAATATTTTTTATGTAAACATTTAATTTTTTTCCACATGTAACAGTCACATTCGTACTAAGCCGGTGTCCAAGTCTAAACTTAAACCCTGATGTTCTGATTCCATCGAAGTTTCCCTTTGAATCGAAAGCGGATTGAAGTCTTACAGAGATAGCTCTCAAACTGAGGTACAGCGCTTTATTGGTTATCGAGTTACAATCGAATAGTCTTTAAGTGTTTCAAATTATTTGATTTACTTTCAGAATAGATTGATTTTGTAGTAGGATTGTCTTGAGTGTAGAATACTTCAGAGGTTAATAAGTGATTGTCTGAGTTTCAATAGTCGTTTATACACATAAAGAAAAATATTTACACAATAGTGTTTATTATGTTCACTTATACTATTGTTATTAGTGGCAGGAGAATCGATGTCTTCTAGGGATCGCTTAAATCACTCTTAATTAACTATCTACCTCTTTAAAAATGATCTATCAAATACATAATAAGTAATAATACTTCAACTTATACACTAATCAACTTTTCGATAACCAACATGTACCAAATCATTCGTTGAATCCCACCAAGCCTATTTTCAAACTATTCCAAAAGCTACTAACCTGTCTATAATAATCACCGCCGTCTAACTAAACAGACATTTGACAGAAGTTATCCGGACAAACTCCAACTTTGCGGGCCAATTTAATAACTCTGAAACTAATAGTAAAGTAAACGAGCGAGCATATCAAAGGCCCAATATATTTTGTTAGTATAAAGGCGGATGCATAGAGTTTCAAAGTACGGATAGTTGTAACGGGTAACCTCAAGGAAAACATTTTTCATAAAGCCTCCACACATAGTTGATACCTAATTTATGGAGACAGCAAGCCGCGGCCGCTTCTTGAATCTTGATTAGATGGAAAGAGCTTTTCGATTCAAACGACGAAGCTTCACTTTATAAGGTGCATTTTTCAGTACCATATTTTCAGGTTTATTTTAGGTTGAGATTTTTTTTGTAATGAATGTTTATAGTTTAGGCATGTTATTGGTTAGATAAAACATTGACTGTTAAATTTACTTTTTTACTAAGTTACCATACATATAAGTTTTTGAACAATGATCATTTTAATGGTAGGTCTCCGCAACGACGCTAGTTTTGGGAAACTTTACAAAAAGAATGGCCGCAGTTTTTGTCTGGATTAAATATAATTGAAACCAAAAGATCAGGCAAAATACCTTTATTTATATACGAGACATATACACAATGTATATAAAGCAATTAAAATAAAAAATGAAAATGAAAAATATTTATTTACAGCAAAGACACAAATTATAGATACAATTAACTAAAATACCTTAAATCTAAACATTAATGTTTGCGTCTACGCTGATAGATTCAATTATAGACGTTAAGCGATGGCATCCACACTAGGCAAGGCCTGTATCGTGAGTGCCTGGGAAGCATTAACAAATATGAATGTACATTCGCCCCCTGCTTATAGAAATATATAATTACCTAACTATATTTGTTATATCTTTATCTGTGTACAATACAAGTTTCTAATATTTAATCAAACACTACAAATTTAAAATAGAAACAATGTTTTCAGATCATTCAAACATCATTCAAACGTGACTCCAATATTTAATTTAACTCCTCTCTGCACATTAAATGAAACTCCACTAAATACCACACTTTTCTCGCGGCGCTATTACTCGTAAAGGCCTCAAATACCTTAATAAACTTTATTCACAGTTAGAGGCTAGTTTGCTCTCACGGCCGCTTTTGATTCAGCTCTCGCTTTAACTCTGCCGTTGCTTTAAGATTTGCCGTCCTTCCATAACTTTAGCTCTTTTAAAACAACTTCGTTATACCTAATTATATTTTTTACTTTGAAAGTTAACTGTTGATTCAGTTACTTTTATATTTGTTAGATCATTTTAACAAGAATTATTTATTAGTAATCATTATTTGCATTCCGAATACTCACTTTACTAACAGTAGTTCAGTATTTTAGTAGTTTTTTATGACAATTTGCTAAAATTGTATGTATGTATATATACTTACCACATTAAGTGGTTTCTATACTAATATGATAAAGCTAAAGAGTTTGTTTTTTTGAACGCGCTAATATCAGAAACTACCGATCCGATTTTAATAGTTATTTTTGTAATGAATGGCCACATTTACTGGGAAGGCTATTTTCATCCAAAATTTCCTACGGGAATGGACACAACGCGGGAAAAACCGCGGAGGCTGCTAGTTTCTAAATAAAACATAACTATGCGTTGACTAATGCCAGATGCGGTTGTCTTCCCAAAAATAATACAATCGCATACAGTTTACTTTCTTTGCAAGACAAAATTTGTGCTATCTCACTGCGACAAAGGTATAATCGATAACAAATTGAGTATTTCAATAAATTATCGGCGTTAGTTCGTCAACGTTTTGCCAACAGACCTATATCTACAATGGAAACCTTTGGAAAGGTTAACCTGTAACCTGGGACAACGTTAAAATCTGAAATCAATGGTAAACCAATTCGAAATCGCTTATCGATCGACTAATGGTTTTGGTAAACATTGTTTACCATCGATTGGTAGCTGATTACAATGTTTATGGAAGCCAGTTGCCTAAAGGGGTGTACAGTCATACAGGTTTTGCGAACGGATCGCCATTTAAAGTACTATGAAAAGTTATATCATTATTAACCAAAAATGCTTTGTCGATTGCACGATTAGAAAAAATCTCATCAGTTGTGTAAAATTTAAGCGGGTTACAAATAATTCCGTTAATTACCTAAGTACCTACTAGAAGTAGTAATTCCATGGTGTCACTTTTGATGTAAATTATAATTTTATTAAACTGGGTGTACTTAATATTAATATTATACATAACTAAGTCACTTACACTCATCCAATATCTACCACTAAGCATATTAGTACAATTGGCGTAGTGAACAAGGAATTGCACATCTCCATATGCACCTAATTTCCGTTATTGCAACCGTAAGGTAGATCGCACAGTGTATAGTTCCCTTTAGTGTAATCAAGCTGGGCGCAAACAGACAAACAATACATTGCCGAGCCATTGCTCCCATCCAGATATCAACTTATTTGTTTGCTGAAACAACTGAGAAGCATGTGAAATCTTTCACGAATATGTCTGTAACAGCTTTTAGTGGAGTATGCAATTACTCGCCGTTTTAATAAGATTTATGAAGCTCAAATGGAACTTAATTTAAGGAAAGGATGACTAAGACAGTTTTAGACGGCACTTTTGGAAATTAGTGTAATTTAGGAATAGCACTACCTCGGGTTTTATAAGAAAGTACATAACTTAATAAATCTGAATTTGTTCGTAAATTATTTCAAAGGTTTGTTTTAAACTACGTTAGATAAAACCAAATAATCTAACATAAACGTTCGCCCTAGACTTTTGCGCGAGATAAGTGGTAATCGTTTGGCATTCTTTTTTATTGTCTTTTATCAAAATGTATAGAAAATTTAAGTCGTGATCACATTGTGATGTCGTATTCTTATACATTTTGATAATTACCAAAATAGAATGAACCGCAATGGCTTATAGTATGTATTCATTACCAAGCATTCATTCATTTTGTGTTCTATCTACTCACTCGTATTTAAAAATCGGTAAGGCTACAGTACTATAATTCTTAAGAAACCTTAAAATACATAATTAAAGAGATTACAATCTTAACAACATCTCTTGCCTTTTTAATATCATGTTGATGTAATAAATTAGGTATTTTATAACGCAAATTAAAACATAAAACACCGGTATAAAGGTGGGTATAATCAAAGCACTTTTTATTGTGATCCTTATAAAGTGTGTTTTTAACAAGAATTTCGTCGTTACTCCCCCAAGTGGCTTTATCAAGAAGACAAGACGTCGCCACTCATGTTAATTAGATAATTCAATTTGTCTTCAAGTGAAACGTTCTGTGCAAATTCCGTTTAAAATATCTATCAATAAAAATTAATTTTTTGATAAATTTTCCCTTTATTTGATTATATAATTAATTGGGTTTGAAAACCTTTTAATAATAAACTTACCCCATTTTACTGCGTAATTTTATACAGGCGTAAGTAATTTTCAAATAAGGAAGTTATTTTAGATACCTAGATTCTTCTTCACTTCCTTGAAAATTCTGCCTTAATTGAAAAATTCCAAAGAATGTTATTTTCATATTATAATATAGTATGAAAGAGCTATAAGTAATGTAAATATTAAAATTAATTAAAATTTTCAAGAGAAGCATTTTATTATGCATAGGTAATTTTGTCAAATGGATTTTACAAGGGTCGATGCTGTTTAATCACGGGTGTCTCAATTGAGTCTCAACTGGATCTCAATAGAATAGTATCATACATTTGATGTTCTGCTAGGAACATAATGTGTCAAACAATTATAAAAAGATATTGTTGGATCTTAATAAAACTATATGAGGGTTTTCTGAACTGACACACACAAGGAGGCAGCACTGATATGTGATGTCCAGAAATCTGTCAAAAGTGTCATTTTCGACAAAAATCTCATTGAGTGTTTTCTGGAATGACACCCACTAGGCGGCAGCACTGAGACGTGAGGTCCAGAAATCTGTCAAAAGTGTAATTTTCGTGAAAACCGTCATTGGCAGACACCACATTTGTTATTATGTTTGGAACAAAATGATGGCACCATTCATTCAAATGATCCAATTAAGACTCATTTTTGACTAAAAAGAATCAAGCCCCACCTCATTAATTAAATACCTACTTAATTATATTCATATTTCTCTTCCTCAGTGAGAAACCAATCAAAAATCTACTTAAATTCCATCCCAAACTGAATGTAAATACTAGGGGATGTTTGTAGTTAGTGTTTTGGGTAAATTCACATTGCCGTTACACAAGTCAGCGGTTACACAGTTGTAATAAACATAGTTTCAGTTCAGGTAACACTTAGTACACACGGGTTTTATGTTGGGAAACGGCGCCGTTCGTTAAATCTCTAGGTTCAGAGTGTGCTTAGGTAAATATTTTACGGGTATAATTAGAAAAGTATTCTGTATAAGTTAGATACGTTACCTACCGTTATTTCTTTATATTTACAGTAGTATATCTATACCTATCATATATCAATTTTGATTTAGGTGATCAGTAATGTAAACTACTAGTAAAAATTCGGTTTGCTAGTTGTAACTAAAATGCGCACCATTATTATGAAAATTCAATTGAATACTAAAAAATGTTTTATTATAATTGAATACAAAAAGGCAAAGTAGATAAATACGCCACTTACAAAAATCTATTTAAAAAACCTTCTTTTATAGATACCTATCTAAGAAAATAAACTTAAATGTTGTCCATTTTAAACGTCCGTGAGTCTCGCTCCGAGTATGTCCTGGCTTAGTGGAGGTGGAATCTCATAGATATCTCGCCGGCAGATTCCATATACCTACAAGCGGGAGTTACTCACAACATTCTCCTATTTGCAAAACTAGAGAGATTGCGTATTTAGCTGATTTGATTCGCTAAGCGCGAGCAAATGTTTTTATAGCAAATGTAATTTAAGTTTGTGTGTTACCTTTTTATGTATAACTTATTTTGCGTGAAATTAGTAATACTGTCTGTTACGTGGTTCACTCAATATTTGTTAACTAACAGTACCTATTGCCTAGTTTTGTTTTTATTATCTGACATTATAGGTCTGTAATGCCCCACAACTGGGCAAAAGCGTCTCATTTTGCTTGTGGGAAACCAATAGTATTACATATTTTAGTAAAACGATAGTATATCTTTATAAATATTCCCGAACCCATAATCATGCAAAGGCAATTTAATCCATAATTATGTAAGTAGGTACTCCGAGCATATAAGAAGCTAAAACTATTTTTGATAGAACTAAATACAACGAGTACATCGTTATTCGTTATTCGTATTTATCAAAATAATTGCTACTCTTCCATCTAACTATTCACTTCAGATACAAAATCAACATTGACCTTTAACTGTTTAAATAATCAGTTCTAATTATAAAGCTGATTTTCCGGTCCTTGTTTACATGGACGGCGAGGTATCGGCAGTGTTTAAACAAAAACAATAAAACAATAGTGAAGCGGCGTGCAGTCGCCGGTGCTTGATTTACGACAAGTGCTCATCTCCACTAATTAACACGGAGATTAATTATTATTGTAACACCGTAACGGAACGGCGCATCCCTACTCTTAAAATTAAGGAAATTTCGAGGACGCCTCCCTGCTATAGTTGGCTCCGAGTAGACACTGTTTGACAGACTATTAAGCAGTGAAATTGAAAAAGCCTCCAGAGAGAAGTCCAATCGCTACGATCGGAACTTTTTAAAACGAACTCGAATGAACAATTGTACAAGATGAGAATAGCAAACTTTGTGCTCTTTGATTACGATTTTAATTCCGTGGCTGTAATTAATTGGCTATTCCATGAATAAAATAAGCTGATTATGTACGTGATTAAGGTCACTTAAATAATTACGATGGCTTCCTTTGGAACTGCGGCCATCTGTTTTGTGTGGGTGGAGACAGACTAGAAATATACATCTCACATAAAACGTTACGCGTTGTACTATTTATTGAATGAGATTTTATATCTATATTTAATTGAAACACTTGATTAAATTAAAATTTTCCACTTCATCCCAAAAACAAAGCTCGCAAAATTGCGCGTTTTGTTATTGTCTAAATATTTGAACATCAAAATAGCGTCCAAATCTTTTATTCATCTTCACGGTTACTTTTCACGGTTTCAGAATGAAAATCTATCACACAGCACTATTACAAACGACCACTATTACATATGTAATAGTGGTCGTTTGTATATTAATTCAACATCGTATTAACCGAAAAGACTAAGAAAAAATCCGTAAAAGAATATCTACCCGCCAAATACACCGAAACGTCCGACCTATTAATGAGCCAATTGCTTCTAATTGCCTCTTAATTCGTCTATCAAGTTAATTAGAAAGCGTTGACACGGTATCAGACAATAATTTATACCTTCGCCCTGTGTATAGGAGTTGCTGTAAAGCGCTTTTATAGCTTAATTATCTCCGCTCATACACCGATTGAGTCGAGCCTTGGATTACAAACCGCGCTCGTTTATCGTCGCTCGAGCGCTGGATCGCCACGTATGGGTATACGATTTACATAATACATACTAGCATTGTTATTGTAACGTGTATTTGATTAAGTAACTTGAGAGTTAATTACAAGCAATTTTTCGAGGTTTTTATAAGGACTTATGGCCACTTGTTTTTGGAAGGTTCTTTTTACTTTAAGACTCAGGAAACTGTGGCACCGGCTCCATTTAATTCAAGTTAAGAGTCGTTAAAAAGTTTTGCAAAAAAATAAATACTCTAGTGTAGTCATTTTTCTATTTCTCATCTACTCTTAATATGAGATTGTTTTGAAATCCTAACCACAACTTTTATCAATTAAAATTAAACCTGTCAAACAATAGCTTAATTAAAATCATTTCATCCTTCATATATCTAAATATCAACCATAAAACACTGTTGTTTATCCTCAGGGTTAAAAGTCCATAACTAATGTTACTGCATGAGTTACCATGCACTGATACGAGTACATCCATATATTTTAAGGCTAGCACTGATACGAATAGGTACATCCCTACATTTTATCTGAAAAATACGTTGTCCGGCCAAACGGGTGATTCCAATAGCCCGAGGCTGCCCGAACGTAATTATGACATAAAGCTTCATGGTGTTTTGTTCTGAAAGATATAGCCCCACTATTGTAAGCAACTCATGAGCTATGGTTATGAATAGTAGCTTTGTTGTGCCATAGTATTTATGTAACGGTGGGTTGTGGGATAGCAGAGAACATTCCAATATCATAGGTAGATGAAAAGTGGAATTGTGTGATCTGTTTCAACTGAAGTGAATTGAATGCAGTGGCATATATAGATCTGATACGACTCTTCAGATAAACAAATAGTTCTAAAAAAAAAAGCCTGTAATATCCCACTGCTGGGCAAAGGCCTAATATAGCTTTTGTGCAATTTTCAATTGGACTTTTAACTTGTATAGGTACGAGGAACTTAGGAATAACTAGTTTATTGAATAAAATCTATTTTGTCGTATATATTATAACCCCTGACGTAAAAACAGGGGTGTTATTAGTTTGACAAGTCTGCTTGGTTTCTATGTTCATGAGTCTTAAGCATCGTTGCTCCTAAACGAATTCATCGATTTTATTTTTTTGTTTGACTTTCCATGAGGAGGTCACTTAGCGATGATTGATAAAGATCAGCTGTTAATATTTCGGTATTCGTTTTTTATTTAACTCTATTAAGTTATATCTAACTAGCCATGACAACCAATTACCAGTATTGTGGCTGTTTCTGTAGGAATTTGGGGACAAAATTAGCTATATTCAAGAGGAAGGTTATAGGGGTATAACCTTCCTCTTGAATATAGCTATCCAATACAAGGAGAATTATTCAAATCCGACTGGTAATTCTCGAGATAAGCCTGAACATACATACAACATTTACAAAGTTTACCTGTTAGAATATGAGTATAGATTAAGTTATATACAACTATTATGATTTTACTTAAATTCATTAAATACAAACAGTCACTTTACCTCATAAGTCACAAATTGGTTTACTCATACGTATGAGACCGAGTACATTCCTTCATTAGCAAACTAACGTGTTCCGTATATTTGTGAATAGTCGTCCGCTGTTTGCTCTGGCCAGCAATATTTGCCTAAGGCGTCACGAACTCCGTTCTCTCCCCACATAACCACTAATCATGTTTTATGGTACCCGCTTAACACAAATATTCGATTCGGATTAAACGGTGCACGGAAAAATGGTATTCGATGCCACTTTTACTAGCGCACGTTGTTTGATGTGCATGTATGAATGTAGAGGCGGCCGTTGCCGCGGGTTAGGGTTAGATATCAAATAAAAGAAAGCTTTGAAATATTATTTATGTGCTGTTAGTCCGGTTTTGAATGTGGAATATTTGTTTTCTTTTAAATGGATGGGCGGTGACTTTATTGATGTTGGTTTAGCTCTTAATTTTGTTTTAATGTGTTTAATTGGTTTGAATTTACAATTTAAAAAGTTTACTTTTTACTTTCTTTTGTACGCAGGAAGCATTACGTTAAATATGAGTAGAGAATAACGCATAAATACATATCAAATGAAATAACGAAAATATGGAAATCAAATTAAATAAAAAACTTATGGAAATTACATCTATTTGATTCCACACCATAAACCCATATTCATAGACTTAAATTAATTTCCACTACGATATACATATCCACATTCAATTCCACTACACACATCTACAACAAAGGTTTCCTCTATAGAGGCTTCAGGCAAATAGATATCATCGTGTCAATACACACACACTCACACACACACGTACTACATTATGTATAGTGTTCGGTATAGTGCGAATGAGGTATGACGTCACACCGCGTCACAGCACATGTCATCCCTTGACTGATAGCTTTAATAGAGAGTCCCGTTGATTATCCAGTAGAGTGGAAACGAACAGTAATCTAGATTTAATACCGAGGCTCGGCGCCGCCCGCCCTGTTCAGTATCCTTGTGTCTTGTGTTAATTTAACTTTATAATCCCAACTACACGCATTAATATATATTTGACTGAAGCTCGTTGGGTACTCGTATTGGTGTAATGGGTATTTATTATTTTTGTTTTGGTTATCGAAGTTATGTGTTTTGTGTTGGTGATTTTGGGTATTTCAGATATAAATATTGCACAAGTGCTTAATAATAAATACTAGCAGCGCTTGCGTTTTACCCGCGTTGTGCCTGTTCCGTGGGAATTTTGGGATGCAAAATAGCCTATAACCTTCCCGTTGAATGTGGCTATCTATTACTAAAAGAATTATTCAAATCGGACTTATAATTACTGAGATTACCTCAAACATACAAACGAACAAACTTACAAATTTTACCTCTTTATAATATGAGTATAGGTAATGTTGTACAGAAGCAAATTTTAAAATTAATAACTATACACAACTATCAGCGTCCCGCAGTTTTACCCGTTCTGTTCCTGTGGCAATTTCGGATTGAAAAAAGCATATAACCTGACAGTTGGATGGATGGCTATCTCAAATCGTATAATTATTGAAATCGGATTGCTAGTTTTTGAGATTAGCGTTCAAACAGAAAAAATCTGACTTGAACAGTCAGATTTTTTCTGTTTGAAACTTTATTATATTAGTGTATATCCTACTAATACTATAAATGCGAAAGTTTGTGAGGATGGATGTATGTATGGATGGATGTATGTTTGTTGCTCTTTCACGCAAAAACCACTGAACGGATTTGAATGAAAATTAACAGTAATATAGGTTATATACCAGAATAACACATGGAATACATTTTATCCCGAAATTCCCGCGGAAACGGGTACAACGCGGGTAACACCGCAGGGTGCGGCTAGTAACTTATATTTTCTTTGAGTTTATATTTTATACACTATTTCTTATACAAATTCTCCTGTATGCTCACTAAACAGAAAAAGTTAAGTATCCAAATATTGTCTTAAAGATAACGATATTTCCACTAATTTGAGATATCAAAATGTTTAAATAAAATACTTGTATCTCCAGGAACGCCGGCCCGTTCACTTGACTTTATAGGATTTAAAATCGGATAGACTCTATAAGACCGGAGGAGTTTTCTTCAGTTATTTTTCGAACCGAAATCAGATTACCGATTTATATCTTTATTTATAAAATCTAGTATTGAAATGATATTTGAATCTGGAATTTAGAATAAAATGTTTCGACTACTCTTATTGCATAGCGAACATTCATAGATAATGATATGATTCTGATAAATTGATAAAATCCTCCTTTTTTGTAGTCCAGTAAAAATAAATCTTTTGCTGGAGTCATTTAAAAAAAACTTGAAAAAAAAACAGAAGCTATTAGAATTTCAGAATCATGGAACACAATTCCTACAAACTTTTAAACCATAAGGTAATTGTGATGTCAAATGTAATAAAACAATGCTGAAATCCTATGCTTCGGCCCTCTACCGGATTACACGCTAATCCTCAGAGCCCATGGACTTCGGATATGGCAAGGTAATAAAATTCTTACGTCATCGCCGGACAACCAGACTCTGGGTTTAAAGTATTACCGCCCCATCTGCTTTGCCTTTTACCCAACATTTCCGGATTTTCACAAAATGACCCATTAAATTTTAATTTAAGAAAAATATGCCTCTCTAAGACTCCTGATTCCTTTTTCTGTTTAATATTTAATGTTTTCGCTCGCATTTTGTGTCTCAAGTTGCTTTTGTCCAGTTGGAAGGTTTCATTGTGTGCTACTGAATAATCTCGTAGCAGTTGGCGTAGCATTCCGTAGCACGTAGCAAGCTCGCTACGGTTACAGTAGCCCTTAGCAACATTCGATTTTTTTTAAATTATTAATGCAAATTATTTGAAAATTATGTTAGATTAGAGATTTTGATTTGTTGGAATTAAAATTATGAAAAGATCTCATCTCGATATATTTTTGTGGGATCACAGATAGTATACAACCTAGAATTATTATACTAACGGCAGGTCGCATGCAATATCATGGTGATCAGAATAGTGTACAAGAAACGTTTTTATCACAGTTTTAGTACAATTTAGAACAAAATAACTGCATTCTTCGGATAATTCTAATACAATAATTTACACACTTTGCAGCGATGCGTGGCATAATACTCAAAGCATCTCAAAACAAAATAATTATTATAAACCTTTCACAGTACAAAGTACCCTCTCCCCTCTCGAGCTCACGACATATCGTTATATGAGATTTCCTCTCGAAACCTTTAAGCAAACTCGTATTTTAAGTAAATTCCTTTAGAAGCCGCCTTTGTTCTTCACTCCGCACAATGAGATTACTTCAAACCATAAAACAAGGGTAATAGTTGACACTAGTAGTAAAAGCCCTAAGGTCGGGGATAAAAAGAAAACAATATTACCGTTGTGCTTCGGGAGGCACATTAATATACATTTGGTCGGAAAACTCCATCACTCGAACCCTCATTTTATCACAAATTGAGTAACAAAATTATTCTCACTTGCTTATGTTACTTAGTTATGTTTCTTGAAAGGAGCAGTCTACCGATAGTCTAGGTCTGCCAACTTAATAAGCTTCTCTTCTCTGTTAAATACAAATGAAAATATTCCTTTCAACCAAATGATAAAACGTTTGTAAATAGAGAGATTAATGTTTTTGTTATTTTCCTCTATCGCATCACAATGCCCGGTTAATTAGTTCAAATAGCTGTGTTCCGCCAGACGCGCAAACAGAGTCCTCTAATGAAGGCAACCAATTCTCGAGTCTGAACCGAAACGCTCTTTCATGTCGGTTAAGGCGTAGGGCGTCGCAATACGCCTGCCGTTTGCCAAAAACAAGGCCAATAACGGTCTGGCAAACAGTACAAATGATGCGTTAGTGACAAAACGACGTATACACCCGCAGAGAGGCTGACGAGCGACGGAAACAAGACAGGTTATTATCTCCCAACGAGCCGAAACACGTCAAGGAAACCTCGGATATTTTCCACGCGTCCGCGGGTATTCGCTGGAGACTCCAAACGAAAATTAGTTACTGGAGAATCCTTGTTTTTCCGTGAATGCGTTGCGTGATTTTCATTGTTAAGAAATAACAAACGCCACCTCTGAAATTGAAGTTCGTGTGCGGAATGGCTAAGAGGCGCACTCTATTTACGGTTCCGGGCGGCGACACTCATGTATCTCGTAATTTAAAGTTGGAATTTGCTGCGGCTGTTTGTTTTACGTTGATAGTTGCAAATTCAATTATTCACTCAACAATTTCTGTAGTGCATATTAAGCTGCGTACTCGGAGTACACAGACGGTCCCAGCAAAAATACAATTCGGGCGTAAATAAGTCTCGATGGATTTAAACGTTTCTCATTGTATGTTTTTCAACAATGCTGTTTCATCAACTAATTACATTATGTAGCGACTAATAAACCGGCTACAATTTGGTTATTTAAAACAATTGCAGAACATTTTGTGTAATATTTACTGAATGTACAATAAAAATAACTACATTTTAAACAGTAACGGATGTACTTATTGTATTACGAGTTGGGCTACTATTTGTTCAGCAAAATTGTTTTAATAGAGCGACGCACCTTTTGTTTGGCTTAAAGTAATGTAATTCGGCGTCGCATATTTTGGGAGCAGTTGTTCACCGCTTTGTGTATTCTTCGGTTAATTTTTTGCCGGATTAATTTGTCTGAGTATTCAAATTGCAAATTGTGAGATAAAAGGATGACCTTTTTCAGGTCCGAAAATCCGGGATTTTCAAAATATTGGACGCAAAAGTCGAGCTCCTGAAAAATGTATGGCTTTATTAAAATGTTTTTTTTTAAATACTGCGAAAAGTTTCAACCTGTTTTAAATTAATGAAATAAACTGTTACTTTTGGAGTTCATTTCGACACTTCCAGTTTCATTTTTTATTCGTTATGTTTTATAAAAATAATGAACGTTAAAATAAAAAAGTATTTTTCAAAGTTTGTTCAATCTGAACATCCGAAACGGTACATAATCCATTTTACTAGGCAAATATTAATATCAATAATATCTGTAAGGATGAACGTGTACTAACTATAGCTAATATAAAGATAAAGAGTATATTCATAAATGCTTACTATCAGCATTTTAGCTATCAAATGGTTTGTCCCTTTCTGACATACGCTATTTTCTGAAGAGCAAAAGAGACAAAACACTCACTAACAGTGTTTTAGTTAGATAGTCTTATGAATAAGGCGGTATGAGACTATACAGAGAGTACATATAACTCTCTGTATTCGGTAACTACAGACACCGAATACAGAGAGTATAAAGACATCTAGAGTTGCGCCGAATAGTGGTTTCACCGGAGAACCGAATACCGATTACTATTCGGCTTAACCTTTACCAACACGATAGAGTAGAATAGAATACTAAGACTGGAGGCATCTCAGAGGAAACTCTATTTGTGTTCTTTTATAAATAGTGGAAAAGATGGCGAATACGCCGAATACCGAATACCAAACGATATACATCTTTAGACATTACTATAGAGAGGGTCATACGACTGACTTTTTTTCTATTAAACCCCGCGCACTACTACAGACTACCGACTATATGTCACACATACATTGTCACAAGTTTTCATAAGAATATAGTGGTCTATGACTGCCTATTCCCATACAACCATTTTGGTCGCAGTGTGGTAACTGTTACCACACAAAAAATTTACACAAGAAACAAGATCAGTCGCTGTTACCACTTTGTTACCACTTTGTTACCGAAAGTGGGGAATTTACGACACAAAAAAAAAAAAATAGTGGTCGCAATTTGTACACATGTGTAGTAACATTGTGTACACAATGTTACTGGATTGTGACCACAATTCGAGTGAATGATGACCGAATGATAACGAATGACTGATAGAAATAACGTCAACTTGGGGATTAAATATCAACTTATTTTACTAAACTAAATAAACTGCGGCCATTATAATTTACTAAACTATATGCGGCCATTTTTTTATTGTGATTAACTTTATTTCATTTCTTTGATGCGGATTATTCGTCGAAAGTGAAGTGTTTGACAAAAACGAAATCAAGTTAATCGACGGAATTTTGATAAAAATCATAATAAATAAGAGCGCCTCAATATAGTAACAGGTAAGCAAAATAAATATTTTAATTGCTAAATTTGTACATATGAAAACCAAATAATAAATTATATGAGTAGATAATAATGACGGTAACTTAGAAAACTTGCAAATTTAAAAATAATTTAATTACATTTGAAATGTAAATGTCTAATAAATAGTCTATTTGTAGGTTGTAAAACAGACAATATTAATTTTATGATGGTTTTCAGTGTTTAGTCACAAAGTGGTCACAAAGTGTACACAAAGCGCACACTTTGTGACCACTTTCACTATGGCTGCCGTGTAATCCAAAATCAGAGGTTCCCAACGTTTAACATTAGATTGCGGTCGATTCGAATTGTAGGTACCTACGTAACTAAAACATATTCATTTGTATTGATTTGCACATTTTTCTACAATTTGCTAGGTGTTGATGGTCACAAGCGATGCCATTATAGATTGAAATAGCATTGACGATATATTATATTTTGAATTTCAAAAATGTTCTGAATAACACCTGTTTACTGTACCTTTCTATTACAAACCAATAAAAACTTAGCTTGCTCATTTAATCTTTTTTTATTGTTTCTTGCAGATACAAATCAGCCAAATCTTCACCAGAAAGAGAAAAAGTAGTTCTACAAAATGAAGAAGCAACTAATTAAATATGGGTTAATTAAATTAAATAATCAACTAATGTCTACGACTACTAATCAACTCAATAATAAAAACTTTTAATAATTACATATTTTATTATTACATCACCTATTTCTATTACAGAAAATAAAGAGATATCTAAATATATTATATGAGAGACAAAGTAGGTACTAAAAAATAACACGTAATATTATTACTTCTGAGACTGCTGTAGTGTTGATAATATAGGCAAAAATACTATTTTATTTTTATCCTTGATTGAAATTAATTCACATTTTACGTTGCTTAGTTCATATAGTTGCAGTTCTTCTTGTTCAAATTTTTTAATAGTTGCATGTATGTTAAGATATCGAGATTTGATAGGTAGTTCAAAGAAATCAAAAGTTATTTTACTTTTTTTCCAGCTATCATTAAATTTCCTTTAATGATTTCCCCGTATTGCATTTCTACTACCCGATTATCGGTAGATAGAAACCATTTATCTTTCACTATACAGCGAAGACAAAAGTGTTTCCGTAAGTAAATTGTAGTGAACACGTTTCTACACACAAAAATAATAATTTCTACACCAATAGTTGAGTACCACTGAACATTTTGGGCAGGAGTATAAAAAATGTTTCCACTTAATACTCACTTAAAAAGTGGTAACATAGTGCACACATTGCGACCACTTTGTGACCACTTTGTAAATGTAGTAACATAGTGGTAACATAGTGCACACTGTGTGACCAAAATGTGTGAGAAAAATTTCGGTAACGATGTTTCTACAATGTGTGCACTATGTTACTACATTTACAAAGTGGTCACAAAGTGGTCGCAATGTGTGCACTATGTTACCACTTTTTAAAGTCGACACTAAAGTGTAGTAACTGTTACCACACTTCAACCAGATTTTGTGTTCAAATGAAATTGTTACTACACTGCGACCAAAATGGTTGTATGGGTTGATTTATAAAATATCTTTTATAGGTACTATAAAGCGGTAAAATTTGTAATTTGTTTGCTTGTATGTTCGGGTTAATCTCGGGAAATACCAATCCGATTCGAATAATTATATTCATATTGGATAGCTACATTCAAGAGTCAGGTTTTAGGCTATTTTATTAAACGAAATTCCCACGGTAACTGGCACAATGCGGGTAAAACCGCGGGGCACTTCTCTAGTTAATATATAAAATATTGAAGTAAGTTACTTGTAAGTACATTCTATTAACTGAATCCAACGACCTTTAAAGTTCAAAGATATGAATTCAATAACACGTCTCAATGCTAAAAGAGTCGGATATCTGCTATAAAATATTCACCTTATCAAGTTGAGGCGATGCTTCAGAATCTTCAGCGTTTCAATATTCTTTTTCTATTTTGTTAGTCTGAAACATCGCTAGATTTGATCCCCGTTCATATCTGCGTTCAAAATAATATGTTTTCAGTGACTAAAAGTATTACTTGCTAAGCTCACTGTACTTACAGTTCTAGTCATGTTTTATATGTAAAATATTGACTAAGGTATTACGAAAACATAATGTTCAAATACATAGAATCTATACTAATATTATAAACCTGAAGAGTTTGTTTTGTTTGTTTGTTTGTTTGTTTGTTTAAACGCGCTAATCTCAGAAACTACTGAACCGATTTGAATAATTCTTTCACTGTTAGATAGTCTATTTATCGAGGAAGGCTATAGGCTACATTTTATCCCGGATTTCCTACGGGAACGGGCACAACGCGGGTAAAACCGCGGGGCACTGCTAGTGGTAAAATATAACATATGTTATGATAATATATATATATTGAATATTATAGTTTTTGATTTATCTATATAATATTATTTATTTTAATATAGAATAAAATGGTTTATTACTCTTCTTCTTCTACTTAAGTTTATCAATCACTAGAAGCGCCCCGCGGTTTTACCCGCGTTGTGCCCATTCCCGTAAAAATTTCGGGAATTTCTATATATATAAATCTTCCTCTTGAAAAAAAATCTATCTATAATATCAAGTTACATAAATGATGTCTTTTGAAATAATTTCATATAATCAAACTAACCAACTGATTCTACATAATAGGGGTAAAACACGGGCATACTTTTTCATTTCTTTAAGTAGGATAAAGACAACATATTCCAGGATAGGTATCCTGTACGTTTCATCACAATTTTTCTACATAACTTGATAATCCTTAAGGCAAACCCGCCTAGTGACTACCATTACCTCATACATACTACGTCTACACATACTCGTTTACAAAGTTGCTCTCATGTCAACCTCCCTTATTTTTGTATATTTTTTATATTCCCCTCTCTATGAAAGAGTCATAAATCACTTGAATGTAAATCTGTTCGCCGTTGAGATGACTGACGCGCCATTATTGGTACGAACGTGCGGCCGCGGCCTTAACTTGTCTAAACTTCGCTTTAAAATCCTTTTATCTTGCCTTTTAAATCTTTTGATTTAAATCTATTTTATTACTAATCCGTATAACTGGAATCAACTATGGAAGCGCATCAAAGTTTATAAACTAAGCTGTCATACTAACTAGGCCACTTTTATCTACGTTTGTTTGATTTTTCTTTGTTTCTTAATTAGGTTTAAAACAGAAAATAACTTAGTTTTACATAATTAGAATCTAAGTACGTTTTTGAAACTCATCTTTCTGAATAAGAGAGACTTTTGCAGGATAATAATTGCTTTTCCAATGCTATCAGTTTTCATCTGAAAGAACACATTAAAATTTAACTAATTAATATTTTATGTTCCCAATCATATACAAAACAAAATAATTTAACTTACATAAGATAACTTGCATAAATAAATTAAACACAATTTTTCAACTTACATCGTAGGTAAACAAATCAATACCCGACATAGTGTTAACGTAGCAACATTAATCTAATAAAATAATGGAACGTCACACGCCAGAGATTTCCGCCCTACAAGTATAATGTAAGACGTAATAAGCCAACAAGAGTTCTATTCCTCCTCATCCATCATGCGCCTAGAAGCCATAGTCCTATCCATCTGTCATGACGTCACGATCTTTGTTATTTTTAACCCAAAATATATTGTTTTAATGTAACAAGAGTGATTGTCCTTTGTTTCAGGTAATAAACAACTTTGACGAGATTTCTTTGGTCGATTTCCTCCGCGCGTTGATTACTTAAGGTAAGGCTAGAAATAATCTAATTTGTACCAGTCTTATTGTAATAAGTGAAAGTCGTTTGGTGGAAATGTGAATAAAATGTACTGGTAAATAGATGTACCTTTCAACTAATTCACACACTGTTTGTCAGTTCCAAACTAAGCTCTAAGCTTGTTTTATTATGTTACTTAGCTTACGTTAGGAGTATAGGGTTTTTAAATTGTTGATTATTATTAATTGAGTTTGGTTAGTTATTCGCAAAGAGTTATAAGTTTCTTCTTTAATTTACCCTTTACTTTACTTCGTATATGTCTATGATCTATCACTTATTATTACTAAAACACGAATCTTAGACAAGAAACAATAATTTTGAAACTGTCAAAATATTTATAAGATTTAATAGTTAATGATTTAATACAAAATTTTCTTACTAAAATGTTCAAGTGACTAACTTTTGATGTAAACCAATTAGACCACTAATTTATAACTAAATTGTTCGCGTCACGTCACAGTTACTGTCAGCATAAATGTCAGAAGAATAGTTAAGTTAAAAAGATAACCGTACCGCAAGACGGACTGACTTGTCCGGTGAGCAAATTGCGTTAAACAACCAAAGAAAACTAAAGCTTAGCTCTTTACTTACGACGGCTATCTCATCGAAAGAACTGTAGTAAAATATTGTACAATCCCGGTCCAAAGTGCTTCTGAAAAGTTACCTGAATTAAACATAATCCAATTGGCCGTGGTCTCGACTAAACCTATTTTGGAAGACTTGAGAACCGCTAACCAAGTTACGCTTAAGCACCACTTCCCTTCAAGCTACAACTTTTTGTATTTGCATACATTTGGTGACAATTTATACAACTCCTAAGTTATGGAGTCCAATAAAATTTACGCGAAAAATTTACTTTTTTTCTCGCTTTATTAACAGAATAGGCGAATATAAAAAGTTATAAAGTAAATTCATTATTCTTATTGAAACTGGAGCAATACACAGGGCTTACATTTAAAGGTGCATATTTCATATTTTCAACTCAACTATTCATTTATGTTAAGGAACTTTATTAATTTTTTTAATGTAAATTAAAATTACTTTTTCCGAAATGTTCTTTTGGTAAGAGCTCAACATATAAAACATACCAAGATCCATCTTACTTTAAGCTCTTATGGATATAATTTAAAAGATTACACTTTTCAAAATTCATAACTAATACTTAACTCGAAAAAATGTCGTTACAGAGAAGTCCCTTAATATCTATAATAAATTGTGGGAGGGTCTAAAATATATTGTTAAAAGAATGTGCGGGGAAAGTGTTCGCAAAGTATTAAACAGTGCTTAGATATGCGAGATCCCCTCGGAATGGCTAAGATTTGCATGTTAACTCAGTTTTCATAAGTAATAGTTTCATGGATATACCCGGAGACTTCACAGAGAGAACTTGACAATTGGATATTTAGATTTTTACAAATTATATTGTGAAATATGTAACAGTATTGTTTGCAAAATACAGTTTTAAAACTCTGTTTTGCTCTTTGTCATATCTGTTTATGAAAACAGTGTTCAGTGAATATGAATATAAAGTTTTTAAATAAACGTGAACTATGAAAGTATATTGATAAAAGGTTTACGTTTAAAGTGAAAAGAAATTAAAAGCGGAGGTAAACAAAATCTACCTTAAAGCTGTTAAATTTAAAAGGGTTAATGATGTTTCTCGGCAGCAATAAATAAACTTACAAATTGTTAAGGTCTCCCGAGGGCATAGTCTTGGACTACGTTTTGCAAAAGTTTTTCAACTCAAAGTTTTGCGAGTTACGAACATTTGCGAGTATTCGCACCTCCCGCCATCTGTCTGACAACTTATATTCTCCAAATGATCTAGTTTGTAAAGTGGCCTTTCAAAAATATATTCTTTCGTATCGTTCGTCAGTTGTGTGAGTGTACAATAGCTCGCTCGAGCCGACGCCGCCTCTGTTGACAATAACTTCACAAATGCCATTCAGGTAAGTTGTTGAAACATTTTTATATTTCATCGGATTCTATTAAATGTAACTTGATGTTTTATTCCGATTGGTTGGTTTTGTTTGGTTTAACACTTTCTTACTTATTCAAACATATGTAAAATAATATTATAATAATATCGGCTTCAGTTATTTTGAAAAGGTTACCTTCGAACCAATTCAGTTCAATATTTAAATATCATCAATATTTAATTTTGGAGTTGAGAGTGACTCAAAACTATTTTTATCTGATAAACTAAGCTGATGCTAACATAGCAAAAATAGTTATAAAATAATAGTGTTGCAACTTTTGTGAGTTAAGAGAACAAACACCGATAAATCAAACCACTAGATATTATTTCAATAAAGTTCAGCTCTAGCTTGGATCTGTCATAATTTTAGAGAATATCATAAATCTATCATGGCTAAGCTCTCACGCGGCAGTATTTTTCTTTGAACAAACGTTAGTACGTCACACGCGTACCCCATAAATTCATAATAATCCCTATGCACATGTACCTTACAATTTTCGTGACTATTATTCATATTTGTTTTTCTGGCTTCGCAGTTTGTTGTTTGAAAATGTGTGATTATTGCTTTCGGAATCTGCTCGATGGATTAGGGCTTTTGTAGGTTAACAATAAGTAAATAACCGTTTAGTTTTTCTTATAATTATGTCATTCAAATAGGTCATTAGACCTACGTGAATATAATAAAGCTACAAGGTGTGTTTAAACACTAATACTTTCTGTGTATTATGACCAATTAAAGAAGAATGTAATAGACTATTTTTTACCAAAAATCACAAGAAACGGGCACAATGTAAACCGCGGCGCTCTGCTAGTTTAATATTATCCTTCAATATTCACCAACTTCATACAATTTTGGAAAACCAAAACAAACAAGGCAAGTATGTTACCAATATGATTTCAGAATATAAAATGTATATTTTGTTACAAAGATTTTCTTGTAAAAGCATGAGCAGCATTATTATTCGAAAATAAATTTACTTTTTTCATGTTATGAATTATCGTGTTTTTATATTCAGCGTGCGTTTTTCGTCTTCCAAGAAATTATATTAAACGGTGCCAATACGTGGAGCTACCATGTATTCACACAACAAGACGTGTCACGGAGCGCCATTTCGACTTTTTCAATATGAAAATTAGCTTCTCTTTGTCAATTTGAGCACGCAGTTTCTTGGGGTAACCATCCCCTGCTATAAATTTATTAGCTTTAGTTAATAGAAATGATACAGGTGCGGTCTTAAACGTATTGTTATTTATTGTACGACGATTACACGTAGATTAAATGGAACGAAATTTCGGGGCGTTATTTTAAGATTTCTTCTAAGAAAAACGACGTACTACTTAATACAACATTAAATACTGTACATCTTAAATCAGTGCCTTAATATAGTAGTGTTTGATTATAATTCCTTGTGAAAACTGTAGTTAAAGCCGTCACATATTGTGCTTCATTAGTTGCATGCAACAAACTTGAAACTAACGCGGTTACCTCAGTTCACGGATTAAATTTGTACCAGATAGAACACGTACACTCACGGCTAATTGCTAATTGTAGGAAAGCAAAATGTGCAACTATAGACTTACGAGATTAATATAATCTAATGCAGGTTTAGAGATTAACTTAGAACTTTGTCTTGTATTACCACTTCTATACTTACCTTAGCTT
Organism: Cyclophora punctaria; assembly: GCA_951394245.1. NCBI lineage: Eukaryota > Metazoa > Arthropoda > Insecta > Lepidoptera > Geometridae > Cyclophora > Cyclophora punctaria. Next base: position 8,047,503 of record OX596170.1, on the reverse strand, counting down.
GTAGCTTTAATACTTTGGTACGGTCAAACAACAGACAACGTTAAGAGTGGTTTAAATTATAAAAGTTACTATGTTTAATACAAACAATATATTTATTATTAGACTAAAACACAAACTATCACTTATCCAACAATTCAGCATAAAACACTATAATATCCTTTCAATTATTCAAAGGTATTTTCACGATACCTACGAGTATATTGCTAGACAACGGTATTTATATTATGTATGGCTTGTAGGAATATCTTAGCATGTTAAAGAAGTACCAGGGCAATATAAAGTCGAGGAGGTGGCGGCACGTAGTAGAATATTTATCGGCGGCGGGGCTGGCCCGTTATTGGACTTGTCTTTTCATCGTTTAAGGAACAGCCTGATGTGTTTATTCAATTTGCTCCCGGGAAATATTGTTACCTGCTACCTTTATTGAGAACAACTTGACTACAGTCAAAGTATCCTTAATAAGTTTAACTGTAGTTAAATTTCGTAATTTATTTATGAGTTTAAAAATGTGAATTTCGAACGACTTCAAAATTTGAATTGTAAAAACATTCGAAGTTGTTATTTTTTTAATAATTCATTATTGTTTCCATATTGTATTACGAGAGATATTGTTTCCATATTGTATTACGAGAGACCTTAACATTACTTTAAAATTCGTCCAAACAAAATGTTTCTGTAAAATTCACTGTGTAAAACAAAACGCTTCTTAAATTAGATTTAAATTAATTCAAACCTCAGTACGTATGAAATCCATTTGTTGTTTACAAATACCGTACCATTTGTAGGCATGTCATTTGTAAACAATTTTCACGGGTGAAACCCCACAAATGGATGAATGGGCGGATGGACGACAGTCGCTCGCGGCTGTCTTTAATTTTATATGGATCACTGTTTGCGCACCAAATTTCGAATACAGTTATTTGTGTACGACCAACAAACATCGCATCAACAATGAAAACTGTATCAATTAGCTATTCTACCGATAACTGACAATATCAACCGTTTTGTACCCCAATTAATTAATGATTTTAATTTCACTTGCATGAAAAATAACCCTCGTAAAAATGTAGATAAAAATTAACCAAAAATGCTCAGTTCGAACATTATTTTTTAAATCTTCATAAAGCTAAACCGTTTCATAAAACGATCCCTATCCGAAAGTAAACTTATTATATAAAGTGCTGATTACTAATGCTGGATCTGGATATAATCTAAACTTTAGCCACTAAAGCAAAATTTGTACAACCAATTCTGTTTTAAACGCGCGAAACTCCGAAACGCAATTGGAAAACTCCTCACATAATGGGGGCTTTTAACGAGACCTTTTTTGAAAGTAACTAAAACGTCCCCAGCAATGATCCATTATCTCCTCGCGAGGACAAGTTAGCGATCTCCTTCCGTCTATTTTCACAAGTAATAACTAAATTTATCGTCGGAGTTTCGTGGAGTCTTCCAATATCGGTGGTTGGGAGTCCGGTCACGCGCCGGGCGGGCGTCTCGCGGCGACTGCGGCCTCGCGACGCGTCATTAAAATTAACCATCATTACTCTTGTAAAGCGAGTCGCGGTACAGGAAGCTGGCTTATTGGGAACTTTGTCGCTGCGCCGCCCTCCGCCGGTACCTAATCCTCCGCTTTATTGCCGCTGTAACAAATGATCCGCTCGTCGGCGCTGCGTGACGCCCGCGACGCCGCGACACACGACACATGCTAATATCCACATAATATTAACAATTACCTCTTGGTGTCACCTTCATTTGAATTGATGGTCGACCTGACATTTGAGAACACCTAATCAAATTCAGTTAATAATATAAAACCTATTTTACTGCAGAATCGTTTTCCTGAGGAGGAGAATATTATTATAAAAACGACATGCAGAATTAACAGTGAATGCAAAACTCGATATCGCATTAACTGTAAGCACTTGCTATGTGTACTGAATAACATATAAGTTTCTTGAAAGGATTTTCTAGAACGCATACAGTTCTAGCATTGAGGAAACTTTGAGAAAATGCTCCTTTAAAAGTTTCCCAGTAAAAACTTCGCTAACTCTGAGGTGAATAACGTGAAGAGAAAAAGTATAAATATTCATTCGGTGAAAGAAGCCACGCACAGTAAATATAAACTTTTATTCCAGCTCCAGATCCGAAGGAAACGCATTGAAAATTCGACTCGCCACTTCTAATTACAGAGGACAAGACGTCCTTTCTTCCCGGCTCCTTTATAAATGCAAAGTCCGTCCCAATTGATTCCATATTTTACACCGCTCGAGTTTTAAGAGATGCTTAGAAAACGTTCTAGTATTGCTCAAAATTAACGTTTTGTATTAAACAAAGTGACTTATTAACTGAAGTAACATAGTCGCGTGGTAAATTACATTTGAAATGCGTCGCACAGTCGGACATGAATTACCCATGAACGCGAGCAATGAGCGCAATGTACCGTAATGCTAACAAACTCTGCTGAATAACAGAATTTTATTGAGGCTTCGTGTATTGAAGCTGTAGCGGGAACAGGTTTGACAGGAGAACAATTGTTGCAGTTTTTGGTAGTAGAATGGATAGTTACTGCATTGAGAATAAAACTATGACGTATTAATTGATATATTTCGCAAAGGGGTGCGGACAAAGACCTCATAGAGAGGTTAGAATATATTTGAGCTTCAGGCAGCGAGTGTGAATGACGGGTATCATTTCGGTGCACTCTAAGGAAGTTCATGGGGCTTTATTGGATTCAGATACATACAATACCTATACCGATTTATAGGTGTAGCAGTTTATCAGACTAGCAGCGCCCGCCGGTTTTACCCGCGTTGTACCCTTCCCGTGGGAATTTCGGGATGAAAAATAGCCTATAACCTTCCCGTTGAATGTAGCTATCTATTATAAAAAGAGTTATTTAAATCGGACGGATAATTCCTGAGATTACCTCGAACATACAAACAAACAAACTTGAAAATGTTACCTCTTTATAATATTGGTATAGATATTTTTTTCATAGAAATGTAAAGTTCGATATCGAATTTCTAATACAAAATGCCGTTCTGCTAACTAAATACTGCCCCGCAAAAATTTAAAGGCCACACGAAAGAAGAATTACAATCTTACATTTCTTACAATTCGTTACAACCTATAATGTCTCGCATCCCATGCTTTTCTTCCAATAAAAGTCGACAACGGTCGTCGTAATATAAATAGATAATTTTAAAAAATAAGGAAACGTTTCCTCTCGCTCGGACGCCGGAATTCCTAAAAATATCATTTTTATATGAGCAACAAATACCTATCTGTTATGAAGGTCAAATGTTTGATATAAAGCAAATTTATTCTGTTCAGTGTATTGGCTCATATAACTGGCGGGTGATCTTTGGGGCGACATCCGTGGAATGATAACGGTCTAATTTCGAAGCCTCTATTCCTTATACGGCCTAAATTACATTGCGGCCCGGCATCCGCCTGAAAGGTTTTATTCATAAATCTACTGAAACGTTTTCATAAAGTTAAGGAAAAAATGTGCGCTTTTGATCGTTATTTTAAAGTTACTTTCTCTGGCCGTTCGTGTTTGTGGTTAATTTAAGGTAGCACTTTTCAAATTTATGTGGATTTCTTCATTTTTTTCTTTTCATATCCGAGTTTCGATATTAGTTTGTTTATTTTTAGTCAACCACTATTGTGCCGCTTTGTTTGGCCTTAATCAGTGTTTTGATCTGAACAAAACGTGTTGGCAATCGAAAAAATAACAACCACAATAACATTGACTCTACTTCCTTATTTAATTTATTCATTTAACCTTTTTAATTTTCCACGTCGCTTACTTTACAGTGAGATAAAAATATTTTTAATATTTAACTTTCTTTTACCCGACAACGCAAACAAAAGAGTATTAATATTGCTTTATTATGCGTCATTATTTCCATAAAGAGATGACTTTTGCATTACAATGCCAGGGACGTGATATTTCATAGGAATATAATCTCAATATAGTTTGACATAACGATGTCTGCCCATCGCGATAGTTTAGCACCGTGCAGCTCGACCACTACTTAAGCCGATAGTAGCATTTCTAACCTACAGCGCTTCAGAAGGCATGTTAAATTGTCAGTCCAGGTTATATCAGTCGTTAGACCATGTCGGATAAGTTTGGTCCGTCGAAAAACTCCAGAGTGGCCATTAACCTACTCGACCTAACTTACTTAATAAAAACTTCAAAATAATTGAAACACAAGCTGAGTAGGTAACGTGTTCAGCCGACTGCCTGCCTATTCGATTAGATGGCCAAACATTGACTGTGCTTAATAGGATAAACCATCGCCGCAGATTACCATAATGAGAAACGATTCCACGAACTTTGCCCGAGAATATTATGCTAAGTTATGTTTGAGTTATACATTAGCCTCGCGACTTATTATTGCAAATATAACGAGTGCGAGTATAACAAACGTTTAAGACAGTGTTAGTAGAAGAATGAGTTGTGGCGCTTGGGGCGTAGTTTGACTAAGCAATGTTAGTTCATTAGTTCATTGCGATGAGCAACGTGCAGCTCGACCCCTACTTGGATGGGTGGCCGATAGTCGCATTTTCTATCTGAGCACTACCGTGCATCGGAAGGAGGGCTGTGGACAGTCTAAAAATGTCGACACCAGAGTTGGCTTCTTCTCAAAATGAATGATGTTTCTTAACCCTTACCCCATTTTGCCAAAGTATTAATTAATGTATGTTTAGTAATCATAGTTGGTTGGTAGTCCGTATTTGGCAGCTAAGATTTCCTTCACATCAACACATTTAACTATACAGCTTCAAGTTAAAGACTTAAAAAATGTCTGTCTAGGTTTAAAAACATTTTAATCAAAACTGCATCTCCTTAATCCTGCTTCGCAATAAATCTTATAATCATGTGCCGTACAAAGTTTTCTTTGCAAAAGTTACAAAATATTTTTACAGGCAGCGGTCGACGACACGGCGGCGGGCGGTGGGGCCGTTTCCTTGACGTTAGCATATATTGAACTTAGACTTTCCCTTCCACCCCCTACCTAATGAATTCCGAAGCTTCGGTTCGTTAAAAATAGCACAAAACTATTTCCACTCAGTCTCAAACTTCCAAAGTAGACCCAGTCTCAGTCACCGGCCATTAATCTAGCAATAATTCTCAAAAACCGCGCTTTAGCTGGAAAACTTTAAAAAAGTACCTTTTAACTGTCACTTTATTATGTTCACTTATTTATTAAGGTTACTCTTTGAAAGTTTAGGCGTTATTTCTCCGCGTTATTGCCGTGAAAACTGAGCTCGGTCTAGCCGCAAATCTGAGACAGTTTCTTTGCAGCCACAGCATGGCGACACATAAACAACTTTCAATCGCAAACGCTTTTGTACTATCAACTTGTAACAGTATTTTTCGAATGTCGATTTTGAATTTGAAACAACTGAAGAACGTTATGTATTTGACGTTCAATTTTGGAACAACACGAAACAGTGGAAACGGTTGCATATTGCAAATATTCTGAGATTAGACAAGCAAGTTTTATTAACTTTGGATCTTCTTATCTTGTTTTCGAGGAAGTTTGCTGTAATAGAACTGGGCTTGTTGCGTCACCGTCTATTTGTAAACCTCTTGTTACATCCCTAAGGAACACGGGCGTAGTTTCGTCAACTTTATGAACAATATTAACAAAATGTTCGTTTTACAGCTCAGCGCTACACTTGCTTTCAGAATCCCTTGTAGGTATGTACTTAAAATAAGAAATGTCAAAGCTCTCTCGTATATTTGTAGTTGTAACCCGTCCATTCCCGTGGCGCCATACAATACTTACAAGGTCTCTTTGGTACATTTTTACGCTGGTCCAAGCTTGCCGTAGAGAGTCACGTTCCACCTTATCTTAGTTTCCGAAAACACTCAGAGCCCTGAATCAATATGACAAGCGTTCACTTAGGTCGGATTGGTAAGCTCAAAATTGAGGGCAATCGAAACGGGAAAATTTTTGTACGAAGAAATGCGATAGTCATACATTGTAGTTCGACTTAGGGGAAGTTACTTTATCTATCCGAGGGGACACGTATTTTAAGGACGCTGTAAGATTTATGGGGCATCGATTCCTATTCTCCGAGTTCATATAGAAATGATACCGTGAGTGTGACAATAAAATAATAATTCTCAAAACGTTTTACTTCTCTCTTCAGAATCATTAGAATTTAATTTCAAAAGATCGAATGAAAACAACACAAAGTAAAACTTCTTAAATTAAGGTTCTCATGCATTTCCGGGTGAATAAATTAAAATGTTTCGTTCCTCGCTTTCTTATTGATGACGGCCTATCTCCTCGGCTTAATCGAATGAACACAAAATTAGCATTTTATCTGACAATATTAGGCGCTCCCCCCTCCCCCCTCTCTGCCCAGAGGTCTCAGATACGCTGATTGAATCGCACCGATTATGACGTTAATCTGTTCAATGCAAATTGGACGAGATAGTCATTTACATCCCTTTATCAGGACTCGTCGCTAAAATATTCAAATATTTATTGTTTTGTCGTCTCGTATCTGTGTCAGAGAGGACTGTTCACTGATTCCTGGACCATGGCTCGTTTAACCGGATCAAAGAGGTTTGTTTTCCAAATTCGATATTTATGAATTTAATTTGAAACGTTATGGATACTGGTCTTTCTTTCAAATTGCTAGACAAAACCTTTGCGGTATAGAGCTATTTCAAGTAAACTTATACTATACTATTCACTTAATATGTATGGATTTAGTAGTATTATAGTGATATAGAATTGTCATGTTTGTATAGTAAAATGACAATGATTATACGGACCTACTATAAATGATAAATGCAATAAACTTTCTTAAAACCAATCAAAATAATATGTCAAAAACATCGAGTTTTTAAATATTACTTCAATATTATTTTTTCAGAAATTATTCTACAATGAATCAGTTACATTTTATTCGAAAAGACCCTTTTTAAATATTAGTTAATATTTAAACCTCTTCCATAATAGGTACACCTACAAGCCCAGGGTTATATTTACGTCCATCAGCCCAAGTCGAAGTTACCTCTAATGCCAACACAATTTGTATCTCAAACAAAGTTGATTAATTAGTCGCCGTGTCGGAACATAGACGACCGTTTATCACAAATTATATTACACTGTACCGGGAAAAGGTTAAAGTATCTGTTTTATAGTAATTTTTAGTTTTTAAAGTAATGTACAAAAATATTAGCCTGTAATGCCTTCTCTAACTAGGAATTGAAAAACCGTTTTTGAAGGAAACTGTTCTTGTTTTTGAATGTAACTAGAATCGCCCCGTGGTTTTACCCGCGTTGTGGTCCGTTCCCGTGGGAATTTCGGGATGAAAAATAGCCTATAACGTTCCCGTTGAATGTGGCTATCTATTACAAAAATAATTATTCAAAACGGACATGTAATTCCTGAGATTTAGATAGGCTATTTTAATCATCAAATTCCCAAAGGAAGGGATACATACGAACGGCAAAACCATTTTTTTTATAGTCAAAACATCTTTCGCTTCAAACATGCTTCAAACATACATACGGTTATCTTCACAAACGTCTAAAGTCTACATTTAGCTAAAGTCAAAGTCAAAAGAGCTTATTCAATCTATCAGCAGTTGAGAGTACAAATAGGTGATGTCTGGGGTTGGTACAAGAGTTAATGAGGGGGTATCGCACCATCCCTGAAGATTAAATACAGGTCATTACTCAAAGTAAGTGAATGCTTTCCGCAGCTTCAAATCCAGCCAGTCAGGTAATACTTACACCGAGTTTGCTCAAATTAAATGATTGAATCTCTTATAGTGATTGATTTTTTGAAGACGTTGGAAAAACGGACGGTTCTTTTCTTATTTTAAATGTTTAGCTTACTTCACTTTGTCTATGGTACTTAACTATTGACTCAAAGTTTTATTTCACCTCTATAGTTACTGTAGTAGCAAACATTCGATTAATTGGTGTACTTACCGAATGGTACTACTCGATGTATTTACTAAAAATAAGTCGCAGTTGATTAGTTTTTAAACTTGGTTCCGGAGTTTTTAGACCACATAATGCCTCTGACATGCAATCTGTAAAACTCCAAAAAGTAAAGAAAAAACATTATCTTATCTTGGTGTTTCAAATCGCTTTTACCAACAAAATATTGTCGGTTGGTAGAATATTTTCTCACTTTACTTAAAATAGAAAAGTATTTTCTAACCAAATTACAACACAAATAATGAATGAAGTCAGAATGTAGGCACGGTCTAAAACACCCCCGTTTACCAAAGTGTGAAATTGACATAATTTATTTATATTTCCAATGTAAAGAACTGGCAAGTGTAATATCAAGCCGACATTGTTTGCGCTTCGTATTATCCTGAGGGCTAAAACTACAAAGTAAAATAAATTATTCTACTCGTTCTGTAGTATTGTTCCGCTGTCTGAGATTACTTCTCTACCAACGAGTTGGGATAGGAAAAGTTACTTTTTTCATCTATCGAACTGTTTGTCGAATTTTTAGTTGATGTACTGGAACCGTTAGTCATTAAAATTTTGCTTAAACTTTAAACTTTGATTTTAATAAAAAGCCGAACAACCGTGAGCTAGGCTGAGAGCTAGAGCTGTGCTTTAGGCGATCTAAAACTCAGACTCTGACACAGACGGGCTGGTCAATAACCTACCCGATCTCACCTTTGTCCGAGCTACACTTAAGTACTTTGATTATTACTTATATTATACTCATATTTTATTTTAATGTTGCTAACAGACATAAATACATATTATAATCTTCGTTCGATGATGACAGTTTAAAATAATATTATCCAAAAGCGAATATCAATTTATGAAATGAAAACCGAATCAAAAGTTATGATATTTAAATCACTAATTAACTAATCAAATACGAGTTCCATTCGTTTGAAACATCACAGTTATATTTCGAGTTTGAAACTTGGTTCAAGTTGAGTGATTTGCAGTTGCAGAGTTAGGCTAAGTGAGTCAGAGGAAAAGAGTTAAGTCAATGTTTGCCGTCGTGATTTCAGCCCTCCCTCCGAACGCGTCCTAGCGTCGCAACGTTTTACAAAATGTGAAACCATTTTTCATTCATTGTAACAGGTATTAAATTTTCCGCACAAAAATATCCTTTTAATGACACACCTACGAGTACATAACAGTCGGATTCTGTGAAAGGTTTTGCATATCGACGTCGGGGATGGTAAAATCATTAATTATGTTTAAAAGTACTATTTTTGGAAAGATTCATAATTATGTATATTCATATATCAAATCCTATCAAAAACGACTAAACGAAATGTAATAAATATCTTAATAAAACTAATGTGAAATATTTATCGTATCAACTATTCTGTACATACTTGTTGATGCTATGAACAAAGAGAACTGACCTTTATTCATTTAAACCTCTTCCGATGTAAAAAACAAAAGTTTAAACCGGATAGTTTGTGGATACCGTCACAAACGTCCTCGGGGCACTTTCTTATGCCCGGGCCACACATACGAGAAATGCCATAAATTATATAGATAATGGACGTATACCGTAGGTGTAGCCACGACTATACGTGAATATTTGACAATGGCATTAACAATGCCGTATGGCGTAGGCGATAGCTCGAGTGGCGGTACATCAAAGAGAGAAAGAGACAGTTTAAGTGTAGCCACCCACTTGAATGCATTAAAAATTATTGCATTAATTATTGAGATAATGGGCATTGACATTAAGCGTAAGTGTGGCCCCAGCATTAGAATATTTCCGCAAGAATTGCATCATCCTGTAAGGAGTTTGAGTGCGCATGTCATGCCAAGCCTCCTTTTCAAGCCTTCAGGCTGAAATCGCAAGAGTAAATGTTGACATCCTCTTTGTTCGGATCAATGGCTGCAGTGGTTATTGCAGGGATTAATATATGACTAAGCAGCTGTGTGGACAAGGAGTCTTTGTGCTTTTTGGTATCTACGGAAATTGAACAGAGACGTTGATAACTCCCAGCACAGTAGGTGTGAAATTAAATAGATATTTTGAATAGTTGCATTTTTCTACGGCACGTTAGAAATCTAAACAATACAATAAGAGGCTAGAAGCCATCCCAGCCTAAAACATCAATGATTTCTTCATTCATTCATTTCCAACCCTTGGGTCGGAGTATATGCCTTTTTAGATTATCTAAAGGCCCCGACATATTCTACAGAAGCTTAATAAATATAAGTATTTTTGATAACACAACAGTTTACTTTCTCATGCCCAAAAACCGATCACTACCCAGCATCAGAAATTAACCGAAATTGTTAAAATAATTAAATGAATAACTTCATTCATTGTTAGTGTTAACTTACGGTAGCGTAACTTAATATTCGACCGTATCGCTTTTGTTATAAGGTGTCATATGGACAGTCATTTCATTACGAGATAAGTACGTGCCTACAGAATATTATGATGGAAGCCATTTTATGAATGCGGTGATCTGAACGATCAATTTGCATCGTAATTAGGAGTTTACTCTGTTTAAACACAAATTAGCTTTAACCAAATAACCGTTATTTTCTGAACACAAACACGTAGGTATCGTTTATACTCGATGCAGATTATATTTCACAGTGGTTTGTTGCCTACTCGTAACAATTAGTTACTTATTTACATATTAAAATTGTTTTTTAATTGCCAAAATTAGCCACTACTTTTATGTAAGCAACTAAATTGCTCATTAAACTTATGCGGTAGATGTTTTTATTATTTTGTAATTGCTGCGGATTTTGCAAATGTGAAGGTTGAACATAAAGTTTCAATTAAAAAAATATACAATTTTTAATGTAGTTACATCCGCATCTTTTATTTCAAAGCTAAATAAAGGAAACATATAAATGTATACCTTATTCCTCCCCTAACACAGACTCTTTGTAAAATCTTAATTAAAACCATGGATGATATTTTTGTAAAACGGAAATATATCAACAGTCCTCGCATTGCTTCGGATTTTGAAATTATTCCTTGAAATACTGGATTGAACATAAAAATCTATCTCCATTCCGAAATTCCATTCTGAATATTGGTAAAACATTTCAAACTTCTAATATTTAGTAATTTACAAACTGTGTGTCTCGTGCCTCGCGTTTTAAGTCATTTTGTAAACCTTTCTCATGAACGAGTATCATATTTTTTTTAATTCGACTAGTTATTATAAAAATGTGCGTGATTAAGCCAAAAAAAACAATTTTTTTTAACTTTATTTAAGGCTCTAAGAACAGATAATTTATTAGGTACAGAATTCTATAAATATTACTTCCTTACCTCTCCGCAAGTATTCAAGTACTACAATACCAAAGTTACATCATTTATTTAACATTTCACACTTTCAACAAAAATAAAGTAGAAACCTTTTAATAAAAACCAACTTCAGACAAAAACAACTTAAAAATAAAACTCCTGTCAGACGGTTTCAGACCATAAATTTTTGGCAACATAGAAACTCGAAACTCTTTTTACGGTAATGCAATTTGCGCCAAGACCACAGTTAACGTTAGTTATTTAGATACGGCAGATGTAAAAGGACTGCATTTAGCAGTTGCTTCTAAATAGCAGTAGCAGATAGAGCAAGCAGCAGTTGGAGCAATGTACCTCGGACACAGCGTTATACTACGATCTTATTACTTATTCATGTCTTGCGAACTGCATCTATCGGTAGGTACATATGAAAGTACAGGTGAGGGCGAAATATCTGGCTTGTCAGTTTCTTGAGGGAGATAGACAGCTTGATACGTTTAGTAGAGCGTTATCTCTGTCAGACAATGTGAAGTTTACCTTGCTAACAAACTCTGTGAGAACCACTGATGATGCTGACAGTACTTGTCGGTGACAAGTGTGTAAATTTGAGTAGGTTAGCGCTCAACTCTGGTATCAGAAGTCTTTAGACCTCCTAAAAGTGACAAAATGGTTTGATGATTGTAACAACCCGGACAGGCTGCACGTTGCTTAACAATCGCAATGAGCTAACATTGCTTAGTCAACCGACACCACCTTACTAACTTACTTTTACTGAGAAACTAGAAACTTGCCTTTATCCCACTAGAAGCCAACGAGCTAGACATATCGCCCTTTGCTATATATTTACAATATACAATATATATTATGTCCAGTAAATTGCAGAAGCATAAATTATGTATTATGTAGAGATAATTTAGTAAGTGATGTTTGACTAAGTTTAATTCAAATATTTATGGTGAGCTGATGACAAAAGGAAGGGTTAAAAAGTTCACTCATGTATTTAGTAATAAATTAATATGGAATTATGCAGGTTGATCACAATAAAGTGTTTGCAGTGCCCTAACAGGGTGTGATGTATTTAGGTACATTATGGCAAATAAATAAATTTGAATTTGAATTTGAATTTAAATAAACTGTCATAAAACCGGTGGAAGAGCTTGTTTCTTAGTTTGATCTCTTAAATAAAAAATACAACAATTTCAAATCTAGCTGTTTTCGCCAAAGCTAACGAAGATTTAATCAAAATAAAGCAAATAATTTAAAAGTATAATTCCAACGAAAAATATCACAATATCAAACGGGCTCCATTCGTTCTATTCAAATAAAGTAAGCATCCCAAAATCATAAAATTTATGTAAACAAAAATGAATACGCGAATTTTCGATCAAAAATAAAATGTTCCATTTAAAACGTAAATTTAGGTATAACAAAGGTAATTCAACAAGTAAGTATTACGAATGTTGCCGTGTACCAGCGCACGCGATTTGCAAATAAAGCTAGAAAGATATCAAACAGCAAGCGTTTGCTACATGCGATAAAAACCTGGCCGTTTCAAATGGAAATAACAAATGGTTGTCAGATTCACGTTTTTTACTGCGGCACAACCAATGCGGATTAGATGAGCTGCAATAATGCCACGCCACAGACCAACATGCGTCTTTTCCGATTAAAATATAACTTTTTGCTCAACAAAAAACAGAACCAACCAAAAAATGTGGATGGTTTAAAAAAAGAATACATTCCATATTGTACATCCACCTATTTGACATCACGTTATAAAATTCCAAACGAAAACATCATTTTTATCAGCAAGTACATAAAGGAACTGATTTCGGCGGCCAAGTCTTACGGATACATTAGGTACGACCATAACCGAAAATTCACTTCCAATGTCTGCCATTTGATAACAAAGGAAAAACACCGTACGACCGACAAGATGTTCTAAAAATAGTTTCGCAATCTAGCTACCTGTTCACCTGGGCTGGCCGTTCCGACCTTCCCATAAAGAAGAGTACACGGGAAGCGTCGGGAAGGGTTTATCGTTCCTGAGGGAGGTCCATGAGCCCCCACTATATCATTGCCGCCTCTATCTCTATATAACTCCATGCTCTTTGTACGCCGCCAAGCATAAAACTTTGTGAAAACACAGTTTAAACGCAACGTGTTTGAATCGAATCTTAGTTCATTAGTGTAAGTAACGCGGTTCTAATTTACCTTGTATGTATGATTTTTAATTGGAAGCGAACTGTATCGGCGGAGTTGTTGATATACGGCTTGAAATAGCGGTACAGTTTTTGTAATAAACACGATATTTTCAGTAACATTTTATTTTTGGACTGATATTTTATGTATCGTGTGTAATTACTTTTGTATCACTTACAGTATAAAGGGATGTGTCCAGTTTTTCGTTTTATCACGTTAACACTACATGACGGCGGTACAAAGCTCTCATTTTAAATGTTACACTCGAGTACCAAATACTGATAATCAGTAACATATTACTACCACCGACGCAGTAATTTGGCATTTAGAATGTATTCAAAAACCGCATTTAATCCATTGCATTAAGGCTTAATGTTTAATGAATTTTTATAGTGGATGGATAGCGTAGGTTTCCGCAGTTTGCAACGCGACGCCACTGACAAACCAAATATGAAATAATGTTCGGTTTATTTGCATAATGTCGCACATAAACGGTGGCCTACATTGAGCCCTATCACGACATGATCGTGACGTCATGAAGATGTACCCAAAACTGCGCAGTAAGGCAACATGACGTCACCAGATGGCAATAAATGGAGTTCACCTTCTACGCATTTAGGAATCATATCAGTTGACTCCACGGGGTTGATGCGGAGGCACTTTGACGAAATCCATTATGAGGTTATCGTTATATACTTAATCTTAAAACGGATCATTATCATTAATACTGGAATACAGAATATAACCGGGTGAATTCACTTCGACCAAAATTGATTTTTTGTCTCGTATAAAAAGTAATCGTTCTCACTGTACTGATATCTTCTGTGAGATGTTCCTTTCGCCAGTTCCTTTACCCAGCAGCTGTAGGACATTGAAAACTATTTCTTTGCTTTACTTTTATAAAACTAATTTTCTCAAGAATAAAAACTGATAAATCTATTTAAACTTTTGCAGGCTTAACAGAGAAAATATTTCTTGATAACTCACTACAAGCTCTTGATCAAAGTGTTTACATGTGTGTTATTCAGTGCAGACCCTTCAAAGCTAGTACACTACATAACCAAATGCAAGCCACCGCAAAGCGGGAGGGGCCATTATGGTTCCCTGGGGAACCTCAGTACACCTGCAACCCATATAAGCAGACTTAGTCCAAGCTAGATAGTAATAAAAGAAATCAAACTAATGCTGTTATAGAAGCATTTTTACAGCGTCGACGTATATATTTGATCTATACTAATAGAGAGATAAAATTAGTAAGTTTCTTTGTTTGTATATTCGAGCTATTTTCGGAAACTACCGGCCCGATTTGAATAATTCTTTTTGCAATGTATAGCCACATTCAACGGGAAGGTTATAGGCTATTTTTCATTCCTACGGGAACGGGCACAACGCGGGTAAAACCGCGTGGCGCTGCTAGTCATAGAAGCTTTTGTATATTTTAAAAGTGTGACAATGCGAAGTAAAGACTCTTTGTTCTAAATATTACATAGATAAATATTAAATAAGGAATAGTTAAGCCTGTGAAATATTAACAATAGAAACGAACTATTGCTGTGTGTCACAAATAAAATAAAGAACTATTCCCACTATTTATTTGACACAAAAACTCCAAAGCCTCGTTTTGTATATCGAAATATCACGCGAAGACTTTGCTTAATAAATAATTATTACGCTTTTTCGGTGAAGTAAGAGTTTAAGGTGGTTTCTTGCGAGGGTCTAGTGTGGGGTGAACTTGTAAGGAAACTTTTGGGTCTTTATTTATTGTTATTACCTCATTAAGGTGCCTACCCACCGAACGATATCCAACAAATTGCGAATAAATAAGCCTCCACACACACGCTCGGAATAAATATACCAAGTTACTCGCAACATAATTATTTTAGTTGGCTTCGGGTACTGAAGGTAATGCGATAGATTTAATTGATGACACTTGAATAGATTGTTTGTGGAGCTAAAGGTGAGCTTGCGTGGGCAATCTTTAAGCAACAATTTCTGGGCAATTTGAATTGATTCATATTGAGAAAGTAGTGGAAAAAATACAACAATATTAAACAATTGTATGCTCGTAAAGGTTGGTAAAAATCTCGGACCGTGAAACTAACATTACAGCAGTCAAACATGCTCACTGAAAAACCATTACCTACACAGATAACATCTATTATTTTCATTAACAAAAGGCAAACTTAATCTCTTTTTAATAATTAAACGGCCAGCCGAAAAGCAACTTAATATTTATTTAATAACGAAAAGCATCATAAGATATTCACGCAATTTAATTTCGTAAGCATTTAGAAGCTCGTCGATTGTGTAGCGATTAGAATTTTCATTATAATCTGAAAGGCGCCGTTTGTTTCAAACAGCAGCTACACTCATGCGCGTTGACTCAAAGGTGAGGGCAGGTATTTCGGACTTATTGAGCGCAAATTTTGAAGACCGCAACCCTTTGAATAGTCAATGTCGCATACCCTTATCTCGCCACAGAAGGCGACACCGCATTACCGGTATTACGCCACTATCGGACAGCGAGGGGAACGCCTTTTAATATACGACATTAGAGTCGCGTATCGCATGCATGCTTCAAACAGGCCATTTTCAAAGTGCAATTTATATTGTATTGGAAGTTAGAGCGCCGTTGCCCGCTGCGCTCAATATTTTGTGCCCGGGGTATGTACTCGGCCGAGCCGCGTATCCTGTGTGTATTGGGCTTTACATTTTCTTGTCAATATAGAAAAATTTAATAAGCATGAGTGGAATTCGCGCACCCCATTGTACGTGGCTGACGATTAGAAAACTTTTTTTTATGTCTCCCGCGTTTTCCTTTCCTTTGTCGCTGCTGGTGAAACTTTGTTGTTGTTAATATTCGTAATACCTCCATTAAAAATAAATCATACTTTATTTTTTCAAAGCTAAAATGACGGTTTTACTAAGTTTACAGGCGATTAGCCGAGTAAATATAACAAGTTTGTGAATAATACATTTTATTATTGAAAAACTTTCAAGTAGCGAGCAGTTTTCAGTTTGTTATTGTGATGTTGATTTTATGCTTGTAATAAAATCGCCCTCGAAGTAAATAAAACAAATATTTATGGCTGTAGTTTCTTCAATTCGTAAAAAGTCATTGGTGTTTATTGTAGTAACAATGTACATTTAGCTATTTGTTAAATTGGTTAATAAACGACAAGTGGTTAAGTAAAACACCTACAAGCGCTTGCGTGCTTACATTTGCGTACAATTAAAAAGTCGTATGGGGTTGAATATGCAAAATATAAAAATTACAGAAATTAATGTTTATAAGAGCCATTCGAGGAATTTAGTCATTTTTATTACAATAAAAACACCTAATTGTGATATATTTACAAAACAATTATAAGATACATTCAAGTAATCCGTGAAACAAAAAAATCTCTACTCTCCTAACTTTAGAAATATAATGTAAACATTTTTCTCGACCCGACCATATTTCACCGAGCACACATTAGTCAGATCGTGCTTTACCAATATTGGTATAATCAAATTATTGTTCATATATTATTCTTAAACCGCCATAAAAATATATATCTAACTAATCAAATTCGTAAATCAAGAACAATGATTTACACCAATGAAAAGCTTTGCAAATCCAATGTGGGTAACAAGTTAGATCGTTTCAAATCGGGCCTAGGCAGATCAGGCTGTATTTATTTACATGTAATTAGGTCGGTGTCAGTGATCGACGGCGCGTCCGCTGCCGGCGGAGGGGTAAACAATCCATTACGGGCCTGTCAGAGTCGGAACCCTAGGTACATACTAGTAAGACCCCTACTATCGGTTTCTCTATGCGAGTTGCGATAGGAGATGGTTGGTGAAGTTAATTCGCTTTGCAAGGTTTTTAAGCTATTGCATAGCTTCTATCGCGGGCCTTGAGCGCGGGGACCGAATCCAGAAATTCCGTAACGAAAAAACCTCACGCTCCCCACTAACGCCATCTAGTGATAGAAAAAATAACTATGCAATAGCTTTACCGCGGCAGTCCCCGAGTGCCACACGTCTTTTTTAAGTACTTTACTATTAATAATTGTTTTCTAATGAACCTTAGTAAGGGGAAGAAGGAGGACATCGATATTTTAAGGTTAATGAATAAAAACTCTCTAATGTAATCAAGTTTGGAAATAAAATACTTTAGTTTATATAAGTGTTTTAACTGACTAAATTATTTTGGTATCTTCATCGTAATATGAAAATTACTGCGCGATTTGTCGCTCTAGACTCCCAAGAGTCCAGAGTATTAATAATGTAATATTAGAGTTGTCTCTACACTCTAGCTAGATATTTGTTATTTTATATAAAACTATAATATACTACCAGACTACTAATGTACACTTCAGTTATGGAGACAATGCACCCATTACCAACGACAGTAGGTATTAATTTCATAATTCGAATGCAGAAGCTAGAAGTCGCTCATTTAAACAGAACTCATGGTAGGGGTCCGAAAGCCGCGCATATAGTTTCCAATATGATTGACAAACACGTGAATGTTGATCATTTTGTCTATGGTCTATATTTAACTGTGTTTACTTTTGAACAGGAAATTAAGCCTTTGATAGCCCGCTTCGGGTCGTACGGGAATTAAGTGCCCACTGTGTCCAGTAGTACGTCCTAAAATATTGGCTCAATTATGCAATAAGCTGCGGAAACTATTAATCACCTGGTTTCCGATTACTATGGTAATACTCATTTTCCATTACTATGTACAGTGATGTATAGCGATAATTAGTGATGTACAGTGAACTACAGAAGTTGATGAAAACTTTCAATATTACAAAATATATATTTGCGATGTAGTTTTTTTGATTCTTCATCATTAAAAGATTCCATAAATAAGCGTGCTCAGGCGTTTTGTAATACTTTTTGATTATGAACTTTTGTAGTTGACTGTACATATCTTACTGTATTGTCAATTATCATTTGCAACTACAGTCATTTGCAGTACAGTAAAAGTTACATACTATTAGGTACGTTGTCATAAGATTTACTATCTACAGAATATTACAATTACCTTCGTCTAATTATCGTACAGCAGTACTGAAATTTTCGTATAAAAGATAGCGTAAATGAAATCCTCTTCACCGTACAAACAGTGAGTCAATTTTATATTTTCTTTTTGTAACAGTGTAGTATCATAATGGGTCCTTTATTTAAGTGAACGTTTCGAATTGAAAACACTTGGATTATCTCTCCTAAAATGTATGAACAAATCGAGTAAAAAACGTTAGGAAAACAACAATAAAACATGCAGCCCAACACTATGCAGTGCGATGTAATCCATTCAATGTATCACTATGCGACTACTTATCTTACACGTACTCGTATAGGACGCCAATCCGTTACCGATATTTAGGCAAAATACAAAATCTTTTAGCCAACATACGATTTTCAACTTTATCATTGTATAACAAAGTTTATATTCAACGTGTAAGCCGTAAGTTTTATAACATTCTGCCGTGGATAATCCGACAGATATTGGAAGGCTTGCCGATGCATTCACTGGGATGCACGAAATTTTCTATAAGGATAAAAGCAAACAAGATAGCCATCGGAACCAATGTTGAGAGTTTTGTGAAGTAGGTATATTACATGTACTTGTCTGGTCTACTACTTGGACTTAATGTGATTTAAACAAGAAACATAATTTGCGATATAGAACGAAGCGCATAAAGTAAAAAGTATAAGCTTGCCCACAGATGGGAAAAGGCCACTCATCTCACTGACAATATCAGTACAGTGAGGAATATTAGGCATAATCACCACGCAACGCAAAACAACGAAAGGCATATAAAATTAATATTTACCGATAGAGTTAAAAACATATTTTGAATTGAAACGAGGTTTACGGAAACACTTCGTTTTTATTTTACATTTTTACTAGACGTTTCTGACCCTTTACAGGAACCGTGGTCACAGAAATCTTCTATGGGGCAAAATGAGTAGTGTTCACTTAAACGTAAAAAACGAATAAAATATCGTCGTAATTAAACAAACATTCGATAACATCTACTTAAACGAAGCACACACTGCTGTTCACAATTAAGCTCTACTTTAAAATATGCAAAGATGTACAGTGTAAAATAATTTAATACGATATTACATTAGATATATACTTAAACCATTAAATTCATGGGTATATATTACCGGTCCCGGTTGTGCCATCCTTGGACCATGTCGGAAGCCTTCAGGCGGTCTAAAAACCCCGCCACCAGGGTTGGTCACTAACTTATTCAAACTTATTTGCTTTCGTGTAAAAACACTTTCAGCACAACATTAATATACAACATTTTGATTAATACCCCAGAACAAACGAATCTAAGGGTGCTTTCAAATTATGCGTTTCGTGTCGGACCGCTGCGGTGCCGAAGCCGTGCGTTTGTCGTATTGTGAACGTACGATCGTGTGTTTTCATACAAATCGAGCAGTGCGGCAACAGTGCGGCGTCGGTACCGCGAAATAATTTTAATACGCACTGTTGCCGCACTGCTCGATATGTATGAAAACACACGATCGTACGTTCACAATACGACAAACGCACGGCTTCGGCACCGCAGCGGTCCGACACGAAAAGCATAATTTGAAAGCACCCTTATATACAACATTTTGATTAATACCCCAGAACAAACGAATCTAATACAGTTTGAAGCAGTCGGACAAATGGGAGTTAAAAAACCGATATAACATTTTTATTTGCTCATGTCAAGTTTGGCCCGATGAAGCTGAAATTTTACAACCATTGAGGTTTTCACCGCAAATATTTGTTATTACGTTTTCGTTTCATTATATTGTTTTTGTGTTAGCTTTATTTGAAGTATGAGATGTGGAGTTTTAACTTTTTCTTTTGTTTTATGCGAGTTAATACTTGTGTGGAAACTAGACTTAAACATGTAATGAAAATTATAACCGATTTTTCTTGAATTACAACCAAGACTAATTCTAGTTATTCATTTTTATTGTAAAAATGAAGTCTTAATTTGTTCTCCCGTTTGATAGACAGATCATATACTTACTATGATATCTATTATTTCAATCACTTAAAAAAATAAATTACTATAAATATTAAGCTGTCAACGTTCTTTCCATTATAAAGACCAATAAAAAAAATAGATTACTTATCATGAATATAGACAACAAAAAACATTGTTAACCCGGCGCCAATGACGTGAAAATAATTTCAAAGACAATGACCCTGGGTCATAATGACCCAAATTTCATCGATCGATTTTCAGGAAATTTAACAAGTCAGCTTAATTGTAATTATTGTGTATGTATAAATGATTATTTACTGAGCTAATAAAACAAAAATAAAACTATTGTGTTACATAAATCACATCTTTATTAATTATTTAACAACAAATGCAAAATCATCTATAAAAAACACAACGTGTCTATATTTTTAATTTTTGGCAAATATTTCTTAGTAATATTAGGAATTATTTATCTCATCTAGTAAAAAAGAGATCAAATCAACTTCTTATCATGTAAATACAATAAGATCAGTCTTCTACTTCACAACTCACAGTCATGGAACTGCTGCAATTATTGCAGTATGAAATCAAATGGTCTGGGCATATGTAAATGTGGCATGCCTGATAAGTATGTGATGTTTTCTTATCTTTTTGTGCAAGATACAAGATCGAGATCATCGGATGAATCTGAGTCCACATCACTTGCGTCTTGCTCACTTTCGCTGTCATTACTACGTTCTAATAAGTAGTCCTCATTGTCAATATCTGAAGCAGCCTGGGATTTTTCACTCTCGGAATCCGACTCTTCTAACAACGCCAAAATTCTTGCTGGGTCGTTTGACAAAGCCATTTTGACTAAAAAACTTAAAAAGAACAACATAAATTTACACTAAACACTAAATAAGCGAATAAAAGTAAGCCACAAATTCACCGCGCCACCGATGACGCTGGGTCATATTTACCCGTTTTAATTTCACACACGTGTATCTCGCTGCGCAGACGGCGTCACACTGAGCGGGTCAACGAGGCGGGTAGAGAGGGGCTGTATCTCCAGCTACACTAACGCTCGAATCATGAAATGGACGCGAAAAAAAAATATGAACGTTTAAAACTGCCTCGGGTCAATATGACCCAGCGTCAATGACGCCGGGTTAATTACTTCACAAAATCGTGTATACTCATTGAAGCGTAAACAAACATTAATTCAGGCCATGGCGGGAAGTGTGCTTATGTAAATAAAATATTATGTTACAGTGAGCCGTGTAATAAGACCAACAAAATGACAATACGGGAGGTTGGTGGCGGCAAACGTTAAAATGCTTCCGTTTTTGGCGTTCTCTCAAGTTAGTTAATGTTCCCAAAACAACGCCGTGAACACGGTCCTACCTATTTGTGGCGCAAAGTTTGGTTGTAAGTTGTATACTGCGTTTAATGGTAGCGCAATCATAATATTAACTATTCACAACTGCATTTCTATTGAGAGTTTCGGGATAGCAGTCTGCATGTGCAATTAAAACATTCCAAAGTTATTTTCCGTTGGTAGTTATTTTAGGGGCCCTATCTATATGTAAGTTTAGAGGTCGAAGTTTGGTTGAACCATCCTAACCATACTGATCAAAAGTCTAACTTCTCTACCGATCCGTCAGAAAAAAGTTTGTAAAAGGTAATCTGTAACGTTTGCAGGCGTGGTGTTTGAGCCAAATCCTTTTTACTGAACTGATAGCTTCAGCAAGCGTGTATGCATAAGCAGTTTAATGTTGCCCCAATAACACTAAACCGTAAACGCGCCCACATTTTTTCCTAAATAAAGAGTGATTTATGTACAAAACAGTTATGAACAGGCAACGGAAAGGTTGTAACGGCCACAGGTTGTCGCGCAGTATTAATGAAAACAATTCGTTTTCCAAGAGTGACGTTTGGAACGCAGCGTCCTCTTTACCCTTCACTATTTCAGTGAAGTCAGCTAAAATATTATCCGTCTAAATAAAAAGAGATTTGCACGAAACACTGAAATGGTTCTCGTACCGTTGGATTCTAAAACGCAGCACATTTTTGACGATTCTCTCTTTGGCGCAGTGCCTAGGTCCACGTGTTAACTTTACACAGAGATTTGGTTAAATCTGTTTCCCTTTAGTGCCATCTGACGTGGCACAAGATGGAACACTTGTTTATTGTGTGTCAATTTTGTTAACCCACTGGAATCGAGTTTGCTGTAAAGTTTTTGTCGTGATTGAGTAAGGGCATTGAGGTTTTTTTATACCCACATTCGCCAAGTAAAAAACTCCCTTTATAGTGTTAAAATTAACAGAATAAGAAATATGCTTAAAATGCCTAAAGTTATATGTATAAGCTTCTAGTGCAGAGCAAAAGTTTCTTGTTCATTAAGAATTTCAACCCAAAACTAGAATAAACTTAAAAGATTCGTATTTTTGCGCAAACATGCCTAATACAAACGTAATAAGTTAGTTTACATCATAATATCTAAACTACATTATGTCAACAAAGTTGTTATAACATGACTTGCTTATAACTGAAGTGGAAGGCAGAAACATATCTAAATGCATTCCATTGTATGTAGAAACTGTTAAAGCACATTAGGTGAAGCGTTGCCTAGTCAGCGTCAATTAACGCACTCGCCCGCCTATAATTCATTCGAGTGACGCACGAGGCACGACACGATATCGGTCCCTGCAAATAACAACGCATCTACCAATACGACACTCGCACAGTCCTACGTGAGCGAGTTACATGACAAAACAATGCTATGCGGTACTTAAAAAGCAAATAAATAAAATAATACGCCCGGACAAATTCACACTTGGTTAATTAGACCCAAAAAGCTTGTATTATGGAATCTAACTAAACTAAACTAATACATATTACATACAAAAACATCTTATTTATATGAATATATAATTGACTCCCGGAAGTCGTCGCTAACAACAGTAAATTATGTCTGAATGTCTAAAGCCCGTCAGGCATCCTAAGAGCCTGTACGGCATTTGCATCTCACTAGGATACTACTATACTGTATGTCTCTTGGGACCCTTTCAGACGCAGAGGCCCTAAACTAGTCCCTTTTCGCCTAAGGGTAAAACCAGGCCAGTGTCAATTTCTGTAATTATGTCCTAAGTTATCGCATTTCAGTTTCTTTGTGCCGCATCGCATGGCAATCGTTGTTTACGTAGGTCGAGTCGGACTACTAATACCACGCGGTTTTGCTCACATATTATGCATACAAACATGTGTTTGACAAGTTGTGTTTGGGGCAACATATCTATTTGTGTCACTCATTCATGATGTTTATTATCATTATAATAATAATTAGGTAATTAATAAATGAAATGAAAAAAATGTATTCGGTGAGTACTAAACTTTTCTTACTTTAATATTATGTTCAACACTAGTAAACTAGCTGACCCCGCAAAAGTCGTTTTGCCATAAAAAATTAAGGGTGGACCACCCCAATCACTATAAATAGAGATGTAAACTATCCTATCCTCTTTCTTTCTTTCTTCAATCTTAGTGTGCAAATCAAATTTAAAATCGGTTCAGTAGTTTAGGAGTCCATCGCGATATAGCCGCGATATAGACGATCATTCATAATTTCTTGACAAACTTTACCGTTTATAATATTAGTAGGACTAGGGTGTTCCGCGGCCAGGCTTGTCGCACCACTGTTTGTTATTTAAATTACATATTTACATAGTTTATTGCGGTTTAAGAACGCAATTTGTTAATACGATGGTAGCGCGGCGAGATTTATGACTCCTTGCTATTCAACTTTCATATTTTGCATTCAACTGCAGATACAGTGTTTTAGCAAGACAGTAAAATGTCATAATACGTAAAAATGTTGAATATTTTTAAAGCGTACTGGATTTAGTAGCTTAGTTGAGTTATACAAATGTTCATTTAAAACTATAAACATGTTTATAGTTTCTTTACACTGGGTATTTTAACCATTTTATTACTTAGAATCTTCTTAGAACCGAATGGCAAATCCATTTTGAACTTTTGGAACAATAAAGAGTCATTTGAATACGTGGTAATTGTTAGTCAGTACTCAGTGACTAACGAAAAGCTTGTTTCTTCTTCTTCTTGAGTCGACATGGTTGTAAGCAAACGCTTGCAAGTAACTCAACATGGATTAAAGCGGTTATTTTATAGAAATAAAAGGGAATGAAATGGTATATTTTACAATATTAACGAAATTAAATTATACAAATTCAGTAATGCGTATCGTGTAAGCGCATCTTAATAATCTCTACAATATTAACCAAGTCGATGTTAAAACAAATATAACACCAATAATTACACAATTATATGCTTCAATAGCGAAATATAATATTAAATAAGCGAATAATTATTTCAATTATTTATGACATTATTCATAGTAAGTAATAAAAATATATAAAGTTATATGAAAGAAAACATTAATCTTTATTGATATTACTTAGTTTCTTCTTAATAAAAAACTTTTTCTAATAGTGGATTGATAACAAAAGCTATAGAACACGATTTATCTTGAAAAAATGGGCATTGTGGCGCCATCTACAAATAAAGAACAAAAATTCACGAGTAGTTTTATTTTATGTTTCAAAGCATATTTTTCATTTCCATAATACGATGTGTTTTACTTTCCATGCCAACTTTGAATTCACGACTGCTAGCCCAAGCCAAGCCAAAGTTGGTGAAAATATTTATGTATCTTGTGTTATAGTCATGCGTAATCAAAATTCTAACATTATGTTTTAATATCATGGATCCTTTTAGGGTTTAAAAACTACAGCTCAAAATAAGTACACCATACTTTGTAGACTACCCGGCAAAGTAAGTTCCTCTAAGTTAGTGGTCATGCGGAGTTTCGGACCGCGCTAAGGCCTCCGATATGGTCTAACGATTGAAACTACCGGGACTGAAAGTATACCCTTAGGTATTTCTTAAGATGAATGCAGGTTATTAGTATTCGTTGTCATAACGTCAGAGGGGTCGTTATTACCTCGCTCCTCACCTGAATAGTTTCAAGGAAGAGAGCAATTAATTCTCTTAGTCAAGTCACGATTTTTTTTTCATTTTAATTAAAGCTCCGGCTGTGGATCGCCGGCTAATTAACCCATTAAAACAGACTCTACGTTCATTTTGTCTTTTTTCCCTTGAGCGTTCACTTTCTTACGATTTTGAATAGAAAATGAAAAAAAAAGACTACTTAACCTCCGCAGATATTATACCTTGTATTTTTTTGAAAGGCACAATTTACCTTTTTAAAAGGAGTATATTTTTTTCCTTGTAAATGTTTTCACAGTTGCAACAAAGCTGCTTCCCGGAGACAATTTATATTTAGTCTCGATTCTCAATTGTTCTGCAAAAAGACTTTACTCTTAACTTTATACTTTTTCAGTCTTTTTCAACATTTTATTAGATAAACTAGCAAGCTGTTTCCAGGATTTCTGGCCGCGTTATTTTATTACAAGCTAGAGTAAGCATCTACACTAATATTATAAAGGGGTTAAGTTTGTCATTTTTATGGGTTAATATACAAAGCAATCAATAATTATCCGAAGTCTTCTTCTTCTCTTCTTCTTCTTCTTCTTTCTTCAAGAAGAAGAAGAAGAGAAGGGTCCGAAGTGAATCCACACGTATTAAATCCAACACGAAGTACAATACTTATCGCAATTCTCGTGGTATATTTATCAGTAGTAATACTGACCTGCAATGTCCCACTGCAAGGCATACACCTCTACGCTCACTGAAGATATCAGTACAATGAGATGTATTAGCCGTAATCACCTCTTGCCTTCAAATATGAAATAATAAACCAGAGAAGAAACCACATTAAAACATCAAAAACCATTTAAATAAAGTTTTTAACAGAGCCTGGTTGAAGCAATTTGTTAATTCATCTAATCCATTACAAATACGGCACACTTTGTGTTTCAAGAGTTAAAACTGTTATAACTCGTTTTACCTGATATAGAGTTTTTAGGGCTTTAATTAACGCAATAGTACTGATATTTTCAGTGAGAGGGACTTTTGGTCAAAAGTCCAAGTTCTGAGCAAAAGTTACTGAAAAAATGTATTGTTAAAAGTTAAGTTACTGGCTACAAGTTACTTCTGATTACAATATTATTCGACTGATATTTTTACGAAGGGTTTTGTTGCATAGTTCAATCAGTAAACTTCATTGTATTGTGAGAAGTGTAACTATAGTGACTGTAGTTGAAGTAGTAAAATAAAAACGTTAAAAGTGATAGACTATGATGTCCCACTGCTGAACAAAAAAAAACAGAGATGTCAAGGGACACCCGGATGGAACGAAGTTCAATGCGAAATAGAAAGACGAAACGAAAATTCTGGCTTGCTTTTTATAAGAGAGAGAGAGAGAGAGAGAGAGAGAGAGACAGACAGAGAGTCAGAGAGACTGTCTGTCTTTCTAACGGCGTGCGCATGTTTCTCTGTCTGTCTCTCTCTAACGCAAAAAGTGTCGTTACAAGTTTTCGTCTTAATTTTTTCCGTCCAGCCCCTTTTCGCAACGCGCTATAAGGAACGCAATCACGTAATAATCGTGTGTAAATTCAATCAACTTTAAAATATGTAATTAGTATTTCAAGATAGATCACAATCTCAAGAGAACCATGGCCGGTGTATATCCATTTCTTTTTGGGAATTAAAACAAGGGCAATTCTAAAAATAGTTATAGAAACACTCATTTACAACATAACACAAGTCTAAGATACTTGTTGCGATCATGAAAACCTTTGAATCGTGTACAATGGCACATGTCATGGCTTCGCATCGCAAGGCCGTGGGCACAAAGCGAGTACCTACAAGTACCGTCAACAAGACAAGCGGGTGCCACCGCGATCATCTGAATGACGTAGCAATTACGTGCATTCAGCTCCCGGCGCAGTCAGTTGAGGCAAGTGGTGAGATTGGTTTCAATAAAAGCGCAAACCCTCCCCATGTTTTTCTTTCATCATTCCACTTTGAATGGCGTTATGCAGAAAAATAACTAACCAAACTGTTCATTTCACTCATTTTTATGTGTTTTTGTTGCAGGTAATTTGAAAAAGCAGTTTATATCGGAAACTATAAAGGTATTTTTTCAGAATAGATTTCATGTTGAAAGAAAGTTTGAAGATTTTCGTAACTCTAAACACGATTCAATTAATTACGTCAAAGTATCTCTAAGCGGCGAATCCTCCCGCAATCTCACAGCATCTAAGTCACTTAACACCGTTTTAAAAATTCATTGAACGTTGTAAATTATCGTAAAACAAGAGGCATAAACCCGTCCGCGGCACGTGGCAGGGGACGGAAGAAATACTAGTGTCCGACAAACGGATCATTAAAGTCTGTTTTAAATGTGCCCGCGGCTGTGCTGATTAATCATCTCCCCGGGATTAATTAGTGGTGAAAAAACCGATGAAAAGCGCATCGATCCCACCCCTGTCTGCAACCGACCTAACAGTAGATTAAAAATAAAAACCACCGGATGGTATCAGTAGCAAGACTGACCTTTTCGTTTTCTTTTAGTATCTGAGTGTGACTAATGGCGGCGCCGCGGGGAAGGTGGAATTCTATTTATGAGCTTCATTTTAGTAATTACTTGGTGTTATCTTATGAAACGAAGGACATTCTAATGTAATTAGTTAATTAGAATCTTTGTTTAATAGGGCGTTAGGTGAAGTTATGTTTATATCTTAACGGATTCGATAGAAAATGATTGGTTTATAATCAGAGATCTTATATGCTATGTTTAGAAAAAATCTTTTCCAAAAAGCACTTCCATGATCAGTCTATTGATCGGTAATCTCTGAAATAGTGTATGAGATGATTGTATATGATTGTAATCCACTATACCGATACTATATTTACGACGGGAGCTCAGTGCGGATGGATCCATGTCCCAGAAGCTTGAATTATTGATTCCAAACTATTTTCTAGATCAGCTAAAATGCTGCATGAATAAGCAAAAACCCTGGAATTGTGGACTTAGAAATCAGTGTGATTACACTTACCGTCGAATGCGCTAATCCTGTTAATATACATTAGGCACGTTGGCCGTAGCATTTCTACTCAAAGGCTGTCTTTATGAGCTTGATTCGTTTGTAAACACAGTTACAGTTGTTAAGTAGAGAACATACTCTAACTGATTGCTCGCTCATCGAAACCGTTTGACGAACGGCCTCCATTCGCAATTCATAACCAAATAAGCCGTAACTTATATTACAGAGGGGTGATTTAAAATGTCGCTTTTTTAAAGATGAATATTTTAAAATCGTTCCATGATTCATTGTCGGGAATTTAATACGCAAAGTGCAGTTGTGGGCGAAGTTTTTAATGCGTTTGAGATTGATCGTACGGATTGCATTACTTACATTGAGTAGAATGCCGATACCATGAAACTGTCACTTTATCATGATGTATAATGGTCACAGAGTTTATAATAAATTAACGTTAATTTATAGCTTTTCGATCCATTTCTATAAATAATGAGTGAATATTATTTATAATTCCAACCATTTAACTATGGTATTATTAATATTTAATTTATAAATAGAAAATGTTCATGTATGCGCAATCATTTGTATTTGATCGGGTCCTTTTTTGATAGTTTAAATAAAACTTTAATATTTATATAAATAATGTTGACTTCTAGTAAAGTATGCGTCTGTCACAGCAAAATGTAATTTATGAAAATAACTCTTGAATAATGTCTTTCTTTAGTGAGCCATCCGCTCAAACGGCTCGAACCACTAAAAGGCATGAGTGAGTGTCATAATTTGCGGGAGGCGTAATGAATTGATTTATATTTATATGAATGTTCACGCCTCCGTGCGATTAAGTAGAAAATATGACGTTGTGTCGAGGCGGGATGCTTCTCGGTCGGCGTATAATTAGAATAATTGCAAAAGTTTTCTCACTACACAGACTTAACCGCGATGCTTTAGAGCCATTCATTTGTATTTATGCACACCGCGTAAACAAGTCTTAATGGCGTTTCATTTTTATACTTTTCCTTTGTAAAGAGAGCATTCGTCGGTAAAATGTGAGCCTTGAATTTCCACTTAGAAATATCCTAGTTGAAGTTTACGAGTGTTTCATAAGCCTCGTGTCGAAACACGTAAAATATCCTGGAGTTTTATGCAGAGGTTGCGTTCGTTGGGACCGGGCGGGCTGTCCGGTAAGCGTTGTAAAAATACATATTCCCTTGAAACAAAACAAGTGTTACGTAAAAAGTAACAGATTACAGACCACTCTCGTTTACAGCGGACGCGTTATACTCCCTTTGTTCGCATGCGGGCCCCTGGGAGATGAGCTATCGAGCCTCACCTATGCTACACCACCGATAGTTTTCCGTCCGTGCATTTTGTGCACAATTCCGATTCAATATGAATATTCTCTGAACTATGAAAGTTAAAAAATATTGGTTCATTTCAAACACAAATAACGTCTCTAGTTTCTGAACTGAAGCCATGTAAATTAATTACGTGAATTATGTATGTTGCCTTTCAGATCCAATTACAAAAATGGTTAAAGCGAAAGGCATTTTTCTTAAAAAATTATCATGAATGAATAATAAGATAAGAAGCGTACGAATTCGTAAAACGAAAATCGTCGAAAACGTCTTAAAATCTGTGTCGTTTTTCTCCAAAATTAAATTGGAGCAAGCAAATTGTCTAATCTAAATACTGTTCGATACACGTGCCCGCGGAATGACTCGCGTTTATCTTCTCCCGAATCAGGGTTTCCATTTAAGTTTGTTGGGTTGTGTAAGTGACTGCGAAGATCACTCCGAGTTATGTCACCGCGGCGTCTGCGCCCTCGCCGTTACAACCCTGAGTTAACACCAAATCCGCGAAATTAACTAGAAAATATAATGCCAGCCGCGAGTCTTGCTCCTCACTCAAATGTACCTACATAATTAGAAAAGTTTTTATGTGAGTGGCGACCTGCTTGTCACAACCTGATACGACGCGACGCCCCATGTCCGGATTATAATTCCACCCGACGAATTATTTACAAATTGTTATTCTTTTGATGTTTCTACTTGAATCTTATTAGCCGGTCTCTGTCTGTTCTTTATTCGAATTCTTCTTGTTTTTAAACTAACTTCAAAAACTGTTTGTTGTAAGATCTCTGATTTTTTCCTTAGTGGTTTGTTGTTCGTTTTGTTGTACATTTTCCGTCAGAGTTTATGGGTGAATAAAAAACTCTTTTAGCTCAAAAAAGGAAATGGATTTAATAAAAAACAGAAATTAGTTTCTTGCAACTTTTAATTTTGGATCCGTGGAAAATTGAGCATACTTACATGTTTGGCTGGAAGTTTTAGTAAGAGTACAAGCTGAACTTGGTAAATAAAAGATAATTTGACGTTTGTGGTGAACATCGAACAGCGTGTGTCAGTGGTCACGAAAGTGCCACGAAACTTGGCGAGGTCGCGTTATAAAAATAATTGTCGTTTTTGGCACGACACCGCGTCAACGGCGGGTTTCTTGCCCTAAATGAGTGTAATTACAAAAGTTTTTATTGCGAACCCCGCGCCAAACTTCCCTCTGTGATCGCATTATATCAGTTGGCGACGGCCCTTATTACTCCCGTTTTGTATTAAATTCCAAAACATTTGATTTTGGGTTGTTATTAATAGTCTTCTTTGCGATGACTCATTCGGAATCAAAGACGCGTATCGGAACTAACGACGGCTTTCATAAATCTTTGTATAATACTAACATGGTCTAGATTTCGTACGATCATTTATTTTATGGCAGACATTCCATGAACATTACTTATTATTGGTAGTTCGAAAGAGTGAAAATATTTTAGATATCATGACACATTACTATGTGCTGAAAAGTTCAAACATTGCTGAATACAAATGAATACTACTTTTAACCAACCTCTTCGACATAAATTAAGAATTTTAAGCAAAATCATCTCAACAAAGTGTAGAAAAGTAACTAATACTGTTGCCCTTTGTTTTCCAAACGGGTGCCTTCTTATTATCTAGGACGTGGTCTAACAATTTAAACAATGTTGCCAACAATGGAATACGTTACTCCGTTCAGCAGAATGTATCTTAACTCTTTCCAAATTTCATTAATTTCATATGTCACATCTGGAGGGAAGAGACCCAGGATAGGAATGTATGGAGGAATAAGGGAGTGGCCTTTGCCCAGCAGTGGGACAGCGATGGCTAAAAGAAAAAGTTATAATCATTTCACAAATTTTAATTGTCAATACTGGGCGAAGGTTTTCATCACTCAATGGGTCTGTATCTTGTAAAAATAGATAGTATCCTTATTGTCCAATTACATCATCTTGAAAATTAAAAGATAACTTAGAAATGGCAACTTTAACTTCATTGCTATTGTATTGATCTGTCTTACTGTCTTCTAGTAATTCCACTGTAATTCCAAACTCAACTTTGCTGATACAAAATATAAATGAAACAAAAGTTTTGAATCTAAAAAAGCCACTGAATTAAATCATAGTGGAGGGCGAGCGCTGTATTATTGACTGGCATGAAGTTACATAAAAAAGTACCAGTCATGGTGCCTTTTAATGTCGGAAGTTGAAGCCGGAGGGATAAATACAAAAACTTCACAATATAGGATAGGAAAATATATTTTCTATAAACATATCTTATACGGTAAAATTTTGCTTTGCTTTGCATGTCGGTCCCGATTGTTCCAATCGTAAAATCATATTTTCAATGCGAATTTAAGTCAAAATTACATATCATAGTACTCAGCTTAGTAGGTATTACCATTAAAATATAGACGGAATATATTCAAAAGTTTGATATTAAAGCCACATTACTACCAAATAGCCCTCTAACTAAATTCCCTCTCATTTTTTCTAACACGTTTAAGCGAGGAAATCCATTAGATCGCCCCATAGGACCCTGATAGGTGCAGTTCACACTGAACTGTGACGTCACATATGGCTTTGCGTCACAGAAGTCTGCATTAAATAGACGGAAATGTACAGCGAAGGAATCCCTAGGCTAGGTCTCTTTGTGTGCAGTTTTCACATTTGGAGTTATAAATGGACTGTAATGTTAGGTAAATAGACTTCTTGATGTGGTACCTACACTAACGTCACGGGAATAGGTATTCTAATATTAAATTATACTTATTTTGGCTTTTAGAACATGGAGTTTGGCCAAATAAAATACGACAAGTTGCTTATTTTTAATGGTGTGTTCCTAATCTAAATAATAGGGATTATCAAAAATACTCAAGCTGAGTGAACGACTTTAGGATTACTACGAAGTAAATATTTATTATAATTTCTGTTTTCTGATTTCTACCTAACTATTGCAATGGAACAGAACAAATAGTAATTATATATTCAATGTAACTGAATAATAAGAGCACAAAGTAACTTTAACTTTTTATCCCAACAGTGGGACATTACAGGCTTATATAGTAGTTTATAACTTTTTGAAATCCCACTGCAAGCTTAAGTTTAGAATAGTTTTATAAGAATAGTTATATTAATATTCATGTATAAGTTATTAAGTACGACTTTTCTAACGCCACACTACTTGGGCCTCGTTATCGTATTCGAATATTAAATTACCTTAGTTCAAAAGCTAGACGTAATAAAATTCACACAATAAACAGCGCACCGCTTTAAAATTTTAACATAATGTTTTCACCAGAGAATATTATATAAAATTATACAAGTAATAGGATCGTAAACATTGATCGCGGCCCGAAGACACTCGGATGAAAATTTAATTTCTACTTAGAACGTAAATTTAAACTTCTGCTTAACAAATTGTATTATCATCTGGAGTTCGAACGTTAGGAATAAGAATTTCTCGCTTTAAAATAAGTTCGTTTAATTTATAATATATCGGAGGAAAGTTAACATACCTTAAGTTATTTCATTTAAGATTTATGAGATGTTTAATTATAGACATTTAGACAAACTGTTCCATTTGTGTACAGCTATATAAGAAGACTAGCAGCGCCCCGCGGTTTTACCCGTGTTGTGCCCGTTCCCGTGGGAATTTCGGGATTTTTTTTACATTAAAACCTTCCTCTTGAATCACTCTACCTATTACAAAAAACCGCATCAAAATCCGTTGCGTAATTTTAAATATTTAAGCATACAGACAAACAAACAAACAGACAAATAGCGACTTTGTTTTATACTATGTAGTGATGATGTGAAGAGTGATATATCCACAGTGAAGGGTATATCATTTTCTTGTTGACTACCTTATTGGTTATTGATTCAGCAATAAATTTCACACATAGTTTTCAAAACCTTTGGAATCAAAGCCTCATTTGCGTTGAAGAAATACCCATGCGAATGGGGCCAACTAGTTATTTACTACTGAATTAATTACATTTAGTAGGGTAGTAACGGGTAGTAAGTAACAGCTGGAAGAAAGGAATAGAAGTCTATGTCCTGTAATGAGACAATACAGGCTGAAAATAATAATAATAAATAAACGAATTTTTAACCTGTCATGGCAGGTGCCATTTCCAGATCAATCAGAATTTCTTTCATAGCCTGCAATAGTCCCTACTTCTGCAGGGCCTCTTTTTCGGGCATAGTACTGATTGCCCGGAGTGTGCCCCTGCAGTGGTAATCCATTACATTAAACATTTCCAAAGGGCCTCGACCAGTTGGAGCTGTAAGCCTTCGCATACCTCTCAAAAAGATTGGGCTTATCCCGTGACTCTAAGGAAAAAATCTATAACAAATAATAATAGGGAGAGTAGGGAGTTAAGTTATTTTTGTTAATCAAACTATCTTGTATTGTTTTTAATTCAAAAAGTCTACAGTACACCGTAGTCTGTTTCTTATCTTAAAAGGTTAAAGATAAAAGAATAAAATTTTCTAGTTTATAAACGAGCCTGGTATTTTTATTCCCAAGTGTAACTAAATAAAGCTGGAATTTTAATAAAAGCCATTCTCTTCGCTTAATAATATTAAGCACAAACGTGATTTTATTAACAATTTTAATTGCATGACGGTATACTATGTTGTTACTGAAATGTATAGAAAATGGCGGCTGTTCAGTATTAGTATCCAAAAGTGTTCGTAAATTTAAATATTTCATCAAACATCATATTTGTAAGCATGATAGATATGGTTTACTCTGATATATTTTTATTTTTATTAACTTTTTCTTTTAAACATACTTACTCTCAATATCTACCTACTACCCTACCTACTATCTACCTACTTACTAATCCTTGGAGTGTGAAAGCGAGTATTTTTATCCTTTCTCTGGCATGTCACTTAACATTTAATAACTCCACTATTTAATATTTGGTCCGACAGAGGAACGTATTCAAGTGTTATTTATAGTTTCAACACAATACTGTGAGCATCGTATAGGTATTTGCGAGACGCCGCAAGCCGTTCGCATATGCAGTCCTGTCGCGATACGCCACGTTCCACGTGATCTATGGGACTCTAACCTAACGTTACTCCTTGCTAAACACAGGAACACTCACTCGTTATAAATTTCAACTTAAACCCACTAGTTTAGTCTAGAATTGTGTGGTATTCCCTGAATGAAGTTTTTACAAGTTCCGAAGTTTTCAACGGTTAACTCTCTAAATAATTGCGTTTCGGTTCCTGTTGGTGCGCGTATGGTGTTACCCTGATTTATTTGACGGTTCCTATCGATTTTATTACATTTGAAACAATTTAAACTTATTAAATTTATATTTAAAGTATCTTTATTTTGGTATTATCTTCGTCGCATTTGAGATTCATTTATTTATCTGTTACTAACTCTATAAGTTCATACATTATTGTATTCAATACTAGCAGCGCCCCGCGGTTTTACCCGCATTGTGTCCATTCCTGTGGGAATTTCGGGATGAAAAATAGCGTATGTTACTCGTGAATAATGTAGCTTTCGAATGGTGAAAGAATTTTTAAAAACGGTCCAGTAGTTTTTGAGCCTAT
This sequence comes from Cyclophora punctaria, assembly GCA_951394245.1. NCBI lineage: Eukaryota > Metazoa > Arthropoda > Insecta > Lepidoptera > Geometridae > Cyclophora > Cyclophora punctaria. The sequence continues at coordinate 8,012,096 of OX596170.1, read as the reverse complement.
TCATTACAACCAAACAAACAAAGTTTTCCTCTTTATAATATTAGTGTAGATTTATTCAATATTAAATAGAAAAAACCTTTGTTACTACAGAGTACTGACGAGTTACATTTCATTTTAGTTGTTTCTGATACATTTTTAATTGAATATATAATTTGATTTGTTAGCTGAGAGGGAGGGACATTACAGCAAGAGTTTTAGATTACTTTTGTATCTTAGTAATCGTAACTTAACTTTATTCGTTAATTTAAGCATCTTTCCTTTTCAAAACTTACCAAATTCTCGTTAAAAACAGATCCTGATCCAAATTGAGGTCTAAAAAACTGGCGACGTAAAATTAGCGGAATTGAAAAAAAAAAACACCGAAATTTGTTGCTTTTTTGTTGCTATTTAGTTGCTAAAAAATTAATTTTTTTGCTCTAACCGATCGCATAAAAAAGGCAATAACTCTAACTTTACATTAAGATAGCGTGGGAATCACTGAATGTCGACTGATCAATCAAGCAAATAAGGGTCAATTTGTTGCTAATTTGTTGCTGGAAGATGCTTAGAAAAGAAATAAAAAAAAATAAAAAATTGATTTTTTTTAATTATGCCAAGATAATAAAAAAATCGTTTGTGACATTTTATGTATTATATATATATATATATATATATATGTCATTTTAATGAAAAGGGAGAGTTTAAACATGAAAAAAAAAAATAACCCTAACCTACCGAATTACTTACTATTCGGTAGGTTAGGGTTATTTTTTTTTTACTAGTCCATAGTTATCGGTTAACATTACGGTTAGAGCAAAAAAAATATTTTTTTAGCAACTAAGCACTGTGAGGAGCGACAAATTTTCACTATAGTTTTTCCGCGGGAAAATCGTTAGTTAAGCTAGCTTGGCCGATTATTTTGTGAACCGATTTCCAACTTCTCTTGACTTCCGGTTTTTATTTTGTTGCTGACTCTTTCTGCTAAATCAAGCTGCATTGTGAACAGCAACAAATTTTCACTATAGTTTTTCCGCGGGAAAATCGTTAGTTAAGCTAGCGTGGTCGATTATTTTGTGAACCGATCTCCAACTTCTCTTGACTTCCGGTTTTTATTTTGTTGCTGACTCTCCCTGCTAAAACACGGTGCACCATGAGGAGCAACAAATTTTTACTATAATTTTTTCACGGAAAACTCGAGAGTTAAGCTGGCGTGGATATTATTTATCTTGGCATAATTAAAAAAAATCATTTTTTTAAATTTTTTTTCTAAGCATCTTCCAGCAACAAATTAGCAACAAATTGACCCTTATTTGCTTGATTGATCAGTCGACATTCAGTGATTCCCACGCTATCTTAATGTAAAGTTAGAGTTATTGCCTTTTTTATGCGATCGGTTAGAGCAAAAAAATTAATTTTTTAGCAACTAATTAGCAACAAAAAAGCAACAAATTTCGGTGTTTTTTTTTTTCAATTCCGCTAATTTTACGTCGCCAGTTTTTTAGAGCTTCCAAATTGCTGGGTTGCTGGTAATCGAATTGAACATTATAGAGTAGGTATTAATTAAGTTGTCGAAAGGATCGGCGGGAACTATTAAATTTCATGTTAAAAATAAAACCGTCGTAATGCCCCGACCGCGGCACCAATCCCGTAATACTGTTTTCCGTATTTCCGATAAAAAGACGAGCACGATTTTTAATAAATTCTCGGAAGTACGATTAAAACTGGAGATAACTGAGGTGAGAAAAGGAAAAAATTCAGAAGGGTGATATTTACCGGGAAATTCAAGGGAAATACAATGGATTTTACTTCTTCAGTAACTAAAGGATACGTTTATTTTACTTGAAATAAGATCAAAGTATTTTTGGTATTGTTATTTTGGCGCGGCCTTTCTCGCTTTTATGTTATATTAGATTTATTTTGGCGGAGCTTAAGTATGTAGCAATATTCTTCATATAATATGTAATAGACTTAACTTTTGTATGATCAAGTTGAGCTTTTTCTTTATTGTAGCACCGCTATTGATGAGCTTACGTTGTATTATTCCTTTTTTTGGAACTTTGTTAATCTGTTAAGTAGTAGTTATGTCTATGTAGGAAGACTTATCCATTTTTAAAATTATTATGACCATTGATCGTTTGTTATATGTATTAAAAATATTGATATTTGAACTCATTAATGTTTTGTTTATACAGTTACCTTTATTCAAGAGTAAGGTTAATGTCATCCTGAGATTCTTAAGTAGATAGGCAATAGCTGGGTAATACCGTACGTGCTGCTAGCATTATATTATGTCTACTTTTATAACTTCCTACATACACTTAAAATTACTTTCATTAATATCTAAAACCGTAACATATACTCGTATATTCAATTAATCAATCCTAAACCTCAAAACGATATTACATAATTGAATCCAGAAATATAGCCAGATTAAATAATAAAAACAAACTTTTCGACTTAATATCTCCGGGTTGTTTGGAATGAAGCAATATTGCGACCGCGCCGTGGCGCAGGCAATATTTGCATCTTCCAACGAAACCATAGTAACGATGTTTCGGTGCAACCTATTGGAAATATCACAATCTAGTTAATATTTTTCATATTTATTTTTTGAAATATATTGAGCGTCATTTTTGTACCACTTTTAGTAGCATTTGGTTGGTGAATGTGGTGATTATTGAATAGAATAGTATGTTATATTCTCTTCACAATGTTCCTTAATAATTAATCAGCTTGATCTAATTATGCCTCCTTCTCACTGTACTGATCGATTACTATCGTCATTATTCTTCTTGTTCAGTAGTCATATCCGATATGACTTTCCGATAAAGCCCTAACCGATCTAAATGATTCGACTCTAGAGCCACTTACCTAATCCAACTTATTTACTTACTTACTTAGTGATCGACACGCGTTTACCATGTTGCAATATCATAAACGAGTATGAACAAAAATCTCTTTGTGAGACTGTCTTCAGTTTGGTTAGGGCATTACAGGCTTGAATCACCTGATTGCCCGAAAAGTAAGATGATTCCGTGCTTCGTAGTAGTAGTCGCGTTACATGAGCCACGTCAGAGGACTTTGGCGGTTCAATAACTCTGACACCAGGATTGGTCAGGTTGACCATCCACTCGATGAAGAAGAAGACCAAATTCATCCCCCCAATGTGTCATGACCAGATTTTCGCGTGATATTCCAATAGATTCTGATCGTAGACAACTAAATCGATATCAGAGCCATTGTCATTTATCTAGAAGGCAATGATTCTGCAAGCAGCAAAATTTTTCAGTTCACCATGGTAACTTTTTTAAATATACTGTACACATAATCACTACATGATATAAAACAAAGTCGCTTTCCGCTGTCTGTCCCTATGTATGCTTAGATCTCTAAAACTACACAATGGATTTTGACGCGGTTTTTTGGTAGATAGAGCGATTCAAGAGGAAGGGTTACATGTATAAAAATTCCCGAAATTCCCACGGGCACGACGCTTGTAAAACCTCAAGGTGCTAATAGTTAGTTTTAATCACTACATAGTATAAAATAAAGTCGTCTCTGTTTCGTGTCTGTTTGTCTGTTTGTCTGTATGCTTAAATCTTTAAAATTACGCAACGGATTTTGATGCGTTTTTTGTAATAGGTAGAGTGATTCAAGAGAAAGGTTTTTATGTAAAAAAAATCCCGATATTCCCACGGAAACGGGCACAACGCGGGTAAAACCGCGGGGCGCTGCTAGTGTTGTATAATTAACGCCATTTTGGGTGGCATTTCAACCGGAAAAATATCAATTTTTAAAACCACGTCGTGATTCGACTGCTGATTAAAATATTGTATAAAAGCCTATTGAATACATTTTAATAACTTTCCAATTCATGCAACAAAATTAAAATAGTATTAATTAAACTCGGAACTTATTTTACTTTAAACAGAACGAATTGGTCGCCATAGCGCACACTCCGCGAACATTTTATCATCCGTCATTATTTACGTCAATTATTTTGTAATAACGCAGTCGTGTTGTATTAAATTTCGTGCTTGGTTTTTTAACTCGGTAGTTTCAGTTCATTAATTAAAAACTTGGTTAATATGTATTTACTTTACCCAAACTAGATATTTTTATTAAGTACAAACGCCTGCCGATTCACCCTCATTGTACCTCTCGCGGGAATTCCAGGATAAAATATATCCCATGTGTTATTCTGATAACCTATATTACTGTAAAGTTTCATCTAAATCGGTTCCGTAATATTTTAGAGTTACTTTCACATTCTTAATAATAACCAGGCTTACTGATTTATAAATCCACAAAGTAATACAATGGAAGTATCTAATACATTTCATGTTTTATAATGAAAATTCTTCAATAAGATCGCAAAAAGAATTCCCAACACGTTTTCGTTTCTTGATTTCGTTTTGAAAGAAAAGACCTTTGCATCGGTATCGGCGGTCGCTCCAGCCCAATATGTATGATAAATAAATTGCTATCCAATATCAAATGGAACCAATACTGGTGAAGTACAAACCGTTTACTCTTATTATATGAATGCCTACAAATGAAGACCGCTCCAATACAAATATCACTACTACATATGCAATACAATATGTTCGAACAATAAAAAAGACACACATTTTTCAACACAAAAAAAACAACGAATTACTTAAAAAACTGAACCCTTAAAGAATACTTCATCCAAGATTGTCTACAGAAGATTTGTAAGTAAAAAATCTTTAGTCAGAATAAGATGATGCCATTTTGACTCGGAAACAAATGAGACAAAAGAAATAAGAAAAATATTAAACGTGACTCGAACATAAAAACGTTTTCCATATGAGCCGTTATGTGTGCGATATATTTGGTTGCCATGGAAACGTAAATGAGGATACAGCACTGGTACCATGAATATAGCAAAAATAACATAAAACGAAGACTTCCAGCCAGTATCATATATGTTTTAATGAATTCCATTGAACGTGGCTTCATGGTTGCAAGACAAAAAAGTACTAATTCATCTAGTCTCGGAACCATTGCGTCTTTATTAACGTATTAATGAAAACTAAGATGGAGAAAACTTAATTAAATCTGACGAACAAAAGTGTATAAAACATGTCATCCGTATTGTTTTTAACAATCTTTAACTTTATACTTTTTATAAATTTATGTAATAATAAGTTTCCAAGCAAAAATACAAAATATTATTATCCGTTAGGAGGCTAATACCGCACAGACACAACTTTCATATATACCCACGCTACAAACTTATAAAACCTCTTTCCAAGCGTCGAAAAGTAAGATATCTTAATTAAAAGCCCGACTCTATCTTACACAAAACAAATGAAGCATATAAAGAAAACGTTCAGTTAAACATTGGGAGCGATTTCAAGAGGTTCGGAGCAGATAGTGCGAGTAATGAAATAATGAGCTAACTTAAACGAGCTGTAAAATTTATGTTTTGTTCAGCTTAAAAACAGTTCCCAGGAGATTTCCGACGTGCAGCCAGCGCTACAGTTCAGCTTTTTGAGTTGAATTTAGCCTGCGGTATCTGTTTTTAGAACTCTAAAGTTTGTGTGTAACGAGATTTATAGCCTGGCTGCGTCAAATTGTATTGCAGTATATTTTTTCTTAAAACTTTTGTGTGTGTCATTTTCTTCAGTTTTTGGAACAATGTGTCGTAAATTCTTGATATCTTTTCTGAAAGTCTCTATTGTTGTCCAAAAACATTTGAGAAACTTAACTCGCAATCTGTGTCAAAATCCGAAAATTAAATGCGTTGTTTTTTCTAAGAGAAAACGCGGTTCAATGTAGTAAACTGCTGAAATAACTACTCAAATACCTAACTGTACTGGCCGTCTAGGGAAAAAACCAGCCGAACAATACAAAAAAAGCGGCCAAGTGCGAGTCGGACTCGCCCATGAAGGGTTCCGTAGCAGCGAGTAACATAATAAAGAAGTTCTTGAAATAAATGTTTTTTTATTTACATTTGAGTTATTGAATGAATAATCAGTATTTTTTTGCGGTTTACGATTTATGTCGTAAAAAAAAAACTACTAACTAGACCTCGTTCAAACCAATTTTCGGTGTTAGATTACATTGTTATGTACATCATATATTTTTTTTAGTTTTATCATTCTCTTATTTTAGAAGTTACAGGGGGGGGGACACACATTTTACCACTTTGGAAGAGTCTCTCGCGCAAACTATTCAGTTTAGAAAAAAATGATATTAGAAACCTCAATACCATTTTTGAAGACCTACCCATAGATACCCCACACGTATGGGTTTGATTAAAAAAAAAAATATTTTTTTCATTTCTATGTATGGGAGACCCCCCTAAAATTTTATTTTTTTTCTATTTTAGTGTGAAAATATTAATGCGGTTCACAGAATACATCTACACACTAAGTTTCAACAACATAGCTCTTATAGTTTCGGAGAAAAAAGGCTGTGACATACGGACAGACAGACGGACAGACGGACGGACAGACAGACAGACATGACGAATCTATAAGGGTTCCGTTTTTGCCATTTGGCTACGGAACCCTAAAAAGGAACCCTCTAAAAATCTAAAAATATTTCCTAAAACAATACCGCAAGAAATACATATAAAATTGGAACCAGGATAAGTTAAGTTGGCGCCCTCGAAAAATAAAAGGAAAAACGTGTCCATTGACCTTAAGTTACACAATCTAGATACCTAAAGTGGGGGCGACCTGATTACCGTCAGTCTAGGCAAGGGGTGGGACAACAAAACGTTGGATTTATTGTTAATGGCCGACGGAATAAAGCGACGAATTCCTTACACAAACAAACTAACGGATTTATACGAAAACAATGATATTACCTACCTTAATATTAGGTAATATTGCTATTTGTACATATGTATCGTAACATATTATTTACTGATATTAGTTTTTCGTATTATGAAAATCGTAATCTATACTAATATTATAAAGCTGAAGAGTTTGTTTTGTTTGTTTGTTTGTTTGTTTGTTTGTTTGTTTAAACGCGCTAATCTCAGAAACTACTGAACCGATTTGAAAAATTCTTTTTGTAATGGATAGCCACATTCAACGGGAAGGTTATAGGCTACTTTTCATTCCGAAATTCCCACGGGAACGGGAACAACGCGGGTAATACCGCGGGGCGCTGCTAGTCACAAATAATTTTATACAAGACTAGCTGTTCCACCCGAAATCCGATAGATGGCGCCAGTGATTATTTTTCGATTGCGTTATAGTTATATTCCCCAGATTTAGTTGGGTCCATACATTTTGTTTCACATGGAAAATTCTTCCTTTTCATTAATTTGGTATTGATGATTTTTAACGTTGTTGATGTATAACGTAACATCTGTTACTACCAAATAAATCTATGTAATATAATGATGGAACTGAAAAGTTAATTTATGTTTGTTTCAACGGCCTACCTCTGCCTAACTAGCCGACTGATTTGGTTATACTTCGACATTAAGAAGAAAGTTAAAACACGGGTAATACCGCGGAGCATTGCTAGTTGCTACATACCCAAGACCACTCTGTCGTAAGTAAATATCTTCAACTTAAAACTAACCCTCTACTACCTTCATAAAGGATTATACATTGGTGAAGCAATTTAATATAAGTATAAATTCAGCTTAAGCTACCATTGAACCAATTAAGTCTACATAAGTTACGAAGCTTATCTTTTCTTCGCAGGTTTGCGTAAATTAAGCCGTAACAAAGCAAGTGGATTTCACGCGGTAACAAGACTTTACAACTCGCTTGAGTGTGTCGCCCCGCCTTAACTTTCAGCAAGAATAACAATAGAAAACTCTAAACACAAACACACTCTCGCTACCTACAAATTATCCACAACTTCAATTCACAAATTAATATTTTTAAACGCGTTAAGGAGGAGTTTCTCACAGTTCTCTAAAAGTTTATTGCCCGTAAAATAGTCGGGAGGAGACTCACTTTGTTTCGAACAGCATAGGATGTAGTTTCGGAAGCGAAACTTTGCGAAAATATTGTGTTGGATATTAATTGTTCGGCGAGCTGCTGTTTTCAGTGTTTTGCATGCATTTCGTGATACTCGCATTGTGAATACGGGTATTAACAAAGCTTGTAATTTAACATATATTATTCACAACATTTTGTACAACGGTCTCGTATAAAAACGTTGTTAATGTCGACAGTACAAAAACGTCATTACTGTATTATTAACTCCGTCATAAGGGTTACTCTCGCCATTTCGGAAACAAAGAGTTTCGCCGTAAAATGGAATGATTCTATTCGAGCGGTAAAAATGTAAAAGTGGCATTACTTTCCCTCATCCTCTTGGAAGATTAGAAAGCAGGTCTGAGAGAGGTCTCGAACGATTTTCCGTTTACGTAGCGGTAATTGTCTTAGAGCAGGCACGAGTACCTGCAGAAGAGGCGCGGGCGAGCGGAGAGGAGTGGAGCGAGCGGAGTGGAGCGGAGCAGAGCGCACTGCGCCAGCCGACGCGGCAGCGCGCTTCCTCCGCGGAAACCTCCGATACGAAACGTGCCCCGAATACTAACACCACCTGTACTGATTTTATTTTCCCCTACCTCATTCTTGATTCAACTATCTAATAGTTATCCGCAGACGTCCGATCATTCCGCCGCTCCGATCTCTCTACCTACATCAAAATTTAACTCAGCCACAAAAATACCTCAGCACGGCCGTAGTTTTATTGCACTTTTTATGTATTTCTGCAAGGTATCCTTTGTTTAAATTATGCAGAAATCAATTCGGGCCAGTAAGCTGGGCGGTGGTAAATAATTCAGCGCTGATTGTAACGAGGGTCCGGCACCGCACTAAATGTTCCCTGGGAGCCTTGCGGTCGACAAACAAGCCCTTGTTTTCCTTATCTCTATATAAGGATCTCCGTACTAAGCATTCGGACAGACTGGAGTTTTTCTGCTGAAATATAACGTATCGATTTCGAGTTTAGGTACGTCTAACCCCGCTTTATTATGAGAGCAAGTTAAAATGTTATCCAATTATATGAGAAGTTTTCTTGGAGACGGTCGTCTGCCGTTGTTATTCTGAGGGAGAACAAATGAAATCACGCCGATGGTTGTAGCTACTCTAGATTCCGGTTGCGTCCACTGTCCACCGTACTCTCGCTAATTTAATTATTTCATTAAAATAGTCTTCAGCGTCTGCGTGGTCTGCTGCTCTGCACCACATCGACTAATATTATCAAGACCATTAAGCAAGTTTCTTATACATTAACTATTGTAACAACTTAAACTTATTACGACTCGAACGACCAAGTTGGACATCTCTAATTAAGCCCGTTATTAAATTTGATAACATTATTATAGGTTAGATAAATGACAGTGATACCAGCCATAAAAGTGGCCCTTAAAACAGTACAAATAGCCTTAAAATTAAATCGTTTTCTGCAAAGATTTTTCCATGAAAAGTTTTCCACTTCAAACTTTGCCACTTCGCCGAAGCCAAGTCGCGTGTAACAAAGCGTTTTTATACATTTTTATATCTCGAATGGAACGTCACGCTCGGTTTCATCGGCGCTCGCCCGCCCGACCGCGAACGGAACGCATCGACCGGTAATAGGTGACGCGCACCGCGTTATTCTGCTCACGTTTACAATTCCTTATATTTCATCTTTTTCCACGGCCCCGAAAAATGTCATCGAATACACATTTTCCCGTAATCCTCATAAGTCTGATGGCTCGGCGCAGCGCGGCCCGCGACAAGTTCACGCGCCGCGTGACTCGCATCCCAAGCGCCGCGCCGCCCGACTCCAACAAGCCACTCTTCAATTACACCCGTCATATTCGTTATCTTGTGGGCTCAAAGAACCATCAAGGAATTTCCCTCACAATTTTAAACCTAATCAAAAGGATCTTTTTGGATCCGCAAATAAATCTGACAATTATAACAAAATTGAACGAACATTTTAGTTGAGAAGAAATTGAGGAGAAACTTTTAATTGAGTGAACAGCGGCACACCGTCTGGATAGATGGACTCGTGTTAGGATTTAGGGAATTCACTTGTTATCTAGAACAGGTCGGATGCACCTCGCAGCGAGGCATCGGCGCAAGTTTGCTACAACTGAACTGAACCGTCCAACTAGTTTGGAAGCTTTGAAACTCCATCAGATACGTGAGAGCGCGGCGATTACCTTAAGCCGCCGCCGCCCGGCGACATGCATTAACAATACGTTGTCTTTTACATTTAACTAGGAAGCCACTATAACATCAGTATGCAGGAACATATTTATCAAATACTCCGAAAATAAACTTGACCAGAGTAAGTAAGCGAGGTAATTAGGCATAATTTTTTACTGCACTAGACATACCTACGTTCTTCTTCGTATTTTTTTTCATCACTCAAAATGTATGGAAACATGTAATCTGTTCACAACCATGATATTACTGTAGTTACTATATTTAATAGAGCGAATTTATACAAAAAGAAACTTTTGCCACTTGTCTACAGGGGTTGATATCGAACTATTTGCTATCAGTTTGAATATCTTGATACCTTCAGATTACATAAAAAACGACTGTCTACTGTTTAGAATCCCTAAATTTTCACCGTTATAAAAAAGTATGGTTGAGCAGCTAAGGTAGTGAAAAATCTGTACCAAAATACCTGTACTGAACCCTAGGCGGGAGAAGAAACTTCAAATACAATAAAAATCTTTCTTCTATGTCATACTCATAAACAAGGTAGAAAGATTGAATCAATAACTTTACCAAAAACTCAAATAAAATGAATCATCCGCATTACAAACCTCATTAAAGCCATGAAATATCTGAAATATCTCTGAAACTACTAAACATTGGAACGTTAAATGTTTAAACACGCTATAAATTGTTAGTTGTCTCATGAACAACCGCACATATCGTTGGACCAGCTTATAAATGTGCTATTTTCTCTACAGAATTTTTAACAAGAATAAATTATTTTAGTTGCGGTTTTGTGTAGAGCAAATAAACTTTCGAATATTAAGGACTGCGATTCTACGCGTTATTTTAGAGAATTTTGGAATAAACACAGTACATAAAATGTTATTGTAACTCCTTGTTATTTACCTACCCTTAAAATCTTCTCAATCTGTTTAGAGGTTTCACTTTAAAGGAACAAACCCGGCTAACTCATCCAAAAATCTTTACAAACTTTAACTTTTTTAGATGTTTTTTATAACAATAAATAAATAAATACACCCGGCAAAATTCACACATAGTTAATTAGACCCAAACTAAGCTCTAATCCGTTCCATAGAATCTAATGTACCGATTCTATTGCATACACATGTACGCACAACCATTATTTAAATTGCATTTTCATTTAAACATACAAGCAGACAACAAAGAAAATGTTTCTCAAGGCTTCATTTGATAATTAAGAATGCTAGGTAAAAGGACTTATCTCTTTCACAATCATAACAAAATACGAGTAATAGTAAATTATTTCACTTCTAATTTAATGAAACACACTGTGACAATTTACTGAATACATTTTTACATTATTAAAAAACTAATCCTGTTTCAAGGAAATTTCGGGATCAAAAATATCTCTCATCTTGTACCTTTGGCTTTGTTATACAGATTAATTATTCAAATGCGACTGGTAGGTCAAATATGTAGAACTAAAATAAATTAAAGGCAAAGTAAAGTAGTAGGCGTTATTATATAAAACTAGCAGTGTCCCGCGGTTTTACCCGCGTTGTTCCCGTTCCTGATGAAAAATAGCCTATAAACTGTTTTTTAAGTTTATTGAAATAATTGAAACTACGTCAGATAAAAGTCTTATATTATATTATATATATTATATCTATATATATAAAAGAAAGTTGTGTTAGTTACACTACTTATAACTCGAGAACGGCTGAACCGATTTGGCTGAAAATTGGTGGGGAGGTAGCTTAGAACCAGGAGACGGATATAGGATACTATTTATCCCGTATTTCCTACGGGAACGGGTGCGCTGTGGGTGAAACCGCGGGGCATAGCTAGTATATATATATAAAAGAAAGTCGGGTTTGTTACAACACTTATAACTCGAGAACGGCTGAACCGATTTGGCTGAAAATTGGTGGGGAGGTAGCTTAGAACCAGGAGAGGGATATAGGATACTATTTATCCCGTATTTCCTTCGGGAACGGGTGCACTGTGGGTGAAACCGCGGGGCACAGCTAGTGTAAAATAATAGCGAAGTGTATCCGTAAACGTAGTTTCAATTCAAAATAGCCTATAACCTTCCTGTTGAATGTGGCTGTCTAGTACAAAAAGAATTATTCAAATCGGACTGCTAATTCAAGAGATTATTTCGAACATACAAACTTACAAATTTTACCTCTTAATAATATTAGTATAGATGATAAAGTGCAATGGCCGCCTTCTAAATACAGGTCGAAAGATGCTTAGCCTGGTTCATCGATGTAGTCTGAGACCTTAGTCGGGTTACCAATGGCAATATTTCAACACGTTTGTATCGTGTGGGCACTAACTAGTGAACACAGCTGGACTGGCTGTGCTCTGACAATGTTTGGACACCGCATCCCCCAGCCGACCGTGCGACGCATCCACAATGAGTCCACACCCTCGCACCCTTACCCACCAATTTATAACAATCGTTAATTACCAAGATTCTGACTCAGCTCACAAAGACAATGACCACAATAATGTTATTGAAGGATTTAGCTATCGATAGTAACTATTAGAAGACGTTTGAAATTGAAACGATAAATCTATACTAATATTATAAAGCTGAAGAGTTTGTTTTGTTTGTTTGTTTGTTTGTTTGTTTGTTTAAACGCACTAATCTCAGAAACTACTGAACCGATTTGAATAATTCTTTCACTGTTAGATAGTCTATTTATCGAGGAAGGCTATAGGCTACATTTTATCCCGAAATTCCCACGGGAACGGGCACAACGCGGGTAAAACCGCGGGGCGCTGCTAGTTTAATATAAAATGCAACTTCAGACTTTGAAAAGACGTCGACATCACCGACTACAAGGATTATGATGCAGCAATCTCGTAAAATACTCGACATTTATGTCTCGTTGAAAGTTTTATGACGGAAATATACTTTTAAATCCTTTTTAATTTCGAAATGGTTGTTTGTCCAAAGTGACGGCGATGAAATGTAAACGCTTAGCATATTAGTGAATTATAAGATTAACAAGTAACAAAAAATGTGTTTTGAAATTACTAATTAAAAAGTTTGTGTCGAACTTCCAAAGAAATTAATCAGGAGTTTCATTAAAAATGACCCGCATTTGACGGCGTCCCTCTTAGAAACAGTAATTAATATGCATAATGTGTATCGAGCTGTAACCTAGGAAAAGTTACGCTATTTACAGGACTTTGATTAACATTTTGTATTCATAAAGCACATTTAATTATTATGTTAACTAAACCTTCTTTTGAATAAAATATTAGACGCAGTCTGTCAAAGGGAATTAAGTCTTCATTATTCTCATCTTCGTTGGAAATAATGAAAAAACTTATTTGTTTAATGAAAGTTTGTGGCTTGTACGAATCTTTGAGGTAAATACACGCTACCTCCGTCCGTTAAGCAAGTGCGAATATGAACATAAAAAATGCATTTATTCGGGAGTAAGTAGTAAAATACAGACAAATGTTTTGTTTTTAGTAGTAGAGAGAGGTCTCAGGGAGATGTTTTCGGTGCTAAATTATGCAGAAATCAATTCCTTTACCCGGCCGGCCCGCTTTGCCGTCTGATAAATAATACATCTGTAATTGTAACCAACTCTCGGACTTGTTTCTGTTATGGGATCAGCGCGCCTTCGGATGCTCACCGCTTCTTTTCTCTTTAATTTTTTGTTTCCTTTTACTTTGCTTTGTTTTAAATAACGTTAAACCAAATTAAATTTGCAGCTTTACGAGTCTTGTTGAAACAAGAGACCTTGGGCAAATTACTGTACAGTCAGGTCAAAAAGCTCAACGTTAAGAGTTCTATGGCTTTTAAAAGATTTTACAAAGTTCTACACTTTATTTTTGACTGTCATATCAAAATTGACAACCAAAATAGTGTTTTCGACTATTGAAGATAAGAATTGCGAGATGCTATACTCGTATGTCGTAACGGAATGAACAACAGTCATGAAATCAATGTGATTGATTCGAAAGTTTTAATAAATCTTGAATACGAATGAACAAACGTAATCCTACTAATATTATAAATGCGAAAGTTTGTATGTATGGATGTATGGATGTTTGTTGCTCTTTCACGCAAAAACTACTGAACGGATTTGGATGAAACTTTACAGTAATATAGGTTATACATCAGAATAACACATGGGATACATTTTATCCCGAAATTCCCGCGGGAACGTGTACAACGCGGGTAACACCGCGGGGCGCGGCTAGTAATACATCAATAAAAATATTACATCAAAAAGACTTTCCACTAAAGCAAAGCTAATCAAAATGTCCCAAATATTTGTACAAAAATAGATTTAAAAAATGCATTTTTCGTTTTGTTTTATAAAACGCGGAAGTGATACGCTCGCGCCAATATCGAAATCCAATCAACGATCTGTGATTGACATTTAAAACGTACAGGAGTTGTATTGTAACGGTCAGCTATTGACTTGTCAGCGTGGTCGCTGTTAAATAATAATATTCGGTTCCGTGCAGTGTAGTAAAGGGGGGCTGAACGGCCTGTATAAGACCTTAGTTAATGGAATACTTATTAGGGTAGTTTAGGTTAGCTTACCTTGAATAGTAGACTGCTAAGCGATGTTAGCTCATTGCGATTTTTAAGAAACGTACAGCTCCACCACAATTTGGATGAGTGGTCGATAGTGGCATTTCTATTTGAGCGCCATATTGTTTTAGAGAATACGCTAAATTGTCGGCTTAAGTTTTTTCAATCGATAGACTATGTCAGAGGACTTTATGCGGTCTAAAAACTCCGAAACCAGGGTTGGCCAACCTAAACGACTTAATTTTATATTGAATAAGGAGTAAATCAAAGCACATAACTTTGCATTCCCGTATTTATGCTCTCTCACCAGAGTCAAGCACCCTCAAACTAAAATCCTGGAAACACCCCTGCAACTTTGTCAAAATTGCGCTTAATATAGCAATATTCTAACTAATCTAAACTTTATAAACTTATACTGAACGTAAAGGCATTTGCCATGCAGTGAGACAATTTCAACTCACGGTTACAGGCTATTATTTGCCAAAATTGATTTAGGCTTTAAACCTCGTAATCATTATACATGCTAAAGCACATAACTATACACTTAAGGTAACTTCAATGAGCAAGAGATCTTTAAATAATTATATTTCTACTTCAGTAGTCATAAAATCACGTTTAATATACCAATTTAGATTAAAAAACTAGGATACAAGTAACATTTAGCTGGTTGTTAAACTGTTGATCTGAAATCGAATGCAATTAGAAGAGAAAGCCGTTTGTGATAATGCGTGCGAGGTCTAATTGAAGTTTTAGTATTCGACTTTAGAGCCATGTCCCAATTAACAGAATGTGTTAAAACAAATAAAAATAGCACAAACAAAACACTATTGAAATTAACAAGCCCCATAACGAATAAATGAATAATGAAACAATGAGTTTTTATTCTTTTAGAGGGTGCAGTGATTATTAAATTGTGTGACAATCGAGTCAATTGTTTGTTACGGGTTGTTATGATGCGGTGGAATAAAATGAACTAATAGTATAAACATTAAACAAAGGACTATATTGCTAATAAACCACTTAAGACTATTACAACTTAACTTGATTTACGCTAAAACTTAACCTACGTAGAATATAAATTACTTAAATCTAGATTAGGGCGCCAGGAGGATCTTTGTGGAGGAATCCTGCCTAAACCTGCCTCGGCCAACTCGCCGGTGTTGTTTACTCGAGGGATTTCTCGAAGTACAATTGAAGGGCGTAGCCGTAAGCTACAAAAAAGTGTTAACGTTACTTTCCCGCATATTCATACCATTGTATTCTTAATTAAATAGTGCAACTTACCCCTTCTCTCGTTATCACACACTAAACACAACTATAATTCATCAAAAAATGAATTCTCACACTTCCTTAATATTATCACTTTTATTTCTGTAATGCCGGTGGTCATTGCAATCCCAACGGTCTTAGAAACGTCTCGCAACTCTGGCGACACGACCTTCAATGTCCTTCACCAACGCAGTTATTACCGGACTCCCGTATTTAAATTTTTTATTATTTCTATAAACAAAAAGCGGCCGGACCGCAGGACCGAACCTACCTCTAATTAATCCGCGTCTTAAACCACTCGACCACGGTGACTATTGGTAAATGCCTCAAAATTAATGTTACGTTTCTACCTAACATAATATTCCCCTAACCACACAAAGAAACAAAATGGTACCATTTTGTTTCTTTAAAAGTCTGCACATTATATCTATTAATTAATGCTCACTTATGACTGTTGTTATTAGTAAAGAGAGGTTTCAGGTCTTTAGCGTGCCACACCCCTATCGGTTTACCATGGGCATTATTCAATCGATAGACATTATTGGACAGTTTCTGTACAATGATTGCCTTATCAAATTTAGGCGCCAATTTGGCCATGAACTTTGTTTCCGCTCTAGAAAGATATTTTGTTCTTTTCCAGACAACGTCACCTTCCTGGAAATCTGCAATTCTATGCCTATCATTGTACAGTTTTAAACTATTTTCATGTGCTGATTTGATTTTATCTTCCACATGTTTGTATAGTTGATTTCTCAATTTCAGGAGTTCTAAATATTCCTCTGGGTCGCTTGTCAAGTCATTCTCTTCTACTGTATGCACCGTCTGCTTTTTCGGTATATTAGGTGGTATTGATGTTTCTCTGCCGAAAAATAATAGTGAGGGAGTGTACCCTGTAGTTTCATGTACCGATGTCCTTATGGCGTGTCCAAAGCTATGCAGATGTACGTCCCACTCATTGTGTTTCTTGCTGCTAATATAACTGGATATCATTGTACCGATTACCCTGTTTACGCGTTCGGTTGGATTACTTTGGGGATGATAATTCGGAGTATACCATATTTCGCTATTGTACTTTGATATCAGCTGTTTAAATAAGTGACTCTCAAATTGTCTCCCATTATCCGTTATTACTGCTTCTGGGACCCCAAAAAGTAAAAACTGGTTTTCCATAATGTCACAGATTTTATCAGCTTTTGCGGATCTTAACGGAAACAATAGTACAAACTTACTAAACAAGCATGTAATGACTAGGAGCATGGTATTACAACTTTTACTTTTGGGAAATGGTCCCATTAAATCCATTGCTATAACTTGCCATGGGCGTGTCATTTTCCTACTTTGTCCCATCTTACCGTATGGTAATTGTTGTTGCACTTTCATCTTCGCACATACCTCGCATTCACCTACATATCTTTTCACATCCGCTAAAATGTCCGGCCAATAATAATATTGTTTGATTCGGTATGTGGTTTTTCTAATCCCTAAATGTCCAGACGTTACACTATCGTGGCATTTCCTTAACACATTTCGTCGTAATGATTCTGGTACATACAACTTCCAGTCGTATGCATTGTCGGGATATTGCTTCAAACTAATTTTCTTATACAACGTGCCGTCTAGAACTTTCCAATTTGAATTAGAATGATCTGTTAGTATCTTTTCAACTTTATCTGTATACCAACTATCTTTATCTGCTTCTGATATTTTAATTGTTTGGGAACTTATAATGTTAATAGACCGTGATAATGCATCCGGAACCACGTTGCATTTGCCTGGTCTATGAATGATGTCGAAATTGAATTGCTGTAATTTCATCGCCCATCTCGCCAGTCTCCCATGCGGGTCTTTCATCTTATGCAACATTTTGAGCGCCGAGTGATCTGTTACTACTGTAAACTGTGTACCGTCGACATATGGTCTGAATTTTTCTACTGCATATACGATACTTAACAGTTCTCGTTCTGATGTTGAATATGCCTGTTCTCGGTCGCTTAATTTCCTACTGAGATAAGCCACCGGCTGTTCTACTCCGTCAATCTTTTGCGATAGAACCGCTCCGATCCCTTTGCTCGATGCGTCACACTGAATTATAAACGGCTTACCAAAATCCGGACAAGATATTACTGGCGTAGATGTTAATAACGTTTTCAAGGTGACAAATGCTTTGTCAGCTTCATCGGTCCAAATAAACTTTCGTGTCCTTTTGCCCTTTGTTAAATTATGCAACGGAGCTGCGACTAGTGCAAAGTTTTTGACAAACCTTCGATACCAGCTTGCAATTCCTATAAATCTCTTCAATTCGGTTATGTTTTTAGGTCGCGCAAAGTTAATAATGGCCGATACTTTTTCTGGATCCGTGCGCAATCCATCCTTGTCTACGATGTACCCTAAAAAGCTCATACTCGCCCTAGCAAACTTGCATTTTTCAATATTAATGGATAAGCCCGCCTGTTTTAGTAACTGCGCAACTTGTCCTAAAATAGCCAGGTGTTCCTCAAATGACTCAGTACATACTACTATATCATCTTGATATGCCCATGCTTTTCCTTCTAATGCGTGAAATAGCTTGTCCATCAATCTCTGTAGCGTTTTTGACGCGTTAACAAGTCCAAACGGCATTACTTTAAAATGAAATAGCCCCCTACCCGGAATTGCAAAAGCCGTCTTTTCTTTACTTGCCTCCTCTAACCCAATCTGCCAAAATGCTGATTTAAGGTCAATTGTTGTTAAGTACCTGGCGTTGCGCAAGTTGTCTAGGACGACCGATACCCGCGGTAACGGATATGTATCTCCCTTTGTAACCTTGTTCAATTGCCTACTGTCCAGACATAATCTGTTAGTTCCATTCGGTTTTTTCACTAATACAATTGGAGAACACCACGAACTATGTGACGGCTCCACTACATCCTTTTCTAGCATATCGTTTAACTCTTGTTCTATTTGTTTCCTTATAACCGGTGAAAAGTTATATTGTTTTTGATATATCGGTTTGCTGTTACCAGTATCAATAGAATGTTTTATGATATGGGTTCTACCAAGCCCCCTACCTATTTGTTCTGTTATCCTTTCTATAACTTGTTCTAATTGACACTTTTGTGTTTCCGTTAAATTTTCCTGACCTACTAATGCCGACTTTATCTCTAATAATTCATTAATTTGCTCGTTATTACCCAAAAACTTAAATCGTATGTCAAACATGTCCAAAAAATCTTGACCTAAAATAAGTGGTTGTGATAAATTTGGCATTATGAGAAAAGGCACAACATGGAACTTATTGTTAAATCCGACTGGCGTATCTATTACTTCTTTAATAGAATGATTAGTTCCGTCTGCCGTAGAAATATCTATTGGCCTAAGAGTTTGAGCTTTCAGGCCTAATTTCTTAATAATTTTATAAAAGTCCAAATTTATAACTGAGCGTGTGGCACCTGAATCTAATAACCCCCCGTATGACCTACCTAAAATGTCTATATTTACATACAACCTATTGTCCAGCTGTTTTCGAAATGACAATGGCAGTACTTTATCTTTATTCATAAATTCCTTCACATACTTTAACCAATTTTGCCATTCTTCATTATCTGTAATCTGGGGAGAGTTCAATTGGTAGGATTTTGGCTCTCCCCTGCCCCGTTTCCCTTACAAGAACAGTCTTTTGACGTTACTCCAAACTTACCACATCTATAACAAAACAACCGCTGTTTTGGCGTCAAGCATGCCCGAAACAGATGTCCAGTCTGGCGGCAATTCCAGCACCTCATCTTTTGGCTATCGTTTGTGGTTTTGACTTCGTTAATAACTTCTGAATTTTGGTTGGTTGTACTCGGCTTATAAGCCAAATCTGGTTCAATTGAATTTACGCAGCACCTAGGTTCCTGGAATCTTTCACAGTTGATTTTCGTTCTTTCGACTATTCTAAGAACATTTATCAAATCAGCTGTTGAGGTGAACACATCTCTACACACCGCCCTCTGGTAGTATGGTTGTAAGTTCTTCGTTATGATCATGAGTTTTTCCTGCTCACCAATTTTATTAGGCAATCTGTTGAACAAATTCTGCATAACCGAAACAAATATAATCACCGACTCATCCTGACCTTGTGTTCTAGCCTTCGCCTCTGCCAAAAGCTCTTCTTGATAAAATGGTGATTGAAATGTACGTTTTAACAATATGACAAGTTCATTCCAATCACTGACAAATTCCCTATTAGCTCTAAACCAAATAAGAGCATCTCCTTTAAAAAAATCGATGGCGTATCTGAATAAATCGTCATCGGTGGCGTTACGAGCATGTTTTAGTTCGTCAACGCGCTCAATAAAAGCATTGACACTGTACTTACTATCCCCCGCAAATTGCACACCCCATTGGCTTATTGGCACTAATTTGAGTTTACTCGCCGCCCCTTGAAATTCTTGAATTGCCGTTGAATTGAACAGCTCGTGGTGTTTATCACGAAAAGCCTGTGTTTCTAGGTTTTCATTGGCGAAACTAACTCTCCTAGGTCCCTGGCTATGTCTTTCCCCGTTGTCATTATTTCCTACTCTGACCGACGAAGGACCGCCCTTGACTACCGCCTCGCTATCTATCTCTTCCAAGATTTTCTTCGCATCTTCCCCAATAGACCTATGTAACTCTTCTTTCATTTCTGGCGTAATGTTTCCGTTGTCGTCGATGTCGTCTTTGGTTTCAAGATCATTTAATAAAATGATAGCTTTGTCGGTCAAGGCCTTTTGTTTCTCCCTATCTATTTCTTCGACAGCCACCAATAATCTTAACCGATTTACGACGTGCGATATTCTCGTTACCAACCGCTTATATAAGTTTTTATCTGGCTTTTCGTTCAACTCCGCAATGTATCTGAGTAATGTATCTATTTTTATTGAACATACCTCTAATTCTTGCCCCGGATTCTCCTTGCTGCCACTAGGTGACTTTATTTCATAAGATACTCGTTGTAACCCTTCAGCCTGCATCATCTTACTTAAAATAACCTTCAAAGCGGAAACTGGAGCCCCTGGCTGCCTGTAACCTCTACTCGCTAGTTCGAACTCAAGTTCATCTTTTAACAAAAAATAAGGATCCATGTTTACCTACTACACCACTGCTGCGGCTTCACTACTAAGCTTAATTAACTGTAAAAAGTAATGTAATTGTTTCAATACGATAACGTTAAAATCGGCTACTTAACCTTAGGAGCGCTATGACCACCGCATACGACAAAATGTGAATCTTAACGAAAACTATTATTGAATTATAACTCACTAGTATGCAACGTTATGACTGTAAGTACCTAAAACATTGAGGTATGAATTGAGCTTATATTATTATAACTATGACCCGAAACTTAACTTATTATGTATTTACCGCTAACTGCTAACATTCCTCACAAAATGACCTCTTATTAAATTTAAATACTTACTAAATATCTTATCTACTAACGAATAATTGTAAACAACAAACAAACCTTAAAATGACAGATCTGTTCTATATTATCCTTATTTGCAAAATATAACATAGATAAGTATTGTGTTGACCTGCCTACTATAATCACCATACAATAAATAGTCACACAATCTTAATCATAAAACTCAAACAGCAACTCAACAAAAAAAAACAAATAACACAATACACTTTTGTTAACCATCAAAACACAGTTCGTTAACCTCACTAAAATAATATTACTATTAATAACAAACCTCAAACTGCAATTCAACAAAAACACAGATAACACCACACAATACAATAGTTACAATAGTTCATATGCCATCAACTATGTATACAAAATATATAGTCCCTTAACTTCAAAAACATACTAAATGATTAAAAGTGCAATATCGTTACATAACAACTACCTACGTGTACAACAATTATTATTTCCACCTAAACCCGTGAGTTTTAACGTTGGGCGCTATTTGTTACGGGTTGTTATGATGCGGTGGAATAAAATGAACTAATAGTATAAACATTAAACAAAGGACTATATTGCTAATAAACCACTTAAGACTATTACAACTTAACTTGATTTACGCTAAAACTTAACCTACGTAGAATATAAATTACTTAAATCTAGATTAGGGCGCCAGGAGGATCTTTGTGGAGGAATCCTGCCTAAACCTGCCTCGGCCAACTCGCCGGTGTTGTTTACTCGAGGGATTTCTCGAAGTACAATTGAAGGGCGTAGCCGTAAGCTACAAAAAAGTGTTAACGTTACTTTCCCGCATATTCATACCATTGTATTCTTAATTAAATAGTGCAACTTACCCCTTCTCTCGTTATCACACACTAAACACAACTATAATTCATCAAAAAATGAATTCTCACACTTCCTTAATATTATCACTTTTATTTCTGTAATGCCGGTGGTCATTGCAATCCCAACGGTCTTAGAAACGTCTCGCAACTCTGGCGACACGACCTTCAATGTCCTTCACCAACGCAGTTATTACCGGACTCCCGTATTTAAATTTTTTATTATTTCTATAAACAAAAAGCGGCCGGACCGCAGGACCGAACCTACCTCTAATTAATCCGCGTCTTAAACCACTCGACCACGGTGACTATTGGTAAATGCCTCAAAATTAATGTTACGTTTCTACCTAACATAATATGTTATTCTAGACGCAGGCAATGGTCGACAACGTAATCCGTGCAATCAGTACACAGGGCGGCCCAATAGAGGTAGCGACTAACTATCCGAACCCACATACTGCATTGTTCAACACCACCCAATTTGTATCTATCAAAGAAAATTTTCGGAAAATATTTTTAGCTGGCAACACTGCTTTGACTATCAGTGCCCTTTTTGGCAGATTTTTTGAGAAATATACGCCTTGTTTGTAAAATGGAATCGGTTCAGTGCAGGTAATATTTTTGATTTTTAGTATAATTAGTATAGTTAAAACAACAATAAATGTGTCGTCCAATCTTAGATCGTAATAGTGTAGTACTACAATAAATTTAAGTTCTAATAACTGTGTGTAATTATAATTAAGTCCGCAAATATTTGTACTATTGAGTAACTATTACAGAATCTAGAAACACGTTGATAGAACGGAAACAACGCGAGGGAAACAAAGTTGTGTCCGAAATGTTAAATCCACAAGGGCTTAACTAAATAATCTCGTTACCGTGGAAATATCCAACTATCAATTTTACTTTTTGCGATCGGAATATTAAATAAAACAGTATTTTAATAGCATTCGAAAATACTGCCAGAGATCAATCAATTAAACAAATATAATAACTACTCTTCAATTTGTTATGCGTTCCCTTGATAACTTTTTAATAACAAATGTACAATTTTTAATTGAAACGACGTTTACACTTAAACTTAAGAAGCCAGTAAATAACATATTATGAGTGTACGTAAGTATATAACAATTTGATGCTGGTAGTTAATGCCATCCTAAGATTCTCTTAAGGAAGTTTTATTTGTCTTGGCGTATAACGTAGAAGATATCAAAATATGTAGGTACAGTTAACATAATAGATACATTTATTTTTATTGGAATACTATGAATTATATATTGCTAATATCTTGAAATAATGATATTGTTTTATTGTCTGATAGCAGTTAGGTCGAGTAGGTTAGGTTAGCCCTAGTGTCGGGGATTTTAAACCGCCTAGACCTCCGACAAAGTCTAATAAAGATATCTAAACACAATAAGTAACGTGATCAAAGAATGCCACCAACTAATATTTCTGGCTTTAACCCCATTTTCCAATAAGTGCGATCGGACGTCCGAGTTTCCGAGGAAATTCTTAGGCAGTTGTGAGTTGAACAAGTTGCGTCCTGTGTCCGCGGCAATATCGGCAACTTGTGCGGCAGCTGGCGGCGGCGATGTCTCAATAATCCCGAAGGTACCCTCCTAATCGACTCTTCCTTAGTTCGGCGCAAGTGCGACTAACTGATTAATCCAGAGGCCGCGTACGTGCCGCCGTCTTCGCCATTATTGTTTGTACGGGCAGTGCCCTCCCATTATTGAACAATATTCGGACTATTATCAGCGGTGCCTTCTATTTATGTGTTATCGAAGGACGCCCGCTACCCCACACGGCATACTCGCACAGTTCGGGATTGTAATTGCCGCTGTTTCGCTAGATTGAATCCGATTTCGTTTGGTTTATAGCAGTTTGTAGTTGCTACAAGTTTCTGATGCGATCTGTTACAAGGTTTGTTGTACATCAAATGTTTTGGCGCGAACTGGAATTCAGTGTTTATATCTTGTTTCGTTTAATTAATCAAATTAGTAACACTTCAGTGATACTCAATGCTATCCAGGTTTATATTTACTTTAATTTTATGTGCCATCAAATTAAATTAAAATATGTTGCGAACTTGTTGAGAAATGTTGGTTTATTGGCTATTAACTTTTCATCTGTTGGTTAATGGTTTTGCTTTACTTTAAACACTGTAAAAATAACAAGAGTGAGAGAATGTTGATTTGAGATTTATTCAGAAGGATTCCGTGTTAATTGCGATTAAAATGCTAAGATGTTCGTACAAACGTTTGATGTCACTCACGTGATTTAATTAACGTTCATATCATACGTATTATTAGAACAAGCGTTCTGCAAATAGCTACTCATAAAGTACGGCAAGGTATCATTATGAATTGGCGGTGTTGCCAACTCTATGCAAATTAATGCACACCCTGGAATTAGGTAAGTATTTTTATTATATCACCGGGTTATTAATGTAGCCAGCTGTTTCAGTTGTTAAATTTACACTATAAAAACAAAACTTTGTGTAGGTTTGTGGACCTGGTTTTGTAGCTTCTGGACCGCCGAAAATGTTCATAACATTCTAAAGATAAAACCAATCGGAAGTGACAACGTAACAGATTAACGGATCCTTTAATTAACCTATTACGGATTAACCGATTACTTAAAGAAAACAAAAGTTAAAGATTTTAAAACTGCTAATTTTTGTATGAAGGAGACTGTAGAACCCATAGTCTATGGTTGACTTCAGAACTTCATGCTATACAATATTATATCACTGTCATTTTCCCTTTTAACTAACAACTAACGCAACTTTCCTTAAAAAATGCAGGAAACATTGTGGGCTTGTTGTCCCATCTATTATTAAGCTCTGAATACCATTCCTATTTTAGCCAAACCGAGTGACATATGAATATTGAAAAGGCTTAGCTTATTGAAAACTAAAAATGATCGCGCCGAGTGCTTTTTGGTACTCAACTATCATTGAAAGCTTCAACTATAAAAAGACATTTGACATTTTGTATTTAGTTCATTAAAACGATGGGTTACGACCGTGTTATTCCGAAAAAACTTATTTTATGACGAACTAGCAGCGCCCCGCGACTTTGCCCGCGTTGAGCTCGTTCCCGTAGGCATTTTCGAAAATCCTTTCTTAGTGTGCACTTACGTCACTTGAAGAACATTCCTGCCAAATTAATGTTTTTAGGTATAGCGGTTGAGGCTGTGCGTTGATTATCAGTCAGTCAGTCAGGACTTTGAATTTTATATCTAAAGATAACTTATTCGTCATAAAATAAGTTTGTAGATCATACGTTTAATTTAATCTGTTGATGTACCTACTCGCGATATTAAAATATTAATTTACGTTTTCCACTAAAGAGATTATTTAGATAAGGGGATAACAAGTAAAATGTCTAGTTAAAGAGTAGGCTAAGGGCGGGTTTACAGCTTACTCTCACGCACCAGTTAACGTTAACACAAAATTTCAATCTCTTTACTTACGAAAAGTCGACTTAAGAAACGTCGCAGCTTTCTACTGGCCGCCCCAATTACTTTAACATACTGTCATTTAAGTTATGAAATAACGCTTTGTATGTAACAAGCAATTAAAACCGTAAAAAATCCTAAACTTTTTAACGACCTTATGTTACGTTTACCAATCATTTGAATGATCCCAGCGTAGGTTTCAAAGTAAGTGTATAACATAGCATACAGAATATAAACCTTATAAAATATCAACTGAAAGAAACTATGATATACTTCATTGTTAACATAAATTTATTGTTTTAAAACGAAAGGTATTAGATCTTAACTAGAACAAACGATACAAGACATAAGCCGTTACTTATTTATCTTTTCTCTAGGTATTTGAGTTGTTCTCGACCCGATAATTGTTGAAGAAAGTGATTGAGGAGTCGAGTGGTGCGCTGGTAATATTATTGAACCGGTCATTAACCAGCGCCCAGCGCCAGTGTTAACTCCTCACTGTTAATTGGTATATTCTTGATTCTGTGAGCTTTTTCCGATAAAATGAAGATTGTTCCACTTGTTGGGCGTTTGGGGAGATGGGGGGAGCTGGATAATACGAGGGTAGATCGCCAATAACGCGCCATTGTTTGTCAGCGGTTGACTTAATAAGTTGGCCCGAATTTATTATGATTTGTTGTCTCCCTTGTCGTCTTATTACAAAGATTTTAACCATAGTCAGCCTGTGGCGGGGCCGTGTATTATCCCCGCAAATAATGTGAATCTACCCACCAATTTGTACTTTTACAACCGTCTTAAAAATGATGGTACTTCCCACGTTCTCTTGTCCCAGAGTGTTGTTATAAGAAACTACAGGGGCGTTATTTTTTATGTCGGTGTCGAATAAAAAATAGGTACGTAACAAAGGTTTACGATATTGAGAGTTAGAAATAGAAACGAAATTACATTTGTCTGTAAAATATTGATGATTGAAAAAATATATATTCTGATTATTAAGAAAATAGATCGGTACAAAGCTAAGAAAAATGGTTGATATTAACTTATTAACTTTACTTCTGTGTAAGTTACCTTGTATTATAAATTCAGGCTAGTTTAATAAAACCATCTATACAAAATGAATTCCTTTTTTTAAATTCACACTAAAACTACGAGTTGCTGCTAATATAACTTATATTCAAATTAACCGGCTACACCTAGTTTTAGCCGGTTAGAACTAGGTGCATATATATTTTAATGAAAAGAGAGAGAGTTTAAACATGAAAAAAAAAATAACCCTAACCTACCGAATAGTAAGTAATTCGGTAGGTTAGGGTTATTTTTTTTTCATGTTTAAACTCTCTCTTTTCATTAAAATGACATACAGCTAATACCCGAAGTGCGGCTACACCTAGTTTTAGCCGGTTAGAACTAGGTGTAGCCGCACTTCGGGTATTAGCCGTAACATATACATATATGAAACCTGCATTATATAAGAAAAGACGTGATGTCATGTTTTTAAGTAAACTCCATTGCCCGCATAGTCCAGACTCCATTTTAACCAGCTTAATAAGAGCTCTTTCGCTAAAAACAGTTCATATTTCACTCATTAAGTTAAATAACAAAATGGTTTTCGGCAAAAATGGTTCCTGTTTGTTCCGTTGACGAGACATTACGGCGGAGTAATTTGCCGTCATATTTCTGGGTGCCTTCATTAATTTCACCAATAGATGTCGAATACGCCGCAATCTTAAAGTAAATCAATCAATATTATTATAATTTTCTTATTACTTGATGTTTCGTGGGTCATTAGCGATGGACGAAATGTTTAAAAAATTAAATAGATTATTGGTCAAACTTGTTTGTCAAATAAGTAACAGGATGAACGTTAAGTGAACTATCAAAATATTATATACAGCGAAAATATTCACTATGTTAGTAAGAATAAGAATAAAATAAATTTATTGCCAAAAATTAAAAATTGAAATATACACAGAGATAAAAATTAAAATACAAGGAACTTTTAGTATGTTTTAGTAATTCAATAAGTACTTAGAAAGTCTATAAATACACGTAAGTTTGTTTTGTGAATCGTCTGTATATAGTGGTGTCCTAATTTTGACTCCAGTACCAATTTAAAATAAAAGGATCCAAATAAACAATATTTTTTGTACAAGCGATATTAAATACGTATTAACAATATGGAATGAAGTGATTACGCCTAATGTTCTTCACTAATATCTTCAATGAGAGAAGAGTCCATTGCCTATGGTAGAAAATTATGCAAATAACCTTCTGGGATCGACTGTACAATCTCTCGAGAAACTTATTCTACCACTACAGTGCCTAATGAGTAAAATAACAAAGGACCATGATAACCTAATTAAAAAGTATGATACCCAAAATTTCTTTTAAGACTAAGATTAACTTCTCACCCATTTCTGCCGAATCATGTTTAAACAATTCGTGTAAACCCGAACAAAGAACGTGAAGATATTACGCCGATAGTTGTTTGTCTCGAGACTAGAGGACATATTTTATGTAGCAGCTTAAAGTGACTTTAGGAAAGTCAATAAATAAAATTGAGTGCACTCAAACGGGCGGTAGACATCATTAACTGCTGTCTGTCCAAATATTAGAGTAGACATGATCGTAAATCATCGATGGTATTACACTTTTCATGATGTATAAACTGATGGATGTGACTTCAGTTTGGTATAGGTGAGAATGACTTCTGTAATAGATCTGGTGATGGTCTTTGTACTTCTGTAATCGAGTGAGATCTTTAATGTAGGACAATCTAATATCTACACAATTGAGAAAAAGCTAGGATAAAACAATTATCATAATGAGACATGACTTTAGCATGTAGTTACTTCCTGATTTTAGGTAAGCTTAGTAAGAGGGTAAAAGGTCATACTGCGTTTAGAGTATATCCATTAACTAAAGCCATAAACTAAAGACAGTTTAATTTATATCTTTTATCTCTTCTCTTAATATAAAAGGAGAGACTACTCCTTGGCCTTTGTCTTGGCGAGTATCTTAGTCCTGCAACTCCCTCAAGTCACATCCAGCGGCTCTGTTTCAAAGGTCACCAAGAACCATCCTCGTCACGGTTTATTGGTACAGTCGAGATTCACGTCGGCCTATTTGTTATAATTACCCGCCTAAGTTACCAGAATATAACAAACCATTTAACACTGTCTCGCTAAATTAACATCATTATAAAATACGTGAGACATTAAGATTTAAGATACATTCGTTTCGCGCCGGCCGTCAAATATACACGGTTTATGAAACCACCTGGTTTCTCGCTACAAATCACTTGTTGACATTGAGATTGGTCCAAAAATACAAGATATTATGTGGGCGTTTTGTTACTACTATATTATTGATGTGTTTACGCCGGTGCACGCATATTTTGAGCATGAAAATAGAGATTTCGTCTCACGAAAATGTTTACAAGGACAACTATATGTCGTGATATTCTTAATGATTAATTGAATTATTAATACACTGACTGCGGTCTGTGGTGTGCCCGTTCCCGTAGGAATTCAAGGATAAAATAGCATATAATTATGAATGGTTATCTAATTATTACATAAATTAATTATTCAAATCGGATTGGTGATTTCCGATAGCGCATTAAAACAAACTAGAATCAAACTCTTCTGTTTTTAAAATAAGTCTAAATAACTAAATATTAGATTATTTACATATTAAACTACGAGTAAAGTAAAACATTATTTAATCTTGCTTTATCTTTTCAAATGATATCCAAGAAACAACTATGAACTTAGTTCTACTAAGCAAGCTAAGTTAATGACTTAAAACGCAGTAAATTCTCTAAGAAGAAGTGAGATTGCTGCTAGAAAATATTTTTGTAGCAAAACCAGGGTTAATTAAACGGAATTGCAATCCTAACTAATATTGTAAATACGAAAGCCTGTCTGTTACGCTTTCACGCCAAAACTACTGAACCGATTTAAATGAAATTTGGTACACAATTAGTCCAAAGCCTGAGAAAGGACATAGGCCACTTTTTATCGCAAAATTCCTGCGGGAACCGGTACAACGCGAGTGAAACCACAGGGTGCGGCTAGTCCTATGTAGTTTGTTTTCTTCAATTAAAAATATTAACACTTTTCAGATTAGTTGGTTTCAGCTAAATGTTTAAAAGGCAATAGTGACAAAATTGTTAACGTTATTGTAAAAATGTTTTTAGAGCTGGAAATCGGAAACACAAGAAAACCCCTATTAAATAAGACAGAAATAAACGCAAATAAGTCCAATAACCAACAAAATAATCATAAAGCCAGTAACAAGCAAAATAGATAATAATATTATAATAGAAACTACTTTGTTGCAAGGAAATTGGATTTAGTACGGCAAATAAAATTATTTTAAACCAACATTGCATTTCTATTCGAAACAAAGTATCCACCGCTAGAGAATAGAGAAAAAGTTTTATATTTTAAAGTAATTAGCAGTTAGTCTGTTGTTCTGTACGTAACGAAGATAATTTGGTGTACGGGGCCCGGTGGGCGGCGCTCCGCTAATTGAATACGGCGACATCGAGCACCGCTCAACGCTAAATCAAAACTAATGCGCTTTTATTTGCCTTTTAAAATTTATCGTCCCCCAGCTTTACCTTTCATAGCTACGCAAGAATTACACAGAAAATTCTTGGAAATTATTCCAAGAGTTCGCTGTGCAAGTACACATTCTTTTTTCAAATTATGTCCCGAGTTATCACAGTTCTCCCATTTTAATAAACCCTCGCAGTTTGCAGCGTTCCTCTGTATAACTATCGTACATTTTTATGTGTTTAAATAGACGTCCAGAAGTGTACAGGCAATAAACCGATCCGAAAGCAATCGGTCGCCTGGCGGCACAATGCTCGGCACCACTCCATTCCCACTGTTCTCCACGCGCCTACGAACGGGTGCAATTTCCCGCTTTCCGTATCGCGACCGACGTACAAAAATTGCTTTTCTATTCGAAATATAGAGAAAAAATAGCATGCAAATTTTTGTAAAGTCATTCGAGGGCGTGCGTTTGTATTTCTCGGGCGAGGGTAAGGAAGGAACGATTGTCGCGGCGGATTCCTTTATTTTGTAAGGGGGATATTGCGCGTCGCGTGCAGGCAGATGTCGGCTGCGTTGTTTACCGGCGGCCGACGATGCGCCCGCATCCGACCCTCACTCGCAGCCATCGAGCTCTCTTATTAAACACAACTACTACTCGGAAAATTCCCACAACGGTATTCCGAATTCAGATCCAGATTTAGTATCTCAAAGCTTGACGCTCGGCTCGTCCATTCATTCCGTTCCATTTTAGCAATGTCACAGCTAGTTTAGATTCGGTAATGAACAAAAATAAACCAGTGGCTGATAGTTGGGCTCCGATAAAGGCACCGCGCCATTCGTACACATCGTGCCGTATCACGCTCTTTACGTACTGTACAGTGTACATACTCGCACACAAGCAGCGGAGTGCGTGCGAGTGACAATGAATACCAAATATTTGGTATAATTTATCATTATCATAGAATTCATTGGCTCACTTGACGCTATGGTTGTATTTTTCTGACAGTAGGCAGCCGAGCCGCCGGGTCAAGGCTCGATCGGCTCGTAAATACAAATAAATAGGATACCGCCTGAATCTCATTGGCTGATACTTATCATATTTTATGATTTCGTAAACTAGCGTACAAATGTTGCAATAAGAAGGGTATTGTTTTATTGGTGCGCGCTCATTGTTATAAATAACTGATACTCATTGTAATAATTCAAGGGAGGAGAATATTTATTATTTCTGTTCCTTCCAAGGTTTATTAAATAACATTTTTGGGTTTATATTTACGATATTAATACTTTTGGTTGGATTTGCGGTGGAGTTTAATAATGTTAATGGAAGGATATGTAGTGTAACGTGAGAGAGTGAGAGATGGCTATTAATGCGTGTAATTAGACTGTGTTAGGGCGGTGAGACCATTCGCTCGACATCATTTACCGTCTACCGCCGTCTGCGTATGTTCATGCGAGTCGTCCCGCCCCACGCCTTCACTTAGCACCGGGGATATCTTAATTAATAATAGTAATTATTTAATTAAGGCGGCAACACTTTGTATCTTAGTTAATAATAAGTTATAGTTCAACTTGTTTGCAGTTAAAGCATATATATATGGTTGTTTATTTAAGTAGACATGAGATTGAGGGAGGAATTTGCCAAAAATGGAATCAACGGTTTTACCGTCACAAAATGAACAGAATAATAACATAATAGAAACATACCTTTATATAAAGTAAACCAGTTATTTTGCCTCGTGACTTATTTTAAAAATTCCTCTTTGTTATCTTCGACGTCAATTAGCTTCAATTATAAAAAAGTATTAGATCGTCCCACTACAGGTCAAAGGCTTTTACGCTCGCTAGAGATATCAAAGTATTTCAATTACAACAAAAGCTTCAATAAATAATATCTA
Source organism: Cyclophora punctaria (assembly GCA_951394245.1). Taxonomy (NCBI): domain Eukaryota; kingdom Metazoa; phylum Arthropoda; class Insecta; order Lepidoptera; family Geometridae; genus Cyclophora; species Cyclophora punctaria. The sequence goes on along the minus strand of OX596170.1, from coordinate 7,979,956 downwards.
GGTATGTTAAGTGTCCTCTACCTGGAAACCAATTTGGTAAAATATTTATTTTTCCAAGCCTACCACTCGGATAACAATCGTTCGTAATGATATTGTCCCCGATATGCCGACGATAAGATTGCCTCTCGAACTAAATAAGCTATCTATAAAATTTTGTTTTCAGATTACGTTGCTGGCTTTCTAGCAAGGAGATAATTTGCGAAAAGGTAAGTCCTTGTAAATGTCTATTTGTATTCAGGAACATGGCGCCTCCCACTCGAAACTATCTCACGTTTTTACATATAAAACACAATAGGAGTTTAGGCACAACGATGTGATACTTGTTACAAATTAATTTACTTTCCTCCTGCTTGTTTCACAATTCTATTCTCTGTTGAATTTTAACTTTGTATAGAAACAATGGATAAGCTGAAGAGTCACTTAATTGAATTAATTTTTGATATTGTTTTGTTAATAAAATAACGTTATAGAAGTTTGTTATATAAGTATAAATATGTTGAATAAACTAGAGAAAAGTCGTTCAATTTCTAATTAGGCTATTTATTTAAATGTACGTTGAAGTTTGAGTATTTTTTTATGAAATATAAATAGTTCAGTGTAGGCGACACCAAGGGACAATGCTAGTTTCCACATGCTAATACGAAGAGAACATTTGTTATGACTATCCTACTACTACCCACACTTTGACGTTAAAATAGATACAAACTGAATATAAAATAGTAACGGATATGAAAAATAAGAGAACGAGATGTAGTGAACGGGGACGACAACGCTTTTCATTCCACAAAAAATCTATATAGAAAATGAGAGCAGACTTGCGTTCGTTTTGGGCGCGGAGTTTACGAGTTTCAACGGGCTTCTCGTCTTCCTATTTCGTGGTGGAATAGCCCTAATAACATGCCACAACTCATTCTGATTTATGCCGTCTCGTTATAATTGTGCGCTTCGCCGGCGCGCCGCTATTGCCTGCTGTTGCAATTTTCATGCAACCGATTCGCGAGAACGGATTTATTCTTTCTGGCAATTTGCTCGTAACTCCCCCGCCATCGTTCGAGATAATTTAATTTCCAAATAGCTACGTACCACGCTAATGGAGCTTTCCTACTTAATTCACCCACTGTAAGATTCCTCTTTGTGTAACATCTTAGAGATACGAAAACACAGCCAGTCTTATTTAATGACGCCAAAAAACGTATTATGCAAATAGGATGGATTCTGGGTTAATATCAGCACGGCCGATTTCCAGCGGTGTTAACGCGCGGCGAACGGTGCGAAGGACGTCTTAAAATAAGTGTTACTATTTATCACACTATGATTCAGAGAGTGTTGTTAAGAAACTGTTCTACTGTGAATACAAACATAAATAAAACGCAGTCTCGCGTTAACGGATCTGTATATGTGAGCGTCTAAATATATTGAGAGCAGTAAGTTGCGTATCAAACTTAGACAGTTTGCTTCGCTCGAGTCTCATTGATGGCGGCACTAAAGCAGACTAACTCTCGGTTTAACGCATCAAAACTTCGCTCCGTTCGTTGTGATTACGACTCCGACATTACAATCAATCGTCAACTTTTATTTGACTTATCTGGAAAATAAAAACAAGTAAACAAAAGCGGAGTTTCGGATTGCGCGGTACAAAGTTTGAAGGTGAGTCGTAGACCGTCTCCCTAATAGAGAAGAAAAATACGTTAATGTACCCTCAGATCCCGAAGACAAATAAACCGAGTCGGACAGGGACGAAATAAAAGCAGGGAGGAACGAGATAAATAACAATGATCTTGCAGAACCAGCGGAGGGGGGAGGGGTCCCACTACTTACACTTGCCGCGATATTAAACTACTTACGACTTCATACGCCTTCAAATACGTCTCTAATAACAGTTTCATATAAAATAATAGATAAATAATACCTACTTAAGTAATTTATTAAAACATCATAAAACCAATTATTACACAAAATAGATCGATTCGATAATCTGTATGAGAAACAATTATATGCAATAGAAACAAAGAGAAATTGAGAAAATAATGAATAAAAATGTATAATACAAAATTCAAATTGTATTATCAGTTAGGACGGACAAGTACTTATCTGTGAATTGGCATTCCAAAACCATTTCCATGAACAATAAAACGGGATGCCCATAACGACAGAAGAAACGCTCAAACGTACAAATTGATTGCAATATTTCCTTAGCCCGTACAACAATTTGGTGTTTTTAAACGTTAGCGGCTTTCAACAAAACTTGAGTATAATTCCTGACCCCTTTCCGACGTTCAGTCCCTAAGGATTCATCCGAATCTTTTTGTTTGCAACCAACTGAAAACATCATAATCTACATCAAAACAATGTCAGTTATAATTAAAATACTTCAAAACAATAAAAGTCCGACGGCTGTTAAAAACTTTAGTGACTTTGTATCTTCAAAACACAGCGCTGACAATTGACGAATTAGGAAGAAAATTAATTATTTTTATGATGTTAAAAATGTTTTAACAGTTAAATAGGAGAATAATTTATTAGTGAGATGTTGTTACCGTTGCTCTGTAGCACGGAGCTGAAACCCGACTCCATACCGCCGCCATACATCTAGGAATAAGGAAGCTTTGGAGTCGAAAGGTTCTTAATATTTTATGCCTAGTATAACGAATTATATGTTTCACGATTATTGTTAAAAATTGAATCATTGATACATGTTTCTGTATAGATATTATCTGTGCAGGATAAAATACGGAACTGTTCAACATATCTTACAGTTTTAATTCTCAAGAACACTACGTAAAAGCTCGGTTTCGTACTATATTTTAATACAACTAACTTTAAAGCGAAAGCTACATTTCGGCACAACACTAATAATACTCGTAGCGTTGTTAATAAACTATAGCAATACACAGAACCATTCCCCATACGCAATACTACAGTAATAACAGTTTAATACCGAAATAAAAATATAAAATAATAGTAAATAATTTTATTTTACGCTACTCCACAACACAAGCACGCGTTAGAAACCGCAATATCACTACTCTACTGATATTACATCCCTCCCACCCCCGGCGCCATGGGGCCCCCCTCAACCCCATAGGGTAATGAATTCGACCACAGCTATTCTATCGGTATGACCTATAAAAATTTAGGACGCCATCACCTTAATGACTTCATGAATTGGAGGATATCATTAACCAGACGTGTTGAGTTAGTCTTACGAGTGTACTTGAGTAATCAATAAATGTGTACTAAAATGTGGTGTTTGTGAAAGCGTATGCAAAATGCACATTTAATATCGCTAAGTAACATTGAACAGTGCTTGACCTCTTATCCTAATCGGAAAAAAGCAATAACAGGTACCTTAACCCCATAACTTGAAGCAAAAACACAAATCGTTTTCCTTAACCTTTTTCGTAAAAGAAAACCTGTTCATTGTTACTTCACCCTATTACTTTCGAACGCCAACAAAATCAGAATGCCCATTTTTGCCACGCCCTACGTGTTTTTCAGTTTCCATTTTCCTGTTTTCTAATACTTGTTAGTTGAATGCAGATATTCTGTTTTGTTAATATTATATCAAGGCCCAAAGTGTCACGGTCGCACAATGGAAGCATACTGATCCCAGGCGCCCACAAGCGCCTACAGCCTGCGAAAATCGCACAACCATCTTAATATGAGCCCCCGCCGCCTCTCCACGCGGCCTGCACCTATCCGAACACCACCATCACCACACATTGCGACAGCTCCTCTAATATTGGACTCGTTGTAATAGCGAAAGCGTGTCCCATAAAGAACATTCTATGTTTTGTACATCTGGCTTGTTTCATTACGCTTTGCCGCGTATTTCAATATTTATATCACGACCAACTTGAAAAATTATTGCAGCCAAGAAAACACAATTTTGCGAAACTTGCTCAGGCAAAGTAAAAAATGTTTACAAGTAAAACACAAGCCAGGTATTCCATTTGCAAATCAAAATACGATAGTAAAAGGAGCCAAGCGATATAAAACGCCGCTGTCTCTGAGATTTCACCAGCCATTTGTCAGTCGGTACACAAACACGTTGTTAAATGAAAACAATTTTATGCTTTACCAACTTTATGCTCTCTTAACGTGAAATATACGCAGCCATCAAAAATTATATCACAGATTTTTCAAATTAAGTCGTTGGTGTTTCATTATAGCAAAGGCAAACATGCACTAATTTTATTGCCTCCATAAATATTATGCGTGAAATATATCCGAAATCTACGTGTAAAATCTGGCTTATAAAAATTAATCCTTTTACCAAAATGAAGCGAGCGTATCAATTTGTAAACAGGCTCATATTTCCACCGTCTCCGACACGATGAGATTATGAAAGCACTCGGTAAGTCATTTGTTATGGTTTCAATGTGGCACCGCTTGATTCTGTATTCCGCTACTTGTGAACTATGCAATAGCCGGGGCGGAATCACTTGGAAACAAATTCAATGCTAGCTGCCTTCATAGTCGTAAACTTCGAACTACACTTTCCAAGTCCGTTGTACTCGCGTTCATTTTTAAATAACCCATTTAGACAGTACGCTTCACTTCTCTTTCCGTTATTCCTAAAAGAAAATGTTACGTCTGTTGGTAATACTAATTTTATTACACACTTCGTATATAATTCATGTATTACTCGCCTTTTAAAGTAACATTTACTATTACGACTCGCATAAACAAAATGAATAAATAAAATGAAATAAAGGGGTCGGTTTATTTAGTCATTGAGACGAATGGGTGACATAAAATTGAAACGTGGAAGGAAGAAGTGTAACGTAAAGTGTCATACGAGAGCCACATTGTGATGTTTACTACTTGAGAGCGGGCTCCGCCCCGGCGCGCCGGCGGCCGACTAATCTTTTAGCGCGTCACCAGCGCACGCACATAAATCGAGCCTGAAATACGACCTCATCCAAACGAAACCGATGTTACGAACTCACCTTCCCGCTTGTAAATTTCAACTTCACCCGTACGTACAGTTGTTCAGAACAAATAATCGAATTGCACGCGTCATCCAATCGAATATTCCGCTTTATTACTTTCATGGAAAACTGGAAATTATTTCGTTCGATCGAACCTTGCTGACACTTGCAATTTGCCACGTAAAAGATTATTATTATTTTATTCCGTTTATTTCGTCTCTAAAATATTTTATTGGCTTTCGGTCGTTATTCTTTCGTGGATGGCTATAGGCGGGAAGTAGGTTTAAGTTTAGGTGAGAGCCGTTGTTACTCGAAGTTTGCAAAGAATTAATCTGGTTTCAGCCAAGTCGTGTTGCTTTTAGGCGGACTTGGTTGCTTCATTATTACATTTCTGTTTCCGGTCGTTGGATTTTGATTTATGGCTTTAATTTGGCAAGGTTGGAGACGACAGGGCGAGACATGTCGGAGTGTTTTCAAGGAGCCTTCGTGCAATTGTTTAATTAATCTTAAAGCAGCGGAAGCACTGTGGGTGCACTACACTTGGCCCAACTTTAAACTCGTTAAAAGTTCCTTTGAAACATTTGGCGTCAGATAAGCCGCAGTCTGACTGCCTCCGAAGATTGTTAACTTGTCTTGTGTTATTAATTAAACGAACCTAATTATGTCAATTAATCAGAATTGGTTTATCAAAGTTCAATGGGCGTGCTCGTCCACATTTTAATTAATTTTAATCATATTATGAAGCCATTTTGTGAAATTGGTTGCATTGAAGCTTGAAGTGTCACGTTTAATAAATAAACGTTTTCAATTCACTCGTTGAACACAATTAGTTAAATGAAAATGAACGTTAAGTACTAAAGTTCTATTTACGAACAAAGGCCACTTACTATTTTCTATTAAGTACAAAATCTTTTGAGTAAAGTTGACAATGTAAATAGAATGGATTCCACAGGAGCAAACATAGGTCATGAATTACGGGGTGGGGAGAACAATAAAGTGTTTGTATAGTCATTGAAGGCACTCCGGGGCACTGTCTCTCTGATCACCAAAAGCATGTACATAACAGTGGAGCATTGAGCGGACAAGGCTCATTCCGCGCGTGCAAGATGGCGAACAATGGCCCTTAGCGGATAATTACTCAAATAGATTGCCCATTGGGGCATTGTCTATGTGTGCTAATGTAATATTGGGTTTGTTACTCGCCGCGCCACGGCCCATACCAATAATTAAAACTCTTACATTCCTAATTGACATATTAATTAACAAGCCAAACCCCAGCCATTAATATATTTTTTTTAGAAAATCCATGCTTTTAAAACTGCAGTAAAAAACACATTGAATAAATTTTGATACCGATACCACTGATACTTTAAACTATTGTGGCAATAAATGTCCTTCCGAGTGCAATTTATATGTCGTCGACAGAAACTGTAATGTGGAAGTTTCTCTGGCTATTACAAAAGTATGATATTTTTCAGTTATGTTTGGTTTATCATGTGTTTTTCCAATTTAACGTCATGGGGTTGCTCGTATAATCGGAGGTTTTGATCAACACGTCCTCGCTCGGTAATATAATTACAGTTAACAGCGGCGCGGCGACGTTATCGCGCGTATAAATTAGACCGATTTACATTTACGGCCGAGACATAGGCCGCTATTATGGTGAATGATGCGGGGTTAGGTGACAATCGCCACAGCACCGGCGGCGATCGAACAATGCTTGATGTTCTTGTGAACGCAATCATGGCTCAGGTTTAATATTCTCTTATTAGTGACGTCACTAAATGTTAGGAAGATCTACTAGCTGTATCTACAGCAATAAGTGAAACACCTACCACAATTATGTCAACGAGCGCAAAATGAAAGTCAAAATAAACACAAATTACCAACCCACAAAACTGAAATGTGTTACAGAAGAACTTAACCACATAATGATGTTCACACGGAATCAAATTAAAGTCGTTCATTACACGTACACTGAAATTACATCCGTCATACCTCTCATAAATTAAATTCCCATATTCCGTGGCAAAACCTCTGCAAATTGGTCTTAATTTACTTGAAACGTATAGCCTTAATGGTAAGCGTATAAGCAATATCACTTTAATTCAGTGTTGGGGGTGGGAGCGCTGCGCAAGGGTTGCCTTCAGATAATAATTTCACCCATATAATATTATTTATTATAGTCTTGGCGACAATCCCCAGTGATACAACGCGAAACAGACGTTGAATTCGAACCGGGTATTGGGATGAAACTGATCTGAATATCTCTCTTGCTATTTACGTTGACTGAATATTTATCATTTAATCAGATACGTGAGATACCTCATGAGCTCTGTGAAGATACACTCTAACAAAATTTTATATTTTATAACGTAGGTATTTACTTTAGAAAATATTATTTTTCAACATCAAATATTCTGAGAAGAGACATTTGTTTATGATTTTTGTGCTCGTTATAGTATCTATTGTAATCTTCTTAGAATTTGAAAAGAAATGATACATTTTATAAAGTCCAAAGAATTTCTGAATTGTATCAATAATATCGCCCACAGGTACCACGTCTTATGATATTTAGACTTTTAGATAGATAATATTATTGCCATAAAGTACGATTACTGGATCATGAACAAACCGACTCCAATGTCTGAAAGGTTGTACCTGTCAACAGTTAATTCTCATGTTATTCGTACCAGTTAATGTGTGCAGACAATTTGATTTCAGGCGAGATATAAGACGGATCATTAGTGCTCTGATTGCTAAAGCCTCGAGCGACTACAATACAACATGACAAATCGTCCTACATTCACATTACGTTGTGACTACGTTGTTATAGTGTGGTTATGTTGCCGTTATGCCAATCATTGTGTTTGTGAAAATAGAGACATTGATATGGACTTTGTTCGGGCAGCCTACGCAAGATATTTCATTATTGATACTTACGTGGCATAAAACTAAATCTCCGTCGCGTCTGTCTGTGTGTTCATGTATTCGAGCTTCAACTGCTGGACGAATTTTCATGAGTTTTCACTAATAGGTAAAGTGAAAAGGTTTGTGATAGTTTTTAGTCCCAGAATTTCTAAAAGAATCTTACACAACCCTGTTATTTCACTTATAATTTAATAATTATGATAAATATAATAATATAAATAGAATTATAATAATATTTTATTTATTTTAAAGTATTATTAGTTTCCGTTAAAATAAACCTTTTGAACCAAAAACTTATTCATCTACTATCTGCTTGTATTTTCAAGCATGCATTCCTGAAAATTGATTGTCAAACTTCATTGTGCCCGAGAATGAAATTTCAATAGAAAGGGTCCAGTCTCGAGGCACGTGCAGTGACTATGAGAATTATTCGACATCGGAGTCCTTAGCCCCTGTCAAGAGTCTCTGACCCCTACAAAAGCACTTCGAACAACAATATTTACTTAAAGAAAGGTTTAACTTGTAAATTAAATCAATTACATCAAAATCAAGTAAAAGATTTGTTCGAAAATGTATCTTTAATTTACTTTCTACGGATGGTAGTCGTTACATGAGCCATGTCAGAGGCCTTTGGCGGCTCAATAACTCTGACACCAGGATTGGTCAAGTTGACCATCCACTCGATAAGAAGAAGAATTTACCAAAACGTTCGCCACAAAAGTACAGAAAGTAACAGAAACACAATGGTGCACCTCATATAATTTTCTTTCCACAAAGATCCTCTGCCAGCTACTACATACTAGATTCATTATTGAAGATATCGATGAAAATCTCGAGCATCCAATCTCGCGGGATCGCTGGTGGCACGCGTATTCTTGTAATTTCTGAGGCATAATTTTATTTATTAGAGTATGCCCTCGGTGGCGCGGCGAGAACACCCCATTTGCCGCTTCATTGACTTACAACGGCACTCCATAACACTTCGCACAAGCTTCGCACATATTTCTGTAGCGCCGCTCTCCCAGATCCCTCGCACCTCATTATATTGCGGATGACATTTAATAAAGCATTATGGATATCTTACAAACGCTTTTCGATAACCGTTGCCTCTGTATACTATGACGAGCTTTCAAATTGTTTGGGGTTCGTATACCTGCTTATGTTATTGAAATCGACCAAAAGATGTTGTGAAAGGAATGTATGCCTTAACGTTTAACATAATCGTATCTGTGTATAAATAATAAATGTTTGATTCGCGTTCCGTTAATCAGGATCCTAAACCGCCCCCGGTGACAAATTGCAGTTCATTTGTTTGAACCGCACAATTAGTTTGAGTGTGTACAGTTACCGCGTTTATATTAAACAAATATTTAAATTGTGTGTTCATTATAATATTGTTTGCAACTTATTGAGTGGTAGCGTGGCTAACAATCAATGAATGTGAGTAAATTACACCGGGTGGCCGCGCACCTGTGCACGGATCTACTGATTTTATTGTGTTTCACAATATCTGGTGATTAAACAAAACATTTTCAAGCCTCCGGTTGTTTTGTGAATCGCATTTATTCGATTCCCTTTTACTCGGCAAACAGGGTTTATCAAAATGATGTCCAAGTTTATTTAGTTTCTGTTTCTCATATTATTTGAATCATTGTTCATTTAAAAAGTATTTATTAAAAAAGCGAACGAACACTCACACAATGGTTCTTAAAAGTTAAAGTTATTTCATATAATATTATGTTTTCCTCTCAAAAAAACTACAATTTGTACACGAATTTTAAAGTGCAAATTCCTTTTTTGTGTTTCAGAATAATTTTATGTTATTGGCATTTTCATGAATTTAATTATCATTAACAAACGACTTCTCACTCCGAATGAGATATTCATTTTTATGCCTCACAATTGCCTCCGTATAATTTCATCATTATGCTTCCCGGCAGGTTTGTGAATAAAATGATTAAATTGCTACAATTTTATTTTAGCCCTTTCTTTTGCAAAAAAATGAAGAAAGAACGTCGGTATGCATTTTTAAGTATCTGCGTAATTTTTCGCCGGTGAATAATGTTAATTTTTAATTATCGTTGTTGTCAAGGCTGTTGTTGGACGAAATAAATTATTGTTTCCGAACGAATATTTAATTCATCTGTTACGCAAACATCTGCCAAATACTTTATTCAACCATATTGTGTAATGATTTATGTTAAATTCATTTTCAAAGTCTAATATCTTATTATGGAAATGTCCAAAGTTATTCAGAAGATAAAGTTTATCGAGAATTAAAGTTTTATAGCATTGTGAGCGGTCGGCTGACGGATTTTGATTTATCATTTTAATTTGGCGAGCGGTGTCGACGGACGAGGTGTGCCCGGTCCCGCGGGACCGGGACCCGGGACCCTTGCTTCAAACATAAATCCCTCTGTATTAAATAATTATTGTTCCCGTTCATAGAATAAAATTTCATTTATAATCATTCTCGCCTATTTCAATACGATTAGAATTATTAATTCAAGATTAATCCCCTTTTTGTTAACTCCCGAAGTTAAGTTAAATACAATCTGTGTAATGAAATCTTTGTCTGATATAATTTGCTGGCTTGAATTCGGAGGAATACTTAATAACATCGTTAACTTTGTAACGTTTATTGATGACATTCAAATGAAGATAGTGAATCGGGAGGGTCATGTCGTCACACATGTTCTTGGAAAGTAAAGCAAACAGAAAGTTACTGATAAGTTGGAGTGTATTTAGGAGAATTAGCTTTGGATAGGGTGAGAGAGTGACGTCACGCACTTCCCGCCGCCGCCCGCCCTCCGCCGCCCGGCACCCGCTGCCGCCCGCCTTCATTTGTTTTCTGGTGTCACTTCTTATCTCGTCTCGCAATTATTACAATTTGTCGGCTCCTCCCCTTATCTTAGTGAGTTTGCTACTTCAGCATAAAGGCGTCCGACTTCAGCAGATTCACAAGATCATACCGAGAACGAATCTTTTTTAACTAATTTTCGCGGTTGAATTTTTCTTGAAAACTTTGAATAATGACGGTGCCGTAAATCGCAGAAGTGGTCACGAAACGCCGCAGACAGCCGGCTGTTTGTTGTTTTGTTAACTTCACTTTTTCATCGCCCGGTCGAGCGTCGACGGTTCTTGTTTGATAGGGCCATTTCACTTCGAAGCACAGTTTTTATAACCCCTAGATCAGTTCCAACTGAAACAGGAAGTTCTTTCAATCAGCCATAAGGAACACAAAACTTTCTTCAAAACACTTTTTGTCATTGTTCCGATCGTTCTATATAATGGCCGGAGGGAATATTATGGAACAGTTTCATTACAGATATGTATGACTATGTGAAGTTCGTAGACGTACTAGCGACTGGTCATAAGTATTATATTCGAGTTAATTGACGTCGACACGAGGTATTAACAACTAATAGGTAGGTGTGGGTCGTTAGTGCGTCAATTGTCGTTCAAACACGCCGTCTTCGTATTTTTATCGCATCTTCGACGAAGGGGAGAGTCGCGCGCGCTCGTTGTCGCGACAAAATGTTCAATTTTAGATACAAATAAAAAAGGTCGGACGCGCCGCGCAGAATATTAACGGCGCACAATACGAACGTAGGCATCCGGTATTCGCGTCAAAAGTGCCAAAACGATGTTATTCTTTTCCGCGCGGAGGTAATAAGCGAGGCGGGCCCAGCCGTGCCGCGGATATGAAATCCAGAAATGTTTATGGCACGCGATAATGGGAAGGCTTCGTATCCGATCTGGGTTCATGGATGAAAGGATCCACTCGTAATTAGAATCCTTAAGGCCTTTTGTAATAGCGTAATTGTTTCCCGTTGTCGCCTCAGAGCGCGCTGTTATCTCTATGAATGGAACGAGTCTAATACAAAGAAGATCTGCAAGCGTAACACGAACCTTCTTGCTGGCGGTTTTGCATAATGAGTTTTATTACAAATGTGCAGGGTTTAATTTGACGGCTCGTAATGGGATCGTGACGCACGTGTCTGGGAATGATTGAGAGCAGTCATATGCGGTTGCATCGCGTCGCCGGCGGCCGAGTCGCGTGCCATCCCGACCTCTGTACCGGATCGCTAAAGCATACCACTTCTAATTGCTTCTAATCTAATGTGCTAATACATTAGTTGAATCGCACATAAACAACTCACCCACCGAGTTGCCGATTGAAAAACTGATCCGGATCATTGTTCGGACATCTTGATAATACAATTAGTTCGTTTTCTTATTTATATTTATTACAGCTGTTTAATGGACCGCGTTACGCTGCAACTATTTCTTTGATTAAATTAATTGGGTCGGTTAATTAATGCATAATTGATTTACAAGTGCAATAGTTAATGGGTCTATATAGGCATATATGTGTTACATTACAATACGATGTACTACATACATAGGCACACGGATCGGTACACCGCAATAACCCGGGAGCCATGTTAACACGCTTAGAACAGATTTGCCTATGAATTGTTCAACTCTGCAATTCGATTGAGTTATTGCTCGGCGGACCATCAACGGTAATAGTGTTTCCTAATTGGCTCAGTCCGGCTATTAGCTCTTATACCACTTTACATCGATACTTAACCCCAGTCAATAAAGTTCAATTTTATTACCCGTCGATACTTTACGTCATATCACTACATAGTATAAAACAAAGTCGCTTTCCGCTGTCTGTCTGTATGTCTGTCCCTATGTATGATTAGATCTTTAAAACTACGCAACGTTTTTTAAATAGATAGAGTGATTCAAGAGGAAGGTTTATATGTATAAAAATTCCCAAAATTCCCACGGGAACGGGCACAACACGCGTAAAACCGTGAGGCGCTGCAAGTTTCTTAGTAAAAAAGAATACCATCTTTACATAGAGCATTACGTATTTAGAAGATACACATCAACCCAGTTGGTATTTATTTTACCTCCAATAAATACAGTCCGATTATGTGACTCGTAAACATTCACAAAGAGTTCTGAAACACTCCATCTCAGTGAAACGGTTAAAACCCCACTTCGGCATTCAATCACTCGATCACAGCACTGAAAGCACCAATTCCAGCAACTTAAAAAAGGCATCAAAACTACTTTTAGAAGCTTTTAAATAACGTTGCCCCTTTAAAGGATAAATCTTTCTAATTCAAACAATTGCCGGTGAGCACATAGCAAAGAGATTAATTGCAGCAACTTTCGCTGACCGAAACGTGTCCCGGAGCCGTTGGTAGCGAGAGAGAGAAAACATGGTTTCCACGGGAGCGGAACTGAACGGATTAAATTGCAAGTACGCTGATGTATTTATAGCCGGTTCGGAGACAAACGAGCTGGCGCGTGATGGACCCGGCTCGTTATGCGAATTAATCGAACTACCTACCGATGCAGCACCTGCAACAACCCTGAAATATTTCCAACGATGCGACAACCTGATATATCTTTCGCCTGGATATCGTTAATTATCAAAAACACTTTGGACTGATGTTTCCTGTGTTGCAACCGTTTAGCTACATCACGAATATTCCGAGTAGTACCACTTATATCTATTAACATTATGTATACGTAATGTATTTTGTCTGCGGCAAAACTTACAAATATACTGATATCGAAACTCAACCTAACAATAGTTGCTACTTAACATGGAATGCTCATTAAATTATGATGCATGCATTCATTTTGTCTACTGTTTTGGTGTCCGTCTATTCAAAACATGATATAAAATTCATAGCATCCGCACTCAAGGTGCATTGTATTGTTCATTTAGCCGGGTATGCACCTGTGTCCGACGCATACATGAGCTAAAATAACCGCGAAATCGAATCATTGGGCAGGACGGACGGCCCTGTTCGGACCTACTGCCACTCCGGTCCGATTCAAACTCTGGATCGTTAACTGAATTCAGTTGGACAAACCATTAAATGACTGATCCGGGAGACTGCTTGCTTCTATCTTTTAAATTACTTTGTGAATTGTCAAGTTCACACACCGAAAAATACGACCTTTATAATTGTAATTTAAATCATGTAGGTAGTTTTCTTTCTTGTTCCTATATTTCACAACTTAAAAGTCCATGCTTGCCCTGAGTCATCAGCACAAAAGCGTGGCTGATTCGTTCACAATGCACCTCAGTTCCAACATTGTATCGCGCAGAATATTTATTGCGTCTACAAACAAAACTTGAAGAAGCTAAGTGGTCTAAGTTAGCGCTAATTTAAGAGTTCGGTGCCGAAGCAGGCGCCTCCGAGACTGCCTCAGTTTGTCATAAGTTAGTCGGCACTCGGCGCTGTAACAACCTTGCGCTGAAGCATAGCCCGCTTCATTTAACGCAGCTTTTGTTCCAGAGAAACTGATCAAAACGAAACGTTTCACTGCAATAATGCAGTTGTTAGTTTTGGGAATATTTATAGAGTAACTGAACTTTATATTTGTTTATTTCGGTATTATTGCTATTGCCACAGTACTTAAATCATACAATACATTAAACAATACAATTTAGTACCTTATAAAATTCATAAATACATGCACCGTGCTGTTTACTTTAAAAGTTGATTAATGTTACAAAACCCGACAAGTAGGTAAACGACGAGTGCAATTTTAATTTAGTATTTTGACATTAGCGGCGGCGAGAAACACTGCATCTAAATTAGCATAATTTAAAATTCAAAACCGTATGAAATACTTCATACCTGAGAGCACGCTACTGAAAAGAGGCATGTTTAATTTTTCCAACGGCCGTATAAAAACTGTTAAAATACCCTTCAAGAATATCAAGCACGTTTCGATTTGACTTTAGAAATAAGAAAAAGTGCGGGTAAAAATAATAAATAGCGGTATAATGGCGATCTTCACGCGAAAGATTAGCTACAAAAGCCAGGGATTACCAGTATTTATAAGGAGTGTTAGCGGCACGCCACAAGCCGGATTGTAGAGCCTTTTTGCCTGCGGCTTCGAGGAAATGAAACATTCAGTCTTTCCATACATTTGACAACGATAACGAGAAGATTGATACGAGACCAAAATGTGTTTCATGTAAATACAACCCCATAACATGTTACGTACAAAACACACAGGTATTATAACATGTACCTATTACTTTATGTAGGAACATGCTGATAATAGAAACAAATGGAGAAGAATGCACCAGTTTCCCCGAAAAGAACTTCTTAGCTCAGTAACTTCTGATGATGAGCACCTGTTAATTAAATCCAAAGAAATATATATTATAAAGCTAACCTAACAATTTACTATTTTAGTGGTTTTGGCCTAATTATAAAAAAAAAATATTTTTTGAGAAGATTCTCTTATAACGCAAAAAATAAGAAACGGCTTTACTTTTCCCTAAAATACTGACAGTCTATTTTTCAGCCTGAAGGGAGGAAAGGGTCTCTGCCCTGCTATTAACGTCTATTAAATAACGTACATACATTCATAAATAACATTCAAATTGTATATAATCTACTTAAGTTTGTTTACCTCCATTATTTATCCATATAAGTACAAACTATTAATACATATTAAGTAGGTGTCTAGTCATTCCTCTTTGTACCTATTTTGATAAGACAATACGCACCAAATGATACTTAATAATGCGTCGATAAAGTGTTCACGGATAGAATAATAAATAGTGTTTTACTCAGAGGAAGTGGTGTACCTACACTTTTTGTATGTACATATGTACCCTGTAGACATACATGGTCTAATATCCTAACCAAAATACATTTGTTATAGCTGCTTAATGTTTTTATTAACTAGTTTAGTGTTTCCCGTGAGAATTTTGGGATAAATAGTAGCGGAAAACATACCTCGAGAAACTCTCTCTATCTCTCTCTGAAATATAGGGATAAAAGTGTATTATTTATTGCAGTAATTGCTATTTTATTTCTATTCTCGTAGTAAAAAATAATCTAATAAGCCAAATACTCCATAAATCCAAATACTCGTACTTTACAAACTTTAAAATTGATAAATTAGGCAGGTCCTTCATACGGGCTTTGGGGTGCCTACCCGTTGAAGCAGAGCGCGTCTGCAGAGCGGAGAAACGAAGAAATATTAACCAATAGATAATATTAACCAATATCAACCAATAAAATCTCGGAGCGAAGATTTACTGCAATCCTATTGGTTAATAATTCTCCGTTTCTCCGCTCCGCTTCAATAGACAGGCTGCCTTAGACTACAAATACAAAATGGTCAATACTACTTTAAATCACAAACTTTATTTAGACATAGAATTAGGATAGTAGGTATGTAGGGCATATCCATTGCTTCAATTAGAGGCGTCCAACGCGTCGCGTCGCCCGCCGGCATCGCCACTGACCGTCCCGCGCGGCCCGCGTCGCCACAACTTCGCCATAACTCGTTTACTCCGGTCCACCTAATTTGCTTGCCGGGTACGTACACCAGTCAACTTGTCGGGTATAATTTATGGCATCTTCATACTGTTTACGGGGTCGCGTAATATTCTCGTTTCCCTGTTAACAATGTTTGTGGAACTCTGCCATTTGGTATAACGGAAACGTATTATGTTTGTCTTGTGACAGCGTTATAGTTTCATGAGGTGGACTTATTTGATTGGGTTAAGAGTTCTAGTATTTCAAGCTTTGAAATGTAGTCAAATTAGGGCTTAAATCGAAGCTCTCTTTAGTTTAAATCCAGATACTTCAAAATTGCGTTGAAACAATGTAGCTTATAAATTCGCTAACTTTTTTATGACTTTGATTATTAAGTTAACTTTAGTATTCCATATTAAGTACAGTCGAGATCAAAAATATCTTTACAGTTGAGTGTTACAAAAATACCTATAAGTACATTAAAATACGTTTCCACATTGCATGCCAAAAACATGCTTACAACTCACATGACACATTCGAACGAAACCATTGCTAAAACAAAGAGTTCTCTTCGCATTTCGATACCAAACTCAATAACACTCTTTCAAAATAAAAGTAGGTATCTACACACAAGTGATTGTGCGAAAGCATTAAATCTTCTACCAATGTGGTATCCAGGTGGGTAATGAATACAAACTGCGAACCGCGTGGTTAGCTCCAAATGAAGGAGGCTGCGGTGAGGCCCGCGAATTGGAAACCACCCCGGAAACCTTGCGAGAATGCAACCAGAGCATCTCAAGGGAACACATCCTTGTGTGCTAAGCATTAGTGATGGTAACAAAGGAAAATTAACTGGTTTAGTGTTGGAAAATAAACAGTTTCATAAATTGATGTTCTTAGAAGAATTTTACTTTAATCGATCTTGAAAGATATCTCCTTAATTGTTTTGTAAAAAACCTTTATATTTTTTATCTTATAGGAATATATATGAAATAATGATGGCGTACTTTTAAATACATATTATTTCCTTCCTATCCGAAATCAGTTTATAAATTATTTCATAAGATTGAAATACAACTATGATTAACTACCTAACAGTACTATGTATACCTATAGTCAGTAATTAGTAGCCTGATTCAAACTCAAAGGCATACTACAGGTTTCAAAGTACTGATTAAAAATTCATATTCTACGTATTCACATCAGTGCAGTACTACTACGCCTTACAATTTGCAATTACGTCCGTCGAAATCGAATCGATAGAGGTCATCGGCACCATAGACATCATCCATAGGAACCCTTACGAGGGTGTTTGCCATACATTAATGGCCCCCACTCCAACCCTGCACTAACAATTCTAAGAAAATGATACAATTACTCGTTATTTTATTTACTCGGAAAACGGATAATTATTTTGCATTTGTTTTCTAGGAAAGGGTCTTTGAAAACCACGGCTTATTTTGAGAAAAATAACTATTCATTCTTGTTAACTAAGTATATACTCGTATACTTGACATTGTTGTCTGCTTATCTGAAGAATCGATAGTTTGGTAAATGTTACCATCGGACCTGAATCCCGAATCCGGACGCGAAAACGAAACTTCTTTTCCAATTTTCTCTCAATGGCCATTAGGATGAGAAATGTAAAGTAGATTCCGGACGAAGTCGAGATATGTGTTCGAAAAGAATGAAATTTCAAACTGTTGCGGAACTAAAACGGTCATGACTCTCAATCGATGGAATTGCTATGGGATGCACAGAATGGTACGAGTCCCTATCCAAATACTTCAGAATACATAATAGGTATTAGTTATTTGAGTAGTCTTGGGTTCTGTATGAAGGAGAATTTACCCGGAAACTGAAAACAGAGTATGAAGTGAATGTTATCGAAGTACCATCAACATTGGTTGGTGTTCACTACTGTCTCCGTCCTGAATTTCAAACGAGCGCCAGAGGCAATTCCAGTATAAGTTCCGATGTCCTGTTGTTATGAGGCGATGTACAAGTTGTGTCCACAGCAAACAGGCCTCTCAAATCGTGACTTAACACAGTGTCAACAGGTTACTTGAGTCGAGTTGACAGTCTGTAATTTGGCGGGTTCGGACCAACTTGCCGGCGAGTCCCTCCCTTATTTGCGGGTGCACAAGTAACTTTAAACTGCCGAGACTAATATATAACGCGCTTTAGAGTTCTAAGCTTACGACCGCCCCGTCGATTCACCTGTATCCTTGAGGACGCCTTGAGGCCATATTTTCAGACAAATGTCACTTCGACTTAAACTATGAGTTATTGGAAGTCGGGTTACACCAGATATTCGTATATTTTAAATCTTTTTCAAAATTCTTTTCTGAAGCATCGTTTGAAGTTAACCACATTGCCGACTATAACATTAAAAACAACAGATTTTAATCCACTTTTTTATAGAAAGGAAGTGAAAAAATCCAACAAATAATTTAAAATACAGTTTGAAATGTTAAACTACCTACAGTAATAGTTTCTTTTACGGCCACAAATTACATTTTCATATAAAATAGTGCATGTAACTGCATTCTGAGCTACACCGGGCACTTAGTTCATTACTCCGAAGTCTGGCGCAACTTAATGCAAATTAAACGTACGATTCTCTGTAGTGAGTCATATTTTTACATTAAAAGTATGAACCCCGCTGGTAACACACAATTTCTTATTAGTGAAGCCAAAGAACATTATTGCTGAAGTTAGTGGGTTGAGGTATATTTATTTTAACGTAATTTAAGGCTCATAAAAATTAATTATATATTTCGCTGACCTGACTTTTAAAAAAAGAAAAGAGATGAAAAAGTTCTCAATACGTCGAAGAGAGATGAAAAAGTTTTCAATACGTCGGAATCTTTGCTTAATATGGCAACCTACACTTTATAGTTTTAAATTACTTAACTAAGAATTCATGACCACGATAGCAAAAGTATAAAGATATATACTAAATATTAATTTAACGCAATGGATATGTATCCACCTACGCTTAACCCCCTCATTTAAATATATCCGCATAAGATATTCCCTGCGCTTGTTAAAGTGCAGTCATTTTAAAGTAAAAGATCAAAAATTCAAATTCCCGTGGTTGCAAAGCGGCGCGGCGCGCCGTCTTATAATTTACACTGCATTCTGAAAGAAGTACCCTCCCGTGCGATAGCTACCGTTTGTTTCAAGAATACTCACGGATGTAAGAAAGAATCACAAATTCGCAAAATATTTTTTAAGAATATGGTAAAGATAACCTTTATTAATTTTGTCGGAAAAATTGTGATTTATGGTTTCTTTCAGAGAACATGCCAAATCGAAAAAGTAGAGTCAAGAAAATATTGAGCAATCATAAAGTAGCTACGGCTTTGTTGTTTACTTCCGATTAATTTTTCACTTTACCATCAATTATTGTATTTATTTCACTTTCTCAAGTTTAAATAAAGTACTCTACTGAATCTTTTCGTAAGACCATTCATCAAAACTTATGTTAGCGAGGATGCGGTGGAACTAAACAAACAAAAAATACCGCATTGATTCTAGGAATTCTTAAGAGGTTAAAGATTGTGAGTTTTCACCGTTATTTCTTTAGCTGAGAATCCCCTCGCACAAGTTTAGTTAGGAATTCCGTACACCTATCTTCGTATCGTGCCACATATTTTGTGTAGAAAGGGAGGCAGGGAACTTCCTTTTTCCTTGTAAAATCTTTCGTTATACTTTCCTCAGAAAAACTTCAGAAATGAGTCTTGAAGAAGTTACTTTCGTTCATTTGCAATATGATGCTCTTCTTGGCTAATCAATAGCGAGGAAAGGTTGGAGGTATCGTGAGATGAAATTATTTGGTTAGAGAACACGAGATTATTTTATAAAACTTGTGTGTCTATTTAACAGAGTTGGTATACCTACTACCTTTGGTATCCACCAACCCTACCAAACGTAGCATAATTATCGTAGCTCGTGCAACAAAATCTTATATTATTAAATAGCAACCCCCCACGGTTTGTGCCCGCTCCCATAGGAATTACGGGATAAAAAATAGTCAATAACCGACCCGTTGAATGTGGCTATCCATCCATTACAAAAAAATATTCAAATCGGATTATTAGTTTCTGAGATTAGCGTTTTCAAACAAACAAAAAATCAAACTCCTTTAGCTTTATTATACTAGTGTAGATGAAGTAAGGTAGATATGTAGGTACGTCTACGGTAGGTACGTTTGCAATCCAACCACCCCAGTGTATAAGCTAGGTACGGTAAACAAATTTCAGGGAGTTAGCGCATGTAATGTGTCGTGTCGCTGGAATACCTCTCTTGTGTAATATTGGTAAAAACTTGCGGGGCGTCGGATAGTTGCGGGGGTCCAGTTAATGATATCGCCGCCATTTGTGGACGAGTCCCAGCTCTGAATTGCGCCCGGGCACGTTAATGGGCACAGCTACAACACTCTGAATATTTTAAAGGACATTCGGTGAAATTACTACAAAAATAATGTCGCTTTGCTTGTACCGAATTACCCGAGAAACGGTTTAGAGACCGGTAATAAATATGCACGGAATCCTCTTCCCATTGCCGTGCTGGAGATTGCTTTCAGTTTTCACGTTTACGTTATTTCAGTTTCGTTTTATTTCATTACTTAGGTAACTGTATTTATTATCGAACACAAGTAGAAATACCAGTTCAATTCTATAATTCTATAACCATTCCAATTTGATTCTATAATTGAAGTTTAATTTATCATTAACCCATGCTTACTTTTTTAATAACTTCATCTTACTATCCCTCAAAACTGCACATTGAGTGACCTCATGTGCGCTAATGACAAGGGCGTAGGGGCAGCGAAGCACTGGAGCGGGTTAATTTAAATAGTTTATTTTTGTGCAATCGACACGAAGAAGAAGTCTATCCTATGATTCATACATTTCAGAACAAAGGATTTTATCACAAAAAGCACTATCTTCTGTGAACTAAGTTCACCTACCTATCCCCTTTTTTAAAGACTATTAAAGTCAAAATATTTTTTGATCCATTACTTAGAGACTAGACAGTTTTTTTGTAAGAATGCCTTCGCCTTTATCTTCGTCTTTTGAAGACTAAAAATAACGTAACTGCATCTCCCGTTATTTTGGGCGATGCCTTCGTTTAGCAGAAGCGACGATTGCTGTTTCCACCGCACGCTCCTTTCAGACAGAGCTCTACGTGAGCTGCATAATGCACAATTTTGTGCAAAATTCACAACTACGTACCCCCAGCAAAATAAATATACTGGTCCTATCTTATTTGCTCTAATTCGTGAAAACTGCAACTCTCGAAAGTTCGCTGTCGGCGTAATGGCGTGTACAGCATCGTTTGTGGAATTATAGATGAGTTTGCCAATTCATTTTACTTTTTTTACGAACTTAAATAGAGCTAATTAAAATGTGGCTGCAGGCTTATTTTTTAGTTGGTCTTACAGCGGTTTTTGGAAGAATTCTAGGACAGCTGCACCTTTCGATTATGTAGGATGTAGGTGAATAGACCTTAGTAGTACCCTACTTCTTAGGCACGTTAGGTTCTAGATATTCTTATGTATGTGCCTAGTAGTGATGTTAGTGTACTTACCTACCTCGACAGAGATGATACAAGTAAGAATTAGATATAATTATAGGTTAGGATAAAGTATTAGGTTACTTATTCAATATTATCTAAGTACTAATAGAAACACCGTTTACTTAAACCGATCCCATAAAACACAAAATAACTAACAAGGACTTTATGTGAAGGACCTTTTGTTAAAAATAATTTGTTTACTTACCATAGCGCATGTTAATATCCTCTCGAATATACAAACATCTTGCAGTAAGTAGGCTTTGTCTGGGCTCGGCTTCTTATTAACGTGCATAAATATCCACCCCCATTCCGCGCCACCCTGCGCCTCCCAATCCCCCAATTTAGTGGGAGGGAGGCCCGAACAAATCAACCTGAGCCACTCTATACAGGTAATTTGCATCTAATGAAGTTTTTTAATAGATTTAATTTAAGCTATAAAAAAGATTGCGATTTTTTTGTTGCACTGCACACGGATAGGTTTAAAAGTAGGATTTTTTATATAGTTTACGTTTACCACAACTTTAACAGTATTTACAACTTATGGCTTTTTAAATCACAGATTATTATATCTTATTAGACAGATACTTACTTAATATTTCGTTAAATAATGAGGTTGACGATAACCTTCTTAGAAAAGGGGCAAAAAAGTGAATTAGGTATGAGTTGAAACTGAATTACAGAAAAAAATTACTTATGGAGCTTTTCATTAACAATCAAAACTAGCACTCAGTAACCAAATAGACTAAGTGGATGAAGTCGCCTACATAATAAGAGTATTACAAATATTACAATGGATCATTACGACAGACCATAGAAAATATTGTAATGTCCCTACAGGGACCTACAGGGTAAATGCACAGGTAATGTCTGTACGCTCCCGGATTATGTAGGTACCATGTCCGTATCGCGAAGAAGAGAATCATGTGAACGTTTTTTAAAGGTATAATATAAACTACAGACAAACCAAGGACTTCATATATCATCCATGGCACAAACTCTTTAAAAAGATTTAAATCATTGATTTCTAAATAAAGTCAAATGTTAATCCAAACTATTCTTAGGTAATGAATAGACAAGTATAATAGTGATAGATACACTATACACAAATTTTAATAATATTCACTTTTTTTTTCGAATAGGTAATTCACGTCCTATTATATTAATGTGAGTATTAAAGTCCTTATGGTGTGTAATAAAAAAGGACATGTTAAAATGATAACAAACGTAATTTACAATGATCTTAAAAATATTTTTAGTAAACAACAGTTCATGGTGATTCAGAGCGCTAAAATTTGAATTCATGTTACGAACAGGCTGCATAAACCAATTACCGAACAGAGCCAATGGCGGGCGGCGGCATGCTCAGAATCGATAATTCACAATATGCCCGCTAGAGGGCAACACTATAGATGCCTCACGCCGCTATTGCGCGCCTACACCACTCCTCCACGTTGCGCATCCGTGCGATAAAACTTGTATAGGCGTACTTGCATAGTAATTATTGATAATACAATTGATTACACCAATTTATTATATAAATATCAGTGTTTTGGTGGCTTAAATTATCAAAATACTTAAATCAATTCATTAAAATTTATCGCTAAATATTATTAATACATTGGGATGAAGATAAACACATGACATCAATAATTCAGCAATTTTCTTTTAGTAAAAATCAGGAATACATAAATATAAGCAGTTCAATATTGAAATATTCAAGCATACAATTCAAATGGGCCGGTATATTTTTGGTGACGGCAACACTGGAATGACGGGCGTACGCTCGTACAAAGTCACGTCACTCAGAAATTCGTAGTCAGCTGCTGCTTAGCTTGCCGTTTCGTGTCGCGCTTCTTGTCCGCTTTCAATGTTTTCCGTTTTATTATGTTATTTATGTGATGCAAACTGATTTTTTAACTAATATACATAGTAACGCGTTAAGGTGTACAATATTGTGTAACAATACAGTGATATCGGACTCCAGATACCAGATTTTACAAGGTAAACGCCTTAATATTTTTGTTTGTTGAGAACATAACCTCTACAAAATCACTTACGATGCTCAATTTCAGTTGTTTGAGACGAGTGAGTGCTTTGTATGGGTTTTAGATGTGAAACACTGTTAGATTTAAGTAAATTACGCCTCATTTTATTATAAAATCCTAGTATAACACGATTGGTGTGGAAATTATCCTTATTTTGATAACAATTCCATTGTCCTTGTGGTAAACATGTTTTTCTTGAGAAATAGCTGGTACTAAAGGAATGTTAAACAGAAAGAAGTGCATTGGTTTTGATTAGAATAGCATTGTTTAAGAAAAGTAATATGAAATATGCTGGGGAAGTGTAAAATTATGTAGGCACCTACCGATTCACTGTTTCAGTGTGAATCACCATGACAATTTTGGTAATGATAAAGCGACGAATCGACAATGGTTGAGTTCCGATGGAGGGCGCTTTAGTTGCATTTCACGGCGTTAGCACCAGTGTAGATTGAAGCCTGGGTTCAATTCAAACACTCTTACTTAGCTAAATAGTTTGTAAGTAGTAACTATGGCCACTATCATTGTTTTTCATTCGTAATAATACTGCCAATGTAGCGATGATTGGTTTACTTACAAAGTAGGTATACTATCTACCAAGTACCTATGAGATAGGTAGGTACATACTGAGTTCAGCCCACCCTTTCTCCAATATATTTAGTTCGCTAAGAATTTTGTGACTAATATACCTACCTAGTTCAGTCACCTACCGAGGTACCTGCCTGAGTAAATACCTATAGAAATAGATCATAGATCTAGGTACCTGTTAGTGCCCCCCCTCCCCCCATCGTTTCACTCCGGTCAATTGGCGTAAAAATTCGTTCAGTTTTACGCGAACATACAGACAGACTGACATACACACCGCGGATCTTACTGTTTTTTTGCTTACTATGAGAAGATACCTGTAGTACCTAGGTACTAATGCCGTATGGTATGGTATGGTATGGTATGGGTACCTTTTAGTAATTAACTATTGTAGGTACCTATTATCTATCATATACCTAGGTAATAGGTAACTTCGGGAGTTATTGAAGATTTCCAATTCAAATATACCTAGGTAGGTAGGTACCTATTTATTTGCGTAAATAGTTTTGACTATCAACTTACAAACATAAAGGCGTGCAAATAAACCTCGTCGATCTCTGGCTGGAGAGTGATAGGTACCTACCAAGTCGATTATTTATTCCCTCCAGTGACCCTTGTGTCACATATTAAGTAATTAAAAATCTTCCTACAATTAAATGACTAACACATAATATCAGTATCGCACAGTTGGTAGATAAAGAACCCAGACGAATAAAACAGGCTGTCGTTTCGGGAGTCAAAGTTTTGAAATAAAATTCAATAGATGGCGTTACCAGTCTCTTATCACTTTTTGTCCGTAAGCGCAAAGGCATCTTTTCGACGCGTTGGTTTAGTTAGCATAACGTATTTGTATGATGCCGAGAACTAGGAACCTACCATACTGTACATTGGTAGGTATTTGTTTATTTATTAATTGTAATTTACTTAGATGAAACCAAATCAAAATTTCAGTAGGTACCTACAAAACATGCAACTTGTGATTTTCCTGGGTGGCTGAAATCGGGGAAAAAGTCGCCCATAACTACATAACGCATTATACCTACCTACCTACCTAGGTATATCAATGTTTAGCTGCTCGCCGGTTTCTGGCCGATACCTGCGTGATTTATAGCTATATGGATTGATCCTATCCTATTAGTATAAGTTAATTGCCAACCAATCATTGTATTAGTTGCCACTATCATCACACCTTTAGTTCAGTTGCCAATGTTGGATAATTGCCAAGTACCGGTGTTATAACATTATTCTTCCAATGTCCTCTGTTCTCTACGCCGATACGCCCCATCTAATGCAATTGCTCGAATTAGGCGATAGATACTTAATTGTATATTGACAGTGCTCTTCGTACTTTTTTAGGTACGTATCGGTAAATATTTATTATGTACTGAACAGACTTTACAATGTCAAACATTAGTCAGACAGATAAGGATTCAAAATGTAAAAATAAATTATCGATTCTCGTTGACTAAGTACTTAAAATACATAATGTAATGCACATTTGCGAATGTCAACTTTTGCCGAAAATATCCGTCTCGTCGGCCATATTCCGTTTAATGTTGCAATATTGTGCCGGTCGGCGGCCGCGGCCGGTCGCATGCATTTACATACATTAACGTGGACGGCGAACATGGATGCACTTCGCTCCGAATGTGTGTGCGCTACGAATTAGCTGTAATTGAGCCATTCGACTAGCGACAAACCACGCAAAATGCGCTATCACTAGTTTTGACCCGACTTTAATCGTCGTTAACAACAGATTGCTCAATCGCCAGCCTTCTTCAACAAGAATCCTTATGAAATCAGAGCATTTTTTTGAAAAACCAAAGAAACATTTTTATAATGAAAAAGAGTAACTGATGCCGACGCATTAGGAAATTCATCTTCACCCCTTTCTGAGAAACAAACAGGGGCGTCGGAATTTTGTTATTAGCGTTACTGAGGGGGTAGGTGCCTGAAACGTCGCGCACCTGACTGATTGATAGCACTTCTTTCCACCTCGGGTCGAGCTTGTAATCGAGCCATTAATAAACTTTACTGCCTCCAAGTTTATCCTGTGGACTCGTTATTTGCTTAATGGGCTGGCAAACGGCCGGGTACAAGTCACCTGTGAAGGTCTGCTCGTTGTGACTCCTAATTGACATATTGATAGAGACATCCAGAGGTGAAAGCACTCTTCAGTTTTCGGGTGCCGCTTGTGCCTTTAATTATTTTGAACCGAGTGATCAATACAATACCCTCGACAGATCAACGCACAATAGCCTTTCAAGTGAACAATTTATTTATTAGAAACCTCCACAAAATGTGATACCGTACCACCTCTTACATGCAATAAATGGGTGCTTAAAAGCTCAGGTACTTACTTGATACAGTCAAATAATTTACTTATTATTATACGATTTGCTATCGCTTATCAATTAAATATTGACTTTCATTCTTACAATAATTATAACGTCAATCATATCACAAATGCCTTAACTGACTGCATCAGTAGACTTCAATTGAATAGCGGCGTTTATTGAAATAAATAGACTCGGAAATTATTTTATTTGGTTTCCAAATTATCAGACTGTGGGTCGAGCTAATGTCACTCGACGCTTGACAAAGCGACTGTTGGCACGGAGAGGCTTTGCTCGCTGCTATGTAAACAAAGAGGGAAAAAAGGTTGAAGCAAAAAGTAATAAAAGTTTTATTTATGTTCCGTTTATGGTTTAAAGGAATTACAATTGATGTAAATGCAATAAGATCGAGGGTATAAAGAGGTTACAATGTTAACGATGGGGGTTTATTTTAATCCCCCAAATCTGTATTTATTGTGGAATATCCATGAGAATAATGCCGGCATCTGATATCTTGGTTTAATGATGGACTATGAGATTATTTCTACTTTCGTTTAAAAAACATCATATTGAATAAAAACATTTTTCACCTGTTAAAAAGGTATCTTATACCTACTGTAAAACTGCATCATATTCCCAAAATGTTATTACTGCCATCATATCTAAAAATGTAATTCGTAAATAGAAATGAATAATATTCGATTGCTAAGTTAATATTATAGGAGATTGCAGCCATCATAATCGAGTCGAGCACTGTGCTTGGCTGGTGGTTGTTAGAGTATTAATGTCAGCAAGGGGAGGCAGTCGGTACTCCTGTCAGGCACTCGGCACCGAGAGGCTTAACTTGACAGAATGTAAACGGACGAGGAGACAAGGGAGGCGCGTCCTCGTAAAAAGGGCAAAGCAATAATTGTGGTGGAGTGCGGGCGGCATCGGCACAGCTAAAGCTGAACCAAACCTTACCGCGGCGGCGGCGCGAGCCAGGCTTCCTTCCGCCCGCCTCGTGATTGAAAGTTGACATTGAACCGGGGGGCGCCAGGTACGAGCCTCGCTATTTTTGACCTCGCGACCTATCGCGCCGGCGATCGGCCCCGGCAGAAACTTGCCGTTTTAATCGCGTGAATGTGCCGCACCATTTGCAAATGCGCACAGTACGAACCTTCCGTGTTCTGCCGCAAATTAGCGTCGCGTTTGTGCGCCTCTACTGCAATTAAATAGGGAAAGCTTTAATTTAAAACTGTTTTAATATTTTCTTTTGCTATAACTAGAAGCAGGTCACTGTTTTAAAACTTCTGAATACTGCTATATTTGTCGGGTTTTCAATAGAATAGACCGCGAGTAGATTCTTATGAAAGAGGGATGTTTGACATTCAAATCTGAATTACATAAATGAAGACGATGTTGACAACATCGCGAGTCGCGACCGAGTGCAGGAATTAGGTCAACACGTACTGACAAAAGGTGCGGCGTCAGATAAGCGACATTTTCCGCCGCCCCGTCCAGCTGGCATACGAACCGCTTCAAACAAAGAACGACATCATATTTTCATTTATTTACATTACCATCGTTTATTTTCCAGAACAATTCTAGGTTTGGATAATGATTATCTAACTCAAGTTTACTCAGATTCCCCTTAATGTGTGTATGCTTGCTCTACAATTTGACTCGACGCCTGTTTGCATTGTTGCCATTTTGCCTTCCCGATTAGGGTCGTATTCTAGATACATATTTATCAGAGCGTACTACTACGCACATGACACGATTTTCGTTTTATGTATCCAGTCGTGTCATGCCTATATATGTGCTTCATAAAGTCGAAGTCCTGAAATTAATGGGGTTACGTTCGAATAAATTGTGTATGGAGAAAAACATTTTTGGACGGTATTTTGTATTAATGTGAGTGAGCTAGTGTGCGAGGTGGTTGCAGTGTAACTGGATAGTGGCTACGTATAGAAAGCTCGGTGGCGGAAGGACGTGTCACTCACGGCGCACTGACGTCTGCCTGCTTTCAGTACGTCGCTGTGGAGCTTCCGACCTGGCCCGACACCGACACCATTCAACATCACATATTCACGACCTCAATGATACACTCCGATCGAATTGCGTGATAGGCAACAACTATTATAACTAATTTCCTAATTGAGGTATCATGAACCTTTCATATCTTTTAATTTATATTTTGTCTCGTGAGGATATATTTCACTAGTAAATTACAAAAACCCTTCCAAATTATTCCTCTTGGATATAGTTAGGTTAAATTAATATATTAATTTACATGTTAATTTGTATCGATGCTCAAAATACTAAAACTCGACAGTATACCGACAAATTACCTATTTTACAAACAAGACAATAATGGTGTCCCGTGTCACCTAAGGGACTAGGGTTTCCTGTAATCATTAGGTGAAATGTTGTGACGCGGGATAAACAGGCACATCTTAACCGTCCAATTCAGAATCAAATTATACAGACCCTAATTAAGTATACATGGCTATACTCTACCGAACAAATTCATGGGCACATTCAAATTAATTTGAGGGAATTACACTAACGTGCAAATGTTAGCTCAAATATTTTGTTGTCTGCAATAGTTTATACAATGACGGGACGGGAATGACTCAACTCATATTTTTGTCGTTAAAAATAGCCATAAGTAATAAGTTCACAATTCTAAAATTGCACTAACTATATTAAATGTAGGGACAGTTTGTTTTGTGTCACGCTCTGTAAAGCATTCGTGTCAAGATTGTGGCTCATTTAGATTTATGAAACTAATATGTTTTACTCCAATTTTATGTCGTATCTTGACATTCTGGCGAAGTATTTCTCAAAAAGTTCATCCTATCTACTTAATGTAGATTAAAAAGTTGCCTCTGATGTTGCAGGAAAATTACCTTTAAAACTATATTTCAAAGATTATGTTACATAATATTATCGTTTTATCCTATTAAATTTTCCCTACTGAACTTAATTTGTTCAATTTCTCTCTCTAGAGATTGCGGTGAACGCGGAAGGACCAGTCTGTTCCATTAAACTAGAAAGTCGGCTGCTCCGAGACCCAATACTTTAGCTTATTATCCGGAGGGCTGACACATTAATACCGAACGGAGTGTCACCAACAAAATGTCACTCCATATACAAGTTTGATTTGATCCGTTCCCAATGTTTTTTGCAACATTTAAAGCCCAAACAGCGTGTGATTAAGGGAATTGAAACTTTTTACTTGTTATACTTCGTATGCGGCATTGTTTGCGCAAAGGCTTTCTTGTTTTGTTTAGAAACGTTTTTACAAGCATTTGAATATTGTGTTTGTTTAAAAGCTTATTATTATCTTCTTTTCATTCATAAACTGAGTTGTTCCATAAATAATATATTTTTTGGGATATGTACTTGTAAACATATGGCAACTGTTACTAAGTAACTAACTGAATACAATATTGCACTTGATGATAAAGCCAAATGGAAAATGGGTATCTGCTAAAATTTTACATTTTCTCACTTCATCCCGAAATTTTCACTGGATCTGATACAGTGCGAGTTCAGTGGAAATCAATAGAGCATCGGTTGTATTATGAAATACTAAAATAAATTAGATGAATATAGTTAGTGAGTGTTATCACGTGCAAAACAGGTCGGCCGACGATAGCATAGAACGTTCGGTGACGTGTTCGAGGCCCATAATGAACCGCATCACGCGACACTACATTGCATTCAAGATATTTATTTGATTAAATAAATTTGGCGTCGCTCATAGTATAAATAGGTATAATGGCTGTGAAGCATTAGCGTTCCTGCTAAACTATTAGACACAATGCTTTAAGCCCCGTGAAAATTATTAAGACAGACCAACAGAAAATAACTAAGTCGCCAGCCTAGTCACAGAGGTCAAAGATAGGTCATGAAGCACCGAACTGACTAATCCGCGGGTAAACTAGTGGAGCTAGAAATAATTGTGTTGGAAGCTATTTAATTAATTCGATAGTGCTCTAGTAAACGCTGAAACAGTACCGAATGTTATTCGATTACATTGTCAGATAAGTAGTAACGTATTGGACGTGATTGAATGATCTAAACCCGCAAACAACGTCAGGGCACTTAAATAAGTTGTTGTCTGTTTTATGGTGTATTACCTAGTATTACTCTTCATTGTCGACGGCGTTATATAGTACCAGTATCGAACGTAAAGCTAATGTTTTAACAACAGGCTAAATCACAATATTGACCGTTATTGTTGTTGTTGTAATGTTTATTTATGCCTTTGTGTTAATATGGCCGTCTATTAATGGCTTCTATTGTATTTTTCCAGGTACTTGCTAAATTAACCTGATAGTTGCTTTTGGTGAGTTTACAGGTAGTTTAGTATTATCGTGATATTTACTAGTTATTATTTCAGAAATAGTTAATTAGGTTTTAAAGACATTTGGCAAGCCTGATTGAGAAGCCCGTTGGCACAGTGGCATGTGAGAGCGCTTTGAATTCGATTCCCGCCCGGAGTCAACAATCAATGTGCAGATTGAGAGTTGTTGGCGACGACGTCTGGGTGTCTATTATATATTAATTCATATTAATTATTTGTGTATGTATAGTTACAGTAGTACAGTTAATTAGATTCCATAATACAAGCTTAGAGCTTAGTTTGTGTCTAATCAACCGTGTGTGAGTCCGGGCATATATTATTTATCATATGGGCATTACAACAACAAACATCTCTCAGAACGATTCGTCCCGTATTTGAAAAGAAAATAGAGTCACTTTTTAATCCGAAAAACTGAAAATAAAATAGCGGAATCCAATTGGTAGTGTCCCTGTTTACATTCTCATAGATGGGGTAGTTTCGGCTCCCTGTGAGTGAAAATTTAATTTCGTGAGTATCAAAGTCTATATTGCGATTTATCTGTTTACCTTTACTCTCAAAGTTTTTGTGCTCGGTATATTCGAGTAAATAGTTTTATGTCGACCATTTTGACTTTTATTTTATTTTTCGTTTATTTTCCCTTGTGCGGCCGTAAAACGTACCTGGGCTCGCTCGTGGGGATAACGGAGTCCGCTCACGAAAAATTTATTATTGAGACCTTTTCGCCCGAGCTCCATCGACAGACATTGCCAAGGCGAAAGTTATGAATGACACATGTTTTGAAATATTACCTGCAGTGAACTGCTTCCATAGAAGAAAATTTCATTGGATGAGAAGTTTATTTGTCGTGAAATATGTGGGAGTTTTATGAGACTTGAAAGAGTTATAATACCGGGGAATCAGACGGGTTTTATTATTATTTGTTTTGGTCGCGCAGGATAATGTTTAACCTGTTATAAAGATGTTGGCAGACCTTGAGCTACTACGTAATTAGAATATTATGAATATTACCAGCAGGGTAAACAACAAGCGTGGTAGGAGCACATCGCAACTTCGCTACTCGTAATGTCTGACATCGACATATGCCCAGCACATGCGTCTCCTGAACGCTATTTGCTCGACTTGCTTACACAAAACATAGCTACGACCAAGAAATTATTATACCAGTGTGATATAACACTCACGTATCATGCGAAAAATAATATTATCATGCTCTGTTGCGTATACTTGTGTATGTAACGTTGTACACAACTTTGTCATCCGTTCGGCCGACAATTCGTTGTCAGCTAAAATTAGCGGCGGCTCGCGCCACACCGAGCCTCTGTTTTATTCAGACCCCTGGGAGCCGTCACACAATGACAAAAAATGTTGTATGGTATGCTTGACTTTTTTGCCAATTATGGAAATTCGCAGTCAACTCGCGCACCACCTGGCGTGGACGTCCACTAGGTACTCTCCAGAGGAAAGGTTACACTGTTCTTGTTTTAGGCCTTAGCAGGGAAGTTTATCAGGCCATTTGCAGGAAAGTTTGGTCGTATATGCACTGAAAACCTCAAAACGGCAGACATTTTGAACACCAATAAACCTTTTAAAATTTAATTAAATGCGGTTACATATTAATGTCCACGATATGAACCCTACCTAGTGGTTAGACAGTTGCGATACAACATACAATCATGCCATATGAATAGCCGTTACTGTGTGAACGATCGGTATTTTCCTGTCGCCATCGCGGTCTGAGTCACGTCAGTTTCGCAGAACCCGCTCAACCCTCTGTTGGGGTTGTTTCGCTAATGACTGCTGGACAAGGACCGCCCTCCAAATTGCAAGCTGCACCGCGCGCGAATCTACACCCTCAAAACCACAACAATAAACTCCAAATCGACAGATATACCATGCCGTTCTGCAATTCAGTGCGTGTTTATATGCAGCTTTTCAATCGGCAACGTTATTTTGATAAATATGCATGAAGTCTAGACCAGCGGCGCGGGTAACGTAAAGCGCCATCGTGAAAATTTAATGACATTTCCTGGTAGTCACGTAATGACTCATATCCGTTGAAGGGTTAATTTTAACGGAGTATCGCAAAGTAAAATCGTCAATTTCCTATCTTTCTCCGAAAAGGACTTGGAAGGGTGGTGTACTCTGTTATTTTCGCTATGATAATTAGGGTAGAATGACCCTAAATTCACTTTGAACTTTGTTTGATATGGATTTTAATATTGGCGATTAATTTTGAAGTACTCTGCTTTGATACTTGAATTACGGATTGATTGTTCCCTCGCCGGTGCTCTGATGCTCTCGGTATAAAGCTGGATAAAGTTTTATTTGTGCTCGTATAGTGGCAGTCGGTGTGCATGTGTATCAGGATCACTCCGGTTGCGATCGCTGGTTGCTTTGTGCATAAGTTCATACAGTCCGTCTGTCACTTTAAACGAGCAACGTGCACACGTTTGCTCTCTTGAATCTGAGGCTTGGCTTATCTAGATTGTCGAGTACCCTACCTATGTACACAAGTAATGAGATTTTCCGCCGACGCAACTGCAACGTTGACTCTGCTGTTTTCAATACAGATTTGCATTGATAAAATCTTTTCATTTGCTTCTTTTAAGAGGCGATATTTTTCAAACATCTATACTTAATAAAGCTTTTATTCCTAAGTGCAGCTTTTGTTTTTAGTACCTAGCGTCAAATAATAATCTGAATTACAAAACTGCAATGTATTATTTACATTCACTTTGGTGAACACCTTGGCCCATACAAGGTAATTGAGTGATATTATAACAACGCTCCGTCCACCAATGACTACTTCGAAAGTACCTAGCTCGCCGGATAGGTCACCAAGTGTTCGGTTTGACTGTGCCACACACTTTTCAAGGTGAAACTCCTAAAAATCAATTATTATTTGTATCGCACGTAATATTGTCAGCATAGGCTATAACTTTGAAAAATATCAACTATTTTGTTGAAATAACTAGTTATTGAAAAATATATCTGTATATTCAAACCGCCACTCTTTCTACAACACAAATATGAAACAATGTAAAAATAAATTGCTGACGAATGCTCTGATTTCGTTGAGGTAAACAACTCGTAAATAACTTTGTAGATTTTCGTCCTCGAAGAAAATGGTGCAACTAAAAAACATTCATGAAAACGTTGATATTAATCCTAAAATTATGTGTTTTAATACTATTTTTTCATCTTGGAAACCGGATTAGAGTGAAAGAGCGTCCCGCAGACAGTATAAACTCATTTCCTGCTACATAAAACACCGGGCATAACAACAAATAGAGCAATAAGGCTGTTTCACCGAGAGCCAAGTCGTGTGCAGGAAACTGGTTCCTCTGAAACAATGCCGTGAAGTTGCCAAGCCGACTATTATTAAACATATTTTGATTAACATTAAAACTTACTCCACCAACAATAGTTACACCAAAAACTGAAATGGTACACTCTGGTGTTTCCACGAAAACTGCAGGTAGTCGTTGAGTAATTTATTAATAAGAACTTCGGTAACATAAACTCAAGGATACAATTACTTAATTTAGATTTTTCCTTATATCTATATAAACATTTATATTAAACCACCTATATTTTAAAGATGCGACCATTATAAACCCGATACCTAAGCAATCAAGTTGTTCAATCAAGTTTTGCAAACGTAGGCGTTTATATTCATGTTTTGATTGCAATATTATGCGCTTGATGACCTGCCTGTGTCCCTAATGCACTGGCCTGGCCCTAGCCTGTCGGTGACGGACTTCGACAGAAGGGCTCTTTCGCAAACTGGTTTGTAAGATGGCGCCGGATTCACCGCCCCCGCAACCCGCCAACGTGTCTCCCAATGCGAATTTAACATCCAAATTCACCGTTTTATACCCCAAACTACATTATGTTTATTACAAATGTAAATAAGACAATTTGCTGAACATGTCAATATAACAGCACTCTATCATCATTTTATACTTGTTTTATACGACTACCGTAATCAAATAGTTGCAACTCTGTTAAAAGCAAATTTTGTATTGCTTCAGCTGGATATATAACCTATTTTACAACCTGCGTTTCATTAGCAGTTAAATGAACTAAATTGTTTTGAAATGTTGATTTTTATTTAGTCGACGAAACTTAAAGTGGTGACTTAACTGTTCTCATTAGAAGTCTGTGTTTTCGTGAACATTACAATAACTACAATGCATTAGTCACACGCATTTATGTCAACAAATGTCCGTAATGAGACTAAATTGTCACTTGCGCATATTTACAATATAATTTGCACATATTTTGCGCAGACGCAGGCACTGTAAGAGAAAGTGCAACTTGTGATCTACTTTCCTTAGTAGAATAACCTACACACTAATACAGAATTTCATGAACGATAATACATACATTCATATACACACATAGGTAAGTGAGTACAGACATTGAAGTATTCTATGTACATTTTGAATGTATTAAACACATAACAATACGTCTGCGGTTTCTTTATCTTCAAGCTTTGAAATTGAAGCGTTAATAAATTTATATCTGTCCATAAATATAAAGTTATTTTATAATCAAGCACCAGTACTAACGTCCATGTTCCGTAACCCGATACGACCTGAGATACCAAGCCTGAGGAGTACATATCTTGTTGCAAGGTTAAATTGAGTTCCTTGGATATGGCCTATTAACTTCGGTATGAATAACTATAAAATAATAAAGAAGATATATACATGAATCAGAAACAGAATGACGGCATCTGCAAACTTACGCCCTATCAATTTGATCAAAGGAAATAGTATAACTATGATCTGTCAGATCTCATTGCACGGCAAAGGATTCTACGAAGAAAAATAATTTATCATTTGAATTGTTTTATGTTATCGTATTCGTATTTCCAGGAAAGCAATAGTTTAAAGATTCTGACAAATTGACCAACCTCTCGCTTTTATGGAATTATGATAATTAGTATTCATACAAGAAAGTATGCTTATATTTTTATCTTTATTCTTATAAAGCAAACTAAATTAGGTAACTGAAACGACTACCTGAAATACTTACTGTTATGTTTCTTCAGTCTAGCGCTCAATAGAGAAAGGTGGAAAGAGGGTAGGGAGGCCTTTGCAATGCATTTGATCAATTCAGGCTCTTAATAAATAAATAAATACTATTTTTGCAACAACATTGATCAAGACTATCAAGAGGGTCGCAGGCATAAACCACATGGCACTTAATGCAAGATTAGGTATCCAGTCTAATATCTAGATATGAATAAGTAAAGCTACATGCGTGTGGCGCCTTCAGTCTGCCGCGTGGGTGCGACAACTGAATTCACTGCTTTTATTACTCCCATGCAATTCCTTTATGTGCTATCATAAATTATTTCGGAGATCAACTCTTTATTTAGCACAAATGGAGTTTTATTTCTATGTAGAAGAAATGTATTGTTGAACATTATGTACCCAATTAAGAGAGTGATGCAATCTTAATACATAGTTATGTGCTGATATATTTTAAACAAAAGGTTTTCTTCATTAAAGGATTCGATACAGTGATAAAAAATGTGGTTCATGGATATAGCTGTTTTATAGTTTTATAGGTAATTTGTACATGCACGTTGTCTTAGTGTGCATCATGGTCCGCGACAAAATTGTTTTTGAAGTAGCGACAACGTAGTTAATTTGAGTAAACGGTGAAAAGTCATTCGATGGTATGTCCTATGTCGAATGAATATACACATTAATCTTGCCGATGGTACTGATAGTTATGCACACAAAGACTATCTATAGATACACATCACTACATAGTATAAAACAAAGTCGCTATTTTTGTCTGTTTGTTTGTCTGTATGCTTAAATCTTTAAAATTACGCAACGGATTTTGATGCGGTTTTTTGTAATAGGTAGAGTGACTCAAGAGGAAGGTTTTTATGTAAAAAAAATCCCGAAATTCCCACGGGAACGGGCACAACGCGGGTAAAACCGCGGGGCGCTGCTAGTTACAACTAAAAGTATGACTCAGGGGCGTTCATGAAATAAAATAACTATTTTCGCAACCGTTACTATTACATCAACCATCAACTGAAAAAGTTATGCTTAATTCAAAAATATCCAACTAAATATGAACTGTTTCATTTTCGGGTTACAAAACGAATCAAACGCCACTCAGTTGCATGGTTGCAAAGTTTAAGACAATCGATACATTCTCCGTTCTACTAAATAATGTTTCGGTATTTCACATTGATCTATTGCCTTGCCAAATAACCACGTTTAGTTGCCTAACGTTTCAGTTTGCGTCCTCTTATTAGCTAATTATGTATTCTACGTCTCTGTTAATGGTAGCTCATTATTATATTCTTAAACAGGTTAATAAGTTAACTTTACGAGCTGTAATTAAAATTATCATACATTAATTATGTTAATCCTAGAAATTAGTTCTTTGTTTTGTTAGTCTTTATTTTTTGGGTTCCGTGTTTCAAAATATGTAAACCTTATAGTTTCGTCAAGTTCGTCTGTCCGTCTGTCCTCAGTTTTGCTCACACTACTAGTACCTATTTACAATTAGTACTAGGAAGCTGTTGTTTGGCAGATTTTGGCATGAATGTACAAATCTTAGTCACGCCGACAGAGTGCTAGCTAAATATTTTTAGTGTACCTCACCTACACGCAAATTTACGTATGTATTTGTGTTATTATAAGAAAAATATTTTAAAAGTTATTTAAAAATATAGGCGAAACTATAGAGCCTAAAGAGAATCGAAAAGCTTTGACGAATTCTGGGGTATCATGACGGTAAACTACGGAAATCTACCTGAGAATGAATCACACTTGTCTAGCTATTTAAAATGGATTGTCTCGTGAAAGTAGAATGACATTTCATAGCTTGTCCTTTGATTAATAATTAGCATTCAATTGAATTTAATTCACATTTCACTCCAAATAGCCAACCTAATTCTAGCTTCGATACATCTAACTAATCCGCCTCACCGACGTTAATGTAGGGTGCACTGAATAATTCTATATTTGGACAGCGCTCGTCGCGTTGAATCAGAAACAAACTCTGCGATGCTTACGTTTTGATTCACTGAGCTATGTTAAATTTCCTTGTTTTGGCCCTATTCACTAAATGGGCTTTGTTTTGTGCGAGTCATAAATATATTCAATATGCAGGTCGTAAATATACTGTTCACTTTGAGCTAGTTGCAGCAGTTGAGTAGTTTATTCAGCGCAAACACAGTGGAGGTAGTTGTTACAAAAAATTGCGACATGTCTGTTAGTGCAGGTTGATATCGGCGCTCGGGTGAAACCGGCCGGCGAGGGGTCGTGAGGTGTTTCGATTTTAATCTCGCCCGGTGCCGGTGCCGACCAACACGCTACTCCGCTCCAATCGAGCAATTTGCATGCGACTCGTGGGCGACCTCCGTCTACCCACGGCTATAGGGATCGTAAATTCTGTCCTTTTACTTCTAAGGAGGGATTTTTTTTCAAAGGAGCAGATGTCCATTTTTCCGCAAAGGGCTAATTTATTGCATGTTGCGGCAAAACCTATAAAAATCGCCGAATTAAAAGACAGCGCCCGGAATGTGAACGTTGACCTCTTTTACACTTGCACAAATCGAAAAACGAACGATCGAGTTTATTTGAATAACCTTTGGAAGCGCGCCTTTTCCTCTTTCAACCGAGAGATAATCTTGAGGGATTCGTGGCGAAAGACGTGCGTTAATGTAGTAAAATTGCCTTATTGTGATTGAAGAGAATAATGAACGGGGTAACGAACCTAAGATCGATACGATCGGTTTGTTAGACCATTCTCGGCACCAGTTCGATTCACTTTCTAGTTAGCGGGCGCCATTGTTAGCCGCCTCTAATTTATCTAATGTAAAAGTCATTCCCGTTCTAAGACATTCACTCACTTATCGTTATCTCTTCTTATTAGTTAGATAGAGTGCATTGATTCTTAATGCAGAAGCTAATGTACTCTTACGAGAACTGTACAATCATATTGAATGCAGTTATTTTGTTATTAAACTACCTAATTCATGCGTTATTATTTTGATTTAGGACACGTACGATTCCGAGAAATATAGCTAACCGATAAATTGTAACTCGGTACATACGACTCAAGTGTCGTAATACGGCTGACTCATATTTGTGGCTATTATGGAATTCAAGGGCGAGTTGGAGGCGGATTGCAGTATTAGTGCGGTCCAGCAAATTACTATTTAATATTTTGGAAATCAAGATAAATCAGCTGCAAATTGTGGTAGGCGTTGTGGACCATTAACCACACTTAGAATATTTTTTGAACAGACCACGATTTCATTTCACTTCACTTATTAGGTATTTCGTCATAAGTAACAATAGTCTGGCCTTAATAAATAGGTAACACTAACTTAGTGATTCGCCTGAAATCTTCAAAGTATTTCGTATTACCAGACAGCCAATTATATTTCACTCCGCCTCGATAATAAATCCTTGCGATGCGTAACAAACAAACAAATCACAATGAAAAACTTAAATGGAAAATCAGTCATTTGGACAGGAACAAAAAATAGCGCCCATAAAACGAAATCATCGGGCGAAACGAGTAGCAGACTCACCCGATTACTCAGCGTGTAATTTTGTCGTCGCTTATACGTTAGGCTCGGCGACTTGAGGAATAAATCTATCAATAAATATTTACCTTTCAGACGTTATGCGTCGCTGCACACAATGGACAACTTATAACCGGACGATATTCATCTGCCTTTATTGTATGGCCCATCTTCATCAAAGTTGATTGCTTACGCACTTATTGCATCCGCCATTTTTATATTAAACTTATAACAACAAAGTTGTTTGTGTGCTTCGGAAAATTAAAACATATTTAATTTTCTGGACAAGTCTCCAATTACTTAACGTGTGTTCTATGTTTACTAACAAATAATGTAGGCAAATGTTAAGCCAGCGATATTTGTCTCATCATAAACATATATAATATTTATTAACAACATAATTAGGCTACGAATGACATTAATAATATCTGACATTTAAAATCTAATTTTGTTTTAAATGCAATTCATCTTGAATAGGAACATTAGCCTTTTAAATGTTGTTATGCCAACTAATTATGAAAGGATTTGTTTGATAGAGCAGCATCACTGCACTGATAGCTTTAGAGAGCATCTTACTTTACCGTGCAGTGGAATGGCTGAACCGTTACGTTCATACTTTTCAACTGATTTATTTGAAAATTGAAGTAACTGTCCGTGTGAACTGATTTTAATACATTTTGGCCTAAATCTTGGAGATAGACAACTGCAATTTTTTATCTGGATCGGATAATCTGCGAGTAAAACCGCGGGTAGCTAAACTTCATATAAAATAATATCTAATTTGTTTTTGCTCCATAATCTTTCACTTTATATTCATATCTTCAACCTACATATTCCATTATCTATCTTGGACTTCATTATGAATCATTTCCATGATGTCATTGAGTTACATGACTTATGACAGGCGTCGATCTTTAAAAACAAGTTTTTCTTTGCTAGTTATAACATAAAGTATGATAATAGCAAATCAGATTTTTTATTCAAGGCTAAATCTCAGACTCAACTGAAATTTAACCGTTTTTCAACCAATAAAACGCAATTTTATTAGTAGGTACGTAAATTCACTTTCTGGAAATTCGGGTTTATTAGAGTGTAGCTGCTAAAAACTTATATCACCAATTATCGAATGGAAATTGCGTGAAAAATCTGTCGGATCGGAATATAGAACTATAGGTTGGTGGGCAACTCTGGGTCAGTGTTGTACTGCACGATTTACTTTACTGTAAATTATGTTAATAAATAAATGTTTTCGGTAATGAAACGGGTTGTTCTTAATTTACGTAAAAGTTGGTATAATATCGAAAAATAAATTGCATTGCACCAAACGTATTCAAGTCTCAAAATAATTGGAGTTCCATACCTATGTTCAACAATTTACTTCACTTAATTAATGTTCTTCTCATTATTTGTTTTTTATAAAGTAATATTTTAAGTGCTTGTTCATAATTCAATGATTTTATAACTGTTTTATTATTTTCTTGGATGACGTCACAGGTGCAACGGCCGTGTCATGGTCAAGCTAAAAACGCGCGGGCGCATTTGGCGTCGTATTTATCCTCACAATGTTGTTATAAGTTTATAAGTATTATTGATTTGGTACTTATTTTTGGATGAATAAGCGGTGTTAATTCCGAAATTGAACTTTTAACCCATGATACAAAGAGAAGGGTTTTAGAGGTGTACGATAAAAGGGTCCATGAACTACTAAAAATATTGTTTAGTCAGACAGTCAGTACAATTTCTAAATTCTTATCATTGTCTTGTGAACTTTCGCCTATCAAAGTATTTGTCAGCCAATATTCCAGTTAAATTCAAAGTGCCAGTGTCAGTAATGTGATGCGTTTGCAATCAGATTAAACTGGCGTACAATTAGAGAGTGAAGCTTGCGGCGTTCAGTAAGTGCCGCCCTACGGATTACGCCTCAGTGTTTACATATAGCACTGCCGAAGTGGACCTAACATTTAACGATCACCACGCTAATACGCTTTGTTCCACTCTCCAACAGTGCACATACTCGTATTCCTACCTAAATGAATCATTCAATTGGCCCCAAGTGAAACTTGATACAGAGCTAACAGCTAACACTCACATTTGCGTATTGCATTGACCCATTAGGAGACAATTATTGACTCTAAAGTTTCAAGGAGACACAAACAAGAACTATAAAAGTAAATGTCTTTGTGCGTATATGCAGACATCAAGGTAATACTTAGATTTTTAATGTCAAAAGTCACACATTCATTCATTCAAGTTGAGACATTCATTTTAACAATAATTTAATGAATAAAGCCTTACCTAAACTTAAATTAATTTCAAAAACGTGCGTAAATAGACATGAGAAGTGATCATACGTGTCATCGGCTTACGGCGCGTAGTCGGTCTAATTCCATTGACGTGTAATTAGTCACAGCCCATACAGGTCGTCAGCAAATATATTATAGCGATGTCAGTAACCTTGCGGTGTGCAGCCGAGAGCGATCGCGTGGGCACTCTTGCCAATGAACTTGACACCAGACAAGCCACGTTCACTAATCCTGTAAACTGTAAACAATACGATACAACGTTCCCAACAATGCTGAGAAATAACACCTTTTAATTAAATCAACAACAAAATGAAACTAATAAATATCTTTCTGTCTGAGTGTGTGCACGTCTCTTAGGATAAAAGTGTACGCATTTATTGCTTAATCCTCGCACCAGACAGGTTATGAACGGGGAGGCGGATTATGAGCCTAATTTTGTATTTAGGGTCGTGTTGATTTTTTACCTGTGAAAGGATGTAAAAAATCAAAGGATTGCGATCCTTTAGATTAGTCTTGCGCTGTGTGAATATTTCAAATATGTGTCTTATGATTTTGAAAATTGCGCCAAGTTGGGCCCATTTAGGCTATCAAAATTCAAGGCAACGATAATAAGGCGAAAATTTACACTATATCCCAACTCATCAATTTCCAACCGCACGCACATTTTATAGCCGTTACGGACACGCACTCCATATACTATAAATGTGAAATTATTAAAATTAAGGCTCTTTATGAATGTTGACTTCTGCGGGGATATGAAAATTGGAAAAGTTTTAGACTTATGGGCTGTGTCTGTCGACGCCACGTTGGAGTATTATTGGAGGTTTATTGTATTCTATTATAACGACCTGACTCGTATAAATATAGCTCTATAAAAGTGTCGTGCTATTTATTTTCTTTGAAACAAATTCAATATGTCCACTTCTGATAATTTAGCCATTTGTCTTAGGTCTTAGATTAAAGCGTTCGGCTTATAAACCTTGTAGTTTTTGCGTTAATTTTGTACATTTTATGGAAACATGACCAAATTAGTGGACAAGTTAATAGGTTTGCGTGGGTGCGGCCATTCAGCGATTTGGGTCTTCATCCATTCCGTCTTGTTTATCGATTAGTCAAGAATCCGCGCCCATGGGCCAACTTATGTCATTTGGCCGGGAGTCAAGGACGACTCCGAGCGGCCCGCCGGTGCCACGCTGGCCTTATTTGGCAATCGGTGGGCGCCAGTTTTACGACTTCGCCTTTTTTCCTAAGCTTTGTTTCCATGTTGACTACATTTTGGAATAATACA
This sequence comes from Cyclophora punctaria, assembly GCA_951394245.1. Classification (NCBI taxonomy): domain Eukaryota; kingdom Metazoa; phylum Arthropoda; class Insecta; order Lepidoptera; family Geometridae; genus Cyclophora; species Cyclophora punctaria. Next base: position 7,936,695 of record OX596170.1, on the reverse strand, counting down.
ATGTTCATGTGTGCTGTAGATGTACGTACAGCCGAAACGATGACCTTTAGAGGTTATTTTCTTACTTATACCGTCTCAAGGACAAAAGTTCCTTTTGCTCTCAAGTTTCAAAAACAAACTTTAGTAAATTTTTAATATTCTCAATTTGGCTGGGGGCACTTTATTAATCGATGTATAGAGATGCTAAATTGTTGTTGGGTCGTGCTGGCTGGAAAAATGGAACGTGGCATTTTAAATTTTGTTGCAAAGCTCGCGACATTAATCTGGCCCGTCGCCGCGCCCTCGCCGAGCCCGTGCGTGGCCTAATCCGCCCGCTCCCCGAACGACCCGCCAAGATGGAAAAATCTCGAAAGACTCACATCAAATTACCAGCTTTAAAGCGTAGTAAATTCCCCTGGGCCAGAGACGACACATCTTACCTTTTAGAAACACCCCTAAATAACGTCGCGGTGTCCTTCGGGAAGTTGGAAGGTTCGAGCGCGCACGTGCTTTTGTCATAGTCATACTTTTCGTCAAGTTTTACGTACGACGTGCCGCGCACTTCGATTGAGTTTTAAAAGCGCGTTATACAACTTTACTAATAAAATTCTTGTTTTAAAGTTTTTTTTCCGAAAGTTTGGTCGTCCCATCTATGCTAATACGTTCATCCACTTACCGTAGGTAGAACACATGTTTCGTAAAGAATGTTTGATAAAATTGATAGAAAAAACAGTATCATATAAAGTTAGTAATTTTAATAAGGTTTCCTAAGTAGTTTAATCAAAGTAAACTATTGTCATGTCGTTTATGTTACACACTGTAACTTCCCAGATAAGGCTAATTCTTGGTCTTAAGTGTAAAGTTGGTCTATTGTTTTGTCTTGTGTTTAACTTGGTTGCGATTCACCCCGATGTTGAACTATACGACACAACACGTGTTCTTTAATCCTTCGGTTTCCCTGCTTTCAATTGTGTGTTTTAAGTGCGTAAATATTATTACTTCTAGTGTTATTAAGTAAATCTTCATTGTCAATTGTGAACACGAGGATTGCACCTGTGATATGAGTCAGTTTGACATTCTTAACTAACTACATATTCTAAAGTAAGAATGTAATTTGTATAAATTCATAACTTTAGGGTTCTGAAAATAAGCATTATGGGGTTAATATCAAGTTCAGTCAAGTAAGGCTACCGATCTTTACGTCGTATACCTTCATAGATTAACAAAGTAGATTAATAAACGAAATATAATCCTTAATTTATCACAACCAAAACACTTTCCATGCATTACCAGACGAAATATTAAGCAAGAAAATTTCAAACTTATCTTCACGTTTAGTTTCAGTGAAGCGTAAACTAAGTTGAGAGTGAAAAGAAAACTCAATTGCCACAAAACGCTCATGTGTCGCGAGTCTTTTGTCTCTTATGTGACAGTGTCGCCGCCCCGCCACGGAACTAGCTCAAGCTTTTGAATTCCGTCACCGCTCTCATTTCAGACTCTCGCTAAAAAGACGCGTAACATGTTACCCGCCCCGGGCAAAACCTTGCACACTTGCATATCAGCTGTTAGCTTTGCATACTTTATTATGGTTAGTCTTTTAGCTGTTACTCTTCTTCTATTTTTTGAAAATGTTCCATTAAAGTTTTTAATAGCTATAACGACTTTGAATTTTGAATTCTTTTACTACCGAAAAGTTAGCAACAGATTTACAGTTTCCTTGAAAATATGGAATAGAACCAAGTGTGACAGCAAGTGCATGTTACACAAATCGTAGCGAAGGGCGGCAGTATGCAAGGCAAATAACTGTGTTTACCTGACTCTCACCGCACCATCATCTCGCGATTCATAATAACGGCTTTTATTTACGTAACTAGCTACGACACGCTCTCGTTTTATCGGTTAACGCGTATTGTATCACACTGAAACGAATGCCGCTTTTTAATGGAGTTTTTTAAGCGCAGCTTTTTCGTTTCGCCCTGCAAAGGGAATTATGTGGTAAAAATTGCTTTATTATTGCGCAAAGACCAACGCTCTGTCAATTTAATTTTCAATTATTGTGTTTGTGTAGTTTGTCTTTTACTTTAATAGTTAATTTCCTCATATAAACAAGTGTCCTTGTACAAAATCAGGACCGGATTGATACATCAGCTATAGTGCGTCGTCGCGTAAGTTCTAAACTTCAATTTAAGAAGTTCACCAGAAACCTAAGAGGCCATTGCGAGCTCAACATTGGTATAATTTGCCGGGCATATTGGAAAACTTATAATTGGTTTAGTTTTATATTCAACCTGCAATATGTGGAAGTAATCTTAAATTATATCACTTACGAATGGATCGCTTTTACTATTGTCCAACTTCTGTTTTATGTGAAAATATAACATCCCTCGTTTGCAAGATAAATCAACGGGAATGAAAGTTTACGACTTTATTAATACTTTCTTTGTTTTCATTTCAGATTTTGGCTTGGAGTCATATTAGAAAAGGAGCTGTCTTGAAAGTAAGTATCTACTCCTAATGATTTAGACTAATATTCTGATAAGATGCCACAAAGACGATTACCTTCTAAATAAATCAATCGAGATAAAAATGATACAAACTACGTTGAATTATCCCGGAATATTTTGTCTAGCTGCAAAATTTATTTCGTATTTTTTAATATCTTGCTGTGTCTTGTTGTCATATTTTCCATGATTACTCTCCTGGCAGAATACCAACATCTCGCTTATCTTTCGTAACTTTTGCCCAACAGAACTGCTTCTCACGATATTTTCTTTAAATTTTAAATATATTTTTTATTTTCATCAAGTATACGGTTGATCTGACTGAATCATCTTTTCTCTTTTAACTATCAACGTGCTAGTGAGACTAATAGGTAATTGAATATATTTTTAAACGTTAAACCTTCTAACTAATTGTTTTATTAGTACTTTTTCAAATCCGCTATTTCTGAAATCGAAAGCAATTGTTAAATTGAATTTAAAGACTACTTCTGATTTTTTGTTAACTTTGTCCTTAATACAATTCGAAAAGCTACAATTAGTTATCTTAATACGATCAAAATTAATATACCTTACTATCACAGCACCCGTTCGCCTTTTAAAAATCATCGATTGAATCGTTCCATTTGAAATATACCCCCATTCCATTAGATGAAAATTATATTACGGCATTATTTAATGGGCTATTCATTAACATACGTTACGTATTATTAAGACATATTCCGTTGAAAACTTGAATAACCCCGTGTATATACGGAGACACCATGAACTCCTCATTACTTTGTCACAAGTTTGTTACCAGTGTGTAAGTAGTCAACCGTTTAATACCCCCAGAGCACACAAACTTCGCACTCCCACCGAACTGCAAGAACAATTAGTCATAAATAATTGAACATGCTCGATATTCCATTGTAAGAAGACAAAGAGTTGTCATACTCGAAAACTTTGTCAATTTGCGTTGAGACCGTAAAGCTCCTTACCAGTTCATGTCCTTATTTGGAAGAGAAGTAAAGGAACATCAAGAACTTTCCACTCGGGGTACATTCGTACTTACCTTGTCTAGAAGGGGATCAAACTGTGGTGCATTCGCCGCAATGTATTATGCAGTCCCTGTGCGGGCGCCACTGTAAGCGGCTCGGAATCACTCCCAGTCGAAGAACACAGCTATTTCTCCAGAATTTTCTATTCGAAAAGTTCGCGGAAGCCATTTCGGAACGAATATCTTTCGTAAATTACTTGCGATGGATCCGATGATTGTAAGTTACTGCCTGGTTACTGCTCCGTTCTGTGTAATAACATGAACCGACTCAAGAATCGCATACAGAATCGCTAACAACTGTGTATATTCGAAACGGAATATTTGAATGACGTGTCTTCAATCTAAATACCTAACGTAACCGAGATTGGTTTTACCTTGTTAACATTAATGCACACAGTACACACGTTTCACAGTACATATTGGTTTGGCAGTCAGATAATCGCATCTCATTTCCTTCGTGTCTCATGTTGTAGCGAGAATCACAAATTAGATTGTGGGTTGACGTGTCGTTTTCGAGACTCACTTGCATTCGACGTTGCACCTACAACCCCGCAAATCGAACTTGGTTTCAAGTGCAGTGGTAAAACAACTCTTTATTTGTTAAGTGTAAGTTCTCCCGGTTTTTAATAGGCAAAGTCAATTTCGTTAAATCTCAATGGACGGCTTTCCGAACGAGGAGTCCTTTATCGCGTTTCACGCAAGTTTCCTTGGCCGGCTCTCTACTTACACGATTAATTTGAGTCGATAAATCCGCATTAAAAGCGGAGTCGGGGGGCAGCCAACCGCGGCGCTCTGTGTAAGTACCCTGCCATTCTCAACTTTTTGTTCTCATTCTGCTCTCATTGTGAGCTCGGCGTTAATCAATTTATAGGCGTGAGATGACATAGGTGAGGTTATATATTTGGTTGACTATTGATCGGACGTTAGTGAGGTTGCGTGGGCATGTTATGATGGTGGCGTAATAAAGGCAGTACACGTCACTGGCCTCGGAGACAGACGGGCAGCGCGCCCGGCGCCTGCAAGCCCATTAGACGTCTGCCCGATGTAGAACGCTCGATAAACTTGTAAAAACGCCTTCTACCCATTTAATTTTATACCCTCGCTTAAGCTGTGCTATTGGCAGATTTCTTCCTTCTTTTTATAGGTACGTCATTAACTGTATCGCTGTTATATTATTTTGCGCTTGTTTAATCTTATTGTTGAACTAAACTGTTTATTAACACGGGAACTAGGCGTTTCCGTCGAAAGTTCGTATAAGTGTTTTGGTTTAGTAGGTATAAGTAAACGTAGGTATTACAAGTATGTACGCACCGAAATTACTTTATCATTTTAGTAGGTATAAGTAAATGTATTAGAAGTATAAGTACAGAAATTACATTACCACTTTTATGTTATCGAGCATAGATATGATAAGTGCTGGAAATAAAAACATTGATATCAATTTTATATAAAATTGCATGTTGCGATAAACCGACGCACCTCGGCCGGGGGAAGAGTGATATTGGAACAAAATATTTATGACTTTATATCTGTATGATAAAGTTTATGTTGCGGGAAGATGGTTCCCCCTTACTTAACGCAAATATAGGCGATGTTTACGTTTCATTTACTTTACAAATTCAATAATTAAAGTAATGCTCAATTCTATCGAATACATTAAAAGTAGCTAAGTAATTAAATTACACAGAAACATAATTAATGTAATAACATAAAAGTTCATACTTGGTGCTTGTATTATGTGTGTAAGTTCCACATGAACTGAATTCTCGGAGGCGACATATTCGGCGATTAAACGCTTCTAAACTCCTAATTATAATGTAAAGGAACTTCAATAATACTTTGCCAGTTGTCGGGGCACGTACGCGAACTTTTATTCAACGAATTTGGTTACGTAATTCCTTGGAAATATTCAAGTTTTCCCTTCGGCGAGACGTTATCGCGGGTGGGTCTCTCAACGCTACCGTGTGGGCGGGCGTCCGCGCTCCCCGCGGGGACTTAATTTGTTGCTCTCCTGGCGCCTCGCATCTCACTTTCAAACGGCGTAACGCGACCTTACCACTTCCCCTTCTGCGACATCGTGTTCACGTCATGTTCCTCCCTACCCTACACCTACACTACACCACCTACAATACATTCCCACAGAGTTACATACCCACTGTCACGATACTTACAAAAATAACCTTATCAAAATTCTGTATTGTGCTGATTTATTGATTTGCCGCATAGTTTCGTGATTCGCAAATGTTTCATGTCATGTTGATACGCGAAATACTCGGAGATATGCGTTCACCTTATTTAAAATTTGATGTTTTACCTTCGATTCGCGTGGCTTGAAGCCGCGACAATCTAATCACAGTACCATAAAGGAGTGCACCGTAAAATATTTATGGTTACGGGAGCAGGCACGCCTCGGTACCCGTCGCCGCCATGGGCACCTTTATGCTCGGCCGATACTTACCAAGTATTGTTCTCTACACTAACTTCAATACATAATTAACAAGTAACTGATAATTGTAATACATATTATTAACGAACCTCTGTTTGATTTTACGCATAGATTTTCCAATGCGCTTTCCTGTCTCCAAGCAATATAAACCTCTCAACGTGTATTTTTATCTCCATATATCAAAATTAACATACAAAATGGTAATTTCCGGTTGAGTGGAAGAGCAATATTAGAGTTTCATATAAAGAAATTGAGTGTTCGAGAGCTCAATTAACGAAGTCCTGGGACCGCGCGGCGCGCTGCTCGTTACACACCCGCTCAAATTGGCGCCGACCACTGAACTGTAACGATAATGACGACGCGAGAGTTGTGCTTCATTCGTCCACTAAAGTAACCTAACTCCTCTCCAGGGATACCCTAAAAGCCACTTCATACCATTTATGTACTTAAACATTTTGGCAGTAACGCAAAACTGCGGTTTTGCGGCACATAAACAACTAGCACACGTGTGCAACCAACCGCATATCGATTGATTTGACTTAAAATGCATAGTTTTCAGTCGCGGTGTCGATCAGCTTCCGCCAAATTTTCCGCTGCGGGCGCTTGGCAACCGCATTTTTGTGGCATTCCACAATCACCCATACAAATTGGTAGGTTAAAGCGGTAGACGTTGCGTAAGCTTATCGACTGGAAAATGCTACTGCAAACATTTATTCACATTTTGCCTCATAACTCCAATCGCAGAACGTGTATCGGCAACACTCATAATCATAGCGAGCGCGATCGACCACTGAAAGCTTTTTGAAAGCTCATAGCGCCCGATGAAAGGTTCATGCAGTGATTTCGAGCGAGTTATGCCGACTCGAGAAACAACATCTTCTGCCATCATTTTAATAAATAAAACATATTGTTGCTTCAATAACCTGTAGGTATATAATAGAACATCGATTTTCTAAAAGTATGTACGATTCTCGAACAATTTGTAAATACATAATGTCATTCAGGCTGTGTTACCCCTCCCCTAATGTCTTCTTAATGCTGCATGTTGTCATTGCAAATTCACAACCTTCAGTTACTTTTCACGTTGGTAAAGTTGAAACGCCTCCATTATCACAAATAGTTTCTGTCTGCGTTTGAACTTCTATTATATGTAAATGTGTGGGTGTATGTTAAAAGTAATGGTTATTAAAGTGACAGTGGCGTGGTACATGGTATATGCTCTGGGAGTTTGTTAAGGTATAAAAGGCTCCATTTGAACGGTTGGATGTTTTTGCTCTCTTTGCCCTGCCGGCTCGCCGCGCACTCCTTTTGTTCCACGAACGTGATCTGGCCGAGATGAAGCCCACGAACGTTATTACTCCTCTCCTCGCTTCAATCGAGTTTGTTTCTACTCGTCACACTCTGCTTTCCGCATTATCATACCTAAAATGATTTTTTCGACTCAACGTAGACGATATTTATTCTTATTACCTACTTTCCTGGTCGGATTGTTTGATTGAACTGAATTAGTGGTTAGTGTAAAAACTACCTTACGTGTTGAAATATGTATTACTCATATTATTTATTACATATCAACTGGTTCTTTTATCTATATAAATGATAAAAATAACGATGTTTGTTTATTAGATATTTCCACAGTAAATATATGACATGAATGGTAGAGAATGCGTATATGACAAGAGTGAGTGGCGCCGATTCTGTTGTTGGCAATACACGTTGCCGCTGGAGCAGTTATCTCAGTATCGCCTGACTACGCTCGTTGTGGTCACATTGTTTATTTTTCGTCTCGCGTGTATACATTCAGTATTGCGATGAAATTTACAGCGATCGCCGAGGCTCTCCGCCCGCCCGCCGTCCGCCGGTCCCGATACCGACGCGACGCTCCATATGACAACTTACCGCTATTTCAAAAATGTCTACCATTTTACACGAGAATTCCCACAAACCCGATGAGCAATAATTCCTTTGTTCAATCGATGAAAGGTTGATAGGATTATTTTTATTATATTACCCACAACATAAACTTCCTTAAGAGTGTCTTTGAAATGGAAGCGAAACTTTCTCGTAATATATCATTTTAAAAAGTTCTTGAAGCATTTTCTGCACTGGCACTTTTGTTCATTTTGCTTTTACTTGTGAATGTAAACAATCTGGTTTGAGAAAATCCCATTAGTCTGGGAGAGCGTGGTCCTCTGTCAAGCAGAGATTTGGTTCAACTTAGTGACTGATTAGCAATTGGTGTGAACTCGTCGGCGCGACAGGTGGTCGGGCGCGGGACCTGACCCGCGGCTCCAGCCTGATTGATAGACCTCCCCGCTCACCTCCTTGCATTATTCCCCTTACTTTATTTACAGTATTTCTCTGTCTTATCGCTCGGGCCAAATCCCATTCGTTGACATAAAGTTAATGCTCTAAATTTTATTATGACATTCACAAATTCAAACCTGACATTTATAGTGAGTAGAGACTAAATCAAATAATAATAAATCTAAATAAATTAATAGCCAACATGATTGGTGCATTATTTCCTATTGAATGACCAGCGACCGTTGGCAACAAAATCAAAAGAATACCGACTTGACGTTCAGGAAATGATGTGTACGTCATAGAAATGTCAAATGTCGATTGTTGTACGTGGTAGGGTCCCACGCTCAGTGAACGTGGTCTAATAACCCGAGGTCAAATCTCGACTCATGCATATTCACGGGTGTCTGTGTGTCCACGACTCATCTGTAACGGTCCTGCGACCGGTTGTGACTGTAGCTCTCATTGTTGCTCAAACAGACTATACATGTGATAGTGATGAGCTCTGGCGCAGCCTGCACTATTTACGACCCAAATATGTTTCTATTGTTGCAGTTAAAAGGAAAAAAATAACTATTTTGATATTATATTATCTATAGATTACAACTGTTACATTTTTGTGATTATATACAGTTAATACTAAAAATAATTCGTCCCCTAACTTCTTACCAGTTCGACAAGAACTTTGCTAATGATTATTATTAAAGTAATGCAAAAAAGCAGTTGATAAACATGTACTTGCGAAATCCTATCACCGTCGCTGTTCATTGCAGAGTCGAGTTATTAAGATTACAAAAGCAGGGTCAGCTAAACACCGCCAACAGAAATGTATTTATATTCTAATTAGATGCCAGCTACAGCGACCCGTAAGGGTGCATACGTAATTTGAAAATAAGTTTTTCTTCGCTTGGATTATTATGACATTTTAATAAGTTAACGCGGATGTGACGAAAGCGACGCCGCAAAGTTAATATAGAGGCGAAGCGGTCTTAATTAAAATCATTATTGTTTACCCCATGACCCGCACGAATGATTGATTGATACATTACCCAGTGTGGAAAAGAAAATTGATTTTTAAATAATAGCCATTAAATTGAAACGTTCTCGTTGAAATCCTTTTAAAATTGTGTTGTGTCCATATCTAATCTGCTCAATGTCGACTTAGAACCGGAACAAATGCACAGTCTGACTCCGATGATTTTACATGTTTTCAGACATAGTTTGTTTTATTACACTTTACCTTGTAAAACTTAGTCATAGATTTCTATGCGAAAAATAAATGTATAGTCCAACATGGTTTTGCCGGCTGCAGCTGTAAAAAATTAAAACACTTCACCCGAGTGATTCACAACGGGTCTTTAACTTGTAAAGCCCACGAAAATGTAAAAAATAATGCTTCTTATAGTGTTCATGTAATGGCCTATAAAAAGATTCAGTGCATGCTTATTTGTAAGCGATTTCTTTCATATAGCAAGCTGTAAAACAAAGATGGTGCAGTAATGCATTTTACATTTTGAAGCATCATTAAATTGCGCATTACACGGCCCGGACCAGTCGAGAGGCAATTAAAAAAGAACTGTTAAGACGAAGTGCTCGTAAAAATGAACTCGTGTTCTCAAACTTATTAAAAAGTCTGCACAATCTTAGAGCACGCTAAATTTTAATCAAATTCGTTTATCGCAGAACTCTCCGTCTAAGTATTATCAATGAGTTTGAAAGGCACTTTCATAAAAGACGCTGGAGTGTCATCGTTCCTACTAATACTATAAAGAGTGAACTCACACATAAAATTGAACAGACGCTCTATAACATATTCAAACACTATCGTGATGGAGATATTACTTAAATACTGGGTATCTGAAGTTTCCCGATAATTTGAGACTCAGGTCTCGCTGTCAAGATCTATCAATTAACACGCAAACTCCATCGGCTTTCAGGTGAATGTCAATTAATGTCGGAGTCTGTACATCGCTGGTGCTAAAGTGAATATCTAAGTGAACTGTTTGATAGCCTCGCCAGTCCATAAACTAATTTTATGACCGTTAGACACATTTTAATCGTCACGCTTTGAAATAGATCAATTTATTCAGTATTTGTAGCTTTTATGAGATGACATTATGTCACTATTCAAATGTTATTATGGGTATACGAGTATCTTGCAATCAAACAAGTTAAAACTTAAAAGTAGTTTGACTTTTGAATGTATCATATATCGAATGCAACCTACATGCCTTATAATTAGAAAGCAATGCTAATTTTCCATTAATGGAATACGACGTGTTTCATTGAATTTGCCGAGTGACAATGCAATATGTTCTACGTGCTGCGTTGTACATTATAGTATACATTTGTAGTGTAACATGGCTTGGGTATTGCACCCGTCATTTACATATACACGTACACACATCGACGCATACATCTTGATTGATTGATGGTGAATGACTTTAGCTCGTTATCAAAGTATTAATAAATCAAACGGACCTTTGTACGGTCTCTATTTGTGAACATTAATTGCCAATATCGGTGACATTTTTTTACAACCTTTTCTGTGTAAAATAGTTGAACATTTTTTACAATGTTTTTGTGTGTGATTACGTTTCTGCACGTACTACAGAAAAACGTAACAATGTATCTATTACCTGAGAATTAGATTGTATTTTACTTTGTAAAAATCGATAAACCATTATGAGTCATTTGTCCGAAGTGACCTTCGTGTAACGTACTTTTTAATTCGTCCGGCAAAAAAGTGAAGGTCTACAACGTACTTTTATGTTGTTTCTGCAAAGTTTAATTATTCGCATTGCATTTGCAACGATTGTAAAGTATATTGCGGTGTTCGTTTGGTATTATCTTTAATGAGATAAGTTTTAAGATACGTAATAAGCGCCAAATCTGGAGCCGGTTCTACCGTTCAAGTCTCGCTTTCATTTGCACAAAGTTGAAGTTGCGAAATGTCTGCGGTTACCACAATAATATTGCTTTGTACATATTTAGAAACCTGCTGCACTCGGTGTAACAAACTGTTATTCAATATGCGACCTATTTGCGGTTAATCGTGCACTAGACGATATCAAAGCTCCTCCAGTGTCATGTGTGCTTTTGATGTTTTTGGTACCTTACACAGAACAGATAAAACGTGGAATCAGTTACTAGATAGCCTACAGCTATTAAGCCTTGGGCATGACATGGACGATTGAACGTGCCTTTTATAAATCATTTTGAATACAGATATTAATACTTAAAACCAAAAAGACTCTTGCTTTATAGTGTATATCTAGATTCGGAGAGTACGATTAAAACACAATAATACAAATCTTCATTTGGAAGGTGCGGGCGCGGTGTTAATCCTAAACCCACCTTTAATCTTAGCCGTCCAACTTCATTAACAATTTTAATTAGAGATCATTATTTTAATCGCCTCTCTCGTCACGGTTGCCGGTTAATTTGTACATAGTTCCATAATAGGTTTGTACTCTGTACAGTACCGAAGATGACGAAAACATTATTTTACTTAACAATGATCAGTTTCTATCTACACTTATTAAGTAAATCTACGAAAACCTATCCTATCCAATATTAGTTTTTATTACCATATAAGGGAGAGTCAATTTCATCCGAGTAATGATTGTGTAGGTATTGAGCGTAATATGTGGGTCAAGTAACCCTTTGGCATGTCGAGGAGTGAGAGCAATCACACGCGCCGCCCGCCTAATTGAAGTCCAATGTCGCGCGGCCCGCCCACAGTGATTGATACCGCCCAGACCGAGCCGACTTCTAATTCGATTGTGATATTGTTTGGACGCGCATCTATGTCACTCTACCCACTTGGATCTAATCTGCAGACGCACAGGGATGTTGTCATCTGGAACGTCTCGATATGTTCCTGTACACTGTAGATAGAGTCCGAGATTGATGAAAATCCGTCTGGTCGTCGTCACGGGGAAAACACACTCGTAGGGATGGTGGAAAGGTGGTGGGTTGGGGCTAATTAGTCGCGCCATGGCCATCAATATCCATTAGCGGCGCCGCACGCGACGCCGGCGTCGTCGCCCGGGCCTCTGACGCCGGCCGACTCGTGTACACTCGTGTGCCGATTATTTACTGATACCTCCCACTCCATCTAGATATGCGATAAGGGTTTGCACTTCCGCAGCTGACCAAACGGCATGCCCTAACTCAAGTGGAACGAACACGCGATGCTATGACTTTAAACTTTAAACACATTATAATGGAATAACTTACTTTAGTTATTGAACTCGGTGCCGATTCGTATCGATTGCTTATTTGTTGGTTACATAACAGCAAATAATGTGAAAGGATTTTTATCATTGTATGATATTGCAACATCGGTCACGTTTGCAACGTTTCATAATTATAATGGTCATTAAACTAATGTTTCACATTTGAACACAATGTGAATACTTGATAACGCTCGCTTTATGGATTAAATTCATTTATAAATTTAAGTAATCGTATTATGTTCATGAACGGCGGGTATGTTCTGTTTGTCGACCAAACACAGTAATACGAACGCACGTAATTAGAAAGGGCGCAACGGCTGTTTTAAAAAAATACAATTATTTTTCGAGTGTGCACTGGGTACGAGTTTGGGGTTGTTTAAAATTTAAAATGATTTCTTGATCGGTGCTCTTGTGTCGGTGAAGGGTTACCCTTGCCCTAATCTTTGAACTATGACTTGACCGTTAATACGCATTTATAATTTGCTCTTCGATTATTTACCGAGATAGAATGGTACACTGAGATACGAATAAATTAGTTTCGTGTTTGGGAACAAAGCCGGTCCAAAGTTTTGAGTAACGGTCACGGGAACGTTGTAAGAGTTAATTCTCTCTCTCTGTTGGAGTACTCTATTGGAATCAGTCTTGTTGTTTAACTAACAAACTTGGAATCCGTTTGGCGTATTGTAAACACTTAAAGCCTGTCAACGGTTTCAAATTAGCTTTGAATATATTTCCTGATATGTTTATAATGCTTTGTTTTAATTAAATTAAGTTCTAATCGAACGCATTTTCATATTATCGTTTTAATTATTAACTGAATCATTAAATCAGGTTATAAATTCTAAAACGCGTAAACTTATTATGAAAATAGGTCAGTTTAATTTGAACTCTGACAGGCTAATAGAATAAGTCCCCCTCGTTACAGTGGCCGCGACACTTACGCGGCTCGCTTGACGCTTGACCCGGCAGGTGTAAGCTCACCCTTATCCTCCACTACACGATACATTTACATAGGAGTATCTTAAGCTATGCACTGTATGCACTCAGCGTTACTTTATCATTCAAATCACCCACCCAGTGACGGATGAATGGAGGAAATTGTAACGGATTGTGAGGAGGTGAGAAATTGTAACGGATATTTTTCATCAAGAATTTGTGTTCTTTAATTTTAATCTCGTCTGTGCAGTACACAAGTGTGTTTTACTGGAAAGAGTTATTAAAGTTAATGTCAACAAAATTCGTACATAAAATTGGTACTCTACATAGAACAAGTATGCCAAAATTTTAAGAGCTTACTCAACGGCTTAATTTTCATAAAGTGACGGCAACGCTTTCATTGCTTAGAATTGAAGATCAAATCAGGTTGTTCTCGGCACTGAAACGAACCGCTGGCTCATCGTCAATACAACAGAGTGGTTTTGAAAGACGCCCTTTGTTAAAGTTTCGACGTTCTAAACGCTTTGAAGTTGCACCATTGACGTGATATTTATTAAGCGAATAGTTATTTTGACATGGGAGATGCCCGCGCCCTATCATACTTCGATATTTTGAAGCACGAACACTTTATGCTAACCACCGTAACCTTGTCCCTTCTTAATCAAATTATTATACTGACGTAACTCCACGCTACTATGTTAATTAATGTAAGCAACATATCGCAAGTACTAGCTATCAACCATGCGATTGTGCATCCAGATCATCTGGTTCATGTGAAGTTTCTTTCATCTGTCTCTGTTGTACATGATTTTGATATTGAGTGATATTCGGCATGATACTCTCCCAAGTCGCAGCTGTAGAATTTGCTATTAAAACTCTAACTCGAAAAGTAAGCGTTAAAGCAAAAAGAAATAACAAAATTTTGCTTCTCCTTAGAGAAAACATTGTGAAAATTTACTGACCGGAATTATTAAGTTAATCTTCAATCTCCATTTGGAAGAAGTAACCAGTTTAAGTAATACTTGTGCCGGATCAAAGTCATATTTTTACAACGTTATGACGGTGCCTGACCTGCCAGGAGGCGCGTGGGCTGTCTCCAGAAGTGGAAACTTCCTCCATTACGTCACTCTCGTGATTCACAAATTGCTTGAGATTAAGACGTTGTTTATTATTTGGCTTGACCTCACTGCACCATTCATTGCCTACTATTATCCTATTTGTTTGAGTTTACATTTAAACTTATTAACTGTCTACGCAAACAATTATTTCAACGTTGAATGGTAACAGGTTCTACTGCCACTATACAAAGCTGATTGCGGAGAAACGTGGAACACAAATCCAGGCTCGGAACAATATTACGATTACGTCATTCATAAAGTGCATTTACGTAGGGAATGGGCGCCATCTTTGTACGACTCACTATGAAACGTTCTCTCTTCTATTGATATGAAAGGCTGTATTCCATGGAAAAAACAATAAAAAGCATACTGTCTAAACATTATTAAGATACACTTTTTGCTGCATAATAGTAGGTTATGTATTGTTATGACTCGCGAGTGTAGCAGACTGAAACTAAAGCGAAACTGGGGTTTATGATGTGGTCGCACACTTTGTTCTTATCAAGCGCAAAGAATATTATTTATAGTTACCGCTTAGCATTTATAACGTTTAGAAAAGAGCAATGAAGCCACCTTAATATTGTCACTATTTAACAAAAGAACTAGTTTGAACATGTATTGTATGCCCTGGTTACAATGGGTCCGCACAATCATAATCAAACACACACATACATGGAACCCTTGACATGTATATCTTGGAGACTGTTCCGAGTCGGGTAATGAAACTTAAGCCAACATGACACCAAAACTTATTTAAGGCAGCGATGTCGCACATATGACGCCAAAACAAATCTCAATATCCAGCATATGGTTTGAATATTAAGAGCAGGAGATCGCATCGAATGTTTCTCTGCTCGGCTATAAGACATCGAAAATAGATTGTGCGAACGGGGTTAGACGCACCTGTTATTTAGCTTACGGGTGGGCGCGGTGGCGGGCGGGGTGGGGAGGAGAGGGTGGTAGATTCATTAATAATGGCCCACAATGAGACGCCTTTATTTACGAGCTGCGGCAACCGAGTCGAACCGCATCGCACAACGTTATGCTACTGAATACTGCTCCGCTACCACCCACCAGAAACTAACTAACGGCAACTATTCCACCGCTAACTGTGTAATATTATAATTAAATAAACAATTCTCTATTTATAACTTGGTTCCTGGTGTATTCGCTAATCCTTGTTCAAGTGCTAGGCCGGTTTTGGAAGGTATCCAATCATCTCGATTCACAACAATCGGGTGTGTAATTGAGTTGATTCCGTTCACGGTCTGAAGACTTGCCTATAAAGGTCAGTCGAGTTTTTAAGCGATTGTTCAACATCATTAGTAAATCTTCTATTGTCGTCTCGTCCGTCGTGCAGCTCCATCTTTATAAAAAGATGTCCGCCTTTATTGACGGCTCGGTCAGATGACTCGAGCTAATTTAAATGGTCATGGTCCAACATAATACTTTGACGACAAAATAAATGACGCAATCAAACACGTTCCGGCTAGCACAGCCTCGGTTCAGAACGGTTCAGACCATGTTGATAGATCCGTCCGCAGACTGGATGTAATTACACGTAACTCATTCTTTGACTGGAACTAGAATAACAGTATTCTTTAGTCCAAATTCTCAATTGTATAAGCGTGTGTCGTTTACAGTTGTTTATAATGAATCACTTACTGCCATTATTGTTTAGTAGACTATAGCTAATCAAGTACAAAATGGAAAATATGTTGACAGAAATATGAATCTTTTTCGGCAAACTGGCTTTATAACATCGATATCAAATTGGATCTATAAAAGAGCGTTTATCAACAAAATACCAATAGAAGTTTTTCATTTCCGTGCCTACGTCACAGATACGGAACCCATTTCGGTACGTGGATCACCCGAAGATGGGCAATGTACGTCGAAACGAAAATACGAAAAGTCGGAAATCGAAGACATGTTGCCAAGAGCATTATCCGTTTTCTATTTTAGTTATACAATATGTAACAACACACCCTTCTCAATACCATTTTATGGGGCTGGTGCTGCGTTTTATAGTCAACAAACTCGTGTTTGGTATTCGCAAATGTTAATTAAATATTAATAAATGACTAAATTGCTTTACTGCTTTTAGAAATATGGACAAACAAATTAATAAATAGTTGTTATATCTACACCAAGGAAATGGAAACCGACGTTTCAGTCTGATGAAGCAGAGTTAATTAACGCTTATGCTAAAGCATTAGACAGGCGTAAACTGCATCAGGGAACTAATCACTAAAGCGACTTGCCATTCCACTGCTACTGCTTCTTAACAGTTACTAAGTACTTCGATATCCTTCTGGAAATGCTAAAAAAGTATTAATTCATGACGATATTATTAAATTTTCTTTTCAAATGTAGTCAAGGCACAGAATTCCTATCAAGTTTTGATTAACGTTCCTTGATGTTCAAATAGAAAACATCTAGTTAATAAATCAAATAAACATTTTTAGCGGTAGTCTTATGTTCTTCTAGAGAGGGTTTGCCAATTACCGCGATGCGCTCCACAGAAGCTAACCAGTTTCTAAATTCTTCGTATAAGTATTTTGTTTAATTGGTGTGTATACGAGCCGGCAGGCAGTCAACCGACAATCGGAACACCTTTGTTGCCGGATTCGAGCTGTGAACGGTACTCTCACAACATTTGCGAATAATTCAACATCTCCTCAATCTTGTTACTTTTGCGGCATTGTTCTCATTTCAGACACGATTTGATTCTTAATACTCGCTAATCCTTGTGTACATTTCATGAAATAGATCACCTTGTTAATGTTGCTGATTCTATATTTTAGTTTATTTTATGCTTTCATTTAAAGTTACTTTCCAAAACGTTGATGTCCAACGCGTTTTTAATATTGATTAATGAGTATATACACAGAAATGGTAAGGAAGAATTGCCAGTGGGTGCACAACTGCTCAAATGGTGATGATGTGAATGGAACAGGAAACGCCACGCGTGCGCGGTTAACTGATGTGAAGATGAGCGGCGTGGGCGCACCCCCGCTACTTAATTTGACAAACAATTGACTCAATATTGGCCAAGCTATGAACAATATTTTAAATAATAATTATATACTCACTGACGTACAACTCAAACACAGGAAATATATAAATCAATCGAATAATTCGACAAAAAATATAATTGTACCAAAATGCAAATAAATCTGCTTTATATTTACCACCCAAATTTAACTACAGGTAATCATGTTACTTAACTATAAGTTTCTTAATAGCAGTGTCTTTGCGAATTGTTTCAAGGAACTTTTTAAAGATTATTCTCCAATCACGTAACGTGGAAGGAGGTACCAGTTCCACATCGCACCGGTGTAAGATTACACGTGTGGTTATTGGTAACAATGTCTTGGTGAGTGTCCATGTATGTATAGACAAATAAATATGTGTGCGAGAATTGCGTTCGACGTGGGACGGGGCAGTGCAGTTTTTGCGGGTATGAGATGAACGGCAGTTCATTGAACCCCTTCGCATGTCTCGGTTCCAAATTTGCGAGCTAAACCCATCTTAAACTCAGTTTGGGTAGACAAATGAGTCATTATTTTCAACATTAACAATAGGTGATAAAATTGGTGTATACGCCTTGTTGCTACAGTTTTTGCTCTAGTAAGAACAAATCTTATGCATCATGGATTATCGCGTGGGTCTATTAGATGATATCAATGTAAATGATACTCAAGACCGGTAAAAACATGCACAATTAACCTAACAACTAGCTTAAGAAATGTGGCAGTCTAACAGCAAATTTAATTTATATAGTTAATACCGTTAATCAAAGAAAATAACTGAAAATAGTAATCATACTTCGTACTCATGTATTCATCCTAAGTATGTCGAGAATGTAATAAAATGAACGCATACTGCTGAATAAAATAAATGAGCTGACATTGAGATATGAAGTCAGAAACTGTCTGCAACCACAATAATGTGTAATATAAATTCAGAACGGTATTTCTGTAATAAACCCTATTTAAGCAAAATAATAGAGATAATAACGAAGTTAATGGTTTCCAATTTGCTTGGAAAATATTTTGGATTTATAGCCCGGTGGTCTAGTGGTATGTGCGCTCATCTACCTAAACTGTCCTGGGTTCAGTTTCGGGTCGAGACAAAAAGTTCGGGTGACAATGGGACGGATATTATCTCATTATGAATATTTTTCATAATGAGATAATATCCGTCCCATAAGATACGATGGTATCGCAAAGACGTGGTCTGGTGCCAGGGCGTAAGATCAGGGGACTTTAATTTTCCTTGCTATACTGAGATGAGATGCATTTGCCCCTTAGAATAAATAGGAAATTTTTGTTAACAAACATTATGAAGTTCTTACAATAAATTGGCCTTGCCTTGGACATTGACCACGTTTTTAAAATAGATTACTTTGCAGTATGATTTAGATTATAGTTTGATAAAAAATGGACTAGGTACATATTTCAAAATCGTTATAAAAAGCGTTTAAACGAGCTTTTAGACGTCACGCTCGGCGGCGTGGTGGCAGCAAAAACTAGCACACGTTACGTCGCATTCGTGACTCGCCGGCTGGCACTTCTGTGCTGCTGTTGCATTCGATGATCATGCACTGACGTTCGTCGATAATTAACAATATTATAAGCAATTTTGTTAGTCTAGCACACTTGGAATCGCCGTGTGCCGTATGAGTCACGCTGTAACACGCACATGGCAACTCCCATGTTTAAGCTGCAAACACTAGACTCAGCATGAATTGAATATCTATAAATATATTTAAGAAGTAATCGATTTGGTTATAGTAGTCGAGTTAATTATCGGTTTAAAAAAGACAAAATCAAAACTCTGGTGCAAAAAATTAATGGCAAAGCGGTTGAATCCACATCATGTGTTTCTTTTGTTGCCATCTCCCAAAGGCAGCTATTAAAACGAAAATGCTTTGTTTGATCTTATCAAGAGATTTAAGCTAAGTGCGTTTTGCAATAACATCATTGAGTGTTTATTATTAAAGTGCATAATGCTTTGTCGTGTCTGTGGATTGGGTCGAGTCGAGTAAGCGTGTCCTCCGGTGGGTCACGCGTCGAACGCAAACCCGTTTGGCTGCGCACTTTCGCCGCAATTCGCCTGCGCCCGAGTTTATTTCGCCCACTCGCTTGTGCATTTAATTCTTATAACTTTCAAATCTCAATTGTAAAAAGTTAGTTATAAAAGCATGCAAAGAATTATGCTCCCAATTATCCTTAGCATCATTTATATTGACTCTGGAAAAGCAAAAGAAGAGTATTTTGGATAACTAGAATTCTGTATCTTTTTCATAGAAATGGTTCTTTGAATTCCTTCTGTATAATATATCTAAATAGTAATGAAGAAATTGTAATAAACAAATGAAATCAGATTGACCAGCTATAACGTACAGGCTAAGCCGCATATTCGCTAACGGGGCGGGCGGAAGTGTAGCAGTGGCGAAAAGCTCGCAACTGCATGAGGAGAAAGGAAGCGGCGCGTCGCGCGGTGTGATAAGGCGACCGGCTGGCGTCAGTCGCGGGGCGAGGGTACGTCGCGCGGAGGGCGGGGGGAGTGGGCAGGCGGCGCGGCGCGAGGGGTGCGCGCGCAATGGCAGCCCCCTCGCCGCGCCGCTTGCCTCCCGTCAGTCGCCCGCCGACTCTGCTTGTGCTTGTGTGACTCGCGCCGCTCCGTTCACCGCACTCGTGCCCCGATCACGACGCGTGCCGCCCCACTGTGGCCGCGAACGCGACCTCTACGCTACCGGCGAATACGTTTTTCCTAACTTATACGTGCAAGTTGCTATGTTTTAACTTTTGGACATTCACTCCCTTACCTGGCTTGTTTACCCCTCATCATGTAAGTGTTACGCTCATTCTATTAAATGCGGCATTGTCTCGTCGAAATTCGGAATTTTCGTTAAAGTGTTCACGTGGAATTTGGTGAAAAAATTAGTGAAATCCTTTGGTGCATTACCATCTTCGAAGGTTTAGTGTTCTTTGTCTGTGTAAATTGTCTACCAGTTTTTTCATCGGCGTTTCCCAAATTCGACGGAAAAAGTTTTGAAGATTAGGAGCGAGCGGTATGTTATGGTTATGAGGGTCCTTCTATAGTTAATGAATCCGCTCGCTCCGGCGTCGAAGTTGCTATGCCGCATGGGGCTTCCATCCCGCTCAATGCAGAAATTCCAAAGCTGCACGTTATACCCCTAAGCTAAAGCTTTCACCAATTCAGCCCATTTTTTTCAAAAGTACGTCAGTATGTAGTCCATATCCTTACTCCCATAATTGTGCCCTCTGTTCCATTCTGCATAACATTGCGAACCGTCAAAAGAATAAGCTTACTTTGTTCCTCCTCTTTAAGAATACCAACTTCGATGCTTACATCTTCACTAACACTCAATAAAATTGCCGTGATTTTTTAAAACTTGCTAATAATTTATACCTACATCTTACACGATTCTGCCCAAAATTATCCTTCTTCTATTTGTTAAGTGTTGCTAAATAATTGACCAAACAAAACTGAGTTCAAGCTGCACACGAAACTTCACACAAAGGGGAAATGTACACATTTTTCCTTATACTCGCTACAATTGTTTTCAAAATATTTTTAATAGTTAAGTTAGTAAAGCTCTTTGTTAAGAATGGTAACCAGGCAAGTGACGCAATTTTCACACCAACTTCATTCGAGTGATGTCATTTTACGAGTTAATTATAAATTCTGATTAAACTGAGGTTTTCGCTAAAAGTGACACATTAAACTTGTATTTATTTCAATATTTTCCTTTACGAAGAATTTTTTGGCGCAGTGATATGTTACAGTTATAAGCTAAAATTCCTTTCTATTGATCTCACCTAGATTTAAAACATTGATTAGTACAATAAATATTTTGTTAACCAAAATATATTTTAAATATGCAGAATTGTTTATTCAGGAAGTTCAGTAGATTTTCTATTAGTTCTATGAACGCGGATATTGTTTATAAATCGCTTAAACTACCTAATTCTACGATTATTATTTGTCAGACAGCCATGTGGTCGTTATTTACCCAACTTTAGTATTTTGCACCGTTTGCACTACAAACTATACGAAGGGTGAAACTACTCCGCTACCTGCTCACAAAAACAAATTTGTCCGTCGATAGAGGGTCCCAGTTATTATTACCGTCATATTGCATGATTCGTAGTCATTGTGATGCTCATCATCGTCAAATCAGCCTAAAAATAAATTCTAATTTACCAATTTGATTTTGTAATTGAATCTATTATGGGTGTTTCCTTACGTATAATTTTTATGACTTCCTAAAACTGTAGTAAAAATTAGACCAACACTGAGGTATCTCGAGATAAGAATCCTCTGCGCTTTTATCTTTCCTTATCTTATCCAAAGTTACTTCTGTGAAAATAAGTAATGTGACGCGCTGTTTGCTAAGATTACATGACCACATTAATCACTGATAATATGTTGTTCGTGTTAGGTAATAACATCGGGTAAAATGCTTTTGCGTAGGTAAATGTAAGAAATCTTCCTATTCATATTTTTGGGTGAGACAACTTTATTAGACATACATAGCAGATAAAAGGAATATCGAACTGACGATGACAAGAATTTTAACACTATTTAAAAAAATTCTTGCAGTCAAGAAAATGCCTAAATTCAAATTTAGTAAGCAGAATATGCTTAGAACCAAACAAAATTCCACAATTTAACCAAAATTAATACGAGGCTTACAATAACGGTATAGCGTGTTTCTTCACAAGACAAGATTTGTTTAATATCGCCGAAAACAAACCAAAATCCAAATTCAATTATCAACATCCCCTTAAATTTGCAAAATGTGAAAATCTGTATTCTGTGAATGTATTTGTTATTTAAGTGTTATTTATGATGATGAGAATCGCTGAACATGGTTGTGGAGTGCCCGGGGCGAGACATCAGGCCCTAACTCCGGCATACCACGTTCGATAAGGCGTGCACATTAACGGGCGTGCTGCAGCGATAGCGTCGGGATCGTGTAATTTGCGCCTCGTAAATTTAAGCCGTCGCAAATTTTTCGCCTTCCACGCTAATTACCAAGTACAACTTAGTCCCCTGAGACTAGTAAATGTGTTTTGTACACAACGTGAATGCTAAAGTAGAGCTGAATTCCGGCCAATCCGTTGTGCTTATTTTTGTTCCTTTCCTTTTGCTTTTATTTTTGTTAGTTTTCGTGCGGGCAGCATTTTCACAGTTCTATGATTTTGAATCATAAATATTTTGTTACTCGTGAAATATGCTCATTGTTTTATGAGCTGAATCTAGGGTTATTTATTACTGATTAAACATGTGTAATAAAACGATTAACTCATTCGGTCTAATAATCTAGCTAAACTAGTTTGTTCTAACGTCTGGTTTGGCCGGTAACATTAAACACAGTCAATAAATTAACGCTACGAACCGGTGTTTGTTTTTTTATTCTCCTGAAAATACTAAAGTTCATTTGGAACATTTGAATATGTGCATCCAAATACAATGTGAATAATACAGTTTTATTTATCATGCAATGATTGATGATTACTTTCCAAGTCAGAATGCCTGAGACCGTTTAGATAAGATTACTAGCAGGGTTCATGAAGCAAACAATCTTGCCCGTAATCATTTTAAGAGTGGTAGTTGTTACAACGTCTGCGGCATACCGCAACATCACCAAGGTCGTCTTATAGACGTGGCTCACTTTCCGCCTATCCAAATTGGAATTATAAACCGACCTTGACGTCTGGACAATCTTTATCGTCCACCGCTCTAGTTGACGAGCATGCTATAATGTCACCTCCGTTAAAGATAAGTGGCCAAAGATAACCAGTTGGATTTTAAATTTATTCGTTTTTTTTGCATTAGTAATGTGAACAAAATTGACCATATTATATTTAATTATCTTGGTTTAATATCAAAACTGAATGTCATACATCTGGCTTTTATAGAAAATAATACATTGGCAAAATCAAGGCTAAAATAGCTAATCAAGCCTTTAAATTTCAACCATCTTGCGTATCTAGATCCCATGGTTAATTTAATGGTTGTTGGATAATCTTCTACAGAAATCTCTGTACAATTTTACATTGTTTTTTGTAATTGCCGTTTTTGCATAGAGTTCGGTGAAGCTATTTTATTAAGAAAAGCATTTTTACTGTTGAGGTATCCAGATGAGCTTTAGCATTCTAAATTGTCTTGATAGCTCAGTGGCAAGAGCGCCCTCAATTTGTGGGAGACCCAGGTTCGAATCCCGGTCAAGACCGTGGATGCGGTCAAGCGGTCTGGTCCACCGATTTTTCATATATATAAACGCAAGAGTATTGGTAATATTGTGATATAAATAAAGTTTTGCCGCACTTTATGCACAGCGTCTATTGAAAATGATAAATACTTTGATGGTATGGTAACTTGATCGAATCGGCGATCTCACAAAGGCGCTCGCTCGACTGTTTTTTCTCCCTTCTCTTTGCCTCCACCCTCCCAGACCGCCCTCACGAGATTCTTATTTAGATTCGCTTCCGTCTGATTGCTCTTGGTAATCTTTTCACTGGGTTATTGAATGTCTTCCCAGTGCGTGCCGAGAACCGTAAGAACTTCCAGCTATCGAATCCGAAGACGTTACAGAATCGGACTCCGATATCCGTAGAGGCGTTCCTCTGTATCTTATACAAATAAAATAAAGCTTGCCATAGTTGCACTCATCGATGAACATGACGTTAAACGACCAATAGCGTCGCAGTTTACCTTCTTATTTCATTCGTAAGAAGCTTTTGATTTCATGTGCAATGAAAAGTCTTATGTTTTATTTTGTTAACTTACTGAAAAGATTTACATTCAGTTCGCATGATTGTTTTCAATTTCAAAATTTAAAAACATCTGTAATCTTTTCTGTGCATTTTCTTTATTTTGTTCTATAAATTGAATCGTACAAAATATTTATGATGTAAAATAAAAAGTGCAAAAGTCGGTTGCCATGTTGCCACGCTAAATATACACAATATCGGTGACTGAGTTAAAATTGTTGCATCAAGGTATGTCGAAAATAAAATTTGGAAAGATTTATGCATACAGTCGAGCGCGACGCTGCGTTGCCGCACATCGGGCTATTTTCAACCGGGTTATGCTTTAAATAGCACATTACGATAGGATTTGGTTTCAGAGAGTTTTTCCCTGTACCCGGCCTCAGGTCGTTACGTCTCTACCGCCATCGCCAGCAAACACCCACTCGAAAAATTTGCACGAAATCATCTTCACTCTTTATTATTTTAACAGGAATTTATTACAGCCTGGTATCAATATTTTAAAATGATCACGATTATCTTTGTAGAACGTTATTGAAACAATTCACAAGCCAACAAGTACCTTGTCTTATGTAATTTTAGTTATTAATCGTCATTGTGGTTTTATCTTTAATGGTTCCTTATTATTATCCTTAAATACAAATGCATCGCAATGAAAATCACAACATGTCATAGTGTTGTTAGTTTCATTATTATGATGACCAATACAAATATGGATTCAGCAGGTTCGAAGCGACGACGCGTCTAATGAAGGTATTCTGAAGCCAGCCTCGATAGTAAAACTTCTGATAAATGCTAATGTCTCTTCGCACATTTCTCAGTTCACTTTGCATATAATGTTGCTGGATAATAATAACTTTGCGCCAGATTGAAACCTATGCATTACAATAATACAATGTCGCCTCAAACCTGGTGCGAGAGGAGGCGATGCCGAGTACATGGCGCGGCCCTTTGAGCGGTCGCCGCGCGTGCTTGCTAACCCGGTAGCCGCTTGAGCTTGGCTCCGGGGCGTGATGCCCGGAGAGTAACCAGTGTGTTTTGTTGTTCGCAGAGTTGAGCCCCGCATCGCACCGGCTTGCTCGCTGACCGCCGAGCCGCTAATCTAGCTTTTTTCGCGCCCCACCGTCGCCCGCCCAGATCCGCACCGGCTGCCGCCGCCATGCTCGCGCACCAAACACTGCTCGCCCTCTACTAAATCAACTGTCAACATCGATAAGAACGCGTGTGATAATAATAATTTAATACTCGCCTAAATAAGCTTGCAACGTCGGTGTCTTTAATTCTAACGTAATTGTTAATATTAATCGTTTAGTAAGTAGTAGTGGGTGCGCGCGTGTGCAGTAGTGTGTGGTAGTGTCAGTGCGCCTGCAGCCGCAGCAGCAGCGCATGCCCGGAGCACGCAGCTCCCGCCGGCATATGCGCCGCACTAGCTCCGCGTAATTGCGTGCGCGTCTTCCGCCCCTTTGACTTTTGTGCCAACGATGGCCACCATGGTGAACATGAATAGCCTACTTAACGGCAAAGACTCTCGCTGGTTGCAACTCGAAGTGTGCCGCGAATTCCAACGGAATAAGTGCTCGCGGCCGGACACCGAATGCAAGTTCGCCCATCCTTCTGCGACCGTCGAGGTGCAGAATGGACGAGTCACCGCTTGCTACGACAGTATCAAGGTAAGATTTAATGTTTATCCTTTCAATTTATGTAACTGAAGGTATAAGGATCCTTAAAGAAACTGGTTTTCTGGCTTCGAAACGTATGCAGCTGCGATTTTCCGGTTGAACGAGAACAACCCCTCAAGGCGACATTTCGCCGCCGCCATTCCGCTCGCCGACCTCAATCCCAAGGCTAGCTTGAATGACGTCACCCTCGTTGCCACCACCGCCGCCGTCGCCAATGTTTGTCTACTACAATTGAGAATCGAATACGATCACGACGCCGCGCCGCGGTAAATTATTTTCCAAATTACTTATCAATCTATTCAAGTTTTATGCAGTTATTTATTTCAGTGCGGCTAATTCATATATCAGAGACTGTCAGCCTCATCTATCTTGTAACCATCTCTTTAGATAATATGCTTTTGAACTAATGAGACCTCCTGTTACTGTTTCTATCTTCTCATGGATATAGCTAGTTGCTAGAATGCAAAAAATCTGCTACATATATGTTGTTCTTAGTGGGTAATATGCGTTTCAAAATGTATTTGTAATATTCATTATAAATAACTTATCAACAAATTGCTCGCATACTGCCTTATCAGTGGGTGACGTGATAACGTTAGGTGTTTCGGTCAAAATAGAGAACGATAAAAAATAAACCGAAATGTAAACACACCTACGCTGTGCGTTCGTTCGGTTGTTGCAATTCATCGCAGCCGCCGGCGAACAGCCTTATCGCGGACATGTTCCACAATGGACAATTTACAAACTTATCTATATTAAATGTACGTAGTTAATGCACATAAAAGAGAAAATGCAAATTCGTTATTATGGTGAATATAATTTCACATTTATTTTGCCAACACAATTAGCTCTTTTGATTACCGTAAATAAAAGCATATTATGTTGAAATTCATTTTCCTTTGTAACTCGTAACGAAACGCTGTAGGAAATGATTATGAAAAGAAAGCAATCTACCGAAACGATAGATATTATCGCTAAAAGTTAGACGCTCTCATTCCTGCTCATTTCGTGGGCGTCACAAGCTTGTC
This sequence comes from Cyclophora punctaria, assembly GCA_951394245.1. NCBI lineage: Eukaryota > Metazoa > Arthropoda > Insecta > Lepidoptera > Geometridae > Cyclophora > Cyclophora punctaria. Next base: position 7,909,615 of record OX596170.1, on the reverse strand, counting down.
TTTTCGTCGTCCAGTAAACATTTTAAAACACACCTTACGAAATATTTATACCACCTCCCGAATCGTGGCATTAAATCACTCAGTTTTTTCTTGGAATTGGCAATTTTCCATGTCACATTATATTGCTCTTCCTTTCATATTGTCGGATAGCTCGGGTTACAGCTTGAGAGCGTGTTATTTGGCTCTACGAGATTAATCTGATCTTGATCTTGCTGGAAAAATATTGAAGTCACCTTTGCGGAATCATTAGATAAAAAAAATGGGTATAGGACAAAGCAAACAATGGTTTACTATAAAACGTATTGCTCCATCAATACAAATTAAAGTTGGCGTAAAGTTTAGTAAATACACATTTCTGCGAAATAGAATCTCTAAATCTCCCTGAGAATGCAGGACAGTGCTCCGCGTGTTCTCTCGCGTTAATCTCTACGATAAAAACCATCTCGAGTTTCGATGAAGAATGTGCTTATACTGTTGACCGGCGATGGAGCGTCCAGATATTTAACTGAGAGGACGAAAAAGTAAACAAGGTCTTTGTGGGGTGCATTGGTACTTACTCTCTTTGAGGGACTGCGCTTGATCCACCGATCCGCCCGGGCGCAGCGTCTCGCCGCTCGTCTGCAGACTATCCACCTAATCGGGTAAAGCGAAAGACGTCGTTCTTTCACTATTTGAACCGTAATCGCCATGTTTGTGGTTGCCATTGTTCAAACAGTATTAAAAGTATTAGAACTAAAACCCATTTCTTTGATCAGACAGTTCTAGAAATAGATAAATACACCTTAGCGACTAGTCAGGTAAGTATCGTATGTAATCTGAGCGAAAGTTGTCCCTGGCACATGTAATCGAGGGCTGATCAAACAAACTTACAACGTTTCCCGCTTCGTATAGCTTCGCGTTCGCGAGACGTCTCCCGTGATTAAGCCTTCAATTACGCGATATGACGAGGAGGGGGTCATATTTGATTAGGTTACGTGTTGTGTTGATTAAACCGAGCTTATTGCCTTATTCACTTAACCTTATTCACGCGTCTCATCTCTACCCGCGAATAGACGCATTCACAAACCGGATTTTAATTTAACGAAGTCGTCATGTACAATTCTGACATTAAAATAGCCTTGAAACACTGACCGGGCGTAGTGCAGAGGCTCTAACGCCCACATGTTTATTATAAACTCACTCATCTTAGTTAGTCGTTGGAAAGGTAAATAGTTGCATCAATTGCTCCATACATATACAGCTAGCGAGTACAGAGCATCGATTATGTCATTTATTTGATACGGTCCAGACTCGGCTGGTTGTGAAACGGCTAGACACAGACAGTGACTTCATTTTCGAATGTTAACGTTTATTTTGAACCGTCGCTATCGATCTTTTACCAAATATTGTGAGCCAACGAAGTTGTTAGTTACGTATTGCGTGTTACTAAGTTCGCGTGTGGTCAAATCGGATTAGACTTTATTTCAATTTAATAACTAAAATATAACTTAATTTTGTTATGTACTTGACTTGCCCACTTATATCGAGCGCTTTGTTCTCGAAACGGCGTCTTTGAAAATCTGTATAGAGGTAATCGGATTATAAGAAGGTATTAAAAGTTGCAGAAACCAGTTTGTTTAAAGGGCACAAAGTGAAAGTCGCGTAGGTGCATTTGAGTCCCGACATGCAACGTGGGCAGATTTATCGATTCACGGAACCACGTCGACGGCGTCAAAGGGAAAACAACAGGTCTACCCACGAATAGACTATAATAATGTTGTGAAAATTGTGATACTGAAACTCCATAAAACACACACAAAATATCGTTTCCTCAACTTTTTTATTGCATAACTGGCCTTGTAACATTGTAAGCGCGCACAATATGTCGCGCTGCGAATAATCTGTGCCAATTGTTTCGACCAAAATATTTATTTTGAAAATATTTTCACGAATGTTGAGGTTTATTCTAAACGTTTCTTTAAATAACAATCTATTTGAGACACACAACATTCGCACACAGTTCATTGCTACTTGTTTTGTTTGCTACTGTTTATAAAAACTATTCGATTATACTATTATGATTCAGCCAACGATAAAGGTACGAGACCACTTGAAACGTGTAGCGACAAGTCAAGTAATAAAACCAGAAAACGACATAAAAATAGAGTTTTAAACAAAGCTAGTCACGGCTAGAGCAATACTTATTTGACCGGTTTATTTCCAAACTGAATGCACGCAAACATCGACGTATATTTCGCCTACTGACGTTCATTAACTTTCTGCAGCCAAACGTTGTGGGCGCACTCGTCGCGTGCTATCGTTTGCATTAGTTTTAAAATCACTTAATCTGACCTGGATTGAACGGCAGCTGCTCCAAGTAATTGCCGCATAAATTGTCGATCTCAATTTTAATTGTGCTTTCTGTTGTTGTTGCTTGTTTTTGGTAACTAACGCCAAATAATTTGGCCGTAGTGCCGTAGTGCCCTAACGAACACTTCAATAAATGTCAGTTGAAGCAATAAAATTTGGTAGAACTTTATGTTCACCCCATTATATTTTATTAATCTTATTTCAGTAGTAAATCGTTACGCAGTTATAAATAACAGAATTTAATAAGATGTCCAACTTTCACGTTGCGTGATAAGTGGGGTGTCACGTTTCGTTCGCTCTCGGATTTCGCCACTCTCCGCTCAAATTGCACTCTGGTTGGCATCCGTGCACGCTCCCTGCAACATATTTTGAAAAACATAATGCAATAACACTAATTGAGCACGAAACCAAAACCGCAATATTGGTAAATGATGTTACAAAAACATGACCGTTATTACCCAGTCTACCAAATCGACGGCGATTCTTCGAAGTTAATGAAAAATGTTACGCGGGCATTACAAAATACTAAAGAACAACGCGATTAAGTAATTTAGAAATATAAATTAACCTGTAAGAATAAAGAGACTATTTCCACTAGTATTTCTGGAGTCGTCAATAAAAAATACCACGAATCGTTCGCGAATGAGGAGGGGCGGCGCGCGGCGCATTCCTACATGCCGCGCATTTCCATCCGATATTGCGCCGCCATTATGCCCTGTTCCTCCGACTCTCCGCGCCCCGGTGGACCTCACCCCGCCGCCCTTTAATTAAACGGTGAGACTCAAGAGACACGTCTCCAGTATCCTCCACCACCACCGCCGCCACCGCCAATCTACAACAATCATATTAGAAGCTATCAACATTACATTTCGGGATAGTCCACTCCTGACTATTGACGAGGCCCTGAACAGACTCATTTCAACATTTATTTTTTATGGTATATTTAAGCATCACACATTTTATTTGTACGTTTATGATGTAATTAAAATGAATTTTAATCTCCTTCATATATCTGGTGATGTTTACGTTTCCGCTCATAAAATAAGTGCAAATTCATTTCCACGGTGATGGCTAGGTGAAACAATGCGTGTAATTTGACGACATTAACCTCCTTTCTCGGCACATCCGTGTAATAAAATGAAGGCAGCCCTGAGCCCTGACAGGGCTCGTAATGTCGCCGACGGGGGTGGCGTGTCGACTGTTGATGTGTAATGAGCACGACTTATCTACTCTCATTTGCATGTGAAGTACCTCGACCTTGGCACCTCACTTGCATCAGATGACGACACATACTGAATTTGGCAGCGTATTACGTCACTGATGATCTCATAGGTTCAGGATGTCCAAGCCATTAGTAAGTTCTTAAAATTCAGTCCACTAATTCCGGTTTAATGACTCGAAGATATTTTATTATACTACTACTAACCAACTTCATGCACACGAGTTTGACTTCGAACGACATGAATTATACATGATATAATTATCTTAAACAATATACAGTCTGGACGGTACAAAGCTATATCGCGTCGAGAACAATGCGTTATGTGAACGGGCACTTTCTTCAGCTCTCGCTTTTACTGCGATCATATCAGACACTAGCCGCCATATCGCCTCGTAGTTGATTGTTATCTTCGCTAAAACTGCTCCAGTGGATAAGCCTGTTCGACAGACAATCACTCCGTAAAGTGCATTTTCCGCCGGCGGCAAATCTCCAAATCGACGAGGTACGCTCCAGCCAGCGAAGTCCCCGACAACGCGACGCTTTACATGACAATTGTCCTATGTCCCCAGGGGAAGCCTTTTTCACTATTCTCGAGAGCACGCCTTATGCTCGCATCGTACGTGTCAAAAACAATCCATCCATAAGTGGTGTGCCTATTTTACAGACACTTAAGTGAAAGGTTAGCGGGCAATATAACATTAAACATAGTAAATACAAGTGAAAGGTGTGAAAGTTTTTCTATCGGTGTTATTATGAGTAAAGTATTCGGAATACTGTATGGTTTTTTCATCTATGAAAGTATTCTAAAGAGCGCACAAAATAACTGAAGAACTCTGTAAAATTGGAGTGTTCTTTCGCGACTACGTTTGCATAATTGAATACGTTCACCAGTCACATCACGCGCGCCTCCTCCCGACTTAGCATCCTTAATTGGCCTACGTATTATTTGCCAATTAAAGTGAATTCTCATCGCGGACGTGACACGAAACCTATATGGATCCGAGAGATTGCTTTGGGACTCCCCTGTATTATTTGTGAGCAAACAAACCGTTTCTAATGATATACCTATTAGTGTGTCATTTCACCAGCTTTACGCAAATGAAAACCTCGAGTATTGTAATAATATTATTGTTAATGTCTAAAAATAAAGATTGGAGAACAGAGTTTTGTTACTGATTCATTTGATTTGAAATATTTTGAAACAATCTCTGCGTACAGTAGTCGTTTCCAACATAGCTGTATTCAAAGGAAACACGAATGACGTAGGTTCTAATGCTCGTTAGTTTACATTTAGTTGGCACATGAACGTTACACGGTATCTCGGTAATATTTTCGCGTTGTGTTGTGATTCAAGGCCAGCCAGGGCGATGCCGCTTAGGAATCGTATTCCTGATTCGTCCGGGAATGCCTCTCACTCGCTCCCGCTTGGCCTGCAGGAATGCGTGCAAAATAAACAAGTTGGACCGGTTTCGTTTCGCATCGCGTACATCGCCGACTTGGAACCAGACAACCTTTCTACAATATTTTACTTTTATATGCTCAACGTATTAAATCGGCCGACTGCAGACCGTCTGGGTAGGGGTGGGTTATTTAGATGTACCTATCTGAAGTGCTTAACTTAATGTGAGTTCCATTTTGAAGAAACTCTTCTAATTAATTGTCTAAATTTCATTTATGACGGAATCACCGCCATGTTTAACTTGAAGTGTTGAAGTGATTACTGTAGGTTTTATTCAAACATCGATTTCTTAAAACGTTAAAATGTGTTATGTAAACGTATACTTTCATATATTTTAGCGTAAAATCCTTTCGTATATACAACTGGATATAGTTATAATATATGGTTGAGCTGGCCGTACATAAACGTTAGGCGGACAATGTGTTAAGGTTTAGTAGCAACGACGCGTGATCGACGACAACGGCCATATATCTGGCGAGGGCGCGCGACCGTGATGTATCGCAGGCGATCAAACCTCGCTGCAAACTATCCGCGCCACGCCACGCCACTGTGCACCTACATTATATCCATAATAATAAATGTCAACCGCTCCTGTACCTCGTTCTAACAACTCACTGATTTTATCTTTCCCTCAAGCACAGATTTTATGTGTATATTATACTTCAAGTCTACATATTTGAAGTTGAACGACCTATTTTGTATGAGATTTCTTTGTTCTTTTACGCGAATTATTGGTAAAATTTTAGTGGTGGTAGTTTTTACAAGTGTGTCGGTTTACGGTTGGCCGTAGCGGCGTCGGTGGCGGTGGCGGTGGCGGATACCCACTCAATTAGTGTGAAGCGTGAAGATGAGTGGCAAGTGACAGTTCGCATGCTCCGCGGACTCGGATCTTGTTAACCGGCAACTCTCACAAGTGTTCATTATTCAACAGTATCCAAAGATTATGGCGCACTTACTCTACTAAGCAGTAAATACCAATTACATTCGACTTCATTACCTGAATTAGTGATGAGACTTAACATGGATTATCCTGCCTCCCCCATATGTAATTAGTGTAAATCACCAATAAACTTATGCATATATGAATGTACTAGAAACTATGTATTAGTTCAATGTTTGTATTAATTGAAGATTATAGCAGAATACCTTTGAACAATATTCATTGTCAACCATTTGACTTGAAATAATAAATGTAATCTGATTCATGTCTATATTGTTTCACGATCTGAATATTGATATCTGGACCCTGAGTTGGTCGCGTGCTATCGATCATTTGTCTTTTACGGTTCTTGTAAAACAACGTAAAATTAATAGCCCTGCGATCGTTTCCTCCCTCTTTCTGTTTTGTAGTTGAATGTCATTTAGTCACTGAGCATGTACTTAAATAGTTAATATCAACAATAAAATTAAGTATACCGGGATATTCATGTTTATGGCCCATAGTCTCGATGTTGTTTCGATTTTATATTTTATTATGCTTGCGTTCTGTACAAGTGGATCCGAATTTACGAAGGTTAGTTTAAATTAAATGTTATTTCGGTGAATTTGTGAGCAATTAGTGTGGGATTTTACATGGAGCAAATGGTGAGGGTATTATTGCGGAGTAGAGTTTTTGTCGGCAGGTTCGTTAGTCGGGAGGTGGCGCCGCTACAGTGCTACTCGTGCTCGAGTGCGCTCCTCCAACTCTTTAACTGCCTACATGAAGGACGCTCCACTGTGCACTCTCCTATTATAAATTGCGCTTTTAATGGTTCGCCTCGATTTTAATTATTTTTGCCGTCACTTCATTTGTGTATCCCTCTAACAAGTCCGTGTTAATCGTTCGTTTATATTGCCAGTTTTTTTTTATTATTTTAGTCTTAAGCCGGACAAGATTATGTGCCCCCTTGTATGTCTACAATCAGAACATCAACATAACGGGGTCAGTTCAGAATGTGATCTGATCTGTTTTATTGGTTACACAAGTTCAAACGGGGAATATAAACATACAATGTGCGTGTATGAAACAAATTGCTCGCAGATGGCTGCACTCATTCCGGTATCGCGCTAAACTCATATTCGAGCGATAATCCCGTTAGTTCGGTATAAGCTGACCGAGTCCGGCGCTGCAGGCAATACCAACAAAATCTATTAAGTTCGCCAGCTTGCTCCATCATACCGTGCGATAATGCAAGCAATGTACCGCTTATATACGCGGCTCGCGACTAAATGTTCGGACGCGCACGACGACCGCGGATTACCGCACGCACAATATCCGCCAAATTGGATAATACACTTAAAATACAATCGCGCTATGAACGCGCTGTAATCTAGTGACGCGGCTGCCGATGAGCATATTAATTTGTCGCGGGAATAGGATTAGCGCGCGACAGCGCAGCCCGAGCGGGCCGCGGCGGGGGAGGCTGCTCCTGGGATTACTAGTAAAACAGTTGCGTTTACTCGTTCAAAAATTAATTACACCAACCGTGCTTACCCAATTACAAGTTTCACAAGTAATAGTTTCATGAAACTCCGAATGGAAACTTTCATCGAGTAGATTGAAATAAATGCTGAGCGTGTTTTAAAACGGCAATATTTCTTAGTTTGACAGCAAGATCTCGGCGGTGGTGAGCCCGCGCCTCTGACGCCGGCTGTGTCTTGTAACTTTCCAAGCGTCGCGACGGAACTGTTTCGCTTCGAGAAAACTTTTAATCTGTACACTTTAGTTTCTTTATTGTCTTCACAGAACTCTTCTATTCGCGTAAAATTTAAACATCTATGTTTCTTCATATACAAGTTTTGTTTAAAGGTTGCACGTTTCAAGTTTTCTCATAACGAAAGTTCGTTCTGCAGGAAAGGATTCAAACGATGGTTTTCCGAGGCGTACGCAAGCCGTAACGAACAAACATCTGTTAACAATCTCCTAGCAACAAGAGACCGGCCGTTATGTCTTGTCACTTATATGTTGAGGACACGCTACTGGTTTTCCAGAAAGCTCCGCCCTTCTATGTCCTCTTGCGGCGCTCCTCCCTTCGTTTCTTTCATTGCCCTACTTGTTGAACGGTTACGATGAATGCTTATGAATTACGACTTGTGTGATTCGTTGCTTGCCTTTTTTATTCCTAAAACATCTTTAGAATCGACCACAATATCGCCGAGTACTCATGTCTCGTATATACCAACCAAGAAAACTGACTCGCCTTGAATTGTGAATGGGAGCAGCAATTATATCTAGTTCCACGCCTAAAATCAACAAGAGATCGTCTCGACTCTATCTGCCCGACCCGGGCCCGTGTCGGCTTAAATCAAAATTTTGTTGAGAGTCAGCGTCGGTTAACTTGTAACTCACTTTTGATGTATCGTTGTTTTTGTCGAGTTTGATGCCTTGTAAATATCAGGACCGAAGTTTTGGGTCAACCATCCTAAATTTCAAATACTTTGTTGCCGGTTCAATGTGAGGAATAGTAGTGTTTTAGTTTCAGGTAAAAAGTTAAGCTTTTTACTTGATTTATAATGGACGTAGAGGAAATAAACTACGTTGTTTGTATCTAAATCAGTAGTAATCACAAACAGAGATAAATAACTAATGTTATTTGAGATATCTCGAGATCTACGACAAATTAAGACGAAACTAAATTCGACCTTTCGAGTTCATCTATCTACATCGATTTGAGAATTACTTCAGGAAATTTTCCCATAATAGGAAATGTCGGTATCTCAACTTACGAATGACTTAATCGGAGCTTAGTGTTGATGTTAAGGTATGTTTATACAGCGTTATATAATTTGTGGGAAGCGAGTACTTGTAACAAACATATGATGGCAGCAATGGGTGCGGGCGCGGGTAAGTGCGCCTGCCGCAGTCGGTTCTACGGTTTTATGTAAATGTCCGCCGATAAACCGACCTCCACCCGCGCGGCAACGCTCATTTGCATTCATAGGCTCGTAACCCTTGCTCGGTCTTCCTTCACTTATGCAGCCCCGTCCGGTGCCGCGTAAAACTTGCTGCCTCGCCTTTTGCACGATAATTTACGACTCCCCATGTAATACGTCCAGCCGGCCGATATGAGTTCGGTGTATATCCGCAGCCGAAGACCGTAAGGTCTCGGTGTTGCCGTTCGATTTACATATTATATTAAACTCGCCGTCGCCGGAGTCCCTATTCCTCCTCGCCACCGGCCGTTACGCTCTAACTTTTCTCAATTTTTCCGCCCATAAAGCGCCCGAAACGAAAGTTTCTCCTCCCGCCGCGTGAGGTCGAGTGTAAATACACTTTTTATAATGTACTTTGTCACTCTGCGACGCCCTCATGAAAAAAACTTATTTTCATAATGGCCTTTTCAGTTCTTACTAAGACTTACTGGATTATAAATCTTGCTATTCACGTATTGATGAAACCGTAGTATTTTATTCGTTTTATTACATACTTACATAGTGTATGGAGTTGTCAAATCGTGTGTGACATGGTTGTGCATATGATATATTGTAGTGTACCAGTTCTGTATGTGTGTTTGTTTGCCGTCTGGACTCGCAGCGGCTGCAACACATATTGTTTCTTGTAACCAACACCTGTGTAATCAACTAAACTCGACCTTGACTCAACACGTAATATAACAACGTTATTCTTCTACATTATGGTACTGTGTAGAACAAAAAACAACGTCTTAATGTAAATGTAATGTAATCAATGCAAGTGAAATAAACTCGTTTAGATGTATTCTACAAAAGACGTGTGTGTAAAAGTGGGGTGAAAATGTAGATTATAATGTAAATGGAACTTTTATTTATTAACACGAAGATTGAACTTTGTTACGACCGTTGACAGGAGACACACCGCTGAAAGCTTGCGTGACACCTCCCCTTCGGCCTCTGTTGCCCCTCTCGTTAAAACTTTCCCAAATATGACGCACACACTTGCAACCCTTTTATATTATTATTTTTCTTTCAAACTCCATTACCCGGTTCGGTGTCATTTTTGGAAATGATCCGTTTTCCCTCTTTATCTTACGGCCCTGGACGTTTGTGCAGTGAATTCCTTTTGTAGGTCGATCCTGTGATTTGGTCGCATTAGCGGGAGTGGATGAGGAAAGTGGCGCGAGCTGTTCTGCTGCCTCTCCGGCTCGATAGCGTCAATCTAACGCTCAATTAGCTGAATGCGATTATCCGAATCGAATCCAGAAACGCGGGCGTCTCCAGCTCTACTCTACCCCAAGACAAGCGCCAACTTTATTAATTAAGCCGTGTCTTATCTCTTGTTAGCACTCATTCTATTATTTGTCTTTTCACCGCTCATTTCCATAATTTCATCGACGAGTAATTACTAACCACTAACGCAGAGCAATGTTTCTCATTGTGTTAGCATATTTTGTCGTCGTTTGCAATGTAAAGTTGGTTATAAATAAAGTTAAATTCAGATTATAAACACAATCCGGTGATTTCTCAGTTCGTTTGTATGAACGATGTTTTAATAGTAATTGAGCAATTGCGTTTTGAACTTAACTTTTTGGATCAATTTCCTAATTTGGATTAGATTGGTTTCATTGGTTTAATTGTCTTAACTGTATTAGCCTAACCATTTACATTGATATCTGACCGCATGCGGCTTTAGTCAACAATCTAAATTTCCTATAATCGTAATTAGTTGACATTCAATGCGATCAACGACATTCATTTGTTTGAAAACATCATTCAATGCACCGCGCCATTAACAAGGGTTTTAGTTAACGCGTTTGTAGAGCAACAAGAGAAGCTTTTGTTGATAACCTGTGTCTGTTTAAAGGTAGTTTGCAGGCTGGGGGGGTTCAGTACAGTGGCCGTTCTCCCCCGCTGTGTGTTTAATTAGCGTAATTGACATCGCGAGGCGCGGTGTCCGAACGTTTGTTTGCGATATCGCGTTACCACACCCGCGCGCCCGCGCTCCCGTCTCAACTTCACCTACACTATACGAGTACACTACCTACCTACGATTCTATACAAATCGACCAGTTAAAAATACAAAAATATATTTTCAAACGTATCGTATATTTTGTTAAAACAGCTTGCGCCCCGACAGCAATACTTGTATAGGCCCGTGTTCGAAAGATACGTCGAGTCAGCATGGCGTCATACGGCACCGTCTAGAATATATTCCGTTTTGGCTTCCACTTCCCATGAAAAAGGTAAAACTGCTACGAAATTTCTATTCCTTAAATGGGCCGAGGAATAAATTGTAGTCCGCACGTGAACGGCATACTAACGATACCTTTATTGTACATAAGCAATTCTATATGATTTGGAAATGTTAGTGCTTTTATCTACGCTGTTCGCAGTTTAGGAAAATGCGTAACGTGTCATATTTCAATTAGAGTATATTGAGGTAATGTTACGAAAGCGTGGTAATGTAATATCTGGAAAAGTAGCTCTAATTGTGAAATATGTTGGCATGTAAACGCGTAAATATTTTCTATACACTACTTACTAGGCACGTACTATTTATACTCCGCAATTCTATTTATAAGTACGATCGCTCCCATACGTGTTATTAATCACACCCAAAGAAAGAAGTCGGTTTCGGCTGTTTGTCGACGATCGATCATTCACCTCTTGAATAAAAATAATATAATAAATAATGAAAAGACTCGGTGGTATTGTACAATAGTGCGTGCGTGATTGTGATAGTTTTGGCTGAACTATTTTATATTGAATCGGCAGATTTAACAATACCAAATCACGAGACTATTAATTCGGTTTATGTATATACATATGTGTTGCGTATACACTAGTGCCATACGTATTCTGTATGGTCTTATGCATTCGCGACTTAGATTTGGATTAGGTTATCCTTTACCTCGAAAATAAAACTATTTAATCTACCTATATTTTTACCGTCATCGTAATCATACTAGTACTAAAGCTCTCCTTGGCTCGCGCAGTCGGCTAGATATACTTATACACTTTTGGAAACCTTTTCCCAAAACTGTATCGTTTATTATTCAAATAATAATACCCATGGGACCCTTATACTTGAATCATTGAAATGGAATTAATTATTTAATAATACTTTAATCTTGAGTAAAACGGGAACAATAAGATTTATTTTTATCTCAAGGAGACCGGACGTAAACCATATGTTTTGCAATCCTGCCGTTATTGGGTCGTGTGATATATTTATTTATTTAAATTATTTAACAGCCTCCGTGGTCTAGTGGTTTGAGCGCTCGGCTCACGATCCGGAGGTTCTGGGTTCGATTCCCGGTGGGGATATCTCACAAAAATCACTTTGTGAGTCTGTCCTCAGTTTGGTTAGGGCATTGCAGGCTGAATCACCTGATTGCCCGACAAGTAAGATGATTCCGTGCTTCGGAGGGCACGTTAAGCCGTCGGTCCCGGTTACTTTCTACGGATAGTAGTCGTTACATGAGCCATGTCAGAGGCCTTTGGCGGCTCTATAACTCTGACACCAGGATTGGTCAAGTTGACCATCCACTCGATAAGAAGATTTATTTAAATAACGTTCGGCTTAGTTACATTATATTATATGTATAATATAACCTTGATGGTTGACTGTTTGTGTTAGTCCGTTCGCATTCCACAAGGAAAACTATTTTGGGATTAAAATAAATACGTAATTCACTTAGTTATGTGATTTCGCGCAGTTCTTCCTCGGCTAAATAATGTCACTGTTCTGACTATACTAACATTTTCACAACACAGTGAAACCAGAATTCAACGTCATGAACTCAAAGATAGCGTCGCCCTGCGTTTTCATCCCTTTCAAACTCCTTTGTTTTGTGTATTGATCTTCCCCTCAAATTGTCTTGCTATAGTGACTTTAGCAACAAAAACTTAATCTAAATGTTTTCTCCCTTTTGAACGTATGGACCAAGAGCCCGCGAACCCCAGACCTTCGTTATTTTATAAAAGCTGAAAGTTTGTCAGCGCATGCTCCCACACACAGGTAAGAACGATGGACTATTATGAAGTTTGGGTTATGGTGGCTTTGGCAGGTATACGGTACTAAATGTCAATGGTCGAAAACACCAAGTTGGCCATCGATTTCGATATCACCGTCAAAGGGTGACTTGTACAACTCCTCAAGAGCTTTCAAATGACATAGGTCATGTCACTGTTGAGCATTAGGATCAGCGTCCATGGCATAGGCCAACTCCAATCTTCGGTGGTCGAAAACACCAAGTTGGCCGTCGATTTCGATGTCACCGTCAAAGGGTGACTTGTACAACTTGTCAAGAGCTTTCAAATGACATAGGTCATGTCACTTAGGATCAGCGTCCATAGCATAGGTCAACTCCAATCTTCAATGGTCGAAAACACCAAGTTGGCCGTCGATTTCGATATCACCGTCAAAGGGTGACTTATACAACTTGTCAAGAGCTTTCAAATGATATAGGTCATGTCACTGTTGAGCATTAGGATCAGCGTCCATAGCATAGGTCAACTCCAATCTTCAATGGTCGAAAACACCAAGTTGGCCGTCGATTTCGATATCACCGTCAAAGGGTGACTTGTACAACTCTTCAAGAGCTTTCAAATGACATATGTCATGTCACAAATGACACTTAATTATTTGATGAATTTAGATCGGTATTTTACACACCTTTAGTACCGTATACCTGCCAAAGCCACCATAACCCAAACTTCATAATAGTCCATCGTTCTTACCTGTGTGTGGGAGCATGCGCTGACAAACTTTCAGCTTTTATAAAATGACGAAAGTCTGGGGTTCACGGGCTCTAGGTCTAGTACGATGCCACTGAAACAAACCTTGCTTCGCGACAGAGGTTTAAAATCCATCGCATATCGATCCTCTAACCAATTTCACCGAATTACTCTGCATTTGTTAAATAATTAAAGGTGTTCTAAAAGTATTTCCTCCCATTTGCCGGCCGCAAATACCTCCGGTCGGCAATGGGTTAGATTTGACCCTTCCAAAAATCAACCTCGCGGAAAAATCATTCAACTTTGTTACACACGAATTAACCGTTTCACCTTTGACTTTTCTTGTAATGGTCACGTTGATTATACTCCGAATAATGTCAATCAGGCGTGTCGGGGTGACACAGATACGGGTATATCGGATTAGAATGTAATAATAACATTCTGTGACCTTCACTTTTTAATTAACTTATTTTATAATAAATCGTACCATGGCAATTAATTTACTATCTGTTACTTAACCCGTCCTGTTTCGTTTGTCATGTACAATTGAATTGTGTACGGTTATTTATAACTTTTACTTGAACTTATAGGAAATGTTCTGGTTTTATTTTAAAAATACTTTTCCTATTGTATACGCCCCGTATAATAAAAGTAAAACAGTGATGCCAATTGTACCCGCAGCGTAACCACATTTTGCACATAAATAACTTTATATGAGCGTTCTAAATCTCATTACGGGTACTGTAATAGCTTCCAAGACTCTGCTCTCGGTTGTGAAGGGAATATAAGCAATACTCATTATTATACACACCAGCTTTTTGTTTAAAGAGCATATTAAACAAAAAATAGCCTTTTATTGTGTCATATCATTTCGTTTTCCTTTGTGGGCATTAAAGGTTTAAGTGCAGTACCGATTGTTATTTTCAGTGTAATTATTCACAATAATAATGTTTATCATACAATGTATCTCTTTCTGTTGTTCCATAAGAAAATCTTATTAAAACTTAGGTATATGCACTTAATTCGAATACAAACCTTCCTCTAAACAATCTCGGCTCTGCGTTTAGTTAGCGAATTGAAACGACACGTTTATATTTAGAACACACTCAAGCGCTTAAGTGGTTTTATCTCTATAACTTAAACCTTATTATAGAACAAGTGAATCGATGAATTCAATTTAGTTCGGCGACGGTAGTGGGGCATTAGCGGAGCACATCGATCCGTTATCTCTGTTCGGAACAAAGAGAGATGAAATTTTAATCGGTCGCGTTGTCTGCCATCGGCGGAGTTGGCCGCCGAGCCGGCGCCAGTCGTGGAAGGACGATCGCCCGTATTGTAATGAACGGACTCGCCGACCCCCGACCATCTTCGCCACTGAATAATACATGTGAGCGACAGACACGCTACACTACTTGCATATCTGCGAAGTTCAATACATCATACAATTCATATGTTTACGCACTTACTGTGGATATAATTTCGGCTTTCAACCTACACAAGACCTTTGATCAAATCATTCAAAAAAGCAAAGATCTTTCAAGATTTTATTTATTCTTGACATATCGTAACTAAATTAATTTCCTCGTACTGCTCTGCGCTTCTCGTCGATACTGAAGGAAAATTGACAATGTTATATTCTAAAGTGCAGCATAAAAACAAAGCCCAAATAAATGTTTGTTCCTAAACAAAAAATATTCGGGATTTTATTATTGTACAGTTCAGATGACAAAGACGTCCCTAATATGTTATGAATACGTTATCAGACGTTTCATTTTATACGGCGATATCTTATAAAATATTACACAATTTTTCCACCCAATCTCTCGATAATACCATTTTGACATTGATTATAAACGAGGGGACTTCCTCTTCGCGGGACGTGACTCGCTTTGTCTTAGACAATTATGAGAAAGGGTGAATTTATGTAATCAGATTCTTCAAAGCGGTCACTGGGCGAGCCTCCCAGCTGTAACAAAATTATGTTCTCAATTATAAATGGCTATTTCTTTATCCTATTTAATCACATTTACATAATCAAATATCTTCTTATTAATGATTACGTTCACATTGAAATTCGCATTATATTTTCGAATTGAATATTGATGTCTTTAAAAAACCAACCAAGTCAAATAAATTCCTATTTTTTAAAGAGTCTATTTTGGTTATGTTCACTCAAATCACAGTTTAACGGCATCAGCGATTGTGGGCCAAATAGGAAGGCACGTAGCTGTCCACTTGCACCGCGGGCGATGTCGTTAAGGGTTGTAGTGTCGGTGTGGTCCTTATCGCGCGCCACTACGCGAGTAATGACGCCTTCGATCGTCAGCTAATGGTCTCCACGAGACCACTTAGATACGCAAATGAGCATCGACAAACGTAATACGGTGTACGCCACAACAGACGCGATACGATTACGCCTCCGTACGTATTGCTGTACTTCGTATTGAATTACAAATTATATGTGTACGTATCCTTATCAATATTTATAGTTCCATTCTGATTTCCTCTCGTCTGTGACTTAATATAATAGATACTCATTTATGTGTCATACATAGAGTGCAGCAATTAATGTCTGCGTTATTAGAAGATTGCACATTGTCAGTAACTATGGACCGTATGGAGTAGCTCTTCAGTTAACTTAAAGGTCGCGATTTAACAAGGTAACCGGAGCGGCGGACGTTGAAAATTGGCAGGGGATGGGGGAGTACGACACCCCCGAGTGGAATTACGCTTAACAACCACTAGTCGCTTGGCTTTCCTACGTACACTGAAAGTGCATTAGATGCACGAACATCTGCTTCGCCACGTTATAAAGCTTACGATTATGTTTCATTGTCTACTGTTAAACAGACTCCGAGATTGGCTTTATTAAGTTAAACAGTTTAAACAGTTTTCAGTTTAAATATTTTAATTTTAGTAAAAAGGTTAAACAGTTTAGGTGTAACATAAAAGTAGCAAACCAAAATGTATCAAGTGTACATAGAAATCGAAAACCAATCCATTATAACACTTACGTCGATTACGTATGACGGACTTGTGTCTAAAACGTGAATTTTTACAGCACACGTCTGCTCGGCTCTTAAACAAAGGAGTACAAGTTAATATGGTAGCTATTGTTATTGTCTCGGCACACAATCAGTATTTTGCAGCCAGACTCCGGAGCCAACCATTAAGCAAGTAAACACGTTCATTTTAATGAACAAAAGAGTTCTTGACGTTCTCACAGTGAACTCCGAAACGGAGCAATTCTACGGCTTCCATTTCTTGATTATAATACTTATCTAATTATACTCTGTCCGTCCACGCCCAGTGTTGCATTTTGTACATTTTATTCGACAGATGTCGCCAGTAATATCACAATGAAACGCCAAAAGTAACACTGGTAAGAGGATATTCGTGTCGTTTACATCGTTTGTCACGTATAATGTCTACATAAAATTTTATTTCGGTTTTAGAACAAGTACCCTTGCCCGAGCGTGCGTTACTGTCCACTCTTAAGCTTTCGGACGTTCGTTTTTATCTTGAATTTTGTTTGTTGTTTTGTTATTGACTTTGTAGGCGACTTTTAAATTCAATGGTTCATTGGTGTACGTGTTATAGTTGTCATTCAAAAACATGTGGTGGTAAAGTTGGAATTAGAATGCAGAACAGCCACAATGGCTCCAGTCCAGCTGTAAATGAAGAGAGCATTAATACTGTTCAACTATGTAATAAATGTTATTGTTTGTCATAAACTTTGTTTTATGAAGGTCGGCCCCGATCCGTGGCGTTCTTGGACCTTTAATAAAGTTTAGCTTTTAGGATTTAGTCACGGATCTCGATTATTCGTTTAGTTATTTCAAATAATATTTCCCGATTTCTAACAAAAAAGAAAAAGAAAGTCGCATTCGGATCGTTTCAGATAAACGGTTCCTCATTGCTGAAACGATACCGGCAGATACAAAATAAAATAATCTTATTTTGATATTTCGAAGAGATATAGCGAACTTCGCAAAATTGCCGAGTCATTGGTAAAGTTGTGCTCAGATCTATAGCAATGTTTTTCACTGGGATATTTCCGTAGTCTACGTCCACGGTTGCACAACGCGATTTGTGCTTTAAAAATATTGAGTTCTTTTGTACTCCGTCTCGGATGTTGGTCAAGGGCCAATTCATATAGATATGCTAATAGTAATTATCTCCAGACATGCATGGTGGAAATTAATGTAGTCACGTTTTATATTGATTGTGTAAGAAAAAATCAATAACCAAATAACATTGGTTATTCAAAATTGATTCATCGTGTTCTATTTACGCGACTGCAACGAATCGTTATTATATAATCGATTTTAAAAAACAGATAGGTTTATTACTTTTCTTTGTTCGCATTTCTACCAAAATCGTCACTTGAAATATATTATCTATCTGTCTGTGCAACAGCGACGCGGTCGGGGTACGAATATCAAAATTAGTATGTGGCTCAGGCCCGTTGCGATGCGAGGGGTGGTTTCAAGACGTTGAGCGCAATTTTTCAACGGTTCGGCTCCGTGTTCGGCAAGCCGATGCGGGGGCGCTGCAGCTGGGCCCCTGACCTGCCCCCCTCCACGACCACACCTGCTCAACTCCTGCAACTTTAATCCCCCAATCCGCCACCGACGACCGCACACCGTCGCGACGCTATATTTCAATTAATTCGATCATCTATTCCCTACCTGAAACTATATGCCGCTTAGCTCGTAAACTAATAACTCTACCAGGAATACTCTTGATAGCTGTACAGATAAAGCTGGGAATATCTCATGAATAATCCTCTTGTTGTAAACGGTACTTGTACAATGATACATCCATTTAAGTAAATGTTGCTTTTGTTAATAAGATGTGTATCATTGTAATTTAGAAACCACAATTAAGCATATCTCGTTATAGTGGTAATATGACTTTCTCTAAATTTGTTCTTTTCCATTTTTAAACATTCATTTGTTTTAACTGTAATAGAACAATAACAGTCTTTGTTCATAATTAATGGCATTGTGGTCTTCGATCCCGCTGAGTCAACCGTAACCACCCCGTTGCCGCAACTAAATGTACCTACCTCATTTGATTTCGATTGTATTAAACCTAGATTATATTCCGCCCGGCTCCAATTAACGAGGACTATTTAATTCAAAAAGCTCTCTTACTGTTACGAATACATTTTATACAATTTTATTCCATTGTATTTCAGTGAAGAATTTCTAAAATGTAAAAAAGTTGGGTGAACTTATGTTGTTGCGTGTGAAAACAATTTAGCCGGTAGGTATACCCAATTATTGTCCGTTCGGTCGTGAAACATTCGAATCGACGAAGTTCACGTGGCGCGAGTCCGTTTGGTAAAAGCCACAAAACAACTTTACAGAGTGACGTTACATTGTTGGGACAACAGACGGCGTAGGGGCACAAAGTAATTAGATAGCTGTTGTATTGTTCACTTGTTCAGCGCTTTTCCAATGAACGGTCCCCATTCGTTTCGCCGTGTTTAATTGCGAGCCGCACCGTAACGGAAAGGGACTCGTTTTTGTCGTCTCCCGAATGAGATGAACCGCGCATCCTTTAATGACTAATTTCCAGAGATTTGCTACGGACATACCCCCTCTAGATAGATGTACGCAATCATTAGACAAATGTGCAAACTTCAACACGTTATTCACTCTAACAAATGAGTTGAAAGCGTTCTATTTCACGGTCGAGTTATTAGTAAGTCATTAAATAGAAACAATCAGATCTTATCCTCTTATCAATATTGTAAAAGTTGAGGTGTGGCTGGGGCGGAGTGAGCGGACTGCCCGCATTTGGCACGAACGTAAATAATTCACACTTTCAGGAATGAGATACCCGACTCGGATACCGCGTGTAATTCCACATTTTCGCACCAAAACGTTTCCGTATACGCGTTAAGGTTTCGTTCACCCTGTTGACTATTCAAGGATAATTATACCCGCTCTGCCCCACGCTTTATTTATTAACGGCTTTCAGTCGTAACTTTTTGTTACCTGCTCTTAATTGAAACACCTCTAAACTATACACAATACCGATATAAATTATAAATTGTATCGAGTATGAAGGCGACAAGCTGTACCTGTAATGTATCAGTAAAGTAGTATCGCGTTGTTTCGCTTCGGTCGGTGGCAGTATCAGATCTTGTTAACATATGTTGTGACTTGAATATCTGAACACGTACGTTTAATTAATTACGGCTTGTCGCTAATAATGACAAGGGAGTGGTAGCGCGGTGAGAGGGTGTAAGACGACACCGCGGAATCAGATCCGGCGGCGGAGCCCGCCGCGCCCGGCCTGCCGCGCCGCGCGCCGCGTCATGCGACTGTCATTTGTTACCAAACTCCTCCACATCACTCCATTGATACAACCACCAATATACTCACACTACATTCAACAACTATTTGACATGTCACTGACTAATGCTCAGCATAAGCCACTTCCACCCATTACGTTTGCTTAATAAACTCATCGAGATGTAACATTGACAGCGTTCATATCAAAGACAGTATTCAATTTAGTTTGGATTTCTGCATCACACGGATGAACGCTGTTCATCCGTAAAGTGAATAAACCTATTTGTTTACCGATCATCGATCTGATGCACTCAGACTTTCCCTGTCTGGTGTCAAGCGTTACTTCAGTCTACGCCGGCGTGTCAGCGCGGCGCGCCGCTTGCCGTTCCACTCTACTCAAGTAATGCGGTACAATATAAATTGTTAGACTGCAAAAAATCTTGTTCGCAACGTTGAAAGCTCGTCTATTCGAGGTAACCAGTTCATAGGCCGAAACAAAGAGGCGCAGTTCCGAAACAATCAAATTAATTTTCTCCGTTGTTGTTTAATTAGCGCCGACTCTTGGATGGCGCGGCGGGCGGCCGATGTTTATCATCAGATACAATCACACCCCCGCGCCGCACCCTCCGCCCCTCCCCTCCGCGGCCCGCCACGCTCCAACGAAACCCATTATTATCAAAGTCAAGACTTACACTGGAGTAACTTTGGTTCGTCACTCCTGCTGCCATTGTTATTATTAACGACATTGTTTAGTCTAATAGACTTTGGCGTAAACAAATCGAGGGAATTGACTAATTGTGTAATCTTTTTGTTCCAGGTAATTTCACGAAGCTAAAATATGAGACGAGTACAGAAACGATATCGGTACATTGGTAGGGGTGTCAAACAGAGGTAGGAGATATTGTATGCTTGTTACCGATTATCGAGGGTGGTAAATATGAAACTGAATAGTTTGTCAGAAGCCGTATACAGTTAATCTGAAGCCATATTTAATTAAATTGTACCGTTGGTAGCTTCGCCCCAGGACATTCTCTCTTCAACTGTCGTATCGTGAAGACGTGTGTCTTATCTATTAATTAGTAAAATAATAGACGTTGCTGGATTTTCACCTGATTGGTAAGAAATATTTAATTTTCTTTTACGTGTCATTAATTTCGATTGGTCCAAAATTCTTTCTTTCAACTTGGAATCATTATCTGTATTAGTCCCCGAAGTTTTAACTAACTATAAGTGAGTCTGAAACCATTTCCGTCTAGTCTGAAATATCAGACTCATAAGAAAAATGTAATTTAGTTATGGCAACTAAGTAATCTAATTATGTAGAGGACCCTTCAGAAAATGTTAAGGACTCTTTGCCCGTGCCACGAAACGTTACATTCTTCTCTCGTTTAATTCTCAGTCTACGAATAATGCAATTCGTATGAAATTACACGACATAAAGCGTAATTTAAATTGTGTTTGCCAACTGAATTGCATTTCTCTCGGTGTAGTCTTTGAATAGGACTGAATTAGCGCTCTATCGGACTTCTCAGCCAAAAACGAGATTTTTTATGCACCATACTCCTATTGTCTCAGTTTCTTTTACTGTTTGAGTTACTTTGAAAGGCGTCACATAGAGAAGTTCTCTATTTTTTCAACAGAAAAATGCGAACAAATTATTCCTTTACGGACAAAATAAAAAATTATATCGTTGGTGATTGAAAATGAAGTTAGATGTCCCATATAATTATAATATTAAAATGATACTTGCGAGGTGGCCCGTCACCCGTCCAGTTAAAGCATTCTTATAGTTTCGCCCTTACCGTAAGGGGATTATTTTCAGTGTCCGACCCGACCTGACCCCATCCTCTCTGACCTCGGCTCGGCGCGATCATCTGCCACCACCCTTCATTCGACTAACCTGTTTTACGAGATAAACGCGATAAACACTTTACCTACTTGAATATTAAACAACTTCCCCTGAAGTATACTAAGTTATTTTGCGAAATTATTATACTGGCACCCTCATTACGAAGTAAAAGGCATAACAGAGCGCGAACACGTACTTCTCTCCCAACTGCAAGACAGTTTCCCCGTTTCGAAATTAACTCGTAAGTACTCACAGTACACACCCGACTAAGTAAATTATATGGTTTGCCAACGCTCTTAACAAACACCCATCATCACATTTCGTATTTAGACAGTCTTAAAAATGTATACGAATATTAAAGTTAATTCAGAAATCTTGAAGTATTTCTCTAATGGAATTTTATCAGGTTTCAAAGTCATTATAATGTCGGCTTAATATTTCTACCGATTCGTATAAGCACGAGGGCATAAAGCAACATAAGGCTAGTGTATATCGTCGGTGGACTAAACGGCTCGACTCGGAGTGTCGTATTTGTAACACGGCAGGTTATTAATAGCCGCGATAGCGATGCGGCCCGCGGCGATGCACGATATTTGGGAAATCCGGATTTGCATAGGTTAATGGAAACGCCAGCGCAGCGGTGCAACGGCCGCGACGCGCCGTGGCGGAGGCCGACTCTCGTGCACTGCACTTTACCTGCCCTGCCGCATCGCCCCCCGTCTGACTCGCTGCATACGTAACCACACCGAACTCTAGAGCTCACACTACACTGGCCACCACTACATTTTTCGCCCATTTAATTGATCACACTTGACTTTTAAATGAAAAAAATAAGCTTCAAACAGCTTAGGTACGGCATTTGCACTGTATGTCCGAATACTTACAGCGAGGATTAATATTATGTAACAGCATGTTATTTGCAAATTCTAATTTGAGAGCTAATGTTTATAGGTAACAGAATGTTACTGGTGTTCTCATTTAACAGCACACATCAAACGTTTATAATTCGTTAAGTATAATTCTGTTTGTGCTTAAAGTAAATGTCAAGTAATTCTCTTTAATTAACCACAGTGTTGTGCAAATGTCACATTAGTTATTACGTTTGTTGTCGCATTTACCTTTATCCAGCTTTAATGTGTTTTGGTTTAATGTTACAGCAAATCAATCAATAAGTTTGTCGGTTTATCAATAGCAAGTCTATCAAAACTCAAAATATCTCGTGAATCATGAATGCGAACTCTGTCTGCGGATCCGTTGTTTGCTCGTAAACTGAACTGGTAGTAATTATATCATCGCCGCTTAAACTTTATTGGTTGAGACCAAATGCGAACTTATCTGTTGACTAACTGTTGGTTCATTGTTCGCGCGTCTTGCTCAAGTTTTACTTATCTCTGTATTATCTAATAGTTTCAAACATATTGAGGTATTATATTCTAATGTGAACACTGAACACAATGATTAGTGATTATGTAGTTTCGCCGTCTAGTTGGGGTGTATAATGACGAGGAGAAATATAAAGCCATACTCTCCTCTCGGGCCTGCATTATATTCAGCACATTGCCCTTCTCCGCCGACAAGCTCTATTCCTGTTCCACTTGAATCACATTTATTCGGACTGTATACAGATAAGTGAATAAATTTTGCCGAAAGGCCGAACATAATGTTTGCAAATGTTTGGGTATTTTTCCTTATTACCGAACCGCAAACGATTAGGAGACCTTTGTATTTCCTGTTACATGCCTTTGTTTCTTTACCCGTAATATTATTCATTTCATCACCTTATGTGTGAGGATAAAATAAAATTGTTGATTTATTTTTACTGTATATTGGTAGCGGAGTTTACTTATTTTTACTTTTATGAAAATATTTGCTTAATAAAAGTTTTTGGGTTACGTTCGTTGGGAGTTCCGCATGTATATGGGGAATTTGCGTTGTTTAAAACATGAGGGCAGTTGTTCGTTTATGTTTAAATGGAATGTTGAGTAATTGCGGAGTGGGGTTGGGTCGTGGCTGGTGTCGTGGTGGTGCACTGCAGCGGCAATCGCGTGCTTGATGTATGCGCCGCCGCCCCGCCGCGCCGCCCGCGCCGCCTAGACTAGCCGGCGCGCCGCCGTGACGCCGCCCTACAATGCAGATATTATGTTCACCCACTATACTCGAATCTACCTACTTCACCACCACATTTACAACTATTACTCGGCATCGTCAAACAATTATCGCCTCTACGCGTGCCGAATATCGACACATCTGATACACCGTTCGATCCACTCCGCTTAGTTTTCCAAATCCGCGCCCAAGCAACCACCACTCCGACCTTTGATTGATGTCCTGCGTAATGACCCAGGAAACTATTTCCTTCGTATTTCCTCCACTCAATAAAACATCGAATATGCTTATTTATGTGTCCGCGTCAGTTTATTTGGGGTTTTGTCAATGCGCCGCCGGTACCTCCAGCCTACATTCCAAAGACCGTCATTTGTCAAGATTATAGCTGTTTGGGGATTGAGATATGAAAAGCGGTTATTGTTTTGTATATTTTCCTTTTTGTGACATTATATATGTGTAGGTTTAAGTAGTCTTCAATGAATAAACGATAGCAATGTGTGGGAATATACACCTAACTTAGATTAACTAGGTTTTTTCTATAAATATTTAATTGTCGTACAACATGCTGTCATAGACAACCGCGTATTAGTTACGTAACAATACATATAAGTATATTTTACACCATAACCTTATATTATGTACAATATGGTGAATATACGTGACAATATACTTAGTGGGTATGTCACATAACCTGTAACCGCAGTATTTCAAGATAGATGAAACAATTAGCACGTACGAAACCCGTCCGTCACGGGTTGGCGCCGAGTGGCAATTACTATATTTCATCCACAATAAAAGTGCACTCACGCGTCTCTTAAGGCCGAGGAAAGCTCCCGCCGTCTATAAAGCTAATGTGTACATATAAAGATTTAAATGACGGGTCGGGACGGCCGGCGGTCATATCAACACCGAAATGTTGCTCTTAAACCAACACTTTAAGATACATCCGGGTTTGTTTGACACCCGTGCCCGCAATACCGACCCACCCTACAAAAGAATGTACTATAATTAGTTTCGTTTAATCCTCCCTTGCAAACTTGCCTATCTAATAATGATTGCATTTTGTATTCAATGAAAGGTTTAAGTGTTAGATTGTAATTTGTTGATAAACGCTGTCTTCATTCCTTACTGATAAACCTAAAGATTGTCGACACGAATTAGGGTTAATCTCGTCACCTTGACCTAAATTAACGCAAACGGTGTTGCCGCGTATAAAAACCGAAAACCTAGCCTGTAATAGAAAGTTATATTATAGCGCCTGGGTTCAGTAATAATCATTAAATGAAATGTGAAATATGTTTTGTACCAAATCCGTGATAAAACTTTAGTAGACGATATAAGTATGTGTGCTGCGTTTGTTTGAAAGAAACTGGCACTGATATTTATGTCATTATGTAGTGTGTTATGGACTGAATAACGGCAGTAGTATACCATGAGAGCAAACATTTTGGCGATTAATCTGAGAATACTGTGTTATATCGGAGCATTCGCTAGAGGCGGCACATTTATTTTATGTGCCGGCAATGTTACATACGCCATAAAAGTCGTTAGGACGGGCATAACGTCGCGACGACGTCTTGGCCGCTTTAATTATACCTAGATAATGCTTTGAGTGCGCCCTACGAGCGACGCGGCGCGGCGCGGCGCGGCGTCAACGTCGCGACATTAACGCAACTCGATTCAATAACATTCTGCCACTCTAACACATAATGTACCCACGTCTTTTACACC
The DNA here is from genome assembly GCA_951394245.1 of Cyclophora punctaria. Taxonomy (NCBI): domain Eukaryota; kingdom Metazoa; phylum Arthropoda; class Insecta; order Lepidoptera; family Geometridae; genus Cyclophora; species Cyclophora punctaria. Next base: position 7,883,957 of record OX596170.1, on the reverse strand, counting down.
ACACAATCGTACCGTTTACTTTCTACACGCGACACATAAAACCAATGCATTTATTTACACAACCCACCAAAGTTCGTTTCCGTCGTAAATCATTGCGGTAAATAAATAAACTTTGGGTATATTTCGAGAATTGATTTATGGCGACGTTTTTACGCGGTTCGCGGGCCTAATAAGTGAAATAAGATGACTCATCGTGTATTTATTTACTTTCATATGTTAATGTGGGTTCGGGAACACCGGAGGTAACTGCAACTCAATTAGAATGATGGACTGCTTCCTGAATTAACTATGTCATTAAACAAAGCTATCAATCACTCACTGAAAACCAATAACGCGCATAAATTAGACATTGTGTAAATAACCGATATTGCATTGCCGTAATTACTATCTAAAATTCATTATTAGAATATAACTATGTAAGTAAATAATACGCGCATTGTTTGTGGTGCTACGGTGTAAATAATATCACATATATAAATAGTTTTGATACATAACTAGGTGTATGAATCGAGACATTGTATTGTTTCCTGTTGTTTCGTGTATTTGTTGTGGACATGAAGGGCTCGTGTAGGGACGGCGGACTAGCGCAGTGAGGCAGGGTCGGCCGGGCGCAGATGGAGATTTATCACGCCCGCCGGAGCTGAGACTACAAGTTCGCGCATTAAACGACTCCGGGACATTAGCCGCGTGCAAGATGCCGCCCGAGATCATAATTAAGTGCCACCCAATTTATCGGTCCGACCCGACGCGCCCGTAAACTCCTCTTAAACGTCCCTTATCGTACCTACTAAACTCTCTTTATTTTGTAGTTAGCCCTCCTCGCACTTATCGCCTTTTATCTCCCGGGCGGCGACATTGTTTTCGCATTGCAAAACATCATAAACTTCCATCAAAATAAAAATAAATTGAATGCTTTTTTTTCTAGAACGGAATTTGAATATTTAATGCGAATAAAATAGATTATTTAAAACAACAAAGACAGTAAGAAACCTTGTCGGCGTGTGCTGTGAAAGAAGCCGATACCGCTCATCGGTTTTCTATTAACTTCAGCACAAAAGCAGAGAAAACACCGTTACGGAAGCGTCCCACAAACCTTTGTGATGCGACTATTGTTACTTTAACACAGTCTCCTTCGATATAAGATACTGTGGAACGCGAAATGTTAAAATATTTGTCTTAATACATTTAAGCGAAAATACTATTTCAACTATTTGTGGTAAAATGTTTAAAGCCAAAATACTTGTAGGCATTATTGACGCTTACCCATCGTATCATTTTCGGTCCAAAATAGAAGTTGTTTAGTGGGACTCTTACATAAGCCACTGTATGTTAGCGTAACTTATTAAGCTATGTAGGAACTAAATGTAAAATAAGCTAGAAAATCCAAGTGCTCTGCATAGAGGGTGAATATTGCGCTCCGTGAAGCTGCTTAGACTAATTACTGCAGCATCAGGACTAAACTGGTTAGGCACAGACGAGACCGGCGCCCGGCGCGGGCTATGTCGCTTTTACATTACACAAGCTCACGGGTACCAAAGCTCTCGTTAGTTCACTTCATATATCAAATATTTATCTTTCCATCATTGAAAACTCGTTTATAATATTTTCTTGCTTATGATAAGCGGAAACATTTCCAATAGCAATGAATAATAGTCTTCAATTCTGTCTCAATATTCTCGGATTAACTCATAATATTATATAACCTGATGTACGCGCATAGTTACGTCCTGCCGTCTCTAATAACTAACGCCCGTAGAGACCGGCACTACAATCACAACCTAACAGCCAGACACGGCATTCGTTCAAAGCGTTCACTGACCTTATGTTTTTCTTCTTTCTTCGCGTTACCTTAGTAAAACAGGTAATTTACGGGAGCCTATAAGTAACAAGATTCATTAAGGCTGTTACAAAGTGGCACGGGCGTTCTTAAAGCGAATGGCCCTCGAGTTTGCAGCGCTCATAATGGCCGTACGAGCCAACGAGTCGGCCGAGGCGCCGCGCGCAATTTAATGAAACACCTGGAGAGGTTGTGCCTGCTTCCGTTGCATTAATCTCGCACCCCGCGGTCCCGCGTCCGAACACTTCCCGCCATCAACTCACCTCACATTGCCTCTTTTATTACAATTACTTCAATAACGTAACAGGTACGCTTTCCTACGATAACGCCGCGCTTCAGAAACATGTCTGAATTTTCTTAAGGCTTTACGATCGGCAAAACATCATGTTCATTGTGTGAATTGTTTCTGAAAAATGTATTATGAGCCCAAGCCAATTTATCAAGTTTTGTTTGATAGGTGGTGACAAACGATTGCCCTTTATGAGTTTTAGTTTGCTATCCATCAATGAGTTGGCATCGCACAATCAATTAGTTGGTTAATTATGTTTATCTAGTAGGCGTGCACGTGGTTACGTCAGCAATACTTTCGATTAGGCGGCGCCGCCCGCCCAGAGGCCGATGTTGAAAACACTCGGTCGGTCGCGAGCAGTAAACACGCGCCCCTCTCGCATGACGCCTCATTAGCCACTCCCTTGCGCCTCTATAAATCATTTTAAATTCAAATTCTGTCTACTTCCAGAATTGACTTTGCTTACTTAATTCTCATCCTAACAGCAAATTTTTCTAAATTAGATTTTACCTTATCTCTTTAAACATTGAAATTAGTTTATGTTGAAATCGTTTGCGATGGTTTTTCCGAATGTTCGATGGGATGATGGTAATCTTTAAAAGTAACTTCGATTTTCAAAATTACACATTACTTTAAAATGATCGAAATAAGTCTTGCTGTTTGTTTGAAATTGTTTAATTATTGAGAAGTATTGTACGTGTGTAACGTAACAAATATCCCGGTAGCATGGCGGGCACGTGCCGCTGGTGCTCTCTGCCCACTAAGAGCTAGTTGTTGGCACGGATCACCGGGCGTTTCTATTTTCGTTTGTCCTCAAATATTTTTGGCGCCCACATTCGTGACTACATTGGAGTTAGGATTAGCCGCGGCGAGGCGGCGGGAGTGTGTCATTCATCTGTTCATTAGCTCATTGTTTTCCTCGTGTGTCGATTTGTCGTGCGAGTCGTGTCGCGTGCTCGCTCGGCCAATAGTAAAATGTGTGATTATAGATCAGGCATGTGCGTACGGCAGGCGACCGGTCGCGCGCCGCCGACGGCGTGTCGCCATCAATCAATCGTGATCGAACGTTCTGATCGATTAGTGATCACTCGCCCTTACTGACACCGCATTCTTAACATCCTATTTGGCTCGTCAAGTCACGTCAACATATTCCGGCTTGAGATAATAGAACAATTAATTCATTTGTTTACCTTAGTAACGACACCATTCAAGAGTATTATATGTGTATGTAGGTACACATTTTTAATTATATGTGTATGAATAACTCTCATAATGAACATTCATTCTTATGTAGAAAGTCTAAAGTTTGACAAGAGTAGCTTACCTTCACCAAATATGACTTCTCTATTATAGCTACTGTTCCGAGTCCATTAACTTCTTGAATTTTAATAAGTATGGAGTTTTGCATAAAACAAATAGTAAAAGTAAAACGTAAGTAGGTGAGGCGTTGGTAAGAGAGGTATGACGCGTGCCGACTGCTGCCAGAGCCCGATGCACTCAAGGGTCGTTCGTTATACACGTCATAGTTTCAGAGTGCACTCGGGCCTCGGCGCTCTCCTCCTAACGAGACACAAGGCGCCCGGTTCATTGATGTCATTTTTGCTATAATCACCCGCTCGCTGTAGCGGTGCCAACTCAAAACGAGCAACTATTCACCTCGAAATTCGAACCTTATTCCCGACATCACGACTTAGATACTTCCCTTCACACCCAGTCACTGTATTATTCCTACTAACCTTATCATACAGGAAGGAAAACAGTGATGAAACAGAATCTCAGCTAACCCCTTATTGTATTGCAAGTGTGCATTGTTGTGCTATAAAGGACTCCGTGAGGGTGGGTGGCTCGGTTTGTTCGCCACCTTCACACAAAAATGTTATTAGTTGTGGGCGGTTATTGCCGACCCGACCTCGCCTGTTTCACTCCACTAGTGTCCATCACAACACATATTAGGTGGTACTTTAATCTTTTCCTTCCTCCTACATGTTTATGTAACTAAACAATAGATAAATTTGCAACTTTGGTCTGCAAATAAAAGGAGAGTGTAATAAAGGGCCGATGATCAGCTATTTATAAGCTATTGAATAACAGCCACCGTCCAAATGTGAATGGCTTTGTAGAGCGAGCATAGGCCATCTGTTTCGCCGACGAGGTCATTTGTATCGCGGCGCAGGCATCCGTCACAGCTAATCGCCTGCCGGGATGCACCTGCACACTCGACCATGCATATGCTATTATCCTCACACTCGCCGTTTTCAGTCCACTTTACATAGGATTAGAACTTCACTTTCCACCACGTACAAATTTATAAAATTTGATATAGTTTCGTGCTTGAAAGTCTAAAATCAATATCCTTTGATAATGGAATACTACTAAATCTGTTGGCAAATACGGTCAATCAGCAAACCACTCGGTTAAACACTAACAAACGCTTTGGTTTGAATCAGATCTCAACTATGTAGTAGCGGGAAATGATAACTTTATTCGTACCCTCAACTGTAAGAGGACCGTCCAACTAACATTATGCCTGCCAGTAACAAGTTAATCTAAATGCAACCGACTGCTTCCACGAGCTAGTTGTAGCACGCATCGGCGAAGTTTAATAACTGAGAAAATTTGGAGCGTGTCTGCATCTGATTTTGCTTTCTATTCAAGATTTAAGTTCCTATACCAACAATAGATGTAGAATAGTAAGAATACACATTCGAAACTCAATATTTGAGTAAATGGGAGAACTACAAGATAACGTCGAACGTACTTTTATAAAAGTTAGTGTGTAAATCACCCCGAAAGCTTACTCCGACGACATTATCAGCGAACGCGTCCCCTTCTCAAGTACTGAATATTCAGATAGGTTTGTTTGTATACGTATTTCCTTTAGAAATGCGATAAGCTCTTATTCTGTATTTTATTCATTGAATAAAATATAGCAAAGGACTCGTTTAACGAAGATAAAAAGTGTAGGAAAAGCCTTTCCCGGCACGTAGTGCGACAGTTAATTACGAGAATGTAAATAAATCATCATAGACGGGGGGGGAGCGCGACGCTTCGATTCCGAAAGGCAATTATCTCGCGCCTCATTGACGTTCAAAATGAACAGAGTTCAGTATCACACGGCTCTCGACACGCCTCAGATATATTTGACATACCCAAAGACTCGGTTATAAGGAAAAATCGAATCGGGGATTTTAGGTGAGTACGTGCCGGGCTCGCGGTAATTGTGATGCATGAAGAGGGTTCCGCTCACTTACTCGATATTAAACTTATATTTTATTTAAATATTATACTTTTTTGTTATAGGAATAATAAATAAGAATCACGTTGAATGTATTTTAACTTTGTTTATCGGGGTTTTTGTTATATTTTGACGGTGTTCTTATGGTGTACGTGTTTTAATGTTCCAGGGTCGGTGTAACCGTGAGAAGCCTCCCTGCAAGTACTTCCACCCGCCGCAGCACCTAAAGGACCAACTGCTGATCAACGGGCGGAATCATCTAGCATTGAAGAACGCCCTCATGCAGCAGATGGGCCTCACGCCTGGCCAGGTGCTGCCTGGCCAGGTCCCCACTGTGGTGAGATCTTCACCCATTTTCTCTTTACTTTATTAACAAAACCCCGCTTTGAGCGATCGGTCCTTGACAATGTAGGTTATTTTCTACCGACAATTTACTGTGTTACAAACTTTGCACGCAACACGCAGCTTTCGGTGTACATATTATCAGCTACTTTTGTATTATACTCGTATTTTGAAAGGCGTAATTTTTTCAACACGTAGATCTTCTATATGAAGGAACAGTTTAAGTTGTGCCACACTTATATTATTTTGGAAAGCTTACGATATTCAAAAGTTTGTTCTTAATCAATGTTCAATTTCTGAGCGATTGGTTAATAAATGCACTCTTCAGAATCACATCCAGTTTATCGCTAGTAGAGTGCGTTTCTTATTATGGCAAATATTTCATATAATTGGAACAGAGCCCCCTAAATTAATATCTGGCACAACTTAAACTTAGCTATCCCCGTGACCGATCGCTCCTCACGCTTGAGCATGTTTGTAAGAGTCGTTCCCAAATAGCATGTATACTTACTTACACTTTGAACAACTCACAAATTGTGTCGAAGTGGGAAATTGTATGCGGTACTGCACATTTATTTATTCAAATCTGGACTCTCCTTACTATCCACACTGTCGCTAAGGTCGCATCTCGCTATATCTCGAGGTCTCTTCGCACCGCCACTTACCGCTTTACTTAAAATAGATAGTTGACGCTGGAGTCACAGTGTATCATGTTAGAGTGCTTCGTAGTATGGTCACCGTTCGGGGTTGCGAAGTGACGTCGAGACGATCGAGATGCTTGCGCCCCTCGCACGATGAGTAGCGTGTTTGTGTGGTTTTGTGTTGAGGTGGGCGGTGTGAGCGGCGCGGGCGCTGCTGCTGGTCACCTCACCGCACTGGATCCGATCAGTCTCGCCCTGCTCGCCCCGCAGGTAACCGCGTCGCACTACCACCGGCCACGCCCCCAGACCGACCCCGACCAACCACTCCATAACCATAACCACTACCAACCACATCCATACTCTACAAAACAAGTACTACTCTTCGTGTCACCCTAGTCCCCGGTGCCGGTGGTTTGCTTCAATAAGAAAACGCTTCTATGATTTCATAATAATTTGAACTTATCAGTGCATGTATTAGCCTTTTTGACTTGCAATTGATTAACTCAACTGTTATTTTCCTGTTTTTGTGGCATTGTTCCGTTTTATACTAACTAGTTTATATATATTGTAATTACTGCTTGTAAAAATCCTGGTTTTGGTTTTAATGATGTGATTTTAATGAAATTGTTATATAATTATTATGTAGATGGAGATCGCGTTGTTGATAGTGTTGTTGTGATTGTAATCTGCAGGCTACGTCACCGTACTTATCGGGCGTGCCGGGCGTGGGGTCGACGTACGCGCAGTACTACGCCCCGCAGCTGGTGCCGGCCATGCTGGGCCACGACCCGGCCGCCGCCGCCGCCTCGCCGCTCGGTGTCATGCAGCAACCCGTGCTGCAGCAGAAGCTGCCGCGCACCGATAGACTCGAGGTAAGGCCGCGTCTCCGACACAATCACAACCTTCACACCCTCGAGTAGTGCTTCCCGATGTTGCCACACAAGCCGAGGACCGACTTTATTTACACAGTTTACGATTCAATCACTCAATCTCGGGCCAGTCATGACGGTCGAAGTGTCGGTCCTTGCTGCAAATGAAGGCCAAGAAACGCCATGCCCATGTCTCCGTGTGTTGGTGACGCGCGGGCGCACCACCGCGGTGCGTCAGCGTGTGCGCTTTGCGAGCAGCACTCGCTTACTCCCCCTGGTGAAGGACCTGCACTGTCGGTGCAACAACCTTTCACCAACCTCTACCTATAGATGGATTGTACAAAATACTTGCGATATATTTTCGAAACATCTAATGGTAATTTGCGCCAACAGTGCAGCAGATCCTGACGCTTAGTCCGGACATTTAGTTTATCGGGTGGACAAATTAGAAACTGTTGAAATTGTATTAGAAAATCTTAAAAAATAATATTTGATGCGACGGATGCGTTGATCGCGAAACCTTTAGCTCCCAATTGTTTTGGCTCCTCAATATCAAGCGGCGTCCGGTTGAGATTTGATCGATAAATCGTGTTGTAGTAAATATTTGATTATGAGCCTTAGAATCGTACCATGACCTTGCGTACCAATAAAAGTAAAGCTAGTATGTATAGTACATTATATAGATGGGGTTAGATAATGTTCGTGTCATTGGGTGTGGAGTGGGCTAGTGCGCGTGATCGCGGGGGTAGTCGCGTGGGTGGGTGGATGGCGGATGGTGGACGGTGTGTGGTGGTGCAGGTGTGCCGGGAGTTCCAGCGCGGCGCGTGCGCGCGCGCCGAGTCGGAGTGTCGGTTCGCGCACCCGGCGCCGCCCGTGGCCGCGCACGACGACGGCTGTGTCACGGTGTGCATGGACGCCGTCAAGGGCCGCTGCGTCCGCGACCCCTGCCGCTATTTCCACCCTCCCCTGCACCTGCAGGCGCACCTTAAGGCGCAGGCGCGCGGCGCGGTACGCCACAGGCTGCACGCTCTCGCCTCGCTCGTTCGCGCTTCGTTCTTCCGCTTGGTCTCGCTCGCCGCGACGCCGCTTTCGTTCGCAGAGCTTTGTTCTGTTCAGTTCGCGCCGGCTCGTGCCACGCTTCCGTCGCACTCACGCTTAACTTTTATTTTTTTTATCTATCGCATATAATATCACCTTGCGCCGAGCTTTAGGTGTATTCTGTGCATCTACTACATCGTTATTGTTTCCGTCCCGTCCTGCGACGCTTCGCTTCACGTAGACGGCCGCCGCAGCCCAGCAGCCGGCAGCGAGCGCGACTTCGGAGCCAGGAAAGAAACGGCCGGCACCCGCCGAGCTCGAGCCACCGGTACAATTGCCAGCTTTGCACGCTTCACCTCCGCTCCCGGTCCCGCCCGCACGATCCTTCCGCGCGCCTCTCCCCTCCCGCGGCGCGCGCGCGGCGCAGGGCCGGGTCCCCCCGCCCGCCCCCGCGCCGCGCCCGCGTCGCTGCCGCCCGCCGGCCACACATATCACCTCTCAACATACTATTATTTCTCGTTTCAGATGGACATGAAGAGCGTCGGATCCTTCTATTACGATAACTTCGTAAGTATTCCAATCTATAGAAACATCACATGCAAAAAACCGTGTCTTAAATTGTTACATTCGAGCAATATTGTCAACTAATATGTGCGTCTGTATGTCGTGCAGGCTTTCCCCGGCGTGATGCCGTACAAACGGCCGGCCGCAGACAAAGCGGGCGTGCCGGTGTACCAGCCGGCAACCACGTACCAGCAGCTGATGCAGCTCCAGCAGCCGTTCGTGCCCGTGTCATGTGAGTACCCCGCACCCGCCACGTCCGCCCCGCCGGCCGCGGCGCCGGCCCCCGCGGCGGCCGCGCCCGCGCCCGCGCCGCAGCCGCCGCAGCCGCCCGCCTCGCCCGCCTCGCCCGCCGCCTCGCACTCGTCGCTGGCGCTGCAGGATGCGGCCGCGCCCGACCCCGCCGCTGTCGCTAAGGAGGTGGCCCAGAAGAACTACGTGGCGGCGCTCGCGTTCGCGGCGCAGCAGTCGGCCATGGCGCACGCGTACACGCAGCACGCGCTCAAGGCGCGCGCCGCCGTGCCGGGGCTCATGCGCGCGCCGCTCATGATGCGCCCGGGCTGGCCGGCGCCGCCCATGCACATGCCCTACTACCAGCAGCCGTACATGTACGCGATGCCGCCGCCCGCGCAGCCGGCGGCCGCCGCGGCGGTGGCGGCTGCGGCCGCGGCCGTCAACCCCTACAAAAAGATGAAGACGACATAGAGGGTCGGTGTCGGCGGGGCGCGGGGCGCGGGGTCTCGCGTAGTCGTTAGACGTAGAGACTCGTATGTGTGCGACCGAGTGTTGGCCCCGGCCTGTCGGGGCGTTTAGCGCTAGAGTGTCACATTTGTATTGTAAGGACGAAGCGAGAGGATTCGCCCTCGCGGATGTCTCGGTAGATTTATGCTATATTATTGTGTATTTTACTCATCGTAATATTCCTATGCGTGTATATTTCTCTTATCTACGATCCCGGTAATAATAACGCTTGAGATGCATGACTGTACGTTTTTTTATTACCTCTTGTCGATTGGTCGTGTGTACGTGAGTACGTAAATCGTGTTAGGAGAGTTGAGCGCTTGGTCCGTCGATCCCGCTACGTACACGCTTGTTCTCGAAGAGTCGCACGGGTGCGCTTTGGCCGATGTGTCGATCCCGTCCTAGAGGTTACCGGCAGCTGCTTGCCCGGCAGCAGGCCCGCACCTAACACAGCCGCCTTCTAATTTTCGCATGGAATAGAATCCACCACCCTATACGTTTGGCTCATCAGGTATTTCTCATTTTTCTAGTGCTCCTCGTGTGTGCTATGTGTGCCGGCGTGTTCCGACAGTAGCGGCGAGGGCGGCGAGCGCTGTCCTCGTCTTTTATTTACTTTAGACGCACTTCTTTCTATATTTTATTTGACTCGCTTTTTGTTACATGCCTTCCGAATGACCGCTTCGGCTGTCGTCCGCATTGCAAATCTTTTGTCGCTTTTTGTGTCGGAGGTGCAGGCTGTGCGCCGCCTAACGCGCCGTATGTGGTGTACACGGACGAGCGCGGACAGGTAACGAGTGCCGCGTGACGCGTGACGCGTGTGTGTCCACTGCCCACTGCCCACTCCACTAGTTCTGCGCTCTCTTGGCGTTGCGCACTCTCCCATCGCCCCTTCACGCTTACACACTCGCGATATCGCCGCATGTCCCGCTACTCTATCCAGTGTCGATTAGTGTTGCCACGTTTCCACTTCCTCCCGGTTGCAGCTCCCCAACCAATGGTTCACGAGTACTTAACGCGCCTTGCAATAACCAAACGCTAGTAAAACGCATATCACCTCTACGTCGCCGCTTTGTTATTTCATATTATTTAGCTCGAATTATCTAAAACATCTATATAAATTGGAGAATTACATATATATCTAACACCGGTAAATGTACAGTATTGGTAGTGTTTGATATTGATTGAGTTTGTTTGAACAAAATAAGCTAGTTCTATGGTAACTCACTAACGTTTGTACAGAGTAAACGGTAACACCATTATGTACTTGAATTAACATTAGTATTTATATGAATTCGAGCTAGCTTCTTCATCCGGCTTGAGTAGTGGCACTTATGATTTAACGCTAGAGGCGGGCTTAATTAGTGCTTGTCGAGTCGAATACGAGGTACGAGTGAGTCGGGCGCCGGACACTCCGCGCGGGTCCGCGGCGCGCTTGGTGACAGAGCTTTCTAACGACCTCAGGGCACGCAAACAAACCGATCACGTTACCAACCGAACGGTACCTCCAGCCGGTACACTTGACATCTTCCTCTATCGCTGACACTACTGGCCTCTGTTTCGATGTGTTATGCTAAACAAAATTATAATAACAACTTGTACAAATGATCCATGGTGATGTATCGAGAGCAGCAGCGCGCTCCGGCGGCGGTTGGCCGTCCCATATGTATCAATGTCATCATTCACATCATTTAGTCATTGTGCTGTAACTGGTTTATTATTGTATTGAACAGTTTATGCTACAACTTGTTGATGATTTTTAGTTTTGTATAGTGATACATACTCGCTTTCAAAATGTGGAAGAAGTCACTCTACAGTATTGCCTTGCTTACACCCGGTAAGATACATTCAGCTTTATATAATATCCTCAGTATAAGTGATTTCCTGTTTTGTGCCTGCACTGAAACACGCCATTACACTACCAGCATGAATTTGCAATAATGTTCAATATAGCATTGTGCTCATAATGACTATCTCACGCTACTAAGAATATTTTATAATCTGTGGCGGTTTCAGTTCAGGTTGATTTGTATTAATTAAAAAATAACGAAGCCATTTTATGAGTTGCTTAAAAGTTGAACTCGGTGAACTCAATATTTAACGACAATTTAGAAATATTTTTTGTTTTAATATTTTGACGGTTTGAACTAATATTCAACTTTTTGGCACCCTAATATCACCTTAGCCTATATCAACTATCAACTGCTAATAAGGGGGTTTTAGTTTCACTCATTTTTATATGCTTTTTTTGTATTAAATTATTATTTTTTTATTACGCATAAGTAGTTGGTAGTTGAAATGACGATGGTGAAAATAGAAAATCAAAGTGATATAAAGTTCTAGAAAAATCGACCAGCCATATATTTTTCTGCCATAATATAAAACTTATAAGAAGATTATTTGGATTTCAATGTATTTTATGTTAAAAAATCACTTTGAAGTTTCTATATTGATGCTAAAAATGCTTCGCCATTGCGGCTTCAATTCCTCGCTTGTTGAGGCCTCTCTGATGCTTATTTAATATGTTCACGTAGACGTAATGATTACTTGGTTATCTTTTGTTTGTCGTACAGTAACAGCACTCCTCTAATGGTCATTATGTTGCAGTTTGTTCTACCACTAACATGTCACGTCCAGAACTGTCATGTAAGCTAAAGGTATAAACTTAATTTGTCTATTGTAATGTAACCGGTGTATGACTCCAGCATGACCGCCGGCCGTCCGCTGTCCTCAGGTCAGTGGACGGTGTCGGTCGCCACACCGGCGCAGGCGCAGACACATACAATAACTCTCCCTACACAGCCTCTTTTTTAGCTTATAGCAAGAGTTGGTATTTATGGGTACACTTTGGACGCTCAAAACCTCTAGAACGCCCTCGCCCTGGTAAAAGTTGTCTAGCATCATGCTTTAGCTTTTTTGTAAAATATAGTCACGCTTAAATAAGATTGGCTGCGCAATAATGATTATACTTCAAGCGTTCTGCATGCCATTTAGATATTATATATTCATTCCTACTATGTGCATAGTGCGGCGTAATTTAACACACAACTCTCTGACGGTTACGGAACCTCGTTCACGAGATTAACTGGCATTTTACCACTTATTAATTTTTGTGTAATATTGTTATATTATTTTCCCAAAAAGTAACAAACTCTACAATATAAAGGTGACACACAACAGCGCGCACGTTAATGAAAGAATGCTTGGAACGTCCAATCATATTGTGCAACGAATCTTGTAAAGTTCTTGTAATATTGAAGCAGCAACAAGATTTGATTTCAAGCCATTTTTCGCCTTCCGTGTGTCCCGTTATGTGCTAATAATTAATGTAGCTGAGAAACTACACACGCATTGAATATGATAATGTTTTCCATTGTAAATGTTGATGTAACGAACGATAAGGCATTTCAACACCATGCCGGTTGGTTAGGGCGTCTCCACCCACTCACTTGCTCTTTAATATTACAAAAACTGTTGTCCGGCGTTATTTTTCAGAAGGCTGTGCAAAGGATGATGTTTAATGTCAGATGTATGAATGTCATTCAGTGATGAGTTAGAATAGAATTAACACAGATTAACTAACAGTTCATAAACCGTCGTTTTTAATAATTACATACACGAATCATGATCACATTACATTCTTTTTGAAACTAATTAACATTTATTTTGCTATCGACTGTTTATGAAAGTAGTTTTTTTTTAGATTAAGATTTGTTTACGAATGATTCTTAGCTGGACATTTAACACCCAAATAATTGAAACGATTTTGAACGATTTCTTCAAAATATAACAAACACACTATTATGAGACCACAAAGAAACTACAAAAACTAGAATCTCCAAAACAGTCCTTGATTGTCTAAATGGAAACATGGGACTAAGTTTGACATTACTTTATAATAATTGTCGCACTAATAAAAAGATAATGGTTCTAGTAGTCATCTGAAAATAAACCTTAATGGTGATGCATAAGTCTCTATTTACAACAACAATTTACTAAGTGGAGTTTGACTTGAATATGAGTCTGGAATTAAACATTGAGTCATGAAGTTATAAACAGTTCTTGAAGTTGAGTCTTGCACTTCTAAAGACCAACGGGTACAAAGTTTTCAGAATCATTCGTAAGCAATATTTTGTTTTTATTTTATTAAACAATATACTTACTTTACTTTCGTTATGTTTACAGTTACTGGACACCCTCCCGGTGTGCCAAGATTTTAATCGACAAGGATGTACAAGACCGACCTGCAGATTTGTTCATATTCGTGAAGGTAAGAAAAAATCTATATAAAGCCACTCTACAAGCCCAACTCATGTTTTAACACATCATAAACTCGATTGGCATGAAGAACATCCATTTCTATATGGCAAAATTAATCTCAAACAAGTTTAGATGACTTCTAAACACGGAATCCTCTAAGAATCCTTCCCTATTTCTTGTCTGCATGGTCAATATGACAGTAGATAATAGATTTTTACCATCATACCATAGATGTTAGACTCTAGTACACATTGTAATCATAGTTTATCAACTAGTTTCTCTTTTCATTCGAATAACACATTTTTCTTTTAAGTTTTAGGCCCGATTTGTTGATCCGTTGTTGAGATAACCTTTTTATATTTGTGACTGAAAATTATACCACCAAAAGATCATCTATGAAATTTGTGGAGGCACATGACATTTTTGGTTTATAAGCAACACCCCCTGGTATCTGCTTGAAAATATTAGCCATCTTAGTCGGTACTTTTGTAAACTTCTCTTACCAGATTGGGCTGCATGGAATGATGACAAATTCTTCCACGATGCCAATAGAAGTATATTAATGCATATCTAAATGAATGGATCAATAAACCGGTGCTCAGTAGTTTCATTCATTCCTTATAGTACTCTATTAGAACATAGTGTTAGCCATATTTCAGTAGCTAGTCTCATTATTTTAATGTTTATACAAAAGTGTAATATGTTATAGATTTCTCTGTACTAAAATTTTATTTCCTTGATACGGACTGACATGTAAGTCCACTCTCCCATTTTCCCGTAATGATAACAAAGGAAGGTAATATAGATTTAAAGTTGAAGTCACATCCCTAGAAAGCAGAGAAAAAATATGTGAATGTTTATTTTAAATTTACTTATTAAAATTGTTCAAACTTATTATATTTTTTGATAGTTGTTAATATAAAGGGTATATTTATTTTTAGCTGTAAATTATGGTTATTTAAATAGCGTGTTGATGTTGCAGGGTGCGGGCTGCAGGTGGTGGGGTGTCGCGTGGTGGTGTGTCGCGACGCCGCCGCTGGCGCGTGCCGCCGCGCCGCCTGCCGCTACTACCACATCCCCGTTCAGCTGCCCCCTGCCCTCCGCCCCCCTTAACCCTCCCCCCTCTCGCCCCTCCCCCTCCCCTCACCCCTCACCCCGCGATTTCATATCGATCGCTCCTCTGACACACTCGGGATTGACCGGATCGGCCGGATCGCAATCGGTCCCGCGCGGAGGTAGCGTTACCTTAGTAGATATCGGTTAGAGTAAAGCGGCCAAGCGCCGTCTTCTGGAAGGAGTGTGTACATAAGTAGCGGGATATGTTTCTCAGGCACGGTCATGCGATTGTGATATGAATAGATTTCGAAACGCCGGAGCCGTTCGAGTAATTTAACTAAGATCGTACCGAGATCGTCGACTAGTAGTTAGTGAGGTTTCAAATGTTTTATTACTATTATATAATTTTTTTAAGATACGATATGAGTTCCTGTATAGATGGGTGCGGTCGCCGTTTGGCGAGGCACGCAAACTTTGTTGTATATAAGCGATATGTAATTGACCGGGTGGCGGAGGCCGGCCGCCGGCCGCGTCTCACCGCCATCCTACTCCTAAGTGAGCATTTGTGAGAATTATGTTACTTTTTTACGTAAGTACATTGTAAATTATGATTTTCTAGTTGACAAGTTTTACACTAGATTAGATTAAGTGAATCAGTAATAAAACACCAATAGTGTAGCCGCTTCTCTCCTTCGGCACTGAAACTTTTGACGCCGGAGCACAATTCACGTTCGCCGGCGCCGGACCCCGGCCCGGCGCCGGCCTCACACATTAGCATAGGTCGCGACACTCGTAGAGTGATAGAGGACAAACATTCGAAATACAATGAACGTTATCGGACAATATTAAAACGAAGAAGGCATACTTCCAAGCTATTTACCTAAATTATAGGATAGAAGGTCGGCTTTTATTCCGGATAGATTTTGCTAGATATCATTGTTTTTACTGATCGATCCCAGTCGTATCGATGCACAAAGCGTTACCGACGCGCGACGATCGAGTCCGATTACCTCTCGGAGAGTGCACCACGGTGTAATAGCTACCTATATTGTTTTCGACCCAAACAGTATTAACGTTTTGATCAAATTTATCTCTATGTATGTATGTAGAGGTGATATGCGGAAAGAGAGAGAAAGAGGCGGGCGGCGAGCGCGCCCGCGGCGCCGCCCCGGCATGGAAGCCTGATGCCTAATATTATTCCTAGTCCATATCCTTTTTGTTGATCAGTCATGCGATTAATGTTAGAGTAAATATTAATAATTTGATTTATTCCTCCCATTTAGTGGATATTTTGATAATGATATATTAATAATGAAATATTTAAGATACATAATACATATTTGATTCTAAATCCTGATAAAGTGACACTAAGTTAGTAATTTAGTCGGAGGGATACTTGTGCCGTGATTATATTTTTAGGTATATATTATGAAATAATTCCTAGCGTCGGAATTAAAGAAGTGATTAATGTGTAAGCGTGTTATATTTATTGTCGTAACGTAAGTGGAATGCCATATCGATAAAAGGTGAATATCGGAACGGAGTCAAACTCGTTAGGAAGTGGTTGCGTTGCGTTTGTATTTATGTTGGTTGTTGTTGTATCGTATTGTCGGTTGTCGGAGTCGTCCATGTTGTCGCAGGGCGCTCGGCCGCGCAGCCGGTCGCCCGACGTCGCTCGACTGTCGCTCGGCGGCCGCACGACGGCCGCACGCTGTCGCGTCACGTCGCGTCGCGGTCGCTCGCGTCCTGCCCAAGTGTTAGGTGAAACACTTCTCTTTTATCAATACGGCACTGTGACTCATCATTAATTATATTAATAAATAAGTTGTCATTTATATTTTTGTTGAAATTTATCGTTTCATGGTTTATTTGTTGCCTTTAATTTTTTATAATCAAAATTTTATGATCTGACGCATTTATTGTAAGACAATCGATTACTTTTATAATTGTGTAATTAGTGTGATAATAATAATGATGGTATCAAATTGCCGTTATGAAAGATTGAACATCGAAAGTATCCTTCCTGTTTAGAAGGGACTCTTCTGGCCCAAGGTTTCTAGTGGATTTTTATATTTTTCTTTTGTTGTATTTTTAATGTTGCGTGTGTCTTACACATAATATATTTCATTTTTGTGATATTTTTAACTATAAAGTACTGTTATAGTAAATCCAAATGGAATAATGATGACCTAATTAATATTCAAGAATTTATTTGTAAATCACAAAAAAAATGTAAAACTGTAAATATAATGACAAAAAAAATGAACTGCAACACAATAATTGATTAGTTTTTATTATAATAATTATCTCTTCATGATACACTATAAGTTGTTTGAGTACCTAAAGTAACGGTCTCTCGTGTAGTATGTACCTAACCTACAATCTACTTAATAAATGTAAACCGGTCCAGTGAACAAATTATTGATAATATTGTGAACATTTTTTTATTCACGAACAATCACAGAAAAGTACATGACATTGTAATATTATTTATGAAATTACTATGTGATGTGATCTTCGGATCAATTTTGAGTACAGTATAGATAATAAACAACTGAATATGTGATTTGTCTATTTTATTTATTACTTCACCCTGTTAGTTGGATTCCTTCTAAGCTTATATAAAGATAATATTTCAATTAAACGATGTTTTTAAAGTGTTTTGTCTCTTTCGCTCTTATATATGACGGAAAGGGACAAACCATTTGATAGCTAAAATGCTGTCAATAAGCGTTTATAAATATGGCCCTAGATATGTAGATATTAATGACTTGTTGGTATAGTAACTACCTAATACAATTTTACTGTGATAAAAAGAAACATTCTGACTTATCTGGAAAAATCTAAACCAATGACATCATCTACATAGACGAAATAAAAGCGTATGTGTAATACATACCCGCATAATACAGACTGATACACAAAACTAATTAGTTTGTTTGAAATAGGTACTTAAAATGATTGTTTTATTCAAAACATCAAAAAGTGATGCCTTACCATTCAATTTTAACATCCTGTACATTGCAAATAGTATGTAATGTAAAGTAACCCTTACTAACCTAACAGTTTAGATAAGAGAATAAGTTAGTTCTTTAAGAGTGTACACTACCTCAGTTCGCGTATTCAGATTTTCCCCTGAGCCGAAGCGGGACAGAAACACCTGAGCGCTTGGTGTTTCGGCCCGCGAATTGTAGGTATTTGCTCCCTACAAACATTATGGTACTCATTTGAAAAAACCGCAACATATGAATTGTTCTGTAAACCCTATTCAATTTACTACACTTTATTTTAATTCAACAACTTTTGTATTTATTGAGATATTAAGATTTTAGTAAAAATTTAGAGATAACTTTGCGATTTTTTTCTATCGAGAAAATTTCATGGAGTCGTGTTTTCGAAACATATGATCGATAGATTATATCATGAACTTTACCATACATACGTTTCAAAGTTAAATATTGAGTAACGAGGAATATATGGAGATCCCGCCGAGTTGAAAATAAGCGATTTGAGGTAGTATACACTCTTAAGTACACCATTTCTCAAGGTAGATGGAAAGTCAGCCGGTCGCCCGTGAAACCTGTGACGACCTACCTATAATCTAAGTAAATATAGTTACGGCATAATAAAGGCCAAGGAAGGGCATCTGCCCCACCTAGGTCCCAGGCTAGCCACTGGTATCATTTCTTTAACAAGAGACTGAGAGAGTATGATCTTTACCACTAACTATAAAGTACCTATGTATTTTATGGTCTGACCTTTTAAGACTTCAATATAGAGTCGGTTCCTAAACAACACCGTTCCGAAGAGTGCATTCTACTGTAGTAGATATCGGTAGCAAAAATGTGAAGATGATTATGTACTTTTGGTGGATCAACAGTCAACACTCGACAACCCTAAACTGCACCTTGGTGGTGATGTACTGAAAAAAGTAGGTATTAGCCTGTAATGTCCCATTGCTGAGCAACGGCTTCTCATATCACCGAAGATATCAGTGAAGAGGATTAGGAATAATCACCACACTTGCCTAACGCGGGTTGGTGATCTCAAACCCGAGACATGTTTGAAAAGTACGAAATATGTTTTCGCTCGGCCCGGTATTGAACCCAGGACTTCAGTCTTGGCAGGCGAGTGCATACACCATTAGACCACCGAGGCGTCACCTTGTACTCAAGCTTCTTCTTCATTTTTACGAACAACCTTAGTGTGCGACCATACTGCGGGCCTAGCGCGGTTGCGACGGCGGGCGCGAAATATCAAACGTATGAAACGCGTGTAGTGTCCATACTGAAGTGACTAGGCGGAAGCCTAGCGCGACAAGACCGAGCGACTCCGCGCGCGGTGATTTCAAACGCACCGATCCGCGCGTTGTGTTGTGGCCACAGTACGGGCCTAGGCGGCGAGCGACTTAACAAGCGGGTGGCAGGTGTATCTAACCAGTGGTCTTACCGCTCGGCGTTTTGACGTAAAATGGCTTCGATTACAACAATACACACTAGATTTCGGGTCAGCGCAAATAATACGTCTAGGTGCTTAGGGTCTCATTTTAAAAGTGAGCCACTCTTTTATTTAGTTCCCTCGGACCACAGCCAAAAAAGTTGCAAAAATAATGGCCGGAAAAACAATTTAACGGCCGGAGTGTCTTACTTTCTGTGAGTACATGTAGAATCTATACTAATATTATAAAGCTGAAGAGTTTGTTTTGTTTGTTTGTTTGTTTGTTTGTTTGTTTGTTTAAACGCGCTAATCTCAGAAACTACTGAACCGATTTGAATAATTCTTTCACTGTTAGATAGTCTATTTATCGAGGAAGGCTATAGGCTACATTTTATCCCGAAATTCCCACGGGAACGGGCACAACGCGGGTAAAACCGCGGGGCGCTGCTAGTAAGTTATATTTTAAGCTTATAACTAAATAATATCAAATTTTGATAAAAAATACTGATTTGAAGTCACCGCTACAAATGTTTGGCCAACGTTGGCGCAAATTTTGTGAAACAGAACAGCAGAAACATGGAGTAGATTTGTTTTGTAATAATAATTTATTTATCCGGGGGGCGATTTATTTTTTTATGTCGTGGGGGGGTGGTTGGACTTATAAATTTCGATTTTGTAACTAATCCCCGTAGAGTATTCGCCGCCATCTTGTTTTAAGTTCATTTTTTTTAGTTTTTCTGAAATAACTCGTTAATTTTCAACTGCAAAAATGACAAAATTGTTTGCAACCCCTGATATACGTCTGATCGCTACTAGAGATCGCGCCTCAGTGTGGCCACCTCCGCCACCGCCGCCGCGTAAGACACCGCGTAAGCCACCGCGCATTCAGTGTGGACGCACACTTAGTCTTACCTACTTTGCCAGCCTCTAGTCCTAGCAATGGCGTGTCGGGTAGAGTCGGTCATGACGTTTTAACGCCCATCGTCACCGAACTACCCTCTCCCTCACATCATGACCTTCGCTGTCTGCAACAGACGGTTTTAGCGTGCTTTAACAATCTGTTCCTTTACAATAAAATTCCCTACCTACATTGGCAACACCATTAACCATTGACAGTGACGGTTACCAAATAAAAGTCACCAGAACAGGCAGACTGTCAAATACACTGTCAAATGTCAAAAATCTAATCTGATTTAAGAAAAAGTGGAAAAATCATTTTACCGTTCGCGATTTACTTGCGTTGCGATACAATGTTTGTCGTACATAATTAATTAAAAGCCGAAAACAATAAGTATTCGAGCGTGGCAATATGTTTTAATCAATTCGCGTAAATTATTTTTTAATCTAATTTATTTTAGCTTGTGAAGGGTGTAAAATAAATACCCACCTACGATACGAAGTCATCAAAGTATGTATAAAAGCTAATATTGTTCGTAATTTATCAATTTTGTCACCGAAGTGTGAAAATTCTTACCTCAGTGCTACAATTTGTGTTTTAGTTTTCAACGATCACAATGTTTGCAAGCTTAAAAAGTAAAATCAAAGAAGAAACAGGGAGCGACATTAGTAAACTAACAAATAGTTGGCGAAATGGGTCTCTTCTTAGCAGATTATCACTCAGGGACGATTCTGTAAGTATTATTTTGTAGTTTATTGTTTCCTATTGTTTATAAACCAATGCAATTCAATAGAAATACGTAATTAATCATAGATTCATAGTGCTTGTGGCTATATGTTTTGGTAATATAGAACCATCACAATTTAGGTTTGTAATTCTCATGTTTACTTAGGTGATGTCAACTGCGTTATACCCGCATTGTATCAATGTAGGTACCTAATTTTTAAATTATGCTCACACCTAGAAGTTTTAAGTAGTTACTTATTCATATACCAGCAACAACTTCCGACCTTAAATTGACTTATTCAGAAGCACACAAAATTGTTATAAAACAAAAGAGTACTGAGAGAAGTAACCAGTTACACAATAGATTTATATTTAACATTGTTTAATGAAACAAGTATTCAAGTGTGTGTATGCTAATCCATTATTAAATCATATATTTAAACATGAGTTATAAAATCGTTATCACTTGTCGTTTATAGTCTAACCATAGTGTGACCAATCTATACAAATTGTTTTTAATAGGTGGTTTGACTGTGCCAAATTAAAGAAATGCTTATGACTCATGCTGAGGACATTTTTTACAAAGAAGGTGGTACATTGTTTTAAAGTCTTTATAATCTTTAATAATTTACTTAAACTGATATTTGTTTCATTGCTCGAAGTAGTTTTATTTTATTTTGCTAATAAATACAAGTGCAGGCAGGACAGCACTATTTTATGGTAATCATTGACTTTTATATTAAGAAGTGAGCATTTAAAATTGTTTCACAATCATATTTTTATAAAAAGGTATTTAACTACTCTATTTAATGATTATAACCATCAAAATTTAAAGACCATAGGAAAATATTTTAATGACCTTATTAGAGAATGATGCAATATAATATGATTACTTAATTGATTCTTCATTAATATTTTGAGTGTAATTTACTATGCATTTAGAATGTTAGGCCAGAAATAAACAAAGTTAATACAATTTTAATTTATTAATACAATTGTTTGACTGGCGATCCTCTTATAAGCCTCTTAATTAGGAACCTTGTGAAGATAATTATGTTGGGCTTTTAATATAAATATAAAATTGTTTTCCAGTCTACAGCTAGTCCATCAAGTTCGGGCGAAAGAGGGGATTCCACATTTGAGGTGAGTCATCCCAATGTACATGATCATTTATTCTGAAGTACCGTAATTCAAATAGAGATCAAAGAAACTGAAGTAACGCTGATTTAAATGTGGAACTTTTTGACTTATTGAAACCTAGCTTAAAACAATGGTAGATATAACATGAGTTAAACTCTGTGTGAGTGAGTGTGTATGTGGTGTCACGGTTCCTCCGGCAGTCATTTGATTTTGAATTTGATAAAGGGAGATCGAAGGTAGTTATGATAAATTGGTAATTAATAGAGTTGTTTCTTTTTTAACTTCTATTCATTACATTGCTCCGCAGTTTAACCTGCTTTGTGCCCATTCCTGAGGAAATTTCGAGCCTTCCTCTTGAATGTAGTATCCAATACAAAAATAATTATTCAAATTCTTCACCTTTATTATATTACAGTGTAGATAATCATGGAATGTAACATAGTATTATAACCACTTGTTTCATAAAAAATATCTTTATTTCCAGTCGATATCACCGCAGTTGGAGTCATACCTGTCGGACCGCACAGGCGGCCGCATCGACCAAGCCGCGTTACAACAACAGTATTCAGCACAACTCGAGGCCAAGTTACGAGAGAGAGACCTCCACTGGGAACAGAAACTTGAAGAACTCAAACTTTCACTCGCATCCATTCAAGGTTGGTTTTGTTAAATACTTGATTTGTTAGTTTTTTTGTCTAGAATTTAGTAGAATTAAATTAGCTAAAGACGGCCTTGCGAATTGTTCTACATATGTTCAATTATGTTTCTGTTCATTGTTATGTCCATAGACAATTTCTGTACACAAACAGAAATATTGGGAAAATGGCAAGTAAAACTAAGTCTGTAATGTGTTACTGCAGAACAAAGGCCTCTACACTCACTGAAGATATCAGTGAGTGAGTGTTGAACTTCAGCTAATATTTTTAAAATTTGGTAATCGTTTTTACCGCGACATTTTCAACAATATAATCTTGCTTCACTTGACCATCACATTTCAGTATGCATATGCACTTTATTTAAATAAACAATTCACTTTAATAATCTAACCACACTATATTTCAGGTGAAGAAGCGTTAGCGGCGCAGGCTGTAGCACGTACTGCGCACGCGGAAGCTGCGAGAGCTGTGAACGAGAGGGATTTAGCTGAGAAACAACTGACGGAGCTCCGGGCCAGGCTGGTCGCGGCCGAACGGGCGCAGGATAGACTGGACACGCTTACAGTTAGTTGTGATATACGTTTACTTACGTATTATACTTCTGAATTCAAATGAGATATTTAGAAGACCTACATTATGTTGGAGATAGTTTTTAAGTGGTCAATAACGGAGATATGAGATAGCAAATATGTAACAAAAATTTCACACAAATTGAGAACTTCCTTCGGTTTTTGTAATCAGTTGATGAAGCAGTCTCCGGCCAGGCTTTTTGTTGAATATAAACTCACAAAATAATTCACGGATTTGCAAGTGGGATTCAGTCATTGATTTTCATGTTAAAATTAAATTATTGAAAAATAATATCTAAAAACGAACTCTTCAAAAAACAGGAAGAAGTGGAACAGAGTCGCCGGGAGTGGTCCCGCGAGCGCGCTGAGCTGACGGCGGCGCTCAGTGAAGCTGACGCGCGCGCCACCGACCTCGCTGACCAGCTGACGTTGGTGCGAGCCGCGCTGCCGCCCGAGAACAAACACCACTGCATGCATGATGACGGTACGTTAAGCTGTTCCCCACTGTTGTACCTGCAGTCCGCATCAAATTATTTTGTTAATTAAGGTGTTTATGAATGAGGCGAATAAACTACATGATCGATTCTCATGTTATTTCTACATTAAACAGACAGAGTGGCACTTTTTATACCGAAATTTCTGAAACATTTTTACTGTGAATCGATAATATATCATTATGGTATGAAGTTCAAACTGTAACTAATTATCTATTTATGTTACAGACAAATCCCAGCTAACCCCTACTGGTTGCGCGGAGTTCGATCGCTTGTCCCGCGAGCGCGCCGTGCTCACGCGACAGCTGCAAGAGGCTAAAATGGCGCTCGCTGACGTCAAGACTTCGTGGAGTGGACAGATCGCTTCTTTGGAAACTCAGGTTTGGAGATTACTATGATTGTTTAACCGCTTTCAAAAAAGAAAATTATTAATTTAACACAAATTATTTGTTTTGTAATTATTATTCTCCGAAATTGGGACCATTACAAAAATATATTTAATTATTAAGTTGGTTTATGTTTTTTTAAGAAGTGCTTGTATGTTGTAACTGTCATTATCTAATATATAAAAAAATTATCCGCATCTATCTTCAATTAAACCAACTTTGATCAGAAACTCAACACATTTTCTTGAGTTAATCATCATTGCACCAGTGCTTAATAACGAAGTTTATGTAACGAAATTCCTATATAGACAGGTGTAAAAAGGGTGAGATTGAAATAACCGGGACCGAGAGTTTAACCTGTCCCCCGAATCTCACGCCACATGCTTGCTTTACTTTAGGAGCGTTATATGCACTATTTTAAATTTTAAATTTCACCCATTTACACAGGTTGCCAGATTATCAAGGCAAGCTGGTGAAGAAGGTTCCGAGAGGAGACGAGTGGAAATCGAAAAGAAAGAGATGCAAGATAAACTGCAGAGCATGGCTATGGAACTAGAAAAAACGAAGCAGAACCTACTCAACAGCGAAGCAAAGGTAAAAATATATACGTTTTTATTCATTCAAAAAACGACACGATGGAATTTCAAGACTTATTAAATAAGTCTTAAATCTTCTTCTTATCGAGTGGATGGTCAACCTGACCAATCCTGGTGTCAGAGTTATTGAGCCGCCAAAGGCCTCTGACATGGCTCATGTAACGACTACTAGTCTTAAATAAGTCTTGAAATTAAAATAAATTATATATAATAAATTAATAAGTGTTAAACTTTGAACTGAATAGTTAAAAATAATAATAGGGCAACAAAAATTCTCCTAAATGTTTATTACAGCTATTGTATCGACCAATTGGCGTTTTGGCATTTGAAATGTTAGTCAATCATACTCTTTATTTTACCCAATCAGAAATCTTGTGGTTTTTTTATGTGATGTGTGATTCGAAGGTGTATGTGTAAAGTAAGCTGGTTTGTTTATTAAACTACTAATGAATTGCATGCCTGCATTTTGAGTCCACTGTTTAACATTTTGTCATGTTCTGTACATATGTATGTTATTTCTGAATAATGTTAAATGGGCTGGTTGGATAATTAATGTATTTTTAAGAGGAAAATCAAAACACAACAGTTTTGAATATATACGGAATACGGTTGTAAATATAATATGTCACTTAAATTAAGCAGCACTCGATTGTATACAATTATACAAATACATACGTAAAATTGTATGAAATTATAAGCCTCCTTATTTTATTGGAATTCGGAGGTATGTCAATCAAAG
The DNA here is from genome assembly GCA_951394245.1 of Cyclophora punctaria. Lineage (NCBI taxonomy): Eukaryota > Metazoa > Arthropoda > Insecta > Lepidoptera > Geometridae > Cyclophora > Cyclophora punctaria. Next base: position 7,858,450 of record OX596170.1, on the reverse strand, counting down.
GTTTTAAAAATGTGCTAGTTTATTGAGAGCACACTGAGGCATGTGATATAAATATCTATTCTTCACTGCATTCACATCACTTGATCTTATATTTTAACTAGCAGCGCCCCGCGGTTTTACCGCGTTGTGCCCGTTCCCGTGGGAATTTCGGGATTTTTTTTTACATAAAAACCTTCCTCTTGAATCACTCTATCTATTACAAAAAACCGCATCAAAATCCGTTGCGTAATTTTAAAGATTTAAGCATGCAGACAAACAGACAAACAGAAGACAAACAGACGCGACTTTGTTTTATACTATGTAGTGATTTTATCTGTGTGTGTTTAATAATATCTAGTAAATCATGCCGCCTATAGAGACTCTACTTTCTCTACTGCCTACCACATACATATAGGTAGGACAAAAAATGTCTCCCATTAAAATATCTTTCTTTCATTAAAATTCAACGAGTCCAATTAAAATTTTAAAAATTCCTTTTCCTTCAGTCTAATACTCCTTACTAACTGGTGTTAGGTGGTGCGTCTGAACTCGGAAGTGCACGCTCTAGCGATGGAAGTGAAGTCTCTGCGCAACTCGGCCAGCCACACGGGCGTGAGTCAAACACTGTATAGCATTTAGTAGGAATACAATATGATTTGATGTATTAGATGTCGTAGTTTAATGGTGTGTAGTATGGAATACATATGCCTGTAGGGAGCAGCAGATATGTTATAATTAAATAAAAAAATATAAATGTTCGATTTCCGAGTGGCTAATTGTAAGTATAGTGCACTAAAATCGAGTGATTTTTGTGGTTGTTTTTTAGCCTCGAAGAGGTCCTATTAAACTTGATGCACTTTCGACATATTTGCCAGATATGCCATGACATGATGAGTAAGACATAATGTGACAAGACATGTTGAGTTCTGTGTTTTGATTGGTGGTGGATCATTTTAAAATTGAGTTTACCACCAATCAACACACAGTATTTACTATATTATGCCTTGTCAAATTTGTTCGCAATTGTTGTGCTGGGGGGTTGATATAGCGTAAAATAATACATGGCAGCGACCTTTGGAAGAAGTAGATATATAAGCATAGCTACTGGCATGTGTATTCTGACATTTATAGTACACCCCGCGAGGTATAAGCTGAGCTTTGCATTAGTGTGAGTGATCACCAAAAGTACCAAGCGCGGCGAGACAGAATGGCGCCGCGCCTCAAGCCGGTTACCCAAAATCAGGTTTTTACCGGGCGAAAATGGCGCCGCGCCTAAGGCCGGTTATCACACCTACACTATCCATGTACACTCACACAATTGCAAAGCTCAGCTTATACCTCGCGGGGTGTACAGTGTAGTCGCGGCGTGCGTGGAATAGTCCACCAAAGTAAACACGTTTTAAGTTAACTTTTAACGAATCCTAATGTGGAGTGTGGTCAACTTATTTCTTCTTATGAGTTCTTAAATTTAAACTTATATTGCCGATTTTCCAACTAAAGGTTCAGTTTTTTATTTCGATTTTACTTGCCTTATCCTAACTTGTCTATAGTAATGACTAGCTGCACCCGCGGTGTTACCCGCATTGTACCCGTCCCCCGGGAATTTCGGGATAAATTGTATCCCATATGTTATTCTGATGTTATTATACCTATATAACTGTAAAGTTTCATCCAAATCCGTCCAGTAGTTTTTGCGTGAAAGAGTAACAAACATACATTCTCATAAACTTTCGTATTTATAATACTAAGTAGGATTGTTTGTTATTGGAAAATCGACCATATTTGTTTACAATTTAGATCTTAAAAAAGAAATAGATGACGACGTAACGCAGATAGTCCACTTACGATGACCACTTACTTGACTGTTTACGACAACTTTATTTTTATTTTTTGCGGCTATTGTTATTACTTAAGGTGGATTGCGCAAGCATTTTTAATATTATTCAGTGCCTAAATATGCTTAAAAGCAAATGACGTTCATTTGAAATAGTGTTCTATTTGGTGCACTATAAAGTACAATTTTGAATAAACAGCTTTTGTTTTTAAACATATTTAGGTACTAAACAGGTTTAAGACTTCATTTGCAATCCGAACTTAATGTATTATGTTTTTGCATTTAATGCACGCAAATAGATTTTATAAATATTCATAGTTTTGACAGATATATGCTTTAAAGCACTATTTTATTTCTGTATAGCACAATATTCTGGGCAGCTTTGAAATATTATTTTTTGCTGAAAATAGATTATATTTTTGTTTATATTAACTTTTTTAAACTACATTTGCTAGTCTTATTAATTATTTTTGTATTAATGACACATTTTTTGGGCAACTATTTTTATATTAGAGTTTTATGGTACAAGTTCTTATTACATTCCAAAATACTTATTTAAAATTGTGTGATTTTATACATATTCGTTACCTACGTAAATTAATTTGAAAAACCTATTTAATTAATTTAAAAGTTAATTCACTCTTATCTCTTGAATAATAATCAAATAAAAATATTTTATACGGGAATATGCGCTAATTAGTTTGACTTTTAACCTTTAAAAACATTTAGTTTCATTTACAAATCCAATTTGGTTGACATCCGGCTATCGGCTAACATTTCGTATCGTGACGTATACAAATCAACGAAATTGTTCACACGCACACATCCCTACACAATGTATACTATTACGAAGCAAGATAATAAACTCTATTTTATACTCCTGAAGAGGAAAAAGGTTTAGAGATAGGGTATGAATGAATTAAAATCACTAAACCTTTTTCCTCTTCAGGAGTAGTCGTCTACAGCTGGAAAATTGACGACATTGGTCCACATTACACAAAAATAGAGTATAACATGGCATGTGAATCATATCAACAACACATCGTGATAGCACCCACCTATTATATTAATATTATCATACACACCATTGTATGCGCTCGCACATTCTAAACATTACTCTCTGAATGAACTAAATAATAAAAGAACAGATAAGTGTGTCTGCGGCCGATATCGGAACTAAAGGAGGTCGGTTTTCTTAAATCCATATTTAGTTGCGGAGTTTCTATGTGTCTCTATGTGTGGTTGTATGTGGGTTCATTGTTCATTTATAGTTAATCATATATGTGTGGTTCTATTGTTAATCATAACTATAACGGAATAACAATTCAACTTAGAACGGTCACTACTGATCGAGAAAGTTCTTGACAAAGATAATTTTCTGTCAATCAATGGTAAAATATTATTCCGTGTGTATACTGAAACTTATACTTCTCTAATACCCCCGTTTGGAATTGTAATTAACAAATCCTCAAAATGTATTTGCCTGTGCTAAGGGGCGGAGGGATACCTTTTAATGCCTCCCTTATGTTTTGCCACAGCGGCAATGTCACAGCGGCATAATACATATTCAGAATGATTCAAAAAATAAATTTTCGTCCTTTTTACATTACGGTGGGACAGTCAAATACCACGATAGCTATGGCAATGACCACCGGTCTGTATTTATGAAACCGGCGATGGTGGCGCCCTCATTCAATCACACACTTGCTTGGCAGTCTATCGATCTAGTGTTATTTTTATCGCGCAGATAATAAAGTTTATATACCTGTCATGTGATATTCATAATATAACCAAATCGTCTTGATTACACAAGTGGTTTTATTGTTCTTTGTGTTTTATATTTTTTTCTTGTTCTTAAGGATATTATTATATTATTTACTTGGAATATGCATGTAAGTTGATTTTTATATTTTTTTGTTGTATTATTTACGGGTATAACCCGTATTTAATTTATATTTTACATCATGTATCATTTTTTTTGAGGAATATATACGTATGTACTTAAAAACGTATGAGTCGCTTCGACGAATTTTAAAATAATCTAAGAAAAAGAGAACTTATAGAATGTGTTACTTTTATAACATATTAAAACTGAAATTAAGTATATAACTTATTTTTGTTCGAATTTATAATTATATAATGTACCTACTTGTTGTTAAAATATTATACATTCCATTTCGTATTATTAAGCTACATTTTCCTATCAGTTTATAATAGTGTTACTTTTTTATTTATTAAATGTTTATTAATTGTGTTTTTAGTTTTTTATTCGTTCCTAGCCTGTGTTATTGTGACTAATTTTCTAATTTTAATTGTAATAACTAACTATCACTAAATGTAATGGTTAAGGTAAATAATATATTAATTAAAGGTAAATAATATATTAATTAAACCATATTTTTGTTACTTAATAATATGTTTGTTGATGAATAAAATGCTATCTGCCGTTCCTCAGAATCTCCTTCAAAAATAAAATTTACATCAGTTTAAAACTACTTCAGCATATCAGAGTCCTTTGCCCTTTTACATTACAAGTAAATAGTAAAGTACTTACTTCATAATTAAATAATTTCTATAGATCTTTCCATGAAACTACTTAACCAAAATCCAGCACAAAAATATATCTTAATCTCTTTGCTTTAAATTGTATTTATAAAATACATATACCTATTCAATAAGACTTAAATCTCTTCGGTTTTTGAAGTGGTTTAAAACATGCTGCTCTGATATTCCTCAGTTTCGTAAGATATTGTGAAGCGCATACATTGTGCTACTTACTAAAAGTACCAATAATGATGTAGTTACAAGTTTCATAACTTATTCCATACTGGTTCATACTTCACATTACTGGTACTTTGTTTTGCTATATATATATTTAATTTGTAACGTCGTCATTGTATTGCACAAGGAGGACGTCACTTCGAACATATGCTTTGAATACAAAATTTTGTACTTACTAAGAAATAAAATGTATGGGAGTGATTAATGTATTTTTTTTGGATATTTCTCGTTTTATTTTTAAAAAGTTATTAATGTCATTTTACTCATTAGGTAAAGTACTTTCGATATCAGTTTAAAGTTTTTTGATATCTGCAATAGTTACGGAATAATCGCCTGTGCACACTTAACGATTACACCCTGTATATTAGAAGGTAAAAACTAATTGTTAAGGCGTTATACAAATATAAGTAAAAGAAAAATCACTGAAAAACAAGATGAAAAGAAAAGTGTCAATATAAAATAACCCCGGTGTGATATACAACAAGTCCTTTGATATCAATAATTATACAACGAACGGAGTCGCAGGCAAAGTCTTGTACATATAATAAACAAAAAACCTCGGAGATCTGATATACAACAACTTCTATGACATCAATAAAAAAAATAATTTATACAACGAACGAAGTCGCAGGCAAAGTCTTGTGCATATAATAATAAGATTACGAAGAAGCGAATCCGTGTAAGTAACTGAAACCCTTACGACCGACCGTGACGTGTAATGTTTAAGATTTTCTGCGGTGTTTTGCAAAAGGTATCAGATATAAATGTGTGATAAGTTTGATAAATACTGGTATTATGTTTTGTATATGTTGCTAAGTAAACGCTAATCTAGACGGGGCTTAATCGCGCATTAAACATATAGGGCCTTTTTAATAAACGCGTATTTAGAACATTTTAGCTATCAAATGGTTTGTCACTTTCTGACATACGCAATTTTGCGAAGAGCAAAAGAGACAAAACACAATGGAACAGTGTTTTAGTTACACCGTCTTTATATTTATAAGGGAATTAATAATGCATACCAAAACGTTTAATTCGCGATTAAGACCTGTCCTGATTAGTGTTAGCAATGTGTTAATTTTGATATTTTTATAGTGTTAAATGTTTTACGTGTTCAATATCGGTTTAATATATTTTGTGTCAAAATAAATTTAATCTGTAAACGTGAACTTTTTTCATTATAAGGTACATACAACTATAATTTAAATTATAAAAATGTATTGATATATTAAAATTGTGGATAAAAAAAACTCAGTAAACATTGTTTGAAGTTCTTTGTGGTTTTTGTCTATAATGTGCTAGCTTCTTTATAAATGTACTACCTAATTGCTAAGCCGACTCGCTTTTTTATTTTGCTTATATTCTAGAATGCTTATATTTGAGACATATTATTATTTATTTAAGATGAAATATAAAAAGTGTGATGATTCGTTTTAAAAAAGAGTTGAATTAAAATGTCAATTTAAACTAGATTCGATTTTAAGTATAATAAAACAAAGACTTTCACCCACAACTGGTCTGTCCACTACCTCAAATATATGCCTTATTAACATAACCACACTAGACATCGTTAAACAAAGTTATAAAGGAAATTTTCTTGCAGGAAAAAACCATGGACCTAGAGAAACGCATAGAAGAGTTATCTACAGAGAATAAACAATTGAACGAGGCTCTAGAAAACGAACGGACGTTAGTGAAGATATTACAAGAGAAAGTGGAGAAGGCGAACAGACTGTACGACGAGCAGAAGGCAGAGGTGAACCATTTGAATTCAGTGGTGAATGAGATGCAGCACGACTTCGTGGATATGCAGAGGAAGATTGAAAAGTAAGTCCTAAAAATCTCGTATAAATCTTAAAATATCACGAATTTTAGTGGACTGTAATGTCAAATTATGTTCAAAATGAATGTCATAAATTTTCTTACTTAAAGATCGAAATGACAAAATGAACTCGAATATGTCGATCCATAAAATATCGATTTCCTGCTAAGATTTTTACTAAAATATTATATTAAAAACCGATTACCCTCACATTCAGAAGCCACATTTTAGAGTACCTCCTTAATTTTACAAAATATTAACAACTACATACCCTGTTACTTAATTTCAATAGAATTTCAGTATACGGTAATTACCTGTGGCTATAATTGAGAATACATATTTGAATTCGTACCTACGAATAGCTCTGAGTTTTCTAAATAAATAAACAAATGTTTTAGAGAGAAAATCGAGAAGGACGAAGCGTTACTCCGCAACGCTCACATGTCGCAGTCCATCGAGTTGACTCAGTGCAACGTGCGGTATCAGGAGTCGGAGATCACCGACTTGAAGGCCAAAATCACCGAGCTGGAACTGTTGCTCGCGCAGCATAAAGAGGTACATTATATATCTATACTAATATTAGGATGAGGTAAAATTTGTAAGTTTGTTTGTTTGTTTTAAAGTTATCTCTGTTACACAGCAATGTGTGTGTGATGTGAATTACTAAAATTCTAATCTAAATAATAGCCTTGACACAGTACCATCGCTTTCCCAATATTTATTTTATAAATACCGTATTTCAGAACCAAGCAACGTGCATGTTAATAAAAGAAAAAGAGGAAGCGAGACAGAACGAAATGAGCGAGTTGAGACAGAAGATAGAACAGCTGACCGATAACGAAGTGAACCTCAAGAAGAACGTACACGACTTGGAGAACGAAATCTGTGATAAAAATAAGGTACAATTGAAAAAGTTTAATATTATAATAGCATTACTGCGGTTTAACTCTCCTTTTGCCACCGTTTCCTTTATAATTTTGTGATAAGAAACCTAGCTTTATTTCTTTAACTAAATGAGATTTTAGTGAAATAGTAATTAAGGATGTCAGATAATCTATCTTAATGGCCTGTCCAAATATAAATTTTGATTAAAATCGATCGACATATATGTCAGAACATTTGTCACACTAGACATACAAGAATTAAACTATCCCTCTTTGATTATTTTCAGAAAATAAAATCATTAGACAACAGAATATCAGATATGAAGAAAACGTTGCAGAGAGAGCTACAGAGCACCAAGTCTGATATGAATTCAGCGGAAGAACAAGATATTAGTAGAAAGTAGGTATTGTGTTCATTCTTAGTTTAGTACTCTTAGTACTAGTCACGGTTCGTGGTTACCCGGGATGTACCCGTTCCTATAGGACACTCAGGTTAAAATGTGACCTGTTGTAAAAAGAAGTTGAAATCTATTTAAATTGGACTGTCCATTAAAAGAATATTGTAGTAGCAGCAACTTGCGGCTTTACCCGCGTTGTGTTCGTTCCGGTGCGAATTTCGCGATGAACAATAGCATATAACCTTTCCGTTGAATGTGACTATCCATTACAAAAATATATATTCAAACAAACAAAAAATCTAAAACGAACCCTTTAGCTTATTATATAGCAGCTTTAGTATATATTGGATTAGCGGTGTAGTCGTGAAAACTAACGGACAGACTCACTTGGGCCATCCATATGAGCAATTTAGATAAAAATAAGACAAACCCAGGCGGGGAGTCAGCGGTTTTAAGTAATCATTATTTTACCGTTTGTTATCATGTCATAACTATTTATATAAATTATTCATTATTATACTACCCTAATCCTACCAATAAACTTCCAGATATCTCAAACACGTGGTGCTACGCTTTCTTACTGCGCGGGAGCTGGAAGCGAGACAGCTGACTCGCGCTCTCTCTGTCTTACTCAGACTATCGGCGCACGAAGAAGCATTACTCAGAGCGGCATTACCTCCAAGAACCGGCATATCAGCGTGGTTCCCATCACTAAACACTTGATAAGATAAGATAGGATAAGATTTTATTGTTAAAGCACATTCAAGCAATCCGAGGAACAATATTCTAAGGGCTTTATTCATAAACGGTTATTAACAGCATTTAACTGTCAAATGTTGTTTGTCCCATTCCGACATAAGCTGTTTTCCAAAGAGCAAAAGGGACACAACACTTTATAACAGTGTTTTGGTTATATAGCGATTATGAATGAAGCGGTAAACGTATTAAAGTGATGTAGTGTGTAATGCTTGCGAATGGATGCATGAAGTTGTCTCGAATATGTTTTGTTTACATATTTTTCGTTTTGAAATTGTTTTGTGATTTAGTTGTTATATATCCTTGTAATTCAAAGAACGATTGCTTTGAGCTCAGGATTCAATCTGCGAAATTCATTGTGTCTTTCGGCATACAATTGAGTCTCAATTGTATGACACATTTGGAATTCTGTGAATAGTTTGACACATTTGGTATTCTGTGATACTATTTCATTAAGATCCAATCGGGACTTAATTGACACACTTTATTGACATATTAGGAAAAATGTCACTTTTGAATTTAGATCCAATTGATACACGATTGAACCTCAGTTTGATCGTAAAGGCAGTTATTTTAACACAAGCTGCTGTAGCAACTGAAGCAGAAGGTGTACCTTCGGCAGCTTTTCAAGCTTTTGTGAGGTGATATTGAAAGAAAGTATTGCTTAAAGGCAGCCAAAAGATTGAACACTTGATTTGATTCTATTAGAATAAGTATGACTGCGTGTGCCACGAGCAAATTGGTCATCACAATATCGATGATAGTATTTCTATTTTTAAATTTAAAAGTAAATTTTGTGTTTAAAGTCAAATATTTTTCACATTCCCACTCAAAAGTATTATTTTTGTAGCCTATAGTGGATGTTTATTTGTTTATCGGTGCTAAATGTATTGTTTTTATTGTGATAATATTACAAGTACATAATAAGTTGTTAACACATAGATATTTTATTTACTTGATATTTTGCGTTATATTTTGTCTCGAATATTTTTGCTTTCTTATTTGAACAAATAATTTATTCGTATTAAATGTGGTTGCCTTAATAGTTGCTAGTCATAAATTATTTCATAATATTTTTTATTTGAAGTATTTATAAATAGTTGCAAGTTATACTTCAAGTTTGATAACTGAGCTTCTCACCATTGGATTAGCGAAAGCGAAAAGCGAATGCTTTAACGTGATTGTGTGATACGATAAAATAAATTAAAAACGCATCTCATAATTAGCATAGTATTTACTTGTTTGAAAGTTGCCAGCTATCAAAGTTGAACCTTAATAATTAATTATTCCTTTAAAATGTAAATTGTATAAAATATTATGTATAATAAGACGTATTAATTATTCAGTCCTGTATAGTATTATGTGTAGTTGTAGATAATTGAATTTGTAAGCTATAAAATACCACTGCCCGTTTTGATAGTGTGTACACAGCTTTGTATGTGTTTGTTCGTACGTCGAAATCATGTCGAAACCCGATATATAATTAAAAGTACACTGCATCTCTCGAATAATACAAAAAAGGGCAAGCAAAGGGCTTCAAATGAAGTGACCATTTACAATTTAGAAAATCAATACTGTTCCCACTGCGGTTTACCCGCGGTTTTTAAAGTATGTGCTCTAACGGTTTGCAGTCTCACACGGAATAAAATCGGCGGCTAATCATAGTGGAAGCAGGCTCATTAGTTGACATGACCGCTGGATTTTGTATTTTCATAATATGAGAGCATAACGGCGCATTTCCACTACGGGATACACTATGCACATTCGCTGTCATATGATGCAAGTAGAAGTGAAAATACGTTGATGGGGTGCTTAGAGTGCGCCGCAGTGGGGTTGTGACCTGTATTTAGAAATTGTAATGTGTTATGTAAACGTGTTGCTTTTGTATATATGTGTATGTAACAAAACAGGAGAATGGACATGAAGGTAAATCAAGTTCTTTTATCAAAGGAATGTAACGTCCAGCAACAGCGTAGATTCAATACTGGTAAAAAACGAACATTTTAATTACAGTAGTCGGGTATCTGTCTATCTGACAAAAGGTTTGAAAAATATTATCCTTGCAGCTCTACACATATTTATTGTATTAAACACATAATTTTTATGTTTTGATATTTTTATTGCAGAGTTTATTTAATTTTGAAGAAAGAAATATAGAATTATGTTACTGAATGTGTTATTTTATTGGACTCCTAATCGGTTACTAATGCCCTACTGGTACTAAAAATGCCCATGACGGTAGCTGATATCGGTCACCGATGTCGATCACTTCTTGGTGTGTCATGCTAGCCTGGTACTTAATGCGAGCATTCGATAAAATAATCAAATTGAAACATCCCATAATGAGTTATGTTCGCCTGGTACTTTTGACTCACCAACTTAACAAGATTTTAGTTAAACAGCTAAATGGGCCGTCATCTCCTGGCTAGTTATGCTCGCCTGGTACTTTAGGCTTTTAAATTAATTCGCGCGACTATTCGAAATAACCAGGCTGGAGAACATCTCTTAGTGAGTTATGTTCTCCTGGTACTTTTGACTTACCGGCCTAACAACATTTTACTAAAATTAATCGGCCGTCATCTCTTGGCTAGTTATGCTCGCCTGGTACCTTAGGCTTATAAATTAATGCGCGCGACCATTCGATAAAATAACCAGACTGGAGAACATCTCTTAGTGAGTCATGTTCTCCTGGTACTTTTGACTTACCAACTTAACATTTTACTAAAATTAATCGGCCGTCATCTCTTGGCTAGTTATGCTCGCCTGGTACTTTAGGCTTATAAATTAATTCGCGCTATCGATGAAATAACCAGACTGGAGAACATCTCTTAGTGAGTCATGTTCTCCTGGTACTTTTGACTTACCGACTTAACAACATTTTAGTAAAATAGCTAATGGGCAGCCATCTCTTGGCTAGTTATGTTCGCCTGGTACTTTAGGCTTATAAATTAATTCGCGCTATCGATGAAATAACCAGACTGGAGAACATCTCTTAGTGAGTCATGTTCTCCTGGTACTTTTGACTTACCAACTTAACAACATTTTACTAAAATTAATCGGCCGTCATCTCTTGGCTAGTTATGCTCGCCTGGTACTTTAGGCTTATAAATTAATTCGCGCTATCGATGAAATAACCAGACTGGAGAACATCTCTTAGTGAGTCATGTTCTCCTGGTACTTTTGACTTACCGACTTAACATTTTAGTAAAATAGCTAATGGGCCGTCATCTCTTAGTTAATTATGTTCGCCTGGTACTAACCTACTTAATAGGGATGGGGTATAGGGATTGAAGGAAAGGTAAATAAAATTATCGGAGTATAGTTTTAATTTATTTATTTTTATTTACAATTTCGCCTTAAAATTTTGTTGGGGAGTAACTTTAAGAAGCTTTCTATTTATTATCTATGTCTATTAGTGCAGCAGTACTGATACAAGGCACAAAATCTAAGTGAAGGTTTCACATTGTTGTGTGTAACAAATATTTAACAAAAGAGTTGTAGTAACATTATGAAAGTTTTATGTGTGCCTTCTAAAAACCTACCGATATTGTCTCTTGACTGCAACCTTAGCTTTGATTTTGGCCTATTATTTAAATTCCAGCTATTAATTAAATTACAATTATTTATGTAAACGTTCATAATTGAATTATGCTTCTAATTACATCAAATAATAGTTGTGTTACTTATTGTAGGGTGAACAAAAACTTAATTGACTAGGCGGTGGAATGTAAACTAAAGGTATCTTTTCTCGGGTGTTTAAACTAACTAAAATCACGAGAAAACAGAATTCTGGTACGACATTCGCGGTTATACCATAAAGGGCGTTACGCACGCATCAGTACCGCCAGCTTCACTTCATCAGTGCATTACCTACATTGGGACACACTTCTCTACGAGCACCGCACCGATCACAAAAATCTAAGCAAAAATATTAGTTTCCGGGTCGGTAACATATGAATACTGATGTGTGCGTATAAAAAAACTTAGAAGGTAATAGAATAGGACCAAACAAGAACCGTCACAGGAAACCATATTATATTTACACGATGTTAAGAACCAAAATTCTGGACCGCAGTACCAAAGTACCTAAATTATGCACAACATTAAACACATTAAGTTAATAATTAAACTAAGTACATAAATATTTGGTTACTGTGGAATACCACATTTAAAAACTGTTTAGGAATTTGACAGTATTCGTATTACCGGCTGTTTTGAAGAAAGACCAGTCAAATAACTATGTCAAGTTGACATTAATTCAATAAAATAATTGTCACCGTGATAAAACTAACTCCGAAAATTAAAAATGTAATACTTATCTAATTGAAAAATATAGTTTTCTATGAGGTCAACCCGAATACTGTCAATTACTAATCATCTATTGACATACATAGATTGCTTTCGTTTCATTGTTAATTACCACAAATATTTTGAGTTAATTCCCTCACTAGTCCCGATCTAAGTATACAATAAACTAACTAACATACTAAAAGTTAAACTAACATTTTATTTTGGTTTATTTTCGATAACATTTTCAAGTGCAAATGATTAGAATAAAATATGTATTTTACTAATTTTATCACAACAAGACGAAGGATCGCATATTTATTGATTTCTCGTAACTTACATTTATCTTTATTTATATGAAACCATTTCTATGTAGATATTTATAATATAATACTTACATATCTCATATAAGTAAGTTACAATAAGTATCTACTATATTTTACATAGAAATATTTTCAACTATAAGCCATGTGTCCTATAGTTCTCGCGACAAAAGTTGCCGTTCTACCGAGCAACTTCGGTCGCTTCACATTGTTAATTTCATCTAAAACAAGGTCAACGAGCATTCGTCGACTTGAGCTTGAGTGAAAGTTAGATAAAGGACTATCTTCACTGTTTCATTACGGCTCAAACGCATTATGGTGTTTAAAATACATTGACAAATATTTCGACTGACTGAAATGACTTAAGTATATGCTGATGCGTGTAAATAGCCCTTTAGTGCAGTTACAGTTGCGACACAGTGTTAGTAATTTATCACAGTTTCACTATACTGTTACTTCGATGGGGACGCTTTTAGACTCCTCGACTCCCATACACACAAACTTATATACATGTATATTTTAATCTATATTATTAAATTCAAAAAATGTAGTTGACCTATGTCAACTATATTAACCGCTTATGTAAGCGGTTAATCTTCGATTAAAAAGTGTGGTTTTTGAGGAAATGGGTGTGAGTTTGAAATATTTATTATTAAATAAATCTTTGGATATGCAATTAAATCTAGGAACTAATATTAAATGCGACAGTGTCTTTTAAAAATCGTGCCTTGAAACTATTTGTTTTTTTTCTAAAAACGCCCTCACCGTTTCATTTAACCGCAACATTAAAAAGTAAGTGACTGAAAAGAACCGTGATTAAGCGTAATTCATCTACATTTTAAAGTGTTCCTATTCGCTCAAACTTGTTCCCAACTTAAAACAACAACAGCCGATTTATGATAAAATTTCAAGGAACCACGTTCCCACCGAAACCGGTTTAATTATACATACATACGGCTAACTATACACTGGCAACTATCGCTTGATCAATTTAGTTGCTAACATTAACTTATCAAAAATAAAATTCAAAAATCGAGCAACTTTAATTTTCAAACAACAAATTAGATTGGCTACTTAGATGTGTGATTTCAATGGGTCTAAATTTCGTTGTCTATGTTGCTCAAGCAATAATCACCGAGTCGCCAAAAATTTCGTGCTTTATGGATGGTGTCTGTTATCTTTGTGAGTAGGTAAACCTTTGCGATGTCAAATTCCATGCTTACCTATTTTATCCTACGCACAGCCTAAGGGCTCTTGTTAACGATGACGGGAAGCGGTCCGATTTTGATAACGTGTGACGGGCCGAACGCGCTGTCTACTACAGGTTAGTCTGGGACTTGTTGCCACAAAAGTCAACTAATGCGTGCATGTCACATACATTGGCCTTTTTCGATCTTCAAGTATGATAACAACGAAAACGCTCGCGATTCTTTTAGCGGATCGTTGACAAGAGCCCTTAGTTCCAGAACATACAATAAAGTGACAAACAAATATCTTCTTGTAACTTGAGTTGCTCAACAGTTGCGCGGTGTCGCAGCTACTCGAGCTATTTGAGGTGCTTAAAAGTTGCTTACAAATGATTTTAGTCACATTGGAGCAACTCAAGTTACATATATAGCAATCAACTTTTCGTTGCTTTAGACTCACAAGTATGTTCTGAGTATTAACTATCCATAGACTATAATTTGGAGTTCTGTTAAATCTTTACCATCATCAACGTATGACAGCTGTCATTCCAATACAATGCTTTTTAAAGTGAAACAAGTAAAGTAAAGTATGGGAATGACAATTACAACGGGACCGGAATATAATTTGGTGTCAACCGCGGGATGTCACGTTGATGATGCTATAGTATAGTATATTTGGTGTAGTGTTTTATATTTGATACCTATAGGTAGTTGTGTTTAGAGTTTGACCCGCCCGTGGCAGATGTCGGTGAAGAGCTGTGACGTCACGGGCACGAAGGTCTCCCCCTCGCGGAAGTACAGCGGCTCCTTGATCACGTCGGGGTCGAAACCTTCCTTCTGGTACTGGAGCTTCTTCAACTTGAATGTGCCTGGAAATGGGTGGAGAGGACTTTGATAAAATTGGACTAAATAATGATGATTGTAATCCTGGTCGGTTTCGACTACAGCAGTTTTTTTTACACTGGATTTTCTTTCTTTCTTAATACTGTTTGTTATTGATAAGTCCCTAAAGTCGTTCGCCACCACACTGATCTCATCTTTACATCATCACCTAATAGCATGGCGTCAATGGCGTTTGCCTATTCTAAGGGTCCAAACGTCAATTGTCAATTCCGCAGATTTTTCCTATGCCAATGAGAGGATGGGGCGCAAGTCAAAATTCAATACACCCGTTCTAAGAAACCTCAAAAACTTTCTTAGTAGAGATGTAATGAGAGATTTGGAGATGTAAAGTATGAAATATTACGTTAATAAGTTAAGCGTAGATTTAATGAACTCTGGGTGCGAAAAGATAGTAGACCTGTAGAATCGACGAATAACAACTGGATTATAATGACAGTTGATTACAAAAGGCAGGCGTATGAAGCGTGATCTGATTCTGACCTGTGATCTCGAGGTCATTCATGATGCGCAGGAAGAGCGGGCGCGCGTACGAGGGCAGCGACGAGTCGAGGTCGGCCGCCAGCCGCCGCAGGTCCAGCGAGCGCGCCGGGTCCGCCACCGCCACCATGCCCGCGCGCCCCTCCGTCTGCGGGATCTGCCGGGGATATAACAACCGATAGTTATGGATTCTGCGGACCTTAGATGCTCATCAACGACCACATATATTATATAAGTATTTTATCTCTTTTCTTTTATATCTTCATATAGAAATAGAGCAAGAGAAATTCACGCTTCTTCTTTTCTGTCTCTCTGTCTCACACTCTCTCTCCCCCCTCTCTCTTTTCGCTGTTCTCTTCAGAAAACAAAGCGAAATTTGATCACAAAACAAAAACTTTGCCTTGGCTTGTATCTTAGCCCTCTTGGTTCTTGTATCATAATATATAGGTATTATTGTATGTGTATGACTGACCGAGACCCCGTAGACGACGACGCCCCTGTTGTCGAGCACGGCGCCGAGCGCGTCCTCCACCTCGGCGGTGGCGACGTTCTCGCCCTTCCACTTGTACGTATCGCCCGTGCGGTCGCGGAAGTACAGGTAGCCCAGCTCGTCCGCCACCAGGATGTCGCCGCTCACGAACGCGGCGTCGCCGCGGCAGAAGATGTCGCGTTCCAGCTTCTTGTTGCTTTGTTTCTGGAAGTTGGAGATTTTTTTATACTGACACTATAGCCAAAATAAAGAAAATTTGATTATTTTTGTTTGTCTCTACAAAAGTTCAATTTAAGGTTTATACCTTTTATAGTAGGCACTTAGATAGAAAATGTGTGGATTCAATTATGTCCCTTTGGGAACAACCCTATAGAAATAAATTTTACTTACTCGGTCTACATAACCGTAGTACTCCCTCGAAGCGTTGCCTTGAGCGATCAAACCGATGAACATTCCTGGTTCATCTGAAACATTTTAAATGAACACATCAAACTTTAATCTCTGAACATTAGGCAGAATAGCAAAAACAGAGTAAAGAATATCCATGTAGGTAACCATGCGACCAGCCAATAGGTAACCAGGAAAACACCAGGCGCTTCACGTTGGTCTCGTTGGTCTCCCAAAAATTTCAATTCACCACGATTTTTACCAATTTAAAAACATCCTTATGCAAAAAAGGCGAGACCGGTTTTTACTAAAGGTATCAAATATAAGTATGCAGCGTGTCACTCACTCGGTTGACACCTGATGCAGAGTCCGTCGGTGCCCCTGACCAGCGCGCCGGTCTCGTCCGCCTTCACCAGCGCGATGGGGTGCAGGCTCGGCGGCACCAGCTTCGGGAGGAAGCCCACCGCGCCCACTGTGTTGTCCACGTTGACTGGGAAAAGAGAAGAGGATAGATTAGATTCATTTTGGAAGTAGCCTCGCAGTCTTTTCGTAGTAACGAAGTCGTAACGAAGACGTTTGAAAACTTTACCCCAATTTCAATTATAACAGCGTCCCGCGGTTTTACCCGCGTTATGCACGTTCCCTTTGAATGTGGCTATCCATTACAAAAATAATTATTCGAATCAGATTGTTGTCTCTGAGATTAGCGCATTCAACAAACAAACTCTAAAGCTTTATTATATTAATATAGATTCGCCCAATTCGTTTATCTATGTTCTGTTCCTTGAAAGAGCACAAAAATGCTCAGTAATTCAAGTTGTATTCGTTGCAATGTTAAATTATTAGGTGCGATGCATTTCAAGGACGCGCGCGATGCAGACTGCGGTATGGTATCGATTATTAATTGCACATGTCCGTTTAGCGGATGCGGTACTTCCACAATAAAACTTGTATATTATTATGATGCAGCTGAAGTTATTTTCGACTTATTTATAGAATATTTATATAAACTTTGGGTTGCTTCGTATTTGACAGACGCGTATTTACTTAAATATGCATGTAAGAACATGCGATACATATTATGTAGGTAGGTACTTTTAGATTTTATTCTGTTACGTTGGACATTAGGTATTCAAGAAAGTCCTGTATTGAATGGATTGAGATACTCTCGTAATAAGGTAAAAAGGGTGCAACAGAGGATTCAAAAGGTCCCAATATCCTAACATTTTTCTGTTCAAAACACTTACCTAATTACTCAATTTATGTAGGTAGCTATGTCAAATGTCTCCAGATAAAATTATCCAGTGCTAAATTAACACTTCATCATTATTTAGCCACAAAGTCCATTGTTTGTTATCAATATGACACAAAGACTTTGTTTGTTTGTGTAGATAATGTTATTAATTAACACATACAATCGCTCATATACTTAGGTAGGTATTATCGGTAGAGATGAGGGTCGGCCATTTCCATACTAAGTAGGTATATGTACTTACTAGCAGCGCCCCGCGGTTTTACCCGCGTTGTGCCCGTACCCGTGGGTATTTCGGGATGAAAAATATCCTTTCACTTTCCCGTTGAATGTGGCTATCCATTGCGAAAATAATTATTCTAATCGGGCCGGTAATTCCCGAGATTAGGTTGAATTGAACATACAAACCTCTTTATAAAATAAGTACTTATTAGATCAAATTCGATTGTGTTCTAGGCAAATTGGTGAAAACGAATTAGTGTTATAAATTTAATCATTATTTATTACTTTGTAAACGCACACGATTTGACTGAATCGACTCAATCGATAATATTGTAATCTCGTATCTCATTGTGATGAACTATGTAGTTAACTGTTCGTATAAGAAATAAAGTCTTTAAACCTATTTGTATTTGTACGTAAAACATCCGACTTCAAAAACGGTGGTTTAAAAAAAATGATTTTTATCATTTTCGTAATTCTGTTGAGACTGGCATTTTGTGTTGACGTTTACTGGTTTGCGAGCGTAAGCTGTCGCAACCCGCCCTAAGTTTAGCACCTAAGTACTTAAATAAATATACATTATTAAAAGCACTTACTTATGTTTGCATTGCCTTCCGTAGCGCCGTAAATTTCATTTATCTGCGGTACTTTGAACCTTGAACAAAGAGAAAAAATTGTTAAATGAAGAGATTAAAAATAATTCCTTTGTTCTAAAACATATTCTAAAACGTACACGAAATAATTATTGTTGTTAAATATCAAAATGCTATTCAGACCTGAATTAATATCAATATACATCGGTAATATTTTATGTGGGTATGTAAGAAAAGTAGTTACCCACGTAATAATTATTAAACTAGTCGCTTTGTCTATAACATATTATTTATTAGGCACCAACTTACCTACTAAATGATTTTTTTATTATTTTAACCTAGGTACCCAATTAGACTAAATGCACCTAATTAACAATAAAAATGTTATGTTAGTACTTAGTCATAAATCTTTATGTCAATAGGTGGCCATCAGCAGTCTTGACTTGCATTCGTTAAATGTATGCTAATTATGACTGGATGACCTTACGCCCTTCCCATTTGGGTGGTCTATTCAATAGTAATCGATGCATGCATAGTGTAAGTTTAGTTACCTACTTTATTTGCATCTATCTAAGTAGATACTTAGTCTGTTAAAAATAACTGGTATAAACCAGTTATTTTCAAAAACGGAGGAGGTGTCTCATCTACTCATTCATTTATAATACAATCATAATAAATACGATGTGTTTAAAAAACGCGAAACCATCATTCATTATTTGAACAAACGGCGCCATTAACCATCTTAACCATGAATTGAACAAATGCAGTAACTCGTGTTCTATTTGCGGTAACCTTGCGATTTGATTTGCTTGCAAACAGAGATAAGAAATAGGACAATGACATTGACAGTTGACGTTACTCAAGCCGTTGTGCACGTCATGTCATGCGTGCCGGCATTTTAATGTTTGTGTTTTGTGCTTGCAATAAATAAACAATTTGGAAGAGGCATTTTTATTTCCTTGTCTGTGGGAAGAGGGGTGAATCGGTAAGTAAAACACACTCAGAAAAAAAAATTAAAAATACCTCTTATTTTACTGGACATAAATGTCTATTCACACGAACTTATCCACAAGAATACGAAAATATGGCACCACATGAAATATATTCTGTATAACTATATATTTTAGTAATTTATGACTTTCTCGGTACCCAAAGGGTATGCTTTAAATAAGGTTGATAATATTATCAAAGAGATTAATAACCTAAAACTTGAGGATCAAAACGAATGGTATCTACATATTGAATTGAATCGCTGACTTTATACATATAAGACCAAACTACTTTAGGTGCACAATAATAATTAATAATGCACTTAAAAATATAACAAAGATAAACTAAATATTGCAATGACAAATTTATATGATAATAATTTCATTTTATTAGCAACAACTTCATTAAATGTTATTTTTTGATAAGAGTGGGAAAAACTGTATTTACTTTTTTGCTCTCTTAATTTGTACCCACTTACTAGTAATTATCTATGCCACTGAGACATAATTGCTACAGTTTTAACATAAACATGTTTGTCCAATAATGGGCCACAAATATTTGTGGGAATCCCAAACAATAAATAACCTCCTGGGGTTTATCAATTGGGTTTACCACTCACCAATTCAGTTGGGCAATTATAATTCTATATTCGCTTATATTATGGTTCAAAAATAAACTGGATGCATTTTCATTCCGTTACGCCATATTGTACAAGCTTGCACCAATGTCGAGTCATAGATGTTGTTTGAGATGCGGTTTAAATGATGATGTAACTGAACTGATTCGTTTCATTCAGTTTGTGTTCAGTGCTACAAGAGGTCCGATATAACTTTAAAGCTGTGACATTAAATATTAATTGATTTTTTTTTGATCGGTACGTTCTGTAAGTGAATCATAAATATAATTTAATCCTCCATTAATCCTAACTAATATTATAAATGCGAAAGTAACTGTGTCCACGCCAAAACTACTAAACCGATTTGAATTAAATTTGGTATGTACACAGTTTGTCCAGAGCCTGAGTAAGGACATAGGTTACTTTTTATCGCGAAATTCCCGCGGGAACGGGTACAATACAACGCGAGTGAAACCGCGGGGCAGGGCTAGTCACTACATAGTATAAAACAAAGTCGCTGTCTGTCCCTAGATGTGCTAAGATCTTTGAAACTACGGAACGAATTTTGATGCGGTTTTTTAAAATAGATAGAGTAATTCAAGGTAATTCAAGGAGGTCTCATCTGTGGAGGCCTTTGGATCAAGTTCCATATAACTTTGCCCAGTGCTCTTTAATGGTGCAACAAATAGCCAAATTTGTTTTTCAATCACAATAACAAAACAACACAATAAAATTCGTATCTAGTAACTATTTTTAAAATCGAATATTTCGTAATCCGGGAATGACAAATAGGAAATACGAATAGTATAAATTTATTCATAAATAACGAATAAATACGAATATTTTGATGTTATCAACAAAATATTTATCTATAAAAATGTTAAACGCTAATTATGAGCAACCGTAAATATAGGCAAACAAAATGTGTAACAATTAATGAACTACCGACTATTCGTATTATTGGAATAAAAACCTAAGAAATAAAAATTTATTGTCAATATAAGGGATATTGATCCTTGGAGAACAAATATTGTTTAAAATCTCTAACACATGGTTTTTTGTTTTAGGACCTCTACCCGAGTCGAAGTTCGTATATCAGTACGTGTCAGTACGCCATCAAGTAATTACTCGGATTGAAACCTACAGTTACCTGTAATACAGAGCTAACTACTATCAGTCGGCGACAGACGCAACTCGTTTACTACAAAAGGGGAATAAAACACATCAAAAATGGTTAATTACTTCATTTACGCAAAAGATTATTCCGGTTCAACAAACGGAGTGAAATTCTATCACGACAGCGGCTTGAAGACTCTCGAGCAATTCAAACATGACACAGAAAGAATCAATAAAGAATTGTTGCTATCCGGAGTACCCTCGACAGAATCAAAAATAATTTACTTGCATTGGAACAACAAGTGCGTAGAAGTCGACGAACAAAAGACCACAGAAACTTATAAAAGTCTGAGCAGTGATTGGTTGGGAACATACCCACAAACAATCATCGATTTTCTAAAGAACAACTATATTTTCAATGAAAGCGATAAGATTAAATTGCTGTATATTATAACAGATGGATTGATTGGTCATCAAAGTGCAACAGAATGCTTTAGAAGTAATGCGGACATGCATTACGAAACGTTTATCTTCCATGCATTCAATGAAGACCTGAGGGCAATCGATGTCTCAGTGGCTGCATCATTCTTCACAGGCCACTGCAAGGTTTATCGGAACTCTGAACTTTATGACAGCACTGATGTTTCCAAGGAGTTTGACTACGACAACATCAATGTTGACAACTTTGAAGCTGAGAAAAAAGAGCTCAAGTCTTACATCAAGTTGAAGTACATGAGAAACGTCAAGCAAGACGCAAACGCTTTGAAGGAAATTGATAAACTGAAGAATCTGCGTGGTCGCTTGTTTCAGGAATTGTCATCGAAAAGCAATAAAACAAGGAAATTGAAGATGGAAACGAAGGATAGAAATGAATACATCACCGCATTCGTTAATACTGATTGGTATAAGAACCTCTTCGCAACAGTCTACGAACAAAAAGTTGTCATTGAGAAGTCTATTTCGTCTCTAATCAATTACATCGTAAGCGACGCAAAATCCTACTCGTTCGACGCCTTGAAGTTTGACATCAAATTCGATAAGCCCGTTGAAAATGAACAGATCGATGTTAACAATATCGATTTTACAGTCGAAGAAGAAATCGAATTCCCTGACGTCATTCTAGCAGACGACAGAGGAGTCCCTGTTGTTATCCTGACGGAGTTCAAACTTATGGACAAGATTATTTTCCATAGAACTAAAGCGTCGAAAGAAGTCACACCTGCAAGTTTCAGTAAGTTCAAATCCTCTATGGAGTGTCCTCTGTTTTTGGTAAATGACCAAGATCTCAGTGAATCAATCGGCTACTTCTACACTCTCAATGTTTACAAACAATTGTTGGCAAACAAGAAGTATACTGAGCCGCGAACTCGAAGACCGTTCCGCGGTGGCCTAGTCCTGACAAGCTCAGATCAATTTGATAGATACAATGACTACATTGTGTCAGTGACGTACTTTGATGGCAAGAAAGTCAATTATAACGTTGGGTTGCTTTACTACGTGCTATGGAAACTTAGCGAGAGCAAAGAATGGATGGACAGGAACGTGGTAGAGCAGTTTAAGAAGTACGCTATGAGACGGATCAGCGAGACAGTGTGCAAAATCGGACTGTCATCTCTGCCGCTTGACCCGCAAGAGAACACGTCGCTGCTAACTGCATTGTGGTACTGCGTTGAGTTGTCCTCGTGCATTTTCAAAGATGATCCTCTAAACTTCAAGCAAGAACGGCTGCGGATGTACCACGGAGTAGCGAGGTATATGATAGAAATTTTGAATCATTTCGACTATAATCTAGACTTGGAGGCTATTAGAAAACGCAGAGAACTAATTGGACATGTTATGGCGCTGAAGAAAATACAGAAAGGGCATGAAAAAGTGTATTATCTACTAAAAGATATCTTTAAGACTACAAACGGTTTTCTAGTCAGCGAAATTGAAAAGCCGTTCAATCTATACAAACTGAACTACCTCAAACTAGATCACAAGGAAATATTGCACGATAAAGTAGTTGATGAAAAAGTTCACCTGAATGACTATATTCACTTGATGCATATCGTAGGTGACGTGCCCAAAACCGGTGAAGGTCTATATAAAATTTGTGCAAAGACTTTCCGCCCATTTTTTGCTATTGACCGAGACAAGTCATTTTACACAGAACTGGTAAATAATACTAAGAAGGTAGTGATCAAGAATGATGATGACGAAAATAAGATTGAAGTGGCCTACGAAGGGCTTGACTCGCTTGAGTTTGACAGAATCTTGTCGCTGTACAAGCTGTTTATCAATTGTGTGCAGGACTCTGAGAAATATCCCAACTTGTCTGAGTATATCGAGTATGTTTCCAAGAAGAAGAAGTTCCATGGGGACGCGGTAACTATTTTCCCTCTGAACGTCTACGTTTGTATCAAAGGCGTATATGAGCTTTATCAGACGGTTATAAAGGACGTGGAAGTCAAACAATTTATTAAAACCAGTGAAGCCAACGTTGGTCGGACTGCACGGATCAAAACGGAAGAAAGAGTGAAGATGAGTGATAATGAAATTAACGAGTTCATTTCCAGCGAGGAATTGAAAGTACGGTTGAAAAAGAAAACGTAGAGATTGAGTAAAAGAGGTGGGATTTACGAACCTATATTGGCAGTCATTGTAATTTCCAATAGATGCTATTGCTGAGTAATAATGAAACACAGTCATGGATTGTTATTATTGCTCATGCTTTCAAATAGGACTGATTCATTAGAAACTTAAAAAAATAATATTTTTGAAATTATTTTAACCTCTTTCAGTGTTTAAACTAGTCCCTTATTTGTTTTACTTATTTTAATTGGAAAATCTCATACTGAAATTATATAAAGAACTTGAATTATCCGGTTAGTTTCGCTATGCACGATTCCCGCTATGCACTGATCATAAAATACCTACCAAAAAGTGCCGCTTTGCTCTGAATTTCTCAGTGCTACCTTTAACAATGGAAGGTACAATTCGATAGAAAAGTGTTTCTAAAGTATACTCTTAAAGCTAGCCTGGGACTGCATAGTTTTAGGCAAATTGTTTAGGTAAATAAAAATCTAATTTAAATTTAAGAATTGCGTATATTTCGATTAAAAATATAAAAACGCTATGAAACATAAATCAACTCAAAATCATGAGATTAAAACTAGCCAAGAAAATATATATTTTCAGATTCCAAAGTAACACTTCCACTGCATTTAAGATCACTTCTTTTATTTACACATTGCCAGTTAACAGTTCTTTTATATTGTCTTACAAAATGGTATTTGTGTCCCGTATATAACAGGGTCTTTCCACCACGTCTACTATCAATTATTGTATAATTTTAACCGGACCACGGGAAGAACTTGCGTCCGACATGATTGCAGACGTACTAACGAACTAACCTAATTACGCTTATCAGTAAAATAAAGATGCACCAAAACCGCAATCCTACTGTCTCTTTCTATTCAAGTACAAAAGTTAACACTCAGGTACAAATTCCCGGAAGAGGTAACCCAAAAAACTTGTTGTTTTGGTGTTAACGGTTTAAGCTTTGTGTTGATTAACACGAATACTGTTTACTAGTTATAGTTAGTGAAACTAGTAAGAGAGTATTTATTTAAATTTTTATTTATTTAAACATAAGCATTTTCCTTTCGACAGTCCAAGAATCTGATTCCGTGCATAGCGGCACTTTTTGTTAGGTATTTTATGATCAGTGCATAGCGGGAATCGAGCATAGCGAAACTAACCGGAATTATCGAGTTTGTGAGTTTACGCATAGCGGCTATGAGAGGAGTGAGGTAAAATAATATTGAAATAAATAAATTATAACCAAGTCAGAGTTCTACTTTTTAAACTATTTTCCTTTTACCTCGTTTATTGTTTATTTATTATTACACTGCTCAAATAAATTTGAGAAAGAATAAAGTATAATATTTTAGGCTTTGAAATACTTAATACAATGTAGGATTAACTTTAGATTTGTTTGAATGAGCATCTTCACAAAACATCTTTTTATTTATACAAAAAAATATTAAGAATTTGACAAACATGAATGAGGCTTTTATTAAAGTTATTTAAAAATGTTGTGTTTTTTACTGGGGTTTATAAACACATCCGGAAAATCTATAATAGGTTTAGTTTGATATATAAAGTTATATATTTTTAAAGCGTTAATCTGAGATTTTACCAATCCGATTTGAATAATTATTTTTAAATGGATAGCCACGTTAAACGGGGAGGTTTTAGGCTATTTTTCATCCAGAAATTTCCACGGGGCAAATTAATAATTTGAAATTGAAAAGAAATCATGTCCATACTAATAAAATTTAAGTTGAAATAGGTGAGTTATTTGTGGTGAGTAACACTTATATGTAATGGGCATTTCCCGTTGGTTCTAGGAAATTTTACTGATAACAATTTCTTCAATAAACACACGATAGCGGTATGTTGTTCAAAATGAAGGTGTTGCGTCAGTTATTGCGTCAGCCGCAGTGCCGTATAAATACCTCGCCGCAAAAATTGACTCACTCAGTCTAACACAATCCGCCATACAATACTAAAGTTTCTCGTCCGCTGTGTTTCGACTTTTATCAGTAAACAATGTCTATCCACGTCACTCAACCCGAACCGGTAAGTTAAATTGCAATATTTTGAGGTTTTAGAAAAATATTTTGATGCGGAAGCTGTTTTAGTAGTGGAAGCAAGTGCCAATTTATCAAATTACGTTACCTATGGTTGTTTTCTGGCTCGGTTTTTAATACCTAGATACGAATTGTTATTGCTACATGCTAATTATTATTTATTTGATAACAATATATGATAGTATTTATTCAAATAAATAAATGTCTCTAAAATAACTCTTATCTTCTGATTACATTTTGTTATTCTTTTTACAATAAATACATTGTTTATTTCAGAAACATTCCATCAACATCGAAGCTCATTTATCTACGGCAGCGAGTACATCAACAACCCTGCACAATATCAGTATACACTGTCATCGGTAAACAGTATCCGCCATCGCAATATTTATCAAAGGCCATTATTATTTCACTGCCAAAGAAGTAAAGACTGATCGACCGCAAAAATGGTTAATTACTACATTTATGCACGAGATTGCTCGTTCTCCACGTTCAATAATGAGCATTACCACAGCAATGGCTTAAAAACTCTGGAACAATTCAAAAGAGACGTGGAGAATATAAAAAAAGAGGAAGCGGCTGCAGGACTGCCTCCAACAGAATCGAGAATCATCTACTTACATTGGGGCGACGATTGTTGGGAAGTCGATGAAGATGAGACCAGATCAGCATACTTGGCACAGCACTGTGAGCATATGGGCTCGGAGCCGGAGTGGATTGTCAGATATCTCCAGAAGTGCATCACTAACGAAAATGACAGAATCAAACTACTGTACATAGTCACGGATGGATTAATCAATAAAGAGAGTGTGAAGAAATGTTTCCGTTGGAACAACTTCATGCACTACGAGACCTTCGTGTTCCATGCCTTCAATGAAGATCTAGACAAAATAGACCTTTCAGTAGCCGCGTCTTTTTTCAAAAGTCGATGCTTAGTTTACCGCAACTACAAACTGTATGCTAGCACAGACATCTCCAAGGAGTTTCACTATGACAAGATCGATGTAAGCAACTTTGCAGCCAAAAGAGATGAGTTGAGAGTTTATATCACATTGAAGTTTATTGATGAATTCAACCAAGAGGAAGTTTCTTTGGAAGAAATTGATAAATTGAAGAGTTTAAGAGACCGGCTGTTTGGAGAGTTGTCGTTGGGAAAAGTTGAATTTGGTGAAAGAGAATGGAATAACAATCTTGTTCGTGCTATGGAGGCTGACATAGAGAAGTCAATTTCAGCTTTGATCAATTACATCGGTAGCGATGAGAAATCCTACTCGTTTGATGTCTTAATGTTCGAGCAATCTGTTGAAGAGGAGGAGGACGATGACTCGGATGTTTCCAGTGATGAAGAGTATGAGATCTTTGACTTCACACTTGAGGAGGACCTAGGAATACCTTGTGGTAATATGAGATTAGTTGATGTAACATGAGAATGTCTGGTTGCCGCGCTGTGAAGTCATGCTGGAGTAAGGCAACATCGTGACACCGCAACGTTTACTTCTAAGTATTATTTCCAAGTTCCTATGCATGTTTGTCATTGTTAACAGTTCTTTGAGCTTTACATAAGCCAATGAGATTTTGTTAATAGTAATATTTAATTTTAGTCGCTTATTAAAATATTAGTTAAATATCTGAGTATTTAATAAAATCCCTATTTCCTACACCCGAGATTATGAATGGCAAGGTCATGGGTAGGATTTTCTGAGTGGTTACACACACTACAGGGTACTTGGGTAGCAGTGTTGTAATTTTTTGGGAAATCTACGTATATCTACCTATATATTTTTTTAGGAACTACCTAAGTACAATAGGTTTATGAACATAGGTATTTATTATATGCGACATTCTAACTTCTATCTCCTAATATCAAAGACAATTTTCAAATGTGATAACTTGACAAAGCACTGAACTGTTAAACATTTCTAAAGACCTGTAAGTGTGTATATATGTGTGTTGCCTACCTGTCTACGATCTGCTGCCAGATGGCGGGGCGCATGCCGTTGCCCACCATGATGCGCACGCGGTGCGCGGCGTCGGCGGCGCGCGCCGGCTGCGCCAGCAGGTAGCGGCACATCTCGCCGATGTACTGCGCCACCTGAGATACGGGAATAAGTAAGAAAGGACTACTTATAGACCTTGACTCTTCTGCACTATCGCCGATGATCGAGACGTGTATAAACGTCAATAATCGCCACGTTAATTGTGAAAATATCCGCATAATCGCAGATCACGTGAGTTTACATCACTTAGATATAGGTGACAGGCAATGGCGGCACCGACATAGTGTTATAATAGACCGGCAGGATTTTATATCTGATCTGACTTAAGTTAATCCTGAACAAACTAATTAACTACTAAGCAAATAGCACTCACAGTACAATCATATTTGATGCAGTCCGTCCAGTAGTTGGAGGCGGAGAACTTGTTCCGCAGCACGGTGGGGATGCCGTCGACGAGCGCCGCGCCCGTGCCCACCACGCCGCCCGCCAGGTGGTACAGCGGTAGCGCGTTGTACATGCGGTCCGAGGAGCGGAGCCCGAGCATGTGCACTGTCGCTACCACTACTAGCAAATACCTGGTGAACAGATTCATCGTTTATCATTTAGTTGGAAAAAGTTGCGAATGTTTTTCCCAGTTTTAATTTCCCTCACCTACCTATAGCTCTGTAAATTAATAGCCGATCGACCAAAAATAAGACAAGCTTGTCTTCTCCCCTGAAACGTCTTATTTAACAAATCGACGAACCCCAAGAGATTTGGCATGGCATGGGAGCATTGCGCAACGTAAGGCCTATCAGCTGCCTTACGTTACGGTATAGTTATGGCCCAAAAGATCCCTCAACAAAAATAGTTATACCATGCTAGCAGCGTCCCGCGATTTTACCCGCTTTGAGCTTGTTCCCGTGGGTATTCCGGGATGAAAAAAGCCTATAAATCTTCCCGCTGAATGTTGCTACCGATTGGAATAACTATGAAAATAATTATTCCAATCGGACTGGTGATTCCCGAGATTAGCTCGAACATACAAACTTACGAATTTTACCTCTTTATAATATTAGTATAGATTTAAATAATAATATATTGGATACGTACTTAGAATTAGGAAGAACAGCAGCTTTGGGCATGCCTGTAGTCCCTGACGTATAGATGTAGAGCAACGTGTCCTTGTATCGAGGCTTGTCCAGCACTACGGGGTACATCGGGGGCTGCATATCCATCTCCTTGTTGAGATCCACGACTCCCGGGGGGCACTTCCCGTACAGCTGGTACAACTTCAGTTCGGGCGGTAACTGATCGCGGATCTCTTCGATACCTGATGAACAATCGAAAATAAGATGTTTAGCCAACAATAAATGTGTAGGAGCCATAATATAATAATTATCTCAAGAAAGATTATAGCAGATATAAAAAAGTGAAGCTAACGACTATATCGACTAGGAGAATAATTTCCGTCCAACATAAATTACGCTTCCATATATATTTTTATCTATTTCTGTTATTCTAATTAAACGTTAAGGCAAATTCCAAAACGCTTCAATTCGTTTGAAGCGACCATCCGTAGCAGGCGAGGCCAAGGGCGCAATCGAATCTAAATTCACCCAGCTAAGGGCAGAGCTTACCGAGAGGAAATTCAATTCATTATTGATTCAATCTTAGTACACTTAGCAAAGTCAGGGTCACAGGGAGCGAGTTTGCAGTTTGCTGGCCAAAAAATGCACTGTAGGAACCAAGGAAAAAGCTTTTTACAACATAAAGCCTTCATAACAATATTGTAGACTACGCAATTGCTTCCTATCCTACATACCATTAAGTACTTTGAACCTTGTTATTAGTGTAAGATCTATGACTAACTAGCTATCTGTATTATTTAAAACAAAGTTATATAATAATGGTAGCTCCAATTAGAAATTATCTAAGCTACCTATACCTAAATATAGCGCTCGTGGCGTAGTGGGACTAAGCGATGTGTGGGCATTGCTTTTGTTATGCAAGCTATTGTTATTGTTAAGCTCAACTTTACGGTAAGTCACCTGGTTGGGTTGCCGATAGTGGCATTTCTATCAAAGCGCTACCTTGTATCGGAGAGCATGTGAAATTGTCGGTCCCGGTTGTTTAAATCGATAGACATTGTCGGAGGCCTTTGCGCGGCCTAAAACTCCGACACCAGGGTTGGCTAGTCTTCTTCTTCTTCTTCTTATCGAGTGGATGGTCAACCTGACCAATCCTGGTGTCAGAGTTATTGAGCCGCCAAAGGCCTCTGACATGGCTCATGTAACGACTACTATCCGTAGAAAGTAACCGGGACCGACGGCTTAACGTGCCCTCCGAAGCACGGAATCATCTTACTTTTCGGGCAATCAGGTGATTCAGCCTGCAATGCCCTAACCAAACTGAGGACAGTCTCACAAAGTGATTTTTGTGAGATATCCCCACCGGGAATCGAACCCGGAACCTCCGGATCGTGAGCCGAGCGCTCAAACCACTAGACCACGGAGGCTGTTGGCTAGTGGGTAATACCTATACGAACTTACTGATTAAGTACCTGAGTATTCATGCGTAAGGATTACGCAATAATGATATCAGATTGAACGGAATTTATACAATATTTAAGACAAACATTTTCTTTTTGATGAATAGCTAAAATAACTACGTTGTTAAATCTAGCCAGACTGAACTGAATGCAAATCAAATATAACTTTTGGAAACCTTTGTTAATTAACGTAATATAAGAATATTTTATAACTCAAGCTTTAAATGAAGTTCCTAACAAGGTTGTAATACTCGTAATAACAGGTGGGTGGGTACTTAAATCTAATGATAGAGCTTAATATTCGTCTTAATAACGTCTGGGCTATAAATAGAAGCTATTTTATTCCATTATCTATGTAATTAAAGTAAGTAAATAACATAAAATAAGCTTTGGCCTTTATTACCCAAGTTCAGTTATTTTGGTACAATTGTAAGACGAGACGATGTCAAAGATGAGCCGTAATGATAAAAAGTAGAAATGGCAACGCATTCAAGAACCCCAGCAAAAATCCTGTCGCTTGCTGAACTTGAGCAGGTATACAGGGAGGCTTTTTGATCATTTGAAATGGTCAGTATGGGTAAGTCTGAAATTACAAGAGATACAAAGATTTTCTCTTAGGAACCATGTCACCTTGTTTATAAACTGTACATAACATTCCTAATCTGAACTAAAAAGCTTTGCCTCAAGAACTAAAAAATATTAAGATTAGTCTAATTATTTGCCCACTTAGCCAGGAAACTGAAATATCCACCTATTTATAATGCCTATTATTTGTTCAATGTTACACTATGCTAATCATATCTGCTAACATCGCGCAGATGAAACGAATTTATTCATTTCTATAATTCGTTGACCCACAAACCTAGTTTCCATGTTTCCTCATATAAACTAAAATCTCATTTATTGTTCAGTGTTAGAAATAAACAATGTAAGGCTATACAGTTACACTAAACCAATTGCACTTTTCGATGGAAATGCAAAAGCGCAAAAAGTAAGTTTACGTACCTAAGATTAAACGCAAGAATATCTTGAACTACTCAAGACTGCTTATTTTCCCAAACAAACCTTAATTTTGCGCTCATTAATTAGTAATCGAGCAGATGATAAATCTTTGTTCAGTAAACAATAGACGAATAGATGAACAACACATGACCGTGAATCAACATGTAAACAGTTAAAAAATAGAAACGCCGCTTGTCCGAAGCATCAACAATAAATATCGATCAACTGACGATTTATAAATAGAGTTCTGAACTCGACTCTCGGGAAAAGTTGATGGGTCTATATTATTTTCATACTCAATAACGTATAAGCATAAGTATCTTTTCACAGTGTCGTGTTCTATCTCTCTTCAGAGTCAATCAACTTAAGAGATTCAGGGATTGAGCCTTAGCCCGAGGTGATGGTAGAAGATTTACCTTGACCCCAGCAAGAAATTAGACATATACTAGCTGTGCCCTGCGGTTTCACCCACATTTATTCAGTCAATGCTTACCGTTTAAACCTTCCCTGGACTTTCATGAATATTTCAAGATCAAAATTAGCCAAATCGGTTCAGCCATTCTGGAATTTTAAGCAGACTAACGAACAGCAATTCATTTTTATTTATATAGATATGATAACACAGCAAAAATGTATCTGAACCACTTAGATAGATTAAGTTTGAAGCAAAATAGATTGTACCTCAATTATTCAAATTAAAAAATAGAAATCGTTGGCACTAAACAACAATAACAACCACAACATACCAGAATTACATTGTAAGCTAAATGTCAGTCATCTTTAAATAGATGCAGGGCTACTGTCCTATTGAATAGTATTGCAACTTTGTTTGATAAGCAGGAAATAATACCGTGAGTAACGAGGGTGGCTTCGTTCGCGGATAGTGGTGAATTATCTATGTGCTCAGATTAGATAAACAGGACCTATTTAGGCAGATGTGATTATTTATTTACCTACAAAGGACTTAGCGTTCAAATGTGCCCGAAGTGACAAATAAATTCCTTTGCCTTGAAACAACATAATAAATAAAATAGGTATAAATTAAACGTAAGACGTCCCTAAGCCTACTTAGCAATCATTATATCGTTTAGTGATATGATAAGTCATTGGTTAATTAAAATATTTAGCTTGATTCGTGGACATAATAATTCTTTTCGAGTAGGTCAGGGGCCGAAGTAAAAGTTCGAGATGCCTTTGCCCTGTTATGTCTAACAGGCTAATAACTAATTACTTAAATTCGCTACAATAATTCTTCTTCTTCTTCATCATCGAGTGGATGGTCAACCTGACCAATCCTGGTGTCAGAGTTATTGAGCCGCCAAACGCCTCTGACGTCGCTCATGTAACGATCACTATCCGTAGAAAGTAACCGAGACCGACGGCTTAACTGCTACAATAATATAACAGACAGGAAAGTAATACAAAATACTTACAACTAGCCAAAGAGTCCGAATACACGATCGCCTTAGCCTTCGCCACTTGTATGCAATGCAGCAGTGGCTTGTGTCGTAGATTACTGTTGATGAGCGCAGACACACCGCCCAGCTTGGCCACGCCCAGCCAAGTCCACACGTACTCCCCACAATTGGGCATGAACACGCAGACCACTTCCCCACGCTTCAGGTCGATGGTTTCTTGCAGCACGCGAGACACTTGGTTCGATTTGACGGCCATCTGTTGAATGATGAAGTGGGTTTAGTTCCAGAAACCGGGAGGTTCGTCGCGTTCGTCATTTTGTGGTCGTCTTGTTGGTACACCTATGATAGGTGATAGAAAACTATAAACCACAAACATTTTGAGATAGGTGAACTAGGTGTTCGTGCTATGCTATGCCACAACATTGCTATGTTACGCTTGGTATCCACCAATTACGCTCTAGTGAACAAAAGCGGCCAAGTGCGAGTCGGACTCGCCCATGAAGGGTTCCGTAGCAGCGAGTAACATAATAAAGAAGTTCTTGAAATAAATGTTTTTTTATTTACATTTGAGTTATTGAATGAATAATCAGTATTTTTTTGCGGTTTACGATTTATGTCGTAAAAAAAAAACTACTAACTAGACCTCGTTCAAACCAATTTTCGGTGTTAGATTACATTGTTATGTACATCATATATTTTTTTTAGTTTTATCATTCTCTTATTTTAGAAGTTACAGGGGGGGGGACACACATTTTACCACTTTGGAAGAGTCTCTCGCGCAAACTATTCAGTTTAGAAAAAAATGATATTAGAAACCTCAATACCATTTTTGAAGACCTATCCATAGATACCCCACACGTATGGGTTTGATGAAAAAAAAATATTTTTTTCATTTCTAAGTATGGGAGACCCCCCTAAAATTTTATTTTTTTTCTATTTTAGTGTGAAAATATTAATGCGGTTCACAGAATACATCTACACACTAAGTTTCAACAACATAGCTCTTATAGTTTCGGAGAAAAAAGGCTGTGACATACGGACAGACGGACGGACAGACGGACGGACAGACAGACAGACAGACATGACGAATCTATAAGGGTTCCGTTTTTGCCATTTGGCTACGGAACCCTAAAAAGCACTTTTAGACATCCTTTCCATAGTTTTCTACATTTGTTCAAATTGAATGTGTGGAGAATTCAATTTAAATACCGAATCGACATTAAATAAATAATTTAAAATAAATTGCCCTTTTAAATAACTGTTAAATGACATACTAGCTTCTAAAACATCCAAACCTTATTTAAGAAGTAACAATTTGTATTATTCCAATTCCAATAGCAGAGGTCAGACGGTACCTCATTTGAGTCGCTCCGGAAAAATGACGGATAATGAGAATTCCGCAAATAGCAGCCATCCCGCCCCTCGTTCCAGACCCAGGCTTATCATGGAAACCGACGCAAATTCTTAGTAATTGCATATTAGCCTCTATTGGCTAAAGTTAAATATAAGCCTCTGTGCAGAATTTAGATGGAGATTACGAATCTACGATGCCAGACAAGGATGGGCAAACTTTGGGCTTATCTTCAGCTATGTAAGATTAGTACTGAGGAATTGTAATATGTGTTGTGTGCCCTCCATTCTGTGCCCTAGTGTGCCTTTATTCTATGTATTATACGTAAGTAGGTAGGTTTATAACATTAACGTTTTTCTTTTTTTATTTAGTTTCAAAAATGTACGAAGACGTTTATCAGAGCAACTCTGCTGAACTCGTAGGTGGGTAAATAACTTTTCGAGCAAGTAAATATTGAACTGGCAGCTAACCGGGATTTAATCCGCAATGCTACGGTAGCCGGAATGGTTGGCTCAATAAACAGTCGCTTAGTCGCCTAAGTATTCGGCATCAGATTTTATTTTCACATCAAGCTATCTCTTTCCTGGCAGCGTGTCCAGTCCAGTAGTCCTTTGTTTTCTGAGTCCGGATTTGATCGAACGTGTCAATGACAGAACATTTTATAAGATTTATAGTCGGCGCCGGAAATAAGCAGAATCGCCCTCATCCGATAAAGGGTGTTTTCATAAGCGGAGCCGAGATTATTGGGCCAATCACAATGCATCATGGAAAGATTTTGACAATACTAATGCGATGTAGATTAACTCTGTACCGCTCCGATCTGCTTCTATGGTAGCGCACCTAAAGTCAGACAAACAGCCAATAAGAAGGAACGACTTCTTAATATCTCATTCAGTATTAGTATAAGTAGTATAGATGACAGCTAATCGTGTGAGTTTAAAAGTATATACCTTTGTATAGGACATTGGAAT
Source organism: Cyclophora punctaria (assembly GCA_951394245.1). NCBI lineage: Eukaryota > Metazoa > Arthropoda > Insecta > Lepidoptera > Geometridae > Cyclophora > Cyclophora punctaria. The sequence continues at coordinate 7,823,247 of OX596170.1, read as the reverse complement.
ATACTTAGGTGATTGAAAAAACTTACTTCACCAAACGTCCAAGTCCTGTCTCCGACGACGATGATGCAGGGTGCGTCTGGGTTCTTGTTGGCGCGCTGCGTGAAGAGCTGGGCGACCGTCGCGTCCTGCCGGCCCCATCGCTTCGACCGGATCATACCGTTGGCGTACCTCCATAGGAATCTATAACAATAGAGTTTACTTCATGAAACAGTTGCTTGATTAATTAAAACAGTCGATCACTCTCAGTTGAAAACCATGTTACATATTGAAGACTAAAATCCAGCAAGCAATTGTCAATTTGAAAGTTTTTTTTAGAATGTCTAAAGAACAGCATGAAAAATTTAAATGGTGTCCACATTCATTATATGTTAATTCTCCCAATTTATTAGTATATTTTTGATCGAATCAAAATTTATATACTTAGATTGAACACTTTTCAAACAAAAATTCAGGAAACTAATTAGGTAGCCAACCCTGGTGGGAGTTGTTTGATCGCAAGGTCCTCCATCAACGAGGGCGATCAATTCTAATCGTAGTTTGCCTATAACAAAAGGCCAATTTTACGATGTAAGAGGGTATGTAACTACAGACTACGTTTTTCAATTCAATCGCAATTTATCCTAAAATGTCCTCACGCAGATGTTACCGGTGATTCCGAGACGGTATCACTACATAGTATAAAACGAAGTCGCTATTTTTGTCTGTTTGTTTGTCTGTTTGTCTGTATGCTTAAATCTTTAAAATTACGCAACGGATTTTGATGCGGTTTTTTGTAATAGGTAGAGTGATTCAAGAGGAAGATTTTTATGTATAAAAATTCCCGATATTCCCACGGGAACGGGCACAACGCGGGTAAAACCGCGGTGCGCTGCTAGTTTTGGATAATTTACATGATCTTTAGTTTTAGCTACCTATGTGCCTTTTGTCCTATTATAATAAAAACTTTGTAAAATATAAATGAGAGGGACAATCTTCAAAAAGGGCATCAGATATAAAAATTCGATGGATCTAAACATGTTTTATTAATGTATTTATTTTTAAAGTAAATCGGGACGGGTCGTACCTACCTACATAATAAATTATAATTTTTTGACCGTCTGTTTTGTACGGCCATAGTTTTTGAGTGCGTAGAAAACGGTTTAACATATTGGTGAATGTTTTAGGCCTTTATGAATACCATACATATGTATAAAACTTATATAAAGAAGACGTTTTTTTCTAATAAACATAACGTATGGGTGCGACCCCACTAAAACTGGGAAAATAACGAACTACAAGACACTACATTTTTTTTACTCCCATACACCATTTCACAGACATACCTATATTATGATATCTAGGTAGCGAATTGGCTCAAGAGCAATTTTTTTAGGTAGATAGGGGAATGTTAGTAACCCCAAAGAAAAACAATAAATAACAAGTAAAACCTAACATAATAAATGAGTCAAACATACATGTTACATGAAACATAAAAATGGACGTAAACGATATTGATTATAACCACCTCGCATGGGTCTATTTCTCATGGGAAAACTACATTTGTTCAATAACATTTAATGTGACCTGTTATTAAATGACTTACATTCTTCATATACTAGCTAACTACCATATCATAACAATAAGAGTTATAATAATATTAATCAAGAATTTTCATTGTCGTTAGAGGTTATATCACAATTTCTAGTGTTTTAGTTCGGATTATAATACCGTGATGACTGTTATAAACCCTTCTGCTGACCTAAATAACATCACGTGTCACGTTCGAAATCCAACGTGAAAAGTCACATTGGTCTAACAAACTTTTGCTTTATATAAATTGTAGGATCATGTAAGCTGAATTGATACCCGTTGCCTGTGGTGTGACTGTGTACATTAAATTATATAAATAACAGAACAGAAGCCTGCAAACTACAGTCACGCGATGTATTGACATACACACCTGCCAACCGGCTATGTATATACTTATAATAATCTCATTATTAAATGAAGTCAAACGTCCTTCGATAGAGAGAACCGCAGGAAAAGTATAAATATTATAATTATATAATATGTAGGTAATTGGCTTCAATAATATGGTGCGAGGAAATAATAAGGATAATTTGTGCTTCCTTGACGATGATAAATATATTGAAGTTGGTACGTTTCTAATTGTTTGTTGCGATTGATGTTTGTTGGGGCGCTCTGGTCCTGTCCAGCGACACGTAAGTAGTAATAAAAGTACCTAATAGGACCTCTGATGATGCGTTATAATAACACAGATGTTCGCGTTTCTGCTGCACTCTTATTATTTATGTTCCAATATGTAGGACCACGAAAACTCTATGTTGGCCCAGAGGCACAGCAAGTTGTGGGTACATTATTTCATATTTTGAACCCTGGGGACACTATACAAAAGTGTATCATGTAAAAGATCGTTCGAAAGTTCGTATAAAATGAAGGAAGGAGTCATCTAAATACACTGCATTGTTCGCAAGAGTTTCGCATAAGTTAAGGGAACTAACAAATTAAGTATGTACTATTATGGTAGCACAATAGGCGTTAACCAACAAACAACAACAAAAATATGCAATTTTAAAAATATACCTATAAGGGTGACATTGCTCTTTTGAACCTAATCACTAAAATAACAAAAATATTTAGATTATCATTTGTATCTAATTATATTAAAGGAATAACAGAGTATTATTTGGTAGTTCCCACAGTTGGGTAAAGACATTACTGCAATGAGTATAAACTAGAAGGTATGATAGACAGGTAATATTCGGGCTAAGTAACCTAAAAATTATACCAATAACCTAATTTTACTCTAAATGTTCTAGGTTTTGGCTCGAAATTCATGAAGTTTCAGTGGACATTGAATTTAAACAGCGTTACGTAATAAATAAGGCCACACATGCGCCATGAGGTCGATGGTTTTGGCACAAAATCCTATGAGTATTACATAATGTTCTTCTACATAACTTGGATACCGAACCAACTGCTTAAAAGACTTCTCGGAATCCGAACTAAGTATTAAAAATGTACGTATGTGAAGGTATCTACAGAGTATTTACCGTTTGATTAGGTTTATATAGGTACAGTTCTTATACATTAACAGAAATCCAATAACCCTCAAGATAGTTACAATTTTATCCGAGAAACTGAAAATTTTGCTCACGTGAAACCGTGTGGGTTCGTGTACAAACTAAACAGTTAAATTTACGAGACTAATCGTCAGTCGGCCGGCAGTTCCATACAGAAATAACACGCGGAACACGAGTAAGTACATTAATACTGAGTGATGATTGAACTAAATGCCACTCGTGATATAAAGTTCACTGCATAAATACTGTACCTATCAGACGCAATAATACTACTAATATTATAAAGTTTGTGATTTTGTGTCAAATTTCCTCATCATAACTGTTTCAAATACGAATGATCGTCGCTCTATATTGTAGTATAGGCTCTGAATTTGCATGAGATACTTACTATCTAGGGCCTACGCCTAAAGGTATTCGTTAGTAGCGTACCTTCGTTGCGTAGTTTAACTTAGTTTATTGTGATTGTTAAGCAACGTGCAGTTGTGACCCTAATTGGATGGGTGATTGATAGTGGTATTTTTATCAGAGCGCTACCGTGTATCGTTAGGCACGTTAAGCAGTCGGTCCCGGTTGGTACAGGCGTCGGATCATGTCGAGGGTTGTAGTCCGGTTAAAAACTTCGCCACCTAACCTACTACAAAAGAATGAATGATCTCGTTAATGTTATGAACATAAGAAAATGCTTTGAGTCAAGACAAAGCCCGTAGTTTCGAGTTAACTTGTAATTTAGTTACAGCTTACAGTTAGGCAGGACCAGCCGAGCGTGAAGTTTAGGACGAGAAGCGAAGCGCGAACAAATAGAATCGGCCTCTTCATAGACACGTATAGACAAGTAAGATGAGTTTTAGCTTCTTATTTATACCATTTTAATGTATTGGCAATTACAATTATACTAGTAGGTACGCCGAATGGGAATTTCGGGATGACATATGCCTGTAGCCATCCTATTGTAGGTATGCGACTATCTTAATCAATGGTAGGTACATTTTGTACAAATACCAAATGATAATTTCAGAGATTAACACATTAAACAAACAAACAATAATCTCTTCAGCTTTAGGTATTCTTGTTGTTAAAGATAGTAAATTAGGTAGTTACCTACTTAATTGGTGCAACTTAGGTTAATATTCTTAAAATGATAAGTAGGGTCATTTCGCCAGTTCGCGTCCATTTAGTGCAGTTGTCAAGTTTGAAGGAGAAAAAAAAAATGTTCCAGCACTAGTTTCAATGAAAAATTTATGTAATGTGTTCATTATATAGTCTACTATAGGGTTCGCTTACAGTTTTGTTCGAAACTACTTGAGTTTTTTTTATAAATAGAAAAACTTCAAAAATAGGCGTTTTACCCACTTTGCGTCCAAAAATTCTAAATTGCGTCCACCCATAGACCATTTTGCGTCCACCAGCTAAGAAAAGGAATGTAGGGGTGATATTTTTCAGATAATGTAAAGAAAAATTGTATTTTAACAGATTCTTTATTTAAGAATATTCCGTTAGCTCCACGGCTGGTACATGTTCTTTCTCAGATTCCACATCTGGTATCCACCAAGGTTTTGGTGTAGAGTGTATTTCGGCTGTTACTGTTTGAACCTGCACAGTCGAACCGGAGTTAGCTTCATCATTTATGTTTTCATCTTCTACGTATAATGAAGAGATGGTGATTTCTTTAGACGTCTTTAGTTGCATCCAATTCTAAAATAGTACTATTTCGTTCTATTGGGCGTTTTTCCATTACCCGGCCCGGCAACGGCACCGGGGGGGAAGCAAAAATGTATGAAAATGTATGGCTCGCTTTTTGACTTACCGGCGCCGGCCCGGCATCGAGTCCTGCCGGCGCCGTCGCCGGCGCCGGGGTAGCAAGCTTCCCACCGGTGCCAGCCCGGCAAAATTGCATGTGTATTGCATATTTATATGAATTGTAGCCGTGTGAGTGTGTAAGTCCGTGTCAGTACTGTACCACTCACCGGGCGTAAACCGGCATCGACACCGGCGCAGTGGAAAAACGAAACCCCGGCACCGGTGCCGGTGCTCGGCCATGCCGGAGCCGTGCCGGTGCCGGGCCGGGTAATGGAAAAACGACCATTGATAGTTCCATAAGCGACCTCTCAGATTCAGTTTCGATAGAAATTTCTGCAAAGAAAACTTCAGCAGGGAGAGTGTTTTTAGTTTTAACTCTTAGTTTTAATAAAAAAAAAATAATGCATATTAAATTGTAAGTTAAAAAATATATTTATGCTATTATTTGAATTTAATGAAAAAATGGACGCAATTTGGTACAATACTATTTCCTTGTAGGTATAGTTTGCGTCCACATATGATATTATACGATATTATCTTTTTCTACAATCATAATAACGTGGACGCAAATTGCTCATTACAATTGCATGATAATAATACATAAATAAAAAGTAAAAACAAATCCCCTTTTTTAATTTTATCACATAAAAATAAAAACTAACTAAATCATAAATAGACGAGTTCGCGTCCATTGTGGTCGCAAAGTGGAAGTTTTATAAATTCGGTGTAGTAATTCGCGTCCACCTTATTTTAACTGTTAACTTTAAAAAAAACAAGCAAGTACATAATTAATATTAGTCCTTTTTTCATGCCTTATGTCTAGAAACAGCTGTGTATTCTAAAATACGCATAAAACAATAAAATACTTACCATCGAACGCGCCCCTGCTCACTATTTTTTTGCCAACATTTCGCGCGTTTGCGCTTCTTTGTTGAAGAACGGAAACTAACTATTTTTTCTAGACATGATTGGTTAGGCTCACAGAACTTTTGTCTATGTCTATGTGCCTCTTATACGATTAGGTATTAGCGGTAACGACTTTTCGGTGATTTAGTGTGTTAATATACCTATTTTCGAGAATTTTTATAGGGAGGTCCGAAAAATGGACGCGAATAGGGCGCTGGACGCGAACAGGCGCAATGACCCTACCTTTACTTAGTAGATACCTAATGGTTTGCCACCTACTTAGATTAATGTATCTAAGTAGATGTACCTACATTTTCTTGGAATCCATTAACGTTCGCCTTGCGTCAGAGTAATCTTGTAAAAACAATTTTTCACAGCGTTTCAGTTCAGTGTCAGATTAGCGTTTTCTTGCGGTTGAAGATGTACCTACGTAGGTGGTAGTGGGAGAGATCCTACCAATATTATAAACTAGCACCCCGCTGTTTTACCCGCGTTGTGCTGGTTCCCGTGGGAATTTCGGGGTTTTTATACATATAAATCTACTATCGATCATCGAGGCATCAAAATCCGTTGCGTAGTTTTAAAGATCTTAACATACATAGGGACAGATAGACAGACAGGAGACAGCGGAAAGCGACTTTGTTTTATGCTAGGTAGGTATGTAGTGATGCGATAGTTTGTGAGGATAGATGTATGTTTGTTACTCTTTCACAAAACTACTTGACGTATCTGGATGAAACTTTACAGTAATATAGGTTATACATCTGAATAACACATGGAATAGATTTTATCCCGAAATTCCCGAGGGAACGGGTACAAGGCGGGTAACACCGTGTGGCGCGGCTAGTCAACTATAAAAACTATCTTTGAAAGCTTTTTGGATGGATATGTAGGTATCGTTATAATTATTATCTAACACTTGTGTAGGTACATATTATTAAGTAAATAAGTTCCAACGTTTATTCACTTTTATCTCAACATAATTTGATGAATGTCCGAATTAGAGGACAAATAAGACTTTTGTCCATTAATCTATTGACATAAGTTGGTAGGAGTGTTTATCATTACTTAGCTACTTGAACAAATGATTGCTTAGTTAATCATTACCCTTTGTATTATTATAATACTAGCAGAGCCCCGCGGTTTCACCCGCGTTGTACCCGTTCACGCGGGAATTTCGGGATAAAAAGTCGCATAGGCTACTTTTTATCCCGAAATTCCTGCGGGTATGGACATAGGTCCATTCTCAGGCTCTGGACTAACTGTGTACCAAATTTCATTCAAATCGGTTCACTTGTTTTGGCGTGAAACCGTAACAAACAAACTTACGTTCACATTTATAATATTAGTAGGGATACGTTTTATAAGAATATTGTTTAATTACATCTATACTAATATGTATTATAAAACTGCAGAGTTTGTTTGTTTGTTTGAACGCGCTAATCTCAGGAACTACTGGTCCGATTTGAAAAAAGAAATTATAATGGATACCCACATTCAACGGGAAGGTTATAGGCTACTTTTCATCCTGAAATTCCCACGGGAACGGGTACAACGCGAGTAAAACCGCGGGGCGCTGCTAGTATACTATATACGGTTTATTGAGAACAAACAAAGAGCTTAAATATCGAACGACACATTGCGTGCAAGTTCAACAGATGTTATCTGCAACATAACTGCAGTAGTGGTGTATTAGGCTACTGTTTGAGTTAGTAATGAATAAGCAATGAATCACTAGGTACTTCGCCAAAAAAATCTATGAAATTAATAATGCTAAGCAAAATATTTATTTCTATTGTTGAGATTCGTGATATGTTTAGTTAAGTGAGTAAGCAGACATGTCTGTTCTATGAGCTAGATCAGATTAAAACAAAAGATATTTATGTGCGTAATAAATCTTATACATTCAGGAGGGTATCCTTGGTAACCAAATTGACTAGTGCAATGAGTAGAATATATTTTATAGTGTTTAATTTTAATAAAACGAGATGCTTCTTAATCCGATGTTTCCGTTCTTTGTGCAAGTTCCGGGCTTAGGTCCGTCAATTATGGCCATCGATGTTATTTTCCAAATTGAATTGATTTTTATTCCAAAATGTTCATGTTTAAACATCTATAGCAATTCACAAGTTCCACTAAAAGATACTTCGTCATATACCTACATTCAGTCTTTCGACTGGACAGATTTGGATGAAATTTGACACATACCTAAGACCGTTTTTAAACTAAAATTGCACGTATATTCTCGACACTCTCACGAGAAGAAAGGCGTATAAAGTAATAATATTATTCATGTTTCATGAGAATTACCTAAGAGTAGGTATACAATTAAATAAATATTTAAATTCTAGTTTCTTAAATAAAATTCCCTATTCAATAGTCACCGTGGAAACATTTGTCAGGTGTTATGATTTATCTCGTTTCAGAGACACATCTTATCATTATGCTAACTTTATTTGTTATCAACAACCTGATAGCTATGATTTCACACAGACCGAAGTACATATGTGACTTTTAGATTCCAACGTTAATAGTTATTATTTATGATAAAGGTAAATAATGTTTTTCACATATTAAGTTTTTGATGTAGGTATGTTAATTTAAAGATTATGGTGGTCATAAAATCATATATTGCTAAAAGGTACCTACTTATAATTTATATGTGAGTGTTAGCAAATACTTAGGTAGTTATGTTTGAACCTATGTGATGAGTGTGATATTTCCTAGGTGTATGATGAATGATTGATGTAGCTGAAAGTTTGGCGTGTTGTTACGCTGAAACGAATCAAGCTTTTACTGTCGGAAACCTTATTTAAAGTTTAGGATCCTAATTACTAATTTTATTTTCTTCTTACGTAATTCTGCTTTAAGTCATATTTTAATTGAAATAAACTGTTGATGTTGTTTTCAGTAATTAAATAAATATCACTTATAATAGGTACTTGATGATATTGCATAATGCGCCTGTGAAATAGTCCGATTTTATCTCGTTGCTAATCCGATAAAGTCTGCATAAACTGTGATTTCCTGTTGTGTAGTGTCTACTCCGGTATCGATATATTAAAAAACTGATATAGGTATGCACTTAGGCATAAAATAGAAGTTGGTGGGTGTTTATTCAGAACTTAAGGTCTAAGTTTAACACCTTATCTTCATAGCTTTACATGTTAGCTTTTCGTAGCAGTATAGGGCTTTCTATCGACTTCAGTTATATATTTAAGTACCTACCTAAAGTGGATTTTTAAAGCCACGTGGAAGTAAGTATTTGGATTCGAATAAAATACGGTGTGTGTTGTCTTGATCATAAAGAAACATCAATAAAACAAAATACTGTACTCATAGTTATTCAATATTTCACACAATTTCAAGCAGGAAATTTTATAGAAAGATGGTTGTAGCAAAAGTATCAGTACGGTACCACGAATGTTGACTCTACTTGTAGGGTCATTTCGCCGGTTAGCGACCAGTTAGCTGGGTTGCCCACTTCAGATCAGTAAAAAAAAATGTTGTCTACACACGAAATAGTATATGTTAACGTAAATACGTCCTAAACATAGTCTAGTTTGGATAAAACATATAAAATAAAATACATACAAATATATTTTTTTATAAAAAGCTGAAAAACCGAAAATATAGCGAAATCGTTGGTTTACGACCACTTTTATCAGTTAATGACCACCAGTGAACTGGTTTGCGACCACTATTTTAGTATGAAAAATATTAGGCCAATCAAACATTTATGATCAATTTAAACATATTTTTATTGCTTTTTAATAATAACAAATATGTAATCATTTGGTGTAATGTTATTTTTATTTATAATCATTATTATATATTTCTTCATTAATATATTATTAAAAATAATCAACTTCAGTCATTAGTAATTATCTGGTGTAGTATTTTTCATGTCTTCATTTTCTCTCTTCCTTTTACTGGACAGTATTTTTCTTTTTTGGGAGCTCCATCCAGCTATTGTTTGAAACAGAGAAATAGTATAATTAGTTTTCGTCAGATTACGGTACAACCACATTTTCTTACCTCCGACGTTTCGATATGTTACAATGATCTACCGCGGGTAAGAGAATTTAAAATAATACGCGATTAAGACCCGGTAAAATGTAAATATGTTAACAAATCGTGTGAGCTTAACAAGTTTAAAATAATTATTATACGGACATTTCAATAACCAAACAAATTCAAATAATCATTCGTGGTCGCATACTCAATGACCTTTCATACTTATTTCTGTTTGCGGCCGTTATTTCTCTCATACTAAATTATGGTGGCCGGAAACCAATAACCTTATTTCGATTATTTTGGTTTGCGACCACCTCTAGCACCTAATGTTTGTACGTAAAATAAACAAAGTTCTTTCAAAGAAACTGGTGGTCGTTTACCAAAGGACTATAAAGAGAAACGTATAGAATGCTGCAGCCAAAATTTTAATAGTCTTGTATGAAGCATTAGGGTCATATTAATTATAACAAAATACTGCAGCATTCGTCGGTTTGCGACCATGTGGTCGCTATCTAACATTTTTGATAAATACGCATTTCGGTTACCGACCACTGGATTTTATCTTACAATTAAGTTAAAAAATAGCAAATTACAACTAAATAATGACGAAAATTTATCGATTGTACAATTTAACATCTAACTTGTGTCTAAAACATGAAATAAGTAATAAAAACTTACCTTTGAGCGCCGCGCCCCGCGTTATTTTTTTTTCAACTCGCGACACTTCCACACTCCTCTGAATAAAGATGCGCATTGAGCAATTTTTTTTCGGCTCTGGGTTAACCTAATTGTTTTAAACTGTGTAAATTCTTATTTCATAATTATTTATTAATTACGTAAAATTTATTTTTTATTTACATTACCTCTACAAATACTATTATCTTGATTTAAAGAAACTTAGCCCGTCAAATGGTCGCCTACTAAAGGTGGTCGCAAAACCGGCGAAATGACCCTACCTATAATATATTCATAATGCGTGATCGAAACCGTATAGGAACGTCTAACAACTTCCATGCCCGTGGAATAAATAAAATGTCCGTCACAATGGACACACGAATCATTTGAATTTGTAATTACTATTTAATATAAACCGGGCAACTTGAGCGACGAAAGGTGAAAAATACGGTTTAAAACATAACCTTACTTTAACTGACGCAGTAGGGTTATTAAACTCAAGTTCAATTATTATAGTGGCCTATACATTAATTAAACCGAGGACTAAATGTTAGTTACTGTAAGTACATACTACGTTTATTTTAAGCCCTGTATCGATTGCCCTTTGCATTGTTGTCGTTCAACCAACACAGGGTTCATGAAGTACTCACTCAAATTTATAAATGTATTCTTGTTCTACACGACCAAACTTAATAGAATTTAAATGAAGTTATCGCATTAATAATATTGGTATAGGTGTTTTTATCGGTAGGTGTTATAGCTGGAAATTCTTGCAGATGATTGTAATTGAATAATTTAATATAGTACAATGCGGATGTTCAGAAAGCTTGACAATACCCGCTGGATTTCTCCCGCACCTCGTGGGCAATGAGAAATGCTCTTTACATAATATTTACCCTTACTGCCGCACTACGATATGCGTGAACATCGGACATACCAATATGAGCTTTAACAGACAGGCGGAACGTACACAAATAGCTCAAACATATAAACAAAGGAATTACTCACTTGGTATCCCTGGGCAAAGTCTTGACGAACACGTAAATCCATTTTCTGTATCTGTAGACGCAGGGCGCGATCGCGAGTAGTGCGAATATCGCCGCTTTCGACAAGGTGCTTAGCACAGCCGCCATCGCGGCAGCCAGTGCCATTAACGCGACGAGCGCTGCCAATATCGCGTCCATGGTTGCTGGCGCGAAGCCCAATCAACCGGTAGATAGAAGAGTTGAGATAAACGGCACCTACACTACACAGTACCGAGGAGTCGCGAGCGAGCGTGTGCCGCGCGCGGAGTGCGGACCGTCCGGGAGCCCCCGCGTCAATGGCGCGACTCGCCAGCCAGCTGCCTGCACATGCGCCGACAACAGCTGATCCCCGCGGACCGACGCGATCACCCCTCAACCAAAACCATCCCTACACAACACAATACGTGGCAATGTGGCAACAAAACGCACCAATTTTAATATTTGATATTTTATCGAACATTTAGGTTAGGGCAGAAATAAAATCGACGGCATAAAAACAATGAAATTTAACCATAAACAATTAAACGCTCGGCGTCTTATTGTTTAGTGAAGACTCCTTGATAGTAACAAAGAAGTTTATACTCTCGCGAAGTTATAAGGCTATGGCAAGATCTCGAGAGTTTCTCAACCCTTTATAACATAACTTTGAGGAAAAGGGATTTAATCCTTAATTAATTAAATACAATTTTCAATCTGTTTTTACCACATAATATATGTTATTATTTAACAGTTCAAATATTTCCTTCCTTGAATATCCAAGGTCCAACCTTTTGTAAGATGTTTCCATCTGAGTAGTATATGTCCATAGGGAAGCTGGAACATTTAATTTTCCCTGTCACATAAACCGCATTAATAAGGAATACTGAAATGTTTTCCCTAAAACATACCCTGAAATAAACTCTGGAATTTAAAATTGTACAGTAAATAAAGAAGTAGTTGAGTACCTATCAAAAACAATGCTTTTTTACTATTCCAGCGTGTATTTGAAGATTTATTGAACTACCGTCATTACTGTTTTACACGAGATAAATATAGAACGGCCTAGACCTACATAAATAGTACAGAGTTTTACGATATGGCTTCAAAATATCAATCTTATTTTTATCTTATTTCTGATATGATTCAGACTTTTTAGCGGATATGGTGTTTTATAAATAACGGCTTCTTTTTAGGTGTTTATCATTTAATTTAAGAGGTTCATACAAATTAATTACTATATTTAGGTAGGTGAAAAAGTAGAGGATATAATTGATTAATAATGATTTGCTACTGCAAGTAAATATGGGATTTTAAAGGGATTTCTTTGGGTTACAAAATCTTACTAATCCTTTCCTACTAATATTATAAATGCGAAAGATTGTGAAGATGTATATAAGTACTCTTCTACGAAAAAACTACCTACTGGATGGATTTGGATAAAACTTTATCATAATAATAATAACGAAAAAACTACCTACTGGATGGATTTGGATAAAACTTTATCATAATAATAATAATAACACATGGGATTAATTTTATCCTGAAATTCCCGCGGGAACGGCCTACTTGATTATAATTAATGCTATGACCAATAGTCCAATCTCGGGCTTGTTTCATTAAGTTAAGTTCAGTTCAGTCAGTTTATTATTAAGCGGGAATAATGCAAAATATAAATCATACGATTCATTATTATTCTCACCCTTTGCCGAAGTTGGTTAAATAAAATATATTTCTATCAAATGTTTTATTTCATATTTCTCATAACTACTCAGATATAAAAATAAAAGAGATTTGAATGAAAACAATGGATTATTATATTTATCTATTTATTAACATTCACCTTAATAAAACACGCAATAACAGACATTGGTAGTAAAGCGTCTACAATATTCAATTTCAAAATATTATTAGGTTCATGATATGAATAATAAACTTTGCTTAATAAATATTGTACTTAAAAAGACAGGCTTTTAACTTATGTAAGAGTAAAAAAATATACTTCATAATTGATAAGTATTAAAAATAATTAACAAATGTAGGAAAAAAATGCTCTGAGAAAATGCTATTAAACAGCAAATAAATGTTACTAAGCAGCGTTTTCACTTAGTCATCTGAATATACAATTTGTATAGAGCACGTATAGATGTTCGCTCAATATATGTAACTATTCAGAACAATTACCGCCTTATTCACAAATGCTATTAAGTAAAACACTGTTATAAAGTGTTCTATTCCTTTTGCTCTTTGGGAAATAGCGTGTGAGGGAAAGGGACATACTATTAAATAGCCAAATCTATACTAATATTATAAAGCTGAAGAGTTTGTTTTGTTTGTTTGTTTGTTTGTTTAAACGCGCTAATCTCAGAAACTACTGAACCGATTTGAATAATTCTTTCACTGTTAGATAGTCTATTTATCGAGGAAGGCTATAGGCTACATTTTATCCCGAAATTCCCACGGGAACGGGCACAACGCGGGTAAAACCGCGGGGCGCTGCTAGTCCTGTATATAAGCGTTTATGGATAATGCTCTAAGTGTAAACGCAGCTTTACAAGGAAAACTGTAAAAGCACAATTACTTAGTAATTTAATTACACTATTAAATTCATTTTTGTGGTTACCGATTCCATAAACTATATTTGATTCGAAAATTTATTTGACAAAACGTCGAGATTCATTAGTATCAAAATAATATTAGATCTTTTATAATTTTTAGATTTCTGCCTCCTAGCATAACTACTGCGACCAAGTGAGACAAGCAAGACACGATATTATGATAAGTACTGTGCGTTGATTGGTCGAAACTAGAGTTCAAAATATTCAGCCAATCGGCACACAGTATCTATCACATCGTGTCTTAGTCGCCGTCGTTGTACTACGACGCTATTGTACATTCAAATAATAAAACCAAAACCGAAACAAAACCCTTATAAAACCAATAAAGTATTTCGAGTTTCAATTAAACACTATAAGAAAAAGTAACATCTTAAACCATTCTTCACAGAAGAAATATTCTTTAATAAAGGAAGAGATTAAACTAAAAGAAAAGCGATGATTTGAAACGTGATGCTCTGTGAAAAGCACTGGTCTAGTAGAACTACGGTTGAGATGGAGACCAACAGTTTGATGTACATTTTTGTATAAGTCGTGAAGCTATGAAAGAAAACCAATATACTAATTACTACAGTGAGGGACGATGGTTCAACAATGAGGAAATTCTATCATATTAATGCTACAAGTATATAGATGATGCATTAATGTATGTATAATTCAAGATCGACCAATCATATCACTGTGTTTTAGTAAAGTCCGATCACACGATTGGTCCAATACAACTATGGCCGTGGGTAACCAATCAGAACTGCACGTCAGTTAATGACCTGATATGATTGGTCAAATGAATCTATACTAATATTATAAAGCTGAAGAGTTTGTTTGTTTTGTTTGTTTGTTTGTTTGTTTGTTTGTTTGTTTAAACGCGCTAATCTCAGGAACTACTGGTCCGATTTGAAAAATTATTTTTGTAATGTATAGCCACATTCAACGGGAAGGTTATAGGCTATTTTTCATCCTGGAATTCCTACGGGAACGGGCACAACGCGGGTAAAACCGCGGGGCGCCGCTAGTATAGTATAATTCTTCATTACTTTTATAACATCAAGACTTTATTTTAAGGTTCTTGAATCCATATTTATGTATTTATTATTTCGAGTATTTTAAGGATACAATCCAATTAAGTATACTAAAACATTTATTCGGTATTCTAAACATATTTCCACGACTAACATATTATTATGTGTTTTGACCAGCACTTAATGTTATAAACATTGAACTACTACCGGTTTTGAAAACATTTTACCTAACCAATTTATTGTATTTATTATTTTAACGGATTTAAGTGATATTTACTTACTATGAAGATATTTTAGAGAGAATAAATAGATGTTATGAACTTGATTGCCAATAAGGTAGTATTTGGAAGGCATTGTAAAGGATTCCTCCCAAATGGTAGTGAGGGTCAAACCCTTTTTAAAAAGTGTCCTATGGATAAATAGATTGGTTAATTGATTGAGGCACTAATACTACAAAAATATTGGAATGGTTTTCCAAAGCAGTCAAGTCTTTCATGGCTTGCCCTTTATGCACCGTTCGCTTGTGGATTTTTCCAACAATTTTGGATTGGTCTTCGAAAACTTCATCATCATAAATTTAAGAGCAAGGCTCTTGTCTGTGAGTCCGATGAAGACTTTTCCATCTATTCCCATTCAGTGCAAGCTCCTTCACATCTCTATACGAATACTTAGTTTCACCAAAATAATTGCATTTGGTGGAGGACCAGCTTCTACTCGGCTGGTGTTAAATATTCCATCTTCATAATGATTAACTTCAAGAAAAATCATTGCTACATTATGCAATCAGAACTTTACATAGCCAAGTAAAGTAATCAAGAAAACTGCTACATTACGCAACCTAAATCAAACTTCATATAGCCAAAGTAAGTAAATACCACGTAAACTCGCCCCAATACTATACCACTACTCTTGAACTCAGATCATTCCATCACAGTCTAATTTTCCCGCTATTAATCTTGTCAAACTCCTCGACTCCGAGCGGCAGGTACTTGTTAAGCTTCAAGTCTAAGTAGTACAGTTTGTCCTTCTTGATCAAATGAGGGTTGTATTCCTCCTTCTGCAGATCAGTCTTCTTCATTTTAAACGTTCCTGGAAATAAGATGGTATGTTGTGAAATTCGGTACTGGCTCAATATAAAAAAAAAATCGGGAATATTTTATTGTTAGCTTAAAATTTTAATTATAAGTCTCAATAGGGCATCGAAACGAAATCGGATAAAATAAGAGTCAAAATTGACATTAGAACAGGTTAAAATTCTGTACAGACATTCTGAAATTAGTCGTGTTATTATTTTCCGACATGACGTCATGACACGGCGACGCATCTCGTATTATACGAACAAATTAAGAAGACTGTTAAATATTAACCTTTAACTGGCGAGTAGTGTATTCGACCAGTTTAAGCTTGATTTATTTTTGTTTTATACACAGGAAACAAGACATAACTAAACCCATTGATTTCACTGTGATAAAGACAGAATAATATTTTTATCTTTCCAACCTTATATTTAGGTTATTTTTTATACCTTTTTCTTACTGGCTTCTTTAGTTTAACCACTTTAACTTGAATTGAAACTACCTTTACGGATACACTTCGTTTTTATTTTACATTTCTAGCTGATGTTTCGGCACTTTTATACGAACCGTGGTCACGGAAGATACCTTTTTTCTTGTTATTTTGACACCCTTTTCCCCACCCACCTGTCATATCCATAGTCTGCATGACCCTGATGAAGACGGGTCGCGCGTAGGGCGGCAGTTCCCGCGCCAGCGCCGCCGCGAGCCGCTCCAGGTCCAGCGTCCCGTCCGCGTCCACGATGCCGCACATGCCCGCGCGCCCCTCCGTGTTTGGCACCTGAAGGGTTCACAGTTTATGCTATGTATCTGTGACTTTAAAGACATCTAAAATAGTTAAAATCAGGCTGGCAATTTTGCGACAACTTT
Organism: Cyclophora punctaria; assembly: GCA_951394245.1. NCBI lineage: Eukaryota > Metazoa > Arthropoda > Insecta > Lepidoptera > Geometridae > Cyclophora > Cyclophora punctaria. The sequence goes on along the minus strand of OX596170.1, from coordinate 7,806,191 downwards.
CATGTAAGAGCTTTGGATAACCTTAGGCATGGCATGTGTAAAAATCTCGGAGACGATTTTTTTAAAAGTTGTGACTGTAGTACTATGTAAAATGAAACAGTATTTAAGAGTTGTAGAATATTTTACACCAGATCAGAAACTAATCTGAAATTTTCCACCTGTTGCCAACTCAAAGGGCACTAAAATGGCACATTTCAAACCACAAACAGCACACAACGTTACCCATCTCAGGGTCAAACGTCAAAGAGCTTTAAAATGTTACTCCTCTCAGTCAGGGTGACATCAAAGGGAGCCAAACTGTGGCCGTACCAGCACTCCATAGACGACGGCGTCGCGGTGGTCGGCGAGGCGCGACACGGCGGCCTCCACCTCGGTGGTGGAGACGTTCTCGCCGCGCCAGCGGAACGTGTCGCCCGTGCGGTCGCGGAAGTACAGGTAGCCCAGCTCGTCCGCTACTAGGATGTCACCTGGAAACAAAAATAGCGGTCGATAACGATTTAAAGATACTGTGGTAACATGGACGAACAATTCTGCTAATCATTATGTGTAAATTGAGCCTCAATTAGATTCTGTATTGAATAATTTGACATATTTGGTACTCTGTTATGAATAAATTATACCTATTGTATCAACACCCAATAGATTTAATTAACCCCCACTAGATAAGGCCAAACAGCCTCGACCTATAAGCCGCCTCAACCCGAGGCAGCGCAAGCGGAAACGTTGCCTTTGGCGTTATACTGATTCAAATTCTTAGCATGCTTAGATTATACCTCAGAGTGAGCAACCTCAGTTTGTCTAAGTCCAGACTCAGCATGTGGTTACTCTATTGGACAACGCAGCTCATAAACGTACGGTTATATCATAAGATATGTCTGGCGATATTTTAGTGTTACCTGATATAAATGCTGTTTTTGAGTAAATAGCTTATTAATTACCAGATATAAAAGCGGCATCGCCCTTGCTGAAGACGTCTCTGACGATCTTCTTGGCCGAGGCGTCCTTGTCGACGTAGCCGAGGAACTGTCGCGCCGGGTTGTCCGGCTGTATCTTACCGATGAACACGCCCGGCTCGTTGGGAGCCGCTAACTGGAATCAAATGAAACATGTACTGGGTGGAAGATTTCGTAATGTATGAAGGGAAAATACTCTCATCACACTAGCCACTTTTACTCTAATACAGATTTTGTCTATACGTAGTAGTAAAAGCATGCCTCTACCAACATATAACTACTGGGGGTCTTCGTGCCATGCTATATACTTCATGCTATTAAATCAAATCGCATACTGAATTTTACATACATATTTTAAGATACAGATTTAATTGTGTATATTTTTGCATTAAATTCTTCCTGCTTTACGACCGTCCTATACATGGGTGAATGGGCCAGCAAAGTTTGACTCATCATTATATCTCACCTGACAGTACCCCCTGAAGTTGCGCGCGGGCGAGCCAGTGTCCTCGTCTACCTTGATGATGGCAATGGGGTACACCTGGGGGAAGATCCGCGACACGAACCCGATCGCGCCCGGCGTGCCGTCCGTGTTGGCTGCGAATTATAATACAGTTATAAATAAAACATAACAATGTTTGTTTATTTAACATTTGTTTTAAATATATTAATGTCACTATTCACCAATATTAGCGTTCCCTTCAGTGGCGCCGTAGAATTCAATGACTTTTTTGATGTTGAATCTTGTGACGAATTCGGTCCAAATCTGAAACAAATAAATATACTATTTAGACTTTCGTGAAGATAAAAAAATCGTGACTAAAGACATGTATAACCTAAATATAATCTGTAGGAAAAAAGACTTAGTGTTTTAATAAGAATGGAACGAAATCACTAAACCTCTATAGAAGTAATTGTCTTTGGTGGAAAAATCGGCCATATTAGTTTACACTTTAGAACTTTTACTTTACAATCCTAGAAATAGATTTTAAGAGTGACGTCATGCATTTTGACATATTTAGTTATTTGCCCTATTTAATCAAAAGTACAATAGATTTGTAGGTCGACTACAAAGGTAACATATTAGTCTATAAAGACTTATTTATAGTTAGGGTAAAGGCTAAAACGAAATCTACAATTATTTCAAATTCTAAACAAAAGACTATTGTATTTCCAAATAGTTATGTAATTGGATGAACTAAATAAATCTTTCTATTGTTTGTTAATTATACAGTTGGCTTGCATACAATAGGCATGACGACAGTAATCAAGTATCGCCGAAATATTTATCTGATCTAATGATGACATAGGATTAAAAGATTTTGAAATAAATATTTATTCTCTTATAAATGACTCGACACATTAAAGTCGACACAAGAAAATTGTTTTTCAAATTTAAAAAAACCATTTCAAAATTGGTCCATCCGTTTGAGAGCTACTATGCCACCGATAGCGTCGTCTTTTGTTTTGAAATTAGTGTAATAAAACTTTGCTTTACATTATTATAGCCGATAAGATGCTGGTTACCTGTTGTCGCAAGCCGTTGCCATAGATACAGCGCACTTTATGCTGTTTGTCTGTGGGCGCCGGCGGCGTGGCCAGCACGTACCTACACATTTCACCTATGTAGTGGGCAGCCTGGAAACAATTACATTTATTAGTATAGTTAGAAATAATATATTTTTTTAAACCTATACTGATCTAAGCCCAAATATGGAGTAGTGATATTTGGGGGATATTTGAGAAAAACCAAAATATTACAGTAGTCACGCGAAAAACTATTTTTCGTAAACCCGAACTATTTCAGTTTAAACTTAATTTGTTTTTGTAGTAGTAACACAATGGTCTATAATAATATTTTTTTGGTTTTTATTAACTTGTGAACTTCGCTACAGTTGCCTTCACCTGTAGGCTAATGCGAACGACCAGACTTTGATCCACCAAGGACGATGCTTGAAAATGTATAAATTTTGAATATAAATTACGATTAAATTGTCCATGCTGTGTCTACCGGCAATGCCAGCATAAGTGACAAACGTAACTAACAGGTAGCGCTCGTGTCTAAGCGATGTTAACTCATTGCGATTGTTAAGCAACGCACAGATCGGGCCATACTTAGATTTGTGGTCGAGTGGCATTTCTGTCTGAGCGCTACCGTGCTTCGGAGGGCACGTTAAACCGTCTGTCTTGGTTGTTTCAATCGTTAGGCTATGTCTGAGGCCTTCAGGTAGTCTTAAAACTCTTGCCGCCAGGGTTGGTCAATGATCTAATCGAACTAACTCAACAAGTACTGAGTTACCAGCACCAGCGCTTATCAGCGCTACGCCATCAGCTTATCAGCGTGACATGCGCTGGGTACCAGTTTTCTCTCTGCATGTGGCAAGTACAATCACACCTTGAAATGTTAAGCACACTGAACCTCAGAATAGATTGAGCCTTTCCAAATTGAATCATATCTAATACCTACTAACGAATCAATGTGAATTTACATATTTCATTATGTGAGAAAAAACTACTGCTTAGAATTTTCTCGAGTTGACTGTACAATGCATATTTAGGGGACAAATTCACACACGTTAATTAGACTCAAGCTAAGCTCTAAGCTTGTACTGTGGAATCTAACTGATTGAACCAATACGCCAGTAACTACGTCTGCGAATAATGTTGACTCCAGGTGGGAATCGAACCCACAATCCTTGACACAATAAGCTCTCTCACAAACCACTGTGCCAACGGGTATGTCCATAGATTTAGATTTTTTTTCGCTACGCTAAAAGATACATGAAGCGTGCGAGCGAGAAATCCTAATCAAGTTCAAACCGCCCCCGAGTGAAAAAGGGACAGCGAAAATTGTACCGATATGTCATCATTTTCGCGAGTAAGAGGCCATAGCGTCCAAGTCCGTTTCACGTTGTGGTGGAATTTGTGATTTTTTAACTAATCCCTCGATTAAACTTAAGAATTTTACAATTTTCAATTATGGTGACCGGTTCTGTACCTGGATGTGACGTTACAAGGCGATTAATCCCAATAAATACACTTTTCACAGGTAAATACGATTTTGTTATTGTATTTTTTCGAAACATATTTTGCCAAATTTCTGCTCTAAATCGGTTCAGTAAAAGATGTTTACAATAGTTTATTGTTATCCGTTGATAAATTTAAGTATATTTAGTGATTTAATACAGAATTCGCGGAAAAAATATGTAAAACATTGAGTTATATGTACTACGTACTAGAGAGGCTACGTCGAACAAAAATCGTGAAGAGATTTTTCTAATGACATTGACGGATAGGTCTAGTTGAATGACATTACTCGGAATTTAACAATAGAGATTATAAAAATCATCGTAGACCGGACTCTTAGTAGAAATATGTACCTAGTCTTTTTTTCAATAATCTCAGAAGTAAATTTTTATTTTTATAAAAAGTATATGAAGAATAATAGCAAAAGGTTTTTTAACCGACTTAAAAAAGGAGGAAGTTTCTCAATTTGTCCGTATATACATGAGTTTTTTTTTGTGCGCTCGCGGATGTATAATCCGTTGTAACTATATGAACTGATTTTCATGTTTTTTTTTTTGAAGATATTTATATAAAAAACCCATTTTAAAAAAATCCCGCCCAAATCGGATCAATAGTTTCCGAGAAATGGCAGACAATAAATAGAACTATGTTTTTAAAACTTAGGGTCGAACAAACCTCCTTTTTGAAGTCGGTTAATATAAAAAGATGGTTGATATATAATATCAATCGGAATTAGGAATTTATCAATGCTCGTCGATAGTGTCCACTCTGTATCTCATATCTCATATACTCTTTGTAATATGACCGTTTGTTGATGTAAAAATATTTATTTTTAAATATTTATTTAAAATTGTTTTCGGAGTAGAAAATTATACCTACGAGTGAAAGGTCACTTCTTTACTTCTATTTGTGTTTCTTAAAGTATTTTTGCAATAACGCAATGCACATGAGGGCATATTTTATTTGAAAAAACAATAGCTGTAACACATGTAGTTCTGGCCAGAGCTGGCCATCGACTAAGTGAACACTGGACACCTGTCCGGTGCGAATCTCTCACGAAGCTTGTTTGAAGTGGCTTCTCTAGTACGTAGTACATATAACTCAATGATGTAAAATAGTAAATTGCTTCGCTACGCTAGTGCTTGACAAAGCGATGACGACACGAGTATCGATAAAAACTTGATCTTTTTTAGAGACTGTCAAGACATCAATAAAAGTTATTGAATCAAGCTATTTTGAAATAAAATTACAATTTACATTAGGAACTCATTATATATTTACGTGTAAGAATACAAAACTTGGTAATTGAGTAACTAATATTTTGTTCTAGATTTCCACGTTGTTTAAAATTGCGTGAAAAATGGTTACGGACTATAAATAGACCAGATTGGAACGCTAGTACTAACTCCACTATCTGTAGCAAACATTTTGACAACAAAATATCAAGTCCAATCTTTCAAATAGTCCATAATGTAAAAATGTATTGTGGCCAACACTATTTTTAACTCACACATAGACATTCACCAACACATGTACATATTTTTTTGGTGATGCTTCCAAGCTGTCTATGTGCATCTTGTATATCCTACATCTATGGGTATGTCAAACTTTTTGATTTATTTTGACATTGACTTTGATTACTCACCGTAGCATTATACTTCGCGCAATCCGGGAAGAATTGCGATGCTGAGAACTTGCTTTTCAATACGACTGTGCACCCAAGAACCAGCGCTTGTCCGACCGAGATGACGCCGCCAGCCGTGTGGTACAGCGGCAGCGGGCAGTACACCACGTCCGAGCTGTGCAGCCCGAGGTAGTGCAGACCAGCAGCCATGAATACGAACCTACGGGGTTTGTTAAATATGTGTTTATAAATAAATAAATATACCCGGACAAATTCACTCACTGTTAATTAGACCCAAAGTAAGCTCTAAGCTTGTGTTATGGAATCTAATTAACCGATACTACTACTTATACATACACAAATACTTTATAAGAATATATAATTGACACCCAGACGTCGTCGCCAACAAATATGTCTTCACATATTGTTGACTCCGGGCGAGAATCGAACCCGCAACCCCCGACACAGTAAGCGCTCTCACTGCCACTGTGCCAACGGGCTTGTCATGTGTTAAAACTTTGAAAAAACATTTATTGTTAAAACTATATATATAAATAATCTATATATAAATAAATCGTCGAAATGTATGTACGCGTACGCGCATAACTTCAGAACGAATACTGCACCAAATTGGATGATTATTTTTTTATATGTTCCTTCTTGTCAGGACAAGGTTTTTTATAAGAAAATAAGTAATAAAAATCTCCACGAAATTCCCACGGGAACGGGGGCGCTGCACGTGAATCCGCGGAACACAGCTAGTATGTGATAAAAGTTAATATTATTCGAGTATTCTTTGTTTTGAACATAGAAACAACTGTATAACTATTTAGCAGGCATTATGCAGACTATATTGATAGAAATGTGTAGAAAAAATAAGTGAATTTCGTATCACCAGCAGTGTGTTTACACATTAAGGGTCAATTCACACCGAGACGCGACGCGACGCGACGATACTCAAAGAGGCCAATGATTTCGCGCTACACCGCGCGTCGTCGCGAGACGCATCGCAACGTCGCGAGGCGCATCTTAAAATCGTAGCAGGACGAACGCCTCGCTGACCGGCGATGCACCGCTGCGTCACGATACGTCGCGCTACGCCGCGAGGCACCTCGAGGCGCAGTGCTGCGTGGTGCAACGTAATCTGAATTCTCACAATGTAATGTGTATCTTTTCGTGTAGTGAATAAAGTATATTCTGAGTCGCTCTATGAAAAATGTGCGCGCAGCGTCGCGCCGCGTCGCGTCTCGGTGTGAACTGACCCTAAGACATTCAAAAAGAATAAGTTGAGCTTAAGAGCCGTATTTTCCTCTTATGGCCTCCGATATGGGGCTGTGATTATGATAATAATAAGACCGACAATTTAGCATGTCTTTGAGGCACTATAAGGTTATGTAAATTAATGATTGATGTGATTTATTTTTGTGTCATTGTGTATTATATTATTGTTATCCTAATATCCTATCCTACTAATATAAATGCGAAAGTTTGTGAGGATGGATATATGTATGGATGTATGTTTGTTGCTCTTTCACGCAAAAACTACTGAACACAATTACTACTGAAAGCAATTAGCAACGGCTATGCTATGTAGGAAATGATTGATTGATACCAAACGTAGCATGCCAACTGCCAACCTACCAATAGAATAACTCTTGAGAAAAGGGCTCCCTAGGCCAAGAGTAAAAACTTCCTCTTTATGGTAAGAGGTCTACCGACTATCTCATATAGCGCACGTGGCGTAGTTTGACAAAGCGCTGATAGCTCAATTATGATTGTTAAGCAACTTGCTAGTCGGCCCCTACCTGGATCGTTTACTCCCACCTGTTCTGTTGAGGAGTTCTGTTGACAGAACTACTGGGACTTTTTTTACCATTAGTTCTGTGACTTAAAAGACTATGCTTTACACGTGACTTTTATCTAGTAAAAAAAAACCCTTACCTACCGAATAATTAGTATTGTCAAAAGAACTACACAACAGAACAAGTGAGAATTGTATTCCCAATTGTTTTGTGGACAAAACTAATGGTAAAAAAAAGTCCCAGTAGTTCTGTCAACAGAACTACTCAACAGAACAGGTGGGAGTAAACTACCTGGATGGCTGGTCGACAGTGGCATTTCTATCTGAGCACTACCGTGCTTCGGGAGAAACGTTAAATTGTCGGTCCCGGTTGTTACAATCGATAGGCTAAGTCCGGAGTCCTACCAAAAACTGCAGCACCAGGGTTGCCCACTATATAGTCTACCCAAACGTTCTTACCTAGCATTAGATATGACAGCAGCCTTAGGCAGTCCCGTAGTTCCTGACGTGTAAATATACAGCAGTTTCCCCTGGAACCCGCCTCCATCGGCTCTGGTCCATTCCGCCGGCTTGATGGATTCCAGGATATCGCAGAGTTCTTCCGTGCCGTCCCCCTTGGCTTTGTAGGGGGAGGACCTGGGATTGGGCACCGTTTTTGGGTTCAGTCGTCGCCGCGTGAACTTGAATAGCTTTGGAGTGGAGTTCAGTTCGTCAACAATGTCTAGGACGGCTGGAAACGAAGAGATGATAAGTTATTGTATATAACATTACTAGCAGCGCCCCGCGGTTTTACCCGCGTTGTGCCCGTTCCCGTGGGAATTTCGGGATTTTTTTTACATAAAAACCTTCCTCTTGAATCACTCTACCTATTACAAAAAACCGCATCAAAATCCGTTGCGTAATTTTAAAGATTTAAGCATACAGACAAACAGACGCGACTTTGTTTTATACTATGTAGTGATAGGTAGTACTTTATACAAACAGCGCCCGCGGTATTATATAATACGGCGCCCCGCGTTTTTACCCGTGTCCCCGTGTGAATTTCGGGATTAAAAGTCTATAAACCTCTTCTTGAATATCGCTATTTATTACAAATTCGAAACCGACCGGTAGATCCGGAGATTAGCAGGTTCAAACATAACAATTAAACTTGTATTACAATAGATTGAGGTGGACATTTCAATGACGCATGGAAAGTGAAATATGTAATATGAAAGGAAACATTGCTTTATTTTTATAAGGGAACAAAATTTTAAATAATGTTATATGTCAAAAATGAATAATAGTATAATATATACCACGATTTATCCAAGGTTATATGATAATTATGTAAAATGATATTGGTCACAAAAAGTTCACAACAATGAACAATAATTTATATACAACTTTTTCATTATAATTAAAATCAAATCCATTATATTTGAATAGTATTACATATTAATATAATTATCCATAATATAAAAATGAATCGCTGAATCTGTTGCTAAGCGCATAACTTTAGAACGACTCCTCCAAATTGGATGATTCTTTTTTTAATGTGTTCCTTATTGTCAGGACAAGGTTTTTATATAAGAAAAATAAGGAATAAAAATCTCAAAATTCCCACGGGAACGGGGGCGCTGCGGGTGAAACCGCGGGGCACAGCTAGTTAGTAATATAATTATTTATTTACTAGCAGCGCCCCGCGGTTTTACCCGCGTTGTACCCGTTCCCGTGGGAATTTCGGGATGAAAAATAGCCTATAACCTTCCTCGATAAATAGACTATCTAACAGGGAAAGAATTATTCAAATCGGTTCAGTAGTTTCTGAGATTAGCGCGTTTAAACAAACAAACAAACAAACAAACAAACAAACAAACAAACAAAACAAACTCTTCAGCTTTATAATATTAGTATAGATTATAATAGGCTCCTATATATCGTGAAGCAACGTAAGCAACGTTGACCACCGACCCTACTTGGATAGGCCTTATTGCCTTTTAGTTTAATGATAAACGTACTGATGACATATTAACTGACTAATAATTTTAACTACACATATTATGTATATAACAAAGTCTCAAGTCAAAAGCTGTTTTTCTGTATGTAATCGATTTTCTCAAAAACTGCTGAATGGACTTTCATGCCGTTTTCACTAATATGCAGAGTGATATGCAAGAGGAAAGTTTGTGACTACTTTTCATGCCAAAATTCCCACGGGTGCGGGTAGGACGCGGGTAATGCCGAGCACTGCTAGTTATGCCTAAATGAATAGTGTTCACCTTAATTTAAATTCTAAACTAAATCAAGTCTTCCTACGTTATAAGTTGACTTACTTACATACAATTACATTAGATTTAATAGGTACCTAGCATGGACTTAATTATGTTTCGAGTTTTAGTTCCCAACTTAAAAAGAAAAGTATTTTAGGGCCTTATTCATAAACGCTTTTTAACAGCATTTTAATTATCTAAATATCTATACTAATATTATAAAGCTGAAGAGTTTGTTTTGTTTGTTTGTTTGTTTGTTTGTTTGTTTGTTTAAACGCGCTAATCTCAGAAACTACTGAACCGATTTGAATAATTCTTTCACTGTTAGATAGTCTATTTATCGAGGATGGCTATAGGCTACATTTTATCCCGAAATTCCCACGGGAACGGGCACAACGCGGGTAAAACCGCGGGGCGCTGCTAGTTATTAAATAAATGGCGTGTCCCTTACCAACACACGCTATTTTACAAAGAGCAAAAGAGACAAAACACATAACAGTGTTATAGGTAAAGACCGTTTATGAATGAGGCGCTTAACCAGTAATGTCCCACTGCGAGGCCAAGGCCTCTCATCGCACCGGAGATATCAGTACGGTGAGGAGGATTATTGAATCAGCACGCACGCCTACATAAGTAAAAAATACTAAGTAAGTTCGAGTAGTGGCCACCCTGGCATCGGAGTGTTTTATCGTGCATCGGTCTGGCGATTGAAACAACCGGGACCTACAATTGAACCTTGCCCTCCGAAGCACGGTACCGCTCAGATAGATTTGCCACTATCGGCCACCCATCTAAGTAGGAGCCGAGCTGCACGTTGCTTAACAATCACAATGAGCTAACATTGCTTAGTCAAACTCCGCTACAAGTATAAAAGACTATAATGTAAGTGAGTAAATTGCGTCCGTAATTTAGCGGTCCGCGGCGTCGCTCACTATCAAGGTTGCACTCTTACCAACTTTCTCCGGTACCATTACATAGCATACTCACAAAAGGCGGATTATTTAGAGAGTTAGATGTACGTTTTTCCTCTTAACGTGTGTTTTTAAAAGTTTTGACTATCAAAAGATACTACTTTTGAAGACACTTTCTTAATGACTGTTAGTAACTATTTCGTTTTCACGTTAAAACTATTGATGCGTATGCGTTTGGGTATCTACGAGTATAATAAACCAAATCGATCTGTTCCCGAATTACTAAGGGGATCTACAATGGGATGAAACAAGCCTGAAGTCTTGCCTGACGTACCTAATTGTTTTTCAATGTTCATAATTATTTCTAAAACAACCATATTGCCACATGGCAATATGGTTGTCTGGCAAATACCTAATAGGTACGTACATATGAATGTATACCATAACCCGATTAATAATAGTAATAAAAATAATCGTTCACTCAAAGTAATTCGACTATTTATTCGACGACTATTTATTACAGATACATAAGTATGTGTAATAAATAGTCGTCCTAATGTTTACTTATAGAGTCGCGGAAATTTACTACATACGACTTAGAATAGGTATAGCTTACAAAACGTCTATCTAAATTATATTTCTATTAGGTAGGCTTTGTAGGTAAGAACGAAACGAAACGAGTGCAAAAAAAATAAGATGAAATATAAATAATACTTGCAGCTGTTCAAAGATAAGACATTATAACTCAGTTAGTTCTGAAGCATAACTAATGTATGTTTGAGGGAAGAAATGTAAACAGAAAAACATGTTTTTTTCAATGTGTGTAGAATTACATCACGTGCATTGTGCCCTTGTCTGACTGAAGGTGCGATACCTATACACATACTTAACTAGATGACAGCACAAATGCAGTGGTGTATTCAGGAAGGGGGCTTAAGGCCCTCTCACCCAAAATCGTCTAAGTCAATAACAACATGTTTCCAAAGATAAACCCTACCCAAACCGGGTCAAGCTTCTCCAAAAATCTCCAGCTAACCAAAAACACTTTATCTTTGCCAGGACCAAATCGCCCCCAAACCAAATTCCTGAATCCGCCACTGCACATAGGTACAAGCAATAGGTTATCAAATCAAACACATTACATAAACTCACCGGACTGGTATTCATCGGAGAATATTAAATAGTTGCATTTAGCAACGTCTATTGAGTGTTTGAGCGCTTTGCCTCGCTGGTTGGTATTGATGAACGGCGTGACTGCGCCTATCCGAGCGACGCCGAGCCACAGGCACGGCTGTTCGGGACAATTGTTCAACAATAGACCGACTATATCGTCCCGCTGCACGCCAAGGCTCAGTAGCGCAGCAGTCACCCGCAAACTGTACTCTTCAACCTGGAAAAATAGTTTATTAACTGAGGAAGATCTCCATCGCCGTTAATTGAATAAACTAAGTACATAAAGAGGGGTGTTAAAGGATTCACGTGTGTGTCTATGTCTGTTGTTAACCGATATCGAATGTTATTTTTTAACGTGGCTTTGTTTTCTAGATTATTTGGCCATGAAAATATATCGAACGTGAACTTGTCAAAGAACTTTAGGCAGCCTAAAACTTTAACACTACAATTGCCTACTAACCTACTCGAACTTAGTTTTCAAACGTAGCTAGATGATTTTTGCTGTCCACTATTTGTTCGGTAATCCGCATGAGTCAAGTGGAAGTAACCGTCTACGCTCTTCAAGGAGATTTATTAATAAAATATTTACTGGTGTCGTGAACAACATACGATACACATAGACGTATGTACTATGCGCAATGAAGTACCGACGATACTTTAAGGAAATATTTACATTCGACTCTAAAAGTCCATTCACACCAGATAAAAATGACACGTTATGTGTGAACGACTTCTAAGATTCAACATTCATAGCAAAGTCATCGACGCATAAACAAGATAAATAATGGAGGTGCCAATGCATTTACAAACAGCTACGTAAACATCGAAAGGTACTAGGTTGACATTGCATAACTAATTAATATTTATTACAAATGCATATTTATAATTTCACCAAACATTGGCGAAATATCTGGTTATAAATATATATTTATACATTATATTAAAATTCAAATTAATTCACAGAGAAATATCTCATGGACACTAACATTCTGACCTATGTTAGTAAACAAAAAACTGCTCCAAAAATATTTTGTTTAGTTAGAGGGGTTAACAGTGGTTGGTGAAAAGATTTTCCAAAATCAGATTACCTATTAGAGAACACGTCATAATGACCACTTTTCTTTTTGCATCGTAGATAAATTAGCACTGTACTTGTCCGTTCCAAAGGTTTAGTTAAAAATATGTATGTTTATCACTACATAGTATAAAACAAAGTCGCTATTTTTGTCTGTTTGTTTGTTTGTCTGTTTGTCTGTATGCTTAAATCTTTAAAATTACGCAACGGATTTTGATGCGGTTTTTTGTAATAGGTAGAGTGATTCAAGAGGAAGGTTTTTATGGAAAAAATTTCCCGAAATTCCCACGGGAACGGGCACAACGCGGGTAAAACCGCGGGGCGCTGCTAGTTTGTTATATTTTAGGAACTTGGTACTTATGTGTGTTCAAACATAACATAATTTACATAGCAGAATATCTGGTGACACACCTTGTTTACACTTTTAATAAGCAAATGGTATTATTGAACTTGAGGCGCCATTAAACTAGAATGTTAAGTTAGGTTTAACTCATTACTAGGATGGGTGGCCGATATCAGCTTTATATCTGTGCTGCTTTGAGTAAGGTACACACAATCAAAGTTTTGAATGCTGTTTAAAGGTGGCAGTCTAAGAATGGCCAAAGACAGCAACCGTCCACGGTTTACGAACATAACTCTGCTGTTACCGCACGCCAAAACCATGACTGATGCTTGGTGGTGCCATCGTCATACGGTCGTAAGGTCCATCATCAACTGATGATACCTATAAGATACGTATGTTATTTTGTGTTCTTAAAAGGGCAATAAATTATTTTTTGTTTTATTTAGTTTATTTACAGCAGTAGGGCGTAAACCTCATCTCCAACATTCGCAAACCGCCAGCGGTTGCGGTTTGCTGCCTAAATCGGAATGCTACCTCAAGTCAGACGTCGCAAGCCAACGGCCTAGCTGAAGATGAAGGTCAATAGTTTGTTTGTATTCCCATTTGTGCTTATTGGAAGGACCCTTTGTTAAGGGCCACACTGATTTATCACAGGTGTTATCAACGTCAGAGTTCAAAGGTCTTTTTATTCAGGCATTAAAACTAGTACACTTCTCACGCTTTTATAGTTTTCAATTGTTTGAATGAAATCTAATATTATTAACATAAAACCAATTAGCTAATATTAGCATTGGCGTGGCTACACGATAAGGTAATCTCTTATTTGTAAAGATGTTGGATCAGCGAAAAAATCCGTTCTTAACTTCCCATGTTGAAAGGAAGGAAAGACAGGTTGAAAACAACCTGATGAATGTGACCCAAAAATTGGTACAAGACAAAGTAAAACGCGCGTAATGTTTACGCCGTAAACCCGCGGGACGATACGAAATAACAAATTATATAGTTACTAGGTAACCCAATACAAAAACGCAATTGCTACTGAGGTACAAACATTACTTGAATTTTTAAACCTCATTAACTCCAGATTTATGAGGTATACAAATATTCCAATAATTTGACATTGAATTGTTATTAAAATTATCCTCGCTGTTTATATATTTATTTAAAATATCTAGTTATGTTATACTATAAATTATTTATTTCACTTTGCACAAATAAATTAACATTTTATTAAGCAACTAGCAGCAGTCCAAACAAACTGTTCATCTTTAATATTAATACATTTTAAATTGAATAATCCTAATTAGATTTTATTATAAGTTCTACCATAATTAGGTATTTAATTATGAATTACTTTTATTTATTTTAAACTAACCTCTTCGAAAGTCCAAACTTCATCATTGAACAGGAAGCATGGTTTCTTTGGATGTCGCTGCACAACATCATGGAAAATATCTGGTATTGTGTCATTTTTCTTACTGAATTTACGGGTGGCCCACAATATCCTGATATAGGTCCATAGGGCTCTGCAAAAAATCGGAAAAATATTAAATTCTAACTAGCAGCACCCCCGATTTTGCCTTCAAACAAACAAAAACATCAAACTCTTCAGTTTGCCCTGAATTTTTCAAGAAGTATTGCTAATATAATAATAAAAATTAATTTTAAAAATTTTACTTAGTTACCAACACCCATCATTCGTACCAATCAATATATCCTGAGAAAAAGCTATGTCTGTTCGGTAACATCATAACTACAATTTATCCATCTGTTCTTAAGGTTTGTAAAATGTAATGAGCAAGTATGGAAGATTTTATTCATAGCCAACCCTTCTACAGATATGGATAAAGGTTAAGTTATAGGTTAACAATGGAACATAATCGTTAAACCTTTTCCCTCTACATAAGGAAGTTTCTGCTGTTAGAAGAATAAATACATTGTAGTTGGATGAAACTTAGGTATCAAACATTTTATGTGGAATTAATTTGATACAGTAGGTATATGGAATAGAGTAATACAGGTTTTATGATTAAAGTAGACTTTGGCATTGAAAATCTTAATTATATATAATATACTTAGTATGAAATTAATTATAGTTGGTGTTCATGACTTAATCTCAATAATTAAGTTACTGGGTTTTAAGAAAAGTCCTAGTATTAAAATAAGTACAAAGTATTACCAAATGAGAGCACTTTATTGTCATAAATGGTTTAATTAAAATGTGACATTTGCATACCTAATTGATTTGGTATGTATCGTTGATGTAGGTTGTTGTGAATATTTTTAAGTAATGTCATTTTTTAATGTCATCAGAATTTATATTTAATTTACTTGCAATAGGGGTTAATGTTTGAAGGATTAATAATCACATCGAAACAGCCAGAACTTCATAAAATAATGGTAAACAGAATGACATAATGTTTTTGACGGTTCAATGCTGATAATGTAAACAAAGGAAATTATTTAGCACATTCAATATCAAAGGTCAATTTTACAAATGACTTACAACTATGCTAATGGGACAATTGAGTAATCAGGTAGGTATTGGTAAAACAAAAGTGACTGAACTAATGAATCGTTTAACTTAAGTAGTTGATTAATTATGAAGTTTTCTATAAGTAACTAATAATTACCATAGTTCTTCAAGTGCGTCTTTTTATTAAGTTAAATCATACAAAATTAATTACTTACACATATAGGTAACTGCCCTATAGTAAAACCAGTCTTTACCTACGAAAAAAACTTTGACAAAAAATACTTAAACAGAATGATAAACGCTAACTCACCTGAGATCTCTCTTAGCAGTTACAATTGCGACGTAACACCATCTCGTATGGAGTATTAGCAAGTAAAGTACAGTTAGGACTACTGCGAATTTGATTGCGAACACAAGTCCATGAAGGAGCCAAACGGCGAAGGAGACCGCGGCTAAGGCAAATAACGCGATGCCCATCGCAACTGCTCTTCGCCACGAGAAGCGAGTAACTGCCCGCCGACCGGTCGGTACCCTACGGAACCACTGTTGCTTAAGTCCCGCTGTCGTCACACTCGTATTCATTCAAACATATTATTGCGAAAACCGAATTGACTAAAGCTGCAACGCATTTAATAGTCAACAATACTGATAATATCCCGTTATACTGAAATACTTGTTTCGTAAGATATATCACAAAAAAGAAAAATATACGATTATTTTGTTTTTTAGATAATAAATTTTTTGTATTTAATTAATCGCGTCGTAATACGAAAACCAAACTTTTAAATTTAAATTAAAACCTTACAATAAATAATGGAATATTGTTAATGAGTTCCGTAAGCGTGTCAGTAGGTTTTATTCCACTTTCGCGATGTTTCTTTCCATTTCTTTCAATGCAATTTACTTTCAAGCATTTTTTATTTACATACATAGAGCTACGATACATTAGGTACTTTAATTTCAAATGACAGTTTACGGCCTGACAGATGACAGTAGCTTAGACATTGACAACTTCTTTTGGGTCGTCTTCCTATATGCTGTCATTGTCACATTAACTGAATGACGTTTATAAATATTTATTTTGTTCTTACTTCACTGTACTCTCTGACTGTCACATCCGTCACATCCGCTTGTTTTACCGTGGTTTTACCCCATTTTTACCCGCTTAGCAAACAAATCATTGTGCATTTTATTTATTTTTAACATAGATTTTCTTTGACTTTCATGCGAAAGTTTGTGAGGATGGATGTATGTATGGATGGTATATGTTTGTTGCTATTTCACGCAAAAACTACTGAATGGATTTGGATGAAACTTTACATGGGATACATTTTATCCCGAAATTCCCGCGGGAATGGGTACAACATGGGTGAAACCGCGGGGCGCAGCTAGTATTTATATATATAAAATAATAATAATAAAACTACACAATTATTTATTTGATTTTTATTTGTCTTATTCAAAAAAAAACAATTAAATCTAAATACAAAACTGGTTATAGGTAAAGTATATGATAAAATGTCGCATGGATCATAAATTACAGCTTAACTTGATTTTAATTATCCTATTAGCAACCACATTCAAGAAAGGCACTCACATAAGGATAACATTATAGGATTCATATTATACAATATAACAGTAAGTAAATTAGATTCTAATAGTTGTAATTTCAATTCACTAGCACCTATATAAAAACTATACCTAGGTAGGTAGTCACAATTTGCATAATAGACCTTAGTAAAACTGGTAAGTAATTTTATTTAATAAAATTACCTACTAATAAGTATAACTGTTTTTATTATTGGTAGAATATATAAGATAGCATCTTATACTCGCTATCTTATGGTTTATACCAATTTAATACTTTACTGATTTAAGTTCTAAACAAACAAATGTAGGTTTACTTATGTTTAGTTCAACCCAATTAACTAATGCTTACATTACATAATATTTTGTACACTCTAATTCCAACTAAGTAACCCTCCTGAAATATAAAGATTCATTTAAATTATAGATTTATTTAAATTGATGTGTTATAATAGCTATCTATAATAGGTACCCAAATACTTTTTATACAAATCAACTTTTCACTCACAGCACTCAGCTTTTATCACAAATCATAAGTCACATCAGCTTATTAACTTTTTAAGGCCTCATGTTTTTCATTAGAACAAGACTTTTCAGTAGCAATATTCACAAGCTTCCCATACCAAAAGTTATTCGCCCCTAAAGTTGAATACAAGTAGGTAAGTATACGCTATGACATCACAAATTTTGAGAAAGTATTCTCTGGCGGTCGAAGTTTTTATATTTTGTAAAATTGCATATGAATGGATAAATAATATATTCCAATTAGGTTGCACATCAATTTTGGTCAAACATAACCCACTTTCGCCAAACTTAATCCATTTTGGCCAGATTCCTAATGTAATCGGAGCGGAGCCGATTTATTAATATTTCGTTCGACTTTCATCGTAATAAAGAGTCAACAAACCCACTCCCAATGAAGCGGAATTCCGTCCCAAATCTTGTTCAGATAATTTCTAAGTTGAATGCATTGGACTGCTTTTCATACATTGACAGCCTTCAATTCAATTTACTTAAGTTTATCAATAGTTACAAAAACCTACAAATACAATGCTTTGCATAGTAATGATAAGTAAATCACAGTCTTATTTGTCCAGAAATAATTTTCTCATATTCGGCGACGCCAAGAGGCAAATATTTCTCTAATTTAGGATCTAAATAGTAAAGTTTGTCCTTAACAATGTTAGGGTTGAAAGCTTCTTTCTGGAGATCGACTTTTCTTAACTTAAAAGTACCTGAAAGATAAGAAAAACAAGTTATCATCACTACATAGTATAAAACAAAGTCGCGTCTGTTTGTCTGTTTGTCTGTATGCTTAAATCTTTAAAATCACGCAACGGATTTTGATGCGGTTTTTTGTAATAGGTAGAGTGATTCAAGAGGAAGGTTTTTATGTAAAAAAATTCCCGAAATTCCCACGGGAACGGGCACAAAGCGGGTAAAACCGCGGGGCGCTGCTAGTAAAATTATAAGTCAACAGCAATAAACGAACTGAAACTAAAGCCTGTCTCTAGAATAAAAGGGCTCGGTGGGTCCATTTTTCTAAATCATATATATATGATTTAGAAAAATGGACCCACCGAGCCATATATGATTTAGAAAAATGGACCCACCGAGCCCTTTTATTCTAGAGACAGGCTTTTCAACAGTGGGTACAGCTGTTCTCTATCCTGTAGTTAGGTCACACTTGTCGGACAAATCCACTTTTTATAAGTGCAGCAGTTTTTTACTGTATGTTCACTTACCCGTCATGTCCATGCTAGCCATGAGCCGTATGAAGACTGGTCGCGCGTATTTGGGCAGGTCTCGGGACATATCCTTCAGGAGTCGGTCCAGGTCCAAGGTGCCTTCAGCGTCCAGAATGCCGCACATGCCCGCGCGGCCGTCCGTGTTTGGGATCTGCATGGGTATAGTTTATTTCAAGCGAAGGTCTAAATCGTCCAATTCCTATCATCAGTTAGTTCCTTGTAGATGACTAATGGCGATAAGCGAACAGTACAAGTAGGTACCTACATAATTTTGAGTATTTTACTTGGTTTAAACTTCCTACCGCGAAAAAACCGTGAAAGTACGTTTACTACACATAATTTTGAGTTGAACATTGGTCACAGAAGACTAAGTACCTACGATTCGGATTCAAAGGAGCAGGAAAGTCAACTTTAAAGTATATAAATTAAAAAATCGAATGTCAATAAAATCATTAATTCTGCATATAAAAACTATAGCTAATTGGATAAGTACTAAAACAGGTACCTACTCCTTTACTGTTAATTTAATTGACGGCTGATATTCGTTTAAGTACTTTCAATACTGTTCCATTCTAAATTTCATGGTTAAATAAGTTTTAGGGCCATATTCATAAATACTTTTACCAGCATTTTAGCTATCAAATCGTTGGTCCCTTTCCGATATACGCTATTTTTCAAAGAGCAAAAGAGACAAAACACTTTATAACAGTGTTTAAAGGGCGTTTATGAATATCGGTTATTATTTTAGCCTGAATTATGTCCCTACCCGATTTCCACCTTACTCTTTTGAGTGCGAATGCTATAGTTATGTTATCCTTACCTCAACTCCATACACGACGGCATCCCTCTGGTCTGCGATCCTGGACACGGCGGCCTCCACCTCGGTGGTGGAGACGTTCTCGCCGCGCCAGCGGAACGTGTCGCCCGTGCGGTCGCGGAAGTACAGGTAGCCCAGCTCGTCCGCCACCAGGATGTCGCCTGGAAACAAGGAATAGAAAGATCAGATTGTGATGCCAACATAACTTAGTGCTGATGTTATGGATAATTTGGTAATAATTTCTCTTGTTTCAAAGTCCGTATTCATCATATCATGAATCTCGTGCCCAGTCCAAGTCCAGTCCAGTCCTTTGGCGGCTCAATAACTCTTGACACCAGGATTGGTCTGGTTGATCATCCACTCGACGAAGAAGAAGATCCAAGTCGTGCTGCCATTCTTAAGCATCGTGTTAACAAATGTTACTAAAAGCGCCACTGAACTTTTAGCGACAATATGTGTCATCCAGCCTTTGAAAGGTTTCGAAACCTTCTCAAGGTTTCGTATGCATACCCTTAAGGAAGTTTACATGCAAATCTGTCATGCCTTAAAAGGATTCCTTACCAGAAATAAAAGCCGAATCCCCAAATGTAAAGACGTCTCTAACGACCTTCTTCTCCGAAGCTTCCTTGTCGACATATCCGAGATAAGCTCGTGAAGGGTTGTTCGGCTTGATCTTACCGATAAATACACCGGGCTCGTGAGGCTTCGCTAGCTGAAAGGAGGAAAAAGTTTCATGATGGATAATCTAAATCAATTAATTGATCCCGTTACAATAGTAATGAGCTTATAGCTATAACTGAATAATTGGTCCTACTCAAGTCCTACTTTTACCTCGGTAGAAATCGTACCCCAAAATTTGTAAGCAAAGCAATAGTAAGTTTGTAGGACAAAATGTGTGAAACCTACATATTAGATTGCCATTTAGACACTCAACGGTAAAACGGATATCTTCAACTAATAACAGGTAGATATTTATTTACAACGAAAAGTAACAACTTAACTATAATGAGACGGCAAATAGAGAAACACACGAGAGTTTCTACAAATTACTTATGTGTTTACAATTTCACCGATTTCAACTTGTATTATTCTTACCTATACCTACTATATTTATGTTTGTTTGTAGTTTATAATTACTTAAAGAAACGTAACATTAGGTAGGTTTTACTAACAACATTTTAAGAAAGAGAAATGTCTCATAGAGTATGTACTACATAAGTTGATAATCTTACCTGACAAAGTCCTTTCGCGTTCCGGATTGGTTCTCCTGTTTCTTGGTCTACCTTCAAGATAGCAATGGGATAGACGGCCGGGATGATTCGCGATACGAAGCCGATCGCTCCTGTCTTGTTGTCTATGTTTACTGGAATGGAGAATGGAAAACATTAATAATTGTTACAATTAGGTACTTTAGCAAATAAACATAGGATCCTTTTAGAACGAAAACCTCTCAATTACTCAAGATCTGTAATGGTAAGAATCTGAATATAATACATAGATCTGTACGATGAGAGAGGAGGATTTCATTTGTTATGAGTCGAAAGGTATGATAATATGGGTTTGTGTGTCAGGACCACTTATAAAAATATTTTTGTACAGAGAAACTTAATAAAGCTTAAATATAAACAAAACAGTCCTGTTGTGAATTAATTAATTTATCTTTTTTGCCGACATCAAGGATACTGGTTTCGTCAGTATAAGCGAATACTACTCATACCTACACTGCTTTTATTTTTCATTTTTATCTTACGTCAAAAAGGGACTTCCTGTAACGGGACCGAAATGTCGGATAAAAGTGTAAATTAGAAGCGAAGTGTATACGTAAACGTAGTTTCAATTTAAAATGAAAAAAAATCAATAATTATTATTATTAATTATAATTCATTAATGTAGGTAGTACTACTGCCTACTAAATAATTTGATTGCTAGTCCGAGGCAATCGGTTTCAAAGAAGATCCTTCTGTTTAAAGTTTAATAATTACCAATATTCGCATTTCCTTCGGTAGCTCCGTAGAATTCAACAACCTTCTTCACATTGAATCTTTCGACGAAGGGCGTCCAGATCTGGAAATCATTACAGGCAACTTTGAAGCCTTACTCATCCTTTTAAAATACAATAATTATAAGTATCTACCATATAAGGCCGTGGTTTCACTGAGCTTGCTTTGACATTTCGACATAATGTGATTTTTGTTCCAGTGAAACCTGTTGTATCCCAACTACATGGCTTAAAGAAATTAATACGATTCTGGTCAAACCAGCGAATAAAGAATGATGTGTCTCCCCTTACCGTAGGCCTCATTCCGTTGCCGTACACTGTCCTGACTTTGTGCTGTGTGTCGGTGGCCGCGGGCGGAGTCGCCAGCACGTAGCGGCACATCTCGCCGATGTAGTGGGCAGCCTGGAGTGGAAAACATTTTAAGGAGTTAGCCAGATACAATATCATATACCCGGACAAATTCACACACGGTTAATTAGAACCAAAGTTGGCCTTAAACTTGTGTTATGTAATCTAACTACTACTTAATATACATACACAAATACATTATAAGAATATATAATATATATTTATTGATGTATCTTTACTTGCATCGAATTATGCCATCTTGGTGGCAGAGGCGGATTCAGGACTTTGATATGTACCTAAATACAGGTTTCTTAAGTATAAGCAAAATAAAAAAATAAATATACCTGGACAAATTCACACACGGTTAATTAGACCCAAAGTAAGCTCTAAGCTTGTGTTATGGAATCTAATTAACTGATACTACTACATATACACACACAAATACTTTATAAGAATTATATAATTGACACCCAGACGTCGTCGCCAACAACTATGTCTGCACATATTGTTGACTCCGGGCGGGAATCGAACCCGCAACCCCCGACACAGTAAGCGCTCTCACTGCCACTGTGCCAACGGGCTTGTCAAAAGCAAATAATTAATGCTCATTTTGAATTGAAAATAAAGTGATCACGGTTATTGTAAAGGGGCCGAAACATCAAAAAAGCGAAGTGTACCTATCCGTAAACGAAGTTTTAATTCAAAATTTATTTGTAAAGTAAGCGAAAGGTAAAAGTAAAGTATTATCTTGTAATGTCACACTGTTGGGCAAAGTCTGTCATAGTCATAGCATTGAAGACTATAGAATATAAACTAGGAAACATTTTGCTAGTGGAGAAAATATGTGATTCCGGGACGAACTATCACCGCCTACATCCTAATACATTATAGAGGAATTTTTGATCATTTTAATAATTTCTAGCTTTTATTTGCCATATATGGTTGAGCATTATTCGAAACCTAGATAGGTATACTTAGTTCAATTTTATGTTGAACATTATGAACAGGTTTAGGTAATACACAGTGGATTTTTCCGCAGCCCTGTTTTGAAAGACTGACCTTCCGTAGAGAATGTAGACTTGACATTAAAATCATTGGAAATATCCAGTAGGTTTCTGGGAAATATTTTTAAGTGGTCATTTAAACTAAAAATAGAGTAAATTACTTAATGGAACTCTTGCAGATAATTTTAAGTGCTCAGATGACCTCATTTATGTCCTAAAACTTGATTCATTCGCTTGGCAATGGTTTACCTTTTACCCAATTAAGTTTTAAACGGTAAAAGCTCAAGAGAAAGCGGCATATTAGTTGAGGTGAACCGTGAAACTGCTCTCAGATGGTAGATATTTGCACAGTACAAGTAGATATTTAGATATTAGTTAGAACAATTACAATTAGTTATTAGATTGAGATCGGTAAGCGTGGTGATTACGCCTCCAAATTCTGCTCACGGTACTGAGACTTCTATGAGAGGTCTTTGCCCAGCAGTAGGACATTACAGATTAATTCTTCACTACATAGTATACCTAAAACAAAGTCGCGTCTGTTTGTCTGTTTGTCTGTATGCTTAAATCTTTAAAATTACGCAACGGATTTTGATGCGGTTTTTTGTAATAGGTAGAGTGATTCAAGAGGAAGGTTTTTATGTAAAAAAATTCCCGAAATTCCCACGGGAACGGGCACAACGCGGGTAAAACCGCGGGGCGTTTTTTCTATTATAACAATTATTTCAGCTGCTAAAGAAAGCTAACCAAGATATACAATAAACTGTAAAAGCAATAAACTAGTTAATTCTCAACTGCAATCTTTATCTATCTATCTACGTCATCAGACTCCCACCGATTGTTTCACCATTACTCTCACACAGAGTGTTCAGATGGCTCAGACAATAGGTAAGTGTCAATAAAATGAGCTTTCTACAACAACGTTACAAGGCATTCGTTCTCACTGCATCTGAATTGCATCCGCTGCGCTTTCACTCCTCATCTCGGCTTTCACTCGGAAATATGAACATAAAGCAATACTTGTGTAATAGATTGGAGTGGAGATGTCGTGCGAATAACGAGGGTAGTAGCGTGTTGTATGATTGTAAGTTTTAGTATTAGAGTTATAGTCATTTCTGAAATTCTGTTAGTGCTTTGTAATTTGATGCGGAAGTTTTATTGAGCATTTTCGCTTGATCACTCATATACCTAATCATAAAAAATGCTATGAACGATACGAGCATGTTCAAAATTGGACGTGCAATTAATTTCATCCATCATAATTTAGTGACATAATAAATCATTCACTTATCAACAAAAACTTACCGTACAATTATACTTGATGCAATCCGGGAAATAGGAGGAAGCTGAAAATTTGGTCCTCAAAACGACAGTGCAGCCGAAAATAAACGCTTGTCCGACAGTGATGCAGCCGCCTGCCGAATGGTAGAGGGGCATGGGGCAGTAGATGACGTCACTCATCCGGAGACTGCCCAGGTAGTGGACACCCGATGCCATGAACACCATTCTGTGAAAGAATGGAGCAGTTAGGAATATGATAGTGGAGGAGGCCATAAAACAAGTGGCACTGTTTTGTTTTGGACTTGAATAATTGTGAACGTGTAGGCATAATACCTTCCTATACCTAAATTGGAAAATAAACTAAGAACATGTCATCGAAGTTGCAGTGGGTCCGAAGTTTCTACTAGCTTCTATTAGGTATACTTTACGTCCCGTTCTAATTTAGACGGCCGTGCCCGGAGTAAAATCGGACGACCCAATGGCGGAACGCTCCGATTTTTATAAGAAACTAGCAGCGCCGCGCGGTTTTACCAACGTTGTGTCCATTTCGGGATGAAAAATAGCCTATGTTACTCGTGGATAATGTAGCTTTCGAATGGTGAAAGAATTTTTAAAAACGGTTTAGTAGTTTTTGAGCCTATTCCATATTAAACAAACAAACAAAGTTTTCCTCTTTATAATATTAGTGTAGATAACAGATTCAACACCATTCTAAAATCCGGACAGCCGGCAGGCGGGAACGAGATCTTAGTTCTTATAGGGCCAGGTCAATGGTCTTTGAATGTCATATTGGAACATTACAGTGCATCGCTGTTTCTTATGCTGGGGCCACACTTACGCTCAATGTCAATGCCCATTGAATGCAATAATTTTCAATGCAATATAGTGGGTGGCTACACTTAAACTGTCAATGTCAATGTTCATTTATTGGAAAAATTTGACATTGACAACGGCATTGAATTTACTTCAATTCAGGCAAGATGGACGTCGACAGAGCTCTATATTTCATGAGTGTAAATTTATATTATTTGACTTTATTAAATCATTATCGAATAAAGAGACCATGTTTGCAGAATCTCAAGAAAAGTAATAATTTTGTTGTTACTCCACTCTGTCGCCATAGTACGTATAGACAAAAACGTGCGATTTTGAGGCAAATCCGTCGTAATAATCAAATACGTCCGAACCCGTTGCGCTCTCGACGCACACTGACAATACGTAGTGTGGCCGCTTCATGCATTTAACTCTCGCATTAATCTCTTTGATGTACCGCCACTCGAGCTATCGCATACGCCAAATGGCATTGTCAATGCTATTGTCAAATTATGACGCATAGTCGTGGCTGCACCTACGGTTAATGTCATATTCTATGGCATATGGTATGGCATAGGTGTGGCCCCAGCATTATTCCACTTTTTGTCGATATTTAAATAACATTTACTCGCGAGTATCGATGAAAAAACAGACCTTACAAACCAAGGCTCTCGTTAAGTTATTACAGTCATTTATTATATGAAGATGTTATGACATTGGATAACTTCGATTTGGTCAATGCTTATTGGTTAACTTGCATGTCTCGAGTTATGTTTGAAGTGTAGAACAATAAAAAAACCATTGACTTTTATAGTAGCCAGTTACATAGGTACTTAATACTTTTTGCTATAAGTGAGTATGATCATAATATTTATACAAAATAATACTTATGTTGGTCGGTTGGTAATTTTATTAGTATGCGGTAAATAAAATCATTAACTCACTCAGAGATACCTACCTGTTTTTCATTTTTAAATCAAATACCTGCCTACAGTATTCTTATAAAAAAGGATTAATGTAATCTAATATTAATGTTCTATTTATTATCTGTCGTGTGGAGAATGGAAAGGCTTTTGCATATAGACTAAGAGCGAGTTGATCCAGCTTACGCTCACGCACCAGTAAAAGTTAACATAAAATGTCAGTCTCGCAAGTTATGATACAATGTTTTCTATTTAATAGACATTTGACAGCGTAAAAAGTCGTTAACTTTTTAACGAACGTAGGTATGTTACGATAACCAACCGTTTGGAACAACCCAACCTAATACTTGTCTACATTTCTTAGAGCTGAAAATCCGAGTAATTTACTTAGATATACCTGGAATTAGAAAACTTACTTCGAAGTGGAAATAACAGCTGCTTTCGGCAAGCCAGTGGTTCCAGAAGTGTAGATGTAAAGCATTTTTCCATTAAACCCGTTGCCTTCAGACTTGAACCAGATTGCCGGTTCAGTGTTCTCCAGCATGGAGGTGAAGTCATTGGAAGACTCCACCACCTTGACTGGGGACTCAGGGTTCAGAGCGCGTCGCGTGTACACGTACTGCTTTATTGAAGGACTCAGCTCTTGGGAAATGTCTTGGAATGCTGTGGAATAAATGGGATGTTTAGTTTGTTTGTTTTGCGAAAATATGTTTCCTACTTTTGCTATTTGTTGGTGCATGAACAGTGTGTTGCAGAAAAGCTTCTCGTCTCAATGAGCGAGTTTTTGTTATTTGCAGAATTTGATAATATCTAAACGATGTGTATCATATGTTTTGTACAAATCCTTATGTATGTATGTACGAAATACTTAACCTATCTTATTAAACATTATGTACGTTGTACAATGTTAAATATAAGAATTACAAACCTAATAGTAATTAGGCACTATCTGAAATTGAAATCAGATAAGTGTCTAATTAAGAAAACTGTTTAATACAAGTGTTGCACAATCTGAATTAGGTACAGTATTTCTATAACAAAGGGCAATGGCCATAACATAAACACACATTAGCTAATCGACAGACCATGGATTATCTGACGAAACTTCACCTAACTAATCTCTGAGGCGTGTAAGACCATACCACATAATAAACAGTATAGTGCAATTTGAGAGTGTGGTAGTAAGTATTGGGTAATCTATGGAGATACCAGAGCCCCGCCGCAGATCAAAAGAAATTTTGGCGGATGTTAAAAGCAAAGTTTAGCTCGTTCTTTACGTTAACGTTAACGGTGACCGATAACGTCATTTCTATATGAGCGCTACATACCTAATACCTTTACCTAACTGTCTATGTCACAGGAGACCTCATCCAATGACCTTCACCTAGACCGTTCATTTAGTACGGATTACTCAAGTTATCAATACACTCGATAGATAAACTACAATGTCCAAGTTAGATAACTTATACCGATTGTGCCTGATTATATGGACAGTAGGTACATGGTAGGGTAGGTACCCATATAGCTAGCTATAGAGATATAGGTATTAATTTTATCTTCTACTAGCTGCGCCCCGCGGTTTCACCCGCGTTGTACCCGTTCCCGCGGGAATTTCGGGATGAAAAATAGATGTTGGCCGATTCTCAGACCTACTCAATATGCTCACAAAATTTCATGAGAATCGGTCGAGCCGTTTCGGAGGAGTACGCGAACGAACACTGGGACACGAGAATTTTATATATAAGATTATAACTAGATTTTTTTTGAGGATTATCTCATAGAACATATATCATTCATATTTTGACATTGACATTTATGACTAACCTGCGCGTCCGTCAATACCTATTTTTTTCTTTTTTTCTCTAATAACATTAAACTGTATTGAATAACGCACACAAAAAACTAACATCCTTACAGCAAAAATTTAAATACTAGCCGGGTCATTTTAGACAATTGAAATAAAGAAAATTCCGACAGAGCCAAATCTTCGTAGAGACCTTAGGTTTACCACAAGGAATAAAGTGTCAAAAGTCCCCATCAATCCCATGTGAGCTTCGGGACTTATTCGGGTCCCAAGGTCAAAATTTTAGGTTTTTTGGATTTTTCTCGAAAACGGTAAGTTTTATCGAAAAAGTACCTGAGAAAATATAAAAAGCTTATAAAATTCTCTATAACTTTAACTCTATCCACTTTTTCCATATTCCCAACCGTTATTGAACTACACGCTCCAGAAATGTAAAAATTAAGGACCTCGGGCAGGTAACTATGGAGCCTGCCCCAATGCTCAACAGTGACATGACCTATGTCATTTGAAAGGTCTTGAAGAGTTGTACAAGTTACTCCTAGACAGTTATATCGAATTCGATGGCCAACTCGGTGTTTTCGACCACCGAACAATTACCACTGGAGGTGCTGTGGAGCCTGGACGGAATGCTCAACAGTGACATGACTTACGCATTTGAAAGCTCTTACAAGTCACTTTTTGATAGTTATGTCGAAATCGACGCCAAACTCGGTGTTTTCGACCACCGAAGAAAAAACACTAGGTGTATGTGCACTAATGTGCAGTTGACACTGATCGTATTGCTCAACAGTGACATGACTAATGTCATTTGAAAGCTCTCACAAGGCACTCCTTGACAGTTATATCGAAATCGACGGCCAACTCGGTGTTTTCGACCACCGAAGTATCGACACTGATCGTATTGCTCAACAGTGACATGACACATATCATTTGAAAGCTCATAAAGAGTTTTATAAGTCACTCTTTGATAGTTACATCGAAATCGCCGTCCAACTTAGTGTTTTCGACCACCGAAGAATGGAGTTGGGCTATGCTATACCGAAGTATCGGCGCTGATCCTAATGCTCAAAAGTGACATGATCTATGTCATTTGAAAGCTCTTGAAGAGTTGTACAAGTCACTCTTTGACACTTATATCGAAATCGACCGCCAACGCGGTGTTTTCGACCATCGAAGATCGACACTAGGTGTATGTGCAGTTGACCTTGATGGTATTGCTCAACAGTGACATAACTTATGTCATTTGAAAGCCCCTGAAGAGTTGTCCAAGTCACTCCTTGACATTTATATCGAAATCGACCGCCAACGCGGTGTTTTCGACCATCGAAGAATCGACACTGGGTGTATGTGCAGTTGACCCTGATGGTATTGCTCAACAGTAACATAACTTATGTCATTTGAAAGCCCTTGAAGAGTTGTCCAAGTCACTCCTTGACATTTATATCGAAATCGACGGCTAACTCGGTGTTTTTGACCAAAAATAAAAAAATATATGTACACATTAGTTAATAAAGGACCTTGAGAAAATTCCATTCTTCGGTGGTCGAAAACACCGAATTGGCGGTCGATTTCGATATAAATGTCAAGGAGTGACTTGGACAACTCTTCAGGGGCTTTCAAATGACATAAGTTATGTCACTGTTGAGCAATACCATCAAGGTCAACTGCACATACACCTAGTGTCGATCTTCGGTGGTCGAAAACACCGCGTTGGCGGTCGATTTCGATATAACTGTCAAAGAGTGACTCGTACAACTCTTCAAGAGCTTTCAAATGACATAGGTCATGTCACTGTTGAGCATTAGGATCAGGGTCGATACTTCGGTATAGCATTGCCCAAATCCATTCTTCCGTGGTCGAAAACACTAAGTTGGACGGCGATTTCGATATAGCTATCAAAGAGTGACTTATAAAACTTTTTATGAGCTTTCAAATGATATGTGTCATGTCACTGTTGAGCAATACGATCAGTGTCGATACTTCGGTGGTCGAAAACACCGAGTTGGCCGTCGATTTCGATATAACTGTCAAGGAGTGCCTTGTGAGAGCTTTCAAATGACATTAGTCATGTCACTGTTGAGCAATACGATCAGTGTCAACTGCACATTAGTGCACATACACCTAGTGTTTTTTCTTCGGTGGTCGAAAACACCGAGTTTGGCGTCGATTTCGACATAACTATCAAAAAGTGACTTGTAAGAGCTTTCAAATGCGTAAGTCATGTCACTGTTGAGCATTCCGTCCAGGCTCCACAGCACCTCCAGTGGTAATTGTTCGGCGGTCGAAAACACCGAGTTGGCCATCGAATTCGATATAACTGTCTAGGAGTAACTTGTACAACTCTTCAAGACCTTTCAAATGACATAGGTCATGTCACTGTTGAGCATTGGGGCAGGCTCCATAGTACCTGCCCGAGGTCCTTAATTTTTACATTTCTGGAGCGTGTAGTTCAATAACGGTTGGGAATATGGAAAAAGTGGATAGAGTTAAAGTTATAGAGAATTTTATAAGCTTTTTTATTTTCTCAGGTACTTTTTCGATAAAACTTACCGTTTTCGAGAAAAATCCAAAAAACCTATAATTTTGACATTGGGCCCCGAATAAGTCCCGAAGCTCACATGGGATTGATGGGGACTTTTGACACTTTATTCCTTGTGGTAAACCTAAGGTCTCTACGAAGATTTGGCTCTGTCGGAATTTTCTTTATTTGATCACTATTTTTATGTCTAAAATGACGGCTATACCCAATACTTTAATCTGGGCCTTAATAGAATCCATTTTTTCTCTCATCCATAATATTATTTAAAACGTGAAACATAAAACTATGACATTATTTTCAATTCTAAATAAATAAATTCTCTATAAAACTTGCAACTTAACACGTTCCCAGCGGCACAGATTGATCTGTACTTTCCATTACTGCGTTACGAGGCGTTTAAAACCTTGTCTTAAACCAGACATTGTAGCGGCACGAGGCTTATTAAACCCCACCGCCCTTAGGAGACCAAAATCCTTTTTTTGGTGCCAAATATGACAAATTGTACAGCTTTTATCGCGGTTATTATTAACAATGAGTTCATTAACCTATATCTGCCGCCGCCTATGGTTAGATTATTTAGTTTAAATTCTATAGGTAAAATAAAATGTGGGGTCTGATGTACCTCGTACCGCACTGAAAAATAGCAGATTTTCATATTATTTAGTGATGGGAAAATAAATACCTATCGATTTTATTTCATTGTATATATTTATCAAAGTTATGGATGTTTTTCATTAAAACACGTCAAGCAATAATATTTTTTGCAACTAGTGCATTCTGTGAGAATTTTCTTCACTTTTTTGTCAGCCTCACGACTTGTCAAGAAGGCGCGGAGTTTATCGTAACATCCTACACATCTCCTCTTCTTTGATCCCTTTTCGAGATGATGTGCATTGTTTGCAGTGGCTTCTGAAAATAAAAAATGTGCTGAAATTTATTTATTAAATACATAATTATTTCATCTATATTATTATTATTTATTCGGAGTAGGTATATTTATAAATATTAATTAGTGACTGACCTGTTTTTGAAATATCATCAGCGATTTTGACTCAGATTCACCACCCGGTTTTTCTTCATCATCCTCTTTAATTAACTTTCTTCGGCAACGTTTCGACATAATCGACAGCAGTTCTTCGTCGCGTGCGCAGCCTGGCATGCGTTGCACAACACTAACCGCGTGAAGCTAGCGTAGAGTGCGGTACGAGGTGCGCGGGGGTACGAGGTTTTCGGAACCTCTTACCGCACTGTGTTAGAATTTTATTTGTTCAGTGCGGCACGAGGTCTAAGAAACCCGGTATTAAAATAAGTATACCATAGAACTAGGAATCAATAGCACATCTCAGATATATAGTTATCTCTTTCCTATACTGAACCAGATGGAAGTTATGCCTCGCGCACGACAGAGAAGTTTAAGTTTTTCCTTACCGCTATAAAGACAAGACACGTACAGGGCGTTTCAAGCCCTGTTTCGCACTTAACGTGTTAAAGCTCGGACCGGTTAGACTTATACCAAGTTCATTATAAAGATTAGCCGATGATCGAGGAACGTAAGACGAACTCATACCGAGAGAAACGTTGACCATACATACATACAACCAGTTTCAAAAAGCTCTATGCTGCTTTTAGTATATTACAGTAGTCGCCAATTAAGTTAGTAGAGCAACAAAGATACAATCTAGGCTTCTTATGAGTAACATCCTCCTAGCTATGCGAACTAATGCGAAAAGACAAGACATGATAAATACTGTGTACTGATTGGAGGAATATTTGACACTTGAATTTTCGACCAATCGCTGCTCTGTATTTATCATAAACATCATATAAATCATGCCCTATCCAGTCACAACGTCGTGCTGGGAGGATAGAGCCCAGAAGTATGAAAGAAATCCGATAAAAAATATGAATATGACCTAATATGAGTAAGGTTACAAGGTTAATGACACTTTTGCATCTGTCAGTAATTTGATATATTTCTTAATTTATTTCCGGACAGTGCTACTTCCGAAATGATTGACGTAAGTTATCTGCATGAATTAGATTATATGACTCAAGTAGGAGTTACAAGCTACCTAATTATTGTAATTTGGTTGCCTAGATGATATAGTAGAGGTGATATTAACTCAAAGGTAGTTTTGTTTTTATTTTATTTCTAGAATAAGAAATCCTAGACATGGACATTAAATACTGAAGTATATCAAAATTATAGTATCAAATTAGTACCAGACATTGCAGTCGCAAAATTCCTATTCTAAACTTTTTAATGTAGGTTCCTAAAGTTATTAGAAATGTTTAACAAAAAACTAAACTAAAACGTAGATATTTATTAATAATTTAATAATAATCTTAATTTTTTTATGATAACAGGTATAAAATACCGCTTTACTAAAGAGTGCTAACAAAAAAAAACAACAAACCTTTTTCAAACTCCTTTCCATAGATAACCATGTCGCACTTGGCTATGACCACAGAGTGTATCAGCGTTTTCCCCGTCTGGTTCGTGTTGATCAGCGGACAGACGGCTCCTAGACGCGTGATTCCGATCCAGATAGCTGGCAACTCTGGGCAGTTGCTCATCATAATGCCAACAGTGTCATCTTTTTTGACACCTTTCGATCTGAGAAGAGCTGTGACGCGGAGACTGAATTCTTCTACCTAGGAAGAAAAACTACTTTTAAAACCACATACCTACAAAAAAAGTTTATTTTCATTCCATTTCAAGTGGCCAACCCGGTGTTGGGAGTTTTTAGACCGCCTAAAGGCCTCCGACATGGTTTAAGACGATTGAAACAACCGGAACCGACAGTCTAACGTGATAATAATATATTATAGAGTCCTCTTAAAAGTGAATGAGACTGATATCTAAGGTCATGGATCACCACGATACTTTACTTTACAACACAAAGAAACCTTAAATTGCCTTCCAGTAAATGTAAACTTACCTTCATGAATCTATTTTGGTAGGTTCCTAAGCAAACTGTTATCAAAAATATTTATGTACTTCTTTAAATCTGTCGCCAATCTTATCTTTTGTAAACTGGTCGCATGATCCAGTTTTGCAATAATCATTAGATAGGTAAATAAACATTCCAATAGACAATTCTTATGAACTTACATAGGATTTTTTTGTTATTTGAATACAATATACTTTACTTTTATTTATTTAATACAATAATTACAGTTATTCTTATCATTAAGCCACGTTTTCTTAAAGTTGTGAATGAACAGTTCTGAGCGAACATTCATTCATTCGTGGTATTTGCGTGAGCGAATGTTCGGTCAATAATATGTATTATATGCAGGAAGTCGGGACATTTTGTTATATTTTGCATTACATTAAAAAACATGTTTTCTACTTTAAGCAAACATCGGCTCTGAGCATTTGAAACTAATATTTGTTGATTAACCGAAGCAAGGAAGGGTTGCCTGCTCGTTTAGGCAGTAACTATTTATTTATTATGAATCAGTGGTTTAGGAAATTATGCTAGATGTTCTTATAAGAATAAGAGTTTCTTCTTCCAATTAATCGACACGACTTCCAATTAACTAGTTGCGTAAATCCATAATTTCACTAATTAAATCTCTACTAATTTTACGTGTCTGGTTACGGACGTTGGAGACGTTATTATTACTTAAATTGCTTAGTAAATTATTAAAACTTACCTGTTGGAAAGACCAGGATTCGTTCTCGTACAGGAAGCACGCCTTCTCAGGGTGTTTCTTGACCTTATCATGGAAGATGTCCGGCATGGACCAGTTCTTACTCTCGAACCCTCGCGTTAACAACAAGATTTTGATGTAACAGTACAGCGCCCTGAAAGTTATGGGAAGCTAAGAAAATGTTGCAAGAATTAAAAATAAGTATTTAATTAGCAGTCATATGTTTTTTCTAATATGTACAAGCACCATTCATTTTATAATTCAAATTAGGAATGTAAGATGTACGGTTGTCTCTTTACTTAGGGCACTATGGTTTACATTTCCCACATATAGTATTAAATACTTAAGAATTGTTTTAAGAATCCTATGCCCATAGATAATACCATAGAAGTATCAAGATGTACTTTACGAGATAGGTTGGTTATTAAAAATTTGTAGGTCGGATCAATTTCATCCATTGCTATCAATGCTAAATGATAGTTTATGGCAAAATAATTTGTCTACCGGTGCGCCTTGACATGTATCCAAGCTTAACAACAATTAATATCGACATACGATCATAAATATTAATTTGATTCCATTCAGTATAAAATAAAAACTAAACTTTACAATATTTTACTACCTTGATTTAAATGATCTTAATTGACCCATTAACCGCCTCATTGACATCACAACCACAACTGACCTACCCAAACTTGGATTATGCATATACACTAATGGCACATAACTTATGCCATTAATTGCCATAACTTATGCAATTAGTTAGATAAACAAATTATTAATTCTGAATAGTACATTGATTCATAAAAATCTTAAACGAATCATAAACATTAGTTCATAAATATATACGAATTGTTAATTCCCTGAATTGCGTTAGTCAATGACGGATACCTTCTCTTAGTCAGTTTTGACAACAGAGTATTGTCATTCCCACTAACTCAACGTTTAATTGAATGAATATTATTAAAAACCTATTTTATTCAAAAGAGTTAAACACACTGTACTTACGAAAAGTCTCTCTTAGAAGTTCTTATTGCAATCCACAGCCATCGCCAATAGAATCCGATTAAGTACACGATCACCAGTATCGCCAGGACTTGTAGACTGGTCTGCCAGTCTTGGAAGACCGCGGTCACGGTGCAGGCGGCCACCAGGACGCCCAGGGCTATGATCATAATAAGCACCTTCGACCACTGCACTCCGTCGACAGAAACACCAGTTTTACCTCTCTCAATATCCTCAGGCTTGTGATTAAACTGAAACAATAAGAACTCTGGCTTAAATTAATATGATTAGATAAGAGTTATCGTTTGAGTTGAATGTTACGTACTCGTAGCTACGAGGTTAAAAAATGCAATTACCTACGGCTGTAAGCATTGATTTTATTTACTGACAGTTTACAGCCTACTAGATTTATGATGATTGTGGTAAGTATAATAGGTATTTTTTTAAAGAAGGGCAATAAAGTTGATAACATATAGCCGTTATTTCAAATAAGACCGAATTTATAGTGTAATGAGAAACTTTTTATTACTTTTATGATTAAAAGTTACGGTTCTTCTTACAGGGGTTATTAAGGTATCTCTTATGGTCACCGTTATTAATTGTATTTAATAACCTATTCCATTTATTATTATTTTTGTAGTTACTAGTTACATATAATCTTGCTGGCTGTACGGTACGTTATCCTCAGTGGGAACTCCACAAGATGATAACTTAAGAACTGCCAAATGATATTTATGCAAATGAAATCTGACATTTACATCCAAAAATTAACATATTGATAACATATTCTTATGACGCGTTCGTATTAAACACATATGAAATAAAGATTAAGTTGCGAATAATCCTATTGCATTGCAGTAATACTTACATGAATTACTTACAGTAATAAACCTAGTTAACTTCGCGGTTAAAAAATAAATTCCGTGTTACAAATTAACTTTGCCAGTATTCATATTAATTTGGGATGCAACTTTGTAATTACTTTGTATATACGAAGGCCGTGGTTTTATTTGAAGGCCGAAGTTATTCGGTTATTAGTTATTAACCGATTAATTATTTAACGCACGCATCGTTTATATTGGCGTGCTTGTCCTGGTTTCAATAACCCATCGAATATGATTCCACTGGGTTTTTACTTAGTTAGGTCATACGTCAACATATAGGTAGCATTTTGTCATAGATTTAGATTTTTTTCGGTACGCAAAAAGATACATGAAGCGTGGGAGCGAGAAATCCTAATCAAGTTCAAACTGCCCGAGAGAAAAAGGGACAGTGAAAGGAGTACCGATATGTACCGATATGTCATTATTTTAGTAAGAGTTTATAGCGTCCGAGTCCCTTTCACGTTGTGGTGGAATTTATGATTTTTTTACTAATCCCTCGATTAAACTTAAGAATATTACAATTTACAATTATGGTGATCTGTTCTGTACCTGGATGTGACGTTACAAGACGATAATCCCGATCAATACACTTTTCACAGGTAAATACGATTTTGTTATTGGATTTTTTCGAACTATATTTTGCCAAATTTCTGCTCTAAATCGGTTCAGTAAAAGATGTTTACAATAGTTTATTGTTATCCGTTGACAAATTTAAGTATATATAGTGATTTAATACAGAATTTGCGGAAAAAATATGTAAATTACTAAATTGCTTGGCTACGCTAGTGCTTGACAAAGCGATGACGACACGAGTATCTTACGAGTATCGATAAAAACTTGATCTTTTTTAGAGACTGTCAAGACATCAATAAAAGTTATTTAATCAAGCTTTTTTGAAATAAAATTACAATTTACATTAGGAACTCATTATTTACGTGGAAGAATTCAAAACTTGGTAATTGCGTAACTAATATTTTTTTCTAGATTTCCACCTTGTTTAAAATTGCGTGGAAAATGGTTACGAACTGTAAATAGACCAGATTGGAATGCTAGTACTAACTAACTCCACTATCTGTAGCAAACATTTTGACAACAAATGCTTAATATACAAAGGAAATGACATCTAAAGACGTTATTTCATTGTGTTGTAAGGCTGAGAGTTTTCCCAGAGAAAATATGAAGAAGAAAATCATGACTGAACAAATTTTTGCTAAATGTGTGTTAAAAGTTCTAAGTAACGTACAGTCCCTGTTTATTAATTTACAACATCATGTTTTAGATCAAGATCCCTTAGACAGTCATAGATATCTGCTTATAAAAACTATAATCGAAACTTATTTTAATCTCCGATTAAAACATGTGAGTAAATTGTTAAAATTGGATAGAGAAACGTTACGAACACACTTAGACAAAACTGTTATATTCCGAGGGCAATAAATAATTAATCAAAATTATATCAAGTGTTTTAATTACCTGTACTTTTGGTATAAATGTTTTAGACCTACAACTTAAACATTAACGAGTATGTTTAAAAAACAAAGTTGCCCCGCCGCCGTACGCCGGCGATCTAGTCCAGTTGGGATATTGAAATAGAAAAAAACAGGGCCAGCGTTTTTTTAAAAGCGTGGCTGGGAGTCTTTTCGGCGCAATCCCGCCTATGCATTTGCGGTCAATTTTATTTGAAGTTGTCAAGTATGAAATATCAAGTCCAATCTTTCAAGTTTGAAACTGAAATAGTCCCTAATGTAAAAATTATTGTGGCCAACACTATTTTTAACTCACACATAGACATTCACCAACACATGTATATGTTACGGCTAATACCCGAAGTGCGGCTACACCTAGTTCTAACCGGCTAAAACTAGGTGTAGCCGCACTTCGGGTATTAGCCGTATGTCATTTTAATGAAAAGAGAGAGTTTAAACATGAAAAAAAAAATAACCCTAACCTACCGAATTACTTACTATTCGGTAGGTTAGGGTTATTTTTTTTTTCATGTTTAAACTCTCTCTTTTCATTAAAATGACATATATATGCACCTAGTTCTAACCGGCTAAAACTAGGTGTAGCCGCACTTCGGGTATTAGCCGTAACATATATATTTCTTTTTGTGATGCTTCCAAGCTGTCTATGTGTATCTTGTTTAACCTACATCTATGACTTTTGTCGTTTTTCGGATTCAAAATAAAAATTTCAACCGCCACTGTGAATTTTTTTTTTATACTTTGAAATCTGTCAATCCAAACATTATAATGATCAAATGGTCATACAAATGATCAGAGTTTCCGAGAAAGTCTTAAAACGGGAAAATCCATTCACCCACCTACGTCATACACATTTCGTAAAATAGATTAGATATCATTTAAATTTAAATATTCTCTATATTTTTATTCGGTCCTTGACATCTTCATTAACTCTTTATATAGTACATAATTGCGAAATAATTATAGTCCAAAAAGGAGATGCAAACAAAAACTTTGAATTTAAAGAGACCACCGTTTATAAAACTTTTATAGAATTTAAAACAAATGGTCTGTCTATAAAAAATAAAAAAGTCCGTAAAAAAGTACGAGGTGAGGTGAGGTGAGGTGATAGTAAAATGAAGAAAAAACTTGATAGATGAAAATATACACAGACTTGTTTTTGTTTTTTTTTACAGTTGCAGCTTATTACAGATTTAATAACTTCGCCAAAGTAGAGCCATTTAAGTTTTGAGTTATGACGTACTCGTACGTGGTGTAATCAAAAAGTAAGGTGATTTTTTAATTTTCTTCAAAAATATTCATTAATTCATCAATACCTATTTTTTATCTTCATTATTATTATCTTCATTATCTTCATTATATAACCATCATTTTTAGCAATTTTCATACATTAATTATGGAAAGTAACAACAAGTACCTAACTCTTATCAAAAACATTATAAGTTGTGTAGCAAATACTAATAATAAAAAATACTCCATAAAAATCAAATGCACGTAAAAAATTTACAAGGTATTGTTGTATGTCGATACACAACTCTGTATGTATTCAAGTTATCTTCTTATCCATGCACTAGCAGCGCCCCGCGGTTTTACCCGCGTTGTACCCGTTCCCGTGGGAATTTCGGGATGAAAAATAGCCTATAACCTTCCTCGATAAATAGACTATCTAACAGTGAAAGAATTATTCAAATCGGTTCAGTAGTTTCTGAGATTAGCGCGTTTAAACAAACAAACAAACAAACAAACAAACAAACAAACAAAACAAACTCTTCAGCTTTATAATATTAGTATAGATAAACATTACTTTGCACGATATTAACGAATTTCATCAAAAAAGGTTTGTTTATTTTTAATGATCAACGACAAATATTTCGAAAATGGCGGAAATTATTTTTCCGGGAAACATTCAATGTAACTATGACACAAAAATGTGGTAACTAGTTGTTAAGAAAAAATAACTTGTCACTAACTTACCTATATTTAACTTATATTAACTTACTTTGTTATGAACAAACACTGAAACGATTCTACATTAGTAACTAATTTATAGTAGGTAGGTACTATAATTAGCGATCGACGAAAATGAACTGAGAACTACTCACTTGACCACTTTATTTTTTCAGATTAAATCAAAGAATAAAAATAAATACAACTGAAATAAAATCCATAAAAGGACAACAAAAATATATCGCATCATTATTTTTATAACGATTACAAAATTTCTGTGCAAAATTAAATTAATTGAGAATAAATTGGGATTCATGAGGACCACTGATTTTATAAATAAATAACTTCAAACAAATTGCAACACTAACGTATACATAATGTACGTGAACACTTACCTCGACTTTTTCGAGACTATTCTCAGTCTTGTTCATGTTACTGTCTAGGTTCACCTCGACATTTGACATCTCGGCTTCAGTAATTAACACTTATATTCACAATTTTAACACTATGTTCAGTGACGTTAATCAATTTTCTTAGTATTTTTCCATTGTTACATCAGTGACTGAAGTTATCTGAAACAAAGAAAAAATGCGTTAAAAAAAAATCTCAGGTATTACCTATATACAAACATAGCTTCTTTTTGTTTTAACTCTATGCTCTGTACGCGAATTTATGATCTGTACCAAAATTATAAGGTCGTAGTTTCTTACCAGCCAGTACCTACAATTCTAAATTCAAAAATAACGATTAGAGCGAAAGTTCTTTACTCCGTGTTACTAAAAAGTGTTAGTGTACCGATTGGATTAGAAGTGCACTGACATTGTTATCAACCAATGACCCTTCCGAAAATAAAGACGATGTTTTAAGAACTGGCCACTCTGGCCAGCCCACTGTATAGTATGGTTTGTAGGTCGCGATAACACGCAAACTCAAAGTTAATTGCCACAATCGCATGAAAAACGAGGAACCATAATTTACGGCCTATTGTGCCCTGTACACACCGGCTTAGCTAGTGATTCTTTCTGTCAGGTTCCTGAGCCCATACCATGATCTTAAGTAAAGTAGTTTACGACTTGCCTAACTAAACGGAATTGGAATAAGATGGCATGGTACAACCTCTAAGGTTAAAATCATGGATTTAATACAAGTCCTTGGATACAATCGAAGCTAGGTAAAATCTTGTAGTGGGCACATCTAAGTAGGAACGTATCTATTATACATCTCTCTTGGCCATAGACTAAAGATTTAAAAAAAGCATTGTATACAATATTACAAAACAAGTATGTATCGCATTGAAAGCATCTGTCCGCTATATAATCCTCTCCACAATAAAATAAAACGACTTCCAAACATGTAATGAACACTTTAATACTAAAGTGTAAATATAGCCGTGTATGAATTGTACTTACGCCGGATGAAAGTAATAAATGGCAAGTGTCGTTGAACTTGAGTGCATAATCGAATGGTGAAAGAAAGTGAAACCGAAAGCTGTGAAGGAAGGCCGCGGTTTAATTGTTACATTCGACATGTAACCTTTAAAGTAAGGCTATCTAACGAATTATTTATTTCCTTAGCAAGCTTAGCAAGTTTCCTTAGCTGATGGCTTAAAAAAGGCTATGGTAGATTTGGCGTTTATGGCGTTTATGATAAGTAAGTACCTATATATCAAACACGAAATTAATCTGAATATCACTACATAGTATAAAACAAAGTCGCGTCTGTTTGTCTGTTTGTCTGTATGCTTAAATCTTTAAAATTACGCAACGGATTTTGATGCGGTTTTCTGTAATAGGTAGAGTGATTCAAGAGGAAGGTTTTCCGAAATTCCCACGGGAACGGGCACAACGCGGGTAAAACCGCGGGGCGCTGCTAGTATTAAACAAAATGCAGTGTTTCCTGACTACAAAAGCTTCTCGGAGCATCATTAATTATTTTTTGGTGTACCGTTACGTTATTTAAAAACGAATAGTAAGGAAGTAACATAGAACGAAAGGTCACAATCATCGTCACAACAGCAACGAACTTATTAAAACCAGTTCCTTGGATTAATTATCATGTGAGAGTGACGTTATTTAATTAATATTTATAATTTTCACACTGTAAATTACTTTAATAGTATGTATTATCTGTTAAATAAAGTTAAATATCGAGTTATTGATGCATGATTGAGTTCGATGCACTATGGTCGAAATTCAAAAATATTTTTTGTATATGTATAGCGAGTTCCTGTTCCTCTTCACTTATTCGATAACCAAAGACATATTATAAAACCTCTATGCTTCAACTAAAATTTTTTTTAACCAAAGATTAAATACTTTTGCCATAGAGGTACAAAGTTCTTGTTTATCATATACATTATGACCTCTTCGTTTAGTTTCAAAAGTATTAACACTTTGGTCGGTAACAAAAACTTAAGTTTTGAGAATATTTAAATAAAATTTATTCATATATAATGGTACAAAGGAAGTCAAACAATTAGGAAACATTTCCACAAAACTTCATAGTTTTGTGTGTTGGATGTGTAAATATTAAAAGTAACGACTATTTGACAGGAAAGGAAACAATCAAAACCATAGTTATTTCTTGTTAAAACGATAACTTTGATAAACGGAAATATACCAATATGTATATTGACAAACATCAATTGATTGCAATGGATAAGGAGTGGTCAGGTTGACCAACCACTCGATAAAGAAGAAGAAGAAGAAGAAGAAGTCAAATTCTTAATTAAAAATGTATTTCTTAAAAAAAGAGGAGTTTTCTTAATTCGAGCGTTTAAACGCTTTTTTGTACTCAAACGACTGCGGCCTTTCCGAATAACGTAGAGTAATGGCAGATCTAATATACGTTATTTTAGCCATCAATATTTATTTACATACTGTCACTACTGGCTCCGCTATTACTTGCAATATCTTTAGCAAGCGACAAGGCTGAATTAATATCGTGCAAAGTAATATTACGCAAACCATTATGCAGAACTTTTACTTGTTGTAACATTAGGAATTACATTAGGAATGTCATTATTACTCTCGTTGCAAGCAACGTGCAGCTCGACCCCTACTTTGATGGGTGGTTGATAGTAAGTAGTATTTCTATCTAAGCGCTATCGTGCTTTGGACGGCACGTTAAGCAGCCGATCCCGGTTGTTTCAATCGTTAGACCATTAGCCATACCATGACCTCTTAGCGCGATACAAATGCGGACCTAAACTGATTCGCTGTCAGTTTTCGTACCATGACATCAATGAGTGACAAAATTCTAGTTGCTTTGCAGATTACCTAAACTGATTCGCTATTTGTCATACTAAAGATGTTTTCGTTCATTCATTTGGTACCATGAGCGTCTATTGCGGCTTTGGTAAAGCGTCTCAGCTGTCAAAATTAGCAATTCAATTAAAGATACATTTTTCTAACATAAATTGAACCATTGTTGATATTTTTAACAACAATAAGTATGTACTTTAGTTAATTATGAATGTTTAATTGTTCCTTACTATAAACAATGCATTTTTGCAAATAACTTAATGATATTCTACTGAAAGAATTGATTAAAATGAGCGATTTTACACTTTATAAAATACGAGCGCGGACGGGTTGTAGTACTGTATAGTGTGGGTTGAGCGCAGGGATGTACGAGTAGAGTACCAACTCGTACATCCCTGCGCTCAACCTACCTAGGTATTTACGAGGGTAAACATGACTATCAATATAAATATGTAGGATATGCTTTGTT
Organism: Cyclophora punctaria; assembly: GCA_951394245.1. Classification (NCBI taxonomy): domain Eukaryota; kingdom Metazoa; phylum Arthropoda; class Insecta; order Lepidoptera; family Geometridae; genus Cyclophora; species Cyclophora punctaria. Next base: position 7,762,981 of record OX596170.1, on the reverse strand, counting down.
TTATCCCGAATTTACCCAATGAAGTGAGAGCGACAAGGCACAAGGCTCTAGAATTCTGAGACTTAACTTATAAATCCTGGTAAATTCCTGGTAAATCCATAATAGAAATCGCAATGTATATCAAACGAGCTTGAAGGTAATAATTTAAATGCTCAAAAAATATACCTATTATAATATATTTAATCTATGTCTGTATTATAAATTATAATCTATGTCTATTTTTTAATCTATGTCTATTTTATATTCTATGAATTTTATGATCATTGCCAGTGACATTCCGAACACTTAAATCGTAATTTTATTATGGATGTCTGTTTAAAATTATAAATAATATTGGTTTCTGGAGCAACAAATACTTTATAGTTCCAACATTTTATGATTACAAATTAGATAAAAATAATTATCGTGTGTATAAACAAACCAATGTTCGTTTTGAATAATACTTATGATTTTTAAGAGGTTCTCTTAAAAACCGTAACTTTCCGTCATTTTAATTATTGAGGTTTTCGAACGCACCTTAATCACTTCTCTAAGAGGAAGTGACGCAATTAGCCAATCAGCAAAATGGTTTGTTCATTCATTCAAAGCGATGGCGATTCAAGTGCGATATTGTTTAAATAATGTCACGGTACGAATTGAAACGCAAACCTAAACTGATCTGCTTGGATCTTGAGACGCCATCTAAGACGTCATGGTATGGCGGCATGTCGGAGGCCTTTAGGCGGCACCGACATCACCAGGGTTGGCCACTGACTTACTTGAAATGAATGAATTAATCAAGTCAAGTCAATCAAGTCCTCCGAAACGTCAATTCAATCGATTATTATTAATACTTACTATATGTATACTACTAATGACAATTATTTTTATAATTTCGCGTCAAAATCACTCATTAACACAACATTAACCTTTCCTTAAGTCATTTGACGTCTCCGAGTACGAGTAATTTTACAATAGCTAAGTAATTAAGTGTAGAACTAATTGAATCCTATTGTTGAATCTACATACTTAGATACAGTACTTTTATCTTAATTAATATGTCTGCGTAATGAGTACCTTTAAGTACACACTATACAGTTTACTTATACCTTAACGTAGACACAAGATATTGGTGCTAAATAATCATGTACATAAGGATAATTAAAACCACAATTATTCATCAAACATGTGTAAGTTTCTAACTAAGAAACAAACAAAGCATCAATTAGTTATGTAGTAAGTAAATAAAACTAAGTACTGGAATATTTACGATCTGTACATCAATAACTATTATCTAGGCAGAGTCAATATACATTACGTAGATGGAACCTTGTTTCATAAAAATGTGCTAATTTATTCAACGATCCCATAATGTTAATAAGTATTCGATAATATGACAAAGTAATAAAACGTTACCATCTTACATTTAGTTAGCAATCTCACATCTGTGAAACGCTTAATTAAAAACTGCTATGATGAACCTAAAAATGTGACCTAAAATCTATGGTCGGAAATATTTTGTTCAATCATTCCATCATTTTCATTGAAAGGTCTGTACACAACGGACCATGCCCAGCCATGCTTGATAGCAAGCAAGTGTGTGGAGGCTGCATCAGTGGATTTCGTACGCCATGCTAGCTCGTTACCTATTAAACTTATTTGAATATATATAATTTGTTACATTGTATTTTTATCCTTTGTTTTGTAGATTGTTCAAATCTTTTGCGTGGCTATGGTGTGAAAAACGAAAATTTTAAATCCACCCTTATTTATTTGATTCAACCTTTGCTAAGATTTTTTGTACCAACTTTTGATGAATCTCCCTGTGTAGGTACATTTCTAACAAAATATTTGTATTAATTAAAAGCGGTCTATTCGTTTAGAAGCCTCGGGTACGATGTCTCAGAAAGATACACTTATTGCATACACTCTCACAAACACAAAATAAATAAAAAAATATTTTATAACATTGCTATTAGCTATTAGCATCAGGGGTAAAAGTCCAGAAATCCCTAGAATGCCCAGTAATTCTGGCTACCATCAGCCTTAATATAAAAATGCCTTTAGCCAAATATTATGAACAATAAGTATTAACTAAATAAACAAGGAATATTAATTGATTTATTCATCCATCAATGATCAATGTACATGGAGTTATATTTACCCGACTGCGTAATAAATAATAATAGACAAGGTTGTATTATTATTGCATATTGTTTACTTTGGTTGTGTAACTGTTTCTTTTTGCGACAATGTTGTGAAGGTAGCATCAATATCGGTTTTACTATTTACTTACTTAGTAGTCATTTTGTAATTCAAATAAACATGTCTAGTATAAATACTCAGGTCAGATACATAAGGGTACTATGTACCAGTACATATTAATTAATTGAACTAAACATTTCCTAAATTACATGTATTACAATATTTTTCATAATTTCACAAAAGGTGTTATTAATAACAGGGATTGTGTACAGTGTATCACTAACTTAACGATTATATTAATTAAGCGTCTTTTCCCTTCAACAATTTTCAAGCTGCAAGCTGGAGAGTTTAATATATGCAAGTGTGTTCTCAAACGTGTAATGCAAAAAAAGAAATTGTCTTCAATTCACTTATTTACAGCATAGGAGTTGTAAGTCACTCAATGTAAACAAAGCCTTACCTGATATTTTTTTATTTAAATCCTTATTTTTTTTCCAAAATTCCTGACTGACTGATAGGTACTGCCACCATCAATAACCACAACATAAACTGAATATCGCGAAAATAAAATTAAATAGCATTAATAAGATAATTGATAAGTCAACTGAGTTTATTATTCGCGTCAAACATAATCTTGAATGATAAAATAATATTAATTATGTTTTTATCAAAAGATAGTCCTTGTAATAATTGGCATAAGGGGGGGCATCAAGTACCTCTTTAAAGACAACCTACTCGCCTGCCAATTAGTTAAGTTGCTAGGTTACAAAAAATGCAAGTAACAACTACATTACCAGTCAGGTGCAAGCAAGCAAGTTACTTAAAACAAAAACAAAACAAAAACGTCAGTTCGTGCAATGAAAATATATGCAACTCATTGCACACATGTGAATTCACCTTTAGCAAGATATGTTAGCATTGGCATCGGTTTCCATACATTCTCACAAACTTTCGCGTTTACTCTTCAATAAATAAGTATCTACGCATATTTGAAGAATACTTCAGTTAAGTAATACATACTAATAAAGTATTGACTCTGTGAAAGTAAGCCTGAGATGGAGTGAAAGTGTAAGTGCTAACGTAGGTATTAAACTGTGTTATTATATACTACCTAATAGTACATCTATAGTATAGTTACAACTTTTTAAGCGAATAACCGACTCCAATCTGGATTTTTATAAGAACAGAGAATCTTGAAATCGGTTAACGAAGACCATTCTGTAAGCTATTGTGAATAATTATTTATTCAAAAATAAAAGAGTACAAAAGAATAGCAACTTACGAATCTCTTCAAATGAGGATAATCATCAATCATCACGGTTATAATAATACTAGCTCCCCGCGGTTTTACCCGCATTGTACCTGTTCCCGTGGGAATTTCAGGATAAAAAGAAGCCTTCCCGTTGAATTTTTCAAATCGGACCAGTAGTTCCTGAGATTACCGCGTTCAAACCAACAAACAAACAAACTCTGCAGCTTTATAATATTAGTATAGATTACTGTGAATGATGTAACTAAAATTAAACAAAAAGCACAAAAAATTCAAGCCTTTTTACATTAGTTTAAATGTCATGTATCCGTATTCAGAATATAGCATACTAGCCGCGCCCCGCGGTTTCACCCAAGTTGTACCCGTTCACGCGGGAATTTCTGGATAAAATGTATCCCATGTGTTATTCTGATGTATAACCTATATTACTGTAAAGTTTCATCCAAATCCGTTCAGTAGTTTTTGCGTGAAAGAGCAACAAACATCCATACATCCATACATACATCCATCCTCACAAACTTTCGCATTTATAATATTAGTAGGACTTGTTCAATCTTCATACATTTTCAGGTTATCTCCTGATCGATGTATTTGTTACCAGTATAAACACAAGGTCTTATTTCTTTGGTTGAGTTTTTACTTGCGTGATTATTGTCTGTCTGTGTCTGACCCCTGTAAGGTACAAACTATTAATTACGTTGTGGCGTAAAATCGTGTGATACACGAAACGGTTTTTGAGGTCATTTGTTAGAACACAACAAAGGATTCCTTTTAAATGAAAACCTTTCAGAACCTTAAAATGCGATCTAAATAGTTCTTGAGTAGTTAAAATTTCGGTTCTACATGTTAGCAGGAAAATGACTTCGAGGGTTACTTAATATCGAAGCTATGCCCCGTTGCTACGCTATAAGTAGTATTCTAGCTGTCGAAGATAACCCTAGCACTTAACAAGACGTTTTCACTATTTAAATTATTGTTCTAATAATATTCCCTATTGTTAGATATCTTGACATTTAAACAATTATCAAACAATATCTCGCTAATCCATAGATATTACCCGGAGCTGAGAGTGTGCCGAGATTAATTACACAAAGCTGAAATTCTTTTGTTTATCCACAATTTTTATTGTCAAGTCTTTTTTTCATAACACTTACAAAACGATTACCTAATCTAAACAACCGTAAAAGCAATCAATTGTTAAAAAATATCAATTTTTAAAGATTTTACCTCAAAGAGTTTATTGACCGTTCGTTGCAAAACTTTACAAATATTAGTCACATACCGTTTCATGTAGTTGGTATGAAGTGCACGTAGCGAGTCGAAGACATCTCTTTGTCAAACGCATGATAACTCTTTATGTGTCATGGGCAACACCTACCCAGTAGCCTTTGAACTTAGGATGTGAACAATGGAGTAAAAGGTATCAAAGTTAACCTACCTAGGGTGTAAAGCGTAACACACAGTGCGCCACAGGTCAGCAAAGTTTATTGTCTGTCAAAGCTGTTAAAACAAAGCGTTGATTCATAATTTAATTGGCAGTCTGTTTAAAGTGATTCCGGCCGCGAGTAGAAAGCCAAGTTTTTTAATTTTCTTACATCTGTTGAGACTGACATTTTGCGTTAACGGTTACTGGTACGTAAGTGTAAGCTGAAGCGACCCGCCTTTACTTACATACCCACGGTAGAGTCACAATGTGAACAAACAAAACACGATATTCAACGTCAATGGCTTAGTAAATGTTATAATAATATAATAGGCTTGTTTCCATTAAGAATGAATCGGATGGCTTTTAGTTTCTAATGATTAACCATGATAATTAGTAAATAAATAATCAACTTTGCTATTAAAATAATAAAAGATTAATAATATTTTTGGAAAATAAAATCGACAAAATGAGGCGTTTAATCACGTGACATTAAACACCAATCAGAGAAGCGTGACGTCACATTTCGGATAAAACTACGATGTATAGTAGATTTCTAATTTTTTGGCAATTCATGTTAACAAACCTTTGATTTTACGACATTCACGTATTTATCTTAAACTACACACTCAATAGTTTGCCACACACTATACACTTTTTCCTAAGTTCTAAACACGGAATTCATGAATTTTATTAATTTTCAACATCATATTTTAACAAAAAGAAAAAAAGTGAGGTTGTGAAAATACAGATAGTAAAATGCTATTTTTTTGATTATGGCTACAGTGATGAGCAAAGCAAGCAAAAAAATATAACAGAGTATGAAATCAACTAAGTGATTGAACTTTTTCAACTCACAAAAAGGCAAATTAAAATAAATCATCGTATTACTTTAAAAACTCACGACATTATTTTTAATTTAATATACTAGCAACGTACGTTAATATACTAGCGCTAAAGCGATTATATATTTTTTTGTATGTTCAGTTTTGAGATAATTAAGCGGTATTGCCACTGTCGGTTAACTAAGAACTGTCATTATGCTGGCAAGACAGGCCGATACCTAGTCAGCCGCCATGCTTCGTTCGTCATTCGTCTCGTTTGCTTGATGTCGTACGTTACGGGTGCTCCTCTATGTTCGATTTCCTAAAAAGCTTGGCTTTCTCTCTGGACTTCGATTTGTTTAGTGATTTGGTGTGTTATTTATTAGTAGGATAGGATGGGATAGGATAGTAGGATATTATACGACTGACAGCAATTCGCGGTTTTTTATCAGCGTTGTATCTGCGTGATTAAAAGAAAAACTTAAAAACCCGACTGATTAACTTAATTAATGTATAAACCAATGAACAGATACTATGTCAGCCATTAAGCAACTTCTGAATTTATATCAGTCATATTTTAATATAGAATATAACTATCACTGCTATAAAAATTATTATGAACTCCTACCTCCGTGGCTAATGTATCAATCTTTACCTCTATATTATCTTTGTTCAGAAAATCGGCCATATTTATTTGTACATACGTCTCGCCAATGCGAAAGAAATCGACTATACATTGTGGAATTAGTTGATAATGACTTTCTTCGTATTTTTTATTGTTTGGAACGTATATGAATTATTTGTCGTTGTACTTTTACATTGGGGCACTATACAGTATTTATAATACGAGATATTCATTATTTATTAAAAAACACAATTGACTTTCATACACAAACACGGCTGTTCTGCGAAATGTGACGTCATTCAAGACGGCATGACAGTCTTGGCCTTTTTCGCGGTCAATTTCAATTTCATTTCTTAAAACTCAAAATACAAACGTAAAAAAACTATTTTTCTTAAAATAATATATTTTTGGGGTGAAATAGATGCTAAGCTATAGTTTTAAACTAATTTCCAAATTTTGTCAACTAGCCTATTTAATATATAATTCGTATCATAATTAATATCTAATTAAAAACGTGCAGTTCAAAACACAGCCTTACTAGACTAGGTACCTAAAGGCCACCTTCTAGGTATCTAAGAATGTTTTGCTAGTTTGCACAGGTTTGACATTAGGAACAAACTCAACATTTGTGAATTGCAACGTGGTTACATAAATATCAGTTCTTATTGATAGGCGCCGAGAAACGTGATGCAAATGTCAATAGAGTTCGTGCCAGTTAAGTTTGTTCCCAAATTGGCGCTGCCATCGCAGGATACAGTACTAGAGTCCTGCTACAGTACTACAGTCCCAAAAAATTAACTTAAGCCTGCTTTAAATTTAGTTCCAAACTTATCCGCAGCTAAACTTATCTGGTACCGCCTTCAAAAGAAAAATTACTGTCAATACGAAATAAAGTAGTGGAATCTTCACGTAATAGATATAAATCCATCGTATTTGAACAAGTAAAGTTGGTTTGAGGTGACTGACTATGCATTGTGAATGCGTAATTAAGGGCAGATGAGTCCAACGGTAGAGAAAGTTGAGTCGAACTTATGTAGGTACCTACAACGGTTTGCGATAGCAAACACGAGTTATGTAATCTGTCACTATTGTGACTTATCAATACAATGTATCTGAATGAATCTATGTAAAGCTATTTGACCGCGCATAATTTGCGCTACAACAATAGACTGTACATAAAACATGATGATCAAATTATTCGGATAACAAAATACTTACCACAGATTTTATAGATAAAAATCGTGTACCAAACATCAGAAAGTTATTACCTACCTACTATTTAGAAAAAAATAATCTTGCATATTTTGAATCTTGCTACTTTTCTGAAACAAAATCTCTTGTATTTTTATGAGTACCTAGGTTATTTAGGTAACACTAACCAACCTATGACACAATATTTTGACGAATGTACAAATCTAACCGCACAATTTTGGCGTGTGACGAAACCTTTTGTCATGACGAAATACACGTAGAGCTATTAAGATGCAATTAGGATTACCGTCCGTGTATGAATGATGTGTAATACTCATATCATGTCTTAAATATTGTGGGCATAATATAATACGTGGCAATTTTGATCCAGATCCGATCAGGTTTATTGGATCGTTTAGAAGTGCGAAGGTTTACAATAATCAGCTGGTTACATAATGCGCAACAAATGCTTTTAAGTGAACTACCAGTTAATTTAGTATCCAGTTTATGCGCTACCCATACACTTTTTGACTAATGAAAAATACGGTATATCCTTAATTACATAGCAACATACCTACACCAGTATACTACTTACCTATGAGTAGCCTAGGTGCGTAAATGAATACTAACAAAAACTACAAATCGTTTTGTCGCTACAAAAAGTTGAATAATAGTCAGCCATTATCATTAGGCAAGTACTTCAAATGGTAATAATTTACATCCAACGAAGAGGTTCCAAAGAGTAAAATTTACACAAATGTAATGGTGCTTACTGTGAGTCGTTGGACTCCACGCGGGTGAAACCGCGGCGCGCTGCTAGTTTATAATATAACATGGGGACATTCCAGAATGTAAGGCCCCAATTATCCAAAACATTTATCAAAGCCTATTTGTACAACAGACATTAACTAATTTCACAACTTTTTTCGTATGCTTTTTGATAAAGGTTGGCTGTTTTATTAAGTTAATTAACTTTTATTCTAATGCTAGTTCTACCCTGGAGCCTACCCTGGGGCCCTGGGCAAAAGCCGGCCCTGGTCTCATGATCTATGGTCTTATAATACCTACGAGTAATTTGCGGTTTCATTGTGTGTCGCTGATGACATTGGTCGAAGACGTATTTGGAAGGTATTGTACTTACTGTAGTGCCGCGTGTGGTAATCGGTACAGGCTAATGTACCGTTTAGCCTTGAATGCAAAGGGCTATGCATATATCTTTAAGATAAATGATTAAGATATATTGATCCCTATCCTATGTTACTAATACGAGTGTTATGAATATTTTCGAGGATGTTCAACGAACGCGCATTCCCTAATACCATTCAGATATTTAAGACATTTTCTTTGTTTACGCTTGCCGCATTAGGCAAGCGTGGTGATTACGCTTAATCCTCATCACACTGTACTGATATCTTCAGTGAGATGAGAGGCCTTTGCACCATAGTGGGATATTACAGGCTAACACTTTTAACTTGCTTTTAATGGTAGCATCAGAATAGGGTACATCGTGAGTAAATCCATACGGTGCTGTTATATATGGTATCTCACGTTTATAATAAAGTTAGATAGCGATGATATAAAATATTACGCGGTGACATAATCACGCTTCTTACGTTTCACAAAAAAAAAAGAAATAAAAATATATTTTCACAGTGTGAAAGGTGTGAAAGCGTGGATTGGATTGTATTACGTTTGTTAGTATAACTTTATAATGAATACAAGCAAAATAATAACTTAGGAACCTACTTTACTTAACATACCTACTTAAAACACTTACTTAGCTATTAAGTTATTCATGAAAGTTAATTCGGCATTGTATTTAAATTATTACGTGAATTATGTAAGCCGCGGACTTGTCTCTAACTAAAATTAAATTAATATTAATGTCTTAAAGTCTGTACTATACCTAGTTGTATTGACGTTAGTTCATATTAGGTTAGTTGAGTTTTTCGCAACAAGGATAAACTTTAAAACACCGAATTTAATAAACAATTTCACACACGCTTAATTAGACCCAAAGTAAGCGCTAACTAAGACACTGTAAGCGCTGTCACTTGTCACTGTGCCAACGTACCTACTTGCCAAATATTATATTTACGTGTCAAATTGACCAATTAAAATGATCCGAATAAAATAAACGTTCGCTTATGTTCTTCTGTACTTAACACGACAGGCGTTTCTACAACTTCCCGGTGCTAACGCCCGGTAAATAGTTCGATAAGGATTTAAATAATGTAACTCATCCTCATTTATCAATGTTATTAAATAATTTGCCTAAACATTGCCGTTATATACGCGGTAATAAGTAGGCGTTAAAGCATTATTTTATCCATAATTTAGGAATTCATTAATTACCTAAATAAGTAAATTCATGTATACATCTAGAGACGACTAGAGGCCTCTGACATGGTCTGTCGCGATAATCGGGACTTACAATTAATTTTACGTAACCTCTAAAGCACGGTAGCGCTCTGATAGAAATACTACTATCAGCTACCCACACAAATGGGGCTCACGAGCGCTACAGTTGTATTAGTTGACTTAATTCCTTTTAAGTGTTTGGCATATTTGGACCTTTGACCCTGTAGGTACATGTACGTACAAGGTGAAATCACCCTAATTTATCGATATTTTCGGTAAACGCCCTGTAGATGTTATATATGTATACAATCTTTACTCAACTTCATCTTTTATCAACAAATGTACTACCTAGAACTATAAATGTTGTACGAGTATAGGTTGAGGTAAGGCGAGTTTACAAGCTGCGTGCCAGCGAGTTGATTTAAACGCGGGCGTCTCTGTCAGCGAATATTAATTGACATGGTGGCGTCCTATTGAACTGGCTTATTATCAACTTGTTCACAATCTCAATTTAACGCGCCTTAACGAATAAATTATACAAACTTGGGTGTTTATATGTAGAACATAAGTTATTAATTTATTCAAATATCCTCTCTAGATCAACCTTGACAGAGAAATTGCTCAATTTCGCATTAGCAAAACGGACACCAATGCCAGTTTATGAAACGTTTTTGACCTACAAATGGAATAAATTATAATTTTACGTTTTATTATGTTTTTAACAATTTATTGAGATAATTTATTTAGCCTAAAATAGTATTCATATATGGAAAATATATAGTCAAAATTATTTGCCCTTTAATGGTATGTTACAGGCTACATGGGATTATACAGACACGACTTGCCTCTTACCTAAATAAATCCATAACTATTTTTTGAAAACATATTGAAATTATGATAAAAGATTTAGCATTTCAATTTAGATTTGGCATTCTTAAAATATTACCATAATTACTTAAATCCCGATAGATATCTAGTAATTAATTCGATAAGAAGATTATGAAAGCTAAAATCTAAATACCGAGGGGGTATCTTGGACATACGGCCTGATAAGATTAATCGTACGAATTCGTATGATAACGCCGTTGTACCTACTGCATTACACTGAAGTGTACTTGGACTTCCGGCAACTACTTAAGTGCAGTCATGAAAGCAGGCATACGAGAAGGTTTATCAAGTTTCAATTGTAAGTAACATCGATTAAGTATAATATACTTCTTGTGTGTTTGTTTGTTCATTGTTTTATTACTTACAATTTTTTTTCTGTACTTACACAATATTTTTAACCAATTTTTTAAAAGGCCGTGGTGTATAATTGTGTGACATTTTAATGGCGATTTCACATTATTGCCTAACAGTGCCGGCTTTCAATCTATGAATTTATTCATGACAGCTGAGATTTATCTTTCGGTATGTTTCCTGAAATAGGCAATCGCGATGTTTCTATATGTACTTACTGTAAGTTTACAAACATATCTACACTGATGTATTAAGTATATTCCTACCACATAACCCACACCAAGATTAGACGAATGATTTTCCTCATCATAAAACTAATTGTATACTATTATCTTTATAATAATAACTCTACATATTAATAAAAAACATAAATTGGCCAATCTCCAATGAATATCCATCTTTATTTATTACTGTGTCGACCGCAACAATAATTACGAGTTTTGTCATATAGGGATTACAATAATGTCACTTCATAATGTGACACGTGACTGGCTGTAATCGCTGCACTTGCTTAATGCGAATAGAAGATCTCTGATGGATACATGTACCTAATCGAGAGTCTCATTTCAAAAGACCGGGTAAGTAAGATACAGCGAACTGCCAAATGGCATAGTAATTCTAGTAGTCTAGAAAGTAGTCCTAAGTAGATTTGTTTTTACAATGTAGTAGTTAAATCTAATAGCTAAAAAAGGTAGCTCGCACGAAGTCTACGGGGTTTTTTGACCTACATGTAAGTTCAAACACGTGACCTACCATAGAGTTAGCGCGTTTCTATTTTATATGAATGAATCAGTTTACAAGAACCGGTTATCTTTTTTACTATTACTTAGAATAAAAAATAAATAATCTCGATTATGATTACATAATATTTTATAACATCAAATTCATTAGTTTGATTACGTAGGATGTTTGATAAAAAATATGATCTTATTGGTTATATGTTTAATTACAGGTTGAGTTAGGAAGTTGGGACAAAAAAATGTAATCAGTCGGATACCTATGATGATTAAAGACCATGACTAATCTAGCATTAATTAAGTACGTTTGGAACTGCATAAGATTTAGATTATTCCATTAAAAAGTGCCGAGGTCTTTTATCATCTTGAGATTCTTTTGTCACTACATAGTATAAAACAAAGTCACTTTCCGCTGTCTGTCTGCCCCTATGTACGCTTAGATATTTTAAACTACGCAACGGATTTTGACGCGGTTTTTTTAAAATAGATAGAGTGATTCAAGAGGAATGTTTATATATATAACATTTTCTGAAATTCTCACGGGAACGGGCACAACGCGGGTAAAACCGCGGGGCGCTACTAGTTTAATTATATATGTAGTTTAAATAGAGTATTATTTTCAACCGGTAAAAGTTAGTTTTACTTACCTGTTAAGTACAAGTACCTACTTACCTACAACATTCATCAATGCTTTCTTTAAGTTGCATTTAGTTAGAACATATAAAGCATAAAAATATTTAAGTCAAAATAATACAATAAGATATATACCCAATTAAGTAATAAAAATAGTATACTGGTTCTAAAATTTAACCGAACACTACTCATTTTGAATTGAAACTACTACTCATTTTACAGATATAGGTACTTTGCTTTTATTTTACATGACGTATTGGCCACTCTACAAGAACCGTGGTCACAGAAGACTAAAATAAAAGCGAATTGTATCCGTAAACGTAGTTTCAATTCCAAATAAAAATAGTATTTACTTATTCTTTTAAAAAATAAATAAAATCCTTGGGATTTCTCAGCAACAGTGCATACGCGACATAAATGTGCTCTTAAGTAAAATACGTTTTTTTTCCGAGAGAATAAGTGCCAATGTGTAAAGAATAAATTAAAAAAATAAATAAAAAAAGCTTCTTAATAACTACCTAAGTAGAAAAAAGCATCCAATAGGCTTTTAGAATTAATTAACACGTATTTGACGTCATTAAATCGTGAACGGTTAGTGGAATTCATGATAGAGGTACATTAGTTATTGGTCTGCTGACGTCTTACAACTTTTTTAATGAAATCTGACGTATCTATGGTTTAAAAGCTTGTCTACGCTAATAGGACTTTATTATCAAACTAGCAGCGCCCCGCGGCTTAGCCCGCGTTGAGCCCGATCCCGTAGGAATTTTCGAAAATCCTTTCTTAGTGTGCACTTACGTCACTTGCAGAACCTTCCTGCCAAATTTCATGTTTCTAGATGTAGCGGTTGAGGCTGTGCGTTGATTATCAGTCAGTCAGTCAGGACTTTGAATTTTATATATATAGATGACGTTTGATTCTTAAACTATATAGGTATAGAGGACGTTATAAGCGCAAGACGCTTATTGTGCGGCCCGATGTGAGGCCCTTTGTACGCTTAGTGAAGCGAGAGGACTAGACTAGAATAATTGTATAATGTAATCATGGAAATAATATGAAGTAGGTATATTTGCCATATTAGCTTCTCAAAACTAATAGAGAAGGTTAAGTAGAGAATAATTATCAGATAATTTTAATCTTTAAGAAAGATTCGGAAGCAAATTAACAATTTTAATTGTTTTTATTACGTTAACTTTGTATGATTTGGCTATTCTGGTATTGTAAGTGCCTAAGAATTGTTCATTACTTTGTTCACATCATGGTTATTATTTGTTATTTATGTATAATTATGGGTTTGTGTGCCATCCAAGATCATTGCAATTACACCATCCGTGCCAATCTCATTTTGGTCTTTCAATACCCAGTTATTTTTGGATTTAATAAAAGGATCCACTCTTTAATGAAACTCTAATAAATCAGCAAGGTTAGTTGTGTTAGTATTGACATGTTAATCATTTATATCATGCATACTTTACTAAGACATATAGGTAATAGTACAAATGTGAATATAAGTCGGTCTGTTTGGATTTCACGCCGACACCGCTAAACTGTTTTTAACGAATTTTAGTGCAAAGAAAGATGACAACCCGATAATGCGCTTCTCATTGCCAAATTTCCACAAGACGGTAAAATTTCGAGAAGAAAAGTAGTTTTTTTAGTATATGCCTTATTTCAGACACAACCGTTCCTACGGGAATTTAGTGATGAAAGTCCCTATGGTTACTCCAGATACTAATATATCTCTTTGCTAATCAGTAGTTATTGCGTGAAACAGTAATTTTCGCATTCATAAACTTTCGCATTTATAATATGAGTATTTACTTACGATGTTACAGAACATGCCTATACGAAACTGACATACGAGTAAGCACGCGTCTATCTTACTAAATAAGTACATTATGACATAATGTCAGCTATCGCCATTCTTACGCAAATTCAATAAAAACTACTAAAACGTTATCAGCTCCACAGATAATAGTTGTATTTCTGATCAAAACATAAGAGCGTAAACGTATCTTCCTATCTAACTATAAAGATAAGACTAACTTAATTACTGCAAGTATGTTCTTACATTGATTGGATACGGATGTTTTTGAAGTATATATCGTTATCAAACATGAATACCATTCGCGGCTTAATTTGCGATTATCCCTCTAGTTCAGAAAATCAGAGAAAATTACATTATACCATTTTGTTCTCAGAAAAGAGTGTTTAGTGAACTTTTGAAACTTGAAATATTATTTGTGAATTAATATAGTGCCATTTGACAAAAAATAAGAAAAAGACCTTGGACACTTCTTTGTGTCAAAGGCTTTGAAGCAATTCAGTCAGCGTATAATATTGGCCCAGAACTTACAGTTATCACATCGCCTGGGTCCCTTTTGAATGGCAGCTCTGCCTTTAGGCACTACGGTACTATTGGTATAGCATTATCCTAGTGCAACTGCCGAGCAAAGAAGTCTCATCTCACTAAAGACATGAGTACTGTGAGGAGGAAGGCGTCATCACTTTTGCCTATTGATGCTTCTATTATCAAACTATAACCTGAGGCTAGATTGAGAAACAAAATTTTTATTTTTTCTTTACCGCGCTTGTATAGACTTGTTAGTTAAAACAAATCGAAGTCGGAGAATGTTTACATTTTTATCCTAAAACAATGTCGGGTACTCGCATTTAGTTTTGCTTTTAAAAGTGATTGTTATACGTTTCATAACATGTCAGACAGAAGTGTGTGTATAACATTGTTTATATTTTAATATATATCCATTCTTGTCTATGCTATAGAATATAGAGTAATTTAAGTACCTACTATGGTTTGATTAAATTCGTTTGTGGAGCCATATGTACTTGAATGTTATTAAACTAAATGACGCGCTCGTTACTACTAATTATTTCTTAAAAACCAATGAGAGATTTTTGACCTACAATGTACCTACCTTTGTATAAAAAATAATTGGTAACTTTGGAAGATTTTGACATTCGAGTTTCTGGAGCTTTGGCTAAGAATTTGATGGCACTGACTCCAATATATTCACCCTTGAAATTGTTAAAAAGTTGACAAAATGCATTATTTCTAAATTCTACCCCACAAGGGACACGTCGTTTTTGTGAATAGGTATTTGCAATATCTATTGGGTTCGAATCCATTGGTAGATATCTCAAGTTTACGGCAGTATCGCTAGGCATGTTAATAATCTTAGAGACTTTTTTTAGGATTACCTGAAAAGAACTGAACCTACTGTTTTATATGAGACAAATACTACTAACTAACTAAGTAATCAATCGGCTCAGCCGTATTCGAAAATTCGGGGAACTTACAAAAATGTTTTTTCGAAGTCAGTAAAAAAATTACTGTCGAATAATTTAAATTATGAGCCCTTCTAGTACAGTCGGCCAAGAAAGTGGTCTACCACTTTTGACAAAAGTTTCTGCGAGATGTACCTAACGATCGCTAAGGTTGACTTTTCTATGCACAACTAGCAATTAAAGTTTGTATAGTTGCGCATAAAACATGTTTTGTCTTTGATTCGTTTTTTACGCACACATAGAGATATTCACTACATAGTATAAAACAAAGTCGCTATTTTTGTCTGTTTGTCTGTATGCTTAAATCTTTAAAATTACGCAACGGATTTTGATGCGGTTTTTTGTAATAGGTAGAGTGATTCAAGAGGAAGATTTGTATGTAAAAAAATTCCCGAAATTCCCCCAGGAACGGGCACAACGCGGGTAACACCGCGGGGCGCTGCTAGTTAGATAATAAATTGATATTTCCTTAGTTTTATGGTGTTTAATTTGATGATTTGATTCAGTAACAATGTTTTATCTTTACCTTTTCCCTGGGATACGAATGGACCTCCTTTTTCCTTTCGAATAGGTTATAATAGTGACCAACCCGAATGGAACTACAACATAAATCTACTACAATTTCGCGGAAAACATCATGAAATAAACCTCTTTCCAAATAAAAATACCTATAAGGATGGTTTACTAATACTGAGAAAAATGTTTCAGTTTTTCTTTCGCACTTTAATGAAAACAAAATCTTTCTTTTATAAGTTTTTATAACTCACAACATTGCATGCACTTCAGGATTGCAATAGATTGTCTTTTGTTATCTGTTTTTTTTATTGATTGGATTGTTATCTTAAACAATAGTGGGAACCAGGAGGTTGCACCAGACACAGATAAGTAAAAATCGATCTTTAATCACTAGTGATTTTATTTATGGCTGAATAATAAAATATAGAGTTAGCACGTTCTTATTGAAACTGATTGGAAGAGTGAACCCTACGTAGGAGTAGGTACTCAATATTTAATTAGAGATAGGTTATTTTATCCTAATTATTATCACAACTACCTACCTACATTGTCTCGTCTTTGCGCAACTTTCTTTTTAATTTCCCACACCGGCACCAGTAATAAAATTAATAATAGGTAGTAAGTAAATTTCTTATTGAATTTAACCTGAACATGATGAAAAATCAAAAAGATTGTGGATGGAGTGAAAACATTATTCTATTTTAATTTAAACAAATATTTAGCATAAAAAATAATCCGAAAAAATCAAATGCCAAGTAACCTATTATGAAATAAAAAATGTAATTAAAAACTCACCAATAAAATTCTTAACACGAACCAACAACACAGATTATATATTGCGTATGTTTTTTTCTTATCAATACGTGCGGCAAGAGAAACACTTTCATACAGCCAGCGGGGTCGCGGGCGCGCGTGCTTGTGGCGCGGTTGTGTATCGGAATCACTTGTCAGCGCCGCGGAGGTGACGGAAGCGTTACCGGTGGGGTGCAATCAAGTGATCGTCATTGATAATACCTAGCGATTGGCGTCGTGGGATGTAGAAAGAGCTCACACATAATTACGTACAATGATTGTGCAGTGATACCAGAAACAATCGCCATTGCTTTTCAGTAGAAAGTATGCCATAGATAGGTAATTAGAAATTATCGAGATTCAAATCAAGCGATGATGTTTTGTTTTTAAAGATGAGGGAAATTCTATTGAAATAGGAGCCTCGCAGCTAGACGTAGATAACATTAATAATACCCATCAATAAATATTATGATCTATATGTAACATAATAAAGCTGAAGAGTTGGAGATTTTGTTTTTGTAACGGATAGCCTTCAAAATAAAAATTCAGTTTTATTATTTTATTACTATAGATATAGAGTATAGATCACAATGATTGTTCCCATAAGATTGAGCAATTCAATTTACGGAGTAGGATTAACTTTCTATACTGTTAAGATAAATTCGATGGAGCAAACATAACATTTCTTTTAATAAATGCATTTAGCAAATGTAAATGTTTCGGAGTTAATTACTCTTTGGCATGTAAGTAGTAGAAGTTTGTAGAATTTTGAAAAATGACAAGCTTCTTACTAATTATATATATATCACTGTAGAAAAGAAACCATACCTTAATAAATCTGTCCACTCATTTGGAAGTTGCAAAGATCTCACCTGCAAGAATCTATATCGTACGAAGCAACGTACGACGTATGGCAAATGATGCTGTTACTGAAACATACAAATATTATCTTAGATTTATATATTTATAATGTACAAGTAAAAAGTACCTACTAAATTTTATCTCCATTGCTTATTATTTACTTGATATCAAGACATGACCTTTCGAAAATATTTATCTTTTTTGTTTCTTTAACTACAGAGAGTAAGTATACTACAAGTATTTTATGTCTTATTTCTATGTTTTATCCCGATCAGGATAAGGGATAGGATATATAGTAAAGGATAGGATATATATAACAACTTAACATATTTTAATCGTCTTAAAACCTTACCATAAATTAAGAGAGAGTAAATATTGAACATTGTACACAAATATAATAAGTAAGTGACTTATAATTAAAACACTACTAATAAATCTATAACATAAAAATGAATCGCTGAATCTGTTGCTAAGCGCATAACTTCAGAACGACTGCACCAAATTGGATGACTCTTTTTTTAACGTGTTCCTTATTGTCTTTTCATATCCATTAGCTTTCATATTCATTCCTTTTAAGTAACAAAAGCCTGAAAATTAACAAATGTAGTTTCAGTATAATCTTCGCGAGTTTAGTGGAAAGTGAAAACAAGATGTAAAAAGATAAAATTAATAGCTTTTATTTAATAAACCCCAGTTTATTTGCAAATCCAGTCGAAAAGTAGGTTAGTTAAAAGTTTCACACAAATCAGTCTAGTTCGAGCTTCCTGAAAGAGCCGCTCATTCCCATAGCTTCCGTCCCGTTTGGTCCCATACGTTTGCTCTCATCTGTGCCAAAGGTTTCTTCCTGCGTCATCCAGGGTTGGTATTCTTGGAACTTTGCTACTCCCAGTTCTGCAAAAAACATTAAACGTTAATTTTACCAATAGGTAAATATTCTTAAGAACGGTTATAATGTAACGTTCGTGGCGTTGTTTGACTAAGCGATGTTATCAAGCAACGTGCAGCCCGGATGGGTCTTATTTGGACGGGTCTTATGCGATTTCCTCACAAAATAAACCAATAATTAGTTTAATAATTAGAAAACGGATTTAAGACAAACTTTTTACTGGTTTTTACCGATAGAAGACTGAATTCTTCTGTGACTGCGGATCCTGTAAAGGGACCAAAACGTCCGATAAAAATGTAAAATAAAAGTGAAGTATATCCGTAAACGTAGTTTCATTCCAACTATCTTTTTGGCAATATGCCGTTATGTTTGAATTGAAGCACTTCCACGTAGACCTTACCAACTAAACTGGACACAGATACTCCTTCTCCTCCGTAATCCATCGGGACTATATCTTTAGGAAAGTGCTGTTGCAACTCTTCTGGGCTTTTATGTATTTTCAACTGAAAATTGAAAACATTTCAATTTTAAACCATTTTCTTTACGTGTTTAAAAAAGGTTGAAAAATATTCTTAATTAAATATTATTTCTTACCCTATTCTTGGATTTTTCGTTTAGGAAACCAGAAATGAGGGTGAATATCTTCTCGATCCCTGATGGCAAGTTCATGTGGTGGCTTCCTTTTAATCGGAGCGGCATGGAGTCCTGTGAACCAATATCAGTTATTTCAGTAGCGAAACAGTTGATGGCATTTTAACAACTGGGACCGGAACCTAGTAGAGAACTAATATTATATACTAGCAGCGCCCCGCGGTTTTACCCGCGTTGTGTCCATTCCTGTGGGAATTTCGGTATGAAAAATAGCCTATGTTACTCGTGGATAATGTAGCTTTCGAATGGTGAAAGAATTTTTAAAAAAGGTCCATTTGTTATTGAGCCTATTCATTACAAACAAACAAAATTTTCCTCTTTATAATATTAGTGTAGAAAAAAATGTTTTGTTTGTACGTGAATGCTCGGGAAAGATCAGGACGGTTGGTGATGTTTGGGGAAGACCATTGCCCAGCAGCATAGGTTAGGCAAAAAAATTCCTAGAGTTTTCAATCAAAATATTTCAAAATCATTATTAACGTATTACTAAAGATGGTTTTAGCAAGAAAAATCTCTAACGTGCGCCCGCGACCACGGGTAGTGCAATCCACTCGAAACGTCAGAAATCAAAGTAACTTTTATGGCGTGAAAAAATTACGTAGCAATACGTCAATAGTGTGATCAAATCATGAAAGTTTTAAAAATATTAATTCTAGATTCCATGAGAGTCCAATGACATTTACCTGAGTAACAGATACCATTTTCTTCAACATCATTGGGTTCGCCTGGAACAGATGGTTCATCGTGACTCCTTCATAATCCACCAGGATTTTGGTCCCCATCACGGATGCCACATCATCTTCTATTAGGAGAATCTATAAATTAAAAACCACGTAGTTTACAGCTGACAATAATACATTCTGTTGGGCGTTCCTTAAAGATATCTATGCTCTAAAGTATATTTCATATTATCCCTTTCTTTTTGGTTTGTTGTGTTTTGAAATATTATATCGTTTTCTAAACAGCAACCAGATTATAACCAAGATTCTATTAACCAAACGTTAATAAGGTTCACATTCAATAAATAATTCCTCTTTACTTGGGCAGTTGCAATCTTTGACGAAATCTTTGCTCTGATTTTTGTCTCAGGAGTTTACCTCAAGCATAGACTTATTCCCGCTTCGCTTACTTGTCAGGTCATTTCAAAATACCCAATAAACTGTCAGGACAAAAAATGGTATATTTCCGTTGCCCCTGTACAGCGTGTTCCCAGGAACAATGGTAAATTTATTAATTATTTAATATGACTTCCCGCTGCACCCTGTAGATAGTGACTTACTGACTAGTATAATAGCTGGGTAAGTTAGAACTGTGATCAAAACCTAATTAATTATTACTAAACTACCGCTGTCCCCGTAGTCGAGGATAAGCTGTACGGGGACAACGGGCTTACACCATTTTTTGGACTATGGTTTACCAACGGGCATGAACCGAAGAAAACATGAGAAAAATGTAAAATTTAAATGAACCAACCTGAACTAAATAATAGAACATACATAGGACATCAGCGACGTGGTTCACCTCAGGGTCATATTTCCCGGGGGCCAAGAGTATCACCCTCGGGTACAGGCCGCCCTTGGTCTGGTTCAGGACGACACAAGTACTGCGAAAGTCGTGACACATTAAGTATTATCATCGACATTATTATAGACTCGTGTTCTAGGCAGTCGTGTGCTCTTATCAAAATGAACTTTGCACATATTAATTAATTGATTGCATTTTGTTTTTTCTTTATTAATCCTGTTAAAATGTTGCATCTATATCCGGTTCTTATACCTATTTGAGATTGGATTGTTTGCATCAAGTGCCAAAAAACAAAAATTATCCAAAATTTACCTCTGAAATTAAATAACGACCATTACAGTATATTCCCAGAAGTATGCGTACTCAGATATCTCAAATACTTACTTAGAGATTAACTGCCATACTCTGAGACGTCAAATGCTGCTTCCTTATGCTGAGGACACACGGCGACACTGACACTCATCACAAATGTCGACACTAGTGTAGATTGCGTCCTCATGGTAAGCAATTTTTTGTGTCGACATCGGTGTAAACATTTTAATGTCCCGGTTATGTGTGGTTAGCTGTCTACACGGAGACACTGCAATTCAGTGTGGTACATTTCCTCGCCATGAACATTTGGTCGGTTATTGGTCTAGCTAAAAATTTCGCGCAAGTTCGAAATTCGCGACACTTGTGTCGGACACTGCGCACGACCTGTCTCCACGGCTGCAACACAGACACCGACCGACATTGCCACAACAACTGCAACTAAGTGTCGCGGCAGTGGACACACACAGACATTCGATGTATACATTGAGTGTCTAATGTCA
Organism: Cyclophora punctaria; assembly: GCA_951394245.1. NCBI lineage: Eukaryota > Metazoa > Arthropoda > Insecta > Lepidoptera > Geometridae > Cyclophora > Cyclophora punctaria. The sequence goes on along the minus strand of OX596170.1, from coordinate 7,741,146 downwards.
AGTGTCGCCGTGTGTCCTCAGCATTAGAAGAAATTGATGAGTGATTTTGACATAATACATATAATGTATGAAAAATTATGTCGAAGTGTAGATTTAATGGACGTCTCTAAGAACGGTAGTAATACTTGTTGTATTATGTACGAGATATGTAGGTAGGTAGGTTACACACCTACATTACATAGGTACCTACTTACCCCAATCGAAAGAAATCCAAAAACGATGTGCTGGTAGGCCTGATCCTTAGCGTGATGTCCGGGGCGGTGGTCCTCAAGGTGTAATACAAGTCTATTTTATGTTTTGCCTTTTCTAAGCTGAATTTGCATCCCCTTAATAATGCTAACAACCATTGGTCATCTGAAAAATTAATAACTAGGCATGAAAGTGCGACTAAGTAAATATAACAATTTGTAAACGATATTAACATAATCCAAGTAAATGTCAGAGACCTGGACCAGTCTCATTTTAACCCAAAAATGATTATAAAAGACACAAGTATCATTCGCGCAGTCGAGTGAAAAATCCATATTATGAAACGTCTAGTTACTATCGACTAAATATGGATCACTAAAAGTGCATGCCCTTCAAAACATTATCATAATATAACAGCGTCGAATATTATTTTCAGGTGATAGTGTTTATTTGATAACACAATAACAAATCAATCGATCGATGTACAGGTGTTTTATCGAAAGTATTCACTCTGTTAGTCCATTGAAAGATCATAATTACTTTAGGTGGATAGTAAAGCGATCTAGCTTTATATTTACCTACATGGAGATTGATAACTTCCATCTTACAAGTATTATTAGTATGGAAATAAACATATTTTTTATTGTTAATCTGAAGCATGGTAACCTACAGTATTTCTATATTCTATATGTACGACTTTTGACGTGTATAGAAATAAAGGAATCATGAAAATTACTACTAGATATTACCAGAGTAGGTACCTTGTAATATTACTTATGCTATTTTTGTACCTGTTCTAGCTCTTAAATGACTTTGCTTCGAGATCCAGTCCTTGAGGTGTTCAATATCATCTTTCTTCAGATTCGGTTTCTCATTCAACTCCTCTTCAGCTATCTGAGCTAGTTGTGGTGACAGTTCACGAACTTTTGACATTGCATCGGTGTGACTCTGACTACAATGTATCCGCAATGAAGATAATTCTGAGCATAACAAAATGAGATAGTTAACACTAAATTGTATTTCAAACACAAATAATTATTGTAACTTTAAAAGAATTTAACACTACCTACATGCATAATCACATCACTTGCTAAAAGATTTTGGATAGTAAATTGATAATATTGATAAAGACCACCTTATACCAAAACAAAGAACAATTTCAAACACAGTTTGTTTGCTAATAACAAACAAAGAAAAGCACGACAAAATCAACAGGTTTCTTTACAACAAATTGGGTACTAACTCTTTGTTTTGCAAAAAGACGGCGCGTTTATTTATGTGTTCGGTAAAATCTATTGCAAACTAGATACTTACATGACTGTTTGTTCCACAACGCCCGTGAACCGACTAAACTGATAAGCCCTAGTTTATCACAACAACAGTTTACCTCACCTGAGCTCACCTCTTTGTGTAAATACACCCACCGATGAGATAATAGTCACTAGCCAAATATTAATTAAATAGGTAAACCTGATATTATATCTATACTAGCTGCGCCCCGCGGTTTCACCCGCGTTGTACCCGTTCCCGCGGGAATTTCGGGATGAAAAATAGATGTTGGCCGATTCTCAGACCTACTCAATATGCTCACAAAATTTCATGAGAATCGGTCAAGCCGTTTCGGAGGAGTACACGAACGAACACTGTGACACGAGAATTTTATATATAAGAAGATGTATGTATAAAATGTAAAAGCAAGGAAATAACCTGAACAATATACTGGTTTCTTAAGTTTAAGCGAACACTACTAATTTTGAATTAAAACTACGTTTATACACTTCGCTTTTATTTTACATTTTTATCTGATGTTTCGAGATAGACCGAGGTGTCTTCTGTGACCACGGTTCCCCTAAAGGAGCCGAAACGTCAGATAAAAATGTAAAATATATAGCGAAGTTTATCAGTAAACCTAGTTTTAATTTAAACTAAATAAATTCGCCTCCGTTAATTAATTTTAGTAGGTATATATGATTTGTTGTAATGTCTTAGTTTTTTAAGGGCTGACATGGTTGCTGTGCAATCTTCTCATGATTAAAAAGAAAATAAACTGTTACATGCAATGTCTTCATTTTCTTGTGCTTTTGGCTCGAACTTAGATAGAGGGTAGAAGTAAAAACATACCGTTGCAAATATAAATATATTTCATTATTGTAACAAATAATTATTTAATTCTAACTGTGCGTCATCTATGCCTGAACCTTTTTATTTTATTTAGAATTATGATTAAAACAATTAATTAAAATCATCACATTATTTCATATTTAATAATAACAAATAGCACAGCTAATCTATCTCCAATTTTCTAAAGGAACCTTCCACGCCAAACTCTGATTCACTAGTCTTAGGTTTCCCTGGCCTCTTCGATTCGTCAGTGCCATATTTCTTGTCCTCTTCTAACCAGGGGCCGTAGTCTTCAAGTTTCTTTAACAAACCGTCTGAAAGAAGTTAACAGTGCAGTTAGCAATAGAAAAGCATAGTATATTAGCCCGTAATGTCCCACTACTGAAGATATCAGTACAGTGAGGAGGATTAGGCGTAATCACTATCCTTCCCAATGGAATGGTGATTGGTGGGCTGAAACTCGAGCCATGTTTGTTTGGTTATCAATAAAACATGAAAAAGTAATTCAACTCTTTGAATGTTTGACACTATTTGAAGATTATTATGTTAAAAAATCGGCTACAATTCGAGCATTTATTTTCACCATTTTTCCTTTACCTATAATGTCCTGTGCAGTGCCAGCGTGGCCGCCATATTCAGCAGGCAGGATATCTTTACCAAACACTTCTAATATCTGTTCTGGTCCTCCTTTGTAGAATACTACCTGAAAATCAAACAATTGAATAAATTATTCAATGTTTACTTTTTATCTTGCAATTCCCAAGGGAGGGGTGAAATCACAGGAAGCTGCTAGTGCTTCTTCTTAGTAGAAACTATCCAAACTTACTTTCTTCCAATTCTTCTCACTGACTAACATATTGCCGAAAAAATTTAGGCTTTCTGCAAACGCCGGCATTCCGAACACATGAATGTTTCTTAACCTTATTGGTGAAGCCTCCTAAAACATAACACAAAGCACGAAGTTGTGGATTAATATAATATAAAAAGTATATATTTTTATTAAGTACAATCGAGACGAAACTGACTTGACTCGCAACCATAATTTTCTTCAAGATAGTTGGATTTATTTGGAAGAGCATTTCCTTTGTCATTCCTTTTATGTCGAGTATTACAGTTGCTCCACAAACCATAAGGGGATCATCTTCCAAGTATGATATCTGAAAATTTCAGGTATATTTTATATATAGGCTCATGAACATCCTATCATTTCTGTATACTTATATAATTTTAGAGTAAAATAGTGTTTTTAAAGTCCTAGTAGGTAAAGACCTGACGAAGGCTGAATATCCATTGGTGTGCTGCGTTGTGTCAATTGCTTCGTGTTTTCATATAATAAGTATTTTATGACATGCTCTATTACTGCGTTGCGACGACGCAACGTAATGCACAGTGCACTACGCCGATGCAACGCAGACGAAGCATACAATGCGTTCATCCGTTGAGATGCCACAAAGCATCGCACCATGGACACTAACTAAAAGAGTAATACTCGAGGCAATAGAGGCACACCCAAGGGAACGCATAATGCTTTAAACCCTTTGAGTGTTTCATGATCAAAAGATCATCCTATCTTAATAATAAGCCCTTTCAACTTTAAAAAAATAATCGTGTTCGGAAAAAGTACAGAATACATTACCTGTTGAAATACCAGAGCTACTGAAGTAAAATCCAAGGGCACGAACTTCTTGGCGTCATATTGGCTTACTCTGATCATCACTATCCGCGGTGACGTTGGACTTGCCCGTTTCGGTAGAATTAAACCTAAACTGTAAAGAAGCAATTATCGAAGTCGTGAATTCATGATTTTTTAGTAGTAAAAATTTACACAGTCCTGTATCATTGTGCATTTCTTAATTAACATCTTTCCTTCTAGAAACGAGCCAACTACATTTTTACCACCCAATACCTACCCAATCAACATTTTATGAAGAATTCTGAATAGTTTTTCTTACCCAGTCTTGACATAGTCAATAAACTTAGGATTATTGTGTTTCAGAGCTGATATGTCTGGCGCCGTAGACCTCAATGAATAGTGGAGATCCAGCTTCTTCTTAGCATTCTCCACACTATGTTTGCATCCTCTTAGAAACGCTGCTAAGTATTGGTCATCTGAAATTTTTTCTTCTATGTAATCTGGTAGCTTAAAATCCACAAGAGTGGCGGGAATGGAGGAGATTTTTTAGACCTTTGCCCAATAATGGGATGATACAGGCAGGCTAACAGTAATAGTATATTATCGACTAAAAACTTTGAAAATTGACTTTCTGAACTTGTCTGAATTCAATTCCAAACTTTGACTAGTACTTAGTTTAAAGGATAAAAAGTAAATTATCTGTATTTGTTTGTAGACCTAGTACCTAGTTTCAGTGGGGAATACAAAGTAACTGACTATAACTATGTCGAAAAAAAACGACTTTAGCCTAGTTGATGAATTAAAAATCTTTCTGGTATTGAAGTCGGTTGATAAAAATAACATCAATTATATAAATAACCTAAGGAAGCCATAGTCACCGAAAGCAAGTCGAATCCTTACCTGTTCTAGCTCTCAAATGAGGTTGCCTCTCGATCCACTCCTTCAAACACACGATGCCTTCTTCTAACCTCGTTGGAGTTTCATTTAATTCATTCTTAGCCACTTCAGCCAACTCCGGACAAAGAGGACGCACAGAAATCTTGTTCGACACCATTCTGCTATTATTGTTACCTAAACTAACATGATTTACTAACGACTGTTAAGCGTTCTGGCTTTAAAGTGGATAGAAACAATTAATTAAATTTAATCACTGAGATTAAGGGTATACACCACTAGGACACAATATATCTGATTGAGTTATCAATAAAAAGTGATGTAGATATGGTGCCGTTCATGAAACAGACACTTTAATCTAATCTAAAAGAATAAGTATGATTTTTCAGAAAGCAGTTGGAGGACAGATTAAGGGCAAGGAATTTCTGATTATGCACATGTCTTTGTGAAATTAGTGAATGACATTTCTACAATGTTGGCTTATCCCGATGTGTGGTTCAGGGTACCTTTATACTAGAGGTAGAGGGGTTGCTTCAAACGATTGGTTATCGTAACAAACATTCGTTAAAAAGTTCACGTTTTTTAACTCTATTAAACAAATCGTTGTTTCATAAATAAAAAGAGTTTGCTCCAGCACGTGACCTGCCCCTCCAACTCTCAAAGATGCACATTTAATGTGCGCTAACGACAAGAGCGTATAGGGGCGTAGGGTGGCGATGCACTGGAGCGGACCCATTTTAATTGGTTTTGTTCAAGTGCCATCAATACGAAGAAGAAGAAGAAAAATGAGTCTGTTTGAGTTATTCGGCACCCAGTAGAATGACACAAATTATCATTTTGTTACATACGTTAAGACTGATATATTGTGTTAGCGTTTACGCATGAGTGCAAACAGCCCAATCATATCAAACTTTGCACAGTAATGTAGCATAACCTACCTGATGGAAAGGATCCGTAGGCCCTGGGAAAATGGGATTTTGCCCATAAGAATATAACCCAACTTGCTACAAGCATTATCCCACATCTTCTGGTTTTTAATGAGTGGCTTTATCTCAGAAACCCTAACCTTTATTTAGCAACACCGCATTTTTTAAGATCTAAGAACGACATTACATCTTTCCAGTTGTTTATTTATTGTGACACAATATTTTTTATTTCCAAAGCACCTACTACTGTAATCCACAGACCAAGAAACTAAAGAAAAGACTGACAACTCCATACATTCTGAGTGACGCGATAGGCGGCCATTGATTTGGGGGCAGCCGAGGGAGATGACTGTCACCCGTCTCACTTCACCCACACACGCAAACAAATCTCACTCACACATGCTTAGGCCTTAGCTCACTGTGGTGGTGGTAGCACAAAAACTAATGATGCTGAATTTCAGATAAATCGGTAATAGTACTTACCGATTTTTTGGTAATAAAAAAAATCATGACACGTTAAATTATGTTTATTATTATATTGGTACATAACATCATTTTTTATTTATTCAACTACATACTACAAGTACAATATTAAATATTATTTATACAATACCAATTCTCTAAAAATTACCGGTTATTTGAGACAGGAAATAAAAAAGTTTACATTGGATTAATGCCAATTTCCTTAAATTAACCGCCCAAATGAACCTACGTAGTTCAGCTACTTCACACTAGGTGTCAAAAGTCTTAATGTGATGGGACGTACTCAGAACTCAAAACTCAGCTTCAAAAAAATTTAATTAGTTGGTAAAATTTAAAAGAAAATCTGAGTACGGCCCTGGATATTTCTGAAGTTTAAAATAGTTATTCTAGTTGACGATAGATGGCGGCCAGTTAATAATATAATAATAAAAACTATAAAAGTACTGTTTCAGCTACTAAAAGGTATTTAGGACTAAGTGTATAACAGTTTTTAGTATTTACGTATTATTATTACAATATAATACTGCAAAATTATACGTAAACTTATGTATTTTCTTCCCAAATGTGTCGCCATCTAGTGTCAAGTAGTACTTGACTTACTACTACTTTTTGACTTACCGGTGCCGGCTCCGTCGCCGGCACCGGTGGGAAACTTGCTACCCCGGCGCCGGCGACGGAGCCGGCACCGGTAAGTCAAAAAGCGAGCTATACATTTTCATACATTTTTGCTTCCCCGGCACCGGCACGGCGCCGGTGCCGGTGCCGGGCCGGGTAATCGAAAAACGCCCATCATCTTCCCTCTCGTTGTTTTTAGAAGACCTAAAATATTGTTACTATGACGTTTTATTGTATGTTTTTTATTTGATTTCTCTTTAGTATAGACACAATGTTTGCTCTTCATTTTTTGTTTCGTTGCCTAGCTGCCTGCTGGAAGCTTTTCAGTTTTTTTAATGTCTTGTCTGTTTTCCACCTGAAGCAAACATATTTATTTTTTATTTAATGAACACATAAATACTTATTTGTTAGACGGCCCCTAGACCTACAATAACATTGTACAATAAATTTAATTGTGCAATAAGATTGAATTGCGTTTTGAATCCAAACGGTCCCGTTCCCGAGGGAATTTCGGAATGAAAAGTAGCCTATAACCTTCCCGTTGAATGTGGCTATCCATTACAAAAAGAATTTTTCAAATCGGTTCAGTAGTTTCTGAGATTAGCGCGTTTAAACAAACAAACAAACAAACAAACAAAACAAACTCTTCAGCTTTATAATATTAGTATAGATATTCAATATTGCGCAATATAATTGATCGTCTAGAGGCCGCCTTATGATTAAGATAATGTTATGGTACATATTTGTTTTTTCTATATTCCTCATTTCTTATAAAAAAATTAATACGACTAATATACTAACACTCTCTTTATTACATGTCCATTGTTCTTTGTTTAAAATAAATGTATATAAATAGAATTGTGCATACCTGCATAGACATCAAGCTCAGTATAGTAGTCCATCGCCCCATCTTGTTTGGTCTCGAGTACTGCTCTACAATTGACATGAACTTCCACAGGAATGTATCTGCAATATACAAGAAATAAACAATTATTTAACTACATACGGTGAATTTGGAGATGCGACTCCCTTATAATTCATATTTAAGTTAAGAGGTCTTTCATATGATGTATGTATATGTTATTCTTATTGGAGGTGGGCTCATTTATACTTGTCCATTTTTCTCTATTTTTATAAATGTACTAGCATCGCCCCGCGGTATTACCCGCGTTGTTCCCGTTCCCGTGGGAATTTCGGAATGAAAAGTAGCCTATAACCTTCCCGTTGAATGTGGCTATCCATTACAAAAAGAATTTTTCAAATCGGTTCAGTAGTTTCTGAGATTAGCGCGTTTAAACAAACAAACAAACAAACAAACAAACAAAACAAACTCTTCAGCTTTATAATATTAGTATAGATAGTAGGAATTGTGCATACCTGCATAGACATCATAATAGAATAGTACAGTAGTCCATCGCCGCTTCTTGTTTGGCCTCGAGTACTGCTCTACAATTGACACGAACCTCCACATGGAGAAAGTATCTGCAATAAACAAGGAATTAACAATTATTTAACTACATACCGTGAATTTGGAGATGCGACTCCCTAATAATTCATATATGTCGGAATGGCATCCGCCATTATATTGAAAACACCACTTAAGTCAAAGTCAACTTTCTTTATTCAGGTTTGAATTTACCACCCATTCGGAAAAGCATCAGCAGAGAAGAATGGGCAAGAAACTCTGCTGTCAGCTTAATCTTTTATACACTGGTTTATTTCATAACAATCATAACGTGTGCACCGGGCAACCGACGTCGAACGAGTGAGACGTGTTTCTGTTCACATCGCCTTATATAGGATCGAAGTGGTGGGGATGACCGTTGCACGTGTTGTTTTCATCCGATGAGGTTAGGCGCCGTCAAACGTCCATCTCCGACACGGCCATCCTGCTAGCACACGTCCTCGTGTGTTAATCTGCAAAGAAATAACCAACGAGAGTATTTGTTCGCCTCGGCCACTTCTGACCAATCATATTTCTACAACCAACTCAAATAAAGAAACTTCGTAACTGCATAGTTTTTCTTTTAAATTACTCGAATAAAACCATAAAAGAGCCATAAGAAAATATCAACCAGAGCCATGTACCACTGTCGCTTGTAACAACAAATTAACACAATTTAATTAACCACACAAATCGAAACTTCACACTAGTAAGCCCTCTATCGCCACGGCTCTCCGGCCGACCAGCAATCGCAATTGCTCTCACTATGCATATCCATCAAGTGGATCGCCCATGTGCATCACCCTGTGACTGCCGAGTCTACTCCTGGACTCTATGGTTCCTCCAGAACCCGACCTCCGCCAGAGTTGCCTGCTACCGCGTACTCACGGACTACAATGTAGACACCGATTTCTACTGAGCTACGGCTACACGACAACCTCTGGTACGGTCCAACACAATACGGCTGATAGAGTCCTTACTCGAGTTTCCACCAAAACAAGTTTACTCATCCTCATCAGAATCACTATTAACATCAACTTCGACTGGTACATGACCTACTGGCATCTTGCGTAAGAAATCACAAAGTAAATTATGATAACGTTTCATCTACCAAAACCCTGAGGCCAGCAACAGTGACAGACTCTGGTTCATTATTCACAAACAATTAACAATTTAATCACAATTGATTTGCTACTGAGCCCTTATTCGTGGTCACAACACAAGATTTAGCAAACGCATTTGCCCTTTATGCACTTCCATTTCGGAATGCCGAGTCGTCCCATGACTCTACGGTCTTCGCTACCAGGCAAGACCCGACCACACTACCCAGGGCTACCGCCTACTGCCTACCCACGGACTACTACAAGTAGTAGACACCGATTTCTAACGGGCTACAGCTACGGCACCCCGGTGCGGTCTCAGACTGACCCAACGACATAAAAACCCAGTAACAATCAACAACTTAATCAACCTCACTGTCTCCACCTTCGTCTGAGTCAGCTGTTACCCGCCCCACAGGCATCTTCCTAACACGATCATGTGCCTACTTGTAAGTACGTTTAGAGTTCAAAGCTTTCAACGTGTAACGATCACCATCGTTCGGTCACTCCTGACCTAAATAACTACTTCAACGAAAGACTTAGTAAAGCTCAAACTATTATTCTTTTCCAATGAACAAATTTAACTACCTCAATATTCATAATCACATTGCTTATCTCAACATAATACTAGAACATCGTCAGGCACAAGTACCCATTAAAAATCAAATTAATCTCAAATCAAAGTAAAGGTCAAGTGTGTGTGTCTCTATTGTCCGGCTATCCCCGTAGCCCTAATACGCAGTCATCCCTGTGACTGGCTGTGATCATCCCAGTGATCACCCATAACCCTGATCATCCCTGTGATCAGTCACTCCCGTGATCATCCCAGTGATCACCCATAACCCTGATCATCCCTGTGATCAGTCACTCCCGTGATCATCCCAGACTCAAGAGGACACGCACAACTATACCACACAGTCAAAAGTGACTACAGTTCATCATCACAAGGCTCAGAATTACTAACAATGGGTACTTGCCCTTCAGGCATTTTCCTATACCAGTCAATGACACTATATTGTGTACTCGTTCTCCTCTAAACCTCGCGGCCACAGTAATTTGCACGAGCGAGTGCCTGACTATTGAACCCGACTATTAAGAAGCTTGTTCTTCCTTAAATTCTTGATTTCAATCAAAAGTTAATTACAATTATTATCAATCGGGAATCTTCAATGCTATGTAACACATGAATACTAGGTACCACGTCATTTTCAACTTTAACTTCAATAGACTATTAATCTCAAATGCACATTACAATATGAGCCATGAGTAAGTAACAGTAAGCTTGTCTAGTCACGTCTAGTCACGGCAACCAGCCGACGAGCAATCACATTGCTCAACAACACACGGTCTCAGCAGACCACTCCACAGTACGGTCAATCCAGACCACGACCATCGCCGAGTTTGAACATTGAACTCAATAAGTCAGATAGTCACATGAAACCCTTACTCATACTCTCATATTTTACAACGGAATAAACATCCAAAATACTTTCAATAAGCTTTCTACTTAATCAAGTGGTACGAAGATTCACTACAAAACTCTCAATGTTAACTAACTCAAATATCACAAAATAGCTCACCGGATATTTCCCAACAAACCAATCATTACCGCAATACATCACCAATCCAATGTGAATTTGTCGTGATAGATTCTTGAATAATTTGGAATACCGCAATCCCTTGTATTCCTCAGGTAACAGGATTGAGAAGAGAACCACGTTCTTCCCTGGACGAGGTTCATCAATGCTCACAATAATTACCAGCATTGAACCAACATGAAAGTAAGAAAACATATTAGAACATATCACATTACATCACAAGATTACACTTTACTCTTTCGGAAGCTCATAATTACCTTGTTAACTCCACAATATAGTAGAAAACTAACTAACTATACTCACAGAACATTCCAAGTTTTATTACCAAATCATTGACCAATTCAAACATTCTCTACTGGTGGCTCAGTGGGCAAAATAGCGATCTTTATCATTCTCTGCTGGACGCTCGGTGGGCAAAATAGCGATCTTTATCATTCTCTGCTGGACGCTCGGTGGGCAATAGCGATCTTGATCATTCTCTGCTGGACGCTCGGTGGGCAATAGCGATCTTGATCATTCTCTGCTGGACGCTCGGTGGGCAATAGCGATCTTGATCCCACTTCTGATGTCGGAATGGCATCCGCCATTATATTGAAAACACCACTTAAGTCAAAGTCAACTTTCTTTATTCAGGTTTGAATTTACCACCCATTCGGAAAAGCATCAGCAGAGAAGAATGGGCAAGAAACTCTGCTGTCAGCTTAATCTTTTATACACTGGTTTATTTCATAACAATCATAACGTGTGCACCGGGCAACCGACGTCGAACGAGTGAGACGTGTTTCTGTTCACATCGCCTTATATAGGATCGAAGTGGTGGGGATGACCGTTGCACGTGTTGTTTTCATCCGATGAGGTTAGGCGCCGTCAAACGTCCATCTCCGACATATATATGTTAAGAGGTCTTTCATATGATCAAAATGAAAATGAAAATATTTATTTCAGCAAAACAATTTTCCTTAAATATAACGCACTTATGTTCTGCTGTTATCTTAAAATTATTAAGGTACATAATAAGCAGGTATACAAACGAAACATATTACAACAAATAATAATTTTACAATATTGATATGTTTTGCTGTGAGGATGTGTCAAGGAGACATAACGATGATACCCACACTAGAAATAATCTGTATCGTGGGTACCTATACGATTAACAATAAAATTTTTTGAGCCTCAACTAACAATACATTGAGTTAACTAATTGTGAATTAACTAATGATGTATGTATATGTTATTCTTATTGGAGGTGGGCTCATTTATACTTGTCCATTGTTCTCTATTTTTATAAATGTATAGTAGGAATTGTGCATACCTGCATAGACATCATAATAGAATTATACAGTAGTCCATCGCCACTTCTTGTTTGGTCTCGAGTACTGCTCTACAATTGACACGAACTTCCACATGAAGAATGTATCTGCAATAAATAAAAAATGAATAATTATTTAATGAATAAACCCTGAGCAAAACAAAGATTTAAAACGACATTGCAAGTTATCATCCAGTAGCAAATCAGCGTGCGGGGTTTCACCCCCGTTGTATAAATAGGCGAGGTTTCTCTCGCGTTAAAAAACCGACTTAGCCTAGGCTATCTTTCAAAATCTTATCCATTATACTAAATAATGTACCAATTTTAATCCAAATCAGTTCAGTAATTATTGGGTGAAAGAGGAACATCCATAAAGTAAAGTAAAGTAAAGTATTAGCCTGTAATGTCCCACTTGTTGGGCAAAGGCCTCTCGTCTCACTGAAGATATCAGTACAGTGAGGAGGTTTCAGGCGTAATCACCACGCTTGCCTAATGCGGGTTGGTGATCTCAAACCCGAGCTATGTTTGAAAAGTAGGAAACATGTTTTCGCTCGACCTGGGAATTGAACCCGGGACCTCAGTCTTGGCAGGCGAGTGCACATACAACTAGACCACCGAGGCGTTACATACATCCATAAAAAAATTAAAATATTACATACCTAATAATTGTAACAAAACAGCTATGTACTACGCCTTCGCGTTGATCTGTAGCTCGCTCCCTTAGTGACCTTGTTCTGGATCAACGCCTCCATTTCAGCATCTTTGGGTCTGGAATCAGGATGATGAATTCGGCTATTAAAATTAATGCACCACTGTTTAACTTGCATTCGTATAACAAAAAGCCAAAATGCTTTAAAAAATGTTTCCTTGTGGAGCGAACAATTATACCAAGAAGTATCAATTTTTTGCTCCAACGCCTGGATCAAAGGTGGATAAATGTGGACATTACACATGGATGGAAGGGCTCTATCAATAATATAAATGGACTGCCAAACAATCTGGCTTAAAGTACTAGAAGGATAAAATAATCTACGGACATCTGAATTATACTCTCTCAACACTATCAATGAATGGGAAGCGTCTTTTTCAGCAATCAAGGCCTGAAGACAAGACATAAATTATTCTACATTAATTGTAACACCCATCACATTAAAAAACCCCCAGATATTGAAACCGCCTTCTGCTTTTTGAAATCTGTTAGTGTTTGCTAGCTAAGTACATAGATAGTACAGGTAGTCAAATGTCTGAAAATACATATTATTGGAGGATTGTAACCAATCCTTCATTATTATGTGTTTATCAATTGTTTGTGATTGTTTACCTTCATCTTGTCATATGATGTTGGGTTTATATGTCTGTCCGTTAGTTTTGTACAACGGGCTCGTCCTCCAGCTCCATCTACTTGGTATAGGGAATTGATAAATTCCAATTTGGCTCTCCGGTCACCTAAAAGAAGATCTTTTTTTTAAAAGTTGTTACGTACACATTTCAATAGGTGAGGGACATCATAGATGTGATAAAGTTTGCTATTATCAATGTAATAAAAAATATTATCGGAAATTTGGCTATTACAACGAAGAAGATCTGCTCTGGACATTATCGTCTTGAGTAGAAAATGTACTACCACTACGGAGAGATGGCATTATAAGATCGAAATTCAGAACAGGAGTAGGTACTAGTGCTAAGGGGATGTGAAGAAATGTCCGTCTGTATGTTAGGCACAATATGCGAAGGCCGGATGACTGTGAAATTGAAAGACGTAATAATTTCTAACAGCATATTACTGTGTACCTGACTGTGTTGTGTATAGTTGTTACAGGTACAGGTGGTAAATTTAACATGGGGACAGAGTCTACAGTCAACCGTTGAAATGAGGAGTTAGCAATGATAATATGGTTTGGAATAAAATGTAAATGACATATACGCAAATTCTTATACTGTACATAAGAATAATATCTTAATTTCGGACATACCTTCAACCATTTTACCATAATCGGCTTCGAGTATGGAACACAAAAAAACTTTAACTGGGAGCCCCTGCTGTAGCACCCAGGGACAAAACAGTAGCAACCCATTTTGTAACACTTATACACAATAAAATGTTTACGACGGATTTGCAGATTTTGCATACGGAAAAAAACCGACTAGCAAAAAGACCCGCAAAACAAAACAGAAGTGAAACTGAAAAATTAAAGATGGATGACTTGATGTGACGCTTTAAATTATTTTATTATTTATACAATAATACACTCAGTCGTCTGTGTGAGTACTTTTGCATGTTTCACTCACACATGCCGTTGCCCCTGAATCGTGTTGTCCTTCTTAGATTTTCAAACAAAAGAAAGAGATAGATATAGGATCACTATAGAGTTAAGCTTTCCATCGAAGTTGCCTCGCGCTGCTGTAATCAATGGGTTCAGACAAGCAAGGTCCAAATCACAGGTAGGCCGGCGCGGCGGTGCTTCTATGCTCTGTGGTCTAAATAGTCTGATAGACAGACAGACTGACTTGTTCGACGCAGTCAAATACTTATGTCAAAAGTCTTCCAACATTCCAACATGGTCGATACATCTACGGTCGATACAAATTTATTTATGCTAAACATCCTTCATACATATATTTTCATTTCATAGACCAGAAAACAGTTTAACTAGTCTAGACTAAGGTCTGCGCAGGCTGTAAAAGAAATGATATGAATATCATAAATTTTATTTAAAAAATATATAAAAAGCTGGAATAGATAATTATCAGTTGTCCTGAGGGAAAACTTAGTCGAAGGCAAGTTGTCTGAAGGATCCTTCGAGGCCGAACATGTTCTCGGCAGTCCTCGGCTTGCCGGGTCTCTTGGACTCGTCTGTACGGTACTTCATGTCTTCCTCCAAGAAGGAAGAGTATTCCTCCAACTTGTTCTTCCAGTAGTCTGAAAAGGAGTTTGTGATTGCGTTAGTGACAGGACTTGGGCTACTTCTTCTTCATCGAGTCAACCTGACCAATCCTGGTGTCAGAGTTATTGAGCCGGTACGATAGTACTTTACAAAACAGATTAGCATGATATGTTTTATGATAGTAGAACAGCCGTATTTTAAGTGAGGAAACTTTTTATGACAAAAATGATCAACTTATTTTACCAGTACTTATGTTTGTTATATATACGGACTGCTATATCTGTTGACCGTTACAAAATGAAAGCAGTAAGCCTCGATAAAGGATAAAGTCCTGACGCTCTAGTAGAGAGCACATTGACACTCAGCATCTGCTATCCGCACCGGTTACCCGGTACATCAGCGCAAGCTACCACGTTTAATTCTGTAAGCGGCTTTACATAACATTTTTGTTTCTTTGTAATATGTAAATTTGTAATGTAATTTGAAATGCCTAAAACCTCTTTTTATGTATCGTGTTCATAAGAAGCAGTACAGGCTACTTTTTCCCGAAATTAAAAAAAATTCTCACGGGATTGGCAATAAGGCGACGATTACACGTAAAGTAGTTACTGTGATCCGTCAATACAGTATTTACTGATGGATTTCAGTATTTACTGATGGATTAATACACCAGCCTACACGTACAGTATTTATTACGTCAGTATTGTGTCCGGTCTCCTGCTGTTTACACGTCTAAAATGGCCACAGAGCTGAAAATTAAAGGTTGCGTGGCTATTATTTTAGCACTTAGTTTAAATAAAAAGGCCAAGCGAAAGCGATGGGCAAAAAATTGGTTACAACAAAGGGAAAGGTACACACATTTGAATTTAATGGCAGAAATTAAATTACATGGTGAAATGGATGATTAAGAGAATTATTTTCGAATGCCTGAACCCTGCTTTGAAGAACTTCTGACAATAGTAACACCTTTTTTAATCATAATCCGACGGATCATCATGACAGAATCAAGAAATCTAGAAATCCATCAATAAATACTGGCATCCATCAATACATTAGTGAAAAGTGTTTGAGCTTATTTCGCAATACAATATAATAATAAAACGAGAGCAATACCAAAAACGTGTGCAAAATTTATTGTGACGGTAATGACAACTAGAAAAACAAAAACATAGAAAAGCAAAAAAACATTGACACAAAGAGTACTAATTAAAGAGGCCGAAAGCAAAAAATAATTAAAACTTATTTTAACACATTTGACAATAAAAAGAGTATAGAGTAAAGAGGCCGTCATCAACATATTTTTGACAATAAAAAGAGTATAGAGAAAAGAGGCCGTCATCAACACTCCCCACCCTAGTGCGCAAACTAGCACTAAATAGCTAAGGATACAGGAGCCACACGCGCTACAGATCGGCGAAGTACGCCCGTAGCAGTGCTGACATCTACTACTCTGGTGCGACCGTCTTTGCCAGGCAGGACACTCTTGATCACACCCCGTGGCCATACGTTGCGGGGTGACTCAGGATCAACGACGAGCACGAGATCGCCAACAATCAGGGGCTTCTGCTCCTGTTGCCACTTTTTCCTCGGTAAAAGTAGAGGGAGGAACTCCTTCACCCAACGTTTCCAGTACATGTCGGCTAATCGCTGCGCTATTCGCCACTGCTTTCTCAAAGCCAAGTCGGAATCATCAAAAACTCCTTGCACCGGTAATATGGATGATAAGCCTATAAGAAAGTGGTTGGGTGTTAGCGCTTCTAAAGAGCCCGGCTCTACAGAAACGTGAGTTAAAGGTCGACCATTGGCTATGTACTCGACTTCCGCTAGGAGCGTATTCAATGTTTCGTCTCGGGGCGCTCGTTCTTTCAAAATGACACGAAGAGATCGCTTTATAGTCCGGATCAAGCGCTCCCAAGCCCCACCCCAATGGGGACTGGCGGGCGGAATAAAGGTCCAGCGAACTTGATTATTAATGGCGAAGTCTCTTAATGTCTCTTCGTCGAGCTCTTGAATAGATCTTCGAAGTTCCACGTCCGCTCCGCGTAGGTTAGTGCCATTGTCGGAGAAAAACTCGGTCGGCCACCCACGGCGGGACGCCATTCTTCGTAAAGCCATGATTAGCGAGTCGGTAGTAAGTGCATGGACGACTTCTATATGAACCGCTCTAACAGTTAGGCAGGTAAACAAAACTCCGTAACGTTTCTCACGACGTCTGCCTACTGTGACTTCCATGGGTCCAAACAGATCAATCCCGCAAAAGGTGAAGGCTCTCTGATGATGCGCCATACGAGCTTGTGGCAGGTCCCCCATCCGAGGCACCTGAGGAGTGGCTTTTCTTAATCTGCAGATCATGCAGCGGGACGTAACATTTTTGACAGTAGGACGTAACTGAATTATCCAGTACTCTTGTTTCAAGTCATTGACTACTGCTTCCTGATGTCCGTGCGCTGCTTTCACATGATAATGCCTAACTAAAAGCCGGGTAGTTGGATGCCTTCCGTCAAGGATAATTGGCCTTTTCGTTTGCTGAGGTATGTCACAAACAGCATCTATGCGACCACTCATGCGCAAAATGTCATTTTCATCCAGATAAGGAGATAGATTTTTCAGTCGACTATCACGTGACAACAGTTTATTTGTTCGTATAGCGTGCTTATCGTTGACGAACGAATCTTCTTGCGCTTGGCGCAGGATCAGTTGTTTAGCTTTTTCCATCAGAGAGTAGTCGTCAATTGTGACACCTTTACATTTATTTATAAACATCAGGACAGAAGCGGTAGAACGCAGAAACCTAAGCCACGAAGAAAAGCGTTCAGGGTCAGGCACTGGTAAACATGCAGGCGAATTCTGTACTACGGCCAAGCAAGCCTTAACACAGTCCTCATTTTTAGAATCAAACACATTTGCTGGCCAATAATCCTCTGGGCTAAACAAAAACTCAGGCCCTTTAAACCACTCGTTGAGGAAAGACTGATAATTGAACGTTTCTCTAGTAGCAATATCAGCCACGTTCAGTCCTGTAGGAACATATCTCCATTCAGAGGCATTTGTCAAGTCGTCGATCTCGCCTAATCTATTGGCTTCAAAGGTCTTATACTGACGAGTATTGTTGCCTATCCAATGAAGAACCGTGCTTGAGTCGCACCAAAAGTATCGCCGAGTAACATGCAAACGATGTGCCTTCGTTATTGAGTCAGCGAGGCGTGCCGCTAGCACCGCAGCTTGTAATTCCAATCGTGGCACAGTTTGGGGTTTCACCGATGAAACTCGACTCTTACTGGCAACAAACGCGACAAATATTTGATCATTACTCTTCCAACGCCAATATGCAACCGCTGACATTGCCTTCAGAGACGCGTCGCTAAACAAATGTAACTCTAAGTCACTGTAGCCTAGCGTGGGTACAATACTATCACTAAACCCTGCAGGTACAGTCGCGATCAAATAATCTTCCTTCTCGATACATTTGACAGCGCATGACTGATACCATCTCGGCAAACGAATTTCACCGATAACCTTCAATAATTCCAACCAACTACACCATTTTTTATATAAATCATCTGGAATTATATCATCCCAATCGATATGCAAGCGCCAAGTATCCTGTAACATAACTTTGCCTTGCGTAGTGAAAGGTGACAGGAACCCGAAAACGTCAAATATTGACATTACTACACGCAACATAACTCTCTTAGTAGGTCTTTGTTCGCCTTTGATGACGCTGTCTGGAATGCGCTTGAACGATACGTCGAATCCCAGTTCATCCTTAGCTGGATACCAAATCAATCCAAGAGTTCGTTCACCTTCGTCGCATTCGCCTAGTCCAAACTTCACCGCTGTATTACCTAAAATATCTTTAGGTAGAGTGTCGAGAACAGTTGCGCTATTACACGTCCAGTTGCGGATTTCAAAACCCCCTGCACTGTGGATATCTCGAATATTCCGTATCATAGTGATGGCAGTTGATTCATCCGGCAGACTATCGATATAGTCATCCATATAGTGCTGGTGATGTATAGCGGCGACGGCAGCTGGTAACTTAGACTCGAACCTACTCGCGTTCTTGTTCTTTATGTACTGAGCAATAAAAGGTGAACAGTTCGCGCCAAATATCAGTGAAGTCATAGCGTACGTCTTTACAGGCCCTTTGGGATTTCTACCTCTCCATAAAAACCTGAGGGCATTCTGATCAACAGAATTAATTTTTATTCTTAAAAACATATCTTTTATATCACCGGTTACTGCTACTCTATCCTCTCTAAAACGAACCATAATACCGAATAAGGAAGCGAGTAAATCCGGTCCCGTGAGCAGAAAATCATTGAGCGACTTGCCTTGACTTTTGGCTGCTGCGTCGTAAACCAAGCGCAGCTTCTTCTTGTTGGGGTTGTCAACTCCAAAATGTGGCAAATACCACGTGTTAGGCGTGCGTGACGTGTTAGTCATTTCCCGAGCGAAATCATTTTCAAATAAATGGTTGACACGTTCCTCGTACCTCATTCCATACGCTTTATCGATAAGCATCTTCTTTTCTACACTCTGTAGCCGCTTATATGCACTAGGATAGCTGTCAGGCATAGTAGCACGTGGGTCTTTCCAGGGTAAACCCACAGTCCACCTGCCGTTGTCAAATACCGCAGACTTCTCTAACATTTCGTGCGCTCTCACATCATCAGCATTCTCTCTAGGCTTACCTGCAACACCCAAAGCGTCGATGGCAAACGAGCGGCGTACCTCGTCGTGTAGTTCGCGCAGTGCGTGAGCGACGGCGTCCTCCTCAGGCACCACGCAGAGGTGGAGGGTAGCGTGCACCGATTGCGCTGAGCGCGCGGCTCGCAGCGTGCGTGTCACCTGTACCGGCCCGTGTATAGACCAACCTAAAGGGGTTCGTGTTGCTGACGGCTCGTTATCCTGACCTACACATATTTCTAGTGGCAACAATAAATTATAATTATCCTGACCTATTAACAACTCTGGTTTACTAATTGATCCTAATTTTAGTTGAGATTTCAATTTCTTTAAATGACTGTACTTATTACAATCGACAATTTTAACATATTGTTCAGGAATGCCTAACTGCGTGACACTACGTACTTTTATATTATAGGCACTACCACTGACACTAGAAATACATAAATTAATAACAGTCGCTTCTCGAACAAGCTCGTCGCCTTCCCATGCGCCGCTTACGCGCATAGTTTCGGTTTGTCCAGTGAGGCCGGCGCGCTCTGCTAGCTTGGCGCTTAAAAATGACACGGACGATCCATCATCTAAGAATGCAGTCGTACTGAATACACCGTTCGGCCCGTGGATCTTCACAGGAACTACTTTTAATAGTACGCGCTGTTCATTGTCAATAGAGCATATTGCAGCTTCTGTAACAGTCGGAGATTTTGAACACGACGATGTAGGCTCCGATGCTAGCTTGGACTCCGGTAGTAAGGCGCTGACGTTTACGTCGACTTGATGAGAAGTTGAATCTTTGCTATAGTTTTCATAGTGCAACAGAACGTGATGCATCCCTCCGCACGTATCGCATGCAGGCGCAGTACAGGAATCTCGATCGTGGCGTTGTAATATACATTTAAAGCAAAGTCTGTACCTTTTGACGTGGCGCCATCTATCTTTTCGCATAGCGCGCTTAAACTTCTTGCAGTCTGGTAGCTTGTGACTTTGAGTGCGGCAAAAAAGGCACTTATTACTTTTACTTTCGCTGTCACGTTGCTCGGTTTGCAGTAACATAGTTTGAGCTTTCGGTGAAGCCTTAGCCGTGTCGTGTGGCTTTACCTTATTTTGTTCTGGGCGGTAACTTTGCAAATAAACGTTAGCGGTGGTGGTAATCTTCAGAGCTTCCAGGTTGAGAAAGTCGGAAAGGATCAATAAGCGCGACTTTGCTCCGTCTTTAACTAGTGAAAAGCTATAGTCCGACCACTTAGAAACAAGCACCGGAGGTAGTTTTGAAATCAGCAACGGTACGATACTAAGCCCTTGAACATACTCTTCGCGCCCAACTGCTTTCACGGACTCCACGAAGTTCTGAACTTTAACAGAAAAATTGACTATGTCTTTCTGGTACTCTAGGGACATGGGCGGGAGCTTCCTAATGTCATGAACGAGCTTGCTGATAATGCACTCAGGGTCGCCGTGGCGCAGTTCAAGTGTCGCCATAATACGGTCGGGCGAGGTGGCACTTATGAGCAGGGCTGACACAGTCTCTTTCGCTTGCCCATGCAGACACTTACGCAGCCTCCACAGATTCTCCTTCGGGGTAAACTTGCAGATCTCAGTTGACTCTTCGTACGCTTGTTTGAATTGCAGCCATTCAAGCGGATCGCCTGAATATGATGGTAAATCTCGCGGCGTACAAATGCGGCTCAACAAGTTCGCATTTGGCTGACTTTGAGTGGAGGCGACTGTCAAATTATTAAGTGCAGTTGCGAGTAACTTTATCGTTCCATTAGAGTCGGCATGAGCAGCTGCCGGCTGGTCGCGGACGCCCAAGTTAAAATTATCCTCAGGGGCAGGCATCAACTGATCAAGTTCTCGCTCACTACGATCTATCCAGTCTTCCACATGACGCGTATTTTCGCTAGCATGACTTATGTGCGAATTACGCGTGGTTATGCTGCTTTCGTGTGCACTATATTTATCTAGTTCGGCTAGGTTAGCTTCCAATTTAAGTTTGACTAACCTTTTTTCTATACGTGCTTCCTCTATCGCGGCTTCATATTCTAATCTTTTTCTTCTAGCAAACGAAGACTTTGACTTCGACGATGCTTTGCTGTTCGCTGAAGCAGGTTGAGTACGTTGGTCTGAAGTTTTTATATGGGTACTCTCAGCAATAAACGTCGTGTCTGCTAGTGGTTGGACCAGAGATGCGGGCGAGGATGCGGGAACATTACCGGACATCTTCAGTTTTGCGTCGCGCTCTGCGCGAGTAAGGCTTCGCGTTTTCACAGGTGTGCGAATCATTTGCAGCTCGACACTCGGTGCGCGGATCCGAAATAACAACAGTATCCGGCTCGAAGGACCAATGAAAAGTGTTTGAGCTTATTTCGCAATACAATATAATAATAAAACGAGAGCAATACCAAAAACGTGTGCAAAATTTATTGTGACGGTAATGACAACTAGAAAAACAAAAACATAGAAAAGCAAAAAAACATTGACACAAAGAGTACTAATTAAAGAGGCCGAAAGCAAAAAATAATTAAAACTTATTTTAACACATTTGACAATAAAAAGATTATAGAGTAAAGAGGCCGTCATCAACATATTTTTGACAATAAAAAGAGTATAGAGAAAAGAGGCCGTCATCAACAATTAGGTTACACGTTCAGTAAATATCACGATACGCCATTATTTACTGTTGGATCACAGTAAATACTTTACGTGTAATCGTCGCCTAAGTTAGTAACACGTTAGTAAGTATTCACAAGTGATAACTTCTTATATTACCAATAATATCCGCGATGGCGCCTCCGTCGCCGCCGTATTCTTTAGGCAGGATTTCCTTGGGCACGTGTTTGTACAGTCCCTCGTAGTTTTTGTTGTGGACATACAACTGGAAAATAGAAACGAAACGTAGAATATCATTTAGTTCTGTGGTTACTACATCATGGATTTAGGGTTTGAATATAAAGTCCTTGGTATGACACCCTCAGTAAGCGCGAGTGCTTTGCTTTGTTTATCAACTCAAATTAATTAACAGTTACTGTCTTGACTTTCAAGCTACGGCTCGAGGAGATATGGAAACTGTGGTCAATTATTTAGTTCCCTTTCAATATTCAATGTTATCAAAACACTTACGTAATTATGGACAAATTGTACTTACCCTATTCTTATTCTTTTCATTAAGGAAGCTCTTAGCGGTGTTGAAAATGGTCTCAAATCCTGCAGGAGTGTTCAAGTAGTGCACTCCCTTCATTCTAATGGGAATCGCTTCCTGTTAATTAAAATGATCAGTGGGTTATAGCGTTATTGTAAGAACACGTTGGGGCCAACTATTTTAGTTTAGCTAAGTCATACATATCAATTGAGACTGGTCAACTATCCGACTGGCCTATTGCTGTATAATAATAATAATATATTACCCGGACAAATTCATACACTAACTAAACAGATACTACTACTAATACAATGTATACAAACACTTAATAGGAAGATATAATTGCCACCCAGACGTTGTCGCCAACAACTATGTCTGCAATTTTATTATTAATTGAAACGTCCGTTCTGCCCCCGATAGTTGAAAGGGCGCATCTAACATTTTTTGCGAAATTGAGTTATTTATATCACCGGAATCAGGAGAAAAAGGCGCATCTATCTGTATTTTTAATTTTTTTGTATCTTGCACCGTTGCGATTTTACCATAGCGAAATAGGGCATATTTACACACTTTATACTACCTATTTGAAGATATAAAGGCGTATTTAACGCAAACGTAACTAAAAAGGCGCATTTATGTAGGTATGCCATAATACGTGACGTTTCATTTTTAGGTTTGGTAATCTAAAAGTCGTAAATGACCAGTTGCGTCTTATGCACTATTTAAAATCGACATTTGTACTAAGATGAAATTTCAACATCTGCCATTTGCGTCTTATTTACTTCAAACAGTTTGATTTGGTTTAGGCGCATGTGCCTTTATTGTATTTATTTTGTTACTCTTATTTGATTTTATAATTGTTATTATAGTTTTTATTTTTATGTATGTACACCTTACTCTGGGGTTTCTCATCCGATTAACGTGATTCTTTTATTGTTCGATGCTGTAGACATTCCCATTGGTCCCATTTAAAGTTTTATCCCAAATTTCCTTAGGGAACCTAACTTAAATTGAAATAATATAACGGAGAGTATAGAAAAAATCATTTATCGGCGTGCTTCTGTGGCGTGCGCTGCGAAAACTATAGATGATACATAAAAACAATGTTCTATACGTTTAAAGAACTCATTTTTTTGCATAATAAAACCCGCGGTATTATAGGCCTATCTATTATAGTTTACGTACAATAACCACTTCTAGTTAAATTTTTTCAATTTAAAAAGTACTCATATTATGATTATAGAGTTATTTTTTGCTTTTTAGTTTTGAAGTCGGTTTTTTTAAACGTAGTTTTATTTAATTTTATTTATTACGGCTCAAAGTCTAATTTTAATACATAAATACTTAATTCTATACAGTAGGTTTTATTTTCAAACACGCAAATAGGCTCTATATACTTTCTCTTTAGATTTTCATGGTAAAATACTTTCTAAATTTGGATACAATTTGTCATCCATATTGTTTATTATCTGAAATAGCATAATATACATCTCTTACCCTGCTAATCCTACGGGATAATGACTTACGCTGATTACGTTGCGGAGCGCTACTTGTGTTAAATACGTTTTATCTTAGAAATAATTAATTACACAGTTTTAAATACTAAATAAAAAAGCCGTATACAACCAAATGCGCCTTTTTTTCATAAAATATGAATAGTGGGTCATACCCGATCCTTAGAACAAAAAGACTTTAGTTGCATTTTTGAGATTGAAAGGGCGTATATGGTTATTTACGTCTTTTCAATTTAGTACATAGTATTTTTATCCAACTATTTTGCTAAGATGAAATGGTTTTTTTATTTTTTTATATGAAAAATTAATAAATATTTATAATATTATTTATCAAAGTGAAAGAGTACCATCGAGGCCATTACTTCCAATATATAGTATTACATTATTTTAATATATGTATAGACAGCACACGATTTCCCGATTCCGTCATTAAAAGTCGATTTTCTCCATTTTGACTTTTTGTTACATGCGCCCTTTCAACTATCGGGGGCAGCGTTGATGTCATTATTATTTGTTCAAACGGGAACTTACGTACGACGGCGGTTACTGAGTGTCCGCTTCACCCACCTCCTGATGATGGTCACCGGACGTGACCGAAACGTGTTGAGGGACACTCAACAGTAACCTCCGTCGTACGTAAGTTCCCGTTTAAACAAATAATGACTATGTCTGCACATATTGTTGACTCCGGGCGGGAATCGAACCCGCAACTCCCGACACAGTAAGCGCTCTCACATGCCACTGTGCCAACGGGCTTGCTTTTAAGGCTATGAGCATGATAAGTTGTCCTCTGCTGAACAATATAGCAAGATGGACTCTAGTGACCACTAGGTTGTTACCTGACTGGCGACGGTCATTTTCTTCGTGTTCATGGGAGTCATCTGCAAGAAGTGGGACATGTTCACTCCGTCTAAATCCAGTATGGTTACTACACCGGCCACCGTGCAGTGGTCGTCCTCCATCAGGTTAACCTGGAATATGTTAGTGCTGAATCAATAAATGATTTAAGAGGTAGGTTAAGGAGACGGGATACAGAGTTTTGTTCTCACACTCAAGGATTCTTTCCTGAAAAGGAGGCTCTCCTTTACTTCAGGTTTAAGTTTGATTTGAACCTCATTACCGCTTTCCAAACACTTTGCCTTTCTATTACTCTCTAACTCTAAGAGGTAGCTGAAGGGGATCAGGAGCATCAGACGTAGGTACATAAAAAAGAGATACGTGCGGTTTACCTTCTGAACGACGGATGCTACAGCCATAACTTCGGTGATAGTGTACTTGTCTGCATCATAATAGCCTGGCCTTATTAAAGTAACGCGAGGTGAATCCGGACCAGCCGTTTTAGGAAGCTGAACGAATACACTGAAAAAAAAACATGAAAAAGCTTAAACATATTTGTTTTCATATTTTAAGAATCAAGGATAATAATAACCGATTGTTAAGCAACGTGCAGCTCGGCTACTACTCGAGTGGACGATGGCAGCATTACTATCCGAGAGCAACCATGTTTCGAAAGTCAAGGTAAGTTGTGGTTATTTCAGCCGTCAGACCGTCTTAAAGCTCGTTTCACTCCAGGAGAGGGTGCGCGTTCCGGCTGCGGGTTTGACTAGCCTTCAATAAGCCGTATATAAAATTAGCAGCGCCCTGCGGTGTGTCCCCTTCGCCTGGGAATTTTTTGATGAAAAATAGCCTATAACCATACTGTTGAATGTGGCTATCTATAACAAAAAGAACTATTCAAATCAGAAGGGTACTCGAGATGAGCTCGAAAATACAAACAAACAAACTTTAAAAAATAACCTCTTTAAAATATTTGTATAGATAAAACTCTTTTCTCAAAGCGATATTTATGCTTTCCGATTCGAGCTGGTCTGTCTGAACAGAGTCTGAACTTACCCTTTACTCAATATTTCTTGAAACTTGGTTCCATTGTAAGGTATGTTGAAGAACTCGGGTGCCGTGTTCCTGATGGAGTAGTATAAGTCTATCTTCTCCTTCGTTCTCTCCAAACTGTACTTGCATCCGCGCAGGAATGCGACCAGCCATTGGTCGTCTGAAAAGTACAATATTTGAATTAAAAATAATAACATAGTAAATATAAAAGAGTGGGGTATTATTATATGTATTGTCTATAGTGGAGGTAGACGCGTTACGTCGGTGTGCATAGATAATGGGGGGACTCGTGGATGTCGAAGACTTTATATTATATGTAATACCCGGAAAAATTCACACACTGTTAATTAGACCCAAAGTAAGCTCTAGCTTCTATCATGGAATCTAACTCACTGATACTGTTACATATACAAACACAAATACTTTTAAATGAATACTGCGCCCCGCGGTTTAACCCGCGTTGTGCACGTTCCCGTGGGAATTTAAGAACCGCTCGACTGATTTTGTGCAAACTTCACATAAACTATCTACTTAATAATCCGAACAAAGTTAAATATTTGGTTTGGATAGGTGAGACCTTTCTTGAGTTATAAAATTACAACGAAAAGTGACATTGATTTTTATATTATGGAGAATTATATATAGTATCTATATAAAGTCGTGTTTGTCAATAACATCGTCGCTTTTGGCACCCCGTAAGTGCGAAGTACATATACCTAACTTAATTTCTGAGTGGCATTATCGTTTGGCGAATTCGGAATCGAAATCAGAGTCTAGTCTATTTGAACGTGGGTAAAACCGCGGGGCATGTCCTCATCATGACTCATAGGCTTTATTAAGTACTTATAGGCCTGTATCTAACGAAGAGATAAGTCACAATCGTTGTCCGATATCCCAGTTTGAATAAGTTTTAAAACACATGTAAACTTTAAATACCGCAAGAAGATAAATAATAATTATTGTAACCGTGACTGTGTTGATTGTGCTATATCATATTTGCATTATCTTTGAATGGATTTACTTTTTCTTTTGTATTTAATTAAAATGACGCCTCGGTAGTCTAGTTGTAAGTGCACTCCCCTGCCAAGACTGAGGTCCCGGGTTCAATTCCCGGGTCGAGCGGAAACATGTTTCGTACTTTTCAAACATGGCGCGGATTTGAGATCAGCCGCAGTAGGCTAGCGTGATGATTACGCCTAATCTTCCTCACTGTACTGATATCTTCAGTGAGATGAGAGGCCTTTGCCCAGCAGTGGGACATTACAGGCTAATACTTTACTTTAGTTTTACTTCGTAGTAAATTATCGTATACTTAGTATGTATTAGACCTAGAGCCCGTGAACCCCAGACTTTCGTCATTTTATAAAAGCTGAAAGTTTGTCAGCGCATGCTCCCACACACAGGTAAGAACGATGGACTATTATGAAGTTTGGGTTATAGTGGCTTTGGCAGATAAACGGTACTAAAGGTGTGTAAAATACCGATCTAAATTCATCAAATAATTAGCTTTACACCTAACCTAACCAATCGATAATATTAATTTAGTGATTAAGTAGTACATGAACTGCAGTTTTGTTTAATAGTTTAAAGATTAGCCTTATCGTATCGAAAATACCTTTATTATATCAATTAACAAAGTGATAAATTGATAATGAACAATATATATGTGGAAATACCGGTATCTATAGCTATACTAATATCACAAAGCTGAAGAGTTTGATTTCTGTTTGTTTGTTTGATTGAAAATACCAAAAATACCAATCCGATTTCACATTCAACGGGAAGGTTATAGGCTATTTTTCATCCTGAAATTGCAACTGGGACGACCACAACGAGTGAAACCGCGGAGCCCTGCTTGTTATTTAATAATTAGTAAATAATATGATAAGCCGAAAGGTTTGTTCAATAACAATGTCCCCGATGAGACCATAAGTCACGATTACAAACTAAATTCATTATTGTTTATCTAACATGTAAAAATTGGGTGCCATAAAACTGAACTTTGTTTGTATTCATGACTCAAGCCCTTTTCGTCACAACTATGTATTGTAAATTGGGTATTATTTATTATCTTGAGTAATACAAGCAAATATTGCAAATAATTTCCTGTTTCCCAATCGGTACTGTTACTCTATCTATAGTGTCACTGATACCTATATGACAAAATGGACCAAAAATTTTACAAACTCAAGTGAAGGGTTTTTGAAACCTATGTTTAAAACCTTTTGCTAGTTTTGTTCGACTATTTGGTTAGAAACCACACATGAATGATAGAATGAATTAAAAGCAAGATTGGAACAATACAATTTCCCGTTGCTTTGCGCAACAAGAAATTAGATAGAGCAAAGCACGGAAGAACGAAGTACTTACTGCAACCTACAGATGCGCTACTTACTACCCACCATTACATTAATTGAGATGTCAAAGAAAAAGTAATAATATTCACTTTTTCTTTCCTTTCTTTATCCATGCAGAAGTAAATTGTAAATTCTGCTTCAATGGTTGCAATATTACTAACAACAGCCAAATGAAAGACAATTTTAACAATCCTTACGTTGACATTTCACCGATAAAGTAAAGTAATCTGCCTGTAATGTCCCACTTCTAGTCAAAAGCCTCTCATCTAACCGAAGATATAATTACGGTGAGACACCGATACTTAAAACTTTATGCTCAAATATGTATAGAATGATTGCTGATTGTCTGAGTGCCGGTATGTTTAGTTTAATGAAAATCTTTATCTTCCTGTGTAGTGCTTCGCTCCACCGTGAGTTGAACACAAGCATTCTCAATAAACTTTGCTAAGCCTCTGTTCTCTGAAAAGTCTATCGACGAGCAGAGTTGAACAGTTACATAGCAAAGAGCTCACGAATGTATTGCTACGAATAAATATCGCAGAATTACGTTTCAACATTAAATCAGAATAAGCTATTATTGTGTTGGAATATTTTTTTATGGTAAATCTCCCGCAATATACTCAGAGAAATCAAATGATAGTTAATCGAACCTCGCACGACGAGAGGAGACGAAACCGGCACTAGGCAAACGTGGTGTTTTCGCCTAACCCCTCTCATTGTACCTACTGCCATCTTCGGTGAGATTAGAGGCCTTTGCCCAGCATTGGGAAATTACAGGCTAATACTTTTTCTACTTTACTTCCTCCCAATAATAATTTTAGAAATCCTCATTTTTATAAAACTGTTACAACAAAAAGTTAGCATTTTGAAGAGAAGTCTTGCCGTATAATATTTAGGTATAATAATAGACCAATTTTATAAACTCCGGCACCAGGATTGATCACTAATATTTTCGAAATGAATTGCCTTGAAATTAAATAAACTAACCTGTTCTGGCAATGATATGCGGCTGCTTCGCGAGCCAGTCCTTCAGGTGCTGCACATCACTGAGCTGCCTCGCCGGGTCTTCATTTAACTCCTTCTTCGCTTTCTCAGCCAAAGCCGGAGGCAACTGTCTAATAGGCATATTACTATTTAACACAGATTCTTGTTAAAATAATAACGTGGAATATGCCACGATGTGTCAGTCCCACCTACACGCCAATAATGGCTGTAATAGATAAACTAAAAATTATCATGGATTATCATCGACGTAACATTATCTATAAATTCTGTAATATAATGAATTGTATATTTATGTACGAAAAATATCGATTAAACTAATCACTAACCGTGGCTGCAACGATTAACGCGATTATTTTTTGTGCGATATAAAAATTGGGTCTGTTGAAATTATTGCGAAATGTTACTTTGATAGTTTTACAGTAATTTCCTCATTGCTGTAATGTAACTTAGCTATTAACGAAGAAAAACGAAGCTACCCTATTTATAATTCATGTACATAATATAAACTTCGTAAAACAAGTATTTCGGTTAGGTGTTCATCAAGCTCGAAGATGGCCGAAAGGATCAATCTCAGATATCAACACAGTTTTTAACTGACTGATGAAGCACAACGGCATTTCCAGTCGTATTTTTCCCGTCGTACCTTCTGTATACTAGTCCTAATCAGTGCTCAAACTGTGTCGAGTATGTTTGCTACATTAAGCCTGTTATAAGCGTACAGTTAAACATTATTTTTAATCCGACACAAGACACAGGTACTCATACACATCCATTGAACAAGAAATTAATACAAATACGAGGCATTAAACAACATTTTATCTCAAGATGTATGATAACTGATAAAGCAATGAGCCAAGTTCATTACTCTCAGCTAAGGTATATTCCTTCTGTTATCATATCTAGTGATAGTTAGTTAATTTTAATTAACTCAAAAGATTAATAAATCGATAAAATACTGGTATGTACCTCTTCCAATAAAATTATTCATGAATTCTGTGGGGTTTACTTTACCCATGTGCTACACTGGGATGTTTCCTCAAATTTGAGGTGTGGAAATGAAAGAAGGTTTAAGTTATTTTTCTTCAGTCACTCAAAATTAACTTTTTTTATAATCTTTCATATTGCATATAACACTGACGTCCTGGGTTCAATTCCCGGGTCGAGCGGAAACATGTTTCCTACTTTTCAAACATGGCTCGAGGTTGAGACCACCAACCCGCATTAGGCAAGCGTGGTGATTACGCCTCATCCTCCTCAGTGTACTGATATCTTCAGTGAGATGAGAGGTCTTTGCCCAGCAGTGAGACATTACAGGCTAGTAACTTTACTTGATTAGGTACATTGCATAATGATAGGTACATATAATGTTTTTATGCCTTTTTTTTAGCACCCACTTTTTTGGATAACGCCACAAACGTTTATACGCAAAACTAACAATAAAATAACAGACAATGGGCTTCATAACATTTATTCTTCAAATATTCATCATTTTTTATCCAACCTTGTCACATTATAGGTTTCAAACCAATCTTCGCTCTTATTGGTTAGTGTCCAACCAGTGTCGGTCTATTAAGTACAATCAGTAGGAAATGCATACATACACATTAGGCATTAAAATACTTAACATCTAATTAAATATTAGAATTACTAATAAATAAAGATTCTAAATACAAATTGCATTTGCAATATTATTATGGCTCTGACATTATTTTACCCGACTGGAGAAAAATAAGGTTTTGAAGAAAAGAATAGCTAAACTATTTTTTTTATTATGACATCTATTAAGTTGTTAACCTTTTTGTAAAGAGGTGTGTGTCAAGTCGGATTTATTTTCATAATTGCAATTAACTATAACATATTTGTGAAGTTAGTAAATTATATAAATTTTTAGAAGAAATTATTAAAAAATATAACAATAAATTGAGATCTTATTCGTACTAAGTTTTTTAACAAATTCTAAAATAGGTAAAAGATTAGTGAAAAATATTTCTTAGTATTTAGTTATATGGGTTTCAGATTTGAGAATTACTTTCAGGAAAAACCAGAGTAACAGAACTAAATTGAATGTAGAGTTATGAAATCGAAAGATTGAAGGAATTACTACATAAAATTCTGTCTTTTATTTACTTCTAAGTTTTAAACCTGCTTAAATATTTAATGATAATTATATTCTTCTTAAACAACATCTAATCTGACCAGATATCTTTAAAACAGACAATATAAACACCAAATTTCTAATTAACATCAAAAATCTAAATTAACATCGATAAATATAGGATCATTGATCTAACACTCAGTAACGATTTACTTAATACAAATAATCTATCGAAATAAACCTAGTAGGATACACAATAATAGTTGACAAAATCACAAATGTATCGTAAACTTAAATTATAAATTATCGGCTAATATTTGCACTAGAAAGCATTGGAATTATGCGTGGTTTAGTTTTCACAATAAAATGTATTTACATAAGAATTTTTAAATTGATCGAAATAAAAGTTGAGAAAAAAGTTGTGATATTCTTCGTTGAAAATAAAAGTATGTTATCTGAATATATTAAACTTTGGAATAAACTCAAACGTTTTAGAATCAATCTTTAAGTAAACCGTCAGGCTAGCAAAACAGACAAATAAAACAAACAAATTGAGACCCTCGCCAGCGAAGGGTTAATTTTGAAGTTAGTTTAAAAAAAGGACGGTTTCAAGTTTAGATACATTTCAATTACGTATCGATTAGGATTGACTTATATTAGCGTTATATTAAGGTCCTTACAGCAAGGAGTATTTGTTCAAAAGTTTGCGAAGAGTTTGAGCTCATCGGGGTCGAGCGCGCGGACCGCCTTCCAGTCCGTTTCAGGGTATTCGTCGAAGTTAGACGTGTCGCCTTCGTACGACACCGACGGAATTATCGGGGGCTGGAACAAATAACATTTACATAAATACACGAATAAAATGGGAAAACCTATGTGTAAAAAAATACACCCGGACCAATTCACACACGGTCAATTAGACCGTGCTTCTAGGCATGTATTATGGAATCTAACTAACTGATATAACTACACATATAACTAATTGTAATGTTAACTAATATAATAGTAAGCAAAGTCACATTTGCTACACGCAAAGGTCTCATAAATATTCATTGTAATCCGCGGAAAGTTTTCTATGAAAAGAAAGAAATTGAATAAATAGCCTATCCTAGCCGCTTCCGGAAAGAACCCTCGAAAATGGCATAAACAAAAGATGAAGTTAAACTAAAAGACAGTAAGAGTCTGAACAGTATTTGCCATCCCAACACAGGTCAATGGCCTCTCCGTCTGAGAATATAATAAGTCTTTGTATTTTAATACGTAACCTGGTCTAGATTATTTATTCCGATACTCGCTGGCATTTTAGTACAATTTTATTAGCGAAACCACACAATGGTCAATTGGCATACATCGATTAAGTTTAATAGCGGAGAAGATGCCAGATTCAAAATACAATGGGTACATATCAATCTGTGTTTACTTGGAAAAGTTGGCAATGCACCATACAATGTTGCTAATTTATATATATTTAAGCGTCGTACTATTTCAGAAATTTTGCTACATCATCTAAAATGTTGATAAAGATGAAAAAGATTACATATGATAGTTTCTGATGTATTGGACAGCAGAATGGGAACTTTCCATTACAGGACTATCGACAATAAATCTTATAATCATTTGGTGTAATTTGTATTAAACTACGGTTATATAACGATACAAAATAATGAATAAACTGAAAAACATGACAACGCGTTCGACGTGATAAATCAAAGTATATATTACCTGCAGTTTCTTCATGAAAACGTCGGCCCAGTCCAAATGTTTGAACCACCTGTGTCGCTTCACATCCTCGGAGCCGCACTGTAACATAAATACAACACCAAATAAACACAAATCCGACACTATAACTACGCAACATATGTCCGAGACATTCAGCCAACGTAAATATAAACACCGATACATATTCCACATCAATCGACGAATCGATCACTCATAAACAACAGATTAATAAATACCAATGTATGAAAGTTTCTCCGGGACCAGAATTAGAGCAACTGTGTTATTATTGGCCTGAGCGACGAACTGTTGCAATGAAACTGTAAATTGTTAGATTTCGAGTTAGAATGGCATATTGGTGGTTAATTTATTATTTTGTGATGATGCCAACCCGCCGCGACCGCGGGGCTAAGTACTGGCCCATTTCTCGGACGTTATTGAAATCATTTCTGATAACCGCAACACATTTACCGCGTTGCAACATAAAGAGCCAAATCATTTTAAATTGCTCGTAACAATAGAAACACATTTGTGAAATAAAGTCTAACTGTAGCCAAGATAAACTAGGCCGGAACGATGTAAGTTAGTGATTCGATGTCACGGAATATTCCTTTTTTTTGTGCCTAGACATAGGATATTCGAGAAACAGCTTTCGTAAATAGAAAGTAACAGTCGAATCTGCATAAGTTTGTCGTGTAACCTCTCACCCACACACACTTATTTTGTGTACATCCGTCTGTAAATGGAAGTATATTCTAGAGTTAATACCGTGGAACTGATTTAACAATGAGATTAGTTGGATAACCACTGGATCTGAACGAACCAATAAATGAGTCTTTCTCTCAATATTCAATCCAGTCATAACGCCTCTCGAAGTTCATTGAAAAATTCTATCAATACAAATTGCTTTAAGATTACGAGCTTAGAGCTAAGATAATTTTGTATTTAAAGATTGCATTTCGACATGCTCTACTCTGTAGGCTTCAACTACCGGTTATTTACTAATGCAATATACAATTGCATCGTCAACCATTGAAAAACTAGTCGTAAGTAGCAAGAGCGAGTTTCAAGAGTAGGTTTGTACGAATGTGACGTATGGCCGTTGGCGCTATCTCCTCGTCGTCACACTTCGCAAATGCCGTTTGAAGTCGCCGGCCAGCACTTGATCGATGGCTTTCTATCCATCCCGCGACATCGCGGCAAAAACCACGGTGAAAACAACTAACTGCAGTTTAAAAATAAACGCTCTCTACTCGAGGCTGCACACAGATTTCTCGAAGACAGGTTCAATATGAAAACTTTTACATGTGCACAAATGCTCTGGTTTTCGACATTATGAGCAATAAATCATGCGATACTTACGTGTTATAATTAGAGTAAAACGCCAAGACAGGCACAAGTCGAAAGTAGTATAATTACGCAAATTAGTACACACTTTTATTTAAAATACGATATGCAGCTGCTTTTACTTCACAACTAATATGTTTTACGACCAAATAATTGTATCAAAATATTTGCAAATTTATGTTAAACTGGTTATTTGAGTTGCCGGATCTGTTATGCAAGTAAACTGGTCTAATTCGATTTATTACTTGAAATGTATTTCGTATTTTACTGCTGAATTCCTTCGATGTGATTTGCTTAAAGTTTTGTAGTTACTAATGTAATATCTAGCTTACGAACCTAATACTAGATCGAGGACTAATTAAATTGTAGTATAAGTAATATTGTTTCTACTAAAATTTGTAAAGCACAGATACATAAATAACGTTGTTTATTGTTTGATTCGATTGTATTCATTACTAGCAGCGCCCCGCGGTATTACCCGCGTTGTTCCCGTTCCCGTGGGAATTTCGGAATGAAAAGTAGCCTATAACCTTCCCGTTGAATGTGGCTATCCATTACAAAAAGAATTTTTGAAATCGGTTCAGTAGTTTCTGAGATTAGCGCGTTTAAACAAACAAACAAACAAACAAACAAACAAACAAACAAACAAAACAAACTCTTCAGCTTTATAATATTAGTATAGATGATATGAATACAATTTACTAGTAACTCTATGTATCAACACATTTAAATTTTTTTTTTTTTATTAATAGCAATCAATCATCTGTCCCTGTCTAATGAGGAGCTTTCCAAACAAACTTCGAGCAAGCTTCAGTTAACTAGACACTCATTACTAGTAATTGGATATCCGCCAATATAATTACAAAACATAAATTAAACTTCTTCACATAAAATCTTAAAACTCTTACAGACATTCTCCTTTTCACTACATACATTTACAATACTATAAGTTTCGTAAAAAACAATATTGAATACTTAAAATACTTATACATGTACTCCTAGAGCCTCTCGAAAGCTCACATCGTTTCTAAGCTCTCCATAAGCATCACCGCGATAGAAACTCACTATTAAAATCTCTTCAATTATTACCATCGATGTGTGTAGGAAAGTGACCGTAAAACTGAATGTTAATGAAATATCATTAGCATTTTGTTCAAAGGTCAAGTTTATAGTTTTACATACATTATGAAAGTTTTGTAGAAAATTATTAGCAAAATTGGTATCTAGTGACACTAATCGATGAGTAGATTTGCATTTAGACATTTCGCGATTATATTGGTAATGTAAAATCGGAAGAGATACAAAGAAACTGTGTTAGAATGCAGATAAATATGTGAAAAATGCAACTAAATGAAAACAAAAGAAATCTTCATTAATTTCCTGTCAAAATGACTCGGAACAGAATAATTATTCAGATTTCAAATAAACAAAGAAAATGTGAATAGTTTCTACGCAACTAATTTCAATTCAACCGCGATCAAGGCCACAACATATTTATAACTAGGAAACACATTACAATGTACTCGGCAGTCAATCCTAAGGATTATCGTCGTAAACCCATTTATTTTACCAAAATAAATGAGTGTTTTTTGCCATTACATACGGTTTAGAATAAAAAACATGTAGAAACACGTGATTCCAACATTAGCTGCAATTCATTGGCAGTGAAATAGAACTACTAATAATTTTATCGACTTTAATTTCCCCTCTAAAACGTTAGACGATACTTAGCTTTGACATCGGAAATTACTCATCTTGACATCACCAATTGTTAAAGAGCATATTTCATTACATAAGAGAGTGTTTGGAGAGTTACAGTACTGATATTTTAGTTTATTAGAACATCGCCAAAGTTAGACGAGCGTTCCGGGTGCAAAAGTATTACATTTTCCAATTTTGAATGCCGTGTAGCTTCATACATGTGAACTCGTGTAGTTTAGACACGTGATTAAATGTGAACTGAAGTCGAAACTACTTTTATTGATACACGTGTGTTTATCCCACGTCTGAGTACACCGAAAGACAGAAAAAAATATAAAACAAAAGCAAAATGAATCCACCTAATGACAGCCAAATGAGTGTCTTGTGTCGCATTCTGGTCAACAATAAGTTTACAAGCTTTCGTTAGAGTTCAATGTAACGCAATCGTGAAACATGTGTTTTGAAATCAAAAAAAATCCCCAACTTGCATCTTGTAAGAATCGTTCAATAATACGTTCAATTAAAAAAGATTTCAACTAATTGATTAACCTCGTCCTTATTTGACGTCAGTAAAATAAATAATGCAACCTATAATAACCAGTCGGTTCCGGTTGTTTCAATCGTTAGACCATATTGGACAGGCGGTCTAAAAACTGCGACACCAGGGTTGCCCACTGACCTATCCGTAACGCTGATGATGAAGGATCCTTACCTTCATATTTCCTAATCTCTTCGTCCTGTCCTGCACGAGTAACTTCTTGATGATGTCCTTGGCGACGGGGTCCAGGTGCCGCGGCCACTCCACTCTCCCGTTGAGGATCTTCTCGTAGATGCCGAACGGGTTGTCATCGTAAAATGGCGGGTAGCCAACTAACATCTCGTAGATCAGAACTCCTGGAAAAATACGTAACGGTCGTTATTTTACGTGCTCTTGTGATTTGGTGGAGTTATGTGATCGCAAATATACGAGTATCTAAATATAGACCATTTTCTTCTTTTTAGAGAACTTTGTCTACCTCTGGGACATTACATACAGGCTAATACTTTTTCTGCAGAAAATTAAAAGTATACAGATAGCTAAAATTAACCTAACATGAAAATAGAAAAATCTCTCGCCAGAGGCACTCATTTTAGCCTATTATTATTAGACGTTATTTAATATAAACCAAGCAATTTTTTGAAGAATTTAATATTTTTCTGCTGAAAGATATCGTCAACCTGTCGTGCACAAACAAACATAAAGATTGCCTCCTGGGCTAGACGGACAGACAAACACATGTAAACAAGCCGTTATTTTATAATTTTAAATGCTGGCAAACTATACCGGAGAATTATCGTCGTCATAAATTATTCATATGATGCAGTAAGTTTGACAAATTATTCAGGTATAAATAACAGTAATGAAAGAGCTCTTAAACTCCTTAAACTCACTTGTAAACAAAAGGAAAATGTTTTCGCTATAAGCGCGTCAGGAGTACGTTCAACCGTTATAAAAGAGTTTTGGTAAGGAAAGGCTGTTTTTATGTTAAGCGAAAATCAACCTTATTTTAATATCGCCAACCCGATCAGGTCCGAGTGGACTGGAATCATCCTCACTGTACTGAAGACTTAACTAAGCAAGAGGATTGCACTGCAATGATTTCCCAGCATAACATTAAACCCGGGCAACATTACAAAGTATAATGAAATCATAATCATGATTTATAAAGGCAAGTCTTTATAATTTGGCAATAGTTCTCGACACATGGAAAAGCTCGTGTTTTGATCGGTGCACCACGTGCAAAACATTGTTTCGTCTCATAATTATTATGTCATTTTGAGCCAAGTTTAACATTGAATGTCGCCGTCGTGATTGTCACAGATGCTGTCTGTCCGTCTGACCAGAATGTCTTTCTCTCCGTCCGTCTGTGATCACTATTTGATGGAGACACGCTAATCAGCTTTGAGGAAGTTGTTAAATCTGTTGATTAGCAGGTAATGGGTTTTCCGTGCAATAATATTATAAAAAGTATCTACAGAAAGCATGATGAGGATAGCTTTTTTAACGCTAATCGACTCAGGTTGCCTTTCCACCAGAGCTACGAGTAAATTACGTTAGATGTCTATGTTTTATATGATTGGTAAATACCAAATTTATAATAGCATTGTATTTAAAGTTCTTGGGCAAAGGCGCCCTCAGACTGGCCGAGGTAGAGTAACCAAAAAAGATGTTTATGACCTGTATCACTACATATTATAAAACAAAGTCCCCGGCCATGTCTGTCTGTTCGCGATAAACTCAAATACTACTGCACGGATTTTGACGCGGTATTTTTTTATAAAGTGATTCAAGAGGAAGGTTTATATGTATAAAAATTCCCGAAATTCCCACGGGAACGGCCACAACGCGGGTAAAACCGCGGGGCGCTGCTAGTACTATGTATAATTATGTTGTCATCTCAATTTCTAAGTACCTATTAAGTGTTTCATCAAGGGACACATTTATATTGAAAGGGTCAACCAGAACTATCATTTTACACTAAATATGTTTATTAAACCTTCAGAAACTATTGAAAATATGTGTGTAATTTTCCTCAGAATAAACATCTGTCTTTTAAATAAAATTGAAATGGCTTTGTCTAGTTGCAGACAGTAATCTGATACGAATAGTAAACTATTCGGTGTGCATGTGGGTATTTAAAGCAATTTGGGTGCCAAGCACGATAGTACTACGTAAATGGTATTATACACTAGTAAATAGGTATATTACTTATATAGGTTGGTTGATACTCGTATTTATATTGCTTAGTAATATACCGTGCACTATTTGAATTAATCTAAAACGATTACAGATTATACAAAATCGAATACTTATCTATACTAATATTATAACGAGGTAAAATTTGCAAGTTTGTTTGTTTGGTTGTATGTCCGAGCTAACCTCTGGAATTACCAATCCGAATTGAAGCCACATTCAACGGAAAGGTTATCTTCATCCCAAAATACCCATAGGAACGGGCACAACGCAGGTAAAACCGCGGGGCGTTGCTAGTAAGTAATAAAGAGTTTGTTTGCCTGTTTGAACGTGGTCATTAATGGGAGTACTAGTCGCATTTGGAATGAAATTCCCACTGAAATGAGTACACCGCCCTGCTACTATTAAGATGAAAGTATGTATATGTAGGTGCGTCTCTGTGTTATTGCGCTTCAAAAATACTTAGTACACGAGCTTTTAATTACTAGGTATTCACGTAGGTACGATCTATCCTAATGTTCCTACAGGATTAATTTTCAGATTAACCGGAGCAAAAGAATAGCAATGTTTGGTTGGTATTGATATAACTTGTATCTAAAACACTTACTCGTAGAAGTAATAAATAGGCACGTTCAAATCGAATCAAGATTAGAACCGACTCCGTTTTATATAAGCCCATACATTTGGAAATTGGCACGAAACAGTAGCTTTTGAAAACATGAATAAATCAAACGAATACAAAATAATTGTAATGTAAACATTTGAATAGATACGACGCCATCGTTTTTGGATTTGAACTTGTAAACATCACTGTTCTTGATTTGAATATTGAAAGACATTCGATTTGTTTGCTATCGAAATCACTACATAGTATAAAACAAAGTCGCTTTCCGCTGTCTGTCTGTCCATATGTATGCTTAGATCTTTAAAACTACGCAACGGATTTTGATGCGGTTTTTTAAATCATGGCGGTAACCACGATTTGATCCGATCCGAAGGAATACCTAAGTATCTATCTGCGAGAGTATCTAAGAACTGCTATGAATACAATCTAAGTTTTAGCCTCTATTTTTTTTTAAATGAACTTATTTTTCAAAAGTTATTTTTTCTGTCAATGACTTCATACCGCACGAGCCAACCTTCAACATAACATAGAATAAATACCTGCATACCCACTCGAACAATTTTAGTTTCGTATAAGTACTTCCTTATTCTCGTACCTAACTTTTAATAATAGTACTGCGACCCTATTAATAGCGATCGTGAACGATAGCAACACAGGTCAACGTAATAAAAGCCCCTTCCACTACTTTTTTAACCCCAATTAAAGTACTTCAACCACTCAACTACATAATTGGGTTGACTAAATAACTCTAAAATACGGAGTGAATGTTACTAGTTCTGTCACTCATTTCCACTCACTTTGTTTATTTACGCGAAAAAATTAGATATGATTCAGCTTAGTTTGTTTAGTATCTTTGATAAATGGACTATTTGACGTATAAAGAATATTTCAAATCCGTTCGGTATTTCCTGAGATTACTGGAATAAAAACATTTTTGTTTACGACTTTATTATTGTGTAGCTTTACGTTACCTTCAAACGCTAATAAGCTATTAGCTACTACGATTCAGTCTCGTTATAGTATAGTTGGAGTAATTCGATCGAAAAATGTCAAATAATAAGTCTAAATTCGAACTTGGAAGGTTTTTATTATTCGTTAAATTTCGTTCGTTCTTGTATTAAAGTATTACGATTTACGATAGAACCAAATGGTAAGGGTCTTTTTAGCGTGAGTAAACTCAATATAAAGTTATTTTTATATGACGTCGTACTTTGAAATTAACTTGAAAAAAATACCAGATTAGGGTGATGGAAAGTTTTAATCCGCTAAATCATTTTTCATTATATAGTGAAAGGTCATTCCACTTAATTACTGTAAGATTTATGGTCATCATTCAAAGTGAATGCGGAAATCGGATTATAAACCTATCAATCATAGAAGCTTTTAGGCGTTGTGGTTACACTTCGTATAGGTATTGGGTTCTTGAGTTTCACAATCAACAGTACACAAAATATGTAACCGCAATATTTTGTTTTGGAAACTGCCCTCGCTTTATATCGGCAATAAATACATACCAAGTATAGTTGGATGAT
Source organism: Cyclophora punctaria (assembly GCA_951394245.1). Lineage (NCBI taxonomy): Eukaryota > Metazoa > Arthropoda > Insecta > Lepidoptera > Geometridae > Cyclophora > Cyclophora punctaria. The sequence goes on along the minus strand of OX596170.1, from coordinate 7,699,605 downwards.
GATATCATGAAATATGTCCAGTGCCCTTTGCCTTACTATAAGTCCTTTCCAAGTATAAATACATAGAGAAGACCAACCAATAATGTTTGTTAACCAACTTTGACTAACGAGACTATGTAATTAGGCCATCTAAATTGTTAATTATTATTGTATTTATTTATCGCCCGTGGATACTCAAAGACGTCAAACGATGACAGATTAATGAGTGAATTTTGACATGTTTAAACAAATTTCCTTAATTAGTTAATTGTCGATTTAATTGACGTCTCTGAGTGCAGTTCATGTGTTTCTTACCTAGCGCCCACCAATCCACCGCCTTGTTATGTCCCTTGCTCTGTATTATTTCTGGTGCGAGGTACTCCGGAGTTCCACACAGGGTCCACGTTCTGTCTGTCAGTTTCTTCGCAAATCCGAAGTCTGTTATTTTTAAATGGCCGTCTTTTGCCAGCAGAAGGTTCTCTGGCTTCAGGTCTCGGTATACTATGTTCCTAGCGTGAAGGTATTCTAGCGCTGATACTATTTCTGCGGCGTAGAAGTTGCCTGCAAACACAAAGGATATATGTTACAGAAAAGTTATTAGTGCAGATATTATTATGATATCGTTAGTAATATCTGTACATTGTTTTAAGAAATAAAATCCAAATTATTTATTTGTTAAAATAACACAAATAGTGAGAAACCAAACAAAAGGCGAAAGAGAAAAGAGCTATTTAAAAATAACCATAATATGCATTTTAACATAATTTGTAGAAATAAAGCTTCTCCTCTGATCGCCGAAACTTAGGATAACATTTACAATGCAAATAAAAGATTTACAACATTTATCTTTGAAATCAATTGAGATATCATAAATCACATCACAATAAAGCAATAAATCAGACAATCGCCAAAACACTCAATTAATTTATGTTTTGTGAAAAGTTTACATTAAAATTCATAAATGAAAGTCACGGTTTAACTCGCTGTATGTGAACTAGAGAAGTGTGTGTAATAAAAAGTATTTTATGCGGCTACAACTTTGAAATAATGTAATTCAGATTTCATACTCGCTTAAATTTTTTATGATCAACAGACGAAAAGTAGACGTTTTATGTTCGGAGTAACTGATGTTATCATTGTTTTACTGTGTTATATTAATGTTGGTAATCATAAAAAGAATCCCAGTTTTTAAATAAAAAATATGTGAACTCCCGGAATCGCTGATTGTAAAATAAATATTTACAGGAAAAATACACACACGATCAATTAGACCCAAATTAAGGCCTAAGCTTGTATTATGGAATCTAACTGGCACGTTAAGCCGTCGGTTCCGGTTACTTTCGGATAGTAGTCGTTACTCGTACATGAGCCATGTCAGAGGCCTTTGGCGGCTCAATAACTCTGACACCAGGATTGGTCAGGTTGGCCATCCACTCGATGAAGAAGAAGAAGAAGAAGACTAACTGTAAACTAATCTTAATTAAAATGACGCCTTAACACCAGATAAACGAAACACCGATACACCATAAACAAAATGGCAATGTAGGTAGAGCTAGATATACGTACTCGTAGTTTACTTATAATGAGATTATATGGGTACATATTTTTTATTCAAAAAATGACATCCGAGTCACATGTAAGGCACCATTTTAGCTCGGAGCACTTACAAGTGCCATCCACACCTAACAGATTACAGTCAACTTAATCCTATAATACTTAGCGACTGTCATTTAATATAAAAAACATCGCGTGTTATATGTAATATATGAGTAGGTATACAGGATTAGAGAAATCACGTTTATTTTTACATTCGTAAAGTCAATGCCAGGCGGGCAGGCGGGCGTCACTTGCGGTTGTATTATTAGGCAGAATCGTGCGCAATCTATGTCGTCCACTCCAGACACATCGAACAGACAAATCTTAATCAGTTGGGAATGAGAAATAACTGTCATACATCATGAACTGTATGATGTATTCCTGTCAGCAAAAGAGTGACGCTGGTTTGCTGTCTTAGGGCTAGTAGATATATCCTTATTGCTCGTAGCCAATTAAGAGTTTGACGCTGGTTTACTCTCTCAGGATAGTATACCATATGCTTATTACTCCAACCTATTCGAATTCAATATAAAACCTCTCTTGTGAAATTACTTAAAAAGATCTCGGAACTAGGATGCTTGATCCAACTGATTTGTTGTAGAGTATAGAGAATTACTGAAACTTCTATTTATCCCACAAGTACAGAAGTACCTTCATAGAAGATATCAGGAAAACGAGAAGGTATAGAAAAGTAGTAGTAAGTACAGCTGGACAAAGGCCTCGACGATCACTCAAGATACAAGTTCAATATGGAGAACAATCGTAACAACATAAAATATGAACACGCAAAAACCAAACGTTAACTAAACGATTACGATAGGAACTCCCGATAGATCAACACTTGAAAATTAAAAATAAAACGGCAATAAATCCTCGTAGGCCTCAAGTGCTTACGCATATATCATTGTAAGGGACTGTTCACATCCGAAGATGAGTCAGGCGTAGCCAAGTTATGAGTCGACGCACAAACAGATCATCGGTTTTGTGAAAAGTTGATCGTTTTTATCAACTATTTGTCTATTCCAGCGTTACGCAACTGACAATACGCAGCATATTCGTCCAATGTGAACCGACCCTAAGAACTATATTTGGTGTTGAGTGGTAAGGTCATCGAGCTGGTGGGCGACACAGAGCGATGCCGCGATGTCTCCTCATGACATCAGAAGATGACGCCTCCAGGTTAGCGCCGTACAAGGGCTAGAAGGCCATGTATCACTAAGGCAATACATTAAGCTTGTAATATATTAACTGTTGCATGCATAGTAACAGAATAAAAATTATCAAAGTTCTTTTAAGCTTCGATCATGTATCGTGATTAAAATGTGCCCGATTTACGAATGTAGAACCATTGTAGGCAAATTAATTGGGTTCCGTGTCATAGGACGTGTACTATGGTATTGCTTTGCGTGGACCGTAATTCTCGAAGGCTTTTTACGCAACGTTAAGTAAAACTTACCACCAATAGAGTATGGAAAGAAATAACCTTCGAATGAGACAGGAAGAAAGTTGTTTGAAAATTTTCCATTAAGTTGTTTACTATAAAAACGTTTCCTTTTATATGGGGAACGGTATAATTATAGAAAGTTTGATAAATATCCAAAAACAGATAGACTAGTGGGTGGACACCGCTATTAGATTCCATAAAAAGATTTTCTACAACATTTCGGTATCTTTAATTGAGCCACAAATGTTTACGAAAACAAGCAATAAATATTTCACAACTACTTAAATTAACGGCCCGATTATTTGAAGAACTAGGTGGGAATGCGAGAGTAACAATTGTTTTTCGAAGTCAATGAACTTAGAAAATCTGGAACATTTAGAAATATCTAGGACTTGCTTCGAACTGTTTAGATCAAACAAGTAAGAGAGTGACGATATGAAATTAACGAACACGACAGAACTCCGAAACATTTGGGTGACCCAACTAAAATAAAATTTCATTGGAAAAGTAATTCGGCTCCGTCGGCAACTCGGCTGTTAACACGTCTGCACGTGAGAATATGTTCGTTATTTATAAATATATCTTATTATTTATTTATGAGCATTCTGATCATAAACACATACATAAAATATGGATCGATGTGGATGCCAATTTAATTCGTTAACTTTACAAAAGGTGCTTATCGTCCACTATGCTACGTTTTGCTACGTTATGTTGCTATGACACGGTTAGCATAGCATCCACCAATCATATCAAATATAGCTTAGCATAACTCTGGTGGACACTAATTATTTATTTATGAGAAACAACGACAGCGAACATACTTAAACCTAATACTCGAAACGTGTGGGAAATTTTAATTTATCTATATATGTACTTACATTCAATAGAGTAGATATAAGCAAAGCCAGATCGGGACGCTAGCTGGAGTAACATACTCTTTACCGCCTACTCTGTACAGTCATCCACTTGAACTCCAATTTATTTGGATTGAGGCTCCTAAAGGTTCCTAAGTATTTCGTGTATGATATTGATCATGAATATCCTTTGCTTGATTTAATCCATTTAATTCACCTTTTATATCTTCGGTGTGAGTGGAGGCCTTGGGCCGCAGTATGACATTACAGGCTAATACTACATTATTATAGTTGCGTAAGTAGGTAACTAAGTGATTGCCACACTCAGAGACGTTCATTCAATCGACTCTTTATTTGACGTAATTTTGCATACATTACATATCAAATTACCAGTCCGATTTGAATAATTCTTTTTGTAATAGATAGCCACATTCAACGGGAAGGTTATAGGCTATTTTTCATCCCGGAATTCCGATGGGAACGGGCACAATGCGGGTAAAACCGCGGGGCGCTGCTAGTCTCTACTAAAGAAGCATTTGACGTCTTTGAGTACGAGCGTTTGTCTCTCTGTGTGAGTTTGAGTTCGTTTCACGTGAACGTGGCATGAAAATTGAACTATTTCAAAATAAAAATATAAAAGCAGGAAAACCCGCGGTTCTATGTTAGTATTTAATAAAATATTTAGTTAAAGAACAAAATTTCTTTTCTATTTTGAGGTAAAGACAGGTAGGTGATTCGCGATAAGATCGAGGCGACCTCGTGTCTGGCAATTCACACGCGTTCACGATATTATGACCCACATAAACTGCTCCTAGTTCACATAGAATACGAATAAAATAATATGTCTTCGATATAAACACTATTTCTCAATAACGTAATGAGTTCAAGCATGGAACTAGAATGTAGAACTTAAAAATTTGAACGCAGCGAAAAGGTTTCTATGTATGGGTACAAGATTATTGTTACCCAAAGGACCTCAGTATTTTCAACTAAGTTAAAAGAACCCGTCTTTTTATTGAACTTGCTACCTCGCAGCTTGAAAGCTCGCTTAGTTTAAACTTCAAATAAAGTTGCGTTAATATAAAAGGCCGTTGCGGACCGGATGACGAATCAATCTCATTTCCATGAAAACTTAATTCCAGAAACAAACAACTGAAAAATATATGTCAAAATCGTTAAATGTCCTTTAGTACTAAGAAATATTATGTTTATTTTAAATATTTTCCCAAAAAACACGTGTTTGAGGAGCATATATTATATTTGATTGTGAATAACGCCGTGGAGCCGCGTCACACCACGCTCCCTATTTCTGTCTCAGTTTCTCCAGAAATACCTGGCTTTTACTCGGTGTGTGGCCGCTGGCTTAATGTTTTACTTTTAATATACATTACATCATTATGTACCTTACAAATAACGGCTGTTCTAATATACATAGAGTAGAGAAAGGATCTCGCTTTCTTTTCTCTATGTCTCTCGAGAGTAGAGTCTTTGCCCAATAGAGTCACAACAGTCTTTAAACTAACTTGTTCGATGCGAACAAAACTATCTTTTATCAGTCTAAAGTTGCCAGTATAAATTATTTAGTATAACAGATAAAATTAAAAAGAAATCATATTGTGTTTCCACAGACCAAGACTATCTAACTACAGTCGTGGCTACAGTGTGCTCAGGTGTTGAGAAATAAGTAGATAAATCATTTATTTATAGTCTACCCAAATATATGTAATCATATTTTCATTATAAGATCAAACAGATGCACGTTATAACAATTGTTATAATATGTATTATTAATTCCGAACGTTCAATACAAGTGATTTGTGTGTAATCATTTTCGAGTGTTTATGCTAACTTTTTATATTTATTTGAAAGGTTTTATTTTTTAAGATGTTCTTCCTGTTTACGTTGATTGGTCGATTAACTCAAAGACAGTGTTTTCTTGTATTACATCTAACTCGCTTATAATGTTTCCTCAGACTTTAGTCTTGTAATCTATCACCTACCCACGTCTTGTTATTTCGGTGTAGTGGAACCTCTATTTTTGGAATTAGGGTAACTGTTTTGTGTTTGTATTCTTTCATATCTTGTGATTTTAATTGGTGCTGGCTTAAAGTTTCTACATCAAAAGAGATAATTATACAGTAATTTAATATACAGTCTAGTAGTACACAAAGTATTTCGTAAGAAATAGTTATATTATTAAGGTAGATACATATATCATAATCTTTTGTTTTGGCGATCGACTTGGCGAACATAACCGTCGAAAAGCTCAGCCAAAGACCGATATTGTGTTCTGATCATTACAATATTCAATTTGAATAATAAATTCATATAAATATGAACGAATAGAAAGGCAGGTCAATAACCTTCTTATTTCAAAGGAAATTAATTGAATATCTTATCTTACCAATACTGTTGCTAAATCGGCCAGCGTTTCTGAGATATGAGAACAGCTCCCCTCCACATACGTAGTCGAACAGCATGTAGATACAGGTGTCGTCGTGTGTCCACCACCGTCTGTAAACAACATTACAATACAATACATAAATAATAAAACACATACATTATGCATGTACCGCTAAACACAATATTTGGTAACCAAAACATTGTATTTGACTAATCTAGGAGATTTTTATATAATTTTGTTTGTCCGAAAAGTTCGCTTCAATATTCGTGTTGTTTTGTCAGAGAAAGTATTTATAGATCTATTTACTCAAGAAAGCGGGTACATCAAGTATATAACAACTCGTTAGTATTCAATCACTCGAGTATATAATTGTCTTGCAGATAAACATGTCCACAGGGGAACGAAGGCCAAGTTCAATAGAACGTCGCGAATACAGTTAATGACTGAGAAACTCTAATTTAATAGCCCATGTAGTGTTGCCAACACATAAATCTGAATCACATTCGAATTTCGAACCACTTTTTAAAAGTTTACATAACATTGTCTTTGGAAATGCAGTCAACACGCGCGCTTGGACAAGATTTAATATTGGAACCATTCATGTCAATATAACTAAAACATCATGAAAAAACTTTAAAAATTAAAGTGATTTTCCTCATGGGAATGCTGCCGTATTATTTCATACCATATAACGTTGATTTATTAAGCTACCTATTAATAATGTTACAGTCGGTAACGTTGGAACACGACCTCGGTTATTAATGCCAACACTGCACGATTTGATATCACCGAAAATGATTTGCCTAAGTTTGTTCGGTACGTACAATATACCTTAAGGAAAGTACAGACGGGGTAAACTGCATTTGTCCAGTGTTGACACGTCAAACTCAAACAAAAAATACATGTAAGGCGATGAGTCTAGGATTTTTTACTGTACGATGGTGGTCTGCCGACTTATCTAACAGTATCTACCATGATGGCACGCACGGAACTATTTGTCGGAACGATTGACATTCATTTTGGCATCCACGACACATAATTCAATCACAATCCACTCTAATGAACGCAGAACTTATCCTAATTATATTTGTTATTATTATTTAAGCCAATGTTATTTACTAGACAGAAATACTTGAATATAAACCAAGAATAATTATCGTTTGTTTCACATTGTTCTTTTCGGTAAGGGGCCTTTGAACTGCAGATTAATCTGCATTAGGACACAGTACAGTCAATCCATGAAAACTTTGAGCTAAAGTGCTCAAAGATATTCTTAATATCTACTTTGGCTCTATGATATTCTGATAGGTATTATAAAAGATTGTATTAGACAAGGTTCTGATATTGTCGATAATTCCATTAATCCGTATCATATTGTTTTGAATTCTATGACTAACGTTTGCTCGAGTGTATTACATACCAAATTATAAACAAAATCTGTTAAAAGCAAAAAAAACAATACCTACCTATGCTCAATGGTCATGTGAACAGAATTTTATTTTTCCATCGAACTCATACACTATGGTACCTACAGGTTATGCTGGCTTATATGTTTTTTCCATTAAATAAATTAGGTCAGCTCGCCAAAGCGAATATACCGTTCCGCGAATATTTGTTTGGACAATGGACATTATTCATCGTTTTTCGTTGTTTAAAACAGTTGATCTATTATTTGGGGAAGAATTAAGATCAAAGAAATCATGAGATATACCTAGCTGTTTTGGGTCATAAACATCTAAAATCAATTTTGTTTATGGTCTTGTCATATATTGTCTTCATAATAACATTAGGCCATTGAGTTTTAGTATATTATAACTCAATAAGGATTTTAAATTGTGTTACGCGTTCGGTGATGGACCGTCCATAATATACTATGTAATGTATTAAATATTTCTGAAAGAGGTTACTGTAGACGCAATAGTTGAACTGAAACTGGTTTTTCTATTTATTTAGAGAGGTTATTAGGCCGCCAAAATGGTTACACGAAACTATGTTATCTTAAGTAGACGGCAATCAAAGTTTTTCAGGTCAAGAAGCCTCGAATAATTCTTATACAAGCAAAGTGGATTGTATGCTACTCAAAAGAAAATAGGGGCCACTAAGTATTTTTATTGCTACTTGAAAAATATAGTAAATGGTAATGTATATGTATTAAAATAGCACGTAACAAGGCTTTTATTTTAACTTAGGCTAATAACCATTTAATTGTGAAGTCAATTGTTTCACTTATTTCAATTATCATGAAATTAGTCCATTGTCAACCGGAAAAACTAAACAGTAACTCTTTGCAAATCAAAACAAAAACTGACACAAGCTGTTTTTTTTAATGCTTTAGTAACGGGTGTGTCCTCCTCTCTTGTTTTCACACTCCTGGAGTCTCGAAGGCATACTCTCAATCAAGTTTTTGATGTTTTCATCAGGTATCTCTTCCCACGCACGTTTCAGAGCATCCATAAGCTGCTGCTGGTTGTGAACCTCTTGCTCATGCTCCCTGACCCTTCGTTTTAGTTGGTCCCACATATGCTCTATTGGATTTAAATCCGGACTATATGCTGGCCATGGTAGGACACGAATATGGGAGTCATCCAGTACAGTCTGAGTGGCCCGAGCTGTGTGTGGGCGGGCATTGTCATGCATTAACCAGAACCCTGCCCCACTCTCTGTGAGAATGGAATCACATGAGGCCTGATGACTTCCTCGATGTACCGTTGTGCAGTTACTGTGCCTTGATTTAAGAAAACTAGCTCGGTTTTGCCTTGTAAGCTAATCCCAGCCCAAACCATCACACTAGGACCTCCAAAGCGGTCAATTTCCTTGATGACATCGGAAAATCTCTCACACTGTCGTCTCCATACTCTAATCCGCCGATCATCACTACAAAGCTTCACTTTACACTCATCTGTGAAGAGCACCATACCCCATTGATTCATGCTCCAATCTGAATGTTCGCGGCTAAAACTTAAACGATTTCCACGTTGAACCCTAGATAAAGGAATTCGTACTACTCGGCGTCTGGACCTTTGCTGGTCTTCATGCAGTCGATTACGTATCGTTTGGTCACTAACACGAGTCCCCGTTGTCAACCGTAGGCGATTTTGTAACTTACGTGCTGTCACAGAGCGCTCTCGACGGGCACACAATCGGATGTAGCGATCCTCTTGTGCCGTAGTTGCTCGCACCCTGCCCGATCCAGGCCTTCTTGCAACACTGCCAGTCTCTTGGAACCGATCCCACACATTTTGGATGGCTCTGCGAGAGAAACCCAACGAAGAAGCTACAGACCGCTGTGAATGACCTTCAGCAATCAATGTAACGGCTCTGGTGGCAGCAATGGTATCCATATGTCTTCGTTGCCGTGGCATTATTAACAAAAGATGTTAAAAGAGGCAAAAGATGGAAAGAAATTGTTAATTTATCGAATACTAGCTGTGCCCCGCGGTTTCACCCACAGCGCACCCGTTCCCGTAGGAAATACGGGATAAATAGTATCCTATATCCGTCTCCTGGTTCTAAACTACCTCCCCACCAATTTTCAGCCAAATGGGTTCAGCCGTTCTCGAGTTATAAATAGTGTAACTAACACGACTTTCTTTTATATATATAGATTATTGTGATTCCATCTGAAAGAAATTTGACTTGAAGCTCGATTTTTTTTATTTGCTTCAATTTCTGGCCAGCTGTAAGACTTAAACACCATCATTAAAGAGGTTGGATACTGACGGAGGCCGGACATCACAAATTAGTCACTTATTAATTAGATTACATCAAAAAATTAACTCAAAAACAGAAATATGTAAGTGGCCCTTATTTTCTTTTGAGTAGTATATATTGGAATTAATATAATAAACACTTTTAGAATACAAATGATTATTATAATAACCTACTTGGATAAACCTTTTTTCACTTTCAATTTATTAAGTCAACTTTCATAATCGAATTTCAATTTTCGTCTGTCAATTAAAGTGTCTATTTTTTAACCAAAAGAGAAAACAAAGGGTTGTGTATTTCATGGCGTTTTGTTCTAGAATATACTGGCAAAGATATTTCTGGTCAAGGCAATTTCATATTGCGTAGATGTTATTCATCGATCATGTATTGTTTGTTGTTAATACAATTTCTGTGAAAAGAGTTCATCTTTTATGTCTAGTAAATATTGACTACGAATAGAAACCTACTCTAGTTAATCAGTAATCATTTTACGATTTTGGTAACACAAACATAAATATACACTCCGTTCTAAATTACCAGAGTTAAAATTTGGTCGATTTTCCAAAAACGCCAAAAACGATTCCTTCCGAATAGGAATAAGGTTCAGTGGTTTCATTCCATTTTACCCATCACTGACCCCTTTATTTACCACAATGGAAGACTTGTCTTCGGGTGATCAATCAAGATGGTTCGAATTTGAACTCTCTTAAGAAAATAATAATAATATTGGTACCACAATGCATTACTACTTATTTGTTTACTCGTAAGAGTTCGTCAGATCTTGTAAATTTAATCAATCCTTTAAAGTAAACCAAACAAACCAATCGATAATCGATATTGAATTTGATTTATTTTAACTTTAAGTGCATCTTTTAAATGTAATTTCGCTATGTATGACATAATTATTTAATGTGCGTCGGAGTTTACGTTATTAAGTGCAGGATATAATGAATGAAAAGCTGTTCGAAATATTTAAGTCGGAATGCCCAAAATAATGTTACTGCCCGAAGCCAACGGAATTAGCGATAGGGAAGATAACTATTACTTTTATAGCTTTACTATAAGGCTTTTATCACACTTATGATTTTGTTATTCCTACCATAATATTCAAATGTTAACATGAGTTAAAAATTAAACGGCTCGGTCGATTTCAGAACATTTTTACAAACACAAACAAAAAACATTATAATTAGGTGCAAAATTGTAAACACAAGATTGACGTCGACTGCCGTTTAATACACACACAGTTAATGAAATAGTTGTTTTCTAAGAGCGCAAGTACTTGAAATGGATTTGTTTGGAAGCTCTCCGCAACCGTCGCCTTATTTCGAGTACAGTAGTAATATCGTTGGCAGCGAGCCTAGCTTTATAAGACTGACTCGCGTCATATGCGCCCATGCGCGTTAATTAAACATCGTCCTGGTAAACACTGTGCGACCAAATAACGATTAGGACTGCGCAGACTGGGGACTTGAGTCCGCAGACGACACAAAGAAGCTTTTTTTTTTCTTTTTGTACAGGGAACATTGTCTTTCGTGTGCAGACAATAGATGGATGTAGGGTCAGACAATATAGCAAACCATAGAGTCGTTCGACCGAACTATCTATCCACCGTTGAATCGAATCTCATAACGATACCATTTTGATAGACAATCTTATTTCTCACAGGCGGGCGGATTAGAAGTCAGTCGTTTGCCTAAGCTTATACAAACTTTTTGGTAGGAAAATTGGCCGTCCATAACACACATCGAGTACCGATCTGCGCACTTTGGACTAACACCAAGCATAATTAATCGTGCCCAATGAGTAATACGGCTGTTAATTACTTTATAGAGACTATTATAACCCATTATGCTAATATTCTGCTTCTAAATACATTGATCATTAGTTCGTGTCTATGAAAATAGACGTGTGGATCTTTGACACCTTGTTTATATATTTTTTGCTAGAGAATGGTAAGGTATAACGACATGTATATTCGGATAATGATACAAAGATCTTTATTTATTAACCCATAGCATAGCTGCGGTAACCTTTGCCCGCAATTATCTATATTTATAAAAATGAAACCCGTTTTCCTTGGTCAAGGCATCACGCGTGAATGGCTGGACCGATTTCCACGGTTTTGCATTCGTTGGAAAGGTCTCGGGCTCCGTGAGGTTTATAGGGAATAAAAATCTCAAAATTCCCACGGGAACGGGGGCGCTGCGGGTGAAACCGCGGGGCACAGCTAGTAGGTCATAAAATATCTTTTTAATAGGTACTCTAGAAGGCACTTAGAACAATATATTGCCAATGACAACGGGTAGGAGCTGTAACAATACAACGACTGTATACTCATATTTGGCCAAGAGGGGGATACTATGGGCCAAATTAATAAACGCATATTAAAAACATTTTAGCTATTTTAGGTTTGTCACTTCCTGACATACGCAATTTTCCCAAGAGCAAAAGAGACAAAACACTTTATAACAGTGTTTTAGTTATAGAGCGTTCATTAATACTTTAGTTTTTCTCTTTATGTCTAAGTTTTGAACATTTTAAGAAAATCCCTAAAATCCTTCCTAGCTAAATCTTAAGCATATTGTGTACTTACAAGTTGACTATAAAAGGGTGGTTGATCTCAGCGAGGATGCTCTTCTCATTCATGACGTGGTCGACTTGTTTCAGGCGGATCACGTCGGCCATGGAGAGGATTTTCATCGCGAGGTATTCATCCGCTGCCTTGTCCCGGCACAGACACACTCGGCCGAAGGTACCCGTACCTGGAACAAACATAGACAATGGAATTGTAGATTATAAACATAGACAAGGAACATTATAGATTGTAACAAGCATAGACAAGGGAACTGTAGATTGAAACAAGCATAGACAATACAATTCTATGTTTTTAAAACATTGATTTTATATACTAATTTAAACCTGGAATGTAGACAAAAGATCATGAAAGAGATTTAAAATATAAATTCTACATCGTAAGTTGCTAGCTAAATAACAAAGAATATTATGTAGGTAATACATTATTTCAAGAAAACTTAATTATTATAACGTATCTTGAGATAAACATGCTTATTTACTGATATCTACATTCATTAACACCTCTCTATACAAGTAGTAAATAAGGTACGTTTTCAATTACAATTTAATGTTACTTAATTTTCGTCCAAAAATAGCCGCACTAAGATCATGACTCACTAAAATAGACAGACTTATCTCGTAATCAGTGGAGATGCATTTTATCTACGTCCAGCAGCTGGGATTAGGAATGCGGATCAGTTTGATAGAAACACTTCAAAACAAATAATTTGAGGGAAACAGAGCAAAATATTTCCAATAATTATAATGATTCAACCTACAAAGAGAAAAAACCCATGACGTAGTTTCTCTATAAAGACTGTTAACCCTTCGCATTCGTTAAGCAACGGAGTCCGCTTTCTTCAAACTAATCGCTGACCTCACAATGAATCAGCTTTTCGCTTATTGATTAATTTCACTTTGGATATGATTAAACTATTGTACACCGTTTATTTCTTTCTAGTAATCGCCGGAGTAAACTATTTTTACGACTGTCTATTTTTTTAATGTTCTTCTGATCTATGAAAATATACTCGTATTGAAGTGCGAACACTAGAGACAAGACGTGTAACAGAGTTTTCTGTTAGATTTAGGGCGGGTTGCTTCAAACGGTTGGTTATCGTAACATACGATTGTTAAAAAGTTAACGATTAAGCTTTTAAATGTCTGTTTAATACAAAACATTGTTTCATAATTTTAAAGAAAATCTGTTAAAGTTCGGGCTGCTAATAGAAAGCTACGATTATTCATTTTCTTATGTCTGTTGAGGCTCACATTATGCGTTAACGTTTACTGATGAGTCAGCGTAAGCTGAAGTAGTCCGCCCTAAATAATAATTTCTAAGAACTGTTTGTATGGTGACAAAAGACTGTTTTGTTCGTTGAGTTTGATTTGATTATAGTTATGTTGGTATCAAACAAGGTAGTCGAAAGTCTGTTTGGCCTATATCACTATAGTTGCGCTGGCTCTGAAATAAACGGAATAGGAAGTAAGTACGTGATATATTCTCCGAATCCCTGGTGCGATTGATCCCTTTGCACCTGCTAATTAATTTACAGCGCGACCTTCAACACGCTACCTTACATACTAATTTCAGTTCACGGAAAACTGACAAGATATTTACGAAATACCGTATTATAATACTTTTATTAGCTCTTTAATGATAATTTTATGAGCTTTAATATCGTTGTTTATGATTGTATGACGAGTAATTATTATTTTTATTACTTATATTATATTAAAAGACGATAGATCTTTTCATGGGAAAAGGTGTATCTCCGGAATTGCATTATTTAGTTTTTGAAGGTAAGAATTGGACACATATACTTTACGAAATGGGACTATGTATATACATTGCGGTTCATTCACATAGGAGTGTAAATTTTATATTAAATAGCAAATCATATTGACTAGGTATATATAGATTGTCAAATTAAAATAGAGAAACTAACCGACAGGTCAATCTCCATTTGCACTTTTCAAAAAAAAATGTTTGTAATTTTTTTCCTTTTTCTTCGTAGTAAGAAAATACATGATAGGTATATTTGTTTGTAGGCACAAATAGCTAGAAATCGAAGCTAACTAATGCAGTAACGCACACCGCTTGAGACATAAAATTAGCAAGTAAATTAGCCCATCCATTTGTCACTAAGTATACTTTCTAGCGCCCTTACTAAAATACTAAGTAACAAACAGGTTTCTTGTTTGTTTTACTCGACTGAGCAGGCAAAAGAAAATTTTGATTTCGTCATAGTTCCAAAAGACCCACACACATCTATTACTATTACTAATATAACAAATCTGAAGAGTTTGTTTAGTTGAACTCTTAACTACCATTTGGATAAAAAATCTTTTTGTATGTGCTTTAGACATTGACGAGGCAGGTTTAAATATATACTTTCATCCCGGAATTCCCACGGGTACAAGAACAAATGGCAAAACCGCGAGGCTCTACTTGTGTTACATATCTAAAATACATTTCACGACTAAAAGTACTAAGAGAAGTTTTTTACACAGAAAATCCACTCATTAACATCTCATAAGGAATCATTAGTGACTCTGAATTGGCAGTTACAACTGGTTGTAGATTGCATGCGTCGTTAATTAATGTCCTACTTAGGTAAGTCAAACTCTTTTGTCTCCCTTCACGGTTACAGGAATGTAAGTCATAACAGGTTTTACTGTGTGCCTTTGTTAGTTAGCGGAGGATTATATGATCCCCTACGCATTGAGGTCATCTGAAGCAAGTGCGAGTATAATGTAAAGAAGTACCATCCGTAGTTTCTTTTGGCACTACTGCTTGGCACTACCAGTAGAGTCTAGGGAAATTCTACATTGTCATGACACTACTGGTAGTGTTACGTGCTACTAGACTACTACTAAAGGTAATCAGACCAGAAAGTAATGTAGAGCTAAAATCAGAAACCGGTATGTAAAGATGTATTTAATTCTATGTAACAATAAATTGATACAATATTAGTATAGAACCCCCGATATGCACCGAGTCAGTACCACGTGGTACCACCATTGAGGTTTCGTGTTCCAAGAATGATGTCAAGATGACATCAACAAAAATTACAAACAATTAGCATACGATGTAGGTAGGTACTTTAGAAAGATAAAATATTTTACATAACATTGCAACACAATCGCTCGGCGACATTATGTATACTTAATTACATACAATAGCAGTGCAGTGACATTTGATCGTGTTAACTGTATAGATTACGTATTTACCGCATAACATAAGTTTAATTATTATGGCATGTGTTAAGTAACATCCATTATACTCACTTGCTCATAAACGAGTATTTATATCTTTTGTTTAAAGGATTCAACACAAGGCTCGTAATGTTTGTTTTTCAATAAAGGACATTGAACATGCGTTTTTATTAAAATGTAAACTTTTTCAAAAGAATGGAAAATAAACCTTTTGATGTAGCTTGTGGCATGGATACAAGAAAAGCGGCTTTAAGTAGCTACATATTAAGATCAAATCAATTTGAAAATAAGAACCAAAAGATTACAAATTGAAAAACTTGATAAAAGACTTTAAAGTCATGCTCGCATTTTGAATATCATGTATATTGACAGGACATAGTCGTTGCTATGATAAAAATATCATTTTCTACTCGTAATGCCTTTACTGCATCAGAATGATATTTCATAAATATAATAGTATTTTTCAACTCATACCTATTTTGAAACCCGAGGTGTCATATGTTTAACATACGTACATATCTGTGTGAATGTCTGTGAAGTCGTTGTTTTTCATGAACCATGCTTTCAGTACTCTTAGCTATGGTTGAATAAAAAACCGATCGCCTCAACAAGATTTCTAATCGATCTTGTTTTAATCAAAGTATTCCGAATTGAGAACCTCCTTTTTGGAAGTCTATTAAAATAGAACTAGCAGCGTCCCGTGGTTTTACCCGCGTTTTGCCCGTTCCCGTGGGAATTTCGGATATTTTTATACATATAAACCTTTCGGAAGAATCATTCTATCGATTGGTGAAAACCGCGTGAAAATCCGTGCAGTATTATTTGAGTTTATCGCGAACAGACAGACAGACAGACGCGGCCGGGGACTTTGTTTTATACTATATAGAGATTTTGATATTTGCCATAGTAGAGGCGTTCAGTACATATACCAAGTGCTGATTAATATATTGTTAACAATACATGGCGATCTATTCAATGTTAAGGACGTATGACTGTTGAACCTGTTAGTTGTTAACTATCACACCGCGATAACGAGTTCCAGTAGCGACATTGATGGAGCGGTTATGTTACGTTATTTATGCCACATTAATTGATAAGGAAACCTCTAAAATCGCGTTTGATCAAGGAATATTTCCATGGAAAACTTTAGTAAGTACCCAATACATTATTATTGTGCTTTGAACACTGAATACGTTGTTCAGAATTGTATAAATTGAAGCCGTATATTTTAATCAATCGTTTTGTATTAATAGCAATTTCACAGCCGGCCATTAGACAGATGTATGTGATGAATACGTTAATAAGCATAGTTAAAAAGGGAAAGTGTCGAAGTATTTATGATCCAATGTTCAAGCGAAGATGACAAAGAACAGAAGTATCTACATACGAGTATTTATATAAATCAATGCCACTTTTCGTTGTAATTTTATATCTCAAGAACGGGCTCACCTATCCAAACCAAATGTTTAGGCTTTGTTCGGACTATTATATAGCAGATGTGAAGTTTGCACAAAATCGGTCGAGCGGTTCTTCAATTCCCACGCGAACGGGCACAACGCGGGTAAAACCGCGGGGCGCAGCTAGTTTTATCTATATTT
The DNA here is from genome assembly GCA_951394245.1 of Cyclophora punctaria. NCBI lineage: Eukaryota > Metazoa > Arthropoda > Insecta > Lepidoptera > Geometridae > Cyclophora > Cyclophora punctaria. The sequence continues at coordinate 7,682,223 of OX596170.1, read as the reverse complement.
TTCCAAAAAGAATAAATAATCTAACATAACTTTAAATGTGTAGTTTCATTCACAAGACATCTTCAATCAAAGCACGATATAGGAGTAAGTGATAGATATATGAGTATATCATTGAATTTCATAAAGTTGTTTTCTTATTATTCAAATTCGGAATCTAATACGGTCGAGACCTATCATTTGAATTTTCTATTAGACTTGTTCACGTAAATTCGTGTTTTTGAACTCGTACCTATTCCATACCAAGACTAGCTAGATAGAAAAATGATTTTGTTTGTTTGTTATATCGTGGAGCAATGAGTTTGACCTGTTTACAAAGAGGACAAGAATCCCTTCTTGTCCTTGCCATTTAAACAAAGAACACAGAAATAAGATATGAAAGCGAAGTACTCACAACTCTCTATTTCACGGTAAAAGCTTACGCATTAAGTACTTCGCTCTTCCGTGTGTAAAAAAAAGCTATTTGACCTATTTGATTGTTGTATACTTATTTCAAAAATGCCTCTAACCGTTATAATCATGGCTCCATTGCTCACATTTGTAGCAACCCCGTGGGTGTAATATATATATATGTATGAAGTATGTAGATTAGTTTGAAGATGTAGATTAGTTCGAAGATGAAACCGCAGGCCGGTGCTAGTATCTTAATACAAACAAAAGAAGGTAATTTATATTCCAAATGATTACAGACTGTATGAGCGTATTGGAAAATTATAATAACTTATCCCGAAGTTCCTATAACGATTCTATTCTCAATTCCAAGTATTCAATTTGTTTTGAGTGAAACGAGGATTATATTTCCAAATGATTGGAAATGATTCATCGATACTTGAGTTCGTAGATATTACGGCTAGGTAAGATAGTTTCTATGACGAGTTAATAGATCTTGAATGAACAAGATATATCGCATTCAGGAATCTGACATGTTAGCGTAATCATTAATCAATCTTTAAAATAGTCTAATCTGAGCATCATGCATAAGTTTTAGGGGTGCCACGGTGCAGTGAGAGCGAGGGCTGTATAATTTTGTGTTGTTTTAAAAAAAAGCGGTAGTCACTATCGCTCATCTGTCCCAGCCCATGCTTATACTGGGACACCCTGTAGGTTTACTCCAAAATAATCATTGTAATCTTACTGATTCTGAAAATAGAATCCCAATCGAATGAGTAACGTTAATAATATAAACACTGTATTTAAAACACGTTTTTAACTATCAATGTTGTTGTAATCCACGTTTATCTCGTCCATGACCTAAACTTATGTTGGGTTTATTTACTCGGACGCAGTTAGGTTATATTTAGAAGTAATTCTGTAAATAATATGAGTCATGATACCCCATGGCGCGACCGCGTCTGGTGTTGCCACACTATTTATTTCTGTTAATGTTGCGCAAGAGACTGATGCAGGCTGAGAAACGGGAACAGAACCCATAAACTCATCGTCAGTTTTAAGGACAGTTAATTCGTTGCCCTAGTTTCGTTGTACGCAGTAAATATAAACACTTGTGAGATGACTCACAGAGGTTTCGTGGTTTAAGATCCGCTTGGAAGCGAAGGCCTATTTTAATAAGTTAGTAAGCACAATAGGCTGTTGGTTAACCACAAGTTCCCTTTTACCAATTTGATTTATTGGGTACAGCCATATAGCGGGACCAAACCATAAGGACAGGTGTAAACAAATGTAAGGCGATGATTACATCTAAGTATGTTATGATGATCCTAATTTACGTAAATAATGAAATATCTAAATCCGTATCGTAATATCAAGCCATCTGTGACCATTTCACCAGACTTTCTCATCCATATATGACCTAAGATGGACGCAAGAAGGTTGCTTATGTAACTCAATTTATCAAAAGTGCACAATGGGATTGTTGACGGTTTCTTGGCGAGACGATCACGTAACTGAGGATTGAAGAAAGCTTCTTAACGTGGGCGACATCTTGGAAATGGTAATGTGTTTGGACAAAATGGTTTGTTAATCTTAGTCTTATCTCATCCCTCAGTGTCTTATCATATCTCATATGTCATATCTTCAGCAAGTGTAGAGGCTTTTGTCCTGCAGTGGGAGTTGGGACATTACGAGCTAGCATTTTCTGAGTAAGTATGGTGAGGAAGGCACAGTTCCTGCACCTACGTAAGATAAAGAGATATATACGTAAGATAAGAGATATATTGTAAGATAAAGAGGATGGTTCATTAGTAACGTGTAATTAGTAATTTATTAATTATGTGTCGTCATTATAGACTTCAAAGAAACTTCGTATCCAAGCATTAGTTTGAATTGAGTGACAGAAATTCGTTCATCTTTATGATACTTGTCTTGATTATAGAAAACCAGCAAAATGATATCACAGGACAATCGATCAAAAGGCAGTGGCTTAAACCATCTTGCTCAACAACAGATAAGATCACCATTTATCAGATGATCCTATCAGTGACGTAGGTACATGATCTTATCAATGCCAAGTTGATTGTTTCGAAACAAAATGCTTCATCTTAAGGTAGTGTCCGATAGGTGGTAAGATTACAGATTAGACATTTTTGAAAACAGAACGTGTGTCATTGTTTTGCTATGTTTTTTACCTTTAATAAGCCTTTAATTTACAACGTGGGAAGCATGTTTGACTATGATAAATAGGTACCATAGATAGTAGGTAGTAAGAATCGGTTCTACTCTCATTGATGGTGGTAAATCAATGCGTTTGTACATAAAACGCATTGATTTACCACGACTTTACTCTTATTTAGCGGAACAATAAACTAGTACAAGACTAAAGGAAAATCGTAAAGAGCTAGTGATTTACACTCCACCTCCTCGTGGGAATAATCAATTAGCTATTGTAATCAATTATAACGCGTAATAAACGTCCCTCGGACTATAATTCGGATACATAAATATTTATAATGGACGTCACATAACTATAGTTTTATTGGCACTCGCTACAACCAATTATAATTCCTATTTCAATATTTGCACAACTGTTGTAGTCACAACAACTGCGGACTACAATGTTTACATTTGTTGCCAAGATGATAAAAAAATGAAAGTTATATGTTTATGGTACGAAACTATGACCTTCCTATTGCGTAATAAATTTCTTTTATCGCAGTTGAGGGGTCTTCTTGGGGTCCAGTGAAGGGCGGTCAGAATACCAGTTTTTGATCCGCAAAGCCGTAGCGCCGTAGAGCCGGTGCCGGCCGACCACTTTCACTGATGGGCATAAACCACGCGCCGCCTCGGACCATTATACTGTCAGCAGATCATCAACACAATCTTAACATAATCTGAATGATCAATCAATGTTTAAAATAATAATCGAGATTAGAAGTCGAAAGAAAGTAACTTGTCGGGCAAATAAAACGATTTCCATACTTTTATTTGTGTGCTAAGCTCACGTTTGGTCCATTGTCAAGTTAATAAAAGCATATCTACAGTAAATTTACATACATACTCGAGATTAGAAGTCGAAAGTAACCTGTCGGACAAATGAAACGATTTTCCCTTTTTTATTTATATACTAAGTTCACGTTTCATTACATGATGTATTACATAAACGTTACTCTGTAGGCATTTACAAAATGATATACAATCAAATATATCTATCTACGCGAATGGTTCCAAATGCCAGCGCTAGTGCCGCGTCTCTTATGAGAGCGATGACGTCAATATAGCCCCAAAAGTGTCAACCTACGTCACTTGCATCCTTCGGCTTTCATCATCTTCTTTATAATTTAGTTAAAAATAATTAATTTGCGGGTTAAGTATAGCCACTTAATACGAAAAAGGAAACTTTGATTAAGCTTTCTTGCAGATGTTATCCGAACAACTTTTTACTAAGGCTTCAATTTGTTAAGTGGACTAGGTTATTAAAAGATTTGAGCCATATTTTAACATTTTAAAAATTCAAATGACATACATACTTTTCTATATAAATTTCCCAACTGCTATACCTAACCACAGAAACCTAAACTACCCAGAACATCGCATGCTGTTCTTACGTGTCAATTAACTTATGCCTCTGCCAAAGTTTCAGTTAACTGCAAGATCTCATCTAAATTACTAGTTCCTAAATCAATAAATAAGTATTAGATTACTATGACTCACTGAACGCCTACTTGTTGATTCATTGTATTGTAGTTCGGGACAAAAAATTGAGACCTTGGCCGCAGCCGGCCACTGTGTCAACGATAAGTAGCTATCAATATCAGGGTCAGTGGTTTTGTTGTGACCAATCATAACCGACGTGCTCCCTGGACCGGACCAAGACAATGGTTGACAGAACACTTGCTTAAAAACGTTTCCTTTCTTGTATTTTGTCACGTATCGTCAAATAATAAGTGTAAGTACAACATGGTCCGAGATCGTAGTAAGAGACTAAAAGTTGAATGGTTAGATCGAAACAAAACGTCAGATGTTATTAATATTATAGAAGTGTCACGTCTGTAATTATGTCTGTCTATGGTATCGTAGCTCCCAAACAGGGATCTTGAATTCTTGAACAAAAGAATTCAATAATTTAAATATATTTAATGTTTTAAGATATCATAACCATAAAGATTAGTTATCATTAAATGTTGAATAATTATGAAGAGTAAGGTTGCATTATTCTGAACCGAACCACAAGTGTATGGACTGCTAATTTAGTATTTACAGCGGTACTAAACCAAGATGTGGTTTCACGGAGCACCGTTCAAAGTTAAAACATATTGGTCCAGTCGTTTCATATATTTTGGGAAGTTTTAGTATCCATAACATTAAGATTATTTCTGTGGATACCCTTCGCCTAATTTAAAATGAAGCGTGCTCTATACGGTTCATTTGTTTCAAACAAATAAACTTGCCAATGTTTACGTTTGTCCTCTAACTGCAACTGTAATGAGCGTAGTTTATTCGCAACATATCTTGTTTTGGATTACATTTTAATTATAAAGTTGGACAATTTCCATCCTCGATTAAAGGAAACTCGACAGTGAAATTGCACGAAGTAAATACATGTGCTTATTTACAAATTGAAGCGCACAGACTCGCAGACGTCGCGCGCCGGCTCCGGTCACCGAATTAATACTTTACCTTGGTTATTAACGCCAAACAAACATGCTAATATGAGTATTATTAGTCGACTGGTAATGGTCTTCAAAGGGTTTTTATATTTGATGTAAAGATTTCTAATTTATATTTTCCTACCCGTGTAAATATGACGATATCTTCAAAAAAATATTTAATTTAATTTATAATATAAAACAAACGTCGTTTTCCACAGCTATCGTCAGAACCAATTTATTAAGCAATAAAATAAAATGTTTATATACCTATAAAATATATTAGTTGTTATCTTTCTATTTTCTAATGTTTTGTATGGTAGCCAATTATTATGTTGATAAGTTTTAATTCGTGATGAAGGAATGACATAAAAGAAAAGCACAGATATTCATTTAAATAATAATCCATGTCATAAATAATAATACTTCTTTTTGATAAATATACTTTTTTGACTTAATAGATTTTGATGTATCTGTCCCGAAATCTGTTTCAAATGCTGAACCAACGGATTTTGTTTTTTTCCAAACATTGCTACTGAACCTCTGAACTCAGCAAACCATTTGTCAATTACTCACATGTAATTAACAGCTACGCGTTCGTTTTGATACGTCTTTCCTTTGCCGAAAAAAGAAATAAATCACTCGTATAGAAAACAAGATGGCCGTGGGTGTGTGTCCAGACTATGACGTCAGCGGCCAGCTGTCTCGCCCGTCACGATACGAGCTTACGAGAAGCTTTTGTCAACTTTTATTTTTATCAATAAAAATATACCTTACCTGCATTAACTGTAAAATTGATGACTTTCACCTACAATTTAAATGGGGCAAACAGAAAACACAAACTTAAAAGTACATTAGTACTATTCGTAGTTTCGTATCGTTTCGTATGCTCTACCTATCTAGATAGAAGAAAACCCGTGAGATTACATTGTTTAGTGGTTTTCGTGCATAAGGAAAATTTGGATTTTCAATTATTGTATTCAATAATTTTCTCCGGTTCAATTTTCATCAAAGTTCTTTGCAAACTTTACGTAAGCGTGTCATCGCTATCTTATATCAAAACACTCATGTAGATACAGTTTTGTTATAATTTCAGTAAAATATTTGACATCCTTCAAACATTTTAAGATTCCAGGGCAACCTTCAGACGAAGGTAAAACACTTCCAAAATAAAAACCAAGTTCAAGATTCGTAGAACAAGACAAGGTGACACAATATTAATTATTTTAGTTTGATGTATTACGAAACCTAGAGTCTAAAAACATCAATAGCATGTGTTCCCAAAAATCCGATGTAGGTAGTTTTAAATTCTGTTTCAAATCAGTTTACCAAGATTTACGGTAAGTTTCTCTTCATTCCAACTATACTTCTTTATTCAAATATCATTGTTTTCCGCGTGACTTATATGCGGATTCAATTGTTTATAGAACAATTGATTACATAGTAGTTACTATGGAAATTGGCTCTATTTGTTACGAATCCACATAGGTATTAGTTAGTTCCCAAAATGTTTATAGTTTTCGTTAATAGTTACCCTTGATAGTTTTCAAACAAACGTTATTCAGATCTCAACCTTCATAACAATGTTTGTATTGTAAGTAATTTTAGCATGTTAATGACGATTTATAGAAAGCACGTTATAAATGTTAGTGGGTAAACTCATTGAGGTTACAGTATTGTACGTTGCAATTGAATGGGATACTTAGAGAAAATGAGTTACGATAATCTTCTAGATCGTTACGAGTTTTCTTACTGAGTAGGTATGACCATTAGGTATTTCTCAATACACTAATTTATGAGATATCTTTATTGTTGCTTTCATATTTTTCAATGTCTAATATCTAACTCTATTGTCAACGAACCTTTGTGGTGGTGGGAGGTTGAAACTCCACAACCCTACCTACCTTATTGCTGTAAGAAAAACAGAAATTGATTGTATTACAGCCGGCGTCCACTGCTTTTATCAAGGGTCACAGAACCACGGGTTATTAAATCCCAAACTAATGGGGATAAAGTGCCGGCTCTCGTGTTACCAGATAAATAAACAAAATCTATTATTTTTAATGTAACCATCATGATGTCAAGGATGAAAGTCAAAGTAGTGTGTTTTGGAGCGGGTCCAACCAGTCGTCAGTTCAATTTATTTAATTTATGAATGAACGCATTTCATGAACTCTACCGACTGACAAAGGCGTATCTTTGCGTCAGTAATGAGCAAGTTCTCAACATAAATAACCGTGTACTACTTCATTAGATTTTCCACTTCTTTTTTTAAAACATATTTATAGTTTTTACTAAAACAGTGATAAAATAGGTAGTAATCTAATGAATAAACGTTGTTGGTTAAGGACAAATGGAGTGCTCATAATGATTCTCAAACAGCGAAAGTTCGCAGTCGCCTTTGGGATTTACTACTAACAAATAAGATAAAAACTTTTCCCCGGCTTCTGAGCTCATAAACCACATCACATCAATCAAAGAACAGATAATAAGATCTCTTTCTCATAAAATACCAAAATGTCTTTGATTTACAATTTACCAATATCGATGTTTTATTTCTCAACTGAGGTACAGATAAAAAGTATTGGTTGATATACTTCCAGTATATATTTCTAGTCTAGGCTAGATAGAAGGAACGCTAGATCGTCTAGCATCTGATCTAAACATTAAAGACAAATTGGATTAATTAATAACTTGTAAGTAGCTGAGAAATATGATCCTACTTGACACAAGAAATTTCTTACTAGAAGGTCTTCCTCCCCCCTCTCTCTCTCTGTCTCTCTCTCTCTCCCTCTGGCTGTGTGTCCCATAATGGTGATGGGGCCAGTCTTCCTTGTTTGTCTCCATTTTGCTAGGTACTTATGTAATCTTTTTTGCAATCCCCTCGAAACGTCGGGAAATAAAAAGTAAGTAATCACTTGCTTTATTAACTACCTACCGCGAAAAAACCCGTGTGAGTACGTTTACTATAGGTACCTAAGCTTACTTATTTATAAATAGTCTCAAAACTCAGTCTGATAATTAAGAAATAATCTGTAACACTACAAAAACCGTGACAAATAAACCGATAATCAGTGAACCGTGTTGTCATAATGTAATGAGCTGGCTCTATTTGCGAACGGACAATTATTGGCTCTGACAATTACTGGAACATTAATCAAGTGTTCACGAGAATAGATCATGGTCGAAGGTTACTTGTAGAACAAACATTCTATTAGCCAGCAGTGAGTGGTCAAATGGTTATGCTAATAACCTAAATACTAGATTGTGGTATCAGAGTTTAGATCCACATTATCTACAATATTCTACAAACTATGACTGTACTCTTTGTTCATATCTAGCTATTACATTGGCTACAAATCGAACTGTACACTGCAAAACTCAAAAGTCAAAAGGTTGAAGGAGAAATTATGTTCAATAGTCATGACAGCATTATTTTAGTTAAAGTTCTGACATCCGCGGATTATTTGATATTATTGTATAGTTACGAAAATCTCACAAGAAGCTTTGCTAAAAGAGCAATAGGTATTAACGTTGTCCTCTTTTGCTCGTATTATGAGGAGTATGATAACCTGTCCAAGGCTCTTACTACTAACTACGACTAACTTATCTGCCGCTTAAGTCTAGATAAAATGACAGCAGTCAGATATACTCGTTGAGATACCATCTCATACAGACTTGACTTTATGATAACGCTAAGACTACTGGTACTGGCTTTGCCAAAGTATTACGATCCTCTAACAGATAGTTTTTAGGTAAACTTGCTATCCCACTGCTGGGCAAAAGGTCTTCCCTAATTTCTTCCATGTATCTCCTTCCAGTGCTAACTCCTTCCAATCCTTATTAAAATCTTCCAGTTAACATTTTGAGCCATGTCAGAGGCCTTTGGCGGCTCTATAACTCTGACACCAGGATTGGTCAAGTTGACCATCCACTCGATAAGAAGAAGAAGAAGTTAACATTTTATGTTATGTTTATGTATTATACTCATTTTATAAAGAAAACAACAGTTTCTTTATTTACAAAACCTTTGATCAAAGTCAAGCCTAGACTAGTTGTAGTCAGATTTTAGTTATGATATTGCATATTTTGGTTATAAACTACGTCAATGGATTCAATAATAGTTTGGGTGTAAAATATAGAATCAAGTACCGCCTATAAAGAACCAATTACTTTCAATTTAGAATATCCATTCACTGTTACTATCTGGTTCTGCGTTTTAAAACCGTTTGGTTCTATTTGTGGTTACATGGCACAGAATATATAGGTACCTTACGGGAATTCTGTTATTGGGGAAAAAGTATGCCTTGTAGCTAAAAAGTACTTATATCTAGTAGTAAACAGCTCACATGATCAAACCTAAGTATAATTCTATTAAATATTCGCAAACAGCAGACTCGAAAAAACACAAAATTTATTGGTCTTATTCTTCATCGAGTGGATGGTCTACTTATTGGTAACTGAGTTCATTTCATTGATCTCATAGGGACCTACTATGAACTGTAGAGTCCTCAACAACTGAGGCAGGTACTCAACATATTTTGAACATATTGACGTTAACGATAAGACCGGGCACGTGTAGGTATGTGTTTAGAATTCCTCATCAAACATTAGTCTAGCATTTCGTAGGTTGTCGATATATAGAGAAGTGAATGATTGAAATGTTATATTTATCGTGTTATGAAAGCTTATTGTTTCTTTCGCTGCCAACACGTGCCCTCGGCGCGGATGTCGACGGACCTGTAAATACACTAGATTGGTAAAATAAATACGATATTGGAGGATTATGCACCCTCCATTTACGTCAGACGCGTTCAAAACAACCGGTTTACATTTAAATACCGCAATATCGCTTTACATTGTATTCAATGTTGTAGGTACAAGAGTATGTACGCAATTGGTTATGTAAATATTCTTTAATTTATTAAATAATGGTACCTAACTGAAGTGGGGTAGGAAATAATATTCTTAATAAAGAGAGCGAGCAATAACATTCTTAATAAAAAAGCGATGTGTATCAACTTTTTCTCAAACGAAAGTATAGAAAATTCTTTAAAAAAACGCTCCTTCCAAACTGTTTTTAAGCTAAATCCCTGGATTAATTAATACTTTCCAAACATGCTCTATCTTGACTCCAATTGTTAATTGCATTTCATTATACAAGTAAATAGTGGAAATAAATCAATACCATAAAGATAATGGAAACTCTCTATAAAACCTTGAATTCGGATGTATATAATACAAGCTATAAATACGGACGAAGCTATAAAGAAGATATCAATAAAACTTTCATAATAAACGTAACGTAGGTAATAAATTACTATTTGTACTGGTAATACATTAAGCAAGTGTAATATCCGTTAGAGGAAATATAAACTTATTGGAGACAAGTGTTATTCACCTACTTACTTTAGAGATAGCTGTGATACCAGTTACATAATGTGTATGTGAAAAGTTTAAGCGTAGAGAGCGTTTGTGTATACACTTACATACTTATATCCGATTCCGGTATGTAGAGGCATCCCATTTATGTAATCGATGGATTTGACTTTGAACCCATAACAATATGATTGTCTACTTATGTAATAATTGAGCTAAGTAGGCAGGTATGTTTGTGGATAGAGTTTTAAATTCTATATTTCTTTAGGTAGGTATTAGATGTTCGAATTCACAGTATGAATGAATATTGTTACTTATTAGGGGTCAATCTTATGAATTAATTTCCATTTTGGGGTCAATTTTAAATTATACATACATGTTATGTTATGTATAGTTTAACTGTAATGTTACACAGCCAGGTACAGACTTAAAGATGACTTTCTCATTCTAACATTATATCAACTTTATTTTCTTAATAATACAAGTAAAGATGAACTTAACAATATGTCAAACTTAACTTTTACAAAACGTCTTTACATTTTAGCTGACTTATACAAACTTGTATTTTTATAATATCTATTAGATATTGAAATTAAAATAAATATATTTATTTAATATAATATTTGTTCAGTTCACCGGAATCGTTTTTTAATCGATGCTAAGTGAGGCAGTGTTTCTTCTACATAAAACAAAGCGTGTAACATAATAGGAATTAGTATTCAATCGATCGTCAATACGATCAAAGATCAGTGAACTAACTGAACCCGTTCTCTTTGAATATAAAACACCATTTTGTGTATACTATGGCGCTCATTATGTATTCATCGGGAACTTACAAGTACCCGTATTAGCATAACGATTAATGTATATCACTTTTACTTTGGTTTACTACAAGGCTTGAAGCGAAGCTATAGATTAGATTATACCCGCCAAGTACAGTTGACGTCATACATGTTTACATTTTTGTCATTGTAAAAGGTGAAAAAGTGTAAATGTGTATATGACGTTGACTGTACCTAATTACTTCGGGCCAATGGCGTCAGAAAGGCGTAATTTGATTTTGTTTTTATTGCGATAAGCATTTTGTATTATTTAATTATTTAAAATATTATTTAACTATTTAAAATATGAATACAATGAAAATAACCTATACTAAGTAATACTTTGGTCTATATGTGAGCACTAAGTATCATAAGTATTCACTCTTAAGAGTCATACTTAACTTACTTATTATTTTTACAAATATGTCCAGTATATGTAACAACCTAGATAAATAATAATCTACACAATTCAGTCAAGACGTTGTTTTGTTGTTGTCATTAACACTGATCTGTGTCAAACATAGAATGCATTAAAGCAATGCGTTAAGATCAAAAATACATTTTGAATCAAGGCTACTTTTACTTAAATTCTTATTAGCATTCAAGATAACGCCTCCTACAAGTTTCATTAAGCTTTATAGACCAGTTTAGTAATTTAATTTGTAAACTGAATATATATATTTTTTTCTAATTAATTAAAAACTGTGAAAGCAGAATTACTAACATTGATTGCGTTTCACGCGAAACTTTCAGTATAATAACAAAGTACTCTGTCCGCTAAACTGAATTCGTGAACTATTCCTTACACCGTTCGTTTTGGTTACATTGATAAAGTTTAAGTAATATTGCGGTAGATGGTGCTATGAAATTGACAACCAATTCCAACTGTCACTGTCAATATATGTGTATAAATTGTCTGTGGTGCGAGTCAGTTGATCCGCCATTCTGTTAAAGCCAGGACGTGATTTTAGCAATTTTATATGTTGAAATTTAAAGCGCTTGAAACAATGCTGTACATTAAGTGAATTTAGCATATATTTAAGGAATAATAAAGTGTTTTGTGTGAATTACAGTTTGAGCTTTTAAAGTATTACGAAATTGATATCATCCTACTGCGCGCAATCTGGCTCGCCTACCGCTATTCCAATCAGAAACAACATTATTTATTAGTCCATTAATACAGTGTCTGGATGTAATTCAAGCCGTTAAGACGTACAAAAAAAACGTATAAAATGTCTGAAACAAGCAACGCATATGATGAAATTATCTACAACACTTTCTTGTTTTTCAAAAAAGATAACAATGGGTGTTCAGCATCAGTGACCAGAAAAACATTAAAAATGATTTCAAGCCTCACTAAATTATCAGTTTACGAAATCGCCAGCGCAGTTCAAAGGCATGTAAGGAATACTGTAGGAGCAAAAAAGCTCGACATATTGGATAAATGTATTTTGAAGAAGCAATTACATGAAGATTCTGAAATAATAAGTTTAAAGCATGTTGAATTAAGCTACTGTTCTTCAGGTTGGATAAAAGAAGAGATTATGGATTTACTTAACGAGATTAAAATAAAAATTATATGGAAATATAATAAGAATCTCGTGGTGGAAAATTCAAAAACTTTGCGTTTACGAAGACAATATCTTAAAAAAATTGCAATTGCGAAGAAAATGGTATACTACGCAGGTGAAACTATGCTGGAAAATGTTTATGAATACTCAACAACGCAACAGCCACATTTAGGTGTTTTTGCTTTATTATCACCTATAGAAGGTATGTTAGCAACCAGCGTTTTTACTGCTAAACATAGACAAACATTGGAAGAAAAAGAATTATTTTTTTGTTGGCTAAAAGAAGAAGTATTGCCCAGCCTTAAAGGCGAATGTATCATTGTTATGAACAATGGCATGAACAATTTAGACTTGAATAAGGCAGACGGGTCATATGAGAACATGGAGGTACCAGATGCCGCCATTGACAGTTTGATCAAAGCAGCCGGCCACGAAGTGCTGCGGATTCCATGCCCTCACTACGACTTAAACCCTATTTACTACATTTGGGGTAATATAAAGAAAGATAAGCAATTCATCAGTCAATTGAAGACTGTTGAAGAAACTGAGCATTCGAATAAGATCGAAGAGTACTTTGACGGGGCTATGTTAACAGAGGCTGTGGATGCCGTGGAGCAGGTGACAACTTTTTATAACAAATATCATCGGAATTATAAAAATACGAGGGAGAAATCAATTAAGAAATTAATCCACGAAGCTGATAGTACTGACGAAGAGATTGACGATTGATACTCTTATAGTTGATAATTATTAGAAAAACATTAAAAGTACATTAACGATTTTTTTTTTATGTTAGACTAGCCGCGCCCCGCGGTGTTACCCGCGTTGTACCCTTTCTCGCGGGAATTTCAACATAAAATGTATCCTACTGTTATTCTGATGTATACATAACCTATATTACTGTACAGTGTCATCCAAAACCGTAGTTTTTGCGTGAAAGAGTAGCAAACATACATTCATACATCCATCCTCACAAACTTTCGCATTTATAATATTAGTAGGATTACCTATTAAAATTAATCATACCATTAGTATTAGTAATGCAATAAGTGTGCTACATGTCGGAAAATTAAAACAATTATAACAGGTATTAACTAAGTTCATACATCCCAAATCATCTGCTTATTTATTGTAATTAAGCAGTTGTTTCCTATTACATTCTGAGACACCTACAATAGAACTCGATACTGCAAATAATGTACCTTCCTATGTGGAAAAATAATCTAAATTATAATACAAACCCGCATAGACTGCAAGGTAATATCGATAATAAACGATAAAAGGGTGTTACTTTACCGACCTTCTTTCGTATCAGTAAGTATTTAGATATGTATACAATAGTAATATCCGTAAATAAGTTTAATATAGCTATAATATAAATTATATAATATAGGATGATACTTTTTGTCACCCTTGGATTGTGAGAGTGATATCAATCCTAAATCACTATGATTCGTTATATTTTTTACATTTTTAGTTCAGTTTCGTATTCAAACAGATCTTAAGAACTTGCATTGTGGCATAAGTAGGTAGTAAAAATTTAATAACAACATAATTTTGTTTCAAAGAGACAATTAAACAAATCTCGGTTCAAGATAAACTTCAAGGTATTGTTCAACTACTTTCATTTCGTATTTCTCTTGTGTCTTCAATTGTACTTTACATTATTTCGTGCGAACTGCACTTAATAGTGGAAGCTGGAACTAATAAAATGTATTATTATTCTGTGAATCACAATGCGGAAGTGATTTTTGTAGAAACTGTACAAATATAATTTTGGCACAAGAATGATGTTTTATTTAATTTTCACAAAGTGAAATTTTTAACCCCAACAGAAACTTTCGGATCGATACACTCAAAATTTCCGATGCTACAGCAGGATAAATCAACGATGATTGCTGTATATTGATTGCTTAAATTATCTTAATATAAATTCATTTTTGCTACGAAATCTAGACACGCATAACACGTGATAACATAGATAACCATGAAATAAGATAAAAGAATACACCTACTAATTAGTTCCCAAAATATGTGCAGTAGTATTGTATTTACTGACACTAACGTGTGCCACTAACCTAAATACAACGTAGGTAATCACGCGCGACAAAACATAGGTACACGAACTGCGCGTGTGCGATAATAATGAGCAATTCATTAAGTGATATTTAAAGTTTAATACACTTTCATAACGCACTAGTGACCACCACAAAACTGTAACGGATACAGGATATATTATGAAGGGATGAAGGCTTTAACGTAGGCAAACACCACTGAAGTATGACTGAAGTTTTCGAACCACTTAATGACACAGTTATAACCCATGATAGGTTCTAGGAAACTATGTAAAAAATATAAGGCAAATACTAGACTTACAGATGTAAGTTTTGCCGACGAATGTTATTTTGTTTACCTAGTCGGTAATAATGATAAAGCCCCAATAAATTACCTATCAGACTAACATAGAAGATACGATACCTACAGCAACTTCTATTATGAAGATGGTCGAAAACAAAGAAATGATAAATAGTTTTCTCTTTCAAGACAAGTATTTGGAACAAAATGACAATTTCGTGTCGTGATGGAATCGTTAGCGTGTAACTAGACCAGCTTTGAGATACCACGAGAGATACTGGATACTGTTGTTGTCTAGTGTAAGTAACCATAGTTAGTAGAGTAACGACTGTTTGTGCTCTGTTAACCATTGACAATTGAGTCTACATTGTTTAAAAACCTTCTTAAGTTACAAAGATATTAGGAAGTTAGTTTATTGCTGTTCTTGGTTTATGTATCCAGTTACAATGTTTTGAATAATATTAAGTAAAAATATTTAAATACTCAGTAGAATATTACGATAATTGTACCGCGAATTTTGTTATCACATTTTTTTAGTTATTTTGTTTGTTTTAGTTCCTTAACATACCTGATTGTTTATTTTTAATTGATACTCAATTATAAAAAGTTAGAATAAGGAAACCCCTATGATGTTGCTAAAAACAACTTTCATGTTCTAAAAATAAATGTTGTAAACAAACTGACTACGACTCTAGGTTTTACTCGCTCGGAATATTAATTTGTTTTTTATGGATGAGTTTTACATTTCACTATCACTTTTCAAACTTTCGCCGCTATTTTTTAGAGAATTTATTTTTATCTTATTTATTACTAATCTAATTTTTGTTAATGTTATATTTATACCGGATTGGTTTGCTATACATGTTATAATACGCATCAGCTATACTTCGAAATTATATTTTTATTGTAATGCGAGACAATATACTTACATGCACGTGAATAGAACACACATGTAAAATGGGTTTAATTTTCCATCTCTCTCGAATCTCGAATATTACAACAAAGAAAATAGTTTAAGTAGTTTCAATATGAAGTTCAATAAAAACGCCATTATTAGGATAAAATGCAATCATTATAATCAATTTTGCAATAACCGCCCGCGGTTTCACTTAACTTAAAATTTGAACGATTCCTCATAAAATTCGAGATAAACAAAAGTCCCATTTATCCCTTCCCCATCCCATAACCATCTGTAAATGTGTTAATTAAAGTAGAAGTAGACGCTCACTGAAAATATCAGTACACTGGAGGCTTAGACATAATCACGACACTTGACTACTAGGGTACGGGTTTATGTTCTCACACCCTAGCCACATATGCGTTATTTGTTATATGCACTTAGGTTGTACATTATAAGTAAACAGAAATTATTATAAACATGGGTTGAATGTCAGCTCTCTATTATTCTGCCGGGTCAGGCCGTTCGATCGACCTTGTCCCATTTTACCGTTGCGCCTAGAATTAGGTCAAATATAATCACCTCCTGCACTCCGCGCTTTACATATCTGATACAATAATCATATCGATAAACGTAGCACTCGAACAAAATATCTATAACAATATTTGAGATTTTCCAACCTTGATCTATATTCGCGTGTCGCGATATTATAGGTCACTGTAGGTTATGTAGCCAATCTGAACGTAGGAACCCGAAACGGCGCAGAATTTCAAGGGTAATAGGAAATATGCAGATATATTTGAGGTACACGTCAATAATACGAATTATTTCCGGGTAAATATAATTTATCATCTCGTGTATTGTTTTAACGCGGAACTTGATTTTCGATGGTTTATTATTCTGATAGCAAGCAGTTTAATGGTAACATAAAGTTTTGAAGTGGTTTAGTGCGGAAACATCATACTTACTCCATAATATTATATATCTTAGTATAGCGGTTACTCTCTGTATAGTTTTTTAATAACTCGAAAAATCGAATTAAAATATAATTGTGCTTTTCTTTCTCAACTATGAGTGTACAATCCAATTTCCAAAATATATGTGAAAGATTTCCCTAGCTCATTAAATTTAACAATCAAGGTTAACCGTGCGTGAGTTTGAAATTAAATCGTTGAATTTGACTTTTTGTTTGTTTGAAAACTCTAATTTCTGGAACTTCCTGTCGAATTCGAATAATTGTAATGCATAAAAAGGTGACGTTTTATTTAATCCTGAATTCAGCGACATCGAAGGTCAAACCGCGAGGCGCTACTAGTTTATTTAGGACTGTATCTTTGATCGACATTACGACGAACATAAGTTAGTGTACAGACTGCATAGAATGAGTAGAGTACGTTCAATATTGATAATTGTTATATCTAGGCAGTAATACAGGAGAAAACTAGCACGAGGTCAACGGAGAAGCCTCGCATGTGCGCGCTGCATCCTAACTCTCACTCATATATTTATACTCGACTGTGTACTTTATGATAGACAGTTTACTTAGATAAATACTTTATGATATTTCTGACAGCTACAAGGATCCTTTGTCAAGACCCAATCTTGGATCGGCGACTGGGTGCAAGGCTAATACATAGTATAAATAAATCAAGCTAATAAATATAAGTAATGTGCATCCTAACTAATTGATAGTAAAAAGTACAGTAAAAATAAATATATGGGATGGGAAGGCGAAATTAAAGTGAGTTAGTAAATGGGAAAATATCAGAATGTTGATTAAGTGAAATAGAACATCCTTCATCCCCAAATTCCCAAAAGAAAAGCTTCAAAACACAATGTGAAAGGTCGATAGTGTCGATACCTGCCTGTCGGTCCATCTCTAATATTATGCAGAATTATGAATGTGACAGTAAATATTCATAAATTGAATATGTATAATTCTCAGAGTCAATGTCGTGGAAAAATTATAAATAGAAAACATATATAACTAATGGAAATATTATATTTTCCAACGAAAAGTCGTTATTCGCTGTCAAAGTGTGGGCAGTGCCCGTGATACAAACTTATGGCTTACACCGCACCGGGCGGCCGAGGGAAACTAGCAGATTAGCTGTGTTCTGTCTTATTGAATTAGAGGATTATATGTGAAGTTCGCTATATTTAAATATGTCTCATTTCTTCAACTGAATACGGAGTCTCCAGACACACCAAGTTCTTGGCTATGTATTCATTTATTTTGAAAACAGGATAGAAGAAGTAAGTAGGTAGTCTTGAAATATGATAAAAAAGTAGTTAGTACTATAGTAGTTAGTAGTTAGTACTACTACTACCGTACCAATGTATATCATAGTGTTTTTAACTGAGATTTTTTTTTCATTTTGAAATTCTGCCTTGAAATAAAATTAAAAAGGATTGGAGTAAGTACATACACCGCGACGTACTAAAGTATCCAAATCCAAAAATATCAAAATCGAACAATAATTAAAAACAAAAGAAGGCTAAGAAAAAAATGAAAACAATGTTGTATTGTATGATTGTAACTTACCAATCGTCTTCAAGATCTGTAGATCGTCGAGCTCATATTCCTTCTCCTCCTCTGTATATTCGGAGTCGGTGGTGGTGGATTCCTGCTCCTCAATGGACGAAGCCACAGACAAAGACCTTACATCAGAACTAAGTTCCGAACTACAGTCCCTCACCAACTTAGCACTTGCCATCATCATTTTTAAAAAACACTAGATTTTCTTTTCGTAAAAAGAAGTAAAATAAAGTTAGTGCATAATAAAGAAACAAGAAATATTTTTTTTTATTTCCTGAGTATTTAAAAAAAATTTTCTCGTATTCTCTGTTTTTACGCGCGCGAGTTGTGCTCAAAGGCGCGAAACAGCGAATGCGTTCCGTTCCCTACGCGGTTAATTTCACACTGAACGAACTCGAGCCCGCTTGCCGCTTCTATCACCGCGCCGCGGTCGGCTCCGGTACGAACATAATGTAATAAATAAAACGCTGACGAATTTACCCCAGCTGACTAACTTATTACTTTTCAGAGCTCTGATAGCAATGTTAAGTTTATTATAAAGTATTTTTAGGTGTTATTTATTTTGTTAAAAGGGACTAATGAACTCAAAATGGTTTTCTCCAGACAATTTTATTCAAATACTAGCTGCGCCCCGCGGTTTCACCCGCGTTGTACCCGTTCCCGCGGGAATTTCGGGATGAAAAATAGACGTTGGCCGATTCTCAGACCTACTCAATATGCTCACAAAATGTCATGAGAATCGGTCGAGCCGTTTCGGAGGAGTACGCGAACGAACACTGTGACACGATAATTTTATATATAAGATAAAAATCGTTATTGAACCTTGTTTTCCGACATAAAGTAAACAGATAAGCCCGTGGAGTAAACTTAATGATTGGATAACCTGGTTTGGCATCAGTAATTGATTACCAGTCATCCCCATCATATCTGTATGTTACGTTGCTATGCTCCATTTGATATGATTGGTTTGGAAACGAGTATAGCATCGTTCTGATGGTAACCCTTCACTGATAATCTGATGCACGAATGTGGGACACAAACAGAAAAAAACGGTCGATGCTTCCCATCATTATTGTAGGGAAATTTAACGTAAATACAATTAGAAGTAGATATTTTAGAAGTTTTTTTATGATAAGGTTTTATTTAAGTGTGCTCATCATTTTCTGGACCGATTGTATTATCTAGGTACACTAAGAATTACCTAAGTCCATAAACTAGACCAAATGAATCTGTAACTGTAATATAAAAATAAAATTAGTCTAATAAATCGAAAATTGGGTAAGTACCTACATCACAGTGCATGTTACAAAAAAAAGTAGGTTGGATATAATCTGTTGGTGATGTTTACTGATCACAATTTTCTCCTATATGTAATAGTTTGTCCATTAGCGACTATATTTGAAAGTTAGCATTATATGTAACGAGTATGTGAGCCTGTCTGCAAGCTGGGTTCATATATTGTCATCTCGTGGGTCATTTAATATTGGAAGAAACTTATGATTTATGATATATTTTTAATTATACATGAAAATTACATTAATTTATACCACCTTTTTAGGGTTCCGTATGGCTTATTTTTAACGATATTTCCCGTACTGTTACATATATTGAAGAAACCCTAATGATAGAAATTAAAAGTAGGCTTTTAAAAAAACACGATTTTATAACAATAATGTTTAATTCAACGAGTATTATGAACTAAATAAGGATACATGAAAGTATTATATTATCACACTGAAATCCGATATATGGGCATTTTACACTAAGAATAAATAACTTAGTATCTAATATTAACATAAAACTAACGTTATAAATGGAATCTTATAGCTAACTGCATGATCCCCACTAATTGTTATGTAATACGATACATCATGGTATTTAATATTACAAATGCGAGAGTATGTCAGTTTGTTTGTAATAAGTTCACATGTAGACCGCTGAACGGAAAGTACGTAGATAGGCACGCCAAAGACAATATCTTTTACCTTTTTTTCTTCATACAGAAACAAAGTGTTGAAAAAATCGTCTTTACAGAACTAAACCAGATAATGTGACAATATCGTTGATTTGGCGAGCTGCGATAGCTAAGATAGCTCTAGAGACATTCCTTTTATCCCTAAAACCTTACATGAATGAAATCGAGGTAAAAAGCTGAAAGGAACAATTCCTGTTTGATTTATATAGGAAAACACCTTTATAATAAAAAAATGTATATCTTTATTTTTACCTATAAGAAACTAGTCCTGACATAATAGGAAAATCAACACTTTAATGTGTTAGAAAATATAAAATGTAAAAGACATGACATTTCTCGCACATTATATTTTATGACTCTTGTAAAGCATTTTATATCTATTGTTTTTTTTTCATAACTAATCGGTTAGTAATACTACATTTTTTTTAAAGTGTTTAAAATATATCCTATTAATATGGCAAGATATTTCATTTCAATCAATCGAAGTCAAAATTTACAAAAAATTTGCAATTATATTATATACCTAATAATCACTTCCTTGTGTAATGTACAGTTCTGCGAAATAATTGGTTTCTTTGTAACCTCGATAACCTTAACATTCAATAACTTGATGATGTTCGTACACAATGCGTGAAATGAATGGATATAATTATAAATCTTAATAATTAAGATTATTTAGTAAAGTAAGTATAGGTACTAAGCTTGCGAATGTCGTGCTCCTCGATATTTGAAAGAAGATAATCGACTAAGTTCGGTTTCATAGAAGATTTATATTCGACGTTAGTCGCTTTTTTCTTGTCAGAAATGTAAGGCGTTACGTTACATAATTAGAGAGTATAATGCTCTACAAAACCGCAACAAGCTATCTCCCTCCAAAAGATGATGAGCAAGACATTTCGCCGATACCTGTAATTTGATTACAATGCTATATTATAACTAAGTTCATTCGCAATAAACATTATTTACTAATAAGTTCAATAACTGAATTAAAGTTATAAGAATATATTATTTTTTGTAGAATGTTTTTCATAACTTTATCTTTACAATCGAAGAAATATACACATTTTACAGGCACTATACAAATCTCAAAATATACAATAAATGCGAAACTAATGCGAACTATATTTTTACTTTTTTAAAAGTATGTGACATAATGATGTAATGTGGATGTGACTTATGTGACCTTTTTGTTTGTTTGCTGGCAAAAACAATGCCTAGAAAAACAGCAATCTGTAACTTTTATCCAAGTATAATATTTTGTACTAAGGTACGATTTGTGTAGCGTTAAGATTATATTATATTTTTATTTACATTATGATGATGATTCCCACGCCGATTTCGGCGACGGTGACCGTTCTCAATTTAAATTCCGTTTTGATGCGCCCTCACATGACTGATATAGCCGATTTTAGCATTGAATTTGGCCTTTGGCGGCTCAATAACTCTGACACCAGGATTGGTCAGATTGACCCTCCACTCGATAAGAAGAAGAAGCATTGAATGTTCTGGAGCAGCTGCAGCAGGTGAGGACGCCGTTATGTTTAAGAACATAACTTATGTTAGGTATTTTATTTACACCGAATATACCGCGGGGTAAAGACAGGTTATATTTTATATCAAGCTTTAATTTCCAGTTACATAATACCGTTTATAATTTGATCATAATTGGGCTTTTGAAAAAAAAATTTTTTGATTTTTTTAATGTATTTTAAAACTTTATTATTAATAATATTGATATTTAATGTAAAAAACTTAAAAAAATATTTTTTCAATTAATTATAAACAATTAAAAATTGATGAAATTTCAATAAAAATCACGTGACTATAAACGCGCCATGATTGGTCACCGTAGTTGTGACGTAATTATGTTAAACCATAAGTACGTACTGCGTTTACAATCAAGATTCCCGCCCTTTTATTCTGTTTCCCTCCAAAAGTTTGCGATGTAACCGAACCTCTTTTCATAAACATAGGTATAAAAAGTTTGCGATGTAACCGAACCTCTTTTCATAAACATATAAACCTTCCTTTACAACGAGTGAAAACTCAGTGGTGAAATCTAACCAGTGAAACTACATAACATAATTACGTCACACGTTTGTTCGGGAGTTGTCCGAGTGTTTTCGGTACTGGATTCAAAAATTAATTTTTATTTTGAAATAACTTTTGAATTATTGCGAAAAAAATAAAATAAAAATAGTTTTGTTATAAAACTAATATATAATCTTTCCATTTATCACAAAAAAATTTTTTTTTCAAAAGCCCCATTATCCACGTGTACTTTATAAAGCGCTATCCACACATTTCCGGGAACTCGTCCCTGCCGTGTTCCGTCAGGGACGGGGAAAAAATCGGTTACGTACAAATTGTATGAACTGGTTCACACAGCTCCGTGTCAGGCGTCAGTGTCCCGGAGCACGCTCGGTCGCACGGTCGCTCTGACAGTGCTATCCGATTTTTGTTAAAGTTAATGATTTATCTGCAAGTGCAACATGAATACAGAAAGGTTGATAGAACTTGTACGGCAGAATGCTATACTTTACGATCTTCGTAATCCACATCGACATCGTGTTGTGTGCGTATCAGCTAACGACACAGATTACACTGATACCGATTTCCCTGATATGTGTGAACACGGGTGACGGATGGCACGTCCCTGACGGGAACACTGAAACGATCTACTCGGAACACGGATAGCCCTGACCCGGAAATGTGTGGATAGCCCTTAATTGTGACCCGGCGACTTAATATAATGTTACAATAGTATGCATAAAACTATTAAATACCCCTATTAAATGGTATTTATAGAAACTTACTCAACTAAATTGTTTTGAGAACTATGTAAAGTAATAGAAATAAGTAACGACCTGTACAATTATACAGGGCGTTATTTTTACTGCTATTACAGGACAAAGGATAATATTTTGCTAAAAAGAAAATATCTTAGAAAAGAAGAGAATATATTATTATTATTATTAAAATTACTACTGCATTTTAGCACAAGAAAACTATATTATCTTTGGTTCTACCTATAAAAACTAAGCACGGTAAGTACAAGCGATGTAAGGAAACAAACTTACTTTAGCCATAAAAACTTACTCCTATTACCTAAACGTCCCCAAACGCCTAGAAAAAGTCGGATATTAATTTCTATGAATGGTTTACAATTATGAATAAATCGGCATAGTTATAAATTCTATACTTTATTTGACCCGTACCTACCTTCGCCCAGCGCACGGCAATGGAATATATATAGGCTAGTAATAAGCGAACTTACTTACTTAATACTACAGTTGTGACATGATCAAAACATAGATAGTGGAGACAGGCAATAAATAAGAGAGTAACGCCCGCACTCGAGGCGTCAAATGCTTTCTTAGTGGAGTTTTAATGAGGGATTTTGACATGTACGAAAAATTAGTTAAGTATCAATTTCATAGACGTCTCTCAGTGCGGCAGTAAGAGTCTGACATGTCATCACAGGACGTCCTTTCACTCATATAATATACATCCTACCAGTAGGTAAGTAAGTCAATGATACTTAATTTAAAATGGACGATCGCTTAAACCTAAGAAACTAGTAAATATTTAACATGACATCCTGACATAATATCATGTTAAATGTGTAAAAGTCAATATTTACATCTGCTTACATGTTTTTTTTTCTGTGTTATTTCACCCTGCTACAACTAAGCAAAAACGGTGTGACTTTCCGCCATAATTATTCTATGATACGTCAGATCAAAACGTAACATGGCAATGTAACATATCAATGTTGGGATCTACCAACCATATCTTTAGACAACTAATACAATTACGAATACAAAGTCGTA
The DNA here is from genome assembly GCA_951394245.1 of Cyclophora punctaria. Classification (NCBI taxonomy): domain Eukaryota; kingdom Metazoa; phylum Arthropoda; class Insecta; order Lepidoptera; family Geometridae; genus Cyclophora; species Cyclophora punctaria. The sequence continues at coordinate 7,657,813 of OX596170.1, read as the reverse complement.
ATTGTATCTTTAGTAGAAAAACACCCCTATTTTGCGTTTTCTATTACGTATTGCTAAGTGTTGATGACGAATACAAAACCTGAATGTGTGGCGAAAGCCAGCTTATTATGGTAGCGGTCCGAAGGGCAGAAGTCCATGAATGTGATATCTGACAACGGATACCTCTCTGGCAATTGGTCGTTTTCCGTGCACACTTTCGATGATGTCTGTTGGTAGAATATACACATGTTAAAAAAATGGAGGAACACACTTGTAAAAAACTTGTTAAATTGGAGGTTATATGAATTATTATAGTGTTTCTTCCTGGAGTCACGGGACAAGCCCGGTCTTTTTGAGAGGCATGCGAGGGGATACATATCCAACTCGTAGAGGCCCTTTGGAGATGTTTAATGTAATGAATTACAACTGCACGGACACACTCCCTATTATTATCATCCATTACCGTTCCAGTTGATGGACAGGGAGGGTTGGAAGTGTTTGGGAGAGAGAGACCTTTGCCCAGCCGTGGGACGATATAGGTTAAGGAAAAAAACTGTCCCACAGCATGGCAAAGATCTCCATGACTTCTTTCACGCGCACTTGAAAAATCGAATAACTACCTAATATATAAAACTAGCGACCCGCCCTCGCTTCGCTTCGGGTAATCAAGATTTCATGTAGGAAAATCGGGATAAAACATTGCGTGTCTCCCGCAGGAATATACACAATCAAAATTTCAAGTGGGAAATTGGGGATTAAATATTACATGTCTCGCGCGAGTATATATGTATACACAATCAAGATTTCATGTGAGGAAGAATTCGGGATAATACCTACATAGCGCGTCTTCGTTGTTCGTAGTTCGTAGGTATATCCCCGCGCGCTTTGACCGCACGAAACAGTAAGTTATTTTGTAAGCAGCGCCCCGCAGTTTTACCCGCGTTGTGCCCGTTCCCGTGGGAATTTCGGGAATTTTTTTACATATAAACCTTCCTCTTGAATCACTCTACCTATTACAAAAAACCGCATCAAAATCCGTTGCGTAATTTTAAAGATTTAAGCATACAGACAAACAGACAAACAGAGACGAATTTATTTTATACTATGTAGTGATATATCTCATCATAACTTTGAAACTAACTGTCCGATTTTAATAATTTAAAGAGGTATACAAAGAAACATAATTAACCTTGATTGTAGAGCCATTTATTTTGATGTAGATTCATATCATCATATGAATATCATCAACCTCAAATTACACTCCTTTTTTAACTAATTAATTTTAACTAAAAACGGTTATTGTGGCTTAACTATAATAGTTAGACATATGCCCTCGCGAACTTATTTGTTCGCAATGATATGTACTTTGATTGTGTAGAACATTGTTTTTGTGTATCATCAATAGATTTAGTAGCGCACGCCAATAACCAATTTTTTTAGGCATGTTTTTCATACCTTGGGTTACATATACCCGCGTTGTGCCCGTTCCCGTGGGAACATATAAACCTTCCTCTTGAATCACTCTACCTATTACAAAAAACCGCATCAAAATCCGTTGCGTAATTTTAAAGATTTAAGCATACAGACAGACAGACAGACAGACAGACAGACACGACACAGAGACGACTTTATTTTATACTATGTAGTGATTCTTGTGTCACGGGGTTTGGTTTTGGTGTTTTCATTCCCCTAAATTATAAGGGTAGTTCATCCCTAAATGTTTCTATGGCAAAACAACGTTTGCGCGGACAGCTAGTAAAAAACGAATATTTACCGGATCAGTCGACTTCAATAAGGTCAGATGGAGCCCGTACTTAGCGACTGCGTCCTCGTAAGTCAACGGCTGTATCACCATAGAGAGATCGGTGTTGGATTGCTTGTGGGTCCTTTTCTTACCGAGTGGCACCATTTTTAGCATTGCTATGTTCTGTAACAATTAAGGATGATTTTTAACATTTTGTAAATTGTGTGTGTGTGTCTATGTTGTTTGTAGTCTATATTTGTCTCTATTTTGTAGTAAGGTATAAAGATCACTGATAGATGGCAGTCAGAGAGATGCCACTGTTGGATTTGAGGGTCAACCTACAAATACATCTTTATTATTTTCCATGATATTGACACAAATATGAAAGTACTAAAACTAATATTGTGCTGTTTTATACGGCTCCTTGAAAGGATTAGCCGTATAAAACAGTATCATATAAGAATAATTAATTATTGTGGTGATATTTAAAGGAGGCCTATGTTCTGCAGTGAACTGCCATCGGCTGAAAAGATGGTGTTGATAAATAGGTAGAGTTCCTGACCTTCTTCTTGAGCTCGGGGTAGCAGGGGTGCGTGCACATGAGGCGCAGCGCGGGCGCCGCGGCGGCCGCCAGCGCGCCGCAGCGCGCGCACGCCGCGCCCGCGCTCGCGCCGCCCAGCCGCCGCCCGCCGCCGAACCACTCCAGCTCGTTCGGGCAGTTCAGCGCTGACACGTCACACACACATTACTACACACCTCAGAACATGGAATTAGTAAGTACTACCGTACAACTGGAATGTGCACATCGCAGGAAAAACGAGCCGACAGAGAGAGTTGCCACAGGGTGATTTTATCTCGTTCTATTAATATGACCACAATTTCACCCAAAAAGTGGGACACATTTCTTAGACTCTTTGTAGGTATCCTAGTCCGTCTAGTCTGGGCTGAGAGAAGTTTCGACTAGTATGGTTTTTGTAAATATTAATTCTTGGAAATGTATAGGTAAGTACATTCTGAAAAGAAAACTATAATTACCTTTATAGTACTAGTTGCCCGCAACTTCGTTGCGTGGAGTTCGGATATAACGCAAAAACATCTTTTATCTAAAAAATCTGAGCAGATGCCTACGAGCTAAGTCATTACAACTATCTGTATACCGAATTTCAGCGAAATCCATTCAGTAGTTTCGGCTGTGTGTTGATAGAAGAGTCCAGTCACCTTTTCTTCTTATAATATTTAGATAACAAACTGCTTCTTGCGAGGAAACAAGAGTAAGATGCATACTTAGATAAAAAAGGTATTTAGGGTAAAAAAAATAAAGTCGATAATATCAAAATATGCTTTTTATTTAAAATTTTACAAATTACTAAATAAAATGGTTTTATGTAACTTTTGGCGCATGCCTATTTTGCTTCCTAATGAAGACATGGATTTCAATTTAACATAATGAAATATTCGTAGATTCAAATATGAAGTGGCTAATAATTTAATAAGTTGCATTTCATGTTGATCTTCCGATTGTACAGGGTGTGACTTTTCCAACAGGTAATGCAGTCTGGTGGAAAAGTGTTGCATGGTTAAAATCAAAATTTTATTTTTTGAAATATTTTTAACGCAGTTTGATTGAGACGACATAGTAACGAACAGTTGTTCACAATATTTTATAACATGAAAAACAAATTTCGAGACATATTTCAATCCCCCTCGGTCTACGAATGTAGTAAAACTAGAAAAATTACTAATATTTAAGCAGTAATTGTGCTCATCAGTATTCTTTGCAGTTATTAAAGAATCTTTACAATAATCACAAGAAATCTTGTTCAATAACTTGTTTACAATATTACCAGCAATGTAATGTATAACATTCAATTTATAGTCAGATAAATTGGTGTTGTCTAAATAATCAAATAATATCTGGTCCCTCTGATTATCTTTGGGAAAGACATCTACTGTTTCACAAGTAGACCTCTTTGAACTGCGAAACTCTAAAATTGGATTTGATTCGAATGTGTCGTCTGTGCAGTTTGAGTTAATGCTTGGTGTAACGCTATTTCGGTACAATAATTTTCTCAGAGCATATCTAAAATGCAATGCGGTTGGATTATCGTTATGTCCACCCTGTGCTCTAATACAAGAGAAAAACATTTCAATATGATCTTGTGAACATTTATATGGCAAAAAATATACTAAAGGATCTTCAGGGGCACCTAAAATATCCATTGCCAAATTTTTGAAACTTAATGTGTCAACGATCAACCCCAGAATGGCCATTTTGCGTTTGTGACTCAGAATGTTTGTTCTGTCTATCTTTAGATTTAGTAGATAATTTCTGGATTCGTTTAAAATATTCTCCCAAACACTTGCATTAGACAAACGCAATGGCGATTTAAAACCTTTACCGAAAGGGTTTTTTGCGTTAAGCAAATCAAAAAGCCGATCCAAATACCGGATATACTCCACAGTCGCTTCATTTCCTTGGAAATCCAAATTGCCAGTTTCCCTTAAAAAATCCAGTGCATCTGCTACAGAAGAGCTAATGAGCTGGACAGCCAATTTAACATTCATTTTTTTTGCATAAAAATTAACATGAGCATTACATAATTTATTTGCTAGTCGCAATCCTTCCCTTTCTTGTAATTCGTGCAATATTTTTACGAAATTAAAATCAATCTTACCGTTTGCAGAGTTAAGGTTAGTCTCTGCAAATATATTTCTAGCCAATTTGATCATATGTGGAGGATCAAATATGCAATGCACTTGCGTATCTTGACAGGGGTGTTTGAAGCTTGTTACCATATTATCAGGGCGTTGAAAATTGCAACCGAGGTTTTCATACGTTTTAACATTTGTGATAGTACCATCACATGTTATTGATCTAACAGTAATTTTAAAACTGTGTAAGATTCTAATAGCTGTTGAAATTAGCTGGGCCTGGACGTTTGCAGAAATTTTATTAATGAAGAAATATCCTATAGGACATTTAAATCTTTTTCTAAATGATACGAGCTGTATTACTAGCACTTCAGTCGCTAACGCTTCCGCATCATTGGACACAATACCTCCGAAATCGACATATCCCCATATTTTATCAGAATTTTTATCATAATTTATTCCTGACTTAATAGACATGCCGTCAAAAATTAAAGCAACATCTTTTAGCTCGTTAGTTTTTTCCGCAGTTTGTCTGAGGAATTCGATTACTTCTACCATAAAGCCTACGCTACAATTATTTGTAGAAAGAACCTTGCGTAATGTAGCAGGATGAGGCAAAGAGACGTGATTACGCAAAAATAAATAAGCCCTTGGCGAGTAAAAATATAATGATAATGCGAACTGTTTTAGTTCATCTGTATATCTTACACCCTTGTTACCCTTGTCGAAGTTAATATGTTTATGTATTTCATTAAAATTATTTGTAATCATATCTTTGACCTCATCAAAGTTGTTACACTTATTTTTTAATAAATTTAACAGTTCTTTTAAGTTTTCAATTTTAGTTTCACGTCTTTTCAAACGTTGTGTCAAAATTTTAACTTTTCGTCTCAAGGACTCTTCCATGGATGGGATTGACAACGATTGGGCTGTCTGAACAGCCACACAACTGCGATCAGCAGAACAAAGCGTTTTGGTTGGTGGCTCGTCTGATGTGCTCGTATTTGAAGGCGGCTCACTCAATTTATCTTTGGATGTTCCAGCGGCAGCTAAATCTGGTTGCTTTAGTGTTATGTCGCTCAATATAGAGATTTTTCTCTCTTTTCGCTAAAACAAAAAAATATGCTTATTTAATAAAATTTAAGCAGAAAGTTGTACTTTTATAATACTAAATACTCATATTTTCTTAAAAATAAATATTAAAGTTTATTCACTTCTTATCCTTTACCAATCATCATCATCTTATAATCTAATCTTTCATCATATATAATCATCTTATTATTAACTAATGATACAGTAGAACCATAAGAGATACAGAAGTAAAATAATCTGTACAAATACATGTCGTACCAACGTTGTTGTGTAACTACTACTACTTGTATTAGATAGATATCAGCCTGTAGCTCCCTACTGCTGGGTATAGGCCTCCCTTTTTGTAGCGCCATTTCATTATAATAACACATAATAATACTAACAACAGGAAAGATCGAAGGTATCGCATTCGGTATTAAGAAGTTTCTCGAACATGATATAGTTAAATCCGAAGGCTTAAAATGACGACTGCACACCACTGTATATTTTCCAACATTTACGGGAATCATCTGCAACCACCTCTGCCTCATTTTCTCATCTCGAGGAAAGCTTAAATAAAACAAGTAAAATCGTAATACGAGCCCTAGAATACAAACTCCAAAGCGAATATTATAATTACAAACTCATAGTTGAACTGTTGAAAGAACACACGTGACGAAAATGATTGTCACACTATCGGCAACGTTATTAATTTTCATTATAAATAAAAACAATTTTGAAAACCCTACTTATCCACCTACTTATGTTTACCTGTGAAAAGAAATGTTGCAGCCAGAATAAGATTCATTTCCACAATCTTTGACACAGCACCTTTTCACCATTTTTAAACGCGAAGAACGAAAATCATGAAAAAAAGGACTAAAGCAGCGATCAGACGGCACGATTCATCGTGCCCTAAGTCCCTAAGTCCCGATGCATTGGGTGGTGTGATCGCTGTTAGGCCACATTTAGGCTGTTAGTGTCCCTAAATCGGGCGATCGAGAGTGCCCGACCGCCCTAAGTCCCTAAGTCCCGATGAATCGTGCAGTCTGAACGCGGTTAGGGCGCTCAGTGGCCGCGCTGCGTTCGACGTGAAAGGACGTGTGGAGTGAAAATGACTACGCTAAAGCTAAATTTAAAAGATGATTAAATTGTCCAGAATTCATTCGGACGTTATTTCTAAAGTCCTCCGGCTCTAACACATACAAAATATTCATGTTACACAATTTATTTCTCAAGAGTAAATATTCCTTCACCCAACATCTTCTTTTCTTCTTTTGTTTTACCTACTACACCTGCTGTTGCTGCGAGAGCGATTCCAAGTTTCTGATATTTTTGAAAGCGTAGGCGCCATCTTCACTGCTCGGCATTTGGCTGCCAAGTGAGTTAGGGTGGCGATACCGTGTAGTGTGATCAGAACGCCCAATCTATCGAGCCATATCGAGCCCTGCTCATCGGCCCGATGAATCGTGCCGTCTGATCGCTGCTTAGACCTTGTCCAGAAAGGGCGAATTCGCCGCGAATCGTTTCGCGCGAATTCATACGCGCGTAGTTGAGATACTAGACATCAATACATCGCGTCCACAAGCATAGCGCGAATTCAAAATACGCGCGTAAATCGCGTGCACTACGCCAGACTCTCGACTCGCGCTTCATTCGCGCGTATTGCGCGCGAGTCGAGATACTAGGGGCGCCTTGTTGCGTCCAGTTGACGCGCGAACTCTAGAGCGAGTTTCGTTCAACTCCATGTTTCGTACTGAATTCCTCCCCAAATGCTCGCGCGTTGGTACGCACCTTGTGGACGCAACGGTCGCGCGCAATACGCGCGAGAGAATCGCGGCGAATTCGTCCTTTCTGGACAAGCTCTAAAACGCTGATTTTCTTGCTGCCATAAACAAATTACTAAATCCTACCATTAAATTATAAATGTTTTCTTTTTTAATTTTTTCAAGTACCGAAAGAGGTTCCTTATAAAAGACAGAGCATGAATAAATATAATATTAGTTTAATTCTAGAATCCACCTGTTTCAGTCACCTTTTAATATTGTTTATTTGATTTACACATGGAATTAGTAAGTACTACCGTACAACTAATACTAATACTTACTAATTCCATGGATTTACATGAAAGCTTTAAAATCTACTAAAGTGGAATATCCTATGCCCTGGCAATAGTTAGACAGGGATACACTGACCCCGTGGTTGCCATCTCTGTCGGCCCGCGGCACCCTTTCACTTAAAAATAAATCTTATTACACGCAACTTAAGATCGATTTTTTTTTGTAATATCTGGGTAAGTGCGCATTCCAGTTGTACTTACTAATTCCATGCCTCAGAATGAACAGTGACAGAGACAAACTCAATCCGATTAATAAATATGGGTGTAATATCCTTTATTGTTGTACTAAACGCTCTTGATCCATATAAGACTACGTGGTTCGTCATCATTGGGAGATTATTTTCTTGAATAGTTTTTAGTATTGACTTTAATCTGGTAGTTGAGACGTGTGGTATACTCACAGAGCTGCACGTCGGAGGCGACGAGCACGGCGGGCCAGTGTATGGAGGGCGCGAGGCGGTGCGCCGGCAGCGCCAGCGCGGGCGCGCGGCCGCCGCGCCGCGGCCGCGCGCCGCCCGCGCCGCCCGCCGCGCTCCACGACGCGCACGCGCCCGCCGACACCGACGCGTGCGCCCACACGCCTGCCGCCACACATACATATTATCAACATTTACAATGGAAAACACGTCGCTGTGAGTGTGGCTGTCGTAAACGTTTTAACAGTGCGAGTGCTCTACTAAAACTTTATTTGTGTCTTAGGCACCGAGCATTAAGAAATTGCGGTTCGCATGAGGGCATACCGCATAAGTAATGGAGAGTATTATAAAAGGGTTAGAAGGACTTCATCCGGCCAGGGTGTCGGAAGCCTTGATTGGTGCCGTACATTGAAATACTCGACCAAATTACGTGCTACAACGTTCGCTTTCACACTAAGCGATCCGTTCGCGCGAGTGTGTGTTCGATGGCTAGTTAAGTATTGTCAAGACTAAGCTTAATATAACATCTGATTTTCAATTAAATCATACCGATACATTCTTTTTTGGTTAGCCCATACGAAATGATTGAATGAATTATTTTTTAAACTACACAAAACACACAAATTCCAGCCTATAAATCTTTGAACCTTCAGAGTATACAAAAATACATACATACCTGTAATAGGGGTGTTTTCCGGCCTTCTATCTTGGAATGGATATAGAATTGTGACTCCATTCTCTTTAGTCTTCAAGAACGGCGATTCAGTATTGAGGTCGTAGAACGCTGTCGTACCATCCGAGTAGCCGACGATGATTTCTTCATGGCCTTTTTGCTGAAACAATAAAGTTGTTACGTCATATGACAAGCGAGGTTATTGGCCAGCTGTGGGAAAAATTGGATTAAAGTTTGTCATAAAAACCTATATCATAAATGCCAAATATTGGTTGGATATAATTCGTAGATTATTGATCTTTTTTAACGAAGAAAATACTTACATTTGACCAGCAAATAGAACAAGCTTGATACAATCTTCTATCCGGAGTCATAGATAATCTCAACTCTACAATAGGTTTGATTTTGAGATATTGCACGTCGCTGCAACAAAAATAAGAATAATTAATTACACAATATATTGTTCTACGGACGGCGCCTCGTCCTTTTACCCTTGTTGAACCCATTAAGGCTAGTTTTCATAGGTAACCCATGTTTTATTCCAAAATTCCCACGGGAACTGCCACATCGGAGGTAACTAAAAAACCACAGAGCATGTAACAAAACATATCTCCATCCATACGTACAGTTCCTCGCTAGGATAAGGCACAGCCGCGACGTATGCCCGTCCGTCGGAGCAGGCAAGCGCCAGCAGGCCAAGGCGCCGCGCGGCGGCGGCGGCGGCGGCGGCGGCGGCGGCGGCGGCGGCGGCGGCGGCGGCGGCGGCGGTGGCGGCGGCGGCGGCGGCGGCGGCGGCGGCGGCGGCGGCGGCGGCGGCGGCGGCGGCGGCGGCGGCGGTGGCGGCGGCGGCGTCGACGGTGGCGGCGTCGGCGTCGGCGGCGGTGGCGGCGGGCGGCGCGTCGCGCGCGCCCGACGGGCACCAGCTGCACGCCCACACCGTGCCGAACCAGTGCGTTAGACACAGCTTCAATGTAGGGCTGGCACTGACAAATTAAATCATATATAATAATTAGGTGGCGATTTGTGGGCGAGACCTTTGCCCAGCACTGAGACATTACAAACCAATACTTTACTCTACTTAAAAGCAATGTCCTGTAATGTACCACTGCTAAGTAAAAGCCTCTCGTATCACACTGAAGATTAGGCGCAATTTTTCACCCATGCATGTATGCGCAGGAGTCTTTTGCGCAGCAGTTGTAGTTGGCCTCTAAATCTTTCAAGTTAAGCGTTTTAAGTTGACCTGATACGCGCCGTCGTACGTAGTCGTAATCGACACGCGAGTAGAATGACAACTAAAAACGGTAGATCTAAGACAGCGTCAAGAGTATAGTTCGTATTTGGCCTTTTAAGTGTATCTAATTTGTAATTGTATGTAGAATACTAACAAAATATGTAAGACACTAACAAAATATGTAGGACACTAACAAAATATGTAGGACACTAACATGTATTTGTCGAACTTCCATATCTGCAGCATCCCGTGGTGAGGCGTCAGGTCTGTGGGGTGTTGCCGCGGCTCGTCAGCGGCGGCGTGCGAGTTTACTAGCAAATAGTGCTCTTCGCCGCGCGCCGGCGCCCAGAAAATGTCGCGAATAGCGCCGCCGCAAAATAGAGCGGAACCACCTGGATAGTAAGAAATAACTTTTTTAAGAGCGAAAAGCTTTCAGTTAAGCTAAAGTTAGTTAGGTTCGTAAAGTATTTTTACATATTTATTAGTTTTTTACATTAGATGAAAAAATTAAAAACATTTTAATTACAGTTGGAATTAACAAACATTACTCACCATTGAATTTCACTGCTTCAAACCTTTTCAAAGTACTCCACTCTTGATTCAGTAATCTTATTTTACAGGACTCGGTCAGAGGCGGCAGGTATTTGGAAACCTCTTCGTCGGGCACTATTTCATGCTCATTATTTCGCAAATCATCAAACAACGTCTCCTTTGACAGGTAAAGTTCACAACTGAAATATTGTTTAATGTTTTTATTGGTATAGCCACGATATGGTTAACGCGCTATTTATTACCATGTTGGAGACGTTCAAATCAGACTGTCTACAGTTGAACACAGGATAAGAATGCCATAGTACCACTAGTATATTATTCCAAACATACATCAAAAATAGAACAAGTATGCAACTGTATTATTTTCTGTATGTGTACGTGTAAGTTATTGAATATTGACATAAAATATACTCGTACAAATAAAATGAGTACTTACAAATCGTCAAAGCTTTGCTTCAAGTAAGCGCTGTATGATGAAACCTTGAAGGGTAGTCGAATCCTAATTGCACCTGAACAAAATACGATCAAGTATGAGGAGGAAGGACGAGAAATAAACAACGATCGCGTTGGAGATCCGCTTAACGATGGTAACATTATTTTATGTTGACATTACTGGATGTCAGATCACTCAACGGCATTCTGAGTCGATAACTATGAGCTCACACAAAATGCACACACAGAATATATTCCGGACGGAAGTAAAACGAATATTAGCCGCAGTCAATATATTTTCAACTAGCAGCGCCCCGCGGTATTACCCGTTGCGTTGCGTTGTGCCCGTTCCAGTGAGAATTTCGGGATGAAAAATAGACTATAACCTTTCCGTTCAATGGCTATCCATTACAAAAACGTTTATTCAAATCGGATTGGAAGTTTCTGAGATTAGCCGTTACAAACAAACAAACAAAGTTAGAAACTTTAACTCTGTATAATAATAGTATTTGACGCGAAAATCGATTTTGAAAATCGAATACGGGTTCCGTACATATGACGCAAGGCTAATAGTATTCAGTATAGATACCGTCAGTATACGCCCTCTTCTTATACGGAGTGTTTTCTATTGCTATGATGTCGTCGGCGGAGGCGTCGGATATTGCTTCGTCGTCGGATATTGCGTCGTCGTCGGACGATTCGTGTCCCGACTCGTGCTCCAACTTCACGGTGACATCCGTGTCGCTGCAGTCTCCTGAATGGACCTCTTTGTTTTCCTGTGTAATTTTAAGGTATAAAGTAATATAATAAACTTTTAAACTGAATTTAAGCTTAATGACATATTTTACATGTGTTCGTACTTATTTTGGAAAATATAAAACTTTCACTATCTTACACGGAGAATACGAATATTCGTATTCGTTAGGAACTGCGAGTATGTGTAGTAAGATTAGTGTTATATCACTAATCTTTCATTTTATGTGACACAATTCAGAGAAAACATAATAATGCATAGCTAACAAAGACACTTACGTCGTTCCCAACAAAAATTTCAATCTCTTTCTTAGCCCTGTAACAGATAATAATATTTTTTTAAAGCTTGAAAATCACTTACAAATTACTTTAAGTCAGTCAGTGTAGTTTAATTTGCAGGCATACTTAACAAGCGTGGCATATGCTATAATATATTTTAGTTTTTTATAGATACCCACATTTGGTAAGGAACGCTACGAGACTAACTGAACCGATTTAAAAAAAGTGGTAATTTTCATAAAAATCTGGTTGTCGGTTGGTTTTTTACTCATAAAGGTTATGTTTGAATAGTGTGACTTACTTTTCAGCTGCTCTCCTCTTCCCAGTCGGTACAGACGTCTCCAAAGCCTCTTTCTTCTTCTTCTCCGCTATTGCCGCGGCGGCTAACTTCATTTCCTCTTTAATTTCCTTCTCCCGATGCACCGTCATATGTTGACTTTTGTATATGCACAGATACTTGTTGTTACAAATGTTGCACATGTCGAATAGGCGTTCTAATTCCTGAAGAACAAATACAACTTAGAATTGGAAAGCTTCTTTTGAAACCTAATATAAAATATCGGTAAATGTAATAAAAAATATCGGCCCGTAGGACAAAGGTCTAAAGGTCAAAAGTTTGTTGGTTTCCGCCAATTTATATTCAGTGACATGCTTGAATCCGATACAAAGATTGGCCACAAAATAAACGACAAAGTATGTAACATTCATATGCTTAGAGGTTTTGTGATGTGGAATTGTGACCTATGCGTTATTACAAAGTATTTATGCGTTGTCTCAAGTAGACTCTAAACTAAGTATGTACTTATAGTAATATACTTAAAAAAGTATATTAAATACTAGTTGATACCGGGTGCAATCCGTTTATGATCACGAGCGTTTTAAAGTTTGCTTATGTATATTCTAATCTAAGGACAACAGTTGTAAATAATACACTTACGGACTCATCCTTCCCGCACTGCAGTATATGTGCGTAGAACCCGTAGTGCGACACTCTCGATATGCCGCACACTTTACACACCAGCTTGTGTTTAAGGTTATATTCCTTCAGGTATTTTAATACGTGATAGATGTTTCTTAGATTCTGAAACATAAATAAAAAGTGGATTAATGTTCCGATGGACGACTTTGTTCATAAGAATAATCCGTTAATAAATTTCCGAAATTCTGAGCCATAAGAAATAGAATGAAATTTGCAGCCATTATTTTGGCGTTATTTGCAATGCTCGGTCAGTTCGGTCTAGACTTTTTATTCGGTAAAATGATAAGCAAAGAGCGAATAGGCCCGGAAATATGACTAATTCAAGTTATTGACTCACATCTTATATACTAATATTATACATGCGAATATTTTTGAGGATGGATGTATGTAAAACTACTGGACGGATTTGGATGAAACTTTACAGTAATTTAGGTATCAGAATAACACATAGGGTACATTTTATCCAAAAATTCCCGCAGGAACGCGGGGCGGGACTAGTAATAAATAAAAACACGTTGTATACTAACAATAGGCGGGTCGCCGACCTTCCACGCAACGTTGTAATGCTTGTCCATGGCGTGGTCGCGCCACGCACTCAGCGCGCCCGTCTCCTGACACACGCCGCACATGAATTCACCTGAAACATGTTACAACATAAAGTTAATCATTTCCTTTATTTTACTACAAAACTTAGCCTACCATAGATACATTAAAAGGGTTTTATTACTGATAGATAGAGTAAATTAATCAAAAAACTATTTAGATAAAAGGTATTAAAGTTAAGCAGTGGAGATTCGTTACATCACAATGCGGCACGTTCTCTGTAAGTTATGGATTACGTAGAAAAGGAAAAATCATAAACAAGTATTTTTCTTTGAACTCGGTAAAAAAAATGACACGAGTTATTATAATTTTTCAGAAAATTGGCCATTAAATTACATTACATTGTAAGTTTCCTAAGAAGAAATAGATTGTAGTAGAATCAAAGAACGGACCAAAAATTAAAGATCTATCACCGACATTACCGTCTCCGACAGTGACTTCTATCTTGACGTATTTGTTGGCGAGCATGTCGACCTGTTCGTTCGCGTTGCACTCCTTGAGATGCAACATGTACGGCTTGGCGTACTTGCGCTCGAGTCCGCAGCGCGGGCAGATGAGCTCGTGCGTCAGCTTCACTGTGCGGGCCAAGTGTTGGTACACTTCGTCGTCGTTGGTGAAATCCTGAAGGTATACGAAGATTTTCATAATAGGAACTAGATGTTTAGTATATAGGTGTGTTATAGTAAACTTACGCGATTAGAACCCATAAACGTGGGTATTTTCACGGTAAAAGTAAATATAGTTTACTTGCTTTATAAACTTTCTATCTCGAGAAAACCGTGTAGTACGCTTATAATTATATGTTATAGGTATATCGGAAACTAGCTGTTGTCTGCGGTTTTTCATGCGTTGTACTCGGGTTACGAACGTGGATTATGTTATGATGACGCTATTCCTGGATAGTTTCGTCAGAATCCGTTTAGCAGTTTTTGAAATCTATGCATCCAAAATCCAATGTTGATAATAGTCTCGACTTAATATAATAGTTTGGACACTGTCCATAAGAAGTAAAATGTACAAAGTAGTATAAAACTAGTTTATGGAAATTCTTTGTACATCTTTTTCAACTCACCACAGGTTGTTCCTCCCCTTCTATCCACGCCATGTAATGATGTTCTTTGGTCATGTGCTTCAGCCATGCCTTTCTAGCAATCTGCTCTTTACATACTCCGCACTCGACTACTGGAGGTTTATCCTCTTCACTAGTCTTGTCTAACATCTGTTTGTCTGTATCTGCGGTTGTGTTGAGATCAGGCTACAAATGTAAAAAAATATATAAATTACTTTACAGTAGCAGAAGCAAGGCTCAATCCCAAATAGCTCTACAAATTTTCAATCCTACATATTACATTGTTAAATTGTTAACAGAATGATGTGCCAATTTAGTACTAGGTTTTGTGGGACAGACGGACTGTTATATTCGACTCCATTTTTATTTTCCAATTATTTTAGTCCTCCCATTACATTTCCTCCCTCCATTTAAATTCACAAGACATGCTATGAACTATAAAAAATGCATTTTTTTTCTCATTATAGAAGAAAAATGAGGAAAGAACTTTAAACACACATAAGGATAAATAAATAACAATAAATGTAATTAAATACATACTCTAGTCCCGTCACAAGTTTCTATATGTGCAAAATAATGTTTCACGTATCGCCTCGCCAGACCGCACTTCTTGCAAACCAACCCGCCAGTTTTGTCAGATATCGTTTTCAAATGCACTTTTACGCTAGTTTCGTCCTTTAGATCCTGTAAAATACAGTTTATTTAGACTTTCTCAAAAGCAGATTTGCTCTCAAGAATTTTGATCCTAATAAACCTATTAAAAAAACGAGCATTGTGATGATGAATAGATAGACGTATTTAAACAAGATTCTGTACAGAGTTAGTAAAAGTAAGTAGTGTTTATTTACCTAAACTCCAAGTGAATTTGTGCGGTTTCATGTTATCATGGATATTATGAAATTCTTACAAGTATACTATTGTACTTTAGGTTGAAGACAGTTAATGACACTCACCACAGGATTTTCCTTTGTGTGCCACGCCAAATAATCGTGTTCGGTTTTTATATGTTCTATCCAATCGCGCTCACTGACGCTTTGACTACAAACTGCACAAATAACACTCTTCACGGACTTCTTAACTTTGTTTGGAGTCCCTTCAATAGATTTTCGACTGTGCCCTGTTTTTGAAACCTTAGTTGGTATATTTGAAGGACTTGGACTCGAGGTAGAAGCTTCGTCAGGTATACCGACAGACCTGCGAATTCTTCTTTTTTCTAGCAAATTATTCTGTGAAATAAGCACCATAATATCAATAAACATAAAACGCTTCCGTAACTGAGTGACTTGGTGACAGACAGACAACGTACAGTACAGTCAAAAACGAATGGGCGCAAGAAGCTGAAATTTATTTCCTTAGGGAGTGTAAGCAAATAACTATAAGTGGCAGTACGTTGTATCATAGAACTAACCTCCACACTGGGTCCATCACATTTCTTGATGTGGTTGTAAAATGATTTCGCCATCTTACGGACAGCAGAACAGCGCGAACATACAAACTCTCCGATTTCAGTCTTGATTACGTGTAGATGGTCGATGACGTCTTGTTCATCGTTAAAATCCTGTAAACATAAAATATACTAACTAACGACGATGCTAGGATATACTCAATACCGTTATTTACTTCATGATGAAAATTTTGGAATGTAATATAATGTCCCACAGCTGGGCCAATGCCAGTCATCTCAGTAGTTACGATCATGTTATTCATAATAATCGTAATATATTCGTACATATTACAATAAATGCACGTTTGTCTCCTCTCCATGCAAAAACACAAAAGACAATTAAGACTGCTTTTGTTAAGATAATGTAATGAAGATCATGTAGCTTACCAATGCCTGTTCCGTGTTCCTCCAAGCCAAATAGTTATGTTCCTTGGATATATGCTGTATCCAGCTTGATTCGATAACACTATTTTTACATAAACCACATACAACCATACTATCTTCATTTTGTACAACTTTATCATTAGAATCATTTTCAGTTTCTATGTCTATAGGAGCTTGAAAAATTACATTTTCATTCTTGGAATTATTTTGTGGAATGTGCGAATTTGGTTGTTCTGGGGTGGATTTTTTGTCAATGCTTGATCTATGACTATTCGGTGTTTCTTTGTCATTCGAAGTTTGGGTATATTCAATCATGATAGATTTTCTATGTTTAGACACTGGTCTACCTTTTGGTGATGTTGCTTCATCAGATTTACTAATTGATTGTCTTTTGCCTTCATTGCTTTCGTCCACAGCTAATGATCTTTTTCTACTTGCTCTAGTGGAACTATCGTCTATTGATTTTTGATTTACTTTACTTGCGGCCGCCATTTTAGATGTTTTCACACTTGATTGTTCTTCAACCTTTTGTGATTTACTCTCGGGATTCATTTGTGTCTTCAAAATATGTTCAGATGTATTTACTTTACCGTTTTCTGGTTCTTCAGACTTATTTATATCGGAGCTAATTTTGTGCTTGAATGATGTATTTCCATTGGCTTTTTTCGTATTATTTGATGAGTTTTTATTTGAAATTTTTGCATCACTTACCACCTATAATTAAATTTAAAAATACGTTAAGAAGTTTAAAATTAAATGGTATATTAGATAAAGTACCCGAACACTCAAGCTAAAAGCAATGGCCAATCTAAAAGCATGCAGTACGGATTGAAATAGTTACAATACATAACTAGAATATATATTATTTTATAAAAATATATGATAGTAATAAATATAATTTCATACTTATTGATGAAAGTTAAAATTTATTGTTATATCTTTTAAGTAAATAACTTGTTCAACAATTAAAGCATGGCATGTATCACGTAACAGGAATATTACACTTACTCCTTTCTTTTCGCTTTTTCCAAGTGGCGTGATTTTGGAATTGTCGTCCCGATTTGGATTAAATGTCTCAAATTCTGTATGGACATCTATACCTGTATCACTCCAACATATAACATTATTTATAATAATTGTGCCATCATTTGCTGGTTGGTCATCCAAACAATCTATTTTTGGGTCTAGCAGACGATCGATAACGTTGTATTCATTATAAATACTGATCACAGTGTCCGAGTCACAGTCGATTTTATCATGATTCCAATAATGTATGTGTTGGTACAAATCATCGGCTTCATAGCATTTTAATTGACCAAAGTCATGACATATACAGTCTAGAATTTTTGCATTTGTCTCCATATTATTGGAAGGTAATAAATACATGTCATCTAGATTTTTTATTTTGGATAACACTGGAATGAATTTTGAACGAGTGGATGGTTTGTAAGTTTTAACTGGTTTATTGCTAGGTTTTGTAATTGCCATAGTTTCGTTATCACCACCAGGTTTCTCAACTCCTTGAATGCGTAATTTCGATTGCATTGTGTTATTTTTCTTCGTTCTTTTGCTGAGCTGCAACATCTTACGTTTTTCATTGATTTGGTTTAAATATTTTGCTATTTCTTGAGCCTTTTCTTCGGTAATATCTTCTTTACTCGTTGCATCGTTCTCATCCCAATTTTTTGTGTCTGTGTCCATGGGTTCCTGCACAATCCTGTTATTTGTGCTTTCACTAATTTTATTTTGTATAGAGTTGTCAATAGTTCTACAGTCATTGGAATTTTTCTCTTTAGTATTTATAATACTAGGGCATTTTGTTGTATTTTCTGTGGAGTCTTTAACATTTTTGTAAGTTATGCCTTCTTTAATTTTTATCTGTATAGTTTTCAGATCAATAACACCTTTTTCTTTTGTCTTTGCAGCTTTATCATCGCGATATTTTGTTGACTCGAACATTTGTTTGATTTTCTTATGTTTAGTACATTCGTTATATTTGTTTCGTCTAATTTTGTCTTCAAAGTCATTAGCATCTATTTCTATAGTGGTTGCATTATTATAACCACATTCTATTGTTACCTTTGCGAGTTCCTTAACAGTATTATCGAGTGAGCTTTTCCCATTTTCGTTTTGTACAGAGTCATCATTAGCTATATAGACAGTGGCCTTTATCTCATCAGTATCATCGAGGCCATTGATATTTATTTCATTAGTCTTTGCAGAATTATTGTCACATTCTTTTGTTTTCTCTATTGGTTCTTTGACATTATTAATATTTATATCTTCAATAATTTGATTAATTATATTTGTATTAATAGCTTCCAGTTCACTGATATTTATTTTGTCATCGCTTTGATTATGTAACGAGTCTTGACCTAATTCGTCTTTTTCGGCAGCTTTGGTAATAACTTTTGATTCGTTCCCTTGAGTTGAGTCAAAGCCCAGATTGTTGATAGCTATTTTGGTACTGTCCCTTATTTCATCCATTACCGACATATTAGTTATATATTTACTGCTTGTATTTGCATCATTAGTAACAATATCGCAATTTTTCGTACTTATGGTTGGAGAAATCATTGTGAGACTCGTGTTGACAGTAGAAGAGCTTTTTGTTTCTATAATTTGCAATGGATTTCGGATTTGTTCGGAAAATATTTGAATACTATTATTAGAATTAGTTTGTACTGTGTAATCTCCCGATATTTTTACTATTGAGTCTAGATTACTGTTCCAACAACTCGAAGAATATGCTTCATCTGGATGATCATCAACGTTGTTTGTTCCGTTTGATTTACCCCCACTCATTTGAACTGGGCCTTTATCAGTTGAACCATTTACTATCATAAGAGATTCATTACTTACTGATACTTTTGAAGGATTCTTTTTGTCTGCTATATGATTATTATTAGTCAAAGACTTAGTTTCAATACCAGGTTTTTCTTGCAACATTTTACTAACAATTATTTGGTGGTTGCGCTCTGAATGTATGCCGTCAATGTTTCCATTAGGTACATAGTATTCCTCTGTCGTGGTTATATCGTTTTGAATATAATCTTCGTTCATGCCATTTGTGGAGTGATTATTACTGAATGTTGGGCTACAAAACACTGATGCTTTCATCAAATTCGCCGTCTCTAATATCGAAGATTTACTCGTGTTACCCCTTGCCTGTTTTTCTTGATTTGTTTTATTTTCAACGACTTCTGTAAAATTTAGTTTTATTTAGTTTAGATTATGGATTGAACTGTTTTTAAGATGGATTTTGTTAGCAGCATATAGTTTTAGCATGATCGAAAAAAATGTCACTAATTAATATTTAAAGTGCGACAACGTAGTTAAATGAAGATATGAAGTGAAAATTTGACAAATGTGTACATCCAAGAACTACAGCAGGACTTGAACCCATCTGTTATCTCAATTATATAATCAACTCAATTTAACCTGAGCTCAATAATCTCAACAAGATGAAAGCTTAGTGAGTTAGATTTAAGCTAATTCTAGCATATATAATGAAAACTATGTTCGAATTACACATTATTAAATTTACTTAATTCGATTAACTGTTGAATGTGATTGCACTATACAAATAATTAAGATAAATACGAACCTTTAAAAACAATGTCCTTTTCATTTCCAGTCTGATTTATAGCACCCAAATTGATACCTAACTTCGCCAATAGATCAGGTGGTATAACAAATACTTCAGCCTCGCCATTCTCTACTTGGAACTTGGGCTTGGAACTTTTTTTATACTTTTTCTTTTTAATGTCATCCATTTTTAACGAAACTTGTTTACGTGGATCTGAAATATCCGTAAGGATGTCTATAGTTGCTTTTAAAGAGATAGGTTAATGATATGTAATATGTACACACGTGATATACCGACGACACATTTTGAAAGTTTTTCTAAAGCTGTGCCTTAGCTTCTCTATTACTACGAACAACTTTAATGTGGCATTCGGGGGTATAGTAACGAGTTACGAGGGTAAATGAATATCGGCGTTTTACATTGCGGATAGCGGTAGTTCGATCCTGGTACAGTTAATTAAATGATTAAATACTAAAAATATTAATTGTTCAGCTAGTTAAAGTCTCGTCGAGGCAAATTATGCAATTAACTCAGTAACATTTTCACTACACCGTTACGAGACGAGTAATACCTACCTAATAAGTTTGTGTTCCAAAAAAACATCGAGATCTAAACTCGTGTATTAGGTAGGTATATCGCTTCAGGGCTTTCGCTCTGGGAAAGTACTCTTTATAAGTATAAGTAATATCTATCTATTTATAACGATTAAATAAATAAAATAAAATTAAAATAAACGATTAAATAATGCTAAATTAAATATGAGGCATACAAACAACAAAGGTAGGATAGTTGTCCTTATCTAATTGCTTGCTAGATAGTTCCAATCATTTTTCGTGGGACGGGGGATCATTAATTATTTTTTAACAGCTTCGCTATTTAAAAAAATCGCTTTTACTATTATGCAAAGCGATTTTCATACATCTTGAAATTAATAAATATACACCGATTGGTATGAGTGATCTTCCTAATAGCCGCATGTTTGCTAGACGTTCAGACAAATGTTCGAGAACCTGATCCTCTAGTCTAAATCAATTAGCAGTTATTTCCGAAGCGCAAAGGCTACCCTAGGCCTCAGATACCTATAGACTATAGACAGTCGTAGCAACTTGACACCAGAGTACCTACGACATTAGCTTACATACACAAGATAGGTACCAACACGATACGGTGCAGTTTACGTAATTCGTAAGATTCAAGTAGCTATGTACGTAAATATATATTTTTATTTTTTCAGTTTTTACATAAATAATCGACCAAAAGGGAATAAACAATCCTTTCTAACCAAACGTCAATAAGAAGGTGGTTCTTTACAGTCGAGATTACGTCACGGAATGCGGTCTCTCCTTTTATACTGCAGTCCGTCTAGGTCTAGACCTAGGTCTAGCCTCTTCTTACTATAGCTCGCTGTATAGACCTACCTACTATCTAGCCATTCTATGAATGAACCAAGTCTAGCTAGCGCATAGATCGACGTTTCCGTAATACAACAACTAACACGTAAAGAGAACTCTTATCAAGTACCTACTTAAACTTACTGAACTGAATACGTAATTTCCTAGGTAGGTACTTAGTTGTGCAATTTGCCCGAAAAAACGTGATAGTAGAAGCATAATATAATATCTATTCTACTTGGAGAAACTAGGGATTAATAGACTCCCACTATAAAAGCTAGTTAAGAAATAAGCGGTATCTAACACGTAAAAATCAGATCTGTGTAACTTTAAAGTAAAAAATAATTGAGAAGGTGTATAAGTTAAGTAGCAATTAAGTAATATTTAACTTAAAAAACATTACACTGGAGCGGGAATCGAACCCAGAATCGGCTTTCCATAGCTCGTTCGTACGTACACTAGGTAGAAACAAACCAATTCCTACTTGCGAAAACGCGAAAACCTACTAAATGTTAATACCTAGACAAGTAGGTATTCCTGGGAAACTTGTTGAAAGATTTTCAACATTTTTCATATACAATGAGACATGAGAAAACATTCACCATGTTTTCATGAAATACTTATGACGTGAACATACGTAAAGTAAAGGTACCTATCTAAGTGGAATAGGTATAATAATATAAAATTTAGCCTATATAATGTACATGAAAGTCCTTAGAAAAATGAAAAAATTAATACTTAACTAGAATGAAATAAATGTAACGAAATATAGAAGAAAAAATATTATGTCATATTAAAAAGAAAAAGTTATGGCGGAGCACAGACTCGAACCAACATCGTCCGGCTTCGTAATCGCACGTGCTCACAACTCTGCCAAAATATATTTCCACCATAGGGTCATAATTAGTGGATACATGTTACAAAAATAAGCTCGCAAAATAAAAAAATAATTATGGCAGATGCATGCGACAAGACTGAGAAATTAATAATTATCATACCTGAGAAAACTCATGATCAAAAAGAAGCACAGAAACTACGCATTATCACGCACATAACTGAGAAGTACTTTAGTATTTATTTCTGACACTAGTTTTTATTTTTAACATTGCATTTAAATCAATATAAATTCGGTCACACATAAACTTTAATGATACTTTATCTACAAAACCAAATAGCACAATTATTATTTCTCTGCTCTGCAGCAATAATTTTGTAGTAATTTTAGGTTAGGTTAAATTTTTTGCAAGTGTTGCCATATCCCAGATGGAAGATTGTTTTGATTGATTCTGCGGGAGGGCCGGTTCTGTAAATGTAGAGCAAAATGTAAAAAAAACCATTCACTCATTGCAGTTATCTGTGGTTGTCACATGTATACATACATGTATGTTAATCACTGTCAATGTCAGGTTAAAGAAAATTTCTTCTCTTTGGTTCGTTCGTGGTATGTAATATTTAAGATTTATTATGCTGGGGCCACACCTATGCCATATGCCATAGAATATGACATTAGCCGTAGGTATAGCCACGACTATGCGTCATAATTTGACAATAGCATTGACAATGCCATATGGCGTATGCGATAGCTCGAGTGGCGGTACATCAAAGAGATTAATGCGAGAGTTAAATGCATGAAGCGGCCACACTACGTATTGTCAGTGTGCGACGAGAGCGCAACGAGTTCAGACGTATTTGTTTTTTAGGACGGAATATACATACATACTATGGCCACAGAGTGGAGTAACGACAAAGTAATAACATTTCTTGAGATCCTGCAAACAGAACCATGTTTGTGGGATCCGAAACTGAAATGTTTCAAAAATCGTGGGGCGCAAAGTGATGCTTGGCGCCGAATAATGGGAATATTACCTTTTAAAACAACAATTGAAGAAATTAAAAGGAAAAAGGACAGCCTAATGTGTTACTATAGATCCCATTTAAACAAAATTAAAAAAACTTTTAAGTCCGGAGCTGGCAAAGATGACGTTTATACAACTAATTGGTTTGCATTCGAAACGATGGATAATTTCCTGCGAGGAGTATATGATAGTGGTCGCACATTAAATACAGAGGTAAGTAATACAAGTCATACATTATGTCAATGATATAGTTATTAAATGTTTGGTATAAGTAGTATAGTAAATTAGCTCTCATGAAATATAGAGCTCTGTCGACGTCCATTTTGCCTGAATTGAAGTAAATTCAATGCCGTTGTCAATGACAAATTTAAAACATTGACATTGACAGTTTAAGTCTAGCCACCCACTATATTGCATTGAAAATTATTGCATTCAATGGGCATTGACATTGAGCGTAGGTGTGGCCCCAGCATTATGTTATGTTCGTGGTCTGTAATATTATTACTTTCAATTTCGATTTTCGCGCATGTTTGTTTGTTTACCTATTCATTTTGTTGTATGAAATACATAAAACGTGCATAGGTTTCCAAGATTTTAAGTTTAGGACCAAGTTCAATACCATGGCGATGCCAAAAGCTTTGTCGTTTACGTTACAGTCAGAATGTAAAGTTTCCAAAGCTCGATGTGGAATGATGAAGTTACCGCATTACGAAGTAAAGACACCTGTGTTTATGCCGGTCGGAACTCAGGTATGCCATAAATGTTTTATGGAATCTTCAATCAAATAGCAATCAATTTTACAATGCTTATAACAAACACATGACTTTCGCCTTTTGTTGTTCTGTTTATCAATTTCAGGGTACCATCAAAGGATTGTTACCAGACCAACTTGAGACATTGGATTGCGAAATTATCCTGGCCAATACATATCATCTGGGAAATAGACCTGGAACAACAGTACTGGAGAAGGCTGGAGGTCTTCACAAGTTCATGGGCTGGAACCGTGCTCTATTGACTGACTCGGGAGGATTTCAAATGGTGTCACTGTTGAAACTAGCCGAAATAGCTGAAGAAGGAGTCAAGTTCAGGTCTCCTTATGATTTTTCTGAAATAATGTTGACACCGGAGAAATCTATTGAAATACAAAATTGTATTGGTAAGGATAGGCACAATTTTGTTAAATTACTGACTAGAAATATATTAAAATAAGTATGGTGTGTCATTATCACAATTTTAATATTGATCATAGGTGCTGACATAATAATGCAACTAGACGATGTGGTTCAAACAACATTCCAAGATTATCCTCGCATTAAAGAGGCCACAGAACGCACTAGCCGCTGGCTAGACCGGTGCCTGAAGGCTCATAAGCGACCTACAGAGCAGAGCATCTTTCCGATTGTTCAGGGACTATTGAATGCCGAGTTAAGAGAGCAAAGTGCTAAAGAACATATGACTAAAGAGGTCAATGGATTTGCTATTGGGGGTTTGAGGTAAATTAGTTACACACAAACATCCAGTAAGCCTTCAAAAATTCTATATACACCGCCTACTTGAACAAGAATACTAAAATTACATAATATCTACTTGTTAACTTATTAAAATAGTTAAACAAAAATAACTCCTAAAGATAATTTGTATTAATTTACATGATTTCAGAATATTACAGGAATTTTGATGTTATTTTCAGTGGAGGGGAAGCCAAAGATGACTTCTGGCCGATGGTCAGCCTCGGCACTAGAATACTTGACAAAAATAAACCGAGATATCTAATGGGAGTTGGTGTTGCTATTGACCTGGTTGTCTGTGTTGCTTTAGGAGTGGATATGTTTGATTGTGTCTACCCTACAAGGACAGCTGTAAGTGAAGCACTTAAGACTAATTAGATTTTAGATGAAATATTATCCTCATCATCATAAATTTAATAAAGGTCCTTGTCGGTGAGTCCGATGCAGACTTCTCCATCTATTCCTATTCAGTGCAAGCTCCTTTACATCTCTATATGACATGATAAACACTTTTTCTTTAATCTGACTCATGTAAATGATTCTAGGCGTTCCTCTACCTTGCTTTCCCTTCAATATTATCCTATCTAAGATAAAATATCCTGGACTTCATAAAATTTAATTATTTGCAGAGATTTGGCTGTGCCCTAATAAACACAGGACAGATGAATTTGAAGCACAAATGCTATGAGACTGACCTGAGCCCTATAGACGAGGACTGCAATTGTTCAACTTGCAAGAACTACACAAGGGCTTACTTGCACTGCATAGTCACTGTCGAGACAGTTGCTTGTCATTTGATTTCAGTACATAACATTGCATTTCAGGTAACTTATAATAAGATATTCTATATACTTAAAATAAGTTATGCTTAGACTGCAAGAATACAGAAAAATAACTTGGTTTAGGTTCAGGATAGTGGATATTTAATACCTTGATTAAAATATGGCAATATTATCCATATTGCTACTCTTTGTACTGATCTATTTTTGAAGTAATGGTGTGCACATACCTATGTAGTTCTAGGAGTTCCCATACTAATACCACATTTTATATTTTAGATGAGGCTAATGAGAACAATGAGGGAAAATATTGAAAAAGGAACATTCCCACAATTTGTACAAAACTTTGTGAAAAATATGTATCCAGAAGAAAATTATCCTACATGGATAATAAACTCCCTGAAATCAGTTGGTATAGATTTGATATATAGTAAAAATAATTTAGAAGAACGATAAAATAATACAGTTTAACTGCCTTATTCATAAACAATACTTAACTTAAACAATGTTTTAAAGTGTTTTGTCTCTTTTGATCTTTGGCAAATAGCATATGTCGGAAAGGGACAAACCATTTGATAGCTAAAGTGCTGTTATTAAGCATTTATAAATAAGGCCATTAGTGTTTAAATACTGTACCTATGTAAGTAATAATAGTAATAAAATCAGTATAAACAAATGAATAACTGTTTATTTGTGTTTATATCATTTTGATTAGATCACATAAAATCATCGGAATCATTTCCATTATCATAATTGGTGGACATGTTTTCCGCTTTCATCAAAGTGGAGTAACTTTTCATCTCAGCTTCATCTTTCTTTTTCTTCTCTTCTTCTTTTTCTCTTTCCTTCTTTTCTCTCATAACTTTCTTTTTGTCTTCTCTTTCCAACCTGTCTCTGGTTTCTCTTTCTATTCTCAAATCAGGAAATTGTTCTTTTTTGGTTCTATTCAATCTGTTTACAATGTCATTGCATCTTTTGGCTACTCTTACTTTTCGTACATCTTTGTCTTTATGAAATGCTACTTGACCAACCTGAAAGTAAAGGATAATTTTATTTGTATTTATAATTTCTCACAAAAGTCTTCTGTTCCATACGCAAAATGGGTGTAACAATGAGGTCTAATTGCAGAAGAAACTGATAATAGTAACAGTAAGTTAGATGTTCTGTATATCATGTATTTACTTAATACAAGATATATTTTAAGAGTATGATCTACTAATATATGTATTATAAAAAGGTAGTTTGTATTTTTGTTTGTATATTCGAGCTTACTTTATCTCCATCTCTGGTTTACCAGTAATCTGAATAATTATTTTTGTAATTGATAACCACATTCATAGGGAATGTAATATACTATTTTTCATCCCAACATTCCTATGGAAATGGATATAACACAGGTCAACCACCTGATACTAGTTATTGATAAATTAAATAGGATTGTTTGGGTCTGTTTATTAAGCTTTTTTATGGTTACAACATCCTATGCCAAAATTATCTAATTAGGTATTAAGGCTAAGACATGAAAGTGTGAACAGACATTTCCATTACTGATGTAAAATACATGGGTATATCAAAATTGTATTATATTTACCTCCATTCCTGCAGTCTTCTTCAGATTAGACCACATAGTGTAAACAATATCAATATCATTCATTTTATTGCCCATGATTGAATTAGCTTTAACCAATTGACAGGCATCATCTAGGACTGAATTAGGTATGTCGTCAATGGTCTGATCCTAGAATTAAAAGAAGCAGATTATTAAGCAAACTGTAAATGGCTAAATATACCTGTTTAATTGTAGGTGTAGGTTAACTTACTGGGCCTAATCTTAAATATACGTGAGCAGATGACACTTTGTCTACATGGAACCAAACATCTTCTGGCCAACCCCATTTTATTAAATCTTCGTCTGAAACATAAAACATATTATTAACATTTAATATCATTGCAACTAGTTAAAAAGCTTTCTTGGTTGTAACTTACTTTCATGCTTATCAGCCCCCATAAATAAAGTTACGGCTGGAGTCACCACGTTACTGGTGAAGTAGAAAACCATTTTTAGGAAGACTTCTTTTACTTGATATTCTTGTTTTACCTTCCATCCAACAACAATTTTAATGCCAAAAAGTCTCCCCAAACTCTGAAATAAACTCACAACAAAAAACAAACTCCCAAAAAAAAGAATAAACCCAAAAACCAATCTCCTTCCTTCCACAATTTGTCCCACCCAAATTCACCCAATTTGTCCTTCGTTCGTGGTATAATCAGTGGTAATCGTGTTCACCGTGTTCCTTGCACGTTCCTTGAACTTGATTGATCAAAATCAGTCAGTGTCAGTCAATTGTCAAATGTCATATGTCAGTTGGATAGAATGTCATAATGCACAATGATACAAAAAAGCAAAGACAAGATAAAAGCCTGACTTACACGAGACAGTAGGTAGGGCGTTCCGAAATCCGAATCCATGGCACCCCTGGCACTTGGGTGAATCGTGAACTGGGCGAGGGGTGCCATAACGGGATTAAGTGTCAAAATTTCCAAATGTCATTGCATAGTCAATGTCATCTGTGATGTCATCTAATATAATTTATAACTAATCAAGTCAAGTAATCAATCGCTGATTGTTATTGGTTTAATGCGAATCATTAAATTTTTAGAGGCCCAGAAATCAATCAGATCGAATTTATCTGAACTATCGAGAATTTTACATATATGATTGGTATCAAATAGACCTCCTTAAAGATTAAAATGGGAAGTCCAGAGCGAGAGCTATGTCCACCTCCTACGGAAGAAGATGAGCTGACTCTACCCAGAGCCAGTATAAACAAAATGATCAAAGAATTAGTACCATCTGTTCGAGTTGCATTTGAATCTAGAGAATTAATACTCAATTGTTGTACAGAGTTTATTCATTTAATTAGCTCAGAAGCAAACGAAGTCTGTAATCAGAGTAATAAGAAGACCATAAATGCTGAACATGTTCTTACTGGTAAGTTCATGAACTCCTCTACCTTATATTGATGTTTAGGACTAAGGGTGATAATTACAAAAGGATGTGATTTAGATATCGTTAATTATTTCCGTGGACGATATGATAACCATTGCTACTTTTCCAGCACTTGAAAGGCTAGGTTTTAGTGACTACACTGTAGAAGCAGAAGCTGTTCTCAAAGACTGCAAAGCTGTTGCGGCGAAGAGAAGACGACAAAGCACGAGGCTCGAGAACCTCGGGATTCCAGAGGAAGAACTATTTAGACAACAACAGGAGCTGTTTGCTAAGGTATCTTAATCCAAAACTTACTCTTTGTGGTATTCCATTTACAGTCAGCCTATGTTGGAAAATGGAAATGGCTTTTTATGTCTTACTAATGTAACCAACCCATTTCATTCTTATGCACAGTTACAAAATATATTAATTTACAAAAAATAATAACTTCTAATTGGTAGCTTCAGAGAGTGATACACTTGCTCTGCTGTGAGATCTTATTGACTATTTTCAGCTTCATCTCAATGTATAAAAAACTGGCCAAGTGCAAGTTGTATGGGAGCCCCCCTTGAATATTTGTTTTATTTTATTTTTAGTATTTATTGATGACAATAATTGCAGCTATGAAGCTGTAATAGAAATACATCATCTGGGAAAATTTCAACTGTCTATCTATCACCATTCTTGAGATACAGCCTGGTGACAGACAGACGGACAGCAAATTCTCAGTAATATGGTCCCATTTTTACCCTTTGGGTACGGAACTCTCAAAAAGATGGAGAAGCCTGCATCAGTTTCCCCTACAAGAGCTGGCTCACAAAACCCTCAGCTCTATGTTGATGCTATAAGTCATATTAATTATTTTCAGGCTAGAGAAGAACAAGCAAAGCAAGAACAACAGCAATGGTTACAGCTCCAACAACAAGGGTTGGTAGGAGCCGACGGTGGCCCGCCTCCATACATCCCTCCACCAATAGTCCCCAAGACAGAGGATGAAGAAGATGATGACTACTCATAATTTACTATTTAACTCTATGCTAAGCATGTCCTATGTTTATAATGATAATAAACAAATTAGTTTGTTTTATTCGTTGTAATACATGTCTTGTGCATTTTATTATGTCCTTGTTATATTCATTTTTTTTTTTTCATTTATACTTTTACACCATTTTATAGTAATATATCAAGTACCTATGCTATAATTTTGAGGATTATGATATATATTGATATTTTGGGTACATTTAAAAAGTGTATATATACTGGTGACTAGGGTATGACTGTATAGGGTTTTGTTTTGAGAAGCCAATAGATGGCAGTGGGTTCGGGAGTAAAGTATTAGCCTGTAATGTCCCACTGGTGGGCAAAGACCTCTCATCTCACTGAAGATATCAGTACAGTGAGGAAGATTAGGCGTAATCACCACGCATGCCTAATGCGGGTTGGTGATCGCAAACCCGAGCCATGTTTGAAAAGTAGAAAACATGTTTTCGCTCGCCCCGGGAACTCAGTCTTGGCAGGCGAGTGCACACTGCTGACTGCACATACCACTAGACCACCGAGGCGTTACCCTGTGGCGTTACCTGAAAAAATAAATATTTACCAAAAAGAATTTATTGAATCTAATTTACTTTTTTGTTGCCAGATTCATTCATATGAATTATTGACCATAGAGTAACTTATATATACGGGAATTATTGACCAACATCATGACGATAGATGAGGATAGTTAAATCAATTATTTATTGTGTCAAATTATGGAAAAATAAATGTACAAACCTTAATAAAATCAATAATCGCCCCATCCTTATCTAAGCAAAATGGAATCAAAATAAACGAAAGTTCAAACAAATTATCTACAATGTTCGCTACAAAATGAGCAGTGATTCCAACAAGAAATACAAACGTCCTAAAAAGAAGACTTTTGCTACCACTAACCCTGAAACATCTGTAAGAGCCCATTGCCATTGCGGATAAACCGCCGCCTTTGTTTTCGTGTGATTTTTTGGTTCAAGGACCTCTTCGGACGCCCGTTTATTCTGCGGCTCGCTTAAGTATGTTCTCTTCTCACTTCTCGAGTCGAGCGATTATGCGGTCTTGCGCGGGAAAATAAATACCTACTGCGGCGGTTAACTGTAGTCGGTACAAGCTAAGCTCTTACTGATCATATCGTAAATAGTATGGGTTCACACTTCAATTAAAACATTACTTTCAGACTTCACGAAGTATAAGGTCGAATGAGAGTATCGAGCCTGCGTGTCCGCTGCTGGCTAAAGATTCCGAATGGGTTGACATTATTCAATCGAACGACAGTGAGCAAATCAAGTCCGTCAGTAACGTGTCTGATGAGGAAGAAGTCCTGCAACTCGTAATTATGACTAGATACTTACAACCTACATACTCATTAAATAAAGGTTTCGTTTTTGCCATTTGGCTACTGGACCCTAGACATCCTTTCTTTCAGATAATTTATAAACTCTAAAACTACCCGAGGTTGGTTTCGAAACTCTGAAGTTACATTAACCTACCAGACTGGCATACCACACGAGTTAGATAGGTACTTACAGCAAGAATATATAACTTTAGCGATCAATGTATTTTATCTCGTAACCGAAATCCTACCGAGGCTGTGGTCTTAGTCCGGTTCTCAAACCGAGCAGAATTAGCTTGTTCCTAACTTTTCCTTCAATTAACTTGAAAGTAAGGGTAGGTACCTACTAATACTAACTAACTACCTACTTAGATAGTGTTCTTAAATAACAGGTAGATTGCGAGGATGGCCCCCAAATGAAACCGCTGGCTATTATGTTCCCTGGTATATTGGATAAGGATCCCCAGACTTTGAAATGGATGCTAAGCAAGGCTATGTCAACTACTGAAGTTACCAGACATCTAGTTGGACTGAGGCAGAAAGCTAATTTTACTTTTATGAAAAAAGCCGACAAACTAATTCCACGAGAAAAGGTCAGCTTGTCTAAATACCTAGGTACTTAAAACTTTGAGATCCATTATATTTAACTATAACCTGGAATATTTAGATAGGTTTATACTCAAATACTTATATACCTACTGAACTTTTAAAACATTATTTTTAATTTACAGCAATGGTTAGAGAGCTTATCAGAAGACAATGGTTCCGTTAGTTCTATGATAACAGCGGCATCTGGTGCATTTAGTGTAGGTATGAAATTGTGCTCCTTTTAATACCTACCGCGTCGTGGCCTTCAGTGATCAGGAATTTTCAAAGATAGAAACCATCGAATGAGTAATACCTAGAATATGGCAGTCACACTTTCGACGTTCCTTGTGAAATTTTATTATTCAACTATTTGTTTTACATACTTAATGCTATCCTAGTACCTATTCTGAGTGTGTAGTATGTAATGTTTTATGTATGTTGCAATTGCCTGTTTGCAGAGAGGACAGATTAACTTTTAGGTGCTTTAGCTATTAGATAGTCTTAAGTAACCCACTATGTAGTTTAAACTCGCCTCATCTACATTGTTAATTTTAAAGTCAGCAAGAAATAAAATAATTATGTTTTACTTCATTTATAGATTCAACAAGTTGCCAAGCAAGCAGCAAACAACCTGAAATTGATTTAAGCCATAGAAAAAAAAAGTATATCCTAAAGGTGATTTAAAAACATTTAATTGAATCTGTACAAGTCAAGAAAAAACAGAGCCGACTTCAATTCGAAGTTTATGTCAACAATACCAAACACTTCCTTTAATCTACTATTATTTCAGATGCCGAGAGATCTTACAAAAAAACCATCGGAGGGCAAAGTTTCATCAACATCATCGATACCTTTAATTTCATCCTCGTTATTTTCAACATTACAAGCATTAGCGGACATAGCGTCATCAAACACAGACTCGGCACCAGACAACATTTCTTCAGAAGATAATTCATCCTTAAGTAATAATCCACCATCGTCTACAAATGCAACGAAACCACCCCTACGACAACCTTCATCAACTCAAAAGGAAATACTTGAAGAGAGCCAAGCTATACCTATTCAATCTTCCAAGGCAGACAAACCTTCGCGACTGTCTATACATAAAGTAAAAGTGAAAACATTTCAGGAGACACCAGCTTTACCTAATGAACCTCCTAACACAGTCGAACATTCGCCATCATCTATTCTAAAAGTGACACCAGGTGAGACACAAGCTTTGACTAATGAATTAGTTCAGTCGGTTAACCCTTCACCGCCATCAACACGAAAAATAATACCAGAAGAAACCCAAGCTTCGCCGATTCAACTTTCGCCATCAACACAAAAAATAACACCAGAAAAAACCCAAGCTTTATCCATTGAATCTTCTAACGCAGTCAAAACTTCGCCATCATCTATTCTAAAAGTGACACCAGGTGAGACACAAGCTTTGCCTATTGAATTAGTTCAGTCAGTTGAACCTTCACCGTCATCAACACGAAAAATAATACCAGAAGAAACCCAATCTTCGCCGATTCAACTTTCGCCATCAACACAAAAAATAACACCAGAAAAAACCCAAGCTTTATCCATTGAATCTTCTAACGCAGTCAAAACTTCGCCATCATCTATTCTAAAAGCGACACCAGGTGAGACACAAGTTTTGCCTATTGAATTAGTTCAGGCGGTTAAACCTTCACCGTCATCAACACGAAAAATAATACCAGAAGAAACCCAAGCTTCGCCGATTCAACATTCGCCATCAACACAAAAAATAACACCAGAAAAAACCCAAGCTTTATCCATTGAATCTTCTAAGGCAGTCAAAACTTCGCCATCATCTATTCTAAAAGTGACACCAGGTGAGACACAAGCTTTACCTATTGAACTTTCACCATCATCTACACGAAAAGTAACACTTGAGAAGGTCCAAGATTTGCCGATTGAAGTTCAATCAGCCGCCCGTTCATCATCAACTACACGAAAAGTAAAACTACTGGAGAAACAAGCTTCACCTACAGAATTAGCTACGTCAGTTAAACCATCCCTATCATCAGCAGTAAGTCCAAAATCATCAACGACTTCTAAATCTTCTCTATCCAAAGCAATCAAAGATAGTAAATTACCAAAACCATTTCTAGTTCTTACTCCATCTATACCAAGATTAGTTCTTACTCCATCTATACCAAGATTAAACCGTGAAGAATCAACAACATCGGCTGATTTTGATCGAAAACCGTCATCAATAGCTTTACCACAGTTAAACTTACGAGAATCTTTATCCGCACTTCCTTCCGATGACTCTCTATCAATGTCACAACCACAAGGGTTGGATCTATCGTTAATTTCAGCATCACCACGTGTGTTATTGCAACCAATAGCACGACAACCTCCAGTAAAAATCTTAGTTCCAACATCGCAACGATCCCGAACACTATCCGATAAAACGACCTCTACGTTATCAAATGCATCACCGTCACCGCAGTCAGTTCGATCACGGAAGCTGCCTGGAAGAAACAATTCGGCACCATCAAAATTATCAGCGTCGAAACGGCAACGACCGCCATCGAAATGGGTACCGCCAGCAACAACAGTTGAAACTCGCGAATCGGATGAAATTGAAACGCGAACATCCTCCACCGAAGAGGCTCTGATGTCTCCGCCACCATCAAGGTAACCTCCAGAAGAACCCTCTAAATAAATAAATCATATTAATATCATAAATATTTTATTTTCTTTGCGATTTATATTAACAGGATATATTTTTTGGTATTTGAAGTACCAAAGCAAACATTAATAATTCTATAACTTAAGAGCTGTCATTTTAACTTACACTATAAAACTACTGGACGGATTTTGATTACTTTATAATCAACAATAGATCATGACTTAGAGATTGCCATGTCGCGGATCCTTTGATGTGAAGATTAGTAGAGTTTTATTTATTTAATAATAATGTGTTATGCATCAAATTCCGTCGAGTAGGTTCTCGAAACAAAATGGAGTACATTTTATTACAATCTTAAATAAATTGTTTAAAAGCAAATACAAGGTAGGTGTGATTTCAATTTCCAATTACTAAATCTACAATTATATTTAAGTAATTATTATTGTAAGTCGTATGCAAAACTGAACCGTAACAACAATTTAAAGTACAACAAATTATCCTAAAAATTCAAAGACATTAATATAATTAACAAATATCATACTGAGCAATGAATGTTAATGAGCAGGAAATAAAATTCTTTTATACATATTTATATACATACACATAACGTAAATATTTAAATATTGTTTAATCTAATATAATAAACATGAAGAGTATTTTTTGTTTGTTTGAACACACTAATATCTGGACCAATTGGATTTCACCGGTTCTGATAGCTACATTCGTAAGAACGGGTATCTACAATGGGAACAAATCCGATTACCCACTACGGCGAGTCCTCAAAACGTAATAACAAACGTTCGTTTCCCACAGCTGGGCAACCCATCTATTTTATACAAAGAGGGAACTACGCGGTTTGTTACTTTTTGAGTTGTGTAAACCGTACACTCTAAAATTAGTTCCCATTTTCGCCACGATCTGTTATCCTCTAACAAAAGAGAAACCTCATAGAAGTATCTAATTAGTTTACGTTACGGCCTGGCCACGAGGATCGGCGGCGCGAACGGCGAAGCGGCGGGCGAGGCGACCATTCGCGCGGCACCGTTTGCAAGCCACGGGCAGTCGCGTTCGCCGCCGCGACCAGTAAGGAAGTGACAGCGAAATGTCTTTATCAACAACTAAAATCATTTGATTACTGCACTATTCGCCGCGACTGCCGCTCGACTCCGTGGCTTGCGCCCGTAATGATTCATGCATTTGTTTTACTCGCCCGCCGCGCCGATAGTCGCCCGCGCGGTTCGCTTGGTCGCCGTTGCGCGTGGCATGATAAGTACATTGCTCTGCGTTTATTTCAGTCGCTAGACTCTTCCTTCGCCGTTCGTACCGCACGAATATTCGTAATCTAATTTATAATTAAGTGAAGCTACCTTTAGAAGCCAATTGTAGTTATTTTGAATAAAGATCACAATGCGAATAATGCGATATACAATGCTAAAATAATGTTTCTAAAATATAATTATTTGCTTTCTTTTGTATAGATTCACGAATTAATTAACTCATTAATGTAGCTAAAACGAATAAAGGTCTACAGTCTAGGTATATAGGAAAAGGTGATCGCGTAATCTGTTTATGTTGAATATCTCTTCATGTCTTCGCTCATCTAACTGCCCGGTACTCTTACAGCACCGAATAGGGTAACTACATTGTATAAGCATTACTGACTTTTGATTTGACTTTATCGTGCTTGATTTACTTTATTATCATCTCACTCACACCCGCGGCCTGCGCGCGTGTAATTAAAGATAGAGATACAATGACGTCACGCGAGGCGGTATTGGTGTGTACCGGGACCTTAGATGAGCGATGACCTGTAAAGAATGAAATTCAAGTATGAAAACGAATAACAATAATCACTCATAAATGTAAGTTTAGTGACACAATTTTCATAGTAATTATTTACTAAAGCACTTGAATAAATAAGATAAAATCACTTATAGGTTATCAAAAATAAACAAAATCAACTATAATTATTTAAGTGTATATGAAGCTTTTATACATATTTATCTACACTATAAATACATATTTTAATTTATTAAGTTTTATTTGCTTTTTTTATTAACTAAGGCTTGTTGTACACTAAGCGTTGAGAAACTATGCATGTATGTTTGTAACTGTTTGAGGGTTTTATTTGTAAGGCATTGTTACATTGTCTTACTTTACAGAAATCAAATCATTCAGTGCTTTTATTTAATAGTCGCTGAGCGCTCTTATAGAATGATACATAATACACATACATTTTTATCTCTCATTATATTCAGCTTATAATTTGACTGGTTTTCACGTGAAATCTCTATTTTTGAACACCACTATATAAAGCTATATTGAGGGTGCATTAAAATGTGGCCTAATTTACAGAACTCTCCGCTTTAGTGAGAACATAGCCTTAGAATTATTATTAGAATAATATACAGAGTGAGTGATTATTCAATCCTGTAAATAACCTGTATGAGAGGTTATTTCTAAAGTAACAGACCCAGAGCAAATGTTTACAATTTCTAAATTTAATGTCATCTATCAACAAAGTACATTTTTGTAACATGGTTAGTTGGCTGTGCGGATACACTTTTATTTTAGTAGCTTCGCACGGGCACAACGCGGGTAAAACCGCGGGGCGCTGCTAGTTAATTGATAATTTACTATTTATGTCATTAATTCTGGTGACTGCATTAGTAAGATCAATGCTCATTATGTAATTATGTCTTATTAATAATCCTACTAATATTATAAATGCGAAAGTTTGTGGGGATGGATGTATGTAGGGATGTGTGTATGTTTGTTGCAATTTCACGCAAAAACTACTGAACGGATTTCGGTGAAATTTTTCAGTAATATAGGGTATGTACATTTTATCCCGAAATTCTCGCGGGAACGGGTAGAACGTGGGTGAAACCGCGCGGCGCGGCTAGTTAATAATAAATATTTGATGTGAGTCGTCTTCGTTAGGATCTTTGGAAATAAGCTCCCATACAACCTGACGGGAATAGGTCTAATAATCAATGACCCTGTACATGATTTACGTATAAAAAATACGGTGAATCTAATCAGGTTAGTTGTTGGTGTCATTGGGACTTATCGTTAACTTTGTTTTACCTAGAGTATATTTTGTGTAAATGTAATTTCTCGATATAGGATTGTTTGTCATAAGATTTATTTTACAGCTATCTTCTTTCACTAGCATAACCCTAAGACTAGTCTTAACTAATTTTTAGAGATTAACTTTTTAAATTGTTTGTCAAGTTAAAAACTTATAATATTGCCCGATTTAAAAATACTTTATTAGTTAAAGGAGCAACATTCCCAGCTAGTAACGGAGGCGTCTTTTTTTAGTTATAAAGGGAAATCTTGATTAACCGAAGCTTAATGAGGGTTACTTTTAGTTAAGTATCATCCAAGCCAAAATCTCCATTAAGTGCTACAAATATGCCTCTATTTATTATAATTTACGCTATTCAATATTTATGCTATTATAATATAATTAGGTATATAATATAGAAAATGCAAAATGTTAAAAATTCACTCTAGTATTCTAATTATTGCATGCATCGACTCTTTTCTATTACAATATAATGTGTACTCTTGGCTAGTCTATTTTGCGTACATTTTATTACAATATGCGTGCATTTACCAGAGATATGCGCTAAAATTGATGTACTTATATTGAACTGACGAGATAGTTTTACTTCAATAGATGTATTTTATATAAGTGTATCTGATTGTGGTCGCCAATTAATTTCATCATACCTATGTATACTTCCATATTGTTTATAAAGAGAATATTTTCTTCCTGCTCAAGAAAATGTCCCCACTAAATTTGGGAACATAACATGTGCCCGATATACAAAATTTTCACACTAGCGCCATCTATAGGATCGCGAGTGGAACCACCGCGCGGTACAGATATTATTTTATAATATTAATCATATTCAATGTAACCTTTTCTAGAAAAGGACGGTAAAGCAATTTATACCGTATTCTTATTAGGGAAGCTTAAATTTCATTTGGTAAAAAAATAAAATCCGTTGCCATTCAGTCCCAGTTATGGACCAAGAGCCCGCGAACCCCAGACCTTCGTTATTTTATAAAAGCTGAAAGTTTGTCAGCGCATGCTCCCACACACAGGTAAGAACGATGGACTATTATGAAGTTTGGGTTATAGTGGCTTTGGCAGGTATACGGTACTAAATGTCAATGGTCGAAAACACCAAGTTGGCCATCGATTTCGATATCACCGTCAAAGGGTGACTTGTACAACTCCTCAAGAGCTTTCAAATGACATAGGTCATGTCACTGTTGAGCATTAGGATCAGCGTCCATGGCATAGGCCAACTCCAATCTTCGGTGGTCGAAAACACCAAGTTGGCCGTCGATTTCGATGTCACCGTCAAAGGGTGACTTGTACAACTTGTCAAGAGCTTTCAAATGACATAGGTCATGTCACTTAGGATCAGCGTCCATAGCATAGGTCAACTCCAATCTTCAATGGTCGAAAACACCAAGTTGGCCGTCGATTTCGATATCACCGTCAAAGGGTGACTTGTACAACTTGTCAAGAGCTTTCAAATGATATAGGTCATGTCACTGTTGAGCATTAGGATCAGCGTCCATAGCATAGGTCAACTCCAATCTTCAATGGTCGAAAACACCAAGTTGGCCGTCGATTTCGATATCACCGTCAAAGGGTGACTTGTACAACTCTTCAAGAGCTTTCAAATGACATATGTCATGTCACAAATCACACTTAATTATTTGATGAATTTAGATCGGTATTTTACACACCTTTAGTACCGTTTATCTGCCAAAGCCACTATAACCCAAACTTCATAATAGTCCATCGTTCTTACCTGTGTGTGGGAGCATGCGCTGACAAACTTTCAGCTTTTATAAAATGACGAAAGTCTGGGGTTCACGGGCTCTAGGTCTATTAGGACTTTATTGTACCGTACATCCCTAGCACACATATCTGGTAAAAATAACACTCTAATCATATATTTATACTGGGATACCGAATTACATTTCTTTAATTAACTTTTACGACTACGACACAACCGCAATGACCATGATTGTATTTTTTATTTCACTTATTTGTTGTCATCCCATCGCAACATTTTTTTTATACCTATTACAAATAAAACTTTAACTTACGCTACCCTATAGCAAACCCTAGCATTTAATCTAAATTATTGCGAAAGGGCTTATAACGGAATTTAAATATATTTTATACTCTCCTAAATATTTGAAAGTAATTGTCTGATCCATTTTGATAAAATGTAGGAAGCAGCCCTATAAATAAACGTGGAAATAAACCAAGTAACTTATATCAATATGACAACTGTGTTCTTCGTTTATTTTAAACACTATTTATTTGTAAGGCTGATAGTAACTGTTATATTCTAGCAATAACAAGGAAACTATATGTACATCAAAAGTAGAACTATGTATGATTACCTGTCATAATAATGCACACTGGTATAATATTTTTAATGATTGTGATATACAAAATAGCATTTAGCATTATATCTTCTGCGTAAGGTTAAAAGCAAACTTGGTTGGTACCAACAAGTGTATGGAGTATGTGTTGTAAAACTTGTACAAAGTTACTCCATCTAATAATTGCTTTTCGCCCAGAGTTTTAATTATATTTCATTGCATTCTGTCCTATTTTTCTTTTGAGAAGAAATTATATTTTTATTCCCGGAAGAAACAGAACTGAGACATTACATTTAGAAGGGGCTACTGAAATGATGAGTTGCTTTAATACGAGATTAATGAGCGTCATTTTAACATTGTATAATATGAAGGGAGGAATATTAGTATAGCTAAGTGGTTTAAAGTCAACCTATAGGCGCTCACAGTCCTCAGGTCAAGTTTCCATAAAGACATTTAGGAAAACAAAACAGAGGCTTTTTCTTACCTTACTTCTTAGGAAACCTCTTCAATCAAACTGAATAAAAAGGTTAAACTGAGGTAAAAAACATTAGTTTCACTAGTTTGTGATGTCAATTATGCAGGTATGTGTGGGGTTCTAGTTTGGTGATGAGCACACCGCCGCAGAGCGTGAGCGCGGCGGCGGCTAGCAGGCGTCACGCGCGCGGGCGGCGCGGGCCGCGGCCGAGGGCGCACCGTCATTGCGTCGGCTTCAGCGCGGCCAGCTTGCGCCCGCGCGCGCTCGCCTCTGCGCGCGACTTCGTGTACTCGAACCACATCAGATTCGGAATCAATGTCGTGTCCCGGAGCATCAGCATTTCACACACTTTCCTGGAATATTATTGAATGAAATTAGTAAAGTTCTCACACATCTGACATGTGGAAATTGTATTTCCTAAATAGCTACAGCAACCACAGTTTTTGTTCGTTTTACAGACACATTTATATACATGAGTGTGTAAGATAATAAAAGATGTATTGATGTGTATATTAATAAATTTACACTTGAAATGTTAACATCAAGAACCTCTACTAATATGATAATAAATTTACAATGATATGAATACTGAAATATTACTTACAAAGTAACCAATTGAGGGAACAGTGGTGTAAATACTCTATGCACAGTCGCAAACCAAAATGTTGCAAACAGGAATCCAATGATACCACCGACAACAACTTGTGACGTTGTGTGGTAGTGCAGGTACACTCGGGCTATACTGACGAGTATAGACAGTGTGACACAACCACCAATTATGATAACACGCCATACTGCGGATATTATGACATTGTTGTTTATGTGATGTAACCTGAAAGTGTATACAAGAATATATATGCATCATCAAGAAACTTCAATAATAATTTCATTGAAGTTGGGGCCATTAAAAAGTCAAACATAAAAAAAGGTTTTGAAATCAAACTATATAAAACAGTCCTTTAGTAATTAAAGACCTGGAAGACTAAGCAGATATTGAATCAAACAATAATTCATAAAAAAATATATAAATTTTAATAAAAAATTGTTAGTTCCTCACCTTATTAATACAAAATATAGAACATAGATGCTAAAGAACCAGACGAACTGAGCATGTGATGATGGCATTCCATACTCATTATATAAATGACCTCGGGCCAGTGGTCTAGCTTCACAGATGATGTGTTTTAATATTATATTAAGAACCTCATTAACTAGAGTGCCTAAGAAAAATGCTATCTGAAATTGAGAAAATAATTTTACTTCAGAAATAAAAATAATAATGTGAATGTTTTGGATCTACAACTTTTGAGAGTAAATTAATAATATGTAGATGTTCCGTCAGAGTTAATGACTGAATATATTAATATGATTTTACACAAACGTTAGGCATAACTTTCTTCAAATAAATTGTTTGATTAAGTGAGAGTTTATACTTGAGAGTAAAGGTTATTTCATCAAAAATATTTACCGTATGTAGATCTCTTCGGAATAATATTAGTGCCACAAAGCCAGCGCCAATTCCAAAAGGAGATAAACTTATAAATGCAAAGAATTTACCGAGTAAATCACCTGAAAAGTGATAAAATTTCATCGATATTATGATCACTGAAATCGTCATTACTATAAGTAACGCAAGTATTTATCATCACCTTTAGGATATTCTACTAAAGTTAAAGCAAGAGGTTGCCACTCCACTTCACCATTATGCAAAATTCTTGATCCTAAGCCGTCTTCCTCCATTTCAGCATTTATTGCGTGCAGTATTTGTTTACAATGCCAATAATGACTGATTTAAAGATATCATTAGGGTTTAAAAACATTGAGTTTATTGCACGTTTTTAAATATTTAATTTGTACAAATCACCCAACAGCTTCAATTTAAATTCATTGGATCCAAATCCAATTCTACTTGAGTGCCACAAAAATTATCCGCCACTCAACAATCCAATCCGCCACTTTTCATTCAGTCAGCCAGCCAGCCTTCCACAAAACATGTCAAGTCCGTGTCAAGTCAAACAAAAATTAGGTTGATTAAACGTCAAATTGATTTCTGAACGAAAAAAGCACTTAATACAGGATTTTAGTAATAAGTCCATGATACAGGTTCAAACTCCAGTCAACTCGTGTCCAACTGTCGCGATTTGCGTGTATACCACAGAATTATAAACCTCCATGGTGCATG
Organism: Cyclophora punctaria; assembly: GCA_951394245.1. Taxonomy (NCBI): domain Eukaryota; kingdom Metazoa; phylum Arthropoda; class Insecta; order Lepidoptera; family Geometridae; genus Cyclophora; species Cyclophora punctaria. The sequence goes on along the minus strand of OX596170.1, from coordinate 7,615,631 downwards.
GTATGTACTACGGTGCGCGCATAATATTGGGATTGGGATCACTTGGGATAGCTTGGGATATACCGACAATAAGTCGTGAAACTCACATATCTGTGGACATTATTTTGCAGAGTGTGAATGGTGTAATAGAAAGATGAAACCAGTACCTCAGTACTGACCTCGTTTTGTGGTCTGTGGTACTGACAAGTGGTAGTGGTGTGGTGTGTAGGGGGTTCGATTCCAGCCCGGAGTCAACAGTGAAGTGAAGACATAGTTGTTGGCGATGGCGTCTGGGTATTAATGATTATCACTATCACTCTGTCTGTCCCTATGTATGCTTAGATCTTTAAAACTACGCATCAGATTTTGACGCGGTTTTTTAAATAGTGATTGAAGAAAATCTATGTATAAAAATTCCCGAAATTTCGACGGGAACGGGCCCAACGCGGGTAAAACCGCGGGGCACTGCTAGTATTGATATAAAGTATTTGTTTATATATGTAGTCAGTGAGTTAGAATCCATAATACAAGCTTAGAGCTTACTTTGGGTCCAATTAACCGTGTGTGAAATTGTCCGGTTATATATTATATGATTTAAAGGGTTTAAAAAATAATAACACCAAAAGTAATATTAATAGTATTATAAATCCTCATCTCAATCATTTTACATTTTAGTACATTTTTATCATACAAATATTAATTTAATACTAAAATAATAAAAGTTTCACAATAGGATATTCATAAAGTAAAAGGAATAGTGCCTACATCTATACTGTTAGCACCAGCGTCCAGCCCCCTAAGCAAAATGATGCGACAAAGTGAGATAAGACATGATATGATAAAATACCGTGTGTTGATTGGTGGAAACATTAATTTAAAATTAACATTTAGTATTTATCATATGTACACATATCTCCTTCATACACACGTTGTGCTAGAGCAGGCTATGGTGGAGAATCTAACGTTGATGGCTTTTTATAGGTGATTAAATTAAATTAATCCAAAAATACACAATAATTAAAATATATTAGTCACATAATGTGATTTGCCATTTACTTAAATGAAGGATTAACAAATATGCAGCGACATCAACTGATGCACGAATACTTGTAGTGCTTAGTGGCGCTATATGAGTAAATATTTAGTCATGTGGCGGCGCTGACCTGGCCTGGTCTGTGGCGCTGACTAGCCGCCCTTTTGGCCTTTATTAAGTTATGAACCAAACCTACACTTCTATGAGTTGCCCTGAACAACAATTACAAGGATAAAAGCTATTAAATTCCAACGTCTTATGGGGGTCCAACAAAATGTTGCTTTTTAAATTGGTAAGAAGACACATAACTTTTTGAATATCTTCACGTTTCGCTGGAATTTGAAAGTATGAAGCTAACTCTGGATCCTTAGAAAATCTTGTTAGTATATAAGTGAGATCTTCTAGATGTTCTTGTAGCCTTTTACATTCAGATTGGAATATTTTAATTTGGGCGCTTCTTTCCTCATCGCGTTTCTTGAGCAAACTACGTTGTTGCTGATAAAGTGCAACATATTCGCAGATGGTTTCTGTTTCATTTTGTAATTGTGTAATAATATGTTCAAGTCTGTGTTTTTCATCAGACAAATCCGCTACTTCTCCCATTATTTTGAGAAATCGATCTTGAAGTTTTTGCATGGCATCATCTTTGGGAATATTTCCTTTCAGATGAGTGCACTCAATGAGTGGAGAACTAGCTTCATCTGTGGAAGACTGCACTTTGGAGATGTTGCTCTCGGTTTGAGGGTTACTTATGGTGTTATCTATAGACATTTTATAGTTGTTGATTTGATTTTCAAGCTGTTCATATTTCTTTTCCATTTCTCTATAACTGGCTTGTAATCGGATCATTTCTACATCTTTAGCTTTAAGTTTGTTATGCATGTCTTTAGTTTTTTCATCTAAATCACCTAACTTGATTGTTAGTTCTCTGTTCAAAAATTTCTCAGCTGTTATTTTTTCTGTCAACTCCAATTTATCTTTGCTCTGGAAACCAAAACAGAAATATCACTTGTTATAAGAATATATAAGATTTCCATAATGATCTCTTATTTTAATTGATTTTCAAGGTTAATTTCAATAAGTAACTTATAATGTTATTTTCATAAAAATAAATTCAATATAATTTGATGGTAATATCAGTAGATATATATACTTACTCTGTGTAATGTGGTTAATTATGGAATAGTTTCACGACAAATCCTACTAATATTATAAATGCGAAAGTTCACGCAAAAACTTCTGAACGGATTTGGATAAAACTTTACATATTAGAATAACACATGGAATACATTTTATCCCGAAATTCCCGCGGGAACGGGTACAACGCTGGTAACACCGCGGGGCGCGGCTAGTTATATATAAATACCTAAGTGTTTATTAAAAAATAACAAACTGTTTCGAGTTTTACCATTTTGACAAAAGCCTCTTCAAGCCCTTGCACATCCTGTTTCAACTTTTTATTCTGCTCCGTAGCTCTCTGGACAGCTACTTTGTCACTGGTTATTTCCGCATTTAGTTTCAACAAGTCTGTCACTTCAGTGTGTCCACACTCTGCTGGTTTGGTTTGTTTTAATTCTTCAATACTAGCCAGACTTTCAGAATAGAGTTTTTGTAGTTCTTCATAATTCTTCTGCATGATTTGTAATTGGTTCTGAAATGTTAATATATTTTTTAGTGATTAAACCTAATCAAGCTATTACAATTGTAACTATAAAATAACTGTCAAAATACATACCAAAGCACTAGTTAGCTTTGCTTGTATTTCAGATGTGTCATTGTTTGTTTCGGTAACAGCAACTGTGACTTTGTTATAGTTTTGCAGTCTAATTTCCATATCACTAATCTGATCAATAAGGCTGGTTTCTCTGGCTGACAAATTGTGTAATTCCCTGCTCAGTTCCTCATTCTTCTTAGTCAGAGCTTTGATTTGGTTATTCAATTCTTCAACATAATTTTCATAATGAACGTTGATTTGTTGGTAATCTCTGATTTGAATTTTTAATTGATGTTCCAAGCTGGAGACTTTTTGGAGCAAAATTTCGTTTTCATGTTTAATCTCTTCAACTGAGGGCTTCTGTTGTGCCTCAGTCTGTTGAATCCCACTTGTTAGCTGCTGCAGTTGTAATGTCATGCTATCAAGTTCACTTTGAATGTTAATGACTTGTGTATTAAGTGAAGAATTTTCTGCTTCTTTCCCAGTCAAAATGGATTTTGTAAATTCCAGCTGCTCTTTTAAATATTTATTTTCTTCGTGAACTGAAGCTGTTGATTTGTTTAAGTCCGCTATTATTGCATCTTTGGACAACAGGTGATGTGCAGCCCCTTCCAATGTTTGCTTCGTGTTTTGTAATTCATATTCCAAAGATTCAATTTTCTGACATGCATCTTTGTAATGATATATAGTAGAAGCAAGATCTTTTTCCACTTTGATCAGTTTATTTTGCAATTCAATATTTTGCAGCTCTAAATTTCTTTTGTTAGAAATGAGTATTTCTGCAGCATTAACATCAATGGTGTTACTTTCCTCTAATGTGACTTGAGTTTGTGGAATCTCTATAATATTTTCTACCTCATTTTTATTGGGCTCAACTTTTACATCATTGTTTGTTTGTTGTAATGAAGGCGATCCCGTAGAGCTTGAGTTATTCAAGTGGATATTTTTCAAAGCATTGTCTTGTGTCTTTTTTTCTTGATGATCTTTTAACTGAAATATTGACAATTATTTTACAAGATACTAAATTTTGTATAAGATACAACTACCAATGTAGACACAGAATATTTACTTGTTAAGAATATCAATTTATCCATATAATTTTCATTCATTTATTGCAGCAAAGATGAATATTAAACTATCGTTAACATTCCACTATCGTTATCAGTTAGTGTTAACGTAATGGTGATAGGTCGCTAGGTAATGAAATGCCGAATTGATAGAGGTAATTTCTTACTATTTATTCCAACAATTAATAGGTACATTCAAACCTTATAATTTGTTTGATTAAATAAATAATTACACGTTTATTTATACAGAGCTAATTCAGATACAGTTTTAATGGTTAAAGTGTTGTAGATATAGTAAATAAGCAAAGAAGTTACTTTAGAGTTTCCAAACATTAAAAAGTGTTTGTTTAATTATTAAAACTAACCTTTTTCCTGGCTAAAGCCAATTTGGCCGCTCTATCTTCCATTACGTATCAGGTGTCCAACTTATTATTCTTGTATATTATTTTATTATTTGGCCCTCTTTTTAATAATTTAATATCATTTAAAAATTATACAAGAACCGATTAACATTACTTTCTTTACAAACATTTGACATTTGCCTATAGACGTACATAAATAACGTCATCAAATGTCACTTGTCAAGGAATTGTTTCCTCGTGTGGTGTGAACGTCAAAATGTGGAGTTTTCACGTTGGCCTACATGCAACGAAGTCAGTATATTTATTTCTTCCGTGGTCCTAAGGAAAGACCGTTTCATCAGCTGTCTACCCTTCTTGGTCCGAGGTCTACCCCATACCCCATTGATTTAACCCTATATCTACCCGTTACCATGGCACATTTTACTACTTGCATGGCACCATTATTAAGTACTTAGTGATTATTTCTTCCATGGGCACCATGGTACAAGGCATGGCGCAGGCTCTTGTCAGTCAGGAGTAGTAGTGTACTGTGGCATGGCGCCCGAGAATATTTATTTTTAGGGGTTTAAGGTATTCCTAGCAGCATAGAGTGTAATAGCCTGGCCACGTCATCAGCCAATTACTCCAGTTTAATTATGAATGGAGATCTTTACCTAAACCATAGTTATTATGTTGAGTCAAGATAATTTATTCAGAATCAGGGAAATATAAGGATGAGTAAACATAATAGGATATTATATTTCATGAGATCAATGGTATTAAAATCTAAAAATAAAATTAAAAATAATTTAATTGAATAGGTACACAGGCCACGCGACGGTGCAATTACTTGTAAGCTTCGGCAATATCCTTGTATGACCATGGGTAACATCTGGAAAAAATGGATGAATTAGTTTTTAGGGTTCCGTAACCAAAGGGTAAAAACGGGACCCTATCACTGAAACTTCGCTGTCCGTCCGTCCGTCCGTCTATCACCAGGCTGTATCTCAAGAACGGTGATAGCTAGACAGTTGAAATTTTCACAGATGATGTATTTCTATTGCCGCTATAAAAATCCAAAAAAAAATCCAAGGGGAGCTCCCATACAATAAACGTGATTTTTTGTCGTATTTTTAAGTACGGAACCCTCCGTGCGCGAGTCCGACTCGCACTTGGCCGGTTTTTTTAAAATTGCTTTTTAATTTATCTAAAAAATTATGGATTTTCTGTAATCTTACCAATGACAAATATTTCGTTAGAGCCTAGTCATCCTTTCCAGGGCTCTCAGAGCTACTCATCTTTGGCTGAAACAAAAACTAAAATCTTCAATAAGTCCTATTATAATATAACTAGCAGCGCCCCGCGGTTTTACCCGCGTTGTACCCGTTCCCGTAGGAATTTCGGGATGAAAAATAGCCTATAACCTTCCCGTTGAATGTGGCTATCTATTACAAAAAGAATTATTCAAATCGGTTCAGTAGTTTCTGAGATTAGCGCGTTTAAACAAACAAACAAACAAACAAACAAACAAAACAAACTCTTCAGCTTTATAATATTAGTATAGATTTGTTATTAATAAGTCCTATTATAATATAATCTGTCCTAAATAAAATAATCTGTTACACATCTATTATAGACCGGGGTAGAAGCCTTTAAAAATAATTAAAAACAAAAAATAAGAATAGTAGGATGAAACCCATTAGAAAAGGAGGGGAATATTGTAAAAATGAAAGGAAAAATAAATTACGGGCGATCTGAGGTCGGGAAGGGGGAAGGGGGTGGGTTTTTAGGGGTAAAAATGGTTTATCTCGATTTCCGGAAAAACCACAAGTCCTACGGAAACAAGTCAAATGGCAAAGTTGTAGGTAATAAAATGATCTACAACTCTTGTATTGACAATTTGTTCACATAACCTCAAAATATATGTGAAAAATTCGAAAAACCACGTTTTTGGTTTTTTACGTTTATCTTCCTCAAAAATATTTTTTTTTCTACGACATTTGGTGAAAACTTTCCTTATTATGTCCCTAATACACTGTAATTTATTTGATTAAAAATATTTATTTTTTCACCTTATTTTGAATTAATACCGAAAAAACACCCCAATTTTCAATCGAAAATTCACCCGTCAAAATATCAGCTTTTTTCAAAAAGTTGGTATGTTTTCTGTTCCTTGAAATCTCTACTTTCCGATGGTGAAAAAATATATATATGTTACCATAGTAAATCTTCTCAGAAAATGCAAAAAATCAAAAAATCATAAAAAAAAATTAACAGTTGCTTTATTTAATGCTAATTACATTTATGTCATAAAAAATCTCATTACATATACTATAAATGTAAATCGTACTTATATTGAATTGAAAAACCAACCTATGACGAAGTTAATGATTCAGAAGAAATTGTCGGTGAAGAACCAACGCATTCTGGAAATAATATTGGAGAGGAAGAAGGTGTTAAGCATAAAGATTTCGAAGATCTACTAGAATCGGAAAGGTTTGACGAATCTAACGATGAAGAAATGCCATCAAAAAGACAAAACTAATGGATAAGTGATTAGAATTGAAGATAAGGTATTTATGAATGATAAGATTCATGTTTTTAAAAATATTGTAATGAATAACGTAATCAGAATAAAGTATCTACATTTAATAGTACGATTTACATTTATAAATATCTAAATATATAATACTAGCAGCGCCCCGCGGTTTTACCCGCGTTGTGCCCGTTCCCGTAGGAATTTCGGGATGAAAAGTAGCCTATAACCTTCCCGTTGAATGTGGCTATCTGTTACAAAAAGAATTATTCAAATCGGTTCAGTAGTTTCTGAGATTAGCGCGTTTAAACAAACAAACAAACAAACAAACAAACAAACAAAACAAACTCTTCAGCTTTATAATATTAGTATAGATTATTTTTTAATATTATAACATTAGTTTTTGTCTTTTTGATGGCATTTCTTCATCGTTAGATTCGTCAAACCTTTCCGATTCTAGTAGATCTTCGAAATCTTTATGCTTAACACCTTCTTCCTCTCCAATATTATTTCCAGAATGCGTTGGTTCTTCACCGACAATTTCTTCTGAATCATTAACTTCGTCATAGGTTGGTTTTTCAATTCAATATAAGTACGATTTACATTTATAGTATATGTAATGAGATTTTTTATGACATAAATGTAATTAGCATTAAATAAAGCAACTGTTAATTTTTTTTTATGATTTTTTGATTTTTTGCATTTTCTGAGAAGATTTACTATGGTAACATATATATATTTTTTCACCATCGGAAAGTAGAGATTTCAAGGAACAGAAAACATACCAACTTTTTGAAAAAAGCTGATATTTTGACGGGTGAATTTTCGATTGAAAATTGGGGTGTTTTTTCGGTATTAATTCAAAATAAGGTGAAAAAATAAATATTTTTAATCAAATAAATTACAGTGTATTAGGGACATAATAAGGAAAGTTTTCACCAAATGTCGTAGAAAAAAAAATATTTTTGAGGAAGATAAACGTAAAAAACCAAAAACGTGGTTTTTCGAATTTTTCACATATATTTTGAGGTTATGTGAACAAATTGTCAATACAAGAGTTGTAGATCATTTTATTACCTACAACTTTGCCATTTGACTTGTTTCCGTAGGACTTGTGGTTTTTCCGGAAATCGAGATAAACCATTTTTACCCCTAAAAACCCACCCCCTTCCCCCTTCCCGACCTCAGATCGCCCGTAATTTATTTTTCCTTTCATTTTTATAATATTCCCCTCCTTTTCTAAGGGGCCGTCCATAAATCACGTGATGTTTTTTTTGCCATTTTTTGACCCCCCCTCCCCCTTGGTGATACATCGTGAGGTTTCAGTCAGACCCCCCCCCCAGCCTATATCACGTGTATTTTTTCATATCTACAAAACTTTGCAACCACATGAATAAAACACAGGTTTAATGGATATATATTATTTAATAAAGAAAATGAAGGATCACAATTATAACCAAAATTAATGTTCAATGCAGTAGCAATGAAAAAACTTTTGGTTTTGTATTCCGAAAAAAAATACACGTGATATTTGCTACAACCCCCCCTCCCCCGTGGTGATGTTTGGTGATTTTTTTAAAGACCCCCCCACCCCTTTTGAACCTCACGTGATTTATGGACGCCCCCTAATGGGTTTCATCCTACTATTCTTATTTTTTGTTTTTAAAATTATCGGCACTGGTCTATTATGTCTAACATTAAAAGTAAATTATTATCTCACCTTAAAATATCGCTGATACAGCACAACACCATACACACATCCAACCGAAACTAGAATTTGGATAATAAGCCACACTATGACATTACAGACTTGAGCTTGGCCAAATAGTTCTTTCCCATTCTTTATACACAACATAGATTCCGTTACCATTATGGCACCATAAACCCAGCACTGGGTACCAACCCGTTTGCAATTTGGGTCAGTTACATATGTGTAATATTGTCTGGAACAGATAAAAATAGAGAATAATGGAATAACATGAGAGAAGAATAATTTGCATTTTAACTACTGGTCAAAGGTCATCTCACTGAAGAAGATGATATATAAATCATATTTGGGGAGTGTGTTAAAAATATTGCATTGGCTGGTCAGTGGCCTCTCATCTGAACAAAGAAGGTTTATTACCATTTCGCTTGAAAAGAGAGGTTAAAATATCAGAAAAAAATTAAATTCGAAACCCCAAAAAATAATACATAAATGTACCTATAATTTACCTTACAGATGGTGCCACAATGACACCAATAAGAACAAGTCTGGCTGTCACCAGTGGATGGGACGGTGGCATTTCAAATATATGTTTCAAGAAGAACGTATTCAACTCAGATATTTGCCAGAAAACAACCAGTTGACTCAGCGCACAGAACCTCATGTAAGTGCTTGTGGGATCCAACCAACGAACTGGTGTCCATTGGACTGGTGTAAACTGCATTATCGCCCGTTTAATTTTTCCAGTAGTTGACGAGATATCCCTGTAATATTAGAAAAGAACTTCAATTAGTAAAAAAGTTAGTTGCAATACAAATTTTAAAAATTCAAATTTCCATAACTTAACTGGGTAAAGGTCTCTGAACAGTTATTTAAATAAGTAAGGTTATACATAGTTAAGTATAGGTTATATTGCACTTTTAAATAAGTTTTCTATTTAATACTTACATAATTTGTAAATATAAAATTATGATTTTGTTTACTCACCTAATACTGACCCATTTATATTCCCTCATTTCCAAGGCTTTACATATTTTCAAACCGCACCATATTCCGAGGCCATTGCACACCAAAACATCCAGAATTATTGAGTCCCACCAACATTCCAAAAAGTTAGGAAGCAAATGAGCAAATGCTATTTCGGTTATTTCCCACATTATGGATATTGCCCACAAAAATCCAGCATGTCTGAATAGTATAGCCTTGAACAACCACCCCAGGAAGTGGCCCCATGCAAATACATCCACATGGGACCAAACTTTGGCAAAACTTATATCTGAGCAATTAACAGCGTACTCCTGAAAAAACAGAGACATAACTAATTAGACAGACAATGAAATTGTTTGACATAGTAATATACTTATTTTTAAACTTAAGATAATGTTGCATCAGCAATAACCTATCTACAATATTTAAAATAGTACTTTCCTTTTTATAGTACTTTTCATAGCTGTAATACCCTGTATTGTAAATTGCCTCTTTATGAGACATACAAATTTATTTAGCATCTTTCAAATTTGATGATCTAGTATTTGTAAGTCACCAAATGATGAAAAAATATTACAAACTATGCAATCTAGCTGAATCACTTGTTATCACATCAGTATCACTGATTCACCATCTTATACAATGATTTATTGTTTTGTCAGAACAATTTTGAAGTAATTCACACACAAATGGGAAAAAAATAGTGTAGCCCTACTTGGATGGTTGGCTGATAGTGGAAATTCTATCTGAGCATTACTATGCTTCCGGGGGAACTTTAAATTGTCAGTCCCAGTTGTTTCAAGCATCAGAACTTGTCGGATGTGTTCAGATGGTCTAAAAACTTGTAAAAGCTTTTTAACCATCTACCATCACAAGGTTTCTACAGTTAGTAAGGTCAAAGTATTAACAAAGCAATAGAATATGTTAAACTGTTTACCTTATCCATATCAATATGGAAATTTCGTAGATTAGGATCTATCCAATACATTATTTCATAGACTGCTGAGTAGCTTTGGAACATTAGGAACAATAGTGCTAACAAGTAAAGCACTGACATGCCAAACACTATCCTCCATACAGCTGGATGCGGTCTTGTAAATGGTCCATTAGGAAATGTAAGAACGGATATGATAAGAAAGAAAAATACCACACAACAAATGCCCGACCATATATTATCCTGCATGCTGGATTCATCTCTGCAAATAATGATATTGTAATATTATATAATGGCGTTAAAGACCTTTACAACTGTTAGAAAATTGATAACACAAATTGAATATCTTAAAAAGTTAGTAGCTCCTCGCCGTGACTTAAAAGGTTAAGTTCAGTACCTACGTTATGTAATTTAGGTATACGAGAAGTAATGAATTAATTTAATAATAATGTACATACCTCACAAAAGCCGTATATATTACCGTCGCTATTGAAACCAACAAGAGCGTGATGGTATGAGGTTTGTAAAAGAATTCCAGAGATATATCGTCCACCGGTCGCTCATTTATGGAACTGAATGCATCTAAATTTTCATTTGTTAGAATAGTGCTACTACTTCCTGATATAGTCATTTTGTATATTCTGATCTTTGGCAATTAGGGTTATAATTAATTTGACTAGTCTGGTAATTTTTATTGATATTCTGAGGTCAGAATATCACGAAAAAGAAACTTGAAGTGTTTGTTTGTTCCAATTTTCGAGGCCCATGCCAGACCACCACAGCAGACCACCACCGACCGACCCGATCGAACAGGAAATTAATTTGATTACTTTGACAGGCACTACACTACGAACGCTTTCCTTGATGACAGACGTAGACAGATGACAGACAATAGATTTTACTTGACTGATTGTGACATATGACATTTGCAACGCTGACTTTGTCACTTGGTAAATTTTGATAGAAACAGTTTGAACTTAGTTGGATCTGTCATCTATCAAACCACTGTCGGAACTGTTACTGTGAAGTGTCACTGTCCAAGCTGTCCAAGTCTGCCCGTTGCCCGACTGAAATGAAAAAACTTAAAAAATATACAGCTAGTAGTGCTAGTCATTAGATTTGAACTTGAATGAAAGAAAAGCCACTGAGGAAATGGAAAAGTGAGAAAAGCTGTAATAAATAAAATAAGTAAAGCTATTGGGTGGCATTTCCGAAAATCCGTCCGTTTTATTACTTATATTTAAAGTATTCATCAACAAAGTTATTCATCAAAGCTTTTTCGGATAAGTATATTTTTGGCAAATTGTGATGTATGTAGTGACACTTTAAATGATTTATGTATAGGTGTATGTAAACTTGCCTTTATAAATTTAACGATATCTTATCTGGATATCCATGTAATCAAGATAAAAATATTTAAGGAGTGATAGTACCGAAGACGCATTGAAATTGATCATCCCAATAATAATAATGGCACTGCCACTTCCTATTCCACCGTGTGCGAAGAGAGACGGCATCAATAGCCTCAGTTGTGAGCGGTTTGAATACGCTAGCTGCATGGCTACTACATTGCTGGCGCCTATGAAAACAGAACGTGAAATACTTGAGCATTCTATGTCTGAGGATGATCCAAATGCGAATACGCAGCTATCCCATGATGTCGGTAAACAACCGCGTTGGGGCCCACGGCACAAAGGTGCACAAGAGCTAGCAGAACTATACAGTCCCGGTTTGTAGTTTTTATTCTATTAATAATTAATTGTATGTTATATTTTATTTTAATCAATGGACTCTTAAAGTACTCTATTTATTTTAATTCATTTATTAAATGATAGAAACCTTCAATAACTTCATATTTTATGATAAATCTTTATTATTTAATTGCGAAAAGCGAGAAATACAAGTACAGTCACGAGCATTAATTTGGGACCCATTTCCATCAAATGTTGTTAGAATATTCATAATGCAATAAGGTCGAAACTTTAGTTTGATAGAAACGTAAAGTTATCGATGGTAAACAATATGACATTGATATTGCGATAAAATTAGCTCTAAATAGCGTAAGTTTGCTACACGACATTCAACGTTACGTGGGTCCCAAATTATACACGATATTCAACCTTAGGTGGGTCCCAAATTAATGCTCGTGACTACAATTGGGATCACTTACACTGCATAATTATAATATAAATGTTATTTTCAATAATAAATTTGCTTGCAGGTAAAAGACTCCAAGAAAGTGTATGTGTTGTGTTGTGCTGTACATTATGTGTCAGCGCCGGATTGCTCATGGCGAGACATATTCATGCAGATGCATCGTTACTATTAGCTGCATTAGCCGGTGTCTTGACAGCAGATTTTGCTTCCGGTGTTGTGCACTGGGGAGCTGACACTTGGGGGACTGTTGATCTACCTATTATAGGCAAGGTATTGAACATTTTAGTTAATTAATTTCACCTCACCCACATTGGACAAGCCTTTTAAAGTATAATATTAACTGTTTACTCTAGTAGTAATTGTAGAATGTAGGTTAATATTTTGGAATTGATTTGGTGTTTTCTTTCAGAATTTTCTCCGCCCATTCCGTGAACATCATATTGATCCAACATCAATTACTCGTCATGACTTTATTGAGACAAACGGTGATAATTTTGCTATCACGATACCTGTTCTGGCTCGAATTGTGTGGCAGCTGACCACATATGATGATGATAATATTTTTCAACAGTTTCATTGGATAGCTTATTGGTATTTTTGTTGTATATTTGTAGCTATGACTAATCAGGTAAGTCGCTTTTTTAATATCAATACTTAATGGGAAGGTACTAAAATAGTGTTATTTAATAAAAGCTGGTAAATCATAATAAAAGCTGGTAAATCTTTGTTTACTGTTTTGTTAGTGATGTGGTTTGACTTTCGGCCATTTTCGGTCTTAATTCGGATTTCGCCTAATAATTAGTGGAGCCTTCGGGTACTGTCTTTCACGGTAGCCTTATTACTATTATAATTAAGCGGCTCCCCCCAAATGTTGTAGTTTTAAATATGTTTAAAATGTCTAAGTTACCGAATATTCGGTTTCGGCCGAATATCCAGCTCCTACGAACATGCGTAAACTGTTAGCAATTTATACAATTACTTATTAAGGACCAGTTTCCGTTTGGTCCAGACAGCTTGTGGACGTTTATTTAATTTGATAATGACCGATAACCAAGGACTCCAGGGATATAAGCTTTAAAGGACTCGGATTTTATATTAAAATGAATGATTATGCGTATTCTGTGTTCTCCTTTCTCTAGGTTCCTCAAGAAATAAAATAAATATCCGTAACCTTTAACAATATTATACGTTCCTAGTCTAACATTTAATTGATTAAAGAGTCAAGTGACAAGTCAATATTAATTTGATATCTACACGCTAGGGTTACGATAGATGAAAAAGGAAACTTCTAATATACTTATAAGTTAGTGGAGCCCGCAGTTTTAAGACCGCGATTGAAATAATTAGGTTTGACTGTATGCCCTTCGAAGCACGATAGCGAAGCAAGACTATCAGAGCAAGAGTTAAACTCTCAGGGAGCCTAACATCGTCAAACTGCGCCCCTCTACTAAGATTAGGTACCATTGCATAGGTACCAACGAACAATAGTGATTCATATTTCACTATTATTCTCGCATCGCATACATAACTAGGCACAATATGATATCTCCGTCCGGAATCTATTAATGTAGGTGTAGGAATTTATCTACTATTGTTGTACGGTATTATAGGAATGCAGATATGTAATTCATACTATCTATCTATAATCTGTTTTATATCCATACTCTGATGATTCATTTTGTTTATCAAATACTAGCAGCGCCCCGCGGTTTTACCCGCGTTGTGTCCATTCCTGAGGGAATTTCGGGATAAAAAATAGCCTATGTTACTCGTGGATAATTTAGCTTTCGAATGGTGAAAGAATTTTTAAAAACGGTCCAGTAGTTTCTGAGCCTATTCATTACAACCAAACAAAGTTTTCCTCTTTATAATATTAGTGTAGAAGTACTTAGAAAATGCATTATTTAGGTAGGTACTTAACTGCTCATAGTTTGATTGTTACAGTAAGTATTACTATTTTTAACGTTCAAAGTGAAGACCTCTGTCATTTTTTCTTAACCTATTTCAAAATCAAGCTGGAATTCTTAATTAATGAGTTTGTTTTTATATCTGATCGGTAGGTTGCCTCAATACTCTGCCGTTTATAAACATATAACTTATTAAATTGGTTTCAATTTAACCAGCAATGGTGATTTAGCACTAATTATTTAGGGAAAAAACATCATCGTGATAATATCACGTGATATCGCATCGTAATGCTACCTCATCGTTTTCACACTACCACGCTATGCGTAGAAAGGTCTTCTCCGGTTACTCATTATGAGACTAAAGACGGTTTCAAACTAGCGGTTTTTTGCGCAAACGATTGTTTCGAGCTGCGATATACTCGAGAATATGCAATAAGTATAAAATGCATATCTTAAAACTGCCAATCAGCTGGACAAAGTGTAGACATCACTAAATTCGCAGCAGTCTTCTAACTTCAGATACTCCACAAAGAATTAGCTGCACAAAATCACTATAAGAAGTTTGCTATCTAATATCCACCCATTAATTCGGTATTTCTATTGCAGATTCACAAATGGTCACATACATATTTCGGTTTGCCGATGTGGGTAGTGTTGCTGCAGGATTGTCACATCATATTACCGCGTCGCCATCACCGCATCCATCACGTAGCGCCACACGAGACTTACTTTTGTATCACCACTGGTTGGCTTAACTGGCCACTAGAAATGCTCCACTTTTGGTCCACGCTAGAGGTAATTATCGAAAATATAACTGGGTGTAAACCTCGCGCCGATGACATGAAGTGGGCACAAAAACGATCATAAAATAATAAGTATATTTTAATGCTCCACCTTATGTGGTTAATGCACAAGTTGCGAATTTAATTTCTTTAAGCCAAGGGCGTTAAAATATTTCTAACGATAGTTTTGTATATTGGTATAAACGATAAGTACCTCACGTAGGTATGTAGATCGCCGCTATCGATCACACGCACATACGCGGCGAATGCTCTGCTTCTTATCTTAGTCCGTATACAGAAAGAAAGCTGGAAACTTATAAACGCTAAGACCAAGCAAAATGTCAGACTCATCGGACGATGATTTGTTTTTGTTAAAATTTTAAATGGCAGCGCCCAGCGCCGACCAGCGCGTGTTGAAGCTTGTCGGAACTTGTCGGCACCGTTCAGTGCTTATCGGCGCGCGTTCATATATTTTCCTGCGCGGGTTACCAGCGCTGTCAAGCGCCGGTAAGCGCTTATAAGTTTCCAGCTTTCTTTCTGTATACTGCCTGAAAATGAAATCATTTCAAAGTATGGTCGCCAAAAAGAAATAATTTATAGTACTTACCCCACCTTAGTAGGTGGGGTGTTTCAAACGATCGGTTATATAACTTACGTTCGTTAAGTAAAAAGTTCACGACTACGTACATACGCTGTTAAATACAAAGCGTTGTTTCACAACTTAAATGACAGTCTGTTAAACTTATTTGGTCTGAAAGCCAAAGTTTAAAAGGTATTGCTATTTCTTTGTTAAAATTCATGAAAATCGGTTCGAGTTGTTAAGTTGTGACAACTAGACACATTCGTAACTAAATGAACAGAGCACAAGTAGTCTCTAGTCTAGTCTTTCAATAAATCAGTACCTTTACAGAATTATTTCTTTTTGGCGTACTAATTAGTTGCCTTTTTAGGGTCCTTAATGTCCAAAGTGCATTACACTGCTGATAATTTGTATAGGAGTTTTAATTAGGAATTGAATGGCACATGGTGTTATGCATTTGTATGTGATATGGATTAGCTTTTAATATCACCATTAAATTGTTTGCAATGGTAAGAAAGAATAAAACGATTTTAGTTAATTTGCTAAAAGTGATAGCTTAGTTTAATGTCTTTATTGAAGATGAATTGTGATTTTATTAGGTAAGTTCTATTATACAATGGTACCTCCCAACCTATTTTGGTTGGGCAGGTATAGCGATGGTTCTTTGCCATCGAATTATTTTGAATACTGTATACCTATAAATAACCTAAGCAATACCAAAATATTCTGCTAATTAAGCTGTGATTATGTTTGTCAAGGGTATTTTACTATAATAATGAATAACACAGCTTTAAACAATATGAGGTTGTAATATTAAGGCCCATCGCAGACGACAGACTATCCGTGACGCACTTTTTAGTCTGTGAAAATAGAACCTATGTAATTATATGCAGTAACGCACACGACGCGCAAAAAGTCCGGCGCACAAAAAATCCGTGAATTCGGGCAGACCGCACCGCGCCGCGCCGCGCCGCTCCGCGCAAAAAGTGTGTGAAAAAAATTGATGATCTTTCCGAAGGTATATGATGTACCCAAAATGTTCTGTTTCTTCTTTTTTTTCTGTACTTCATGTACATAATGATACTTCGCGATCTCTGCACGATTTCCATAGCATCTACGTCCCTACAGCTCTGCCGACAGAATCACAGATTACTAAATAGTTACTACGTGAAAGATGTGCGTCGTGTGCGTTGAGTGTGAAAAATCCGCGACCGACTTTTTGCGCGCCATGCAGACTTTTTGTGCGCCGCAGACTCGATCGCACAAATAGTCTGTCGTCTGCGATGGCATTAAGTACTAAAATCTACTCAAGGAATAGGTACTCAATAAGTACCGAAAACCATAGAGTTAGTAAGTAATCCTAGGGTTTAACATAATGTGTACGAATCTGCTATTTATGAAATACTAGCAGCGCCCGCGGTTTTACCCGCGTTGTACCCGTTCCCGTAGGAATTTCGGGATGAAAAATAGCCTATAACCTTCCCGTTGAATGTGGCTATCTATTACAAAAAGAATTATTCAAATCGGTTCAGTAGTTTCTGAGATTAGCGCGTTTAAACAAACAAACAAACAAAACAAACTCTTCAGCTTTATAATATTAGTATAGATTTCATGTGCCTATACAATAATATTAAGTTACATAAATACTTGAACAATTTTATATTAAAACAGATGTTAGTCAGGACTTAGGTATACCAAAATTGCCTAATATTTGATAAATTTTCTTGTATTTATTTTAATGTCGTACTGAATAAAAAATGGACTGGTTTGCCCAAAGAGTAGTAAGTTTAGTTATTATAGAAAACTGCACACAAATATTAATTTTAATATTTACAATTTTATGGGTAAAGTAGACTTGGATAAATTCGCATAAATAAATAAAATATAAATGAACGATTAAATCGTTAATTAGCAATTATACAAATGCAATAATGTCAGTAGTAGGTACAATTTAATTTTATCATCCTTTGGAGGCGTGTTTCCAGTAGGGTTTCAGTAGTTTTAGTTTTTTCTTCTTTATGAAGAGAAGAGATAATAGCCTCCGTAACACAATCACTCTATCGCAAGTGAAACAGCATTAGCGAAAAAATCTCGTGTAAAGACGGGCACGATTGTTGTGCAAGCAATCGTGCGCTTTTGTTTTACGAGCTAAACAGCCGACGCGCAATCCTCGACTTTCCTGAGACCGCGCGATAGAGATCGTATAAAATGAGGTAATGCAATGACAATCACAATTAAATAGGTATTAATTATATGAACAACACTCAATCTCTGTAATCATGGCCCAATCACCGCAATCGAGACCGGCTGACCCCCCAAACTCCGATGGTTGGAACCGCGCCTGTTTATACCCCTACGTTTATCTATTACTCATACAATACGCGTGTACAATAAGTACGTTGCGACAAGGACAATTATATGTGAGTTATATGAACAACATAATTAAATGGGTACAAAGTAAAGTAAGCACCAGTTTACATGCTGTCATGCTGTACATTAAAATAGTATTTTTGTGGGTTGAATGCAATATTTAGTTTTAAAGCACCCTTTTGTGTACCATAAATTTTTAGGTAATATTAATAAAGTGCAAAATTGAGTTTACCTAGCTGTAATTAATGACTAATGCTAATTTTATACCTATAGTATAGGAGAGATGTTATCAAAGCAGTAGTCAGTTTGTTTGCCTAGTAAGTAATGTTATACAAGCCTGCTGGGTTAATTACAATAACATCGTAGTTAGTGTTTTTTGTAACTAATGTGCCTAATTATGATATTTAATTGTTTCACATTGTATGTCTTATGAAATATTATCACATAATTGCTAATAAAAGCAAAGCAATGCTTTAAATGTTATTTTACCTATTTTGATGTCTAAGGGGGATTTTTAAAATAAACCGATATTTTTGTTCAATATCAATCGTCTTTCTTATTTTTTCCTTTAAATACCTCCCTCACAAAAAGTAAGTAATAACTTGAGGGTGCAACTAACATACACACTAACACTTATACCACCCTAGTGGTATGACTTATGAGCACTCCCCCTTTCTTATGCCACTAGTATAGTTTATAGAAATATGGGTTAGTTGAAACTACTATGTTTATCAAATGTATTTTATTGATAAATTAACAATGTCAATTGTCTATGTTATCGATAATATTATCTTTATTACTATAAGGCACAAGGGCAAACATATAAACAGGATAGATGCCATTAGGGAAGTTAGTTTGTTTACTTTGTTTAATTCTTTTCAGGCGACATTGTTTGAAAATGCTTATATATTGTTTAAGTGATCTTGTGACTGAAGAATCGGTTTCATCTCCTTCCATTTTACCTGAAGAAGTGACATTCTCCTTGACAACTATTACACCATTTGGTTTTAAGGCATCCCTGAAACATTGCGACATAGTTTATAATGTTTTCAACACCAAGTTGAAGGGCAAAGCAATAACTTCATCAATTATTCACAAGGAAAGTGACCAGATGTTCAGCACTTGTTACTATAAGTATTTTACATGAGAACTTTATCATATGTTTGTTAAAGAGTGCATGGCTTCACATGGTCAAGTGGACATTATGTAAGAATGTTTTGTGATGTAGTTATAGGAATTTGTTTTCAATGCTATAAAAAAATATTTTTGGAAATTCCATAACTGTATATAAGTATTTATGGCTTAACCCACCTGCACCGGCATAGATATTGGATTAAATCATCATCTGTTAAATACCCCAATACCCATTGATTCCATATTACATCATAACTCCTTTCAGGCAGAAACTCTTGTAATCCAACTTTGTATAAATTCCCAATTTTGTGACTACATTCACCAACATAGTCTTTTATTGAATTTATAAATTTTTCGACAGGTTCAACTACATCAATGGTGTCAAAGTATTTGGTTAAGAGGTCTTTAGTTATTCTTCCAATGCCAGCTCCGCTGTCCAGTGCTCTTTCAGTGGATGGAGGGGCTTCAGACGAAAGGAGTGCTGTTAGAAATTGTAGGGAGCCTTCAATATCATCGTCTGAAATGAATCCAAACCCTCCAAGGACACCATCCACTGTTGGGGCTATATCTGCCCAGTATTCTAATGACTTTTCATAATCAATAACTGCACTTGCACAAGTTACTTTTTCGGCTTCAATTATTTCTATTGAGTTTGCTACTGGTTCAACTTCTCCCATTATTAGTTCTTTTTAGCACATAAAGAAAATTTTCACTGTTTAGGTGAAACTCACCAAGATTTAATATAGTATTTACAATTTATGGCAGAGCTTCTGCCTGTACTGAAAAGAAAAAATAAAATATTGACCTGTCTGATTTATTGTTTTAGCTTCGAGATTCAAATCACATTCAAGTTTCAACGAATAGCGGAAACACAGGTTGAAAATTTCAATTTTGGTTATCAAAATTATTTACATTTTTAATCGGGACGGGCCGGAACCTCGGGCACATTCTCTTAATATTTCATTGTTTTAGGTGTCAGTGTCAATGTCAAATTCTGTGTCAATGTCAAAACTTGAAAGTGACATTAACTTAACATCTTTGGTTGGTGATCTAGCCCGTCACCAAAACGAGCCTCCGTGGTCTAGTGGTTTGAGCGCTCGGCTCACGATCCGGAGGTTCCGGGTTCGATTCCCGGTGGGGATATCTCACAAAAATCACTTTGTGAGACTGACCACAGTTTGGTTAGGGCATTGCAGGCTGAATCACCTGATTGCCCGAAAAGTAAGATGATTCCGTGCTTCGGAGGGCACGTTAAGCCGTCGGTCCCGGTTACTTTCTACGGATAGTAGTCGTTACATGAGCCATGTCAGAGGCCTTTGGCGGCTCAATAACTCTGACACCAGATTTGGTCCATCCACTCGATAAAAAAAAAAACCAAAACGAGAGTGTTGGCCCAATGTATTTATATGCCATTGGGTGATCATGTGGTGATCATTGGGTGGGTCAATATCAGATAAACAATTAACAGCATAGCAAATTGTAATGAAAAGTAGGGGAAACCGATCAGTAACTGGCCATTTGCTACATTATCGGTTTAAAATAAAATAAATATTTAATTTTCGCTATCATCTTTGGCAAATTAATTCACGAATCCCATTCGAGGTCATATCTTCGTATGTATCAAGATTTATTTATTTGAAAACTAAAACTAATTTTGATCTGAAAATGAGTACATACTTATGGCCAACACTTTGGCAAACAGTCGTCACCAATCTGTGGTAAACTCATTCGTTCACTGTCTACATTCAGTTGTCATTTATAATCTGTTGTTTTGTCTCTTTCGTATTGGGAAACGTCAAAGCGTGATTGTTTTCAAAATGGTATGTGAATTTTCTAAAATAAAATGTACAAATCGGCTTTAATTTAATACATCAGACCGATTACCGTGTTGTAGTATTGGTTATAGTTTAATATAAATAACCGTAAAGTGATAAACATATATATTTCCATACATAATGGTAGTGTTTTGATTCTATGTCTCTTAGCTCAATCTTGGGGTTAAAAGTGAATAATAAAATGTGCTATGTACTAATTTTATTACTGGACCGGTGCATCTTATAAGTATCCTCTCAAATTGTATCCTATGTTGTGGAATAAAAACACTGAATGTGCTGAATATGAAGCTGGTTCCCACTCTGTAAGTATTTCGTGAACATCCAGTTTCAAAGAATATTATTAATTTTCAGGGTAAGGTTAAGTGTTCGGAATTGCGGAACAAAGATAAGAAGGAGCTCTTCAAGCAATTGGAAGAGCTGAAAACTGAATTGACCAACCTTCGTGTTGCCAAAGTGACAGGAGGTGTTGCTTCCAAGTTATCCAAAATGTAAGTATTTCTTTATGTCTTGAAATTGTTGAATCTTATTCATTATATTTCTATTAGATATTATGTTCACTGTAGTTGCCTTGTACAATGACAAAATTTATTTTTTATGCAAATCATAATGTTGTTTAACGGGTCTCTATTGTGTTAGAATAAATAAATTTATTATAATATGGACCCGA
Organism: Cyclophora punctaria; assembly: GCA_951394245.1. NCBI lineage: Eukaryota > Metazoa > Arthropoda > Insecta > Lepidoptera > Geometridae > Cyclophora > Cyclophora punctaria. The sequence goes on along the minus strand of OX596170.1, from coordinate 7,593,903 downwards.
TGTTTACCAGTGTCTACAAGCAGTGTATTGCATGAGTGGAGTAATCTTGAAATGTCGGGTACATATTTTATTCTAACTAACGCAATTCAGACCCGTTTCATTTAGTATAATGAGTGCAAAATTGTGTAAAGTTTAAAGAGTGTAATAATATTGGTGATTATGATTCCAAATACAGAATCAAAACTTTGATTTAGGTCTAACAAACCATGTGTGAATGAACCAGTATCTATTTATTTTATTTACATTTCCCTGTTTCTTTTCAGACGTGTAGTGAGGAAAGCAATCGCCCGTGTATACATTGTATACCACCAGAAAATGAAGGTTAACCTGAGAAACCACTACAAGAACAAGAAATACAAGCCCTTGGACTTGAGAATGAAAAAGACCCGTGCTATGAGGAAGGCTCTCAGCAAACACGAAGCTAAAATTAAGACTAGCAAGGAAATCAGAAAGAAGTCTCTGTTCCCTCCTAGAGTGTATGCAGTGAAAGCCTAATTATACCCAATATAAACTATATAAACGTTTTATTTTCACATTAAATTTAAAATTGACATTGAAATGAAACTACTTTGAGAACTACTTCATTACAATGCAAAGATGGTGAGATCCCATCTATAAAAGGGTATAAAAATGGAGAAATTATCAAGTAGATTTATTTCAGGTCATAATTAGAACTAGATAAACAAATGGAATTACATATAGTAAAATAAATTTAATTTAAAAATGACAAAAGGTACAAAAAATATTTCAATTACTTAAGTTTAATTATTATGTTAGTGCTCTGCAGTTTTTTTTAAATAAGATTTTTAGTGGATTTAAACAGCATTTATATCTTGCTGTTATGTAATGACAAATTAAGGCAAAATTTGTACTTTCATGGAGATTCTCCAGTAAAGAGTAGACCTCCAAAAAACTGCAACATGCACAATTATTACAATACTAATACTTTAAAATTCTTCATGTTTCACTTTTTTTCTTGGTGGATAAGCCCAAAACTCAGATGGTAATCCTTTCACATCTCTTTCTCTTTTCACAAAAGCTGTAAATGATGATACACAGTTTCCAATGAAGTAGTTGGCTCTACCCAAAATGGCTAAATCCAAATGTGGATGAGAATAATGGAGCTTTACAACTTTAACATCAAATGCCTTGAGACCAACTTGTAAGTCTTCCAACATGTGATTAGAATCTGATGCTACAAAAATGTATTTCACATCATCTAATTTCTTCAGTGCTCTCTTCAGTTGCCTGAAACGAATTGCCAAGTTTAATTTACTTCCTACAGTAGCTTAGTATTATTTTAGTAAGTTTGTGTAGGCAGGTGACCGAGCCTGTCTTTGACTTTTAAGAGTCTGCTAACATATGCAGACAGATTTTAAGATATGAAGGACTTTATATTTGTTGTATTATAATGGCATTTGTGACGATTTTCTCATATTTTAATCAAATTAATCTACTTCTACTTCACCAATTTGAATCATTTATCAAATTGGTGAAGTAGTGTAACTTGTTAGTTCTTGTCTGAGGCCTTTAGGTGGTCTCTCCGACACCAAGGCTGGGCCTTCTTGAAATATAAAAATATTAGAGCATGGTACACCTTAGGGGCCGTCCATAAATCACGTGATGTTTTTTTTGCCATTTTTTGACCCCCCCTCCCCCTTGGTGATACATCGTGAGGTTTCAGTCAACCCCCCCCCCCCCAGCCTATATCACGTGTATTTTTTCATATCTACAAAACTTTGCAACCACATGAATAAAACACAGGTTTAATGGATATAAATTATTTAATAATGAAATTGAAGGATCACAATTATAACCAAAATTAATGTTCAATGCAGTAGCAATGAAAAAACTTTTGGTTTTGTATTCCGAAAAAAAATACACGTGATATTTGCTACAACCCCCCCTCCCCCGTGGTGATGTTTGGTGATTTTTTTAAAGACCCCCCCCCCCCTTTTGAACCTCACGTGATTTATGGACGCCCCCTATGGATTACAACTTACTTAATTATTTCTTTTGGCTGTGGTAGACACATGGATTGTGTCAATGTAGCTTTTTCTTTTTTATAGCCAACACATTGAGGCGCCGCAAACAGCAAAGGACTATCTTTAACATGTTTACAAGCCTTTACCCAATCCTGTCCGTTACGTAGATGAATTCCTATGAAGCCACCGCCACTCATGTTTTTCTTTATAAAAGTGATTGATTTTTGAAGAATCTCATCATTCCATGATAAATATTTTTGCAAGTGAATATTTTCTTGTTGTACTGGAAAACTTGCTGGTGCTCCTGTAATTGCAATACTTTGGAATTACAAAGATCTAAGTTAGATTTATAAGAATAAATAAAGTTGAAGTACTTACCAGTAAAAGCAAGCACAGGCCACAGGTCATGCTCATATTTTTGTTTCCACTTATCAATCATAACATTGTTATGAGCATCATAGTTCAATGGCCCATAAAATTCAGAACCAACAAAGTCAATATTGAAAGTGTCCCAGAATGGTCCAAATGGATTACCAGACTTAGCATTACAGCTTTTATCTATATCCCCAGTTCTTTGTGTGTAGCAGAAAGAAATTCGTTTATTTTCAGGCCATATCATGGGAGCTATTTCATCCATAAACTTTTCCATGGTGATCACTTTGTGGAACTCTTTTAATGAGCCAACATCAAAATATGTGTCAAAAGGTACTTGAATCGATTTAACTTCTCCAAAGCGATATTCCACCCATGGTGGAAGAATCAATGTTCTATTAATACTTTTGCTGAAGGCTAGAACTCCTAAGAAATGGTCTGCTTGATTACCAAATCTTCCTGCAAGTAATTAAAACATTTGATATTTATTGAATTGAAATGGTAATGCTTAGTAGCATAGAAAACGATAATAAAATATATTAGACGGGCAATAGACACATCCACATAATTATATACTATTTTCGGGATAAAATATATCCCATGTGTTATTCAGATGTATAACCTATATTAATGTAGTTTCATCCAAATCCTTTCAGTAGTCTATGTGAAAGAGTAAGTAACAAACATACATACAACCTCACAAACTTTAGCATTTACTAGCAGCGCCTCGCGGTTTTACCCGCGTTGTACCCGTTCCCGTGGGAATTTCAGGATGAAAGTAGCCTATAATAACCTGCTCGTTGAATGTGGCTATCCATTACAAAAAGATTTTTTCAAATCGGCCCAGTAGTTCCTGAGATTAGCGAGTTCAAACAAACAAACTCGGCAGCTATGCAATATTATATTAGTAAGATATTGAAGGATTTTTGTACTTACCCATACAGGGGCAATATGCAATGTATCCTTCTGTATGTCCATATACACTGACATAAAGATTCATAAGCAGTAACATACAATACTTTGATCCATACATTCTGTACGATTTTAATTACCATTTATCCATGAAATGTTAAAATTCTCCCTCGGATTTTATGAGAGCCATTCTCAACAGCAAATTGAGTTTAATATGTCAACAGACGCATCTTTATATTGGTCTACACTGTCATCTAACAAATTTTGTAATTAAATTTGCGCTTATCCCTGTAAGTTTAAATCAATTTTACTTATAACATTTATTACTTGATGATCTCCCAAGCATAAATTTAAGTGCAACAAAGAGCAACACATTATTTATTTCGACATTTTGATTTGACAGCCGGTTTGAATTGAAATATAAACACTTCCGTCACGTTGATGACATTTTAAACTAAAAACTGACACTGACGGTTAGAATTGTATCTATTAATAAACAGAATGAACCATGGTGGATGATCGGTCCCTCAGACCAGGACTGGAACAGCACAGGAACTGAGTCCATGACTCCTAATTTGATTTCTGTATAAATTCGTATGTCTATGCGATGGTCAATTTAGCACCTATTTCAAAACTACTATTTCGATTACGTTTATATATTTTTTTTATATGGATGATTATGTTTTTATACGGATAATTGTTTGTATGTAATTTAAACATAAAAATAACATCATATTATTTTCTTCTCACGAACACGAACCCCACATAGTAATATAAAAAAAGTTGTGTTTGGAAAAAAAACTATATTACTTATCAATATTATATTATTTCAATTCAACTTAAAAGGTAATGTTATACAAGACCTGAGAAAAAATCTGAAGCATTTTTTATGCTACTTGAAGGTAAATTATTTACCATATCTTTCTTTTTATTTTGCTTTTTGTTTACATCTATAATATCATCAATTGATTCAAAGTAGGATATGTTCCAAAACTTTACATCATTATTGTGGGAGCATGATGCAATGAATTGGCCATCATGGCTGATATCGAGACATTCTACAGGTAATGCATGTTGACCGACAATCCCTAGTTGGTGTTGCGGAAACATGTGTGCCGCTCGTAACACCCCATCTTCACCAGAAGTAACTACAATGTTCTGTGTGATAGGAATCATACATTGGATAGAATGTTTCTGACCAATATACTCATCACTGTGTAAGCCAAATTCCTTCCAGTTGAAAAGATATAACTTTCCTTTTGATGAGCCCACTAGTAATTTAGATTCTGTTCTAAATAGACCCATGCAGGTTAACTCAGCATCGTAGTCTTCAGATGTGGTATAGATTTTGCTGAAAAATTTATTGTACTTATAAGCTTTTAAATTATTCATTATTCAGTTAAAAATAAATATATTTGGTAAGAATATATAATAAATATAAGGTATTCAATTTTTTTTTTAATTCACTTACCTTGCTTTGAGGTCTATAGAGGTTAAAACACCGTCACCACCAGCACAAACCAGATATTTCTGAGCTTCATTTGTGATCATATCTGATATGTATTCTTCTCCAATTTTTATTGTAAACACAGGGTCAGGTTTCCTCATGTCCCACAACTTGACGGTTCCACCTTCGTCACCTGAAATTTCGTGTTTTAACATTTGTTTAAAAATTAATGATCATAATATTTATATTTATCAGTCTACAATCTAAACTTATATGAATTGATTTATTTATTTATTTAGCTTATTGACTGATTACAAATAAAGGTAACTATATAGCTGACTCGGCAAACATTGTTACACAATACAAAAATTAAGGGGTGGACTACCCTAAACATTTAGGGGGAAGAAAAATAGATGTTGTCTGATTCTCAGACCTACCCGATATGCACACAAAATTTAATGAGAATCAGTCAAACCGTTTCGAAGGAGTTTAACTACAAACACCGCAACACGAGAATTTTATTTATGAGATAAATATCTTACCGGTAACAATTTTATCATTATTCAATGTTAACAAACGGTAGACCGGCTCTTCATGGGCATCCTCGTAGCATTTTTTTAACTTCCCAGTTTCTACATCTGTGGCCATGATCACTTTATCCTGAAATATAATTTACTTTTAATCTGTTGATTTAAGAAAACACCAAGGAAGAAGCATACAATATCAAGTTGCAATGATTTATTCTGCACCAGCATAGCAGCACTCAAAATAAAGACTTATTTAGTAAAAACAAAGTCTCTTATGTCCTAGGCTAAAGCCTTCATCGCATTGAAGAAGTAAGTACAGTTAGAATCATTGAAGCTTAGGTGTAATCCTACATCACCATGCTTGCCTACAGCATAGGTAGTAGATTAATTTACTACAATACATCATAGTTAAAGTAATAATAATTGAATATCTAAATAATATCTTTTATAGTTATTTACCTTAGCTGTGGAATACAAAGTAGTGCCCTCATCATCAAACTCAATATCTCTGCATGCTTTTAAGTGTAGCTCTAATGTTTTTGCAAGTTTTGTTTCATCATTTGAGTACTCATATATGTGAACATCTCCAAGAATATTTCCCAATGCAATTATGTTTCGAGAAGGGTGGAAAGATATGTCTACGATAAAATCATCACAGTTTATAGTTGGAGGGTGGTCCCTAGGTTTGTTCTTTTCTGCTTTTATTGCCTTAATGACTTCATCGTCTTCATCATCGTCATCATCTTCTCCAGCTTCTTCTGCAGGGTTGGTGGTCACCAGTGATGATCCCGCCTCTTCAGCCGCATCATCTGAGTCTTCGTCATTTTCATCTTCTGCAATTATTTTGATATTGTAGATGAAATTTGCTATTTTACTTACGTAGGTAAGTGAACATAACATTTCTGTTATTGTACTATGCAGTTTATTAACTGGAATAATCAATAGTGACAGGTCTTGCTTGGGGGATGCAAAGTTCCACCAAGTATATTGCCTTAAAATTGTTTGGAAGATGGTAGGTACTTACCATTTTCTGAAAATGAATCGCTCATATCATAGTCCCCGATTGAAGAATCGCTATCTTCATCAGAAGAATTCTTTTCAAACCCTTTAAAACTTATAGTCATATCGGGATTTGTTGAAGATGTTGTTACAATGAAATACTTCTCAAAGTAATGAGAGAAAAATTATTAAACTGGAATTGCACAACAAAATAATAGGTTCAATAATATCCTATCACTATCCTATCATAACCTCCTTTTCCAATTTTTACCTACATAAACACAAACGCACGCACCGCACCGCACCACAGACCGGAAACAGCTTATGGGATGGGTTTTGTCAGTGTCAGTGTCAATGTCATTTGAAATTCCCGCTGTTCTGTCAGTCAGCCAGCAAGATATACTTTCAATTCATTCATTCAAACTTCAAGTATTCAAATATTAGATTCAATTCAAAGCGTAGATTCAAAGTATCTCCGACCTCTGTTGTATAAACATTTCTTAGTTTAGCATTTTACTATTATTTGTCTACATTAATTACTATTATGTTATAAGATATAGCCAGTAATGAAAACGCATTAATACTTTAAACAAAGTTTATCGAAACAAGGAAGGAGCAGAGCAGGTATGTTCGTAAATGTTACCTACCTATATATTATTATATTTTACTTTACAAGCTATGTACTTTGAGTTGAGCGAGGCACATTCATTCAGTCCGTATCTCTGTGAGTGAAGTGAACAGTCAGTTGTATTTCGAAAGTTACGCTGTTACGATCTCTTAGACTTCTTCAAAGTTTGAGTTTGATGTTCTGTGTTGTGTGTGCTTTATCAAGTACTGTGATAAGAACAATGATTACCTGAATAAGGAAGAGTTATGCAAATAATTAGGTGTCATCATACACAGGAACACCAATAAATTAACTTGTCCATTTAGAATCAACAAGTAAGGTCAGTGATTTTATATTAGTTACTATCTTCATAGTAGATAACTAGTATTATAGTATAGTAGATAGTAGTAGTAAAGGTGTGCATACTTTTTGGATTAGGCTTTACTAAGTACTGATCTACAATATATTAAAGTTTGCCTTTTTATTGCCCTTCTGCAATGAATATAAATTAGTTAAGTACATGATAGTTTTACATCTCTAATTTTTTATCATGGTCCATTAAGCAATGGAATACTTAGCGCCAGCTATACTATACACATGACACACTATTTATAATTCCCTTATGTGTGAAATGTGCTACTGATAGCTACAAAACTAATATTTTATATAAATAACATATGGTTAAAAGATCTTCAAATGATTAACCTTTGTAGGAGGTAAGGGTAGGGAGAGTGGGGGGAGCCCCAACATGCCTAAACCTGCCTACCTATCTACCTACTTGTGGTTTTGTTCACAATTTGCTGTTGCATGGTCAGATTATTTTAAAAATCTATTGAATAAAAATGTTGAATTATAAATGAGTTCACAATTCTTTAACAGGTTATAATCTCACAAGATATTAATAGATAGGTAGATTATAAAGTAACGGTATTTATAATTTTATGATGGCATATTATTTGTAAGATTTGTTATAGCTTTACTGTACTTTTGAAAAAAAAAGTTGGTGCATTTGGGCAGTAATTATTGCTTCAGGGCTCTTGATATGAATCCCCTCGATCCCCAAATGAGCAGTTTAATCTTTGAGTGACAAAGATCCAACCCTAAAAATTGTTATATATATACTCAATTTATATATGGTATAACAGACTAATCAAAAGCACTAAAAATAAACTCAAGTTAACAATGAAAAATCAAATTTAAAGAACACCATCTTGAATATTTTTCTGAATGAAGTAAAACTTCCTCTCTGTATGACTCCAATAGCATTAATAATGCAATATGCTGTCTCACTTGTACATATATATAAAGCCTACTAACAGCGCCCCGCGGTTTACCCGTTCCCGCAGGAATTTCGCGATAAAAAGTAGCCTATGTCCTTTCTCAGGCTTTGGACTAACTGTGTACCAAATTTCATTCAAATCGGTTCAGTAATTTTGGCGTGAAAGCGTAACAGACAGACAGACAGAGTTACTTTCGCATTTAGAATATTAGTTAGGATATGTAAAGCTCCTATATATGTATAATGTTAGGCTGACTTGGCCAATCATATTCATTAGTAGGTATTTGCATTCATTGTATTATTCGCTGATTATAAAAATCTGCAATATTTTCGCAAATCACATTAATAAGTCTTTGCATTCATTCTATAGGCAGTTTACATAATTTGCTGATTATAAAAATGTGGTATCTGCAATATTAATTTTTTTCGGTCTTATATGGAGCTTAACATGAACAAACTATAAACCATAATGTATAAGTTGTAAGGTCCTTGTACAAATGAATGTATATAATGTATCACTAATGTGGTCTTCAAACCATTTTGGCGCACTGACCATTTGTCTCAGTCACATATTTAAGTACCCCAAATGATATCAACAGCCTCCTGTAAACTCTCCCCTATAGTCTCCAATTTTGTCTTGTAATGGCTTACTCTACCAATCTCGAAATATCGCGCCACGAATGCGTAAAAGACGCAATTTGATACATCGTCATTTTTAAACACAGAAACTTATCTGATACCATTTTATGTTTATACATTGCTGCTGCTTACATTCAGTGCTATTATTTCAGTGCAGTGTTACAAATGTCAAGGTAATTTAATTGCACCTTACCTACAATTTATTGAATGACCTAATTTATTTCTTAGCACTTCTTGTTAAATTTATTGTATACCAGCAGTGCCCGTGACTACATCCGCGTGGATTTTTTCTTAAACAAAAGTAGCATAAGTTACTCTTTTTGACATCAGCTTCCCTCCAGTAAAAGTCCCGTCAAAATCGGTGAAGTCTCAGTCCCAGTAAAGTAAGTCCACTGAGGCCCCACTGTAGGGACAAAGGCTTCTCATTGCACTATGGTGATCAATACACTGAGATGGACTCGGCGCAATCGCCACGCTTTGGGCTTGCCTACTGAAGACTGATGATCTCAAACCAGTCTCGTATGAAAAGTTAAATAAAATTCCTAATATATTATATCTTTTTCATGGTCATAGTGGCTATCTAAGATTAAATCGATCTTTAAAAAAAATTTGAATGAATCGAAACAACTGTCTGCTTTCCATACTCTTTCACGTATATGTATAACTAGCAGTGCTCCGCGGTTTTACCCGCGTTGTGCCCGCCCCATTTCGAGAATTTTTATACACATAAACCTTCCTCATTAATCATTCTATCTATTAAAAAAAACCGCATCAAAATCCGTTCCGTAATTTTAAAGATCTAAGCATATATAAGGACAGACAACGGAAAGCGACTTTGTTTTATACAATGTAGTGAAATTATTGGGAAGAAATTCAGCAACTGATAATGCAAGTTATTACTCTTATTACGCACTCGGGACAAAATCTAATTACCGGGGTTTCGAACCTACGTACGTGCCACGTGACCGTGTGTGAAAGGCACAAAAAGTAATTATTTTTATGTCTCTTTCTAATCTCTATTACACGAGTGTTCCTTCATGTTCGCAGTTCACTTCGTTGTATAGTTATATAAACGTATAATATTGTTTGTAAGGGACAAACTGAAATTATTGTCATTGACGTCAACATTTCAGTTACACAATCCTGTGACGCCTAAGCTTGGTTTCCTACTGCTCGGGGCACGGGGTTGGATGTCGTAAGCAAATTAGTTCTCTTCTTAACAACTGTTGTGAATTTTAGCTATGAGACATTATTTATTAGAGACTTCTTTGGAGGCTGTTCGGGATAATCTGAATGTCTATAGTTCAGATATGCTAAGTCGGTAATTTTAATGTTAGTTCTAATGTTCAGTCTGTGTTAGTTCTTCATCAACTTCTGTTGCACCTTTAGGGATAATTTCAAGGGTTACTGACGTAGGTAGTTCTGGGAAGTTATAACTTCTAGTTTTAGGATTAATTAGTGTACAATACTAATTAATTACAGTAACGTCCTTAATATAGGTTAGGTAGGCTATAGATAAATAAGTCTTTTTGTTAATATTTTCAATTTTAATTTCTTTATAAAATGGGTTAGGATTTAGGCAATAAAAAGGAAAGGGGGCCAAGTGCGAGTCGGACTCGCCCATGAAGGGTTCCGTAGCTTTGACTTTTATCATTATCTTATTTTGGAAGTTACAGGGGAAATCCACACCACTTTGGAAGTGACCCTTGCGCACACTATTCAGTTTAGAAAATAATTTATTAGAAATCTCAATGTCATTTTTGAAGACCTATACTAAGATACTTAATATACCCCACACGTATGGGATTGGTGAAAAAAAAATTAGCGTTTAAATTTTCAGTATGGGGAACCTCCAAAAATTTTTATTTTTTCTCTATTTTTGTGTGAAAATCTTAATGCGGTATACAGAATACAATCTTCTTACCAAGTTTCAACAGTATAGTTCTTATAGTTTCTGAGAACGTGGCTGAGGCATACGAACGTACAGACAGATACATTTTATGACGAATCTATACAGGTTCCGTTTTTTGCAATTTGGCTACGGACCCTTTAAATGTGCTTTGAAGAGGTTGGTTTACTGAGATCGAAAACCATTTTTTTCTCCTAAAAACGGAACGATAAAAAGTAACGGAACGATCTTAACTCTTAACAAACCAAATATATAACTGTTTTAGATTCTCTAGCTTTTGTCCAACTAATGCCTTAAACATAGAAAACCACATACTTAATGACAATGTCAATGTTTTGGCAACGTTTTTTTGCAGTTTACTAGTTCGTAAACGTATGTTACGTAATAATCGTAACTGTCTTATTGATAACGTAACAAAATATCTAATTACTTACTGTAACTTGAAGCGACACCTGTTTAATTGAGTGTCCGGTTCAAAAATCAACCTACTAAGTGAATTTTAATTTGATCGTTCAATTCTCACTGTAACTTCATTTCTCTACCACTACTTGAGAAAATATACAATGATATAGGCATTTTCAAATCATTCAACATCCCTGACTGAGCTCTACCCTAAGCTAATATAAAATTTTAAGCTAAAATAATGGTTGAAAATGTTTGTTTTTTATTACTGTTATGTAGGCTGTCCCACAAAGGCTACCCGCCATTTGTCGAGTTTCAGCTCACGCCCGCCCCACCGGGCGTAGCGGAGGGTGGCGGAGATGTAGTAGGGACCTAGTACGTAGGTAGTACGCTTACTACGTATTTGTTACGAAAACTGTCTGTTCACGATAAACTCATTAACTGCTGAACAGATTCGTATGCGGATTTCACCAACAGTGGTTGAGATATTTACCCCAAAATTCCTATAATTATTAGGGAACCGTACCTAGTTAAACTGTGAAATATAAATGTACTGGCATCGCCCTCTGGCTTTACCCGCGCTGTGCCCGTTTCCGTGTGTGTTTTGAAATGAAAATAGCCTATAAACTTCCCGTTCATTGTGGCTATCCATTACAAAAATATTATTGAAATCTGACTGTTAGTTTCTGAGATTAGCGCGTTATAACGAACTCCTCAGCTTTATTATGTTAGTATAGATAGTTGATGTCCTACCTACGGTATTAATACTCGTTCCCTTGGGAATTTTAGGTTGAAACATGTTTTTCTCCAAGTCAGTCCCTAAATGTTAACTCTAGGAAAACCCAGAAAACTATGAAATCGGTTCAGCCAAAACATTAAAGACAAGAAAAGAGAGAGGCCGACCTCCCATTGATAATAATATTAGCCTTATTATAGTAAAATACGTGTTGTAATGAGATATGTTTATTCAAAGATAGTTATAGTAATCGTGCAAAAACAATTAAATCCGTTACGTGAAGTCGTATATAATAATAGTACGTGAGTGAACGATCTTGGAGAATAAATAAAATAATGTTCTCTCGTTCGGAGGGCGCGCGGGATGCGCGGGCGGCCGCGCCGCGCCCGCCGCGCCCCGCGTCCGTGACGGGCGGCGCACCGCGCACGTGTGCCGGACACGCGACTCGTGTAGCGTGACCTACTATTGAAGGATAAAGTTGTTTGCGCTCACGTGGTGAACTGTATACGCGCAGTTAATACCACCTTGTTCGATGTTCAGCCAATTCAATATCGATACAACTTCATCTTCATTATAAATGAGTCGAATTATAAATGAGTTCACAATTCTTTAACAGGTTATAATCTCACAAGATATTAATAGATAGGTAGATTATAAAGTAACGGTATTTATAATTTTATGATGGCATATTATTTGTAAGATTTGTTATAGCTTTACTGTACTTTTGAAAAAAAAAGTTGGTGCATTTGGGCAGTAATTATTGCTTCAGGGCTCTTGATATGAATCCCCTCGATCCCCAAATGAGCAGTTTAATCTTTGAGTGACAAAGATCCAACCCTAAAAATTGTTATATATATACTCAATTTATATATGGTATAACAGACTAATCAAAAGCACTAAAAATAAACTCAAGTTAACAATGAAAAATCAAATTTAAAGAACACCATCTTGAATATTTTTCTGAATGAAGTAAAACTTCCTCTCTGTATGACTCCAATAGCATTAATAATGCAATATGCTGTCTCACTTGTACATATATATAAAGCCTACTAACAGCGCCCCGCGGTTTACCCGTTCCCGCAGGAATTTCGCGATAAAAAGTAGCCTATGTCCTTTCTCAGGCTTTGGACTAACTGTGTACCAAATTTCATTCAAATCGGTTCAGTAATTTTGGCGTGAAAGCGTAACAGACAGACAGACAGAGTTACTTTCGCATTTAGAATATTAGTTAGGATATGTAAAGCTCCTATATATGTATAATGTTAGGCTGACTTGGCCAATCATATTCATTAGTAGGTATTTGCATTCATTGTATTATTCGCTGATTATAAAAATCTGCAATATTTTCGCAAATCACATTAATAAGTCTTTGCATTCATTCTATAGGCAGTTTACATAATTTGCTGATTATAAAAATGTGGTATCTGCAATATTAATTTTTTTCGGTCTTATATGGAGCTTAACATGAACAAACTATAAACCATAATGTATAAGTTGTAAGGTCCTTGTACAAATGAATGTATATAATGTATCACTAATGTGGTCTTCAAACCATTTTGGCGCACTGACCATTTGTCTCAGTCACATATTTAAGTACCCCAAATGATATCAACAGCCTCCTGTAAACTCTCCCCTATAGTCTCCAATTTTGTCTTGTAATGGCTTACTCTACCAATCTCGAAATATCGCGCCACGAATGCGTAAAAGACGCAATTTGATACATCGTCATTTTTAAACACAGAAACTTATCTGATACCATTTTATGTTTATACATTGCTGCTGCTTACATTCAGTGCTATTATTTCAGTGCAGTGTTACAAATGTCAAGGTAATTTAATTGCACCTTACCTACAATTTATTGAATGACCTAATTTATTTCTTAGCACTTCTTGTTAAATTTATTGTATACCAGCAGTGCCCGTGACTACATCCGCGTGGATTTTTTCTTAAACAAAAGTAGCATAAGTTACTCTTTTTGACATCAGCTTCCCTCCAGTAAAAGTCCCGTCAAAATCGGTGAAGTCTCAGTCCCAGTAAAGTAAGTCCACTGAGGCCCCACTGTAGGGACAAAGGCTTCTCATTGCACTATGGTGATCAATACACTGAGATGGACTCGGCGCAATCGCCACGCTTTGGGCTTGCCTACTGAAGACTGATGATCTCAAACCAGTCTCGTATGAAAAGTTAAATAAAATTCCTAATATATTATATCTTTTTCATGGTCATAGTGGCTATCTAAGATTAAATCGATCTTTAAAAAAAATTTGAATGAATCGAAACAACTGTCTGCTTTCCATACTCTTTCACGTATATGTATAACTAGCAGTGCTCCGCGGTTTTACCCGCGTTGTGCCCGCCCCATTTCGAGAATTTTTATACACATAAACCTTCCTCATTAATCATTCTATCTATTAAAAAAAACCGCATCAAAATCCGTTCCGTAATTTTAAAGATCTAAGCATATATAAGGACAGACAACGGAAAGCGACTTTGTTTTATACAATGTAGTGAAATTATTGGGAAGAAATTCAGCAACTGATAATGCAAGTTATTACTCTTATTACGCACTCGGGACAAAATCTAATTACCGGGGTTTCGAACCTACGTACGTGCCACGTGACCGTGTGTGAAAGGCACAAAAAGTAATTATTTTTATGTCTCTTTCTAATCTCTATTACACGAGTGTTCCTTCATGTTCGCAGTTCACTTCGTTGTATAGTTATATAAACGTATAATATTGTTTGTAAGGGACAAACTGAAATTATTGTCATTGACGTCAACATTTCAGTTACACAATCCTGTGACGCCTAAGCTTGGTTTCCTACTGCTCGGGGCACGGGGTTGGATGTCGTAAGCAAATTAGTTCTCTTCTTAACAACTGTTGTGAATTTTAGCTATGAGACATTATTTATTAGAGACTTCTTTGGAGGCTGTTCGGGATAATCTGAATGTCTATAGTTCAGATATGCTAAGTCGGTAATTTTAATGTTAGTTCTAATGTTCAGTCTGTGTTAGTACTTCATCAACTTCTGTTGCACCTTTAGGGATAATTTCAAGGGTTACTGACGTAGGTAGTTCTGGGAAGTTATAACTTCTAGTTTTAGGATTAATTAGTGTACAATACTAATTAATTACAGTAACGTCCTTAATATAGGTTAGGTAGGCTATAGATAAATAAGTCTTTTTGTTAATATTTTCAATTTTAATTTCTTTATAAAATGGGTTAGGATTTAGGCAATAAAAAGGAAAGGGGGCCAAGTGCGAGTCGGACTCGCCCATGAAGGGTTCCGTAGCTTTGACTTTTATCATTATCTTATTTTGGAAGTTACAGGGGAAATCCACACCACTTTGGAAGTGACCCTTGCGCACACTATTCAGTTTAGAAAATAATTTATTAGAAATCTCAATGTCATTTTTGAAGACCTATACTAAGATACTTAATATACCCCACACGTATGGGATTGGTGAAAAAAAAATTAGCGTTTAAATTTTCAGTATGGGGAACCTCCAAAAATTTTTATTTTTTCTCTATTTTTGTGTGAAAATCTTAATGCGGTATACAGAATACAATCTTCTTACCAAGTTTCAACAGTATAGTTCTTATAGTTTCTGAGAACGTGGCTGAGGCATACGAACGTACAGACAGATACATTTTATGACGAATCTATACAGGTTCCGTTTTTTGCAATTTGGCTACGGACCCTTTAAATGTGCTTTGAAGAGGTTGGTTTACTGAGATCGAAAACCATTTTTTCTCCTAAAAACGGAACGATAAAAAGTAACGGAACGATCTTAACTCTTAACAAACCAAATATATAACTGTTTTAGATTCTCTAGCTTTTGTCCAACTAATGCCTTAAACATAGAAAACCACATACTTAATGACAATGTCAATGTTTTGGCAACGTTTTTTTGCAGTTTACTAGTTCGTAAACGTATGTTACGTAATAATCGTAACTGTCTTATTGATAACGTAACAAAATATCTAATTACTTACTGTAACTTGAAGCGACACCTGTTTAATTGAGTGTCCGGTTCAAAAATCAACCTACTAAGTGAATTTTAATTTGATCGTTCAATTCTCACTGTAACTTCATTTCTCTACCACTACTTGAGAAAATATACAATGATATAGGCATTTTCAAATCATTCAACATCCCTGACTGAGCTCTACCCTAAGCTAATATAAAATTTTAAGCTAAAATAATGGTTGAAAATGTTTGTTTTTTATTACTGTTATGTAGGCTGTCCCACAAAGGCTACCCGCCATTTGTCGAGTTTCAGCTCACGCCCGCCCCACCGGGCGTAGCGGAGGGTGGCGGAGATGTAGTAGGGACCTAGTACGTAGGTAGTACGCTTACTACGTATTTGTTACGAAAACTGTCTGTTCACGATAAACTCATTAACTGCTGAACAGATTCGTATGCGGATTTCACCAACAGTGGTTGAGATATTTACCCCAAAATTCCTATAATTATTAGGGAACCGTACCTAGTTAAACTGTGAAATATAAATGTACTGGCATCGCCCTCTGGCTTTACCCGCGCTGTGCCCGTTTCCGTGTGTGTTTTGAAATGAAAATAGCCTATAAACTTCCCGTTCATTGTGGCTATCCATTACAAAAATATTATTGAAATCTGACTGTTAGTTTCTGAGATTAGCGCGTTATAACGAACTCCTCAGCTTTATTATGTTAGTATAGATAGTTGATGTCCTACCTACGGTATTAATACTCGTTCCCTTGGGAATTTTAGGTTGAAACATGTTTTTCTCCAAGTCAGTCCCTAAATGTTAACTCTAGGAAAACCCAGAAAACTATGAAATCGGTTCAGCCAAAACATTAAAGACAAGAAAAGAGAGAGGCCGACCTCCCATTGATAATAATATTAGCCTTATTATAGTAAAATACGTGTTGTAATGAGATATGTTTATTCAAAGATAGTTATAGTAATCGTGCAAAAACAATTAAATCCGTTACGTGAAGTCGTATATAATAATAGTACGTGAGTGAACGATCTTGGAGAATAAATAAAATAATGTTCTCTCGTTCGGAGGGCGCGCGGGATGCGCGGGCGGCCGCGCCGCGCCCGCCGCGCCCCGCGTCCGTGACGGGCGGCGCACCGCGCACGTGTGCCGGACACGCGACTCGTGTAGCGTGACCTTCTATTGAAGGATAAAGTTGTTTGCGCTCACGTGGTGAACTGTATACGCGCAGTTAATACCACCTTGTTCGATGTTCAGCCAATTCAATATCGATACAACTTCATCTTCCGATATGTATGCTTTATAGAAAAACTTTACGCTTTAACTTTATTTAATGGACATTTTTAGTGCGTTTCTATTATGTAGTGATAATATACTTATACATAAATATATTATACCTTTGCCCAGCAGTGGGACAATATAGATTCAATAAAATTTAAAAAAAAAAGTATATATTGCTTCTATCTAGGCTTAGCTCTATATGGAATGCATCTCTCGTGGTCACGGGTGAACAGTTCACCCGCTTTATTAACTTTCTAACGCGAAAAAACCCGTGGGTACAGTGTGTTATAATTATGTACTTACTAGCCGCGCTCCGCGGTGTTACCCACGTTGTATCAGTTCCCGCGGGAATTTTGGGATAAAATGTATCCCATGTTTTTTCTGTTGTTTAACCTATATTAATGTAAAGTTCCATCCAAATCCGTTCTGTAGTTTTTGCGTGACAGAGCAACAAACATACATCCATACATACATCCATCCTCACAAACTTTCGCATTTATAATATTAGTAGGAAGTAGGACGTACTAGGCATCATAGTAATGACATTCAACTAAACGTGTAAACATGGCGTAAGCGACATACATTTCATGACGCTTGAGACCTTTCAGTAATGTACTCTGGAAACTGGGAATGTGTAGGGAAAATGTCACCTATCTGACAATGTCTTAAAAAAATTTATCATCACGACTTTTGTTCGACGCACCAGCCCCTCTAGTAAGTTAGTACATTATAACTCTATGTGTGAGTACGTTTACTGCGTACACAAATCGCGTAAGTTTAAAAATGACTAAACAAATAGCTCTGTACCCACCGTACATAACTGAGTGGAAGATTTATTCCATAAGCCTCTTCTAATAGCACAAACATCGTACGTAAGCAAGTTCTTGGGTATTGAGTATCGATTCAATCAATTGTTGAATACTTACAACAGGTTTTCCCGAAATTTACAAAACCGAAGCAGGCGATTGTTTTAATACTTGAACGCTTGAAATTTTCCGGTTATAAAAAAACAAAAAGAAACGTTAAGAAATATAAAAAATAAGTTATATGATTTCTTATACGTTGATACTTCACTGTCGAATTAATAGGTAGCAGGTACCTAAAACGTTTTCATTATGCGTCTAACCCCCTCCCCACCCTACTTTTCTGTAGGCTTCGAAGGGAGTCTGATACCTGATTTGGTTGAAAGAAAAAGTTCCTCAAACCTTTTAACGTAACCAAACTTCAGCGTTTGTAAGGTTACTTCGACGTAGGCGTAACCTTTGGAAAATATTTTTCTGCTTTTCAAGTGTTTGATGACCTTTTAATAACTTTTAAATTGTTTTCTTTTATTTATGTTAAAGCCATGCAAGCGCTACTTGATTTTTGTGTCTGTTTCCCAAAATATATTAGTATTGTTTTCGTTGTTTCAGTCCGAAGATGGAATGGGTCCTCAGAAGCTCCCAGATCCACAGCACCTTCAGCAACCTCGGGTACGTGCACACCGATGGATACCACGTCAACGAAAATTGCAATAGTCAGTACAACCACTAAATAACCATAAATTTAAACACTGACCTTTGAACATGACATTTATTTCCGTGTTAAATTCCACAGCTGCCCTGGAATCGATTCTACACAACATTTTAACTGAAGATAAATATCTGAGAACATACAGAAGGAGCTTAAGCTTCGGTCAAAATATCAAGAAAGATGTCATACCACTGCTTATCCACGCCAAGGATGAAAAGACTATTGAACTATTAATCAAAATATTAGTCAATCTTACTATTCCTGTAGAATGTTTACTCTCCGTGGATGTATTATCGAAGAGCGATTTCGGTCGGCACACCATATTTGAAATTAACAATTTACTTGCATCAACTAAGATAGCATTTACTGACAATAAAGCAACCAGAGTTGTTGTGGAGTTCTTGAAGAAAAACGTTGATTTCGAACAAAAATGTAAGTTGACTATCGAACAATGCACAAACGTAAGCAACAGTCTGTTATTACTAAGAAACATTCTCCATATACCAGAAGAGGTCGAAAAGAGTCCCAATTACAATGGCTCCACACACACGATGCAAAATCAAATCCTATGGAACATATTTAGCCAAAGCATCGACAAAGTTCTTATTAAATTGATGACTATTCCCGACGCGGTAAGTGCAGTTTCCGTAATATTATTGAATTTTTATTATTTTGGAAACACTTCTTTCCAAACATGTATGCATTCACTTGACGAGGTTACAAATTAGCGAGATGTGTTTTTTGTATTTGGTTAAATTTGCAGAGTAACTGGGGGGTCACTATGGTGCAACTGATCGCGCTGCTGTACAAGGACCAGCATGTCGTGACGCTGCACAAGCTGCTGAACTTGTGGTTGGAGGTGTCGCTCTCGGAGAGCTCAGAGGACAATGAGAGCAACACCTCGCCGCCGGACAGAGGTGAATACCAACCGAAAAGAATTTCAAATATTTAAGACAAGTCCATAACCTGATTACCCCTAGAAGCTTGTTATACTTACTAGTAGGTTAGGTGTTTGTAAATGCTCGGAGTGTTCGTGAGGTTCGCCAGCGGCCGCCGCCTTCCCCGGGTCGGGCTCTGTCACATGCAGGTATTCTAATCTGTATCAATTTGATAACTTTAACTTTAGCTTTAATTTGGTTCTTCAAATATTTTTAAACAATATTTGTTCCAAATTCAATATAATGTTATTGCTTATTAGATTTATAGTTTAGCTTACACTTGTTTCTAACGCTATTAAAGGGTATGTCTCTGTAAAGCCTGCCGCCGATACAGTTGCTCGTCGGCCTCTGGAGGAATATGGCTGGCTAGCGTCATCACATTGTACCACTGTGTAGTTTATGTCAGTGCGAAAAACTTAACAATGGTATTGTGTGTTGGATATGTTACGGCTCAAGGTAGGTTAATTGTAAAATTAAGTTTAGCCGGTTCCCTATTTTCTGCACTTATTTGGAACCCTTTTTGCGTGATGTACACCTATCTAAACTTACGTATTCGTTTACCTTAGTCAATTCTCGCAGATAAATCTGAGTTTAGTCGGCTAATCTTAAACTTACATTCACATCTACTTTACAAACAGTCAGTAACAAACCAGTAACTAGCCAACTCTAAAAGTTAACGAGTAACTGTATCAGCCGCGTTCTTAAGACAAATATCACATGGAAGATACTAATTCGTATGTCGCAATGGGTAAACTTAGCAGGGAGTGAAGATTCGTCTCCGATGTTGACGTCGGATCCGACATCCGACTCGTCGGATACAGGTGGTAGCGGGAAGTGTAACGCCGGCTCCACCCAGTCGAAGAAATGGGAGCCTCCACCCGCGCCGCTGTTCCTCGCCGCCCCCACTCCCGAACAACCGAAGTCGCCTCGAAACGGCAACACGGAGATGGCTGACACTTTTAATGATGTACGTTCTAAACTAACCAATATTAAAGTCCATCCATTTACGTATGAATTGTTTAAGATGATTCCTATAGTCAGTCTCTGACCCGACACCCACACTATATATATAGAGGAATAGTTTTGTAAGAAATGCTACAAGACGAGACTCAAAATAAGACAGAGTTGGTTAAAATGGATGGACCCTTTGCTACAATAGTTCTATAATACTGTTAGATAATAACTAATTCACTTCCTACCCCCAGAACGTATCGTCCTCCTGCGTCAGCGGTATCAATTCAGAAATGAGTGCTCCATCTCTAACTACAAAGGACAAGAAACCTATTATTTCTGAAATTTCTGACTGTGGATACGGAACCCAGATTGAGAATCAAGAATCGATATCCACTTCCAGCAATGAAGACGATCTGCCCTCGAAGAAACCGGTCCATCAGAAACCACACAATCCTAAGCAGAGGGCGAATAACAAAGTGCGCACTGGTAACACTCCTCAAGACAGAAAACGGAAAAAGATTGTAAAAAGAGGGAAATCCAATATGTAAGTGAACCGATTGTAAGATACATACTATATTGACCAAAGTCCACCTATATTCGAAGACGCAAGTCATACTGTTTGTCTGAGAAGGGTTTGATAGTATAATATCCGCGCTCAGGAGGGCACGTTAAATTGTCAGTCCCGGTTGTTTCAGTCGTTAGAACGTGTCGGGGAACTCGAACTTACTTATCTATACTAATATTATAAAGCTGAAGAGTTTGTTTTGTTTGTTTGTTTGTTTAAACGCGCTAATCTCAGAAACTACTGAACCGATTTGAAAAATTCTTTTTGTAATGGATAGCCACATTCAACGGGAAGGTTATAGGCTACTTTTCATTCCGAAATTCCCACGGGAACGGGAACAACGCGGGTAATACCGCGGGGCGCTGCTAGTCTTTAGTATATGCTTACCCAGCAACTATACCATCTTCTACGCTCAGAACGACAACCCTCATTTACGACATTGTCAATAAGAATGGAGCCATCTAATTATATGACTTGTTATTCCTAATTATGTCATTTGTTTCAGAATCAACGTACAAGGCCTCAGTTATAAAACCCCGACGGACGATGACATATCCAATGTCCTAAAAGGGTTTACCGTCGATTTCCTACTAAAGGGGTACAACTCTTTGGTTCAAACGTTGCACAATGAGATCCTTACCAACTTGCAGTTAGAAATTGACACGTCGCATTTCTTTTGGCTCGTCACGTACTTCCTGAAGTTTGCCACTCAAATCGAGTTAAATTTGGAACTTGTGAGTTCTGTATTGTCTTTTGACATCGTGTCGTATTTGACCGCTGAAGGGGTTAACCTTTGCGAGCAATTCGAGCTTGGTATCAAGCTTGATGGAAGCGATCTCACTCCGAGCGTTAGGAGACTTCATCTGGTAAATATACTTAGTTATTGTAGAACAAAGACTAGGAACAAAATCAAAATACACTCTAAAAACTACTCACCGGATTTGCATGCGGTTCACCGATACACAAAGTGATTCACTTTTTATCCCAAAGTTTAAGCAAACGAGTACAACACAACGCAGTGCAATTAATCTTAATTTTTACGTTTAAATGAAATTTGATAACTTTTTGTATTCTTTTAGGTAGTAACAGCTATCCGTGAGTTTGTTCAAGCAACAGAAGTGTACAAGAATTTGTCACATTTGAATAAGCATGACCATGAGTTGTTGGAGAAGCTTCAAGTGAAGATGTGTGAGACGGAGGAGCTGCGGTCGCTGTTGGTGTTACTCATACGCCATTATAATCCAAAATACCATTCAAAGCAATATTTGCAGGTGTGTGACACATTCACATATTACCACAAAAAAACTCATTTTTTTATTGTAGTTTCTATGTTATGTAAGTACTTGTACGACTTTAAGGTTTGGATTGTAATTTTCTATTTTATGCGGGTACAATTTACATTTATTGACTTTTCATTTGTAATTTGTATGTATCGATTCTAGGACCTCATTGTGACCAATCACATCCTGTTGCTGTTCCTGGACAACGCTATGAAGTTGCCCAACCACAATTGCTCCACTAACATGGTCGACCACATGCGACAGTGAGTTTAGTTATACTATTGTTTAAGTAACAGTGTCGCGCACTAGTGTCATTTAAATATTTTTACATAATGCACGTAAATATGTCTAGGGCAATTCATTCACGTAATCTCTTTCACTCCTCATTTCCATTCCCGATGCTTCCTTTTCGGAAACTCTGACGTCACTATATTTCAACTCATAATTGCGTCTTGTGCGAATTGTGATCTGACGTCTTTAAAAGTTATAGTTGTGCAAAACGTGAATTATTTTTATCGTTCAAGGAATGTTTCGGTCATGGAATCGTTATTTTTATTCATACTTTTGCGTCACTATTTCATTTGTCTCAACATGAAGCCACACATTTGCTCGAAATTACAAGTTTAATTATACAAATATTAGTATTCTTTGTTTCTCCAAATGCCAATTATCTAAAAAGAAGTCTAGTTATTTTTGTTTTAACATGTTTTTTGGTAATGTTTGATAAAACTTAATTTCTTAATAAAGGTTCGCTACAACCGAGATAATGCACCAATACGGGATACTCCTTGAAGACTACGCCAGTAACGGCGAGTTCGTGAACGACTGCATCTTCACGACGATGCACCACGTGGGCGGCGAGCTGGACAGCCTCATCACGCTCTTCCAGCCCAAGATACTGAAGGCCTTCACCTCCATATGGAAGTCCGAGTACGAGATCGGTGACGTGAGTTGTGATTTGGTTTACATTACAATGTATTTACCGCCTCGTGGCCGACTTATACTTATCCCCGCGAGAATTTTGGTATAATCTGTATCCAATGTGTTATTCTGATGTACAGGCACAGAATAATAAGTACTACAAGTAGTAGGTAATCTATATTACTGTTAAGTTTCATCCGAAACCGTTGAGTAGCTTTTGCCTGAAATTCGAGTGAAGGGTTTGTTTAATTGCCGCTCCGCAGTTATAACCGCGTTATGTCTATTCCGGTAGTTTTGGAATGAAGTAGCCGAATTATTTTAATTCAAATTATTCTGTGGTCTAATTGTGGTTAGCGCATTAAAACCAGCCAACAAAAAAAACTACTTTAATAAATAAGTACAAATTATTAAATACTAAGATTCTTGGCACAAGATACAAACGGTCATAAGATATAAATTTGCTTGGTTTTGATGATTTCAAAGTTCATTGTCTATCTAAGTTATACTAAGTATGTTATAACGTGTTCCAGGAATGGTCAGATTTGATCGAGTATGTCATAAACACGTTTGTAAAGAAGCCGACCGCGCTACAGAGTACTGTTAACGTGCGTATGGACACTGAGAGCTTCTGTGACGACAAAGGATTCGCTAAATCGCTGAATACAGCCGCGTCGCTCCACGCGATGGATATCAGTGAACTGGAGCCGGAGAGGAAACGAGCGGGTATTAAGGGCAACAGTTCGAAGGAAAAGTAAGTTTAAAGTCACTTACATTTGATCGATTAAATAGTACTACTGATAGTGGCCATCTAGACTTTATCTATACTTCATTCTTTTCCATTCTATTTATCAACTCTCTTTCCTAAGCAATCAGCTGAAGACGACCTTTGATAGACAACAGAAGACTAAAATAATATACTGACAGACATACTCTTAGAAATTCACATTCGTCACTATTGACCGTTAATTATACTTAGGTAATGGCAGTAATTGTCATTCTATCCTCTGTACATGGGATATTTCATTCTATCCTCTGTACTAAGCGAAATAGAAGGTCAATCTTGGTAGCGTATTACAGATGTTCATACTTTACTATTTTTGTCAGATGGTCCGAAGAAGAAATCTCGTCTCTCAATTGGACGTACCTGCAATGCAGTTCCTTACCAGACGCTATTGGAGAAATCATTAAACTATTGAAGGAGGACGATATCATCAAGTCCAGAGATTCAGTGATTAAAGAACTGTTGAAACAAAACTTTATAAACAAGGAGGAGTACGACAAACTTATGGGAGGGGAGAGTGAGAATAATTTGAGGTCGTTGCAAGTTAAAAAAGAGATGAGAGACGATGAGATCACCAAATTGTGCGAGCATCTAGCCAACGACGGCAAGTCCAAGTTCCTTGACTGGGTGCAAAAAGTATTGCTCGAAACTTGTTACGCTAAACTGCACTTTGAAAAGAAAAACATGCAGCTCGTACCGCCCGTGGCTGATTCCAAACTGATGGATTTCGAGTTATTCAAAACCAAGATTAAAGATGCACCTGTTATGTCGCCGGTGTCGTATCATGCTATAAGTAAGGATGAAACAATGTACATACTTATTATTTACACTCACTCTTTTTGCCGTAAACTTAATATAAACAATTTTTTATTTGTTTACATGATACTTACTACTAACGTATAAAACGGGTATATTCCAATATGTCCAGTATGCAACAAGCTTTTCTTATTACTTAAATTCTTAAATTTCTCAGTGCTTCACCAATCAGTACCGTTGGTCCCATGGAATTGCCAGCAAGCGGCCGTATGCAAAGACCTCAAGTTCCTGCAGCTACTTCATAAGCTGGGATTCCACATGCCCGTGGATTCCGGGAAGGTTTTCATTCGCATACCTAATTTCTGGTCCGCGGACTTCTTGTATGAAGTCGCTGGGAAAATATCGAAGATCGATACCAGTAAGATATGTACTTTGTAATACCTATACTTAGTATTATCAATGTGGAAGTGTGTGTGTATGTTTCGTTATCACGTCAAAACCGTTATACCGATTTTGATGCACCACTAAATAGGTATTTAACACTAAAGTTTCTACCTATTGATAGTATCAGCTATCTTATTTTACGCGTTGTTTACGAGTATTCGGTATACATAACCGGTATTTATTATTGTAACAGTGAAAGTATATTTATATTGATAAACAACGTAATCACAGGACAAGAAGTATGAACTCACTTATCTTATCTTTGATAAATTCGAAGATAGAAAAAAACTTTTTCATTAAAAGTCAAATGTAGTTGAACTAAACAGAATTTCATACAGTTTTAAGAAAAGATCTACAAAAAATGTTTGATTAACCTAAGCGAGGTAAAGGCGAGGTAAGGGCAGTTCATTAGTTTTATTAATAAACCATAATTCCTGTTACAGCAAAACTGAAGTTCACACTAGACGAGCTATCCGAAAGTAATATCATTAAGAAGAACACGTTTGAGACAATCAGTGCTAATGTGGACATTAAGGAGATTTCCATCATAGAAACGACAGACAACTTGTACCAAGTACATAAACAGAAACACTTGGCTACGATGGTCAACTTTACACCTATGTAAGTTTAATAAGAAATATTTGTTAATGACTTGTATTACAAGAGTCTGGTTTGTGATCACTGATCACATACCCAAGTCATCTTTGTAAAGTAAATCGGAAACGTGTTTTGCTTTGAATGAAGTAAGTATTCATATTTATTTCTATTTTCGATTTTAGGCCCGGATCATCATTTATCTCTGACGGTGAAATAGATCCAAATAACTGGTTGAAAGCTGTACAGAAATTCCAAGAGTATAAAATTACTCTGAATTTAAAAGGGTGAGTGTCGTAATTAAATCGCTAAGTATAATCTTAGAACAGTAAGGATTACATAACAGTCATAATCTTTACAATCACATCAAGTGACTGGTCTTGTGTCAATGGTTGAGTTATGGTTGATACACCGGCACAGTCGGATCGCCGGTAACTGCCGAACGGCATATCTGATCCGAAGCAATCACTATACAGTAAAAGGATCCTGTAAAAGAGAGGGTTGTTATAAGTTTGACGACTCTGTGTATGGTCTACTTGTACTACTACTTGTAGTACTTATTATTCTGTGGTATGGTGTTGTAGCTGCTAAACGGATGTACCGCTTTGAATTTAGTTGATGAATGTTGTGATGTGGCAGGATGCCGGAGGTGGGCGTGGAGATGGACGCGCCGCTGGCCGACGCCGCGACCGACGCCGCGACTGACGCCGCGACCGACGCCGCGACCGACGCCGCCGTCTCTGTGCACGACGCCGAGTACTACAACCACAGGTACAAACACCAAACTTCCATGCAGTTTTTTGTAGTTTCCGCTGTCTATACTTTTTAATATAAATTAGCCATGAAAAAAGTTAATTAATGACCGTACTCATTCCATGGATGAAATATTATTCCTCCTGTACATCACACTTTCTTGGGCCTT
Source organism: Cyclophora punctaria (assembly GCA_951394245.1). Lineage (NCBI taxonomy): Eukaryota > Metazoa > Arthropoda > Insecta > Lepidoptera > Geometridae > Cyclophora > Cyclophora punctaria. The sequence continues at coordinate 7,567,157 of OX596170.1, read as the reverse complement.
TTATATGATTGAACATGTATTACCCGCAGTGTGTGCGAGACCGCGTCCGTGGCGTCCGACCTGACGCGTATGTACGTCTCGGACGAGGACGAGCACGTGCGGCCCGACCGCGATCGCAGTCTCGATCGCGATCACGATCACGAACTTGATCACCCCGGCAAGCGGCAGCGGTTGCAGTACTCATCGCCGTTTTAAATTAAATAACCCAATTTATACACAACACTCACATTCATTTAAAATAAGGATACTTTCTAGAGGGGTTCTCAATTATCTAAATTCTATATGAATAATGGTAATCTTAAAACAGCGCGGATTAGGACAAGTGACAATGCATCGTGAAGAAACAATTTGTCTTGAAGAACTATCCATACCATCTCTAGATGGTCTGATTTTCTGGAGACTTCCCCCTAGTGTGTCATACGAAACCTACAATTAAATAATAAGCATCCACACTTTTATTGTTATACAATACAGAGCGGCATTTATTTTCATGCCGTTGTCACAAACAATAGGCCTTTGTGTTTAATCTAGAATAGAGTTTTGAGATAAACAATTTATTAATGTTTTTCTGTCGTTTAATTTTGACGTAATAATTTTTATTTCGATTTGATTTATTACTATTAAGTTATTACAGAGTGTACAGAGTGTTTGGTAAATTTTATATACCACTTTAAGGAATCTTATACTGTTCAGAACTAATAAAATATAATCATTAATTTCATTTTGTGTAAATCGTTGTGCCTGTCAATACATTTAAAAAAATGAGTTTATATAATTGTTTAATAATTTGAAATTACACTGATTTTCATTTGACTATTTAATATGGCTTAAGCTATGTTCTACTTTATTTACCTACCAAAAACGTTGCCAAACACCTGTGTTGTAACAATTATTAAGTTTAAAATATATGTTATTGAATAGTAAATGTGATGTTAGTTTTCTGTATCTTTAAGTATACTTAAGATTTAGAAATAAGGTCTCAAGGTTTATAATAATTAAAGTAGTTTTAAAAACAATATTGAGTATTTTTTTTAATTTTTAACAACTTAACAATATCACATCTCTAACAGTTATAAATCTAACAACAACAATATAAATTATAATAAGAGCTAAAGGGGATAGTTTGTACTGTTTCGGAGTATTAATAATATTTGTGTCCGTGGTTACCCCCGCCATTGAAGTTGTTCTGGTGTGTCTGTAGGTACTTCTGAATGGCTTGGTCGTAACTCGTTCCCTCGTTCGAACTGTCGCCTTCGAACGCTACGGGGTGTCCATTCCCGGGGGCGTGTTCATCTGAGGCTCCGTAGTTGTGTCCGGAGGAGAAATCTGAAGGGTATCCTTCACCGTACGAGTCTTCTTGTACTTGGTAGTCTGATGAGTGTACGTCGAGGGGTTGGTGGTGCCCTTCGTTGTCGGAGGCGTCCTTGTGTCCGTGGGGCTGCGGCACCTTCACGATCTGCGGCACGGGCACGGGGTACGGCTTCGCCACGTGCACAGGGTAAGGAACCTTCTCTATCACCTTCACCGGGTAAGGCACCGGAATCTTCACTGCGATGGTCTTAGTTATTTTAATAACTTTAACAGGTGTGTCCGGTATTTCGACGTGCTCTCCCAAGTTTTGAAGCTCACTTTTATAGCCTTCCACGGGAATCGTATGATGACCTTCATGAGATGCATAACTGCAGTATAAGCAGCAAAGTAGTATTACAAGTTTCTGAAAGGAAAATTGAGTTAGCGTTAGTGCAACACGTAAGTTACCTAGGTGGTTATTAAATGTAGAATAGACATTGAGCTTGAGCTTAAATGGAAACTTTACTACCAGTAACAAAACAAAAACGAGGAAGTAAGTATTACGTTATTTATATAACTGAATCAGTGATGTAACATTGTAATATCTTATGGCAAACAAAAAGTGAGTGCGGCAATCACTGCAGCGGCTCTGTAAAAAAGGAAATAAAAATTGAACAAAAAACTTCTTTTACTAACCGGTATTTCCATTTTGTGTTTATGTGTGCCTCTACCTACGGTGCTGTAAAAACTATCAAGTAACCACTTTGGGCTGTGGCTTTTATATTGAGTACATTCTCTTTGCGAGAGGTGCTCGAGAAGGTAGTGGTCCAATTACTTTCTTCAGTAGGTATTTACGTGACCGCCCGCGGTCGTCCGACACTTACCAGAATACATTCGCAAGTGGTTCTGGACGAGAATCGTAACTAAATAAATATTTCTCCTCACTGTACTGATATCTTCAGTGAGATAAGAGGCTTTTGCCCAGCAGTGGGACATTACAGGCTAACCGCCTTATTCATAAACGCTCTATAACTAAAACACTGTTAAAAATTGTTTTTGTATCTTTCTCTTCGGAAAATAGTTGTTCCATTTTTCATCTTAATCGTTTAAGTAGGCACTTTTGAGTGTAAGAGTAACAAACACATCCTTACTAATTTCGCATTTTTATAATAATAGTAGTATCTCTAGATAGGTGCTCAAGTTAGTAATTACTTCCCTCTAACTTGGCGTAGTTTCAACATAATACTGAATAGTAGGGCATCGTACGAGGCAGTTACGTTACATACCTGCCTAAGAGTGACTCGACTAAAGATATGCTATGCTATGGTTGGTATTCTTCGATGAACAATACACTGTTGATCGATGTTGGTATCCTATCATATCCAATGTGGCTTAGAAACGTAACATACCTATGGTGGTATCTACTTATTTCTATTGAAGATGGCATAGTTCGTTTGGTAGAAAGGCACTGTCACCCTTATGCCGCATGCCGCAAAAATAACTGTTTAGTCTATATATCTGTACTAGCAGCGCCCCGCGGTATAACCCGCGTTGTTCCCGTTCCCGTGGGAATTTCGGAATGAAAAGTAGCCTATAACCTTCCCGTTGAATGTGGCTATCCATTACAAAAAGAATTTTTCAAATCGGTTCAGTAGTTTCTGAGATTAGCGCGTTTAAACAAACAAACAAACAAAACAAACTCTTCAGCTTTATAATATTAGTATAGATTCCATCTTTATTAAGACTGCACAAGTATTTTTTAGAAAGGGTTAATTTACGAATAATATATGGAGTTCATAACAGTACAAGTAATAAAAAAGCAAAAAAATATAGCAATAGAAAGTTTATTGATTAATATTATACATAAACTTGATTAGACTTTCATTCTGTCGGAGAGGACCCTGACTATGGATCCAGATCCTCCAATATTGTAAGCCTTTTCATGCCATAATAGTAAATGTCCACTGGAACCCTCTGAAGGGTACTCAAAACCTCTATAGATATACTTCATTAGAATATCAATGTCTTCTGAATTTAGGCTTGCAACTGCTTCCTCAATTAGTCCCGACTTGATTGCGAGTAACACTTTAAGTGTGAGTGCCAGAGCATTATCCTGTAACAATGTAGATGAATGTAACCATAATATTGATTAGATAATACTTCGCAATGAAGGCTCAGAAATGTTCAGTAAAATAAACTAGTAGGAGACCTAGTGGTTTCTATGGGGTGAGGACGCTATGCAAATGCTAGCATAGTAAAGAAGTCCAGTGGAAATTAATGCAGATAGTTTGCATGCATGTAACTGTACTTACTGGTATCACAGTAAGGAGTACTTCCTATTAAAATATTAAATAACAAAGTTTACCTTCACTTGTTGATTGGGTGATCCCAATGGAGCGTGGCTTAAAACCAGATGGAGAGCATCAATGTATCGTCCTGTGTTTCTATATTAAGGAAAATTATTGAGAATAGAGCATACATAATTTGCAGTTAAATATCAATAAATTGGTGACAGATCTACAAAGAGTAATCAGGTTCAGAACTTTGGGTCAGAGTGTAGCAAAGGGTGTGCAGTATTATAAAGGCGACCGGGACTTAGAAAAATTTTCGTCAAAAATAACTTTTTTATTAGAAATTTAATTATTTTGATTGTTTTGTATAGAATTCGATAAAATAAGACGTTTTTGCTCTATTCATGTTTTTGCTCAGATTCGCGGATTCGCTACAAAATGGCAATGAAGGCGACCGAGACTTTGAACATTTTTCGTCCAAAATGATTTTTTTCTATAAAATTACTCTTTTGAAGTTCCAGTTTGTGCCATAACAGTGTCGACGGAGCTCCGCTGCGCGGAGCTCCTATTTCCGCCTTATTTTGGCCCTTCGGGCCTGATATAAACTTAACCTAACCTAACCTACGGTTGTCGATTGTTACATTAAGATTCATGTTTTTTTATTTTTTATGCATAGAATGGATAGAAATAAACACTTTTCATATGGATGATTTTTTTTGTCAGATCAATATTTACAAAGATAATCAAGAATGAAAACTTCATTGCTCATTTGTAGTGAAACTATAACTCGGAGAAGGAATGTGAATAGAGTAAAAAGCATTTATTTTATCACGATCTACATAACAGAAGGCACATAAAACAATTCTAAGAAAAAAAAAAAAAATTTAAACTTTTTTTCTAAGTTCCGATAGCCTTGATAATGAGCGATCCGGAACTTAGAAGAATTTTTGAAAAGTCGGTTGCTGTATTAAGGTGCATGTTTTTTGGTTTCTAGGTAAAGTTTGAATAAAAATAAACATATTTCATTGGAATATGTTTTATTCTCAGATCAATAGTTTCCGTGATAATCAACAATGAAAACTTCATTTCCCATTTCTAGGGAAACTACTTATCGGAAAAAAAACATGAATAGAGTAATAAATATTTATTTAATCAAGATCTATACGAAACTATAATAAAATAAAGATGTAAAAAAAAATTGAAAATTTTTCTAAGTTCTGGCCGCCTATATATTGCTGTTTTAAAGCAAAATCACGACTCTGAGAGAAAATATGAATAGAGTAAAAATGTTTTATTTTATTCATTTCTATGCAAACAAATCAAAATAACTTCAATTCAGGTAAAAAAATAATTTTTGACGAAAATTTTTCTAAGTTCCAATCGCCTTTATAACACTGCACACCCTTTGCTACACTCCAACCGAACTTTGGACACAGGTGTTTTACAAATTACATAATAAGAACCGACCAAGGAGTTTGCATTACAGTTGTTTCAATAAAAGGATATTGATTGAGCAAGGCGCAGACTTCACTCTCATCTGGTCCGGTGGGCACCGACTGTTCAGCTTCGTCTTCTTTGAAATTATCCTCGTTGTACTGATCTATATCAATCTTCCTGAATGCAGAGCTTGAGGTGTTTTTAGCCATTATAATGTGAGCCTGGAATCATTCACAGTAATGAGTGAAAACAACATTTTACTAAGTCGACGTTCGATGAATCAGAATTTTGTTATGATAACATACCTATGACAGACAGAGCCAATTGATGATGTATGTAGATTTTTGCTGATGAGTTGAGTATGACAACGGAAATTTATTTTAGAAGAGAACTTAGTTTTATTAGATTAGACTTCGCAATTATTTTATTGTTATTTTGCTGGGTTGGGTTTATTTTCCGGAATTCAATTTCGTTTTTTTCAACCTTTTTTTCCCTTTAAAAAATTGAGCTGTCAGCTGGCTGATGAAGATATGAAAATTGACATTAGACTTTGAAAGATTAAACTTACGACACAAATAAATATCTGACAATCCTGTCTGGCATTGACTTTGAATGTGTGAGGTGAGGGTCTGGCTGGTCTGGCATTGATTTTCGTGTCGACTGTCATTCGTTTCGGCTGACGGTTAGCTCAGTCAGCTGTCAAGTGTCATTGTGGCTGTCATGTCATCACCACAGAGTACTTTGTGCTGTCATCACATCAAGTGTCAAGTCAACCACTAACCAGTTACCAGCCAGTTTTGCTTGTTTGCACCTTTGCATTTATTCACATTTCAATATTAATAAAGTTTTCGCAATAAAATATTAACTTGACACACATTTTAAAATACGCCTTTCGTTGAAATAAGAATATAGATTATTGTATATCACAATGACAATGGGTGATGAATTACCTGTTACATCCTTAGTTTTACCTGTTCTCATACGCCCCGTATTAACTCAGGTAAGTTAATTTATTGGCACACAAGGCTGCTTATATGCCTGTCTATCTATTCATTGTAATTGTAAGTCACTTACTATAAAACTAAATGCTTTTTGAAATGATTGTGGGTACACAAGTAAACCATATGTTGGCAAACAGTTATCTCTTATTTGTCATTCTATTCTGTTGTATTGTACATTCTATAATTTCTACCTTTGTTAATATTGAAGTAAACTGTACCTATTCCTTTATCCTATGCCCTATTCTTAAAATGAAAGGAGCGGTACTTATCGGTCTTGGAACTATAATTGTATGATGCTGAAAACTCTTTATAATTTATCTTTAGTTGGAAAAGTATGATTTGGGAGCATCTCAGACATTGCGGGCAGCGCTCACTAAGGCTGAGAGTGCAGTGCCAGGGCTGAACTACGACTTGGTTGCGGGTATAATGCGAAGAGCGGACATACCAGTCAATATGAATGAAAGTCTCCTGCGTCTTCAGGGAACCCTCACAGAATCTGAATGTAAGGTCAAGGAGTTTTTATAACAACTAGAATTATTGATTGTTTATTAAACTTATTTACGGGAGACTATGAATACATTTACATAAGTGTTTATTGTATATTTCAAGGTACCGATCTTCGTCTGAATCGCACTGAGGAAGCTTTCCAAGAGCTAAACAAAAAGTCTGCAGCTTTGAAGAAGATTCTCAGCCGTATTCCTGATGAGATCACTGACAGAAAGACTTTCCTAGAAACTATCAAGTGAGTACATATACTCAGTACATACATATTGTCAGAGGCCTTTAAGGCCTTTAAGTTTTTAGACCACTTAAAGGCCTCTGACAATAATGTAATGTTATGAGATGGCTAGCAGTATACTGCATAACGTGACATTTGTAAGAATTGTTTTTATTCCATACTAATAGCTTTAGACTTAGTCTAAAGCTTGAGATCTCTTAGTAAATTACCTTACAATCATTAAGGCAACACCATTTTATAAATATGTATTCCATAGTATAGTAAATTAAGTTTCATTTATTACTTGCGTGTAAGGTTTAACCTTATTATACTTACAGGGTTGGCCACTAACCTACTCGAACTTACTTACTTACTATTAGGCTGGTTTTAGAGTCATGCTGACCATCGGCGCTGACAGCTCAGCCAGCGCGTAACTTGTCAGCGCTGAGGGTCAGCGCGAAACGTTTCAGTATCGCGCTGATCACTGCGGAGTACAGACGGACAAACAAGCGAAGTGCATTAATAAATGCTGTTTCGCTTCGTCGCGGTTTGACATGACTGTACGCGCTGACGACGTCCACTCCGCTCGACACTAGAACGCTCACTAAGGCTGGTTTTAGAGTCACGCTGACGGCACGCGCACCGTCAGCGCTGATGGCCGAGATATATGAACTTCTATGAAGCGTTTTCGATTGACACGTAGCTATCAGCGCGCACGGTGGTCAGCGCTGATAGCTACGCGGCCGTACGCGCCGCGCGTCGGCCCCGCGTAGCTGTCGGCGCTGACGATCGTGCGAGCGCCTCTGCTTTTAGCGAGCGTTCTAGTGTCGAGCGGAGTGGACGTCGTCAGCGCGTACAGTCATGGCGAATCGCGAAGTGGATACAGGTCGAATTATCGATGAGGTACGCCAGAGGAAGAAATTGTGGGATGCATCCGACCCACTCTACAAAAATAAAGATGCTAGAAACAAAGCCTGGGAGAATATTGTCGACACATTAGCCGTTCAATCGGTGGTATAGGCACACGTCGTAAGCTGCAATGGACCAGTTTATCCTGTATCTTTGCCAGTAATTCGTCAAAAGTTCTAGTTGACATTCGAAAGTAATTAAAGAATTTACTTTCGTCAGCCCTCAAAGCGCCATATAACAAGACAAAGTCTCCTGCAACGGCTCTCTGCTCAATTAACCTTTTGAGCGCCAAGTAATAAAACACAAATCATGCCCTCCACGCCAGCCCCAAAAATCAGAGATAAATACCTAAAAAAATATAAGGATGGGAATAGCATGTCGAAAACGTGTTTTTCCGGTTAAATAATGATTAAATAAAGTGCGTAAATGTATACAAACATATTGTTATTGAAGTTTTTTTTAACCACACACTAGTAATTTAGTAATTTTACCAAAGCTCGTAATTTTAGCAAATACTAATACATCAAAGTCGCTTGAAGATAAGTAATCAAATAAAAATATCATAGTAACTTTACCCCAGCACTAGTCAATAGATGTTGTCGGCCCCAGCCGACATTGGCGTGGTCAGTCGGTGAATTCATTATGTGCACGCTATTTATTAGAGATGGGACGCGCGCGTTTAGATTATAATTTACATTTATCGAGTAATACCTACCTTTTATTTTAGCATTATTTATTATATTGAATAAAATTACTTATTTTATTTACAATGAGATGTTTTAACGCGATGGTCCTATTCTAAGGAGTGCTTTAGTAAAAGCCGTTATTCCCAAAAATGTATCATAAATCTTTTGTTTTTGTTACTTCTTTGTTCCCAACTTTTCATGGAATATACGAGTGCAATAGTAAATCATAAAACTGTACAACACGTGCTGTCGTAAAAAAACGATATTTTTAAATGTATTATAATATTATATTTTAACACCGTGGGAAAGACATAACATAATATTTGTTTGCCAAAAGGCGGGTACATCAAAGTAGATAGGTACCCACATATTGTATTCATTTCGTAGAGGGCAAATAGGTATTCATTATGTTTAATGACAAAAGTAAAATGTGTAATAAACGACTTACATAATTAATAACTCTGATAAATAAGGATGAGTAACACCCATTCCATTATTGAAAAATAAATGCTTAATTTACCCCTTCTCTATACACACTAAAACAAAATCATTCGATCAAGTTGACTGAAACAGAAGAGAGACGAGTAGAATAATGGAGACGCAAAAAAATTCAGAAAAGAAATCTAAGAGGTAAGTCACTTAAGTGGATTATGTAATTTAATAACTTAGAGCACGATAACAAACTTACAACGGACATCACTAGATGTGTAACTCGTACGCAGATGACGTCAGAGTGCGTCGTCTAATGCCGACCGTGGCGTAGAGGACAGTCATAAAAGATAATAGAATAAGGATGGGCACACGGCACAGTAGATTGTATCGATTGTATGGAGGGGTGGTAAAAAAGTTTAATAATTTTTCACTCAGGGGGCACCGATAATGTTATTTATTGTATCAGAAATATTATATGCTATTTGTGCAATGAAATAATACTAAAATTGTATATGTATTTACTCTCAACATTAGCATACAGGTTGTTTATTATATAAAAAGTTGGCACAACACTAGCGGTCGGCATTTGCCGACAATGGCGCAGGAGGCATGGCATTTCGCACGTATTTTTTGTCATCTTTTTTGGTATAAAAATCTTCCATACAATTTATTTTTATGGATAGGTTTGAGTTAAAAATAAATTGTTATATCGTTGTGACTTCAATAAATAAGATATGATAAACAAATACTCTTTTATTAAGCAAATATATGGTTAAATAATAATAACAATTCTTGTCGGCTATAGCCGACATTGGCGTGGAGGGCTCGGAGTTGTATGTCGGCTATAGCCGACATTGGCGCTCAAAAGGTTAAGGGATGCACATGGAGTCTTCGTCGTCGCCGGTTTTTATTTTTTTGGGATAGATAGTACAAAGCAGCAATAATTAATTCACTCCGCATTTTCGTAGTCGTCTGTACGGTGAGGCGGTCAGTACGATACTAAAACGAGCCACGCTGAGCCTCAGCGCTGACAAACTACGCGCTGAGCTATGAGCGCTGACGGTCAGCGTGACACTAAAATCAGCCTTAAAGCAGAGGCGCTCGCGCGATCGTCAGCGCCGACAGCTACGCGGGGCCGACGCGCGGCGCGTACGGCCGCGTAACTATCAGCGCTGACCACCGTGCGCGCTGATAGCTACGTGTCAATCGAAAACGCTTCCTAGAAGTTCATATATCTCGGCCATCAGCGCTGAGGGTGCGCGTGCCGTCGGCGTAAGACTAAAACCAGTCTTATACTTGTTTGAAATGATAATGTTAGGCAGTAATTGGTTACCATACCGGCCAATGAATATGTTAAGAATACCTAAACCAAGCTAAACCCGTCTTAACTTGTGTGCAGGGAAATAGCATCAGCTATCAAGAAACTGTTGGATGCTGTGAATGAAGTGTCGACATACACCCCGGGGCCTGGGAAGCAGGTCCTCGAACAAAGAAAGAGGGAATTTGTTAAATATTCAAAGAGATTTTCTAACACACTGAAAGAGTACTTCAAGGAAGGACAGTGAGTATATTTTTATTTTCCTCCTCTACGGTATTATTATTATATGCTATGTATGTTGCAACACCTATGGAAAGTTGTAAGAATTAATATAATTGTAAGTCTTATTTGTATCTCTGTAACTCACACTGGTTGTTCTTAAGTAAATAAATACTAGTAGTTAGTTGATACTTGATAGGTTGTTGATTCAGTGAGATGAGAGGCTTTCCTCAGTAGTGGGACATTACAGGCTTACACTTTTACTCCTGATATTATCCAAGTTTATTTGGATTGTGCATCTTCCACATTAAATCATAGGAAAATATTTAGAACTAGCAGCGCCCCGCGGTTTTACCCGCGTTGTGCCCGTTCCCGTGGGAATTTCGGGATTTTTTTTACATAAAAACCTTCCTCTTGAGTCACTCTACCTATTACAAAAAACCGCATCAAAATCCGTTGCGTAATTTTAAAGATTTAAGCATACAGACAAACAGACGCGACTTTGTTTTATACTATGTAGTGATTGTATTATAAAATATGTTACTTAAACAATCTTCAACTATATCTGTATAAACCTGTATATTAATAAACCTATTATATTAACAAACATATTAATAAACCTGAATTATTTGTTTCAGAGCTAATGCTGTGTTTGTCAGTGCTCTGTATTTGATACACCAAACGAACCAGATTCTTTACACTGTTAAGAGCAAGTCCGAATGATCATGTTTAACTATAAGTACATGCGTCACTGCATGTCACAGATACAGAAATATTAATGCCTGCAAAACATATGTCTTATGAAAAAGATTTAATAAATACTAACACATAACATATTCTATAAAAGTCAAAATCTAAATCTTATTGTTTAGACAGAGTATAAAATCATATATTTAATTTCTTTATTAGACAAAATTGCTAAACAATAATGTAGAAAGAATAAAATGTTTAACATATTTTAAACATAAATTAGTTATTTGTGTTTCGTTTTATATGATAGAATAGTATAAATATATTATGTTTCATAAATAAAAATGTTGTTGATTCTGATATGAGTAGCTGGAAATAAAACAATACTTGGTATGAAGAAATTGGGATAGAACACAGTGATGCAAAACAACTCAGTGAGTCTCATTATTACTACGTTTTAGTTCTATGTGTTCATATCAGAATTGGCACCTTTTGTATTTTAGTTTGTATGTATTAGCAAGCTGTATTAATTATTATTTTTAAAGTTAAAGTTAGCTATGTGTAGATTGTTGAAAAATATGTTTTATTAGTAAACTAACAAGCTTATAGTAATGGATGCGGTGTAAGATTATGTAGTTGGAAATGTAGAACTATTTGAAAATGTAAAATTACAAGAAATGTTGTTTTTTTCCACTGAAGTTTAAAAAGACTGTGTTCGTAGTTCATACGAAACTTGAAATTATTCCTCTTCTGCCCCACACTGCGAATGTATACCTTTTATCATTGACGTAACTGCATGCTGGGAACTTTACTAAAATCAATCTTAGTAACCAATAAGTCACAATATCTATCATTTAGTGTCACCATTTCCCAGCAAACCCACATTCCTATATTCCTATCGAAGGGATTATAATCGACTGACCAAAATCCCAAATCAATAAGTACCGTAGGTACTCGGATGGTTATTAATTTGATGTTTACATTTAAATACATAGATTGTTATATTTTTATTGTATATTAATCATAGTTTGGCATATAATATACATTGGTTTGTTAGATGTTCTGTTTTTTTTTTATTTCGTTTTATTTGTATGTTAGAAAAGTGATAAGTGTTGGAACTGTAATAGAATGCGTAGCTATACATAAATTGTACACTATTATATTGCATTAGATTTGACCTCTACACATTATGGTTTTCATGAAAGTATTTATGTGTATTAAGTTTCCGTATTAGTCTTGTTTAGTAAAAAAACATTCTGATCCACAACATCATTTTTGATTTCGTACTATCTTTGATGATTGTTCACCTCGATATTGAGTGAATCACTTGAGCTTGAAGTTGTCGCGGTGTTCGACGACCTCTGGCCAGCTAGAGGACTGTGTGATCGTGGGAATAAATGAGTATCACGTTCGGGTATCTGTCGAGCAGTTCCACTTTGCGGGTGTCTGTGATCGGTGAAAGAGTGGTAGAATAGTTTCGTGACCGCGTTAATGGGTCATGAAGCCCGCGAGATTCGTCTCGTCGTGCGAGCGCGGACAATGGCCGGTCGTGCCGTGCCCTCCCCTCGCACCTTCAACTTCAACAACACCCGTGACACTTGACACGGGAACCTACGACCTCCAAATATTTCCGCGTAGCTACTTGTTTTTTGAGCCACGCACCAACCATTCGAAAATGTTTTTTATTTTTCGAAATAATGATTCGGTCGATGATAAAATTCCGGACAAGTGCGAGTTGGATACGATCGTGTGGAGAGGGTTCCGTATTTTGGTTATTCGTGATGTTATGTTGCTGTCTTATCACATACATACTTGTTATAGGCTTCCCTTTTTATATAATAAGCTCCTTACAAAAGGCAAATGGACTTTTTTAAATTTTATTTTTCAAGCTGTACGCTCACGGAAAAAAATTCTATTGATAGATCAACTTAGCTCAAAACAAACCCTTTCTTTCGATATGTCACACGGCGTATGGGTTTTTTTTCCTTTTTCACGTACGGAATCCTTAAACAGACCTCTTAGAGGTCTTAAAACTGCATTTTTTTCAGTTGGTACCCCTATTTAAAATTCCTATCGCCATACTCAGGGACGTGAAACGATTCTTTAGGTTGATGGGCGATGTATTACATGTAATGTATGTTTGAGTCAATTAATTAATTGTCGATTAAATAACAAATTTCAACGAAAGGAGATTAACGGACTTAATTTTATAAGGTAAGATATTTTCATAAGGTAGGGCAGAATATAAATCTTCATTATTATATACATTTTCGTATCTTTTACAAAAAATAATAAGGTACAATTTAATATGAAAGTTACCCACCGGTAAAATATCGCTAGAAATTATCACTACATGTGGAATGTACTTGCTTTGTACCCACTGTAGTTATTTTGTCTAACAATAAGCCACTTTCTTTTCGGGACCAACTGAATCTTAACAATGACCTAATCTAAAATATCAGTTAAATTATTCATAGCTTTTAAAGCGTAGGCGTAATCGATTTAAAGTTTATATTTGTTGCGCATTGCATGTAATAATACGCTGCTAAAACGTATCAATGTAAATGTAGTAGATAAATATTCAAACCTATAATAAGTATCGGTAATTGAAACTTCAGTTATATTTTTACACACATAAGTACTTACTAAGTTGAATGTTAAGTCTTGGGCTTGAAGTATTAACTCCAAGTCTCCAAGAGAGAGAAGTGTCTATCCAATAAAACAATAGTTTATGGTTTTAAGTCAATTTATTGCAAAATGTAGTAGCGGACTACGTTAATGATCAGAACACAACGTTAGCGCGATTCAGCCGATTGGCACAGTAATGCCATCTTTTGACAACATATGGTACTAACGGACGTAAACATTGGAATTCAAACTTAAACATTAAACATTCCGCCCACCATGAACATCCATGTTCATTTTAAACCTAGTGCATAAACATTACCTACCACAATACACAATAAATGCAATAAACGTATTCTTTACTTCTTCTACTACAGAATTCTTACCCTGCTGACAAGGGAATTACAAACTTAAGTCATATATTATAACCACCTTAGGGTTCAACCGCCCACCGTGAACAATTGTGAGCGTGAACTGAATTAATCAAACAATAGGATTAAAAAAATTAAAAATAAACAAAATTGAATATCAAAACAACACTTGCTCAACTTATAAACTGATACATAGCTATTCAACCGTGCTTAAATAGTTTGAAACAAAAAAAAAATAAAATAAACAACTTAGAATGAAACTATAATATTAAGCTCAAATAAAACCGTTTACTTGGCAAAAGAGTATACACAATGATCACACTATCTTAACTTATAACGCGACCTATAGTGCCTATTCCTCGAGGTTGTCGGGTGAAACTACTGGCAATATAATTAATTTGGAAATGGGTCTTTTAATGACATTGTTTTTACACTTTAAAGTGACTACACGCGTAATTCCGTCCGAACCTGGATGCTTGATCATTATGATCCCGTACAGCCACTTACCGGGTGGAAGACCATCCTCCTTCACCAGAACAACATCTCCTAGATTAGGCTCATTCATTTTGTGACTCCATTTATACCTATGTTGCATTTGACTAAGATACTCCAAAGACCATCTACGCCAAAAATCTTGCAACATACGTTGAGTTAGCTGCCAACGTTTAAGAGTCGAGATATTTGAACTTTCGTAATTAAGTTCTGGAGCTACAACGAGAGGTTCTCCGACCAAAAAATGACCAGGTGTAAGTGGAACTGCATCCTCTGGGTTAGTCGAGATTTGCGAAATGGGTCTCGAGTTAAGACACGACTCTATCTGGCACAACACAGTTGTCATTTCTTCAAATGTCAACGTGCTATTGCCTATAACTCGCTTCAAGTGATGTTTTGTGGATTTCACCCCTGCCTCCCACAATCCTCCAAAATTTGGAGCATGGGGAGGGATGAAATGCCAATTCGTGCCGTTTATACCAATGGCATCAACTATCTCAGGAGCCACTGTCGCCTTTTCTGCATTAAACAAATGCCTGAGTTCTTTGGCACCACCTACAAAAGTGGTCCCATTGTCGCTCCATAGATCTGAGACTCTACCTCGCCTGGAAACAAATCGTTTATATGCGGCTAAAAAGCTCTGAGTAGTCATATCGCTAACAATTTCAAGATGTATGGCTCGCGTAGCCATACACACAAAAACACAAATATAGCCCTTAGTCGCATGATGACCTCGACCCTTCGCGGACCGAATACTGATAGGTCCCGCGTAATCTACACCACTGGACTGAAATGGTTTCTGAGGAGTAACCCTAGCGACTGGTAGCTGTCCCATCATTTGCTGAGTGCCTTGAGCAGAGTGACGAATACACGTGACACATTGTCGCACATAATGCCGAACAGACGACCTAGCATTCACAACCCAATATCTCGATCTCAGATAGTTCAACATCAATTGAGGCCCACCATGCAGAGTCCTTTCGTGAGCATCTGCGATTAAAAGATGGGTGAAGTGAGATTTATGAGGAATGAGAATAGGATGCTTCACAGTACACGACAACTGAGAATTTTGAAGACGTCCTCCAACACGCAGCACACCAACGTCATCGATGAAGGGGCTCAATGGGGTAAGTTTACTATTTTTCTTTAATTTATTTTTTCTTTTCATGTTCTCTATATCTTCCTTGAAACCATGAGTTTGACAGATCTTAACACAGGTAAGTAAAGCTTCATCTAATTCTTTGGTAGTTAACCAGCGAGATAACGTTTCTTTAACCTTTTTAAGATTAATAAATCTTTTGCAATATGCTATAACGCGAATTAGTTTGCTTAGTTTAGAAAATTTTATTAAAACTGTATCATCTTCTTCAGAGGTAGTCACATAGCATTTTAGTTTAGTTTTTCTTTCTTCTAGTTTAGTGTCTTCCAGAATCTTTTTCTTGTAATCTATAGCTTTCTCTTGCAACCACGTAGGTCCTTTTTTCCACAATTCTAATCCTTCACATTCTGAAGGCTTAATACCACGGGATGCGCAGTCTGCTGGATTTTCTTTCGTAGATACATGAGACCACTGCGTTCCATCTAAAAGAGACAGTATTTCCGACACTCGATTAGCTATAAATGTCTTCCACCGACTAGGATGACTTCCTAGCCATGTAAGCACAACTGTGGAGTCTGTCCAAGCGTGAAGATTGTGTTTCGGAATACTGAGAACAGATGCAACCTCATGGATCAATTTCGACAGCAGCACTGCTCCACACAACTCAAGACGAGGTATCGATATCTGCCGAATCGGAGAAACCTTAGTTTTGGAAGTAACTAAACTGACGTGAGCAGTACCATCCTGATCAATTATACGAATGTATACAACAGCGGCATAAGCAGAGTTCGAGGCATCTGAGAAACCGTGCAATTCTATGGATTGATTTGAGCTACCTAAACGAATCCATCTAGGAATACGAAAATGAGTAAGCTTACCAAGATCACTTCGATATTCAAGCCAATCTTCGAGCAAAGACGGCGGTAATTCTTCGTCCCAGTCGATCCCCACCAGCCAAAGTCGTTGAATGAAGATTTTTGCTGTGATAATAGCTGGGGCCAACCACCCAAGCGGGTCAAAAAGCTTGGCGATATCCGAGACCACCTTGCGCTTGGTTATAGGGGGTTCTAGTGGGCTAAGATTGACGGTGTATTGAAATTCGTCTGTTTCCTTATTCCATGTAAGACCTAATATTTTTGAAACAGCGTCTTCTTTGATAACCAACCTTTCCTGTAACCCAAGTCTAGGTTTATTAATGTGTTTCCTTAATTCCGAACTATTACTGGACCATAAAAACTTAAAACTTAAACATTAAACAATTGTTTTATTTGGAAGTATTCATCATTGAGCTGTTAGATCACATTAATCAAACGACGTGTGAACTACCTATCGCGTTTGTCTGGAGTCTCAATTCAAAGTAGATCTATGAATTTTTCGAATGGCACCATTTGTCTCCAGTAGAGTATTAGCATCGCAGACTTCGAAAAAAGCTCGTTGTCGATGCAACACATTTGATATGTATGGTTCAGGAACATCCCGTAATTGTTGCACATCAATCTTCGGTCATTGTTGCAAAAACAATACATTTATTATTGAAGATATTACCATTTGATATCCAAAAATGTTCTCGAGATTTATACAGAAAATACATTAGGTATACGAAATGAAACTCCTAAAGTTATGAAGATGGGTGTATAATTCACGACCGCCACTTAGGAATAACAGTATTATGTTAGATTAGATACGACATTTTATCAGTATTTATTTAGATTTTATGTTTACCTATTTAAATAATAATCATTTACTAATCATTTCATCACAACATTAATTATGAAGCAAATTATTCCTTGAATTATTTTGTATGCCGATTGCTTATTGAATGGTAGCAGGTAATTCTTGAGAAACCTTTTGTGAATTGAATAAATCTTAGGTAGGTAGAAGTCCTTTGTATAAATAGTAGATAAATATAGACAGATAGAGGACGAGACGAATATATCTATGAATAATGAGAGGCACTAAGATTATTTTATCTGTGTTAAACGCCACATTTGCCGCATCTACCACGATTAGAAAATCTAGGAAGATATTGATAGGCACCATACAACATAAATTACCGTAAATGTTTTCAGATTTGTCACATTTCCATGTTTCAGCAGACAGATGTGTCGATAAAATATTTGATGGTATAGCAACCGGTTTACAAATAGTGTTCAATGTTATGCGTGATAAAATATTAATGGAGCATCTGCTGTCGCGTCGCGCCGCTAGGGCGGGCGACGGTGCGCGCGGGCGGGGGCGTCATACCTATGCAATGTCGTCTCTGAGAGAGAGACCATCGCCAGGCAAATGTATGCTAATACGCTCACCAGCTGAATAATGCGCTGTTTTGACGGGTCAAGTGTCTGTATGGTGCCTGATGTGATGTGTCACATTTACAACAGCCCAGCTATCTTAACTTTTCAATTACAATTGTTTTAGTGCTTATTTCATCTACCTACCTAGCCTACTACTACTAGCTTTACCTATGCGTAAATAGATACGATAGTACGCAAATGTAACGAACGAAATCCAATTAAAATCGATAGAAGCACAATGTGTTGATCTTTATGTGTTAGTGTGACGTATCGATTACAGTATGGTTTGTTTGTTGGAGTGATTTTATTCCCATGCGAGTATATTCCCACAGGTTCCATGAGGGTCAGTGGCGGCGAGTCAATAGAGTGAGTGCGAGCGGTGCGGTGCGCAGGCGCCGGCGGCGGCGGCCGGGGTGCGCTGTCGCAGGCATCTGCTCCCTGTCGTGGGAGTGCTCGCGGAAACCGATCGCATCATCGCGCTAACAATAACACACAAATCAACAACTGACGGCGCGACCACTCCACCCCACTCACCCCTCGGGAAGCTGTGGGAACCAGACAATTAATAATATCATTCGCAAATCCCTATCCGAATCTAAACAAACTACTCTAGAGCGACGGGTGATGCTGATGGGGTGGCTTAATGGATACACTTTGAATACAAGTACAGTTACGCTGACCGGAAGCGTGGAGACAACAATGCATCGTTATTGTAAGTACATCACTCATTTAAAAATTCAAAAATACGGTTCGTCAGTTTTAAACTGAAAAGTACTTTATAAAGCGTGTGATAGGAATACACGTCATAGATAAGACTTTAAAAGTACCTAACCACTACAATGATTTACTTGTAACACGGTGAAATTTTAAGGCCATGTTTATTTTATTACTGTTGTTACCATGGGTACTTAATATTCAATTCAAAAGGGGAGATAATATTAAATAGAACATTTTTTGTCACATTCATAGTCGAGCTGAGTGATGCAGTAACCAGGTACATGCATACCTACTTAAAACGGTCATTACGGAGGCCTTTAGGCGGTCTATTCCAGGGTTGGCCACTAAATTTATGAATGACCGTCATGTTCAACTTTCTGTAATCTCTATTAACAAGCAAATGAATATTGTTAAATTTTATAATCAGAGTAAGAAAGTGCATAATCTTACCGTAAAACACCTTACAGTAAAACATCGGTACTTACAAATTTATTTATTTACTAATTTACCTATACTTAATCAATTACGTAATAGACGTATAGTAATTTACTATCATGCAATATGTATTATGTACGTCATTCATTGATAGAGTGGTGATTGTATGGTGGTTGGTTTCCTACGAGGGTGGGTCACCACCTGACGCCGTTGATGAACTGTGCGTGACCATCATTCGAACAGATAATAACGAGCCTATATGGATTTTTTAATTATTCCTTAATTACTGGACATTATTGTAAGGATCTCGTACCCGTATGTTCGAAATCTCTATATCAATGGTGTAGCAAACATTTGATAGCAATTGACGCATAAAGCGTTTGAAATAATAAAGATTATTAAGACTATTAGATTTTTACTCAACCTAAGTAGTTACTAATCTACGTGCTATTAAATATTTTAGTAACAAAAGTGTGAATAATTTACTATTATAAAAAGTGAATAAGGAACTTGTTACAACTTACTTCAATATCAGTTTGAATTATTACTTTACCTTATATATATTTTGTTGTCAATATAGATTACCATTTTACCTTATTTTGTAATTCTAATTGTAGTAGTGTCATCAACACAAGCATGGTTAAATGTCTGTGAGTGGTGTTCCGGACCATAAGTTTCCCGATTAGATCGGCAGAGCGCGTGCCTCGCAACTGTTCCCGTCGCGTGTCCGGTTAATAAGCTCTTAATGAAATTAACGACTGCTCGTGCCATATTCAATGGGGATGACCAACAAAAACACAACAATTACTAAATTCCGTATGTTGCCCGATACGGTACCCTCGTTTTGAGGAATAAATTACATTAAATGTTACCTGCATGCATGCGATGCATCCTAAATGAAAACGTATATCCCTGTTAGTAACCATTCATTTGTGTATCGTTTTATCCACCTATAAATGCTTACTTTTTATTTTATTAACTTGAATTATAAATTTACATTATTGCAAAATGTATGTAGGTAATGCATAGAGTCAGAAGTGTCTAAAATATATCAACATGCTTTTCCCAAACGATTTATTATCGTCCCGTATTATATTTATGTATTAGCTTGGTAGATAAGTCTAACAGATGCGTCCGTAGCGTCTAACACAAAGTGGAAATTATTCCGCAATGCAGGAATCGATTTCGTAAAATATGTCAACATCTGTAGAGGGACGCTACAGTTATCAATCAGTGTGGAGAAAAATGCGCATACATTTCGAACATAATACAGATTTGTTCACGAGGCTCGTCAGTTTTATTTTGAAGTAGGGAAGCAACATGATGGAAACTTGTTATATGTGTTTACCCTTTGTCGTTATCTCATGAATGAGATTGTTATTTCAGTTGGTAAATAAGTTTCAGTATAATGATTTTCTTTTAGTATTATCAGTAGTGTGTGACATAGATATAGATATTTACGTAGTATTTATGGTGTTGGATGGCGATCCCTTTGGTGAAGGAACACGTGCGTAACTGTAAACACATGTGCCTCGGGTCGGCTTCACACCGGCTCCTTTCAGAACCTGATTAGATAACACTAGTGCGACTCTAATTAATACACGTTGCAGCGAGAAACTGTACTAATGGTAAACAAAAACAAACCATTAACAGGGTAGTACTAGTAGGATAGTAAAGTCTAACTTTAATAGTTAAATAGGTACATACCTACCTATTATGTTCTTTGATTTCTCTTTAAACACCCCATTGCAAATAAGGGCGTTTTAGTTAGACGCATCTCTGTGTCTGTGGTGTCTTAGCTCGTAACTGAAAAAGATAATGATTTTTTACTTTGAAAACTACTTTTATTTGTGGACTACAAAATCGTTAGGGACATTCAGTGTTTATAGATTTTAGTTTTTGACGTTTAATTGGCCCTTATGGCTTCTCTTCATCAGAACAGTGGAACAAATGGTGTGTATAGTTGTACAATGAACATTGTATATACATACCTATCCTACCACGTTTCTATGAACTTTTTGTATTGGGCTCAAGCTCAGGCCTTAGGCCTATCTATACTAATATTATAAAGCTGAAGAGTTTGTTTTGTTTGTTTGTTTGTTTGTTTAAACGCGCTAATCTCAGAAACTACTGAACCGATTTGAATAATTCTTTTTGTAATGGATAACTACATTCAACGGGAAGGTTATAGGCTATTTTTTTTATCCCGAAATTCCCACGGGAACGGGCACAGCGCGGGTAAAACCGCGGGGCGCCGCTAGTGAGGGATAAAAGACGGTAAACCAAATACTACCAAATACTACAAAACAATTTAAAGTCTGACAATGTTAGTCTGCCTTTACAAACATACAAAATAAATCGTTTGCTTTGAACAAAACAATTTATTTCAACTGTTCCAACAAATCGTTTTACTTAATCATAGAATATTTTAAAATTCAATGAAGCAGACATCTCTGCGGTAAATTCATTGAACTTCACTCAATATATTGTCTGGACTTGGTAGGTACATACATATATTGACACATGGTTTACCAGAATATTAATAAATTAATGTTTCTCCTGATAGCCACTGGACCAGTCCAGTCTTTTGGAGAGGCATGCAAGCAGATACTCATTTAAATCGTAACGACTCTTAAAATATATTTAATGTAATGGGCAATTAAAACTGCAGGAGATTGCACATTTCCGGTATAATATTAGGTATTCATTTTTAAGTAATGATGATGAATAATATTATTTAGTAGAATACTAGACATAAGAGTCTTTTCTTGCATCTCTTTTTTACTCAAAATTCTTTGGTACGTAATTTGCTTTCAAAGATGTTATGGTTATACAGTCGCAATGGTAGGATTTTGTTATTTATCTAGGTGTCACAAGTAAAGAGTTAAACACCTCTTTTCTGAAGTACTTCAGATATCCAAAAATATTTCTTACGTTACATAATACATTATCGGTTTACCGCGGCAAGTTACACCAATTTAAAACAGAGGGGAAGTGTGCCTATATTTAAATAACACTGGGGTTGGTTATAATGACATAAATATAACTTAACTTTGAACCTTGCTTAGGTCACAGTATAAGATTACGTCAGAAGTTACTTTATCGAGTATTACAAATCTGCTTAATGAAAGACTTCTAAGCTAACTTGAATACATACTTAGTTTATTAAATAATTCAAACATTGTAAAATAGTCGAAATGGTATCTGTTATTATCGTGTAATCCTGAAAAACATCATAATTGAAAAACTTCAAATCTTCTTATTAACAAACTATTCAATTTATAACACAATTTTGATGATGTCACTCATATCCTTCTACCAGTTCCCTTGAAATTACTCTATTTTTAAAATCTCTATAAATATTCAATATCTGAAAGTGATTTACGTACCATGTATTGCATCGGGACATGTAGTAGCTCCGTGCATTAGGTACATCGGTAGGTACTATGGGAAACGGTCGCGCACACCTGCCCCCAGCTTCCGATTGCTTTGACTTTCAAAAGGGAGACCATTCGGTTCACAGCTCTGTTAAAATATATTTATTATCAAACACAATTGAATACTGGTTTATAATTAATTCTCTGATAAATATGCACTACTTCGTTGATCCGGTTCCTTTTGTTAATTTACCGACGGTCCGACAAATCGAATTCTATTGGGATCATACAATAAATAAGCATTCGTTATTGAATAACTTATAAGTATTAGTCAGGCCGATAGTGAATATCATGCATTGAAATTAGGATGTAAGAACCGTTATAGATTAATGTATTAATATATTTATTTATCTTCAAATTTTATTATTCATAGGTTTAAAGCTCTTAAATTTTCCCACAAAAGGGACCATGAAACTAAAACATCAAGTACTTAGTTCACAATTTTGTAGTTGATTGTTTGAAAGTAATAACCAGGCACTTACCCATATCCTACGTCCTCGACGGCAGACGCAATATGAAGCAGATCACATTGCTGTGTCAACACATCAATCGGAAGTCGGGGGCAGGTGTGTTTATTATAATATTCCATCGGCCGGCATCGCCACGGGCCCACCGAGTATCTATCCGTGGTTATCACCACAAGGGACTCACCAAATCTCCGGGAGAACATGGCGGCCTCAATACATGTACCTATGCAAATAAAATCAAGTTACGAGGTACATACCTACACACCACTCCGACATAGCCGTCCGGATGTAAGGACTTGAAATACAAATCGTATTTATCTAAGAAACGAGGGTACATATAACACGTGCTCAAGTATATAGGAGTTCAGGTAAAGGGGGAGCGTACAGCTGTTTCTACAAGAGCAACATTGAACCACGCCTGCTTACGACTACTTGTGCAACGTTTGACCGAAACTAATTATGAAGGAAATATACTGGACGAATCATATAATAAGTAACTAGATGTTTAGAAAAACTGTCAAGTTTATGCAAAATAACTTAGGTACATCCGTCTGTAATTACAAGCATCTTGGATTGGTTTGAGTATCTTTTTAAATCTCAATTGAAAAATAAGCAAGAAAAGCTTCAAGTTTGTCCTTTTAGCATGAGGTTGCGCAAACGGTCGCCAGATAGGTGGCAGATAAGTGCCGCTGTAGCTGAGCTGCCGCTGCCCGGGCCCTGAACTCAGCCAACCTAATTGACAAGCGGCGGCGGCGGCGGCCCGCGCACGCGCACACATCATCGATCAACTTGACCACCTCACAATCGACTTACGAAATGCACATTCGTCTAGATATAGATCCTGCGCAATTACTTCACCGGCTAACCTGAGCGCAGACTGGGTCAGATCGATACTCTGGTCATACGGAACAAATCCTGTTTATTTGTTTTAATAATTTCAATAAACGCACTTTTTTGCATTAGACATTTTATTATATTAAATTAATAAGCTATAAAAAGTCAAGTATATTTTAACTACGAGTAATTATATCTTACCGACACTGTTATTAAAGTATGCATGATCTTAATAGATCATAAACAATCTTCTTAATAGGCGTGGCACGTAAATAAGGTGATAATCATTATTAACTTTAACAGTTTAATTTAAATTACTTAGATAAAAGATAATCGTAAAAGCTGTACTTGGAGTATTTCCGCAATTTTGCTCAGATTGCAAACAATGGAACAAGTGGCAGGGCATTGCGCCGACGCACTCGTTTTGTTTGAATTATACTAACTAAACTAGTTATTAGTGCGCCGAGTGGTTTCTGTTCGCGACTGGTTTGGTGTGTCAATTTTTCATGAGCCACATTACTGTCGTGTCGGTGTTTTCCTAAATAAATCACGCTCGGTATGTAGCTAGTTCTAGTGTAGCTCTAAATTGGACTAATTTAGTGGAGCTGGTTCTACAAAAGAATGTAGACAGAAATTTTCAAATGGTTTTCAAAGTATGTTATTTTATATTTTAAGGCAGTATATATCATTAACATATATAACACCACATATAATAACACCTGAATAGCAGAATACACATTAATTTTTAAGATGTATTCTGCTATTCAGGGCGGAGACAAATCCAACGAAACAAAAATCATGAAAATTGATCCAGCCGATCTCGAGTTATAAGTGTTGTAACAAACCCGTCTTTGTTTTATATATATATAAGATTAGTATACTCTACAATAAATAGATAAAATGTAATGAAAAAAGTTCTTTAAATATTTCTTTTAAACAAACATCTATTTATATAAGTTTCATAATAAGCACCAGCATTGCATAAACTCGGTTTATACACGCAATGTTTCAGTATTTCTACGTACATCATTATTTCTCGTTACTGACAGCCGAGATAACTGAGTAAAGATGTTAACTGGCGCCTACTTGTAGTACAGATATTGTATAACTAAACAAATGTTTACATTTATCAACTTACTACTGCTAAGATGAAGTTTTTCTGGTATTTTAGTTGGCTTGCGGCTTGCAATTACAGTCCCGTTGACTTATCAAGAAATGGTTGAGCTTTCGCAACTTGCTTGAATTTTCCCTCTAATTGAGAGATACCTCAGGGAAATTCGTTGAGTATGAACTTTGATGTTTTTGTGGCCATTAACTCGTTGACACAATCCTGTATTTATTTCCATTTTTGGCATAATATACGTTGTTAGATGTTAGCTAGATCAGTGTAGGCACACCTTACACTGTGTAGTAATTTTGTAAGCTCCGTCAAGTCAACATATAGCTATATTACTCGTATGCAGATACGTGTATCGATACCCAAGAACATAGTTAATTACCATGAATCATAAGTCATAGTTAGCATTGTATTAACTTAGTATTTGTGAATTTAATTACATAATGTTAATGGTCGATATTGGATCAGGCCATTGACAGATAGTGGCTGTAAACACGTCGTCTGTATCGCAACAATCTATTTATAATCTCGGCCCGAGCGCTGGCTCTGTGTTAAATGTCTGATATTTACGATTACGGCTACGAGACGCCAGCCTTAGTGATGCTTGCTAAAACTTCATTATCGATATTGTCCCCTTTATTGGACACTAAAAATATTAATTTCGTAGTAAACAAAGTACGCGAGTAGTAATAAAATTATGCCACACCGATATAAGTATTAATTAATTAAAGTAGTTTTTTATACCTTTTATTATTATAATTAGTCATTAATGTCCCATTGCAGGGGAAAAGTCTTCCTACCCTCCTTCCACTGATCTCTCTTCCAAGCTATTGTGGGCCAGTTCTTAGTGTGTACGTCTATTACGTCCCTCTCGTGGGGACTTCCAAGGGGACTTTTTGTACTTGGAGTCCAAAAGGTTGTGGATTTGGCCCAAAGATGTTCCGGCTGACGGCTGACGTGACCTGACTCCTGCCCAGATCCTGACGTGTCCTGCCCAGACCCAGACCCAGACTCAAGACATGCATAAATTAACTACATTAATTTGATATACGACACACTACTTACTGTATATAAAAACCCGCAGTTGATATCTCGTTGATGTCTTTTGTTAGTACTTTGTTACGAGACTGCGAACGTGGGCGTTACTACAAATTGCAATACGGTGTTATTCATAATAGTAATTACTTTCGGCGAGTTGTATATTTGATTCGGTCTAGTTATCGACATTAGCGAGGCATTTGGTAGTAAGGCACTAATCTTGAAACGATTAGCGCACCCGAACTCAGCCGGGCCGGAGTTAGCCGGCCGCACGTGCGCTCGGTGAGTAAGCCCGTTCTATACATACAGATAACTTCCTTTATCTTAAACAAGTTTAACAGTAATCAAAAGACCCTTTGCTTTGAGATTGACGGTTTAATTTGGAACTTTGCCTGATTTGTAAATAAGTAAAGGTGTATTCGAGTTATGTATCGATGTTTTATCGTTCGGTAACCTCTTATTACTGCAAAACGTGTTCGATGGTAAATAAATTATTTTCAATGAGAACAAAAGCATAATGTATATCTTTATTGATATTTCTTTTAATTATCAATTGATATTGTGTCGAACAGGAATATTCGTTTATGCAGATTCGAAGCTTCCGTTTATCTCTCTAGTTGCTAAATAGTGATACGTGATTGCCGGCTGTATGAAACCGTTAACATATAATTTACACAATGTGTCAATAGTTCATAGAAAAAATATCGGTACATACTGCACAGCTTTGAAGGTGTTTAGTATATTGATTGTCACCTGCGCCCGCGCACGTGCGCATCTGGGCAGGCGGCTGTGATTGTGACGTCACGGTTGCAAACACGCTTACCTACCGAGCTTTATGATAAAATCGTATATTACACATCTGAAATGAAGTTCGATAAAGGCATGGTTGTGTGGGGGTACCTGCGTGTAGCCCGCGGGTCTCGGGCTCGGCGCTCGGGTGCGCGGGAGCATTACGCACATTAGCAACGCTCATCACATCACTGTTCCCGACCACCCCTTCGTTGCGCCTCATGATGCGCGCCCTTTACTATCAATTTTCATTAAACAATATCAATTTACATCATTAATGAGTTCGAGATGATTTTACAATATTCGATTCGAAAACCGTTGCGTATTAATTGATTTCAAATGTTGATATGTGTGTTATAATGTTAAAAATAATTGTGAGTTCCATTCCCATTGAGTATTATATTTTCTTGTTATAAACGTATAGTTATTGTAACTAAAACCTATACATTATAACTGTGGTGTAGGTAACGTCTATTGTAAACTGTAAAATTAAGAGTTACCAAATCGTTTTAAGTATTTTGGTCCATATTGTAACGTAACCCGTTATTACGATTTGATCCCCTCATTAGTGAACAATAATAAATTTAAATCATAATGGTAGTAAAATGTTCTCATGGAGTACAGCCGATTACTAAAATGCACCGATCCAGTTCACAGGGGAGAGTCATTAGGTATCGACAAAACATTCACTCAACGTAGAATAATGGTTATTTGCACCTATTCATTAAAGCGTTCAAATCAAGATTAATGCGAGAAACTTCTTAAAAAGTAAAACGAGACGGTGAAATAAATGTCGTGTAACATAATGCGAGACAAAAGCCGCGCGCTAATTTATTGTAGGTTTAATGAAATGTACTGTCGCTATTGCATTGGAAGCTCGCCTCTTTGTTAAGTGAGATAAAACTGCAACCACATTAAAAGTATCTGAATGAGAAATATGCGGTTACTTTAATCTACCACATTAGAATCGAGGCGTTTCTCCTGCGCTGGCGCCGCGCTCTCGCTCCTTTTCTAATTAATATTGCAGCTAGCTTTGTACACAGATAGTTAACATCACCTGATTTGTGAGCCATTTAAATTACATTAAAGTTTATTTTCATTAGCGAATAGTGAATTTGTTTCTTAATGGTTTACGAACTTTACCGAGTCGCGTTTATTCCAATAAGTATTTTATCATCCGATTGGAATTGTGAGCCGTAATTGAAAATATGTACGAAATGTTATTTGTACCCCATTATATGTACGAAAAACAACACTTGCTAGTTATAAAATGAATTTACACTATATTTATTAGTGCATTGATAAAGAAACTTACAATAGTTAATTAAGGGTACGTAAGGTTTATTTCAATGTTTAAATAGTTGTACAGAGATACGCGACAAGATGAATTAGCGGCGGCTGCGATGAGAGAGTGGCACCAGTGATAAAGCTCGCGCTAGCTCTAACTTAGTGCTAACTGCTAAGTGAGCCCCGATAGCGTCGAAGACGAGTCAATCGCGCAAGCCGCCCACGCTCCGCGATGCATTGCCCTGTGTTTGTTTTAACATTGTAAACTATTTCAGTAGTAAATAAATAAATACAAAAAACACAAACGGTTAATTAGACCCAAACTAAGCTCTAAGCTTGTAAATATTTTTTAAGAATGGGTAAGCGTTAAACCTATTTATCAATGCCAGTAAAAATATTAATTTTCTTTCATTTTTATATTTTTTCACTTATGTGATCTCGTTTTTAATTTTTTAAATTTCTAATAACTCACAGTTTTCACTGCCTTAACGGTTTCCTCCTCATGGTACTGATATCTTTGGTGTGATTAGTAGGTCTTTCCCTAGCAGTGAGTCAGCACAGGCTTTCCTTTTTTACTTTAAAGGTTCGCCACTAACCTACACAAACTTATTTACTTATAGTTTCAACACGTCACTCATGATCACTACCAGATTATATTAATAACAATATCTCAATGTCATGATCATGTCATGACTCTACAATCTACTCGTACATAGATTTTCAGTATAAAATTGAATAAGCTTATCTAAGTTTACCGTTCCAGTAGTTGATGAAGCAACTTGCGTGTGCTGCGTTGCTATTAAATTATTGGAAACCTTTTAAGATATTCTTTAACTTGTTGTGAGCACAAAAGAGAAATGCAAACGCGATTACGCGCTGAACGCGCTTAAGGCGACAAAGGGGCCGCCCGGCGGCCGGGCGGGTGGTGTAGGAGCCCTAATGCAGTGTCTATGTACGAGCCTGCCGACGGCTATCAGCCGCGCGCCTCCGCCGCCACTACTCACGCAGAATTACAATCGATAACGCACTCCCAGATGCACCACCGTCTCATTTAAAAGCCTTTCCAATCAAAGCTTACCAAACAGTAAAGCCCCATTTAAGTAGATAAAATATAAAACACTGATAAAATAGATTGTGATCATACATCATATTCAATATTACATCTTAATTAAAACCAAACAAATGGTCTTACAACTAAAACAATTGCTTCTATTATTATTACGAAGAGAGTACCTCATCGTGATGTTACGCAACTCACTGATAGGTAGAGTATTGTGCAGAAATTGATGTCTATTCATTAATTGAAATTCAAGTGAAACATGGCGTGTGGCAATAATAGCAGTAAGCCACAATTATCTCGTCACAGATCCGAGATCAATCAAACCTATATCACGTTATGTGGGTCATTAATTACTGTAAACAGTAATTACTTTAATTATTCTCGACAGTCTTTGTGTGAAGTCGTGAAGTTGCAGCACGGCCTCGAAGGTCGGCGCGGGTCCATCTCGGGGAATTCAAATCACCTCAACTATACCACCTATAACGAAGGTTCACGACCCGTACAGCTTACATTGTATCTTGTGGTAGGAGCAACAACAATGTTTACTAGACTACACTATGAACTGATTTTGCTATAATCCTTAATCTCGTAAATCATGCAAAAGCGGCAAAATTTAGATTTTAATAATGGGGTTTAGAAATAAAGGTAGCTTTCAACGGGTAGTTTACTAAACAAGGTGTTATATTTTTTATGAAATTAAATTGAAGTTTCAGTGATTTGATTCGAGAGAAAAAACTTAATTCATTTGATAGCTGAGCCACTCAGACCCATGCTGGGCTATATAATTATGGTTCATGCTTTTACAGAGTTTGCTGTAAGCCTGTAATAAAAGCACATTGCAAATAAATCTAATGGAAAGTTGGTGTATCTAACACATGGTACGAGTACGTGATTGGGTAAGTCGGGATTCGTCTAAGTATGTTAGTCGGTCAAGTCTTGAGGCAGGTAATTATGTGATGATGTGTTGCGTGGCGTGAGGAGAGCGTGCGTCTCCTGCGGGGCCGTGCGTCAGGTCCAGTGACACCCGCGGCTGGGTGACCGCGTGACTTGATAGGCACCCACTAACGAGCCGCCGAGTGCTGCCGCTTCTGCGCAGCGCGCACTACGCAACGACGCGACCGGCGCTCGCGCACGCGCACGCTTCATTGTCTCTCATTATCTGTTATTATCTCGTTTAGCCTAGATCCAGTCGTATTCAATAACACATGTACGCAATATCAAATGTAAAACAATGAAGTTTTAATAAAGAGAATGCTTACTGCAACTTCTTGTGTTGAACCGGATTAATAAGTTGAGCAATTTTAAAGCTTTGTCATAAAAGGTTGCCGCGCCGTTCCTAATGGGTCAATGTTACAATGCTTTGAACTAATTATAATTAAAGGAATAAAAGAGTATTTGTTATTCTTGTCACGATTTATAATGTACTTACTTACAGTAATACATTCCATTCCACACAATATTAAATGTAATAAGCTTTATCTCTTATTGTCTGTCTATGAGACTATCAATGCCAGGATAGTATCTAATACTTTGATAGTATTCGTTCGACTTACTCTAGGTTCCAAGGACAAACGATCTATTCTTTCAGACAACTATTTCATCTATTAGTGGATACTTACCATAAAAGAGCTATACATATTTTAAACTTAATTGTTTTATCTATGTTGAAGTTGCATTACCTCCACATGCATCTTCAACATAGCACGTTTAAAATATCTCACTCAATCTCTTATGGAGTGTTTATAAAGGACTGTTAAGACTGCTACAAATATATCTTAAGTTAGATACAGTGGCTGTACAAGGTCCGTAGCAGGTGGAAATAAATCACGGATGAAGATTACTGATACTCACTTACTCGGAGCCCGGACTAAACGCATACAGGCGTTGATTAATTCTATTATGTTCGGTTTACGATATTTATCTATAGTTATTATGTTTCATTAGTGTTATTAACTATCCGCGTTGTCGGAACGATCCATCAAGGTGTTAAGTAGAATCGTCAGTTTGGGCTGTAAGGTGGGCATCGAATCGATCGCGCCTGTTTATTGAACGGCCGATAGCACCTGCCCCATCATATCGACACCCAATCGTAACGTATGAGGTGTCCGTATGAGGTGTATTCATACGGTCAGTCATCACCATCTTACACAGGGCGATTATATATCGATAATATTACGTGTTATTTTAGTCGTTTTATTTAAACAGTTTGGAAGGTAATACAGGTCTAACTCGTAGAGGCCTTTCGGATATGTTTGTTGTTTAATGATTAGTTTATAATTATCATTAATTTGTTAAAATTTACGTGGTACTCACACAAATTCGACCCTTTCTAGTCTTGTTGTTTTAAGAAATACACATTTCACTGAATAAATGTTTTAATTTTCAGGGGATGAGTGAAACACTCCGTATAACACAATATTAAAGTGCTATCATGATATGTTGAAATGAGCTTTATCTTTGGTTGTTGTTTTGATTAAATATGATTTAAAACGTTAATGCATTGTATATATTGTAAAGCGATATAATTTTAATTCAGTTCATTCTATTATTTAGTTTTTTGGAAAAAATAGGCATAATATAAATAAAATCGACGTATTGAACAACACCACGAGAATATGACTCGAATAAATAATTGCCACGAGCTGAACGAATCACTATGATAAAGAAGAAAATGTCATATTAACATTCATGCAATTAACACGCCCAAAGTGAGCCGTTCAAAATGCTTATTCGCCGGTGAGTGGGTATCTGGTTTCCAAAGTCCAATCGAGTAAATGATGAACTGAAAACGTTAGTCACGATCGGGAGATTAATAATTTGTTTTTATGCGATGTCGTAGCCGTTATCGAGACGAGTGACGTGCCTTTTTCACAACGTGCTACATATACCGGTACTGCAGAAGGAGGCTAAGTTCACCATCACGACGTCGCTACTCAACTTTCGACTGCGACTGTCGATTAAGAATCACTTGCGACAATACTCGGTTGATCGATGTAGCCCTTGGCATTTGTGCCGACCTAACTGTATACACCGAACTGATTATGACCAATCGATGTCACAAATGGTGTTTGATACACCATCTCATGGCTTCAATTATTATAAATAATGATAAACAATCATACACTAGTCGTGTGGTACTCGGCATATCTGCGACGTGTTGTGTTACTGGCCGTAAAACGAGTAGCCTCCGCTTAATAAGCTTAACATGGGAACGGGTTAGGAGGACCGCACGTGGATAACCGACGTGGTCGGCACATCAAAGCAAACACTCGTTTAAGCCAATTGTGCGTGCCAGCGCGCGCGCAACTACAACATGTAATTATACGGTTAGAGGGCGCACCCCCGCGAGCCGCCGCCGCCGCCGCCGACCCAGCGCCCTATTACCGCAACCTCATGATAAAAAATAACCATCTGTTGAACCACAACCAGGATAACGCCCGCTGGGTCAGTAATTGACCGCCGACACACTGTTTTCTAAATTAACTTTTTTCATATTTATCACCAGTTACGAATGAGAAAATAATTATGGTAAAATGGGTTAATCGTTCATTTATTTAAATATAAGCTCTAATGACGAAATATTTGATTTCTTACTTAATATACTAATCTAAATTTATGGACTTTGAATCAATGCATACTTTCTTTATGATCTCAATTAATTACTTAACGCGTGCAATATTCATGAGGGAGAGACTCTGGTAGAGCTCCCGCCTACTGTGCTGAGACTTTATTGTCTCGATGTCATTCTTATTTATATCTGACCTAAGTTATGTGTGTGATATTAATTTAATACTTTTGATTCTTAATCAAATATTTATCTCTATTTCCAAAAAAAATATCCGAACACACATGTTAACCAAGGGTTGCAAAAAACCTCACCTATAATTAAAACAAAAGTATAAATGCAGTAAATCAAATAATGTTGCGTTACATTCTATTATTATACGTTTGATTAATCATTATTATACTGTGTCCAAAAACAAACACACAATCGAACCCATTGATTATATTGGTCAAAATAATGGAATTGAAAATTATGAGTTTTAACAAAAACTACAGCCGTTTTTTCTGTTTTTAATATTAATAGTGTAATTTAAATCAATTTCCGTCTTGGCACGGGTTAACCCTTTTAGTGAGGGCGTTACAAGCATTTATTATTTCATAATAGTGTGTAATCGTGTTTGGATCTGAGGGCCTCGAATAGACACCAGCTGTGATATAACCATGATTTGAGTATAGTCCACCTTGATGCAGGTTATGAACCGTGACAATTATGATATGGACTACTTTGATGCGGCATTTAGAGTGAATAATAACTTTTTGTAATTATTTTAAAGGGTTTAATAAGAGATTGCTTTGGGCGGCTACTATATGAGGTATGGGGATTGATTTACGTGAGCTTCTGGACTTACATTATTTCTATGAAAAATCGTAATAAATAAATATTGTTAACATTACAATTGTTAGTTTTTATGACAAAGTGTCGTGAGAACTCGCCGGACAGTGCTAGTTCAAAGGCGTTTTAGGGTAAGTAATTTAAATCAGGTGTTAGTCATCGATAGAGTTTGTATTACTTTGTTGGCACCACGTGTTGTGTCGGCGCGTCGACAATGGCGCTGGAAGAGTTCCCATTGTTTCGGGTGCAGTGGAGGCCGCACCAGCCGTCGCGGCTGCGGCGCAGGTGGCGCGCACATCCACTACAAATGAACGTTTGATTGTTTGTGCTTTACGGTTATTACCAACTCAAACTTTTACAATACTCTGCCCTGTGAGAAATTCGGACGGACATTTCCAGCAATATTTTGTCGCCCAATAATTTCTTGCACCATAATTATTTCCTAAGCTGGCTTGACTACAATGTGAAGATAGTATAAAAATCATTTGATTTTGTACACTAACCATCATCGTGAACCGATTAATAATGTTGAAGCTATTAATCATATTTAAGGTCAAAGCTGCATGCAGAAACGAAATAGTCTCAACAAGTTTTTTGGATTATTTTTTGTTCCAATCATTAAGTGAACATAATATTTAAGGAAGTAGATGATGCCTCGCCGGTGGCCGCGGTCCGCAGCGAGTCGCGGGCGCCCGCGGCCGCGGATTACATTCGGCGCTGCGCGGACTAGTTATAACGTACCTAGAGGTCGCACACGCGGCCACGGAATCTGCTCCTTTGTCATTCTGGCAACCTGTTCTCTCGAGTTGGAACTCACAGAGAGCACAATGTATCGTAACGGACCGCCTGATTAACCGCCATTCCATTGAGGCTATGCAGATATCGATTGCCACGCTGCGCTACGTCGATCACTGATCATATTAATTTCAAATGATAGATTGCTTTTATATCGTTAATGCTTTATTTTGATATAGATAAGAGTATCAAGGTAAGTGAACTTTCGATCGCTTAAGTGGAAGTCTAGTCACAATTGTGAGTAGAGTACAATGTATAGTCACAGGTGAAGCTACTTTGATCGATTAAGCGCTGTGGGAACGGAGCTTACAAGTGCGTGAGTCGAAATATTTTTTGTGGGATCATACTCGCGCATAACCATAACCGGCGCGGGCGCGGGTTTGTGTTCCTCTCCTTTCATGGTTTTTGTCATTTGTTTTTTAGATGAGTGCTTAGCAGGTGGTGGAACAACTTCACACGAGGACGGGGAAGCAGGAGGAAATTGGTTTTAGGAGGACATGCGTTATTAAGTATTTAGTTAGTGTGAGAAATTATTTCATCAGTATTTTTTGTAATATGGACATCCTATATGCATTACAGAGTGAGCCAATGCCCTTGGAGGGAATGTACTTAGACTGAATACTGAAAATAGAACTCTATTCTCAAATTAAAGGTAACATTCCTGTATTATTTTTTAAAGAAACAAATCTTCATTCATAGGTATGTATATAAATTATTGGAAATAATTTATATTAACTTCCGTGGTTTTGCTACAATTTTCATATTTGTTAGAGCAATTAATATTATACAGGATATGCATATAAACTTTTTCCATAAACTTCATTTTGAGTTTTTACATAAAATGTTTTTACGAAGTGCTAAAAATAGATTGACGCCTGTTCACAGGGAGCAGGAATTGCTACCGAATCCGTGGATAATATGAGACACTGATAAAAAACTGACACCTTTCGCAACATCCGCCGCCGATTCTCACGAGACAGGTAGTTGCTTCCGTTAATATTGTTATTTGTATCAATCCAAATAATTAATACAGGGTGCAATAATTTCAACTATACCATTTGTGATGCATATACTATTTGATTTAAATAGGGTTATTTTAATTTGAATGAATCAGTACGCATGGAAATAATAATAAAATATTGATTTATTATGCAGAATTTAATAATGTATGTAGTTCGCATTATTGTCATTCTTCCTCATGGATATCCCGTAAAGAAATATTTATTCGGATAGTTCGGGAGATAAGCGCATTCATACAAACAAATAATCATACTCTTCAGTTTTATATATTAGTATAGAACAACGATTATAGACGTATATGTTATAAGAATAGTTGAGTTGCAGCCTTTTGCCAAGTTCCTTGTATTTTAATTTTGTCTCTGTGTATATTTCAATTTTTAATTTTTGGCAATAAATTTATTTTATTCTTATTCTTTTAGGCAGAACAGTACAATAGTACACGTAACCGTTTCTAAATATACATTTAGATACTTTTTATTCATTACAAAAAATAAACTGAAGAAATTATACTTAGAATTCACCTCCATGATTTATAAATAAATATTAACATATTATTTTTTGCGCCGCAAAAAATGGTAACAATATATTCTTTTATAGTCGAAATTTGTTATTTTAATGATTTGGTACATGCATGTGGGCTCTGTCATGCAAAATACATTTTGCATGAGTAATTTAGGAAGTAATAGTTGACAGGTTAAGAAAGTAGTTCAACTGGTTCGGGAGCAATGAGAAGCCGGAAACAATGGGGTGCAGGTACTGCCGCCACCGTGGGATCCTGGCCCGGCAATACTACAAATTACATACGAGTACTATCTCATTTTATGCCTTCTTGAATTGACTTCTAACTAATCCAGTTTTAAGTACGGCCAAGACACCTTAAATTTCTTCATCTACATGCTTCTACTTGCTTCGACTGCAAAAGTATGTTATCCGAGATGTACCTGGTAGTTAAACTTCAAGTAGGTTAATAAAGGAGTAGGCCAATACCCTCGTCGTTAGAGAGCAGTACAGTCCGTGGTACTGTTGTAGTGGGCACATCAACCCTCCGTCATCCGCGCGGTGATCTATTGTTTGCCACAAAAATGAAACGACAAAAAACTCCGTTCCCAAACATATCGTGAGAATCATAAAATGTGTTCCGAATTCATTAAGCGACTCACCAGATCGATAAGTATCATGTTACAATTGGTTACCTTGCTCTCCTTAAGTAGCATCTTCCGATTGAACATCGTTAGCTTTACAATATAATATGACTCGTAGGAGTCGTATATCATAAGTATGACTTTTGTGACCGCTGTATACGACGATATAAATTTCAATTATAAATTACCTAATTAACTCAATATCACGCAACATATTTGTTAAGAGCAAACTTAGCATGACCTTGAAAATATAATATTTATGTTTACTAAGAGTCGTTAATGTCCCACTGAACTCTGCAGGGGGCAAGGTATGTTAAGTACCTGCGGTGAATATCGTGATAACGATGAGAGTTGTAGTGCTTAAAGTCATTACACTACTTATACAGCTCGATATTTCTTACTACACTAAGGGTATTGCAACAAGAAACAGGGATGTGGCCGCTAATTTCTTTTGGTAGGGATCTCTGCCCCTTGCCCTAAGAAATCGCGTAGCGAAATAGGCACTTTACCAGATAAGTTTGTTGCGAAATTGAGTGGTTCGTTTGCGCCTGCGCCGCGGCAGCAGCTCTAGGCGACATGCGACAGCGCGTCGCCACGGCCGGCGGGTCGCGAGTCGCGCCACCGTTCTCTTGACTCATGCCTCTGGACTTCAGCCTACCAACTCATTACTAATCTGTGTTACTACGAGTACTACCACCGTCTTAACGTAACATTATGCCCAAACGATCTGCCAACGCATTGTCTTTCAACTTATTGCTTGGCGATAAATGTCATTTGTGATTTATCGTTATTATCCAGTTTTATACCTCAATGATATATACTTACGACGCAGGCGCCACTATACGCGTCCATTGATCTATAGGCACAAAATGATTTAACTAGGTATGTTATTGTATTGTGTATGAAAATTATTTCAAATAATTAGAATTCAAAGAAGAATGAAAGCTGTTCTTATTATGATGATTACTGTAGTTTTGGCATTATCTAGGTGATGTCATCAAACATGTATATTGGCGTCTATTCTTATTATTGCACTCTATTTTGTTACTCTACTCCATAAGACTCTGGTCATCAAAAATGAATAATTTAGTTAAAAAGGACATGAATAAGAATCATAAAAAGAGTAAGCACGTTGCCAATTTCATAATATTCTTGATTAATATTTATGACAAAATTCTTCGTGAAATAAGTGAATTACTGGTTGTATCGGCAGAGTATTGTTGGTTGTACAAATGCAGGTGATAAATTGGTTTAAGCAGACTTTTTAAATATTAGCAATTTGCAACGCATCTCTGAGGCTGACGTATTCGAGAAATGTAATACCAACATGAATCACAATTATGTTCTGCAGAACAACAACAATGAAACTTTGTATAAACCCTTCGCATTTAGAATTTGAGTGGGAAATAAATTATATGGCTTTATTTAATGGTAAATTATGTGCGGGAATAAAATTAGCAAGCATGCACCAGCAACAGGTGATATATTAATGAAACAACTGATTGTTAATAAATTATTAGTGAATGGTGACATAATAGGTTGTGTTATGAGTTATTGAGACCAATGACAATTACAATGTGTTAACTGCTCGCACATAATTACTGAGGCGGTTTGTGCTATGCGCGGTATAGTAAATGCAGGTACGTATACAGGTACGTATATCCATACGTTAATGAACTGATCTACCTACTTATTCTGAATCCAATGACAAGAAAGTGACAAGAAGGAGGCGGCCGTATTAGCGCAGAGCCCACCCACTCCGGCGGCCGGCGGAACAACTTTCTACGTTTTTTATCGAATTTTACAGAGTAATCTGACATGCACGAATAATTTGCGACAATTGTCAATCATGTGCTTATGAGAAGGAATTGTAAGTTGCAAATAATTACCTAAATACTTATGCAAATCGTATCTAATCTGTTTTTCGTATATTAGAAAGCGTGGTATGAGTTGATGGTTGAAGGAAAAGAAGGGTGTTTTTGTTTATGGTTGAGTCGGTGTAGTGCGGTTGATAGCGTCACCGGCTGGGTCAGTTCTCGTTTCGTTCTCGTTTGCTTGTGACACCGGTAGCGGCACATGCCTCGCGTTCCCATCCGTCACGAGCACACGCTCCTGTTTGACAGTTCCAAGTTTGACAGATACGATCAGCGCCCGCGCGCCTTCACTCGTTGCTCTATTGTGACAGATACTAACTATGCCAAAAAGAAAAGTAGATATCAATAACAGTTACACTTTATTATAATTTATTAACATTAGTACTTACATACATCGTTTAAGTACCGGATGTACGGGTACTAAGTCTTCTGTTGTACCATACCTATACATAGAAAACGTGTCAATAGAATTGTGCCTGTTTATACTGATAAAGTAGGTCGGAGGTAGTTAAAATAACTTGACAGGTTCCCACAGGATATCTCTTCAACGAAAACGAGGACAAGGTTATATCAACTTAACATAAAGCGTTATTTCCTTACTATCTTATCAATAAATTAAAAATACATATCTACTGGCCGGACCCAGTGTGTGTACCTAAGCTGTAGGTACCCAATCTTCAACAATCAGATATGAAAACTCGAACGTTTTTAATTAAATAAAGCCGTGACATTAACAATGATATATCTGTATTTCATTACGTGTAAAGTACTCTATATTTATAGATAGTTATTTTTAATTAACAATGGCAGCAAGTGGGTACAATGATACATGTTATCGGTACGTGAATTAGAAGGTCCCGTTACTCTGTTATTTATGAATTGATCGACTGCGCCTGGCTACCGTCGTCCGTCCGCGACCGCGGGTGACGAAAGCAGACCACGTCGTGATCAACGGTGCTCCCAAATCAATGCTAAACACAGTTCTCTAACCTAATCTTACGACTTGCTTCTCGAACCGACTACATCCATTTTAATTTGGCATTTATTCTTGGCCAACGATAAATTGATATCCCTGTCAACGATATCAACGATACACTTTAACATAAGTAGATATTATATAACAAGGTTAACCAAAACCTGTAAGTAATTGATTTTTACAAAAATTACTCAACAGCTTTTAACAAATAAAAGTATGCGATTACTTTTCATGCCAAAATTCACACAGGACCGGGGACAACACAGGGCACTGATATTAATTAATACTGAACACTTACCCTTAAAATCTACTACAGATTCCGAAGTGTCCGCATGCCCTTCAAGTTCTTCTTGGCTAATGGTGTTCAAAATAATTTTTTTGTCTCCGGTTAAATTTTCCGTAGATGGCCCCTACGGAAAATTCCACCCGTACCAATCATTGTTTTGGGAAAAGTAGTCTCTTTTTTCTTTGTTTTGGTTTTCATATCTTGCTAACACTGAAAATGTGACAAACTGTGGACAGCCATAAGATCCATAGTACAACCTATAGGTTTAATTGTAAATAACTACAAACAAACGGCAAGTGCCAATAAAGCGCTAATTTATTGTAGGTATACTTACTCTCTTCCACTCTGTCCAAGTTTTATTAGCACCGAGTACTGAATTTAATTCTAGGGCGATGTTTGTCTAACTATTTTCTGCTACTTTTTTAGTAAAATTAGCTGAAATTTTTCCACTTGTTAGCTCTGCATCCATTTGCAACAACTAGTAAAGCAAATAGCAAATAGTTTCATGTTTTATGGTGCAAACCATTTAACAAAATTTAACTTTTCCTCCAAAAAAAATTACGACAAACACATTTTGAAACAGATTGCATGAGTTTATGAAAAAATTGTTTTAACATATTTTCCTAAAATTTGTAGATAATATGCATTTCCTTAGATTTGTTTTTGTTTGTATTGTTATATTTTTTAGTGCTTAGGTTTAATATGTATTATGTTTTATAAATTAATATATTATTCGATTATAATAAGGGCTAAGTCGAGATTAATGGAACGTGTTTGTCAAAGACAAGGCAGAAGTCTTTGATATTTTGACACGTCGAGTCGGATTTCATATCGAATGGGGCCGAGAATAGTATTTTTTAGAAATATTAGTCGATATTTTAACGATATTTTTAGTTGATATTGGTCATTTCATATTATGTCGGTACCGATAATTTGTCCCATGAACTGAAAATCGTGTCCCTGAAGTGGTGTTAAAGTAACGGGGACACGAAATCGGTTCAGAGAACTATGATTCAACGATGATGATAAAAACGATATACTTAAGATAAAAAAGGATATTCGGAGTACATCCACAGTATAACTTGACAATAATGACGATAATGACATTACGTTGTATAAGATTTTATACCGGGTATAGCAGAAGATACGGTAAGACATAGAATTTGGAGTAGACAAAGTACTAGGCTGTGATGTGAACTAAATGTAGTAAAGTGGGAAGGTATATCAAGTGGTTTGAGGTGCGCAGATATTTCAAATTTCATAGCCGCGGACTACATTATTGCTGATCATATGATATCCCGACGGTCTTTATCTTTATTGCCTTTCTATCTCGGTTCATGTTTGCTTTCTATCTGTTTGTCATTTTGAAATCAAAATATACGCATAATAGATTGAATCAATTGTATAGCAATATATCTATTGAATCTAGCTATTGTTATCTTCAATAACTGCAACTCTGTACCACAGACAGAATATCCGTCCGGAAAACGTCTAGAAGAAATTTCCATCCCACTATCGTAACTAATAATACAGAAGTCGATGACTAAGTTCTCCATTATTAGGTACGTAATCTTTAAGAATGGTCGTCCTATAGATCCCACATGGCATTGATAAGTGCGTACGTGATAAACTGCGGGCCCATCGGTTCCGCACGTTCTCTCAAACATACGATCCGTATATTTCCTTCGGCTGTTGAAAAAATCAATGTATTTTCAATCAAATATTCGGCCGAGGAGTCAGGGGTTGTTCGCGCACGGTCACCGATTTACATTCCTCACGAGTCGGGGTCGGGTCGATTCTATATGTAAGCTCATCTCATAAAAAGAATCGTGACACAAGAAACCATTAGGAATTCAGAAAAACCTGTACTTCTTTTTGTATAGATACAACTATGTTTTTTGTTCACCTACAAAGTTTATGCGAAAGTGGTCCAAGTTCGTGGCGCGGTCCTGTTCCAGTAATCAGATGAGGGCACAAGTTTAACAAATGGCTGGTAGCCGGGGGCGGGGAGGAGGGGGCGGCGCGGGGCCCGGGTCAGGAGCGCCGGGTCACGGGCTCGATACTCTACGCCGGATCATGAACAGACATACATTTCTATTAAATATTCCATATCATTTTTCAGTAGAAACAAGAAAAAGACAAAAACATTTTGTAGAGCCTACCATTCTTGGTCATTCCATTCTGGTATTTTCATACGAAGCTAAATTCAAATAATAATTATTAATGATTTGTAAATGTCCTTCTTCACAAAATGTAAAATAAAACAATAGAAAATAACAATAAAAAATAATGCTCCAGGTGAGGCTCGAACTCACAACCCCGGCATTGCTCACGAACACTGTCTTATAAGTACCGTGCGCTAACCAATTGCGCCACTGGAGCGATGTTCGCTCCGTTGAAATTACAATACCGGTTCTCTGGCGACCCCTCCCGCCTCTTTCCTCGTCCCTTTGTCTTTGTTACGGCGCTATGGAGGTTAATAGAATATTCCATGGTCAATTGTTGCGGTTTTGGTTAATAACTTTACAATTTTATGTTAATAAAAATAGTTAAAAGGGCAATCTCAACGTAAAGCCTTTCTAAATATCTAAACAACCATAACGAGGCTACTTTATATGGTAATAGTATTTTATTTGACATATTTGGTTCAATAAGGATAATTTATTCTTAAATTTAACTGTACTTACCTACTTTCAATTGTTTGGGGTTATTAATTTAACTTTTATTGTAGCTTAATTTAAATACATACCAATATTTATTTTGTTAGTACTTAGGTAGATAGGTACTTAATTTAAGTGCTAAACACCTAATAAGTAACAAAGATTTTGTGGTTAAATGAGGAATATAAATAACGAAATACATATTAAACTCAGTAAACCGGTAACAGTAGGAAGAAACTACTCTAGTGCTTGAAATATAGTACCTATAGGGTTATAGACTGTTCTATGATTTTGAAACAAAAGTAAGCAGGTGCTACCAATTGCAAGTCTACTATCTAGCGCTCTTGACCCAAATCGGCGAACATTAACATTCATTTAATGGAGTGTTGGAATAATGTCTATTATTTTACTATCAGAGTGATAAGGGCCGCCCCGCCGGCACGTGGCGCGCCTCCCTGCGGCCAACCGCTAAACGATAACCCTATCCGAAACAGTAACTAAGCTTGTCTTAGTTGTTTCTTATTACTTATGTTCTGTTATTATGTTGTTAGTATAAGTATCTCTCTGCCACTTTTACGGGGACTTGGGGACTCGAATCCATACGATATTAAAGTAAAGTTAGTTGACTAGCCCCTTGGCACAGTGGCAATGATAGCGCTTGCTGTGTCGGGGGTGCCGGTTCGATTCTTGCCCAGAGTGTAAAATATGTGCAGGCAGACATAGTTGTTGGCGGCGATGACGTCTAGGTTTCAATGGTTTATTCATATAACATATTTGTGTATATATATTATTTATTAGTACATAAGTAAGTTGGATTCCATAATACAAGCTTAGAGCTTATTTTGGTTCTAATTAACCGGGTGTGAATTTGTCCGGGTGTATTATTGTATTATGTATTAGTATAATTACGAGTTTTTAGCACTATAGGTACAATGTGTAGTCATGTTCTACCTATAGGGAGTCATGTATTAGTCCATCTATATTTATACATACCTATAAA
Source organism: Cyclophora punctaria (assembly GCA_951394245.1). Lineage (NCBI taxonomy): Eukaryota > Metazoa > Arthropoda > Insecta > Lepidoptera > Geometridae > Cyclophora > Cyclophora punctaria. The sequence continues at coordinate 7,523,955 of OX596170.1, read as the reverse complement.
AGAAAGGTTTTTTTTTATATTTCTTGGTCAGGAATGGGATAATAAATATTAAAACTGCGGGTGCGCTGTGGGTGAAACCGCGCGGCATAGCTAGTGTATTAATATTATTATTAAACAATGGTCAACTTTATTGCGTTGCTCAGTCGCCGTTCATCAGAGCTTGTCTACAAGAATAATATAGGGCGGCGGCAAACAGACTGATCAGCGACCGAACAGGACAATTGCCCTAATGAAAGTAATTAACACGACGCGATCGGCTGATTCCGATAGCGAGCTCACTCGGACACTACAATAAGTGCCTAAATCAACCTACACACCCGCCTTAATTAGACCTCTATATCAGTCTCTTCGCCCGCTGATGACAGCCTCCATACCTCAGCACTAGATATTGGTGAAAGTATTTACATTGTTGCAACATCCTTGTGGTGATCGGTGAGAATCTACTCAACCACGAACTCCCTCAATGAAAAGTTTTTGCCCAAATCCTGCGTGAGAGTTTTACGCAATGCCGCAGGTAAGTTTCGTACATTCTCACTTCATAGAGCCTTTATTTTTTACATCATTCAAATTAACATCTTTAGAATTATGGAGAATCAGCTGATGCAGGTAAACATGGCACCTTGGATGGACAATGCGAGACATGACGAGTTTACGTGAGAATCAGACGATGAGAAAGTGAACATGTGCAAATACAAAACCCAATATCGGTATGTAAAGAGTAATATGTTATTGATTTGAAATTCAAATACGTTATTCGAGGAATACGTCTACTTCAACCCACCTTTATTTGCTTACATTTTCCAGTATCAAGATGTGTTTAGATCAAGGTTACGGCTGCATTTATCTTTTATGGGCACTGTAAATCAAGAACAAATTCATCGATAACATGGTATAAAGCTAACAGTGCGACTTGTTGGTATATTTGTTTATGATACTCTACAGATATCTATTTCAGTGTAAATAATGTTGAACAAACATTTTTCTACCTCCTCCGAATTATTCAAGGTTAATTCAGCGATAGGAACATTGCACACATTGATAAATGATAGGAGAAATAAAAGTAAAATACGCATCCTCAATCCAGGGTACGATAAGTTACGAACATGTTTACGAGTTCGATTATATTTTGATTTCATAATACGAAAGTATTCCAATCTATTGTAATAGTAACAAGAAAGAGCGAGTGTACGATATCAAATTAATTAAGGGCATAGGCATGCGGCAACGTCCTCTACCAGAATCTGAGGTGGTCAGCAGATCCACAAGGTTGCAGAACACGTGACTGCGACTAAATCAATAAATGCAAATCAATTAAAACAGTCACGTGTGACTGTATTATCGATTTTGAATATCGATATGATATAATACGGTCGAATAAACATGCAATTCGAGAGGTGTGTCGTAATATTGTAAACAAATTATAATAAAATTGAACTCGCAGATACAAAACCTAAATACCTTTAAATAAATATACGTAAAACAATTATACTTCATAAAGCTATGCTTTGTAATCATTGAATAATTAACGATACAAAAGCTGAAAGGTTATCCATAACCGTCAGGTACCTTGCATCCATTGAATGTAAGGAGATGCAGGACGGACAATAAAAATGAGATCGAGTCCGATCAACAAACATAAAGGCATTCCTCGTTGAAGGATGAATGAATCGGGCCATCATTTTGAAAGAACGTTTTGTTTGTTCGTATGTTCGTAAGTAAAAAGTTGGCTGGTCTCAGGTGCGCACCTGTTGAGGCGCCGCCTTCGAGCCCGTGAGACTCCGGGCCTCGGATCGCGCAGGTAACGCCACCATGTCATGTGCAAAAACCACATTTAACAACTCTTGCTCACGTACCTATACATACCGATGTCTCCTACGCCAATTCCAAGTTTGTGTGGAATATTGTGTAAGTACTTATTTCTACAAGTGTGTGATACTTATCGGTCGTTTCGATCAAATACTTTCAGAGAACTTCCTCATCCTGCTCCAAATATGAGCTGGCAATATAGATGCGTGTGACATAAATACTTGAGTCCTTTGTGTTATTGCTTTCTTCAGAAGATGAAGAGATGATAAAAATTGAAAGTTTGATAATAACCGGTAAAGTATTCAGATGGTCAACAAGATTTTATTTTGTTTGCCATACAGGGTCGAAACATAAAGAAAGCACGAATGAAGTATTTTATGTGTAGGTAGAGGCCCACTCAGATATGTGCGTTCCTTGTTTCAATTTTTGCCCATATCTGGCAGCGGTGGTGTGCCGCCGCGTGTTCACAGATTCTGATAATATGCTAAGAACGTGCAGATCGGTGAGCGTGCTCTCTGCGCCTGCGCCTGCGCCGCGCCGCTCTCGTAGGCGGCTACATACATACGAGTAGGTACTCGCAAGCGAACGCTCGTTACTTACAACTTCCATCACACGTTTATATTATGAAGATAAATCTACATAGATATTGTTTAGGTATGTAGCATATTCCACATACAACACACGCACCGCTCGCACTTAAACTTTTTGATGTTCAAAAACAACTTCTCCCATGCGTCGAGTACTGAGCATCCTTAACATCTTTCCTACCACAAATCTCGAAATAGTTTTTTACATTACAATTGTTGTATAATCGGGTATGTGTGATTTAGTGCGTTGTTGATTTTATCCACATTCCTCGCCATTGTACAATGCACAGGCTGGTGCAATGTGAAATTCCATTAAGCTTTTTGAATGCGAATAAAAAGATTTCGGAAAAAATTCGTCGTGGCTCTCTCAAGCAGGTCATTGTTCAGGTTGTATGCTTTAAAAAGAAACATTGGCGTGTTGTGTTACCTGCTACCATAACAAACAACCGCGAGCGTTTGATGTTCATGAACAACGGGGAGGCATCCATTAACCTTTGGCAAACATTTTAGGGCAGTCTTTGCCTAATTGTCTATCAATGCGAAAAAAATACAAGAGTTCAGAGAAGAGACTTTAGTCATCTCATTTGATTGAATATTGATTTTTCATACACTTGCATTAATTACTCACGTTGGTAAAGGTCAACGTGAACATTGAACTCTAAATAGGTAAAACTCAAGTAGATGCTTCATATAATATTATTATGTTAATCACGTGTGCTCGAGCAGATTGAGTTGGTAACAATACTTTTTGGTTTCTCCACTTATTGCTGATGATTACTCTTTCAATAATTATGATTATAAAATAGAAATAAAAATCAATTGCACGTTTTTGAAAACGTGATTATAAATGGCATAGAACAGGAGGTACATACCTTTCTAGTGAATTAACACCAAATTATTTGAAGTGAGTTATTTGAAGGATTAATTAATAAAATTAAGTTACAAATTATAATATGAAAAAATGTTCAAGTTAGAACAAGTCAGTGGTTAAACCTGATGTTGGACTTTTAGACCGCCGAATAGCTTTCGACATGGTTTCGATTGGAGCAACCGGGACCGACAAATTATGATAGAATGTGAGTTTAAGCGTATATTTTATTTGAATTGAAGATCTATATGATTGTATCTGTAAGGGTGCGTGAGATAATAAATGTATGTTAGCCGGATAGCGCACGTCCGAAGCGCGGATGTCCTCGCCGAGATAACGCCAACCTGTCCCGGCCGGGCTTCAGTCAACATCACTAATCAAACACATTCACGATAACTTTTTACAAATCCATCCTTAAGAGCCTGAACACACGATAATCCACTGTAGTTAGAAAGTCTACTGCGGGTATAAATGTATGAAGAATATATTACAAGACAAGGCCTCTAATAGGTTATCGGATAGTCTAAAGAATTTGTACACTGACTAAACACAGACTTTTCTGTTTAGAACATGTCATATATACAGACTGTGTGGACTATAATGTGCTCAGACTCTAACAAACTAACATCACAAACAACTTACCAAGGTTACTGAAACCGATACTTTACGTAACATTTTGTAATATGAAGATAGGTATTTACTTGATACGAACAATGAAAGTGTTACGTAATGAATAACGTAAACGGTACTTGTTCTAACTTGTACTTGCTTACCTTTCAGTCTGGGTTAGTCAATTCCATTCAATGGTGGATAGTTAATTAGGAAAAGCGCAGGCAAAGGACCAGTTAAATACAGATCATATGTAGGTAAAATCAGCTCATGAAACTGTATAATGAAATACTTATACTCAATCATATGTAAGAGAGTCACAAGTATTTGGCAGGAAGTTTTTTCCCAGAGTTTTTTTTTGTAGGATTCTGTATTGATAACAATTTATATCAGCGAAGGTCGCTCCGAGTGTGCCGTTGCTTCACTTCCGGCCGCGTGGCCGGCACGTGCGGGCCCCGTACCGGATACGAACATTACTACACCCTTCCTAGATCTATGTACACTATGACATCTCGGCTGCAGGGCCCACTCCATTTATGATAAACGACACTTTATTATTTCACTCTCCAATAATCGATCCTCACACGCTCGCTCGCACTTCCTTGTTCATCAAGGCCCTCCGTGATATACACACAATGTACTATTTTAGGCACTCAAGATACTCGTACACACATCACAACGTACAATTGCGAATCCGTTACGAAAAAGCAACTTAAGAAGATATAATTCTTACCCGGTGTGATAAATGATGACGTTCATGAAGGCGAAGAAAAAATTAATTCGTGAATTCCTTAAGTTATTGGCACAAAAAGGGAAAATTTAAGACATGTCTGAACAGACAATGCGGAGTGGTGTTAATCTTGCCGCGATCAATAAACTCTCTGATTACACATTCATGGAATACATCGCGTCTGCGCCTGCGCAGGTATTGTGCTTATCTACACTACACCACTACTTTGTTAACTTTAACTGTTTTTACTCACATTTCGTGAGCATTACAGTATTTTTATTTGCCATTCTTGGATTTTCACACATTGTTTATAAATGTTGAGTAACTCTGAACACCGGCTATGGGGTTTTTAAATAATATATTGCCACAATATATAAGGAAAAAATGGTACAAAACAATAAAAAAAATCTTGAGGCGAGACATATGGGTCAGCAGACGCATAAAAGCTACAAACCGATACAGTTTGATAATGTGAAAAAATAAACCAGCTGACCGTTTCCTTTACATTGACGCAGTTAATCGTTAGCGGGAAGGCCGGCCGAGGTGACACGAGCTAAATTGGCACATCTGTCAGATGCATGTGTACTCACCTCTAGCGGCGCGGGGGCTGCGCCTAGAGCCGCTGGCCGAGCGTCATCTGTGCCGTAAAATTAACCGACTTTATTAACTCATTAATTTTACTACAGTATTTTCCAGTAATGATCTATTTTGAATGTGATTAAAGTCATATGTGCCACAGTTAAATATTTGTATTGTTTCTCCAAATTGTTGTTTAGTAAAGGTACGTCGTTAAGTCGCAGTAGTATATTTTAGTGACATTATACAGTACTAGCAGCGCCCCGCGGTTTTACCCACGTTGTACCGGTTCCCGTGGGAATTTCAGGATAAAAAGTAGCCCATCGGACCAGTAGTTTCTAAGATTAGCGCGTTTTGTTTGTTTGTTTGCTTGCTTGCAGAGTTTGTACTATGCAGCTTTATAATATTAGTATAGATTTAATAGCAAATCTCTTTAATTCGAAGGTCTCCTACATAACTAACATAATAGACGACTGAAATAATTTTCTGAACTGAGGTAAAGTTTTAATGAATAATGCTGAAAACCTGATAGTTAGAAGATACATTGGTACTGCAAGTTCATGTCAAAGCATTACACTGATTTTATTAGGTGTTCCCGTAGCACAAAGAAAACATTCACGGCTATTCATACTATAGAGACTACCTGTGACATTGTGATGATAATTGGTTACAGATTGAAAAAGATATGTTGTTAAGATTCGAAGGAACTATAGCCTTATTCATAAGAGACGGTGATTTGAATAATGTTAAATAAAGCCTTTATTAAGTTGCGTGTCCACGAATTGTGGCGACGAATCTCACGGAATCACAAAGTGTTCCTCTATGTGTGGACTTGTCCGTGGATCACATCTACTGTTCTGTCATCCGATACTCATTGGAGCCGGTGACCGACCGATAGTGATAATCTTCAATGGTATTTTATGGTTTTATTTCCTTCACAATAGTACACTAACTTCCTATGTGTGCTATAGGAAACGCGTAGTCATAAAAAAGTCATAAGTTAAACTGTTGTTAGTATTAAAAGACTCTCTTTTCTCTTCTTAAATGATAAACAATCAATCAAGTGTTTTGAAAGATCAGCGACCGTAAACCTTAAAGCACACACCTGCTCACCACTCAGGTCTCTAAACTGCGAACACAATAAGTCCTATTCAAATGTTAAACAAAAATGGCGCTCGATCGACAGCAGCACTATATTGAATTATCTCGAAGGTGGAACAATGGTTTACATCGATATCTCTACCCACTTTCTTTTAGAGAAAGACAACAAAGTTCCTCGTTGTGTTGAGACTGACAAGCGAGCCGCGACACAAAGACGATCGGCGGTTGCCCGAAGCGTACAAAGGTCAGCCCGGCTCGAGATCACCTTACATCAGCGCGCTCGCCGCCCGCGCCCCGCCGCGCCGCCGCGCCGACCGCGGCCCGACCGCGCCGCGGCTCTGCGCCAGTGCGCAAGCACTTTGTGACGACGAGCATTATCGCGCGATCTGGGAGCGGAGATGCTCCTCATAATGCGTCCAGATAAACTCGCTTTGTGTCGTGTGCTCTCTATAACAAGAAGAATATTCCATGAAAGGAACGCGCAACGCAACAGGTACATGCCCCCGCGATTATCTTTAACTTAGGTGACGCGCAGTTGTCTCTTATTCGCCGCGAATTGTAAAGAAAGGCCAACTTATGATAATCCCACATCGCTACGTGTAGTCGTACTGTTAGTTATAGGTAAACAAAAACAAGCCATGTTGGTGGATGTTTGAATTATAATGATGTAATAAACTTTGTACCTACATTAATGTGCATACATAATATGAATCAAACTTGTTGTGACTGCGGGCATGCGCCACAATCCACGACACGTTTAGGAGCATTGAATTAAACAATCACGGCTGACTCATAGTACCGGTTGGCTATAAAGACAACTAAAATTATCTTTGTCTAGTTTATTTCACAGACAAAACGCCATGTAACTTAGATAGCATAATTCACAATTGTTTTATCTCTACTGGATACCTATTCCATAACAACAATATTACTTCATTTATAAATCGATTTGCTTGACTGTTCACTACTAGGTACTTATTGGTTGTTATAAATTAGGGTAATCTATTATATGTTAAATCAGTTTATCCTGTTGAGTACATGGAAGAGATTTATTAGTGCATATTAAATTGGGTATTTTAATAGCGTGATTTGAACCGTTCGCGCGTTCCTGAGAAAAGGATAGGAGAAAAGAATATCTTTAATGTATTTTGAGGGTTAAAAAACTAAATGTTGCACAACATTACGAAGATACAGTGCTGTGACTTGAATTATTGTCGTATAGCGATTATTAAAATGGAATTCATCTAAATGTTAGTAATTGTGCAAAATGCGTGTTTATGTCGCGTTATACGGTGGTGCGGCGATCATTCCGGCTCGTGGTGTGCGGCGGTACCTGCGGCGTGCTATGTGGAGCATGCGGCGCGCGACACGGGCCCACCCAGCGCGGCTCCACAAAGCGGACGCGACCCTGAAATGGACGCATTCACGCAATCTGCGAACCAACCCTAATAACTCACCTACCCGCGCGCGCTCCGGACTCATACCGCCGCGCGGTACCGCACTGCCTCATGTCGGACGCACCTAACTGTCCGAACGCGCGCTACTTACTTCATACTATTTCTAGACTACCGGCGACTCTGATCTCTGTGTAAGTATAATGTTACATTATGACTGAGAGATGCTGAGATAACAAAATGAGCTTCTTATAATCGCTACACGCGAGCTTATAATATTCCCCTTGTCTGGAATTTATTTGATAGCTTGCAGGATCTACGGGAGGCTTCGAGCGTTTAATGTCGAAATGTAGTGTTTCAATTAGTTTTCTATCTATGAATGATGTATTGTGATTAATGTAAAGTATGTTTAATGATAAGAACTATACTTACGTCTATCTCACATCTTGATATTATGGACGAGTTTATTTGCAAAGCTAAATAGAGCGGTAAAGTTTGGATCGACTAGCGATGACTTCACCGGTTCATCTGGTCGACACCGATTATTATGATTGTGCAAAGTGGTCGGTGTGCTGAGTCCACCCGTGCCCGATGCGGCGACTGTGCAAATCGATCCAATTATGCAAGTGATTCGATTAGAAATTGAGATGGCCTGTGCGATATTTGAACTCCATTGATAGTTACGTAACACCCACGACCCGGTGCCGGAAATACTGTCATCATTGCATTCTAGTTCTTAATTGTAACTAATTGATTTGTATTTGATCTAGTTGGTGTGTTCAATTGAATCGAGTTATGAATAATCGAATTAGGGCCAACACGATCAATACATTGATTGTTTTGCAAAAGTCTGTTCGTTTCAGCTAGGCAATCTACGAAGACTTACCGGTTATCTGCCACTTACTTTGTAACAAACATACCTATTTAACCTTTGTTTAACCGATCGTCTTTAACACACTTATACTGGCGGAATTGTAACAATGTTCAGAATAAATAATTGTATTACATTATGCATTAAAGAAGTTTCATAAAATTATGCAGGCATTCTCACAATTTCCGAATCATCTTACCTTTTAAATGAAATTCGTGGCGAATAGGGTTGCTTCATCTTAAGTAGGTATGTAATCACTTAGCAATCATATAGTCGGGCATGTGTTTGTACACTAAATGTAAGAGACGCTATTAAATATAATGCATACATTACATTACAGGAACACGTTCGTCGCGGCTGTAATTAATAAAAACTGGCACACTCATTTGTCTTCCGCGCTGCTAGCAGGTTGGTGCTCGGAGTTAGTCGTCAGTCGTGCTACAGTCTACAGGGACTCATTTACTTGCAGATAACAGATACTGCAGCCTAGAAATTTATTTATAGTAGTGCTAAAATTATGATAACGATATGCCTTCATAATTTGTTAGAGGATATGTACTCTCTGTGGATTCACTTCATTAAATTAAGTTTATGAACTTTCACAAAATAAATCATTTTATTTGAGGCTATTTATTTAACTGTACTTATTTAAAAACTAATTCTTTGTTCAAACACAACATCGTGAAAATTGATCAATTTCTGTTCGTAATCATGAACTGAGTGACCTCTGAGCTAGTTCAATTGATAGATAAATTGAGACATATAGAGACCATTACTTTAATCAACAAATATAGCGGTTTATCCAATATTACAGTTCTCTGTGGTTTTATACTTCAATTAAAAAATGGATCTTCTGTTTTAATATAATTAAACGATTTTTCAACAATTATGAAAACGTACGTATCATATAACTGTTAGCATTAGCAGTATACTATGTCTTTGTGTGATTAAAAACATCTTGAAACAAAGCCACATGTGCGTCCTCATTGTCACATATTTGATTGTTATCGGAAGAGAACATTACTTTAAGTGAAGGTGGGGAAGGTCAAGAGCATGTGGTTCCGATATTTCAGTGATTTGTGAGGGGAGCAAGCTGCGCCGGGGTCATTGTCCCTTTTGGGATGTAAAGGAGGGATGTTGAACGCATTCGTACGTGAGATACCTACTCGAAGGAAGGGCGGCGCTCACTCCGGGAAGCGGCGCGCAGGTGACACATATGTGTTAAACTTTTTGTAATCCAAAACTGTTCATAGTTCGAAGAAATTATAGTTTCTAGTTTCGGAATAATTAAAATATTTATTGACAGATATTTAATACCTATCTTAGTAGTAAATTAAAAAAAAACACTGCACTTCGCCTTTAAGTTCGTAAATAATACATTCACACATACATTGTCAATAGGCACTCGAGATGATAACCCAATGGATGTATCTATTATGTGTAGCCGCAATAGGTACACTATGGCTTTACGATCCAATATTATGTTTTATTACAATTATCATTGCCGATGTACCTCTGTTGATTTATTGCACTTTAAAGTTTAACGATTACGAGTTTTGCAATGATACCAACCATATGAAGAATTTCTTGAAACACGACGTTTGACCAAAGAGGTAAGTACGTGTATGCATTATTAGTAAAAGACTAAGTTCAAGGGATAGGTGTTGGACCTGATGCGACGACACTGCACACTGGTGGACGCGCGAGGTGGGAGACGCCTTGAGGTGACCGCCGAAGCCGCTGCAAGTGGATCCGAGCCATTAGGCTCCGTGCTCGACTTCAGCCGCTCCTAGCTTGTCTCATACGGTCGCCATAATCTATGCTTCACTGCGCATTATAATCGATAAGCATTGTTCCAAACTCATTATTATGTCAGATATGCGCTCCTTCGATACATTTAGTCGTCGTTGAGCAATATCTTGTTTGATTGAGTGGAACATGATAGGCATATTCTCAATTTCCTGTACACTTTTAAGTACAATCAAACAGTGAATCACGTCAATATGGTTATCTCGATAGGTAGAAAAGGAGAAAGATTTCTTTGTATAAACATTCTATCGAGGAAGTGTTTTTAAGGAATGGAAAGTTTTATCACGTTCCGCGATAGCAGTTCTTGTAAGAGGACATGATCCAATTATGTTCATGAAAAGATAGCGAGTGAACGTTAGTAAGTACGAAATGTCGTGGCTGGTATTGTAAAATCCGAGGTTGTCAGCGAGGCGGGCTATTCGGGCGCTTGGGCGAGATTCAGAATGATGGACTCAGCGAGTTTATCAGCCTCGACAGACGGTGCAGCGCGGAGATAGTGCTCGTGACAGTAATTGACAGGTCGGCGGCGGCGGCGGCGGCGGCGCGGGCGCAGGACACTTGACGCACGTGCGAGAGCCGACTCGGCCCCCGCACTAAGCAGGATGTCTTTAAATAGACTAAATGCCTTTGTGAAGGCATGCCCTTCGAAGGGTGGCGACGGCATCCGGCTCCTATAGCGCACACGATTCGCTTCTAAAGAGGAAACTTATAAATAACTTGTCCAATTATTCTGAACCATTCAAGTATAAACATGAAATGTAATGCGTATGAGTCAGACGTGTTAGCGGCGCGGGCGCACCGAGAGGAGCTGTTTGCACCTTCGTGCTGCTACCGGTACTCTTATCTCGCATCTCACCGACACACTATTTCAAGGCGTGCCTTTTGTTTGATTAATAGTACAAATGCAAATATCCAAGTATCTGTTGCTTGAGCTATTTCTCATTTTGTAGGTGTTGTAATAATATCGTTACAATAACTCATTTTACCATTTAAAGAATGTTAACGACTTTTATGATAGGACTCAGTCATAACATAACATACAGGCGGAGTTTTATCAGAACGTTAACATTATACTACATTCATACATACTTAAGCATAAGAAAATTACTTTTGAACTCGGATTTAGTGAGAGTCGCAATAGAAACGAGTTCTCAGTGCGTGAACCGATTAGTACAATGTGTAAGTACACACACAAGATGCACGTGTTCAGCGGAAGGGTCCCGGCCGCGGGGCTCCTCAGATGTTACCAGAGACTTTGTCATGCAATGGGAACTTACCTGCAATACCAGTAACGAACATACAAACAAGTGTTTCCGGTCAGGGGATCCACATATCCGGCCCCTTTGCCCAACATTTCTTAATAACGTCTATTGAAATTCATTCAACCATACTATGTGTTGTACTTAGTGCCTCATATGCCATAATTTAATACTGTACACTCGCAGATATCTGTTCGTAAACAAATGTTACATAACTTTAGCATCAAGTGGCAAATGTTACCTAATTATAGTGTAAGGTCAAGGAAAATGATAACGCATCATAAAAATGTTCAATTTCTGCATTCATTCATAAAATAAAAGATACTATATAAATAAAACAACAAATATTTAATTAGACATTTGAAAATTACGTAATAAGGTTTAATGCCGCTTCGGAGCACTTCACACTTACAACATTTTAATTTGAAGATACTTTTTATTGTTGTACATAGTGGAAAAGTACATGAAACGTAAATGCAGTACATTGCACTCATACTGTCACAAATATTTATTTTATAGATGGGAAAACATATAGTCCTAATAAGTACACTATAGCTTTGTATGTGTACTTAGTGTGTAGGACACCAGGTTGTTTTCCAGATGGAAACCAATAATAATACTTGACTCGGTAATAGTTCATTATTATTTAGGGAACCGGTTGTTAATAAGTAAGTCCATACTAGATTTTAAAGGATTGAATAGAATAGGTAATGGGTCAGCATGAGCACGGCGCGGCGCGGCGTCATTCAATTCACCGAGAATGGCCACAATAACAACAAGTTCTGCAGGTGACGACTCCGACTCAATAGCGCTGATTACACCTCCATTCAACTCGAGCCTTACCTGGACAACCTGTTCCTATTTCAATATGAACTCTTACACCTAACAAATGGTCAGATTCGATTTTAATTGAAACGATACCGGCATTCGAGCGCCGCGCATACAGTACCTATCACGTTTATTTCAGAATCATAAACGAATGGTTTTGAGAAGATGATCTCGGTTCCCCTACAAGACCCTACACCTAACTTTCCGTTCCTATAGAAATTATTTTCAAAATCCAATTTTGTTTTAAAGAAAGTGAAGGAAACTTTCAGTTAAATGTTTTCCATGAATTCGTGTAAATAAGACATAAAACTGCAGCATTTAAGCTCAAAGTTCTCGTATTGTACCAACCTTATTTGAATGAAAGGAAATCGGTACATCCACTTTTCCTATTGATTTGATCTACGTTACAAAATGGTACGATTGGTTAAACATTAGATATATTGCACATGTTCTAGGAACAAAGAAGAGACATTAATATGCTGAAACGTGGAGTGTATCCGAGCGAGTCAAGTCTCAAGACTCGGGCAGTGAAGTGACTCGGTGCGCGGCACCACTGACTGCGCCCGCACCTTCGGGAGCCCATTGTCTCCGACCATTAAGACTATTATATTTACTCATTCAAGCGTACCTCTCATCGTTTGTTATTGTGCATGATCAGTAGCTGACATCTTCATAACGATTTTGAGTATCATTGTTTTATTATAAAGAAACAATCACCGTAATCACAATGTTAATTATTAGTACATTTTTTGTCATTATCTGATCATGTGGTGGATCATACGTGTAGGCGGGAAGAATCGGTTTCTTTTAATACACTTTCTAATAATAACAATACATGCACAAAGTATTCATTCGATGATATCGATAGTTGTGTAAGAAATAAGACTCTCAGGAAAATACTTACACAAGTTTGGTATCGATTTCAGTTACCTACTCTACACTTTAGGTACCTACTCGTATCGTAAGTTATTATTTTCCAAGAACGAAATCAGGTCAATGGCTGTTTAGTATGATAAACATATTATGTATCTACAGGTGCTGTCTGCTACTTAATTATTAGTTAGGTACCTAACAAATACATCTAAGCCTGATTAGGTATATCATTTAAGTCCATTTTATATTATTACTTTGCGCTATGGTACCTATGTGTGTTCCTCTTAAAACTGTAATAACTTGTGGATACCAACCTCAAGTAATTTATACGGATGATGATAACTGCTCGGTCACAGAGTTCAACAAATTGGAATGCTTATTTTTTATTACGATTATTCTTCGCTCACAATTGAACATTTTAAAATCTTATCGTCATTTTCGTGGCAAGCGAGTCAAGAAATGATTTACCTTCTTTCGGCACTTAAAAATTCGAAGGCTATTAAACAGAACGAGATTTCGACGGAGACGATGGCCCGTAAATGTTTCGCAAGAGTCGCTCGTAACCCATTTCGGTCATAACTCGCCGTGACGCTCGGAGCTTTTACTCGCAGCGGAGAAAATAGGGAGACGGCCATCGCCGAAAACAACAATGAGGTACTGTTACCATAATGACACTTTATGAGCGCAAACATCGGCCGCGGCGAACACGACACGGCCGCGGTCGCGATGCACGAATGTGGTCCGCGCATTGTTTCCGCGTTATACCGAGCGCTGCATGCGGTACCCTGCGCCCGCGCCGGCCCGGCACCGCGGCACCGCGCGCCTTCGAGGACGACATTGATGCCTCGCGGACAAAGGCACCCATTGCGACACCGGACCCAGCCGACTCGACGATCTCGACCTCTACTCTGCTACAAAACGATTCTTTGAACTGAATTCCATCGCTGAACTTATAATTTCCTTAATGGCAAATGGATTGTTTGCTAATCAGAAAACGATTTGCAAACTTTGTTGTTGTTGTTTCTGTGCTTTTGTATTAGGTACAAATCTAAAGGGTCATGATGATGATGATGATCATAGGAATAAAATTAATTGATAGCTATCAAAATAAACGGGTACTGAAATATGACCGCATTTTTCAATAATAATTAGTGGACACGATTTGGACCGCAACCCAGTTCACGTCTGCATTTTTATGTCCAGGAAAATTAAGTTGTAAATAAATGCGTACATAGCCACAAAATAAATCGTTGTAGTCAAGCGAGCAGTAATCTTTGTAAATTAAGTTATTGAGACTTTCTTCCTTTCTCCCAAATTTTCATCTTTAATGTGTTGTGGTATTTGTTTCACCTCCAAAAATGTGCAGCGGCTATTGTGTAGGTGTCGGCAGAATTCTTGAAAACGTTTATTTTCATGTTATTTGGCTTATGATACGCTCGTTAAGAATTTTTGTAAATAAAATGTTGTACAGACCTACTCATTAATTGTATTCATTGTCAAAATATGTATAACCTGTAAAATGTAAGTTTATTTAGTTCTAAATCCACACTTTTAATGTTAAACAGACAGCTGACATTTATTAAATCATAATAAACAATACACATGTAGGTACTCGTATATCCGACTAATAGTGATCTTGTTAAAGGTGCTCTCTTTATTGAAAGTCCGTTAAAGCAGTTAAGTTTAGTATAGAATATGTAGTTTACATAAGAGCTATGTGGGCGGTCGATAGCATGACACGTATCAATATACTAGTACAAGGCACTGGCACACGGACCCCGGGGACCGCAGCTTTGTGAAAGCACTAAAACCTACAAGACGCCGAGATTCATAGACCCTACACAGGCGATATACAACCACAAATGTAACATGTGTGGTCTCCAAAGTTGAGTAATTGTATCGGAACATATTAACCTTAATACTATTGTTGCTATTTAAGTATACATTGAATGGAAGCTTTTTATAACCTTTTGATGTATATAGGAACGCATATTTTTGGTAGACTTTTATATTTAAATGAGAGCGTATAGGTAGGTACTTATTTTGTATGTTATGCACATAAATTAGAGATGAACAATAGATATGATCGTGTGTCATCACGTGTATCTGGCGGACTAGGGCGCAGGCGCAGGCGCAGGGCGGCGCGGCGCGGCGCATCGCAGGGTGCGCGAGCCGCGTTTCGACCAGGTGCTACTCGTACAATCTCGGCAGTTGTCGCAAAGCGGCGCACGCGCACCCTCACTGCGCTTTTAATACATTTCAATACATATAAAAAAATGCGGTATCAAAAGATGGCGACGTCAAATAAACCGGTGTTCGGGTGCAAGTATGCAGCGCTCCTCTGGCGCGGATAGCTCGCCCTCCGCGAACAAAACACCGTTTGTTGGCTCGTTGGGTGTGCAAACAAGTTTTGATTAAATGAAAAGGTGTCCCGGAACGGGTGTGCCTACCGTTTGCTCTAATCTAAGTAATTACTATAACTATACAATATAACAAAGGGGCCGCAATATGCATACTGAATAATACTGATATTAAAAAGGAAGAACCGTTTACTTTCATTAGTATTTTACAAAATATAATCGTATGGTTAGTAATGTAATGTAACAACAACGCTAAATCTAATTCTATTTACATAAAGATCTAAGTCATCGATTGTGAATCATCAAATTAGCCTCTAATGCCGATTACGTAAAGCAATGCAACATTGGACAATGCATATATGTAGAGCACAGATAAGACCTACTTGATTATGTCAATCGCCTTCCTAACAAAGACGACAATGCAGATTTTACAGGCTTTGGTATCGTGGACCAGCGATTCAGTTATATAATGATTTCAAGCATGTAGTTTCAATAATTAGAGGTTGACAGTTAACAAAGCACTTTTTAATCGAAAGTATTTTACGTGTATGGTATGATATTAAGTGAATAAATGTTAGTTTGATTACAGGTACATATAGGGTACAGATATAAAAAATAGTAAACCGTTACTCGTCACTTACGGTTCTTTATTCGGCTCTGAATGATCTGGCGGAGCGGAGCCTGCGCGCTGCAGCTGCCCTCGCGGCGACCCCAGGTCTCTATTCCCCTTCACAACGAAACACTATAAATACCTTCCTTAGTTAAGAAATGCAAAAAATATCCAATAACGGTGAGATTTCAAAAAAAAGCAATGTGGGAAAGGAATATTTCACGTTTCCCTACATTGCAATATTTTAATAGCTCTCTTCGTGACCCGGATTAAACGGTCCTATCTATTCTCAAATATCTAACTGTCAATTTCCGAGTAATCCTGTCGAATGCCGTGGATTTTATTACTTTTTCTAGTTAAGAAACTTAATATTGGATTGGCAAACCAGTCAGCGTCCGAAACCTATTGTTTTGAAACTGGTATTAGTGTTTGATGTTAATGGTCAAAACAGACAGCCGGTAATCCTGTCAACTCGGGCAGAGTTTACGATAGAGAGCTTTTGAAGGTTTAGGAGTCGGGTTTCAGTCGCGGCGCGTCAAGTCCGCGGAGAGAGCGCGCCGCCGGCTAACGAGCTTGGTCATGGTGCATTGCTGTCTAAACATGTTATATTTGCACTGCATAATTGCGATAATTAATATTAAAGCGTCTGACATATTGTTCAGTAATATTAGCGGTAAACAACAACCGCCATTTTAGCTATTTATAATCTCGACACACTTTATCACGTCGGAAAATAACTAATAATATTCAATGAGTACACCCACACAGGCTGTGGTCTGTGGGTATTCACTTATGTACCTACACAGATTTTCATAAGTTATTCTTGAACCTACTGCAAAAATGTTTTTCAAATATAAACAAAAACCTCTGCGCGCTTAGATATGGAGTATAAGTTTTTTATACTTAAAATAGATAATCGTTCGAATCCAGTAACAAACAATTTATCATAGCATACTATCCGTATCCCGCGGTTCATGTTTATTCTCTAGTTCGCAAATACAAATACCAATCAGACACAAATAAATGATGCAAGTACCTTCCTGTAAAATGGAATCCACGTGATTTTAATACATTTTTGGTTTCAGTTTATTAAACTGATCAGTTTATTAAACTGAAAAGATCAGGCACAAACGACAGAAAGGGTTAGTCCAGACTTCAGAATAAACATGTCCCAAAATTTTATTGTACTCGTACCAGTTTTTTCTTAATAGTTACACAATGTAACATTTTACTAATGTGGGTGTGTTACACCAAAAGCATACAAAACGTTCAATACTCTACCTAGACTCTCTCTCATAATTTAAGTATTTTCATAAAACTGGACCAAAAATACCAACCACCATTAAAATCTTCATGCACTAGGCATTTCTATCAATACAGGGAGTAAAGTATAAATAGATGATTATTATTATTGAGTCGGTAACGCAAGGGAATGCACGAGGGGTGAAAGGTGGCCGGTGTGGCTCGGTGACGCACCGGCCGTGTAGCGTGTGCCGAAATCTCAGCTGTTGCCGTCTGCGCTTATACAGGGTGATGTCCACATCCTAGACAGTATACCAGTATTAGTATAACAAGTTGTCAATATCGATTTATAATTGCAGTGTAAATATTGAGAAAATAAATGTCTCATACTTTTGTTTAATTTAAAAAAAGAACTTACCTATTCGAGACATTATTTACATAGCAGAATTAAGATGAACTCGGTGACCCAGAAGAGGTATTTAGTTTTAGGTTATATTATAGTTTTAAGTAGATTAAATAGACCCTGGTCTAAATGGAATTTGCAAAGTCATGAACCAGTTAGAAAGGTAAGTGAATGTAACCTGACTAATATGATAATTATCTATAATATTTTTAAAATACAAAAACACGCTGTATAGTTCTCAATCCATCTGTATTAAAAGTGTTTATAAAAGCGTTGAATGGTCCTGTGTGCTTTATGTAGAAAATTCTACAGCTATGCCATTATTCAAAATTAAACTACTCACCTACCTGCCGGTTTATATCAAAAGAATCAGAATGGCTTAAATACTCGTCATATTTCACAGCCAAAATGTACCTTATGTAGAAAATAAAATTTGCGCAATTATGATATTAAACCGTATTGGAAGGGCTCTAAAGTTCTCTACTATTTTTACGAGCTCAGTAATAAAACCGAGGTAAGTATTGACCTTTTCAAAACTAAAACGTAATAACAACCTCTTCCCTTTTGGCGGATACTACGTTTCGGATACTATTCATGCCAACAATGAATGGGGGAGACCCTAATCGAGTTGCCCGGTTGTGAAAGGTAACATGTTTAAAAGAATTTAATTGATATTTGTTGGGGTATATTGGTCGGTTAGGACGTTTCGTGTAGTGCGGGTAGCTCAGTGCAGATGTGCGATTCGGGTACAGACATGTGATTCTGCACGCGCAGCCAGCTGCCAGCATAGCTGTGCACTGATTCAATACAAATGCAGGGTCGGACTCACCTCGTGGGTGCCTCTTCTTTGTATCACATTATATGTGTAGGTAAGCTCGACAAACAATGATACACATCCACACGACAACAATACGCGATGGTTCAGGTGTGCTATGATCTTTTGGTCGTTAATTTTATTGCTAATAATAATAACAAATTCTTTGCCGTAACTTTGCAAGATTTGATATCTAGCTAGATTTATTTTAATTTACACGATCATTGGAACAGGATTTTTTAAATAAATTACTTTCAAGATATGAATGGAATATGGATTTCATACTGTTTTGTTTCAACAATAAAATAAATATATCTTTTTAATAAAGACGTTTGATTATCTATTGGCACCGTTAATAAAATGAACAACATAAACGGGTAATATTAAACTCCGTTAATATGTTTAATATGTTTATTAATTCAAACAAATTCTGGTTGTGTTAATATATGCAAGGAATTAACCGCCAATTGTGCGACATTGAGAGCGGGAGCGGGCATCACCTGCCGGTGCGCGGCGCCCCTGTCCATCGCTATTTCCGCCATAGCGCACCGCGGCGCGCCTGCGCTCGTGCCGCGACCGTTACGCACGCGCGGCGCGACCCCCGCGCGACGCGCCACCTGGCCGACGCACCCGCCGCCCTCCGCCCTAGCTCGACACCCGACACATATACTCACATCGTAAATAATTATGTATACTCTGATGACACTGCGATATATCGCACTCACTTGTTAATTACTCTGTTACTACAACACCATTACACCCTGTTCAGGTAGGTATACAATATTTATTTAGTCTTCATAGATATTTGCATTTAAAAAACAACTTCATCACTAATGAGCTTCAGATTTTTTATGTCTAAGCACAAGTAAACAAAACTACAACTGATTATCCAGCCTTTATAATCCTTGTTAAGATAAACAAGTTGCTAATGCGGTCTATTAACTAACAAAATAAGTATCTAATACTAATTAGTTAATGATGGTGCGTTTTATGGTAATTATGTACGTATTTATTGTTTGTATTCAAAGGAAACAAACCTCTTGTATGGGCTGATTTATTAGTAAATACTATCACTCATTCACTTTGATAATTTAATTTGTTTAATGTTGTTGACAGTCGACTATCTTCGGTAGATTTGTTTACAATTCCCAGGCGTAAGTTGTGATAAGATATAATTCATTCACAGTTCCAAGGTAATTAGGCGATGACCAACCACTTTGTTTATTTATTATATAAGAACTTTAGCTGGGACCACTTAATAAGGTGCTGAATGCTATAATTGAAGTGGTTATCAATACGTATCACGTAACAGTATAAACTGTAGTTGACATACATGCACGCATTAGTCACCCTTATAAAAATTAATAGATATCTATAGCTGACAAGAAAATGATATTGAATAATATGTCAAACTGTTTTTGTTAAGCGCAACCATTGGCCTGTGACTCATTTCTTTCTTATTACGTGAAAACTACGTATCACCATTATTACGCGGTATTTTTGTCATGTAATTGTGTCAAGATCATGAAGACGCTATTTGGTTCTGAATGTAGTTAAATAACTAATCTAACAAAAGTTTATTTTAACAAATCCAATTACATTATATCCTGCGATATACAGGGTGGAATAGAGTAGTACTAAAATAAATATTCTTTTATTTTTTAAAGTATGTAACAAAACTATTATCTTCAATTATCATGTATTTATTTTTTGTTGTTAACTTTTGTATGATGAATCTGTCAAATCATTGATCATGTCATATTTTAGTCGTTTCCGTACCGGATTTTCGGATATGGTAAGAGTGACATTTTGGAAAAATGGAGTTTGGTTTCTTTTTTTAAATAAATAAATGTTTCCTTCTTGTACAATTTGGTACCTCCAATATAGTGACCTTCCCTCTGCGTGGCATGGACAAAAATTCCACTCTGTATACACAATCAAAGTATATCGACATTTATATAAACGATTCAATTGCATTCCCTTCATTCATTACTCGTACCAGAAAGTACACCGTTGTAGTACTATGCAGTCGTGTTAACAAAAAGCACTTGTATGTACTTGGACTGTGAGAAAACCCAAATAGGTGTGCGAACAGTGTGACCTGTGGGAATTAGTGCCGGTCACACAAAAATACAATGAAGACTCTTTATGGACGTTATATTTCCGCATTGGGAAGGGGTTGTGCTCGTATCTTGTTTGGTTTGATACACATAAGGAAATCTCTTTGTTCGCGATTTACACCAAACGGGTTCTCGTCCTTCCGGTTACGAATATGGCTATTATTATTCCAACCGTTAGAAACTTCTGCGACTTGAAACATCGACACAGTCACTCGTGACTATTAAAAAATAATACTATAAATGTCGATACTTTGAGGTTAAACATTAATAACATTCCTTTATTGAATACTATCTCAAAAGATAAAGTGAAATGATGACGAGAATTGAAAAGTAGAATTAAAAACATAATTATATAGGTAAAAATGATAATGTCGTGTTAGATAACAAAGAGTTACCATTTGATTTGTAATCGACACGTACTACGCCGATGGACGTGTGACATTGCTCATTCGTACAAACTGCTGATCTTGCAGGCACTTGCATGAACAATACCACTTTAGGTAGGTAATTAATTGTCTTTATTGTTAGTCACATCAAAATAATTTCACTTTTATATCACTAAGTAATTAGTCTTAGTACCAATGTCTTCCTTACATGGTTTGTCATAATGTTTAAATGATGTACGAGTATATTGCTAAAATTGCTAAGCAATCTTTCTACCCATCAATATTTTTCAGAAGACAAATAAAATAATCCAATATCATAATAAGGACAAGGCTAAATATATCTTGTTATTAAATATAAGATTTCACATAACAATTGTTGGATCCATGACTATAGAGATGTCTTCTAATTAAGGCTTTGTGTATAGTATGGCTCATTGCTAATGTAGGTTAGACTAGATGATGCACATGACTTTAAGACTAGTTAAAAAGCACAGAAGGCGCAGAAGTTAATGTTCATATTATTAAATGGTTTGATCATCCAGCTGTTGATCGGAATCACAATAAATGGAACTGAATAAAGCTTCAGAGACCAGTTCAAAAGGAAAAATGTAATGGTTGGCTCAGTTCAAAGGTGTTTAACCCCAAGAGTTTGCAAAAAATCGGTCATTTACAAGAGGAGACGGTTGGAATTGAACGGTGATGTAGTGAAGCTGGGCATATCGCACTGAGAGGCAGCGCAGCGGTTCCGGCGCGGCGGGTGCGCAGACGCAGGTGCCGCCGCCGCCCCGCGCCGCGCCGCGCCGCCATTGGCCGGGGCCCCGCGCCCGCCGCCGATTGGGTACGGCGCACGTGCGAGGCTTACCCGCGCGCCACCTGGCCCTCTGCCGACGGGGAGCGCTATATAACCGAGCGCCTTCCCTCGCCGCACCACTCGATCTCCGGACGTCGACGAGTGAACGTACACGTCATTTGCGTCCTGAACACGATCTACGCTGCTACGTCTCCGTTACGACATTCATTGTGATTTGGACTGTTCCTGCTTGTGTGATCTTGTGATTGTAGAATATAAACTTGATTGAACTTGCCTTATTAAGTGATTGTGACAATTGTGATCAAGATGCTTGTGGAGGATTCTCAAGCTTCCCGAGTGTCGGTGTCCAAGAAGTATGCGCACTGTCCGCTGAAGAAGCGGCCGGTGATGGTGCGGGAGGAGCGGCCGGCGACGCCGCCCACTACGCCGCCTCACCCCGCCCATCTCGCCACAAGATTTTATAACGATTATTATTGTAAGTACATACTTATATTGTTTATATTTACTATCAAACAAAAACTTTAAAGTAAAACCACTAAAGTTTTAAAATCACTTTGGTCCTGTTTGATTTTAATTATTTTACACCTTACCTTAAACCAAAGTATTAAATGAAATTGAATATATTTCATAATATTAATTATTTTTTTATTTTGTCCATAGGTAACGAAAATGATGAACCTGAAAATCTCAGCACAAAACCTGAAGACTTGTCAAGAACTGGCAACTACCCCAGCAAAGCATCATCCCCTGTGTCCGCTACTGCTGTCAAAATGGAACCCAGAGAGTGGCCTCAGCAGCTCGAATACCTGGCAGCTTGCCGCACTCGATTGGAACCCGTACCAACAGAACTTGCCAGACCAACACCTCAATACGCATACTTGCCTACATTATACTCTCCTTATGGGCAATTCGAAGAGATGTACCCAACCGCACCCGTTCTGTCTCCCCCAACCCACGCCCCGCTGTACCCGCGGTACTCGCCCGCGTCGCCGCCATCGTCGTGCTCTCCACCCCCGTGCCCTGAAGACCTGCGCTCACCTGGCTCGGTCTCGTCCGACTCCGGAGTTTCCGTATCGGCCCCCAGACGTCCTCGCTACCAATGCCCAGACTGTGCCAAATCATATTCCACTTACTCCGGTCTCTCAAAACATCAACAATACCATTGTGCCGCTGCTGAAGGCAGCCAAGCACGAAAATCATTCAGCTGCAAATATTGTGCGAAAGTATACACCTCACTCGGTGCTCTGAAAATGCACATCCGCACGCACACTCTTCCATGCAAGTGTCATCTGTGTGGAAAGGCTTTCTCGAGGCCTTGGCTGCTGCAGGGTCACATCCGCACCCATACGGGTGAGAAGCCATTTTCCTGCCACCACTGTCGCCGTGCCTTCGCCGACCGCTCCAACCTACGAGCTCACTTACAAACCCATTCAGACGTGAAGAAATACTCATGCTCCGGCTGCGGCAAGACGTTCTCGCGCATGTCGCTGCTGAGCAAGCACCTGGAGAGCGGGTGCGCGGCGCCCGGCTCTAGCCCCTACGAGTACCGCCCGGAGTCCGTCTCCTCCGCGCACGCGCACCAAGCGCTGCCTCCTCCCGCCACAGTACATGCCTACTGAATAAGACTGACCCTTAGCAGGCATCCCGATCTCTCGTTTAGTGTTAGACCTACTCGGTAGCTATAACTTCTCTCTAAATTATTATTGTATATAATCTAAATCTTATTTGTGAGTGTGTATAGAAGTTAGGGACCAATATTGAAATAGAAATAAGTTATTGTAGCATTAGTCTGGTTAGTTTTATGATTTTGTAAATCACTAAGAATTGCGCTTTTGCGATTTTACTAGTCATATGGCATTTGCCAAGTGTTACACACGACAAATTTTATTTTTGAATCCTAATTTCACCAAAAATTTTAAAAACATAAAAACAAGAAAGTTAAAGTGTCTTAATTTTTGCTGACATTAGGATTATGCCATGTACAAAGTGCCTTAGTTTAGTAATAAAAATGTCTAATATATTTTAACATTAAAAGACTTGTAATATATTTGAAGATTGTATCTATTGAAGAGGCTACATAAATAAGCCAGAAGCCGAATAGCGTTCCTCTTTGTTACCTCCGTTATGAAAAATAAAACAAAATGATGATTTTTATATATTTCTTTCTTTTAACCCCTTTATTTTACCCTAATGCCTAAGAAACCAAGTACAATCCATTCACTATAATACACACATACACTTAACACAAAGACGACAAGCTGTGAACAATGGGAAATTAACGTTTAATATAACTGAACAATAATGGAATTCATATTAGTAACATGCTATTTGTTTAGTAGTAGGCTCTGCATTGCGCGATACGTACTAAATTCCCCAGGAACAATAAAAATGGAACCTTCGAGAAATGGGGTGTAGTTAAATATTTCCTTCAAAGGCCTTACATCTCACCTCACAATATCAGTGCCTGTGATTAAAGCTTGTTTTTTTAGAGGCCGATGCATCGGGTGAACTCTCCCTGTATACTCGTGGTACCTCGATTAGATGATAATCAACGGAACAGTTGCAGCGGTCAGAGTTTATACGAAATGTAGAAATAGAATATCGTTTTAATAGTGTTGGCTGTAAATTTCGATAGGTCCATGAGTCGATGAGCGATGAGCGATCACCCCACCTCGTATCGTAACCTCAATCATAACATATTGGCTGAATGAGTTCTTAGATTAAAAGAATTTGAAATCCGAGTCCTTTTTAAAAATATTTCTTATCAGACACAGACTAGGCTCCATTTATCGTAAGATCTACTCATATCAGTCCTAACTAGGACTTTATAATATTTTTAAGTACATTAATTGCCTATTTTTAATACTACGTAGGACTAAGGACGTATGTGGAATGAAATAAATATATTGCTCGAGTGTAAGCAGTTACATTGGGCGGTCAAGTAAGTCAACTAGTCAGTACAGTCTTCCTCGAATTCCGCATTCTTTTAGATTCACAAAGATGCTCTCTAGACCGTACCGCTCAATATATACAAAAGCGTATACATAGCAAAACCAATTAAGTTTCCTCTGTTTAACGGCGTGGCTAGTGTAGCACTTAAGTGAAGATACAGTAACGGCACGCGCGGGTCAAATGTGGTCCGTAGTTCCATAGAGCAGTGCAGTGTAGGCGCCGCCGAGGCGGTCAGCCGGCCACGGGGTCACGGGACCTGCTCCCGCTAATACAGCATCTGATCATATTTAACCCACAATATTTATGCTACAATTATCTAAATTGTTGTGCTATAATTGGAAATTATATTTATTGATCTAATTAGATTGTTATCCCATTCAAAAGTTGACTAATTAGTATCACTGCTGCACTGGCAAGGAAACTTATAGAAGATATTTAGTAATAATATTAATATTGTGTAATACAAATTGGGCTTGATGTAAGTATGTTCGATAAAATTACTTAAGAGGATATTATTTTGCATACAATTAGATATTGATCGTTTGATCAATATGTCGGATTGCAAACACAGTAAGGATGCTGAGCGGAGCTCGATCGACCAATTGATGGACAAGCACCCTTACAGCACGTAACGCTAAAGATGCCTAAATGAAAAGAGCTCTTTCCTCTGAATTACTGCAAAACAGGGACAGCGCAGGTGAAACTGCAGACCACTACTAGTTAGTATAAACATCAAACCGGCACTCAGACTAATTAACCATCAATTTAAGCTGCTCAATTAATCTTAAGTAGGTAACTTAGTATTTATTAGACTATTGTAAATACACAAAACCCTCTTAGCTTTAGGTCTGACTCAGAAAATGAACGAGCGTTTGCGTAATTATTTGACATTGTAATCCAATCTGATTTAAACAAACGTAATGCTACTATCATGTCACTAACTAATAGGAAAGTTGTCCAATAAGATTAAATCGACAGATTTAACCTCTAACCCTGTCAGACAAGTGCACGTTTCATAAACGATACAAACGTCTATTGGCACTTTTTATCAAATTGTTCCCAACAAAGTTGAGATATGATCGACAAAAGATTATGTAACAAAAAATTAGTGCAATGACCTAAATATAATCATTCATCAAGCTAGTTAAAAACAAAAGTAGATATGTTATTTATTGTTCAATAGAATTCGGCAACGGATTGCAAAACGTCAGTTAAGAAATTAAGGTGTTGTTTATAATTAATTAAGGCTTTAGTTGTGGAGATAATTAAGGCTCGGGTTCCTAATTATTAGCGGTGTAATTTGGAGTTATCAGTGTCGACTAGTGGTCTGAGGACTACATTTAATTACCGGGAGTAACTGATAAGAGACATCGGGTAACACGAGTGCCAATTAGTGGCTGGTGCGAAGATGTGTTGGTGAATGTGAGTGCGTGCGCAGCTCGCGCCGATTGGTCGCCGCGCGGCGCGTGCGCTCGGCCCGCGCGCCCCGCCAATCCAATGCAATCTCATTAATTAATTCTGTTCCTATTTGCATCGTGATTATCTAATCCGATATCGACTGCTGATAATGCGGTACCAATTAGAGTTCACACCTAATGGTCTAATAGAACTTTGAACTTTTCTATTACTTATTATAACCGATCGCCTTACAGATAGAACAAACTGGTTTCAACATAATTTTGACCTCGTTTGAGAAGAGCTTTGTTATTGTTATACTTAATTATTTATGTCTTTTAAACTGGTGAGGTTATTAATGTTGTGCGAGATCTAATGCAGATTATTTAAACCTAATAAAGATCAATCGTTATAATTACAAGCCATTTAAAAGTATAATTTATTCCCATGAACACACGAATCTGTAATTTGTTGAAACATTAACAACTTCAATGAATTAATTGTTGCATGGTGGAAATAAGACATAAATTGTGATCCTAATTAGAATATCTTCGTGGTTGATAAGGGAACTGGCAGATAATGTGTATAGTGAGTAGAGTTAGCCCTGGCGGAGGCAATGGACGCAGTCGGCCTGGCAGATAAGCATGATTTGTAACGTCGCGCGTCGGCGCGTGCGCACAAATAAATGTGATTTCAATGCGCACCTTTCAATAAATTACCTAACCCACTCTTGATATGACGTTGCCTATATTTATGATGTCTTCATTTTCTGAATGCATTAGATATGCGATATAAATTGGGTTATAGATATAATTTATTATATTACATATATTTTAATTTATATTCTCACATGTCTGCAAATCAGGTTACGGTCTAGTTTCGTTCTAGGTTTTAAAGCACCAAGGTTAATGCGAATCTGAAATGGGTGGATTTGATGTATTAAAGAATATGGTTTTCTGGATTCATCCGGAAAAACATTTTATTTGAGAATCTATCTATACATCTACACATTATACTAAATTTATTTAAATTCTATAAAATAAAAAAAGTATATGTGAACGCTATCCGTATGTATAGTATAATCAAGTCTCTAACTAAACATACAATTGCTTTAGAATGTTAATTAAAGACATAATGTACGTATCCAGATATCCAATGGCGGTTAATAGTCGTAAACATGACCAATAAAGTCTGTGACTGTCACATGCGCTAATCACATTTATATAAATTACATTACAGCTCAGATTAATAATAAGTTACTTGTTGCAATAACCGAGCGGACAAACAGTACCTGCAGCGCACAGACACACGCGAGCTTCCTTCTATGTGTGATACAAATCAAATCTTATAATTGAATCAGTAAATACATTTACATTACGAAAATATCATTAGGTTTTATAATGAAAATTGCGGCATTTGGTATATGTACATGGATTTTATTTATCGTCATTTATAACTTTAGTATAAAATATTTCACACTTCAGCAAAGGAATTTAAAGGTAAACAACATGGACGTCTGGGTAAAACCAGTGGATTAAGTCAGCGTGAAATACATCGAGATGGGAGATAGGAATATTCACAATAGAATTCTCATATTGGTGGCATCATAGCGGCGGGGTTCGATGGCGGTGCGACACGGGGAGATAAATCTCTGAAGGCAATGGCAATAACCACGACACCGGCGCAGGCGCGGCGACTGCGGTGAGGTACGAGCGCGGCCGCTGCGTAGGCGCCGCCGGCGTCGCGCTTCAACAACTCTCAAAAGATTATTTCGCTGGTAGCGGAGCCAGTAGATTCACGTAAATGGATTTCGATACTTTATACTCCCCGAGCTTTCTGTCGCGATTGTGTAATCTCACTTCTGTAATGTGATAAGTTAAACAAAGCAAATGTTTATGGCAGGGATAACTCTATCTTGTAACCGTTCTGTCCTTATAATTTTTGCTCTGTCCTTATTTAACGGCTCGATGCTAATCTGAAATATAATATTAAGGACAAACAAATACTCTGCGATAAAACGTTTGTGATACGAATACCCAAATATTTATGTAACTGGTTATAAAAGTGTAATAGTTGATATAACTGGTAATAAAAATTATCATAACTTTCATTCATTTTACAAAAACGGCGAGCGTTTGTTTGTATCGAGCGATCCGAGGCGAGCGCATCGAGCTGCTCATAGAAAAGACATCAACGAGCGCCGCGGAGCAATAGTCACGCTGGTGTTGCCAAACAACATTAACTGAGATATGAACAATTTAATAGATAAATCAATCGTTTTCTGATACATTCCAAATAACGGTTTAACCTATCAGCTATTTATTTGAAAAATGTAGTATTATCATCGTTACTACTGTTTAAGGATCAAATAGATTACATTTATATTCTGTTTTAGGGCACATGATTTATAGTTTTATAAAAACAATATATTTAAAATAACATTTATTGATTTAATTTTCTAAACATAGGTAGTAAATAATTTCACCTGTCCAAAGTTTCTTTTTCCGTTGTTAAACTTGTAGTTTAGTCGATACCGTAATTTATGGCGCGCCCCATTTTGTATCGACATTGTTTCCTTGTCCCAAAGTCTGAGGGCGCGGGCGTTAATACAATAATCTTATGTCTGCATAAAAATTAACCGGTGGTAACGGTATCGCGCGTAGGCGGCGCGCGCGCGGCCCTCACCTCCGACCCGCGCGTCACTCAACACGCGCCCGCGCCCGCGCCCGCCATCTCCACGCATTAATACACTTGTAATTACTACTATTGACACTAAACACCGCGTCAAACAACGACCAGCCGACCACAACAAATATTCATAAAAGGATCAACTTCAACAAAGGATGGAGAACATTTATTACATGAAAGTTGCCATTGAATAATAAAGTTTTTTACTTTCGTTTTTATATTGTGTTTCTGGACTGAAGCGACATTAAAAACTTAATCATATCAATTAAATCGGCACCGTTCATCGAGATCGTTCCACGTGCACGTTTCGTTTACAAGGAGAAATCAGCACGAAGATATACTCTCATCATTAAGAGCCATTCGTTAAAACCTACAGACAGTAAAATCTGTAACAAGCAACGTAATAAATGCAATAACAATGAATAAAATGGCAATAATAGCAGGTGAAATCGCGACAGGTCCGGGTCTCGGGTCGTCGTCCGTAATTATAAATAAAATACGGCACCCGCGAGCCCGCGCCGCGCCGCCGCCGCGCCGCCTCCGCGCCGCCCGCTCCTCGCACACACTTTTTGTATTTTTACCAGCGTTTAGAACACAATAGATAATTACCAGTCATATATGGAATAACTGGCTTCGGAACTAATCTCAATATGGTACTTCAACTTGCGACAAAACATATTTGTGCACATAATTAAGTCTACCGCAGTAAATGGCCCGCGGAGTAAATTGCTTTTATGGAGTATGTCCTAAATTCTTTACAAATAATTAAGCACTAACCCAAGAGGGCACAAACCTCTCGTCTGTAATGGTTAGTTTTCCTTAACGCAGGTAGATAATATACCTTAAGTTACCAATTAAAATAATAAGTTCTTAGTGCACAGCTTATGAAGGTGGTCCACGGAACATAAAACACAAATACATGTTAAATATAAAGTAGTAATGTACAAAACAAAGCAACATAACATTAATTAATATAACCATCAAACAATGTAGTCACGAGCGTAATTAGATGTTATTTTAATTACATGTTCTGATGGTATATGAGTTGCGTTATCTTTGAGTCCAACTGTCGTGCACATGACGGTTAGAATATTGTTAGGAGCACTTCATGAATACTCGGTCAGTTGTGATGTGGTGCGGCGATAGGGGTAGAGGGTGCGCCCGCGCCGCGTCGCTGGAGCGTGGCGACGCGCGACGCGACGCGGCGCCCAGCACGTACCAGCACACGACACACACGCGCGACTCACATAACACACACAATTTTAACGTTTTCCATTCCAAACAATTAATGTTTCTACGGCCCTTTGTTAATTTCATAACAATAGTCTTCTTTTTGCATATTTATTTATTTAAAAAACTAATATGAGTTTCCATACAAACATCATAATTTAACTGAGACACTAACTAGTAACTAAAAAAATAAATCGACAAATATTTGCAGGACTAATTCACACGCGGCTAATGAGGACTCAAACTAAGCTCTAAGCTTGTATCATGGAACCTAACCAACTGATACTAATGTATTTACAATTAATACACAAATACATTCACAAAACTTGTCACAAAGCTCAGTTTCATAACAGTAACTAAAGTAGCAATACTGTGAAGAAAATAAAACTATCTTTTAATCGATGACTAACGAATCTGCTAATATATTTTAAATGTTTTAAACAAACAACGTCATAAAGTCATCCGAGTTAATATTTAACACACAATTACTAATTAAACTTTGATTGAGTTATTAACACAACGGCATCCTAAATATCAACGGTATCTTTTATGATGCTATTATTACATTTAGTTATTGCATCATAGCCATATTAGAACTCTTAGGACGTAAAGACTTGAGACGAATAGAACATAAACATGACAATATTTATAATTTAGCTTACGCAATATGTTCACCGCGGTCTCTGATAACCTTTGGCTGAATAAAGCGGGCGTAGGCGATCTAGTTGTTTATTTGACGGCGGCCACCCAGAGTGTCGATGTTAACGAGATCCTTCATATTTTTCAATGTTTCTCTCACTTTACAACACATTCCATTTTTATTCCATATCGCACATATTAGGAAATAATCGTACGTAAACAATTTTATTACTATTTTTAGACGTTTTAAAGACAAGTTGAAATTGAAGGGAAATACATGAGCAAGATAATATCATAAAACTTGATTATATCAAGCTGTAATGAGATACAGAGATTTCAAATCAAATGAACATTCAATGTTAATTAAACTTTGAACAATCAGCCTCATCACACGCTACATACCGCATACAGTAGCATCAGTATTCTAAGGGCGTTAGTTAGAAGTTAAATGAGAAATGATTTGTAATTAGTTATTTTTTATAATAGGATCTCACAAGTTAACGATCGAGTGTTTTTATCGACTGCGCATGCGTGTATCATTTCATTACAGACAGGTGGATTTTATTATATGGTTGCACAACAGGTACCCGCATGATTTCATAATACGATTAGCTGATTGTGCATAAGATGGGATTACTACTAGGAACCAGTTTTTATGTTTCATTGCAATGCAACAAATAAAAACACATATCATAGCAATCGATGGTGGTTATGAAGCAAGTTGGAGTAGGTAGGCCAACCTGGTGTCGGAGCTTTAGCTTTAGACTGTCTAAAGGCCTCTAAGGTCTAAACAAGTAGTAGTAGAGTTGAAATATTATGACGGTTGAAGAGTTTGTGTTCTGGTTATATAACTGCGCCATTGATTGAAATACATACATCTGGACCAAAGAAGGTATTTTTCTTTTAACAGAGAAACAAACATAAAATCCACAGATGTATCCACGCATACTTTTCTACAATATGAGTCCTGATGATCATTATTTTGATCGCTACCTACGCAAAAAAGAGGTATATTTTTTAGGTTCACTTCATTACCAATAAGTAATGCCTGGTACAAACAGTGGTTACTGAGGAAGTGGTAGTATGTACTTGATCGTCATAGCAACGTGTGCTTTGGGCATGCGATATGAGGACGTGTGTCAGGTGGTGGCCACGCTCCACGGCGCGGCGGACAGCAAGTGCCACCGCCACGGTTGAGCCGACGCCGATGGCAGTTGGAGGCACGCGCCTGCGCCCGCGCACCTCGCGACAGGTGGACGTCACGCGCCGTTACATACCACCTATTACCAACTACTTACCGCTCTAGAAACTAACGTAAAACACTACTCGACTATTTACAATACTTTTGTTATTGCTGAGTGATGTGATGACAATTACCTACTATAGCTAAGTTATGTCCTAATAACCGATTGTCAAGACGAAAGTATGTTCGTATTACGAGAACAGTTACGTACAAATAATAACCACGATTGAATCCACCTTTATCTTTAATGTCTCATAAATCTAACATAATCAGGACACGACTAAGTAGAAGATATCTCATTGAAAAATTAGTGCCGTATATTAGGTCTTTGACAGCAAATAAAATTCTTCAAGTAAAGGCTCCATTGCGAAGTGCTCCGAGTGAAACAATCCGGCTCGAGCGTCCGAAACTCACGTATTCTCAATTTACGACTTTATCACCCGTTATTACTCTTAATAACATACCGTAGGAATCGCGACAACGCATTAACCTCATCAAAATTCGTGAGTTCGGTCTCATCTCACTGCATTGTGTTGTAAAAATGAACCAAATCGAACAATTTTTGATGCGCCTATTTTCTACTTTCCGAATAATAAAATGTTTTTACAATATTTTTTGGAATAAGAACATAAATCAACTTCCTCGAATAATATTTCGGAGAAAATACATTATCTCCATCAAAGTGTTCGAGTGCGCAATATCAGTGCTGTAGATCTCGAATCTTCAGATTAAGATCCTGTCTGTTTACAAAGATTTTGAATTCCTCGCTTGAAAAAGACTTTAAAACTCATTACATCACCGTTAAGTTCGATAAGAGCGTGAAATTTCGGTAATTGGTAATATCGTGATACCTGACCGTCTTCAAAATAATAAGTTTCACAATAAAGTTTATATTGGACGTCGGGCGTATAAATTGTATTTCATATTCTGGACCTTCTTGGATCCACAACACTAAACATTATACTAGCGGCTAGTTATGAACCTTAAGATTTTTATTACACTGTAATTATGTGTTAGATAAGTCTTACATGATGAGCAATTTAACGGCCAACTGTTTCAGATTAAAGTGGCTGAGTACGGACATAAAACTTTCAAAATATAGTAATTACTTCAACAAACGACAATTAATGCGCCTGGTAGCAAACAATTACTTATGCAAAAAAGCTCGAAAAGTATTTAAAATACCGTATTGAACGATTTGCTTGCAGGCGTCAGTGTCCATTACGGTGTAATCAATCATCGTACACGTTCAGGTTTCAATCTGCGTTTGCGCCGCTTTTGGCCGGGCGAGACTTTCGACACGGGCGCAATCAATATAGCCGATAAGCGCGATAACGTCGCGCAATGGATCGCCACGCCACGGCAGCTTCACCCGCTCCAAATGATACTCAATTTCATAAACCAAAACCTGCCTTTATAGTCATAATATGAGCGTTATTGAAGCGTTTACTTAAAACAACTATTTAACAACCAATTATCGTGACGCCCGTGACTTGAAATGTTAAAAAGAAATGTTTTGGACAAGTAAGTGCTGCATGTCAGTAGCGCGTGCGCAATATTCTCGAGTGCCCTTAACGACTTAAGTGTTGATGCACGGGAGTGGTATCATTTATTACTTTACCGTATCACTGCATCTGGTTTTCATTTGGTTGACCTTAAATAAGATAAGATTGATCGCAAGTTTATTATAGAACTTTAAAAATATATTTTCTTTTCACATTTCTTTACAGCAATATGGAAAATACCGAATGCTATTCTATCTTATATAACATTAAATTACAAATGTTTATCGATATCTGGTAGTTAATAGTTATATAATTGCAAAAGAATGTAGCGATCATTATTTATTGAAGCGGGCATGCGGGCACAGGTGCGCACGCGCCACTAGCAGGTACACGGGAAGGCATCTCTGCGCAGAGTATCTCAAAACGATGACCATTAAGGATAACGTTCACAAAAAATAGGTACAACATATGTCGTGCCAATTATAACACTTTCCAGAGATTAAACAAAAACTGTATTGATTTATTAAATCAATTCATTGTTATTATGTTAAACCGTATTTTATATCGAGTTGTTTAACGCCTTGTATAATTTAATACCAAAGTGAATAAGTATAGTAATATGTACAAGTATATGGAATACTCACTCGAGTGAGTCGTAAGATGTATAGGTAAGTATGGTATTTCTAAATTACAATATGAATTGTTGGTAGTGGATTAGTAATGGAAACTATCCATTAATGAGCGACACGAGACGGCTGCTATCATCGGCAATAAGTAACACAAGCATTAGTAAGGAACTAATTGCGGAGGCGGGCCCTTTTTCCAGCCAGTGCCGAAGCAATTAATACTCAGAATGCAATCAAGAATGCACCACTCAAAGTTTTCAGTGCACATACAATCTACTACATATTAATATGCGTAATGCGCATCAAAGTGGCCGTCAACTTAGTTGAACTTCGATCCTATTTATCATTTTCCTCATTTTGTCACTGCTCACGCCTGTTTATAAAAACCACTTGTAAAGGAGAGCATTCTAACAAAAAGTCTTTCTTGTCCGAAGCTCGAACTTTATTATAAGAGTTCGTTCATCCGAGAGGGCTGTTTGACCGCTTAGTGATAAAGGTCATCATAATATTTATAAGAAAATGGATGTTTGGTTTTTATGAAACACTCAGCGATTATTTTTATATAACTTTATTTCACCTCAATAAAATACGTATAAGGATATCATTTATAAAACCGTTAATTTAAAAAATAATGCAGGAACTAAGGTGATGAGATGACTTGACACATTATTTAAATTTAAAACAGGTTGGCACGTCCGACTTTTTATCCTTTATTGGATTGTTTTGTCGGCTTAATATTTTGTGCTTGTTTTTGTTTTGCACAAACAAAAAATATTGCACCATATGGGGTCTTATCGTTGCAAAAGAGGCTGTTTAATTAACAACTCAAAGAAAGCATATGGCCAATTTATATATGCTTGCTCTACTAAATGGTCTCCATAGATAAAATACACAATAAAAAATTGATCTGTAATGCCCTGTAAAAATGTCGGTTCTATAATTAAAAATAGTATTAACTCTCCAATACACATATTGGTATTGTTTGTTGGTAATATGTATATCCTGATATAAATATTATTTGCATCCAATGGGTAAACTGGGTAATGAATGATAATAGTTATCTTTGGTCTATGCCGGTTATGGATGGGAGTTCATATTTGTTATTCAATTTTCTCCATATTCAAAAGCGCAAATGAGTATGCGTGGTAAGTCACAACCTGCTCAAAAGCGGGTTTCTCGACACGTCGAGGCGACCATCTGGTGGGCGAGAGCTTTTTTTATTTTCCAAACGTGTCGTCTTGGATTCTCGTTTTTTGCAATGGCTGGCGCTCGCTCCTTTTCTTTTTGTATTGCCAAGTTGCAGTTAACAGGTGGCTCGCCGGGTACAGGTGAGACCTGAGATTTTAAATCGCATCAAGTTCACCTCAATCTGAAATTACGCATATGTCTACTGTATTACCCATTTTTAACGATCGAAAGTTAACCTTGTTGTTGTGACAAATTATGTGTTCAACTTACAACAAACGTCAACAAATACACAATACCGCCGATTTGTAGTATTTATGTCGAGAGGTAACAGGTATTATTGAAGTATTAGAGTGAACTTATGTATGTATGTGAAAGCTTGAAAAATTGTACCTATTACAGAGAGAGCACTCAATAGGATCGTAGACCTGCACCGTTAGACACCAGATCACGACGCAGCGGATTATTTGAAAACACAAAGAGATCGAATGCCAAGTGACGGACGTAACACAATCACTCATAGCGCGTCGAGTTTGTCATAGAGAGGGCGAGCGCTCGAGTGCGCTGTGCGACACCGAGGCGCGTCGATCACCGGCCGACACGCTTTGTCAGCCCGCTTTGGGCCCACTTTAATGACAACCGTGCGTAAACATCTTAGCCTAATAAACATTAAGCGCGTCTTACTAATATGAATCTACGAGCTTACAAATAAGGATTGGTGTAATGGTCCATCTAAGTTATGTTCGTAGCAAGTGCTTTCGAATGCTACATAACTTAATACTTATCTACATGGATATGAACTTTCATGAGCATATGAATATGATTATTTTAGCTTATTTAATAGAACTTAATAAAATAAAAATTGCGATGAATTTAGATATTCCTCTTTTTTGAAATCGACTATTAAAGTTTGATTACTTCTCTATAATTAAAATCCAACTGTAGCTGTAATTAAACAAAAGTATTTTATTGGAGTTTGAATGAAGCCATAACAGCAACTTGATTAAATTAATGTTAATCATTATTTTCTACAACACGTTTTGCAAAAGGATAAACATAAGATGTAAATGTAGTATAATAAAGGTATTTTATTACAGTTTGAATAGAGCCATAATTGAAACGTGATTAAATTATAGTTACTATTTTCTACAACACGTTATGCAATAGGAGAAGCATCATCATCACTACATAGAATAAAACAAAGTCGCCCTCCACCTCTTTCTGTCTGTTTTCAGATAGCTGTCTTCTTTTTAAACTACGCAACGCATTTTAATGTAGTTTTCCCTTTTTTTGTAGAAAATTTAAGTTACATGTTATTACTTCGATAAAGTCCGCCGAAAATTGTCAGTGACGATATTAAGCTATATCAAAATAAATGGCTTTACAATTAAGGTATATTTAAAAAAAAGACGTGTGGCACTCGAGGACTGCCGCGGTGAAGCTATTGCATAGCATTTTGTATCAACTTATGCAATTATATTTGATATATTTGATATCTCCTCTCTCACCCTACCCGCCTCCTCTCTCTCACCCCTCCCGCCTCCTCTCTCTCACCCCTCCCGCCTCCTCTCTCTCTCACCCCTCCCGACTCCTCTCTCTCTCACTCACCCCTCCCGACTCCTCTCTCTCTCTCTCACCCCTCCGCCTCTTCTCTCTCTCACCCCTCTCTCGCACCCCTCTCTCGCCCCCCTCTCTCGCCCCCCTCTCTCGCCCCCTTCTCTCGCCCCCCTCTATCGCCCCCCTCTCTCGCCCCCCTCTCTCGCCCCCCTCTCTCGCCCCCTCTCTCGCCCCCTCTCTCGCCCCCTCTCTCGCCCCACTCTCTCGCCCCCCTCTCTCACCCCCCTCTCTCGCCCCCCTATCTCGCCCCCATCTCTCGCCCCCCTCTCTCGCACCTCTCTCCCCCCCTCTCTCGCACCCCTCTCTCGCCCCCCTCTCACGCCCCCTCTCTCGCCCCCTCTCTCGCCCCCCTCACACGACCCCCTCTCTCGCCCCCCTCTCTCGCCCCCCTCTCTCGCCCCCCTCTCTCGCCCCCCCCTCTCGCCCCCCTCACTCGCCCCCCTCACTCGCCCCCATCTCTCGCCCCCCTCACTCGCCCCCTCACTCGCCCCCCTCTCTCGCCCCCCTCACTCGCCCCCCTCACTCGCCCCCCTCACTCGCCCCCCTCTCTCGCCCCCTCTCTCGCCCCCTCTCTCGCCACCCTCTCTCGCCACCCTCTCACGCCCCCCTCTCTCGCCCCCCTCTCTCGCCCCCCTCTCTCGCCCCCCTCTCTCGCCCCCCTCTCTCGCCCCCCTCTCTCGCCCCCCTCTCTCGCCCCCCTCTCTCGCCCTCTCTCTCGCCCCCTCTCTCGCCCCCTCTCTCGCCCCCTCTCTCGCCCCCCTCTCTCGCCCCCCTCTCTCGAAGACTGCCAAACTGAAACGACGTTAGACGATGCACGGCCTTCAAGCCACACCTCCTTCCCGTCGGATCGGGTAAGCGTGAGGTTTTTTTTCGTTACGGTATTTTTGGATTTGGTCCCCGCGCTCAAGGCCCGCGATAGAAGCTATGCAATAGCTTAATAACTCTAAATTATTGAAATTGGATATTTTATTTCGATTCTATGACGAGCAAAAAGTAAATTTAAATTCGAAAAAAACGCGGCCCTGCTGTCTGCACTGCATCGTGTAGGCTGGGGAGCAACCCCTTACATCCCCATGTATGAGAACAAATTGTGTGATATGTTTTCGAGAATTAACGTAACTATCAACATCATCCGTAGGACACGCTTTGTTTTATACCGAATTTCCCACATAGTCCAAGCATTTGGTTAAAAAAAAGGGGGTTACCTGGAAAGTTTTCCGGGAGTTTTGAAAATTGGTTTATTTATAGATTTGGGTATGCTCTTTTCGAATTTCAACTTTGCCACCTCGTAACCCCGCCGCTCGCGCCGCCATATTGAAAAAATGGCGCCTAAAAACGGTTTTTTGGAAATATCTCTTTTCCGACGCATTTTACGACAAAAATATCTATGTACAAAATTAAACTAGAGAAAATTTCCTACAATTTATGTATTAATATTTTTTTTCATAAAATCTATCATCTTTCATCACTACATATTATAAAACAAAGTCCCCGGCCGCGTCTGTCTATCTGTTCGCGATAAACTCAAATACTACTGCACGGATTTTGACGCGGATTTTTTAAATAGATAGAGTGATTCAAGATGAAGGTTTATACGTATAAAAATTCCCGATATTCCCACGGGAACAGGCACAACGCGGGTAAACCGCGGGCGGTGCTAGTCTTTCATGATTCATAATTTCATTTGGTTTACTCAAAGTACAACCGGGTCTTGTATACATTAAACAGTAGGTATAGTACATATTAACCGCGAGTTAACGTTACTCCGACTTTATATTAGAACTCTATTGACCTACAAACGTCATAACTATCCCGGTTTTATATATGGAACAATTACACCATCATATGTTTGTATACACTAACACCGGCCGCGGTTTTACGTGTTGTATCATTTCTGAAGGAATTTACGGATAAAATATCCTATCGTAGTAATATTATAAATGCGAAAGTTTGTGAAGATGTATGTATGTATGTTTGTTGCTCTTTCACGGAAAAACTACTGAAGAGATTCGTATGAAACTTTACAGTAATATAGGTTATACATTAGAATACCACATGGGATACATTTTATCCCAAAATTCCCGCGGGAACCGGTACTAAGTGGTAAAACCGCGGGGCGCGGCTAGTTGATAGATATAACTTTGACATTTGTAGTCACTGCAAAACAAACAATGCTTAGATCTTTAAAACTACGCAACGGATTTTTATGCAGTTTTTAAAATAGATAGAGTGATTCAAGAGGAAGGTTTATATGTATAAAAATTCCCGAAATTCCCACCAGAACTGCCACAACGCGTAAAACCGCGGGGCACAGCTAGTTTCAGATAAAAATGGTAAAAAAAAGCGAAGTGTGTCCGTCACGTGTTGTTACGCGCGTTGTACCTATTCCCGCGAGAAATGCGGGATAAAAAATATCCC
Source organism: Cyclophora punctaria (assembly GCA_951394245.1). NCBI lineage: Eukaryota > Metazoa > Arthropoda > Insecta > Lepidoptera > Geometridae > Cyclophora > Cyclophora punctaria. The sequence continues at coordinate 7,484,400 of OX596170.1, read as the reverse complement.
ATGTGTTATTCTGATGTATAACCTATATTTCTGTAAAGTTTCATCCAAATCCGTTCATTAGTTTTTGCGTGAAAGAGTAACAAACATACATACATCCTCACAAACTTTCGCATTACAATTTTGTTAGGATTACCATAGTATACAATGTACAGTGAACAACGAGATCATAATTCCATAAATACTTCCGAACACAACGCATCAAGGTCGCTCTAACAAGGCATTAACTAACAGATTGTAATAATTATCCCACGTGAAATCGATTGGACTCGACTGGATTATACTAGCAGTGCCCCGCGGTTTTACCCGCGTTGTACCCGTTCCCGTGGGAATTTCTGGATGAAAAGTATCCTATAACCTTCCCGTTGAACGTGGCTATCCATTAAAAAAACAATTATTGAAATCGGATCGGTATTTTCTGAGATTAGCGCGTTCAAACAAGCTCTTCAGATTTATTATATAAGTACTAGCAGTGCTCCGTGGTTTTACCCGCGTTGTACCCGTTCCCGTGGGAATTTCTGGATGAAAAGTATCCTATAACCTTTCCGTTGAATGTGGCTATCCATTACAAAAAGATTTTTTTAAATCGGACCAGTAGTTCTTGAGATTAGCGCGTTCAAACAAACAGGTGGTGTGGAAATGAGTTTTTTTTAAAAACGTCTATTGAAATCTACTTTGTGGCGCTCGTACGCCAAAAACTATTGATTTTATGAAAAAAAATATTAATACATAAATTGTAGGAAATTTTCTCTAGTTTAATTTTGTCATAAATATTTTTGTCGTAAAATGCGTCAGAAAAGAGATATTTCCAAAAAACCGTTTTTAGGCGCCATTTTTTCAATATGGCGGCGCGAGCGGCGGTGGTACGAGGTGGCAAAGTTGAAATTCGAAAAGAGCATACCCAAATTTATAAATAAACCAATTTTCAAAACTCCCGGAAAACTTTCCAGGTAAAACTACCAAATGATTGGACTAACATGAAATCTTGATTAACCGAAGCGAAGCGGGCAGCTCTCTAGTACCTAAGGATATAAATGTAATGTATTATGTATAACCTGGTGTGTCCACAACTGGGCAAAAGTCGCTTTCCTTAATAAAATATAAATTTATTTCCTTCCAATTTTCTCTGATAAGTACTAGATACTTAAATCATTTATTTGTTATGCACCTATATGGTAATTTTGGTTGTTAATTAAAACAAGCATTTTCATTAAAGTAATTGTAAAGAAATGTTTGAGTTGTAAAAGTCACATAAATATTTTTATTTTTGATAATAACCATGATAGTAAACCCAAATATGATGAGATGCTGTCAAAAGCCTTGCGCTTCGGCCCGAAACTTTCTACAAGAGCAGACGTAATTGGTCATTTGGATTGTCCGCAAGAAGGTTGTAAAAATCGTTCACCCATAAAATGAAATATAGGTTAAGACGCTCTTTCTCAAAAAATTCATTCGAAGTACCGTAATCTCGTCCTTTTATTTTGTAATTTCTTTCTTACCACCAATTTTGAGCAGTCGTTTAACATTTTAGGGCTTGTTTTATGGGCTTGTGTCTGACGAACATCCTCTTTTATGTTTTGACTGTTCGGTTACGAATGTCGGAGAGACGAACCGCTATTCATTAGATACACATAAAGAGTTTCCTCGGCGAACTTCCTTTATATAGTTTAGTATTGTTCCTCAATTAATGCCTATATAATAAAGAAATAAACTAAAATGCTTCTTTGCGGGGAAACGAGTGCCAAGTATTTGTATTGAAAGTAGTACCTATCTATTAGTTTGGTAAAATGGATTTATAATAATTGTTTTTAGTTTTGTGTAGTGTGATGTTGTAGGTAGAGAGTAGAAGCAGTGCAGCGTGTGTCGGCGGCGCGGCGCGGGCGCGGGCGCAGCGGTACACGGGCGCGCATTGTCGGGGCGGAGTACGGGAGCCGCGCTGCGCCCACGCCGACGCAAAGCGCCTTGTCCGCGTCAACGGTACAACGCTCCACCGCTTAAATATCTTACTTTCACAATTGTAATAAGCCAACGTCAAGAACTCATCATGTTCAACAACAATAAGGCACGCGTCGCGCCCAACCACAGGCCACATGCTCTTCGACAACTTATAAATATCAAACCGAACCATTTACCTTGTGATCTCATTACCTATAACTGTCGTGATTTATTATTTTTTATGGATCATATCTGATTATCATCACCTCATACTAATTTCGTTTATGAAACGTACGCTTACCAAGCCGTGGCCTGAATACCTGACTTTATGTTTCGCTTTACATGAAACCGATCCAAGTAATAAAGAAAGGGATTTAATCGATATAATGGAGATTCACTGTTTCGTTGAAGTCTTTTATTGCAAAACAACGTGTTCATAGAAAAGACATCAACGCGTCCCATTTTCTATGTAGCATTAATTTATTTTTAGCGGAACATTGATCACAGAATATTTCACAATAATAAAATAATGCATGTTTGTCGTATTTGACTAAGCTCTCCGATATGGAATTGATAAATCAGAGAGTAATTTATGCAAATAAAACTTTCATTTTGTCACTGAAACAATAGTACCGCGTTTGCGGGGGTTTGTCTAGTTAACAGTTGATAATATTGTGATGAATAATAATTATGAGAAAGTTTATTGAACATTCGATTGAACTTTATTAATGGTTGTAACACTGATGGTATCACAACACACATTGTGTTGGCTAGGACGATGAGTTGAACATAATATTATTGGTGTACTACAAATTGATGATAAGAATGAGATGTTAGACAAAATATTGTAATGTTTGTATGTAGGTACACTGTGTGAATATAGTTATCTTTAACGTACATCTATTTACGCAAGTAGATATTTAGCAACACCAAGTTTATTCACAAATCTATTCAATAATCAAAAATGATGCGATACTTTGGAGCCGGGTAAAATTCAATTGAAAAGCAAGTAACTCGTATGGAGAATGACAAGCATCATCCCGCCACGCCCGCTTCCCTCGAACAAGTGAGTGCACTAATGAACCGCGGCTACATATTCATGGAACCAGTCATCTTGCGCTGCCTAAACTGGATGTGACCACTACAAAAGGTTTATAACAAACCAGAGTCTATTCACGAGATGACAAAGACAAGCGCTTCTTAATTACCCAGCAAGTCGTAACCTAGTCTATATCGTACGTTGGGTATAGCGATGCTTTCTTAGCATTTTATTAAATGCAAATACTTTGTTGTCATTGTAATGTTGTCTATAATTTATTGTTAGGTACGTGGTGAGTAAAATATGATTTATGGAAGTGTAAACTTCAATTTTGTAATACAATAAATGTGCACCGTGAAATGAATCGTTGAAATTGCAAATGAGTGCGGAGGTCGCACGCGCGCTCCCGCCGCGCGCTTGTGCCTCGAATGACTCATAAACACCTTGATTTACAGATCTTGATTGAGATTTGTCAAATATTAAGCCGCGGCGTCACCGACCGGAAGATGTAACAGGCTCCGCGTCGCAGCTACGTTTACACTCAATTACCCAATGTTATTAATGTCGGTGGCCGCCGCCACACATCAACCTTCAAACAATGCTGTTATGTCCGACGTGACCAGCATAGAACAACACTATAACATGGGTGGCACGAGCTCTCCCGATACACATAAAAAACTCTTATCTTTATTATCTTATTGTAGAAAGAATTCGAGTAGGTAATACATCTATAAAAAGGCGATATTTATAGCTGTGATTTATGTATTAAATATCTCTCGGTGTCATACTTTTGTGTAATCCATCGTAAAATTCGTAAATGATTTTAAAGGTCTCTGTATACTTTTTGTGGATCATCAAAGTCAAATAGTTTCGTGATGACTATACTCCAGGCTTGACACCTTACAGAACAAAAGAAAACACATTGTCTATAAAACTTCTACGATTTTTTTCTGAGTTACCATCTATACCAAACATACTACGAGTATAGTTCCATACGACCGACTGCGATCAATTTAAAAATATTTACATTTACTTTACTTTTACATTATAAGATTCAAAAGAAAATTTTGAGTATAGCAACAACACAATGTATCAAACCAACATGTAGGTGGATATATTTGCAACTATGTATATGTGCTTGCATCAAGATAGAATGATTAATTCCATTCGAGGTGAAGCCGCAAATCAACGATTGTAAATGTAAACATTGTAAGGAGAGCACGAGAGGGCTAGCCCGGGGCATTGCCTCCGGCTCTCGAGGGCACTTTGTCGCACTATTGCAGCCCCGTCCCGTGCAATACCCAGCAACATTTTTATGCGACGCCATCAATCTACATTAATGTAACCAACAAACTTTCCTTAGCCCGTTATCTAAGTAATTAATTGAGCCGGTGCTCTACTAAATATTAACTAGACTGATTTACAAGACCTTGCTACCATTAAGCAACGGACATCGAACACAATGTTGTTTTATTTCAGTAGACCGTTCGATTGTTCTAAACAAGCAATGTAATTATACTTCACTTAACTAGATTTACTGTAGTGCTTGCATAGAATAACAGTTCTCTATTTTGTTCCTAATTGATATCGTAATATAATAGGAAAGCATTTTCATCTATCTAATACTTTTTAACTGATTTTATTTACGCCGTCATTGTCTGAAGGTTTTCTAAGCATTCCCATAAAATATTTATCACTTGCAGTTAAGTACCACCAAAGAATTTATTGCATGCACTTCGTTAATAATATTGCAGTAGGATTGAGGTAAGGACATCGATCACTTAATAGTTTAACATTAATAACTTAATTTAGCTCAAGCGTCAGTGCGTACTGAAAGTGGTCCGTGAACAATCTTTAAGTTATGTTAAAAAGTGCAATATATTATTCGTCGGAGTGTAATGATGTGCCATCAACGTGACGCAACAATATAGCGTTAAATATCAATGGATGCATACCCTTCCACGAACATGAAATACGCATAAATTAATATACATATTTTCCCTTTAATAACTGTATGATTAATAATGATTGATTACTGGGTTACAGGTTACGTCGTTATTTAGTGATTACTATATAATAAATAAATCAGATACATTTCTTATGAAGAAACATGATATAAAACAAAATATAAGTCAAATACTGCATACGAGCCGGATCCTAGCTAACAATGAAGTTACACATTCGTTAACCATAAGATGTGTAGCTCGGATAACCGAGTATTTGTTACTTATTCAAAAATATTCGCTCCGATATTGATTAGTGTCGCGGACGGCGTGAGTCAATAGAAGTCATGGAATACACATAATAGAGCAAAACTTGTTTTGTTTTACAGACGAGAGTTATGACAAAACACAAGTCGTGATTTTTAAGATGAAGACATTGCATGCATTACGACTCGACGGACATTACGTTACATGTACCTTGTTTATTATTTGACAGATGTTGCTGTTTAGAAACTAACAGCATTAAATTAAAACGCTGTTATAGAACTTAGAGTTAATATTAATAAATAACACCGAGGCAGACTAAAGCATTCTACCTGCAACTTATTACTACCTAAATTAAACCACCTCACCGCGGGACCGTAAATAATTGAACAACAAAAACATAAGTAATTCTTACTAACATTGCAAGTAACTTTAATACTCCATGAAAATGAAGGCACATTACCGTAGTCGATCGTAAACCCTTACTCATACCGCGGCTTCATTCACGGCGCTTATCTACGACGTCTATGATTTTCAGGAGATATCGACTTTCGATACGCAAATCGATAGCGTTGTCGCTATTAACTTGATCGAAGGACGATCTCCATGTTGTTCTCGTGACGTTTTATAAACAGACTCGCGATATTTATCGTGTCGTATACATCGCCGTTAGCGACAGTTCTGGTACTGCGAGCCACTATCCCAGTTACCTGTGACTAGTTACCTGGACGCTATTAAGTCTAGATATTATTGTTAATCAATCAGCTACTCAAATTAAATTAGCATGCAATAAATTCTAAGCAATCGTAAATTTAATTAACATTGGCAACAATAATCTAATCAATGATCACACGAACAGAAATGAGGATAAGCTATCTATAAACCGAAGTCATTTGAGAATTGAGTGAAATAGCTCGTTATCTCGTGTGTCAGGAGAAAGCGGTACATAGTTGGCGAAGTGGTGGTCAATGGTCGATGGTCGATGGTCGTCGATTAGTGTAGGGTGTCGGCGCGACCGCAGCAGCGGGCTGGGCCGGGGCGAGCCGGAACGAAACCCGACACCCACCGCTACTTGTTACTCAGGAGACTGCACAGGGCACAGGACTTTATGCAACATTAACTGACAAATATGCAAGTACCGTTTTAACCAACACGTTGCTTAAGGAAATATTCTACTTTCTAGTCTATTAAAATACGACCCTAATTGTTTTCAGAATCTATAAAAATTCATGTCCTCATTAGATCTATTAATTTGGTTGTGTGCGAATTTAAGAACAAAATTAAATCATTGAACAAGCTCTCTCGGTCTACGATCTAGAAATTAATAGCGGCACTCTCGACAATAAGTTTGAGACTGCTGGAAGACGAGCACTGGAACTGGACATGTATCATCCCATTGTTGGGCAAAGACTTCCCCCTGTATATTATTAGTCTAATTATATTGACAAACAGCTAAATAAAGCGTCAAAGATACTAATAAAAAATAAAATTAGTATACATTAGAACCAAAATACAATTAAATATAATCGTATCATTTAAAATGATAAGTTCACAGTTAAGATTTGATTCATTAACGAGCTGTAAACGGTCATTAAATCATATTCTAAATGAATGAGATACACAAATGAGTTATGGTTAGTTAAGTACGTCTTCTTTTGTATCGAGCCGTGTATCGAGTTAAGTAACAGAGTTGGCTAAGTCACGTTTAACTTATCGATACCGCATCGCAAAAATTACGAAACAAACATAATAATTATATTAAGCTGATTGAGATGCTATGAACATATTGTGCTTTACTGTCGAGTCCAATACTTGAAAATTGAAAGTAAAGTTAGTAAAACGTAACCTTTTAAAATACATACATTTAATTTGCAACAAGAAGTGTTTCAATTATCAAATATCTACGATCTGTGTCAACCAATAACGGCGATACGGATACCCCACCATTCAGACCTGCATTAAACTGTTCACACTAAAAACCAACATATTTCACAAACTTATTATATTACAAAAGTATTGTTTAAGTTTTCCTTATTGATAAGTAAGTACTACACGAAATCGACGGTGGACCGCGGTGGATCGTATATATCGTGGGAAGATTTACATCGGCCGGTCTCGCGCGCGTGTTTGTTAACGCACCAACAGTACCGCGTCGGCGCACAAATGACTTATTTACTTGTACTTTATGGAAATTAAGAATTAAGATATAAAACAATACAAATGTATGTATTATGGTAATGTGGCGATTAGCGGTGTGTTTTTTAAGACGTTGAACATTGATAAAATAGAGCTTTTTATTTACGCTGACTTGACCGTAGGGCGGACTTGTCACTTTGTTTTTGGGTACATTTCTACTAATAGTACCTAATTCTTTACGATGATGTATCTTAATCTGTATACCAAACAAATAAAATAACCAAAATGTTCTCATGAATAATAAAAATCTAATTCCTACGTTGTTAATTAAAATATTTATTATGACTTTGTATTGCAGTATCAATTGTTTATTATATCGTCGTGCCAATAAATTAACTTTGAAAATCGAGTTCCTCGAAACATAAAAGCTGATAGCATCTTAAAAATGGCTTATTACGGGAACGAATGACCGAAACAAAATGGTTTGAAATTAAAACATAATAAATTATAACATTAGAAGTCATTAATAGATAGTTTATATCTAAACTGAATCGATCGCCGTAATTTCACAACACGAACAATAGGAAAGCTCGTTACACAAAACATTATGTTTAAAACGCACTTTCTCTGATACTTTAAGAATTGTTTTATGGCCATTTTACCAAAACGGTCACATTTTAGATAAACAACTGCCGATTTTTGGTGGAATCGATTGAGCTATAAATATTTGTGACGTCTTTGAATGAGTAAAAAATGTTGATGAGTAGATATTTAATTGTGAAAAAAGTCCGTGTTGTTGGAGTGCGTGGCCGCGGGCGCGCGCGGTCGTGCGCCGGCGCATGGCCCGATGATCATGCCCCGCAGCCTCCCGACCGCTGACACACGATCTATTTCCAATCGATCTACAATTCACTTCATTTGCATGCTTTACCTTCGACTCTGCCGATCCAGCTCCAAAGATAAACAATAACATAAAATCTAATTATCAATTCGTGTTACTCAGTCTTAATTCGATTATTTGATTGCATTTCAGACCATATCGGAATTGTTTCTTAATTACTTCCGATATCTGCTGAAAGCACATAAATTAAAACCTGTATAAATAGCATATTATGCCTCACACAGCTCTTAATAATAACTCATCACGAGGTATACATCTAGAACTTACTTGTATCGCATGTTATGTTAGTTGTGTCCTTTCGGAATATAGAACGAGTTTAGATTTGGAATGGTTCTTACGAAAATTATAATTATCCATCCATCTTTAAGAAATGATTATAAAATACCTATTAATTAGGCACCGCTGACAGCAGAATATAAATTAGCAACGTCGGAAACATTGTAAAAACGTGGCATTCAAGTATTAGAATGCCATCTGGATTGGATGTTCTCAGAATTGAAACAAAGAACGCGTCTCTCACTTTATTATTATGGTTATCTAACCTATTTACAAGTCGCTGAGTGTATTTTGACGTGATTATTGCAACATTTATTATAATACCATGTGTATTATGAAAATATGTAGTATCAGGTATGCCAAGAAGAATTCGACTAAAAGTTACTTAATACTTTGTGTGTGTTTTACAAATATCACAGTAATATCTGGTTTGCCACAAATATTTACTACGAATTATAGCGCTTGTTCATTATAAAATATTTGTGAGAAATATCTGAAGAATGGTCGGTTCAAAGAGGCCGAAGCTTCTGTTGTGCCGACTTTGTTCCACTAATAACAATATTTTTCGTAGAATTAACCCGGAATTTCAAGATCAATCGTTAATATGTATTCAATTTGTTGACAACATGGACGACAGGTTCATGATGTCTTTAAGAGTTTCTTCTCGTAGCGTAAAATTATATGTTTAATATAGCATAGTGATTCTCAAACAACATGTCATGAAATATCATAAATAAGGAGTAATTGAAATTGTTGTAATAATTTATAACGTGTAGAGTGGTTAAGAAACGCAATGTTTAGTAATAACATATTGCCTGCTTTGACATACTTAAATAGTCAAAACGTAAGTACAATACACATTGTGATGAAACATAATAATTGGCTATTTCATCTAAATGTCCGTCTAAGGTGTCCGAATGTAATTACCAAAAGTTGAAATGGCCCCGCCCACGAGTGCTCTCACGCGCCATGAGGTCACATCTCTGACAACCTGCTCACAAAGCAAATTATACCACTATACTTAGTGGACCGCTTTTTGACTATTATCTTTATTATAGGTTTGGAACATAATAGCTCACATTCGTTTGTATTGCCAATAAACTTATTATACACTTGTGAATTATGCATTGTGTGTACAATAATGTTAGCACTTGTCTCAACAGCGATATTATGTATGAACGTATAATAGATTTCTAATAAAGGTTAATTGATACAACATTATATAATCAATCTGCAAAAACATATACCTTGGCTTGCGTAGATTTTAGGAGCATGTTGATGGTAGATACAAAACGCAATAAGGAGATTTGTTCGGATGAATAATCTCACATTGAAGCCCTGATGTAACTTCGTCTACTGGTGGATGGAACGTAACTCCGGCAGACTGACAAGACAATATTTGTGCTACGACTGCTCCAGGAGAACGACCGCTACATATCTTCAAAGACAAATTTACGTTTGCGCAGATGACAGATAAACAATCCTACCGTGGACCGCGCTACTATCACGAGACTCTTCCAATAAAACTTCATTTGTCGAACCACGGTCACATTATTCTTGCCGGAGATCGAATCCGAGTTAAGATTGAAGATTTGCCGATAAGCAGCAAATACTTACATTGAGACTGATGTCGCTGGTAGCACTTTATTACGTGGGGCCTGTTCAATGGATGTAGGATTGTGTTCTATCCGTACAATAACTTTATCAAATAGTAAAAGGTCAACAGTTTTAAGTACGTATCCGTATTCTCTCTCTGCGTGTAAGCATTCTTTTGTAAGCATTTAATCGGATAACGATGACAGATACGTAATAATCTGGGGACCGTTAAGCATTCTGAACTTTAAAATAATACATAATGGCAGGTATTAGGTTCTAGAACGAATTATCATCGGTGGTTTAGTTTACATATACACTTTACTGTTATCTAATTGATTCCTTATACACGTATTATGCTTACGACTATGTTTGGCTAAGTACCTAGAACCATTAGGTTTCTAAAGGAAAAGAGAAGAGAAATAACCTATCAAAGAAAGTTCATATATAAAGATTTTAGCTTAAAATTTAATTTAACTAAATTTTAAGGTCACTACAACTGATTGACATCATTTACTTACGTTAACAATGCATTAAATTACAAACATCCGTTAAAAAAAGCTTTACCTTTATGTATTAGTAATACAGGTCGAGTAAGAAAGGTAATAGCTTAATCTACCATTTGGTTTTTAGATCACTTCTTAAAAGTATAAAACATCACGACATTGTCCGGTTGAAAAGTAGATCGTATCTGGTCGGTGATCGGAGCGGAGCGAGTGGTGCGAGCTGCGACAAGTGAACGCAATCATTAATTGAATCACTCGCTAGTCATCGCCACTGCCACTAGGATATCCATCAGTATTTCAAAATAATTAACGCGTTTATGTTGCGTCAGTGACGAACTACGCGCTACCTGCGCTTGAGGAGAAAGCTACTGGAAAATATTTGAACATTATTTAGGTATACGCTAATAACGTCGATGGAAATGTTACATTCAAAGTGATTATTTTGATTTTATGCATAATGAAAAAGTTGCTTGGACAAAGTTATAAATTAATCAGTTTTATCAGTTATTAAGTATAATAGACGGTCATGGTTGCTCAAAGTGAAACATCTTTACTTTAGTTATAGAAATAAAAAAAACGTATTTATTCAACCGTAGGTTACTAAAAATTAAATGTATTTACATTTACATTTAATTTTATTAGTTGGGTTGTTTTTTATAAGATACGTATTTGAGCAGATATTATGCATAATGCCCGGTCATTATGCATAATATCTGACCAAGATGGCTGATGGCTGCGAAGGATTACATACACTTTCCTTTTGGCCGGCGCAGTGAGGTAAAAAGCTTTGATATCTTACTGATATAAGCAAGATTTTAAGAATAACTCCCGTAATGTGGTCATTTGCTCGGAACCCAAAGAAGGAGCTAAGTTTTATCATCCAATTATTATATGCATAATAAATAGCACTGTTGACTTAGATGGGATCATTTCAAACTATTAATGGAAATAAATATATTAAAAATTTAAGTACCTACCTAAGTCTCGCTCTACCAACAGGTAGTTGACGAAATTATGATTTCTTCCGCGTTATCGCATCGACAGATGTTGAGGAATCTCAGATGAAACCGCGATACCGACCTCTGCTTTGAATGCTGCAGCCGGTTCATAGTCACTCAATAACTAATAACAGTGATAAATATCGAATAAAGGAATTAGATAACGATAAAGCCCAGAAGACAATACCAAACTGATTTTACATTAGTTAAGTGATTCATGTAGCCGTTAAGTTAATGTAACTGCTTAAGTAAAAGTATTACTTACAATAAAAAACAAAATTACTATTCATGAAGATAAAATTCCAAATATCTTCAAATGAATACAAACCCATGACTACATAAGTATTTAAAATTGTGACAGTGAAGAAAGCAAAGATCATTATGTATCGAACACGCGACGACAGTAGACAAACACAGCTTACAATTTATTTTATGAATGACTACAGCTACTCGAGTCATTGTTCCACAGGTGTTCTGTTCGTTACTCCAACAAACAATTTAATTCTATTCTAGTTTACGAAACTGGAAAGCATTACCATACAAACCCACACTTGGCCCGAGATGATAAGTAGGTAGGTAGGAACACACTCGTGGATTTGTTATATGCCGGTGATAATTATTATTGGCCGACAAATCTTCACTTAAGGGAACCGTTACTCGTGTTTTGTTGCAGTGAAAACATTCATTACTTCATTTGCATACAATGGTCTGGTGCCAAAAAATATTGGACTGTAAACGCTTACCACGAATGTATTTATGAAAGTTCTCTCAACTTTATTATTATTTTAATATCTGCCCATATTTTTTTACTCTCTAATAATGTGTGTCGAATGACTATGTCTTACCACTAGATTTAACAGCATCTAGTTATTATAGATTGACACTACAACTAAGTCTGACTTGACCCACCTTATCTTTTTTATTCTTAAGCTTATTCTCAGTTGTATAGGATTGCCGCTCGTAATTTACAAACGCTACTCATTAACATGAGAGGCTTGAACAACCAGATAAGTAATATTATGAAAACAACAAGCTATAGCAATTAAATGTTCTTTAAGTGTGAGATTCAACAGCGCAGATAAAATGAGATTATGACACTAATACAGTAGAGACCTTCTTGAACCAAATTTTATAAGCCTCAACAAAGAAAGTAGAGTATGTTTCTATACTTTGACATTTACATTAAATGTCACTAGAAAGTACCGGCGAGACGCACCGCAAGCGTCTTCGAGTCCACAAGTACCAGCCCTCGCATTAGACCTGCTATTAATTCATACAAAAAAATGAACTGTAATTAAATCGACCATTGTGATTCGTACGAGTGTATGCAAATGTGCTTTTTTGTAAACTCGGATACAACACTATGGAGAACGACTCGTTATAAAATTAACAAAATGTGATACTCGCCACCCACGGCCACACATTTCTATATTGTAATCTATAAAAATGACATCTAAACCATATAGATAATTTACATAATTACGTGACAAATCACTCACTGACACTAAAAGAGGTGAATTCAGAATATAAAGACGCACTCTACTATTCTACATATTTACAAATGTTATTTATACTTAATAGAATTTCAGAGTTAAATTCAGAATAGCCAGATGACCTAGAATAAATTCCACATGACAATATTTTTCATCTATAACGACGTGATTACTACATATCTAAATGCGATATGCTCAATAAATTAAGCTCGCAGCCCGTAGCTCGTTTTAAGACTAAACGGTGTTTAATATATGTAGATGCAATATAAAACATAAATCAAATTAAAATTATTAAGTATAATCATCACAATTCTAGATTCATTCTGGCACCTTGATCATTTAATGCCATTTATCTTATTTATTTATAACTCATAAAACTTATTTAATTGCTTAATTACCTCGATGTCTATTGGACAGTCAATATATTATAATAGGTATAGCGATGGCGGTCTCCTCGCTAGCCCAACACAACACGTCCCGGGGAGGCTCGAGTGTTCGATTCAACGATGTCTGATAAACATATTTCGGCACAGCGCTTGACGCAGATGGAGTGACCTAACGGAGCTTTTGTTAACGCAATTGTTTTAAACTATTAATTGTACCGATAGCGCCAAGAAACAATGTACGCACTGACAATGAAACCGGAAAAATCTTTTGCATTAATGTAAGCCTTCGTACTTTCTTCTCGGATAAATTATTATCGTTTATTGTTTTATAAGACACACTTGATATCACTTAATGATTCATGCAGGTATGCAAGCACTGGAGCAAGTTAAATGAAGATTTCTTAATAACATTATGTTTACGGCAATAATAATAATTGGTTGGTTTTATTATAGTGTCCACGAATACCCCATCATAATTTTATGACTTTATTATATGCTCATATTCTCACAAATCGGTGGTTTGGGGTCATAAAATGGCATCTGTAAGTAATTCATAAAAGTGACATTTGAAACTAACGCTCGTAAAAAAACAATAAAAATTTCGCCTCAAGCAAGTCCTTATAAAGAGAAACAAAATGACAATGAGTGACCTATGCGTCCAGTCAACTAACCGAATTTTGTAGCAGGTATCAGATAACATTTAAACAAGCTCACTATTGTTATGACAAATCGTAGCCGTTTCTGATAGAACCATTAATTAAAGTCGAATGCGTAACACTTATCAATTTATAATGGTCGGATAAACTTTTACATTTGTTGTTAAATAATAAATTGGTGGAGTTGTGATGAGTGTATGTTTGTAGAGTAGTGTCAGTAGTGTGTAGTGCGTGGTGGTGTGTTGTATTAGCCGCAGTGTGGGGCGCAGTGGTGCCGTTTCGCGGGCGGAAACCGCGCGCCCACGCGGCGCAGGTCAGAGCAGTGACCTCGCGCAGCCTCATGTCTGCTCCACTCCTCTGCCAAACCTAACCGAACTCAACCACCACTTCTATCCTTCGCTAACCAAATACATTGATTCTGATCTATTTGCTTTACGAGTACCTTCAAGTGTATTTAAACATTTCTGAAGACGTATGCACTGGGCTCTGATGGCTATATAATCTATTCATTCATAATGTCATATTTGCTTCGGTCTCACTCAAACCACTTTCTTCAAAACAACAAATTACACCTGCGTTACTAAGCAATTATCTTTTTTCTCGTATCCGCATATAATATAACCGTGTTAAAATAGTATTTATTACATCCATCTGTCACTGCGGTAATGACTACCGCTCGTGATACTCCCTAATGCGCGGTACAATCAATTAGCCTGTTATAACTCGAGTTTAATGTTCATGCCAAAAATACAGTTTAATTAACATTCATGTTCATTCATTAATTTAAATGGATGCTATTTGTGGTGATAATAGATAATGTTTATGAACGGCGAACATATACGAGTAATAGCAATGAACTTAAGCATTATGTATTTAAAAATATTTCTTGCTTCAAAGGTTACGGAGAGGGTGTTGTCGTCGACGCGCGTTACATCACTGCTCTGCTCCATACGAAAATCATTTACCTACCATAAAGTCGAATCCAGGCAAACCTGGGCATTACAATCAATATTTTCGTTTAAGCCTCAGTTCAGATCTTGATTTATGTGTGTGCGGTTTATACTTGCGGTATTATTAACAAGTTGTAAATCAACGATCGGAATTAAGACCACGATGAATCGGCTCCCCGAGATTTGTTGACGAAGTCCTTAATAATAGTCGGAGATTGTGCGTCTCACGACATTCGTACTACGATTTACAACGCATGCTTGTTACAAAATAAAATTGTAATCTTCAGGAAGGTGTGAGCTGAATATTAACGTTTTGATTTCAAATAGGCCAATAACATATACCATACCTACGTAGGTAGTAGAGCTAGAAAACAAATCTACTTTTGTTTTTCTTGTCACACGTGTATTTCTTGGAATATTTTTCCTCATTCATTACAATAGGTCACAAACTTTACCAATGGAAAAGATGATACAAACAAGCCGCAGATGGCATCAACTAGGTTGTCCATAGAATAGGACAAATGGCGTATCTACCTTTAGCTTCATATTTTATTATACAAATCTAAATGTTATATTGAAAGGATACATTTTTTTGTTGTTTTACCATCACATCACCGCCCTCCGTGACGTTTCATTCATGTTTCTGTCCCTCATATAGAAATCGTGGTCACAAAACTTTTCAGACTTCCATAGTAATCAATAAACGCCAAACGTCGTTCAAAAGTGTAGTAAATTCTTAAGAAACTAGTACCCGAGTCCAATTTCAGTAATAATAAATTCTACTAATCCAAACTTCACTGATTTTACATGAATGAGAATGTTCGACCTAAATATATCCCTCAATGAAGAATGTGAATTATTAATTGGTGTAAAAAAATTAAGTTTATCACCATAATTCCTTCCTAGTTCCTATTTATCGGTAATTTAATCATAATCTTCTAATATTTAAAATTCTCGTGTCACGTTGTGCGTAATTGAACTCCTCTGAAACGGCTCGACCGATTCTCATGAAATTTTGTGTACATATCGGGTAGGCCTGAGAATCGGACATCTATTTTTCATCCCGAAATTCCCGCGGGAACGGGTACCGTGGTTGAACTCCTCTGAAACGGCTCGACCGATTCTCATGAAATTTTGTGTGCATATCGGGTAGGTCTGAGAATCGGACAACATTTATTTTTCATCCTGAAATTCCCGCGGGAACGGGTATAAAGCGGGTGAAATCGCGGGGCGCAGCTAGTAACAGTAATAAGAAAACGTTTGTTTAAAAATAACATGTATTTCTACGTATTTTTGTTCCGAAATGATTGTCTCTCTACTATGGGCTACGAGATGTGTAAACAAGGTGTTTTTCTATTCAGTCTCATTTAAATTGATAACGGATGACACCTGACTTTTCATTCAAAAACAACATTATACAACTTTATAATAACTTGTTTACATCGTAGCGCCTCGGTTAGGAAGGATATACTTTACATGTAAAATATACGATCGGAAATAGGAAACGTATTTTTTTTTTCAGGGAAAATGTTGACAGTTACATGTCGTACATGTGATACGATATGATGAATAATGTACAAGCATTTAGTAGAACATAATTTTCAATGCTGGTTAAATACGTCTATATGGCTAGGTTGTACGAGTATAGTTACCGACTATGGCTACGAATGCACCTTCGTGCAATAAACAAGATGTTTGCATTTCTGCTATGTCTATTTAACAACAAAATGCCAACAGTGGAAGGTGTACACGAAATGAGCATTGATTTAGTTGTGTCTGGGATGTAGGGGCGGGCGGGGCGCGGCGCGGGGCGGGCGGGGCGCGGGCTAGGCGCGAATGCATCACGCGCGATAATGAACTGACTCGTGTGCACGACTGCGCTTGCGCACTCACACGTAATGCACTAGCCTCAGAGTCGTGCAACACTTACCACTTGCCATATAAAACAACACTATTTATGATATTCCTTTATTATTTAGAAACTTCTGTCTGTGCGAAACGAACACGCTTATTAGCAAACAATAATTTACGCAAACTTTCCCGTTATGACTATATTTTGGTTGTAGGTATGTCGTATATAGCTTCATCCTGAAATTACCTTATAAAAATAGACAACTTTTACGTAGGTAATTTTGAAAAGTCAATGTTATGTTAATATGTGTTCTTATTCGGTAAAATAAGTTTATTAAGGTAATATAAACCTCTAAATACAGCAGTCAGCTTTCACTTTGTAAGCTTTACTAAGTACTTAACTCACACACATCCTACACAGAAGCGCACTAAGTTTATAACTTAACTCTCAGAGAAGATTGCCATTAATGTTATATATGAACACTTTATATTTTAAATATATTTCCATAAAGTAAACTAAAGTACCTGCATAATGCACTTCCAGGACAAAGTTGCAATGAAAATGGGCGCCATTTGTGAACAAGACAGGATCTCAGGTTTCTTAAACTGGCACCTCCCACGTGGAACCTTGTGCCCTTAACCCCTCGCCGCCGGCGCTGTCGCGTTTATGTGCTCTTTCCTTATAATATTCACTCCATACTCTCCACTCCATGCTTCCTAAAACATCGGCATATCTTAATTTGGATCGGAAACTACTTCCACGTAATTGGGTATAAATATATTTTAATAAGGTTAACCAACATTGTTTCAAACTTCTAACTTAAAATGATTTGTTATCGTGAAGTTCAGTTCAATACATAACTGGAGTTTATCGTAAGGTCCGAGGTCAAACACCTGTCAAAATCTGCCTACTTTAGCAACCTACAGAGCACAGACTTTATTGAACACAACACCACACGACAACATAGGTACTAAGTGTAAAATATTCACGACATAAAACAATAAACGCACCTAGACACATTTACAAGTAAATTGCCGGGCAATTTTATGAGCAATCAGTTGCAATAGCATAGCGCACAAGTGTTCGCAGTTTGATCTCGTATTTGAGTTTAATACGGGCGTTATCGGAGTCCGATCCGCGGCGCGGAGCGCACCTGCGCCGCGCCGGCGCCCGCCGCCCGCCACCGACGCACTTTCAAAAGCCTTCTAAGCTTTACCTATTGTTCCAACTTAAAGGATTTCCCAAAAACCATATCATATTTATGGTAAAACTCGAACCCATAAACTTTATATGTACATATAATTTAGAATATCTCTCAATACCTAATAAAATCAAGTAGGTAATAGAACTAGGATATGAAGTTCTAAGTTCTACTACAACACCAAAGGTTGACAAGATTAACAATAAGATAATGTGAGTAAATATGGAATATTTTATTTGTCCGTGTCGAGTCTCCCACGCCATTGGATTCAATTATGGAGTAAAGGCAGATAGGTCGGCGCGCGAGCGGTCCGCTCGTGACCCGTAAATTGGAACGGTCCGCCGCGCGCCCTTGTCGCACCTCGCCGCCGCCGCGCGCCGTGCTCTGTCCCACACTACACTACGCTAAACCAACGTTTCTCATACTAATGCCACCCCAATCGACATCTCTACAGCATACTGGGTACTAACCTCTTCACGCACCTCCAATTTAAGAGCCCGGTGCAAGTGTAGACGCTCTTTTTTTGGCTCAATCACTATACACAACAACCTATTCGATTGGATGTACTTTAGCGGATAAGTGATAGTTTTGGTGTTCAACATACCAGTATACCGTTAGAAACACAACTTTTTGGTCTGGCTACAAAACTCTACCATGCATGTGACAGTAATCTAGCTATGTAAGTTAGTTAAGGTATACTAATGATGAATTGATGATAATAAAAATTATACCGTTCAGACAGAATATTTTTACCCGTCTTCATTCTCCAGTATTTTAAAATTAAGTTCTTAACTTTCTATAACTGAATAAAACCGATTGGAATCAGGTAGAGTTGGTACATAAATAGAGCTGTACATTTATTTAAGTCTGTAAGCTAGTTACGTAGTAAATAAAGTGTGTTGTCCGGGCACCGAGCCGGGTAAGGGTAGCCACCGCGGCCAGTTAGTCGGTCCCGCACGTTATCTGGCCGTGGCAACAGGTGTGCACGCCGTATTTGGTCCATAATGTCTGAAACAATAGCTTCTAAACACAGAGTCGAGCTTAACGAAATCCAAATCATAACCGTTTCTCAAATATCAACCAGTGTTTGAATTTGTTACATTATTATCAGCGAGCCTTTTGTTTAGATCCAAGTACTTAGTTACCTAGAACCTGTAATATATTGTAATAAGCAAAGTACAAAGGTATTGAGAGCTTATTTCACTTTATGATTCTATTCGATGCTCGATTTTAATTACTTGTTTAATAAAGTTTAAACTACACGTCTATTTAAAATCATTATACTTAGATATGGTTAGTAAATAAATAATTATATATGGCCTTAATGAATAGGCGCGCAATTACCCATCTAATTTGTATAGCAAATAGAGTTTAATGAGTTCATAAACAAGGTGAAGCCTGTTAAGATCTTATTGTGTCAGTGTTAATTAGCTTTACATAACTTTATGCTAATTTTTCAAGTAACCGCGATACTATCTCATCTTGGAATATGGTCATAATACTGCTAAGGCCACGTAACTATACCACTCGCCGAGCTGCGGCCGGTTAGTTTGTAGTATTTACGGAAATGTCAGCGCATCATTATTATTATAGTGCTTAAACGGGGTATTTAAGTTTTAAGTAGACATTATTCTCGTTTTGTTTAAGAATTATGATTGCTTTAATTGCGACGGTGGAGTACGGCCGCGCATGCTTCTTAGCTAATTTTCCAAGTGCGCTAATCGTCCGCGATTAACAGAGAATGCGACAGGTCTCGGCTCAGTGCGCGCTCCTCCGACACTAGAGAATCCGTGCCTACATTTTATTAACTTCGTCATTAAAATAAATACCAAGTAATCATTTCTAGATAAACATTACTCTTACCAAATTCCATCGTAATTGTGTGGTAAGTAAATGAGGATATTAAACATGTGGGCACTGTGGGCAGGTATGGTTAGATATGTTAAATATGTTATCATCATAACTATAATTTAATCTACTTATATGCCTTAAGGTACATGTTTCAATTGTACTACAAGATTATAAAGCTTTAAACCGAAATACATATTAGCAGTTAGAGCTATCAAAACAAATTAGGTAAGTATATTAGTAACATAAAAAACTCATAAAGAATAATAGTTACAAACTAATCCTAGTAGTATCAATTCAAAAGCATTATAATTTATCATGTGGGTGTTAGCTTTCCTACTTATTATGTGCTTAGTACTGTATCGTTTTGTAGTCGTCTCGATAGCACTATCGAGACGACTACAGTAGTCGCGTGCGCAGGCGCAATTAACTGGGCTGCGAGCTACCACCGCTCTATACCACATCTAAAGAAAGTGTAAACAAATTAAGCTGCATTTATTTAAACACTGCCTATTTGTTTCATTAGATAAACTACATTGTAGGAAAGTTTCACTCTCAGAATATTCACACGAATTTATTAACCGTAGCGTGGTGTATACAGTAAGAGTATCCTGACTTTAAAAAGAGCCTACCGCTGCATTAATTACAAGATGAATAAACCGTCGTCATCGTAGAAAACTCTTGCGAAGCCGTACCTGCATAATAAGCACTGTCTGTGTCTTAATTATGTTATCATTCAATGACGAGGTACCGAATGGGTCGCGTTCATAAATATTTAAAAGGTACACGTTTATCAGAGCCGTCAAGTCGTTCGCGGAAAGCTGCAGGCGTGGCCGCAACTGCGCCGCCAGAGCTTGTATTGTGCACCCAGCCTATTGTTCTCATTTGACTGCCAGTGACATGACGACACACATTAACAGAACCAGTGCCGCGGTGTCGCTGCCCCAAACAACTAATCTACCTAACCACTTATCTACATACAACATTATCATAACATCACCACATTTTCACCAACAAATACTCACAATAACAATTAAACGCAGCGTACTTGTCAGCAGGTACCAGATAAGAACGTTAAGTATACGTAATTGAAAATAAATTATTACTTAAAGATGCTGCGCTGCTTACAAGGAATATTGTCAAAATAAAGAGAGCGTAATTTATGGAAGTCGAATGTCGAATAATAAATGATTCCCAGCAATAAAAAATTATTCACATCGTCAGCTTTCCCTTAAATACCCATGTCATGAATTTTTTTTATGCATGGATTTTGTATACAACCTTTATTTGATGTTAATATTTTGCATGGATGTTATTGTTAATTTGCTTACATGCCATTCATATGGTCTGGACTAGAGATAAGGCAATTTAAAACCTTTCGTCTTTTTTCTTCACTAAAACTCTTTAAAACAGCAAAAAATCTTGTTTTATGAACGTTAACGGGTTCTAAGACGAGGTCCTATCTTATGTAAGAATATTGCGAAGATACATACATAGCTAAGTATTATTTTATTAAACAGTCATTTAAAAGTAATCAAAAAGGTATGTAATTGAAAATAGTAACGGTGTTATTTATGCAAATCGATAGCTTGACGTTCAATTTAAACTGTGAGGCACGTTGCGCCCGCGGCGGTAGCGGCCATTAGGCGCTTCACAGGACACGCGCAGGCGCACTCGCAGCCTCCCTATCTGTAGTCCTTCCAATATTTTTCACACTTCATTCCTTACTCAGGTATGGAATAACCAGTACATATCATAGGTCCTTTAGTAACAACAGAGAGTAAAGTAGTTTAGGGCTTCGTAGTCATAGTTTGATGTTAACTCTTATTTTCTGCTATTGGGAAATTAAGGAGAAACCCAAGTCAATACGACATTAACCTAAGTTTATGTTTAGTGCTTATAATATGTAACATTGTACCTACTCACTTAAAGTACCTTAAGAAAATTAATTTATTAGATATGAATCATCAGTGAAAGGCACAGACACTCACGCCACAATCAAAATTCATTATCACTTGACTCACACAATATCTGCAAACGCCTTACTAATTCGAACAAGACATACTTTATAGGTGCATTAAGTACAATAATACGCAATCTTGGTCAAAATATGTAGACCAAAATGATAAAATCGAAAATCAATAAGTTTCCCATACATTTCACACAATTATTGCCACTAGCAAGTATTTCGTGAGCCATCGAAATCTATATAAACAACTTCTATAAAATAGTTACAGTTGAAATTGGAATTGACATATGAGAACACTTATTTAAGCTACAATAACACTTGAATTGTTAGAAGAAGAGACTTTCATATCGATCACAATGGGCCATTCGAGACTAGCACGTGGACAAAAGGTCAAGTGCTATCGAAACCCACGTGGTGCAATGATCCGATAATGTAGACATATCATGATACCTAGGTGTGTTCCTGCCTAACTGTTTATCTCAGCTTAGGCATTCATTTGAGCATATTATTTTACAGATGTTACTATTACTTTTTAGACAGGTAGGTAGGTACTACAGGGTTTTTAAGATCTTAGACTTCTTAAAGGATCAGACAGTCTACTAAATAATTGACGATCTATTAAGCAGTTTTTCATTTGTTTTTTCTCAAAACACTGCGAACAACTATGAGAATTACGTATTACAACTTCAAATTAAAATATTGCTACTCCTACTAGTAGGTGTTGCTACTGTGTCGTAACATGGATAATAGTTACCTTACCTTTACTAAAGTTAATAAATATAAAAGTACCAAAATCTCATCTAAAATCACAATAATGATTCTATAAAGCTTCAACTTATTAAGTCCATACAATAACTACAAATGCATTTCAACACTGTATTAATCCATACTCAAATATTTCATCACGATCGATCGAAATACGTTTACACATATATTTATTAACTTATTTGGATTCACAATAGATCTTAATAGAGCACCTTACATGTAAAATGATTAAGTACTTTCTATTTGATATTGTAACCTTGCCTATTTGATTGAGAGCTACTAACAAAGACCGATTTTGGATAACCTACCTTGACATTAAGGTCATTTTACAAAATTTTGCCGACTCACAATCAAACAGATATCAATAGCCTGTGGTAAAATAGTAGCAATATTCAACTCTGACCTTATATATCAACCTCCTTTATAAGAAGTAGTAATGTCTAAGATGAAAACTACACCCACTCAATGGGTTCCTACTCCATCAGTTAGATATTACCGACTTAATGATATTACTCTAGGAATTATGCTTGGAGTTTAATAGGTACTTCATCGCAGAGTTACATAATTACGATTTAAGTACTTAATTAACATAAACAATGGCAGTAAAAAACAAAATGGCAAGTCTCGGTTTGTTTTTCTTTGTTTATATCAGTGTTTTATACAACGCACGTACATCTCAAAACCTCCTGAAAGCCTTAAACAAACACTGAGTGTAGATGAATGCGCATATTTAAAGGCAACAGTAGGCTTATTGTGGTCAAACACGTTAAAATTAGACAGGTAAACATCTGTTACGACACTCCGGAGACATCACAACTTGAATAAAATTTCAATGAGCCTCATTACCTTTTTAGCTGCAACTTACTGACAAGTTCTAGGCAAGACGTCAGTCTCGGACACAATATACATACAATATCTTTCGAAATAACTGAATTGCGTTATAGGTGACTTGAACAATGTTTACAAGTAAAGATGATGCTAGGCTTCGAAGAATTCCTAGCTACGGAATTGCAAAAGCGAACCAACTTAATTGAAGCTTTCTTAAATAAAACTGTGGTGACACTTTAAAGCTTTTCTTGTGAAACAACAAAAACATTTAGAAAGAGCGTTCGACAATATCGCTTCGAGAGTTGTTTCCAGTGTGTAGTCACCAGGCGGGTACTGGAGTGTGGGGTAATGTGATGTGATGTGAGCAGGAGCACGGAGCCCGGGTCCCCGTGGCACTTGCCCGCCGCGGCACCCGCTCCACCGCATCGTGTCGCTGCTATCGCTTTCACGTCGTGGTTATCGCCCCAGCGATAATCTGCATAGTGCGAACCGTTATTGAAAGCCACGGTACTAGTTTGTGCGTGAAGGCTACAATAGCGGCACTTTAATCTGATATTTATTGACCGAGAGATCGAATGAGACAGTACTGAGAGACGACCTAAATCTAGAAGCTAATAATGTGTGTAATATCTAGCTAGCACATTGCCTAAATGTTAAAATAGAACTTTTTTCTTTGAAGTGAATATTGTAAACAGGAAATAATACTCAAGTAGAACAATTAACAAGATAAATAACAAAATATTGAAATCAGCGAAGGTATTGAAAATGATCAGCAGGCGTGGGCTGATGCTGAAGGCGCGCTGGGCTGGGCGCGCGCCTCCTGCTATCAATGATCAATTTTGGTTCCGGAGAGATTATCTCATGATCGAAGCAATTTCTCTTCAGCCCTGTACTTGATAACATCGGGAGCACAACGGTAACATCGTTTTGCATAATTATAAACCAAGAATTTAATTCGAAAATATGATATATTAACAATACGAATTATTGCGTGTGAGTTATGTTATTTACGTAGAACAAAAGATTACATTGCATTCGAATCGATGATGATATGGGATATAATTTAATCATAAAGTTGTCATTGAAGTATGTTGAGACACGGATTGATCATTCTTCTGTAAATTGTTTCGGATTAGGAAATCAATAGAAAATGACCAATTGTTTAGAAACGAGGACGCGGATCACAAGAAGGCGACTCGCACTGGTGTAAGTAGAGAGCGAAGCAATCAGAAACAATTTTCTATTAGTATTTCTCGTTGGACATATTCCGACAACAAACACGATCGTCCCGAGCCGTGGGAATGCCCCACTCGAGTAACGGACGGACGGACAAATGATGTTGGCCGATCTATTGCCAGTAATTGATGACGACTATTGTACGTCTTTGAAAGAGCCACCATGTTTGTCTTCTTTCTGTAACCTTCTGTTTGTTTGTTGCTATTGTTAATCTCGGACTTGTTACCTTAATTCGCGGAGCTATTATACAAATAAATGCTTGTACAGGTAAGATTAATTCTTTCTGTTGTAGTTACAGTTGGCATTCTCAGGTGCCGTTAATCCACTTGACACAGTAAACATGCTTCAATTCGTTGTGTAACTAGCCGGGATAGTATCAATTTATCGCCGAGCGAGTTAGAGCTTTATCTAGATACGAGGCCTTAGTGAAATGGAATTGTTTGTTGTTTACATTACCATTAACAACATTTGGTACCAATAATTTAAAGGGTTTAGTGATAGTAAAAGTAGGCAAGTACAAGACTTGGACTAATAATTATTGCCTTCGTTCGATAGATCGTAAAAATAAGAGAAATGTATTTGTTTTCAATTCGTTTTAAAAAGAAAATAAGCCAATGCGCTAATAAAGTGGTTTATATCCAGACAACGATTGACTGGAAATTGCGTATAAACCTTTAGTTTTATTCAAATAGCGGTTGAAATAGTGATAAATATAGAAAATGGCAATGGAAGCCGGCGCCTGCGATCGTTATCGGGACATGAATCAGAGGCGTCGTCGCAGCGACCACCGGGCGCGAGGCTCCTAGGCACTAGACAAGGCGCAGCCGCGGGTACCCTATGCTTAGTGCTCGCTCCGCACCACCGCCGCACTTGCACCCATCCACTACTCGCCTCTAATACCCCGAGTTACGCCCCCGCAATCGTCATTAAACCGATAACGATCATTTATGATTTAGTGAAAATTGTCTTACATTGAAGTTAGACATTATACCAATGCTCTAAATACTTATTTCAATTAAGTTTCACCATTATCTATTCAATACGAGATTGGATAGTAAATAAAACGATTTGGTTTAGTTTCAGCGATGTTTTATTGTAAACGTTATTCAATAAATATAAGCCCAAATCTATAATTTTATAAGTTTATAAAGTTATTTTAGACAATAGGACTGGTACACCCAAGTTATTAAATATGCCTTAAGATTTAGACTGGAATGTGACACATAATAAATAGATGAAACTAAAATATTTGCCAGCAATAGATATAACGCCTAGATATACATTTCACAAACATAATTAATGACTAAGCAATATAATCTCAAAATAACAACAAAAAAAAACCGTTAGCAAAATCATCGGGATAATATTACTAAATAATGATATCTCGATATCAATTGAAGCTATACACAAAACTTATCATGTTAAATTAAATATAAAACGTCTGAAAATAATTTCAATTAACGGTGTGATTGTTATTCGCGCGATACAATCTGGTTGTGCCAAAAGTTATGCACACGATGGTCGAGCCCGGGGCGTGCGCGGGTGTAACTCATTAATTTACCTTTGTAAATATTGCTTTCATAATACGCGAATGTTGTACCATTTAATACAGACTTATTGTTTATTCTCTCGTCGATACGTGGTACAACATACTTAATACAATATTTGAGTTTGTATAAGATATGGGTATGTGTACTACACCCGGCTACAACCGCAGTGAGCCAGTTTTCACAAAATATTGGGATACACGTAACCTAGATAGCATGCAATGAATTAAATCTTAGCAGGTTAAGCGGCAGAGAGATGAATCTTACAGTCTATAGTGTTTATTTAGTAAGTTCTAGGTTCACTTTCACTATTAAATACACAGAATTAATGAACTTTTTCAGATGCATAATCAGGTTGTTTTAAGACTCGGATGAGCCTGTGTAAAGCGGAAACGTGAAAATAGTCAGATCTAGTTTTATTTTGATGGAAAGGTGATTTAATACCGATATTCTTAGTAATAATACAATTTATATTGAGTGCTGGTTATACATATTTTAAATGTTTGTAAAAACTTAATCTCGAAAACGCATAAAGACGTTTTACACTTAAATTATAATTAAGGTTATTATTAGCACTTAAACATGCATATAAATATCACTAGATTGAAAACAACAGCGTCAGTTTATTTGTGAGTATAATCTTATAAAAAACACCTATCACAAGTATGAGCAATTAAAAAAGGCACAACAATAAAAGTAACATATAATAATGACTACGAAAAACAATCATAACAGTACACTTGAATAGTCCGAGTATAACAGACTATAACTCAATCGGAACTGGGAACTCGAACGATCTTTTCGACAATTTATCTGAATATCGCGAACTGTAATTATCGAACTTGAGATTCGATGACGTTGTTACAATTAAACTAGCGGTGCGTTCGCGGAACAATAAATAACCACAGATTGCATCAACAACCGCGCTCTGACGGTCATTTGTCAAATATATTGAGATTCGAGTTTTTTGTATCCACGAATTATAGATACCGATACGCAATTATAAACATGCTTTATTTATTTGATGCGGCGATAATAGTATGAATAAATGAAGGTATGCAATACGAGGTATATTATTGATGCTAAAGTTCGTAACTTAACCCGGCAAATAACAATGTACAGGGATGATAAAACAAGGTCATGTATGGATACACGGCGAATAAATGCCACAAGACAAAATGAAATGTGTGTTGATTGACATGTCTTAAATTCGAATTTTGTAGAATAATAACTCTGGATATTAAATAAAGTAAACGTTACACATAGGACACATGCCTGGATTGAAAAATAAACATGGCTGCACTTTTGTAAATAAAGGGAATAAACCTGTCTTATAAACCGGACAAATTAATAAAAGCAAAGGACTTTCAAGATGCAGAAACTGCCGATTGCGATGCGCTTAGAGTCGATTCCATTAATCAATTGCGCAAACGACTACTAATATTCCTACTACGGATTTCTGAAAAACGTATTCTGAATACCTATAATACATACTTGGATGATAAATAAAGTACACCATAAGTCAAAAAAAAAGAACGTATTCTAAAAACATATACGTCGAGAATACACTAAATTAGCCAAGTCGGTAGTTATTAGTTATTAATAACATATACACAGAGTGATTACTATGTGTTATATTAGTTTCATCTCACGAACGCCCGAGTCATAATTGCGTAGGTAATTAATTGTACATGCACATATTGTAGAGTGCATCATAGTCCACGTCAAAATCCTGTTAAAATTGTCTTTGAAGTAGAGACAGCATAGATTTGAGTAAACGGAGAAAAGTTACGATGGTTATTCGCAGGGAGTTATGTTAAATTAATATAAAGAATTATCTTGACAACTGTACTGATAATGACGCACACAGACACGTGTCTATGCACATTAGGAGTATAACTGAAGGGCGCTTATAAAAAAAAGGCTGTACTTTACTTTTACTTGCACTAAAAGGGAATTCAGAAAAAAAACAGTGCTAGTAAACACTCTGTAAAACGTATATGAATGAAATATAAAAATATAGTTCGTATATTACCAATTCGATGTCTACTCGATGGCTACGTTTTCACAAGTCGCCGCTTAATAATTACGGAATATTTCTAAAAGTCTACTATCACAATTGGGATTGAATCGGTATCATTAATACTTAGCCTATAATTCTTCACGAGTTTCTTTTCCTTTGAATTTCCCGACTAGACGCTGGAACCCCTCTTGATTTCGCACGTGTTTCGCACAAACTTCTACTAGCCGCAAGAACTCTTTCACGTCGAAGGAATAGTTTGTGAACTTCGCGTGTGACCCCCCTGGACCGTGACCCTGAAAAATACAATATATTAATACTTTTTTGTACTGCATAGATGAGAGGCATTTGCCCAACAGTGGGACATTATAGGCTTAATACTTTATTCATTCATTTCGAGTAGGTTAGTGGCCAAACCTGGTGTCGGAGTTCTTAGACCGGCCAAAGGTCTCCGACACGGTCTAATGAACCGGGACCGACTGCTTAACGTGCCCTCTGAAGCACTTGGTAATTAAAGTAACTATACTGGTCCCATTATAGACCTCGATAAGATAGCAGACATCGATCGAACTTTGACATTCATTTTTGATTAATTTGTATGTGTATTTCCAGATTAAAATAAGAATAAGGATATGCCAAAATTGGATATACCATGCGCATACTCGACATTTAGAGCAAATCTCAAGTGACATACTTCCAACAATATCTGCAAGTTTTCACATATACTAGGGAATAATATTGATTAGTTGACTTACCTTATCCTGTTGTTGTAGTTTACTATTGTCCTCCCATGTCACATATTTAACGCCTCGAAGTCTTGACAGATCTTTGTAACAGTTGGGATCTTCACAGTTGTATCTGAAATGAATAGAAAACAAAAGCACATGTAATTACTCAAATGCCTCACAAGTTAGGAAGTATTGAAAATTATTTTTGACAACTAGGGTGTCAAAATTTAGGGCTGTTTACTTTGATTGATGTTTAAAGTGTTTGAGTGTTTGATTGAGTTTGATTTGCTTATATATTTTTAAAGTAGATTGAGGTATTTCTCAAGTCCTTTTGCATTGATTTGATATATATACTACTACAACTAATTTTGCTAATACTTACACTTCAAATACTGCCGCCCAATCAGGCAAGAATAATAAATGCGTCAACCCAGCTCCATGCATGCCGATAAAGATATCCGTATTGTGCGTAATTTCCAACTGCTTAGTGAAGGGCATAGTCCTATCATAGACAACCTTCTGGACATCATACCCCTTGATATTCTTCAAAGCCTTAACTATTTCTATTTCGTTCAATATTCCTCTGTATGTGGTCCCTCGTGACAAAAGTGTCACCCTGACTCTATCGTCAGTACGATGGTGAAGCTTAATCTTTAGAGAATGTATCATATGTTCTGAAAACGCATGGAATAACCCACTTTTCTCACAGCCATATATCTGGAACAACAGACAATTTGAAGTCAATTAATTAAATGTAGCAAATCCTTTTCATGACAAAATATTAAATAATCATGTAACTTATTGACAATATTTCTGAACATATTGATTTTATTTAGGAAAGATCCTTAATGTTTAACAGCAACTTACCAAGGGTGTGTTATAGTACAAGCCAAATATCATTCTAGGTAGCAACGGTAACACAACATTTTTGAAACATACAATTTTGCCCCTGAATTTTTTCAAATCCCAGATTGGGTTTTGAGTAAAAGCTTTGAATGCATCTTTAAAAACTGATTCATAAGTAAATGTTTCCCAAATCAATATGTGATTGTCTTTCGTGAATGTGCTTGGGTGTGTGGAGTTGACATGCAGTGAGGCATATAGGTTGAAAAAGTCACAAAAATGATGATACATATTTACAGCTGAAAACATACAAACATAAATTGTTTAGCAGGATTGTACATGTTATTCTACATCAGTTAACAGGTTTAAGCTCTTTATATTAGTCAAATACTAAAGTTAATGTCAAATACTAATCTTTACTATTTCAATTATTTTTTTGCATTCTTTTAAGTAGCAAAAAACTTTAAAGTCAATTGTTCTCAGGCATCATACTTACTAGCATCTAATTTCATAATGTATGTTGGTTTTTTAATTATCACATCGCACATGTCACTATTGATGGGTTGATTTGAAGTTTCAACAAAGTGTACCAACTCTGGGCCCCAGGACTGCAGGGCGCTCATGTGTTCTGCCTCCTTCATGAGCCTTTCGTTATAAAACTTGCAATGACCTCCTGTAATAATATTTATGTTCAATCAATAAGTGCGAGTTAATATCAGAATGAATGATTCTTTAAGACTTCTTAATGAATGTGAAAGTTCTTTTAAAAACATAAAAGTACTTAAGCGCCAATGCATTTTTTTAAATGAATGGATGGACAACAAGATCAGGTTATGTATTATCAGACTACATAAAGTCTTAAGGCATTATGGTATTATTTACAATGTTCAATAAATATATGATGGGTTCTTTAAATAATATAATATATTTCTTACCTATTTGTCCAGGACCCAAAATATCTGTTTTATATCTTAAATTATCTCCTCGTCCAACCAGGCCAGTGAAATTCAACATCAAATTTCTCCCCCTGCAGAATCTGGAATATGTAAATGTTATTGATTTATATTTAAACTTTTGGTGCCTTTACAGGAACCGTGTTCAGAGCTAAGGATCAAAATTATAGAAACTTACCGTAAATACTTAGAACATTCCAATGATGTGTCTTCAGCAAATTTCGGTTCACACATGACCATCAGTTCATCAATTTGTTCTTTAACGAAGCCTAGAATTAACAAATGATTTATAAAGATTACTAAGGAAGGGTGTGCATAGAGAATGTGCACTGCTGGGACAAAAACTTTCTTACCAAAGTCAGCTTGTGTGTAGAATGTTTGAAGCTGAGCTCCCTTAGATTTAACCCAACCCCTGTGATCACCCGGGCACGCCGGTCTCACTGAATACGAGTTGTCGGTGTTACAACTGCTCTCATAACCCCAACACGCTTTATGTTGCAAAGAATCTTTATATAAACAGTTTGGATCCACCCTACAAGAATCAGCTACATCTTCAAAAGCATTGAACACGTATTTAAAATGTTGCGGAGGTACAGTTATTTCATCTATTCGCACGGACACTATTTTTCTAAACGAGAGAATTATATGAAAACATAAACACCATTTGAACATCATTATTGTATTAAACTGTCTTGAGCTAAGTTATTAATATGTTTATAGGAAATAATAAGTTACTTTCAGTACAAACATAATACAAAAATGTATTTTAATTTGAACAAGGTGTATGTATGTTTGTATATTTTATTTAATATTTGGACTAAAACAAAGCTAAGATTCGGCATGGACGAAAAAAAAATGTATTTGTTTGCACTTTGTTTGTTTGTAAAATAGTTGGTTGTCTGTGTTGTGTCTGTCAATGTCATCCATTAATGCTTAGTTCACAAGAAAACAGTTGAATCTTTTGATTGAATTTATCTAAAGTAAACCGGTGTTATTCGGGACATTTTTTTTCAATGTTTGTGTTTATGAATTCTAGATTTCAATCTATTTGGCATCGCATTTAACTATGAACACCTACCGAATTTTAGAAGAACGTGTTGGTATTCCCAAGAAAATAGCAATAATAAAATAATATGTGTCCCTAGTACCCCGGCAAGAGGTGTTATTGGGGACGTATATTATTTTGTTGATTGTTAAAAGTTAATAACTAAAAACTAAGTTGTAGCTTCATGACAACTTAATTTATTTTACATTGCGGATGTTAATATAAACTCGAATGTAAAATTGTCGATTTACTATGTAGTGTTCGCCAGGATACACTTAAATTTCCTATTATAATAGAAAATAAAAAATATTACCCAACGAAGATAATAGTAGTTTATGCAACTGTCATATAATGAAGGGTATTAAAACACGAGTGTTAGTTTATGAAACGAGCGCAGCGAGTTTCATAATAGTAACCAGTGTTTTAGTACCCGTGTTATATGCAGTTGCATACACTACTTTATCTTCACTAATGCAATTAATCAAACAAAATTTTAAAAACAAAACACATTGCGAAACATTAAATTCACGCGTACGTGTATTGTCACAGTGAACTTGCCGCCATTAAAATCTAACCAATGAGAGCGCAGCTGCGCGCGCAGGGCCGCAGGGCGCGCGCCGCGCAGGGCGCGATGTTATAATGAGATTTTACGATATCGATGTGGATATTATAACATCATGTGCAATTGCTTAAATTGAGTGTTTTAGTTGTCTGCGCTATAACAGTAGTAATTATAAGTCAAGTATTGGAAACATAAGTAGAATGTTACAACATTAGTGTAGATAAAATATTTTAGTGTCCCGAATACCCGGAGTTCCATGGTAAAGTACACAGACTGTAGTGAATTTGTTTATTTATGGAAACCTCAACCGTTTTCCATAAACAAAAATGCAATCACAGCTGATTGCTACTTTGACAGAAGATGTACCACGTGAACGGACCTCAATCCTATAGCCAATGAAATTCGTTTTATCAGCTGGTAAACCTTGAGCGCGCCAGAATCTTATTCCTCCATTTCGAATAGTTTGTTGAATTGTTTATCTCAATGATTTGTGCTATATTTGCGACATAAGTGATGGTTTTATGAATCTTTTTAATCATTTGAATCTCGGGATTATTTTAAGTTGAGATGAAACTTTAAAATATTATTCGGTACGATTATTTGTCGCCACTCGCCATTTTGGCCTGTGTTTCTGTGACTATACGATAGAAGGTATTTTAATTTGTTTAGTCACCGACCACTAACAGAAACTGTCTTTGTGCACTAATAGATGTATGAAAGATTGCTACGAATGCAAAGGAAATGTCTCAAGCCGATAGTACAGTAAATATTGTTATTCACGACGCCAATGGTTAGTAGTGACGCTTCTCATTTCGTGGGCGCTAAATCCCGAAATAACTTATTTTTTTATAAGTATATTCAACTCATATAAAAGTATTGTTCAGACATGTGATTTAAAATAGTAAATTAACCTTCAGCATCGATTTCCCAGAGAAAAGTTTTTATGAATTGGTGGGCGTTTGTTACCGAAAGGAGGTTATCCTGAAAGTTTACGTTAGGTCCGGTTACGATTGCTTGTTCGGGATAGAACTTAAAATACTAAATATTTTTGAGCCCGTTTTTAAACTCCTTATTTAAAATTTAATTGAATTAAATGTTATCAGTGTATATAATGACAATGTATTTACAGTAATTCCTTTTATTCATGCTGATCTTTTACATTAGAATTTTGAACCTTAAATTTATATAGTAAAATGTAATTTTATAAATGTATTGTACCTAATTTGTGTATCTAACTGCACTGACCATACCTTACCCTGAGACATTAGCTAATTCCTTCTTTTTTCTTTGTAGGGCAACCTCAAGTTGTTAAAGTAGTACAAAACACAAGTAGTCAAGTTCTATCACAAATAAAAATAAAACCCAATCCTGTAAAGCTTATCAGACTACCGGCATCACAAGAAAATAAAGTAAGTTTATTATCTTTACTTAAAAGTTCATAAAAAGATGCTTAGTTTATTTATTTATTACAACTTTTATCCTGACTGGGAACATAAACTAAATCCAGCATGAATAAATTATGGTTAACTAGTTCTCTGCGGCTTATTATTTTCACCTGCAGCATGCCTGTACCCATGGGAATTATGGGATAAAAATTAGCTATGTCCTATCTAAAGTTCTAGACTATTTCTGCACATTACATCATTAAATTACATGACATCCTTTTCAAAGATCTAATATTTTTACAGGCACCTGTGTACAGAGCACTAAAATTGAGCGAAGTCAAAAGTGGATCTAGTAAGTTTCTTTGATCATATGTCTTACAGTTTAGATAATAGTGTAAAAAATCATTTACCATCAAATAGTATTTAGTCCATCGAAAAGTTACATTTGGGGTTGCGTTTTTTAGAGGACGCAATTTTATTTTATTGATGTGTAGGGGGGGTCAGTGTAAAGCTAAAAACAAGTTTGTGGGGTCGCCACCCCTGTCCCATGGCTGCCATCTTGAAAATAGGGGTTGAAATGGTTTTTACGATATATCTCTTAAACTATTAATTTGATAAAAACATTTTTTTAACATTTTTGTTGCAAATTAAATTCTCTACAACTTTGGTCCAGTAACTTTTTGTCGTAGAACTATAAATAAAAAAGTTATAAGCGAAAATGTTCAGAAATTTTAAAAATAAAAATAAAAGACATAAGGGACATTACAGCTGCTGCTGATCCTAATACCAATCTATCGAAGGTCGTAGTTCGATTAGGTGGGTTCCATTTGCTCATGTCGTTCATAGGTGCGATTGGATATATCATGTCTGGTAGTGGACTCGAGGATATCTTCAAATTAATTTATGCTGAGAACTGTGTACAGCACATAATGTCTGGACATGCTTATGGTAGGGCTGTACGTGCTCATTTGCTAGTGCATTTATCAGAAACAAAAATATTTATGGATTCAATAGAATTTACAGAAGAAGAACGAGATTTTCTGGATGATAATAGTACTATAAATGAACACGTACAGCCCTACCATAAGCATGTCCAGACATTATGTGCTGTATACAGTTCTCAGCATAAATTAATTTGAAGATATCCTCGAGTCCACTACCAGACATGATATATCCAATCGCACCTATGAACGACATGAGCAAATGGAACCCACCTAATCGAACTACGACCTTCGATAGATCGGTATTAGGATCAGCAGCAGCTGTAATGTCCCTTATGTCTTTTATTTTTACTTTTAAAATTTCTGAACATTTTCGCTTATAACTTTTTTATTTATAGTTCTACGACAAAAAGTTACTGGACCAAAGTTGTAGAGAA
Organism: Cyclophora punctaria; assembly: GCA_951394245.1. NCBI lineage: Eukaryota > Metazoa > Arthropoda > Insecta > Lepidoptera > Geometridae > Cyclophora > Cyclophora punctaria. The sequence goes on along the minus strand of OX596170.1, from coordinate 7,449,167 downwards.
TTTAATTTGCAACAAAAATGTTAAAAAAATGTTTTTATCAAATTAATAGTTTAAGAGATATATCGTAAAAACCATTTCAACCCTTATTTTCATGATGGCGGCCGTGGGACAAGGGTGGCGACCCCACAAACTTGTTTTTAGCTTTACACTGACCCCCCCTACACATCAAAAAAATAAAATTGCGTCCTCTAAAAAACGCAAGGTTAGGCCTAAAAAATGTAACATTTCGATGGACTAATTACATAATATAAAAACTTAACCCTCAGTAAAGATAAACTCAAATAAAAAACTAATGTCAATATTTTAAATCATTAGATATATTAAGCCAAATGTCTACAAGAATACTACTGTGGGAAACTTAATAAGGCTTTTGGAGTTGAGTAGTTAAAATTGGAGAAAGTGCTAGTTTGTCATTTCATAGTAACTGCTTCATTCATTTTTAACATATCATAGCATAATACCATACAGCTAATACAGCTGCCTAATAATAATAGGATTAACTAAGTGAAAAGCAATACTTGCAATTAATTGCAATATTTGCAATTTTGTGCAATTTCCAGAAGTTATACAAGTACCTGCTGAAACAACACAAATTTCTCCAAAAATTATCCCCAAGATAGAACCTGCTGACACAGAGGAAGACCAAGAGGTATGACTTTGTATTCTGACTTGATGATTGCTTTCTTTGGAATACAAAACTAAGTTGCAAACAGCCCTCCAATAGTCACAAGTGGCTACTGGACACCATATTACTGGTACCGCACAATAAAAGATGGTTAGTACACATTTGAACGATGAATGATGGGATCTCACAGACACCCGCGACACGTGTGCATTGTAGTGATACGAAATGTATATAAAAGCATGCCAGTTTGTTAAACATCTTCTTGAATGAATAAATTCTTAGGAGTATTATAGTAGTATAAAGTTCAAGTGATTCAAACCTTCACTTGTTAGCATTAGGATTTAGATGTACCTTACTTTATCTGTTATACTTTAACAATACTGGATATTACAGAGTAAGGTTAAAACTTAAGCAAGTTCAGGGTTCAGCTCATAAATTTAACTGTAAAACTTTACTGCGTCTCGAGAACGTCAAATCCTACAATAGAAAATATTCTTAATTAACTAACCGCGCCCCGCGGTGTAACCCGCGTTGTTCCCACGGGAATTTCGGGATAAAATGTATCCCATGTGTTATTCTGATGTATAACCTATATTACTGTAAAGTTTCATCAAAATCCGTCAAGTAGTTTTTTCGTGAAAGAATAACAAACATACATATGTACATCCTCACAAACTTTCGCATTTATAATATTATTGGGATGCAAAAGTTTGTAAGGTTGTTTAAATAAATGTTTGAATATATGGATGGACTACTGAAGTGATTTAGAAATTGGCATACATTTCACTCCGATATTCCAAAGTGAAAGAAACTACGAACCCTGCCTGTTCTATTTAGGCTCAATTTTCTACTTACCACTTACTTATTATTACAGGAACACAAAAACGAAGAGCTTACTGAACTGAACATCTACAGTACTAAGCTGATTCCCTCGTCGAACACCAGGGTGACGAGGGGGAGCTCCAGCATGTCTCATGGCACTCGGAGAAGACATGACTCGGATAACGACCCTCCAGTAGAATAGTAAGTTGAAATTTTTGTTCAGTGCATTAATTATTTTGTGTAAGAATACCTATGATTGAAAAATAAGTAACTTTACTTTTCTGCTACTTATGTAGAGAGAAAAGGGAAACCTAAAATAAAGAGGGGAAAGGTCCATTCAATAATGTGTACTAGTTTAATGTAAAATTAAATAAAATGTTTCTTTCAGTACTACTAAACGCCGCAAGCACGCCGACAAAGTGGGCAAAGGTTTGCGACATTTCTCAATGAAAGTATGCGAAAAAGTGAGGAATAAAGGGTTCACATCGTACAACGAAGTAGCTGATGAATTAGTACTAGAGTTCGCAGCTGGGATGCACGGCTCCGGCGACAGCCAAGTATGTTATATTTATTTTATTATTACATTTATTTTACAGTCTAGCATTAATTGTATAATTTGGTAGAAGTTACATGGCTAACCTACCTTACCAATAATAAACCATATCATAGACAAACACTTATTTCTCTGAAAAATAAAAAGACATGTGTGTTTTAAACTATATTGCATCTCAAATTGTATACCAATTTCTGCAGGATATTTAAACGCAGATGAAACCGCGGTACGTCGTTAAACTTGTACAATTTAAGATTCAGATCAGTTTCACTTTACAGCAATATGATCAAAAGAACATCCGTAGAAGAGTGTACGACGCGCTCAATGTGTTAATGGCAATGAATATTATATCAAAAGAGAAGAAGGAAATCCGGTGGCTGGGACTGCCAACAAATAGTGTACAAGAGTGCAATGCATTAGAAAAAGAAAAACAGGAAAAGTTAGAACAAATACAAAAGAAAACGCAACAATTACAAGAACTTATTATGCAGGTAATTAACCTTAGTACAATCTACACAATTATTTTTTGATATTGCTGCTCTCATGTTGATCCGATAAATTAGCCTGAATTTAATACAGAGAAAATGGTTTCTCACTGCTGAATATTCATAAACTAATGGTTTATATTTTTTATTAGTTTACTCATCTGTAATATTTCTTCTTTCCAGCACATTTCATTTAAAAGTTTAATAGATAGAAATAAAGAAGCAGAGAGTAAAGGTTTGAAACCGTCACCCTCGTCAGCCATACATTTGCCTTTCATTGTGGTAAATACCAGTGACAAGGCCTTGATTGATTGCAGTATTTCTAATGATAAGTAAGTGTATATTAATATTTTCATTTCTTCTATCTTTTGATTGCGATCTATATTTTCTTTTTACTTTTTTCAGGACGGAGTATATGTTTAATTTCAACAAAAGGTTTCAAATTCATGATGATATTGACATATTGAAAAGAATGGGACTATTATTTGGTGAGATATATAATTAAGGTTATTATGTGTGATCAGTCCTTCCATATGAACTTAATTAGTATTAATACAGTTATTTTTCTATCTTATTTCAGGTATAGATAAAGGGGAATGTTCAGAAGCAGATATTGAAAAAGCTAAAACTATGGTTCCTAAATCATTAGAAAACTATGTTGTCCGTAAGTATCTTTATTACTATTTTGGGGAAACAACTGAGACACTTACTAACAATGTTTTATTATAAACCAATGAGGACTTTTGACGTACTGCGAATGTGTTTTAAAAACATTGTTTCCGCTTCTGCGACTGTTTTTAGGGAACCAAACCCCAAAATAAAGGTTGGTTGAGGTACAATTTAGTAATGAGTGGCTAATGAGTTTTAATATTTTTACGTTGTTTACATATCAAACAAATAGTTCCCCATGGATTCTTAACGAGTTAATGTAATTCAAAATGAACGAAAATCTATATCCACTTGTTTATCAAGATAATTTTGGGATAAAAAAAGTTTATAAACTTTCCTTTTAATGTCCTATCCAATACAAAAAGAATTATTCGAATTGGGGTACCAGTCACCCCAAACGAATGTTTTGGCGGCACTAATTTAATCGTTATCGATTTGTTATGATGTAACTAGTAATAAAACATATTCTATTTCCAGAAATGGCGAAGGGTGAACTTGGTAACGACATTGCAGCATTGCTCGATGAGTCGTTCGACGATGAGGCGGAGGAAGATGAAGATACGTTGGAAGTGGAAGGAGAGGCCGACGACGACCAGGAGGAGGCCGACGCGAACGAGTACAGTGACGACAGCACCGATGTCGACGTCTAGTAACCGCTTACTCACTTAATTTGATTGAATCCTTCCACTGGGATCTATTGGCTGTCCTATTAGATGTTTCACTGACAATATTAAGATCTCATTCGCACGCACGCTTTTTAAATCGCTAAAGAAAGCAGTCGTGCGAATTAAGCGTAAGGGTGCGTTTCCATTGAAGCGGAGCGGAGCGGTGTGGAGCCCGATTCACCATTGCGCATTGAGATTGTCAAACAAAGCATTAACATTGTCAAAATCTTTTCGTAATGCATTGTGATTGGTCAATTCATGGTCCGCAACCTCAGCTCTAGGTATGGGCGTTATTTCACGTCACTAGTTACAATAACTAGTTATGGGGCATGTAACCGAATAACTAGTTTCGAGTCACACATAAACATGTTATTTTAGTAACCAGTACATTATCAATGCAGTGATCGAATGAAAAGCGAGACACGAAACAAAACTAGTTGCGAGCGTATGTCGTCTCTTTCGCGCGTAATAGTTACTGTTACTGCTCTGTGCCTACTTCTTTGTAGGTACTGACCGGCAAAGCGAGCCGAGACTTCCCGAAATCACGAGTGATGACACGATTAAATTCTAACATGCACACACCAAGTCGCCAACTACCAAAATGATGCGTATAATTTTCATACGTATTACTTAGGACTTATTACTTATTTCACTTAAGTGAAATACTGGGCCTTCGTCGTCCAGCTCAGATACATTATAACGTTAATGATGTAACTGCTTATGGTAGCTACACTTGCTACAAAAACTACTTCGTTCAAAAAACCTGAAGCTTGTGACAGGAACGATTACGTAGGTAACCAGTTATATTTTCGTTTCGCAAAAACTTCAGTAACACCATGTTGAATCACTGAATAGAATTTGACAAATAACTAGTTATTAGTTATAACTAGTTTTCAAAACAGGTTACGCCTTCACAATAACTAGTTACGTTACGTTTCGCAAAAATCACGTAACGACCCATACCTACTCAGCTCCACTTCATTGGGAACTCAACATTAGGGCTCTTTCAAATTCACCACTTACTGTCGTCCGCACGTTGTACGTGTGTTTGTATGAAAAACGATAGAACATCCGTGCACGCAGCCGACTGTACACCATCGCGGCATGTAGCAGGACTACTTAAAAACACTGAAATTGAAATAGCTCTTGATTTATGCTTCACTGAGCGTTATATTGTGTATACTTCGCTGAGTGTCTCTTGAGTGAGTCATCTGAACTACTTAGATGACTTACCTACTTGACCTACTCAGATTAAATTTTGAGCATAGGATGGGCTCAACATTTAATCTGAGAGAGGTAATCCAAAGTCAAACAATTATGCAGAGTAAACTACTAAATCAAGTTTTCGGTCAGTTATTTTATTCACCAATGGGATAGCTAATGAGTTGCAGAGGAAAGGTTCATTCGTTAGACATTGTTGTTTACACTATATTGTTGTAAAATCTGTGGTGTAATGTGTCCTAAACTAAGTTGTAATGTAAGGAAGTACGCACTTTAGAGTTTTCGCGCCAAACGCATTTTATGTAGCCTCTTAATCGTCCATTGTCATCTGGTCATGCAGGTCTTAGAAATTTGTATCAATGCGGTATTTTCAATACAAGTTCCTTCCAGATTTTAGTTTTATTTTAAGTTGTTAATTTATAAGGTGGACATTTTGAAACAAAATGCATCTGAATCATACAAATTATTTGCTCATCTATTCTAATAGGTAATAATAGAAAATAATTTTGTACCTGCAAATAAAATATTTTTTTTGCAAAAATGAATTTTCTTAGTAAACTAACCTTGAAATCAAATTGAACCTGAACTTGATTACGGAATATAGGATCGAAAAAATCCGCCAAATTAGTTTTATATTAGAAATAATTATTTTGTTATTTGTGCCTAGATAAACTGATTCAACAAAATTAAAATTGTATTGTTTTAATATCAGTACCTGGTCTGTGTCATGTTCATTAACAGTATTAGGTACTTATATTAAAAATATTTCAATTTATCAGGCTATAATTTTACAGCACTGACTATTGTTAACTCTATAAAAAGTAGATAAGTTCAATTTATTATGTTTATAGGCTGGTCTCTTATTTTTACCTAAGTAAGCCATTAGATATAAACATATTGTGTTGATCTCAATATTTGAGACACCTCTGTTTTATTACTGTATCTAGATTTGTAGCTAAGGACTAATAGCACTGAAGGAGAGAAACAATTTGATCAGTGCCTTTAAAAGGAATACAGGCAATGTCCAGTATTTCAAATTAAAACTTGTTTATGAATTGTTGTAATGGATTGAAATAACAATTATTCTCATTTATTGAGCACTTTTTTAATTAATCATTAATTCATAAGGTGTTGCATGATACAAATGTAAAGCCCTAATAAGAGTATTTGACTAAATATCATTTTAGGGTATTGTATTTATACAGACTGTTTAATTTTATGTAAAAAGTAAATAAATAAATTCACTAAGATTTAAAAAGTAATTTTAATTGCTAACTTAAGTCGTAATGTGTTTATCATTTTAAGTCATCATCATCAAATAAATCTTCAAAATCTGAAACAAAAATAAACGGCATCACAAAGTGTTCGTACAGTGAACATATTTATTTAGATTCGGGGAATTAACATCCAAACATTAATCTGGGTAATGAATAACTTACCATTATAGAAGTCGGCATGTACAGCTTTTTCATTAGCAGCTAAATCCATAAGCAAGTTTGATGGACCTCCAGCCTAGAAATTGAAGTAAGCAGATAAGGATTCCATTAAAAACATACACGGATAGTGGATAACCCCAAGAAGGTTTTGATGCAACTAAAAAACGGTTAGTGAGAGTCAGCTTCGCATGCTGAGGCTGCCGCATGTGACAAAAATATCTATGTTGGTGTTGTATGTGGACATGCCTGCAAAGATAAATTATCGTTTTTTAGGAATTAGTAGATACCTCTTCCAGATCCATGTAGGGTCCTACTCCTTCAGGAAACATTTCGTCAGCAGCAACGGTAGGCTTCATTATTATAATAAATTATTAATGTACAATTAATTGTGTGTTGAGAATAAAAATAGTTAAACAAAGCAAAGAAATATTATTTCGGTCCGTTTTGTGTTTTTACAGGTTTTAATTATTTGTGTTGGTTTGGTTTCTTTCTTGTTTCTTTTTCTTTCTGTTCGTTCTGCATGTCATGCATGTCATTTGACTTTGATTTGACAATGACATTTAATTGATATAGGACGTTGAAAAACAACCAACAAACAGGTATTTACACGATGCTAGTTCCATGACAACGACTATTTCGAAGCGAGACGCTCTTAAGCTGTGATTATAATTATGTACATACGTATTTTTATTTTAGTAATACCTAAATGTTGTTTTTTTCACGCGGTTGGGACTTGTTTCTTGGTCTGTGTTTCTTGGTTGGGACCTAGGAAAGTATGGGTGGTACACTGACCTGTAGTAAGGTCAGTGGGGTGCACAGACCACACAGCCTTGTGTGGTCTGTGGTGGGGTGGTAGGAAAGCTAAAAAGCTACGTTATTACCAAAAAACGGACATGACTATAAAGGGCTATCCACACATTTCCGGGTCAGGGCTATCCGTGTTCCGAGTAGATCGTTTCAGTGTTCCCGTCAGGGACGTGCCATCCGTCACCCGTGTTCACACATATCAGGGAAATCGGTATCAGTGTAATCTGTGTCGTTAGCTGATACGCACACAACACGATGTCGATGTGGATTACGAAGATCGTAAAGTATAGCATTCTGCCGTACAAGTTCTATCAACCTTTCTGTATTCATGTTGTACTTGCAGATAAATCATTAACTTTAACAAAAATCGGATAGCACTGTCAGAGCGACCATGCGACCGAGCGTGCTCCGGGACACTGACGCCTGACACGGAGCTGTGTGAACCAGTTCATACAATTTGTACGTAACCGATTTTTTCACCGTCCCTGACGGAACACGGCAGGGACGAGTTCCCGGAAATGTGTGGATAGCGCTTTCTATTTGCGAAAACATCACAGGTGACAGGTACTCACTCAGTGATCTGTGGTGGGCGTGTGGGTGGTGATCACTGTGGAGTGTGGGTGGGGTCAGCTGACAGCGCAATCAATTTGATTGAGTTAAATCTTTGTTTCGGTCTGTGGAGTTAAACCAGCTGGTATTACCAGCTGGTAAAAACGTTGGTTGACATTTACAGTGCCACCAACTTAACTGTTCAGGTGGGCAAAATGGGAACTACAGCCGCGTCATATTGAATCTATACTATGTTAGTTAGGCTTTATATGATTGATATTGTAATTTCTTAAATTTTAATGATATCTATAGACTGACTAGCAAGACATGTTTTAATTACCTTTGTTTCTTGGTGAATTTCTTATATTATGTATACCAAAATCTCCACTAGCGACGCTGTCAACTGAACAGATAAGATGGTGGGACTGTACCAGCCTGGTAAATGTCAATTGTCAACACTGTCAACCAACGTTTACCGAACCCGTACCGAATAACCGAACCCAATTAATTGTTTTGTGGTCTGTGAATTAAACCATATAAAATACCTTGTTGCAATAAACCACAATAAACCATGAACACGAATTAACACTCTTGTTTCACGTGCACGTGCCTAGAGATAATTTCTAGATTGGTGTGACTATAACAACATAATGTTAAATTATGAAAATAAAATTATACTCGCACCAATGGTGCGAATCGGTACATTACCCATGCGACTTTTAGCTCTTCGATATGGTGCCGATATTGTTTATACTGAAGAACTTATTGACTGGAAGTTTTTGCGTTCCAAACGAAGAGTTAATGGTACTGTAAAACTTGTTTTGATATAATTTACTTATTTTTAATCATTGTGTTTTGTAAATTTTTATTAGCTACATGTATTTTGTTACAACAATTGATAATTTTTATCCTAACCAAAAATTATATTTATTTATACCACTTTCACAGACATACTAAATACTGTGGACTATGTTGATCAAACTGATGGAACAATTGTATTCCGAACTTGTTTGGAAGAGAAGGAAAAAGTTGTGTTACAACTTGGTACCTGTAGTGCAGAGCGAGCACTCAAAGTCGCAAAATTAGTGTATGTTGATGGCTTATATTCTTTAGGAAATTTATTTACTGACAATTTTATTTACTTTTAAAATAAACTTTGTTACAGTGAGAATGATGTTGCAGCTATTGATATTAATATGGGATGTCCTAAAGAATTTTCAATTAAAGGAGGCATGGGTGTTGCTTTGATGGCAGAACCAGACAAAGCATGTAACATTCTTAGGACACTGGTCTGTAACCTGTCCATCCCCGTGAGTTGTAAAATAAGAATACTTGAAACTCCTGAAGACACACTTAACATTGTCAATAAACTGGTTAGTACAGGTATTATAGCAATTGCAATTCACGGCAGGACCAGGGATGAACGGCCACAGCATGCAGTTCATACTGATATCATTAAATATGTGGCTGAAAAGATATCTGTACCAGTTATAGCTAAGTATGTACAAAAGCATTGCATTTTTTTGTACTAACTTATAAAAAGTTGACTAAACAAAGTGTTAATTTAATTTTCAGTGGAGGTTCTAAAGAAATTTTAAAGCACCATGACATATATAGATTTAAACAAATGACTGGTTGTACCAGTGTGATGCTGGCTCGAGCAGCTGAATGGAATTGTTCAATATTTAGAGAAGATGGCTTGCTACCTATGGATACCGTTATAGTGGATTATTTTAAACTTGCTGTGGATTATGATAACTCACCTTCAAACACAAAATATTGCATACAAAATATTTTAAGAGATTTACAAGAGACTCCGAAGGGCAGGCAGTTTTTGGATTGTCAAACATTAGAACAAATGTGGTATGCAACAACTTGAGTACAATTAATTGTGATACAAAACTGAACTATAATTATTAGCCATGTAACAAGTTACACCAAATCTTTGTTTACTTTTCAGTTCCCTGTGGGATTTAGGAGATTATTGTAGAGAAAAACAGTCACTATACCAGAAAATGGGTATTCAAGGTAGATGGCAAGTGAGTCCATCTGACTTAGAACCCCCACTTAAGAAAGCTAAGTTGGATACAGATCTAAATGATGTTATTAAAATGAAAGTAAGTCAATTATTTGCAGAATAAAGTTTAATTTATTTCATCAGTTTCCATTTATCCATACAGAATAGCATTATTATGGATTAACTTGATAACTCAATAAGACATAGTTTTCTTTGCAGGTATGCTTCATAAGGGCCAATTTCAATGATCTAAATCTACCGAAAGCCAGACTTCATGCCTGGGCTGGAAAAAATGGTCAAAAGTTACCGGTTTATGAAACCCAGCAAATAGAAAAACTGTTTCGTACTATTATCACATTTAATAAAAAAAAATATACATCTACATTTTGGGAGAAAAACAAAAAGTTTGCTGAACAAGGAGCAGCTTTAGTGTGTTTATACCATCTAGGACTTGTTACTGAAGATGAGTTAGTACAACTCGGGAGTATAATAAAATAATTGTTGAATAATTCATTCGTTTTTTATTCATCTCTTAGCCACTAATGCTTTTCTTCTCTTGGTTTTTTAAACTGGCAATGTTTTCTATAAGTTGATGATTAAGATCTTCTAGTGTTGAATTTAGTTCATCACGTTCTTTCAAGTCTGCTTCCAATTTTTTGATGTTTACATAGTACGTGAATGTACTTTGCATAATGTGATCCTCAAACGAACTTTTTTTAGTACGAGTTTGTGGACTCGTAATTTCTGAGAGATTTAAGTCTTCCAAAACACTTTTTGTACTGGGCCTTGTTGGTTTTTTCTTCTCCATTATCATTTGATTAAAGTCAAAATATTGTCATTATAATTACTAACAATTTAGGTAATAATACTGAAGTATAATATTATTTGGTGTGAAATTGAATGAAATGGAACCGCTTTGGTTTTTTTTTAACGAAATTATTTCATGCACAGACCAGTAAAAAGAATTTCATGCCGTATGTTTATTTTTTTTTGTTCGACGTTTTACTTAGACAGTTTTGCGAGATGTGACTGTGACAGATTGCCCTTTTGGCAAAAACCACAGACCGCTAAAACATGAAAAAGCTGTCCAGTTCGTTCATAAGCACTAACCAGGGTGTACGATAAGCATGTTGGTCACTTCACATCTTCACATATTACAATGTTTAAAATAGTTGAGTAAAACACCCTGTATAAATCAATAGTTTATGTGCTCAACACTAGATGGAACACTATACACTTCGCTACATTCTAGTTCTATGCGCTACTAAAGTATCTTTTGTAGGAGTAATCAATCTACTCATCTGTTTCCTGGTCTGTGCCTGTGGTCTGTGCTACTCATCACTAGATGGCTCTACTGTCCTTAATATAGACTTCGTTAAATTATAGTAAGTACCTACATTAAATATGGGTGTAAATCTTTGAATTACGTGATCTCGCTCGTTTTAAAACTTCTAAACTTCACTACTTATTTCAGAAATATTGATTTCTTATCCTGAAACTGCTTCAAAATATATATCCAATAGTATCAACAAAACTTTAAAAAGGAAACGTTATTCATCCGAAGAATCTATATTTCCACATAATGCAAAATTATTGATTATGATGTGACCAAAAGAAAAAGTATAGTTAAGGAATATTATTTAAATCATTGTGATTAGGTGCCTGAAAAAGCATTTTAGTCAACGGAATGTACGGATTCTACGCTCCGTAGAGTATGGATCATTTAATAGTATGGCAAGAAAAATATCGTAACAGTAAATAAATTGTTTAAATTAATACAATAAATTCGTTTGTATTATTTCTCCTAAAATCAAATATACCCAAAAGCCTAATTTATAAAAGACATAGGTACTGGTGGCGATTCGGTGTCCTTCGAACTAAACTAAAATAAGTTTAGTCCTGTCAAACTAGGTTTTGGTATTCGGACGGCCACACGATTAAACTAATTTGAAGTATGTCGACTTAATCGGTTTTAGTTACTCAATTTAGTTTAAACGCAATTCGGCTGCACACTTTTAGTGTCATTTTTAGTCCAAAATTATGATGCCAAACGTCATTTTAGTTGTTATTTGGTCGGCACGTAAAAGATCACGATTAAAATTAGTTGAAGGAGACTTGTATGTGTTTTATTTGTTATATCTTCATTTAATCGTCAAGTGTGGACGAATTTGTGGTGGCGGCGACCGTTAATTCATTGGAAAGGTATGTAAAAAGCAAAACACCTATTTTTCTTGATTTACAGAACAAGTTGTTGGTTTGTGTGTTGTTCAACTACTTCGGTGATAACATTCGAATCTAATTATTTTTGCCAATAGAGACTTTGATTATGGAATATTAGGGAAGCTTCAAATCCTTTTAAAAATGAAGAGGAATTTAGGAAGCTATTTCGAGTTTCAAAGTTTGGAGCTCAACAGTAGATTGGTTCTCTCAGATTGAGGTTGTATATCGTGGCCTCCTAATCAGCATGTCATAGTATAAAGAAGCTACATTTATATCTGTATAATAAAAATGTATATCACTTTGCAGATGAGGATGACACTGGAGACCAGTTACAGCAAATTGAACCAGCTCTTGATGCAATAGAAGAGACAGAGGAAGATCATGATCATGATTTTCTGTCATAAGCCAGATTAATACAATAATATTTAATTGCTTGTTTTTAATAAAACAAATTGTAATAAAAAAAAACATTATTATATACTAATAATTGTTTATTATTGTAAAATTATTTCATAATTATTAGGGTTCAGGGTTAAAGAAGTAGGGTTGGGTGTTTAATGAGCTTATTGCTGCGGCTATAACATATGCAGCCTGCAGCACAATCTCTCCAAGCTTGTCCGTTTTCGTTGAGAGCCATAACTAAGGCCTCACTTGTTGTTGGGCGTCTGGATCTGCCACGACGTGACCGAGGCTTCCTTCCGAATAGTCGTGGCAGATCAGAACTGCGGGATGCTGACGCCTGGATTGGGGAAGAGTGGCACGTTGTGAGTGTGGGCTGAATCGGTGCAGGTTGACTTGGTTGAATGGGTGTCTGTATATTATCATATATCACTGGGAATTCATCCTTGAAAGCACTCGATGTACATGGTACATCGTACGCAGACAATCCCTGCACTTGTACTTGGTACATGAAGTGATTGTCGCTTAGTTGATGACTGTATACCCTGAAAACAAAATAGTCTTTTAAAAAATGAAATTAAAAAATAAGTGGACATGTTTCTTTTGTTAAAGATTAATAAAGTTACTTTATTTTGGGACTGTAGATAAGTAAAATCCACGGTATAGCGAAGTACTTACTGCGTAAGTCTAAGTAGAGAAAAAGAGCGACTTCTAGTAGTTGCATATGGATTGCTTACCTCTCACAACCTCGATGTTGGCGTGGAGTCGCTCCAACATCACCTCTTTTTGCCTTTTGTTGGCTCTTTTCTTGTTTATATTCATTATAATGCTTTTTTATGTATTTTACTATTTGTAAACATCCAATTTAGTTATTTAAAATATTTGAAGTTTGAACCATAGATAAATATAATAATACCTATATGGTTCAAACCTCAAGCTGAAACCAGAGTAAAATATGTGATTATATTCTCTTTGTTACAAACTTTTTGACGTTAATATTGCTACTCGCCACCAGACGGCGTAAGTGGCTCTACTCAATTTAGTTCATCTTAGTCGTCGACCAAATTTAGTTCGAAGGAAACACCGAATAGCTTTTCCACTAAACTAAACTAAACTAAAAATTATAGTTTGACATATTTTAGTTTAGTGCGAAGGACGCCGAATCGGTCACTTTTTAGCACATTAATAAAATTATGGAAAACTAGTCTGTGAAATGACGAATTTCTTCTGCATTAGGTATGTTTATAGTGATTTAGTTGACATTTATTAGAAGGCGCGATCGCAGGGGTACCTAGGTTGTGTACTTAGTAGTACATCATATAACTTAATGTTAGGTAGGTAACATCCATTACCTACCTATAATTTTTATATGAAGTAAATGTTGGTAGTACGTATTCACTGGCTTTAATTATTGCATTTTCCATAGGTACCTACCTCATGATAAAAGTCATATAAGTTTATATAATACCTTCTGAAGTAGCTATGTAGCTAGGTATCTATCTATATGGATCATTTGTGGTTTCCTGTGGTGACCGCGGACTGTATCAGCGTCGATTTCATGATCCTTGTCCGTTCTTTTATGAACATCAGAAATAGATTTTGTTCCATGGTAAGTTCTAAAGTTTCACCGACACAGTAGGTATGTTTAATGGATATCTTATTATTATTATTTAAAATCCGTGTAATACCTACCGCCGTATCTGGGCTTTTATATAAAGTTTCAATTTAGTTTTTGAAGTGAAAACTTCTTCAGTGGTGTTGAGCACTTTTTTGTGATAGGTAAAAAATGTTAAGGTCGGGTCAGGACACGTGACTTGGTCGAAATCCGTAAGACCTTTTGACGTTAATATTCAAGTTTTCACTTCTAAGTGCTGTTTTTTTGCTTGTTTTTTTTTCGTATTTACATAGGTAGGTATTCCCGCAGAATATTTGGTATAAAAAGTAGGTGACCTGTTTTCCAGTCAACCTAACTCCCTGCCAAATTTTAACAATATAGGTTTTGCGGTTTGGCTATCAGAGCGTTAGACAGACAGACATAGAAATGCAGTAACCCTTACTTTGCTTGTCAAATCAAGTAAACTAGTTATTTAGTTATTTAGCTATTATGTACCTACATAATAGCTAAATAACTACATTACGAAGCAGTTTTAACATATTTAATGCCTAAAGGTTATCTAGATCGGTAACACCTAACCATCTATGTAAATACTAAGGTAAAAAGTAAAGTAAAGAATGAGCCTGTAATGTCCCAGTTATGGGCCAAGGCCTCTCATCTCACAAAAGTATCAGTACAGTGAGCGAGAGTGTTGTCACTGAGGTAGGTATAAAATAAAACCTAAATAAATATATTTGTTGCTCGTTTCCAGTGGTTGGTTGTGTTCGGTTACTGTGAAGCGGAAAATTATTGATACAGAATACAGACACATTGATGCCTATCTAGTGCATGTGTGGTCTTCAGTCAATGCGAGCCTCTGGACGCGGACTCGCCGTCTGTATCGAATGACGCTCTCGTCACTAATAATTAACATACCTTTATATCAATCGTATTATCAAAGTAGGCCATTCTCAAGTCGGCATCTTTTTATTTATGGAATGAGGCAAACAGTTTGTTAAGCAACACGCGACTTGGTAGACAAAAGTGCCAAAAGTGTTAAGTAGGTATATTAATTTTTACCGTCCTTTGGATGGCACTTTAAATTTTGTTTTTGGTATTTTATTCGAATGCGTTTAAGTATTTCTATTACAAAAGCTTATCATATTGACCTTAAGACCATAGACAATCTTTAACTGTAAGTGAAATAACCTCTTCAAACTAGATTTAACTTAATCAAATAAAGAATCTCCTCCTTCAGTCTAAAAACTTCAGTCGGACACCAGTAAAGTAACCAAATTTACGAATAAATAATGATAAATTCTTATAATGAATTGAATAATTCAGTACATCCTAAATCCAAAAGTACTGTACTTGAACCTTAACCTTGATGGCTTGGTGCGTCTATAATAGGTAGGTATTTAGAATCATTAAGGTCCTCGTAGGTTTGGCGCTAGTACTTTATCATAAGCAATTACCATAATCTGTTTTGTCAACTAAAGAACTTTAGTTTAATAAAGAATGACAAAACAGATTGTTGTTTGGTATTAACCCTACCCTTAAACAAAATCTTTATATCTTCGCCATTTGAAATATAACTTTGTAGCAGCGGTGATGACATTTAAGAGATATGGCCGTTCTAATGAGTTTTTTGATTTATAACCGCATTCCCGCAGAACGTCCGCATGTAGATGGAAACCGCGAAATTACAAGACATCATCCAACCCGTCGCTGTTCCCATCGTCTTGGTGAAGCCAAAGCGGAAAAACCACAAAGTATTCTTGTTCTTGTCCAAATGTCTTGTCAGTGAATGTGCAGCCCGCATGTTTCGAGTTTTTTCTCAGTAGGTACGTACTTAAGTATAGACGGATAATAAGCGACATGGTTTAATATTCCAAAAATAGTACGAAGAAATAATGTTCAGGGAATAGCAATAATTAGCAATATTCCTATCTACACATATAGACACAAGTGAGAGTATCGATATTTGTACTAACCATGTATTTAGGTACAAAGGAATGTAGTAAGTACATTGGTGATAGAAATCGGTTAATTCATTTTAAAGTTATAAGTAACCACTCATAATCAGTGTGGCATTTAGACTAATTATAACTTATTTGACATTTATTAAAAGCATTTTTGATTGACAGATCACTAGGCATTAGATAAATATCTACTTATCTTATGTTAAATACGTTAGTTTATTTCTTACCTAGTGGTTTAGAAAACAGTCTCAGTCCATTAAATACCAACATACCTTACTACCTACAAAGTATCAGCCTGTAATGTCACACGGCTGGGCAAAGGCCTCTCATCTGATTGAAGACATCAGTACCTAAATCAGTACAGGAGGAAGTCCTATGCTAGAGCTAAAGCCTTGTTTGAAAATCTTACAATCATATTTACTCATCTACCTAAGTAATCTTGAACACCATTTTTGAATAAATCTGAACCCCGTCGGCAGTGAAGCGGACCACCCGTTTGTAATATTTATAACTTGTATAAGTGCGGATTTGTATTGCATCAAGAACTTTTATTGTAATGATGAGCGCTACAATGACAATGGCCGTCACGGTGTGTCACCCTATTTTGTATTGAATCATATTGAATATTTAAATGACAAGCAATACGACACTCGCACAAGCGTACGTGAATACGTGAAATGCATATTTCCACGATTCAATGGACTCTTCAAATCTCAACACGCGGAATCTCATTACTAGGGGTCCGACGAATTAAATTGAAAACATTTTAAACGATTTGTTTATACTTCAAAAATAATTTCATTTAATATTTCTAAAAGGGTGTCAACTGCCGACTGTTCTATTCTTCTATGTGCATGTTGTCATTTTTAAAATCACAATATTTTAGTAATTTTATACTTAGGTATTCCAAAAAAGTTATATTAGAACGTTAATAGGTACGTTATCAATCAATTTACATTATCAATTATATACTAATAATAAATTGATTGATAATGTCATTCGAGGAAAAAATATGAAAGTTAAACAAAGCACATTTCCTTAATTGCTCAATCATTTAAGCATGTCGAGCTACACATAAAATCCTTTGAATAGTTTTAATATCCATCTTTGCTATTCAAAAGCATTTCAACAATTGAGATATAGAGCGGGTCTCGTGTCACGGCATAATCAGTTGATCTCGTAAATAAACGGGAGCTTATAATAAAAACAAAAGGGGGTTAAGTTATTAGCGTTAAGTCGCGCGGGGGCGGGGAGCGGGGCGGGCGGCGGGGGCAGGGCGGGCGGCATCACTCCGGCACGCTCCGGCTGTGACATCGGATAAATCACTGCTCAACCTTCGGGCACCCGAAGTGGAGAAATAACGATGTTTTTGTAAAAGTCTAACAACATGCCTGTCTATTGAAAGGTTTATTGGAATATTTGGGATACTTTTCCTTTAATTAGTCGAGTTAAATATCGACAAACCTACTTACAATAAAATATAACATTTTGTTGTTTGTTGTAAAAAATAGATTTAGCGTTTTTATTTAATTGCTCGAAATATGGTCAAGTAATTGAACATTGAAATGAAAAACGTTATGTGTTATTAGTATTACACAAATATTCCTGCCCTTGAAAACATACTACTACTTACTAACACTGTCCTGCCCATTATAAGTCTATATCTTCTTCTTGATGCAATACATATATTGCATCAAGAAGAAGTGTTAATAAACTGAGATGCAGACGCAATAAATCTCAACAAATAATTCACGTAACGTTTTAAGAAAGCGTTGTATTTAAGTACAAATGTCAAATGTTTAATGTCATAGACACTCTTTTTGTTTGGACAATTTAAAACTGATTGATATACGTTTAACGACGACGGCCGCCAACTGTTCCAGTTGTAGATATTTACGAGCGAGTCGGAACACGGCAAATACATTTGTTAATAGACACATTAGCCGTTAAACGCGCCTGCGCTGTTCTTAATTGCCGACACATTGTCGTGCGCGTGTCGCTCGTTGGTTGCCTCATCCTCTTCACAATACTTTCGTCATTAAATAAACAATTAACCAGCTACTAATTTTTAGTCATCCTTTTGAAAAGTAAGTACGATGGTATAGAGTACTTATTTGCCCATGATTAATGATAGAGACAGTAGTTTGATGTTGAGTAGAGTTTGAATTATTACAAATGGAGATCCTGTTGTTGCTTTTTAGTCATAATTATATCAACAAGGTTTTAGAATAAATGAATGATTTCGATTTCGCATAGCATTTAAAAGAATGTAAAGCCCACTGTCTATGGAGGCGTGTCATCATAGACACATAGTGCAGTGGGTCGAATCGAACCAAAATTGAGCCGGACAGTGTCGCTACATAGAAAGAGCAAGATTTGGAAAACAGAAAAAAGTGCAAGTCTAGTACTAAATTACTCACCTTGAAGATATTATATCAATAATTATACCCAGTATAACTTTAATTAAAGTTTTTAAATCGTGGTAGTTACCCCTACATTTCACTTCCGATATGTCAACCATCAAAAACTCAAATCTATACTAATATTATAAAGCTGAAGAGTTTGTTTTGTTTGTTTGTTTGTTTAAACGCGCTAATCTCAGAAACTACTGAACCGATTTGAATAATTCTTTCACTTTTAGATAGTCTATTTATCGAGGAAGGCTATAGGCTACATTTTATCCCGAAATTCCCACGGGAACGGGCACAACGCGGGTAAAACCGCGGGGCGCTGCTAGTACTCCAATATTTAGTATTCAAGAGGCGCTGGCTGGTGAGTAAATACAAACTGGTGTGCAATTAGCATAATGGCAACGTACGGTGTTCATTGTTTTAGTGCTTTGTGCCGGAGTATGTTCGGAGTGCGTCGCTAACGAGTATCAAGTGGCGCGTGCGCCGCGGGCCCGCCTTTGTCCCTTCCCTCGCTGTTGTCACTACACATCACTACAAATTGTTCTAGAAAACTTTTTTGTTAATTAATCCATTAACGAAATAACACTGTCCATAAAGAATTCCTTTTTTGAATTATGAGATATGCAAACTCTTTCAAAGAGAGCATTTAAAGGAAAGCTATAGAGCAACTATTATGTAACTGGGCTTCGGAGAGTAATACAATCATCTTTATATTCAACAACAATCTAAATAGATCTACAGTGAATTAGGGAATGGAATTGTAATAAGCAACAAAAGGTTGACGTCGAAATGTCTGCCGGACTAAAGCGAGCCCGCTCGGTAGAATGCACTCGATTGAGATTCAGATAAGTATTCTACAATGAATGTATCTTCATTGATTGTTTGTTTGAAAGAGAGCTTTATTTGGAGGATGGTGATGACATTGAAGGGTAGCGAGCGCGAAGACCACCCGAGTTGGCGGCACTTTGGAGCTCGCCGGAGCGTGCGCGGCAGAAACCCTCTGTGCAGTGAAATTGCACACACTGCATGGGTAGATCTAGATAGGCTTTGAAAGTATCGACAGTCATAGGTATTTAAATATGAAATTTCAGTAAAAACTACGCGATTGTGCTACTAGGTAACTGAAATCGGCGTGAGAATCATCACTGTACTTTGTAAATACATACAAAGCATAAGTTTAGAACCCGTTAAGATTGTCTTTAAACCTTTTGAAAACCATTTCTTAAAAGTCTTTATAATAAATAATGAATTAATTAAGGACTTAATGCTCTACATAACTTTACTGTCCACTTTTATAATAAGTTTAAAATGTTTAGTAGAAATATTTAGTTACCTTTCCTAAATTGAATTTAAAATTCATTGTTGTCAATAAAATGTATAAGTTGGAGATCGCATTGTCGAGGGGCCATTCATGATACTACTACTGAATACAAATCAATACTCGTCTGAAGATCTCTTGTTCACGCATACTTTAACAAACAACAAACAATATCGCAAGTTGCGCATCGCACCTCTGACGAAGCTATACCTTGTTAAATAAACAACCTTACCTCACTCAATTTAGGGTTTAAAATAATTTGATTTTTGAACGGAAACGGAGGCGGCGCGGCGTATCATAACACAAGGTAATGTTACGTCTGTATTCTTAGCTAATCTATTGTACAAGTTCAAGTTTTTATAAGAACATTTTATTGAAATGTTTAGCTCTGTCAGTAATTCGATAAAGAAAAATATACCTTTGAATGTGTTCACAATAGTCCAGCGCCGTTCTCTATAATTCGGAATATATTTGAGAATAGACACTTTTCCAAAAAGGTTTCTACCCTAAAAGGTAGTGCGTTGATAACAAACATAGTGGAGGACGGACTAAGCTATCTCTACTCAGATGTATTCATAGTAACCTAAGTTTTATAGCTTGCTTATGAGTATATTATTTTAGGCTATAGTGTTGCTTAATGTATAAATAGTGTTTGGCGTAAGTTTCTGTTGATGATTCTTAAAAGTGATGATTCGAAATGAAACAACAATTGAAGGAGGCAGCGAACCAGAAACAAGAGTCGGGGTAAGGTAAGGACAATTCTACTTTGGATGGTTGGTGTGATTGGTCGTCCGGACGTAATTTAACCAATTTTCAAGTATTCCAGATTGTTTATGGTAATATTCGGCTGCCTGTTTACGCTCCTAATTGTTGCAATATAAAACGTGCCGGTCCTCGGTCAGCCGGGCCCGCCCCCTCACGTCGCGCCGCCGCCGCTCGACCTCAGCTTCTGTTATTTGCCAGCATTACCACAACATTATCCATAATATCATTCTTCTTGAAATTAGCGTCTACTACTATTGTTTGTAAATTGAACTTATTTCCCGTCTTCATTTTTATGTGAAGCTCATCTCATTTATTTTTGCTTTTTGTAAGCGAACCTTGTCTTTCAAGTTTGTAAGAGGAGTTCTATGGTTACTTACTATGAGAGGGTAAAAAATTAAGTAACCGGAAACACACGCTTAGTTAGGTTAATTGGTTGTATCACATGTTACAAGGTGGTCATTAATGCTCGCTCGGCCCGTGTAAGCGCTCGGTGTGCGCCCGCGCCGCCTCTGCTCCACTAGCCGTCCTCAGTATATCATCGCATCGGTCACGCGCGCCTCGTTCCAATTACATCCCTTCATAAAAAGGCGCAACAGGAAGGGTTGGATTTTAATTACGATATTTTTCTATTATTTCCTACGCTGTCTTAGTTTCGGAGCAAGGGTTGTGAGATGTAATAAATTCCGCTTTTTATGAGGTCACGGTTAACCCTCTTGATAACGTTTATCGCGCATCTGGTGGAAATGAAAAAGCAATTGTTGTTAATGAATCAGTTTTATTGATCTCATTTTCCTTCTATATTTATTGATAATTGCCAAAAAAAGTCGATCACTCTTTTTGCCCTATTTTTCTCCCGATACTTCGTGTAAGTATAATCACTTTTTTAGGTGATATGATGGAAGTGAACATGATGTGAGTGATGTGTGTAATGAGGCGAGTGCTTGTCACCGGTGTCGGGGCTCGGCTCTGAACGTGATGTCACAGGGCGGCTGTCACACGAGAACACGTCACGGGCGCGGAGCTCCGCCGCGCGTGAAATGCGCCGTCCTCCATCGCGCCGCTTTACATTTACACTCGATTGCGCGCGCGAAGCGTGAATGCAGATACATTTTATTGATCATCTAATACACATGCTTGTCTAAATTCAATAAAAAACGTAATTGAAAAGGGTTAATTGTTACTTTGCTTTATTCGTTTAAATGCTCTTTGAAATCTGTTTTGGCGTGAATGAAATATAGTTTAACGGCACAGAGAAGTTAATAATAAAGTTTTGCATTTGATCTTGTTCTTAACATACTAATTTACTTTTTGGGACTTAGGGACTATTTTTTATATGACATTAACAGTATCCAAAACATACTCTAACAAAATAAGCAAATTTATTCATGGATTAAAAATGTTCTTATCATAAAATAATATTTTATACTTTGCACACTAAATCAATGTCCGCGTCATTATGCAAACACGTCCCTGCAGACGGAAAGGATTGCGCTCGTCGCGTATGAATAATTATAATCGTTAGTCGGTAAAATGGATTTGTGTACTTATATGATTAAAGTTATTTGAATACGGATTTGGTATCAATAGTGTCGGAGTGGGAGCGCGATACGCAAATACAGATGTTCACACTTAGGGATCGCGGAAAGTGCACAGCCGCTCGCAGAGAGCTGCCCGACGTCAATCTAAGCTCTAAAGCCCGCAGTTGAAACTAATGGCATGAATGATTAACATATTAATTATATTCTCCATGTTAAATCAATGTTTGAATTACATGTGTTTTTTTTCATAGCGCGTGTACGAATATCAAGTAATAGAGTATGGTATCTTTTTCAAAAACAAATCATATGTATTTTTGTAAAAAATAAGGCCATCGATATCCTGACCTTTTATTAAAACCCAATGAGCCATCGTATCATCAACTTATGCAGCTCGTGATGGATCGCCAGCACGTCACGTGCTTATGTTTTCCTATTTTTTGATAAAAAAGTTGCTTTTGTATCAAAAAAGAAACACCCAATTTTTAACAATAGTTCGCGATAAAAGTAGGTAAGTAAGAGATAATCAAATATTTGAGCGGGGGCGTATCGGAGCGAGAATCTGTCGAACAAAGGCATTATCCGGGATTAAGATGGGCATTAATGATATTTGATTACTTACACATACACACGAATATGAGAATGTTGAAAGTAAGCTTCTTGAGCACAATGGTAACGTCTTTTTAGTTAAGAGGATTTATGTGTTGTAACCTAAACAAACTGCAACGCTTTGTGCCCCACTCAGCGGTATTCAACCGTGTAACTGAACATTAAATACTTACGGCTATGAAACAAGTTTAATACTCTACGATTTGATATATTAAATGGAAAAATAACTCTGCCTGTGAGTATCACAATCGCCTAAACAACGGAACCGATTTAAATGAAAATTGGTATAGTCTAGCTAGATACTAAGAAAAAACAGGTTTTTCCCGAAATTACCACGGGGATGGGTAAAGCCGTGTGGTTTGGCCGTAAGGTTTTTTAAATTTATAGTTTAGCTAGCAGCTCCCCGCGGCCTTGCCCGCGTGGAGCCCTAGTAAAATGTACTGGGTAATATGTGATGTTACATTCACTACTCTTTCATTGACTGGACAAACGATAAATCCAGTTTTTAACAGCATTGGGAAAAACCAACGTGGTCCTATTGTTGGTAACAAAAAAGGGGAAGCGGAATGTGCAGTTTTTGTACCTAATAGAACTTTTTGATTTTTGGTTTGAATATTTTTTATCATTTATCAATGTATGTATGTACCGACCTTATTAGAATCTTAGGTATGTAATGTTATTTGCCATAATCACGAAGTCTGATATTCTGGGTAGTAATATCGCTACAGAGGTCATTGAAATAAATATATTTTTCTATCAGACGATGTACTGCGCCTTTCTAGACATGCGCGCGCAATAGTCTTTTTTGTGCTCATAGATTTCTATATTACGCATGCGTAATACAATCCAGACTCCGCTCAATAATGGACTCATGAATGAACCCAACATAAGTATAAATTCGTATAGTTTTGATTTCAGGTCTAGTCTTTCTATACCACCAAAGACCGACGGGTACACAAACTATTTTTTTAAAATAAGTATCTTTACTGTGTCCGGTAATCGAGTAAATTATGGAAAAGTACATTGAGTACCTTTATTGTGCTAATCGATAGAGCCAAGCTTCGGTACACACTGTGTATAAAGTTCAAAAGCATATTAATTAAAAGAAAAATATGTTTTCCGAAAGAACCATTACCATCGATAATATTCATAACGATTTTGTGATGTTGCGTACACGTGTCGTCTTGTAAATTTAAATATTCTAATAATGTTATCAGCGCACTGATCTGTGCTCACAATTAACCCCTTTTGATTAATTTAAAGAGGGAGGATTTCATATGTTCAGTGTTCTACATATTTGGGAGCTAGATACCTAGAAAACAAAAACAACTTTTTTGTTTCTTTTGGGAGCTTATTGACTTCAGTTTCAAATTAACAATAAAAATCAAAGAAATAACAATATTCTATTATTTTTATCAGTTAATAAAAAAGGATATCTATCTCCAAAACGCGTTACCAATGTTTAAACTAGGCATTAAACCATGTTCACACGTAATAAAGGGACGGTATAAAGGACATTGGACTAAATCGGTAAAATATGGAGCGATAACGCAGCGGCATTAATCATCAGACGCGCGTGAAATCAAATTATCGTCAACCAGTCCCAGCCTAAACGAAAGGGTTGCTTTCCACTGTTCTGTATGCAAGCTCCCATAGCACAAGTTATTGCTATCCTTTTCACCCTCGTTGTATAGTTAAAGGATAGTAAAGGACATCCGATAAGCAAATAAAGACATCCACCACAAATCAAGAATTGTGCAAATCGAAAATGCAAACAAATTCGTACATGAAATTGGTTTTGTGTGGGCACAAACACGGGCCATTATTGAAATGAAAATGTCACACTGTGGGACTTAATCCCCATATTAATAGTATGTTTGTAGCACTGCTATGTTTATAAAGAGCTTAAATATTCTTTCCAATGAGATTGCAAAAAAGATACTTTCTTTTTTATTCTTAAATTCCATCATACTAGGTATACTACGAGAAATTTACTGACTTACGAGTGAGAAACCGATATCTGTAAGCAAAATTAAATTAAACAGATAAATACTGCTTTACTTATGTTATATAAAAAATAGACGTTCTATAAGTAATTCAATCATTGTTAATGTTATAGAGTTATAAAATAAAAATTAAATCACACAAATAGCAAGCAATTTACAGATAAGTAGGAATAGATGTTTGAATGGATTCCTTTCTAGTTTGTACACAAAAAATATTTGAAACCGATTGACGAGGTAATGGCAGGCTTGGAGGGCGGACAACAGTGCAATCTGAAAATGGTCCATTCTAGTCAAACATTAATCCCTCGATTGACTTTTGTATACAAGGGCCCCGTTTTTAATTAGGGCAAATGGTCCAAAGCGGAGGCGAACGTGAACTATACAATGCCGAGCAGTGATTGACACAAATTACCACTAATCGAGAATCGCTTACAAACTGCAAATCCAATAAATTACGAGCAAACTTCATTGTCAACGCAATCCAGTCTCTATACCTTTCCTATTCCCTCCCTTTGCATTTTACAGCGTTCTTACATTTATTCCTTTCAATTCGGCCATTCTTACCATTTATTTATTTCAATTCTTTTACATTTTACTGTGTGTACATTTATTTCTACTTCCAAACGAGATATAATACAGTAGCGCGTTGATGTCTTCTGTTAGCCGGACGGGCTAAAGGGTTATAAAAAAGCTTTGTGCTCGATTTAAAAATGTATTTTAATTGTATTTTAATCCGGACGATAAATGTCAATCAAGTCTCTCGGGTGAGTGTGATACATGTATCGGCGACAGGGCCGCAGCCTCGCGCCCCCATCGCCCGTTCAAAACGGATTTCGAGCAAGGGTGAAATTAAAATGTCAAAATAGTAGCAACGCCGAGCGAGGTATTTGTCTCCAGCTTTATCAGACGCTATTGTGCGCCATTCATTCTTTACAACTCGCATGAAAAACGATACCGTTTAAGCCCTTTATTCATTAAAAATTGAAGTAAACAAATCACATTTTGCTACCTGCGTGCTGTTTCTTAGCTCATAGTGTACACGTGAGACTTTAAATATAGGGCTACCTAGATGATTGACTTATTATTTTTCGCAAAAATTACGAACAATTATTGTCGGTTATATTATAAAATAGTCATAA
This sequence comes from Cyclophora punctaria, assembly GCA_951394245.1. Lineage (NCBI taxonomy): Eukaryota > Metazoa > Arthropoda > Insecta > Lepidoptera > Geometridae > Cyclophora > Cyclophora punctaria. Next base: position 7,423,340 of record OX596170.1, on the reverse strand, counting down.
ATAATAAGTAAATACCTATTTTTTACATTGATAATACCCAAAAGAAGATTCTTATTATTAAGGCATATTTAAACTCCAATAAAACACTTTGGAACTTAATAAAGTTTTCAACTATGAACGAGTACATTCCTTGAATATTCCCTAGTATTGTTCTCGTTTCATTTGTTTGTTTGGCCATTGAAACGGTAGAATGGGCTCAGCGAGGGTACAGAGGGCAAATAAATAATTACACGCATTCTGCAGATATTTGCCGGCGGCGGCAGTGGGGGCGAGCGGGGCCACCTGACTGCGGGCCGGAGAGGGCGCCTTCATACATACTCGAACCTATTCATATATTATCGGTATATTACAAAATAGACATAATTGATATTCAGGTAAGTATAATTTATATTACGTAGTCTTGGCTTTCTTTTTCGTAAGTATAATGAATAAGGTTTTGTTCATTGTTTGAAATTAACTTGTGTGTGTATTCCATCATCAGAAATAATACTTAGATTTTTCTATAAACCTACAGCAGTGGGTTATATAGTTTCTAAGGGTTAACTTTAGTTTTCTGGTCTCCATACTATAAAATTAACTGTATAAAGTAAGTAAGTTCGAGAAGGTTTGTGGCCAAAGTGGTGCCTCTGACATGGTCTATTCATTAAAGAACTAAGACCAAAATTTTTTGTAGGTACCTTCCGAAGCACGGTAACGCTCAGATAGAAATATGCCACTATCAGCGACCCATCCAAGTAGGGCTCGAGCTGCCCGTTGCTTAACAATCAATGTGAACAGACATCGCTTAGAGCAAACCACGAGCGCTAAACTAAATGTGCATATATGCATATAAGTCTGTGTGATCTATAATTGTCGAAGATCGAATAACTGATAGATAGAATCACCGTTAAAACTAAAGACTAAAAAGCAAAAATAATAAAACATCTATTCTATAAAGCACATGGGTTGCGACGTGGCGTGACGTTATTTTAGTGTGTCAATTAGAGTTCTGTATGGTGACGTCGCAGCGTGGGGCGGCGCGCGCCCCGGGCGCCGCGGCGGGAATCCTGAGTCCGCCCCTGACTTATTGCATATATTGACAAATTGTTCTCTTGTTTTCATACGAACATTTTTCGCAGATGTATCACAAACAAATATGAATTAGGAGTAGTTTCTAGAAATATGGTTTAGTGAGAATATTCCGTTATTTTATTTTTTTGCTCAATGCAAAAATGTGATCGTTCATTATTTTTTTTTAGATTTTTTGGGAACCATAACTGTTAATTACCTTACTATGGTTTACACATTGTAAAATATCTCTTATGCATCCAAATATTTACTTCCTTAATAAATTAAATATGTAAACAACATACGGCTTAATTGGATTCAATTAGATGTGATACTTCCATTAAGATCTGTCCATCTTTAGGGAGTTTTTATTCATCTGTTAATGGACCTCTTTTTACTTGAAGTAATAATGTATTTGCCTGGATTTTATTTTAACACATCTAACAAAAGCCATTACCAATTTGCTGGCGCACACCTATGAACGAAAGCAATTATGTTTTTGTTTCGTATTTGCTAGTGTAGTCGCAGCCCGCTACCTGCTGCGCTGCCCTGTAATTACGCGCCGAGTGACATTTCTAAAGCTATTGAAAACGATAACGCGGAAGCTGCTGCGAAAACTTAAAAAACTAAGTTAGTATTGTTACAGTAATGCATTTGGGAGTAAATATTGAGGAGGCACAATGGCGGGCCCGACAACCCTTGCGCCGGGCCGCGGGGGGCCATTAGAACGGCCCAAAGAGTTGGGCCGCGCACTGACTGCACTTTGTAAATCTAATTAAAATATCAATATGTTCACTGGCCTCCGCGTTGACAATTTGATTTCACGCCTCGCTTTCAATAGAGGGTCTTTAATCATAAATATTTTAAATTAAAAGAATTTCACTCGGCTTAGTTTCTCATAAACAGTACTAACGTTTTCAAAAGTCAAGTTCTAGGAAAGAACATTGATTCATCCGGCTGTCATGATATGTTTAGTTTGGACAATAAAGTCAACGATTCGTCCATGAAACTGTCATATATCTTCACTCGGTGACATGAAAGCGCTGCGCGGCCGACGTGTCAGTACGCTGTACACTATGCACCCTTATTTTTTTGCGATATAAAGGATCCAGGTAGCAATACAAACAGTAATAAAAACGTGACATATCAATCGATTTTTGTCATTGTCGCGAATTCGCCCAAATCAAACATTGAAGTGTTAAAAATGTTATATTGACAAAGGTATACGAAGACGCTCGACGGGAGCGAGCGAGGGGCTTTGTGATGCCCGATCATTAGTTAGTGAACGTCAACCTCCATTCTACTAAATTTATAAATCAAACATTTACGAGTTTGCTTACAAGAATTTGAGTCACACTCACGATACACAAACAACTTACATTGATTTATAGTTTGTAGAAGCATCGTTTTAGTTATTTGCAGTTTACCTGTTTCCGTACCTTTAAATTCAACGCAAATTGCGCGAGCGCTTTATTGACACGCTGGAAATTACGCATGCCAACTTAGGCATTTGTTATTGTGTATTAGTTTTTTTATACAGGTTGAATTAAAGCTAAATTATATTCTTCAGTGTGTTCTTTATAGTGGAAGATCTGGACGGTTAAGGCCGAAATTATGAAGAAAATATGCGTATAAAAATGTACGATTGGATCTTTTTTAAGTTAGATTGAGTGTTAAAAAAAACACTGTTCGATTTTGTCGCATATGAGGAACAAATTCTTGGAAGTCATGATATACGACAAACTTATGGAAACTGTTTTAAGAATCATCGGCAAACACTTAAGAAGGACATAGTTAGTTCCTGAACTTTATTAAAACTGTTATTACTTTTGTTAGAGACGAATATTCTTAATATGAACCATTTAGCTATTATTAATAACATAAATCCATTCACACGTATTGATAAACATAAAGAACAAATGTTACAATGCACGGCAGGAACAATATTTCATCGACATGTCGCAAAAAAGTAACCCTTTTTTGTTTTCTATTACAATTGTCACCCTTTCACTTCCATTTCAATTAAATAATGTCTGGTCATTTGGGGCGGGCGGGCTCCGAGTTGAGAACAGAACGCTCGGCGCAACGTGTTGTGTTCGCGCCTCCCTACACTCCTGCTGCAAAGTGCGCGTCATCCTGCGCGAACATTAATCACCTCCATTATTAAACTTGTTATTGTGTTCATTCGAAGATAACGTTTTATAAACGGTGACGTCCGCTCAACAAAATAAGCTTCTGTAACAACGTGTAAGCGTCCCATTTGGAGAGCGTCTAAAGAAATGATTAATGGATTTTTGTGTATGTGATGAAAAATACGTTTAAATATACATTTATCACATCGAAGTTAACTGTAGCAATATATGAGATTGTGTTAAGTATGTTAATATTGGGGAAAACCTCGGTGTTGCGAAAGGTGTAAAAAGATGGAGAGTTCCGTTTGTGTGGCCCTGGCCGACCTGCGCGCACTGCGCTGCCATGCCAGCTCGCGCCCAAATAGTCACGATCCGGTATTTGCGACGGCGACCACTTGACGCAACGCGTCGCGCGGAGGCTTGCCGCTCGCCTCTCACTACTACACCTGTTTCTCAGAAATACGTTTGGTTTTCCTTATTTGAGTTAGCTATAAATACGACGTATTAAAACAACATGCTAATCAATTAAACATTCATCCGTTTTGTTCTTCTATAATATCAGATTCTGCTGGACTATCTTGGTGTGTTAACTGCAAAAGATAAGCGATCGATATTCTTGTCTAACACCGTTCGGTCTCTGTAACCAAATTTTATACAAAATCTTCATCTATAATTGAAAAATGGCAGCAAATTGCAAGTGCATAATATTAATAGTTTACACAAAGCTATATGGTATTGCATAATGTAATGTTTTTTCTAACAACTCGTTATCGTACCTAAGTGCCGAGTCGTAATGTACCAGATAACTACCTAGGTATTTCCATCAGATATAATTGCGAAACTTGCAAGATGAATGGTTCGATAAAACTTACATCAAATCAATGTCAAATTAAATATTACAAGCGAAGCGCCTTCTAGAGGTGAGGAAATACCCGATGAGTAACATATCATTAGGTACTTATGTATTTTATAACTGTTCGCGTATTGTGTGTCCAACTCGTTATTCGTAACAGACGGATATTGAGAAGGAATCATACGATCCAATACACAAACATCAAGTTATGAATTTCCCAAGTAGGGAACTACCTTGATGGTGACTAAGAAATAATGTGGCCAAGTCCTTGAAAATATCCGTGCTTATAAAATAAATAATATAATTGGATTTATATAAATAGGTATATCTTCCGGTAATCCCATGTTCCGAGTTCAAAGTACTAGTTAGTTATTAATACTCATTTAGCTGGTCTTATTCCTCGGAAGTCCCTCTTAAGATGGTAGCTGTATATGTATGTATTTTTAAACCTATTATAACTTATAAGTAAGTTAATAAATACAATCTCATTTTGATTACCACGTTATCCATTTTTCTGATATATGATCCCATGATGTACAACTTTTACATAGTACCTACCTATGTTTGATTTAGTGATGTTACGAATATGTCGGTTCGTCTTAATCGAATTTGACTGTGACATTATTTTGAGGCAAATACTTAAAAATGGTATATTAGGCAAAGACCTATCTAAGTGAATTTAAAAACGTGAGCAAACCGGACTTACGGACATAACTGCTAGATAATGTCACAATAATAATTAGGTCTGAGGAAAAGGTAAGCCACCGTGCGTAGACGCGCGTCACTGAGCGAGCGGTGACGCGCTCTGACGTCAACGGACCTCTTCAAACCGGTCTAATGTTGTGGATCAATAGCAGTAAGTATCATTCAATATGGGACGATACGCATTCATTATATTAGGAGACGGCAATATATGTATGTAATAAATATTATTGCATCTGAAAAGTTATTTTTGAATGTCTAGACGAGTCCACTACAAGTACGAGTAACATCTGGAGTCACGGCTAGTATATAATAGTAGAAGCTTTTGTTTGTGATTAATTAATATGCATATACCTACTTATAATTACACTAACAATTTTATCTACTTAGTTCTGAATTCGTAATCATGTTATGTTATTTTCCCTGAATCTATGTTTATTATGGCTTTTTCAATTTTGTTAATTGTTTAATTAGTGCAATTAACAGCAGCTAAGCCTACAGGTACCTAAAACAAACGAATACTGAACACTCAAACAACAATGTAAATAAAATAAGCATTGTCTTAGATTGCCGCTATTTCAAATTACTGCACAATGGTACAATAATAGTTGAGAGAAAATATTTACACCCAAAAACAATATTCCTAAAACATCACAAAAGTTAACTACCAATGCTATTGGCGTCCCGGTATTCTTTATTTTGAAAACGGTTCTAAAATGAAAGCTAATTTTGTTGCAGTTTATTGCCTCGAAATAGGATCAGCAGCTATTAGGCCCTTTTTGCCACGCCTTTTATTAGGGTGTCGTCCGAAGGACGAGCGGCAAAAAACAAAGCGATGACCGGAATCATTCGCATAAACAATGTTTGACGGCTTCTTTGTTTATTGCCGGTCCGGGGCAGGCTTAGCTCTTTGGCAGATGTACGCAGAGCCGCGCCGGCCTCAAGTCCGGACTCCCGATAGAGACATGCATATACACATAGATAACTTGTCAAAGATTCGTATGTAAACCTGTAAAGTCCTAGCACTTGTCAATTATTTCTCACTAACTGAAAATTCGGAACAAAACTATACGAATATTTCATATTGAATGTTTGAAACGTTGAATGTTGCGAGTATTCTTGAAACTATCAATCAGTTTGCATAAAGTATTTAACCAATGAATGTGGTGCTGACGAACTTTCAGGAAGTGATGAGACAACTAATTAGGAATATCCACAAATTATCACTTTTTCTGTATACATAGCACTAATTTTCAGTAGTTAATTGGCTGATATCGATTATGATAAATTAACTAAAGAGAATGAAATAAAAGCCTAAACGCAGAATGTATCAGTTCGACTTGGAATAACAACAAAATAAACAAAACTTTGGAATAGCAAATAGCGATAACAGCAAAAAATAAGTAACTAGTGAAAGAAAAGTATTAGGGAACAAGCAACTGTCGTGGGGTAACGGTAAAATAAAAGATGTAACAAATGACTCGCTGCCCAAACGCGGCGCACATTTAAATGGGAACACGGTGTACCCTTTCAATACGCATTGTTTTTATTGTTTTACATTCAGGGGTCACTGTGTACTTTGCTTTATAATATGGAATGGGTTATGCGTCAATTAATTAAATGTCTGCACGGTCATTGTCACTGAGCAAATATGGTAATGAACTAGAAAATAACAATGCTTTGATTTATTGGGCGACTTTATAAAAACTAAGGTGAGAATTGGCGACTGTTTATGAGGCTGTCAGACTGCTCGCTAAACGTTCCCTTACAATACAATACATACAACCAAACGAGTAGCTAATAGGGCAGGGCACAGTTTACAACTAATAAAACTAATATTAGAACTGAACTGAATATCTGTATTGTTATAGAGTTAGGCACTCGTTGAAGTTAATGATGATAATTACATTTGTATGACGCAAATGCACTAATGTAAAAACTTGTGGAAATCTAGTCTTTTGTATTGTGCAATATTGCAATGGTAACTACCTAATGTCTTTGTCGTATTTAACTGCAAATTGTAGGTTTATTACCTATACTAACGTTTGTAAGGTTGGAAGTTTTGATGAAGAATTTATGGCCGGAATACAAAGTCTGCATATTCATTTCTTTTTTCAGAGAATTCAAACTATCAAGATTGATTTTCAATCAAAGACAACTTCGTTCATTGAAGCATAGGATTCAGTGATGGGGTAAGAATATAATGTAATCACTAAAACCTTCCCGCTTCAGAAGGAATCGCCCTCGGCTGGGAAACCGACCGCATTAGTCTACATTTTTAACTCTCGTAAGGAAAATATAATGTAGATAGAATTAAGGCATCGGCTAGCATATGGCAGGACATTTGTCTGACAAGTGTACACTGTAACTTGACTTGCAGTTAACTAGCATGCTAGTTACTGCACATGTTAAACTATTTATTAGACAAGTAGCGCCCAGCGGTTTTACCAACGTTGTGCCCGTTCCCATTGGAATTTCGGTATTGAAAAAACCTTCCCGTTGGCTACAGAAAGAATTATTCAAATCGGATTGGTAGTTTCTGACATAAGCGCGTTGAAACAAACAAATAAAATCAACCTCTTCAACTTTATTATATTAGTAAGATTACTTACTGATGTCTTCTTTTTTAAACCATATTACCTCCATCAAAAATGCGACTAGCCTTGATTTTACAAGTAAAAGATTTTAACTGTCTTTATCCTCTTTTATTTCATGTTTTTACCGATATTTAAATAACATTTTATTCGCGATTAAATCCCCTGATCCCGTCCAGATTAGTGTTTACAATGTGTTCATACCGTGATAGTTAATAGTGTAAATACCGTACTCAAGAGACAAGACGTTAAACCAAAATTAGTTCTGATTTAGTACAATAAGCATAACTCAATACAACAAACTTTGAACCGACAACTGTTTTAGTTTAGTTCGCGTCGAACAAATCAATCTATTGTTATAGCTAGACTTCAATTTTTATTGTGTAATGGATCGAATATTTTGGTATACTTTCCCTATTCTAGGCTAAGTGAGACGAGTCGCTAGTTAGCATAGCTAGTAAACTAGTAAAAAAATAAATTAAGAACGAATATTGAGAGAAGAAATATGGAAGAAATAACTGCTTCAGTAGTGTAAGGATGGGATTACAAATTACTTAGCAAAACTTCCGTTTTGTATGATTTTACAAAATAATCTTATATTCCTGGTTAGTACTTATACTTACTCACTATACTACGAGTACAGTTCAGTTCAGGATTTTTATTTATTAAATCAGGAAAGTGTCACAGTAACGATTTTATTAATGTTACTGTAACATCGATACATACACTATATTATTTCAAAATAATGTCATGTTGTGATATCGCAATCGTTTGCGGGGGCGTGGGATAGTTTCGCGGGAACCGATAACGAAATAAGTAAGCGTACAAACAAGTACTGACGTGTTAACATATTATGATATAATTTTAACAAACGGAATAAGTTAAAATTGATTATTGACACTAACAATCGTTGAAGAACTTTGAAAGTCGAGATACCTTACGCTACTTGTGATATCAATATCATGGTTATGTAGTTTGTTTCCTATAATAAAATGAGCCGGGTGATCTTTTTCTTTCGCCAATGCTTAGAAATGTCAATTGTTTCCTTATGAGAGATATAATGACTGAATTAGACATGTAATGAAAAAATATTTTATTTTTTAAGGAAAAATTACGTCGAATAATGAAGTGTCGATATGAACGTCTCTGAGTGTGGCAATTCATCGATCTCTCCATCACTGAAGGTGGTGTCTGTCCTAAAATGTAGTTGATGGAGTGATCAAACGTGTATTTCACTGAGTTCTTGCTTCTATAGGTACTTACTTATTTACTGTATTTACTAGTAAGTACAAACTTACTTAAACTTTTCTTTGTTTTACTGTCCTTAGCGGTGTTAAGCATAGCTTGTAGAAGTATTCTTTATACCACGAGAAAACTGAGGAGTTATGTGATTACTAGCATCGCCCCGCGGTTTCACCCGCGTTGTACCCGTTCCTGCAGAAATTTCGCGATAAAAAGTAGCCTTTCCTTCCCCTTCTCAGGCTCTGGACTAACTGAGTACCAAATTCCATTCAAATTGGTTCAGTAGTTTTGGCGTGAAACCCCAGACAGACAGACAGAGTTACGTTCGCATTTATAATATTAGTTAGGATAGTTAGGAATATTATTGTATCTGCGATCACAAGACCAATATCAAACGTGATTTATTGCAAGTTTTTTCGTACTTATATTAATTTGCGCGAGCGTTGGCAGGCCCTTTGACTTGTGCCATCATTTGGAACTTGCACTGGATCAAACGCCGTCGCCCGCTGACACGTGGCAATACGTGATGAACGCAATTTTGATACTCAATAATAGTTAAACTGAAATAGCAAAATGTGACCCGTATGATGTATAACCAAGGATATTATATATTAAATCCATGTGTGTATAACTCAGTTTACTAGAACATTATTTTTTTTAAGCATTTTATCTTATCTTATAATTTCAGATCTTCTATTGCTAATTTTGAATTTGATCGTCAGTTTTTTTTATACTTATCATTATTTGTTTTGATTTTGTAATATATGATGTAAACTTATCATTATTATTTTGCTTTATATAATTGTTGTATTGATTTTAAAAGTTTTTATTGTTGAACTACATAATTGCCATGCAGTTGGATGGACACTTAAATTCGTCATGCACTTTTTAGGTACAATCTATATTTATCTTCTAGCTTTAAATAACTCAAATTAAAAAAGTATTACAATAACAAGCGACATCATGATCTAACAATGGAATTTTTGTAATTTCTGAATGAACAGAGAAATGGGAATGGGAGAAATAAATAATCACTTTTTAAAATCAATGTACATATTATCATTTGATAGGATACTATTATCTATTTCCGCTGTAGCGAGTAGCGCTGTTTTGATATTACATGAAAGGAACCACTTATTAGATATTCACATTTCACATATTGCGAGTAAATTGCGCATAGCTGTTATATAGACTATGTAAATCGCTTCTCAAACACTGATTACTATTAACTTTGGTCGCATAGGGAAGATTTTTTTTTGTAAAACTTTAATAAAAGTAGTAGGTACCTAAGAAACACTTTGTTAATAAAAGTATCGATGACACATTATTTGTTTGGCGCACACTGAGATTTAACGACAATAGCGACACTTAGCGTTTATCAGGAGGCGATCACTTACGGATTCTTTTAACAACTTGATATATTTCACAAAGTTCCGCCGCCCCATTTGTTCATGAATAGACACATCACAGTAACAAATCTCGCAGATAAATAGTTTAGTCTCGATGCTTATCAGCTAATTGACGGCACTTGGGCCTTCATAGCTTTGCTACCTTTCAATGTATTTGTTTAGTTAGATAACAGTTTTTATTGTAAATGACACTATGTTGTTATTCTTGATTAAAATTTAATACTGTAGGGTTTGTAATCAAACGTTAAAAAATATACCATAAACATAGTATAGTGTAGCCGTGTAGTACATTGTACGTACGTGCGTAGAGTTAAAGCTTAGTTTCAATACAATTTCTTTACACATGAGATTAATATCGTTAATAATAATATTAAAAATAGGGTCCAACCGTTAATCATATAAAAGGAATACAATTATACTCGCTATGAGACGTCCAATAAGTACAGCTTTCATTGCTTACAAAAATATCACATTTCAATCGGTACAGTATCGAATACTGGATGTGCACTCCCCTTTTATAATATAACTATGTAGCATACATTTATCTCATCACAAAGGAACAAAAGATCTGTCTAAAGTATATAAAACACTCCAAACATCAAAAGAGGATAATAATGCCCATCATTATACATTCATGTGCTTTTGTCGTTTACAGTATTTATTTTGAAACATTTTGAGGGGGAAAAGCCCTCTTTTCGGTTGAAAGCTCCCGAAAGCCCGCGGGGCGGCGTCAGGTGTGCCTGGGCGCGCGCCATTGGCGGTCGGCGCCCCTCCACGGCGAAGCCCCGCCTCGGTGAAAACTCTCGGCGAGCAGACGGACGCTTCGCCCCACATTCAGTACTCGGTGCTCGCAGCGGCAGGTAGTCGCGTTCCACACGAGGCCCGTTCCACTGATTCATCGATCGCGCTGACTCAGTGTGTTGCGCGAATCAAGTGATGGTGACTTGTTTGTATCCTTGTGCGTTTCTAGAAATCGTGTAATGCACGCGATGAGCGACCCCGCGGCGCTGGCTGGCATGCTCCCCTTCGACTCCATCGGACTGTACGAACAGCCGAAGCCTCGCTTCATCTTCAAGATGCCCCGAGTGGTCCCCGACCAGAAAGCCAAATTCGAATCTGAAGATCTGTTCAAGCGGCTGAGCAGAGAAAGCGAGGTAAACCAATTGAACACTTTCTTGGCTTTCTCTTGTTATTTTTTTGCATATTATTTATCATGAACAATGTTACAGTTCATGAAAATGGTTAGACAATTAGGTACTGTCAGCTTTAATTCGGTTTATTGTGTTGTTTTTAATTAATGTTGAGTTACGTGGGTAGATTGTAGTTTGCGTACAATATATTGGATAGGTACACGTAGGTGGGTCCTAGTCGATATAAAATAATGTTTATGAACGTCACGTCAGATTAAGTATGCATTAAATAACCACAGTACACATAAGTACATTAAATATAACGTACCTACAAATGGTGCGATCAATAGTCCGGTATAAGCAGGAAAATAACTGTTACCAGTTACACAATAAGTACATACAATATCCTTAATGGTTAGAACAAAGTATTGTCCTGTTAAATGTCATTGTACCCAATTTACGATTAATTTACCCAACCCCTAAAAAAATACTAAATACTGTTCAGAAATGTATGTTACCGTATACACGTGTGCATATAAACATAATAGTATGAAGTAAATATAAAAATATTTAAAACTATCACAATTAATACACTTTCCTGTGCCCGGTTGATGGTTGGCTATTCTTTGTCGGCAGATCCTAGGATCCTAGGATTAAGGTCGTCTAATAAAACAGGATTTACTCCTGTTACAGTGTACACTCCGAAATAGCGTCTGGATTTATCATCATCAGTGTAGCTATCTAACGCCTAGCGTTTTACTTACATAAAACCTTATTTGTATACATTAGTGACAGGAATAATATGTCATTATATGACAGGTAAATAAAAGGCCTACCATGAAATCTTGGAAAAGCCCACAACAATAATTAATATTAAAACCTTTTAAAGTCAAGCAAACGACCTTATTTAACTGTGAACCTTCTTCCTCAGGTGAGGTACACCGGGTACCGTGACCGACCCCCAGAAGAGCGTCAGATGAGGTTCACTAGTGGGTGCCGCGAGGGTCACACAGAGATCGCGTTCACGGCCACAGGAACCAACCTGCAGCTCGTCTTTGACCACTCCCCTTATAACAGCCGCGGCTGTGACTTCCAGAAGGAAAATGGAAAAGTAAGTTTACTGTGTAACTATAAGTATTCATACTTACATATTTCTCACCTTTTGAGAAATATAATTCACTAGCAGCGCCCCGCGGTATTACCCGCGTTGTTCACGTTCCCGTGGGAATTTCGGAATGAAAAGTAGCCTATAACCTTCCCGTTGAATGTGGCTATCCATTACAAAAATAATTTTTCAAATCGGTTCAGTAGTTTCTGAGATTAGCGCGTTTAAACAAACAAACAAACAAAACAAACTCTTCAGCTTTATAATATTAGTATAGATTTCATTTAGGCTATTTTAGACATCCTGCTACGCGCCAGGCAGAGAAGTGCGTAGTTGTCCCCGCGTAGGTACAAAACGTAAAAAAACTTTTTTTTATAAACTGTGCTGTTTTTTACAAATTGCGCCTATCAAATCGATTAAACACACTCAAATTAGAAGAGCCTTTATAAGCTTTTCATTTGCGTCGCGTTATAATAATCAAAACTTAGGAAAAAATATATTCATTTAAGGGAATCATATCCTAAATAATAATTACCTATAAACATTTCAACAAGATTGTGAAAGGTGATTGCGTTAGTTACAAATAAGACGAGACGCCTGCTTTAAATGGAGACGAAGGTGTTGTATTCGCGTTCACACAATGTAGGGACGAGCGGCCATAAATTAAACACATCATCAACGCGCAATGCATCCGGCCCACATTTTCATAATCGAAATTAAGACATAAATAACTCACGAGCGTCAAATATTGTAAAGGCGTAACGCCGCGTCTAACGTGTTGGTCACGCTCTATGATCGACTAATGCGCGTCCAAAATGAATGACAACTCACTCAATGTTACTTTGCATCACTAATGATAATTTCCTTTTTTGAACATGTTAATGCATTTGAATTCGGAATTAACCTTTTTAAAGTTGTCCGTCAAGTCTCAGCTATATTGAAACCGTTGTCTGTCTAACCACTCTTATAAAAGAGTTTCATAGTGCTTCCTCTACTTATGTACGTACCTACGTATGCGGCCAGGCTTGTCCTATAGACGTAGAAACCTCTTCGCTACATTATATTTCTACGATCAGGGTGCCTTTCTACCAGAGCTATGCTATGCAGTATGCGTAGCAATATTCAGTGCTGTGCTACGTCTAATGTGATTGGTGGATATCAAAGGTAACATCGTAGCACAACTCTGGTAGAAAGCATCCTAGTCCCAATGCTATTTTTTTAAGTGGCGTTGTGCATGTGTAAAAAAACTGAACTCGCGTCAGGGCACGTGACCTGATGGAAAATTCATAAGACGTTTTGACGTTCATATTCAAGTTTTCATTTCTGCCGAACTCCCGGAGTGCAAACCGTTGTTTTACATATGAAACATTCGTTACATAACATTGTAATAACATTCGCTAGGCTAGAAGCTACTTAATTGAATTCAGCCCCTTCCGTATCGAAGCCCCCGCTGCGCCTAACGAACTGTACTCATATCTGTGCTTATATTTATTTACATACGCTTCATTTAACAAAGCGGCTGAGTACACTCGACTGATCAGCGTCAAATATTTAGTAACCCATTGTTCTGGGTATGGAGTGTTGTATAGAAACATTGAAAATAAGCATTACATTATTATAAATTACTCCGTTTTAATTCTCCTCACTGTACTGATATCTTCAGTGAGATGAGAGGCCATTGCCAAGCAGTGGGGGACATTACAGGCTAATATTTTAATTTTCTACTTTACTCTGTTTCAAAGAAAATATGTATTGCTAGGGCTATAGCTATAATAATGAAAATAAACCGGATTTGAATAATTAATCCAGATGAAGTGATTTACTTTTTTCAATATTGCAAAAAAATATGCAAAACAAGATTGTTAAGTTAATTTGAAGTGAAATATTGTTTGGATTAAATAGACGCATATTCAATTGTACTTTTACAACGGATACCTCAAAATTGTTATTGAGGCCAAAATATTACGCAGTTTTTTTAAATAACTTGATTTCTTCATATGTAAACATGTTTTAAAAACGTGGGGTTTAATATTAAAAAAGAAAACACAGTTAACATTACAGTGACAGTGATAAAAAACGTCTTTTAACCTTTCCCCTGCATTCAGTGAGTTGTGAAATTAATGAGATTTTCTTCGGAGGGGGCGCATTTCCCGGATCGATATCGGGAAAGCGTCCCGATTGGGCGTCGCGGCGCGTCGCTCCCGCCCAACAAAATGGCCGCCGGTTTACATGTCATCTCTCCCTCTTGACCCCACTTCAGACAGTAATTGAATTTATGATTCATTGTACAGTCAATGATAATGGTTTTGTCGCGCTAAAATATGTTTGCAGCTATTTGCTCCATACCTAAATGTTCGGCAAAAACAATCTTTGTATATATTGTTGTTAGCACAAGCAAATTAAGGATTAAAGGCATCTCTTTTAGCTTCGGATAAAGCTTTGGGACTACGTAATTATTTGGGCCCATAACATTCGCGGTACTTGTTAAACAGACATTCACACAAAATATTGTAAAGAAACATGAACAAAATTATTCGAACAGCTTCGATGCGTCCTTGAAAGCATACGGTTAGCGTATTGTAGAAAGAAAAAAACAAGAGGAGGTTATTAGTGAAATTGCATGTTGCTTGAATGAGTGACTATCAAAATTAAAGGCTCGTTCGGTGCGGATGCGGAACAAAGAGCACGCGATCCGGCCTCGTCGTCTGCCGGCTGTCGCTGCGACGTGCACCGCCGCAAGAGAATGCATAATAATTTACTCGTAAAATCACATTTATATAACATTTAATATAATTTATTCGGAAAGCAAACTTCTAGGAGAAGAACTTGAATAAAAAGTAGTCCTAAGCCTACAAAAAACTTTGTTTACCTGCTTATATGAAAGATCACTTCCGTGACACATGCTATCAGAAAAATGACCTTTTTTAAGGCCACCAATAGAGTGTTCTAATTTTTTGCTCATTCTTTTATTAACGATATATTTTTTGTGGACAGGCCCACATAGTGTCTCGGTTCATAATGAACGGCGTGTGCGTGCGGTGGCGGGGCTGGATCGACCTGGAGCGGCTGGACGGCGCCGGCTGCCTGGAGCTGGACGAGGAGCGCGCCGCCGTGGAGGACGCGGCGCTGCGCGACCAGATCGAGCGCTACAACCAGCGCCTGCGCGAGTTCGAGGACAAGCAGCGCGTGTACCGCGAGCACGGTGACGAGCTGCGCGCGCACTCGCACGTGCACGCGCAGCGCTGCCACCAGCCGCGCCAGCCGCCGCACGCCGCGCATCCCGCGCACCCGCACCCCCCGCACCCCGTGCACATCAAGCCACACTCTCAAGGAGCTCTCATCTCGTAGACGTCACGACACTTACAACAAAAGACTTCAACGCGTCCGCGTTTGTGACTATCAATTTTAATCCATTACTGTCTAGAAATCTATAATAGTATTTGTTTTACGTAGGAATATTTTAAGAGTCGTAATAATACTAGAAATAGCCAAATATTTACTTAATTCTAATTAATATTGATTTTTTACATTCATTTTTTATATTCCAAACTTTTATTCGCACTGTAAATATAACATCGCATTTAAAGTAAGGCCTCATTCGCACGACTCGCAAGAGCGCGCGCAAGAGGTCTAAGTAGTTGATACTTTCGTGACGTGATCTTGTATTAAGTATTTAGGTGCAATCAAATTAGATGTAGTAACGAACGAACGCAGGTAGTGTTATGATATGATGCATGAGCTTGTTGACATACTAATCGTATACTCAGCTAAATTGGCGCTGAACCAGTAGGTGATATTCTCTAGCTAGGCCATCTGAGCGTCATTATACCATAAATGATTCCACTATGAATTCTGCATTAAATTTGGTTTAAGTCTTCGTGGTTAACGCCAAGTTTGCTGATGGTACCTTCTTAAAGACGCATTATATTTTATCGCCACCACACTATCGTCACTAAACTAACACTATTTGCGTTCTAATATTTTAAATAGTTATAGATATTAATGCTGTACTAAGTGTTATCATTAATTGGTTTTCGTCAAAATTTGGTAAAAAATGACTAAATATAAATATGCACTCTTTGATAATTAGTCAAAGCTGGATGTTAAAAAGTGATTCAACGATAGATTTAACATTGTCAGCAATTTTGCCAATGGCTTTTATCACTGACTGTAGATAGCCAGAACCTAGACCATGATATCCCAAAGTACAGCAAACATTTTGTTTTAATTTTAAGTACCGTTCAAATTGATATTATGTTAAAATCAATTGAATAGTGTCCCCGTTCTTGTTTATTGCATTAACTTACATTGTGTTATTTATTTTTAAGTTGATTTCTATATGAAGTAAATATTCATAAAGCTATTGTGATAGTAACCTAACATAAATCTTTATGTCTTTATAAACCTTGTTTCATTTTTTACCATTGTCCACTCGAACTTACTTACTAAATTATATCTACAGCTTTTATTACCTTTAGCGGCGTTTGAGCGAGCTTACAAGCTGTAATTCGATGAATTCTGAGGACAATGTAACTGGCTCTAACTTCCTATTTAACTCCCTCAATGTCCATGATATTATACGTATGCATTTCAATGTGCACCTCGTTATGCCTAAGTACTTTATACTCTCTTTAGTCTTCAGTCTATAAATCTAGAAACATCACTATACCTACTTACATAAACATTACATAAGTACCAAATTTTAACGGATAGAATTACTAAAAGATTTTTTGTTATATGAGGATGGTTGATTACTTTTAGCATTATTCTTGACAGAAGCGTTGATCCCCCATATGAAGCCTTCGCTCTAACCTAACTCGACAACTGACAATCTACATTATTCAAGTACTCGTAGTTTGTCTGTCTTAATACTGTGTATTAACTGAACATAATTATAATTCAGAGGTCGGTTAAGTTCAGTCATTAAAATCTGTGGCGCTTATTTACCTAAAATTTGTAAAATAAATCGGATACATTAGGTGCGCTTTGGGCTTCAATATATTTTAGATTAGGTTACCTAATTCACCATGAGTCTTCGGACTTAGGTATTTAATCTGTTGGAGTCATGGGGCATGGTTTGTGCTGGGTAGTAGCCAGGTGCCCTTCGCCTGGCTGTTGGACATTACAGAATATTACTTACTTATACTTACATATACGAGTAGATTGAGAAATCTAGTTGGTATTCACACCTATGTTTTTTATTAACCTGGAAGAATTTGTATGCAAATGCTTCGCTACTGAGAGGGTAACATTACGAATTATTTTTCGTCAGGAATTTAACTAAGTAAATATTATTAAATATTATGCAAAAGTGAGTAAATAGTTTGATTAATCATCTAGTTTAACAAGTAAAATTATTTTAATTACAATTTAATGACTATAACATAATTGCAGTTCTAAGTATGTTGTAGCATTTTATTCAATAGTGCAAATACAAGTTTACATAACAAATCGATTAAAAAAATGCTAAATGTGATCATGTTAATATTTTAGTTAAATTCAATGTCAGCTTGGGTAACAAATTCCCAAAGTATTGGAAAGGTATTGAGGGCAATGATGTGGGTGAGAAGGGGTGTGCACCCTCATGGATAATAAGTACTAGTAAAATTAAATGTAATTAGCCGTCCATCGCATGTTCCGCGACCTGCGCGGCGTCATGCGACGGTGCGCGGGCGCAGGCGGCGGCGCACGCGCTGCGCACCTGTGCCCGCGCTCCTACGCCCTCACCCGCCCTCCCTCATTATACGCAATTTACCGAAAAAGGAAACGTTCAAATTTATGCTCACTCACTGGACACGACTCTCCATGATTATAGCTTTTAAATGGCGTTGTAAACTTTATAAGCACAAATGATCTACTAATAGCATTTCCGTTTGTATAATGTTGATGAAATCATGATAAAATATAGGGAGTGGACTCAAGTACATAGATGTTACCTAGAAGTTTAATGTGAAGAATAGTTCATAGTACCTAAAGCTCAACTTTGTCTTAATATCCAAAAAGATATGTGTTTACTTACTTACCTTATCTATGAAATTAACCAGCAAGTAATCGCACATATTTCAGACATCACATGAGTCATTGTGCACTGATTTCATAGAAACCGAACAATGTCTGTTTGATATTGACATCGTGGCAATAAAAAATGTGGGTACATTATAAGGAAGCGCTGTATAAAAGAGCAAAAAGTTGTCTATCAGTGAGTTATCATCGCAGTTATACGGAATTAGGGAAACGAGTATGATATGTGATCCGATGTTATCTGCGTATTGTTGTGACGCCGTCAGCACCCCCTCCACCTGTGGCTCCTCAGGCAGGTACTCCGGTTATTGGACATCATCTCTGATCGACACAAAAAAACACAATACAACGAGAACTTTATCCAAGATCCTGTATACAATGAACCTGTGATTTATCGAAGCATTCTTTTTGCGCAAAAAGTCCAGGTCAGTGTAGGAGCGAAGCACCAAAAGGGCATTTGATGTAATCCGCTCGGACCGTGGGAACAGCCGAGGACTACCGTCCGCGAACCGATCGGCCTATTCGAGGTACATTGTACTGCACAAGGTTTTTTATTTATCAGTCAAAGGTTAAACGTATGTGATGTCTTTATAAAACTACAGCTATTGATAGATGTGTTAGCTACAATATTTAATGGTTTATATTAAGTTTAGTATGCAGTTGTTCTTCTTTTTCTTCTTTACCTGTAGACATATGAATGGCTTGTTAAAAGTTTTCAGAAATCCTATAATACAGTCGTCAATAGAAGTCATTAAATTTAAGTCATGGACCAGCTTAAGTTAACCCATCGTAATAATATAGATAGTATATTATTACATTTTAATGCCTTGTGTTGGTAAGTAGATCAATGTATCAAAATACACCACAGAAACAACCAATAAGTATAGGTATCTCATGAGATAGTGTGCGTGTCATACGGCTTCGGACACGTGAGCTGACCGGCTCGTCTCACACTCGAGCGAGTCGCTCAAGACGCATGCGTGCGGCTTCCCTCCTGTCAACTTACATCTTGGCCCTACCGCAACTTCAACTTAGTACGAGTAGAAGAGATAGGTAGAATATTTTCGGAGGTTAGCAATCATTTTCTATCCTAATAAGTTAAAGGTATTAGTTTACTTACTTATGGGGTTTGTAGGATGACCTCCATTCCAAAGTAGTAAAGAATTTGTGTTTTAATTGGAAAGTTCGATACAATAGGTACTTACCTAAGTTGGTTAATTAACAGAGGCAGATAATCTTTTTAAAGGAATCAAGATCAATTTTCTGCCAGATCTAAGCCTTGCTACTTGCTCGTCGATATTGGTTATACGATATTTGCTACGTATGAAATCCTACAATCATATGAAATATAGCATAGCCCAGCATTGCATAGCTCTGACCGAGAAAGGAAAAAGAGGGGTTCCCGAAATACGAATGGGATCAACGTTGATAAACTTGCAGTAGATTATATTGTATATAATTAACTGACTTACAACAGATAAGCAATCTAAAAATGTATGTCTAGGAGAATCTTTATTAATATACTAAACATACAAAAGTTAAGAAACCGATTTCGATGCGCGCGGCTTCAAAGTATTAGTTAGCAGTGACTCGCTATAAAATTATATAGGACAACGTTTTAATTACGAAGGTACGTCAAATTGTAAAACAAATAAATGATGTTTGTTTACACTGAGAGACTTAATGACGGGACTGCAGATACATCAAATGTTTGGAGTTTTACGCCCGCGCGGGCGCTTTGAAACCGAGTAGCACCATTACTTCCATATGTTTCCTCGAACCAACTTCTGTTTTCTCCGAACAAAACGCCTGTCATAAAACTCGTTATAGATCATCCCTACATAAAACATTATTAACTCGTTTGTTTATAATTAATAAAAACGTAATTAATGTTTTAGTCGATAAATAAACGTTTGAAGGTTTCTGTTAGATATCGTAAGTAGACCTAAGTAAAACGCTAAATACTCGTAAGTAGGTAATCGATTTCGTTAAAACATTTGATCAGCCAAGCCTCTCTCTCTATTATACTTATTAAAGTGACTTTTAATTTAGTAAAGTGCTTCATGTTTCCATAAATAGGTTATGATGAAGTAGGTACCTACAAGAAACATAAAAACTCACGTTATTTCTAAGTATAATGAAAATACTAAAATTTGTCTAACATAAATTTTCTATTAATTATTCTATTGTCCATATTTTTTATTATTTGCAATATACGACACCGATTGATTAGAAGCAGGGGTGGATTTATGAGATAGAGCGTGCGTCACGTGCGGGATAATCCGGGCTAATTGAAAGCGCGCGCCGTTGATCCCGAGATCATCAGGTGCTCATCCTCGCAGCCGCGGAGCCTCTCCACTCATATCCTTAACTCGTGCCGATAATACTCTCATTATAATTCAATCAGTTACGTCTGAGTGGATAGGTTACTAAGTATTTGCATAAATTGTAACTATTGAGAGAAGCTTCTGTTTAAATCCTAATAATGATGAGTATGGATGGTTGAAAATGAATCGGATACGGATAATAAAT
The DNA here is from genome assembly GCA_951394245.1 of Cyclophora punctaria. Lineage (NCBI taxonomy): Eukaryota > Metazoa > Arthropoda > Insecta > Lepidoptera > Geometridae > Cyclophora > Cyclophora punctaria. Next base: position 7,402,573 of record OX596170.1, on the reverse strand, counting down.
AAATAAAAAGAAATAAATATACTCGGACAAATACACACACGGTTAATTACACCCAAACTAAGCTCTAAGCTTGTATTATGGAATCTAAGTAACTGATACTACTACATATATAAACACAAATACTTTATAAGAATATATAATAGACTGTGTAATATAAATAGTTACACAGGCTTCTAACATTGTGTTTTGAAAACAATAACAATAATATCCTTTTATGTATATCGCTGTTCACTAAAGTGGACAGTGATATAATGGGATACCTACAAGCTAATAAATTACCATATTTTTAAAAAAGGTACAGCTTTTCGATGCTTTATGAAAGGATGTTATCTCGAGTAAGGTATGTAGGTATGTACTAATGATAGCAAAATTATCTGCAATAAATGTATCTGTTACTAAATTTTAAAAATACGGTTAATTGATATTACCTCCATCTAGTGGTGAGCAGATACAACTAATTTTACATTTGAATCAACGCCATCTATTGATGAGTAGGCCGACTAATACTTCGTATGTTTTGACCTGTGGTAAGTTAAGATTTATTTTTAGTAATGGTAATAAATTTGTTACATTGTTGTCAAATTTTAAAATGAATGAAGGAACAAAGTCGTTCACACAATCCTTCACAATTTCGTCTCGTCTCGATGTCTCGATTTCCTTGAAGTGAAAGAATGTTTGTTTGTGTTTAAAAAATATATTTATTTTGATTTCTATCCTGTTGCAAGTTACTTGTAGTTATTAAGATTCCAATATGACTGAAGATGGAAACAATAGCAAGGATTCAAAAGGGCTGTATTCACTCTACCACCAAGAATATATTATCATGGCTGAATAGTAAGTTTGTTTTGGTACCTTGTACAAGATTAATTAACTTTATTTTATAAACATGATTTTGTTTCAGCCGAATGCTCCAAACAGAAAATTTAGAAGGAATTTATGTTATACCTTCATATGAAAGCTCTCTTCGTAAGTATCGTAATTATGTGTCACCCAAAACATAACAGAACAGAACAGTATGTTTCAATGATGGATTGCAATGTCCATAGCTTTGAAATATTCTGACTATAGCCTTGACCTTGTGTACCTTGCTTAATTAGAACAATAAATATTAAATTACAACATAATTTATTAAAGTCCAATTGAAACAACTCACCTAATTATTAAACTTTTATTGCAGTTTGGTACGGAGTAATATTTGTTCGATCAGGCTTATATGAGGGAGGTATATTTAGATTTACACTAACATTACCGGACAGATTCCCTGATGATGAAGTTCCTGTAAGTTATTACTTTACTCTAATAAGAATTAAATCAAACCCAATAAGAATTTTATGTTTGACATTCTTATCTTTGGTTTCAGGTACTAACTTTTACTTCACAACTATACCACCCAGCTGTTGACAGCAATAATGGTATACTTAACTTGAATGAGGTATTCAGACAATGGGATAGAAAGAAAGACCATATTTGGCAAATATTCAAATACTTATTATGTGTCTTCCACAATGTAAATGTGAAAGTACCCGTCAACACTGAAGCTTCTACAGCGTAAGTTTATTCTATCAAAATATGATAAATACAACTTATTTAAGTGTAAAAACTATAGCTTTATCTTTGTTCTGATAGGAGAGCAGTTAATAACAATCTTGTTCATTTCAGGTTCAAAACAAACAGAAAATTATTCATGGAGAAAATAAGAGAATGTATTGTGTCCAGTATTGATCATTTATATGACGACCCACCAACAGAAGACAAACATTATATCACATTCAAGCCATACGACCCCAGCATTCATGATGCTGCCAAGGAATTGATGCTCAAATCAACAAATACGAATGAAGGAGCTAACCAGGGCTTATCATGGGTCCAACAAGGATCATACCAATCATTTTCAAAAGAAGAAACAACATCATCGTGAAGCTATCATTTACTCTTCTACTGATCAAAATCTAATATTGTAATTGTATATAAGTACAAATTAATCATAACATTATCAAAGTATATAAAAATAGTTTTAGTATTATAAGTAGGCACTCATATGACTATTTATGCCATAATGAACAAATATGTTAAGTCTACATACATTTATTACATTGGATAATTAAATAACACTTTATTTTGTATAAAGTGCATTCAGTTATGTGACAATAATTATCTCTTAAGTAATTTTACTATCACTAGTTTAGTACCTATCTAACATAATACTTATTGTTCAGTTAGATTTATCTTTAATTTATATTCTTTAACTTTATTATTAAACCATTGTTGATCTAATTCGAATTTTTCATTTTTCCAATTGAAATGTGTTGGTGGTTCCATATCTCCATTAAGAAATTCAAAATATTTGCTTAATTCAATTGCCAACTTGGATTTGACAAGTCCAACTCCCCCATACTTGTCTTCAGCAGGGTGGTAAACTCTTCCTGTTTGAGGTAACATGTATACCATATTTGGTTTGAAATCAGTGACTAATTTGTGATCAGTATATCCAAAACTCAATAGATCCTTGTTTTCCTTTGCTAGTAAATGTGTGTAAACAATAGGCACATCGTCGCATCTAATGAAATTTCTCTCTCTTCCGCACAGTGATATAAAAGGGAAGTCTTCCTCATATCTTCCACACTTGTTTAATCGAACTCTCTTAAAAAAGAATTCCAAAAACTTCTTTTCTTTAAAACAAGACGTAAAATTTTTCATCCGAGAGTCATCTAAAAAGAGCTGAAACAGTCATATTAGTAAGCAATTTACAAAAGCGAGGAACTTATGAATACCCTAACGTTGTAATATCCAAGTTTAAAATAAAGGCGGTTCTGATTTGGTAACTATTTGACTGGCCTAAAAAAGGACCAATTCTTGATGACAATAAAGTTAAGAAAGACCAATAGATATTTTAAAGTCGATTATTATGTACTATAAGTCGAAACTTCGGTAAAGTAAATGGTTATCTATAGTAATAACTTACCATACCCTGGTGGTCAATAAAATAAAAATACTCTCTAATTTTTGGTTCTGGTTCTTGACCTTGTACATAATGAAGATTTCTACCAAATGTTAATGATAGAAACTGGTTTTGCGTTTTCAGTACACTTTTAAAAAAGAAAGATAGAGATGATTTGACCATTTCTTTGAATTTTTAAACAATCAGTTCCGATAACATTTTTGTGACCTTTGATCGAAAAGTCCGGCAATGAATGTAGGTTAGGTTATAGATTTATTTACTATCAATCAATTAAATTAATGAAGTACAAAGAAAATAAACACAGAAAAATTAGTCACGTATTATTAAGATTATTATTTTAATCGATTATTGATTTTCAGTCTTCAAACGAATCAGAATGGCCGAATGGGACCCTTTCACAACACTACCACCAATAACACTGGCAACTTTTTTTTCGGATACGGCTTTCCGTTTGTCATAATACACGTCATTTTGACATTAAACAGAAAATACAGAAATAATCTGTGGAAATAATATACAACAGCTGTTCTGTGCAGCTGTTGTCGTCAGTCGTCATTCGTCATGTTGATTGGGTAAAAAATAAAAATTTGAAATAAAACTGGAAATTAAAATTGTTTCGTTCCATAAATGTGCTATTCGTCCTATACATATTACGAGTTACAATAGTTGTTTTCAAAATCACCTGTTATTCAATGGCTTTAACATAAGTTTTAAAACTCTCATTCACAAGGCCGTAGGTACTTTCCTTACATGGAATAACTTAGTTACTATTTGATTAATTCACAATGGAAAATATTCGACGATCATGGAAACTGCGTATGTATTTTTATTTTTGTATGATAATCACCTTAGAATGCTATGGATATAATTCACCAACAATGTTTTTATACTGTTTGTAGAGGAGTTTGTGGCCCACAAAGCCAATGTGAATTGCTTGGCAATGGGTCACAAGTCAAACCAAGTTCTGGCTACTGGAGGCGATGACAAAAAGGTCAACTTGTGGGCAATTGGAAGGCAAAGTTGTCTCATGGTCCGTATCCCCCACTTTTAATAAGGTCAGTCAATAAAATAACTCATTTCAACAAATTGGTCATCACGGTTACAGAGTCTAAGCGGTCACACAACTCCCGTTGAATGTGTATGTTTTGGACATTCGGAGGACCTCGTCTGTGCTGGCTCTCAGACTGGGGCTTTAAAAATTTGGGATTTGGAAGCTGCAAAACTGTTACGAACATTCACCGGTCACAAAGGAGCTATAAAGTGTGTTGACATTCATCCTTATGGTGATTACTTGACGACTGGGTCTTGTGACAGTACAGTAAAGTTGTGGGACACTAGGAAGAGGGGATGTATTGTGACATACTCAAGCCACAGACTACCGGTCAACAGCATTCAGTTCAGTCCAGATGGACAGTGGATAGCTTCCGCTTGTGATGATGGTGAGTTAATATTTACCAAAAATCTAAGAATAATAGTATTTAAGTACCTAATGTTACCTAATAAGTATCTCTAATTACTAAAGTTAACTCAAATCAAGTAGGTACTAACTGGATTAATGAACAACCTTGAACCTTAAAGTTATTGTGTTAATCTATGTTGTGTAAATCTGTAATTAGCCTTATATGACTAACTAGCAGCGCCCCGTGGTTTTACCCGCGTTGTACCCGTTCCCATGGGAATTTCAGGATGAAAAGCCTATAACCCCCCATTGAATGTGGCTATCCATTACATAAATAATTTTTCAAATTGGACCAGTAATTCCTGAGATTAGAGTGTTCAAACAAACAAACAAACTCTGCACCTGTATGATATTAGTATAGATAATGTTATTTGGCAATCAAATTAAAGAAGCTTGAAGGCTTAATAAAATCTATATATATAAAATTCAAAGTCTTGACTGACTGACTGATAATCAACGCACAGCCTCAACCGCTACACCCAGAAACGTGAAATTTGGCAGGAAGGTTCTTCAAGTGACGTAAGTACACACTAAGAAAGGATTTTCGAAAATTCCTACGGGAACGGGCTCAACGCGGGCAAAGCCGCGGGGCGCTGCTAGTGTAAAATAACCACTTAATAGAATGATAACTCAAATGAATTGTGGCTTGCACAAGAACTCTTAAATCTTAACAAAAGAAACAAAATATGTTCTTTCAACATTGTATTTTTTTTTGCATGAAGAACAACACTTTAAAACATGCATCCTATGTTTTATTAAACATATTTGGGAGCTAAATAAAATAAGAATGCTTGTGTAATCCCCACTAAATGTTAGTATACCTAATTACCTAAAACCTATCCTAAAGTTCCTTTCTATATTTTTATTTTAGGTATAGTGAAAGTATGGGATGTTAGAATAGGCAAAGTACTACAAGAGTTTGTGGAACACACTGCAGCTGTGACATGTGTGAAGTTCCACCCGCATGAGTTCTTGCTGGCCAGCTGTGGAGCTGACAAGACGGTCAACTTCTGGGACATGGAGAAATTCCAAATGGTCTCCAAGTTCCAAAAAGAAAATACTGCTATAAGGTATAAAATAATTAAACTTTAGATATATAAATCATTTTACAAGTAATCATTTCAATGTTTTAATATAATTTTTAGTCAAGATCTATAATTACTATGCCCATACTCAGAGATGAGAAATGCGTCGTTGTTGATTTAATATACGTCTCTCAGTGTAAGAATAAGAATTTTTATTTGTTAAACATGAGTATTTTAAAGGTGTTAAATAATGTTATAAAGTATCTTCATGTTCTGCCTGAAGATCAGGCGTACAAATATTATGTAAGCTTAAAATTATAACATTTCAATCATATAATAATTAAACATTAAAAACAAGTATTATTAAACTTTATAATATAAAACAAAAATAAAACTATAACAATATCTAAAATGGAAAGTAGGAACAAATCAATCAATTTACCAATCAGTTATTTCAATTAATTACTGTGGCAGCTAATCTTTATTACCTATACTATAACTTTTAAACACTATTACAAAGCTATCTTAGCACAAAGTAAGTATAATTTACTTATCATTATAATATTATATCTCATTATTTTTTAGATTTATGACGTTTAGTGAAGATGGCACCACACTGCTGGGGTGTGCTAACGACGGGCTGCACGTGATCGGCTGGGAGCCGGCGCGGGTGCTGGACACCGTGCCCGGGAACTGGGGCCACATCCACGACATCACGGTCGGGCAGACACAACTTGTATGTATACACTTCTTCATTTAATATTACTTCAGCCTATTGATTGTGTTTCTCATCTATCAGAGATGAGTTATATCTATATGTAATGTTCAGCGCAAAATTGCTACTTCATGCATCTAATTTCGCTGAATATTTCGTACTATCTATTTATTTCGTAGCCTAAATTAATTTATTTTGTTTTTCTCACAGATTGGAGGATCATTCCATTCAACTTACGTAGCTTTATCAGTAGTAGATCTCACTAAATTGTACCCCTTCGGAGGCCCGCCGCCGTCCTCGCCTCCCGTTATTAGAGATATATCACCCTTCCAGAAAGGACATACTGTACGCAAAAGCTTTTCTAAAGAGAAACCGCCTAAGCAGAGTAAGTTGAATGTTTTATTTGTCCATATTATAGCTGAAATAATAAGAACAATGTGTAATATTCGAGTATCTCTGTCTCATTCTAATGGACATTAAATCAGTAATTAAACATTTTTGTGTAACATATCCAGACTGCTCTATATAATTAATTTCAGTGGTTCACCGCACACTGCTTGATGAGAAGACAGCAGAGGAATCCACATCAGGTACTGAGGCTGACGAGGACCCCGCCGCCGTCATACCCAGTATAACTGACTACACAGAGATATTCTGTCCGTCCCGAGCTTGTAAGTTGGCTAAATAACTGAAATGCTAGAGTTTTATAGTAGTTCCGTTAGCAATTAGTTTGTGTATTACAGTGCCGCGAACGCCGCCGCCGGCGACAAGCTTGTCCTCTGAGGATTACTCGTTAACAGGTACTATAATTAATATCAATACTTGTATTTAAACCTATACTAATATTATAAAGAGGTAAAGTTTCTGTATATTTGTTTGTAAGGGCTAATTTCAGGAACTACCGATCCGATTTTAATGATTATTTTTGTAATGGATAGTCACGTTCAACGGGAAGGCTTTTTTGTGAACCCGTAAATCCCACACGCGTAAAACGCGCACAACGCGGGTAAACCCGCGGAGCGCTGCTCGTTTTTTTATAATCCTTATTTAAAAAATTACCAGCCGAGTTTCTTTCCCATTGTTCTCTGCTGACTTTCTTCCGAATGGATCAATAGAGCCTCTTTAAGGCCATAACTGAATAAAAACATTTGATTTTGACTTTATCATCATTAATGTATAGTAGCTGAATGTAATAACACAACTAATTCGTTATATCCTTGTATGTATTTCATTTCTCCATTGACTTTGTTTCTGAATTCATAAATAATATAGAATGACACTTCAATGCAGAGGCGTTTCCAGGGAGGTCCAGGGGCCCAGCTTGAATCGTTTATACTTTATCTATTCAAATAATTTAAAAGAAGATTACCCCTCAAATCTTGTTATGAATGAAAGGGGGTCATTCATAATATCACTGGAACCGCGCCTGCTTAAACGTGCGTACAATCAGCCCATTTTTTAAAATTTGATGTTCCTCATTCTTCAACAAACCAGCACAAGAGCTGGACAAGGCCGCGGTCGGTGTGACCACTGCGCTGCGCGACCTGATGCTGGATCCCCCCGCGTCGCCGCCGCCGCGCCCGCAGCCACAACCCTCGCCCCCGCAAAGACAACGTACAACTGAGTTCTCGCGAATACCAACCTCCACTAAAGAATACACCATCGAAAAGAGAACAGAATCATTCTCATGTAAGTTTCAACTATCTGTTTACATACCTTGCTTGGGATTCAAATACGCATTAATTCGTCGCTTTTTCATTTAAAACAGTGGTGGCGGAGAATAAAAAAGGAGATAATATATTTCCTGAATTTAGAGAAGCTCACAATACAACGCTTAATCGCCATAATTCATATAAAGAAACTAAGTCTTCTACTGTGATAGGTAAGTTGTGTGTTTCAAACATATTTGTATTTACTATTTGAAACTTTTACTAAATAAGTTTATGTTTTTAGCACCGAGTAATCTACGACAGAGCAATAGTGAAATGTCGTTAGGCCCGCCCTCGTTGGGACCTAGATCGTTATCTTTCACAAGGACACCAGAAAGCGCAAGGTAATTTTTCATTTCTTTGGACTTATTTATAATTTAAGACATTTATCAATTTATTTACTTCCTTATCCCTCCCTCAAAATCTAAGGCCAATGTACACATGTCATTTCACAATCGTAGTTTATAGAACCAGTTATTAAACGTTCAGACGCAGGGTGGAGAACCGTGAAGCCAACATCCCGACGACGCGCAGCGAGGCCACGGAGCCGGAGCCCGAGTTCATCCCGTGCACCACCGACCGCCCCGTCGGGCTCGACCTCGAAGAATTCTTACCGGTCAGTAACTATAAATATTCATAACGCAGTGGCAAATATCTAGGACAAAATATTCATCATGTCGTGGCGAGCCTCGGGTTAAGGCAGCATCTCCACTTGCACAGCCTCGAGGCGCAACCAGAGGCAACCGCTAGCCGCTCGATCCGAGGCTGCCGTTTGGGCCGACCGTAAGCTTATTAGTGAAATCTGTAATAGAGATCTAGTAGAGAGAGTCTGTAATATAACACTCTGCAAATCCGATACTATATAGTAGATCATCTTCCTTTAGAGGTCGACGGGAACTGTTGCGGTCGGATAAAAATAATTACAATAAAAATCACATTAATAACCAACATTTATAATTTAAATATAAAAAATCTATACATTCTTATAAATACGTATAACAGTATCTAACACGAATAGATGATATGGAAGCTTGTTTTACCTTTAACTCTATCCAAATGACTTATGAGTTTTTAGTTATACAATTCTATGCATCATACCTTCGAATAGGCGCCGTGTCTATGTTAAAGTTGTTAATTTTGATATAATTCCTAACGAAATCTCTGTCAGTTTCCGTGAGGAGCGACCAGCTCTCTAACTCCACCAAAGTGTCCAAACTGATACAACTCTGGATTATCCTATCTACCGTGGTCATCGTAAGGAAATCCGACTGCATTATACGCAACTCCTTCAAATAAACAAGAGGATTCTTATCCAAAATTTTAAACATAAAATCGTCAGTCAACTGTATCGCTGTTCCTATATGAACAAATTCCACATTTACAGCGCTCGTTAGAAGAAATATCAGCTGATCGTCTTTACATGTCGATATTATGGTTAGTCTTTTCAATGTCTGAAACGGCGGTATCTCTAACTTCCTCGTGTACAATGATGTATGACTTAAGAGAGTACAGTTGTATAGCGTGAAGGATTGTAGCAGAGGGCACATTTGGCTGATGTACATGAGCGCGTTCATGTCGATTTGGTCCACGTGTTCCAGATGCAAGCTTACCAGGTTACATCCCTTCACTTGCAGCACTTGTTTCACTTGATCCGCGTAAAAATCGCACGATAGCAACTTTAGTTCTCTTAGGTCATCTAAACTGATGAGAGTCATCAGGTCGCTCTGTAAAGTGTTGTGGAATACCGTCATGCTTCTAATCATTGGACACATCTGAACGGTCAGTTGCAACTGGTGCGATGTCGCATAACGACTCACGAACGTCTTCAATTTAAATCGCTTAGTTTCAAAGATGGACGCGTCAATGTATTCTAAAATACGACCTATATCGTCGCATCTACCAATATCTTCGATTTCTTTACAGCATAAAAGTAGTCTGACGAATCCGTCCATGGTAACGGAAGTTCTGTACAACTGGATACTTCTCAAGTTTTTAATTTTGATAATAATATCTAGACTGTCGTTGGTGATGCTTTTCGAAGAGGAAATATCCAATTTTTCTAATAGTTTACAATTTTGGACTATGCATCTGAGAATGTTGTCAGTGCAGTCATAGTTTAGGCAGAGAGATTTGAGGAAATGTAATTCTTTGAGCGAGGAAATGATGGCGCCTTCCATGTCCGATGTTTTCCACCCTCCAGACAAAGACCCTAAGTTCAAAGAAACCAGTCCGGTCAGCATGTATAGCTTCGAGTAAAACGTCGCTCTCAACATCTTTGGTATCACATCTATCGATACCATAGTAAGGTTTTTGGTAAACAACACTTCTGCCATCCTCACAATAACGTTCATTTGATTGACAAATTTGCCCATTGATGGCCTGAAACCTAACGACCGCTTAGTCTTTTCTAGGAGTTCTGATAGCGATTTGATTGTTTCATCGACTAATAAATCGTGGAGCATCCACGGTAGGTTATATTCTATGTAGGTTCTGAAAATGTGTATCTGTTGTGTCAACTTCGTCTGTGTCCCCATGCTGTCTCGCTGTGATTGCATCGCTACGGGATTCATCAGTCTTTCCGCTTGTAGAGCAATCCACTCTCCCAACTTGCATAATGCTAAGTTCTCCAACGTTTTGGGAGGCTTGTATCTTGACGTCATTTTGGAATCTGAAAATAAAAAGTATCTTAATAAGTATGGTCCTAGCTAAGTTCAATAGCCACATATTAACCGGCCAATTCAATCGTCCTTATTTATTTGTAATAACACTTGTGGTTCTGCATTTCAGAGCTGAGAAACGTTATTTAACGAGCTATATATTTACGTTAAATTACATATGTGTTAATTACATAAATAATCATATTAATCACCAATGACGCTTACCTTAATTATTAATACTAGACGAATACTTAGGCAGTACTAAAGTTAGTTGCACAAATGCATTTGATTATAAATAAACACGATAGTTTAAACTTTAATTCACATTGAATAACTACGGGTTTCTATGTTTTCATATTAAAGAAAAATATTATGTTTCTGTTCGTTTTCATTGCCCTGTTGTGCGGCGGAACAGATGTGCGCGTGCGCGGGTTTTATATTTAGACTTTCTTTACGTAGATATAGAATGCTGTATTTTCACCGCTCGGCAGCCGCGAAGTGCTGTTTATAAACTGTACCTAATGATGCATTCCAATTTTTGTATTTAATAGATTTTATGTAGGTACGTTTTATCTGTTCGAAAAGGAAATACTTAGCACATAGTATTTCCTTTTCGAACAGATAAAACGTACCTACATTTTAACTTGAGACAGGTACAACAAAGACAGTAAAACGGACAGATATAGCTAGCAGACAATTAGTGGGACATTACCGACATTTTTTAAAAACTTTTATTACTCTTAATCAGCAACCTGCATGTTGTGGCACCTACAGAGAGTGCATTTATGTCTCAGAGGCCTTTGGCGGCTCAATAACTCTGACACCAGGATTGGTCACGTTGACCATCCACTCTATGAAGAAGAAGTGACACGATGAATAATACAAGAATAAGAAAACTTAAATAATTAAATATATGACCTTGTCAGCGCGGAGCCCTGACCGAAGTGTCGCGGCGCGGCGGTCGCGGCGTCAACGCCGAGCCGAGCGAGCAGGAGGTGCTGGGCGTCATGATGAGAGGACACGACTCTATGATGGCCGTACTCACCGCCAGGCTAAGGGTCTTACATGTGAGATCGTTATTTACTAGTTCCACTACTCAGCTTGTGATCTGTATTTACTTATAATAGAAAAGATCTAGCTTTCAGTAATCTTAATATTATTATGTTATATGGAATATCTAAATTTTACTATACCAATCGATCGACCGTGAGTCGATAGCATCGATCGATGATGGAATGGATTTATCGATAGTTCTTCCATGCCGATTTATATCGATCGATGCCGACTTGCCAACTAATCCATTCTACCATAGATCACCGCCGATCCATAATCGATTGATTAGTGTTGTAGCAGTATATTCGAGCTTTACTTAGAATACCTGAAGGATTCTTTTTTGAAACTTTCACTAATTTGAAGTACATAGTTATTTGGATTTAATCCTCTTCATACATAGATAAAGAATACACAATCGCATTTATAAAGCTTTAACTTACCTTTAACAGTGACTTAACCTAACTACCTTATTTCAGATATTTCACTCTGTGAGGATAAACAAGAATCTAAAAATGGCATTGGAATCTGTTAATGAATTAGAAGACAAATCAGTTATATTAGATATTCTTAACGTGATGGCACATAAGCCGTAAGTAACACAAACAGTTTAAACAAACCTTTACTTTATAACAAACGTACTTACACGGGTTTTTTCGCGTTAGAAAGTTAATAAAACAAGTAATAACTTACTTTTTATTTCCGGGAAATAAATCGTTTCGAGGGGATTGCACCTCTCGTGGTCGCGGGTGATCTCCCGAAAAACCGGTGTGAATACGTTTACTATGTGTACAAATCGCGTAATTTTAAACAAATATTTACTTTAAGTAACTACGAAAACTGTTCATCACTATGTTTTAAACATAAACTTTATAATGTTACAGATCCCTATGGAACTTAGACATTTGTTTGCTAATGCTGCCTAAAATATATGAATTAATACAAAGCAAATATGAATCGTGAGTACTCATTCAACCATAAATTAATACCAGAATAAGTATACCTTATCGATGATTAATTAATACACGTGTATGTTTCAGATACATGCAATGTGGATGCAATGCGTTAAGACTGATAGTACGTAATTTCTCATCGGTGGTGCGCGCTAATGTGAGCGCCCCGGTGCGCACGCTCGGCGTCGACATACCGCGGGAAGAGCGGTACGCGAAGTGCATGCAGATCCACCGGCTGCTGCTGGAAGTGCGCGCATTCCTCCTCAAGCGACAGACGATGCAGGGCCGCCTTGGCGCCGCCTTCCGCGATCTCCACAACCTCATGCAACAAGGACTCGACTGACACACACTTTATTACAACTTTAGTCATTACAACACCTAAAATATTAATATCATTAACTATTATATAAGGAGCAATTAGTAGCAAGAACTGATAAATTATTTAACATTTTATTAATATTTTTCTACACATAAAATTCATATTTTAATCAAATTGTTATTGTATCTCACGTCTCACTGTTTGTGAAATAGTTAACAAAATATAAAAAAAGTGTATTTTGTTTTGATTGATCCTCCTATTTCAAATCATTTAATTTTAGGTACTTAATACAAAGGCCACCAAAGATGGGATGGCATCTGGAAATTTCTATCTAATATGGTGACTACCATGATAGTCTTTTCTCCTTATGCCATTGTATTAAGGAGAAAAATATGGCACAGATGTTACTACTGAGAATATTCATAGCCATAGTATTTATTGGTGGATGCTGAATACCACTATTGCCTTATTATTAGAAACATAATGCTACATCTGATAATTGAAGTGGACACCAAACATATTGTCAGATGGAAAGCCACCCTTACCTGTACAAACGTCAGTCCTAGTTGTTTTAATCAATGCCTAGTTAATGTTGGACACTTCTAGGCAGTCTGAAAACTTCGACACCAGGGGGTTGGTTGCTAATGGTTGCTAAGCTTCATGAACAAGTTACTTTTACCGGTTAGGATTCACACAATGAAACAAAAATGTTATTAAAAAAACTGTATTATCTTAATTCTAACATACTCATTTGAATATTTACAGTCGTTTATGTATTTTCCACTCATTTTTGTCTCAAATGTTATTTAAAACCATATCAAACAAAATTTATTTATTTTGCCATAATATAACAGTAACCATTATTTTTTATCATAATATAATATGGGATTGGCACATTACCTAAATATGTTTGGTATGTAAAAATAACGATATTAGATTCCCTTCGGAGCATAATGTACAAAACGTAAAATGAACACGACACGCAAAATGTACAAATCGCAGAATGAACAATACGCAAAATGTACAAAACGTAAAATGAAGACAACACGCAAAATGTACAAATCGCAAAATGTGCAACACAGCCCACGTTCACACAAACGAATAAAAAAAAAATAACCCTAACCTACCGAATAGTAAGTAATTCGGTAGGTTAGGGTTATTTTTTTTTTATATGTTTAAACTCTCAATGAAGTACCAGGAGAATATAAGATGAAAGAGATATTACAAAGGTTACTAGATAGGCCCATTTAGACACCTGGTCTAAGTGAACAAAACATTGTGAATCAAGCCTTAGACGTTCTTGCACATTTTGCGATTTGTACATTTTGCGTGTTGTCTTCATTTTACGTTTTGTACATTTTGCGTATTGTTCATTCTGCGATTTGTACATTTTGCGTGTCGTGTTCATTTTACGTTTTGTACATTATGCTCCGAAGGGATTAGATTCACCTACTTATCAAAGAAATAGTTAAAACAAGGTAATAAGTTACTTTTTCCTCTTAATTACAGGATGACTAGTGGGGCTATTATATTGTTGTCTTTTTCTATTATTGAAAGCTCCCATTTTTTTCGCTAGAATTTCATCAGATACATCTTTCTCCATTTCACCATCTGGAACATCAGGTTGTTTCTCAAGCTCCATCAGTCGTTCTATCTCCGGGTTCATGCCCTTGAATGAAAGTCTGCCCTCCAACAAATCTTCACAGAAAATAAAACTTGATTCTGTAATGTAATTTCCCGTAGCACTTCGCATTTCATTAGTTATTACATCAGAATACAAATTCCCATGACCACTGATGTTTTCTAATTCTTTTTGAATACGTTCTTTCGTCTTCCTCATGAATTTCATGTCCAACACAGACTTCGGTAATTGGGGTTTACGACTCATTATTGGATATATAAATTGTCTATCGGGAATCCGTTTAGGCAAATTAAATAATTGAATATTTAGATACTAATATTTAAAAATCAAAAACAACACCATGCTGTGTTTTCAACACAGTTTATAAATTTAATAACGACACTGACAGTGACATATCGGATATGTTGAAATTAACTAACCATGGTTAACAATTTTCTATCAATGTCAATGTCATCTCAAATATCTGCAATTCTCCACTGCATAACCTCAAAAAACACAAAAATCTTGCTTGAGAACTTGTGTTGTTTACAAATGTATGCTTCAGAAAAATAGTAATAATTTCATAACAGAAACTGATTTTATAAACATTTTTTATTGTTTTATCCCGTGTTGTGTTTGTATTAATGACAAGTTACTAATAAAAATGCAAGTTTCTGAAATTGATAATGTTAAGATTTATAACCTTAGTGTGGGAAAATCATTACCAGATGTAAGTTAAATAAACGTTGAATTAATGAAAAAATACAAATTTAGCAGTTTATGAAAGAATATATACATTGTTTTTTATGTTGTAGTGGCTCACAGAAATAAAAAAGAGAGCTTTACTAAAGAAAAATGTAGACCTACGAAGAAGAATAGAACTTATCCAAGAGTTTGATATGCCCGGTGTCAGCACGAGTCTTAGAGTATCCAAAGATGGACAGTACATAATGGCCACCGGTATTTACAAGCCCAGAATAAAATGTTTTGATGTTAACAACTTATCGTTAAAGTTTGAAAGATGTTTGGATTCCGAAGTTGTTACTTTTGAGATTTTGAGTGAAGATTACACAAAGGTATAATTAAAATATAAATATATTAGTATTAAGATAAACATTAAAAAACTACCATCTTAAATATGTCTCAATTTCTAGATTGTGTTTCTACAATGCGATCGCTATGTGGAGTTCCATGTTGGTCACGGCAGACATTACCGCCTCCGAGTCCCGAGATTTGGTAGAGACATATCTTACCACAAACCATCTTGCGACTTGTTCGTTGTTGGAGCATCTTCTGTAAGTATCTTTTACAATAGAATACTTGACAAGTCTTTCCCACCCAAAATATTAATGAAATATTCATAATTTGTCTTGTATATTTTGTTTTCAGGAAATATACAGGTTAAATTTGGAATTAGGGCAGTTCTTAGCACCATTTCCCACCAAAGCACATGAAATCAACTGTTGTGATGTAAATGACGATCATGGTCTACTAGTGATTGGTACGGAATCAGGACATGTAGAAGCTTGGGACCCTCGGACCAAAGTTAGACAAGGAATACTGGACTGTGCATTTCATTGTACAGATTCACAGTACAGGTAATTTTTAAGTGGACAAAGATTCTAAATTACTTATCACAAGTAAGATATGTAACTTCAATCCACATATTCTTTGAGGAAACTAATCCTGGTGCAAATTTATCAACAATTAATCCTAAAGCAAATAGTTTGATAATAGAATTGATAATCTGCCTCGACTTCTCTACAAACTACAAAGATTAATTGTTCAGAGGACTACTGTTTTTCTTTTCAGAAATGACAAAGTACCCTCTATAACAGCAATCAAGTTTGATGGAGCCTTACAAATGGGAGTAGGGACTTCAACTGGACATGTTCTAATATATGACATAAGATCCAGTAAACCTTTACTAGTGAAGGACCACATGAATGAGATACCTATCAAGAAAATTGATTTCCATAAACAAATGAACTATGTTTACTCTATGGATGCTAGTGTTGTTAAGATTTGGGATAAAAATACTGTAAGTTTATAGCTAAATTCTTTTTAATTTAATTGATTCTGATAAAACTTCTCTACTAATGATATTGATAATTTCAGGGTAAACAATACACAAGTATAGAATCGTCAGTAGACTTCAATGATCTATGTGTTATACCAAACACTGGACTTAATATGATGGCAGTTGAAGATCAGAAGATGCAGATATATTATGTGCCATCTCTAGGTAAACCCTGCACTTCTTAATTTTACTTCTTTCTTGATCCACTTGACACTACACACCCACTACAGATTGCGTGAATCATTGCCACTTTTAGTAATTATTATTGGTTGGTACAGGCATAACTATCCAATCTTTTCTTTCCTTTATCTCTTCCCAAGGGTTCATCTTAAATGTATATTTAATTGGTGATATCATTTCTTTTAAACTAGGTCCAGCGCCGAGATGGTGTGCTTTCTTAGATAACTTGACTGAAGAATTGGAGAGCTCTGCATCACAAACAGTGTACGATGACTACAAGTTTGTCACCAAACAAGAGCTGGAGTCACTTGGACTGGACCATCTACTTGGCACCAATTTGTTGAGGGCATACATGCATGGGTAAGAAAGTTGTAGTAAAAGCAATGTAACAAACATATAACTACAAGACCACTCTCAAATAAAGTAGAATGTCCATAGCTAAAGAAGTTACTTACTAATTTATAATGTTAAAGTACATCATTATTAATTTGTCAATACATGTTAATATATTAATTTGTGTATTTGCCTTCCTTTTCTTTCAGGTACTTTGTTGACGTAAGATTATATAAGAGAGCTAAATCAATAGCAGATCCATTTGCATTTGATGAATATAAAAAGAAAAAGATTAGAGAAAGGATACAGCAAGATAGACCTTCTAGGATCAAAGTTGAAGACAATTTACCTAAAGTTAATAGAGAGCTGGCTTCTAGACTAATGGACGGTGAAGGGAAGAAGAAGAAAATATCTGCTAATCTACTTAAAGATGATAGATTTAAGGTAAATTCGTGTTCTTCCCTTAAAAATTTCGCTACGAAATGGTTGCACCCAATTATTGTGACTTAAAATACATATGACTTGTTACTGTATTATAGGCTATGTTTGAAAACCCAGACTTCGAAGTGGACCGACAAGCTGAAGAATACCGACTCCTCAATCCAGTTCTCTCGAGGTTGGATAAGAGTAAGGATAGTAAGAAGCCTGAAGCTAGTCTTATGGAGGTCAGTACATTGACTTTACTCTGTAATGAGTAAACTATGTGTAAAATGTCTTGAACAGTTTAATAAACCTCTTTTTATTTCAGGTCGAAGATAACGAAGAAAAGGACTCTGACGCAGAACTATATCAATCCAGTGAAGAAGAAAGTTCCGACGATGAAAGATCCTGGGCGAAGGAAGTCAAAAAACAGCACAAAATAATCAGAAATAAGAGACAAGATGACGACGCACGTGAAAACAACAACGAGGAAAAAGTTTACGAGTTTGAGAAAGCTCCTAGAAACACCAGTGTAATTAAAAGTATATCAAGAGTCAGTAAAGCTAGTTTAGGAGACAGATTATCCAAAGACGGCTTCACAACTATGGTCACAGGAACCGGCGGCAACAAGGAAATGAAATTCTATATGAAAGGGAAAAAATCGAAGTCAGACAACTACAAGAATATGCAAAAACACCACATAGAAAGAAAACGGATTGCCAGAAAAACAGGATTCCTATCAAAAAAGAAACCTTCAAGGATGTAATTTAAATAAATGTTAATTTAATCAACAATGTTTTGATTTTTTTAAATAGACGCATAAAAAAACGTTTGAAAGCGCAAGTCTTAACAACATGCACATTCCTTTTTTTACTTTTATCTGAACAATACAGAGTTTATCTAAAGTTCAACTCGTTTATAAACAATGGGTAGTACTTGCATTGTCCCCTTTATATAAACACATTTTAGTTCATACACCCAATGTAGGTAGATGAAACCTTCAAATTATAAAATAAGTACCTGTTACATTATTTTTTATTTACAAACGAGTGTAACGACTTGTGGCCGCGCTCGCTACCCGTGATTATTTTATGACACAACATTGAGTTTTTATCTCGAGTGTCTACATATTATTTTAGTTACAGTTATAAACATGTATATACTTTGCTATGTGAGCATATATAGATGTATACTGCAAACAACACCGGTTCGTATGAAATCCTGAGTGCATTATTATCTTCGACTGACGCCGCGTGTTTTTAATACAGTTTATTTCGTACACACAATGTTAATATCTAATTAAATTATTATATACCGATTTTTTAATAACAATGCAAAACGACACAGGATCTTACGGAAGCGGTGAGTTATTGTAAACTTTTACAATGAAGTAAGGTACCTACCGTCGTTATTTAGTTATTTGTTGACTGCATCAACGTTCTGTTAATTAATGAGTTATCGATGTGTATAATGTGCATATAAGCAATTAACGCAAAGATATGGCACATAAAATGGGTAATGTAATTTTATTCAATGATTTTGTAGCCAGTGATCTCCTGGACAGCCATGTTCTGGGCAACGACAAGCTCTGTGAGCCCACGATGGAGAGATCTCACCGGTCTAGTCTAGACGCCAATAGTGTTGACGTGAGTTTTCAAACTTTTTTGCATCAACTTTTACGTAGGTAAACCTACATTACCTAGCCCTTTTAACAAAAAAAAAACAGCTGTTTATACCCAAAGCTTTAAAAATTGTTATGATATATAAAAACGACGTATATAGTAAAGAGAATATGTTTTTATCCAAGTACTAAACAATACCTTATCAGCAAGACCTAAGTTTCACAATAGGGGCCATTGCCAGTTCAGATAAGTTCACGGGACCGAAATCGGGGACATTAAGTTATACATTAGCCATACTAACGTACATATATGTATCTCAATGACTTTAGCTACCTACTAACGATTTGCTATAAAGTTAAGTGTACAAGTATCTAGCCAGATTAAAGTTTTTCAGTAATAGCTACCTACTGCAGTTTAAGCTACTTCTGAGTTTATTTAAGAGTACTTTCTAGTGTTACCTATGTTGTTTTCAGATTGGAGAAATAACAGAGTCTCCTGGTACTGAATATATGAGCACGTCTGCAATTTTACATTACTGTAAATCCAAAGTAAGTGTGTTATGCGTACTGACTGGTAATAGGTAACGCTTTCCTAAGTCTATAAACAGCATACCTTCACCCGGGCTAACACAAAATAAGCAGCTACTAAGTTGAATCTGTAAATAAATAGGGGGGTTGTTTATTTACAAGTTTACTTGTTTGATGACATCATGAAAGAGTGAAGTACTTATTTCGGCTGTTTCCTGGTTTAAAATATATTTTGTGTGTGCTAAATAGATGAACGTTTTCGTTATTGTTTCAGATCCTTGTGCCATATTTGAAACTACTCACGATAATGGGCTTAAGGCCAGTGGTGGATGCGTCAAATTCATCAAAATGTGCAATATTTTGCTCTCATTTACATTCTGCGCAGGTCGCAGTATTTATGTTAATAGGATATATTCTTCAATATATGGCTTGTTTCAGGTAAAGTACTTATCTATTATTTTAAAATTAGGGTTTCCCAAAACTAGTTGCTTGATGGGTCCTAGTGTACGTGGTATCCTAGCTAAGCAACATATTTAATAAAAAATATTATATTCATTTAGATTATGTGCATTTGGTATTAACTAGTCGAGGTTTTATCGCAGTTGTACCGTCCTGCCTGATTCTGATCACCTTTATGCTATATTGGTTTAGCTCGGATCTTCAACTATCTCCATCCTAAATTTATCATCTTTAATTCTTGATTGAGGCGGAGATTGACCAGGCGAGCTAGATAAAGACGTACTTCTATAGTATTGTCTGAATAGTATTGTTTTTCGATTTCAGACGCGACCGAGGCTTCTGTTACAAGCTGGTGCCACTTGCTTTAACGTCATCCTTAGAGTATGACACTTATAAGCAAGTATGTTACGGAAACGTTACATTTACATACATAGGCCCAAGTGTTCTTCACTTTGTGGGCTTTTTGTATGCGTTGTACCTTTTCCGGATATCCGATAACGAACAGCTACAGAATTTGATGGAAAGGGTGAGTCTCAGTAACCGTATCCTTTGTGTATGCCTATGTACAGTTGGCCCATGCAAATATTAAGCATACTAAGAACCTTGACCCATATCCAAACTTCTAAATACCTACTAACATTTTCGAATTGTATAATAGGATAATTAAATTGCTATTACATACTTACATGGGCTCACTTTGTACCAATGACAGTTAATAGAAGTATAATTTTTAATGCATGGTCAACCCTTACCACATAAAGATTGAGTTACTATGTTTACTGACATCCGCCTGTAAACTTAGTTACACTTTGTCTCCAGGTTTTCCTGCTATCATCATACGCACCACAAGGCACGCCAATAAACAAACCGAAGCGACTCCTGCGAATGTTATGGTTCTTCATTATCATGAGCGTCATCTGGATGTGCCTCTCACTCTGCTCCATCAATTTGATGATGGCTAAAGGAGTTGTCATGTTCAAGTGGATGGAAGAAAGGTAAGTAAAGGTTTGTGAAGATCTGACGATCAAGTTCTATGGAGGTATATTTAATTTTGTTTTCATTGGTGATTATCCTAGAACTATAGAAATTTAACATCTAACATCATTATCAGATGAAGAACTTAATTAGTTAACATAACATCCATAGCACTATCCTTCAACATTGATAAAAAAGCATGCAGAAAAATTTCCAAAAAAGCTTTTGTTCGATTAAACTGCGCAGTGCAGTTCTTTTACTACAATTATCTCTTTTTTTATAGTTCGTACGAAGTGAACGTAATCTTGAAGATAACCCTAATAATCTGCACTCTCATACACGACATGGTGCAAGCGACTATAATCACGAGCTACTGCTTGCAAGCGCAGCTGTTACAGGCGCATCTCATGTTCCTGAAAGAACGACTACTCAACAGAACTATTACGCCATTAAATTGGATGCGGGTGAGTTTATTACATTAGTTAGATAAAAATATGTACTCTTCATAAAAAAAAATAGTACCTGCTTAATTTTTATGGAGTAGGTTTTTAATAATAAATTCTATTTTGATGATAATCTTTCTGGAAGTCCGGAAGGAGTTGTAAGCTGCGTTGGTATGCGGGCGAACTGCTTGCTCGTTCTTTCATGCAGTAAAAATCGACTGATCAATTATTCCAAATAGTTTGAAGCACTAATGTAGCTCTATGGTAGGTAATAAAACGGTTGAATATTGTTTCAACAGGAAATAGCAGAATTCCACAAGCTACTAAAGTACTTAAACGACGACCTCGCGCCGGCCGTCTGTTTGTTCACGATCGTGAATCTCTCCTGGGCCGTGTCGGGAGTGATGTGGCTCCTGTACTTGGACAAAGTGGACACGGGCACAGAGCCCATAGTCGGCATCAGTGTACTTAACGTGATGCTCTGGATATCGGCTGTCATCGTGCCGTTTATACAGGTTAGTTTGCATAAACAACTAAACAAAACACGATCACTTTTATATTAGTCAACAAGCCGCGCCCCGCGGTGTTACTCGCGTTGAACCCGTTTCCGCGGGAAATTCGGGATAAAATGTAAACCATGTGATATTCTGATATATACCCTATATTTCTGTAAAGTTTCATCTAAATTCGCCCAGGAGTTTTTCGTGAAAGGGTCACAAGCTTTATATAGGTACATTCATCCTCATAAACTTTCGCATTTATAATATTAATAGGATAGGATAATGGGGAATCAACTAGCAACACTGCTTTGTAACTTTCTAATTGGACGAGCGAATAAAGTATCTAAGCTTATGACTTAGATGAGTTACAACAATGTATTTTTTTTGGGACCGCCTTTTGATGGAAATATTTTTCTGATTCAATTTTTGTCATCAGGCGTCAAGATTATCGAGAGAATGTCGTAAGACACAGACGGTGGGTCACGAGCTGAGCGTGCGCCCGTTCCTTCATCAAGACACGCCGCACGAAGACATCAGCACAGTGCTGATGTACGCGTCCACGCTGCAACTCAATGCGAAGCTCTTCCAATACCCCGTCGCAGGGAGGTATATCTCACTGATACTCACTCTCACAGTGATCGTCCTATTCTCATTAGGAATGTGCCATTATTTACAATAATATAATTACGTATGTTAATATTGATTATTAATAATTTAAGCAATAATTTAATTAATAAATTGATTATTAATAATTTAGGCAATAATTTAATTAATAAATTAGATGATGATTTTTGAAATAACTTTATTTTATTTAAAACACTCAATACAATTTGGCACTACTTTTAGTAGGACAACACGAAGGACATAGACATAGGACATAAATATTCAACAGAACAATAATTAGCTATAAGTAATTTAAGGGACTAGGCTATTAAATTTACAGAGGGTTAGGATTTGTAAATACTTTAAAAATAATTACAGTTAAGGTCAAATGTCTAAATCCGTCTTAATAATAATAAACAATACAATAGTGTAACAAAGTCGTACTAAAATCAAATCGATTTTTACTATGGACAATGGACATGCTCTTTAGAATTCATATATTCACGATTATAAATCGGTAGTATCTAGATGGTCTTTCGCCACTAAATCCGAAGATACCTGGGGATTTAGTAAAGCGGTAGTGTGTGCACTTCGCTAGAGCGTCACTTAGATTCGCGGTTCGATGTTCGGATTTAGTAGGACGTTCAAAAGAGCCTCTTTGGGGCCAAAACTAAATAAATCATTTTTTTTACTTTCACTTTGAGTATAGAGGTTGTGTTGTGTATATACCTAGCGGCTAGTAGTAAGTGTACGATGTTCGGGTTTAGTGTCGAGGTGGTATTGTATAGGTCGGTAGTTGGCGGGCAGCTAGTCGTCGCGCAGCGCGTGGTCGGCGAGGCGCGCGCCCCACCAGTGGCGCAGGTCGGCCAGCGCGGGGTCGCGCGCGCCCGCGCCGCCCCCGCCCCCGCCCCCGCCCCCGCGCGCCGCCTTCCCCGCCGCTACACACACACACACACCACACTTACAGACTCACTTACTTATTTACGGAAGAAGCGGGGAGCTTCCTCCATGGAAAGATAACAGAAGTAACAGTAGCTTTTGATGCAGCGCGAAACAAATATCTTACTAGCAGCGCCCGGCGGTTTTACGAGCTTTGCACCCGCTCCCGAAGGAATTTCGAGATAAAAAGTAACTTAGATATTCTTTTGAGAAGAAGAACACACTGTGTCCAAGACGTGGTAGACAACTCCGTAGCAGAGTCAAAACTTCGGAACAAAATCTCATACCCGAAACTAAGCTGGCCTCGTAAGTAGCTTAACTTTGTCTATATGCACTTAACTTTCTCTATATGCATGGGGCACCGCTAGTTTATTTATAAAAACTTCCTTATCTTACCTACATAAATCAATAGAAAGCAATAAATAGATACATAATAGTATTCTTTACTCACGCGATGTTTTCTTGCTAAGAGCTGGATGCGGATCGCTTAACGTTGGCTGTAGATACTTTTTGATAGGACTTTCAGGTCTGAAATGTTTCACGGTTTATGTAATTTTTACAGTAATGTGTATGTGTAATACACATTACTGTAAAAAAAATTATCAACTTCTATTTAATTTGTGTTACCTCGGTATAGTAACGGATGCCGGCAGTCCTGGCTTCTTGAATTGATTCTTTGTAGACGGCCTTTTGGGTTGAGACTCAAACGACGACGAAATATCTAAAACAGAATCATTAAAGAAAACATAGTTCAATATAACACGGCTTTTATACGAGGCCTATGCTATGGTTAGGATGTACCAATCAAATCCAACGTAGCATATGAACGTAGCTGAGCATAGCTCCGAAAAAAAGGCGCCTTATCATACTTAGGATGAATTTAATTAATCTCATTCTATATTTTTTCTTTCTACCAAAAGCGAAATAGCGTCAATAACTTACTCGATATAACAGGTTGCGAAGCTGACTCTGTTATTTCTGTCCGTCCCAAGTTCACCATTGCTTGCTGTAAACAAATTATATGTAATTTACATCGAGCCTTTATACAATAAGTAGGAAACATAAAGTAGGGTCCATGTATTAGATCTCGTGTTTGATGGTTCATTAAAGGTTACCTGTGCTTCAGATTCCAACTTTTCCTTCTCAGCTTTTTCAGCGTTCATATCGACGGGTTGTTCGTTAGTTTTACGAAGACCAGCTATCAAACTTGTTTGTTGTTTCTGCAAATAAATAATTATGTGTTCAAGATTTACTTCATCAAATAACATTAAAGTATGTTTGGTTTGTTGGAGTGGATAGAAAACTTAGCGAGTTCTACATATGTGAAACTTTTTTTTGTAGACGTACGACCCGATCTAACTACGGTTCGATTAATAGAGATTGTGTAAGGTTTAGGAATTCTGAGATAAAAAGCGGCCAAGTGCGAGTCGGACTCGCCCATGAAGGGTTCCGTAGCAGCGAGTAACATAATAAAGAAGTTCTTGAAATAAATGTTTTTTTATTTACATTTGAGTTATTGAATGAATAATCAGTATTTTTTTGCGGTTTACGATTTATGTCGTAAAAAAAAAACTACTAACTAGACCTCGTTCAAACCAATTTTCGGTGTTAGATTACATTGTTATGTACATCATATATTTTTTTTAGTTTTATCATTCTCTTATTTTAGAAGTTACAGGGGGGGGGACACACATTTTACCACTTTGGAAGAGTCTCTCGCGCAAACTATTCAGTTTAGAAAAAAATGATATTAGAAACCTCAATACCATTTTTGAAGACCTACCCATAGATACCCCACACGTATGGGTTTGATGAAAAAAAAAAAATTTTTTTCATTTCTATGTATGGGAGACCCCCCTAAAATTTTATTTTTTTTCTATTTTAGTGTGAAAATATTAATGCGGTTCACAGAATACATCTACACACTAAGTTTCAACAACATAGCTCTTATAGTTTCGGAGAAAAAAGGCTGTGACATACGGACAGACAGACGGACAGACGGACGGACAGACAGACAGACATGACGAATCTATAAGGGTTCCGTTTTTGCCATTTGGCTACGGAACCCTAAAAAGTAGCTAAAAATCTTCCTTCCTTCCTTCACCCTTTTGAAAAGAGCGAGCAGTTATTGAGATGACTATGCACGTACAGACAGAAAGACGTAGCAAGGGACTTTATTTTATGCTATTAAAAGATGATAATAAAGATAGTAGGTAGTTTCATAAAGAGAAATTCGTCATAGTGATACTCACGCTGCTATTCGCGCGTATCTTCTTCAGACAGCCCTCGAGCCAGGTGCGGATGGTTTGCTTGGCGACCTCCTCCTCGATGAGGAATTCGAACTCCTCTCTTGCTAGAAGCTCTTCCATTTGTAACGACTTCCGAATGTCGACTGTACGGTAGGATAGCATACTGGAACACGAAATAGCCATTTTAGTGCTCAGGTATCAAGTAAGTTTCATTTATATGTAAGATCTGAAACATATACAGCTTGAAATCAACACTGTTTCAATAAGCATGCGCCAAGCAGCACAAAATGAGAACGAATACAACGTCAGATATCCTTTGCTGAAGTAGATAAAATGAAGCATATTTTTAATTGAAGGAATAAAAAAAACTATCTCTCAGATGGTTATTCCTATTCATTCTTAAATTTTCTACCACTATCAGATGTAACCCAATCGGATGGTATATAAAACCAATTGGATAGTATATAAAACCAATTGGATAGTATATAAAACCAATTGGATAGAAACGACCGGAGGTCAATCGGGAGACCTTTGCCCAGCGGAGGGCGATACACGATTACCCGCCAGTAAACCAATGTGTGGTGGGACTGACTTGATGACGTCGTGGAAGGTGACGTCCTCCCCGTTGTGCAGGCGCTCCAGCTCGTAGCACATGTACTTGAACAGCAGCCGCTCCTTGTGCGTGTCGCACTCCAGCCGCCCGCGCAGCAGCCGCAGGATGAACTTCACCTGACACGATACATCACTTTATACATCAACTGCTTTGTTGGGCACAAAATTATAATGTTCTGACGGGTTATTTAAATATACCCGTCAGAATAATTAATCCAAACTAAGTTCTAAGCCTTTATTATGGAATCTTACTGATATTATTACATATACATGCACAAATACTTAATAAGAATTTATAATAGACACCCAGACGTCGTTGCAGATAACTATGTCTGCACATGTTGTTGACTCCGGGCGGTAATCGAACCCGGAACCCCCGACACGAAGCATGCCACTGTGCCAACGGACTTGGCTTGTTTAACAACTTAATCACTACATAGTATAACTATCTGTCTGTCTGTCTGTCCCTATGTATGCTTAGATCTTTAAAACTACGCAACGGATTTTAATGCAGGTTTTTTAATACATAGAGTGATTCAAGAGGAAGGTTTATAAGTATAAGAATTCCCGAAATTGAGGATTCAGGCTTATGTTTAAAACTTATAGTAATTAAATTTAATAAATGGGAAAGTCTTTCTTTTACTGCCAGACCGCCCAACTGACATTGATAACATTGTACATGTTAATTTTATGGATCGCAGGGAATAAAAATTATGTACAAAGTTCAATAATATACCTTTCGAACAGGAATGACCCCTTTCTGATGGACGTCAACAATGTTCCAAGTGTTCTGGAAGTTTCTTATATCAGCATACGATAAGAGAGCATCTTCTTCGTTCGAGTAGAATAATGAGAAGTTCTCCATGATAATAGCTGTGGGAGAAGAATAAACGTTGCGTTTAAAACAAGATTAGTTGAGTAGAAACGAGTCACTATCATGTTTTGTAGCCATTCCTGTTGGGCTAAGATACAAGTCAATGACAATATATCTTCTTTCTTCATATTTTATCTCTTTTCTCCATGCAGAAATAGAGGGAGATAAAGGTATATATAATTCCATACTAATACTAAGTCGCACTTTCACTAACTCGCAAGTTAGGTGACATAGAGTGAACATTGTCATTATGTTGGCACTTATCTCTTTACTAGTCTAAATGATCTCTTACCCACAAGCAAGTTGAGAACGATATACGTAATGATGACGTAGAAGGTGCAGAAGTAGGCGAGCGAGGCGGTGAAGTTCCCGCAGTCCGTCTCCCAGTAGTTGTCGGCGGGCGTGCAGTACGGCGGCGCCACCATGCAGTCGTGCATTATCTTGTTCCAGTCCTCGCCCGTTACTATACGGAAGAGCATCGCTACGCTATGTATGGGTGAGTTGAAGTTCGCTCGTCTGTAGATACAAAAATATCGGTAAATATAATGTATTGTTAAGAGAGTTTGGGTACTTTCGAAACCATTTACTATCGTTTTCGAATACGGATTAAAGATTCTTCTTTTGAAACTATTATTGTTCTCAGCAGGTTAAGATTATGTTAAGTGCATGAGAAATCACACGTCATTTCTTTATTAACAAAAAATATTTTGTAGTAAAATTACCTCCCAATTCCCTCTCCATATTTAACGTTGCCAAACACGATGGTTCCCGCCAATGCGTAGAAGAACACTAGCAAGAACATTCCGAATATGATGAAGAAACTTTTGCACACGCTCACACCGACGGTTAGCATCAACATCTTGAGAGTGGTGTGTTTGCCGGTGATCGTGAAGAAACGGAGGATCACCACCATGAAACCGACGAAGTAGGAGAGGTCGTTCTGGAACAATAACGTGGCATTAGATTTAGTTTTGACAGTCGATTGCTGTTTTGTTTATGTATTTGGGTTATTTGGGAAAAACTGAGTAGGGACATGGGGATAGGTGTTGTAGTATAGATTTGAAAAGTGTATGTAAAATGTGTAAAATAATTCAAATATCACGGTGCGACGTTACTTGATACGTACAGTATTTCGTTATAATAAGCGCAGGCGAATTTATAACATGTACTGCGCATTTGACTCGTTTTATTGAATGCCCATTCTTTTTAAATCAGAGTGTGTAAAACCACTTAGTAATCTTCAAATTAAATTACCTTTAAAGTGAAATGCATAAAGATCCATATACACCCGGCGACAGTGACCAGTAGATCGTATCTGTTCCGGCGACTCTGCCAGTACCCTCGCGGAGTGAACGCGATGGTCTTGAGCAACACTTCCACTACGAACACTAGAGTTAGCAGCGCTGAGGTTAGCGCTAGCTTCTCTGTATGCGGCGAGTATTTTGACCACTGAAATGGAACATTAGATTTTAATATTTTGCCTTATTTTTCTACCATGGTGTACAGATATATTTTTTGTTGTCTTTGAAGATATGAGTATGGTCAGGAAGATTAGGCATAATGACTACGCTTGCCTACTATTGTATTGTATACTCGTATGTTTAGTGGGAAATTGAGACAGCAAAAATGGAATACGTCCATCTTAGAAGCCCTATGCTAAATATTGATTGATAGTTTTGAAAATGACAGGTTCTACTACACTATTACGGGCGGGTCTAACCACCAAATGATCAATTGTTTTCTTAAATAGTATAAAGTGACGGTGATAAATATTCATGAAAACACCCAAGATTACCGACATTCTATCAAAACTTAAGATACATAAACCTTTTTTATGATATGAACATTAAAAAATAGATAGTTACGGTAACGGCAAGTAAAGCGCTGTTGATGAGCACGACGATGGCTATAACTCTCTTGAAGGTGAGGTTCTGTGTGACGTCGTAAGCGAAAGCGCGCACTTTACGCTTATTGGGCCGAGGCGGGAGATGGAGCGGCTGAGCGATTTTCAATCTCTTCTTCAGATCACACCTGTAGGATATGTTTAAATATAAACAAACATGTCGATTATCAAAATAACTGAATCATCCTTTTGTATGTCATTCATACGCCTTATTAAGAAAATCCTTTATTGCTTTCACTAACTAAGTAAATTTTTATCTTGCTTTTCAAGCGGCTCAAAGTAAATAATGCTTGGTAATGTAATACATTTATTTAACAACTTATTTCTACCTGCAATGATCTTTACTAACCATCTCCTCTGGTCGACTGTAAGCAGAGCAGTGCCTTTGTTCTCGGAATAGTTAGCGATCACCACGCCCACAAACAACGTCAGTCCAATCATACAGCCCAAGAATATATACACGTGTATGTAGATTGCGTGCATCTGAAACAAATATGAAGACTAGAACAAGCTAATATAAACAACATTTGTCCGTTATGTCATTTTAATCGGACACTGGAATATGAATTCAAGCCGGGAAAACTAAATATATCTATACTAATATTATAAAGCTGAAGAGTTTGTTTTGTTTGTTTGTTTGTTTGTTTGTTTAAACGCGCTAATCTCAGAAACTACTGAACCGATTTGAATAATTCTTTCACTGTTAGATAGTCTATTTATAGAGGAAGGCTATAGGCTACATTTTATCCCGATATTCCCACGGGAACGGGCACAACGCGGGTAAAACCGCGGGACGCTGCTAGTGTAAAATAAATTGGAAACACAGTTCGAAAAAATAAATAGTGCATTCTTCGAAGTCAGATTATTTTAATCGGCCGCTGGGGAGTGTTACAAGATTTCGGGATGGGTAAATAATATGATTGGAGAATTAACATCAAACACGAGTGGGGAGTTATTAGTATATATGTTTCTGTGTATATTTACCGGTCCCAGTGCCTTGATCAAAACATCTCTGACATCAAGCCATCCTTTGAACGACAACACTTCGAACAATGTTAGGAGCGCGTCGCCTATGTTGTCGAAATTGAACCGTTTTGGATTAGCCCTGTAAATAAAAAGTTTGGTACATATTACAATGAAGAAATGGCATTTTTTTAAAATTGTATAACTTAATGATTTGATGGTATACTTTTGTGTAGAAACAACAAAGGATCAATTCTTCGAATTTGTTACAACTTTCACTATTAAATAGAGAGGTACAATACAATATTAGTTATCAAATCTTACCAAACTCTAGGCACAAGCATAGACGGGAATGTTTCGTTGGCTCCCGGCCGCAGTTTCATTTTGGTGACAAACACTCTCCGCCGAAACACCCCGACACAGTCTTCACGGCGAATTATTGTAGGATCATTGCACCGAGCCAACCTTTTTAAAAGAAAACATACAGAATAAATACAATTAAATTTAAAAATATAACTCATATTTTTATCTTTTTAATCTTACCTTCCTCCATATAACTGCACTCCATAACTTGCAAACACGAACATTAACAGAATCAGCAAAGTGGATACCTAGAGCGAACATGGAAAACAACGATATATTATTTAAATTTTAAAAAATAAAGGTAAAATACTTATTCATACACTTACAAGATGTAGTCTTATTCAAAGTGCCCAACTGTACTCTAGACTCTAGAGTATAGTCTAGAGTACAGCTAAGATATAATCAGCTGTACCATATATTCAAGAAAAGGCCGTCTGTCCGTGAAGTTAGTATGTGTACGTGCACGTACGAGGTTGGCAAATGTGTCGTTAGTATGAGAGTAAGCACGCACGAGCAGTATCTCCTTGAAGCCGCGGCACAGCTCGTACACGACCTTGCGCATGTGCGGCACGAGCGTGAAGATGCGCAGCGGCCGCACGCAGCGCAGAATCATCAGCATCTGCGCAGCCGAACCGGGCGGCACGCGCAGCGGCATCCACACCAGGAACGTCAGCGACACCTGCGCCCGTCGGGGGAGTTAATTTATGTTTGTGTGTGTATGCACTTCGTATGTCCCCCTAATATCTGCAAATGGTTGGCTCCAAAATGATTTTTATTCAGCAAAATTCTGTCTGAATGTAGTAAATTACATCTAGCCATTCGATTGCTTAAAGAAAAAATAAAAATGGCAACGTAGTAACAAACATGGCAGTCGTGGAATCTTTGAGATGTTGAAGAAACATTTATGTATCATTTATTTGTGTGTTCATACACCATACTCATTAATTAACTTGCAATACTCAATAATGAACTTACAATGTAGATGAAAACATCTAAAACCGCAGCAGCATCTTTCAAATAAGCTTTTGGAGTAAAGAACAACCCGTCCGCCAATATTTTCAACGCTAGCTCGAGACTCATGAATACTACGAAACCGTATTCAGCGATCTGTGGGCAATATTAAAGGATGAAGATATGGTAAGACAAATTATTATAATATTTATTTTATTTCCCTTCAGCGCGTGATAGGTTAAAATAACAGGGAATATGTTTTATAAGGCTCATTAAACCATTTAAAAAGTAAGTATTGATTACCTGTAAGACGAAGTTCTCCATTACTCTGTAGGTGGGAGTCTCAAACATCATCGAAAGACACGACAGGGTTGTAGCCATTATCATAACCCAGTCCATGTACGTCACGAGACCAAGGAAATTACTGGAACAAAACGCGTTATTTATGCGTACATTAAAATGTTTCTTGTTTTTTTTTTCATCAGAAGTCTCCTCTACTTCTCTTATAAGTAGCTATGAGGCATTTAAATTTGCCAGTTACCGTAATTCGGACGGTAAGTCAAATATAGGTCCGTATAGTATCGGTAGCGAGTATCGTGTGTGTTACTGACTGGAAGCTCTTGTAGTGCACTTTGCGCTCGTTGCCGGTGACGGGGTCGCGCAGGCGCGCGTCGTAGCGCGCGTCGACGATGGCGCGGCACACGCGGCGGAAGCGCGACTCGCGCGGCACCACCAGCAGCGGCGTGTCGAACAGCGGGTGGTTCTCGCGCAGGTCTTCCTCGCGCTGGTTCCTGCGCACACGTACACGCCAGTTACACCCTAAATATCCGAACGACACAAATGTTTGTCACGACACGAGGAATCACGAGGGGAAGTGGGCGTTCTTGGAACGTGTAAACGTCGTGAATTCCGCGCTTACTGAACCGCATTTACCTCCTC
Source organism: Cyclophora punctaria (assembly GCA_951394245.1). Lineage (NCBI taxonomy): Eukaryota > Metazoa > Arthropoda > Insecta > Lepidoptera > Geometridae > Cyclophora > Cyclophora punctaria. Next base: position 7,370,171 of record OX596170.1, on the reverse strand, counting down.
ATCTCAGCCTGTTGTCGTTTCGCTTGTAGCAGACGGATGTCTAAATAAGGAGGCCGGACTCTTGACGACGGCGCGACTCTGTGCGCTGTGCCGATGTCACCATTTTCCAATAAATGTTCATACGTCTGTTTTAGCTTGATCGACCCACTGCGTACAGATCGACGAATTGAACGAGACCCAAACCTGTAAAAACAATATGAAACATTTTTAATTGAACTTCAATAATGAGGCTACAAAATATTTGAAATTAATAATTATTATTACTTTTTCTGGTCAACTCGCAACTGCTTAGCGCTCGAAATAGTTCCTTGAGATTTCAACCCCTTCCCGCCAATAGCTAGCATCGCAGAATCGCCGAGTAGAGGACGATGGTTGTTGGAATCCCTTAAATGGATAACAAGAAAATAAGAATTTAAACAATCCCTAGTAAGATTGGGAAAAAAATTGCAAATTAAAAAAAAAGAAAATAACCTGGCTTAACAACAGCTCCAAAATAATAATCTGCAAAATAAAACAAAACGAAATCATAATATAAAATATTTTTTAACAACTATTTTTTAAGGAGGGACGAGGCAGCGCTTGCGGTAGGGGAAGGGAACTACTCGGTACAGTGGGGTGTGGGGAGTACTGACTCGATGATGGTGCTGACGACGTGTCGGCGCAGCGCGGAGCTGGGCCGCTGGCTGGGCGGCGCCAGCAGCAGCGTGCGCACGAGGCAGCGCTTGCGGTAGGGGAAGGCGAGCGCGCCGGCGGCCCCCGCGCCGCCCGCCAGGTACTCGGCCGCGCGCCGCGCCGCGCCGCCGCCCTCCTCCTCGCCCGCCTCCACCTCGCACACGAACTGCCGCATGAACGACTCGCGCACCTGCACACACCACCACTCCTTATAAATCCGAAAGAAACTCGACTCGATTTTCAGAGATATCCCTTCCAGTATGTACACACATAGAACACAATACAACCACAAATTAGGAGTGCAGTTGTCGCAACCGCAAGGTGCATTACTAAACTATACGTAGGGTTGTCCAACATTTTGTCTCGGGCCGCCGCGTTTATGACGCAGACGCGACGTTCTTGGATGGTAAACACAACCGCAGGCAGTATTGCGGTCGACAGCATTCACAAGCCGTAGAGTTGCTGCAGGAGCAATCTACAGTCGAACATGGCTAAGGACCTTTGTACAGGATATAGATCAATGTCTGCATCACACCTGGTCCGACGACAGATTTTAGACGGATTATATTTTCTATTTTCCATCATATTAATCATAAATAAACTTCGCTTAACAAATGCATTCACACTGTATATCAAAAGTATTTCTGAAATATTCTACATAAAATCATACAGTAGGTATCTTAACAATTTACCTTAGGCAAGTTAAAGTCTCCAGGCACCTTATGCAACCTCGTCATTTGCGGGCTGTCGGGGAACTTCTCGAATATTCTAAGTCTGAAAGGAAGGCTCTCCTTGATCTCAGCGCTTTGCTGTCTGTACCTCAGTTGTTTCAATTTCTTTATATCTTCGTCTAACTCCAAGTTGTCCAAAATTACCGCTACGAAAAGCGATAACACAATCTGTGAAAGGGTTTGTATGTAAACATGGCGAATGATTTGTGCATGTTAAATGATCGAAATTGTAAAGTTAAAATCGTATTTACTATGATGTAAATGTTTCTGAATTTCATTGATTTTAAATGCCTCATTTCCTTGAAAAGAATAATCTTCTTAAACAAAAGGCTGTGTGAATAGACTCTTATTCTTACCAAAGTGACAAACAGATGGTAGGATATGAAGTACACCGCCACGAGCGGTGTCAACGTCTGGCTCGTCCTGACCATGGTCTCGTCCATCACCTCCACCCACGCCTCTTGGGTTAAGATTTGAAACATAGACATGAACGCCTGAAACAAATTAGAGTATGCTATTGAGCGCTGCGCCGCTTTAATGGAAACGCACCCTTATTATAATAGACAGAGGGGAATCCGTGTAAGAAAGTTGGAGAGGGCTTGCCTTGCCCACAAAGGAGGACTCAAATGCGAGGTTTAACACATTCACACTTTAATGAATAACACACGCACAAATATTTAATTTTTATTTTATTTCAAAAGTAAATAAATCAAGTCTTACCTCGTCGAAAGTTTCAAACTTGGTAAATTCGCAAAGAAAACAGAACAACTGCATCGATATCGAGGAGCTGATGATTAGTAAGCACATGGTGAATATTATCAGGCTGCCGAGTTTCTTTCCAGGCCCGAATATCTTGTACACAAACCCTTCCAGTAACGGTGATGCCTTTATTAACCTCACTATTCTGAGAACCTACAAAATATAAAAGTGATCATAAGTAATTCATACCAACCATAAAATAGGTAAGTAACATTATTTTAATGCAATAAAAGATTTTCCAGAAGTATCTTTCTCAGTATCTTACCTGAAAATATGTAAACCCCGACATATAAAATTGTGGTATTATATGAATAGAAGTGCCAATCGCAAGAAGTAATTCAAACTTATGAACGGAATGTTTGAAATATCCTTTCAGACCCAAACACCAGATTTTAATCAATGCTTCTAGATCCAGAAATATTGTGAATGCGATCTGAAACAAGAAACATGATATAGTTCGAATTAATAAATACTATTAATCTGTCTCGCTTGCACATTTAAAGATGTGCCAGAAAAGTGAGAGAAAAAATGGCAATCATGAAAATATTAAATATAAGATGAGGAATAGACGATCAGGACGATACATTTTTATAGTAAAATAGTTAATTTTAAATAAGTTCGAGAAGATTAGTGTTCTATTGTCCAATTCAAGATGTTACTTACCTCAATATAGTAATATTTTTGGTAAAAGAACTGCCTCGGATTGCCGTCGTGTTTGAAGTTCATGGTAGCCGTAATGATTCCGTTTGCGAGCACCACTCCCATCACAAGAAGTCGAAAATACGCGGAGCGAAGCATTCGATGGAATATCTCTGGGGCACTTCCTAATGAGGACAGATAAAACAAGATATACATTAGAGAAGAATACGTGTTGAGTTAATATGCAAGCTATATATATATTAGTGTAAAAAATATGGTTCTTCAAAATTCTGACCCTAAAGAAAACAGTACATCAAATTACCTGAGTGTTTATTTTCATCAATAGTGACTAACTTCCAGCCGTTATCGTCGCCGGTGAAGAACTGAGTGGTAGAACCTTTGGTGATAGGGTTCCTCACGCCCCACATCTGCTGGAACTGCACTCGGATCTCGTTGAACGTCTCCGTGATCACGGCGATGAACACATTCTTCACAAGCCACGCGAGGAAGAATATCATAGTGCTGGGAATAGGGAGAATAACTTTTTAAAATAATTATATTTCAGAAGTATCTAATTTGTAAACAAAATCGGTTCCATAAATATAAGAACTACTTTATTTTTTAACAACTTGTATTTTTTTACTGTATCTGGGTACATATAAATTTACTGATTTTATACTACTCAATATGAGGCAGGATATACTAATACCTGAAGTAAAGTGCAGATCTCCAGGTAGGTAAAGAATCAATAGCTCTGTACATAATGAACACCCAGCCTTCCTGAGAGGAGGCTTGGTATACAGTGAAAATACTGGTGGCTGAAATATATAACTCATTATTAATAGTATAAATAATTTTTCTAAACTTGTTAATACAGGTGGTATAAACTAGAACCAATACTTACAAAATTCTTCAAAACCATTGAATCCCATAATGTATTTAGATAAGTTCAGTTTCATACACTTCATTCCTGGGGGACATTGATAACCAGAGTCTGGATCGGGTGAGCAGAAAGTGTCAGGAATTGCTAGAGAATTTATTGTTATATCACTGAAAAAAGGATGAAATACATACATTTTCAAAATCAAATTAAATGAGATGAAAAGTAAGGAGATCTAATTAATAATTACTGAAACTACATACATAAATAAATTTTAATAATGATATCTAAAATTAATCCCAAAAAATCCAAGGTAACATGGTAGAAAAATTTTGAAGGATGTAAATTTTGATGAAATACTTTCCAACATAGTAATTTATTTCTCAAGATTTTAAGTTAAGAAGTTTGAGATTAACTAACCTTGGATTCGTAGTATTCTTAACACAATGATGGGTCAGTTCACCAAAGAACTGAACTCCTAGTAAACTGTATAGAGACATGAAGAATAGGAAGAAGAGAGTCACATTGTAGATCTGTTGACTGGATCGCCTGTAACACACATCATGTTCCAGTGTCAATATTCCACAATATTATACTGTAAATATATAAACAATTTATAATGAACGGGTAAGGTAGGTCGATCATATTGAGATTTTTCTTTTCATACTGATACAGTAATTCTTTATCATACATGTAACATGGAAAAGTAGAGTAGGTATAGTATACAGGTAACCTAAAGAGCTACTACATTTATATATAGGATAGGACTTAGCATAAGAACTAAAGATTGGCTTATTTAGGAAGTTAAATGTACCATGCAATAATGTAGCTTGAACTTACTTGAATATCTGATTAATTCTTGACTTTGGCATAGAAAACTTGAGGAAGACCCTTAGAAACCTTATCATGATCAAAGGTCTGGGAGCTCTGAGAATACTCAAGTAGCTGTATCTTGGCACTATTCCAGTCAGTTCAAACATCTGCAGCAACACAGAGACCCAGAGGAAGAAAACCATAGAAGCATCAAACTGGCACCAGTGATCTTTTAAGTAGGCCACATCCCCCTGCAAATGTAATTGAATAAATCTATTAAATTAACTTTACGGAACAGGATCAGTCAGGATCTCAGCTAATGAATTTTTGGTCTAGTTTGCTTTAAGTGTCCCTGGGTAGGGACTGTCAAAGTTTTAAAACAGCTATAAGAGTAAGAAGTTAGTTAGAGGCAGTAACTCTGATAATATTTGAATGAATTTTACAATAAAATACAAGTCTTTTAAGATATAAAGGTACTCACTTTCAAAATTCCCCTGATGTGCATCTTAGCAATCATTTCAGCAGTGAATAGCAGAGTTACTGTGCAATCCACCACAAATGTTACTGTTTGTAGATAAGGGTACTTTTCAAAGGACTTTGGGGTATTTAAAGAAACTGATAATAAACTTAAAAGGGCGCAAAGCCGTAATATCCTTCTCACCCATAACTGAAAAATGAACAGATTTAAATTATATTTCGTACTGTAATTATCATTTAGTGTTAGGAACTGCATAAGTGCGCGCACCTTATTTACCCATTCAATATCGGCGCTCTCATTGAGAGATTCTTCGGGCCCATAATCTGCAAGCACTGGCTCCCCCTTCAGGCTTTGCTTTCGCCCTAACATTCTAATGCGTTTAAAAAGAATTTTTGAAACAAATTTGTCCAGATTTTAAAAATAATAATACAGCTGACGCTGGTGAGGGGAAGGAATTAGTTTTATTCATATGAAAATGTCGGACTCATTATTAGGTAGGTATACATTTAATTTTTTTACAAGGGTGTCATTAAACAAAATTGCTTTCAATTTCATCTTGAATTGAATTCATTAAAAGTAGGAATTTATTCGAAATCATTTAATCACACTAACAAATATTTCACCGAGAGCGCAACTCAACTTGAGACAATTTATTGATTTATTGTTGTGACATTTCTTTCTACTCACATTCTACTGAAGTCTGGAACTGTCAAAATATATTTTAGGGTTCCGCACCCAAAGGAAAAAACGAAATACTATTACTTTCTTTCTCCCCGTCCGTCAGTTTTTAGTGAGTACAGCGTTTTGTTTCCGCTAAAATATCGAAATTAAAGAAGATAAATATTAAAAAAGGGCTCCCAAACAACAAACGAGGTTTTTGGCGTTTCTTTTTATTGATAAATGGTACGGATAGTACGGAATCCTTCGTGCTTCGTGCGTTCAACTCTTACTTGGTTGTTTTTTTTTGACATTGAAAGACTAACGAAAGTTTATCAAAATTATCTGTCTGTGGCCCACGAAATGATGACAGCTTTTATTGATTGTCACTGTCACCCAACTGACAGTTGACACTTTACCTCGCAATCATAGCAAATTAATAGTCTATGGTCAGGCCAGTAGCCTGAGTGCGAGTTTCATTCAAAAATTGAGTTAACTCTACTACAGCGTAAATCGAGTTGACGACAATCTATTCGTAAAGTGTAAAAGTGCGAGTGCGAGTCCGAAGAATCTTTACTTAGACGTGCTCGTTCCCTCACTCCCTCGATAGTTAACAATAGTTAACTTTTTTCCTTATGTTGGCGTTCTTGTAGCGACGTTTGGTAACCCGACCGGAGTGAGAAGTGTAGCATTTGCTTAGCTCGACATAGTTCACTATCTCACTTTAATTCGGACGGGTTGTATGCCTCATATGTCTGTCACTGTCATCTGTCACCTGTCACAATCGTAATATCTGTGATCTGTGGCTCTAAGTTGCTGTCTGACGATACTAGATGGCGCTTAAAACGATTAAAATTTTTATTATGATAAACAAACAATGCAATATTTCAAGACAATAATTCTAAAAGCGCTTGATTTGATAGTTATCGGAAATGCAGATGCACCAAATGAAGGAAGTATTTGTAAGTACAATCACAATTACAATTTAGAAGGTTAATTACGTGACAAGTTTCAGTATATTGTGAATTCCATGTTGAATGTCGTTTACTTTGTACTTTGAGGTTATAAACAGAGTACAATAATATAAACAAAGCTTTAGTTGAAGCTACAAACATGAGTTACCTTCTATCCAAGAAATACTGAATGAACTTGTCATGTCAATCAATTGGCGAAAATACTTGTAGAATCTACAATAATAGATGCTACCTTTGATAGTTTAAAATTAATATTTCTTGTTTATTACTGTCATATTCTAATATGTATTACTTTTCTTTCAGTCACACAGAACTGATAGTTCTCAGTCACCAAGTCATCAATGACCCCCAGTTGGTAACAATGCACCTACCAGCGGATCTCATGCAGTTGTATCTATCTACCAAGCACCCCAGCAAGCCCGTTCTCAAAAATATCAATGTGATGCCTATTCACCTCTATTGTAATGCTTGTAGAATACCAGAAAATTGTCAAATATGCAAGAGATGAAACCTAATCACAATTGAGGAGACGGTAAATACAACCATTTATGGTGGTTTTGCCGAGCAGAAAATAACCAAAACAAATCAAATTTTGTGGATAATGTTTTAAACTTTGTGTTAAGTTAGACCCAATAAGCAAATTGCCTTTTATAGACAAAGTTAAGTTATTGTTCACTCAGTGTACTTGAGATTTGTTTTTATAATGCATAGCATAGCTATTAAAATGATTAAAACAACAAATTAATTATGTTATCGGTAATGACTGATAATATAATTATTTAATTAAAAGTCAGATGTTGTATTTATACATGTTTTTTCACCTATCCTAATATTTTACATCACCTTTTATATTTATATTTGTATTATGTATTTTGATTTTATTTGTAATAAAATGCAATTAAAGATTCAATAAAGTTTTATTTACATAATTCTACGTACTAATTGATCTCTTACAGCTCTACCTCTGGTTTTCTTTATTTGTATTTTGTATTTTGATTTTATTTGTAATAAAACGCAATTAAAGATTCAATAAAGTTTTATTTACATAATTCTCCGTACTAATTGATCTCTTACAGCTCTACCTCTGATAAAATCTGTTGTGGCACTTCCTCCATGCTCGCAGTAAATTTGATTATCACAGTCTTCTAAAACAAAAATGCAAATAAATAAAAATTATCAGTTAAAAAATTATCAGTCAATATCAGTCCAATAAAAAAATATAGCATACCCATTTGAATATCTCCATCAGGATCATTCAAATTAAAATCAAGTGCCAAGTTGTGCAGCACACAACATGCTTGAATAATCTTGGCACACTTGGCTGGCTTGTAATGAAGGACACGATCATTACTTAAACAGCGCCATCGGTTCTTAAAATGGCAAAATGTGTTTTCTATTTTAACTCTGGCCACCGAATGTTTCATATTATAATTGGCTTCTGGTGAGCCTGTAGCAGGATTCAGAAATGGAGTCATCAACCACGGCCTCTGTGGGTAACCAGAATCTCCTGAAACCAATAAGCAACATTAATTATTTTGTTGAAATATGGTCAAATCAAACCAAAATCAGCTATTTCAAAATAGATTCTATGGAATAGTTTTTAATTGGTTTACAATAAGAGGAATAAAATATAAAAATATATAAAAAATGAGTTTAAAATAATTATATTGCCCTTTTTCTGAATTATTTAACATCACACTTCACCTACCTGTGACTAATTTCCTGCCAGGCTGAAGTAAGTAGTATCAGGGAAATGAATATATTTATTCAACATATGAGGATGTATTAGAGCTTTGGTCACTTCATCAATATATACACTGCACATCTTTTGAGATATATTCTTGGTCTCTCATGGTCCGGAAGATTAATAGGATTAAATAAATTTCGCTGCTTCACCCGCAATGACCGCAAATTATTGCGTTCTTCTTGGGTCCGAGCTAAAGATAACATCCTCCAAGCCAGGTAAAATCGACTCTCGGGAGAGTAGTAATATTCTTTGAATCGACTAGCCATTATTAATTTAAACTTTAATGAGCTTCAATATGGCTTCAATGAACACTACTTCTCAACACAGACCAAGAAACTAAAAGAAAGACTGACAACTCCATACATTCTGAGTGACGCGATAGGCGGCCATTGATTTGGGGGCAGCCGAGGGAGATGACTGTCACCCGTCTCACTTCACCCACACACGCAAACAAATCTCACTCACACATGCTTAGGCCTTAGCTCACTGTGGTGGTGGTAGCACAAAAACTAATGATGCTGAATTTCAGTTAAATCGGTAATAGTACTTACCGATTTTTTGGTAATAAAAAAAATCATGACACGTTAAATTATGTTTATTATTATATTGGTACATAACATCATTTTTTATTTATTCAACTACATACTACAAGTACAATATTAAATATTATTTATACAATACCAATTCTCTAAAAATTACCGGTTATTTGAGACAGGAAATAAAAAAGTTTACATTGGATTAATGCCAATTTCCTTAAATTAACCGCCCAAACATTTAATCACTACAGCAGTCACCAGTGCTGTGGGGTGTAACAACCCCATAGCATACATGTTGTTCTGTTTGTCTCGCTGCCTAGCTGCCTGCTGGAAGCTTTTCAGTTTTTTTAATGTCTTGTCTGTTTTCCACCTGAAGCAAACATATTTATTTTTTATTTAATGAACACATAAATACTTATTTGTTAGACGGCCCCTAGACCTACAATAACATTGTACAATAAATTTAATTGTGCAATAAGATTGAATTGCGTTTTGAATCCAAACGGTCCCGTTCCCGTGGGAATTTCGGAATGAAAAGTAGCCTATACCTATATATAACCTTCCCGTTGAATGTGGCTATCCATTACAAAAAGAATTTTTCAAATCGGTTCAGTAGTTTCTGAGATTAGCGCGTTTAAACAAACAAACAAACAAACAAACAAACAAAACAAAACAAACTCTTCAGCTTTATAATATTAGTATAGATATTCAATATTGCGCAATATAATTGATCGTCTAGAGGCCGCCTTATGATTAAGATAATGTTATGGTACATATTTGATTTTTCTATATTCCTCATTTCTTATAAAAAAATTAATACTACTAATATACTAACACTCTCTTTATACATGTCCATTGTTCTTTGTTTAAAATAAATGTATATTTATTTATTTATTTATTTATTTATTTATTAGACACTACAACAATATAATCACTTTGCACTTACAATTAACTTATAAATAATGTATGTTCTGAGTGACATATCTTTACAGTAGCGTACAACATTCTATGCTTTACAAATCAAACTAACAAAAGAAAAAAACTGAATAAACATTAAAAAAGTAAACAGATAAAATATAAATAGAATTGTGCATACCTGCATAGACATCAAGCTCAGTATAGTAGTCCATCGCCCCATCTTGTTTGGTCTCGAGTACTGCTCTACAATTGACATGAACTTCCACAGGAATGTATCTGCAATATACAAGAAATAAACAATTATTTAACTACATACGGTGAATTTGGAGATGCGACTCCCTTATAATTCATATATATGTTAAGAGGTCTTTCATATGATGTATGTATATGTTATTCTTATTGGAGGTGGGCTCATTTATACTTGTCCATTTTTCTCTATTTTTATAAATGTACTAGCATCGCCCCGCGGTATTACCCGCGTTGTTCCCGTTCCCGTGGGAATTTCGGAATGAAAAGTAGCCTATAACCTTCCCGTTGAATGTGGCTATCCATTACAAATAGAATTTTTCAAATCGGTTCAGTAGTTTCTGAGATTAGCGCGTTTAAACAAACAAACAAACAAACAAACAAACAAACAAAACAAACTCTTCAGCTTTATAATATTAGTATAGATAGTAGGAATTGTGCATACCTGCATAGACATCATAATAGAATAGTACAGTAGTCCATCGCCGCTTCTTGTTTGGCCTCGAGTACTGCTCTACAATTGACACGAACCTCCACATGGAGAAAGTATCTGCAATAAACAAGGAATTAACAATTATTTAACTACATACCGTGAATTTGGAGATGCGACTCCCTAATAATTCATATATATGTTAAGAGGTCTTTCATATGATGAAAATGAAAATATTTATTTCAGCAAAACAATTTTCCTTAAATATAACGCACTTATGTTCTGCTGTTATCTTAAAATTATTAAGGTACATAATAAGCAGGTATACAAACGAAACATATTACAACAAATAATAATTTTACAATATTGATATGTTTTGCTGTGAGGATGTGTCAAGGAGACATAACGATGATACCCACACTAGAAATAATCTGTATCGTGGGTACCTATACGATTAACAATACAATTTTTTGAGCCTCAACTAACAATACATTGAGTTAACTAATTGTGAATTAACTAATGATGTATGTATATGTTATTCTTATTGGAGGTGGGCTCATTTATACTTGTCCATTGTTCTCTATTTTTATAAATGTATAGTAGGAATTGTGCATACCTGCATAGACATCATAATAGAATAGTACAGTAGTCCATCGCCACTTCTTGTTTGGTCTCGAGTACTGCTCTACAATTGACACGAACTTCCACATGAAGAATGTATCTGCAATAAATAAAAAATGAATAATTATTTAATGAATAAACCCTGAGCAAAACAAAGATTTAAAACGACATTGCAAGTTATCATCCAGTAGCAAATCAGCGTGCGGGGTTTCACCCCCGTTGTATAAATAGGCGAGGTTTCTCTCGCGTTAAAAAACCGACTTAGCCTAGGCTATCTTTCAAAATCTTATCCATTGTACTAAATAATGTACCAATTTTAATCCAAATCAGTTCAGTAATTATTGGGTGAAAGAGGAACATCCATAAAGTAAAGTAAAGTAAAGTATTAGCCTGTAATGTCCCACTTGTTGGGCAAAGGCCTCTCGTCTCACTGAAGATATCAGTACAGTGAGGAGGTTTCAGGCGTAATCACCACGCTTGCCTAATGCGGGTTGGTGATCTCAAACCCGAGCTATGTTTGAAAAGTAGGAAACATGTTTTCGCTCGACCTGGGAATTGAACCCGGGACCTCAGTCTTGGCAGGCGAGTGCACATACAATTAGACCACCGAGGCGTTACATACATCCATAAAAAAATTAAAATATTACATACCTAATAATTGTAACAAAACAGCTATGTACTACGCCTTCGCGTTGATCTGTAGCTCGCTCCCTTAGTGACCTTGTTCTGGATCAACGCCTCCATTTCAGCATCTTTGGGTCTGGAATCAGAATGATGAATTCGGCTATTAAAATTAATGCACCACTGTTTAACTTGCATTCGTATAACAAAAAGCCAAAATGCTTTAAAAAATGTTTCCTTGTGGAGCGAACAATTATACCAAGAAGTATCAATTTTTTGCTCCAAACGCCTGGATCAAAGGTGGATAAATGTGGACATTACACATGGATGGAAGGGCTCTATCAATAATATAAATGGACTGCCAAACAATCTGGCTTAAAGTACTAGAAGGATAAAATAATCTACGGACATCTGAATTATACTCTCTCAACACTATCAATGAATGGGAAGCGTCATTTTCAGCAATCAAGGCCTGAAGACAAGACATAAATTATTCTACATTAATTGTAACACCCATCACATTAAAAAACCCCCAGATATTGAAACCGCCTTCTGCTTTTTGAAATCTGTTAGTGTTTGCTAGCTAAGTACATAGATAGTACAGGTAGTCAAATGTCTGAAAATACATATTATTGGAGGATTGTAACCAATCCTTCATTATTATGTGTTTATCAATTGTTTGTGATTGTTTACCTTCATCTTGTCATATGATGTTGGGTTTATATGTCTGTCCGTTAGTTTTGTACAACGGGCTCGTCCTCCAGCTCCATCTACTTGGTATAGGGAATTGATAAATTCCAATTTGGCTCTCTGGTCACCTAAAAGTAGATCTTTTTTTAAAAAGTTGTTACGTACACATTTCAATAGGTGAGGGACATCATAGATGTGATAAAGTTTGCTATTATCAATGTAATAAAAATATTATCGGAAATTTGGCTATTACAACGAAGAAGATCTGCTCTGGACATTATCGTCTTGAGTAGAAAATGTACTACCACTACGGAGAGATGGCATTATAAGATCGAAATTCAGAACAGGAGTACTAGTGCTAAGGGGATGTGAAGCCGTCTGTATGTTAGGCACAATATGCGAAGGCCGGATGACTGTGAAATTGAAAGACGTAATAATTTCTAACAGCATATTACTGTGTACCTGACTGTGTTGTGTATAGTTGTTACAGGTACAGGTGGTAAATTTAACATGGGGACAGCGTCTACAGTCAACCGTTGAAATGAGGAGTTAGCAATGATAATATGGTTTGGAATAAAATGTAAATGACATATACGCAAATTCTTATACTGTACTTATGAATAATCTCTTAATTTCGGACATACCTTCAACCATTTTACCATAATCGGCTTCGAGTATGGAACACAACACAAAAAAACTTTAACTGGGAGCCCCTGCTGTAGCACCCAGGGACAAAACAGTAGCAAACTAGCAAACCATTTTGTAACACTTATACACAACACAATAAAATGTTTACGACGGATTTGCAGATTTTGCATACGGAAAAAAACCGACTACATAGCAAAAAGACCGGCAAAACAAAACAGAAGTGAAACTGAAAAATTAAAGATGGATGACTTGATGTGACGCTTTAAATTATTTTATTATTTATACAATAATACACTCAGTCGTCTGTGTGAGTACTTTTGCATGTTTCACTCACACATGCCGTTGCCCCTGAATCGTGTTGTCCTTCTTAGATTTTCAAACAAAAGAAAGAGATAGATATAGGATCACTATAGAGTTAAGCTTTCCATCGAAGTTGCCTCGCGCTGCTTCTCAATTCAATTCAATTTTTAGTTTGATTTGCTGACATTCACTACTAAATATGAAGGTGAGTGACATAACTATCGCGTCAACTTTAGTTAACTCAAGTTAACTATACGAAGTATTACGAAGTGTCAAAATGGGTGCTCACACTCGCGCCAAGTGTCAAAAACGCCCTATTTACGCGCCCGTTGCGTTTATTCTAACTATTAGACATGGGTAGCTCGCGAATGAGAGATAAAATTGAGCTAGTCCTTTGATTATAATCTAGCTCCCAGTCGCTCACTCATTCACGGTATAGCTCACTAGTTCATTTAGCTCGCCGACTAGTTCACAACTCTACCGAATATGTAGTTTGTTTACTGGTAATTAACAATCGCTTTTAATATTTCTTTATCTAGATTGACAGTCCTAAGCCTGTTCAAGTATGAAGGAAAATCATTGGCTTTCATTGTTTTAATATTAATTAGTAATAAAACATTCTAATGTATGTACCCAATTTTATCTGTAGCTCGCAACTGAGCTAAAAGAACTAAGGAACTTTAAAGATTCTAAAGAACCGTTGAGCTAGTTGTCTCGTTTGACTCGCATTTAAAAGCGCGTCTCAATTTGATCTGTAGCTCGCAACTGAGCTAAATGAACTAAAGAGCTAAAAGAGTGATATAGCTCTTTTGATCAAAAGAGCTATATTTCTCTTTTCTTTTCAGTGAGCTAAATTTCGCATGTCTACTAACTATATAGTTTGCGTTTAAAACTTACACTCGCATTCTGAGTTTCACAATTCGTCCGCAAGAGGCGCTTTTTCGGTTTTCATACAATTTTTACGCAACGTGAACGCAGTAGTAAAGTTAGAAAAACTCACACTCAGGGCACCGTATTGGTCAGGTTGACCGTGGGTTGACCACAGAAGGTTGACCATCCACTCGATGAAGAAGAAGAAGAACAGCCTGTGGTTTCGATCTGTCTGTGGTTTTGAACTTGTTTCGTGGTCTGTGGTTTTTAATTTTGATGGCTCGATGCTTGCTTGCTTGCTTGTTTCGTAGTCGGCAGAGAGTATTATATTCCTTGTTTCGTTCGTAGTCTGTGGCTGTGGTCTGTGGCTCGATGGTGGCGGACTGGCGGATGTTTACAAAATAAAAAACTGAATTAATATTTCCAGCAATTTGGAATGCAATTTAATTTCCAGAAAATAAATATCCACTTTTGGGGTGTAACAAGAAAACATCAATATGTTCATTTATATGAGTAAGAAGGTAAGGATAATTTGTATGAGTTAAGTTTTGTTTACCTCTTGTTGCCATGGCAGCTTCCGCACTCTGCTTATAACTTTAGTTAATAAATTTTATTTTTATTTTATTTTAACTCCAGATAGCCATACCAAAACAGTCAAGTGTATCATGCATATCATGGAATCATTCATCGGGATACATAGCTGTCGGTGGAGAGGAAGGGATGTTAAAAGTACTGAAATTAGAATCAGGTAACTTTTAATGTTATCAAATAAATTATTTCACATGTAAAAAGTTGGACATGAATTAGACAACACCTATCCCGTTAATTTAACGGTAGTTTATGTTATTATTCAGGAGGAGGTGGCAATTTGTCTATGAATCTAAGCCTGGAGGGCCACACCGGTAAACTCTGCGTAGCCGTATGGAATGAAGTGTTCCAGAAACTCACCACCAGTGATGAACACGGTGTTATTATTGTTTGGATGCTCTATAAGGTAGATTTTGACTTTTGCACATACTACTCAACCATTGGCACATCTTGTTCTAAAATAATAAAAGCTGACATAGTACCAGTGTACCAGTACCAGGCTAGTTAAATAAGCTCCTATCTAGTATATATAAAAAGTATCAATTGACATTAACTTCACCTCACTACTAGTAATGGTTATAAATTAAAAAACTTGAGAGGTGTCAAGGGACACCCGGATGGAACAAAATTTATTTATTATCAACAAAAATAATCGGCGCGACACTACACTGTTCAATGCGAACTGATATAAAGACGAAACGAAAATATCTGGCTTGCTTTCTATAAGAGAGATAGAGAGACAGACAGAGAAACATGGGCACGCCAGAGAGAGACAGACAGAGAAACATGCGCACGCCTGCGGCGTCTCTCTCTGGCGTGCGCATGTTTCTCTGTCTATCTCTCTCTAACGCAAAAAGTGTCGTTACAACTTTTCGTCTTATTTTTTTCTATTTCTATATAAGGAACTTCATTCCAATAATATAATTAAACTTGATTCCAGGGCTCCTGGTATGAAGAAATGATAAATAATAGAAACAAGTCCACTGTCTCAGGCATGGCTTGGGGCTCTGATGGACAGAAGATATGCATTGCTTATGAAGATGGTAAAATATCTCTTATACTCCTCTGAAATAATCACATACTAAAATTGTACACTTTATTAAAGAAATACTCATTTAAATTGTTGTCTAATAGGTGCAGTAATTGTGGGATCAGTGGATGGTTCCCGAGTATGGGGCAAAGACATCAAAGGCCCCGGTTTGGCGGCAGTGCAGTGGTCTCCAGACAATACTATGTTATTGTTTGCTCTCACTAATGGGGAACTACATCTCTACGATGATCAAGGCAACTTTATGGTTTGTATATTTGTGTATATCAAGTCTTCCTTGTTTCAAATTATTTATTTTAACATGAAATAAAGTTATTATGAAAATGCTTTGGGGCCAGATCTAAGTCCAGAGGCACTTCAACCCAATGGGATCTTTTAGGCTCTATGGCCTTTTTGGACTTGTCTAATTATTACCCGTTACCTATAAATTATATCTTCATTTTTGACAGATGCCTGTTTCTATCCATGGAATATCTGGAGCTATGGAAGTGATCTCAATGGATTGGTATTCAGGCAGTTCACCAGCCAGCAGACCGGTCTTAGCTATATGTTACAAAAATGGCATTATTATACTAATGAAAAATTGTATAGAAGAAGGTTACTACTATTGGTCTAAATTTTTATTACCACTATTTTTCACTGGATTTCTTAACAAACTCCTTTATACTTTCAGATAGTGTTGTGGTAGAGTCCAACATGATTGCAATAGACTGCCATTGGAATCACAATGGTTTGGTTTTAGCAGCCGCCGGATCCACTTCAGATAAAGCAAATGTCGTCCAATTCTTTAATGCTTATGGAGAGGTAAAAATTTAACTATCTCTTAGCTACAAAAACATGTACTCAAGATGCCTATATTCACTAAAATATATTTTTTTAGCATATAAGAACCCTGCGTGTTCCTAATGGGGAAATGAGAGCTCTTTCCTGGGAGAAGCAATCTCTGCGATTAGCTATAGCAATAGATTCCTTCATATACTTTGCAAATGTCAAGCCTGATCATAAATATACATTCTATGGGAACACACTAGCATTTGTTTCTGGCAATGAAACTGTTACGTTTTGGGATACTGCAACACATCAGGTTGGTGTAGCATAGAAGAAATATTGTAGTAAGTAAGATTTGAGTTTGACAAAGAACAACCAAGCTAATACTGTCATTACTTGATTATTCAAAATAATTCATTTTGGTTGTGCTTTGTTGCGCTGAATGAAAAGGGTCAGTTAAAATTCAAGCTAAAGGGTGAAAGCTAATAATTAGGTAGGTGGAGTAAGTCTACGCCACCTACCTAATTATTAGCTGTATCTACCAATACTCGCACCTAAATTCAGAGAAGCCATTAAGTTCTCTAAGAGAAACTAATTTAGAATGAAGATAAATTACGATGATTTTGCCATATTTCAGTCATGGATTAATCACATGCCAGAGGTCATAGACATGTGTGGAGTGGACGAATATTGCATTATATCGACACTGACCAGTCTTATTATATCCAACCAGCAAGGCATACAGTGTGATGGTACGTAAGTAAAAGTTGTATAATAGTTGTCTATCTATACTGACATAGTTATTAGAGGATACATTATCCTATGTATACCTACATTATCCTATGTATACCTGGTAATATCTGTGCGAGATACAAATAAGTGTACTTTAAATCTAAAAATCAGAATTAGAACATTTCATCTAATACATCTTTTTTGTTTTGTCCTCATTTACCCAGGATAATAACTAGACCGATAATAGATCTCGAAACTTTCTAGATCTACAATAATATATTGCCTAGCCACCCTAAAATTAGTAATACATATTATTTTTAGGTAAAGCAATTACCATGCCTGTAATGTATGTGGCCATAAATAGCAAGGCTATAGCCGTTGCCGCATCGAAGGAATCTTTTCTGATTTGGAAGTTTTCGACACCTTCAAGACCTCGTAAGTATCTAAAAATTATTAATATCAAACTTTTAGAATGTCTTTGTATGGTTAGACGTAGTAATGCGACGTTGCCAAATGGCTTGCGACAGAAAGGATTTGGGCGTCAGTTTCCCCCTAGAACCCCCAGAATTTACTGATAAGATTACTTTCCCTGTTCACAGGTAGTACTGAACAGTTATACTACTCGGACGGTTCTGCCGTAGTTTCCACCGACGGCGTCGGCTTTCACGACGACGCGATCTGCTGCATCACGTGTTCCGACACTCATCTGCTCGTCGGCAAAGAGTCCGGCAATATACTACTGTTCTCGTTGCTCAACTTCAAGAAAATAACATCCATCAACATGAATTCTAAACCGTATAAGTTGGGCTTGAATTCTAATTCAAGGTAATGGTATACACAAGGTAATTGTGAATTCTAATTCCTTTTTAGTTAAATAAATAAATAATATACGTAACGTAGAAATATGACACTCATTTTTAAATATATCCCGGGACTATAAAAAATCAAATCATATCAAATATCTAAATTAGCGAGAACGTCGCTCTGCCCCGATGGGCCTTTGCAATATTTATAGGTACTTAATTTTTTTTGAGAATTTAATAAACTTTTTAGACAAAAGTTCTCATGGGAATTTCAATATATAATGTGGGGTACAACTTGGGTAAAACCGTATGCTGATAATGTCGGTGGTACCTCGTTCTCAACCATCTTGGGAATGTCAAGATATATTTATACTTTATATATCTTGACATTCCCAAGATAGGATATACTAAGGCTACTGCCTTAGTATATCCTATCTTGGGAATGTCAAGAAGGCTACTAAGGCTACTGCCTTAGTAGGGTACAACGTGGAAAATAACGTATCCTGAGGTAGTGTGTGTGTGTATGGCAGTAAGTTCTTCGTGATCGACCAGCCGGGCGGGCTGTTCGTGCTGGACACGGAGATGTCGTGCAACATCAGCGTGGGGCAGAGCGCGCGGCGCGACGCGTGGGCGGCGCGCTGGGCCGCCGACAACCCGCGCCTGCTGGCCGTCGCCGAGAAGCAGCGCCTCTACGTGCTGCGGGACCAGCAGCCCGAGGAGCCGCTGCCGCTGCACGGGTACCTCTGCAACTTCAAGGTATCCAAATCTCTATAGGCTACGAGTGCAACTGCCCACGAATACTCTAACTGAATACATTAATGAAACTCTGTCGATGTTTTATCAATATGGTATTATTTGCATATTTCATTGCTTCACTGTGATAAAGAAGGAGCGACTTGATAAACTAATATAATTTCAGGAATTAGAAATAACGACCGCTCTGCTAGACACGATCACGGACAAATGTACGCCTCAACACATCATACAAGTGGAGGTGAAGTCGCTGCGGGACACCAGGCAACTCATAGACAAGGTCGGGTTGAAGGAGGCCGAAAACTTCATCAAGGACAACCCTCATCCTCAGTTATGGTAAAGTATCTTTATGAAAAATAAATGCTTAACTATGTATAATGTAATGAATACTATGCTAGGCTATGCTATGCTACTGCTAGGGACTTAAACACTTGGAAGAGAGGGAAGTGCTATGCCCACAGTTTGACAATATTGGCTGAAGATAAATATTAATCTCACAAGATAGCATCAGGTAAATTCCAAAACTACTCGGAGTTAATATCGAAGAGGAACATTTATGCTAACAATAAGTTGGCTACAAATTGTTATTGTCATCAGATTAGATTATTTTATGAATTATTATCATATGATTGACTTGACTACGAATATGTGTTTCAACCTTGAGATTGCCAATCAATGTCAAACAAAAAAAAACAACTTAAACATTAACATATTTCGCAGGCTTTTATTAGCAGAAGCGGCCTTAAAGAATTTTGAATCGGAGTCCGCATTAGAGACAGCGGAAGCTGCGTTCGTTCGTCGCAACGATTACGCGGGAATACGCTTCGTGTCGCGGCTCAACGCTTTGCATTCAAACGCTCTAAAGAAAGCTGAAATATTAGCCTACTTCAAAGACTTCGATGGCGCCGAAAAGATTTATCACAATGAAGATAGACGGTTAGAACACATTACTTTTAGCTACGTATTAGGTATAAGTAATGTGTGAATGTATCAATAGTACAGTAAAGAGAATAGACACGCCACCAACAAAATGTATTGAGTTGTATACGCATAGAGGTTTCCCTTGATATCACCTTGATAATTGTCGACAAAGTAATCTCCCCCCGCGCAACCATTGTGTCTTAACGACATAGATTCCTAATGACATAGAATAGACCAACATATTGGTCCATGCTGATACGTAACCATTGTACTAATGCGAATCTGCGTATGTGTGATGACACTATTGGTGGCAGTGACCTGGCGATAGCGCTGCGCAAGCGGCTGGGCCACTGGTTCCGCGTGGTGGAGCTGCTGAAGATGTCGCCCGCCACCACGGACGCGCAGGTGAAGCAGGCCTACGGCAACATCGGGGACTACTACATTGACCGACAGAATTGGTATGAGCTCGTTTAATTAGATAATCGCTGGTGATTTGCTGTTTTAAAATATATTTATCACTTAACACCTATTGAACTGATAACTTCTTTGGTCGAAACATTCCCGTTCTGATTGACCTCTGAAAGGTCTGTCAGTAGTAGTTAGTAGTCAGTAGTAGTCTAGTATGTAGTAGTCTAGTTTTGGTTTTGTAGACTAGAGATAGATCTCGCAGTGTAACAGAGTCAGCGCTTTACGAAACCGACACTAGACGACCTTTACAAGTTGATAAGTACTTACCTAACTGTTTCGACCGCGTGCTATATACCTATTTACCCAAAATATTATAATGTCCTGTCAGCTTAGGAGGCCGTATAGTTATGACAAGGTCAATATCAAGGGCTATGCCCAAAACTGAATTTCACTAAGTATACTAATAGAATTAATAAGAAAAAATCTACCATATTGTACATATTTTACTTTAATCATCATAATTTACTAAATAATATTGCAAAGAAAATCCTCTGTTCTTTTTTGGAAGTATTTGAGGTTTTTATAAATTGTATTTTTACTTTTTTACCGATAGGACTGCAGCTTTAGAATACTACAACATGTCAAATAATACCGAGGGACTAAAGAAATGTTATATGGCTTTGGAAGATAATGAAGCGTTATCGAAGATGTATACAGGATCGCCGCAACAGAGCAAGGTTGGCTACTTGTACTTTTAAGTATACAGATCAAATATAAATTCTGACAGAACACTGTCTACTGAAGTCTGTGTTAAGGTGCGCGTTGTTGGAAGGCGTAATTGCAGTTGCGGCACGGAGTTTCTGATTGGCTACAGTCTGACAAAACACAGTTCTGATTGCTGCAGATTGACAAAACTATGAACATTCGTACACCGTGCGTCATTGTCTTCAGCCAAAATAACCAAATTGAAATGTTATTTGGTCTAAAAATGTGTGACTTTGTGTTACGTGTAAGCATGTAACGTAATTTTGCATGCTTCATGGTCGAGGTTTGGATATTATATATATATGGTCTAAGCTTTTATTTATCTAATATTGTACGAAGACTTACCTACGTACTTATAACGAATGTGTCCTTTATTTATTAGATTGGAACTATGGCTACGTTGTTGTTTGTGTGGCTGTTTCGTATGAGATTTTTTTGGGGTTTCAATATTTTTTGTTAACTATAGTATACTTATGTGTACGTTAATACTTTTTAACAGGAACTAGCAGGGAAACAGAACTATCTGAATGAAATTAACGATAGTTCACAAGCTCCGTCTATACAGGGTATCATTCAGTTGAAAGAAAGTGGGAGAATGTTGCAAGCAGCGAATATGGCTTACCAGGTCCTTAAGTAATCTATACATCTATACTATCTATACTAATATTATAAAGCTGCAGAGTTTGTTTGTTTGTTTGAACGCGCTAATCTCAGGAACTACAGGTCCCATTGGAATGTAATGGATAGCCAGATTCAGCGGGAACGTTATAGACTATTTTCATCCCGGGATTCCTACCGGAACGGACACAACGCGGGTAAAACCGCGGGGCGCTACTAGTCCTTTATTAATTAACCTACAGTTACTTTTCATTCATTCATACATTCCGAGTAGGTCATTGGCCAACCCTGGCGTCGGAGTTTTTAGATCGCCTAAAGGCCTCATGGTTCTCACGTGATCTGACGATTGAAACAACCGGGACCGACGCTTTAAAGTTTCTTTCGAAGCACAGTAGCGCTTAGATAGAAATGCCACTATCGGCCAAGTAGGGGTCGAGCTGCACGATACTTAACAATTGCAATGAACTAACATCGCTTAGTCAAACTACGTCACGCGAGCTACACAGTTCATGTAATACTTAGGAACTTGCCTAAAGGTACTAGATCCATACCGATGTGAAGTCTTCCTTCCACAAATAGGTATAACTTTGACTTCTGTTTCAGCTAGCTAATATTGAAGCATCGAACAATTCATCGCCGTCGAGAATAAAGAAGTTATATATTTTAGCGGGCTTCCTCTACAGTCAAAATTCAGTTGGTACGAATAATTTCATTGCAGTGTTCTAGGCGAACATTCGTGCCGTTCGTGTAACAAATGAAAACCCTAGCGCGAGAATGTTCATTTAGCCGGGAACAATTTATTTTGAGCGATCAGCTATGAGCATTTTCTATAAATAAATGTTCGCTCGGAACACGTGTAAATGATCAAATAAATTGAAAAAAAAAATGATTAGGATAAAAATTCAAATCGTACTGGACATTCGGATACCTACTTACAAGTCTTACAACAAGAATACGCGCCTTCGTCCTTCGATGGCGGTCAGGTCAGGTTCAGCAAAGTGAGTAGTGAGTGCTGAACGAAGGAAGCAGTTGGTCTGATTAATAATTTATTTATACTAATGTTTATAAGTCGGTATCGAGGTTTGTGCACGTGAGTTGAGGTTCTACTAGTACTACCTACTTATGAAAACTATTAGGTACATAATTTAATTATACTTAAGTACATGGAACGTTCAAAAGAGCTACTTTGGGGCCAAAAAAGAATAAAAATATTTGACTGACTTACATGTGTAGTAACAGCGCCCCGCGGTTTTACCCGCGTTGTGCCCGTTCCCGTGGCAATTTTTATACTTTTAAACCTTCTTCTTGAATCACTATCTATTTTTTTAAAACCGCGTCAAAATCCGTTGCTTAGTTTTAAAGATACGATAAGGACAGACAGACAGCGGAAAGCGACTTAGTTTTATAGTATGTAGTGATGTTATGTTAATGTGGGGTATGTGCAGAGGGCGGGCGCGGGCGCGAGGCGGCGCGCTGCTGGCGCGCGGGCGCGGCGGCGGGCTGGCTGGCGGCGGCGGCGCGCGCGCGCCCCGGCGCCGCGCTGCGCGCCGCCGCGCGCCTCGCCGACCACCTGCCGCTGCTGCACGCCAACCAGCACCTGCAGGTACTACACTACACCACACGTACACATACCGCTACACTCATCACTTAATCCTGCACATCTTGTTTTCTAGTAGCAGTTTGAAATATCTGTTGTTCCAATACAACGAAAAGATAGGGTTTCATATTATATAACAAACTGATCATTTCAGGCATGGTGCATTATCGCATCGATAGCGATTCAAGCCCGAGCTTTTGATCTTTGTTCGAAAGCGTTTATAAAGTTGGAAGCTATGAATGTGAGTAGATTATGTTATAAAGATTTATTTATTGTAGAAGGTGACTGACTACAATGTATCCTGTATGTTTTTAGTGCAGACAATAGTAGCCCAAACATATAAAATATCAACCATTCATTTCAGCCTGAAGTATTTGAAAATTTAGCAGTAGAGGTGTTCACCCGACATAGGCCAAAGGATGTAAAGGGGAATAGGATCGAATGTCCGCAGTGTGAAGTCAGTATGCCTGAATGGTAAGATTAAACAATTGTTCACCCTTTCCTGGCTAGTAAACAACTCCTCAGCCACGAAGTAAACTAGGCGAGAGCGGCGGTGGTGGAATTGGCCAATCAGGGCTTAAAACGATATTGACTAAACATTTCAAGCAGTGATTGGTGAATTCTCGGCCCGCGGCGCTGCCGCTCCTCCCCCGCTGACTTCGTGAGTGAGGCTTTATAGGCATCCCTTAACGTTACCCCAGGGTGTCGACGTGTCCGGGGTGCTCGAGCCAGTTCCCCACGTGCGTGGTGTCGGGGCGGCCGCTGCTAGCGCCGCACACCATGTGGACGTGTTCCACTTGTGGGGTCCACGCCCAACAACACGAACTCGTACTGCGACATTCTTGCCCCATGTGCCATGTTCAACTTTAATGGCAGCCACTAAGTCCTACCAATGAGCTCTCTAAATGTGATCTCGGTAACAAATTGCATTATTTAGATTTGTAATTTTATTATCATAGGTGATATTTATTCCGTCCTTACGTAACTTTTTTTGTTATATACCTATGCTATGATTTATATTTAAGAACAAGAAATAAATGTGAACATGAATAAAAGTTGATTAGAAAAATAACATGTCTTTTATTGGCTTCCTCAAAATGTGTTCCAACTATCGTAGTTTAGGTTGATGTCCCAATAAAAGTGAAATACTTTTATCTTATCTAAACATTCCTCAAGAGAAGAGGTATAGATAAATTATTTGCACAACTCATATTTGTCTGAGCTGCACACAAACTTATTATAAGAACTATAAATATGGTTATAGAAATAAATGAATATGTATAAAATTTATTTAATATTCCATTTATTGTTGATAATGAGGGATTCACAAAGTGAGTGGGGTTGTAGTTCCTAAATATTTTTCTGGTGACTAGACACAATCAATTTGTATTGTTGGCATTATATCACCTGGTACATATATTTAAGTTTTAATTAACTGGTCTCTTGAGTCAAGGAGTATGTAAATATGGATAACCTTTATTAAGGAGATATACACAGATCTATCATCCATATAACATGTTTACATGTGATATTAGAACAGTGTGGGAACTTGAGACAAGAATGCAAACTTCACACACTTCTCTAAATATATTATTATAAAATATACAAATATCAATCCTTTATTACCAACTAAAAGAAATCATTCATATCCTCTCAAATTGTGAATGCTAAATAAACAAATAACTTTATTAGTTGGTATGAATATGAAATGAAATTATTATATCACTTAGATTATTATCAGAAGAAATTAGCAAAACTCTGAACAATTATAGAAAACTAATTGTACTAAATGGTTCGACATACGAAAATACCTTTCTGACTGTTATACTTTCACACCTGAACCATTTTATATGTTTGGTTCTGGGATTGACATTTTTCAAAGGACATTTTTATCCTCAAATTCAGATGGGCATGGATAAAACTGGTACAGTTAGTATTTTATAATTGTACTAGGATTTTTGCATGTTGACTACAACTACTTATTGTTCAAAATGGTTGAGACAAATGCAAATTATATTATGTCCAAATGGAAATGTACATAATATGTTGATTACTCTAAATTAATATTTATCATAAATCACACTGACTTCCCTCTTACCACAATTAACCAATAACATATCTTTATTTATTGCTTTAAAATTACTGGGCAAAGTTGTTACTCGGCAAGCCCATCTTTGAAAATTGCAATGTATTGTCAATTATTTGGAAGAGTTCTGGTGGTTGAGGAATTCTTCCCGTTTCTAATTTGGACCACAGCGGTATATTGTTGAGAGATATTTCAAAAGCACCAGATGAGACCAGCTGCCCCTCAATCATGTTAGCAAGGAAAAACATCATCATACAAGCATACAACTTGTTCTCCAGGCACCAACTCCACCAAGAAGGCTGTGGCTTGTTCAGCCATGCAAATATGTTAACACCGCTTAATATGCACATTATCAGAATCATTTTACCAAATCCCTGAAAATAAATGAGTAAATGAGTTATTACACAACCAGAAAATACTGTGGAGATAACTTATCTTAAATATACTCACAATAAGTCTCGAAAGGTACATGTTCAGCCCTGGTGGGTCATAGTTGGCTCCAATCACAGATATTTCAGGATACTTTTGTTGGATTATCCCAGCATAGTCTTCAAATACTTTTCTGTATCCACAGGAGTAACTAAAAATATATAATATAATATCATAATTCAATTAAAAATAGTCAATAATTACAAAAAAGTGACACAAAATTAACCTTGGAGACTTATAAACTTGGCCTTTAATAATCTTGAAAAAACGTGACCATTGTTTGGATCTACTTACCAATAATAAATATTCATAATGTGCCCTACGCCTTGGCCTATTTTGGAAATACTCTCAGCTTCGTTTTCACTTCCATTAGCAAAGTTATTAGAATTTAGAATAAAACAAGTAAATATAACTGAAAATAAGCATAGCGCTAAACTATAATTAGTAGACGGGGACATTTTCACGTCAACTGTATGAAAATTTTGTTTGTTTGGATAACTTTATACAATGATGGACATGGATTTATTAAAAACAATCCAATTGGATACGTATAGATATTACACGTAACAATGTCGGGATTTAGTAGAACAAAACAAGTATTTACTAATTTCTTCTCAGGCAATCGGCAAGTAAGAAATAAAGTAAGTCAAACAAGTCAAGTACATACTTCAAGCACAAAATGACAGCACGCACACACGTCAAGTCAAGCAAGCAACAAACAATACAAATCAATCATTCATTCATTCATCAAGAGTCAGAGTCACCTCGGAGCATCTATAGGTTCACCATGGGTTCACCACAGAGTCCACAAGGTGCGAAGTCAGCCAGTACAGTTGCGCCTAGCTGTCATTGTCAAATAGGTTGTCAAATGCTTAACTGGCATTTGGCAAGCTGTGGTGGTGGTAAGCTTGCAAAGCAAAGAAAGTAAATAAATTTATCAATCAATCAATTCACAATTATTTGAAAATTGTAATTTGTAACTGTTTGTTTGGTATTTATTTATTTCAATTTAATACCATGTAGTTCAAATATTTATTTTTCATTTCCCCGAGTTAAGTCGTCCTAATTAAGTTTTACAATTTCAGAGTTTTATAAAAGAAAATGCCTAATCACCACTGTCATGGTAATCATTCCCACTGTGATCACGGAGCAAATGATGAAGAGATAGGATTGCAATACAATTTATTTGAAAAAATTGACAAAGACAATGTAGAATGTCTTAATGAAAGTGTAGAAGGGTCTGGTAAAACCGTTTTTAAGCCATGGCAAAATAGACTGGACACCACACAGGTACTCTAACATAATAGGATTACTATTGAACTATTCATAAAATATTTTGTTATTTTTGTTAAAAAGTACTAATACTCGCCTTAGAAGAGAAATAAAAAGAATTGATAAGGTATATATTACTGCTAAGCAGAGGCGCTATGTTAGCTTAAAGAGCATTATAGATTTGCTGTTTTATTTACCCAAAGATTTGTTGACTTCTGAAGTAGGTTTTTTTAAAAACTATGGATCATTGCATCAACTACGGATAAACTGCTAGTGGTAAAAGGCTTTAATTGATAATTTAATCTGTACTTGTTATTTGTTTTAGTTTGTTGAAAGTGATGCTGATGAAGAATTGTTATTCAACATACCATTTACAGGAAACATCAAATTAAAGGGAATTAAGATAATATCAGATGATACTGATTCTCATCCCTCTAAATTAAAACTGTAAGTAATTAAAGTTTTGCTTAAGTGTTTGATGATACTGTTCATCAGTATAACAAGCATTTCTTTCTTTAGAGACAAGTTCTCAACTTCTAATGCCCTCTGTATTAAATCCATATTTTATTTGATTTTTTCAGATATAAAAATAGGCCACATATGACTTTTGATGACGTATCTGCTGAGCCGGACCAAGTGTTTGAACTGCAAAGGGATCATGAAGGAGTTCTTGAATATTTTCCAAAGTAAGTTCCTCAATGTATTTAGTAAGTTCCTATGTCTATGTACTCTGACCCAGTGTTGGTCACTGTTGACTTACTAAGTCACTAGATTATGATGATAATTTATTTTTTAGGATTGTAACATTTTCATCTGTGACACACCTAACAATGCATTTTCCAAGCAACTTCGGTGCTGAAAACACCAGGGTATATTACATTGGTCTCAGAGGGGAATGGACCCAAGGACATAGGCACGGAGTCACCCTATGTACATATGAAGCACGGCCCAATCTTGACGACCACAAGTTAAAACATTTAGAATCTGTTACAAAACATGTGGATTAGTAATTAGTAATGACAATGAGTGATCAAGTGATTTGTTTAATAAATTTTACTGTATTTATTACAATTTTGTTTTTATTTAAAATAAACCTCTCTTTATGAGTTGCCTAAAATATTTATTATCAACAGCATTCTGAGGTTAAATAGTGTTAACTTGCACAAAATTAGACCCACTATGAGAAAGTAACAATTATTAATTCAGAATATATTTTGATTTATATCTATCTATCACGAAGATTAGTGTGTTTCATTATTCATAGTGGAATTCACCAGTATCATAAATTATAGAAATGGAATGGCTAAAGAAAAGTAAAACGCTTTATTATGTATATTTTTACAGTATATTAGTTCTTAAGTAACATAATTATGTACATACTTTGCATCTTTTTATGGCATCCACTTGTTAATGGAAGGTGTAATAATGAAGCACTATAAGTCGGACATGGAACTTGGTAAAAATTACATGATTTATACAAGTAGTTGGTATGGAATTAATAAGTCTAAATTATATCATTGCATTTAATGCTCAAACTGTAACAAACTAAATTATAATATTATTATCTACCTAAGTAAGTTTCCTTAATTAATAATGTTATTAACATTCTTGCGATTTATCATAATTGATATTATTTTAAATATAAATATTGATAACGTTATAATTTGATCAACATGGATTCAGTGGCGTAAACTACTTATATTATGTGTATGGCAGTGACTAAGTATTCTATTCCATGTTTGAATGACTTGGAGAAGAGTTATTTGTTAATATCACATAAGTATTGTGTGTGTTCACTGTCGACGACGGCCGCGTACGACGCGCATGCCGGGGCGCAGCGGGCGCGGGTAGGGGCGGCCCGGGTAGCCGCGCGGGCGCGCCGGCCGCCGCACTTCGTTGGGCACGCGGCTGATATCAGCGGTCGGGTAGCCCGCACCGCCCACGCCGCCGCCACCGGTTGGCCACTGACGCTTACATACCGCACACCTGCCAAATGCAACATTTAATTAATTCAATAACAACATTTATCGTGATGTCGCCTATCTTCCCGCACCATTACACCACGAGAAGATTCTCGTAGCCGGAATAAAGCATACTCAACCGACACACATCTTATTGCGCGGTATGTGTATGTTGCGGTGCGTAGGCTTGCGCTCTGCGATGGTACCTGCACGATATCACATAGGTGCTAGTAGCGCTCATGGCGTAGTTTGACTAAGCGATGTTAAGTTCATTGCGAATTGCGATTGTTAAGCAACATGCAGCTCGACCGCTAATTGGATGGGTGGCCGATAGTGGCATTTCTATCTGAGCGCTACCGTGCTTCGGAGGGCACGTTAAATGGTCAGTCTCGATTGTTTCAATCGTTAGACCATGTCAGAGGCCTTTCAGAGGTCTAACAACTTCCGACACCAGGGTTGGCCACTAACCTACTCGAACTTACTTTATCTAGGTACTGGACAACTTCCCATGGTATAGCACAATAGTTTAACGTAAACTACTAATGATTCTAGTCCTACCTGCTGACTTTAGATACTTGATCTGCTTTCAATGTTTGTTGCTCAGGTTTCAGGAACATTCTGTTCGCATCTATGGTGGAGAGCCAGTATGAGACTGCAGTGGCGAAGTAGTTGCAGCGGCCGAGACCGTTGCATTCAATGAAGGGTCGTGTCCGGAACTCCTTGAGACATGACCCTGGCGAGACTAAACTCTGACCGGCTGAGTCAGGGCCTGTTGTGTGCTGTGCGTCAAAGTAGACAAAAATGTTAAAAGGTAAGTTTTAATTACATTTTTATGAAAATTTAACAAGAAAATAATGTATGCCCACCATTAAGAAACTGTATCCGACCCACAACTCTTCCCATCCATTGGGACATGATGGTATATCTGCACCTTGACTATGTAGAGCTATGGTTCTTGTAGGTGATTCACATACTTGACACCTGGAAGAATTAAATAAACAGCTTCATTTTCGAATTATCTTTACTGGAATTAATGTCTCCTATACTACAAATGTATATTCAGAAGAGAAGCATTAAATTTTAATTTCTGGTAAAATAATCTTCAGTAAGATAGGGTATACATAGCTGGGTCTTATACCCGAAAATAAAATCTAGTTTTCAATATTGTCTATACTTATTAGGTCAGAAAAAATATCGTCTGAGCGAGGCTCGGTCACCCGGCTACCACTTACGAAAACTCTTACCTTGATATGTATGGACCAACATCTCTTGCTTGTATGGGTGTCATCGCCATCGTCATTGGCTCAGGAGTGGACAACCAGAAACTGTAGTCCTCGCGTTGTGCAAAGTCACATACGTTATTTAGATTGCAGAACATGTAGGGCATTGTTGAGAATCTACGCAGACAACTACCGGCGGAACCTGGGTAGAAAATAATGCGCTTGTATAAATTATAGTAGCTGTACAGGATAAAAAATTAAAACACACACTTTATGTCCTCCAGTTTGGATGTGGTTTTGGTTTATTCACCTATGTGTGTAGTTAGAAAGATACAGTCCATTTCCTCTATTCATTAATATTTTATAGTTTAATGTCATTAAAGTTCAATATTATAACACTTTAAAAATATACTTTACCTAAATCTTGTCCATGAGCCTTGCCATTGGCTACAATATGAATTAAAGAAAATCCTTCCCAAAGCGGTGATGTACCACCAGGACATTGTGGCACCATTTGAGATTGAGAATGAACTGCGAAGAAAAATCCTCTTGATTTGGGCACAGGTGGCGGAGGAGCCGGTACACCGGGCTCTCCGGTAGGTCCTTGCTCTCCTTCATATCCTTGCAAACCAACTTGCCCTCGCAAACCAGGCAAACCCTGCGGCCCTTGCATGCCCCGTAACCCGACCATACCGATATCTCCACGTTCACCTTTTCTACCTGGTATACCATTAGTACCAAATTCTCCTGGCCTTCCATCAATGCCTGGGAGTCCGTTATCTCCAGGTAAACCTACCTCACCAATTTCGCCTGGAATTATCTGAGATGGATGAAGACTGTCTCCTAAGTCACCTTTAATACCCTTTAAGCCTTCTTGACCTCTATAACCCTGTAGACCTTCGTCGCCTCTTTCTCCTTTTTCACCGTAAATTCCTATAGAGCCAGGGTATCCGTTTCTTCCGAATTCACCTGATTGCCCTTTAAAACCCTTAAAACCAATGTCCCCAGGATATCCCTGTTCTCCTTGTATACCTTTAGGACTGATAGCGTCTCCAACCTCTCCTTTGTCTCCCATTTGCCCAGGGTAGCCAGGCGGGCCTTCCATTCCTGGTTCACCTGGACGGCCTGGATACCCTTTAGGCCCCATAAATCCGTCCATTCCTTTAATACCCTTAGGACCTTGATACTCTAGACCTGGCTGTCCAGGCTCACCTGTGGGTCCTGTTGGACCATATTCTCCCGGAGCACCTTTTGGCCCTATAAACCCAGGCCACCCTGGCAAGCCATCAAATCCTGGCATTCCTGGTTCTCCTGGTGGAGCGAATTCGCCATTTAATCCTGGTAATCCTTGAGGGCCTTGGTCACCTTCTATCCCTTTTACTCCTGGGTAACCATCATCTCCAAATTCACCTTGGTTACCAATATCACCACGTTCCCCCTTGATTCCTCTTATGCCAAAAGAGCCAAAATCTCCAAAATCGCCAGGGCGACCAGGTAAACCTTCCATACCATATTCGCCTATATCTCCTTTTGTTGCAGGCATGAAAATACTAGGACCTATATCTCCTGTTGCGCCTTGTGGACCATTAGGACCTTGGAAACCCGCCGGTCCCTGAAAACCTTGATCTCCTGGTAACCCTGGAGTACCCATTAGTCCTGGTTCTCCTTCCATTCCTTGATCACCTTTGGCACCAGGAATTCCGGGTGATCCGAAATATCCTTGTTTACCTTTAAGACCATCAAAGCCTCTCCTGCCCGGAAAACCATTTCTTCCGGGAAAACCTTTATCTCCTTGTTCCCCTTGTTCTCCCATTAATCCAAAATCTCCAGCTTCACCTTTTACTCCTACGAAACCCGGTAAACCTCGAGTACCTTCATTACCCTTTTCACCTTTAGGGCCTTCTGGTCCAACGACAGTGCGTCCTTGATCTCCAATATCTCCTTTAGCACCTCTAGAACCTCTGAAACCAGGTATTCCAGGTCTGCCTTCTAGCCCGGGTTCTCCATGATCTCCTTTCATACCACTTACAGCATTGTCACCTGCCGGTCCTCTTGGCCCCGTAAATCCTATATCGCCCCTTTGCCCTTTTAATCCAGGCCACCCATTCATTCCAATTGGCCCAGGTAAACCTTGATCTCCGCGATTGCCCTTCAATCCTGGTGGTCCTATTCTTCCGGGGGCTCCAGGTGTGCCAAAATAACCGGGAGCACCTATATCGCCACGGTCTCCTGTTAATCCCAAGTCTCCAGGTCTTCCGCTTAATCCTGGGAATCCTTGATAACCTGGAAAGCCTTCTTCGCCTCTTCTTCCTCGTAAACCATAACGTCCGATTTCTCCTTTAGTTCCTTTGGGACCATTGTCGCCCTTAGGGCCGTGCTCTCCCGTTAAACCTACATTTCCTATTAAACCTGGCAGTCCTGGAGAACCAGGTAAACCATTTAACCCAGGAGCGCCCGCTATTGCTATTCCAGAGAATCCCTTTCGACCCTGTAAAAAATATAGGAATTAATGATTTTGGATGAAACAAGGTATGAAAATAGATAGATAAATACTGTATTGTACCACATTTGGATTCACAAAAAAATACGTACTGGAGGTCCTGTTGGCCCGTCAGGCCCAATATCTCCCGGCGTCCCAGTTCTTCCTTTGATTCCTATAGTTCCAGCGCGTCCAGCAGCTCCTGGATAACCGGGCGGTCCCATATCGCCTCTTTCACCAGGTATTCCTTCGAACCCTTTTTCTCCATAAATAGATGCCAAACCAAGGTTACCTCGTGAACCTTTAACACCTTTAGGTGCAGGGAGACCTGTTGGTCCCATTTGTCCTTGGCTTCCAGGTTCTCCGAAAGGCCCCATGTCTCCTTTCATACCAAACATTCCTTTATAACCTTTAGGACCTTGTACAGATGTTCCTGGGAACCCTTCATCACCTCGACCTCCCGGTAAACCGGAGTCGCCCTCGTCTCCCATTTCTCCCTTGACTCCAGGACGACCTGGAAAATAAAACGCAGTTTTCAGACGTCCGTATTACTTTCAATTTGTTAAAATTTAATATACAAATGAACATTATTTTATCATTCTCTTTTATCTTTATGTTTTAAGAGGAGGAATCAAGAACCATATTAAGTATACTCGTATTTATATTTTGATGATATTTCATTACTGAGTTGAAAAATGATATAATACCTTTTAATCCCCGGACACCCTCAAATCCTTTATCTCCTTTGACGTTAAGGAAGAGATAGCTAACGGCATCACCTTCTTCACCAGGTAAACCATCCTCTCCTTCATCTCCAATTTCACCTCTATTAGAAAATATTTATAAAATATTGATTTCAATGTACAATTGTTACAATTACGGTTAATTTATTTATCTGGGTATCTCTTAACTACAATTATATTTATGTACTGTTGGTATTTTATAATAAAGAAGCATATTTTTAAAACAAATTCTCTGAAATTCTTGTTTATCTGTTTGGTTATTCTCTAAAACTTAATCCCATTTTGACATAACTTTCAGTGTCACAGAACTCTTAAATCAAAAAACTCTAAAAAGTAACAAGTAAGTTAAGTAAGTTGAAACAAGTTGAAAGGCCAATGGGCAAAGATCATCCAGCTCGACTAAGAATGACATTATGCATTAAATGAAACGCCTGTTTGATATGAGGCCTCTAGATAATGAATGCAAACAGGCCTTTTAGGTGGGCCCACACTCAATACAAATTTGTCCATTGTCCTTCGGTAAAACCACGGGATGCCATATAAAAAAAATAAAATTCAACTTACTTAAGACCAGTGTCTCCTTTGTCACCACGTAGGAAGGCATATGGAATGTCAGCTTTAGGGCCAGGTAGACCTGGAAGACCATCTCTACCCCTGGTACCGTTGCGACCTGGCCTTCCAGGGAATCCTTCCTCACCATCGGATCCCTTAAGTCCGGTAAGACCTCGATCTCCCGGGAATCCCGGCCATCCAGAGTCTCCTGGCAAACCTTGTTCTCCGCGCATACCTACAAGTATTTTCATGGTTGGTGTGGAATAGATATAAGCGATAATTAATAATATAAACAATACTAGCTGCGCCCCGCGGTTTCACCCGCGTTGTACCCGTTCCCGCGGGAATTTCGGGATGAAAAATAGATGTTGGCCGATTCTCAGACCTACTCAATATGCTCACAAAATTTCATGAGAATCGGTCAAGCCGTTTCGGAGGAGTACGCGAACGAACACTGTGACACGAGAATTTTATATATAAGATAAGATATAACAAGCA
Source organism: Cyclophora punctaria (assembly GCA_951394245.1). Lineage (NCBI taxonomy): Eukaryota > Metazoa > Arthropoda > Insecta > Lepidoptera > Geometridae > Cyclophora > Cyclophora punctaria. Next base: position 7,335,700 of record OX596170.1, on the reverse strand, counting down.
AACCAAATCATTTGTGTAAAACAAGAAATAAATTAAATTAATTAAAATTACAAAAACACAATAAATAAACTCAATGGTGTAATCGAGATTATACATATTTCGAAATGAATGTGAATAGATTAACGTACCAACTACTCCCGGAGGACCTCTATCAGGAATGATCAAACTTTCTGGAGGATGGATTAGTTGCCCTTTTTGTCCTCTAGGTCCCTGTGGTCCAGAAGCACCTGGACGTCCTTTTATACCCTTGATTCCAGGTAAACCTTGTTCTCCTGGTCTTCCTGGTTGACCAGGATTGCCTCTTTTTCCTGGTAAACCCTCGTAACCGGGAAAACCTTTTGTACCTGGATAACCATCGTCACCTCTTTGTCCCTTTGGTCCCGGCGAACCTAAAAATCCATAGGATTTATATCACGTAAACTTCTAATATAGTTCAATAATATTATAAAAAAAAAGACGTGTGGCACTCGGGGACTGCCGCGGTAAAGCTATTGCATAGTTATTTTTTGTATCACTAGATGGCGTTAGTGGGAGCGTGAGGTTTTTTCATTACGGAATTTCTGGATTCAGTCCCCGCGCTCAAGGCCCGCGATAGAAGCTATGCAATAGCTTAAAAACGAATATAAAGTTTTGTTTCAAGTACCTGATCTACAAAAAGGACAGTCGTCGCCTCGTTCTCCCTTTAGCCCAAAGTAGCCAGGTTTACCGGGGATACCAGGGTCACCAATGGGTCCAGGAAATCCTGGTGGCCCATCATCCCCTGCGGGTCCAATTCCACTTCTGCCCATTCCTGGAAATCCAGGCGGGCCTTGAATACCCGGATCACCTCTATCTCCTTGGCCACCGGGAATACCGTCAGTGCCTGGTGTGCCTTCCTCGCCTTCCGGCCCTTCAACTGTAGATCCTTTGAACCCTTTAGGTCCCATTATACCTATGCCTCCGGGATAACCCATTGGACCTCGCATACCTGGCAAACCTTTAAATCCTGGGCTTCCAGGCTCTCCTTTAGGTGATGCTCCTGGATTACCTACTCTACCTGCGAATCCCTTGGTACCTGGTAATCCAGAAGGTCCCATATACCCAGGTAAACCTTTTTCGCCGTCAGACCCAGGGGCACCGGTTGGTCCAGAATAACCGACAGGACCCTGAGGACCCATAGAGCCGGGTAGTAGTGGCTCGTCTAAATTTTCATCATATATCCCAGGTTCTCCTTGGAAACCTTGTAGACCAGGATTCCCCGGCCTTCCATCTTCTCCCCGAGGCCCTTCTATTCCATCTTCGCCGTCTGGCCCAGCATATCCAATAGCACCGGTGTCACCTTTCCTGCCAGGAGGACCATCCTTGCCCCGGTGACCTGGCTTCCCTCTTGGACCATCATCACCTTGATCTCCTTTATATCCTTGTGCTCCGTTTAAACCATATGGACCCTGATAAACAAATTTTAGATTTTAAGTATACATGAATTATTAAAATTATATCAGAAATATTCAACATTGGTAGCTTACTTACTATCTGACCCCTAGACCCTATTTCACCCTTGGCGCCCCTAACCCCTTGCTGTCCGCGTAAACCTTTTTCACCTTTGTTTCCTTTAGTTATTATAGTTATATTTTCTCGAACTTCGTCAACTACCACGATCTGCGCTGCTTTGCCTGGCTCTCCAATTTCACCTTGGTCACCTTTTTCTCCAGGAGGACCAACTGTCTGATCTCCAGGATCACCTCTATAGCCAATTTCACCTTTGTAACCCGTCGGTCCCTGCAATGATACATTAAATAGTTAACTGTATTAAAAATATATTAATAAATATAGCTTTAAAAAAAACGTGTAAATAATATGTTTATTTCGAAGGACTCAAATAAATAATTCGTTACCTGGTCACCTTCTTCACCAGGAAAACCCCCATCTCCAATGTAACCCATGGGTCCTACGGGGCCCATGACTCCAGGCAGCCCGGGTTCTCCCTGATCACCTTTGGCCCCCCTAGAGTTGACTCCGCCCTCTCCGGCTAAACCTTGGTTTCCTTTTTCTCCGGCAGGACCTGGTAGCCCCCGGTCTCCGGGCGGGCCCGGCCACCCCGTGGGCCCCACGATCCCGTCCACGCCGCTACAGCCATCCAACCCAGCTATACCTCTTACTCCTTCAGGACCTCGCGGACCCTGTAATTAAAGTAAGTTTTTTAAAAGTTGTAACTACCAACTTCAATCGACCCATCCATGTATGAGTAATGAAATGTCTTACTTGTGGTCCTGGAAATCCTCGTGGTCCATAAGGCCCCTCGATACCCTGAAATTAGATTAAATAATATTATAACTTAAATAAAATATTTTATTGCAATCAATAGATTTTCGCCATAGGACATAATTATTATGACATTTTAAAATATTTTAATAACTTATAACTATGGGTTTCTGGCGGCACAGGAATTCAACCATAGTTTAAATAAACTCCTGGTTTAAAATATACTATTTATGAAAATTTCTTATAAAAATACGCATTAGAAGTGATATTTACCCGTTCTCCTTTGTCTCCATAATCGCCTCGTTCGCCGATATCTCCTGCCTCTCCTGTGATTCCCAGCCGGCCCTCGGGCCCGTCGGGTCCATACTCTCCTTGGACCCCAGGGATACCCGGGAAGCCTCGGTCACCTAGAGCGCCTTTGAGCCCTTTGCAGTCGCACACTGTTTGGTTACAAACAACCTGTAATTATTATACATACGTGTAGTAACAATAATTTACACTTATCTATACTTATGTAGAAAGAAGGCATAATGACAAGTATGGAGGTGATATCCTTAAAGTTATAAGGCTATTACTAATATATTTTGTTAATATGTATATTCTTAAAGGAAATAATAATTTAAAAGTGAACTACATTTCAATACTTGCTTGCTTTTACTACATATCAAATATGTATCAATAAGAACACACCCCCAAATTTTAGCCTACTGATTTTATAAATCACCCTTATGTTAGTTTTAAATATTCCCATAGTGTGAGATGTGAAATGCGTGCACTACGCACTACGGGAATTTTCTTATAAGTTAATTAGAGGCTACACAGTTTAAAAGCTTTGGTATTTTATTTTTGGGGATAGATATAGGTATTATATCATTCACTTGTTAGTCCGAGAGTGTGTGCTTTTAGGCATCAAAATAAACCACTAATTATTCAAATAACTGAAATGTGTTTTGCAGAATGTCCTTACGATTAAATCATTATTCAGATGGTCATGACATCATTTGATTGCATCATTTGCATCACACATTGATGTGCGTTTCTCGTAAAATCATAACGTCTTTATAATTAATTTGCAGTAAAATGTGTATACATATATGTTTACAAGCGACGTTTCACCTCAATATTCCTGTAGGTTTATCAGGATAAAACATATCCAAAATCGAACATCAGCTAGTGCCACTGGCTTTAATGAAAATTAGTGGAAAAAAACAGACGATATCGTCTTGTGCAGTAAGTTATACGTTTTTCATAACGTATCTTTATGCTACGGATTGATATTGATACCATTAATGCTAAATATTACTTTACTACCTATGCATTGCAGTCATCCCTTTACAAATATACGATAAGCGTTTGTATTAGCGATTAGCGATTTCTGTATCAAGTGTGGCGCACTTAATTCCCGTCCCGACTCAACAATATGTAAATACATAGTTGTTAACCGGGCCGGTCCGAGTACCAATCCATATATAATATTCTTGGTAAAGTATTTATCTGTGTAATATTCTCAGATTCTTGAATTCCACAATAAAAGCTTAGAGTGTAGTTTGGATCTAACAACATTGAATTAGTCCAGTTCATATATTTATTTATTAAACAAGTGTGATGATGCATTGTTTTGCTTAGAGTCCCATATTTGTCTGTGTCTACGTAGAATTGCAACCAGTTGTCTAACACATATGTATCAGTTTAATAAGATGCCATTTGAAACGTATCAATGTTGTAGTTGACAGCGCTGCTAAATTTGCCTGACGACGCATTGCATTCGGGCGCCTCATATGTCATGAGCTCATCGGTGAGCACCTATTTGAATTAGTGGTTTATAGCTGGACAACCAATATGGCTGCTATTCATTTATTATTTGAGTATCATTCTAATTAATATGTAGGCCTTCTTCATTACTTTACGAGTTTATTTTCTTACAACAATTTATTAATATTATGACTAGGTTACGTGCACTTATCCGCTGTTTTATTTAATAAAAGGGTTTGGGAAACCGAAGAATCTATTGAAAAACTGGTAGTGGTAACGCTCTGCGGAAAAAATCCGCAATACTAAACTAAGATAATTATTATGATATTAAGAACAGTAAGTCCATGTCGGAACCTGAACCATACTTATGAAAATTTGTCATCAATGTGTACCAAACGACATAATACTCATGTTCTACAGTTTTTAGTTTGATTATAAGTAATTACAAACTATAAATAAAGTCTTTTACTAATATCTAGTACTGGAAATTGTTATTGTTTCTTCATTGGTATCATACATGTATGAGTCAGGTGCCGATTTTGTATGAGTTTAATGTGCTGTTAAACGGAACCAAGCATTATATCACCCAAACATCTGCTGATGTTATCTGAAATTAGTTTATTGTAGTAACGACTATGGCCTCATTAATTATCTTTTGGATCATATGAAATTATTAAGACAATCATATACTCCTTCGTAACCGAAGAAGAAGAAGTTTGCTTATTCAACATTTAATATTTAGAACATTTAAATTAAATTTGGCGCCAAAAAGCCAAAAGGCATTTGTTGTCTACTTGATCCCTACGAGTGATATCCATTATGTCTTTATAAATTAATTTATAGGAGTCACACACGGTTCATTACCCAACCCAAGCTCTTAGGTTGTATTATGGAATCTAAGTAACTGATACTGCATTATATACACATACAAATACATTAGAAACATATTGGTGTCTCTATTCTGTGCCCAGTCTCGTTGTCAACAACTACGTCTGTACAATGATTGGTCTCTTGTTCTTACTTATTCATTAAAATCTGCAAGACAGATCAAATATGCCTTTAGGAGCACAAGTAGTTTTAGCAATGTTATGTGTTTGTATTATTCTTGCTCGCTCGTTTGACTTGCGGAAGCAACTAACTTCTTAGTACCTAGTAGAGTAAGTTAACTACTTGGGACCAAATTCATCGTTTCTATGTCGAACCACGGTCAATTCTGTTTTAAGGAATCAATTTTGAAGTTTTGATCTCAGTTTAGTTCGTCAACTAGGTTTATGATCTGATCGAGTTCAGTTGTAACGGTGAAATTGGGTTTTAATAACTTTCAGATTAGTTTTCACTTCTTGGTACCATGCTCGGAATGCATGAAGGGCTACGTTAAAATATCTTTGTTGGTCCAGGTTGTTTCCGAATACACCGAAAGTAAATAAAAACGAAAACAGGGTCATCCCTGTTTTCGTTTTGTCGGATTGCTACTTGCTAGGTCATCTAGCAAGTAGCAATCCGACAACAATAACCAACTCATCAACCTGTAAGGGGTTAATGTTCACTATTCAACTACCGTATAGTTCTTACTTTTCTGAGCTATCCTTCAAATCATGTTACGAATTACTTTTCCAAACACAAAAGCTTTACATCCGGTTTTTGGAGGATATACTGCTATCATAACCTTCAACACAAATGTTGAATACATTAATAACAGTGTGACAACATTTATTAAGTTGTTGTGCGATTATAGAACATATGAGTCATTAGTGCAATTCAAGGAACGGGCTGGATAAACAATCATTGCAGTGTCCAAGGCGATAACAGCCATTCGCACATCCCGCGACACCCTGCCCCGCCCGCCTCGCCCCGCGCGCCCCCGCGCCCTGACAACCGACACCCCCACACTACACACCACGTGTATACTAACTACATATGAATCGCTTGCGATCATTCATACATTATTTATTTATAATTCGATCATATCTTTCTGCCAATATTTAACATTACTTGTGTACTTCACGAATAGATCAATAACTTGAACTTGTAGTACATATATATGTAGATATTCATTGACTATGCGGTATGACCAAACCCACCAGTTTTTAGAAAAGTGTCGCCTTTCTTTCGTATGAACTATCGAAGAAGCATCACTGACATGAAAGGACTATAGATGTATTTGAGCTGTTATTGGTCGGTTAGGTATCCATTTTACAAGTAAAATGACTCGATACACATAAATTCATATTTAGCAGTGATTCAAGACAAACATTATAATTACCCACCTAAATGCAGTCGTAAAACTATTCTTGAACTTTATTGTAACCATGTCAATATTAAATAAAAGTATATTATATAGAACGGCCTGCCAAATTTACGATGTTCGCCGGAATCTGGTGACCCCGTCAACTCGTAAACGTGTTCCCGATACACCGCCACTGTTCCATGGATTCTGTCACGGCGCATCAACTTGCAACAACACCCGCTTTGACTTGACGTAAATCATTAAAAATTTACATGTACCATATGTTTTGTATTTTAATAAATTCAAAGAATCATTAACGACATTTTATACTTTTAGCTCCGTCGGCTTGGGATCTAATCTGCCAATACTTACAAAGATACCTATCTACACCGGTAGCGCGGAATATTTTATTTTCCGTTATAGTTCAAATTATTAGTAACGTGGTCAAATTAATAGTAACGTGGTCTTACCTAAACTTTGATACTTTATTACGAATAACAACTTCTAATTTTTGTTTGTTTGCAATTATTTGTTGTAGCAATCAAACATAGAGTATGACGACTCCAACGACAAGAGCTAAATATAGAAGCACAGTAAATAACTGAACGTTATTTAACTGGCTTTTGTTGCTGCACTGAAACTATTGACCTATTTCACTTTACTGGAAGTAAGCAATAACTTTCAGTGCAATGTTCACAATCATAAAACCGACTTGTGAGTGACCGAAGCTATCGCACTCTTGGTACAGATATTGAAAGTACCAACAATAGGATTGTGCTTTACGAGACCAACTCTGACCGCTATTATAATGTAAATAGTTCATGAAATATAAGTCTAATAGCTATAGTAAGAGGTTAATTGCGTACCTATATCGAATCATTGCGAATATCAGATCGGGACTTATTCGACTATCAAACAATGAAAGCTTCTGGTACATTCGAGAATCGAGAGTACAAAATAACTGTGTTATTAAAATGCGATATCGATAAAACGTAAAAATTGAGGAGCATGGAATACTTCCTCTTGGGTTCAATGTTCTCTTTACGTCACGGCGATAAAACAAGCTAGAATGAATGAACTCGTGCACCGACAGGGCGACTCACCCCGGAATAGAGCAGCTACTGATCACTGTCCAGCCCAGGGAGGGGTCATGTGCTCTTCACAGTTTACGATCTACTTCTATAATATTCCACCTTAACTCATTTGTCACACATATGACCAAACCCCATAACTTACGAGCTTTTCAATATCAGACGACTCAAAGTTTTTGTAAGTATATAATAGCTGTTGCTCTTATCGTATGGTATTCATAAAATATTAATGAATTAATTGTATTATTATGTTATTCCGGGAACGTACGATGCGATAAATACAATTATCTACAATTTGCGAATAGACAAGTACCTACCTATCAACCACCAATAGAAGTTCGCGACAAGTATTTAATTTATCTAAATACAATAAAGCCGACAATTCATACATGTTTCATTTGCGATACGAAATCGTGGGAGTAATAATTATTTCGGCAACAATTGCAAAAATTGTGTTATATACCTAAAGAGTGCTGATAGCAGCTTCCTGTGGCGTCCGTGCCCGGTGATAACAGGCGCTGGTGTTTATGACTCGACCTCGTTTACAAGCTTTGTCAATGGAGGCTGATTTTGACCCAATTAATTATAAAGTATTTGTGACAATGTCCCGAATGTATTTGATACATCCTGTATATTCACAGAAATTGCGAGCGGAAACTGTAAAACAATCACGCTGAATCAGGATCCTGTAGAGCTCTGTGGGAACTTTCTGTTGCTATTCGAAAGCTTTGAATAGCAAATATGCAAGCTATTGATATAAAAAGTATTTTTATGATATACTAGCAGCGCCCCGCGGTATTACCTGCGTTGTTCCCGTTCCCGTGGGAATTTCGGAATGAAAAGTAGCCTATAACCTTCCCGTTGAATGTGGCTATCCATTACAAAAATAATTTTTCAAATCGGTTCAGTAGTTTCTGAGATTAGCGCGTTTAAACAAACAAACAAACAAACAAACAAAACAAACTCTTCAGCTTTATAATATTAGTATAGATTAGTAAAAAGTGGTTTTTGTATTAATATTGAGACTGATTACCACCGACTTACTAATTAATAAATGATAAAATATACCCGGACAAATTCTCATACGGTTAATTAGACCCAAAGTAAGCTCTAAGCTTAACATTTGTAAATCTTGTTATAACATTCAGTATTCAATACCCAGAAGATGTCTTTCTAGTTTTATTCAAGTACTAGCAGCGCCCCGCGGTTTTACCCGCATTGTACCCGTTCCCGTAGGAATTTCGGGATGAAAAATAGCCTATAACCTTCCCGTTGAATGTGGCTATCTATTACAAAAAGAATTATTCAAATCGGTTCAGTAGTTTCTGAGATTAGCGCGTTTAAACAAACAAACAAACAAACAAACAAACAAACAAACAAACAAACAAACAAAACAAACTCTTCAGCTTTATAATATTAGTATAGAAGAGTATAATATATGAATTCGTACCACATCTCCGCTAACGGAGGTAAGTGTATGACCACTTATGCGATAAACAACTAATGTACGCATAACATAATAGGCAATTAATTTGTGCTAATTCACAATTTCCTAGTTTTAGTTTGAAAAATATATAGGTCGTCATTCTTTATAAATATTATATTAAGTTAATCGCCATTCATTCGTAGTTTATCACAGAGAGGTAACCTTTGTAACCTTTTTAAAACCAAAATTAGTTTAATTATGTATCCGATTGATAAGATAAATGTATTTCGGCGAAATACGCTTCTTTGGTTTAAATGTTTATATAACCTATTCTACTTTTAATATTACAGCCGTTCCTAGTCACTGTATCTAAAATAACACTATAACAAGAGCAATCATTAATTGAGGTCTTCATACAATGTTTCGTACTTTGTGTTGTAAAGCAGTGTTTTGATACATTTATCAAATTGTATGCAGAATATTTGGTATATCTCGGTTTTCTTGAATATAAATGTACTTGTAATTTTTGGTCCGTATGTAAAATAAAAATTATGGCTATTAATTTTAACTGGCCCAATAACCAACCTCAATCAAATATCTGTAAACCAAATTAAAATTTCGTACAAGACTTATACAAATATACTAGCTGCGCCTCGCGGTTTCACCCGCGTTGTACCCGTTCCCGTGGGAATTTCGGGATGAAAAATAGATGTTGTCCGATTCTCAGACCTACCCGATATGCACACAAAATTTCATGAGAATCGGTCGAGCCGTTTCAGAGGAGTTCAACCACGGTACCCGTTTCCGCGGGAATTTCGGGATGAAAAATAGACGTTGTCCGATTCTCAGGCCTACACAATATGTACACAAAATTTCACGAGGATTTTATATATTAGAGATTGAAACTGACAGAATAATCTGAAATACAAGACTATTTATTGGGTCCCATCGATATACTCGTACATTGAACTGTGGCATGACCTCACACCATATTAAACTTATTGCTTAGTTAGTAGCCAATTCCTACTCTCTATTTTTCATACATTTCATAGAAATAACAATACATCCACAATAAGGTTCCGCGCAGTGGTTCCTCCCGCATTTATATAGATGGCGGTAGTGTGATTTTTTTTCCGCTTACGTTATTTTTCCAAATTAAGTGGGGTCGCGTCCAAAGAACACAAAAAAAGTTTATATAGATAAAAGAACATTTACTTTTGTAAGGGACATCTTTCTGTCGACCGTGTTCTGTTCACCAGCTCCTCCAATTTTTTTATTCAATCATAGCCAAGAACATCCCCGTAACAGCACCTTTCTAACATAATTAGTCCATTAGTTGAGCTACTGAACTATAGAAAGGCACTCGAGACATACTTTAATTAATAAAATGTTTATTGAAAAAAATCGAATATGTGTTTTTTTTATTACGAAGAGAAAATATACAATACATCAGGTTTTCGTAATTTTTGGATGTAAGAAATTATACCTAAGCCTTTTAATGTGTGTCATCCCAATTTTCCTAAGGGATCGCCAATTACTATTAGCCGACCATCTGTTTATATTTACTCGTCCGAACATAAGGAAAATAACCCATTATTTAATGTTCGCATGCAATCTTGCACTTGTCACACAATGAGATTGATACCACTTGATGTATTTTAATGTAATTAAGACATATTTTTAGGTCACGGAGCTGTTAAATGATATCGTTATTATTGTTACCATTTCATATTATGGACTATATAAAAAATACTTCATGATAAAGGCAAATAAATAGTGCAAAGGTTACCGTAACATCAGATACAAAGGCAACTGAGCGCTTCTATTCTTTTATTAAGTCAATATATTATTACGTATTATGTGTTACAATATTAAATTACAACATAACTTTATAAACATTCCACAGTTTTTTCCAAATAAATATTGATAGAATGTAAGGAAACCCTATGTGTATTTTGGTTTATAAACGAGAGGGCTATATTCAAAATATGTTTCTTAATTCTATAACACGTAAGTAACATAAATGCATATCTCTGGAGTTTATGCTATGTTCTAAATTTTAGGCCACCTAGAGATTTACAGAACTATAAAATTGAAACCTATTTCAGAGAATGTAACGTAAGATTGTGCTATTTATGTGCAGTCTTCGTTGCTGTTTCGGGTCTGCTCACACAAAGTTAATCTTACGTCTGTAATGTGTTTGAACCCCTGACTCAAATAGAGGGATGTTTTTTAAAATTAAACTATATTTTTTTAGAGACATTGTACTTCAACCCCGTCATGTCCTGAACCTTAGAAGCAATCTTAATATAAAATTACAAACTTAAACTACATACGTCTAATTATTACTAAACATTTTGTATTCAAAACGTCACATGAAGAGGCTAACAAATAAAATTAACTTCCTACACTCAATTGAAAATTTTGAAAAAATTGAGAACTCTATAAATTGTATCTGATGTGTTATGTAGAGCATCATAGCTCTTTAACGAATGTTTTGTTTGAAAGGGGCCTACACGGGGAGTATTGTTCTTATCCATGATTGTTAAAAAAATTAAATGATAATCGAATTACTTGTCAATATTTTTAGTTATCTTGATGTGCCACCACAGTTGGCACTATGGCAAACCGCTTTGAACTGCTGTATTAGATATTCATTAAATCCACTACATAATTACTACTTATTTGGTAGTGAATTAAATCTAGTATAAAGATACCTATTTTGGATTATATAGATATCTATTTATAAAAAAATATAACAGCTTATTTAAACATTGACGATCAGTTGAATTATCTACCTACCCCAGCGATGACATCAATGTTTTGTGGAACTATGATAGCCTCTGTAATCATTACATGTATACGTTATCATCAAAATTTTAACCAACCGTTTTTTAGTGGCTAATCAGCCGAGGTCAATTGGTTACCGTATATAAATAAATACAGTATAACACTTCTACAAGTTTTGTGAATTCCAAAATACATCTCCGGATCCTTATCATTGTTAAATAAGAATATGCATTAACTACCTTCTCTGATAATTCTTTGGGAGAGGTTTATGGATAATTTTTGATATGTAATGTATGTAATGAAAGATTACAATAATTAGTCTATGGTCGATTGAATTGATGTGCTTGAGAAGTAGTAGTAAGGCTGAAATACACATGTCTGTGGCTTGCGCAGCAGCTCTCGTGCCATCTGACTGTGTGACTCCTGGCAGGTGTCAGGTGGCATCAAGTGTATGGATACGCTACCTCTCATACCTATGTCAGGCAAACGTGTATTTGAGAGCTCGTTCGCAAAACAAAACTGTCGTAAAGCTGGGCGTTTGGTATAGAGATGAAAAAGTGATTCACTCGTCATTTAAGCTTCGGCTTCATTTAACAGCCTACGCGTATACCTCTTTATTTAATTAAAATTATGATAAGATGTTTATGATTGGAAAACTCATTGATGTGTAGTGTAGTATTGGCTTATTGGTCTAATATTTGTGTCTACCTATATTGTATCGAGGGTCTCTTTGAGTAACTAAAGCGCATGTGCTATGATTGGTTACATATACATACGTTTATTTTTTCTTACTTGTCCCAAAATGTGGACCAATGTCATCAATTTTCCAGCCGAAGATGACTACTCCTGAAGGGGGAAAAGTTAAGAATGAAATAAAATCACTAAACCTTTTTCCTCTTCAGGAGCAATTGTCTTCGGCTGGAAAATTTACGACATTGGTCCACATTTTGGGACAAGTAAGAAAAAATAGAGTATAATAAGAATATTATTTCATGTAAATATTGATCTGGATCAAGTTAAAAAAAATTGTTGTTACCGTTGCCTTATTCTCATACTATAAACAATTATAACTCTCGAAATGTACAGGTAAATGTTCGATTTGAGAACTTCTACTTTTGTGTAGTTGGTAAAAATATTAATATTATGTTCCAAAAAAAGTCTAACTCTAAACTCTATACATATATTATCTATAATATCCTTCATATACATTAAGTTAGAATCCTATACATATATTACAATTTACATTGCTGATGATTGTAAGCTAAACTCGAGAGGAGTTGGGTTTTGAAATTATATTCGGCTAGTTCAAACTTTGTAGAACGATGTCTCTTTCACAGTGATAAGATTGTCGAAAAATTAAAATATTTGAAACACATTGTAAGGCTATGATGGAAGTAGCATTTAAACATGTTAGAAAGTTTACACTTTATTCCGAAATTTCCACAGAAATGGGTATAGCGCAGATAAAACCGCAGAGCACTGCTAGTCTCTTTATAAAATGGATTGAACTGCAAAAAAACCGCACCGAACTTCATAAGATGTTATCTAAAATCCAATCAATCAAGTGGTACCTGAATTGGTATGACGTAAGAGCTTGTTAAGTAGGCTGTTGATGGGAGCACGTGAAGATATGGTGAAATGTTGGTCGAAGGAAGACCTTAGTCGAGGAGTGGGACAGTTAAAAAACTAACCTATGACATCTTACTGCAAAAGTCTTCCGCATACTTAAGTAAAAACGCTGTTTACTGTGTGTGTAAAACAGGGTCTGAAAAACTACAAAAACCAACACATGGGAAAATCAACCAGTCAATGAAATCGAATGTCCGTCTCGACATATCCGATAATACAAGCTTGCTTGGAGCTTAATTTGTGGCTAATTAACTGTGATTAAGTCCTGTATGTTTTTCTATTCAAGGGAAGACTTATAAACCTCACTTGTAGTACCTACTGCTCGTATGTTGCTAGATTTATTATGCATTTGTATTCAAAAGATTCTTAAAACTATTGAAATTACCGAAATTTTACTATGTTTTGCTTCTGCTATGTATTTGTTACGCGAAGCCCGGGCAACTTGTTAAGTATTGTACATATCTCGTGAATAAAATATGCTTATTTAATCAACAAGCCATAACGTAAAAGCACATTAATGCTTTGAGTTATGGTTATCACAATTTTTTTTTTTCTAAAGTATCCGCTTGTAATAACCATCTCCTGGGTAACGGCTTCTCGTCTCATCAATGATATGAGTACAAAATATATTAAAATATCCGTTAATTAAATATCGAATTGTCAAAAAGTTAATTCACTGTAACCCAAAATCAAATTCTGGTGTCGGAGCCTGTAGAAGCCTCAAATATGATCAGGAGTTAATTGCAACAAAAGGTACACAGAACTTGACGTACTTACTGGATAATGCTAAAATAAGAAAACAATACCACAATAACGTTCTGAAATAAGACAGCTGGTGCATGATAAATAACTTGCCATCATCGCTTTCGACTTGGATTGCCAATATAACTTATGTTGCACATTTAAACTCTTGTATAGTCATTCTATAGTAGTTCTAGATCTACTCTGCACCGCTATCAATAAAATGTATATGTATCAATGAAGGCTGATTTTGGGACATGAATTATTCAGGATGTTAGCCGCTGACTAGAGCCCAGTGTGAGCGCGTTGATGTCTTTTCTAAGGAAATGCAAGTCAGACGGAGGTTTCAGACAAATTTTAATATAAATGTAGAGTATAATGACTTACCGCTGATGCAGGAAGGGGTGTTAACAGCATTAGAAGTGCGGGCGCGAGGAGCTGGAGCGCGAGGAGGCGCACGCGCGCCGGACCCGTCATGGCTGCGCCGCACTACTGCCGCGCGCCCTCGAGCGCCCGAGCCGCGCGCGCCGCGGGGCGGGGTGCCCACGCACTCGCACCACCCGAGCTCTCCTCCTTCCTTTAGTATCCCGGCGTAAACCGCGCGCGCGCACAGGACTCGGCGCACCGCGCAGCGCGCTCCGGGCCATGGCGCACTACGTACTCTGGTAAATCAACACACTATTAATTATTTTAACCACAATTCAATATTTAAGTTGTACAATATCGGACCTTTAATTTTTTTATTAGTTTATCCAAGTAAACGTTTTATTTTATTGGGATTTTAGTGATTTTAATTATTATTTCACAGTTTGGTAGCTGCGCTAATTCCGTTGATTGGTGTAAACGGGGTAAGTTTCTTTAATATTCTAAATAAATTTAAACAATCAATAAACCATATTTTTTTATAAAATTGTGATTGAAAAGTGATACACAAAAACATAATCGGAATTAGGGAATGTCGGGAGGACGGCGGCGAGGCGTGGAACTCGGGAGACGCGAGCTTGACCCGATCGTCCCCGCACTCGTCTTTTTGCAATTTCTTCAAACCGCGAATCTGTTACTGACCGATTTCATTTACGGAGATTTTTATTTTTATTTCTCCCACTTACCAGGTGCATATTTATGCGTAAAAAATTAATCACATATTTTAGTGCATATTATAATCCATTAAAGAGCACGGATTATAATCTAGATGGTGCTTAGGTATATTACGTATTAATATTAATATAGTATATTTAATTATTGGATGTTTGATTATTCCTCATAACAATACAATTATACGCTGTGAGTACTTACAATAATGATATCTGTAAATACTTTGAACATAATGTTGAGATGACCGACAAAGTTTATCGATGCTCGGATGTAATGCCGTCGGCGTTGCGCAAACACATTTTATTTTAACACAATATGTACTTATAGCTATTACGGTTGTGTCCCAACTATACAATTTACATAGAATTATGATTTTATATTTTGTTGTAAATATAATAAATATATTATGTGATTAATTATTACAATCACGATTTATTAATAAGGAATGTATATTATTATTCGACTACAATACAGTGTCAACTTTATTAATGTAGTGAACTTATGTGCATGTAGCGTGTTTGTAAAAGTGTAATTTAATAAGTAGATTCTAGCAACTTGTCACTATGTTAGACTTTAGAGTACCTACTTATTGAAATACATTCACTACACCGGATCAAGTTACAAAAATGCAAACTTTGCTTTAATTTTATATACTAAGTACATGTAACGTACCAAGAGCGCACATAGGTACTAGTTGTGCTTTAGAAGAACATAGTTTAGGTAGCACGTATCAATTTATGAATTGATATTATATGTCTTATGTAATTTATTCTACATGTTCGTTTACACGTCGAAACTAACGTGAAACTACGTTTAATGGTTCGGTACATTGAGATAATAAAGTACTCGCAAAATTACTTCGCTAATATTTCGTTTAACTTCCAAATATTTTATAATTATTTTAAGTTAAAAATAAAAGTAAACTCTCTTCGTTATCCAATTACTTCTTAAACACTTTTCAAAATTGCAACCAACTTTAAAAAAAAATATGCATTAAAATTATGATCTGTAAACGAAAATCTTGGCACCGACCCCAATTTAAGTTAAATATTTTACCCCTATTGTATTTGTTTATTCTTGTATGTTGATCGAGTTTAGATTTTTCTTAAATTATTTTTTAAAAATTTTCAGTGAACGAAATACTTTGTTTCCACATCAATTTCATATGGGTGCTTAGAACTGTAATATTTCGACAAATACAAAAATACTTCTTCTCAATATATTCATATACCATATACATTCTTATACATAATTGTTATTCAAATCTATTAGAAGGTTTTGAGTGTGGATTGAATATAGACAAAACCTGTTTCTCTTGGATGGTCTTGGAAGCTGGACCCGGTTACAATTTTCAGTGAAAAAATTAATTTTAAGTTAATAAAGTTAAAATTTAAGATTATAAAGGAGATTGTACCCACGGAAGAGCGAAGTACATAGGTACTTTCTCTATTTCGTGCTTGTACATATTGTACTTGTGCTTGTACAAGATATTCCAACCACATTCATGCTTAGAACTTTAAAAAATAAATAAAAATAAAAATATCACAAACACTTAAAATTAATAATAAACATTTGCATCAATATATAATTACCGCGTCAGAAAAGTCCTTATGTAATTTAATAACACAAAACATTAAAACATAATAATATTTTTTTTAACTGAATTTTACTTGAAAGTCTTTATGGGGCTTCAGAGGAAATAAAGCCTTTTTTTCCTATATGAATATAGAAATATACATTCGTGAAATTAAAAACAGCCTTTTCCACTTACCTATAACTACGAATATTATACGAGGGTGATATAAGACCAAACATATAGTTTTTTTTTAATTAAGAAACAAAGCTTTAAACAAGAACTATATAAAATATATATTACTTTTTACAGCAAAACTTCTCTCCTGACGATGATCGGTTTTTAGAATACAGCAATAATTTTCAAAGTAACAATATCAATTCGAGAAGACAATATCAACCGCAATATCCCGAGCCGCCATATACGAACTACGACCAGCTTGAACAAAATAATTATGGGGGTGCGGACAACCCACCCGACCAAAATAACTATGAGAATGAGCGTGTGCAACCCGACCAAAATGGCTATGGGTCCGCATATGACCAGCAAGATCAAGAGCGGGACCAACGGCCGTGGGGCTCAGTGTCAGGCAACAGGTACGGCCTCTCCGGCAGACCAGACATCCCCGTCACCCCCGTGAGCTCGCGTCTGCCGCAGGGCATCGGGCTCAACTTCCAAGTGTATGACCCCATAACAAAGCAACGTATACCCGAATCGGAGAGGAACTGCACCGCTCCAGGCTGCTGTCAGCCCAAATGTCTTGCAGAAAAAGGAAATCGGGTAAAAACATTAACTTACTGATATCAATTTGTAAATAAAATATAGCATCGTATATTTTTATATAATGTATTTGTTATAGGGATTTCCAGGGCTTCCTGGACCAGTAGGACCACGAGGAGGTCCAGGTCATATGGGACCCGAAGGTCCTCAAGGTCCGAAAGGAGAGAAAGGTCAAATGGGACCTCAAGGACCCCGTGGTCCTAGAGGTGAACGCGGTAAGACTGGTAACCAAGGATTTATCGGATTAGCGGGCCAGACTGGCGCTCAAGGTGAACCTGGTTTGCCTGGTATCCCTGGACGTGATGGTTGTAACGGTACCGATGTAAGCATTTTTTTATTTCTATTTCATTCTTTTTTTTTCAATTTAACAAATTCAATTATGCCCGACATGTAGAGCAACATTTTTCTTGGGCTGTATCCATTCACGTACGATTAAGTAACAAACATCTAAATAGATAATTATCTATTTTAATAGGAAAAAAGTGGGTACTGCACATTTTTCTTTCTTAATCACTACATACTGATTAAGTCCGACAAACAGGACGGTACACGCTTGTGTACCGTCCTGTTTGTCGGATAGTATAAAACAAAGTCGCTATTTTTGTCTGTTTGTCTGTATGCTTAAATCTTTAAAATTACGCAACGGATTTTGATGCGGTTTTTTGTTATAGGTAGAGTGATTCAAGAGGAAGGTTTTTATGTACATATAAAAATTCCCGATATTCCCACGGGAACGGGCACAACGCGGGTAAAACCGCGGGGCGCTGCTAGTCTATATATATAAGACAAATATGGGTTTGTTACAACACTTATAACTCGAGATCGGATGGATCAATTTTCATGGTTTTTGTTTCGTTGGATTTGTCTCCGCCCTGAATAGCAGAATACATTTTAGAAACAATGAAAACTTGGAATAAAAATCTCAGAATTCCCACGGGACCGGGGGCGCTGCGGGTGAGACCGCGGGGCACAGCTAGCTACCAATAAATCTGAGGGACTTAGTTAGTAGTATATAATATTAGAAGTTCAATTTATACTAATAAAAATAAAACCTTTTAGGGTGAGCCCGGACCACTCGGTCCAAAAGGTTTCCAAGGCCCCCGTGGATACGGAGGTGTGAAAGGTGACAAGGGTGACAAAGGTGAAGCGGCGCACATTGGGCGATATCCGAAAGGTCAAAAAGGTGACCCTGGTACTAATGGGATGCAAGGACGACAAGGTCCTGTTGGGCCCTCTGGACCTCAAGGACCTACTGGACCTAAAGGAAACACAGGACCCTTGGTACTGTTATAATTCCTTTGTATTTTCATATTTTTTTATATAAATAGTGTTCGGTGATAATAAGATATAAACATTTTTATAGGGATTGACAGGACCTAAAGGTGACAAAGGTTACAAAGGTACTAAAGGTGAAGCAATTCAAGGTGATAAAGGAGACAGAGGAGATAGAGGCGACAAAGGTCCTGGATGTCCTCCAGTTACTCTGCCCTCGCAAACAGAAAAGGGTGCTATCAAAGGTATTCAAGGAGATATGGGACCTAAGGGAGAAAAGGGAGAACCCGGTAGATTTGGTGAGAAGGGTGATACGGGACCCATGGGCGAGGCAGGTCTACCTGGACAGTTAGGAACCAAAGGAGAAAAGGGAATTCGAGGGAATCCTGGTGAACGTGTAAGTACGCTGTTTTACTCATTCACACTCGCAAACTCAAGTATAATGAAACTGACTATACGTTAAACGGGTGTCGGTCTCTCCAAAACAATTTCAATGAAGATAAGTATAGTAGTAAAATAATCTTTATAAAGTTTTACAGAATTCCGAACAAAATCAAATTATTGTCACTTTATTATTTTTGACATTTTATAAGAGTAAATCTTTTCATAGATATGTACCTACTTTTTTATTATATTTTTAGGGTCGTGACGGAATGTATGGAGCACCAGGAACTGAAGGACAAAAGGGAGATAGAGGTGTGGATGGAATTCCTGGATTACCTGGCCGACCGGGAAGTAAAGGAGAACCTGGCAAGGATGGATTACCTGGAACGCAAGGTCTTAAGGGAATACAAGGTTTACCAGGTGGACGAACGGGATCCCGTGGCCCTCCGGGACCACAAGGACCTAGAGGCTATCCAGGTCCTAGTGGACCTAGAGGTACCGATGGAAAACCTGGAGATAGAGGTGATACAGGACCAATGGGAGTCCCTGGAGGCCAGGGAGAGCCCGGCATGCCCGGGAGAGAGGGGCTTTCCGGCCGGAAAGGAGAAAAGGGCGAAGCTGGCCGAGACGGAGTACAGGGAGAAGTTGGACCTCGCGGGTACGATGGCCCAGCTGGACCGCAGGGGCCCAGGGGACCGAGAGGAGAGGATGGAAGAACTATTGCCGTAAGCCATAAAATATAGTGATTTTATCACCAAATATTTTTGCAAAAAAAAAAGAATCCGTTATCATATCATTCTTATTTTTTCATTCTAGGGAGAAAAGGGTAACGCAGGTTTACCTGGTATTCCTGGAGGTAAAGGTCAAAAAGGAGAAAGAGGGTACAATGGAGTCCGAGGCGTTCCTGGAAATTCTACTAACGGCACTCCTGGTCTTCCTGGAGAAATGGGACCACAGGGAGAGAAAGGTCAACAAGGTCGCCCTGGTTTTGACGGAAGGCCCGGTAATCCAGGAGCTAAAGGAGACCATGGAGGAAAGTGTAACGAGTGCTTCCCAGGTAGCCCTGGTCTCAAAGGAGATCGCGGATCGGACGGATACCCAGGATCCCTCGGAGAAAGGGGACCCCCTGGTCCACAAGGAATGCCCGGCGAACCGGGATCGGAAGGTCTACATGGCCTGCAAGGAATTCAGGGTGCATCGGTAATGAAATTGTTCTAATTGTGACTAATTTCGTAGTATTTTAAAAGGTATAATTTGAATGAGAGTGTGTTTGTCGCAGGGAGAGCGCGGCGAAGACGGGCCGGCGGGCCCACCCGGGGAGAAGGGCGCGGCCGCCACCATCCCGCTGAACCTGACGCGCGGCAAGCCGGGCGAGCCGGGGCCCGCGGGCCCGCGCGGCCCGCTCGGGCCCAAGGGCGAGCGCGGCCTCGACGGACCCAAGGGACAGCGCGGCGACGTCGGCATGCCGGGGCCCAAGGGCGAGCGCGGCTTCCCGGGAGAGAACGGGGTCGACGGCACCCCCGGCTCTAACGGGATCCCCGGCTACCCCGGCATGAAGGGAGCGTCGATCAAAGGAGAAAAAGGAATCCCAGGCAATATTGGCTTCAAAGGAGATAAAGGACGCCCTGGCCGAGACGGTTTCAAGGGTGAAGCTGGCCAGTGCCCCGCTAACTACGCTGAACTAACTAAAGGAGACCGAGGATCTCCGGGTGCTCCTGGGCCACAAGGATTCCCAGGTAACATTTCTTACTTAAGTGTTATGTACTTATGTCTCTCTATTACTTAATGTACTTTTACTTTACAAAATCATATTTTTAAATGCAGTTCGATCTCTTGTTGAAAATAAAGGAATGTTTCCTTTGTTAAAAACGTTTTAAAACAGTACTTTACCTCCACGGAATATACTATATTAGGTAGGATACAATATCATTAAATTCAAATTATTTACGTTTATTTATCTTATTTCCTTTTGTAGGTGAACCAGGTCAAAAAGGTGATAAAGGTTTATGGGGACGTCCAGGACTTAAAGGTGAACAAGGTTTCCCTGGTAAAATGGGCCCCGTTGGACCTCGAGGCGTTCCTGGCATGCGTGGAGAGAAAGGGGATATGGGACCGATAGGTGCAGTGGGTACTAGCGGCGGTCCGGGACAAAGAGGGTTCCCAGGTCTCCCCGGTTCCAAAGGAGATAAAGGTGAAATAGGACCGTCGATGCCTGGACCACCAGGACCTGCCGGTACGCCGGGTCGCAAAGGAGAACTTGGTATAAGAGGTGAACCCGGTATTCCCGGAGCTGACGGACCACCAGGCATGCCTGGCTTCGAAGGAGAAAAAGGAGATCAAGGCTTTATTGGACGTCCAGGTTTCCAAGGACCACCTGGACCTAAAGGTGACGCAGGGCCGATTGGACCACCTGGAGCCGCAGGAATCCCAGGCTCACCGGGAATTATGGGGCCTAAAGGTCAACAAGGTTTCCAGGGACTCCCTGGTAAACCTGGTGTGATAGGTTTACCTGGCACTAAAGGAGAACCTGGCTTAGCCGGCCCAGAAGGAGCTAAAGGATTACCAGGGCCTCGTGGATGGCCAGGACTGCGCGGCAATTCCGGGCTCAACGGTCTTCCTGGCGACAAAGGAGACAAAGGTGAAATTGGTTTCCCAGGCAACCCAGGGCTTCCTGGAAGCACTGGTCCGATGGGCCCTGTGGGTGAACAAGGCTTAAAAGGTGACCAAGGTTATCCAGGTCAACCAGGTGCAACTGGAAATCCTGGTCAAACCGGAGACAAAGGTGATCAAGGTTTCCCTGGCCTTTTGGGACCAAAAGGAGAACCTGGTTTGGCTTCTGAGAAGGGTGAAAAAGGAGAACCGGGTCTCCCTGGGCTTAGGGGCATGAATGGCATAAATGGTGCAGAAGGAGAAAAGGGTGACAAAGGCAATGCCGGTTTGGATGGATACAGTATACCTGGAGCACCAGGAATCAAAGGAGATGTTGGTATGCCGGGTATAGATGGATTACCGGGATTACAAGGTGAGAAAGGTAATCAAGGTTATAATGGACAACGTGGTATAAAGGGAGATCGAGGTTTGGCCGGTGAACCAGGAAGACCTGGTCTCGCTGGAATAGATGGAACCCCTGGGCCTCCGGGAGATATGGGACTACAAGGTGTTCCTGGTTCTAAGGGAGATAAGGGTGATATAGGCTTCAGAGGTAGAGATGGAATTGACGGCGCTAAAGGGGAAAGAGGAATCACTGGTATTATGGGCCCCCCGGGCCCTATGGGATTACCTGGATTAAAAGGAAACCGGGGTCTTCCTGGGCCTTCAATAGACATCAAAGGTGACAAAGGTGACACTGGACCACGAGGTTTCCCAGGAAACGATGGACAAAAGGGAGAGAGAGGTCCTCAAGGGATGCAGGGATTACAAGGAGACAAAGGCGAACGTGGTTTTACTGGAATGAAAGGAGAAACTGGTCGCTTTGGACTTCAAGGAGATAAAGGTATAATTATATACTTTTTATTAGAATGATTTCAATGTGAGTTTTAATTCGTGGAGATTTATTTTGTAGAGTACAAATCTGGTAAGATTTCATTTTTCCCTAAAAGAAATTTTATGATTGCAGGAAACACTGGTCCTCAGGGTCCTCAGGGTATTGCTGGATTAACCATAAAAGGTGAAAAGGGATTACCAGGTATTCCAGGAAAGCATGGACGACCAGGAGCACAAGGAGCATCGGGTGAAAAGGGAGACCAAGGATTAGTAGGACTTCCGGGTTTGTCCGGAACTCCCGGAAGGCCGGGAGCACCGGGCCCTCGGGGAGAGAAAGGAGACCAAGGACGAGAAGGAGTCGGCGGGCCGCCCGGACAGGACGGCACGCCGGGCGCGCCGGGCCGCCCGGGCCAGCTGGGCGCCAAGGGGGAGCGCGGGCTCAAGGGAGACACGGGCTACGGGCTGCCAGGCGAAAAGGGAGACAGGGGCTACCAGGGCACACCGGGGCTTCCAGGTTTGCCAGGTGACAAAGGTGATAAAGGACTCGACGGACTTAACGGGGAACCAGGCCCTCCTGGCATACAAGGTCCCAAAGGTGATCAAGGTTTCTCCGGAAGACCAGGTTTTGTCGGACCTCAGGGATCTAAAGGAGATAAAGGTGAAGCGGCTACATTTATTCTTGGGCCAAAAGGAGAACCAGGCCCAAGGGGACCTCCGGGATTAGTGGGAATACCAGGAAAAGATGGTGCACCGGGAGCTCCAGGATTCAATGGAGCAACAGGTGAAAAGGGTGACATAGGATTCCCAGGACCACCCGGCCCTATCGGGCTGCAGGGAATACAAGGTATGACCGGATTACAAGGGGAAAGAGGAGAACGCGGTCTCACTGGCCAGCGCGGATACCCCGGCGTTCCCGGGGCTGCTTGCACGCACACCGACTTCCTGACAGGTATTCTCTTAGTGAAACACAGTCAAAGAGAAGTGCCGCCTGAGTGTGAACCGGGACACGTCACGTTGTGGAAGGGTTATTCTTTACTTTATATTGATGGTAATGAAAGAGCTCATAATCAAGATTTAGGACACGCTGGATCATGTATCAGGAAATTCAGTACAATGCCATTCTTATTCTGCGATCTTAACGATGTTTGCAACTACGCCAGTAGAAACGATCGAAGCTACTGGTTGTCGACTGGTCAACCGATACCCATGATGCCGGTGGAGGGGCCTGAAATTGAAAAGTATATTTCAAGATGTGTGGTGTGCGAGGTGCCTGCTAACGTGATCGCAGTTCACAGCCAGACACTCAACATTCCCAGTTGCCCCGCGGGATGGAACGTGCTCTGGATCGGTTACAGTTTTGTTATGGTACGTCCAATTTTATTAATTTAGATAATATATTGAAAAGATTTATGCGATACAGGGTTTATAAATATTTGTGTATAATGTTGCAGCACACGGGCGCCGGCGGTCAAGGAGGAGGTCAAGCCTTGGCCAGCCCCGGGTCCTGCCTGGAGGACTTCAGAGCCAGTCCATTCATTGAATGTAACGGCGAGGGAGGCACCTGTCATCACTTCGCTAACAAACTCAGCTTCTGGCTGACGACAATAGACGACGACCAACAGTTCGCCGTGCCCCAGCGGCAAACACTCAAATCAGGATACCTTCAGGACAAGGTCTCGCGATGCGCAGTTTGTATCAAAAATACTACATAGTTCATGATGTGTGATTAGATTACATTCATAATACAGTTTAAATGGAATAACATTGTATGTCTAGGTAGGTAACATAATAAATTAATTCGATTATAATTTGCTATTATAGTAATGATCTACTACCAAATGCATAACATTGATTTCTATTTTATACATAATTCTACTTATTTTTCGAATCCAAACTATTTTTTAACAATTATTATGACTAGTTTACCCATAATAAAAGGGTTATTATATATTATGTGTCTATAGGTACCTATTTATTTATAAATTCGGTATGTTTACCAAAGTTAATAGTAAGTTTATATAAGAGTCTTCACATAGCTATACTGTTATAAGAGCCTACTCGTACATTTAGTCTACACTACAAATTGTATTATTCGTAGTTAATATACTTATTTTTGCCCGGATAGTTAAGTGCATATACATTGTTTGTTAAACAACCATTTTGTTATTACCAAAATTAGTCAAACCGTCACATTACGACTTATGTAAATTATAGAATTATGTAGGATTTACTAGTCACACATCATGAAATATATTGTGTAGCAGCATTTTGTGATAGGTATTTTATTATATATTCTGTATATAGTAATCAAGTAAGTAAGTACCTTATTTATACAATAATCAGGTACCTACTTATATTCCCTATGCCCTATATGCATTTTAATAGCTTAATGCATACACCGCACTTTATCTGATTATTTATGATTTGAAAGAAAACTATGTATTCATAATCAAGTTCTTATATAGTTTGTTCTACTGCCAGATTAATTTTACTTCTACTTATTTACCAATAATGCATCCATAGTCCATAGTTTTTTTTTAATTAAGGAGGTGGTGAAAGAAGAAACTTCGCAAACACTGCCATTGTAGATATGATAATAAAGTTAAGAAATAATAACTTATGTTTTATTTTCCTTCTTTCCCATAGACATAGGTAATCTTCGTATTACTAATCATATTATTCAACTAGCGGCGCTCTGCGGGGTTTTTAACCCTCGTTGTGCTCGTTTCCGTCGGAATTTCAGCCTATAACCCGTTGAATGTGGCTATCCACATAGAATTACAACGCTGAGCGTTGTAATTCTATGGCTATCCATTACCACAAAAATAATTATTCAAATCAGATTGGTAGTTTCTGAGATTAGTCTTTACAAACGAACAAAGTTAGAAACTTTACCTGACATATACCTAATATTAAATAAAATTTAAAAAACTATACCTATAAGATTTATGGGGGAAATTAAAACCATATTGTCACCAGTTAAAACGTCCTCTATATACAGGGAGCCATAATTAATTTTTTTAATAGATGGGGAGCTTTACGTGCTCATGTACCCAAGTATTGATTCGAGATTGTTCGACGTCAGAAGCTGTAGATGGTAACGCACTATTGTCAATACATTTGGACTGGTCTAAGGGTCTTTTACATTTTCAAAAGGTTACTACAACTTTGAGTGCTCCGAATCGTAATAACCTTTTATGTATTAGGAGCCTTTTTAGTGCTTACTTAATGTCTCCTGTGCAAATACAAGATTTTCTCAACTTTTGACGCATCCGTAGTTACCTACGTATGAATAAAACCGGTAGGTACGTAAGCGATTTTCATACTAAGCTATTGATTGGGTGAAAATGTAAAATGTAGACTATCTGACTATCTCCCATATTTTTGTCATTCTTGGGTAAAACCATTGAAGAAAATTGTTAAGTATTTATTTTATATTTTGCATTATTATTCGGAAGCTTATATTTAGTGGAGTTGGGTGGAGTCATGGACTTTATATTTGTTTCTTTAATAAATTCATGTTGGTGGTATTCATTAGGTAAAGTATAACTGGATAAATTATATTTTTCTCATATTTTCCTGCCATTTAATTGTGCAGTACAACGAGGTAAGTTATACATTCAAGTTTTTACGTCACAGATTTAGGTACGTGTACAACGTACAGTCGGCCAAGAAAGTGGTCTACCACTTTTGACAAAAGTTTCTGCGAGATGTAACTATCGCTAAGGTTGACTTTTTTAAGCACAATTATGTTATGACGTTATGTCTGTTATCTGAGATGCCTGACATTTGACATCATTGGGTGACTTAGTTGGACCTCTATTATTAAATGAAAATTGACCTTGTTGTTTCATGACGTTCAAATGAATCTCAACCGTAGGGTGGTAGACCACATTTTTTGCTGACTGTACAGTCCCACCATCTTATCTGTTCAGTTGACAGCGTCGCTAGTGGAGAATTTAGTATTGCCTATTATAAGAAATTCACCAAGAAACAAAGGTAATTAAAACATGTATTGCAAGTCAGTCTATAGATATCATTAAAATTTAAGAAACTACAATATCAATCTTATAAAGCCTAACTAACATAGTATAGATTCAATATGACGCGGCTGTAGTTCCCATTTTGCCCACCTGAACAGTTAAGTTGGTGTCACTGTAAAATACCTGTGTGGTAATATCTGAATGTAACCTACCTCCCCTGTTGCGTCATTACCGCCAGAGCAGAGCTACACTGCACTGCAATTTTACTGTAGCATTCAGTAGACTTTGGTAAGCAAGGACCATGGAAGGTCCAAGGGTAATGACTGTAAGGAGCGATCTCTTGAGGACTTTAATTGTTAATTATCTGTGGACCCGTTGACATTGACTTATCAACCACAGACAAGTTATCAACCAAAAAGCACAATTATTTAATCTGTGGAACCTATAGAATTGTGTCACTGTTAGTTCGGAGCATAGGGATGTGTAATATATTTTAAAAAAATAGGGATTAATTAATGGCCGTTCAGCCTAGACGTTACACAAAAAGCAAAATGTTAAATAAATATTAGATTTAAAATAGCAACAACACGTTCATGCTGCTATTTTTTATACAACGTTTTGCAAAGTATGTACTAGGGCTGTAACTTAAAGCAGATTTAAGGTGTATTTATAACTTTCTATTATAAACTCTCTAAATAAGGTTAGTGGCCAACTTCTATATTTTAATAATAAATTATTATGAACTTGTCTATGGCCTAGGCCTGTACCATTCTTAAAGTTAATTCTTAGGAATAGTTGGCTAATTACTTTTATAATTGCTAATTTAATAAATTGGTGAAAGTGGTAAAAGCTTCTAAAACAAACCACATTCTGGATGAAAATGAGCTTTTGAGAATCGATAATATGTATATCTGATTTATTATGATAAATGTTAAAGTAATTTAATTTTTGGTTTCCGATTAAGTATTTCTGTTTTTTATTCTGATGATGATCTGCAATCTTTCCTGGATGAAAATCATCAGGAATGCTTGTTTACATAAATATAATGTTATAAATACAATTTACTTAAATATAATGATAAAAATTCATTACCTATGTACCGATGGTACTGATCTATAACAGTAACTATTATAAATATTTTTAATTGCGTACACATCCCTATTCTTGTGAAATGAACGAATGAAGTCAACCTGTCAGAGGAAAGAGCGAACCGAACCGAACTGGCCTGGTTTCTTGGTCTGTGCTGGCAGGGACGAACAGGCAGGGCGCAAGGCAGGGAGGTACTGATTCTGAGTGTGCAAGCAAACCAAAGCGAGGTTTTACTTTAACTAATAGCTCTGAATTATCCTCTTAGCTATTTAAATTGATTCAAATATATATACCTTTTATAATAACGTTGAAAATATAAGGTACTACAGCGCACACTTTGTTAAAATTGTACAGCGCTATCGAATGCCTGGAATGATTTAGAAATAAATTATTTATTTGAATATTCTACAGTAATGTTTGAGTGGGCATATAGCGGTGCTAACAAAGCTGTGCCTAGAAATGTGGGTCCGGAATGTGCCTATTATTTGTCGCCTGTAAGGCAAGTTATTGAAACAATAATTGTAACTTCGATCTGCATTTATGTGCTGGTAAGTTTACTCATACATAATACAGTCTTATTAATATTTAAGAAGCAAACTGCTTGTCTTGGAAATTAAGAACAACGCATTTCGAAGCAGAAAATATCAATTTTATAACACTACATGTTCCTATTAAATAAGCATTAGGCAATAAAATGATGTAGGTATAGCAATCATTATTAAAATCTTAATTGAAAGAAATATTCTTAATGTTAATAAAACCGTCCATCATGTTATATTTTTTTATGTTTAATTATAATAATAAAAATATGACCCATTTTACTTGGTAATAGTTGGTGTGTGGCTTCCCTAATCCTATTATCTGGCTATGTTATATGTATTTCTAATGGAGTGCTTCTCTTCACTAGATGATTATATTTATTTTAGCTAAAACTAATCTTGTCTAATAATGTAGTTGCCGCACAAGATCAGAAGCAGTGGAGATCTGTTCTTCGAACCCTATGTCCCTGATTAGGGATAACAGGATTGCAACATCATCATCAAAACTAATCACTTTCAAAGTCCTCATTTCCAGTTTAGCTTCAAATACTGTTTTAAAAATACATATTTTCCTTTGCAGATTAAAAGTTATCCAAAATTACAAGTACCCGATGACAAATATTACTTAAAAAGTGATAGAGGTGGTAAAAGACTACTTGTTATATTGTTAGCGCTGTTATGGGGCATGGAAATTGGCTTTAAATTTGCATCTCGCACTGTAATATATCTATTAAATCCATGTCATGTTACTACACTAATTCAAGTAAGTATTATTATAAAAAATAAATGTGCACTATTTCCATAATTGTACAATAGAATAGATGATATGATAAAACATTTTAAATTTATTTTCCAGATATATTTGTTGGCAGCTCCTCCAAGTAAAACAGTCACTATTCTCTTTAGAATCCACCTCAACTTACTGAATGGCCCTCTTCTGGCATTCTTGTTTCCTGAAACAGCTTCAAGAACGGTTAGTCCATATAGCAAATTCTTTTTTATTATTTATATTGTATTATCCCACTAATGGGAAAAGACCTTACCCTCTTTCTCTATTGAGCGATAGACTGGGCCGATCCTCCACATAACAGTAGTATAATTTATATTTCTAATAGTTTATATTAATCATAATAACTGAATTCAATGTTCTATCTCTGTAACAGATATTTGCAGAAGCTGCTTTGTATTGGATTCAACATGGCATGATGTTTGTGATACCATACTATTTGTTAAGAATTGGTGGTAAGTGTATTTACTTAGTTACAAACAATTGATAGTTATTACATAATGTCAAACACTTATTTTGCACTATTATTTTTCAGGTGTCTATAATATAGAGCCTCTCTGGGATTTCAATTGGGCCATATTCAGTTACAGTTTGAATTTATTGTACCACTTTGTTATTTTACAAGTAATCGCTATTGTAAGTATAGCTTCAGAAATCATAAAGAGTTGTATTGTCAACTATGTTGTGTTAATGTAATCCCTCATGTTTCCAGCCAGCGCAGGTGAATCTGAACCACATGTTGTGCCCTGCCCTCTTGGACCCGTTCGAAGGCCCCTGGTACAGAATCGCGGCTGCCCTGCATCAAGCTCTGCTGTGTCCGCTACTATGCAAGTGTTTCTGCCTTGTTGCAGAGTTTTGTCTGACAAAATTTCCGCCTACAAAAATTAAACCCCAAATGAAGGATTGCCTTCAATATTCTGAAAATATACAAAAGACCACTGTTAAAGACACTGATTAGTATGTCCTGTATAAATGCACATTGTATTGTATGCATTCACGGCTGTAATCCCTCTCAGGGTAGTAGAATCTCTTATGTATAACAATAATATAGGAAAGTAAAAGTTATCGCGTCCATATTGTTTCATGTCGTTATGGTGATGGTGCCATGTGACGGTAATGTTTATTAAGTACATGTAAGTGTACATTTGTTGATATATTTCAATTAAATTATATAGATTTTTCGTCCGCTTAGATTTTTAGGAGCATAAAATTTTGTCATGTTTAACTGAATCATACGAAAGAATATGTGATGTATTTTTTTTAAAGACATGTAGTTGCGGACATAGAATAACGATTGTGTGTTGGTTGACAAATAGAAACGTTACACGTGTTGGTTATTCTGAGCTTAGTTTATTCCTGTATTATGTATATTTTTAAAAATAATAACCAAAGAATATGTTAATGTGGTCAGTCACCATTGATTTTGTTACATTTAATGTGCTGTAATATGACTGACTGGCTGTATACAATTTTCGGTCTTGAGCTATTGGTATTCTTTTATTTAATGATTTCATTGTTCCTAAAAAATCTCACGTAGAAAAAATAGCTAATGTTATGTATAGTTTGTAAGAAGTACATACCTAAAGTTCATTATTTAAATACATTTATGTTAGTCTCATAAATACAATTCGGTTTTAATGAAGAATTGACATAAATTAAAGTTAATGTGTATTGTTCGTATTAAAGGTATCATATTTATATGTACCTTATACAATTAAGTACAAAGTAGACTAATCATTTCCACGCTAAATCCATTTTGAAGGTGTAGGCACCAAAATATATGCTAATTCCAATTAACAATTATAATATGTAATGCTAATGTGCCTATTTTCATTGTACATTGTACTATTGACTTTGCATTATTTACGAACGATTGTATATTTAAAATACTTGAATTCAATGTTTGTAGAAAGGAGGAAAATGGTAGATAATAATACAATAATCTGTTTTAGACAGACACCAGAAAATTTAAAACAAATTGTCAATTGTGTCGGAAAACGGCTACATATTAAATAATGTTTACTAATATCGTAATGTAAATTAGAATATGGTGAAGTTTTATCACATTGTGTACACACACTGTATGTGTATTATATACGGATTTCGGAGCTTTGAGCTTTATTTATGTAGGTGTTGGTTTGGGACACGCCACTTTTAGGTTGCTTGGTTATTCGCCATGTTGAATAGTTTTAATGCTAACTAGTCCACTAATGGCCCTGTCTTAACTCAAGAAGATTACAATAACTCGCACATAGCAAACAAAATGCAAAAGTTACACACAAAAAAGTTTAATAAAAAAAATCGTCGTTTCGAAAAAACATATTTTACAATGAAAGTATTTTATAAACAGCAGTTTTTGTCACTAAAATCGATGTCGTGGGAAATGTCTTATGAAAAGATCTTTATATCTCGTGTTATTGAAGACTTGTCCATAGTGACCAAATAAGCCACGTTTTATATTAAACTATGTATCTGTTCCGCGTGGTAGCTCCACCACCGAACCAGTAGATGTCGCTAGTGTTAAAATTTGGTTGATTGCGCTTACGTTATACATTTTGTCGAGCTAGAAAAAATCTTCCTCTTTATACAATTTAAATCACTACATAGTATAAAATAAAGTCGTCTCTTTTTCGTGTCTGTCTGTTTGTCTGTCTGTATGCTTAAATCTTTAAAATTACGCAACGGATTTTGATGCGGTTTTTTGTAATAGGTAGAGTGATTCAAGAGGAAGGTTTTTATGTAAAAAAATTCCCGAATTTCCCACGGGAACGGGCACAACGCGGGTAAAACCGCGGGGCGCTGCTAGTAATTAAATAAAATAATATATACTCTGACGATTATTTTTATTATTAAAGTACTTTACCGTATTGCGAATTATTGCAAGCTGACCTATTGTTATCTAGACTGGGCTTTAAGTAAGTAATTTATAATGGTTAGCAAGCAACATATGTTTTACAAAAAATAGTAAAACTATTAAAACAATATTCAATGAACTTATTTAACTTATATCGTGATACGTAGATGTAGAGACATAAAGCCATAATACATAAGCCATTATTGTACAAGAAACCCACCGATATGTTTTAAATCACGACGTCCCTAATATGTGCACATTTATTTTGATGCTTAATCTGTCAACTGTATATTGTTTAATAGTTGAGCTGTACCATATAAATTGGGATTGAGGCCTTGTTCCTTGCCCTGTTATACGTAATGGTAATGGTAACAAACTCCAGCCTATTTTTTAATGGGTATGTTTCGACTTCCTAGATTGGCAAGTAGACCTCAAACCACAGTAATTTGGTTCACAAAATGTATTTCCACCAATATGATTTTTCTGAGATTGTTTTACACTTCATGAATCAGATAATTATGAATGATGTACCTACACTACACTACATATTAGTCAAACACTGACTAAGTGCAGTATCGACCTAAATAGAATAAGGTTGTTGGCATAGCGACCTTGCCCACAAGGTGGGCCCGTGCCTGAGAACAAGTTACAAGTATCAGGTTGCCTATCCACCAAGGCTAGGTTCTGTTGCTATACGTACTGTTTGATGTGATTGGTCGATAACGTAGTCGCCACTATAGTTCTAGTGGAAGGCACCCTAATCTGTTTAAATAGGTTCTGTCTAATGAAGTCAAACAAAATACTATGGATTAAGTTGATTGTGTCGGGGCCACAAATTGTTAACATTGTGTAGTTACACACTCCTTTGCCTAAATAATATATTTAAAGTGTGTGATTAGATACAATAACGTAACACCAAAGAGACGTACACGGCATGAGACTCAAATGCATTTTTGAAATATTGACAGAGCGAGCCGATTTTCTTGCAAAGGAGTGTATGTAAAGTATATTGTGATACTAAAGAAATACCTATCTTTTAGTATAATATTAGGATTTTGTAGGTGATGTAATAAAACATTAACACTAAGCAATAAAGCTAGGTATTCCTGTAATTGCACTGTTTCATAATCACTATTGATAACGGTAAAAGTATTACTAGATTCTTGCATGTATATGATGTATAGAGGTTGATTAATATCACCTTAACTAATACTTAAAACTATTTACTCTTAAACTTTCCTCACTTATCTAAACCAAAATTTAATTATAAACTTGGTTTTGTAGCAAGGTCTAATGAGATCGTCGCATTTACTTCATATTGCCGCCTATCATATTGCTGGAATCGAAATTTCAATTAAATAAATAGAATTAAAAATGATGCATCGTTATTTTTTTTACTTACCTTGTACTCGTATATATCGAATGTTGTTTAGTTGTGGTCGTTACCGCACGATTATTTCAATGACCCCTTTCTACTAAATACAAGCTATGCTACATACACTATGTTTGATGATGATAGAAAACAATTTAAAGTGGTAAATAACATGATATAGGTAGCATCATGTTCAGCCTGAACATCAAGTCATCGTACAAGTAAAAAAATAATGGTAAATTATACTTACCTAGATTATTTAAAACATGAACAAGTCTAGACTTCAAATAAAACAAAAAAAACACATCTTAATAATAGGCAAGTAGAAACAATAAGTCAATAGATTTTAAATTTAATTTACTTATATTGATCTTCTAGAATATAATTCCGTCCATTTATGCTTTATCAAGTAATAACTAGCAGCGCCCCACGGTTTTACCCGCGTTGTGCCTATTCACGTGGAAATTTCGGAATGAAAAAATAGCCTATAACCTTCCGTTGAATGGGGTTATCTATTACATAAAGAATTATTCAAATGAACATACTCATAAATAAAGTTAGAAACTTTATCACTCTATAATAATAATATAGATTTTAAAGTTTATTCGACCAAGGAATCACATTGTCCCATTTGTCACATTGTTACTTTGTCCCAAACCTTACCCCCTTTGTTCAACCCTTTGCGGGTAGAATTTCAGAAAATCCTTTCATATCGAATACCAACGTCATACAAAGAACACATTCTTCTAACTAGGGACAGTGGTTTAGTAATATGTTACCTAAAAGTAAAGAATTAGCCTGTATTCCCACAGCTGGACAAAGGCCTTTCATCTCACTGAAGATTTCTGTAGGTACAGTGAGGAGGATTAGGCGTAATCACCACTCTTGCCTAATGCGGGTTAGAAATCACCAAGAGATGAAAAATATTGACAGTCAGTTCATATTGTTGACAATTTTTTCTAATTTACAATTACAAAAATATCACAAAGATAAAACACTGACAAAACGATCAGTTTAACTTTTATATCAAAATACTTTTTGATAAAAACTCAAGCAAAACGGTTAGGCTCGGTTGTGCTGCAGTTATGTTATAAATCAACACCTCCTTGTATGTTATTAGCGCCTGGTACTTTCGATACAGTTAGGCTCAGTTAGGCTACATATAATTTTCCGATACTTAATAAAGCAAGTAATAACTTACTTTTTATTTCCCGACGTGAACTGTTTTTCCCGATAGTTTTTAATAAAATATCATATATGTTATGAGCGCCTGGTAGGTACTTTCGATACAAAGTTAAGTCTTTTATGATAAAAAAATAATCACCCTCCTTGTATGTTATGAACGCCTGATACTTTCGACACAAAATCAAGCCTAACTAAACATGAAAATTGTAATAATCCAACTTTCACTTTCCTCTAGATCTATTCGTTTTTTGACTTAGAGTACCTACCAATGATGTCCGGCGGCTCCGTAAAATAAATCTATATAATTATCTATATCTATACTAATATTATAAAGCTGCAGAGTTTGTTTGTTTGTTTGAACGCGCTAATTCTAAGGAACTACAGTCCGATTTGTTTTTTTTTGTAATGGATAACCACATTCAACGGGAAGGTTAGGTATATGCTACTTTTCGTCCTGAAATTCCCACGGGAACGGGTACAACGCGGGGCGCTGGTAGTGGATTATAACTGTAACTGGATTATATTAACTGCTTGTAGCGGGTTATGATGCGCGCGCGATGTTAGTTCATTGCGATTGTCAAGTAACGTACAAATCGACTGAAAGTGACATACCTATCTATTTGAGCTCTACCGTGCTTCGTAGGGTACCTGCAAAAAATTGTCGGTCACAGTTGTTACAATCGATAAACCACGTCGGAGGCGTTTAGGCGGTCTAAAAAATCTGACACTAGAGTTGCCACTAGCCTACACGAACTTACCCGTATGACAATAAAAAGAGCTAGAAATAATTAAACATGACTTGTGAAAAATTTGTTTTCTTTTAAACAAGGAAGGGTACCGGTGCAAAGCTAGTAAGGAAAGTTTTCGTTTATACTACATTTTAAGCACAACATTTGTGATCTTAACTAAAAACTACAATATCTCAAAAATTATAGACGCAAATTATGAAAATTTCAAATTTTACCCCTCTTCGACGATAGACCACGAGGCAAAACTACTAGGCTCCACCTAAAATATGGCCTGGTCTGACCTTAGACATGAACTTTGAGTAGTAAATATTTCTGAGAAATCCACCACTCATTTTTCATGGTTACTTTTCACGGCTCGTTTAGGTACATTCACTGAAGAGCTAAGTACCTACTGCGTAAGAACATATTTCGTGGGTACATTAAGTCGGATGACTTGGTATAACCGAATTAAATTGTCTTAGTACATTGACTATAGTTGCAGTTCGGTCTTGCAGGGTAACAAATGCCGTTTTTCCAACCTGTTATAAATAGTTTATTATGCTAGATCGTTAGCATAGCCGTTAGGTTAGGTACCTAAATAATTGTAAGCAGTTTCAAAGTGCGCGACTTTGATGCCATTGTCCGCAACCGTTACCGACTGCGTGACTTATCCGAGTTCAACAAACTGGAGGTATTTTTAATGAAAATAAATACTAACTAAATAATTGAGTAAATAACCAAAATAAACTTCAGTATATGCTTAATAAAGATAGACAAAGATAGGAATATATGTAGGTATAGCCATAGCTCTATATAGTATAATCTATTTCTTTTGGATTGGCACAAAATGTGGATTATGCTGTGCTGTGTTGGTACGGGTACCTACTGTTAAAATAGGTTTCCAGTCTGTCAAATTAGCATGTGAATGATGTCAAGTGTAAGTTAAGGCAAGGGCATTTGAAACACAATTAACATTGTTTTATTTTAAACAATAAACCTCAAATTGAAATAGCGCAAATACGAATCAAACCGGCGCGTATAACAACTTAAGTAACATAGAAAATTCACATTCAGGCTATTGTCTCCACAACGTAAAGCACATATCTTCGGAGATACAAAAGATGCGCGCTCATACAATGGGTATCTTCATGTATGAGCAGAGCCTCACATTATGGAAATACGTGTTAATTACTCTTTTATCAAAGGTTCGCTAGAACTATACACATACCGCCTTATTCATAAATAGCGTATGTCTGAAAGGGACAAACCATTTGTTAGCTAAAGTGCGGTTAATAATCGTTTATAAATAAAGCCCATAATGCATAATGTGATTTCAACCTAATAGAGATAAAATAAAGGAATTGCGACTATAACTAGACCACTAAGAAAACATAAACCAAGCCATAAAAATATATGAAGTTTATTCAAAACACTAAGCAATAAAATAACACACTTATTTCATAATACTTTTATAATATAATATAATAATAAATAAGGAAAAATAAATAACAATGTACATTTTTAAACAATAAAATGCATGTTTCGCTATTGGTTCTTTACCTACTGTTTCAGAGTAAATAATAAATTATGTTAATATGTTTGTATATACAAAATAACAAACAATATAAAATTCTTTACCTGTGTAAATTCACTAAGATATTATACACACAACTGGCAACACAATACAATACTTAAATTTCCCATGAATTAAACTATAATACAACCATCAACTCCAAAATGAGTTATAATATCAAAATAGAACACTACTTTGATTGTTCTTAACCATTATCTGTCCTCAGTTCACTTTAAAACAAAATGATAAGTATCACATATTTGATTTTGGACTAGAAATTAATTTTTAGTCTTTTACATGTTTTATACCAATATCAGCCATCTATAGGTGGTCCTAGATAGACCATTGACACTTCAGTGTTACCATATACTGCCGAAACAGTAGGGTATAACTTTTTGTTGGGAAGGCCTGAAATATAAGATGTTTATTATTGCATATTTAAGATATTGATAATAAACTATAGCTAAGATTAATTATCTAATAATAAAAGACACTCACCTCGGAATGCAACTCCTAAAAATTCGTAATTTCTCTCAAATGACAATGTTTTGTTTTCACAATCTAGTATAACTCTTATTCTCTCGCCAACCTAAAAAGGATAGAACAAAATATAGGTAGGTAATTATAAGAGAAATCAACATACTTGATGGCAATGATATCCCCACTAATTTAATAAATGTAAAAGTAACTATGTTTAAACTCTGTTTCAAGTTAATGTTTAGCTTTCAACAAGACCTTTATCTACTCTATTATTCCTGCGTTAAAATGCATTGCAATGAGTTTCAAATATACCAGTAGATTGTGTCAAGTAGTTGTAAATAAACAAATATATTATATAACCTGGTATTTGGGGCAGTTGTTGAGAAGTGGATAGTGGCCTTGGGTATCTCCATTATGCAGTAAATGATTATCAACTAAATTCCAGCCCCAACTCTGTTGGTCCGACCCTAACAGACCGACATATCCTTGACATTGCAGTGGGGCCTCTTTGGTGGAGATGCCCACGACTGCTACCGTTCCTAATGGTCCTTCCCATATAACTTCCCATGCATGACGACCACTTCGGAAACCCATTTTGGCTCGACAAGCATCTGTACTCTGAGCCACTGGGTTTCTGTAAATAATACAATTTATATGAGTGTAGGTAACTGCAACTATTAAAAGATATAGGTACAAGATTTATGAAAATAATGATTACCTGTGTAATGTAAAGCCGTTAGGTTTTATGTAGATATTTCTAGAACAATCATGTGAATTCCATGCATGGAAAAAGGCTCTAATTTTGGTTTTATATGTACTAACAGATGATAATAAATCAGACTTAACCACTTCTTCCGGTAGTCTCTTCATACAGTGTGCTCGCCATACGTCGTTATTTTCATCATTGAGTATTCTGTACCAGGTTTTACACACAACCGAACAGTTTTTAAGATCACCGAGATCAAGATAGGAAAATATATTTTCTAAAACATGGTCTGGTAACAGTTCAGCTATAACATAACGTTTGCGAAAATGAAACTCATTCATCGTATGAATCTTCATTGAAATGTTTAAGCAGACATTAACTATGTAAATAAATAACGATTGCTCTCGGATAGTGACTATTTATAAAATAAAATTCAATTCCAAAATTTCAGTGATCAGAAATCAGAATCCCAACCCAATCATATCAAATTGATTGATGAATGAATGAATGAATTGAATGAATGCAATTTAGTTCACTACAGACTATACAATAGCCCATTGGGCCCAGGGCCAAGCAAGGCTTTTGAGGGGAAATGGGGCTGGCCTGGTTCGTTATGTGGCTTATCTGTGGCTCCAGGTCAGGTACTGTCAGGTACTGTCAATGTCAAGTGCTGTCAAAGGGCCTTCACAAATTATGTAGGTACTTTATTTATACTGTGCTTAAAAAAGTAGTGATGTGCATTACTGTGGATAAATAAACAATTATAGTAACTTGAGTCGAGTTTATTCGTGTTCAATTTAAGTTGTAACTAGTTTACTCAACTTCAGTTGCTACTAATATAGTGATCTGTGTTCAGTTGTAGTGTATAATTCATAAAACATTTCGTATAGGTACAATAAATAATAAATCTATAAAAAAAGGCTTCGTACAAAACAAGAAATAAAACGCGTAAAAGAATAGGCTTAACATTGTATAAAAGTGCATTTATATGTATTTATTGATAGAAATAGAAAATCAGGGTCTAACATACCTAAATAGTGTCGAGTCACAGAGAAGAGAAAATTCAACTAGAATTAATAGCTGGGTGGTGTGCGTTACTTGCTTGACTGAATTTAAAGCACACTGCAGCACATCACTATTCACTTTAAGTAATAAGCAAGCACGATGTGTTTGTGTTAATTAATAAATAGTTAATAGTTGAAATTAAGTAACCATTGTTATTGCATGAATATAATATTAAAATAAATTTCAAAATGCCCGTGATAGAGACAGTTCTAAGCGACGAAGATTATATTATTGCAAAGGCCAAAGACGCTCAAAAGGTTAATATTCACTCTGCTAAAGCTTGGATGCTAACTGCCAAAACATTATTTCCAACTAACTTCAAGGTACAATTTGAGGCTTATTTGATGGAAAAACAGTCTGGCAACGTCCAGGAAGCTGCCGAATGTTTCAGTTCATTGATGCTCTCACGCCAACACTTACAAGCATTACTACCAGAAATATCAGCTATTGCTAATGCTCTGCGATCGGCTGAAGGTAGTTTCCTGAGTCAGATGTTTGACCATATTAATCCTGATATTCAACTTACAATCTTGAAAACCAGCGTTGAGAATAGTGACGATACAATTGAACACTGTAAATTATTAGTATTGTTACTTCGTAAATTTCCACAACTGGGAGTGGATAGTCTTGTTAAAACATTAATCAACAATGAGAAATTCTTTTACGACAACAGATATTCCCGTTTATTAGTTGTAGAAACACTTCCTCTCTTACATTCTTTGGAGTCTCCAAGACTACTTCAAAAATTAGTGTTAAAAGCTATTGACTTTTATAACACATACATTTATGATGAAAGTGATCATGAAATAACAGATACTTGGCAAAGACTGCATGGAGTGTTGGACTTGTTGGGCAAGCAACTTGGATGGGATCCATTCTTAGTGAATTACAGTAACAGTTTGAATAAAGAAGCTTACTTTCAAAAGTTATTTGTTCTTAGGACCCATGAAGACTGTCGTCAGCTGCTTTATTGTGGGACGGTTTTTTTCTTAAGGGCTCTCTATGAACAAAAGTCCATCAAAGGCAACCATATTCTTATAGAAGCTCTCACAGACCCAGAATCTCCTCAATCTAAGCGACGGAAAGGAGATATAGAGGTTACTGGCATATCTGCTAACCATTTCCAGATAGCAGCTAATTGTTGGGAACTCCTACATAGTAATGAAGTTATTTCCAGAGAATTTAATAAATTAGCCAATCAGTTACAAGTGAAGCCATGGGCAGATGGATTTAATGATGAATTAGCTTTGTACCGTGGAATGTATGATGAAATGACACAAACTGAAAACACTCTGACTGTAAACATAATTAGAATGTCAATAAATAACCATCAAAAGCAGTATTTGGCATGTATTGAGAATATTTTAGCAGTTTTACCACAACTACCGGCTGTTGAGGGGGTGTTGGATAATGAAATAGTTGTGGGTGGTAAACATAGACATCTACATTTCTTGCCACTAACAAAAATGGCGATAATGCACTACATTTGCACGGTTCTGATAAGAATTCTTCTAAGCACAGGAAACACATCAGACCTGAACTATGGCCATATTTTGGTCTTGATGCAACTTGGCTGGCCTCAGGAAGAGTCCATTTTTATTCACATAATGGATGTTATTAGACAAAAAGGAGTTTTCCATTATCACTTGTTTACTGCATACATCATTCACATAGATATTTTGGAAGAACTTAGTTTTATGTGGAATGAGCAAGATAACAACATAGTCTTGGATATACTGCCAAACTCGCAGCAGCATTTGGGACAGAGAAGGATCGGAACTAGAGGAGCAGACAAGGGAGTCAAAGAGGACTTCAAACAAGCAATGAAAGCGCAAGTAGCAAGAAGTAATGAATCTATTCTCACTTTAATGATACAGTTTATAACTTCAGAAAGATCATATTTTTCTCAATTAATTTAAGATTTTTGTGTAAATAAATGTCACTATGAAATGAAAGTTTTTTATTCCATACATTTAAGCAACAGTTTACTTTCAAGTTGTTTTAGTCTATATTGTTTTAATATCTCTATAGGTAAGTTCTTTCACTATCAAGAACTGCCTTCATAGGACCCCACTCCCAACAAGAGATTTCGCCGCGTAAAATGCAGTCCCTTTATTGGAGAATTTTTTGTTGCAAATGAACGCAAAAGGACTTTGTCATCCTTTGGGTTGGTTGTAGCGCTGTTACCGGCTTCTTCCCCGTTTGCTTCTTCAGTAATAGCAGCGAAGTCCCAAAGCTTGATTGTACAATCCAGAGAACCTGTCGAGAAATCAATGGTCCAGTTTTCATAAGATATACGTAGCGTCACGCAGTGTTACCCACCCTATTTGCACCTTAAACTATAGCATACTTTTGTGTTGTACAACAGGATTTTTTATAAAAGAAACATTCAATAACTTTGATATTTATAAATGAAGTGATGGCGCACTTGCCGAATACATGGTCACTTTACCTGATGCAAGTATAGTGCCGTCCCTGCTAGTAGAGATGGCGTGTACAGGCGCCGAGTGAGCCGGCGGTAATGAGGCCGCGGCTAGGCCTGTCGATATGTCCCATACCATCACTTCACCATTGCCGCCTCCAGAAGATAACCAACGACCACACACGGAGAAACAAAGCGTAAATATAGATGACTGAAAAGTATTTTATTAAGTATTACATTATGTAAATATACAAGTATATAATCAGTCATAGCAGTAGGAATATGAATATCTTTGGTTATACCTTATGTCCAGTCATAACACGAACTTGTGATCCTTGAACGCAGTCCCACATGCGGACCGTGCGATCGCTTGAACCAGTTGCAATGTAGTTTGAATTGGGATGGAACTGTACACACTAAAATAATTCATAATCAGTACACGATTTTATGATTTATGGACCATGATCAGAGCGGATCTAGGGTGGAGTCTATAGCGTTGAAGCCCCTCCCCAATTCAAAATTTTGGAACCGCCACTATGATCTCTCCCATCCATAACTCATAAGAATGCTCGAAATAGACAAAGAGGGAGCATGTGTGTACTCGCCCTCACCTCTTTGTCCCGTGTATATTTGAACTCTTGTCAAAGAAGCATTTTCGGCTGATACACTAGTTGTAGGAGCGCCCCCCTGCTCCCCTCTATTATGTCTCCTCCCTTGCCCAGAACCGTCCTAGTTTCCCTTCTGATCCAGAATCTGGGTTCTCTCATCACCTGTTATGTATATATTCGATTAACTTTTTCCACCCCTAGCACGAGGCTCTCGACAACTGTTATTACATTACATTACAGTGGCGAATATAATTACATCAACATCGGACAGATGCCCGGCGAATATTCTGAGTGGTTGATGGTGGTCTGTGGCCCAGAGGCGCGCGGTGCGGTCGTGGCCGCCGGTCGCGAAGTAGTGGCCGTGCGGCGACCAGCGCACGTCCCACACGGGCCACACGTGCCCGCGGAACACCACCAGGCACGTCCAGCATTGCAGCGACCACAGCCTCACTGGAACGAATACATTCAATCCATTATTGATATGACCTAGTTTTATGTTTTTAATATGTAAGTTAGTTAGATTGAGTCTAATTTACCTTGTTATTTAAATAAATTACTTATGATTTATGATTATTTACTCCTGCGATCTAAAAACTCCGACACTAGGGTTGGCTCCTAACCTACTCTTACTAATGTTTCAATGTTCCCTCTTTCGTACACTGTTGGTTACGATGGACGTGTTTTGGTCGGGCTGTGTTTATAATTAGTTAAAAGTGGTAAAACATTGTTTTTGCGTAATATAACTTAGTGGACCTTGTGCCGGCGATATCTTGTAGTATATTTGAAAACATTTCGTGACATAAACAGTGATTTTTAGTGGGATAAAGTGTTAATCAATTTCATATTACGTCTTCTAGTGATTGACAATAACAAACTAATACCCACATAGTACTTTTTTTTTTTTTTTTTCTTGCGCCTATTAAAGTTTTGGAGCAAGTTCACGTGAGTGCAAATCAAGTTGCTATAATTATTTGCTGAGGAGTTTGACTTAATTAAGTCTTATAATTGTCACCAAGTATGAAGTGTCACGGTTGTGATAATGAGATACGTGAACAAAACTCTTTGAAATGTAAGTCGTGCCCTGCTAAATGCTGCTTCGAATGTCTCAACGTGAAGGCTACTTCTAAAAAGGATATTTGTGCCGAACAACTTGCTTCTATAAGTTGCCCATTTTGTCAGAACATAACGAAGAGGAGGAATGCTGATAATACACCGTGTACTCCCCAGGGATCTCGTCCTGGACCTGACTTGAATGCAACCATGGATGCGTCCTTTAGTATTGACTATGGTAACACTCAAACCCATGGAATGCACGCGGCATCGGGCCCCGCCACGATCAGTGAGCCTGTCACAATGGAAAGCATCAGTAGGTTATTGGATCAAAAGCTTTCTCCAAAGTCAGCGTTCATTACTAACCTACGTATGCAACTGAAAAACGACATACAGCTCATGGTTGCAGGTGAAGTACGTCAATCTCTTGAGAAAGTACAACTCGATTTCACTGCGACCACTGACTTCTTGTCTGCGGAGCATCGTGACTTAAGGAGCGACATTGAGAGCAAGGATTACCGTATAAAAGAGTTGGAATCTGACCTAAGTAAAACTCAGCTTCAGATGGTTAAATTGCAAAACCGCTTGTTTTCGATGGAAAAAATTTCGCGAGACATGAATATTGAGATACATGAGATTCCGGAAGATAAAAATGAGAACCTTCAGTCTTTGTTCAAGAATTTGTGCGATTGTTTGCAAGTGGTGTTACCTGACACTGACGTACGAGCATGTCGTCGCATTGCGAAAATGAACCCAAACTCGAATCGTCCTCGGAACATACTGGTATCGTTGAGTTCTCAGAGACTGCGGGATAGTCTGCTGTCCGCTACGACTCGTTTCAATAAGGCAAATGCTACAGATAAACTGTCCACTGTACATATAGGACTAAGTGGTACTAGTAATAGAATTTATCTCTCGGAACACTTGTCTCCTGAATCGAAGGAACTCCATAGCATGGCGAGAAAGTTTTGTAAAGAGCGGATGTATAACTTTGTATGGGTCCGCTTTGGCCAAATTTACATTCGCAAAGACGAGAAATGTCCGGCAATTCATATTAAGAGCGCTGATACTTTCAAAGGGCTCAAGTAATTTAAGTATTGTTGTATTCTGTTTATCTATTTAAAACTTATTTCCTTGAATATGTTCCATATTTATTACCAGAATGTTAATAGAATGAGAAGTAAGTTGTCTAATTTTTATTTGAATGTACTTGGTTCTAACTTCGACCTAATTTGTCTGACGGAAACCAATCTGAACAGTAGCATATACGATGCTGAGTTTGTGGATGGACGCTATACCGTCTTTAGGAGAGATCGTGAAGAAACTTGCTCTAATAAGTTAGATGGTGGAGGTGTTATGGCTGCCATTCATAAACGTTTCCAAGTTATCCGCCAGACAACTTGGGATAGCAATGTGGAGGACATCTGGTTTACGATTATATCCAACAATGATTTTCCTAACTTAAATGTTTGTGTTTGTTACTTGCCACCTGACTTGAGTAACCAGAATTTAGAAGATTTTTATGATAATTGCC
Organism: Cyclophora punctaria; assembly: GCA_951394245.1. Classification (NCBI taxonomy): domain Eukaryota; kingdom Metazoa; phylum Arthropoda; class Insecta; order Lepidoptera; family Geometridae; genus Cyclophora; species Cyclophora punctaria. The sequence goes on along the minus strand of OX596170.1, from coordinate 7,291,241 downwards.
AGCGCATTATAATTAATGAACATCCAGATGACGACTTCCTACTTATAGGCGATTTCAATTCACCCGGTATTTCTTGGACTTCACCGTTTAACCCAGTGCTATCATTGGACGTTTCCAGTAAGAAAACCGCGCTAATATTGGAGTTTGTTACATTGTGCAATCTTAAGCAATTTAATTCCATTCAGAATTCTAATGGTCGGTTGCTGGATTTGGTTCTGTCATCGCTGGACAATATTGTTGTTTCGTCAACAGATGCTTTAAGTCTAGAAGATAAACATCATCCCTCTCTAGATATTACATTTAATACGTTTAGGTTAACAAAAGGACTCAAAATGAACAGCGGCAACAAAATAATTTTTTCGAAGTGCAATTTTAATGAGCTAAAACATGATCTCAGCTGTACAGACTGGCCTGGATTGCTAAGTCATCGGAATATTGATGTTAATTTAGATGCATTTTATGAATTATTATTTAAGTTAATTTATAAATATACTCCTGTGAAGTCACTTCGGCATTATGACTATCCTATTTGGTTCAGTAAACCTCTTATAAAAATTAATGAAGAGAAGAATAAATATCATAGACTATTCAAACATTATGAGAATCCCCGTGACTATGACGCATTTTCTTTGCTGAGGGAAAGGTTTCATAGATTGGCTAATGATTGCTATAACAATTACTTAGCATCAATCGAGAATAGCGTAGATGGGAATATTAGGCTATTTTGGAGCTATGTGCATAATCGAAGAGGCCATGTGTCCATTCCCCAAACCATGAAGTTAGGCAATGAAACCAGTTCCACTGGAGACGGTATTTGCGAGCTTTTTTCTAAATATTTTGGTTCAGTATTTGAGAGTGATGATGGGGTGGGGGATGTGGCATCATCGGCACAATTTGACAATAATTTCGAACACCAAATCAATAACTCCATATCTTCCATCACATTCAGTGAGCATGACGTTTTTATGAAACTTAGGAATTTGGATAAAAATAAAGGGGCTGGCCCTGATCTCATTCCCCCATATTTTATTAAGCGCTGTGCTAAGGAACTAGCTATACCTCTTAGTATCATTTTTAATAAGTCAATGTCTGCTGGAGTCTTCCCGAAGCAATGGAAAACAGCTCATGTTGTACCCATTTTCAAAACTGGTGATAAGTCCAGGTGTGAGAATTACAGACCTATAAGTATTTTATCACAATTTGCCAAAGTTTTTGAGTCACTAGTTTTTGAACATTTATATAATTTTATTAAACCATTTTTGTCAGAGAAGCAGCACGGTTTTATTCGAAATAGATCAACTGTAACGAACCTCCTTGAGTTCAAAGATTTTTTATGTAAAGCTTTTTCTGCAAATAGTCAAGTGGACTCTGTATATACTGACTTTATGAAGGCTTTCGATAAAGTTAACCATCGTATTCTTTGCAGAAAAATGTTGCATTACGGTATACATGGTAATTTATATAGGTGGATCTGTTCATATTTGTGTAATAGAAATCAGTTAGTGGCGTTAAGAGGCTTTCTATCAACTCTAGTAGAAATTACCTCGGGCGTACCGCAAGGTTCACATTTGGGCCCTCTCTTTTTTGTTATTTTTATCAATGACCTAATAAGACTCTTATCAAGTCAATGTCTACTATTTGCAGATGACCTTAAAATATTTTTAAGAGTCCTTAATGCTTCTGATGCTCTTATTTTGCAGAAAGACTTAAACACTTTATATAAATGGTGCCAGGAGAATAAAATGTTCTTAAACATCAATAAATGTCAAGTTATCAGCTTTACTAACAAACGTCAGAAGATTCTTATTGATTATAACATAAATGGACAGGTCTTGAGTCGAGTCAATACTATTAGAGACTTGGGCGTATTGTTTGACGAAAAACTCTCGTTTCGGCCTCACTATGAAATGGTCACCATGAAGGCCAATAAGTTGTTGGGTTTCGTATTAAGAGCTACAAGACGATTCAAAAAACCTCGTAGTCTTCTATATCCATATTTCTGTTTAGTTAGAAGTATACTGGAGTATGGGTCACCCATCTGGTCACCTTATTATAATGTACACATAGACGCAATTGAGAAGATTCAGAAACGTTTTATCCGTGTTCTAAATTATCGTGAGAGTCCTGGCCGTTCTAATTCCAATTACAATGACAAACTCCAATACTATAATATTCAAACGCTAGCTGACCGCCGTAAATATTTTGATTTGATTTACCTTTACAAAATAATACATTCCCGAGTGGATTCCCCATATTTATTGTCACGGTTATCTTTCAATATAAAATTTAGCGCTCGAAGGTCTAATGCAACAAATATCTTTGTGCTTAATGTATACAAAAATAATATTTCATTTTTTAACCCAATAGTCAGGATGGCTCGTTGTTACAATGAGTTGGCTGCACTTAATAATAGGTTGGACATTTTCGGATCCAGACTCAGTAGCTTCTCCAAGACTGTTAAAGATATTCTTCGATGCAACACTTGAACTTTAGTTCCTCGGACATATCTTTTGGTGTAATCTTTGTTATTGTTTGTATTTGCCGATTTGTTTATTTTTGTATTCTTAAATTATAATGTAAGCCTGTTTTCACGTATGTACCAACTGTGTTAATCTTTGTTATTTAGATTAGTGAGTTAGCACATAAGTTGAGTTTCAATCCAGATCAAAATTGTATTTTCTTAAGTTTTACTTTTCTTTTGATTGTAACTTGTATTGTGCCTTAATAAATAAATAAATAAAATGTATCTAATTTGTGCCAATAATTAGCCTTTCTGAGTTTTTCATAGTTTGAGAATTCTTACCAGTGGAATCCTCGGAACTAGAAAGGAGCATTGTTTTGAATGGGTCGAATGCCACCTTATACACTGGACCAGAATGGCCAAAAAGCGTCCGATATGTATCCCTGTCTCTTTCCTCCATCATACGCACGAGAACGTCGCCTGCTTCTTTGTCAATATCTTGAAGTTTTTCCGCTGATTTCATGCCGCGCAGTTTTACAGGCGTTAGGGTCCATACCTAGAATATAAAATAATAAATCTTTTGCATAAAAACACAGAGAAATAATAATAAGGCTAACTAGAATAAGGTAGTGCAGTGGATAGAACTAAATCGAAGTAAAGAGATACATATTTATATGTACTTAGTTTAAAAATATTTTTATTAAAAAAGTACCTTAATAATAGAATTATTAAATCCCACTGCCAGTAATGTAGAGTCATCACAAATATCAGCAGATATGGCTGTGTTGCCACTGTTCAACAATGTGTAGAAGCAAATTGAAGGCAGACTCTCAGGACCCAGCTGTACACGTTTTGATGCTTCTCTTAGAGCTTTGCCTTTCTCCAGCTTATCTGTTTCTTTACTAAAAAATAAATGAACATCTTTCTATATTACATACCTTCAAACTCAAGCAATGTACAAGAAACCTATACGAGTATGAGTAAGAGAGCATTTGCCTACCACACAAATAATGGTCATTAAGATTGCTGTCTTTATAAATTACAGTAGATTGTTTTGTTCTGCATATTAAGGTAAGACTCGTCTTTCATAAGACTTACAAAATTTGCCATATTATCAAGAGAGGTATAAAACAAATTATGATTTTGTTCCATTTGTTAAGTACATAATTTGAAATGATAGCTTACAGCTCTGGTAATGGCATCCTATCATTAGGAGGTGCGTTCGGATCAGACTTGGGTTTTTTCATGAAGACATTGTCTTTCTTAGCCTTCTTCTTCTTGGGTTTGTCTGGAGTCTCCTCAACTTCCTCCTCGTCTTCCACGGGAGCTGGAAGAACCTGGATGTCTGGTTCTTTCAATAAACCATAGTAGACCTTGACACGGTTTTCTGAAATAAAAACATATGATATTGTAAATATTTTGAGCTTCTTTTTGTGACATATTCCTTATTGCTAAGGAAACCTACCAGCTTTTCTTTTATAGCATTTATCTTCAAATTCTTCAACAGATGTCCTAAATATTTAAATAAGAAAAATTTTAAATAACATAATATCTATGTATGTATATATATCTATCCCCTTAACAAACAACCTGATAAACATAAGTATTATTCATTGTCACTTTCAAGATATGTATAGGTATAAAAATAACAAAGAAATCATGTTTCAATATTACCTGCTCTGGTAGCTTCACCCAGTAGGCCCCCAGCAGTGGCCTTCACCTGTGCCTGAGTGCGTCCCGGCCCGTCGTGAACCTCTATTTGTATATGGTTGTTTATGATATTTATTATAACTGTTGAGCTTTTCTGCTCATGCAAATATCTTTTCAATTGAGCAGATGCATCTCTTGATAGCTGAACTACAAACTTGTTGGTGCTAGAAAATATACAAATGGCACATTAAGTTTATTCCAATACGGTGGTTTTGAGTAGTGCTTTAAAAAACCAGGTTATACGAGTATACTTAATTTATGAATAATGTACTACATTTTTATTTAGAATCAGTATTTTATACGTAAAAGTTTATAACACCCTGTTTAACAGTGTTTTTGAGTTGTGCATGTTATGTGGGAATCTCTACATACTTATAAAAATCAATGCCACTTTTTTTTGTAATTTTATAATTCAAGAATGGGCTCACCTATCCAAACCAACTGTTTAGGCTTTGTACGGAATATTTTTATAGATGGTTTAAGTGAAGTTGTACAAAATCAGTTGAATGGTTCTTTAATTCTATAAAGAATGGTATAATTTTTTCTCATCAAGTTATGTATGTAATTGATAATTTACCTGTATATTTCAGCCAATTCATTGCCTTTGATTTGTTCTTTCTGTTTAACTATGGCCAGACGTTGCAAGTCCTCTTGGCAGTACTCCTCTTGTTCCTGGCTAAACTTCTCCATGAAATTATTTGCATGTTCATTGTGATCGTAGAGTACTAGACTCAAGTACATGTGCACAAATACTGGATACAGAAGGGTGGATAGTTCATGCTAAAAATATGAGAATTTGGTTAACCTAAGTAATGTGTTGTTTACTTTCACACTATAGAAATAAAACAAAGTAAATGACTACCTTGTATACATCTAAAGAGTTTTCTATGAATTTCTTTAAGTTATCGTAAGCAAACTCATAGCTATATGGGTCACTTTCAGTATGATGTGATGTTAGAATACTAGCTAACTCAACTTCAGGCAAATCCAAGTTTTCATATTCTACATCGCCGAGGCTAGCTTCTTTTCTTAATATTTCTTCAGTACCCTGAAATATAATACAGTAAATACATTTTAGATGGTTCAGATTAACAAGGACCTATTGAAATAGAAAAGACTCATAAAATTGAAGTTACTCACCTTTAAATTATATTTTCTAAGTAATTGCAATACCGCCAGAAGAGGGGTAGATTTCTCACCCATTTTTATTATTAATTACGATATTAAGTACTGAAACATCAATGAAAAACGATCACCTAGTGAAAAAATGAACCGTATTTTTATTTATACACAACTTGCACAAGTTCAATACAACACAACACAACAACCACAGAGTCCACAGACACAACAACCACAGAACAGAACCACAACAAAAAAGACAGACCACGATGACGTGAGCGTGACATTGACGTGACATGAGTGTGACAGTCAAACAACCAAGTAACCACAGACCAGGAAACACACGTATAAAGAGGTCAGTGAGGAAACAGCAAGCTGTGACAGCAAGTATCAATTCCATGGATTTATTCAGGAATATCAGAAAAGTGACGCTGTCATCACTTTATGACATTTGTCAAATAATGTCAAGTTAAAATAAAAAACTTTATAAAATAAATCAATCAAGTCAAAGAAAAGATAAACATTGATGTTGGTAAAATAAAATTATTTCGTGGTTTTGTAGTATAAATAAAAATGCTACGACAAAACAAAGCATTGCAAAAATCTAGAATGAGTGTAGGTACATAATAAATATAATAAAAATATGAATATCCAATTGGTATATTAATTAATTTATAATTTGCAAAGTTAACTTAATTTGTAATAGGATTTACATTTTAAAAAAGACGCACTATGAAATTATATAAGAAACATTCATGAATAACACTATATATATGCTATTCTACCATGGATAAATCTCTGGAAGATACTTTGTTGCACGCAATTAGGATTCAGGACACGGAGTCAGTATCGCAAATAATATCGGAAGGTAACCTACTATGTATTGTGTTAATGTGTTTGGTGTCTTAGTTTCTGTTCAAATTATATTTACGTTTATTTATTCATATTATTTTATTTACTGCAGGAGCTAATCCAAATAAAACAGTAAGTCATGGCAAAACTTGTTTAGGGGAAGCTGCAAATATAGGAAATCTAGACATTCTAAGAATCCTACTAGCTGCTAGTAAACACCGCAAATCCACATGCAAATCATCAAGTTGTAGCGGTAGGAAGCGTTCCACGAAAGGTCATAAGAGGAAGATAAAGCATGAAGGAGAAACTAGTTTTAAGAGTAAAAGTTTGAATGATAGGACACACAATGACAACAATCAAGGCTACTTTGTGTTTATACATGGAGAATGTTCTAGCAGTGATGAAAGTAAGAACAGTATTAAGTCTCCATTGAGTCCAATTTCTCTGACTCCATCCCCTCAAGCTGACTTAGAATGGGACGAGGATATTGGTAATGTAGCTCCAACTACCAGCGAAGATGAAACTTGGACTTCAATGTACAAGTAAGTTAAATTACATAATTTATGTTTTTAATTTCAATACACACCTTTCAATACCTACTTACCTTTCAACTCACTCTGGATCATGCAATAATAAATTCAAATTCTAGTTCAATAATTTTTTCAGATGGTATGCCGCAATATTAGAGAATACTGGGGCAGCTATTGCATCAGCCTCATTAGTTACAAATGGAATTGATCAACAAGATGCATTTTCTAGAACCGCTTTACATTATGCAGCAGAGCAAGGACATGCTGATGTGGTCAAGTTGTTGATAGATGCTGGTAATGTCCAATGTTCTTTTTTTTGTAATTTTTATATCAATTTATTCCTTCTGTTGTAATTTGAAAAACAACAAAAATCCTTAAACTTTTTTCTTATGTCATTAAAAAAGTCCCACTGCAAGGCAAAGAAGTTATTATGTTAAACATATTTGATATTTTCTGTTGTAGGTTGTAAATTAGATGTGGTTGCGAGTGATGGATTGACTCCACTCCATGTGGCTGTTATTAAGAATTATGTGGAAGTGGTCAGACTATTGATATCAGCTGGAAGCAATATTAATTATAAAACACATGAAAAAATGACGCCTCTTCATTTTGCTGCCACCAGGGGCCTTTTCGATCTAGTAAGAATCAAATTGGACATTAATAGTAAAAATATAGTGATAATTAATTATTAAAATAGAAAGGCTTGTTTACATCTGATCGTTTTTTATAGTAATTTCTTTGAGTTGCCATTTTTAGTACTGTGTGTGATCTATGAATAAAATTATTTTGACATACCAATGTAATGTAACCGTAATATGATTGAGTTAGGGGCAACAAGGACCCCTAATTGCGGAAGAAGCGGCCAACAATAATACAGACTTACTAATATTCTCCAGGTTAAACTTCTAGTCAGTAATGGAGCTACTATTGAAGCGAGGGACTCAAGTGAAAGGACTGCTTTTTATTTGGCCGCAGGAAGAGGTCATGTTGATATTGTAAAGTATTTAATATCTTGTGGAGCTAATGTTAATGGTGAAGAAATTCACGGTGAGTTCGGATTAATGTTTTAATACATAATAAGTCTTTAAGATAAAGATATCAATGTTATTTAGGTATGTTTAATGTACTTAACATTAAACATACCTAAATAACATTGATATCTTAATAGATCTTAAGCTAGTGTTTCAATTTAGTTATTGCAGATGTTCAATAGGAAAATCGACAAGGTAAAAGTAGCAAGTAGGTACTTATTTGATTTATGGATATGCTTTCAGGATACACACCACTCTGTGAGGCTGTGTGGCAAAAATATTCGCCGGTGGTAGAGATGTTACTATCATGTGGCGCACGAATTACACACTCGCACAGACTTTTACATAACGCCATAATACATAGACAGGTACATAATTTATAAATCAAAAAGTTAGATAAATATAATGTTTTATAATATTTGCTGCATATTAATAATTGATTATTTTTAGGAAAAAATTGTAAATCTTTTGACTAACTGTGGTGGTGGTATTAATTTACACAATGATAACGGTGATACTCCATTGTTACTTGCAACGAGACTATCACAGCCTAATATTGTTAAAATATTGCTTCAGAAAGGTACATTGGTTTTATTCTTTCATATTACTATAGGCTTATAATCTCACGACAAAAGTGCTTATCAATATGACTCGTTAGAAGTTTTATGCTGACAGTTCAGTGTACACAACTACATGCTTACCAAGACATCGTATGATATGATATCTGGCTATGATTATCTGGCGATATCAGTATCAAACTTACTTTAACTCTTAAAAGAACCGTAAAAAAATAAAGACGTATACTTAAAGAAAGATACCTCTCCAAGGGCATTCCCGTTTCTCGAGTGGTCTCTCCTTGTTTCTGTACCAATGTGCCTCTTAAAAAAATTCTAATGTCATATGTTTCTATTTAGGAGCGAATGTCAACTCGTGTAACAACATAACGGGATCAAGTGCTCTACACGTCGCCGTTGAATATGTGGACGATCCTGAAATTTTTCAAGACTTGTTAAAGTGCTTTTTAGAATATAACATTGATATGAATGCTACAACGCTTACTGGTGATACAGCTTTAAATAGAGCTTTACTGTTGCAAAAGTAAGTTGTCCACGATCGTAAATTTGTCATACTAGCGCAATGAGCAGTCGCAGTGAAGCAAAACTTCGATTTGAAACTGGAAAGGTCGAATCTGTAAAATTTTAAAATTGATGCTTCGACTTTGCTCTGGTTTAATTGACCCATAACCGGTTGTTATGGGTCAATAGATAGTATGTATATAGCAACACGCATTGTTGTTCTGACTACTGCACTTGTTACACACGGCCAACCCTAGTAGATCGCTGCATCAGCATGAGTGCAATATACATTGCACACGCCACCTACGACCTACTTGGAAGTCACGAGGCGCAAGCTCAGCAATGACGTCAATAGAAGTTTCCGTAGAAGCACCAAACGTGGGAGCGTCACTTTTGGTACAAACATCGACCAATTGACATCAATGTAATTTAGTTGTAATAATTAATTTGTAATACTTTGAATAAATTAGTTTTATTAAATTTAAATTTGCATTTTTTTGAATCCTCGGGCTGCACCCATCGTAATTGGCGCAGTCGGTAGGATACTCGCGGGATAGATCGCGAATCTGTCTATAATATCGACCTTCGATATCGCGTCGCGAGCTACCCGGGTGGCTTCCCAGCACCAGCACGAGTATCCAGAATCTACGGGAGTGTGGCAAGAGGAGTATCCGAAAATCGATACACAGAGAAAATGCAGATTTGGTAAGTACCTAGATCTTACTAGAGTTGCTCACCTTTCCTATAATTAAGTTCCTTTAAGTTTCCAAAATTTTTCACCCACGTGGTCAATCGCGGACCTCTAGGTCAAGTAGTAATAGTAGATTCTCGCAAATTGATGCAAGTAGAAATCTAGAGAATATTTTAGAGTGTAGTAATAGTAATATAAAATCTAGTGATTTAATTTTTAATTGTAAGAAAATGAGTGTAGACTTAGTAGATCAAGTTTACAAGGCCTTACGCCTGTTACCCGAGTTCGACGGGAACCCGAATGTACTCACGCGCTTTGTGCATTTATGCGACCAACTTGTTGCGCAATTTGTTAGAGCCGAGCCAGGATATGAGCTTAGTAACTTATCACTATTAAATGGCATCCTTAATAAGGTTACCGGACATGCCGCACGCACTATCAATTCGAACGGCATCCCCGAAACCTGGCAGGGCATAAGAAATGCTCTAATTAATAATTTCTCGGACCAACGAGATGAGACCGCTTTGTACAACGACCTTGCTTTGTTAACTCAGAAACATTTAACACCACAAGAGTTTTATGAGAAGTGCCAAAGTCTATTCAGTACAATAATGACGTATGTAACTTTACACGAGTCCATACCTACTACTATCGAGGCTAAACGTGCCCTGTATAAAAAGTTAACCTTACAGGCATATGTTCGTGGTCTTAAGGAACCGTTAGGTTCACGTATTAGGTGTATGCGACCAGATACCATCGAGAAAGCCCTCGAGTTTGTCCACGAGGAAGTTAACACCCTTTACTTACAGCAACGTAACGATCAGTTGCCGGAGCGGAGAGCTGCGCAGCAGTCTACGTCTTCATTTGACCCTACTGTTAGTTATAAGCCGAATTTACTTACCCCGCGACCGTTTACGTTTACACCCCCATTCAATCAACCTGGTCAAATGAAACCTGTATATCAGGTACAGCCATCAAGGCCAATGCAAGCTTGGAGACCCCAAGTGCCTTATAATCGTGGCCCCTCTCGAACCCAACAGATGTTTAGTGCACCCCCGCCTAATTACAGGCCCCAGAGTAATGTGTTCCGAGCGCCTCAACAACGGCCCGGATACTCACCCCCTAATAGCGGCCCTAAGCCTATGAGTGGTGTTAGCCATTTCGTATCGAAGCCCATGCCTAGACCCTTGACAGTACATGACTGGAGTAAACACGGAAATCCACCCCCGTCTAACTACTTCAAGACTCGCGAAATGAACATGAACGAAATAGACTGTTATGACTATTACGAATACCCCGACTATGACTATAACTATGACCACTATGACCAATATTACCCCGAAACTTATTACGAACCCGTTTACGAGCCGTCAAGCCGTAATGACTTTGTCCCCGCGTACGTAGAGGAACACCAGGACGTATCGGACAATACCGCTGCTGAAAATCAGGATTTTCAGATAGCCCCGAAATCAGACAAGCCAAAATAGAAATTAACTTACAGACGCAAAGACAACTACCGTACATACAAATTAACAATCCACCCTTAAAACTACTAATCGACACAGGCGCGAACCAGTCTTTTATTAGCCCCGACGCAGTAGATAAGTTTTATTCTAATATTCAGTGTAATTATCAACCCTTTGAAGTAACTAACATTCACGCAACTACTCGCAATAACTATTCTATTACTTTACCTTGTTTTTCTGAATTTAATGAAAATTGCGACATTACCCTATTCGTATATAAATTCCATAATTATTTCGACGGTTTAATTGGCTTAGATTTGTTAGAGAATTTAGAAAGTAATATAGATTTGAAAAATAAAGTCCTTAAGACACGTAATTCGATTAATCCATTGTGCATGTATGATTCACGTAATTGTAATCTGTACGAAAACATAATACCGGCTAATTCATCTAAATTAATAAAAGTACCTATTAACTTTCATAACGGTAATGCATTTATTTCCGAACAGACTATATCTAACTGCATTGTGCGCGATTGTATTACCAAGGTCAGAGATAACCGAGGTATTATAGAAATTACTAATACGACAAAACATGATGTAGTGTTCTCAATGGATAGACCTGTCAGTGCGGAATTATTTAACGAACAATTTTTGCGTATAGACCCGCCTGAGGATCGTGTATCCCAAGTACTTTCGCGGTTACGCACCGACCATTTGAACCCTGAAGAAAAGGCAAATTTAGAAGCTCTTTGTGCAAAATATGCTGACATTTTTTACATCGAAGGTGAACCCTTATCTTTTACAAGTCGAGTAAAGCATAGGATTCGCACTACCGACGAAACACCTGTCTATACTAAGACCTATAGATACCCTTTCGTTCACAAACAGGAAGTCCAGGATCAGATAAAAAAAATGTTAGAGCAGGGAATCATTCGACCTTCACATTCAGCCTGGAGCTCCCCCATCTGGGTAGTTCCAAAGAAAGCTGACGCGTCTGGTAAAACCAAATGGCGTATTGTAGTTGATTTTCGAAAAGTCAACGAAAAAACGATTGACGACAAGTACCCCATCCCTAATATTACTGACGCTTTTGATAAGCTCGGTAATTGCCAGTACTTTACGACGTTAGACTTTGCTAGTGGTTTCTATCAAATGGAAATGCACCCTGACGATATTCACAAAACAGCATTTAACGTAGAGCAAGGGCACTATGAATTCTTACGTATGCCCATGGATCTTAAAACCGCCCCTTCAACATTCCAACGCATGGTAGAAGACCTCCTTAGGGACCTCGATAATTGTCTAGCTTACGTCGATGACGTCATTGTATTCAGTGTCTCTTTACAAGAGCACATGATTAAACTAGAGAAAGTCTTTCAAAGAATTAGGGAATCAAATCTAAAAATTCAATTAGATAAATCAGAGTTCTTAAAACTAGAAACCCCGTTCTTAGGTCATATAGTTAGCAAAGACGGTATCAAACCTAACCCAGACAAGATTTCCGCCATTCAGAAATTCCCTATTCCTAAAACCTCCACTGAGATAAAACGGTTTCTCGGACTAGTAGGCTACTATAGGAAGTTTATTCCCGACTTTGCGCGCATCACAAAACCGATGACGCAATGTCTAAAGAAAGGTTCTAAGATCACCTTTAATGACCCTAAGTACATTGACTGTTTCGAAAAATGTAAAGACCTTCTGACCAACGACCCTATCTTACAGTACCCAGACTTCACAAAAGAATTTGTACTTACGACTGACGCTTCTAACTTTGCGTTAGGCGCTGTACTTTCACAAGGACCAATAGGACAAGACCGACCTATAGCTTATGCATCTAGAACTTTGAACACCAGCGAAATTAACTATAGTACAATTGAAAAGGAGTTGCTAGCCATAGTTTGGGCTACCAAATACTTCCGCCCTTATTTATTCGGAAGGAAGTTTAAGATAGTGACAGACCATAGACCCTTACAATGGGTTATGAGCCTTAAAGAACCAGGCTCTAGACTTACCCGTTGGAGACTTAAATTGAGTGAGTTTAACTTTACCGTAGTATACAAGCAGGGCAAACAGAACACCAACGCAGATGCATTGTCCCGCATTGAAATTAATAACGAGGACACTAGCTCTATAAAAGTTAATGTATCTGAAAAGCCTCACTCAACCGCAGGCTCTGAAACTCTCACAGCCCCTACTGACAACTTAGACTCACCACCTGACAATTCTGACACTGCGACTATTCATACTAGTAACGAAGCCCCTATTATGGAAGTACCTATTTCTGACGACCCTTTAAATAGATTCAGTAGACAAATCTGTTTCGTACTAGTAGGTGACATTAAAAAACGACCGACAGTGACTAAACCATTCGAAACACATACTCGAACGACTATACAACTATCCGAATCTAACTTGACTAATGACGTCATTACCGCAGTTAAGGAGTACGTAAACCCTAAAGTAAAAACAGGAATTATAATTCATCCCCCTCTCGCAATGTATAAGATCATCCCTATAATTCAGGATAACTTCAAAAGCTCCGCAATGAACCTTGTCCTCACTAAAAAAGAATTAGAGAATGTCAAGGAATACTTACGTCAACAGGACATCATTCAAAAGTATCATGAAGGTAAAACCAACCATCGTGGAATTACTGAGTGCTATTTAGCATTATCATCTAGATACTATTGGCCAAAGATGAAAGAACACATCTCGAAGTACATAAATGAATGTACTATATGTGGCCAAGCTAAATACGACCGTAACCCAATCAAGCAAAGGTTTAATATTGTACCACCCCCTAGTAAGCCCTTTGAAATAATCCATCTAGACTTGTTTACGGCTCAGAATGAGAAATTCCTTACCATAGTAGATGCCTTCTCGAAATACGCACAAGCTTACCATCTTAGAGATAGCACCGCTCTTAGTGTTGTACAAGCTTTACTTGTGTTTTGCACTCACCATGGTGTCCCTTTCACTATCGTCACAGACGGAGGTCCTGAATTTACGAACCAAATATTCTTAGAATTTAGTCGAATTCATAAAGTACAACATCATAAGATCTTAGCTCATTCTCCAAACGATAACGGTATTGCAGAGAGATTCCATTCCACAATCTTAGAACATCTTAGAATATTAAAGCTTGAGAAACGTAGTGAACCAGTCATTAATCTCATGCCGTATGCCATTTTAGCTTACAATAGTTCTATACATAGTTTTACTAAATGCAGACCAATAGACTTGATAACCGGACATTTTGACCCCAGAGACCCTACAGACATTGACATATCCGAACATTTGTTTCAACAATATTCCCAAGACCATAGGAAACGAATGAGTCAAGTTTACGACCTAATTAACGAGACTTCGTTACATGACCGGACACAACTGACTGAAAACCGAAATAAGAATAGAGAACCAGAGAAAGACTATACCCCTGACCAACAAGTCTTTGTACGTAATCCTATGGCGTCCAGACAAAAGTTAGCCCCGCGATATACGCAGGATACTGTACTCGCAGATCTTCCAATCCACATCTATACGAAGAAAAAGCGAGGTCCAGTAGCTAAATCCCGCCTTAAGCGAAGTCCCAAAATCCCCACCTTGTTACAGGATATTACTATGGCTGACGACACTTCATCCGACCCAAGGACAAGAGATAACAATTGACTCGCTTGACAATGGACCAGGACTACTCCCTTTCAAATTAGGAGCAGCAAAGATTGTCTCCCACTACCATTCATTTCTTAGTCATATAGACTTGGAAAGTATACATCTCCAAATAGAATTAGTGAAATCCCAGATGGCTGAATTAAGACCCCTACTAAATAATAAAACTTTGTCTCTATTTGACCCTCATCTAGAACATCTCAATAGGAAAATCATTTTAATTTCAGATAAAATAAGTATATTTGAATCAGCACGTAGTAAAAGAGGTCTCATCGACGGTCTAGGTTCCGTTATTAAAAGCATTTCTGGTAACCTAGATTATACTGATGCACTGAAGTATGAAAATGCTATTAACATCTTGCGTAATAATGAGCACAAATTAGAATTAGAGATTAACCATCAAGTTAGTTTAAATAGTAATTTCATCTCCCATAGTTCTCAGATAATAAGTAACATAGTTTTAAATCAAGATAGCATGAATAAAGCACTAAATTTAATATTAGAAAATGATGCGAATAGAGATACAGATTTAATTAAATACGCCCATCTGGCACAACACTTATTAATTTTAGGAGATAATATAGATGACCTTTACGAGGAGTTACAAAGTTTAGAGAATACTCTAACTTTTATTCGTGCATCGAGCACCCCATACTCTTTATTTAGTTTAGATCAAGTTAAGAATATGTTAAGTAAACTAAGGATTTTATATTCAACTAATGAAATCCTAGATATAGAAATTAGGCATTTTTACGAAGTAATTAAATTAGGATATTTTTATCTAGATAAGCAAATAGTTATAGTTATAAAGGTCCCGGTTGTCATTCCTTTCACATTCGATTTCTATAAACTATCCCTTGTTCCCAATAAAAACCATGAAACCCTTATTCCACCTTCACCTTTCGTAGCACTCTCTAGCAAAGATTCTTGGTACATAGAGACAGAATGTCCGAAGATTAACACCCTATATCTCTGTGAGTCGGTACCCAGCCTCCAGATCCAGCAGAGGCCTGATTGTATCCAGCAGCTCATAGTCCACCAGGAACTCCTGCCCACCTGCAAGCTGACTCCAGTAGCCCTCAAAAATGAAGCCCTGGAATCCCTCGACGATAAGCACTACACCATAAGCTTCCCTGTACCAACCAAGGTGAAGATATCCTGCGGCCAAGAACAGTATCGTACTCTACAAGGCAGCTACTTGGCAGTTATCCCTCTCAACTGTCACCTGAGAACGCCAACATTCACAATCTCCAACTCAAATGACCACATCAAAGGACACGTCATAAGGATCATCGAGATACCCCGGTACAACGAGACTACACGTCGAAGTAACCCGAGGCTCATCTTGAACTCTCCTAGTCTTCAAAAACTTCACGCCCTGAGCAACGAGATAGCGACGCAATCGCCCATACAACTTGATGACGTCACCGATCCAGTCATCTACCACACGACTATACCGATGTACCTCACACTCTCCGGTACATGCGCACTCATCTCTACTCTACTCTATCGCCGACTACGCGCAAGAAAAGTATCCAGAGACTTCACTAACCCTGAGATCGTCTATGCAGTCCCAGCACCGCGCATTATCAACCCCAACCAAATAAGGGTTGATCCCGGATGTCTACCAGCGACCATCTTGAACAAGTCCATCGATAATCGCTGTTCTTCGGGGGGAGATGTTACACACGGCCAACCCTAGTAGATCGCTGCATCAGCATGAGTGCAATATACATTGCACACGCCACCTACGACCTACTTGGAAGTCACGAGGCGCAAGCTCAGCAATGACGTCAATAGAAGTTTCCGTAGAAGCACCAAACGTGGGAGCGTCACTTTTGGTACAAACATCGACCAATTGACATCAATGTAATTTAGTTGTAATAATTAATTTGTAATACTTTGAATAAATTAGTTTTATTAAATTTAAATTTGCATTTTTTTGAATCCTCGGGCTGCACCCATCGTAATTCACTGACTTCATATCACAACAGAGTAAAATATAGAATGTTATCTTTACCGTTCATTAAACAACACTGTATCTTCTGTATGCAATTATAGTCAGTTACATGACTTATTTCATTTTCAGGGATCACGCTGCAGTATATCTAGTACGTTACGGCGCCGATGTGAACGCGACTGATCAAATGTGCGGCCTCGACAACCTTTCTATAGCAAGTAGAAGGAAAAACAACGATTTAGCTAGTCTTATATTAAAAGCTGGTCACTACCAAATACTATTTGAAAATAAATGTGTAACTAACGACAGTTGCTCTTGGTTACACCATTCCTGTAGGAACCCTTTAAATTTGGCCGATATCTGCAGGATAAGGATTCGCGCTCTTTTCAAAAATAGAATACTGTTTCGATGTATTTCCGAATTACCGTTACCAAGTAGTCTGATAAGATTTTTAATGATGGAAGATGAAGGTACATTATAATAAATACAAATAAATTGTGAAGTAACGTAAGTTAATGTAAAGCTATGTACCTATGTACTATATTATTTATATATATATTAAATGCAAATAAAACTCATTTTACACATGCATGTTTATTCAAAATGTAAGATACAATTGTAGTACAAAGGTGAATTTACATGAACACTGAATAAAAATACTAAGGTACAATCATGTATTCGAAATACATTAGGGATATTTCATTAAAACATTTCGTAAGAACATTAATAAACACTATAAAAACTGTTTCTTCAAACTTTGTGAAGAAAAAATTATGTGCACCGTGGCAATACATTAAGTTTGGTGTCCTGTTAAAGATCGAAACCATATAATGTAAAATTATGCTCTTGTTTCTGAGCTATTTAAGTATGTTTTAAAACAGAACTTTCTATTCTGCAATTTAACAATATTTTACAAGAAAATAGATTTTATTATTTCGATCTACAATAGAACACTCGTGAATAAGTGCTTAAAATACTACTAGTACATTGATAACATTATTAAAAAATAAGATCAGCACATTTAATAAATATTTATTAAAATTAAGATTTAGTATGCCTGAATGCATGTCATTCTACATTAGATAAATTAGGATTGCTTTTATTAATCGTAAAATTAACATTTCGTATGTATTCAATAAAATAAATAAAATACTCTTTCTTAAAATAATATAACATAAAATATCCACTTTAAAGTTTTCTAATAATAATGTTTTGTTCAATAGTGATAGTAGTCACTTCGTTCGTACATAATATTGACAATATAGCTATGTATAATGTATGTATTCTAAGGTTATTTTTGAAAATATTGCAACATCTACTGCTATGAATTGATTCCGTATATCGAAAACGATGAAAACTTTATGTTTGCCTATTTAACAGGGTACACTTTACCTAAACTAGTAAAGTATAAATGGATAAAAAAAATAACATAGTTTCATTTTAATAAATCAGTTATAAACCTATACCTACAACATTCTTACTAATATTACTAAAAATGATATTTTTTGTAATATTCCTGTCTCGTCAAGTCTTAGAAAAAATTTACTTCATAATAATATCCAAATAGCTTAAGGTGATGTGAGTCCAGCAACTCGCAAAACGCGGTTTTTCCATCCAACTATTTTCATATAAATTGTCACAATTTTGATTCTAAAAAACTATAATATTAAAGTTGAGGATATATTCTAGTGGCAAAGGTATTTCAGTACACGATTAGATTAATTTCCCTCGATAGAAAAAAATCACAAAGTTGCCTCTTTTATTAATTTAAAAATAATTATTTGGCTAAAATAAACAGATTTTTCCCAAAGAAAAACAACTATAATATAGGTCGTAGCATGAGCTAGGGCATTAGGTATTTTTTTGTAACCTTTCATTACATTCTTAAACACAATTTCAAAATATCTAATAAATTTCGAGAATTTGCCGTGTTGCGGGTGACGCGGGGCGTGATCAGTCGCGCTCAAGCGCTTGTGGAGGACGGACCTATGCCAAATATTGCTGGAGCGCGGAGATGCAAAATTTAAAACTTTTTTCGCAGTAATAAATTTGAACTATGACGGTTGCGTGAAAATAAGGTTTTAATATAAATAAGAACTGTCTGAATAATAATCCGGTCAATTTAAACCAAAAATTTAGAGTGATGTTACATAAAGTCCCAACAAGCTGAAAATCAGAAAAAATTTTCAAAACATAATTATAAACAATGTCTAAAAGTTCCCCATCATTCCCGTGTATGGAATTTTTTTTATTCAAGGTCAAAGGTAAAAAAAATGAGTTTTTCGCGATTTTCAGCAAAACGGTAAGTTTGATCATAAAAGTACCAGAGAAAATAAAAAAGCTTATAAAATTCTCTATAACTTTAATTCTATCCACTTTTTCCATATTCCAACCGTTATTGAACTACACGCTCCAGAAATGTAAAAATTCAGGACCTCGGGCAGGTAACTATGGAGCCTGCCCCAATGCTCAACAGTGACATGACCCATGTCATTTGAAAGGTATTAAAGAGTTGTACGGTAACGGTTTGGAATATGGAAAAAGTGGATAGAATTAAAGTTATAGAGAATTTTATAAGCTTTTTTATTTTCTCAGGTACTTTTATGATAAATCTTACCGTTTTGCTGAAAATTGCGAAAAACACTTTTTTTTTACCTTTGACCTTGAATAAAAAAAATTCCATACACGGGAATGTTGAGGAACTTTTAGACATTGTTTATAATTATATTTTGAACAATTTTCCTGATTTTCAGCTTGTTTGGACTTTATGTAACCTCGAATGTCTAAATTGACCGGAGTATTATAGATTTAGTAGATTATTGCTTTGAAAAAAAAAACAAAACAATATGTTGTGTCACAGTATAAGAATATCAGCAGATCAACTATACAGCTGCAATGTTGGTTGTGGGGATACCTAGGACAAGACTTGTCTCCTCTTGTCGATGTGGAGGTGGGAGTTTGCAACGATGCAGAGATTGCTACGATAAACAAACGTTTTAAACGATCTATAACGAAACTTAAAGCGGCAAACTAAATTCCACGCGAGCGAAGCCGCGGGCAAAAGCTAGTATTATTATAATTATTAAGTATATTATCACAAACCGGCCGGTGGAAATTTATATTGTCTGCCTAGTCCTAAATAAAAGGAGTGAAATAAGAGGTATGATACAATATATTTATTTGTTTTTACTTTTGAAGGTGGCGCCACTGAAACCTAACAATACGTAGATATTCATATTTTTCAGTTATGTGTACTTTACTGTTGTTTGTAAAAACGTGTATGAACACCGCCACTTTAAAATATTTCTGCTCGTAATATTAGACAATAAAAATGATTTCACCCAGGGTTAAGACCGTTATTTTTTTTAAAACCTTTTATCTCTTTTTAGTTATTTTTCCCAAGGCTACCTACAATATAATACCAACCTTCGTAATATCTACGATTAGTTTTGCTTGATAGGCTTTTTTTACTGTAGTCACTACACTGTGGCATCTCAATGAGTGACATATTCAAACTTAGCGCGCAAACTACGCGCGAGCGGGAGATCGCCCGCGGTCGGACCGCAGGCCCCGCACCTTACCCCCTCTGTAGTAGGTAAGCGCTGGACTCACGTCACCTTAATAGTAGAACCTACAAGCAAGTTTCCAAGTTTATGGTGCTTTAGTTATGGGCAAGCAACCCTTGTTGTCAGCTATGTCTTTAAGACCAGGGCAAGCTTCAAGCAATATTTTAACTAGATCCTTGTGGTTATTCTGCGAAGCTTTATGAAGAGCACTTTCTCCATCAACATCTTGTGCATCTATTCGAGCCCCATTCTGGATCAATAACTCAACTGTTGCCGTTTTTCCTGCAAGACAAGAAGCATTTATTATGAATCTTTGACCTTCTTTTTCATGGAGTGGATGGCCAACCTGACCAATCCTGGTGTCAGAGTTATTGAGCTGCCAAAGGCCTCTGACATGGCTCAAGTAATGACTACTATCCGTAGAAAGTAACCAGGACCGACGGCTTAACGTGCCCTCCGAAGTACGGAATCATCTTACTTCTCGAGCAATCAGGTGATTCAGCCTGCAATGCCCTTACCAAACCGAGGAGTCTCACAAAGAGATTTTTGTGAGATATCCCCACCGGGAATCGAACCCGGAACCTCCGGGTCGTGAGCCGGGCGCTCAAACCACAAGACCACGGAGGCTGTTATGAATCTTTGATCAATCTTTATAAAATTATATTATTTATTTTTGTTTATATTCTTACCTGATATTGCAGCTTTATGCAGCGGTGTAGCTTGGGCACTCTTTGTTAGAGCATTAACATCAGCTCCATTCATTAGCAATATTTTGCAGATGTCCACATAGCCATTTCTCGCAGCATAATGTAGGGCAGTGTAGCCAGCATTGTCTGGACAAGTGACTATATCTTTTGCATTCTTAGCTTTGTCAATTAGGGATTGCACCTTGTCTTTTTCTCCATTGAATGCTGCAGATTTACAATATATTATATATTTTTTAAAATTTCATGTCTTATTTTTATAGTTAAATCTCTTCATAATATACTTCAAAAATAAGATATAACTACATACCCGCAGACCACAAGCCTCTGTCCCAATCCATCTCTGACAATGTTTGATGTACTGAAGCATTAGCTCTTGATGCAGAACAATTGGAATGATCACAATCTTTTTCATTTTCCATTATTTAAAGTTACAACTAAAATAACAAATAATATATTTAATCAATAAAATTGGTACATAAATTTATATTTTTAAATCTCACGCAGCATGGTCCAAGTGATTTCTGTTTCCCCTGTGCTAGATACAATTCTGTACCCAAGCTGCACAAGTGCATTCACTGCATCTATAACATTTGTTTTGTATGTGTCACCATGAGCAGACTTTTTGAATTTAGCTTCTAATGCTTTTACTTCCTCAGTTTTTAATCCAAATATGGCACACTCAGATGAATGCAAGCAACCTTTGACAGCAATATAATAAACATTAGAGTCTGGCTTGTCTTCAATGAGGTTGATAGTAGCAAGACTAGGATTACTTTTAATATCCATATTAGTTTGTAGTTGGTAACCTGTGTTTCGCTTGATAAGTTTAGATATCGTTTTCTTTATGATGTTGGTAATTGCCCAAGTGCATAGCCTCTTTGCTGAAGTTTGTTATGTTGTCTTGTTCAACAATAATGGATGGCTCTGGTTCTGAGAATTCTTTCCTCATAGTCCACATGTACTCATTATAGTCTTGTTTGACTGCAGTAGAACTGGATGCAACTACTTTATAACCTAGAACCTAAAAATGAAAGCTGTTGTATGACAAATTCTTTTGTTAACATCAAGTATGGTTACAATGACACACCGGGTCTAGTTTTATTGTTACTTTCCTGAGGAGTTAGGCAATAGAAGAAACTACATATATGTGTTATGTGCAATATGTGATGTGCTCATTAGCCTTGTTAGTTGTCAGCCTTAATAAAGTAAAATTATTACAAACTGGCCTCCATATTCTCCATCTTCAATATTCATAGTAACAAACAACCAAGAAAAAGAAGAAGATAGGATAAAAGAAGTAGATAAGTGTAGACAAACCTCAAGAGCACTCAGTATCACACAGGGGTGTTGCAGGTACACTATGGTTGAATCATCACAGTAACCACCGCAAGCGAATCTTTTCAACTGTTCAATATCACCAGCTAAAACATTTATCACAAAATATCCTTGATAACCCAATTATACAACCAAAATTAAAAAGATAACAGTGATAAGTTTGCTTATGAATCTAATTCTTAAAACATTCTCGTAAATAAATACTTTTATACGTATCTTCATGTGATAAATGTACAATACAACTCGGCTCGCTCATTTTTACTGCGCATATTGTGTAATGAATCATGTACCTTTAATATTTTTATACGATATACGGATCACACAGCATGGATATGGAATTTGAGGTATGTTTATTTAGTAGGTAGACTATTATATTTCGATGTGTTTACCTTTTAGTCCTGATACCAATACACGCCAAGGATTCTTATGTCCATACGATGCGAGGTTCCCTCTGATCAAAATGTATGGCATTGATTACAGATAACTAATCACTTGTAGATTATAATAATAGATCACCAATGACTCACATTCACAACATTTACTAGAAATTAAGTTGCGAAACACGAAAATATTACAAAATGTCTGCTACGAGATGCGACAGAAACCAACAATCACACCAACAATTGATAAGGACGAACAATGACTGTTGTTTTGACAAGATGTCATGTCAATAATTTGTTTTTGCTGTCATTGTCAGTGGATTGATTAGATCATCACAGACCACGAAACAAGATTATCATACCAAGGTACCAAGCTGTGGTACCAAGGTACCTACCAAGGCAAGGTAGAAAACCAAAAAACAGAGTACATTTTAATATCTGTTTATTACGAGTAATGGGAATAAGCTAAAATATTCCCATAAAACCATGTTTAAATTGATTTTGAGCCAGACGCCATTCAGTTACATTGCGATATTTTCTACTATAATATTCATGCGTAAATATAATTATCACCCCGCAACCGTGTTCCGCGGCTGGTTTAACCTTCTCAAAAGTGTTTAAGCAATCTATACTAATATTATAAAGCTACAGAGTTTGTTTGTTTGAACGCGCTAATTTCAGGAACTATAGTGGTCTGATTTGAAAAAAAAATTGTAATGGATGGTTAGCCACATTCAATGGGAAGGTTATATATAACCTAGGCTACTTTCAATCCTAAAATTCCCACGGGAACGGGTACAATGCGGGTAAAACCGTGGGGCGCTGCTAGTATAATATAACATACCCGAACAAATTCACACACAGATAATTAGACCCAAAGTAAGCTTTAACCTTGTGTTAGGAATCGAATCTAACTCACTGATACTACTACATACACATACATACACAAATACATTATAAGAATATCTATAATAATATTATAAAGCTGAAGAGTTTGTTTTGTTTGTTTGTTTGTTTGTTTGTTTGTTTGTTTATTTGTTTGTTTGTTTGTTTGTTTGTTTGTTTGTTTAAACGCGCTACTCTCAGAAACTACTGAACCGATTTGAATAATTCTTTTTGTAATAGATAGCCACATTCAACGGGAAGGTTATAGGCTATTTTTCATCCCGAAATTCCTACGGGAACGGGTACAACGCGGGTAAATCCGCGGGGCGCTGCTAGTTATATATATAATGTGCAATGGTAGGCACGTACAAAGTATAAACGCATCATCTTAGTGACCCCTATCATGGAAACTAAAAACTGAGTGACTCATCATGACTGACGAGCATCTGACGAGACATCACTGTGATCTTAAGGCCGGCAACCCTATTTTGAATGATGACTCATTTTACTCCACCGAAAAAATATACATACCTATACAAGAAGCTTTTATGAATAAGACCCTATACCTAACATGGATACCTACCTACACTACAATCAAAAGGTACCTGGCACCAAAAATTAGGGACATTAAAGGAAATAACGAAACGAAGCAGAGATTTTATAATTCTCTTTTCCTGTGATAGTCGCTTGTTATAGGGTTAATACAAATAAGGGAAGATAAAACCGTGGCAGGCAGCGGTTTAGCCGTGGTGGACTGGAGGGGTGCTGGCGGGGTCCCATCCTCCGCCATGCTATGGAAAGTTTTATTCTATACATAGGTATTGGTAAAAATGAATAAATTAAACAATGAAATTACTTTATTTTAACACACATTAGTGTGCTTTAAGCAAATAATTCACTAATAATAAGTAGGTACAAACATTTGGTTGATGGGTAGGTAAATACGCAAGGGTACTAAAATGCTCAATTAGACATTACTCTAAAATCTTTAATTTTCTAATAAAATTACCTATACAAAATACGATTTTAAAAATTAATTTGAAATAATTAATTATCTCAATTCATATATTATTTTTAATGAAGTACTTGGGTAACTAATTAATTAGTTACCATTTCGTAAGTTGAATATTTACCTACACGAGTAAAATGTAATTCATACAAGTATAACTATATTGTTAGATATGTATTAAATTGAAATTGAAGATATAGTTTGATGGATGCAATACTTATAATTAATTATTGATTTGAATTGTTTATGAAGGTACATTAAGTTACAAAGGACGTTGTAAAATATAAGCCGGTTTGGTAAACAATGAACTACCTATGTTACTTATAATTAATCTATGGATAAGTAGCATCTATTGGAATAACATTTACGATTAGGTAGAAAGGTAAGTATTTATAAACTAGATTCTTGGGAAGAACATTTAGTAGGTATCTTCATACTTTTTATTCAATTCTAATTCAGGCAGTACAAAAAAATATGTACCTAACTATTAATGGTTATATTGTAAACACAGTACATAGTTATCCATTAATTTTAATATGTTAGATCAGATTACAGAACAAAATATATACTTAATTTTAAAACTCAATCAAATACCAAATATTTTTTTGAAACGAGTAACTAAAATATAACTGCTGTTTAAAACCTCAAAAAAAACCTGTAGGTATTTTACTTTAATCACAAATACTCTAGATCTAGAATTAGATTTAAAAAAGTCTATCATTATCAGTTCATCCGATAGGAAGATACGATACGACGCCACTTGGATGCCATCAACACATTTCTATGGGAATTTAAAAAAAATAGATAAAAGACCCTTAGTAATTAATGGTCTTATGATCTATAGTTCTATTGTATTAGCGGACTGTGAAAGCTGGCCATTTATTATGATGAAGTGTTTATTTTGGTCCGGTAATATGAGTAATTTAAGCCTTGTATGGATTAAGGGTGAAAATTATGCCGGGTACGCACACTCATCGTCAGCCTGCTTCGGGGTGTCTGGGCGAGTGTGTGTACCGAGCTTATAATATTTACTATATACTCTATTGGTAAGTTGTTACCCTAATTAATACTATAGATAGGTCGATAGGTATAATAGTAATTGATGCAGTCAATATTAACTATCCGGTAGTTATTCTATAACTATAATTATTATATGGCTACTTAATTTAATATTATCGCAAAGGGTTTACAATATGGTATTTCTACTAGCCTTATGGGATATTGGTCGTCCAAAATTTTAATCTAAGTTTAAAATATTTGAAAGCCGTCATCGATCGAATCTTTAAAACTTTTTTAAAAATCTTAAAATGTTAATAAGGAGCTAACCGAATGCCTTGTTAGTACAAGAAGTATATCCAAAGATAAAGTCAGTGTCCCTAAGTTATTATAAAATATCTAAATAATGTCAACAATTAGTTTAATAGACTAAAACAAATGACTAGAATTAAATTTAAAGCTTCTTAACAGTATCTAATCTAATTTTGAAATGCAATTTGACTAAAAATAAGTACCTACTTAATGTTCAAGGAAATAACTTAAGTAAGTACGTAAATACCTAAGCTAACTAAATAGTCACTAGTTTTTCTAAAGTTTATAGTTTGAGAACTCGTAATTTTACATTTGATAGAGATAACGAAATACTGAAAATGTGCTTGATATCGATATAAGAGATGATATCTACACATTATGACATTGCCCTCTTGTTCATATTAATTTAGTTAGTATAATTTTATTGATTACGTTTTTATCAAAAACATTAAAGCTTTCTTCATGTTTTCAAGTCTTTATAAAATACCAGACGCGTCCCATTGGTCTTCAGTAGTTTGTAATGATGTTAAGAACAATATGTTTTTTATTCTTCTTGTGTTATAATGACTATTAAGCGATTTCAGAAGCTTTAGAACAGATACATGAGAATGTACATATTATGCAACAGGTCTAACTGTTACTTTAACAAACTATGAGATCGCGTACACCAACCTTCCTTAATTAAACCTATCCAACTGAAGAATATTCAAAACTATGCCTACAAGAGTAGAATAAGATAAGACAATTATTGCATATGATCACTCTAAGTAACTATAATGCACTTGGTTTGATATCTATTACTGAAACAATTTATCGAAGTTTTAAAACTCCTTGTGATTTTATGCATAGTACTACAACAAATATTCATAAGTATAACATTATAGTGAGACTGCATGTAAGTAAAGGTCGATATTTTGACGAGCTTTGTTTATGCTGCACACCATGTCTCGAAAACACGAGAGCATAAATTAACTTCGGTTACCGGTTGCCTGCAGCCGAGTACGTATTTTACTAGCAAATATCGCCATTAAAGAAATGACTTGCATTTCTATCGCAAACGTCAAAATAACGAGCTTGCTCATTATATTATCGGAGTTACAAAGGAACTCATTACAGATCCTGACTGGAACAATTGTGAGTATCAAAGGAGCGTGGCGGAGCCTCCTCGTAGGGCGACACCTGGGCCTGCGCCAGGTCGCGCGCCACTCGCTCCGCCGCCTCCATCACGCGCAGCAGGTTCAGCCCTGCCAGCTTGCGGAGCTCCTCTATGCTCCACCCTTCCTCCATCAGCTCGGCGAACAGCAGCGGATATGAAGACACGTCCTCCAAACCCTTAGGCGTGCTGTCCGGCAACAAACATGTATGGACTTTATTTTTAACTCCGTGAATATTAAACATCTTAATGTAAATATTTTTGCGTGTCTAGTAAACATTCAGATAAAATGTTAAGTATTTTTACGGTTCTACAGAACTCATTTGCATGGGTTTGTATAACTTTTTAACTGTGAAACGAAGGGTTCGGTTTCCGGTTTAATAACGGGCAAGGGCAAGGGTTACGAATCAATCTGTTTTGGGTTCTGGGGTGCGATGAAGCGAATGAAACTCAAGCACAGGCACCTACTTAGGCGTTGTAAATAATAAATAACTCACTAATTAATTCCATCGTAGCCGGCGCCGAGTCCGACGCTGTCGACGCCCGCCACGTCACGTATGTGATTTATGTGAGCTGAAAAGTATTTAACAATTCTGTATATATGTTCACTATTATCATTAAGGAGTACACGTTGAATATTTATAATGCAATCCATATTTATAGTAAAAGTTGTTTAACTTTCAGTAAGGTTGAACGTGTAAACAAACTGGTTTTTATAAGATGAGATTTATCTTGCGACTATAATAACAAGTTTCTTGCTTTGATGTTTTATTTTAGTTTTTTTATGAATCACCTTAATTTCAGTATAATTGTTATATTTATTAACAAATATATTTGACCAAAATCGTAGCGTACAAAAATGTAATGTGTTAAGAACGTAGCGATTTCGTAGCTCGTAGCCGCGTAGCATGTTCGTAGTATTCATGTGTTGCTACGAACTCGTAGGCCTAAATAATGTTTTATTAGTACCATTGCTGTTTGTAGGAATATTGACAAATTGTATGTGAAAATGTGTTTTGGAATCGCTTTGTTACGTATAAGCTCGTTTGAGTCACATTATTATGATTTGTGGGCAAAACCATGTGTAAGTGAATTATATGGATATGTTGCAGATGATAGATTACGTTACAAATAGGCGTTTGTGTAGCTGTTAGCCTGTTGTATTACTATTCGGCACCTGGGAGTTGATTATAATACTTAGCAGGATTAGTGTAATTTACTACGTTACGATATTTATCGTTAAATTATTAAACTGATCCAGATGATCAGTAATAGGCACATAATTGAATTGATTTAGGTTTAATCACGTAAATATCTTAACTTTACCTTTTAATATAACCTTTCAAAGTCAAACTCAATAAATTCGATTATCTAAATGAATAATTAAAATCCGGTACCTGTATAAAATCAAAGTTAAAGGCGCCGGGGCGGTCAGAGGCGTTAATGAAAGTTTGCCTAATTTGCCTTTTAGCAAGGGTATTAGTTTGCCTTACGCAAGTTACTCAGTAGTTTTTCGGACAATGTACCTCGGTGGTACTAAAAGTGTGTCTACCGGAAAACTTCTTATGTACTTCAATTTATATTTTTCTTCAAACGTCTCAAGTTAGTAGATAGTGTATTTAAGAGTAAATGACCAGCTAGTAAAATGATATGATTTGTGTAGTTCAAAGCTAGATTCAGAAAATTGCACTTTTATGATTTTCATTTAACAATTCTCGTCACATAAGTTTAACACACCCTTTAAAAGGACTTAACTAACACAAAAACACAAAAAAACACACTAACTTACACTTATCTTGACCAACAAGAAATGAAGAAATAAATTAAATTAAACTGAAATAATAAAAATGTAAACTTACCAATAGCATCTTTAACCGTGGCCGTCTCCTTGCACGTTAGAAATGATGTGTAGAAGTTGACCATGATGAGTCCTTTGTTAGTAGCGAGCAGGCGCAGCACCGTGTCGGGCACGTTACGCGTGACGTTGCAGAGCGCGCGTGCGGACGAGTGCGAGAACAGCACGGGCGCGCGCGACACGGCGAGCGCGTCGCGCATCGTGCGCTCCGACACGTGCGACAGGTCCACTAGCATCCCCAGCCGGTTCATTTCCTTCACTACAACCTGCGAGAAATCATTTTCATATGAATTGAAATGAAATATTCACTGTTAGAATATTCAATGTTCAATGTCAGGGATAAACACAGTCATGTGAATTGATTTGAAATTAAAAAGTAAAAAAAAAAACGTTTCATACATTCTACCACAATTATAGTAAGAAATATAATCGATGTAAATTTTCAAATTACATTTTGATTTAATTATATCGTTCCCGATTTCGTGAGTTTCGGGATAAAAAGTATGTGCTATATGTTATTCCAGACTCTAGTCTATCTCTGAGCCTATTTTCATTTAGATCCGATCAGTAGTTTTTGCGTGAAAGAGGAACATACATCCAAACATCAATATAACAATACATTCTGAAATACATACATTCTCACAAATTTCCTCATTTATGATTTATGATACTAGGAGGATATTATATAACAACGCGAAACGAAGAACAAACAAAATCAATTAAAAATATTTCATAATTTTGGAATGGAGACCAAGTTCGGAGGTACACCCGATTGATAGAGTTAACTCCGCCACTGGCGTTCTTGATTTAATATCGACATCGACGCTCTGCGAGTGTGCAAACATAATGGATGTCAACGCTTTTTATTTATTTATTACGTTGTCGTCTACGAATTATAGGATTGTTTAACTTAAAATGTACCCATTATGCTTATTTATAATGGGCGTAGCTCTATTGGTATGTACTTTTACTTTTACCCAATTACTTATTAAATTTAGTTCAGTTTTAAGTATTATTATTTAGTAACTTAATATTAAATAGACTTGGAAGAGCCTTCACGGCAAAGTCTCTAAAAAATCATGATTCTTATGATTTCAAAAGTGATGAAGTATGAATGAATACTTATGTATAAAATAAATAACTTATGTATAAAATTATAGTTCACCGCTATTTCCCATATAATTATAAACATCCTTCCCTAAACGTTGGTGGGTTCTATTGTTTATGTCAGCGGTGTAGCAGGGACCAAATACAAGGGGTACGATATGTGTAGATAATCTCGGTAAAATGAACTGTCAACTATACTGTTTAGTGTTTAGGTTGGTTCGCGGGAGCGTTGCGGTGGGCAGCCGGCCGCGCCGCCCCCGCTCCGGGCGTGTGGTGAGCTAACTCGATCCTCGCATACGTGCCGCCACCGCACACACACGCCACGTGCCTTCTCCTCACATTGTATTATAACGCTTAAGATATGACCATTATAAAAAGTAGGTTACCCAAAAACTTACCATTGTTACGTGAGTGTTAATGTTAAGGGTTAAAGACAAAAACTCATAAGTACATATTTGAGAACTTATTAATTCAAATAATAATAATTGACAATAAAACGGCTTCATAAATAAAGCATCAATATCACAGACTAAATACATTATAAATAAATATTACATTCATAGCTGATGGGCCTATGTCGGCCTATGAGTGGGCTTTTCCTTAGGATATTTGTTGTATTAAATAACAAAATTCAATACAGATATTGGTGGTATATAGTAATAATAATACATTATTATTATTTATAAGCTATCAGGGTACCGTATTGAACAATATTTGCAGAAAGGTCAAAGGTAGAAATGAAGAATTAAGCTCAATGGCGGGCCCATATAACGTAATTATTTTATTAGGAAAGTTGAAAATAGAGTTTAATATTTATTGTCAATTGAGAGTTCGGAGTGTGGTTGTGGGTAGGTGCACAATTCCAGCGAACCAACAGTTAATTAAGTTAGGGGACTGACGAACTTTTTCACCGAATTTGAGTTTTGCCTCAGCCCACTGCAGCGCACCCGGCCAAACCTGCTGTGAAATTTTCCATTACAATCTATTTTTTCAGTTTTATTTTGTAGCAAAATTATTTGGAGTAATCACTTTTCTATTGATTGTGTGAAGTTCCTGTTCTAGTTGAAACATATGCTAAATTGAAGCTTTTCATAGAATAAGTTGTAGTTACTATAAGAGACTCGATACTATGTACCTATTAATTGTTTCATTATTGTTTTAGAGTCATGAAATAAATAATACCCCACTGCGGCAAAGCCCAAGATATTATTTTAAAATTTATCTAATCAACCTAACCAGTAAGATTTGCTACATTAAAATGTTACTCCAATAAGTTACCAAAGACTTCAGTATCTACAGACTGACGAACTGACTGAATGAATGAAATAATATTTCATTTCGCATTCACATAATTCCTCAGTAATTTATATTCCTTTTATATTTGCCAATATAATAATTCTTAAGAATGTATTTCGAGTAGGTATTACATAATACTGATATTATATTCATAAATAGGCTGAATGTAATACGAGGTTGTGAGTACTACAATGTATTAAATAAGTATGCGAAGGAGACGTTTCCAATGCTCTTTTATTTCTATGAATAGGTTCGTCGGAACTCCAGACATACAGTAAAAACTGTTAAGAATGAACCATTCAAATGAACTGCAAATACAGTTCCGGCAGCCTGTTTGAATATTTATTATAAAGAGCTCTATTGTTCCAACCGCTTGGAAGGTAGTACGAGTTTGTTTAATTAATTGCCAACTTCTCGGAACCTTGTGGTTCCAAAATTAACGACTGTGCCCTATAATTTTGAATAATAAAAAATCTTGTTTTCTCTCTAAGACAATGTTAAGATTAATTTGACCCACCAATATATTTTAAGTGTCAGAACAATCCCGACGGAGTAACTTGTAATAGATCCTTATTGGGTACTCGTAGGTAGTTAACAGTCGTGTTTCCGTAGACAATGGTGAAGTTTCGTGCACCTCCATTATGCATCACTATGTAATGATGGTGGTTCCTTACGTAGTACCTATGCCTGCGTTACACGCAGTGAGTGGTTTTAACAAAAGAAAATATTTCGAAAAGTATCGTTGAAGGTAAACAAAGAAGTGCACTAGCGAACAGCCGGAGTTCATACAAAGCGAAATATTGCAATGCGCCAGGATGTTTATGATTATAGCACACTCGCTCTACTCGGAACGGCGACGTCTCAATCTTTATGGTTTCGTTCTGACTACTTATACGTTTCAATATTGCTTGCGATACAACGGCATCATTATTAACTAAGAATTTTATTCCACAATAAATACCATGTTTATTTGAGCTGCATCGGTGCCTTGGTATTAATGCCGATCATTTTTATTCACTCGACGGCACGTTCTTACTTAGAAATTTCTCCCTCTTTTATCCATTTCATTGAATCTTATTACGAACCCTTTCTTTATTTCTAAATAAAGTTTTCCTCAACATTAGCATTAAGGAATTTACATTTTGCGAGATTTAAAAACATAAGGATATCGCCTGAATTGTCTTTTAAGATTATTGTGAAGAAACGACTTTTATGCAAATGCGGGTGTTTAGTTGCTTAAGGTCTAATGACATCCATTCAATTAAAACACGTAGACAAAATAACAATAAATGGATAATTAGATTATGGTGTAGGATTCTGAAGGGCAGACCGAATCCTGGTATTCATTTCTGTCAAATCTTTTCGAGTCCGATCTCTGACGACATTAAAGAGGCGAACCAAGTAGTTGATTAAGTACTTACTCTGCCAAAAGGCGTGAGTCCTCCTCTGGGCGAGGGCTCGATCCTGTCGGCTGCGCCGGCGCACTCGGCCCAGGGCGTGTCGCAGGTGGAGGTGAGCGTGAGGTAGCGCACGCCCACCTGGAACAGGGTCCGCAGCACCCCCAGCGAGCCCCCGATAGCGTGTCCCCCCTCCACCCCCACCAACGAGCACAATCGATGGTTTGAGTGAGCGGCCATTATGTCTGCAATACATGCTAATGTTAATAACCTAAATTTAACAGAAATATAAATATTTAGTAAATGCCTTGCCGAATATGGCCTTCATAGTTTTTTTTGTAATCCGGCTGATGATCCTAAGGATTAACGGGTAGTCTATGTCTATAATACATGCATAGTAAAATAAATAAATAAACCTTTGACATAATTACACATTAGACCCAAAGCTTTAAGCTTGTACTAAGGCAACTGATACTTCTATGTACATGTTCTTCATAAGTTTTCAGTTTGCATCTATAAACCGATTAAGGCCGCACTTATATACTTTCTTTTAATTCAACAGCCGAAGAGTAAAATGTTACTTCAAATAATAAGTAATGCAGCTTCTTAGTTTCATTTAACTGTTCGGAACTACCTTTATAACTTTACTACTTTAACATAATATTGACCGTGCACTTTATAACGAGGAAGCCTGTCGAAGCTTTCGTAATATCAGGGATCCATTTCCCTATTAAATGTTAATAACAAGTAGGTAAGTGAGGTTGATGATTTTATGTTGAAATAAGATATTACGTTTTTCTTGGTAAGATGAGAGAAATAAATCCTTATTTCATTTGTTCCAATTGTCTTCGTTTATAATGTCTTCATTTTGAAGTAGATATTAGTCGGTAATAATTTCTTCTTTATGTTTTGGTAGCACAGACATAGTTTAAATGTGCGATTTCACTTATCGTGAAGGTTAAGCTACGGACGGATCATATAGAACTAGGATCGGTGGACGATGCTAATATTTGTATTCGAGTATTATCGTGTTCTAGAGGGAAAGTATTTAGTATTTGTACATGTTTCAATTATCTCACCGTTAGGCGGACTGAAACTACGACACGACAAGAGACAAAAATAAACTAAGAGATAATCGCAAATATCCGTTTAATTCAAATAGATAAAACCTTTTACAGTTAGAGGTACGTTTGTTGGAAGGTATTAATTTAAAACGTACCACTTACTTACTTAATACGCAACATGTTGAAAAGTTAATGATGTTTATTTATGAGTACTTCGTTTGTGAAAAATATGGTCTCGAAGTTGCTATTGATCGCGAGCTATTATCCAATAACGTTACCAATAACGCATCTATCAATGTCGGCTTCCAAGGAAAAGCTCATCAAAGCATCGCATCGTATCTCCACTCAGAGCATCTACTTATCGTTCAATTAAATTACGAATACCTATAATAGCAGTTTTGAAACCGTCTTTTAATATTGCTTTAAGTGTTCATTCACATAATGTTAACTTGTTCTTGACAACGTATGAAAGATTTTCATCTATTTAGTTATGTTAATTTGAAATTTGATTCGAAAAGTGCGCCTACATAGAAACGTAATGCCATCCTCAACATAGAGAGATCTGCGCTGCAGTTATTTTATAACAAAAAATGAGAACCCGGAGGTTCTCGACTAATCTCTCATTTTTAAAATCTTTTTTTAAAAGCGTCGTAAATTTTTTCCTCTCCGTATTGAAGCCGTAATCAGATTTGGTACATTATGTGTCAGTTAACATATTTTATCTACACTAATGTTGTAACATTCTACTTATGTTTCCAATACTTGACTTATAATTACTACTGTTATAGCGCAGACAACAAAACAATCAATTTAAGCAATTTCACATGATGGTATAATATCCTAAAACATCGATATCGATATCGTAAAATCTCATTATAACATCAATAAAACGCGACCAATTAACCTGGCGAGCCTTATGTCAAAATCCTCATACAAGTTGTATCAAATTTTGATATTAGGCTGGCTTTTGAAAACAGTTGGGTTATACGTGAAAACTTCGTCGAAACTACATACACAAAACTCTTTGGTAAGATCTCGCTCGCTCCTGATTGGCCCTACGCGCAGCTGCGCTCTCATTGGTTAGATTTTAATGGCGGCAAGTTCACTGTGACAATACACGTACGCGTGAAAAACTATTGTCAGCTTTTACTCTTGTTGTTTGATTAATTGCATTAGTGAAGATAAAGTAGTGTATGCAACTGCATATAACACGGGTATTAAAACACTCGTTACTATTATGAAACTCGCTGCGCTCGTTTCATAAACTCACACTCGTGTTTTAATACCCTTCCTTATATGACAGTTGCATAAACTACTATAAATAGTGCGTACTTACAGACTTCCGTGACTGCAATACGTAATTTATTTAAAAGTGAATAATCAAACAATTAATTAAAACGGAAAGTATTATTTAAATAACAAAAACAATCAGGGAAAAAAATTAAGGTTAAATTAATTAAAGTTTAATTTTAAAAATAGCTTAGTCAAAACAATGAGGTTTTCATGCAAATTACTCGGTTGTTTTGCATCCACTCTTTAGCAGATTTCTGTTGAAAAATCGGTGGTGTGCTTTTGTAATATTTTTATTGTGAAGACTCGTTTATTATCTTTTGTGAATGGTTAACATCATTATTACCTGGCATGGAGTTGTTTAATATCGATTCAAATTGACTGAAATGATTACTAAAAATACAATTGCTTATCTTATATAACTATAACTTTGTCGTAGTAATTGTAAGACTTTAAAAGAACTAGTTACTATGTTATATTCAATAAATGAACTCCATAATTATTATTAAAGTGCAATTTATAACAATAATGGCTAAACGCGACACAATGGAGCTATTAAAATACATTATCCGACACAGACATAATAATTTGCATGAAAAGCATGAGTACTCTGCCAACATATACATGCATGTAACATATTTTATCTAGTATCTCGCGTATTGTATAAGCTCGTATTAAAAATGTACCCAACTCAACGTTACGACCCCCGAGAGTTGAGCAATAGCTAGATAAAAAGCGAGTATTCAAGCAAGATTTAACAAAGATTGATATGAGTACAAAGAGTGGTTTTCCAACGTTTCAATTTTTCTTGTTACGCGAACTACATTTACATGAGAAAAAGAGTTTGGTTCAACATTACATTAGGTTTACGTTGTTTAGATAAATTATGAAGACACAATAGTTTGTTAATAGAAACACTGTTATATAAGTTTATGAGCTCTCAGTACCAACTAATGATTGTAAAGCGGGGATACCAGTATTGTCTACATCCCGCAATTTGTTCGAGGGTAAACATATCAAGGTTTAATTGATTTCATGTTGGAATCCCGTCAATGTTGAAAGCCAAGTCAATAATACCTATCTATCACTTTGTATTATACCTACGCGTTACCTCTGTCTATCGGTGTTCGTACCTCTGTGTTTATTTCACCATTTACATAACAACACGTATTGTTCAACTTACTTGAAGTATATAGGATAAAATGTTCACAAAGACTTTATGGAAATTTTTCATAAAAAAATGGTTCAAGTGGCGTGAATCAAGAGTTCTCGTTAGAATCTCTAAATTGAAATTCTTTCGGTGCTGCTCATATTTTATGTTAAATTGAAGATACAGAAAGAGAGAAATGAGGGCTTTGAGATGACCTGAACGTCAAGGTGTTTAGGTGCTGGGTAGTGCAACGACACCATGTGTATAGCTTTTCGGTCTATATCTTTGTATGAATAGACCTAGGAGACAGATCTTACCTTCGGCCGAAGTGCAGAGTGTGAGCTGCGGGTGGTACTTGTCGGTGAGCCTCTGAATGAGGTCGATCTGTTCGAAGGTTAGCTGCACCGCGTCGCGATGCTGCGAGTCGCAAGGCACGTACGCCGCCCAGAACTGCCAACATCACATCACACTGACACACAGCTGATTAAATATCACGCACGAATAACGATACACGCTCCGAATATTCAATAAAGGAAACTGGATATACGTAACCAGCAGACAACGTTTAATCTCAAGATTACTGTTATGGCAACCGTGTAAAGCGCGATCGTATAACGTATTTTAATTAAATCGTTACGACGTCATTAAGCTTCATTCAGTATTGAATTAAAAGAAAATATTGTGTACAATAATAGCACACCTGTCTGACATTGGTGCACAACTATTGGCTACTATTTTCATTTTCGTCTAGTGTTAGATTTGCTCAGGTTGGCAGGGTCAGCTAAAATATATATGAGGTACCTAATAATACGCTATGATTTTAATTAGGAACCCCTTCAGTCTCTTAGCAATTAAGTTTAAGACGTAATAAAATAGGTATTCAATTTACTACAGTCTTATTTACTATGCACGAATGTATTATAGGTTAGTACCTAAGTACATACGTTATTGGAGGTTTCTAATTTCCTTGTAAACTACCTGTAAGGTTCAAGGTATACATGTTATATTTATCAACGTGTATATGTTATGTACGAGTATAACATATACGCGTTGATAAATATAACACAGTAGGTAATACCTTGCCTTCCGCGGCTTCGTTAGCTGGAAACCTACGCGCGGCAATTTGAATAGATTAAAACCAAAGATAACCGTTCAGTTCAATCTATCTCGAAGGATTACCGCGGCTTTACAACCCTTATCCAGATTATTTGTTTATTAATCATTTTTGCTTGACCTCACTCATTTATTTATTATGCCCTTTATGGTTTCCACCTACGTACTACTTCAAACATTCTTTATTATTGACATCAAATACCGGTTATTTTTAGTGCTGTTGATTAAATTTCAAATAAGTTCAAACAAGCTACTTCAGATATGATCTCTCAAACTGTAACTTTTTGCGGTGATCAAATCAAAGGCTTGTCTTTCGTTATTTTCTTGGCTTTAAATATAATTTATATTATTGTTCTGAAAAGTTTATGATTAATAGATGTAATTATTGTAGTTAATATTTAATTTTAAAAATACTTATATAAAATGATGAAGTAGGTAATGTAGTAGTATCTACTGGTTGTTTGTGCAGCGAAGTAGAAATACGTCGATTTGGTATCAATCGGATTCGGTTCATTGTCCCGCGACTCATAGATAATTCTCTATATCCATTTGGTGTATTGGGTGCTAACTGTACCCGCCGGTTAATAGGCTAATATATTATCGATGTTATTATTGTGAAATCCTACAGTATACTCTGATTTAATGCAAAAAATACATATGTTACGTAACTAGTGGTTCTAAAGAATGCGTTCAAACAAACGAAATATTAAGAGTAGAAAACGATATTGACTGACTGTTATGTGGTACCTATATCAATACCTACTCATTGCATTAACCAAAATGCAAATAAGTACAGTAATGAATTACAGAATACAAGTAAATCTTCCCATTTACGTACAGTTGGTTGTGTCGTAACGAAACTTTTCGTTAATTAATGACGGTGTCCCACGGTTGGGGCTCCCGGTTCCCTAATCCTTTCCCGAGTTTGCGATGCTGTGGGATCTAATACCGGTATCTACTTGACACAACAAAAACTAAGCTATCTTTTCTCTTGATAAATGAAACCAAATAAACGTAGCTTTCCCTTTCTCTCAAAATCTTTTATTCCTTATTCCTCTTTATTATTATTTACTCTATTCCTCACTGTTTTGTTTTTCACTAAGCAGTATTGCAGCTCATTAGAGAAATTGATAGAATGTAAATATCATATTAAGATTGTTATATTAGTAGTATTACGCTATAACAAACCTGAGCCGATACTCGTCCTTGCTTCAAACGCGGCAGGTCCGTGTGGCTCCAAGAGCTCGTAGCCCAAGGCGATATTGTCCGCAAATCTTCGTCGAAGCTAAAACAAAGGGAAAAAGTAAACTACTTTACTTTGAGAGTGTTTCCCCCAAACGATACCCCTTGTTTTAATTATAGTTGTTTCGTACAGCGGTTACTGTTCTGCATCAAGAGGTATCTGTGTCGGTTGAACCCTTTCATTCGAAATTAGGTCTTTGTGGTATGAACCCTGACAAGCAACAATATAGTAAAAGGTAGCAACATAACCGAATCGAATCTCGTCGCACACGCGTCGGGAACGACTTGGCACCGCGCCAGGACGTCCGTCAAACATTCAACATTAACCAAATGTACGAAACGTATAATTTCTTTGTTACGGCACGGCCATACAGTTTTCGTTAATCTTATATGTGGAAGACATCTGTTGGGTCGGAGGCGAATACAATGCAACGGAATGTCGAATATGTTTATGAAAATATCTAAGTACTAAGAGTTGACTCCCGCCACAATATTTATTCATGTGAGCACGTTTTTGTAATAAAAGTCGTTTGGTTTGAATAATTGTTAATAAATGAATAAATAATATTATCGTGGTACTGATATCTTATTCTCAAGAAAGATCCTGAAATGTGATTTGTATTTATTTATGTTTCAGTATTGAATTCTGACGATATTTTATTCAGTTTATAGCACCTACGGGCTGCAGACATTCAACGATAACTTACATGTAAAAATCAATAAACAGAATCTTCCGTAGTCATCATCATAAAATGTTATTAGTACTTATGTTTATTGTACTTAGGTTCAGTTTATATTATTGATTTCATCTATATGGCACTGCAGTTTCACTGTTCATGTGCTTACTAGATACATTCAATACTATGGAAATTTCCTGTCCTCTTTATGAATTTTTCTCATTGTGGGCCACGAACAGGCTACAATAACACCTCGGGGAGCACTTTTGCGGTTTGTTGTAAGTGAGCAATTTTCGGCGTTGTTACGGTAAAGTATCACTTAATATAAGGATGTAGTGCAGACAAAGTATATTTGAGAAAGATTGTCATCAAAAATAAACGTGATATAAACGTAAAATAAATATAATATAAATATTTTTAAACACCAGTTTAGATTAGAGTCTAGGCAATTTAATAGGTTTTCCTGTACGAAAGGAAGTTTAGTTCTATATTTTATATTTTTCTTCTTTAAGTATAAGGGTTGGTAGGCACTATAGTTAACATTTCCGACGAAAAATAAGCTTTTACTCTGCGAATAATTTTGCTTCAATACAAAAAAAGTTTAAAGGGAAACTTACCTAAAATCCTTAATTCTATTGTGTAAAAACTTCCTGATGTTCCATGGTAGGTCATTGTGTCCGTCTATGAGTGGTGTGTCGTGTAGCAGTCGCTCGGCTAGTCTCAGTCTTTCCTGCAGGGGCGCGCCGGGCGGGGCCCGCAGCGCCAGCGGGCCCGCCACGCACGCCGTGCCCGCCACCAGCACCAGGATCGCGACGCAACACCACCGACGATGCCACACAGAGAAACCTTTCCATAAACAAACATAAATATCAACGGGGAACTTACCAAGTAACTAATATCTCATCTGCGGTTGAACGCAAACAACTGTAAGTTGACAGTTGTTGAGTTGTTGGACATAAATTGTACAGTACTACAATTTGTTGTGGCCACAAAGCATGGATCAGTTTTTTTATTACTTGTATTAACTGTTTTTTGTGGATTTTAGATCATAGCACAGCAACTTCCATATATGTGTGTTTTTATTTCCTTTTCATGTATGTTCCTATGTTCAGTAAACATTTTAGTATGTTTTAAAAAACAAGTTTAAAATTATTATTCAAACGAAACAACTGCGCCAAATTTTAGTTTCAATCTCACAATGGGAATTGGGTCAAATGAACTGACAAGATTCTTTTACAGACACCGGGCAGGTGAAACTTAGTCAACAGGAGAATTCAAAAAGTGCACAGTTCCGATTCAAACAACACAAAGAAAATCATAGCTTTTTTACAGATAGCAATCCCTTCAGTAAGTGTGGTCGGTACCTTTTATTTCTGTAATCATTTTATGTAGATATGTTCGTTCGTTACGGAGTTTCCGATAATCTACCTGTCAAACGCGAGCTCGATGCTCTATGAATGGCACTGCAGCTTACGTTTAATTTTTTTTTTAACACAGGCGCTTTCATTTCATCTAAATGACGAACGGACGAAAGGATACTAAAAACTTCATCAATTTAGTTTAGATTTTTGTATTCGTGTTTCGATTCAGTTTTGTGTACGGTTTAATTATTATCTGACAGTCCATCAATGTTTATAGATCGTTGAACGCTATGTTGCTGCTTTTTGTTATGTAACCATTGATCTTAATTACAGGATACAATATGAGTTTCAAATACAAATATAATGTTCTTGCACCTCACTTCGAGTATGTTTATTTTAAGCATGACGGACTATCAATCAACATTCGCAACACGCACGCAATTATGTTGTCTATAAGATAAATCATCTAAGATTTTTATGAATACTTAATGTTAAAAATAAAATGCCGATTAATAATCAAAATTTAATTTGTGAATTCAACTCTTATTCACCGAGTTAATAAAAATGAAACATTAAAATATAAATGACACGTATGTTACAGGCCTGAGTATTTCACAAAATAAACAAGAGTAATTCATTTTAAAATTAAAGTCATTTGTATGAGTTGGTAATCTCTCACAAACGATGCTCTATTTATTATCATGCCCGGGCGTGTCAAACTAGCTGCACTGCAGTGGACCTTGGGGACGCGATGTATAGCGTAGTGACATTAGCTTTGTGATTAATAAACTGTTACTTAGCACCGGCTGCAGAGAACAATTTAGGTAGGAAGTTTGATGTAATGAGAAGTGAAGCTTACGTGACGAGTTGCCAGTGGTGGTGGAGCTGTGACTGGTGGTGGAGGTGGTGCCGGTGGGCAGCCACTGCTGCGCCTTGCACGCGCTGCACGAGCGCGTGTCCGCCGCCGCCCCCCGCCCCCGCTCAGTCACATCTGGCGCTGGCATGCCACGCTTTTTGCTCTACCCACAACATTTACCTTATTAATCAAGTTATGTACAAAATGTAGCCTACAATTAGATTACTTAGGCGAAAATTACGCCAGATTTTAACCTTTATTATGAATTTGCGATGAAAATTTAGAGAATTAATTGTATTTTTTCATTAGATAGTGATTAAAGGTGAATTGTTAAAGTAAACATTTTGGTATACAAGATATTAGATAATATGTTTAGTAATAGTGATGAATGAACGTACAAACTTGTCGTAGTAGACCGGCGGTACCCTGGTCTCCTGCCGGGGGTCGCAGGTGCAGTGCGCGTGCAGGACGCGCGGCGCGCCCATCATCACCACGTCTCCGTCCATGAAGGACTGCGCCTCATCGTCCATCAAGTCGCTGCGGGTGCTTCGCGACTCGAGCGTGCTCTCGTCCCGGCCCCAACCTTCCGATAATCTATCCCTGAATCGGTCACTCGGAAAATCGTTGTATGACATTTGCCTTCTCATACTTCGGCATCGACTACGATTATCTAACGTAGAAAATTTCATTTCAATCGCCGGAGAATTCCTAGTTATTAGCTCCGAATTGTTATCAAAACTCCTCATTTTCACCATCTTTGGCACGCTTCTCCTATTTACATCGGAATTTAAGCTACAATCTCTCAGTCTATCGAAACATTGGTCTACATTGCCCGAAAAATTCGCGTAAGTTGAAATTGTATTTTTAACTTCGTCTTTTCCTTGTTGACCCGACGAGGAAAAAACACAAGTCTGGCTGTTTACTCTTCTCTGGGACTTGTCTGCCAGTGACAACATCGATAGTTTCTTGAGAGAGCTCGTTGAGCCCGATGTTATCTCGGCCAGTTGGACCGCATTCTGATGTTTCTTCGATATCGCGTCACCGCCCATCTTTTTCAAATTAGATAACTTCCTTTTTATTTTTTGCACGAGCGTACTTCGTGGATCATATGAAATTAATTGTTTCGATATGTAATTCGAGACGCCGATGGTTTTGCTTTTATTGAATTTTCTATCTAAGCTGCGATGAGATCCGATCGTTAGCTGGCTTCGGCCCGTGTCTCTCTTAATCCTTTCTAAATCGTAAATGTTGAGCGTGTGTCCGCGTTGATCTCCAATTTCTCTGTGACAATTAACGTAATTGTTCTGTTGTACGTTGCAGTTACAAACTAGGTCAAGGTCTTGTTTTAATATTTGTTCGTCGATGCAATGTCTCTGTGCAGCGAGGGCAAGACAGGTTTCGCAATCAACGCCGAGAAGCAGTTCGAGGCTCGTGTTCCTGATGAAGCCGTCACTGAAGGTGCGCGAGCGGAAGTGTGCGGCGTGGCTGCGGTCCCAGTCGTGCGAGGCGCTGCTGCAGGCCACGCCGGGGCCGGGGCCGGGGCCTGGACCGGGGCCAGGGCCGGGCGCTGGCTCGCCGTCCATCATGGTGGACGCGTCGCGGTTCACTTGGATCACTCTCGGCTGACGGAACACGCGGCTGTCGCTCCTCACCGAGCTGCGCGACGGCGAAGGAGATGGCCTCTTGTAACTCTCCACTTGAATCATTCTGAATGGCGTGATTTCTAAAAAAAATAAAACTTGATGAAGTTTTGTTCTTGTAACTGCTTTCAAATAAACATAAGATGATGTAATTTGTTCCTTTAAACTTTTTCATTTAATGGAGAGCTTTCAATGAATGAATCCAAATCATATGTCTAGTAACTTTGGAATACATAATAAAAACAACATATGAACGTACATTAATTAATGGCATTGAAAGATAATGTTTCCTTCAAGCAAACACGCTCAACTTTGTTTAAAAGCTTAGTCTTTATCGGAAGAAGTTTGATC
This sequence comes from Cyclophora punctaria, assembly GCA_951394245.1. Taxonomy (NCBI): domain Eukaryota; kingdom Metazoa; phylum Arthropoda; class Insecta; order Lepidoptera; family Geometridae; genus Cyclophora; species Cyclophora punctaria. The sequence goes on along the minus strand of OX596170.1, from coordinate 7,247,932 downwards.
CAGAATGTGCTTGAATCCAAAGTGGAGCTCAGAAGTTTTGAACAAAAGATTGATATCGTTCGCACATAATATCGCATCACATCATAAACTGAGATCGTGTCTGTAGATACCTATTGTAGAACGGATATTAGATACACAAGATTACATTATACAGATACATAAGTCTCATGTCTCATCGTAATAATATTGTTTGTGTGCACGCCTCGCATTCGCACATGCACGAATACAAAGGTACTGCTAATATAAGCACAGAAAAGTGCCTTATTGCGCTTTGAAATATCAGAAAGGAGCTGTATTTCGTAGGATGTTTTTGTAATTGTTACCATACAATGACTGATGAGGATAATAGCATAAGGAGAAAGCACAAAGAACTCCGACATAGATATCACATGTTACGCGGAAAATCTTCCAACAGATGTTCATAAGATTTTTATTTACTGATGAGCTTCTCTGTTTGCCTGCACCTACTGATTATACTACAGCTGTTGGTTATATAATATTTGCTGCGCAAACAGACCCTTCCAGTTTGCCGGTTTATTTGGTTCAGTTAATTAAGGTAATTCCAAATTCATTTACTCAGATTCGGTCACTCTACTTTTTTATATTTAAAAGCTTAATGGAGCATTTTAGCTGAAAAGGGATTTAATAAAGTAATGTTGAGTTTCAGCTTCCAAAATGATATCCTATGTTGCGATTAAAGGTCGTTTAGTTCTTACTTGATACTCCCCTAAGTATTGTTTACATTGTATTGTATCTAAATGTCTACGTAACTATTCGCAAGAAGAAGTCTCTTATTTTGATATTGATCTTTTAAACTGTTATCATTTAAACTTTAGTTTAGATTGAATGCCATTATATTGTAAAAATATCAAAGAAACCTTTTAAAATCTTTTAACCTACGTATTTGTATTGTAATGTTAAATTAAAGAAGCAATGTGACCCATAAAACAGCTCAATCAAAGCCAAGTTTGGGCGGTGTATTCATTCGCGGCGTGCAATTCTCGTACAATGGTTGTGAAGAGGCCGTGTGGCGAGGGGCGGGCGGCGGAGGGCGGCTGCGAGCGGGTGAATGGAACATCTCGTGGCGAGCTCAGCGCGGCCCGGGCTCGTCTCGCCGCCGAGCGAGCGACGCACGAATAAGCCATTTCTGTTTCATGTTTGTGTTGTCGCTACGCCAATACAGCTTTTGTTGAATGCTCATTTCATATCTCCGTTATCACGTTTCAACTAAAATGCTGATTAACAATTGTATTCCACGCGATTCGTCATCAACCACATAGCTTATAAGATTTTTTTACCTTTTGAGACATTCATTTTCTCTTGTATCTATGTCAATTGACGTAATGAGTTTAAGGTTTAGCAAATGGCTAATTTGTAGGTATCCTATGTATTAGTAAGACTTTGAATTCCTGATAATACGTTAGAAACGATTTGCCCGTAAACTATAAGTAAACTGCTCATCTGCCACAAATTGATTTGGTCCATAAGATGGCAATCTCAAAGAGCCATATCGCTCAAAGTCAAACAACAACCCGATTATTGTGAAAAAAGGGACTTAATCCCAGTTCGAGGTAATCGTCTACCTACTAAACAAATCGATGTTTTCGTACTTGTTTCGAGGACAAACTTTGTAAACCGAGAAAAACAGAGACGATAGTAACACTCAAGTGTTACCATTGCTATTTGTTTTCCTTTAAATTGCATGAAAATACTTTTATCTTATCTTAAAACTAGGTATCTCAATAGCAAGAGTTATAGTTTTTGATATTTATTTGGGTTCGGGATCAGCGGTTGGAATGCGAATGAACGGAGGGAGCTATTGGGACATTGTATGGGATTCAATATCCATGTTATAAGATATAGTCGAGCCCAAGGTTTAGTTAGGTACATCTCTCTAAGTATTCAGTGTTTGCATTCAGCGCAGTATATTACAGATTATATTTATGTACTTTTATAACGTAATTTATCATAGTTAGACAATTAAATAGATACAAAGACAATGCAAGAAGTTACAAAGCACACCTTGCAAGGTATCACGAACAGTGAAGCAGAGAACAATTAATTAAAGTCTATGCAATGAGCACTTACCATTGTTACTTGGCGACTGTACGCTAGTTGTACGTAATACCGGAAGACCTTCTTGTGATTCCATTTATTGCAACCATGAAAGACTTTTTGAACTTAACATTTTGGAATTAATTCCTTCCCGAGATTCGTTAGGGAAGTGTACAATGAACTTCAGTTTTAAAAATATTTTACAATCTTTGATACGTCTTTTTTTAAGTAAAGCGGAGGTTATTTCAAATAAACATAACAGAATGTTCAGTATTTCATTTTTTAAATACCTACACTGTGACAAAAATCAACAAAATATCTGTACATTATCGAAATACCTTTCATTCATGTAGGCTTACATTGTCTGCGGTTCTGAGAACACCGTTCCATTAACGGAATAATGGAAATATCTACAGGGAAGAAAATAAAACTTGGAAGAATGATTTCAGTACCTAAGCGGTCATTTGTAAGCGGCCGAGAAAAATGCTCACTCGTCCAGAAAAAATAATCGAGAGAGCGGCCCGTCTGCCCAGGCGGCCGGCGCGGCGGCGGCCGCGGCCCGACACAGATACCGCCACTTTATATTGCCCACTCTGATCGCTGATTTCCTGACACAATTCTTCATCTCGTGACGTTTATAATAATGAGTCAAATCTTGTACTACAGAACCGTCTCTGTTAGAGATTTGTTTCAGTGATTTATTATTCTCCGCTCCCATACTTTGACCGCCTTTTTGTTTGAACCTCGTAATGTTCTGGGGCTAAACTATGATGATCCATTTCAAACTTGTTGTTTGAAATAGGATATGACGGCGTCGTTAATATTAATTAATGGATTTAATTGTTATTTGTTCGCGCGGAGTTTTGATTTAAATTGGAGAATAAATTCATTGTAAATGACAAGCCTGACAGCAATCATTTTCATTCCATTTATCTTTTTGAAGTGGATAATTGAAGTGAAGTTTAACTTGATTTTATGATATAAGCTAAGTACTTACAACAGTAAGGTGAGTAGGCGGGATTATGTACTACTTATAGATGGGAAGCTTTACTTGCTAATCGTGTAGTCATTCGAGCGTCATTAGGACCTACTGGAATGTGAAGATTACATCAAAATAAGAAGAAAAATATACCACCCAAATTCAGTGTTGGGTTGCATGTCAAGATGTTGTTAAGTTTGAAAAACATAATGATTGGAGATTATCGGACATAAATATGAAGCCCGCTTGATCTCCACTCGGTCGCACTATCCCTTTGACCTGTCATCTTACATTTTTAAAAGAAGACCACAACTTCAGCTTTGAATCGTACGTCTTTGTAAAAGGAGCTTTTTTCGAGTTTACTTATCGCCCCTGTTACAATCAGCCAGCCAGTTCAGAAGACCAGTTTTTCTTAATATATCGATACGGCCAACACCGAACGCTAAGCAAGCGGAGATTTTTATATTTCGTCATTGATCAACACGTAGGCTATCTCCTATATCTAAGTCAGACATTTTTCAGAAAACCCATGTAATTTTGCGTCATGCATCTCTGCATAGTAAGAGGTATTCAATATGGTTCAAGGTATCTCCGATATCTTAGTCTGACGTGTTCGAATGACTACACGAAAGTACGTTGGCCTCCCCTACTATTAATAAAAAAAAGATAAACCTATTTATTTTTGAAGGTACCTACCTATATAAATACTTTTACCATGAAAGGAATAAGTTTTAGATAAAACCGTAGTAAGTAAAATAGAAATCCCTGATATAGAGTTTTTGTCGCATCCTTAGGAAACACCCAATGTGAGTCAATTTATCGGAAATATCTAGCGCTCAGAGGTTTAGGTTGTATTTGAATAATATACGAATACAATCTATCGAAAAAACCTTTCTTTCTGATTTATGATGCAGTGGATGATGTAGGACCAACTCGTCATAAGAAAATCCGTTTTTATCGACGTTTTCAAAATAGATTGTAAGAAAGTAGCTACCTACAATTCATAAATGTAATCTCACAATATTAAAGGGTTCCAATCTCGTCTAAACAAAAGGTAATACAGGTCACGAAACTTACTATCATATATTATATCTTAATAATGTATTGAACGGCTATTATCAAGTACCTTCCTTCTATTTCTCATCTTGACTTGAACCTTTACAAATGGTGTCATAAGATAAGGAATTTAATATACGTAAATGTCTTGTATGCATCATCCCGTGTAAGGTAAAACTGAACAAAGGTGAGGATATATTATAGTAATTCGCAGCCGACTCTACGCGGCACAATCAGGATAATTTATGATGATTCGGTTAAATGAGGTTGGATTCAATCAGATGAATTCACGGTGTTAATTAAGTGTTCAACGTGTTTTCATAGTGTTGTTTTTTGGATAAAAGAGCTCAATTCAATTTAGGAAAACAAACAACGTTTTTATATCGTAGTAGAAAATCTAATAAAAATGTCAATTTTCGTTGTAGCCTTTCAAAAATGATAAAAAAAGACTATCGTTCGGCATATCGATCATATCGATAGTTTATAAAGATCGATATTCTGCAAATCATGTTTTCATATACATATTTTGACTGTTGAATTTTGAAACATGATTAAAACGTATTAAATTCAAACAATCATAAGAGTAAATAAATTTACTAATTAGCAGGCAATAACCACAATGTAACATAATCATACATAGGTTAACGAGTTGGGTACCTATTCAGATTAAGTGAAATTGTTTTGTGTTTATAACGAGAATATCCGAGAGTGATCGTGAGTTGGATTAATTTGTATTCCCTGGCATTAAGGTAAGTGTATAATACCGCTGGGATTCTTTCAATAAACAACGCTCACGTTATACTTGTAACAATTGTTTTCTCTCAAACAACTGCCTAAATAAATACATATATCTACCTCATAAGTACACTATAGTAAGTACCTAACGTCTGGTCCCTGGATGTATCAATACGTACAAAATAATAACAATTCATGGAACCATGAATAAAAAGCAGATCAAGAGTTGACAAGTTAGGGGTCCACAGACAATGGGGCTCATCTGGGCTCCATGAAAAACGATGTAAAATCAAATTATATACGCAAACGTGCCAAGGCTGCGTGTGGTTACACAATGTAGGTATGTAATTAAATTATATATACTCGTAGTAGGATTTAGGATATGATGTATGGCTTGACTTTCTAAACATTTCACATATTTATTAGAAATGCTAATTTGATATGAATACCTATACCTATGCTCAATATCATTGGGGCTCAGAACAATTCAGTGAAGTCCTTCGTTTGCAGATCAAAAGAATTTTAGAATGCTTTCAAAAGTCTTTAGAACTTTATCTTGAAAGTGCCATTGTGAAGTCAATTTGAATAAATAACGGGTATTTTAGCAGAAGTCCACTTCGGAGCAACTTCGACTAGGTAGTTTTATTTACTCTCCTTTACATTCGACAGATTCGTCCCTGTTCAAATGGAGGTACATTTTATTAGCCAGTCCAAAATAAATAAACGTCTCGATAGGGATTTGTTAAGTTTAAAAAGTATGTCCAAGAAATATGGTAACGAGCAACGAAACAGTAAAGCTGTCCAGGGCTGTGAATATAAAAAAAAACTTTTTCATTAAGAATTTTACAATTGCTGAAAGGGACATGAGCTTAAAAACTTTCGAGAAAGTCCAGTTTGAAACTTTTATATTAAAAACGTATTTTATTACCAAAATACTTTTATACTTACGTAGAAAAGTGGAATTGATAAAGTATTTTTCACACTGGTTTTACACGAAATGTTTCACAGGTGTTGTCCATGATATTTTGATGTGACAATAGTCCCTCATAATGTTATATGGATAAAGAGGCATGCTTTTATAAAACCAACGAGAAAGGCGGATGGTGCGCGTATAAGGTTAGATATGATGTTCGGTCGTTCGCGCCGCGTGAAGTACGAGTGGAGCGTGGCGCGAGCAGAGACGAGCGGCCGACGGGCTCGCGTGGAGAGTACTGGCTCCGGCAGCCGCTCGCAGCGAATAATCCATACCCGAGAGGCGAGGAGGCTGTATTTACCGGCCGGCCGAGCCAGCGGTGGCTCCCGCCGCCGCCGCCGCCCGCCCAGCGAGCTGCGTTGCAACCGACATGCTCCATCATGTTGACACAATTTTAAGCATTTGGGTTCGCACGCTGATTGCACCTCGTAACCGTTACGTTCGCATTTTACTGTCTATCGATGACTTTTACATGATAATAATGATCTCATTTGTGCCTGTACTAACTACGCGTCTCTGTATTTTATTGGTATTAAACATTTTCTTTAACATAACTTTTATGGGTCTCTGGGTTTTAGGACCCAATAAGTATCAAGTATGTTATTTTAGGATTTGGCAAAACTTTAAAAATGTAGAGGTATTTCTCAGTTGACACGTGAAAATCAATTACAGTACCTATATGCTATATGCTCGCCTCATTAACGACACACATTAGATGCCCTTCGATTGTTTTATTTAAGTAGGTACTTTTGATCTAATTTATTAGATGTAATCTACAAAATTTTATGACATATATAATGACGTTAATTAAAATTACCACGAACGTTATGACTTTGCCAGCTTTTGGCATGGAACAATTATTTTGGGCGATAATTCATAGGGTTTGTAGAATGTTTTGCCTCACCCAATTGTTGTGTATGTGCGTGATTTGTTTTAAAGGTACCTTCTTACAAAGAGGTGAATGACTAATTAGAAGGGTTTCACATCGGATATAATTAAACTGTAGTGCCATACATCCAACTTAGGCAATGCTTATATTTTTACATCATAATATCTAAGTAGGTAATATCTAAGATAAGGGTTGATAGAAGCATTTTGTCTGGAATATGAAGAGTATTTTGAAAGGAATCGATAAGAAGCAAGCGCAGTATCTAGAGGGTTGTTACGAATACATTTTTATTATTACCATTATTTCTAAAAGGAGTTAAAGATTAAAAAAGGTCGGCGACGTGAGTTTCTTGTTCTTTGTTATTGTTATAACAATAAATAAGGTTGACGTGACCGGTTTATTAGTAGCTGCATTAGGGTGGCTAGGTGGGCTCTGCGAAGAAAATGAGATTTCGGATTTCGGACGCGATCTCGCAGATAAAGGTCCTTAAATGGGACATCTGGAAAATGAACGAACAAAACAGTAGGAAATATAAATTGTGCGGTCAGTTAGCCAACTCCGATCGCAGCTATCAGTGGCCACTCCTGTTTGTTTATTGACCATATCCTTTGTGTCCAAATGGCTTTTCGGGATGATTTAATGCCCGCGTATTCGGAGCCGCGGTCCGCTTCCCACCATTTTTATGCATAACCGCCAACAATAACACCCTTTTACGGAATCTAAAATGTTCATTAGGCGTAAAATGAAATGTTTATCCACAAAGAGCTCATGTAAAAATTCTGAATTAAGTAAAGGTTTTGTGTCATAAAGCGGAAGTTTTATTGGAGATGTGAAAATGTTGTGTGAAATGTAAGTTTGGGGATCGGTCGGAATGGAAGGGCGGAAAGGTAAGAAGTGGATGACATGAAGGGCACGGAGCGCGAAGGGCGCGCCTCTCGAGGGCCGCTCAGAGATGTTTGGGTCGGTAACTGACGGCTACGCTTATGAATGCTTCACACCCTTTTCAGCTGCGCCACACAAAGATTCCACGCTCACGATAACGTATCGTAACTAGATGCTATTGTTATCGTCTTTTTTGTAATATTTAACGATGAAAGCATAAACGTTGCTCTGGATAAATGTCTTCCGGATTATCAGGTTTAATCTGATTATTTACAGATACAGATTAAATGGTGAGAATACCGTCTACCACTTAATTCAGGCTTTATCATTAGGAAACCTGTCTTGTGTACACATTTACTTAGTTAACCGTAATACTCCTTAACTTAAGCCTACCTTACACTAAATAATCAGGAGAATTAGCACAGCTCGTTTACACAACCATACTCTGTGAAACCTTTCATTAGGTTCACATATGTAGGTGCGAGAAAGTATAAATGAAATATTTTTGCGCAAGATTCCATTTGTGTCGAAGTGTTTTCAGACTTTGGCCTGGGTCCCTCAACAAGACGCCTAAATATACGAAATACATATTAAGTTTATACTGTAAAAATTAAAACAGCCTTTAATTAAAATATCAAAACGTTGATATTGGGTCTCCAACTGCGTTTCTTAAGTTAACAAAATTCCTTATAGTTAATAATGAATTGATATATTGCCCAAACTTGTGCATAATTAAAGCGATGCCCGACGAGACTCGACGTTGTAATCACGTTTGTAGTAAGGGTTTACTTTTCACACCCTATGACGTAATAATATTAACTTTCATACAGTTTATATGTTACATTGTTATTTACTTAAAATAACAGGTAACAATATGCCTACTTAATAATATCATGTTGTCCGTTTTAAACAAGCGTCAGACATTTTCATTTGAAACTATACAACGTAGCGTATTTAAACTACGTTAGAATATTGCTAAGAGCGACAGAATTTAAAATGTTCACCTCGAGTTAAATTGGTTTTCAAGAGGCATCATTTAGCAAGTTGAAGTGTCTTCACTCACAGGACAAGACGAGGCTAAACTAGCAATATTCAAAGTCACGACGATGCTCTATAAATATGCATTTACTTGAAAATATTGTTAAGAGGATCAACAAAGTAATAAATATCGTGAGATGTAGGTACCTACTACGTACGAACACCCACCTGGTACTTATCGCTAGGAATGTAAAGAGACTTTTACTCGGAAAAGGTGAAATCGCTTCACATTTTATAGCGAAGGACTTTTTTAGTGAAATAAAAATCTTAATGGCATTACCTGAAGGTATTACATTGTAGGGTCGTTGATTGTTTTCAGACGTCGGACTTGTATATAAAATGATGTAGTGCACGGGTAGGTATAGGTACTTACGTTTACTTTATTTCTTACTTTGTGTTCTGAAGTGAAAGCGACATTTAACAAAAACTTGGTCGTTTCCGTCTGAAGGAACAAGCTTCACTAATAAGAATTCCTTCTGATACTGTAAATGGAAAGACGTGCTACGGAGGACTGTTATCTCCTCATAATATTTTCTCGGACTTACACTTGCCGGCTTTATCAGGGAACCTGTTTTTATGAAGGTATTATACTCGGATAAGAGGTATGTGTACCTGGCTTACAATGGATCTCATTTGTTTTGCTTTTAAAACTTTAAGTAAGCAGGATCATTTCGAGACAATGTTTGCGCATGTTGTATCGTTGCTGAGGTACCATGTCGTATTAGTAGGCGCATATCACATCCAAACATTAAACTGGGAAATGAAAATATATAATCGTATTGCTGAATTAATATAAAAACTGCTTTGTGTGCACCTGAAAAGTAATTTCAGACACGTAAAATGTTCAACAGTTAAAAAGGTAACCGTTAATTACTTGGCTTATTCAACTTTTGTAACAAAACCTCATCAATTCAACAAGTAACGAGCGCCGAGTCCGACACTCAACGTTGATCAATGTTGAACAATTTATAAAGAGCATTGCAAAGCGAACTCATTCAGTGTGTCGGTCAAATAACAACGCGTTGCTGCATAGATCGGGTTTCAAGCGAGTCGTGTTTTCCTCGGTTCCGTGATTCAATTTAGATTGATGATGTTTCTCCGGAACCTACATAATACCGGCTCTGAGGTGGGTAGCTGTGGAAATAAATTTATCTTACTAATGACAGGCTGCATCGCGGCCGCCGCTGCCCGAACCGACTCGAGGTGACGTCACCCGCGCACCGCTCTACCATAATTACTTTACAAACGATTTTTAATATAAATTTCAAGCACATATTTTAAAGCCTTAAGATTAAAAGTGATAAAACGATATAAAGATTTAATGGCCATTTCCGAACCATAGCAACATATACTAGCTGAAACAAGTCTAACATTAGCTGTAAAACAATGAATAAATGCTCTATTGAAAAATAACCTTATTTGTTGACGTCTAGTGTGCTTCGGAGGAAAATAAATTTGTGGTAACTGGTGGATATAGAGAGCCCCGGGCACTCGCCAACGACGTCTTATTGAATGCAGATCTCGGAGTTTATGTTCACCTATTTATTTTTCTGGTTGGCAAGTGTTCCAAGACGTCAGGTAAATAGTATTTTCAGAAATTGTACTCAACAGGCTCTGCATGAATCCGAAATGAAGACTTATGGAATAATAACGAACATAAGGTACATTTGGTTAATTCTTCCCATTCCTGAGCCTTGTTTAATTTGAATGTATATTCAGGGTGTCATACAGCGCACGGTATGTAATTTCATAAATTTTGGTTTGCGTTTACGACTATTGCTTTCAAGCTTTACATTATACAGGAATTATGTATACAAACGGAGTAGGTAGTTCACAGAGTTTCTTGATATTACAGGAAATAATTAGTGCCAATATTGATTCAGTGAGTATAATCTTGTTTCCCGTTTTTACCAGGCTTCAGTTTAAAACTCAACCGTAGTTATTTACATTTAGGTCAGTGTCGTATTCGTAAGTCCATAAATTGCCTAAAGAAATACGAAAAAGAGCCAAAACGTAATAAAGCGTTTTGTAAATAAAAACCTGAACGCTGTGACTCGAAACATTTTGTTTTGTTTGTTTGTAAATTACCCTCGAGAACTGATTTACTGTATTCTGGCGAACTGTGGCAAAATAATAATAAATGTTTTCACATTTATTGTGAATACTCATTTACAACGTCCTTGCTTAATATTGGATGATCAAAAATCAGCCTAGCAGAAATTAGGATTTTATTTGTAACAGTAAGTCTTGTAACGGATTGGCGAATTTAAAGTTTTGGACTAAGGGCTTAAATGTTGATCAGTGGGAGTTATCTCTGTGGAATTTTTAAATTAAAAGCGAACAAATTCCTTACAAATAATTGAAACAAGCTTGAATGCTTGAATGCTCTCCAGCACAATGTTGTATTGTGAGCTAGATTTTAAATTAAAGTTATAACGTATTTATGTAAGTTGGAAGTGCCTGAAATGTATGAAAGGCGTGAGTGGAGTACCTCGAAAGCGGTAAATGTGCATTTGTAATTTTAATGATGCGTCAACACGGTCAGATGCAGTAAATATCTAACGTATATGAAATTTATGCACATTTAGCGGTCTCTTGATGGTACGGTAGGTTTGTAGCAAATACTACATTTCGTAGCTTTGATATTACCTACACGTTTGTACTATCAGTGAAATTTTACTAGGATAGGTACTGATAGTATTCAACTGAACAACTTGCGAGAGTTACCTACCTAAGTTCACACCGAAGAGTTTACCTAATTTATTTCTAGTAACTTTACATGATACATAGTTCTCACTTTAACATACCTATGTATTCTACCCAAATCCCTCAATGACCCCGTATGAAATATTCCGTCATAAAGTAGAAATCTCTACCATAATTTATAAAGTATCTCTAAACTTACGTAACTTGGACCGCAAAACTTCCGAACGTAATGTAATATTTTATTTAAGACAAAAGTAAGATATTGCGTAGTGATAATTGATTTATTGGTACATCGGGAGTGTGCACTATCCCTTTTCCCACGTTAGTCACATAACCGGGCCACAATGGGCGGTCCAGGAAATCGAAATCTATGTTGAAACTTACCTACCTTCTTCGTATATCTTTGCTTTGTATTTGATTGAATATTGAGATAAGCATTGACATACATTATACTATGAAGTGATTATATTAATTGAATATTAGTTTACGTATAAAAGTTATAAGATGGTTTAACTGTAAGTAAGTAGGTTCGTAATTAGGACTTAATATGTTAATGAAGTTAATTCGCTAAATACTGCCCCGTTAAATACTTTTTATTTCAATCAATGGTTTATTAGGATCCTTCATGTAATTACTGGGGACGACTCGTATTTGTATAACCTCTATTAGGTGTATTTGCCGTCTCTTCCGTGTTTTAAACAAGGACGGGAGGTTTGTTCTAAATTAAATTGGTTTTCTCCTTCTCGTCAAAGTGGATAAGTGTAACTAGGTTAACCAAAGGAAGAATTTTTCCTTGCGGTCAAACTACTTTGGAGAGAGAACTTTTTTATTATTTGATTTATATCTACTTAATATAACTGAGATAAGTTAGATATATTTATTTTGTTCGAAATTTTCGCAAATATTCGTAATCAATTGAATAATGTGATGGGAGACGTTCGGTGACCGAAGTCACGACCGAAGTACTTTGATTGAAACATTTAGGAGACGGCATTAGCGAACGAATAATATACCATACCTCATTTCGGAAATAAAAATAACAAATGACAATCGAGCGCGATGACCAACATTTATGAAAGTTTAAATTTGCTTCAAAAAGTTTAGTATTTCTGTACATAATTTCGAGATGCTCACTGGACATGTACCTACTCGTTTAAATCAAACAATTATTTAAAGTAATAGTGCACCTGTAAGCGTAAGCGTGTCTAAACTTATACTGATACTAATCTGCTTAATTTGTTTGAAAAGATTTTTCAGACGATGACACAGTAAGTGGTTATTATAATATCGTCCTCTTTGACGTGGCCGTCATTCGCTAACCTTGGGATTCAATTCGGATGTGCTCTTCTACAAAGTTGAAAACGAAATCTTCTCTGTGTGGGCCTATCGGTGAAGTTGTTAGTATATTATCCATACTCTTAATTATTTCTATATAAATCATATGCTACACAATATTGTTATGCTAGTAAAAATAAGTAATTATAGGTATAAGTATTGGCCTAGGAATAGTTTATTGTGTCCAAACATAGCAGTTAATTCAATAATGATAAATGGTATTAACGATTACAGTTCATCAGTAAACCTCCTCTTGAAGTAAAGGTAGGACTTCCCGTTGGGCGCGTGGTAGCCGATCCTGGCGGCGATGTGCTCGCAGCCTGCCTCCGTGGTCGGCATGTCGTCCACCCTCGAGAACACATACGCCGTCAGGTCCTCACAACACATCATGCCCAATATGTTGTCCACCATCTTGATACGGACGTCCGAAAACTTTATCAGCGGCGGCGGGTGCGGTCGCCCTGAAAGTGTGCCGAACATTGCTACAAATAAGTAACTTAAAAAATGTGTTAAAAGTATAGTAGTAGGAACCAGAAGGTATATAATTTACATCAATTCCTCGAACTTACAAAAACCTCTGTAAAATAGGTAATTCGATGTATAAAATTGGGTGTAGGTAACAGAGCACATTTAAGCGCTAGCTGTTTCGCGGCCATAAATCACCGTTAATGGTATTTAGAAAAAGTATATATTTTCATGAACCGAATTAACATTTCACAAAGTTACGACTAGATACAAAGTCCGTTGATAAAGTAGACAATGGCCACATAATGTTGTAGACAGTTCATTCATAATTTACGTTGAAGGACGCTTTCATTTAAGCAGTCGTTTTCTTGTTAAATAGGTAAAACTGTGAAAGTCATTAAGAGCGAGCTGTGAAAAATAAGAAAAAGTTGGTTAAAATGCGACCTGTTTATTGTCATTGCGAGTCAAGTCGGCCCGGGTAAGTTAGGAGCGGAAATGGCGGGTGTAGCGAGCGGGGCGGGGGTGGTATCACATTGTCGCACCTTTATTACGTTGTTCTTTTTTGATGACGGCTCTGAAGGCGCCCGGCGTGCCCTGGTAGAGGAACAGCACCTCGGTGCCGGGCCGCGGCGTCATGAACAGCGTCGCGCGCCGCCACTCCACCGCCAGCTCCGGCAGCACCGCCTCCACCACCTCCGAGAACGAGTGCAGCCTCTACACCGAACAGTCACACGAACACGTTAACCACTTTAGTACTTTGTCACATTATAATATTTGACAATTCCTCCAAAATTACCTTACGCTATAGAATTTTGAATATGATAAGGTTCTAAGTATGCTTATTACACTCATGGGCTGATATCATTTTTCAACCATACTGATCTTAAGCTACTGAAATTGTATAACGAACCATCAACAATTATCATCATATCAGATAAACACCGCAAACTCTACTCTACTAAGATTTATGATATATTTATTACGTTAGTTAGACCATGTCCACGTTCAAAAACTGTTTCACAAACAATAAGTTCAGTAACTTCATAAGTTCTTCCTGAACTTTTTGGAACGTAGGTCACCGACGAACGAAGCAGCACTGCTAATGAACATAACGTACTTACAATGGAGTTGTTCGGTGGATCTGTCTCTATATCATTTAAAACTTGAATGAAAGCGTTTTTAGTAGTCACACAAATGGTAAGATTATTATTATTTAAACTTAATTTACTTACATTTTGTGAAGGCAAACCAAAAGTAATCGGATATACTTCAGTATGATTAGCCCAGAAGTAGATTATTTTCCAAAGTGAATCGATAATGAGGTAGGGGTTGAACCGGGCCCCGCGTTCAAATTCCTCGCATGTCGTGATGTTCGGCGGCGGCGGCCCTGTTTCCACATCGGCCCATTTGGGTCGTCTTTCTGGTGGATGCATAGTGACATTCAGTAATGGGTCTGTTTGGTATTTGTTGGATCGTTTCCCTCGCGCCGCGCCACTACAGCACAACAACATTACGATCTCAAATATCCTCAGCCACGTCAACATTCTGCCGTTACTGTCCGAGTTATTTCAATGATGGTTTGATAAGTCAACTTATATAGGCAGCTATAAACATCAAAGATTAAATATATCGCAGAAAGTGCACTCTTGCAGTACTTTGTACCGTTTAATAAAACTGACGGTGTAATATCGAGTTACTTTTACGTGCCAATATGAAACATGAAAAATGTTAACTGTAAAGATTATTAATGAAACCAATTTACTGCAGGGAAAATGTTATACTGCCATTAATTACTCAATGAAAGTTGCATAACTTTCATCGAGTAAATTTACGCACTCATGAGTTATTATAAGAAACCTACTCAAAAATCAACTCGTTCTGACTGGTGTTAAGAAGACGAGAAGTAATCTGATATCTAAACAAAGTGTAAACCAACACACATTAGAAGTTGTTGGGAAACCTACTCCCTGAAAATCCGGATAATTAAATTCAACTCGTCACTTTCAAGTGCCTGCTGACAAAGTGACAAGTCATGCCATGACACGCTCTGCCAAGATTTACCTAATTAATATTTTACAAATCCTGTAAAAGGGTTATTGTAGGTACATCCAACAAATGTTAGAATGAACGAGACTACACCGGTTCAATTATATTAGGCCGTAACGTGACGAGGGTTTCTGGACCTCTAACAGATCCTGGGGTTTAGCCATAATGGAGCTTATAGTAAATATTCTCACGTAATATGTTACAAACAGTTTATAGTATTTCATTAAACCTTACTTAACCCATTCATTCAAGCAACATTATCTGTTTTTGATCTATGTTAAATACCCATTATGTTTGAATAACTTATAACATAATGTTTATTTGCTCTCAATTAATGCAAAATAGTGTCGGATTAAAATCAATATCCAAACAAAATGCATCAACAGTACGGTAATAATATACGGTCCCACATTACAGTAAACGATCGTTCAGTTTAAATTTAAATAAAATATCAAGAGGCAATTGAACACTCCAGCAGCATTGTAACAAGATTTATTGGAAGGTTCTCCTGGGTCGCAAATATAGGCAGCTCGTAAAAGTCACTGAAATTTTGTAACGGTTACGAGTGCCTACTCATAATGACTTATCGAATTTCACTTTCGAGAATAATTTCGTAGCGTCGTTTAAAGAACAGAGCGAATCTTCAGGTAAAATGAAGTTTCGAAGTAAATGTTCAAAATAAGAAGAAGTTACATTAAGTTTAGTGTATGAGTGTTTATCGCCAGTGCAGCGAAATGGTTTCTGCGCAATTTGCACACGAGATTCCTTCTCGAATGCAAGTCGTAAAACACGTCACCTCCTCAGCGCAGGTAGAGCCGAGGAATGAGGGTCGTTTCGTGATTCTCAAAGGCTTTACTTCTCCAGTGTTTTGGGAAAAACAACTTGGAAATATGTTTGTTTGTGTAAACAATCTCTAAATAAAATTGACATTTAGATACTTGCTACGATGAAAGTTATAGAGCCATTTTGTCGTTACAAAGATTCATAGCGTTAGCAACGAGAGGGGAACGAAAAAATCGCAGAGCATAAGTGGTTTTGGGTGGAAACGATTCAACCTTTAGGTCTATGGCCGAGAAACGGAAAATTCCCAGAAGGGTGGTTTACAACAGCAAAAATTGATGCTGTAATAACAACCAGGATCTACTTTGATTACGTAACGCTTTACGTAGATTAGAGATGGCGGTCACGTTTAAAATTTTCTTTATAACTGGCAACATCAATCTGTGTTAGAAATTGTTTACAACACTGCTACATACACACATACATAGGCTACGAACGTGTTAGGTATTTATGGAAACGTGTCGCTATTGGTAAAAACAAGAACATATCTTAGTACACCTAAGTAAGTGTGTAAAATAAATACATTTAAATTCAGCATACAAATCGTACAACAGCATAGTGTTTGTGGTTCACAACAACACGCATACAATGGCGTACATGAACATATCTCACTAATAAAAATGTAAAAAGAAAACACAGTAACGGCACCCGACACCTGCAGTACGGGCGGGCGGCATGCCGGCGCACTGGGATTACGGGATGGCTAGCCTCCTATCACCATCGTAAATAATGTAATGCATTATTCAATATAGTAGGCACCCTACGTACACTACACATAACATACATACTAATCAGAAAACTACACACATACCGAACGTACTCCCCGAATGGACTTTGCGGCGCTTTTCAATATCCAATTTCATTGTATAAACACAGAAATTGGATTGTAGCAATGCTAATACTTCGAGTTGGAGAATCTAGGTTTTCTAACAGATGGAGATGCACTTAACTAGTATTAAACTTAATTTAATACTTACTAATATTATGCAAACTACTGAATATTTGGGTAGGTACATTGTGCAAATGCTGCATATTTTAGGAAGCATAAACCAGTAAGCATTGGGTATCGTATGCACGGCTGGTGGTTTAAATAAATTCAAAACGGATCATCAAGTGTATGGACTACATTTACTTTATTTTGAGAACTACACGACACCTCTCAACTAGGCTTACGAGAAAATATATTAAATAAGTGTGATTGATATTAACAAATATTACATTTATTACAAATGTTCATTTCATAATACAAAAAATATTTGATCTAAAACTTTATGCCAGCATGGCCGCGGGCATTTACAGATTTTACAACAAAAGATAAACAACAAATTAACCAAATTGACTTGCTTTCAGAAATAATAAAAATGTTGTTCCGAGGAGTCGGAGGCGTTGTTTATTATTAATCCATGACTCTTCGTTATCCGCACTTTGGGAACTTCCTCAATTTTATTTGAGAGTAATTAATCAAAGGATAAACGAAAGATAATGGTTGAGGCAGACCTCCGAGCGCCAGATTACTTTATTGGTTTTTATTATTATATTGAACTTCAGCCTCACTTCAGCTTCGAGTTATTTTAAATTGTTGTTTTTGATACAGTCGCTATGTGAGTGATAATGGCGATTAATAATCAAAATAACCATGTTTTAGTGCTGAAACCAGATGATATTGAAATTAAACGCATAATACACGCTTTATAATGTAACAGGCTACTGATATAGAGTTGTCATTGTGATCGAGATATCGACCTATATAATATGATGTTACTTTATCTGAGATAAAACTAGTTAGAGTGAAATGTCTGGCGCGCTCATATCTTGTATCTGACCGGCTAGACTTCGCCGTACACCAGAGATAACACAATTGAATTTTAATTCAATTTCGCAGCGTATAATCGTGTTTAATAGTTTTGGCCAAACTGTAACTCGCTCTTACTGAATTCATATTGTATCAGTGGCTTCAGATAACTAACCAGGCGGCGGATAGACGTAATTGACTTGCATGAGACAGCGATTGTGATTTGCTAGCGGAGCTGCAACCTATGAAACAGTGTCTATTATTTTAACAACTAGAACTGGATTTATTAGTCGTTATTAGTACGTTTTTGGTTGCATCAAGTATCAAAATGGCATGAAAATACATAACATAGATTATATCTGAAATTAAAATTCGAGTTTAGCGAGACATGAAATGATCTCACGAATCCATTTCTTCAGGTTTATATTCGTAAAATGAACGTGCGCTTTTCAGTAAAACCTCGAACCACAAAGGTAATGTACTTATATGGAATTTTGTAATAAAAATAATGGCATACAAATATTATCATTTAATCCTGTTCAGCGCTACTGCATGCCATATGGTAATGGAGTTCCATTTGTAGCAGTAACACTAGAAATTAGGTCAGTTTTCATCTAGAATATTGCATCGTCAAGTGTGTAAGGATCGACTGTTGAAATCGTGCCAAGTAATGTTATTATTACGAGTGGTGCCTACACATACGATGTGATTTTTCAAATGTATTTATGTCGGGAACGGGCAATGACCGATAACGATTCAACAGATGTACCAATATGTGTAATTATATTGCCCAATATTTTACCTCTCGCACAAGATTCTCAAAACTGCAATAGAAAAGAATAGCGATTTCAACAGGATCATCAGCAATTTCACAGCTCTAAAGGAAAACCAGTCAACCCTCGAATATTTACGAATGTACTTACAAAACTGTATTACAAGTAGATATCTATGAATATAAAACGAAATAGTTTGATTGCGTGGGAGAATGTTTGCGAACCGCGCAGCACTAATAGGTACGTTGCTCCATACTGATAATTCTATAAATACGCTTCTATCTGAGTACTTCATGAGCCAATCAACAGTCTGTCCACTGTGTCGGTAGCTATGCTGCCTCTGGACAAAGAATCTATATATTCAATTGAGTACACAAACGGCTATTCATCGAGCATCGATAGTTATTGCTTTAGGTACCTAGTATTAGGAATTGCACGAATTCAGTATGCAAGAAGTATAAATCGGACGCATACGTCGTTCTATGTTCCAAGTGCTTTCTGTTACTCGTTCACCAGTTCGATTCTTAGCATTCTCAATATGCCTTAGAAAAAATGTCTTGGATTTTTTCTATCCAACTCATATTGCGGAAGATTCTCTATAGAGAGGTTCCACTTTAACTTATTTATTATATAAATCATGTTGGATGTACGTGAAATACTTGAAGAAGAAATTCGGATACCTTTTCCGGCACCTGTCACTCTACAGATTGAATCCCAACAGCAATTGAATATTACATAAAACATACTAAGTTTGTGCCTACAGGAGCAATTTACATGTTGATATTTATTATAAGGTGTCACGAGGATAAATTAATTCCTTGCCGTACATTAGTTTGTTTAGGATCGACGTACCATTAATTAAGCTGAATAATGATTATTCATTATATATTATGTTTGTCTCAATCCAGTCCTTATTCTCTTTTCTAGGTATGAGGTAGGTACGTCGGTAAATAATGAGATTTAACAACGAACTTCGGTCACCAAACAATGTAATCTTAACGACAAGCTAATATTATGTTACTTTAAAATACATTATCCGCGTCTCATTTAAATTTGAAATAATATCAAATTAGTTAATGATTTGTTAAATATTTAAGTATTTTGAGCACAAATGGTAGTTTTGAAATAGCTGCGCATCGATCGATATTCATTTAAGTCGAAGCGCGTGTTTTGTGTAAGGAAGAGGACAGACAAACGTACGGATCTGTTGATATTTTATTTATTTGTACAAGTAGTAGATAGTGTTTAGTGGCAGTGCGCGCGTACGATACGGGCGGTCCACGCGCCGGCGGAGTGCTCGCTCGCCCGCCACCATATAATGATCATATTTCTGTGAACGCTCGCGCTCTCATCACTACCACTTGTTATTTTATTTGCCGGCTAATTTTGAAATTCATTTTAGTGTTTAATATGTGAGTACTTTATTTTTAATTGAGATAACACAATATTATATTATATTTTAATATTATATTTATATATAATTTTTTATTTATTTATTATTTCCATTGTAAATTATTCGATGCTAATTCGTATGTGGTTTTTAAATTAAATAACTCAATAAATTGTTGGATAATTCAATTTATAGGGTTAATGTGTAATTTTATATAAAAGTGATCATAATTATAAATCCAATACCTATTTTTCTTTGTTATTTCTAAGCATATTGTCATCGTGTGTTTTATGTATATAAGTACATAAGTACGTATACCTACTTAGGTGTATGAGTATCGGTGTTTACAAAGATCAATTACTTAACATTGCACTTAGATGCTCTAGCTCAAATGTTGGTATTCTTTCGTTAAAAGTGCTGCGCTAGTTGTTGTACAAACCTATTAAACTAATGCCTGGATTACCTGTGCTATTACTTAATGGCACAAAAGGCGATACTAGCTAACGTTTAGGACTTACCCTTCCATTGAGCGTTGCGCCGCAGCCTGACCATGGCACAAACTTTACCGTTTAAAACGATACCTTTGATAGCTAATCAAAGTTCTAGGCTTTTGTTTACTTCTTAAGTAATTATTTATTAAACTCGCCTCCCAGGTCTGTGAGTTGAACTACTAACTACTTTTGAACCACGGACCGGAATTATTAAATGAATTTTACTGTCAATTAGGGATTTGTAAAGGAAGGTTCGCTTAACCTTCCTTACTGTACGTACGTAAGTGAACATCCTTTGTATTGAATCCGGATTATTCTAAGGGTAAACTGAGAAAGGGTTCGCCACTACTAAAATGGACAGCTCACCTGGTAGAATCCCATAGAATCCGTATTTTTTATTCTGTTATGGAATGTAAGGTGAAGCTATTAGTGAGACTAAATGCACTTCTATTGAAACTTTTGGGTCTGACAAACAAATTTAATGAAAATAAATAGTGTACACCTGAGTACGAGGTACGTAATTGATTGTAAAACTTAGACTTAAACATTATAATTAGTATTGTTTATGGAATGGTACTAAGTAGATATTTTAGTTTATCGTTATTTTATTTTATAGCTACTTAGCCAAAGTGGAAATAAAAAAGAGAACTCTGGCATTACAAGATATTCGGGAAAGTGGGCACCTCGAATTCGTTGATATGTTTCGAACAGTTTGAATAATATATTATTTTATTGGACATAGGTACATATATCTACATACAGGTAACATTATTATATTATTCATTTAAAGAAGGAAAAACATGATATTGAACTCAGACATTTACATACATTATGCCTATTTAAAAAATACGAGATGATTTTGTAATTAATTATTAAGATTTTATTCAACGAAATTAAAAGAGTTTAGGAAACAAATGTAAAACTAATAAAGGTTTATTACATTTGAGTAATAAGCTATTTCATTATATTACATTAGTTGGATCCATTGCATAAATATTTGCGGTTTGATTCCCGCCCGGAGTCAACATTATATGTCTACAAATTGTGTTGGTACTTAGGTATTACTTAGTTGTTGGCGGCGAGATCTGAGTGTAAATACATATTTATGTAAAGTATTTTTGTATGTATACTAATGTACGACCGTACGAGTGAGTTAAATTCCACAATACCTGTTTTGAACTGAATTTGGGTTTAAAAAACCGTGTATGATTCAGTAGATACGGGATAATTTATTTTAAGGCTGGTACGCATTGTTAAATATTTAAATAAACTTATAAAATTGCATTAAAACCTTCTTAATTCAAAGAAGCATAATATCATATCTCGGAGGATGAAGGTTAAATCTATTTCAATTATAATTCATTATTATATGACAGAATCATCGCGAATAAATAAAGCTTATAATGATGTTGATAATTACTTGCTTATTATATTATAAATAAATAATAAAATACAGTGTTTAATATTAATGTGCGATAAGCTTGTGATAGGGGATTGTTTACATTAACACTTCTATCTGGTTGGTACTTGTACAGCTGGCTATTAGCCCGTATAGTATCGCCGGGTCACACACTGAAAGAGCTATGCTATAATACAAACCGATAGCTTTTACTACAACAAAACTAATTTTAAAACTGTCTGCTTCGGATACGTCTAGGAGTTTTCCGTTAACCAATTACATATGGTAATACTTTAGCACGTGTGATTGACATTTATGGCAATACTTGTAGTCAAGTTAAGTCACCCACTTATCATATTAATTTCATCATTTTTGGCGTTGGAGTCTCCGATCCTACACCAAAATGTAACCAATGTCCACGGTCGCGTCACGTGCGACGCCAGTGTCGTGAATAACAAACAAGCATGCCGCTTAGTAAATAGTAGAATAAATTCAAGGCCCATCAAATTTAACTCGACACCAAAATAGATTCAACCCAGATACCTTGAATGTACAATAATCGTTAGTATTCCGACATTATGAATCATTCCCTAAGGAACATGTTACAAGGTTGTATATTTATGTTTCCCTGACATTGTATTAAAAATAATTATTCAAGGTCCATTTGATTTCTTTTACCATTAATAACGTTTATTGTAACAACCACTTTTTATTAATACATTAGATACTTATGGATTACTGTTGGCACATGTTTTATACTCATATTTATTACCTATTAAATATAAATGTACATCAGAACAAATGTAAAATAAATATGTTTTGGGAAGTCATTATATATTTAAATTAGCAACAGATATGGTAATGACAAGCTAACAACAATAGTACCTAACATGAAGTTGCTAAGCAACTAAAACCTCTATCAGTCAATATTATTATCAGTAGGTGTGAATTATTTAATGAAACCGGTAATGTTTACTTTTATGTATTTAGTATTAATAACATAGCAACGAGTATCATGCTTCCTATCTAATCGAGCGAGGATAACAGATGACTTATTACATATTTAGACAGCCAAGGACTCGAGGGCTGTGCTTCATTTTATAACAACGTATGGTTTAAAGTACGTACCTTTACGTAAACATAACATGCTGGTTGATGTGAACGACTGTTGGTTACCGTTATTGTAAAATCTAAACAATATTATTATTCCAGAACAAAACAATCTCAATAATTGAAAATTTTCAACGTTAAACTTTTACCAAGATTTTAAATTAATGTAAGAAATAATAGACCGTACAATCGATATTTTAACATTAAACAGTGGAGACTTCTTGATAGAATGAGGTCAATGGCTTGTAATAAATAAAGGTGAGCCTCGTTCAAAGTGAATCGTACCGGAAAAAATCGAGCACTTTTTCACCTTTTTCTTAAATATATAGGCATTCGTTGCCTACAATGAAACTATGAAATTAAAATAACTTCACTAGAGTTCAATTATACCCATTAAATAATATCAAGTAGGTATGCCATAGACAAAAGGTTAAATACCTAATTGACAAAAAAGTAGGTATACCTCGTGATAGGTAGGACCATATTACAGAGATAAAGGGATCAAAGATCGGCAGACTCCTGATATCAACCCTGGGCCGGCACCTCCGACGCTATCTTCTGTCTACCGATAAATTCGAGTGTGTGACTGTTATCCGTTTGTTATAGATATGAATGTCTAAACAATTACATTTTGTATGATAACCATAAAAGTATGTTAACCTATACCTAAAAAATTTAAGTTATGCGTAAATAATTTAATAGTAATGGACCATTATTGTAACGGAATGCTTAAAGTGCCAGACATAATAGAATATATAAGTCATGGCGCCGTACTTAAAATGCATCATTTGATTTTAAATCATGTTATATTCACTAAATAATATGTGCTTAGTTCAAGTCTAATAATATATCTGTTTATCAATATACAGATCTGTTTCCTAAACACAGTTTTGTTAGAAACAATGTCGGTATGGTGCGGTGCTCATACCAGAGCAATTAATAGGTTATCTCTATCTACAGGTAGACACGTAAAGTTACTTTCTAAATTACTAATGTTTCGAAAAGTTTATGCAAAAGTCGACTACAAAAGAATAAATATGCTCGGTAAAATCCTCTAGTTGTTTTAAAGAAAAGTTCATTAAAACATTGTATATTTTTTGTTTAGTGGAAATACAAAACAGTGAGTTATCTCGTAGAACGTGCTCGTCGACCTTTCTGGGCATATTGCCAGACCAACAACTGTTTTTCTATAGTATTTCTTTAAATATTTACATTACTTTCGTATAAACTGCCCTCAGCACGAGGTGTTTGTATGATACGTTTAAATTTAACTATAGGGGACTTATACATTGAGGAGCTGCTGAAAATAAACATTGAATTGAGATGACGTGACCGCGAAAATAGCATGAACTTTGGTAGATAACAATTAATTAAAAATATGCATTAGTGTATTGACATTGCACGAGCAAAGCATTGGAGTTTCAGCAGATTTAGATTTGTGAAATATTTTGTTTTAGGCACTTGTTTCTTAAGTAACAAAGAACCTTGTAAATACTGGTAATGTTTTAGGCGAATGTGTATACTCGTAATAGAGTGATGTAATAGGCAGGCGGGATGAGGACGTGATAATATTTCATTTCAGCACTCATCGACCTCAGGTGTATGTCAAGACACCTAAAATATTGTTGTCACCGAAAACGATATTTCTTCAGCTTCAAAAATGTGTCTGCCGTTTATAAAGCAGGCTTCGCGAGTTTTCGTGTAGTGATTTATGTTTAATTAGAGTGTCCTTCACATTTTTATGTCATTCTAAAACAAATTTAGGAAGTTTGGGAGAGAACGCTCGTGGAAAGCTAAAACTTGGAAAACAATTAAGAGTTTGTTCAAAACACAAGGAAACGGTAAATCCTTTTGAATAATCAGTGAGCATGCCGAAAGACTTGCAATACAGAATATGTAATTTAATGTTAGATAAGCAACTTGTCATATCTGAACACTGTGACCTCCCTTACCAAGTCGGTATCAGGGCACGTACTGATAGGTGGCAGGTCGAAGAGATTTATTATGCCGAGATACTCCGAGTGTGACCTGCCGACTAACAACAAAGTAACAACTTATTCATTTCTCGCTACGATTATTCCATTTATTTTATATAAAAATACTAAGTAATCTAGAAGATATGATATCAACAACACACTCACACAAGTGCGTGATGCTAAGCGTGCACTAGTGTGCAATACAAACTCTGGTAGTTGGCGGGTGCCTCCATAAACCCCTCTGATAATCCTTTGTTAGATCGTATCTTTCTTCCTAATCGGATGGTTTATTATTAAGTAAGTACATTCTTTTTTAATTAACAGTCGTTTCCTTTGAAAGGGAAAGTCCTCATCTTTCAGTTGGGGTGTCGTTCCAATTCTACCGGTACATTAATAATATCGATCGGATTGCTTTCAGGGCCCGGTCATTGGACACATCTGCAATATTTGTCACAAATTAATTCCTGGGAACAGCTCCGATGATATATTAGATTGCGTTCCGTTATATCTAATGGAGTTATCCATGTTAGGTGCTTAGCCGCGTATAATATGTAGCTCTACAGGTATCTACATAGGTGAACAGTTGTAGACATTGCGTATATCCAATTAAGCGGTCAATTGCAGGTTTAGTTAGTATTCTAGGGACGGATTTAGTAATATGAATGTCCTAAAATGTCAGTTTCTCTATAGAATATGAAAAATGAAATACGATTACGCTATTGTTGTCTAGATATACATGTCTATTTATATGTCTAGATTCTTTAAGTAAAGAGGTTTGTGTGGATTCAAAACTCCTTGATAAATACTAAAGAGGTTAGTGACTATACTATACTCCTTCGTAAATACTAAGGAGGTTTGTGTCCATACAATATACTTTTTCGTAAACATTTAAGAGGTTTGTGTTGATACTATACTCCTTCGTAAATAATAAGGAGGTTTGTGTTGATACTATACTCCTTCGTAAATACTAAGGAGGTTTTTGTTGATACTATACTCCTTCGTAAATACTAAGGAGGTTTGTGTTGATACTATACTCCTTAGTAAATACTAAAGAGTTTGATGTCGATACCATTCTCCTCCATAAATACTTACTAATGCTGGGGCCACACCTACGCTCAATGTCAATGCCCATTGAATGCAATAATTTTCAATGCAATATAGTGGGTGGCTAGACTTAAACTGTCAATGTCAATGTTTTAAATTTGTCATTGACAACGGCATTGAATTTACTTCAATTCAGGCAAAATGGACGTCGACAGAGCTCTATACTTCATGAGAGTTAATTTTTATTATTTGACTTTATTGAATCACTATCGAAAACCAAAACAAAGAAAAAGAAGATGGTGGATGATACAAATGCACAGGAATCGTACATTGTAAGTCTTTCTGTTTGTTTGGTACTTTTGAATAACTTATTACATATCATTATACCTACTTAATGAACTTTTTTTAATTGCAGGAACTCTATGGAGGAAATATTTTCCGAACTACTAGCTGAACCAAGCAACCAGTTCGAGGGGTTCGTTCGAATGTCAGCATCTGATTTCGAATTGATTTTAAGCAGAGTTGGGCCTTTGATAGAAAAACAAACAACTAGATTTCGTGTAACTATACCTGCCAAAATTCGACTAGCAGTTACTTTACGATATTTAGCTACAGGAGATAGCTACAGAAGCTTACATTATTTGTTCAAGATGTCTCACCAAGTGATTTCCAGTATTGTAAGGGAATGTTGTGCAGCTCTCATATCTGTATTGAAAGACATGATTAAGTTACCTGAGAATGAAAACGAATGGCTACAAAAGGAATCTGATTTTAAAGATACATTTCCTCATTGCCTGGGAGCAATAGATGGTAAACATGTTGTCATGGTGTCACCGATTCACAGTGGGTCTGAATATTTTAATTATAAGCATTCGTTTAGTATTGTGTTGATGGCCTTAGTGGATCGCAATTTTTGTTTTATGTTTTGCGACGTAGGCAACAAGGGTAGAATCAGTGACGGTGGTGTATTCAGAGATTGTGTTTTATACGAAAAACTTCAGACAAATTCCTTACATTTACCACAACCTAAACCACTTTCTGATGGCGATGTAAATGTGCCGTACATTTTTGTTGCTGATAATGCATTTCCACTGCACCCCAACATAATGAAACCTTTTCCCGGAGACCACCCCCAAGGAAGTATGCAACGAAACTTCAATCGTAAACTTTCTTCTGCTCGTATTGTTGTGGAAAACGCATTTGGTGTTATGTCAGCACGGTTTCGAGTACTTAGAAAACCTTTAGCTCTACAACCAAATGAAGCTTCAAGAGTCATAATGGCGTGTGCTTTATTACATAACTTTTTAAGAAAAGTTCTAACTCGCGGTCCATGTACACCCCATCAGGCTACACTGACACAATTGTCAACGGAGAAATAATAAATCCTGGAACATGGAGAGAAGACATTGGAAATGGGGAGGGCGCTTTCAGGCCAATGAATAGTATTGCACGACGTTCAGCTTTAACAGCAATCCAGGTTAGGAATAAATTCGCAGAACATTTCAGGACCATGAATAATTTGTAAGATTTCCTCTTGCTCCTTATGCTCCCTCCAGGCTCATAAATGATTATTTTAATTTGATTATTTGGAAAATAAAACAACATACTCTGTATTTATGTCTTTCATTTATTTGTTTCTTATAGTAATTAACATAGCTTTTACATAAATTTTTAATCTTTAATAAGTGTCCAGGTAAAATACAATATTATGAATAGAATAAAAACAAAGAATCTTCAATAATTAAAATACTCCTTAAATGAATAATATTTTGCCATTCTTAGATATAATAATTTTTGAGGGTGTGCGTCGCTGAGTAGCCTGAGTGAGTGATGGAGAAGGCGATGCATGGGTCCGAGTCTGGCATGTTTGGTTCTGTGGTGACGGAGATGGTGATGGATGTATCGGAGTCTGGTATGTTTGGTTCTGTGGTGACGGAGATGGTGATGGATGTATCGGAGTCTGGTGTGTTTGGTTCTGTGGTGACGGAGATGGTGATGGATGTATCGGAGTCTGGTATGTTTGGTTCTGTGGTGACGGAGATGGTGATGGATGTATCGGAGTCTGGTATGTTTGGTTATGTGGTGACGGAGATGGTGATGGATGTATCGGAGTCTGGTATGTTTGGTTCTGTGGTGACGGAGATGGTGATGGATGTATCGGAGTCTGGTATGTTTGGTTCTGTGGTGACGGAGATGGTGATGGATGTATCGGAGTCTGGTATGTTTGGTTCTGTGGTGACGGAGATGGTGATGGATGTATCGGAGTCTGGTGTGTTTGGTTCTGTGGTGACGGGGATGGCGACGAATACAGTTGAGATTGAGACCCGTAGTTTTGGTTCTGTGGTGACGGAGATGGTGATGGATGTATCGGAAACTGGTATGTTTGATTTTGTGGTGACGGGGATGGCGACGAATACAGTTGAGATTGAGACCCGTAGTTTTGGTTCTGTGGTGACGGAGATGGTGGTGGATGCATCGGAGATTGATGTGCTTGTTCAGGAGATTGAGGCAACTGCTCGTTTTGTTGGGTAACCCTATCTATCATGCATGCTCGGAAAACCATATTATGTATATTATTCATAAGAATATCTCTAGTACTTGGGTTTTTCATTTTTCTTATTTGGCTAGCAATCAATTTCCCAAAAATTTCATATTCATCGTTTACGCTGGCTTTGACGTGCTCATATGCCTCTTGCATCTGCCTCTTCGCATGTAATATTTCTGAAGGCACATCAATTCTTGCTCGCTTATTTATAGTTTTTAAATTAGGCGGAGGAGCTGGAGTAAAGTTTTCACTATTGTGAATAACTGCATTTACTTCATCGTCACACTCAGCATGCTCTTCCCGTAAACTTACATTCTGAAATAAAACAAAAACTACTGTATTAATCAACGTTTAATCAAAGTAATTTCAAACTAACCGAGTAGAAATGTAAGATACCTAATAACCTACAGATACTACTTATACCAAACATTTAATAACTATATCATTGACATAATGTATGACTTGTATTACTTACCTCTGTATTTAATGTGCGACCACTATCATATACTCCTCGCAGGAAATTATCCATCGTTTCGAATGCAAACCAATTAGTTGTATAAACGTCATCTTTGCCAGCTCCGGACTTAAAAGTTTTTTTAATTTTGTTTAAATGGGATCTATAGTAACACATTAGGCTGTCCTTTTTCCTTTTAATTTCTTCAATTGTTGTTTTAAAAGGTAATATTCCCATTATTCGGCGCCAAGCATCACTTTGCGCCCCACGATTTTTGAAACATTTCAGTTTCGGATCCCACAAACATGGTTCTGTTTGCAGGATCTCAAGAAATGTTATTACTTTGTCGTTACTCCACTCTGTGGCCATAGTATTTGCGCTCTCGTCGCACACTGACAATACGTAGTGTGGCCGCTTCATGCATTTAACTCTCGCATTAATCTCTTTGATGTACCGCCACTCGAGCTATCGCATACGCCATATGGCATTGTCAATGCTATTGTCAAATTAGGACGCATAGTCGTGGCTATACCTACGGCTAATGTCATATTCTATGGCATATGGCATAGGTGTGGCCCCAGCATAAGAGGTTGGTGTCAATACCTACTAAGAAGGTGTCTGTTGATACTCTTTCGCAAATACTAAGGAGGTTTGTGTCGATCACGTGTCGATACTATATTCCAGTCACTGACCTCTACTATATATAGTATATATAGTACAGGTCAGTGATTCCTGTACTCCTTCTTAAATAATAAGGTGGGTTGTGTGGATAAGTATCGATGTGAAAATTGTGTTAGATGTTTTTTAACAAGAACTTATTTAGTATTTCATTAATGAAATATTTTAATGAAGTTTGCAGTATGATAAAGAACTTCGAGCTAGATATAAATGAGTATGCAGGTGAACCAATTCCCTTGATCTCATTTTACTTCAGCTATTATTCGTTATATGAGAATTTCGTCTGCAATAAACCTCGTCTATCGTCTCATTTTATTCGCGTCATTAAGTCATTACATCAAGGGTCCGTTTTACAAACGTTTCAAAAATATCTACTAACATTGAACATAAAAATAAATTGCTTTAATTCATTTTTATGAAGATTAAAAATATAGAATGGGCTGTGCCGGTAAAATATTTGAAGATGTTACGATCTTTCAAGTAAGTACTTGAACGTCTAAAGGTAACTTAGATACGTTTTGTGGGAATACAAACTTTCTTTGTATCTTTTACAGAGAAAGCCTTGCAAGGATTTGATTTTCTGGGTTCCTTTAGTATGATAAAGTACTTAGTTTATTTATGTTTAGATAAATGAATCAAGTTCGTTATCGTCAAGCCCAGTAACATCGTCCTCGTATACTGTTCATTGTTAACCTGAAAACTTTCCATTAACGTATTAAGTATCTATGTAGTTGCTATGCGCTGAACATGCGTTGTGCAAATTATCTGATGGTCAGTAGGTAAATATCAGTGTCAATTCGGACTGATTTGCGACGTACTTATAATTAATGCGAAATAATTTGTTGGTATTCAATCAACTATATTTAAGTTTTTGAGGATTAATAAAAAATGATCTACGAGTACATAAATTACATTGAAACACAGGCAATATTGTAATCATTATTTGGGGCCAAGGCCCAGTGGAATATATATTTCTCAGATGCCCAACTTTTGTAGGGAAAAAAGTACACGTCTTTGTACCGAAGGTTTTATAAAGAAGAACCTTAATTACCAACTTGTCATTTTAGTAAAACGAGATACAATTACGAATGTGTTGTTTCAACAAAATTATCTCATTAGAAAGCAGCTAATTGTGTCCCATACCGATTCCTGTAAAATTCTCTTGCCAGAAACATTCTTGTTTCATAGAACAAATTGGTAACATTATGCTGGTGCAAAGCAACTGCTGAATACTAATACAGTAACTAAATAAATAACTAATCCATCGCATTAAAACTACTTTAATACTATTTTAGGGTGTAGACTTAATTGCAACTAGTCTAGATTTTAGATAACTGGTCCGATCAGAATACATACTTGTTTCGGCAGCTACTAATGTACCCACCAATTTGGGACTAGTTTTAAACTGAAATCGAATACGTAATTGGGTTAAAAGGGATGATGATTTCAAACATTTTATTGGTTTTACAGGTAGGTTTTAGGTAATCGGATCATTGCCACAGATTATTAAATAGTTACTTCATACATTACGACGTTCGTTACGCAGAGTTGAAATTTGTAGTCATATAATATTTGTATATCTATCACATATCTATATTGTAGTTTCATTGTCAAGTTTAAAACAGGTTTCATATTTATTATTACTTTTCTAACTAAAGAATGAAAAGAAACTTGAGTTCATAATTTTCTCTACAATAAAAAAAATTGACTACTTTGACCACGGTCACAGTTTTCGAAACGTATGTTTTGTAGAAAGATAATTAATTAAATACAAAATATATTATGTATTTTTTTTATATGATTGTATCATCAATTTAAACCATTTAACTAGGTGTGAATCCAGCTTTCGATTTCAGAGAGGGACTATTTCCTAATTTTTTTAATGAATCAAAAAGTTTAAGCATGTCGTTTATTTGACTTACAATGATTGGTTTTATACCTTCGAAATACGCGCTTCACCAAACGCTACTGCAAAACAGACATTAAAAAAACGAACTTATCCACAGATTTTTTGTTAATGAGATTGTGAAAATTCTTACCAAATTGTGTTTGGTAGGTTCATAACGATGCCATAGAAGTTTGATTGAAGTCGGATGTCGTAAGATGCTCGTGTATTGTTTCAGAGTGAACTGTCAAGCATGACTCCGCCAACGGGAGAGGGCGGCGAGGCGCCTCGCATCTTTCTGCTGGACGGCGGGTTCTCGACGCAGCTGTCGTGCCACGTGGGCCACGTCATCGACGGGGACCCCCTGTGGAGCGCGCGCTTCCTCCACACACACCCCAACGAAGTTGTCAATACACATTTGGATTTCCTTAGAGGTAAGGCGAAACTTGGGAAATTTTGAGAAACTTTTGTTTTGAACTTCCCATGAGATCATGTTATAACGTCTTATAGTATGTATGAACTAATTACATTGATTTGTTTACTAGATAGTAATACTTATGTAGTTACAAAAGCAATGAAAGGATATTCAGAGCATCTGGAAAATATAAACTAAATAGGAAAATAAACAAACAATCTTCATTAACTAATGTAAATACTCCGACGCGCGAACGCAAACTATTTTGTTGCTATTCATTTAATAATGAACACGGTCCTCATTAATTAGGTATCACAAACATTATATCAAACGAAATAATACTCGTACCATTCATGTTGTGAAGGTTCACTAGTAATTTCACAAGCGCAGTAAAATATCTATGGGTACTTATACTTTTACTGCAATAGTACTATATACGTATTTGAATGATTGCTTTCGTGCTAATACCACAATGCGTAGGTATTAATTGATGATATTCATCACGCAGCCCCGACAGTTATCTAGGTCCTCTTATTAGTCGGTGAATATTGAATGGATTCGATCCTAGGGCTATAATTTCACATATGCTTGTCATTGGACCAAGTTGTTGCACTCGAATACAAGATTGTATCTGTCTAAGGCTGCGTCTTCACTTGTCTTCGGAGCAATTCGGTCTTGCGGTAAATAAAGTCTTGACAGGATGCGTTCGTTTAGAGATGATTGGCTGTGAAAAACTTTCCTCATTGAAAAACAAAACACGTCTTATGTATTGTGGGTGTGTATCGGCAGAGCACCGAACATTTGCTCTACATGGAATGTTTGTTCGGAACGCAGTGAAGATGCGGCTTAACGTATTGTCACGTTGTGCACGTTGAACTCGAGCCGACTTGACCAAAGGAAGCTTTGAGTCAACCAAACCCACTGGATATAATGTTATAGGCACCTAATATATAGTTACATCAAATGAGCTTTATACTCGTTCCCGTGGGAGTGTGCGGATAAAAAGGCTATGTGTTATTTTAGACTATCTCTGCCAAATTTCTTTCATCCTAGTCCATTCAGTAGTTTTTGCGTGAAAAAGTAAAAATCATCATGCTTTCATCCGTCTCAAACTTTCGCATTCATAAAGTAGGTATGTACGTAAGTACAATACCCTACCCAATATGTTCTATCCTTACATACTGTGTTGGGTATTGTAGGTACCTACCGTGATAAAAATCAAAAGACAATTCATGGTATTACTAATAGTAAACAGTTAGTAGGTAGGTCCTTTCAAATATGTATTTAGATGCACTAGGCATTGTGTGGGAGCACTACACGTGTCGGCTCATAATGATATTTACATGCACACGTACTCTACACACTATGTATAGTATCCACCGCACCTTTTATCTGTTACATTGTATTATTTATATCGACATAATAATTATGATCCATTGTATAGATTCTGTGTAAATAACGGTATTTTAATTAGTAGTAAAAGAAACAATAAGAACAACTTAGGTTGTATCTTTTGCACAGATTGTTATAAATTAAAATGTAAAATGTATTATTTGCTAAATATTATTATGAGGTATTTTGTATTGATAAATATTGGCGTTCCTGTTCAGGGCGCTTGTTGAAGTTTACTTACTGACTAAGTTCGCCTTGCATATCTGCCAATATTCAAGATTGCCTTTCGCTGCCGGGAAACATTTCTCGATTACAATAAACCCTTTTGAACTGCCAACTAATTGCGCTGTTCACGATTTGTTTGAATGGATTCCAATACAACTTAAACAGAAACCGCAAACGAATTCGCACATGTACGAAAACAGGTGCGTGGGTGGCACTTGTAACGAGCGCCACATACTAACTGAAGTACTCGAGGGTATTAGGATGTCGTACTAAGGAGGCGAGCATGAAGATAGGTAGTTACTAGATGCCATGTGCGTGCTTTGACGAATTACACGTTAGGTGGCTTTAAACCCGTCATTTTCATGCATCTGACAGCGAGAGTGCGACCTCGTCTCGTGTCATCGTCCTCTGAAAGCGCTTTTCTTCGCCACAAAACGGTCCGTTTCTTTTCATAAGGAAAAGCTGAAAAGTGTCTGCAAGCAAATAACTCCCTAGAGGGTAAAGCCTACTGCCTTGCTTTGCTTCTTATATAAGACATGATACGGAAAAATAAAAATATGACAAAGTGTTGTGCTTGAAACACAAAACTTTGCGGGCCTTTATAAGCGTTTCATGCGGTATGTAATAACAACTTGCCCCTTTGTGATATCCGGGAGGGCGTCTAAAAATGGGACAAACTTAATCTTTAAAGTTTTATGGAATTGTATAAAAATGCTCATATAGTTAGAAGTTGTGACAATGTTCTGTAAGAGTGCGAGTAAGAGTGGCTTCTTCGCAGTGATTATTATGATTGACGCCGTAGCAAGTTGCCAAGCGATGTCGCCATTTCTCCCTCATACACTAACTACTTCACATTTGCATAGTACAGGCGTGGCAGGCGGCAGGAGACGCAAGTACCTGCCTGTACACCGAGCCCCGTATAGAAACTAGAGCAACGTTGTTGCCGCCATTAATCACCTTGTCTGTCTTAATACCTTTCCATTCGCAGGCCCGTGAGCCGTCTTCTATTTATTACATAATTATTTTCTTCGACAGAAAATGGTTCCTTTTACCGACCTGCCTCCTCGTTATTGAACTAGTCGGCTTCGTGTTGCATTACCAAGTTTTAATAACATTAATTGTTTACGCCCTCACTCGCACCCCGCTCGGTTAACTTAATAACTGTACGTAACAAAGTACAAGTTCAGTAATATTTATCGAACTAGTTTCGTACGGTGAAATGAAGAAGCTTACCATTTTAACATATTATTAGCTAACATGTAATACAGTTATTTATATGATATGAACCCGTACAGTATCGAGCCCTGGAAAAGGCTCGGAGACACAGCTAAGCCGGCTAAAGGCATTAATCTTGGGATTCATTTGTTGTTATTCGATGGTGTTTGTCGATGATTAATGTGACCTCAACGAGTTTTCATAATTGTTGTGGTTTGTTTCAGCCGGGGCGGATTTAATAATAACGAATACGTATCAGGCGTCGGTGGACGGTTTCGTGGAGCACCTCGGGGTGACGGCGGAGCAGGCCGTGGGGCTCATCACCACGGCCGTGGAGCTGGCCAAGCGCGCGCGCACCGAATACATCGACGAGTACCAGGACTACATGCAGAATGGTGAGCTTTGCTTTATAAAATAACACTTTAATTTCAACTTTTGAGTAATCTACGTATTTCTCAACAGAGGAGCTAGTTATGCAATCTAGAAAAAAATACCTAGTACGTCATATCTTCATACGACAGAAAGTATTTCTGAAAAATAGACAACGAAAACTTATTAGATTTCATGTAATAAATGAACGTTTAGGCTAATCAATATAAAAGATGACTATTCTTAGACACGCTATGACGTCAATCTTTTATAAAACCTCTCCCCACAATAACCAAGTCCCAGTAATGTCATATCCAAAATTATAACATTCAAGAATGTTTACGTTTTGCTTTAAA
Organism: Cyclophora punctaria; assembly: GCA_951394245.1. Classification (NCBI taxonomy): domain Eukaryota; kingdom Metazoa; phylum Arthropoda; class Insecta; order Lepidoptera; family Geometridae; genus Cyclophora; species Cyclophora punctaria. The sequence continues at coordinate 7,212,424 of OX596170.1, read as the reverse complement.
CAAAGATTCTTGGAAAGGCTCGCAAGGGTCGGGTGCAAGCACGCATTAATTACACTCTGCAAGGGTTGAAAGGCATTTGTATTACGTAGGTATAGCGTTGTGACAGTGTTGACATCTGGATAAATATAAACTTGTGTCATTTATTATTTTAGAGCACGTGCCTTTAATAGTGGGGTCAGTGGGTCCGTACGGGGCCCACCTGCACGACGGGTCCGAGTACGACGGCAGCTACGCCGACACCACTTCAGTCGAGGTAACGAACCGAACACTTGCCCTCACACAATCGATACAATCTACCCGACAGTTCCACCACGTAGTCTAGTCTAGACATGTAAATAACACTTAAATTGGACTCTGACCTTAATTAGTGCTCCATCTATTTTAATATTAGATATCTTGTTGTCGGATGCTCTCAATCGAATACATTCAACAAAATAATGCCAAAGGAAAAAATGTTGGTTTTAACTTATAAATATTAAATGATGTTTTATATTAGGTATTTACTAACAACATTTTACGGGTACCTTTTAAGATTTAAAATTTTAATATCTTTATTTTTAACAGACCCAAGATACCGTATTAAAAATACAGTAATGGTGGTAGGTGCCACGGATAAGGTTAACTAGGGTGCTGGGGGTTTTATAAACGGCGTTGGAAGCTCTCTGTATTTTACCCGTGATAAAAGCAGTTTTTAATAAAATATTTACTCACGGGATAATGACACTGTAATTGGTAATTAAGTTTAGATAAGAGATATAATGTTTTGGTGCATAATCAATGGTAAACAGCAAGTGTATTATTACGAAACATACACATTATCTGATGTTTAACAAACAGTTAAGGAAGTCGTTATAAGGATCCGCGGAGGTTAATGCGAATGAAAACGCTCATTTGTTTTACATAAAAGAGGAGGCCTACACACGCCGGCCGAGATCGTCTCTACTGAACCACGAGTCATGAATGCATAGCCTAATAAAGGCCATTGAAAGCGCCCGGCTAAATCGTAAAGAGGGCCATAAAGTTGGCTGCAAATTAAAATTTACATCGGCAATATGAAAAACTCCCACTTCATTTCTCTTGTTTTTTTTCTGTACCGACAGCATTTGACTGGGGGAGACAGTTAATTAACGAAACCTAGAACAAAAGGCTATCTGGAATAAACATGGAGTTACGAGTTTTGAAAGAATATGGATGTTTTAGGATTTGGAAATAGTTTGTAAAGTGTTTACACCTTCACCCCTAAAGTGTGTTTTGATATATTATTTTTGTAATTCACAGGTAATGAGAGAATGGCACAGACCGCGGATCGAGGCTTTAGTGAAGGCAGGCGTGGACCTGCTGGCTCTGGAGACCATTCCATGCCAAGAAGAAGCAGAAATGTTGTGCGATTTACTGCGGGAATTCCCTACTGTTAAGGCGTGGCTTGCCTTTAACTGTAAGGTAAGAGAAACCGTGATTCGTTTTGTAAAAGTAAAAAAAATGAGTACTCGTACAACTTATAATGAAGAAGGGGTAGATTTATATTGATTGATAAAATACTGTTTATAGGATAATCAAAGCATAGCGCACGGTGAAAGCTTCCAAAAAGTGGCTAAAAAGTGTTGGGAATCAAACCCGGATCAGTTGGTGGCGGTGGGCGTGAACTGCTGCGCGCCGTCGTTCGTGTCCGACCTGCTGAAGGGATTCAACGACGACCGACCGCACGCGCCCATACCGCTCATCGTCTACCCTAATTCCGGAGAAAAATACAACCCGCAAATTGGGTAAGTTACAGATATTAAAACGAATGTCCCACGTAAAACAAGCAATAAAAATTCTGCGGCAAAATAAATTGCATATCGTTATACACAGTTAACATAATAAGTAAGTACCTATAGCTTTCGTATAGATACCTGAGATTACTTGAATAAATTATTTTTTACTCTATTATTTATAATAATAGTTGAATCATCAGATAACTAAACTACTTGCTAGATTAATGTTTTCAACACAACAGCTTGCCAAAAACTCACCGGTCACATCCATCTCGCTTCGGATAGTTGGGTCAGCCGCAACGGTGTCACACGTTGGGCGCCATCCATTCAGGACCACTCACTGTGAAATAATTTCAAAATGTTTTGTTGTCGGCTATAGGCTTTCTGACTAGATAATATGTCAGGCAGGGCATAGTAAAAAGGGTAGTGCAAGTTTACAAAAAGTTGAGGTACCTACATTGTACACATCTGTTCTTGCTACTTTCTTTGTCTCACAATGAACTGTCACTTTCATTTCTAGATGGATAGACCGCGACAAATGCGAGCCCGTTGAAGTTTTTATCCAAGAATGGTTGGATTTGGGTGTCAAATACGTCGGTGGATGTTGCCGGACGTACGCGGCCGACGTGTCCCGCATTCGGAACCAGGTGCACTGCTGGCGCGACCGCTACCGGTTCCGCGCCAAGTATCAAGACAGCACGGCGCACTAATCACCGTCAACTGCGGACGATGTAGCGAGCCTCATTTGTTTCAGTCACGAGTAATGTGCTCCTCCACTAAGACTGAGAAACTTAAACACCGACATGAATAATTTGAACAGTTATTAAGTTTTTAAAGTAACGAGTTATCGCTAGCGTACGGTGTTGCCTAATGAAATAATTTACTGACATTGACATTTGAACGACTTAACCTCATATAAACGATTTATGTATACGGAATAAGTTAAATCTTTTACGGAAGCTCTCGTACGGTTATGTCCAATAATGTGCTTCTCGTATGTGCTCGATCAAAGCTAATCACCCAATAAATTAAGGGACAAACAAGAACGAACAGTAAAACGTACTTAGGCCATTTTGGTCTGCATGTTATTTTATTTTTGCTCAAATATTTTAATATACAATTTTTGTTTTTGTCAAACATTGTCTAAATATAATTTTTGTTTTTGAATACCTGCAGGATTTTAATGCGTAATAAAAATGGATTTGTATTTGTATCGTAATTTTAATATTAAGTTTGTATACGTAATATTAGTAAGTATATTATATTTTACCTTACCAAAGACGTTTTATTTAATGGCAGATTATACTGAAACATAGTTCATAAGTTATATTAATGTAAACACTATTAAACGGTTATATTGTATCCATAAATTATGATCATGACTCATTAGGGATAAGCTCCCGTCCAAAATAATAAACGTTGTTTTTCATTAGGTAATCTTGATTTTATTTATTCCTAACAAGATATGTATTTATAATAGACTTGCTATCTCCTGCGGTGGTTCCGCCCGCGACCCTATAGATGTCGCTAGTGTGAATCTAAACCATCCAGGGTGCCACCTAAACTCATATAAATCAAATGGGTCTAGCCAATCGTTTAGGAGGAATTCAGTGACATATATGTTTACTAGCTGCGCCCCGCGGTGTTACCCGCGTTGTACCCGTTCTCGCAGGAATTTCCTTATTCTGATGTGTAACCTACATTACTGTAAAGTTTCATCCAAATCCGTTCAGTAGTTTCTGCGTGAAAGAGCAACAAACATACATCCATCCTCACAAACATAAGCATTTATAATATTAGTAGGAAGTAGGAGGGTCTAGACAGACGGACTGCAATTCAACTGCAATCCGACTGCCAAATGGCAGTTCAGATGCAGTTTGAATGCAGTTGGCTCGACTGCAATCAAACTGCACGTCGACGGGCAGTTGGCGTGCAGTTGGATTGCAGTCTGAGTGCAGTTAGTCGTTGTAACTGCACTCAGACTGCAATCCAACTGCACGCCAACTGCCCGTCGACGTGCAGTTTGATTGCAGTCGAGCCAACTGCATTCAAACTGCATCTGAACTGCCATTTGGCAGTCGGATTGCAGTTGAATTGCAGTCCGTCTGTCTAGACCCTAAGATAAAGATAAATAGTCTAGGTATGAATTGTGTATGTATTACCCACCCCACACGCTAATTACCCCTAAGTACCTAACTGCCTTCCTAACCTTTAACTAGATACCACAATACACTCACTTATTTATGAACATCTAGATCTTAATAGAATTTCAAATTCCCTGGTAATTAAGCGAATTACTAAAATCTAGCCCTAGTAATTTATTATCATAAGTGTACCCACGCTGCGTAGCGTACATCTGTTAGGATTAACCTACCTTAAATATTTTCGGCTAACTCTCGCCCATGTTTCAAATAATTTTACGCTCAGCCTTTAAAACTGCACAATAAAATAGTGCGATGCCTTTACTGGATCCTGAGCACTATACTGGCTATGAAAATATTTTTCACGAGGTAGGTAGGTAGTTTTACCACCAGAAAACCTGAGTAAACCTGCCTACTGAAGGACATCTTTATAATGTCTTTAAATTGAAACAAAAGGTATATTTTATATATAAAATAGCAGCAACTGGTTTAGTCAGGTTTTACCCGCGTTGTGCCCGTTCACGTAGGAATTTCGGGATAAAAATACTTTCCCGTTGAATGTGGCTATACATTACAAAAATAATTATTTAAATCGGATTGGTAGTTTCTGAGATAAGCGTGTTCAAACAAACAAAAAATCTAACTCTAGCTATATTAGTTTAGGTATACGTTATACGTTAAAACCCCTGTTTTAAATATTTACACATTCAACGTGAACCTATAATACATGTATGGTGAGATTGGTATTTGCCAGGGGACCAAAGACCACTAGTTGGCTGAATCCTCCCCTCAAGGGAGATACCGAAAGTTCACAAAGCCTGAAATATAAGAGTGTTCTCAAAATATCGAGGTGTATTTGTTATTGTGAGGTAACTGGCAGTTTTCTGAACATGTGGTGAGTGTCGACTGAATGAGTACCCAGTGAACCGAGCTGCCCTGTTCGATTCACCACACCGGTATGTACTTTATAATAGTTCACTTCAGCTACGTAGCTCAGTTCGCGCCCGCCTCCCTGAGTTAAACTAATAGTGTTAAGTGCATAACGCTCACAATAATGCACAACTGTTAGTTAGTACGTTGTGTACAGTTGGATTATTGGAATTCTAACTTATACTCAGAACTGTAGCTTGCATTTGGTACTAAAGTGCATACAGGATATGGAAAGTTGTGGCGCTTAATCAACTATCGATTTAATAGCTAACAATTATTAGTTACACTTTACTGTGCGCTTTATTATCGTACTTTCATTTTACCTGGGTATTTATTAAGGTACCTCTACTGTAACTACTTACTGTAGTTGATTTTAAACAGTGCAGTACTAAGAATAATAGGGAACTCTAATTGGTTATTTTTGCTTAGGACATGTAGAGATACAATCAAAAATACTTTCAATTCCAAATAGGCATATTGAAATATTAAAGAGAATATTTTTTTAAATAAATTTTATTTAGTGTTTTAAAATATTTTATTATTTATTATATTAAACCACCTTTATTATGATCTCTTACTGCACCGTCAAAAACAAACCATGGTACTAATAAGACTAACAATACTTCTAGGTCAATAAATAAAACAACGAACTAATTTTAAATATTGTATTAATAAAAATAACTGGTATAAAGTAAGTACGAACTTAAACACTAAAAATTAATACTTGATGTACTTATGAATAAAATTAGTCACTAACATTTGCTTTCTTTAGCGTCAACTAGTAGAAACTTTGATTGTAAATTATCAATGGCAAGAATGCGGTCTTGTTTCTCTTCGGTGATTTTGAACTGTAGGTGTTTAACTTCCAATTTGAGGGATTTAATTTCGTTCTGCAGTTTCATGACTATTGTCCATACGCTGGGCGAGTGGTTCGCCGACTGAATGGGCAGCGAGGGGGATCGCACTAAAGCCTCAACCGGACACTCGTCGTCGCATTCTGAAATTGCCAATTACAGTCATTTATATTGTTACAAGTCGTCAAATATAACGGTTATTGTACTTCAATACCCACCTCGCTTGTGTATTACAATACGTAATATGTTCATTTGTAAAAACTATCAGATGAAATGAATTTAAAGCACCCTCTTAAAGCCATCACCTTTTTATATTGATAATTTATTTATAATAAATACATATAACATACCAGTAATAATTTTAATACAAATAGATAAATATAGTGATTAATTGACTGTAATATAAGATCATAATGCATCATTCTCATTGTGTAGTGTACTGATTGATTAGGCACATTCAATTCGTGATTATTAACATCGATGCATGGGTTTGTAAGCTGGAAGTGTTGCGAGCGCATTATCAAAAAGTAATTCGGTGACGGGAAGGATTAACATACAAATAACGTCGTTGATTACATTATAATTTATTAAATAACCTTATTAACTCTATAACTACAATAAAATTCGATATAAAAATAAATATTAATGATATAACACTCATTTATATTATATAAATACAAAGTTAATAAAATTATAATATACAATGAACATTATAGGAGGTACAGTGAATAGTTGCTCATCTTTGGTTAATTAATGTTTTGTACAATAATACATAGACTACTAAGTAACTAGGAAAATGTTAGTAGACAATGGAAAGAAAGGTTTTATAACAGAACGGGGGAAGTAGTGTTGTTAACAACGATTTGCCACTATTTATATAGGACACTAGCAGCGCCCCGCGGTTTTACCCGCGTTGTGCCCGTTCCCGTGGGAATTTCGGGATAAAATGTAGCCTATAGCCTTCCTCGATAAATAGACTATCTAACAGTGAAAGAATTATTCAAATCGGTTCAGTAGTTTCTGGGATTAGCGCGTTTAAACAAACAAACAAACAAACAAACAAACAAACAAAACAAACTCTTCAGCTTTATAATATTAGTATAGATAATACATAAAATCCGCATATGATTATAATATAACGAACATATCTTATTCATATTAATAACAATGAGTATTCAATGAATATTTCTCGATGATGACTACTCGTGTGTATATAAATATATCGTTAGATGCCTTATAGACGATAAAGTCAGAGTTAAGATACAACATTTTAATTTAGCATATTATTATCGAGGAATCAAGCGTCGATGCTACATATTTACAAGGTTTCACTTATTTATATTAAAGCACCAATGATAAATAATATATGTCGTAAGAAAACCATCGTTGCTTCGTAGGAAATGGTATCAAAGTGTGTATAAATAAAATATATGTAGAGATGATATAAGGTCCGCATGCCTCATCAGTATGGGAGCAGCTATTGGCCGGTTGATTTATTTCACAGAGCAGTGGCCGGCGGAGCCCACTGTCCACTGATTCCGATCGATCCCCACATAGTTCTTTGCAACAGATGTGTTCGCCGCCACTTCAGTATTTTTGGCTTGACGTTTCCGACTTTTAAAAGGCCACCGGTTATCAGATTTAAACGTGAGCGAAAATTTCAAATCGAAATTTGCTTCTTGATAAATACGCCTTTGAATATAGTTCGCCATTATTTATGACGACAGAGAATGATAAATGAACGCGATATTATTCTGAATACTAAATTGTTTTCTAAGAAGAATAGCAAAAGGAACGCATATTATCCCGGGAATACCTTTGCGCTACCAACAAATCAATAGTCGCATGTCAATGATCTCTCAGGGCTGGAACACTGCAATGTCAAAACAACCGTACGCGTTGATCGCACCATTTACTTGAAACAACTCCAATATATTTGCGTTCACCTACGAGTACATGCTTCTACAGTATTATTGCAATCAGAGCAAGTAAAACGTATTCGTATTTTGCATATTATGACTATCTGAGCCGTCCCCGCGGGGACAATGTCAACTTTCATAATTTGTAATTTTGCGCTTAAAATTTATATTCCAAAAATTTTAATTTCATGTCTGAGATGTCGACATGTGCGAACTGCGAATATTAATTCCCCGAGTCATTTTTTAAAATGAATTAATGAATTGGATCACCATATATCAGCTGCTGTCGACGTGATATTTTATAAAATTTCCACGTCAATTAATACAACATACTTTAGAGGGATCGGTTTTTTTCCGTTGGAATATAGATGCGATAAGCTCTCCAGTGTGGATCTAACTGGAAATACGATAAAATTACAAAGGTATCTATATAGGCAGGTGTTAACTGCTTTACGCTAAAAATGTAAAGCTCTTAACGGAGTTGTATTGCCTCAGATTTATTGATACTGTTACGACGTCATAAAACGTACCTACAAGGGCAGAGTGGCAATAGAATTGATGTCGAACAAAAGCGAACGTCTTACTAAGAAATAAGTTAGGGGAATTTTTAGCAATAAACATTGTATTTTAATTAAATTGTACAGTTTGCGGACGTGCAGCAGTCCGGACCCAGTTGGTCCGTCGGCACAATGAGAAGTATTACGATTAATTAAATAGGTGAGTGTATAAGTTCGGTTCAAGTTTCCAATTGGCTGTATGTAGTTTGGCACTGGTTTAGTTCAGTCGGCACACATAAAGAGGCTTGTACAAAACACATAGTGTAGTTATGCGACGAGTGCAGTGCGCTGTCCTGCTCAATATTATATGAATAGCGCGCGGTGTACCGTTCAAACTGAACGCCTATACACGGATCACCTAACCCGCCTCTATTAGTCGCGTGCGTTATTTTATTACAACACAATCAATTGAGCACGACCTTTGTTTCATATTATGATTTATTAATAACCTATTAGTAGGCAGGCATAGAGAAAACAACATCAGGAAAATAAAAAGAGTGGCTATTATCAAGTTATTTTAACGTCGACGAAAATACGTAGTAAATAAATATTAGTAAATAAGGTGGTATGTTTTGTTTTCGTTATTCTTTGTCGTATGAATCCCTATACGCTGTCCCATCTGGTGAATTCATGTGAAACTTAAATTGAACAGAGTTTAACGCGGCTATTGATTTATAAGCACTTTGACGGACAAAAATAAAATACCTATGTTTCAACTGCAGGTATTGCGGCGTTCAAGAGATGACGTACATTATAAACGTTGTTGCGTTTTAGAGGTACTTCGTTATTGACGTATCGAGTTTTAAGTGGATTTAAAACGTGGATTTTATTTGCATAGTAAACTTACAAAATCTAATATAACAGAAAAAGTAATAGCTGCAAATTAAGGAGTCGAATCAGCAATTGAAATTCTTTAAGACCCATAAAATCAGAAATGTGAAATGCAATCAGATAGAACAACAAAAATATTTATTGAATGTTTTATCACAAACATTTAAATATTTATTGTCTAGTTTCACGTTCTATATGTTAATGAGGAAATGGCTCAAATCTATTTCAGAAACTAATACGACTCCATCCGTTATCGGGCAGCTGTGAAATAGTAATGACGCAATAATCACACACATTACACCGCGGGCGACATCGGGTACAGTGCGTGTATTAATATGTACATATCGAACGTTCTCGCGCGGCCCAGACTAAACAAACACATTAGCATTCATTACAGTTTATCAAAGTAAAAACCATCGATAAACTTACCGGCTATGCGTAAGCTATACATGCAAGCTGGGGTTCAATTCTGCTGAATCAATTACATATATGTCAAAGTTTGATCCTAACTTTATAAAATGTGTGTCAAGTGGGTCTCAATTGATTTAGCAGTATTGATCCCCTATAGCTATACTAATGCACCACAATACTAAATACAACGAAGCAATAACAAGTTTACTTTTACTACATAATACTGCAAACATGCACTTTATTAATAATCTATGTTGACATAGATAACACTCTTACTAGGCACAAAATAAAGCCCCTATAAATGGCACTTGCTGAAGGTTGAAAGATCATAAACTCCCAATACATTAAATTCTTACTCTTACACGTAGAGTTTAAAACATTAGTTCCTACGCATCTTTTCTTGCATTCCACGCAATCTAATAAACATTAAAACAATGATAAAACATTAAAACATGGGATTAGTGAATGTTCGGGTACATTAATGTTTCGTGTTATTTAGGGGTCGAAATATGATCACCGCACGATCGAGATGGCGGGCGGGGGCGGTTTGAGCAACAGACGAGGGGGACGGACTACTGTCGGTGGAGATGCAGCGACAGGATAATGTCAAGTAGTGACAGTGTACAGTCCAGTCTCATTTAGTCGTAATGGCCATGTTAATCGAAGGTAGTGACGGTCGAGTGTCAGTCAAGTGATAAATCCTGTTGATATTAGTGACGGGTAGTATCTGTCCGTCAAGTTCTAATGTCAGTCGAAGTGGTGTGACTTGGTGAGTTGTTTGACAAATGAGCCGCAGCACCAAGTGGAGGAGCGCGGGTCGCGTGGCGCGGGGCGCGGCGGCGCCAGGCTGGGCTGCGAGCCGCCGCGCGCGCGCCACTCGCCCCCGCCGCCGCGCAGCAACCCCCCGCCCGCGCCCCCGCCCCCGCCCACACGCCACAGATACGCGTCAGCGGCCGACGAGCTCTTGTTCCGCTTCACTTTGGAAGCGCGCCCGCAGCCGGCCGGCTCGGGGGTGCCGCAGCGCCGCCCCGCTCCCCTCCAATACTCATTCACTATGTTAGTGGGTGCGTGATATTGTACTTTACCGAAAGACAAGTGGCCGCACTCCCCTGCAGGTGCGATATAAGACAGCCGCATGTAACAAATAAGAAAAATTCAGACTACCGTGTCCGGGTTATGGGTGGTTCATCCTTCGGTTAACGGTGCGCATTCCAGACCGTGAAGTTAGTCACAGATGAAATATTATAGACGATGAGTTATCACGAGTGCTCAGTAATGCTGGGGCCACACCTATGCCATATGCCATAGAATATGACATTAGCCGTAGGTATAGCCACGACTATGCGTCATAATTTGACAATAGCATTGACAATGCCATATGGCGTATGCGATAGCTCGAGTGGCGGTACATCAAAGAGATTAATGCGAGAGTTAAATGCATGAAGCGGCCACACTACGTATTGTCAGTGTGCGACGAGAGCGCAACGAGTTCAGACGTATTTGTTTTTTAGGACGGAATATACACACATACTATGGCCACAGAGTGGAGTAACGACAAAGTAATAACATTTCTTGAGATCCTGCAAACAGAACCATGTTTGTGGGATCCGAAACTGAAATGTTTCAAAAATCGTGGGGCGCAAAGTGATGCTTGGCGCCGAATAATGGGAATATTACCTTTTAAAACAACAATTGAAGAAATTAAAAGGAAAAAGGACAGCCTAATGTGTTACTATAGATCCCATTTAAACAAAATTAAAAAAACTTTTAAGTCCGGAGCTGGCAAAGATGACGTTTATACAACTAATTGGTTTGCATTCGAAACGATGGATAATTTCCTGCGAGGAGTATATGATAGTGGTCGCACATTAAATACAGAGGTAAGTAATACAAGTCATACATTATGTCAATGATATAGTTATTAAATGTTTGGTATAAGTAGTATAGTAAATTAGCTCTCATGAAATATAGAGCTCTGTCGACGTCCATTTTGCCTGAATTGAAGTAAATTCAATGCCGTTGTCAATGACAAATTTAAAACATTGACATTGACAGTTTAAGTCTAGCCACCCACTATATTGCATTGGAAATTATTGCATTCAATGGGCATTGACATTGAGCGTAGGTGTGGCCCCAGCATAAGAGATTGACTTAGATACGACGTTAGATATTACATTGTTACTTTACTGTTTTGTGCGAATGCGTTTCATTTAACCAATTTCTCGATTGCGTCTGAATATTAGGTATCCAAAATAAATAATCGTTAACGATCTAACACTACAGCATAGACTAGCTACTTTGTACTGGTATAATAATCAATATTAATGATTAACAAATAAATACTTTTATATCTAATCTACGATAACTCTTCTAACAAGGATATAATGATTCAGATCTACGAGAAAAGTAATAGAGAGAACAAGTTGAAAGCATGCTCGACTATCATGCATAGTATGTCATGGATGCCCGTGTAGATACCATGGTTACAGTTAGGTATTATGCGAGTGAATTGTTTAAATTGAATATTAGGTTTCATATTAATAACAACGATACACGAGGTGCTTGTTATCAGACACCGACAACAAAAATGTAAGCGCTACATATATGTATACGACTAGCGGAAAATTTGGTATTGTAATACAGATCCGTCATTCTAAGAACCAACTGATAATACGGTTTCTTGACTTTGCGTGTCTCCTCCTTGTCGACTCGAATATCTCCAGCGGTATATTGGGTACTGCATGATAAATACACGCGTGTTAGTCGTTATCATAGCTGTACAATGTTAAGTGTTAATTTTGACATTCAAATCCAATCTATATATTGTGCTATTGCAACTTAATACGGAACCCATTATGAATAATCATAGTAAAACTACGCATTGAAGCTGAAGGTAACATCCCATTTGCATCCTGCTTTAGATTAACCGTTCAAAATTATATAATAAACATTTAAGACGTCACAAATGTATGAATAGTTGTATACTTCCACCCAATCGATATATATTATAAGTAAAACAACAGTGAATACTCACCGGAGCTGACGGCATTTCGACACCGCGCTGAGGTGCAATAAGCCTCGATTACTTTGAGGATGAGCGCGTCTTCTTCGTAAGAGTTGGATTTTCTTTGGTGAGGCGCGTACGGGTGGGTCGGGCCGATGTTTTCGTCGGACCCGATTGTAAATGATTGGGGTCGCAGAGGGGGAGCCGGTCGCAAACATGTAATGCTCCACCCTAAAACAATATCATATTTCAGTTGGACCAAGTCAGCGCGTTCTTGTTGATTCAAGTCTGATGTCTAAATCCAATGTTTACCTTTAGAGGGGGTCGCTGAGCTGGCAAAGTCGATGAAATCAACAGAAGAGAATTTCTTTCCAATAGAAGTTTTGTTAGATTTCACGGACGTTTGGTCTAGGGAGTCGCAGGAGTTTAAAAGCCAGCCAGCTGCCTGATTTTTTTGTTTACTTTTTGGTGCTTGCTGCGAATGTTGCGAATAACTTTGATGATTGTTGAATGAGTGTGATCTTTTGTGGTTAGTTAGGCCGGATGCGATATCCGAATTATTGCTGTCGCTCGTAGCCATCTGAAAACAGGACTATATTCATTATTGTGAATAATACAATCTAAACATCACATAGAGAAGGCTGTATAATATAAAGTAGTAGTTTTGTATGCTTCTGATTTTACAAACTTTCTGTTAGAAAACTGTGTTTGTTTTCTATTATTTACGCTAATCCTATAGTGTTATATACCCAGATACGTATGGGTTTCAGTTCAAACATGTAACTGTATTGGCAGGTCGAGGAAACAGGTGATAAGCCTCTCCATGCACATATTGTTTGAAACATGTTAGTTTAGAGTATGGAGTCTAATTGCGGTGACATAATTTGTTAGTAAGATGAATAACACAGGCAAGGATGATCAAGTAAAGCACTGCAACACTGGGGTAACTCTAATGACAGTATTAATCTAATGGTTACAAAACTTCAAGGCAGTATTATCTTCAAACCAGTGATACACAAACAGTATCTCTTTACAAAAGAATAATCCTTGCCTGAGTCGGTGACCACGGTTATTGGTAACTTTGCTTTCATCCACCAGTGCGCATACAGATCCGAACGATACACCACGAAGCCGGATTGAGCTTCAGCTAAACCCTTCTGCAATTTCGAAAGATCCTCACTTCGAGCCCGAGTTTTGCGGACTTGGGAGTATTCGTCAAACGATTTTTTATCATTATTTAGCACGTCGCGATTACGGGGCGTATTGATGCGAGATTGCCGCTGGAAATCATTGCCTTCTTGAGGGTCTCTGTATATTCTCATGTGATAGTGAAGACTTGGTTTGGTACGTTCAGTAATGTTGAGAGTGCTCCATTGACACGGATGCTGTTGCCGCACGTTTTTGGGTACCTCGATATGGGTACTGGGCTTGCGATAAATACGGGGCGGGGGATCTGGCTTGAGCTTGATTTCGGGAACGTACCGATCAATATTCCTCCGGATCGAAGTCCTTTTTATTTTGGTTGAAGGAACGGGTGGGGTAGCAGCAAATGTAGGCGTTACATTCGTATTGGATAAATCAATGACATCTAAACTGTTTTCTGATGTGACACTGGTAACGCAAGAGGTTCTGGCTGTGGAACCAAATGGCGAAGTGCATCTGCATTGTTCTTCAAACGTAGCAGCTTCTATCTCCGATAGGGTTAACTTCTTGCGACGGACACTATCATAGTTCTGTATATGATCCGACTCCCTTTTCTCTTGGCTATCTGATTCGTTGCCAGTGTTCCCGGAACTCGAGTACTCATGCATGTTCAGCTCTGGTGAAGCCAAGTTGCAACTGCCTACAACGCCAGAGTCGGAGGACCTAGGGCTGGGACACAATGACCTGTTGCAACATTCACATTTCTTATTCGATTTCTGATTATCTGACTGAGAACTCATCCTTTGTAAGTGTGTGCCGTCATGGCGACTGAAACTTTCGGTCTCCATCATCGACTTCGACATCGATCGTCTCAGTTTTTTGTCGGAGTTTAGCGAGTGCTTCCTAAACGGCACATCCGTATTAAGGTTCACACTTATAACTTTCAGATCTTCCTCATCATTGCGAAACATGGGTGGCGGATCGATTATAATCGAATCGATATTATTTGGTGAACTTGGTTTAGGCGATGGCGGATCTAAGTGCTCTAGACTGCTTAACGCTACAGTATCGTAACCGCCTTCTATATTACAACTGTAGTTTTCTTCAGTACTCTTCCAAAGCTTTGGCAAAGCTTCATTTTTCGCGCTTACATTAGGAAAACTCCGCCTAGTCGGTATGAAATCAAATTCTTGGTCTTGTCCCAGCATTTGAAGTTGCGTGTCTTGGTCCATATTGACCAAGTCCTCACAAGCCAAATATGGCTTCGTCTCAAAACTATTACTGTCGGAATGTGAAAGGAGCATTTTATTAATATCTCCCGAAGGTGGGTGCAATAACATATTAGTATCGATCGTTTTCACGTTGTTATGAAAAGTGCAGGAGGGAGATATATTCTGAAATATTTCTCGAGTGCAATCAACTTTGATCTGTGGGTCGTCCAAATGCATTTCCGGGTTATCATAGTATCGGACGTAGCCGAAGTTGCTGCCCCAACTGCTGCACGATGACGTCATGGTTGCAGACCTCTCGATAGCGTCCTGTCGCAACATCTTGTTGCAGCTCGCGGCCTCGGCGTCCGTGCAGCTCGAGCTCGTGTACGACTCCGTCGTGTCGGTTTCTCTTTCGCTATCACTGTCAGAGCCGTCGGTCTCCGTACCAATCGTTCCATCGTTCTCTATTCGAAGCCGGATATGGTTCTTATGTCTACGCATGACCGGCATCCCCGTCAGTTCGAAAGCTTTAGCCCACGTCCTCTCATGTAACAGTTTACGCAGCATTTGTTTAGTAATAACCTTTTTCTTGACTAGCCTCGCGAAATATTTAGTGAGTGAGTAGTAAGGCGATGCAGAAGGGTAGCTAGGCGGTGGCAGCGTCACGTGATACAGACTGCGCCGGCTAGAGTTGATGCTAGACAACGCCCCTTCAGAGGGAGAGCGGGTCAACTATGTAACAACATCAAATACCTTCAGTATATACATTCAAATTAATATCATTAATAAAATATTACTGTTGAACGCTGTTAAAACTTACGTGTGGTAACGACTGAGGTTGGTTCGGTTCGTGAGCAGGGCTACTCGTGTTGGAGTGCTTCTGTAGAAGGCTGACCCAGTTATCGGCCTCAGCTCTTGTTTGGCACACCGCGACTATCGTATCTATCATAGGTCCACTTATTTCAAATGCATTTTTTGTGATTTCTGTATCTTCTAGTTTACAAACTGTAATGCCAGTTAGCGGAAGGCACCCCTGTAATATAGACAAGTATGTGAAAAATTGTTTCATGCACAGCAGAAAAACACTATTTTTCCGGAGTCACTACATCTACTTATACACAAATATGAACTATTCTTTTTTCGAGAGAAGTCACTGAAGCCAGTTTAATTAATAAGACATATAATTAATTAGACATTTCTCCATCCTATACATAATCCCAATTGAACATTTACCTCATAAACAAATGCCGAGACTCGTTTGCTGACCGACAGTAGCAGTAGCGCCGAAGGGAACAGCACTAGGTATCTGTCCAGGTGCGAAGGCCCAACTGCCACACTGCCCATGTGCAGCACATCGCCCAATGCAGCTAGCTCACCACCCGGCCAACCGCGGACTTCGCCCGTCACTACTTGCAACTCCAACTCTTTTTGACGTCGCAATGCGGCACAACCACTCTGGAAATATGAAAACAATATTGTTTGTGTTTATTTTTTTTTGTAGTCAACATATGAATACATTGTTGTGATTTATAACAGTAATACTGTGCATTCATTCAACTGTGCCTAAAGCAAATAAAAAATTGGCCAAGATACTGTAATCATTTAAGTGAAGCCAAGTGAAAACGAAAACGTAATTTGGTTTTTAAAATAGTTTGGGTAATATATGCCTAAAGCACTGGACGTAATTTTGTATGCTTTACTACTGTATCGTTCGCAGCGCTCGGTCTTAACTTTAATTTAGTTTGAGGCAATGTCTTGACAAATGACAAACAATAAATAAACGAGAATAGCAAATCTAATTTTGCATATAAAATGAGTAGGTATAGTAAATTATGGTATTCTTTCATCCGTTTACACATAACTAAGAATAATAATGGTTTATTGACACGTGAATTGATGAGTCAAGCCTGGATAATATCCAAAATTAGAACCGTCACAATTTCGTTTATTTTTGCACCATATGTTGAGATTCAATTTTATGAATAAACTATGATTGTTGAGATGATTTCAAAAAGGAGATTTTTATAAGATATGTCTAATCAATTAACTTACAGCTATATCCTTGTAAACGACAGATGCTCGGTGAGTGTCTCCTCGGTCGGGATGGGCCTCATGTACATGTCTCGCTAGTTCCTGAAGCATGGCTGGATATTTGCCAAGTCGCCGGAAGGGCTTCGATAAACCAGCTGTCAGGACTAGAACACCAGGAGTCACTGCTCCGGCATTTTCCATCCATGTATTTAGTTCCTCCCTGAAAAAAACAATGTTGATATAAAATATTGTTGTATGTCGGTTATATCACATACTGTTGTGTTGTTCACTTGAACTTCTAAGCTTTTCTTCATTCAGCTAGAGGTTTTAAAGACTTCGGAGGCCTTTAGGATTTAAAGAACTTCTAAAGTACTCATCAATTTACTATTAACTTTTAAATGACCTAGTTATTGTAATCAGTTATTATTTTGTAGTATATAGATATAATACTTACTTGTATTTATCAAGTATGCATACTGCTTTAGGATGTCCAGCACAGTATGTCTGGTGTACTCCCTTTATTTTGGGGGCCCATTGCAGGAAGAGGCCTCCGACTCGCTGGTCTGGCCCAGTCTTTGTGGCACACTCCTCGAGGAGTGCTAGGAACTGTTCGTGTGTTTGAAGCACCTCGTTTATATTGCCTGTCAGCTGCCTGAACTCATCTCTTGTGAGCCTAGAATATTTGATATAAAGATAAGATATTATACATTGAGCCATTTACTCTAGATTAATCATACTGGCAATTTTAGTCTAGAATTTGGCCAAGTCTACTGTATTGTTATTTGCATTCAAAATATCTTCCACCTGGCACAATATTGGACTGAACAATTTTATATTAAATAACCATCTCAACTCGAGAAAAAGTGGTTATTTTAAGGGCAGGACAGATATTAATGAATAGACAATGAATAAACAATTCTTCAGATTGAATGAGAATAATATATTATTGTTCTATCTAAAAATGGAAAGTAAACTCAAACAATTAGGTAGGTCAGGGCGGATTTCGGGACTTGCCTAGAGCAGCTAAGAGTTCAAGCCCTAGGTTGGGGATCATGGATCTTAGGGTAAATCCGCCACAGCATTACTTGAATCAAGAGGACTGGATGTAAAAAAGTTATATATTAATAAATCTCACATTTCACTCCTCTCCAAGGGTTGCAGGAAGTTAGCGACAAGTCCTTGCATTTCAGCCACGTGGGCCTTCTCCGAGTCAATGATGTCTTTGAGGACGACATTTCTGAATGCTTGGATCTCTGAGGCGGCTCTGATGGGTGATGTGGTCACCGATCCTGATGGGTCTGGAATTATTTTAATTTGTTTAATACTGTAACATATTTTTTTTATAAATATTATAAATAATATACACCCAATATACTAAATGAAACAGGTCTGTATTAGGTTAAATAATTTAACGTATTCTACTAAAATATGTATCAGACTTTTGAGCGAGTTACACTGCTCGTAGTCACAGGATGACTGCAGTCACTTTGTATAATTAGTGCAAATCATGTGAGTTTAAAAGTTTTAGCTACAATTTCACTGTTCTTTGGTGAATCTAGACCTTTGTCAGCAGTGGGACGTAACAGGGTAGTAACTTATACCTCTTTTATACTATGTTAGTGCCAAGACCTAATTTGGCAAAGATTATGTCAAAAAGTATGTCAAATGCACATGGTCAATTGGTATTGATAGTCACTCTACCCTGATATACCCTGATATAAAGACATCTGTCAAATATGATACAACTACAAGTGTGGCTCTGGGCACTTGTGAGCACAAAAATGGAGCAAGATGACTACACTATAATGGATGTTTATTTTAGTTGATCATGCAACTTAATTAAGCCCAGTTCACTCTGTTAATACCTAATATCAACATAATAAATTGCTCCAAAAGAAGATATAACAGATATAATAGCCTTGTCAACTCCTACACTGCTACTAAATATTGCATTATTAAGCACAACCAACTCAGAATCTACATTTATATAACATTCAAATGTCTCACAGTGAAAGAAGGTTTGGGTATATATATAATGTTTGTTTAATTAAAACTAAAGTTTCCCGCTATAAGGAGAAAAGGGAAATTTAAATACATATTATGTAGTATTGAGACCCGCAACGTCCAACAACCTTGCCACATCATGTTGGTTTCAAACAGGCAAAAAATACTCATGAGAGCTTAGCTTTCTACATGTGAATTGTCAAAATTCGTCAATTAGGCATGAAAGTGTATGAAAAAATATTTTTGCTTTAGGTATTTAATTAAATACACACTTACCTTTGAATTCAGTGACATAATTGCTGGGAAACCACCCAGTAGTTTCCCCTAGAGTCCCTTCCCACCAACCCCCTTCCTCCTTCTGAGTGACAGTTATAATATCACCCTTTTTGAAACACAACTCATCATTGTTTTTCCCTTTGAATGAATATATTGCTTTCACCAAAGAACTTTCAGCAGACATCTTATTTTAATATTTGCACCATGATATTATTCTGGAACGCAGTACGTAATAATTAGTATAAAAAAATAATAACATGTACCTATGAGTTATGAATCAGTTTAGCTGAATACACTCTGGGATAATCACTATATAGGTAGGTATTAGGTTCTCTCAATGTTTAGCTAGATGCCTATCCTACTACTCGTGGGCTACGAGGACGAAGCTGTCTTATGAATTATTTTGACTGAATGCGTACGTATGGCAAGGAATTTATTCTTGGAATCCTCATAATGCCACAACAGGAAGATGAGTCTACTATCCAATTACGTCGGTAGGGATAAATTTAGATGAAACTTTTTAAATAAACTAGATAAAACGATAGGCTACATGGTTGTAATATTATTAAAACATTCTAATACTTACAATTAAGCCTAAAAATAGTTAAATCCAATTTTCACTAAAAATTTCACGGTCCTCCAAAAATAAACATTACCACAGATAAACTAAACTAACCACAGACTACGATATGAAATAATTACTAACACAGACCAAGAAACTAAAAATCCATGAACAGACTAAAATTTTGTTCTCAATCAATTACTCATTCAACTCACCATTCATCAATACCATGAAGGTAGTGTCAAGCATGACAATGACAGATGTGTGGTGCTAATACTCGGGAAATACCGGGAAGATTTAAATCTATTCCCAGATCCCAGATCAAATTTGTAAACAAATGTGATACCAGTGCACAAAACCTGCACGAAAATCGTGCAGTTGTTAATTTGACGATTTCACGGTATTTATTTATCTTATAAAAATAAGGGGATAGCTATAGTTATTCAAACGATTATGCAGTATTGACTTTTATACGATTGTTATTCTGAAGAAAATTTAAATTATCAAAAGCTTTTTTTGTGCAGTTTATTTATGTATACTTGGAACACTACAGAGACGCAGAACATTTTTTAGAGTCGACATTTTATTTTATCGTGGTTCGTATTTCGCACTCAAAAAAAAGCGCTAAGTACACTACCTCATACGTGGCGTGGAAACGTGTGCATCATTATGCACACGTTGGTCATAATTGACCATTACAACTTTTACAACTTTTTAAATCATTATATATCAAAAAGAGTGACTCGTGGGAAAAAAAGTATGAAACATTTTTTGTAGATAATTTTACTATCAACAATTTTGTCTCAGATATTTTAATGATAAAACTTACCGTTTCGCTGAAAATCGTGAAAAACTAATTTTTTTAATCTCTTTCTTTTTAATTTAGTGATAGTTTTATTATAAAATGTGAATTACTCAGATGCAGAACCTTAACTGAATATCTCTTCGGATAGTAAATAAATGTATGTAATGAACTTGCAGTGTTTTTAATGTCCTAATTTCGAATAAAATATGTTTTCTTGTTGTAGTAAATAATAAAAACAAGCCTTATACGTTCATACAGAAATATTTAATATTTTTTTATAATTTTATAATAATTATTTTTAAATGAAATTACCCGAAGGTTCGACACATCTGACCTTCGGGTAATTTAACATTGACAGTGACAAAATCTTGACATAACTTTGTTTACAAATTTGATCTGGGATCTGGGAATAGACTATAGATTTAAATAGAGCGCTCTCGTCACGGATTGATAAAGTACTGTGCATTGACAAAGGTAGACCATAGATCACCTCACCTTCGGTGCATTGCTGGAGTAACTTGCGCAATACATGCAGCATTGCAGTTTTGCAAGCTATAAATTATATATATTTTGTTTTTTTAGGTATAAATATTTAAGGTATGGTAAATTATTTTATTTTGTTGAAACTGGACAATAAAGAATAAACGATTATCACTTGAAAAGGGAACTTGTTACTATTAGATACTGGACAGAAGGTAGGTAACCTAACTATAGGTTTAAATAAGTAGGTACCTACTTAAGATTCAGTGGTCAACTCAGCCCGCATCTGATTCAGCCCGCGGGCCGAGATGCCCACTATGAGATTTATTTATATTTTTGCATGGTCAACTTGGCCCGCGGGCCAAAACGACCCCTTAAAAAATCTAAACTCGGCCCGGACCACATTCAGCCCGCGGGCCGAAGTGCCCACTATGAAATTGATTTGTATTGTTTATAGTTAACTTAGCCCAAGCAAATGAAACAATCTAGTTCCCTCTATTTCTGATTTAGGGCCGTGCGTTTACTCCCACCTGTTCTGTTGAGTAGTTCTGTTGACAAAACTACTGGGATATTTTCTAGTAAAAAAAAAAAATAACCCTAACCTACCGAATAGTAAGAAAATTGTTCAACAGAATAGGAAATAGGAACAAAACTAATGGTAAAAAAGTCCCAGTAGTTTTGTCAACAGAACTACTCAACAGAACAGGTGGGAGTAAACTGGGCCGTGGGCTGAGTTAACTATCAAAATAGAAACATATTTCATAGATGACATTTCGGCCCGCGGGCTGAAAGAGGTCTGGGCTGAGTTGACTAAAGACGGACAAAAACATTTTAAAGGTGTCATTATAGCCCGCGGGCCAAGTTGACCATGCAAAAATATAAATAAATCTCATAGTGGGCATCTCGGCCCGCGGGCTGAATCAGATGCGGGCTGAGTTGACCACTGGACCCTACTTAAGTACCCTATATGTTTTAGAAATAAAAAAAATAGATATCAGATATTTTATTTTCGAATGAGATTACATGTTCAACTGTCTACAGAAGCTTGATTGATGCGAGGTAGGAAAGTAGATAGATATATAGCGTAGCGTCAGCTGTTGTTCGTGTCACATTTTCGAGCTAAAAGCCTCGTTTTCATCAACCTTGCAAAGAATGCCGACAAAGGTGACAATCCTTGGCAGTGATGCCAATTTAGCTCTTTTAGAGCTGTTTTTGGCTCTATTTTCAAGTAGTCAGCTCCAAAAATACGCTTTTAGCTCTGGCTAAAGAAAGAGAACACCATTGCATTTTGGTCTGAAGTTTTGCAATACACAAATGCTGCTGGGGTAAATCCCTTCAAAGAACTTTGTTATTTTGCTCTGGAGATGATATCTCTACCATGGTCGAACGGAGAGGTAGAAAGAGTGTTTAGCCAGCTAAATATTGTTAAAAATAAATTGAGGAACCGATTAAAAGACGACACTACTAACGCGATCTTGGCCGTTAGGTCTGGCTTACGACGGGAAAAAAAGTGCTGCCATAATTACGAACTCCCGAAAGAAGTGCTGAAGAAAATTGGTACACATAAAACTTACGATAATGTACAGTTGTACTCGGAATCGGAACCAAGTACAAGCGGCTTACAAATTGAAAATTTGGCACACCGTGTCAATACTGTCGATAGCTCAGATGACGAGTTATCATTGTAAATATATATATTTATGTGTGATTTGTATTGTAAGTGTAACGTTTTGTCTAATAATAATTAAAATGTTTATTTCCAATATTTTTTTTATTTTAGCTCTTTTTTTCCCAAAAGTTTAGCTCTATTTTAGCTCTTTTATGAAGACGATCTGGCTCTCTTTAAAAAAATGAGTTGGCAACACTGATCCTTGGTGACAATGAACAAAATTCTGCAATAGGAGTTATGAATGTTGTGATATTTCTGTGTATATCTTTGTATCTAGGTTAAACGAAATAAAAAAGTATTGCAATTGCACTATCATAAAGAAAAGAAGTTAAGCAGCAAAAGGTTTAAAGCTGAAACACTATTTAAATATAATTGCTTCATAGAACTTAGCAATAAACTTTATGTAACTGCAGCTCAAACAAAATAAAAAAGTCAGGACCGAGAGTGAACCATATCTAAAGTGAAGTAAGTACTTATGGAAAATTACGTCGATTGTCTGTATGTACATACCCGTCATTTTCACTCGAATCTATACTAATATTATAAAGCTGAAGAGTTTGTTTTGTTTGTTTGTTTGTTTGTTTAAACGCGCTAATCTCAGAAACTACTGAACCGATTTGAATAATTCTTTCACTGTTAGATAGTATATTTATCGAGGAAGGCTATAGGCTACATTTTATCCCGAAATTCCCACGGGAACGGGCACAACGCGGGTAAAACCGCGGGGCGCTGCTAGTCAAATTATAACACTTCAATTTGACCACTTTTACCTTCGACTTTTACCATGAAAATACATTTGACGAATTACCTACGTGAATGGCACATGGTTATAATGTATGCAAAACCCGCTTCATTTGACTACAGTGCTCTGACTATTTTTAAAATATATTAGTTATCTGAGAGATATGTTCTAGTGCCTGGTATCTGGCTTCTTAACCTAGTACCAGATATCAGGAGGCTATCAATGATTTATTTAGACTATTAGGTTAGTAAGACCTGGGTTGGGATAATCCATCTTTGTAAATGTAAAAATGTAAAAAAATCCATTTATTGGCATTTTGTCATGTTTTTTAATATCCTCATGATATGCAAAAGGTTTTAACAAAGTTTTCTCTTTAGTTCAATACGATCATTTTCGCGGTCGGTTATGATACCTACGGGTGATTTATTAGGGGACCTAGGTCATAATGTACCCGGTTTTTAAGATTTTTCTGAATACGAAAGGGTTAGAATGGTTTACACTCATCGTTACTAAAAGGTTGTCCTATAAAAACCTTGGGTTCGGGAGTCAATGATGCGATCGTGAAACGTTTGTCACTCTTTCCTAACTTCTCAGGGTTGGAATGATATATTTTTCAAGAGTCACGGATGTTGCAAAGGGCGGAGACCATTTATAAATACTCACCCAAAGCCATTTATAACCATAACATAAGGAAGTTAACATTTAAGGAAGACTTGGTATATTAATTTAGTTTTTTGATTTAGATAAGTACTTACAACTAATTTAGAGAGCTGTACACAAGATCCCATTGCATTGGGTCGAAAGTGCCTCTATGGTCAAGGTCCCAAATCATGATTATAGGTAGCTATGTATTCTATGTCTTTGTGATTCGGTAATGAATATGATATAATATTTCCTGACCACAAAAGATGCCATTGGATCGAAATGCCTTGACTGAATTTGGATCTCACACTCAATATGGAATCAAGCATCCGAAAGCTTTAGGAAAAGGATTTGATCGATATATTCGCAAGGTTATTACGTATCGTAGTAATTACCTTATCATTATAATTATATCTGTCACGCCATAATGTAGGTATGAATCTCCGGAAATATAAGAATGCTTCAATATTAATAAAATATTTAAAACCAAGTTTACCGTTCGTTTAATATTAAGTAAGAGTGCGGTTATTTTCTTTTAAGAATTTCGTACTCCTAGATGTTAAGAGCCTGCTATTAAAAATATAACATTTCTTCCTCTTAAAATGCCTCTTGGAATTTAAATGGAGCAAAATAAGTTTCGTGTTGAGTCAGCCGAAAGTGAACGGCTGAATAGAGTTTCGAAGTAGAGCGGTTACGTAGCCATCGTGATTCTCGCGAATGCTTTTATTCTAATTGCACCAACAATATGTGTTTTCATGTTAAGTGTATGGTAATTTCTTTACAATTATTTGTATGAAAATGTAGGTACTTATTTTGTAAGGAAATGTACGAGTATATGAATGTTGTATGAAATATATATGGAGTAGCGCGTAGAGGAATTAAAAAGAAAATGAAAGATTTGTACGTCTCACGTACGCGTGTCACAGAATAATGAAAGAAACTGTACATATTTGCACCTTATTGTTAAACTGATTAGTTATTTCCGATATTGTATACCTAATGTGTTTTTGAAAATTGTATTGACTAATATTGTTAACGGAAGATGGGTTTGTCTACCTATAAGCTTTTTGGTTCAAACCTGGTACATATTTAACCTGACCTTGTGGCCTTTGAAACTTAATAAGCTTTCTCATATTCTGACACGTGTATACGATGGCCTGTAAGCTCGCTCAACCTAGGAGACGCTTAACTTGTCTGTTCTGAAGCTCAAAGAATCGATTTCATAAGACCGTTCATATAAATAAGCGGAAAAATGTTTTAGGCTAAATACTTGCAACTCAAACAGTTAACAAAACATTTTTTCACAAGAATTTCAATATAGAGCTGCCCAAAAAGTTCGTTTATCGAATAATTCCACTGTTATTTATATTTGTAGTAAACAATCCAGCGTGCTAACTGCTTTATGGGAACATGGTAAACACAATTTTAATGCAGAAAATATATTCCAACAGATTATTACCGGGATACGTACTAAGAACACCAACGATTTTAGAGATCCGCGTTCCTATTATAGGAATACGCGTTCGGACAGCTTGCTTGTATTGTGTTACCGAGTTAAAATAGAAAAGCTTACGCCTAGCCTGAGTAAGTAGACTTTATACGATAATTAGTAGATACAATGGTTAATACACTTTTATGAACAGGAGAAGCCCACAAGATCTTTCAGTAGTTAATTATCTTTATGAAGATTATAGTATTTAGGGGGTGCAATAGTCCAGGCCAAAGAGACGAGAGATGGCGACTTTTAACTATTGTTATTAAATATCGAAGGTTTATAGTTTAAAAGCTGCGAGCCACAGGTACGACAAAATTACAAGCTAAGTTCAAACTTCATCTTCATCTCACTTTTTTCATCGGCCAGCTTGTAAATTGGCTCAATCTAAATACCTAAAGGCTAATATTTGATATTTATTAACATAGATAAATCACCCTCGATAATGTGAAGAGGATTAGGAATACACGTGTAGGTACTTATCAGATCATAAAATTCCGAGAACATCTACTAATCTCGTAGGCTGCTTTTGTCCTGAGTAGGTCCTTTTTGTGTAGCTAAATTAATTGAAAGAAAATACTTATACTGAACATTCGCCCCAAGTACCTACCGACATCTCTTGTTAATTTTATTATTAGATTGTTTACGCTACATGTTTTACGGGTTTATTTAAAACACCTATGTGTTCCATCTGTTAGCAACGCGGACTAGTTGTATTCCACATCTTTGTTAAAAGCGTTGCATTAAAATACCTCGAAACGCATAACGTGCTTTGTATGAATATTGGGTTAGAGGAGGATTACAGCCTGAACAGGTAAGTAAGACTGTAGTAAGACAGTCTTCGTCTTAATTGTGTAACAGAGTTTTTTTGCTGTCACAGATTTTGGTCTAATTAAATGAATTTGTACCGGCAAAAAATTAAAATTAAATAACGCCTACGGTTAAGCCGAGTTTTACCAACCATAGGAAAGAAGCACCGCAAGGAAATTGTCTTTAAAAGGAAAAAACAGCAGTGAAATTAATCCATTCTTTTGAGAGCCACAGACAGGATACGATGTCAATCTCATAAGACCCCTTTTTTACCCCTCGTCGGGGGTTAAAAAACAGTTCTGTCTTATACTTAGTACCTGATACTTCGGTACTGATACCTACTTTGCCTGCGTAGATCAAGTTAGTCTCAAGGCTGTTTGTATGTTCCCATTTGCCGGGTGTCGGATCCGGGATTTAAACGGGTGTCGGCATCTCTAAAGAGCGCCATTACAGGCGTATAGGTACTAGATCGGTAATTTTGTACCACTCGTACTACGTTAAAATATGTAAAGGTTCATAAAGTAGCAAAAATCATTAAAGAGGAACCTCAGTTCACTGTTTATTACAGTTTCAACCAGTTTCGCAGTAAAAACTTTAACACTAAGCTCTGTCTCTCAAATAAATGGTTTAATTTAGCAATGAAGTGGCAAGGAAAACTGTCTAGTTATTGTTTATGTTTGGTTTCGTAGCACTAAAGTTTAACATAATAATTTTATAGTTTATACACAGCTAAGTTGCGTAGGGAATTATTATTTTATTGTGAGCCAGTTATGATACTGAGTATTACCTAATAAAGGTATTGAACATTCTTTTTTTTGTTACACAAACATAGTTTGTATTGAATAACTTAAGACGCCAGAAATTGCAAAATTATACTAACACTTTAGTTTTAAATCTTATTTTAAATGAACATAATGTTTTTTTTATAATAAGATCTTTAAACCTGATTGTTAACAACCGAAATAATAATCTGACGTTTCAAATAGGTAGGAATCAACGTCTGACTATTAAAGGTTAAACAATGTGTATGTTCCTATCTGTTTACTTGCTTAAGCACCTTAGTTAGTTAATAATGCTGTCAACTCTATCAACCGATACTAATTATTCCAGAAGCAATATTCAGTATTCTGAGAGAATATGGAATTCACATGTGTCCATAGTCTGGCATCTATTGGTAACCTTCTCTATTTAGTACCTAGGTATTTAGAGGCACTTAGTAACCTACTAACTATTAAATAGGTATATCAAGAATAGCCCGAAGCAGTGGGTGTGACAAACTTAGGTGTACCCTACTAAGTATGACAAACTACTTTCAAACTACGTAATGTGTTTAGAAGTGAAATAGAAACTTATGTTGTTGATATACACCTACTAATATATACCCACTATATACGAGTATACTATATAGTATAATAAAGCTGAGGAGTCTTTTTCAAAGATTCGCAATTTTTACACATCACTAACGTATTACTACGGGTTTTTTCGAGGTCGAAGAAACCCGTAGCTGAAGAGTTTATTATTTTGTTTGTTGAACGCGCTAATTTCAGGAACTACCAGTCCGATTTCTTTTTGGTTGGCCACATTCTAGAGAAAGGTTATATATTATCCCGAAAATCCCACAGGAACGGCGATAATGCGGATGAATCCGCTAGGCATTTATGGCATTTGCCTACCAACTAGGTATGTATCATTAAATCCTTCATACTTGTTCAAACAATTAAAGTCTCCAGTTCAAAACTTTCAAAGAGCTCACTAAAACTTAAAGTAGTGAGTACTAAAATGACCCTTGAGTGGAATTGCTCCACATGGTAAGGGTCGGCTCTCGGCACGTCATAATGTGATGTTATATGGTACTAGTGCACTAGTACTACTAGTGCCTTGGTCATCATTCAGTTAGATTGAACGAGATGGAGATTTCAGAGCTATTAACCCACACATTCACCCGCCATCTTATAGATTTACCTGCAAAAAAAAAAAAGTTATTACAAATAGACCTTCATGTCTAGGTTCCATTAAAATTCAAATTAACGCAATTTAATAAAACTCTTTTAAATCCTGTCTGTATGAATAAGTAACAAATAAAATGAGCATCTTCGCATTTACGTAAGTAAGTAAGGCTTATTTATAACAAGCATAACTTTGGTTCCTTAATGGTCCCTTTACTGTATCTAAGTAGGTACTATATCCAAGTGATTATAGAGTAGGGTAATAAACTATAAGTTATGCTAGCTACCTACAGTGTCCTAGAAATGTTTTAGGGGTTTTAGGGTAGGTAACTTTCAAGTTCATATTTATATTTCCTGTCAGAAAATATGGCGTCCTGTACATACTTTATGCTTCTAGTTATTGTAAGAAAGCGTCCTACTTTATGGACAAATATCGTTATAAGTTGTAGAACGTCAAAAAGTTTAGAGTAAAAAAGATTATTATCAAGTCAAGTGCGGCAGATCGCGCTTGACAAAAATATTTTTTCGTTTGCAGTTCGCAAGTCAACGGCCAAGTCACAAAACATTGACTATAAATAATTAATAAATCGCAGTAAGGAACATTAGACTTGGCACGACTTTGTCTAGATTTCATTACTTTTTAGAGATAAACAAGCAGCTCTATCGAGACTTGGCTATTGTTAACAGAATGTTTTTGATGGGATATATGTATGGAAACCTATTAAGCTCGTTAATACTCAATCCGTGTCATATTGGTTTCCTTTACAGGATACTGGGAACGATAATTAGTTAATTAACCTTAATCAACTTACTTTAACTTACTCGCATCCTGGAGGCTCGCTCAATGTCATCGTCACTTTACCGCGAAGCGTTCAAGAATGTTGGTACACCAGAGGAGTAAGAAGATATTGAAAAGATCCAAAACGTCTAGTAACACTCAACATCAACATGATCTTATACAAAACAAATAAATACCCTAACATCTTGTTAATATTAATGTATCGGATGGTCGGTGTGCGAGGCTTTTACAGATTTATGGCTTTGTACATCGTCACGAAAATTAAACTGAGAGATGATTTTCTAAATAGAATAATATATGTCTAACATCAGACATCAAAGTTTATTGGTAAAAAATGAAAAACAATGAAACTTAAATCTGCATAGTTAATAAATATGATTTTTTTTCATGCTTATAAGAAAACAATCAGTATCTTCTTACGTATTGAACCGTAAAATCGATAGTACGCATTTTTCACTTAACACTGCTACAATAGCTACAAGATTTCAAATAAAGACCAATCAAAACCCTCACATTAGATGCCCATATAACTAAGTAAACGCTTGAAGCGTAATATAGGTAAGTGAAAGCTTTTATACTCATTTATTTTACGCATCCCTAACCCATGAAATACTTGGCGGCTAGATCCTCGTAAACAATAAACATATACAACTGTCTGCGTGGTTGAGGTAATTTAAGAGGTACCTTTAACGTTTGTTACTAGTAGCTAATAAGATGAGGAAACGACCCTTTATTTGCTCACTTGATTTATATAGGCTCAGTTTACAAACGGTCTCTTAAAGGTTTTGATTAATCTATGACCGATTCCGTACGCGGATACGCGGCGCTTTCTCCAATTAAACGTAATTATCTAAGTAATTTGTACACCTCAAATAATTACAGTTCTATTTAGATCTGTGAATCGGAATATAGATTATATAGAAATAACATTCAAAGGGGACTAATTTAGATGTGTTCGATTTAACTAATGTTATTTAGTAAGGCGTCGTTTAGTGAATATACAAGCTATGAGTTATTGAATTTTAAGGACAAAGATGAGATTTTCGTAGCGCTCGCGGTGTAGTTTGACTACGTTAAGCAACGTGCAGCTGCACCTCTACTTGGATGGGTGGCGGATAATGGTTTTTGTATCTGAGCGCTACCGTGCTTCGGAGGGCACGTTAATTCCCGGTTGTTTCAATTCTAAAAAACTCTGACACCAGGGTTGTCAGATTGAATGTCTACTCGAAATGAATAAATGAATGAAGGACAAAGATTATTACAAAGTAAGTAGGTACCTTATACATTTTCAATGTTGAATATTTAACGTAGGTAATAATTGCTATACGTTAAACATTTACATTTTCTATGTTAACATTAAATTATTGTTCAATGTTTGAAGTATGTATGTATAACAATGTTTATTTAGTAGCCGGCTGCCGGCTGATTCAATGGACCGCGATTACTTGTAGTTCGCAGCTTGTAAACTTGCCGTCTAAAGAACTAATATTAACCTATCTATACTAATATTAAAAAGAGGTAAAATTTGTAAGTTTGTTTGTTTGTATGTTCGAGCTAATCTCGGGAATTACCTGTCCGATTTGAATAATTATTTTTGTAATAGATAGCTACATTCAACGGGAAGGTTATAAGCTATTTTTCGTCGCGACATTTCAATTGGAACGGGCACAACGCGGGTAAAACCGCGGGGCTTGTTCTAAATAATAATTAAAAGTGCTTACATAAAAACTGAAAAATAGTACTCGTACGACATTTTAGTTAGACGTCTAACGAGAGTCTACTTAAAATACCCACTTATTAACGGACGTTCCTACTCAATAAAGATTTATTACTTGTAACTGGTTTGTGACGGTTGTTAAACATTGTTATGTAAATAAAATGCAACTGTGGTTACATGTTGTTTTAATGAGAAATCGTGCTGAGTGAAATATTATTTCCAATATGTAGCTGTGTTTACATTCATGATACCTATACAAACGGCGCTCCACGGTTTAGCTCGCGTTCCGTATCCGATTTTTCATTCTCTTACCTCTTTTGAGACTGAAATTTTATGTTAACGTTTAACCCTTACATTATTCTGTTAATTATAATAACTACATAGTGTGTTCGGTAACTAAGCAGCGCAACGCAGTATTTTGTGAATTGAACCAGATCAATACTGTAATAATACCCTTGAGGTAACATACTGAATATGAATATATTATCATTAATTTGTTTAAGATCAAAGCAAAAACTGCCATCCATATATCCAAACAAACTTTTCCAATAACACTCTGGTTTTATTAATTTACACTGAAATTCAGTAGGTACAGACTATAGATGTCTGTACAAGCAATATTTGCTTAAGAAAGTATAATTTCTTTCATGAACTTGTTTAATCTACGTTTCATCTACGTCACCGGCAGACGGTAAATTTACTCACTCAAGTAAGATTGCTTAAATGAAGACTTTTATTAAGAAGGCTTTGTATGAGTTGGTAGGAGAAAAGATTTCAGAATAGATAATGTTGTTTTTGTAGGCTTAAAAGATATAATCTTTACGAGACTAAGTTTACCGAAATATTAAAAAGTAAGTTTAAGTTAAAAGGTATTGTGTCACTATCTAGTGAATTCTAGTGATAACGTTACGGAGTTAGCACTTCGTTTAGTCCGTTCTTGTTTAGTATCAAAGATAAATATTTCTTTTGAATTGAGGGACAGTAAGCTTTATCAATTTTCATACCTGAAGGGAATTACTTGAAACAAGAAGATTACGAATAACTGCTACGTCGCTGTTACAGGGATGAGTGGAACAAGACTTAATGAATAAATCTTTCACGTTTGAAGTAAGCAGTAAATATAAATACAAATACTTAATTCGTCTTATATTCTTATTACACATTCATGCATCCAGTGTGGAAGCTTAGCTTTGTGGAATGTTTTAACCCGAGGCACTTACATCACATTACAGTGTTGCCCCAAAGCCCTCAAAAGTCTTTGAAGTGTAAATCCTACATCTGTAGTACCATACAAAAAGGTATTTCCATGGGTCTACTGAAGCAAGGATACCTGTATCTGTTGTTACAATTTGTCATAAAAAGGAAGTAAAACTTGCTAGAAAAATAACGTGTTTACATCGCATAGTATTGTTAGATTAGAATACGATCTAGTATTATACTCAGTGGCACTCAGTGTAAATTATTCATTTGGGCCGATGCATTTGCAATCTAGTAACAAAATTACTAAGTATTAAAGAACGACCATGTGTTATTTTTGTATATAATATATTGCACTGAGACACTGAGATTTAAAACGAGATACTTAATAATTAATTTTATGATATTCGCGAGTACAGCCATGGCGTGACATTATCGGCACACGGCCATAAAATACAAAGATGTCTCCAGTTTTATGAGTTTATGTCAAACATGTTTCATGTTTCGCACATTTTTCGTAAAAAGTACGTATTTTTTGAACGAAGCGAAATACATTTTTTGCTATTCCAGTATCGAAACTGTCACTTTTTATCAAATAGCCTATTTTCAATATATTTTTCATCATTCGAATTTTTATTTAGCAAGATAATAGTTACATTTACATAGGCTACGAGTTAAACTTTTTTGTGAAATTGATGTCTTATGCATTCAACATTCCATGCATTCAACATCAACGACGCTCGTAGTTCGATAAGTAAAAGGCTGAATCGTTTTTCTTTTTTTAGATGAGTATTCTTTGATCTTTGCTAACTTTTTTTACCTTTACCAATAAATAAACGAAGTTCGAATCGCTTTACTAGACCAATGGTCCGGAGAATTGTTTTTGTTTATCTTAAATCTGATTAGATTTATTATTATAAATAAACCAATCTTTTCCAGATTTAACAGTAAAGTGAGTGTGAAAAACCTATTTGTTAAAAACCAAGGTATTTCTGTTTTTTATTTTGTATTATATAGCAGGTTTTATTTAATTTAAGGTTAGCATCATGTTACCAGTCATCTGGATATAAACCTAACTGGACTCCTATACTCTGTATATTTAAATTTAGTAGGAATTTACGGAGTATGTATGATGTGAATATGTGGCTTCCAAAAATACGTAGAATGATAAAATCTTGACTCAGGTCGAATAATTAAAAACATTTTTGTCAAGGTGCGGTGCCGTAGTGGTTCACATTTACGGCGCATGGACGTTAAGACCCAATGCAGTAGGTTTGTAAACACGCGGTGCGTGAAGACTTTTTTTAACCGACTTCAAAAACCGAAGGAGGAGGTTATCAATTCGGTGGGTATATTTTTTTTTTTTTGTTTTTTTTTTTTATTGTTTTATGTATGTACACCGATTACTCTGGGGTTTCTCATCCGATTTACATGATTTATTTTTTGTTCGATGCTGTAGACATTCCCATTGGTCCCGTTTAAAGTTTTATCCCAAATTTCCTTCGGGAACCTAACTAAAATTTCAAGAATGTAACGGAGGGTATAGCAAAAATCACTTATCGGCGTGCTTATGTCGCGTGCGCTGCGAAAACTATAGATGATACATAAAAACAATGTTCTACACGTTTAAAGTACTCATTATTTTGCACAATTAAACCCGCAACGGTATATGCCTATCTATTATAGTTTACGTACAATTACCACTTCTAGTTAAATTTCTTCAATTTAAAAACTACTGCAATAGTTAGCTTGTGATATTCGCGTGATGATATCAATATATATCAAAATAAATACATCTACAATCAAGTTCAGGAAAGTGACTTTCAATACCTTTTTAAATTATTAAAATTGGACCGTCCGTTTAAATTTAACGACAAATTAAAAAGTACGAAATATGCAGCGGGCGAGTTAAACAAACCGCTGCACGCGCTGTTCGAATCAATAGGAAAAAAAGTAATAATTCACTGTTAAAACATTACCAAGAGTTATTGAATTAAGAAGCTAATTAACTAACAAACAAAGAGAGTAGACACTAAAAAGTAAAAAATAAAATTTAAAAAAACTACGTTTAAAAAAACCGACTTCAAAACTAAAAAGCAAAAAATAACTCTATAATCATAATATGAGTACTACTAAGGTAGTAATAATTATTAATTATATACTAGTATTGTTATTTTTGGAGTCGGTGACAGCCAAGTGAGATTGAATGTGTGGATGAGAGAGAGAGAGAGAGAGAGGCGGAGAGAGAGAAGCTTATGAAAATAAATTCCTCTCTCCGCTGGATGTTCGCAATAAGGTTCGGGTAAGGTATACTCGTAACTATAACGCGAGCATAGCTTAACAATTTTTGATTGAATAATTAGTTCTTTCTTGGCTGTCACCGACTCCAAAAATAACAATACTAGTATATAATTAATAATTATTACTACCTTAGTAGTACTCATATTATGATTATAGAGTTATTTTTTGCTTTTTAGTTTTGAAGTCGGTTTTTTTAAACGTAGTTTTTTTAAATTTTTTAAATAACCTAATATGTCCCGTTTCTGGGTAAAGGTGTCCTACTGAACGGATTTGTATGAAAATTTACAGTAATCTATGTAATACATCAGAATAACACATGGGATAAATTTTAACCTGAAATTCCCGCGGGAACGGGTACAACGCGGCTAACACCGCCGGGCGCAGCTAGTAGTCTATATAGCACACCGTTTGAATAGTGTCAATCGGTCCAACCGTCTTTGAGTCTTCTTCTTCATCGAGTGGATGGCCAACCTGACCACATAGAAATAACGTGACACTCAAAAACCCGCCTGCGTTTAAATTAAAATTACTTATTTATTTAACTTCCTACAAATAAAAAAATACTTAAACCAAAAGAATTTAATAAAAAGCGTAGTTTATACGCTAGGTGAAGGGTGTTAGTGTTGAAGTAAGGAATTTCGTACTCTTACTAAATAGGTACTCTCCTTTAACCTTCCTTATTTCTTACCTAACCTGTCCGACCCTAAACTAGGGATTTGTGTCTGAACAAATAAGTAGGTAACTTAACTAAACTAAGTTTTCTCTCGAACAATAACTTCAACTTAAGTTTTGATAATAATATGAGTTTTAAGAACTTTATTGAAACTAAACGTGAAATGAAAGTAGACGTCCATATTTTTACAGCCTGTTCTAGGTACCTATAGCATGGATTTAATATACAAACTGGATAGCGTACTACTTAATATGTTTTTATAGAATATTAAACTCTGTAACATAGTGATAAGTCTAAATTTTACGTAATCATTAGAGAGGCCTGTGTCCCGCTCGCACAGGTGCCATTACAAAGTAAAATAACGAAGCAGTATAATGTATTCTTTGAAACTTTAATTTCACAACAACATAGTTGTAAGTTTAAGCTAACACTACTCATTTTGAATTGAAACTACGTATTACGGATACACTTCGCTTTTGTTTTACATTTTATCTGACGTTACAGAAACCGTTATCATAGAAGACACATGTAGGTACGTCTTGGGTGGTATGTTCATAAGAGCCTCATTGGGACCAAAGCTAAATAAAAATATTTGACTTTGTTCTTAATTTTGTATCAGTTGTAGTTCCACAACACTTTCTATTTTTATACCACAATTATGAATGTATTTTTACTTTATAGAATTGGGTTCCCATTCATTCCTAAAAATAACCTTTTCAGAAATAAGGTCTGTGATTTATATTACTTACATGATTATATCCTTCATTCTCGATCTTTTCCCTACAACTCACAAAATGCTACGAACAAATAAGTTTTATGTATAACTGCTTTATTTCTATTTACTTAGTCATCTTATTTTATTTGTTCAATGTCCGTGTGCGACGCGTGTGGCTTTAAGATGTATTTACAGAGGTCGGAAATCCCATTACATTATGAAACTTCATTTTATGTTTACTTATTGTTTTCCTTTCTAAGTATGTCTCAAATCTGTTGATGCTTGAGAGAAGTAGAACTTTAGTAAAAAAGATGACTGTAAAACACTATTAATTGTTACGTAGTATAAAGTTATTAAAGTTAAAAGCAGGTAGAAAAGACAATAAAGTTTTTTAAACTTACATGTACATTATTACCCATAATAAATAACACTTCATTATATTCCTTAAATAAAACTTTTACGAGATACCTGGCAGGTCAGTTGTTTTACTGTTTAGTACGGTAGCGTACTAAACTGGCACGTTAATGCTAAGCGTTAACTTAGATAAGAATGCACTTTACTAATAAAAAATCAGTTTTATTAACGGAACACTAGGCAAATATTCCCCGCGAGGACGGGACATTTTCAGCTGAAAACATCCAACTGTCTCCAATTGAAAGTTATTGCCCGCCTGGAGCGAGGAAAACAAAAGTAATACATAGTTGTATACAAATAAAACGAAAAATATAGGATCTCTAGTCAAATACTCGGCCATTTGACTTTAGATACTTACGAGGTGTTTATTATTTTTGAAACGCAAGTAAAGAGGCAGTTTTATCAAAATTTAAAAACCATTAAGTTATTTTTAGAAAAAATTATACAACTGAGTAGCATCGTTTAGATTAAGCGGGATGGGGAATAAAAGCCTTACCATCGCAGACAAAACTTCCTTCATTTTACTATAAAAACATTTTATTGTAATTTATACTAGTTTTTCTGAAATTGTTATTTGTAGGTATGTGTATATTTTATCAATTGTTTTATTACAATGTTCTTTCATTTGAAATGAGTTTACAGCTGTATGCACGAGATGAAAGTCTGCCTTTTCAGTCCGTACCGGAGTCAGTGTTCGTAAAGGCAGACGCGAGTTCGGTCGTTCTCGTCAACTCCCGCCCGCCCTATCCCGCCGCGCCCGCCCTACACTACTCTTAATACAACTTTCTGAAGTTAATAAGTTTTAAAGTGCGAAATAAAGTGGCATAATAAAAATATCAGTTCTGTGAAGTTGTAATTTTTATTTAGTTGTTGTGAGGTAAGCTTTTTTTTATTGTTATTTTATAAAAGTTTTAAAACTTATGTTTAGGATGGAAATAATAACGGCTAATAATAATATGTGAAGTACTATTAATTATCATTTATTAATAAATAGAGATTTACAGGTTGGAACTAAGTAGGTATTATGTTATTAATTAATGTTATGTAACCGCCCACCCTAACTTAAATGGAGATGACTATGTGAATCCTTACACAACTATCAGCACGCCGAAGTTATCGGCATATATTATATTTATTTGCGCGGCAGTGGAATAAAATTAATTACTTATTTCCTCCCACGGTTGCGCATATGTCAAATATTATTTAAATCATTTCCCGTCAATAACAGTTCATTATTTTTTTAAATCTTCGTAATTACTTTAATAAATAAGTTACCTACTATTATCGTTAATCTGTATCACAAAGGGGCAAAGGTCGCTTATTCCCTCATTAATTATTATATTTTTGCTGTATTGTAATGTAACATTTTATAACACAAACTATTTAAATTTTAAGAACTAATACTAACATTTTAAAACCTAGACCTTGTTTCCGAACACATACACTATACACAAACGGATAGATCAAACACAAATGTCGAACTCTGCCTTCATACAGAATGCCTGAATCAGATTATTTTAGCGACACATTCGTTCCAAAATGAAACTTTGCTTTTCAACTGACAGGTTTCTCATTTTGCAAAACCCGGCTGAGCTTCTTTAAAAACAAACATCACTCGTTCCGGCCATAAACGAGTGTGAAATAGTTGGTAGACATTTTATTTACAGCGACAGAGCTATAAAACTTACAACTACTTTTTAAATATAGCCGGTTCTAAAATGAACTATTTGTTCATTATGACATAGTTTCTATATATACACGTATGTGTATGTGCAAAATATCTTATTTAACAAGTATTATAATACCCATATTTACTAATTATAAGAAATTTTGTTCTGATTTTTGTTTTTTGTTTGTTTGAACGCCCCAATCTCAGTAAGTACCAATACGATTACAACAATACTTTTTGTAATGGATAGCCACATTCAACGGTTAGGTTATAGGCTAATTTTCATCCCCAAATTCCCACAGGATTGGCCACAACGCGGGTAAAACCCCAGAGTGTTTCTAGTGTGCTTTATCAAGCAATGATCATCATTATTTCAGTCAATGGACGTCTACTGCTGGACATGCCTCCCCAACTATAATATCGGATACAAACATTTTTACTTTAAGATACAATAAGGTTGATCTAACTACCGTACTCAGAGACGTTAAATGCTGCGTTAGTAGACCGGTTTTGACAATAAATGTATAAAAAATACACCAATTAGTTAACTGTCGTTTTAATGGACAGCTCTGACCGCGGCAGGGCTTACGAGTAAAATACTAACCGAAGGTATTATATTTTTTAAGCTTTAGAATGAGATTTCTAAAGTATTTAGAAATAACTATGAATCTTGCCGCATAATCTACATCACCATGTGGATTCCCGTGAGCTGTCTTGTCTATCTTGGCATTGCCGTGATTGGTTTGTATGTATTTTGGTAACGTCGATCACTGATCGATTAGTAGTTTGTCTTGTTCAAATCAAAACTATTTCGGTATTTGGGTTAGATAAAGTGCGTGATGAACGGGGTTCAATCAAATGTAGAATGGTTTGAATTAATGAAAATGTAAATTGCCTTAAAACTAGTCATAAAATTCAGTCGTAAGTCTACGCTAAGTTAAACTTAATGTAATAACATATTTAATTTGACCAAAATTGAATTTGTACAAAAAAAGAAAAAGTTATTTATGTATAAGTTGGTTAAAAGATCGTGACATAAATATAGAATGGTATCTGATAATTTAACGAAATACTGTTAAACTAGAAGCATTCAAATAATGATTACTAGTGAATTAGTGAAAAGTGTAATCGTTTCCCGGGTCGAACGAAGCATGTTTCCAATTTGATTTTCAACATGACTTGGGTCATAGATCACCAACCTCCAGTAGGTGTTATGCGTGACAATTACGTCCAATCCTCCCAAATAAAGTAATTTCCGTGAAAATAGCTGTACAATAAGGCCTAAATCAGGGACTCAGCGGGTGGGAGCGGCGGAATTGACCAACCATAGTGCTTCAAATAAGATTGAAAACACTGTACTTATCCAATTTATTATCCGCACCGCTGCCCCTCCCGTTGATTTCGTGGCAGAAGCCTACTGGGGATCCTTTTTTACAAGTATACGCGTAGGCACTACATAGGTAGAGAGTCAAGGGTGTCATAAGTCACCAAAATCGTTGAATATCAACTCAAGTCCAAAAGAGTATCACTTGAATATAGCTACGAATAATACTACATTCATAATCAATGTAGGTGCACACGTAGTAGTCACATCGTGAAAGGACACAACCAACCACGGTAATACAGTATTACCGTGACACAACTGTCTGTCGGTACGATCGCGCTAATCTCAATAATTATGCAGGTAATTGTGGTTAAGTGGACATGTTTATGACTTACTTATATCCTGTTTACAATAGAAGATTTTGAATAATTGAAGAAATCTGAGGGCGTTTCCATGTAGTCTCTGACGTTTTTTCCCTGCGTTTATTGTACGCTTAGATAAAAATATCTGATTTAGATTGGGTGGAAATATTATGTATTCAATGGAGACTCTTTATATGAATATGTTTTTTTAAATGTGAGAATAGATACCACAGAATAACCAAGAGGCGCCCTGGGGTCTTTGACATTATACCTACTTTCATTCATATCTTGTACTTACATTTACCTATTTATAACTTTTAGGATTCGCATTTCGATTCATAAAAAGGTTTCTCTTTAAAACCTGAATTTACCAGAAGAAGTAGATCGATGTTTGGATCAAGTTTGGCTTTGAGGACAGTTTTGGAAATATTGGAAAGATCCCTAGCACAAGTTCGTTTTCTTAACACGCTTTTATTTAACTCGTCAGTCTTGTAAGCGAAATGTCAAGGTTTATTTAGTGATAAGATGAGCATTAAAAGTGGCAGGATAAATAGACTCAGATACCGAATGTTTCAATTTTTTATTCGTTTTTGCTATGTAGTGGTTAAAATGTAATTACCGTGACATATCTTCAGTGAAAAAATAATCATTAATTGAAAAGATGGATAAAACCTACCACTTCACCACTTAGCTCTCAGAAGTACTTAATTAGTAAAGTAAGACAAATCAATTGTTACTGCTTACACTTGATCTCAGCCTCGGGTATAGTGATATTATTTTAATAATGAGGTTCTACAGATAGGTTCTATACTTTGTTTTGTGATAAAAACAACAATGAAAAGAGGAAATAAAGTTGACTTGTTTACGGTAGGATGTTTCGAACGTTAGTATAGACCGGCTATAGTTCAGCGACTAAAACAGTACGGGTTGCCTAAAACTCACGAAGGGTATGTTCCTTTAAGACCTATTGTGAGTCAAATAGATTCGCCGACGTAAAGATTGGCTAAATATTGAGCTTCAATATTGCAACCATATATAGGGAAGTCATCATCCTAAGTCAAAGATTCTCATCATTTTGTCGAAATTATTAAGAGAACGAAATTGAGACCGCACGACATAATGGTGAGTTTTAGTGTGGAGTCATTGTTCATCAACTTCCCATTGGACTGCATTAATGTAATGTAATTAATGCCAGCACTTGGCAATATATTGATGGAACATTTTGAAGAACTCATTGATAGAACAGCTTGAGATATAAAACTAAGGAAACGCTGTTGATGATGTTTTTTGTATGTTTGTAGTTACAAAATTATAAGTATTAACGTTAATTCACAAGTGACTACATTGTACATGTGTCTTATTACAGTAAATTTGAGTTACGTAACCTGTTGGAACCTGTCGGAAGTTCTAGAACTCAAGGCTTCTGGGTGCTTCACTACATAGTATAAAACAAAGTCGCTATTTTTGTCTGTTTGTTTGTCTGTATGCTTAAATCTTTAAAATTACGCAACGGATTTTGATGCGGTTTTTTGTAATAGGTAGAGTGATTCAAGAGGAAGGTTTTTATGTATAAAAATTCCCGATATTCCCACGGGAACGGGCACAACGCGGGTAAAACCGCGGGGCGCTGCTAGTTGTTAAATATAAAGCACTCAGCTTTGGGGTCTCTTTTGAAGAGTATAATTGAGAAACTATACTCTCTGTTTACTTTTAAAATCTCTAATTGTGAACTCTCATAAATTCCCAACTCAACTCTTGTCTGTTCGACCGCGTAGACGTTGAAGTATATCGGTTGGCTTTTAGAGAACTTCTTTGAAAGCACAGAAACTGTTCCGTTAAATGATACCTTTGGAACTTTTCTTTTGGATCGCGAGTCGTGAACATCTCGAAAGTGAAAACAAATAGTACTTTGAAACTGAGATTGATACGAACAAGATACCGAGTTAAATGACAGTGAACGGGTGTTGATTTTATAGCGTTGCACTAAATATGCTTATATTGAGAATTAATTCGGATTAAAATTACTTAATACGTAAATTACGTAATATGAAAGTGTTTCTTCAGTATTCTGTTAATACCTACACAATTTAACATGTATCATAACATACAAGTTTACTGATTGTAAACCTATCTAGCTAGACAAAGGATAAATTACTTAGTAATTTATATTGAATTATTGAATGTAAAAAAAGTTTTATTTAAATAAATATTTGTCAAGTTTTATTTTTAGTGGCGCCGGCGAACACTATATTATCTAAATGTTTGTCGAAATATATCGGAGCCTCTGGAATCTTGTATAAATAAATAAAAAGGTTTTATCCATTTAATTTATTTCAAATATAAGACTTCGCCACCGAGAATAGCTAACAATACTAATGTAAAACAAAAACAGTGGATAAGACCCATCATAAAACTTTTTGTTGAAGGTTTAAGTTTACCTTTTAATGTGCAAAAGACCCTTTGTACCTTCAAAAGGTTCAATCCAATGTTTGACCACATTTGATGATCTTACCATTGTAAGTATTACAAATGTTTTCAGTCACATTATAGGTACCTATTATGTAGGCACCTAGACCTTTTATACTAGGGACTGTTTAAGGTTGAAAAGGGTAAGTAATCGTTAAGTAATTTTTAGGACAATTTTAATTCCAAATAAAAAATCTTAGTATCATTGCCTTAAGTTTCTTTGGTGTGCGAAATGCAGATACGCGATGCGATTCTTTCGCGCAGAGTTAAGTAGTGAGTTGTTTGGGCATGCCTATCGTAATTGCTTCACAATCACATCGTCGTCTAACTAATGCATGAGAATGTGATCATGTGACTATCACTTATCATTCATTTTAATAGTAGCAAAACTAACCGTATGGGATTGTGGCGTATCTACGGCCTACAGTGTATATGTTTTGTCATTTTCCTTTACTGTTATTGTTTGTTTCAAAACTAGTTATTTTGAAGTGTCTTCGCCCTTTTTACGGTCACTGCTGGGTCGAGTTACACAACCGATTCTTGAACCGTAATCGATATCCCTTTCGAGAGTGAATGACTACGAATAATGCGAGTAGACGCTATAAATTAACAATTCAATTGAATTAGACACGAGATAATGTAACCCACGTAAATCGAAGATAAATTCGAGTCGGTTAGGTTCGTTCACGTAGTCAAATGGACTTCGCATTACAATTTAATTATTGAGATGGTTCGCTGTTTGTGTTGGAATTAAAATTAAATTATTCACAATCCAACTATGCATACATCTAACTTTTGGTGTTTGGCATGAATTTGTTAATTATTACTGAAAACATTCTAATTTGAAGTTGTTTGATCAAAAATAATTGCTTCATAAAAAGCTCACATTATTAATAAGACTTGAAAAGTAACATTTAAAGTTGGGAAACGTTTTAACAATCTAAACAATTACTTACTTTGTAATTAAAACCTTATTTTTTTATCTGTACTTACGTAACTTACCTACGTTTGTAAACTTAATTTTATTATTCGTAATTGGTTGTAAACGTGTAATGTAGAAGATGATTAAAATATGAAGAAACCGACAAATTCAAGAGAAAAGCGATTTTCTGGATGGAACAGTGTTACGTTGATGATTGAAGTTTGTCCTTTAAATTGAAGTTCGTCTTGACAATTGTTAAAGACAGATTGAAAAAGTTTGTTTTAATGCAAATCTTTATCACTACATAGTATAAAATAAAGTCGTCTCTGTGTCGTGTCTGTCTGTCTGTTTGTCTGTCTGTATGCTTAAATCTTTAAAATTACGCAACGGATTTTGATGCGGTTTTTTGTAATAGGTAGAGTGTCTTTTTTAAACTTACACGATTTGAACACATAGTTTTAACGTACTCACGGGTTTTTTCGTGTTAGAAACTTAATAAAGCAAGTAATAACTTACTTTTTATTTCCCGACGTTTCGAGGGGAGTAAGTTATTACTTGCTTTATTAAGTTTCTAACACGAAAAAACCCGTGAGTACGTTAAAACTATAGGTAGAGTGATTCAAGAGGAAGATTTTTATGTAAAAAAAATCCCGAAATTCCCACGGGAACGGGCACAACGCGGGTATATGTAACCTAAGGTATGAAAAACATGCCTAAAAAAAATGGTTATTGGCGTGCGCTACTAAATCTATTGATGATACACAAAAACAATGTTCTACACAATCAAAGTACATATCATTGCGAACAAATAAGTTCGCGAGGGCATATGTCTAACTATTATAGTTAAGCCACAATAACCGTTTTTAGTTAAAATTAATTAGTTAAAAAAGGAGTGTAATTTTAAGTTGATGATATTCTTATGATGATATGAATCTACATCAAAATAAATGGCTCTACAATCAAGGTTAA
The DNA here is from genome assembly GCA_951394245.1 of Cyclophora punctaria. Lineage (NCBI taxonomy): Eukaryota > Metazoa > Arthropoda > Insecta > Lepidoptera > Geometridae > Cyclophora > Cyclophora punctaria. The sequence continues at coordinate 7,168,682 of OX596170.1, read as the reverse complement.
TTATGTTTCTTTGTAACCTCTTTAAATTATTAAAATCGGACAGTTAGTTTCAGAGTTATGATGAGAAATATCACTACATAGTATAAAATAAAGTCGTCTCTGTTTCGTGTCTGTTTATCTGTTTGTCTGTATGCTTAAATCTTTAAAATTACGCAACGGATTTTGATGCGGTTTTTGTAATAGGTAGAGTAATTCAAGAGGAAGGTTTTTATGTAAAAAAAATCCCGAAATTCCCACGGGAACGGGCACAACGGTGTAAAACCGCGGGGCGCTGCTTACAAAATTTGATGGCGGGTCTCTTATGGCTACTTACTGTTTCGTGCGGTCAAAGCGCGCGGGGATATACCTACCTACGAACTACGAACGACGAAGACGTGCTATGTAGGTATTATCCCGAATTCTTCCTCACATGAAATCTTGATTGTGTATACATATATACTCGCGGAAGACATGTAATATTTTATCCCCAATTTCCCACTTGAAATTTTGATTGTGTATATTCCTGCGAGAGACACGCAATGTTTTATCCCGATTTTCCTACATGAAATCTTGATTACCCGAAGCGAAGCGAGGGCGGGTCGCTAGTTACTTCATATTCCGCAGTCGACAACTGCGGAATCGTACTTATGTACGAATATAATAATGTTTTTGTTTGAAGTTGCGTTAATTTTAGGATTAACTATTTATTAGATAGTCATCGTTTATATTGAGCAATTAAATGCGAGTTGCCTGGCTAACACGACGATGTGAAATGTCATTTTATCGCCGCGAGAATTTTATCACAACAAAATGGCGCCCTTAGCAAGACCATTGTGTCAAGATAAGTGACAAAACCAAATTCAACGTTACATTCGTGGAATAGTCGATAAAATGAGAACATGATGAAGAGGCTAATGACAGATTAATTGCATTCAATTAAAACTTTGATTAAATATGAAAATATGATTAGTTAGGATTTTTGTTATTTTAGTATTTATGTAAATATAGTTCATACTTTGTTATTTAATGATAACAAAAAAATAAAGAAAAATTTATAAGTATAATAGCACAATCTCATTACCATTAGTCAAATACATTTCTTTGATGAAAATCGCAATCTAAGTCTTTCTTTGTTTTAAGTGTTTCTTTGATGAATCGAGTAATAGGTATCGCTATTAAAGAGCTTTTACAGAAAACTAAAACATCAAATAACTTAAACTGAGTTATATTTCATATAGGTTCACTGAATCGTTACATATAAACTACTATATAAACACTATGAATCAGATACCCAGAAGTAATAAACTGCTATAAATACATGTCTTGAAACTTCCTGCTGTAAGATTCATGAAAATAAGTACGGAACCATTCTACAAACTAGTATTAAGAAAAATCCATTTATCTGCAATAAACTGAATGATTAAGATTAAATACGAATATGCAGTATTTTTGCAACCAAATAATTACGTGAATTTTCGCATCTGTTTGGTTGGGAATTGATTAGAGAAATATTAATAACAATTTATAACGAAATGACACTGATTTTCTCTCTCTGATTTTGATAAATTATGTTCATTATTGTGTAGGAAATTAGCGATTTAATCAAACTTGACATATTATCTAAAAAATAATTTCATAAATAGCGGTTAAAAAAATATTTTTTTGTTCGCTGCTAGATCATATAAAGGACAAATTACGGAGAAAATCCAACAACAAACAGATGGAAACAAAGTAAATGATTCGGAGGAGCCCGCATCAAGTGGCTTTTATCTGGTGACTGCGAAGAATCCGTTGTGATACCTTACTAAAGTGAATACGATTCATTGTAACGGGAAGATATAAGGAAAATCCACATTTTACGTAAACAGTAAATATTATATTATCTACCTTGCCATTTTCAAATACGCAGTATTTGAACAACAGCCTCCGAGGTTGCGTGGTTTGAGCGCCCGGCTCACGATCCGGAGGTTCCGGGTTCGATTCCCGGTGGGGATATCTAACATAAATCTCTTTGTGAGACTGTCCTCAGTTTGGTTAGGGCATTACAGGCTGAATCACCTGATTGCCCGAAAAGTAAGATGGTTCTGTGCTTCGGAGGGCACGTTAAGCTGTCGGTCCCGGTTACTTTCTACGGATAGTAGTCGTTACATGAGCCACGTCAGAGGCCTTTGGCGGCTCAATAACTCTGACACCAGGATTGGTCAGGTTGACCATCCACTCGATTAAGAAGAATGCGCAGTATTTTATATGAAAAATGATTATATATATATATATATATTATACCTTAACATATAACATAAAAATAAACACCTTAAGTTATTCCATGATAATACATATTACACATGTACACATGTCTATAGGAAATCGTAAAGGAATATTTAATGAATAAGTATGTCATTGGTGGCATGTTGGTGTTCATTCATACTCGACCTTATATTTGTTTTCGTGATCTTTAAAAGAGTATACTTATAATACATTAATATATCTATTATATATATAACAAGAGTTTCTTTGTTTGAACGCGACAATCTCAAAAAAATCCAATCTGATCTGAATAATTCTATTTCCAATGGATAGCCACATTCAACGGGAATGTTATGGGCTATTTTTATCCCGAAATTCCTACGGGAACGGGCACAAAGCGGGTAAAACCGCGGGGCGCTGCTGGTAACATATAAAGAAATACTCGTATTTCCTCTAACAGAAAAAATAACAAAATGACAACAACCTGAAAAGAAATTGAAAGTCATATTCGAACCATTTCGACTTCTACGCGGACGAAGTTACGGGCGATATCTAGTACGAGTATATTATACGTATCAACTGTACCAATAAATATCGGTGTAACGGCACTTTTCCCAATCTTTTAATGCCTACATAAGGATCGGTCTAATGCTGTAAATCACCCTTGAAATATTGCATAAGCGCGGTAATTATGCCTCTTCGCACTGATGTGCTTCAGTGAATGAAAGGTTTTTTCGTTACTTTATTTTATGTTTACGCGAAATATAAGAGTGAGAGGTGTTAAATCCCAATCCCTGCTATAGTAAAAGCCGCGGTTTATGTTTATTCAGAAGCCACCTTTTTATTCAAAAGAACATTTTGTTTATACATGACATAAATAACCCAATTAGTACAAATAAGGTTTTACGGGTGTGGTAAAAAATTTGATAAACCTAATGTAAGTATGTTATTATTTATTAAACATTGGGCGCCATTAGGTAACTGCCGCAATCGGATTGACAAATGATTCCATAAGAGAGTATGATGAGTCATGATAACATAACCAATTAGTTAATGGCCGATTTATTAATGTGTCTGAGTACGCCAGTTAGTTTGCGCGAGTTTACTAAATCTATGACTTGACAAACTCTGTAGAAAGCGCATCCGGAGAGTTCAATTAGTCGCTGGCTGCAGCTTATAAACTCGCCACTCTGAACAATGCCTAAACTGAAATTAATTTTCGAAAGCATCATAGCAATTGTAATCTATTGTATGTAATATCCATATGCCTTTAATTACATTAAGGAAACATTTACATAATATTTCACTCTAATTTCGTAAGTCTTATATAATGGCTTTAATATGTATTAACTATTAGGTAATTGCGATTGTTTGTTTATTTTATTTTCACAAGTAATTTAGTATTAATATAATACCGAATGAATACTTATAATACCGAGGTAATTTGATCTCATAATAGTCAGAATCCGAATTTTCATTTGGGAAACTTGATTTTGGTGAATCAAGTTTCCCAGGAAGATGGGATCTGGGTCTGGATCCTGTAATACTTGAACGGTGACTCACTATCCTACCACCATCCTAGACAGTTAGCTACCGTGGGCCAATCACGGATCCTGTAAAGGGGCCGAAACGTCAGATAAAAATGTAAAGTAAACGTAGTTTGAATTTAAAATGAGTAGTGTTCTCTTAAACCTAAGAAAACAGTAGCTTATTCATAACTTATTAGCTATTAAAATATGTTCTTGTATAAATTAACTGTAATTTATTTGTAATTAACTGTAATTTATACGAATCGAGAATGTTTATTTAAAGTTAAGGTGCGGTTTCAATTATTATTCTGAACTCTGAACAGTTTCAGCAAGAGATAGTACGGTGTGACGGTAAATTAAAACATTTCAACGACGAAACATGTTCTTGCGGTGATCGTCTTGGGAAAAACTGGTCATTTCCTCATGGAATGTAAGCACGTGTTTTCTATTTAGACCTATTATTGGCAGAAGAGCTTTTCTCAAAATAAAACATCAGAAGTTCAGAATAGGTACTAATTAGTTGAAACGACGCGTATGTTAATAAGTATTTTAGTTATAGCAGGACGTTATTCGACATTAACCAATGGCAACTCACACATAGTATTAAAGACCAGTTGACACGAACTGCTGAAAATAAATCGTGTAGAACATTTGGCAAGATATCGTTCAATAAATTCTGGCAGCGAGTAAGGCTAGGAAGGGGGTATCTTATTACAACCCCGGTTTGTTCTCGCACGCTCAATCTTTATTGTTTAATAAATAAAAGATAATACAGTTACATTGTGTTTTTACCGATGTTTTATTGTCTTACTTCTGCCCTATAGTGATGGGATATGGAACTCCATAAATAAGTTACTTCTGTATTTTATAGCTAGTGTTGAATCAATTACAGATATCGTTCAATAAGTCAAACCTCGAATATCTTTTAAATGACATTAGTAGTGAAACAGAATACAAATGCATTAAAATTGTCAATTTTCTAAAATATTTATCTTAGTTTCTGTGACATGGTGTCAACTAACTGTAAATACAATTTATCGTGTGTGTATAATGAAATACGTGTTGTCTTACATTGCTGTGAATGAAATGTGACTATCGTTCACGTTGTAAATAACAACAGGATGTCTATCCTCCTTGCACCATGACATCACTAATCACCTACCTAATCGAAAAAATTAGTTACGCAGGCATGTTTACAAGCAAGAGCAATTTCTCAGATAAGATATCCCCCCAAATAACTAATCAGTAACTTTCCTCGACGTTTTCCTCGGTAATGTAATTTACACGTCGAATATATATTTTTTTCTCAGTAATCCTTAATATATATATCTTTTGTAGGTATTCTAATAATTTAATCAAAGGTTTTTTTAACATTTTGAATAATTTCCTCTAAAGTAGTCTAAAGAATTTATACTGTTAAATATTTCTATGATCTATCAAGGTAAAAGATTGTCACGTAGAATTGAAGATTATCGCTACCAAGGGGGTACCAAACTTGTTATCTAACTATGGAATCCCCGAGGGATCCCTAACTGAAGGACTATTTGGCGCCGCGAACAGAATTAAGAAGTCTTATTCCTCTATTATATTACGGATAATTTATGAAACGGAAAGGTTAACTTTTCCTCCTATTTCCTAACGTGATTTTCTTAAGTGTCGTAATGTTTTTTTAACGATAATGGAAATCGTTACATTTTTATTGAAGATGGCTACTTGTGAAGCGTAATGACATGAAGGTACATTTTGAACAGATGTCTTTTAATTTACCTAGGTTTCAGGGTACATAAATAAAAGAAATCATTATAATAAAAAATAATAATTTCCGTGCCAATTACAAGGAAAATAAAAAATAAAAATACAAAATTACAACTACGCCTTGAGCGCTACGTTACAACTTGTTCTAATTATGTAATATTATGATTAATAAGCTATTTGTTGTTGGAACTATCGAATACGGAAATAAGAGGGTAATAATATATATATCAAAGGATCGAAGTACGTTATGCACTCTGAGCATGAGCCAATCTACATTGCTTTACGAGATTGCATCGAAAAGTTACCTAAACATCAATAAATAATTCATAAGGTGTGAAAAGTTGTGTTCAAAGTAACTTTCAGATGTTTTGTTTTATCTAACAAGATCAACGTGATTTTATAAAGTTGACCCGAGGCCTGAGGCCTTACTACAACAAACGTGTAAAAAACTTAAAAAAAAGGTGTATTACAATTGATTTAGGTTTACATTCTTAAGGCACGACATTTTAAGCACCTACTACAGTTTGGTAATTAAAATGCAAAACATTACTTAAAAGTTTAATATTTTGCTAACTTATCAAATATTTATATCACAAATTACGTCATGTGTTAGACTTCATGGTCATGATAGACTGCTATCCAAATCTTTTTTTAAATGTGTTTATCTTATTACCCAAAAAATAATAATTGCAAATCCGTCTGTCTATATTTGACGGAGTTATGCCCGAACATACATAAAAAAAAGAAAAATACAAACATCCGAATTGAGAACCTCCTCCTTTTTTTGGAAGTCGGTTGAATACGTTTGCGAGTACTTAGGTAAATTTACATTTAATTTAATCCGTACTCAATTAGAAACACCTCTCTGTGATACTTACTCTTAAAAACAATAAGTACCAGGGTATATCAACGAAGTACTCGTAATATTGTTATTCAGCTTCTTTGTATTCGAACCAATACACAAGCTTAGCCGCGTCGCTTTATGAAAATATGGCCAAGGAAGGAACCAATTCCCGTAAACATATGCTTCTACTCGTGTTGGTTTTATATTAAGCTGCTTATATCTGGAAAAATACTATACTTTTGTATTAAATGATCTGCAAAAGGTTTAGTATTGTCGGGGTTTCTCTACTGACCTGAAAAGTTTGTTTGAAAGCGATATTTTCTGGATCTAAAGTTTGATATTTTTAAGATACTTGATAGGAACTAGGTACATTAGAAAATAGTCTTGTTCTGAGTTTAATTCAAAATTGAATCTATATTCGATCGAAGGCTTCACCATCCAAAACCTTTTTTCATATAATATTTGATTTCAATTTTTATCACGTGCTCTCGCATTGCTATAAAAGTGGATCCGATGTCTATTTGATTTCAATTCGAACGTCGTAGATGGTCACCCGGTTTGGGCTCAAAGTACCCTGCCTACTATGATCACAAAATTCGCCCGAGAAACGAATTCAATGTAAGTGACACCGCGGAATCCACACAATAAAATAAACATTCTTGTAAAAACGCCAAGGGAATATAAAGAAGACAGATCTCCTCGGTTAAATATTTGAACAGCAACTAGCATTGCGGCCACTTCCTTTCAAAGATTCCTCCTCTCAATTTCCGAGAAAAATCTGTTCCGATTGTTTTTATGTATTTCCACTGTTTATGTTGTGTTGGAATTGAGAAGAACGAGATGTTAGTTCAGTGGTGTTGAGTTGGGAAAATAAATAATTTACTTTTATAGCAGTTCGCGAGGCAATGCGCCAACTGTTCGAGTTTCCTAGGAAAGGTTTTAAAAAAACAATGCAAATGGACTACGTTGTTGTTCAAAATTACCTTCACTACAATATTTAAATTAGAATGAAAATACTTGGAAAGAAAAGCATTTCAGCGCTTTTTAGACGTTTAGATTAGTTTGGGTACCTAACATTTTAGCATAATGTCTTGATGGTAGTATGGAATGGATATTTACTAGATAGATAAGTCTGAAACACAATCAGCTGACACGAATAAAACAGCAGCTAATATTGAAATGATGAGATGAGATATCGATAATCGATTATTGACTACGATACATTCGCTTAACATACATCAGTGTCCCGTAAAGACCAATAAAATACTTATACATACTAAGCATTGGTACCTATTGGGTTACCATTGGTTCAATTTGTGCCCATACCTATTTTATCTAGGACCTAAAAGGACTTTTACATTATATTATGTATGTAGTTAAATTGCGAAAAAAAAGGTTACGTTCTCTAACCCTTGCTTATTTGAGTATATTTGAATGAAATTATTATCTTTGACACCTACGGAAGTGAGACTCTTTTTCACTCAGCAAGGGGTCTCTGGCGGATATGGATAGGGTAGACCCCGAACTTTGTGTTTTATTCCGGAAATAGAAGGCTTGTGCGGCACGAGCACAGAGTCACTTTAACAATGGCGAAATCAGTGTTTTCAGGAAAACGTTATATTAGACATTAATGACCGAGGCGGATATGATGGCTAGGAAGGTAGATTAGCATAAACTAATTATGATAATGAACCGAATAGGACAAGGAAATTACGGAATTAATTCTAACATATACGAGTACTTTCAAATTTCAATACTATCTTGCTGGATACCATAGTATTTCCATCTATATGTTTATCAAATTTACATAGTTTTAGAAGGTATTTACATTTTTCTATGTTACAGGCCTTTTGCAGAATAATAAAGCTATTACAGTCTACGCTTCGCTTAAGTTAAACGAAATAAACATTCATGAATGGTTTTTACGATTGTTTTTGACTTTCTTAAAGGAAAAGTGAGTCTTAGTACTTACGTTGTGTTCTAGATCCTGTCAGCTATGCCTTCAGTAAAGGACTTATAATAATTTCGAATGGTACGAGTATTACATAATGTCAGGTTTTTACCAAGCTATTGGTTATACATTATGGAAATACATTATGTTTGGTTGTTCCGGTACATGTACATTGTGTTACTTATCCAGTCCCTTTTATCTGTGCTTTAATGTAAATAATTACCGGGGCCTTTTAAAAGGAAACAATACAACTTACTTCAGAGGGGCAAAAGCAAAGCAAAAGATTAAAATACATTTGTTGGAGTGCAATTTACGTAAATGAGTTATTTCCAGTTCTTAAGTCACTGAGTTGTTTGAGATGGGTCTTGATGAATATTCTATTAATTAAAATCTCGCGGAATAACTTCTGCGAAATTGTAGGAATAGTCGAGAACCTGTTACATGTTACGTTTAAAAAAAGAGAAAGATATAACATTACCATTTATACTAACAATGAAATAAAGAGTATACTAACAATGAAACAAGTATGTCAAATATGCTCACTTGAGCTTTTATCTAACAGTAAGCTAGGTCGACATTTTCCCCTTGAGGATTTCAGTTTTTCATCGAGACCATTTGGGCTTTAGTCTGCAGAATATTTCTTATATACACTCTTAGTGAGTCTACTTTTAGCATTTTTCTTGACGTTTATTTTCTACACAACTAACATGCAATTATACCCGTACGTTTGGGCTGTAAATCACTGTGAAGAACTCACTCAATATATATTTTCTTGCAATTGTCTTAGCAATGTGTTTAACAACTACAGTAAACAACAGTAATAGCCAATTAGGTATTGCTGAGCAAAGGGCAAAGGTTCACTAAAGATATCAGTATAATGACAATAAGGCATTATCACCCCAATTGCTTACAAACGACGCTGGAAAACAAGCGAATTATTTCCCGACTGTTGAAGCTGTAAGATGAAAATACGCGCCAGGCGAAACTACTTATGTAATTACCTTGCTTTGAATTTAAATAACATAAACATTGCTGTGTAGTATCTTCGAATTCAATTTGAACTCACCCTTTGAGAGTTTCAAAGGGATGCTTTCATATGATATTTGGTTTTTTGATTACTGTTTTGGTTTAAGGATATTGGTAATAGTGACAGATACAGCTCGCTAGTGAGCACCAATGATATGACAAGTGTGAGCGCTACACTAAGTCAATATTATTTGTTTTTTAAATAAGTACTATACCTACGGGTATCTATCGATAAAATAAGTTATTTAATTACAGTTGTATTGTGTACTTGTATCACTTAAAAGTTTTTATTGTTGCCAAGACTCTTATTGTAACAAAGATTTCAAACACATTTATAAAATTACTTGTCCGAAAATAAAGAATAATGGGACTTTGGATTTCTTTTAGAGTTTACACGCTAGGTGGATTATTTCGTAAAAATATAATATTTGTTTTACTTTCATTCCTTATATTGTACCCTAATGAAAAATAAATCTACAACCAATTACGAGGAATTTAATAATTCATCACTACATAGTATAAAACAAAGTCGCTTTCCGCTGTCTGTCCCTATGTATGCTTAGACCTTTAAAACTACGCGGTTTTTTTTAGCAGATAGAATGATTCAAGAAGGAGGTTTATATGTATAAAAATCCCTGAAATTCCCACGGGAACGGGCACAACGAGGGTAAAACCGGTGCGCTGCTTGTTTAAAAAAAATCTATTTAAAAATACGAATATTTTAATGAGCAATATTTCTCGTTAATTCCATGGGATCCTCTTTTGGTAATTGGTTACCAAAAGAGGATCCCATGAAGTCTGTGATGATACTGAATAATGATTTGCGATGGGATGGGGAATTGTTACTTGTGGATGTTATATTGACCGCAGGCGTCGCAATAAACCAATATTCGTCGTGTTAAGGATAACAGAGTGGCAATAAAGTAGTATGTTTACGTATGTTTACATCCGTGCCACTACACGTACGAATAGGCTGTGCGTTTGGTAGCTTACTGTATTGTTTTCGTATTGCTTTCAGTTTGTTTCATTAACAGTAAGCGTCCGTGTTTTGATTACCCTATTTACAAAACTTCGAAATGTACCTAAACAACGTTAATTTTAATACGGTTAATAACTGAGACTTGTATTTGTTGATGCTGGCGCCATCGGAAAGTTTGTGTTGTTTTGTTCTTGTTTTCTAAAGCTTTTTATTATCAGTCATATCAGTTGCTTATTGATTACCTCATTTGGCGAAGCGACGCGACGCTACGACTTGACGATGTCATGACAACGTCATGTGTATAACACAGTGACGGCTTTTATTTATGGCGTAAAATTGGCGTAATGGTTTTGGACGTTTTGGTAACAGCCGTTAGGTACCTTCGTAATGTAACATCAGGTGAATGAGAGCAAACACCTGTTTGTGCCTAAATGACAGCTGACATTTGAGTGGACGATATAATAAAAAAATCCTTCCAAGGTATAGTATATTACTTTCCCATTTTAATATTCGTTGAAAATTTTTATCCTAATTATTTAGGCGAATAACTACGGAAAAAGACTCGAATTAATCAAGAAATTTACATTTTTAATTAATTTTTTGCCAACTTTACACTTTATCCAAAAATCAGCTCTCGGTGTTTTAATAAATAAAGGAAAATATTTCCGAACTTTTTTAATAAAACACGTAAACGTTATCACGCTAAACAATTCAAATTAATGGTTTGTACACTCTCAATGGCTTGTTATTTTTATTTCGCATTACAGCCGTACGCAGACGAGAGCGTTGTTTTCGTTACTTCTTCCGACTATTTGTTTAAAGCTCCGATAGACAGCTAATGGGTTTAGACTGATATCAAAAGTATTGATCGAATGTTACCGTTATCTTGATTGTGTAATAAAACCACTTTAAATGTTCAATAAAGCAAATACAGGACAGTTTGAAATCGTAACACTTAGTAAGCTAATGCTTTGATGTTGTATGATTGAAAATATAACCGTTTTGATTACGACTATAATGTTTTATAGCGTTGCTTTAGTATGGTGATATGACAGCTTTTAGTTTGATATTTCAGCTGTATTTTTTTCTAATCTACGGACGTTCTTATGAAACCTAGACCATTAGCGTTTCTATTACACAACTGCGTTCGTCATGCAGTTGACGAACTTGTTCCAAATGTGGTAAGACCACGTTCGTGGCCTTCACACAAGACTGTTAGCTGATTACGGATATTTAATTAGGTATCCAACTCGCCAAACGCGGTCGACCGACTACCATATTCCTAACCTATCTCAGTCACCGCTAGTGGCATGCGACGATCGGCTTAATATAATTTACCATCATGGGCACGAGCTGTGATTTGGTAAATGCTTCTAGTAATTCAGTATCAGTCAAGCGTGTGCCCAAGAGCGACGAAAAGAAAAATTGCAAGTTAAAACGGTATAACAATACATTACTTATTACGACTCCAGCTTTATATTCCATTTACTTGACTAAGATTTTAATTTGTTGTTGTTAAATTAAAACACGAATTAGAGAAACGGCCCATTTTTTCAGCAACGCGTTTTTATGTTTAGGGTTATCCGAATTTTATGATAATTTTTCTTTTATTGTTGCCATAAAACGAAAATGTGAGTGAATTTCATGGAGGAGTTAAATGATGTCTGAAACCTGGGCTGGGGTCTGGAGCTTTAGACCTATCGAGTTGAATTGCCTATAAATCCTGGATACATGTTGGATGGTAATCCATTAGGGATTCATGGCCGTTATACGTTATAGTGTCTCCTATCCTGTCGATGAATGACCCTCAATTAATATATTACTTGCATTTTAATGGAATAACGAAATAGAGATCACGCAGAAAGTGTTTCGCTCTTCCGTGGTCACAAGCGAATATTATATTCGCTTCATTCGTTTAGTTTGAGCGACTTGGCGAGTTCAACAAAACACAAGTGGCATACATCTCACATCATTCGCTCGCATACCAATGGACTCGTTAAATAATAATTCACCCAATCACGAATCGCTAAATTGTGACTCGCCAAATCGCGACTCCCAAATTAGCGACTCGCCTACTCTTTCAATCTTAACAGATGCCTAGGAAGGTAAAACGTAAATAGTTTCACTGAAGACCCCTCTAAATGGCTTTGATTTGATTTGGTACAAAGGTTTTATATAAACTGCTCTCCAAAATGAGATCAAGTCAACTAAAGATTTTTGTCTACATTTAGAAAACTAGCAGCGCCCTGCGGTTTTACCCGCGTTGTACCCGTTCCCGTGGGAGTTTCATGGTGAAAAGTAGCATATAACCTCGTTGAATGTAGCTATCTATTACAAAAATAATTATTCAAATCGGACTGGTAATTCCCGAGATTAGCTTGAACATACAAACAAACAAACTTACAAATTTTACCTCTTTATAATATTAGTATAGATAACTGGAGTTATCTAGTTTGACAAAGATACTTGGGTTGAATATAAATCTTTGTAAAGATCATTATGTGTATTTAAGGATTGTAATAAATATTGGTTAGGTTAGTAAATCAGACGCTGGCTGGTAAGTACGATTATAGTCGATGTGCGATGTGCGAGTTTTGCCATTTTTTACTAAAAAAATCGACACGCATCTAACTAATGTAATCTTATCTAAAGGTACTCTACAGAGCGCAAATGAAGCGTTTATGAATTGAATATTAAAATAAAATTGAAGGTTTAATACATAACGAACAATTTAACTAACTAGAACACTTTAAACCTAATGATTTAAGTACTTACTGAGATGGTTTTAAGTTCAAAGTTGTTAAATAAATCGAGTTCTATATTCCTCTATATTTTGTGGTGCCATTCAAGAAAATCAAGGTTTGAAATTAATTCCAACTGACGATAATTGCTTGTTAAAATCATCTTGATGGATGAGTTCAATGCTTACGAATATTTGAAATAAGTTAGTTGAATAATTTTTAAGCCTGCCTTCAGCAACGTAAATGTTAAGACCAACTTTTATATAAATATTTGCGTTAGAGTTAGAATAGTCAAGCTCGTAACGTTGTCTGTCTGTGTTTAGTAAATACGACAGACTTGGTAAATATACGAATTCTCCACCATAGAATCACTAATATTTATTAAAACAAGCATTAGTAGAAATACTCGAATTTTTAAATGCATTTAAACTTTACGTACTAAGGATAGTCAGTGTGAGTAGTCTAGAAATCGAGAGATATTTTTAAAACTATGTTACATCAGTGTTACGTACTCGTACATGCTTCATTCACCTTCAACCAATATTGCAATATTGATTCCTAATGTTACAGAGTTACTTTTAATGAATGTATACGTAAAGAAATAGCAATTTCAGGGACAATAGTTATTTCAGTATTAAGCCAGGCTGCATACGTGCGGAATCCAAAAAAAGCAGTATAATCCTAACTAATATTATAAATTCGAAAGTAAATCTGTCTGTCTGTGTTGGTACACAGTTAATCCAAAGCCTGAGAAAGGACATAGGCTACTTTTTATCGCGAAATTCCTGCGGGAACGGGTACAACGCGGGTGAAACCGCGGGGCGCTGCTAGTATAGTTATAACTATATGCCACTAATACGTATTGTTCTTAGGTCTGGGTCTGGGGAGCTTTTTGTCATGAAAATATGCCAATTCTTCGAAATTTCATTAATTTGTTTGAATAAAGTGGAATTTCTTAGTGAAACATTCAGAGTCATGATTACTCGCTTTGTTTTCTTGACAGCTCAAAATCGAATGGGTAGCCGTAACAATGAAAATTCATCCAAACCTAATATCGCATCAATCTTAGAATTTGTGAACATTGCAGAAGATGTTCACAAATTCATGGTTTGATTAGTTTTATAAATTCGTTTTTATCTCTATGCTTTATTTTAATTAAAATAATCAGTCTTGAACTCAGTTTACGTTTTTAAAATACATTTCAGTTTTCACCATAGAGCATTAGTTTAGATTCTTGTGTAGTGTAGTGTAGCAAGTTGGCGAGTGGTGAACTGACGCATTCAATAGAACCTGAGATAGCGAGAGAAAAGCGAAAGAGTCATTCAATTCAAGCTTAGAGCTTAATTGGGTTTAATTAATCGTGTGTGAGTTTGTGCGGGTGTATTTATTTTATGTTATTTAACGAATTGTTTAAATTCCCAGTATTATTATATGTATTTCTCTATGAAGACTATGGATAAAATATAATTAGACTTGTTTGAGACACATTCGTGTTCTACTCGCATTCGTATTCAATTAATTGCAGTTACGAGTACATTAATGTTTGTTATCTCTGTACATATTTACGTGTGTTGAAACTGTGTTTGAATTACCGAATTATTGGGAGAATGGAAGGGAAAAATTTATATTATCCAAATGGCCAAACAAATTGTTAGTACAATAGTCAAGATACAATATCGTCATTATATATGTATTAGTGTTGAACCGCAATAATTACATGCACAGTATTGCTGAGGTGCAAGTTACAAATTGCTATAAACACTTAAGAACTGGACGTCAGAACTCAAAGAGCATGACTAACGGCGCGTTGCAAAGAATCTTCCGCTCGAAATGAGTAACTTTGAGACCGTGCCCGCTTCTTTATTAAAGCGTTCATTTAATTACTAAGTGTCTTTGCTTGTAACTTATCCTTCAAGATATTAACAAGAGTTATTACTCAATTAAATAACAGATTTAAAATATGTGACTCGTTACGCTACAACTCGTGCCGCGCCTAGGTATACGTTAAAATTGTCTACTTCTACAGTATTCCCGTGAGATATATTTTCATCTTTTGTTTTACGACTGGGTATGCTATTTTTATTGCTCATTCTGTCATCTTTACTCACATATTTCTCAGATAAGCTTGGAGCTGTATTTTACGTTGATGATGTCATTTTCATCGGAAGGGTATCTAAGCTGTATTCCCCGATAAGTTTTGGCGTTTTATTAACGGCGTTTTATTAACTTTCTAATATCGAAATATCGATAATATTTCTTTTTGAGATTTAATCGAGCTCGGCATTATCAAATAAATTATAGTTGGTGAACCATCGTATGGGAATAAATTGCTTTTTCTTGAACCAAATAAGTTTTTTTGAACGTAATAATAAGTTATCTACAATAACATTGAATTTTGACTGTGATGTGACCTGTGTGAGTTGATAAGCTTTGGAGCTTCTTAAAAGTACTTCCTGGACCGTACGGGCGCGAGAGATGGAAAAGTTCTGCGCAAATCTATTTGTTTTCATTCTTCATTTTGTTTGATAGTGCATGTTATGTGGGTTAATGCCTACAGAAAATGTTCAAAGAATTTGCCAACAGTCAACATTATTCAAGAAAACAGTATTTTTACAAACTATAGTCTAAAATTACGAGTCATGGAGGTCGATATGATCTTAATAATATTAGCTTTTATTTTAAAAAAGGAATGTAATTTACAGTGACCGAGAGGTCTTCCCCAGCTGTGGGGAATATTACTTTATTTATTTCGGAAACAATAGAACCGCACGTTGAAAATAGTTAGTGCATTTTTGTTTAACAAGACAACATATTTTATACAGTAATGATAAAACAAAATGAGTTTCGACTATAAATCACAGACCGGATTAATCGCGAACAAAACGTAAAGACTGATGGAAACAAACACTTGTGAATGATGAGAAAATTAAATCATAAGATTGATGAATACTTTACCTGAGTGCTGAAGATGTGTTTGTTTACAATAAACAATAAATTGTATTTTTAATAAAGGAGTTTGCCCACATTATTTACATCCGGGAAGTAATGTTTTTTTAGTTTGTTTCTACTGTGAGGTGTGAATATCTGGAGTTTGTTGAAAAATCTTACAATTACTTTGTACGTATAGATCTTGTTTAGTCCGGACTCTGTTTACAATAATATTCCCAAAGAGAAGTGCTAAGCTTTATGATCGAGCCTCAATCCTTTGAAAGGGGTACACTCCCAGTTTGCGTTTCACTAATCGCTCTCGTGCCAGGTGCACGAAGATTGGAATGGCACTTTGATATAAATTGCGTGAATAATTTATACTTCGATGTAGATACCGTGATTAAGAATTAAATAAGGCTAGTTTTACCAACACTACACTCGTATAATGTAACTAAAGAGGTTAATTATTCGTTTGAACATGCTTATCTCTGGGACAAGTGGATTTGATTTTTTTGTAAATATGATAGCCAAATTTAAAAAATATAACATCTCAAAACGGGAGACTGTTAGTTTACACTTTTGAAAACAGCCTAAACTAACTTTTTTCTCGCTTTTCAACTTATTTAACTTCGATTGCCTTGAATTTAATTCATATTCCCAATAATAAAGTTCAGGTTAACTCACTAGGCTGTTGAAAACAGCCTAAACTAACAGTCTCCCGTTTTGAGATAAAAAAACAAAACATATTTAAATTAAAGGATTTGCCAGATTGGTGCGTTCTGGGGTCTGCGGTCAGGTCGAAGTGAACGCTGCCCGCATTATGTTTCAACTACATTGTCGGTCAGGGTAATCGGTCAGCGTTCCGGACAGGGAAACCAGTCAGGGATGCGGGTAGGGCAAATAGTTTGTTTGATTACGAGCGTCAAACTGACCGTGACCGTTGCCCTGCCCGCCGCCCGCCTGCCCGTGCTCTCTGTCCGCCGCCCGCTGTCCGCATACCTGCCCGTACGCATCCTACCTTCCTCCGCGTTTTTTGATCATACTCGCACGGTCGGATCGCATTTCTATACAAAATATATAGACATCGCCAATGTTGTGCATACATAATACGGGCAGCGTTCACTTTGACCTGACCGCAGACCGCAGAACGCATCCAGTATACCAAATCCTTAAGGTAACTCCTATTTGTTCCGTTTCTCAACTTATTTATACATACAACAAATATACAACTACTTATTTATATATGTATACAACTTATTTATATCTTATAAATATAAAATTCTCGTGTCACAGTGTTCGTTGGCGTACTCCTCCGAAACGGCTCGACCGATTCTCATGAAATTTTGTGAGCATATTGAGTAGGTCTGAGAATCGGCCAACGTCTATTTTTCATCCCGAAATTCCCGCGGGAACGGGTACAACGCGGGTGAAACCGCGGGGCGCAGCTAGTATGGTATAAATTTTTAAACCATGATTATTAATTTAGCCGAAAATAAAGTTTTTCTACGACTTTTATTACACTTACGTGTGGTACCTCGTAATTGTTACCAACATTATTATATTTTATTTCCGTTCGTTGCCTACAATATTACTTTTACGATTTTATACAGCACGGGCACCTTTCTAAGAACACGCCTTCAAATCAATTCCACTTTACGATCCATCATAAATTCACAGATTTACGCTTGTGAAAAAACTCCCCCCGACATTATGAGCGCTTTTAAACGGCTGAATGGTGATACGGTATAAATTCACATTTTCAGTATTAAGTCATTAAGTTGATGAAACGGGGAAGTTTACTGATTGAACTCAATTAACCACGATCGTGAATTTCGTATAATAATATTGAGTAAAGCCACGAATCTCATAGCGTTTAAAAATACAATATTTTCAGGGAATGTTCTAAACACCTTTAACGCAATGTTCCTGTTTCGTAGTTAGCTGGTCTGCCGATGTTCACTCAAAAAAGGAAAATGTGTTTTTATTCAATGAGAAATAGTTGTCAACAGCCGACCATTACTGATCGAACTTGTTTGTTCGTGTAAGTGTTTTCATTTACCACAAGAAAGATTGCTTGCTGAAAACTGTTTCAAAAACGAAGTATAAATACTGCTTTAGAGGATATGTTTTTCCGGGAGGTGTTTACAGAGCGAACTATAACACTATTGTATAAGCCATTGATGTCCTTATCCCTCCTCTATCTCCATGGAAAGCGATGTCCGGTCACTTTGGAAACTATTGAAGTCGTGAGCGGTATTAAGAAAAGGTTGATACCTTTTCTCGTTTTCTGGTTTTCTATGAATATTTATTACATAGGTTGCTTGAAATAAGGGAACAGAGGACTCTTTTGATGAAAAGGTTTTTATATTTTAAAAGATATGAAATTTCCCTTGAATGGTGATGAATAAATTTTTAAACAATCAATGACTTTTGGATAGTTTGAAATTTTCGATGGATAACAAAGATATACAAAGCTCGTGTTTAAAGTTAAAACTAATTGATAAACCATAACACAAATCATCTTATATTACAACCTCATCGTATTAGAACTAAAATACAATACTTAATCTTAATTATCCTAGTTGCTAACCACTAACCTACTGGAATTTCCTTACTTACTTTATCCTAGTTTTGTAATATCTAATCTATACTTAATATTATAAAGCTGAAGAGTTTGTTTGTTTGTTTGTTTGTTTGTTTAAACGCGCTAATCTCAGAAACTACTGAACCGATTTGAATAATTCTTTCACTGTTAGATAGTCTATTTATCGAGGAAGGCTATAGGCTACATTTTATCCCGAAATTCCCACGGGAACGGGCACAACGCGGGTAAAACCGCGGGGCGCTGCTAGTTAATATAATAATTAGTCTCCTTGCCGTCAGTTATAATGGAGAAGTTTCCGCAGAAGGTGATAGTATTTCATCTCCTACAGTGTTATTAAAACGTTTGCTAAGAGAATTAATAATAACTTGAAGTGCACATTTACGCAAACAAATCATCCGTAGGATTATTAGGGTGCAATTAGACTGTACCGCCACGTGCATGCGATACAACGCATGCGATGGCAGTTATAATAACAAATTCAATTTTTAAATATTTCAAACTGACCATGCGTGTTGTATACGCCTTCCTGAAATCGTTCCATATATAAAGTAACGTAAAGTTGTATTGACCTGATATTCGACAGATAAACTAGCAACAAACTAAACACAAGTAGTTGGACAGAGTGATCCATCGACAAAAACTTAATACAGACTATCCCCGGTTTCTTATGTTTAAGCAAACATTACTCATTTTTTATTAAAACTTAGTTGTGTACTCGTAGTATATCCGTAATACGCTTCGCTTTTTATTTTACATTTTGATCTGACGTTTAGTCCCTTTACAGGCTCCACAGTACCGCGGTTCGATAATAAAAAACGAAGGGTATCCGTATACGTGATTTCACGGCTTATCATCTTCCAAAGTACGATATACGGGTAATGTTTGAATATGTAAGTTTCTGCTACTGGTACCTACGTTATATCGAGACGGGGACACATATGGTAAGATATAAATTATAATATGTTAATTGTTTTAACCCATTGTTATCGCTTTTAACATTCCAAAAATCTGTGTTTTTCAATTCGAACGATTGGAAAGTCTTTGAACCCAAATTTGCCACGTAATTGGAATTCGAACTCAATATATGATAAGGAAACAGTTAAAATGAGAAAACAATAGCACCATTCGGTTTTATGGCATAAAAGAAGTAACATTTCATGGCGATAACGACAACAATAACGTCCCAATTATTCTACTTGTAAGGCCCTGCGAACACCTGATTAGGTGAGCGGTACAGTCGCCGAATGCGGTAGACGGGCCGTGAACGACTTAGTCTAATGGCACCTTAGGTCAAGTTGCTAGTGGTGACTGAAAGTGCAAAATACAAAACTTTCTCATCACTTCATGGTCTATAATTTTCTGAGAAAAATTATGTCACAGTTCTATTAAAATTCTGTCGAGTTATCAATTACAAGCATTCTGCACATTGCATGCTTCAGCTCCGAACTACGTCTGCTCGTGGATTTCAACCGGAAAATAACTACTTGAGAAGTTTCTACTCTAATTTATTGCAGGGTGTTAGGTCATAACTTATCACGAGGCATATAAACTGTTTAAGGCGCTAACTATTTGCTGACTTGCATACGTACGTTGCATAACTCAATGCTTACTCCTTGTACATTCGCACAATCTAAACGAACTCTTATCAAATAAAATAACCCAAAAATTTTGCATAAGTTTTCTTCTCATGTTTGTCATTGAGCTCAATCAAAGCTTGTGTAGGTTTAATAAAAAAAGCGTTAAGTGACGTTTAGTGACACCTTGTGGGCGGGATTTTAAAAATATTATAAGAATAAGTTTCTCTCTGAGTATCTTCAAAGTTATATTGACAAGTTACAGCCACGCTACACGTTAATAGTAAGAAGTTTCACCAAACATTTTCTACGATATGAATAGAATACTTGACAAAATTCTTCAAAGTAAGGAATATATCTTTATCATACTCATTCTGTCACTTGGCGTATACATTTCTTTTTGAGCTTGTTTCATTGAATAATGAGTTGTCAGATGCTAGATTATCAAGTTTTTATGTGACCAAAATAATTCCCGAAAAAGGTTAAACCTGAGAAAAGATTGACCTTGAAGATTGAAATAGAAGATTCATGAAACATATTAATGCAATTTTAACCACTCGATTCCTTTTACTTTTCCAAAAATAACTTAACCAGACTACATTGAAATAATTTCAAAGATTATAAGTAACAGGAAACGTAAATCCGTTTTATAGAAGCTCGAACAGTTTAAGCCACTCTTTACTTCCATGCAAATATCGTTCCATTTTGTACACACATGTACCTAGAAGTGTTTTTCCCGCTACAAATAATTTTACGTAGGCATATTCAAGTATCTCGACGACATTGAACACGAACCAGTCCCGCTTAATGATGCTCTCGTTATTTTAGATTCTCTTCATACTATTCAATGTGATCACGGAGAAAACACGCTACGTCCTTTTAAATAAAGTAAATTTGAAAACCTGTCACAACTGTACCTCCAGGATAGCTCACAGGCCTAGCACGTGATCAAAATGTAATTATGCGACCGAAAACCCAATAGACATTCCAAATTTAAATCACATTTTACTAAGGAATAAATCACGACTTAATTACAGAGTTCGACTAAACGAATAATACATAGTTAACAGGTGGAAAAACGAAGCTCCCAACATATTCATGGACGTCGCGTCCTTGACGAAATTAAATTAATATAATCTGTTCTTGTAGTATATGAAAAGCTGTACTTAGTAACAGTTAACCGACAAAAGAGACGTCTTTGTTCAGGAAAATTAGGTTATCTTGTCTATTTTTGTTCGAGCCACAGACTTTAGTACTTAAAGATCCCGCAAAATAAAACAATTACAATCATTTTGACTTGGTATGGTATCTACGAGTATATTCAGATAGATACAAAGGATAAGCATACACTTATTCGTCCTGTTTCTATGGGATCACATTCCAGCTTTCTTTCCCGTCCATTGTATCTATATGTTTATTATTTATCTAAATATATTTACTTCTTTGATACTGTGACTTCTTGTATAATCCATATCTTCGTAACTCGATTTATGGTATGATGTTAATGAATTTATACATCAGACATTGTGAGTTCACTTCCATTATCTAAGTTGGGAAGGAATGATAAAGTCTTCATACAAACCACTACGCACGTGTATTTTAATCCTTTAAATTAAAGGAACACTGTGCCGCAAAAATTCGAAGTAATTTCATATAAATTATCTTGAGACTTTAGGTTCATAGCGGAACCTCTCTAGACAGATCAAAGGCAATAACATTTTAAATCCCGTTATTAATCTTCTTTCTTCATATTATTTTTTGTAAACGTTTTCTCATCAACTAGGCAATTTAGTTTGGCTAATTTCTTTAGAAAGACCGTCTGCTTCATCGTTCTACTGTTGGGAACGCCCGTTCTACATTGCAAAAATGGAGGCTATTCAAAGTTTAGATAGAATTTGTTTTGAAACATCGTGTGTTGTATCCATTGTGCTTATTGTAGTAGCCAAAAATAATAGCAATAAAGTTTGAAAATATGTTTTCGCGTTTATAGTGGGTACCCGTTGCAATGCTATGACAAGGTCGCCGGTTTATTTACCGCATGGCTTAGCGATATTAGGTGAGTACGTACTTATTTCTATGAACCCACGACTGATACCTAAGGCCAAGGCTTACAAAATATATTTCCTTCTATTAATATTAGATCTCACGTCGTGATTCCGCCAGGTTGTGGGTAATTTTCACATTACGACGATGAACACGAATGTTGGGCGAATGTTTTGAAAGAAAAGTCACAATTGGACGGCCTTGTCAGTTACCAGCCGGCCATTAAGCTATTTTTACGACCACTAATAACTCAATTAACGAACTACAATACTATAAAATATTGCAAATATAAGTTATAATAACCAAGACCGGTGAGTCACACGGTCTGGTAATGATCGGGAAAATAAAACCAGATTGTGGACTGTAAATCATTAAAATTTTTTGTTTGACTTTCAAAATAATTTATATTTCATTTTGAAGTAAATGTTGGGATGTGTTGAGGTAAACAAGTTTTATGTCGGATGCCGCCGACTGCTGCAGTTTATTAAAAGTGACAAGGGGCTACAAATAACTTAGATAAAGATTCCTAAATAAATACGATTTCCATCATCCTTCAGATCTTTCTATTATTGATATTTCATTCAACCAAATACTCGTAGTACAACTTAATGTAACTTACTTACCCATTTGTCAAATGTCGGGCCCGAATTTTCATCTGACGGCAGAAAAACATTTATATGAAGCTATTCATATTTTTAGGCTCTTGATTGAATGTCGGCTAAACGTAACACTCGAGGGCCGACCGACGTTAAATATCCGAATCCGACAGCCGACAATTGGGCTCTTTATTTCAATTCCGATACAAAAAATACAAAAATAGAACCTCAGAACTCTGAAAATGAAAGAACCTGAGAACTTCGTAGAAAAAAAATAACATGTTATTTGTTCTCTCAAGGGAAAACGTTTTCTTGATTAGTGAAATCAAAGCACTTCCATAGAAATATAGCAGTTCCGAAAATAATTTCCGTCTGGTTAGCTTTCACGATCCCGTTGCCTGTTGGTACCGTACCCTAGAGTACCGTTTGCGAACCTAAATTATGGTCGTATATTTGCTTTACTTTGCTGTATACTTTGTCTAGGCGATTGATGATATTCATTGGCTGTGAAATAGCTCAGCTTAACTTTTAAGATAATTCATCTTCTAATAATAACAATTATTTTTAACTCCCAGGTCAATAGTGTATAATGTTAATATTTGACGTTTGACAAATGGTAAAAAAGGAACCCTTATTATTTCGTCATGTCCGTCGATCAGTATGTCACAGCCTTTTTTCTCGGACATAATATGTGCATAGTTGGGAGGGTTGTATTTTATGATGAAAAAATAAACTCAAGAAATTATAGCCGTGATAGGTCTTTAAAATTATATTGAGGTTTCTAAAAATGATTTTTTATGATAACTATGTTAAGAATGGGACCGTTCCGATACTTACGAGTATGTAAGTAAGTAAGTGGCCGACCCTGGTGTGGTTCCGGTCTAGTTCCGAAGCAAACAAATAAAACACGAACTTTACAGCTTTATTTCATTAGTAGAGATTAGTATAGATGACCGAGATCTAAAACATTGTTTCGGGATCTATGTATATGTTATATAAACCGCAAATCATTTTGATAACATGGAATTAACAGAGATTGGATAATGGAAACTTTTGAAGCGGTAATTACAAATTCAATTAATTAAAATGAAACCGATTGCTTTTCAATAACCTTTAGTTTATTCAGTGGTGTTCACGTGTTCCATACCATGTCACTTTAATCACTACTAACTTACATATTTGATAGAGATAAAAGCTTTTATTGAATTCAGGTGCTTCCATTATCATAGTCCTTCCAACTAGTATGGAAGCACTTTAATATCAAAAGTTTCGGTAAAATGTAATCACGTATAGATAATATAATTTCGTCTACAACTTGTTTTATCATTGGCCAAATTTAAACCTGCAAAACATATACCTATGTAGGTACGTAATTTCATTTGGAGAAGCGCCGCCATCTGCAAGGTTGCACAACTTTTATTTTGAACATTGTGTTGGCAGTTTCAACGAGTAATTTTCAAGGAAGGAATCAAAAAGGAGGAAAATTAAACCAACTTGTTCACAGTTTACTTTTGAACTAAATGAAATTAAGAAAATTTGTTTAGAAACTTTAATATAACGTCGGCTTAGACGAAAAGTTCTCATCTGATTTGGATTTTATGGTTATATAATAAATATTCGGATTTTACGATAGATTCGCCTTCTAGTGACAGTATTATAAACGATGAAATACTTATCAGTCTTCGTTAACCTTTTTCCGTGATTTAATCTGATTTAATGTACTTTGACAAGCCCGATGGCACAGTGGCAGTGAGAGCGCTTACTGTGTCGAGGGTTGCGGATTCGATTCCCGCCCGGAGTCAACAATATGTGAAGACATCATTGTTGGCGACGACGTCTGAGTGTCAATTATATATTCTTATAATGTATTTTGTGTATGTATATGTACTATAGTATCAGTTAGTTAGATTTCATAATTACAAGCTTATAGCTTAGTTTGGGTCTAATTTACCGTGTGTGAATTTGGCTTGTATAATTATTTATTTATACTAGCTGTGCCCCGCGGTTTCACCCGCAGCGCCCCCGTTCCCGTGGGAATTTTGAGATTTTTATTCCCTATAAACCTCACGGAGCCCGAGACCTTTCCAACGAATGCAAAACCGTGGAAATCGATCCAGCCATTCACGCGTGATGCCTTGACCAAGGAAAACGGGTTTCATTTTTATAAATATAGATTAATGTTGTGAAGTAAATACCTCATGCGCAAGTGATACCAAACCAGTCTTCAATGTAGGTGGCTGAAATTTGCATACTTTACTATGAGCTGCGCTGAAAATAAACCGCCAACATGTGTGGAGCCACACTAGGTTACACCAAAAGTTTTTCTATTCACCTGATGCTTGTGAATTTTTAAAATACTTGCAGAGTGTTGCAGTTTTACTTGGGCTTGATGTTTTTAATATATGTTTCAGTAGAAAAATAGGGATAAACGATAGATATATTAACCTATTTTTGTTTAACTTGTCTATGAATCTATAATATCGTCCCGCGGTTCTACCCACGTTATACCCGTTCCGTTCAGATATCACTCTGTAGAATATGATTATCTGAAATCTAACTAATTACATAAAATAGCGCGTTCCAACAAACATTTCCACTTTATTATATTATAAATCACGTCTTTGTTTATAAGCAATGATCAAAGTAACTTCGATCAGCAATCGGAAATTATAATTTCTGTAATGAATTCAAGTGGTTTAAGATAACTGGAAATAAATTATTTATATATAAGCTCCACTTCGGAACAGAAGGTAATGTTATTTGGTAGATCAGATGTTTATCTGAAAGCTTTTATTTTCATGCCTTCCGCCGACATTATCCAACCGAGACAAAATATGTGAGAGCGTAGCGCGTAGGTTATGTAACCGCTGTAGGATGTGGTGATACTGGCAAAATTTGTAAGCTTAACCGCCATTAAGAGTTAATATATGACACGCGTGTACTACTTTTTTAGCCGACTGTACATAATACTAAGCAGACTATAGTCAAATCTGATCGTAGATTAGATACGAGAGAGTCTTCTGGTGTATGAAGGAGCGCACACTAGAGGTGTTAGACCTCTAGTGTGCGAGCCTTTTAAAAAATTGTGCTAACAACGTAAGCCTGACTAAAGACAGTCTTGTTAAAAAAAACAAATATCTATACTAATATAATAAAGCTGAAGACAATGGTTTTTGACCGATTCCGATTTGATCGGATTTGAATAATTCTTTTTGTAATGGATAGCTAAATTTAACGGAAAGATTATAAGCTTTTTTCATCTCAAAAATCCTATAGGAACAGTGGATAAACCGCAGGTCGCTGCCAATAAAATATAAGCACGCTTATGAAAAACCTATTACCGATTTTAATATAATGGAATCTTAATCATATAACATTTACATATCTACAGATATAATACCCAATATTAATAAACAGGGCGATCAATCTGCGAGGTTCAATTGAAGTCAATAGCTTACATCGGTGTTCACATTTGTAATATTGTTTGACTCTCGGCGAAAATAAAGTTTGAAACCAAATCATAGTAAGTTTTCTCACTAACCAATACACCCCAAGCTATCTGAAAATACCTCAAAGTACACATTGGTAGGTTAATGTGGTGAAAAAGTTACATTTCAGCCTTTAAAAGCATTAGAAAGGGTCGTGATGTCAGTCGTAAATTACAGGTCCGAAACGGCTGATACAAAACCGAATTGTTACGAAACAATTTCTGAAAACATTGTAACATTATAACCTACAACACCGATTATCTATATTAATTCATGTAATGTAATATGCAATTACATACGTTAATGATTTCAATATCCATTATTAAAGTACCCGATACGGAAGTAAAGACCGTGCTTGTTAACCAACTCTCAACTTCCGGACATAAATATCAATATAAATAAATATGCACAGGACAGGACCAATTAATATCTTTAACATTTCATTGTTACAGAAAATGGACAACGAATCGACAATAATGATAAACAATGCACCATGATCAATACGTCCAATAATATGCAGGTGAAGCTTTTGATATCAGCTGATTATAAAGAGATTCCATGGGAGTCCCTCAACAAGACGGCACCAGCTGATGATGGCAGCAATGCCTCTTCCAGCAACGACAGCCTGCATGTGTTCCCGCTCAACGACGACGAATACATATTCGACAGAACCGATGTCAGAGCTATCTTTATTACGTTATACACTATTGTGTTCTGCTGTTGTTTTTTTGGTAAGTATTTTCAATATATCTACTCATTCATTCGTTTCATTCAATACAATCCGACTACTAAGTTGTCAGAGATCAAGTCGGTCTCTATTCGCTAATCTTGTAATGTTTCCATTTGCAAAAAGTAACTCATGCACTTTTAGAAAACAAAATCCCTAATTTTTCCAGCAAAATATTAAACTAAATATTAACCAAACGTAACAAATATTAACCCGCGCAAAAAGCAGGCTTGTTTTTCTTTGCCTTTTGTTAAAACGTATCATGAGTCAGATAAATATGTTATACGAATGTAGAGAAACCATGAAAAAATTAAGCGACGAAAATATGATATAGTATGAAAGTTGAATATTATCGTTATCATCACGTAAAATATAGGTGTAGTCGGCAATAAATCAACCGGTGTCTCGAATATAAATACGTACATATTTTCGGTACATGATAAATGAAAGATAATAATGAAAATTGCATTTTACGACGCTTTGCACTCAATAAAGCTTCCATCCACGTGCAATCACAAGAATAAATATTTTGAGTCGCCAGTAAAGTCCGAATGGTCCGAACACATCCAATCATATTTTTCAATTTACGAACTTTGAAGTCATGAAAATGTTTTTTTGTAACCGGATATTATTCAGAAGATATAATATTTCATGTCTCATAATGTAAATGATCACTTTTAAGGAATTATATTTTCAACGATCAAATTTTCTTCATTGACGTACTGATGCGAGGGAGAGAGGAGAGAGAGGCTTTTGCCCAGCAGGGGGACATTACAGACTCATACGTATACCGACATATCATATAATTTCATTTATCGTTTAAATTATGTCGCCTGATGTGATTTTTATATCACACCGAGTACTTTTGACCTGAAAATACAGGCAAGAGCGAAGTACTTTCCACTATTTCTTAAGAAAATACTTTGTTTAAATAAATTGAATATAGTATAGGTCACTCGAATTACGTGTCTTCGAATCGTGTGTTTTCATACAAATCGAGCAGCTCGGCAACAGTGCGGCGTCTGTACCGCGAAATAATTTTATTACGCACTGTTGCCGAGCTGCTCGATTTGTATGAAAACACACGATCGTACGTACACAATACGACAAACGCACCGCTTCGGCACCGCGGCGGTCCGACACGAAACGCATAATTTCAAAGCGCCCTTATTGGTATTTTATTCTATAAAAGTGGCAAAGATTTTTCTGAACGTTTCCGCGCCATTGTTTCATATAGCAATTTTATCTCGTTTTGCTTTCAAGGTCCGTACACACTATCAGTTTCATCTTTTCCCTTTTACATTCGTATTTTTGGACATCCAATAAAATTTTAATTTTTCCATGTTCCTACTCTGAAAGTTATTTAAAGCTGGTTTCCACTGATAGGCAGTTCCGGCAAATTGCAATATCATTATTTTTGCACTATTTAATATAAATTCAGAACTCATCCCCATAAACTGCGTGTGTAAAACTAATCAATATGCCTGCCCGGGGGTGCCTATATGCCAATAGGGAGGGAGGGGTGAAGGCGACTACTTTATGTTAATAAACTCCAAATTATGGTGTAATTTAACATCACGCTGCACCACGGCACCGCTCGCAGTTGATACAAAGGTTTAAATAAAACAATTCTACGTTCTTCGTTAGTGGCCAACCCTGGTGTCGGATTTTAACATATTAAGGACTAGCAGCGCCCCGCGGTTTTACCCGCGTTGTGCCCGTTCCCGTGGGAATTTCGGGATTTTTTTTACATAAAAACCTTCCTCTTGAATCACTCTACCTATTACAAAAAACCGCATCAAAATCCGTTGCGTAATTTTAAAGATTTAAGCATACAGACAGACAAACAGACAGACACGAAAAAGTGACGACTTTATTTTATACTATGTAGTGATAAGGTACAAATAAAGCAGGATTAACGATTAGTAGCAAGATGTTACTTGATCAAGACAATATTGCAAGCGTCACAAGTTCGAAAACAAACATTACATGAGATATATTGGATAAGTTTCGGCAATATAATACAAAATGAAATCGATAAACGGTCTCTGTTGATTTTATTGTCGTAGTAAACAACTCACGGTTTACTTATTAAATAAATAATTAAGTTTAGTACAATTTTTTTATTCCATGTATTTACAAGGTATAAAACGTCACTCAAAGTGCAACCGCACCTTCACTTTATGTGTTTTGCGCTGTTTTTCCATAAGAACATGGAAAGATTCTGGCCCCCTGAAATATATTTATATATTTATTAATATATTTGCCCACAGACATTGAAAAGGAAAATATCCACCTTATGTTTATTGTCACCTTAACTTTGCTCAGCTGTCGGCAGATTTCCACTGAGTCGTTTCGTAATTCCCGAGTAATACAGCCTTATGCCGAATTATGTTTGCGATAAAGCTAAATTCCATAATGCTCGCCGGTAAAACCGAATAATCCTGAGATAAAGAGATGTCTGCTATGAAAAGTATTACGAGCATATTCTAAAAAAATTAAAATTCTATTACCTAAGTATGAACATGTAAGTGACAATTTTAAGAGGAAAAAAAAAATGTAAATATTTAAGCTACATTTGCCGTAGTTGAGTTTAATATTGTAAAAGTTAAAAGAATGTTTTTCAAAAAATAACGAAGAAAACGTCTAGAACCTAAATTAAATAATACTTGTGCGGAATCCAAAAAAGAGCTTTAGACCGCTTTTCTTTTTTCAATAAGATACAGATTTAAATTTAAATAACGACTGATATCTTTTTTCGGTACCTATCTTTTACAGCCACCAATTTTATGTGTTTTTAAACACCCATCTGGACCTTAAGCCATCTGTCGAGTTTGTATAACTTTTGTTTCAACTTGCGTCTGATGTTTTGACTAAGGAAACTTAAGAGTTTGCTATTTTTTATTTAAAAAGTTGGCGGTGTTGATAGAGTCGCGGGTTCGATTGTACTTCTCACTGTTATTGTACATTTTTATATATACAGTAGTATATGAAATTTGATGTTCTATACTTTCTTGGCGTCCTTTATCTGCCGGTGCTGAATTATCTATTAATACATTCATTCATTCACCCTGTATTGGTTTTCCAAACATCTGTACAAAATCTGATATCTATCAACATTTTTAATATAAGTGTTTCTATAAAATACAATACGTATTAAACTCTACGCTATTAAATGAATATTAAACTAAACCGTCCGGTTACCAATATAGCGCTAGTTTTATTAAAATTCTCATACAGCAATAATGAAACTACTTTGTGAAGCAATTATTTCACAATACAGGATGAAAATTGCTTTTAAAGCAAATTGCGTGTGGATAAATCAATGTGCATTTGTAGTACGTATCTTTCATTATCTCGTCGTTTCTCGTCGTGTTTCATCGTGTTTCGTCGTGTCTCGTATCTCGTAACAATTGCTTTGTCTCGACTAATGTGTCATCTGTAGCTTACCGTTCTCGTTTATGAGATTGCGTACTTAATGAAATAGAGTCGCGTAAAACGAGATACTTAGAAGAAAATAGTTGAGTGAGGACACGTTAATTAACGAAGTTGACGTACATAATTGAGGGGGATAGAAGTGCATGTAATTTGAGACCCTATTTACGAGTACACATACAGAAACCATATTTGTATCTATGTAGTATTGTTTTAACAAGAGATGATGCAAATAAACCCACAATATCAAATCTATAGATAACTTTTTAATGAAGTTACCTTGTAAAATGTTTCTACGAGTTTGTAAATTCAATTTATTCCGAACTCTTAATTGAATATTGTTTAGAACACCCTCCACTTGTAGCTTGTATTAATTAATAAGAACATATAATAAACGTTTTACACAATACTACCGAGAATTTTAAGATTATCTTATCCAGATAACCGCTCATGTGAATATTAAATTGTTCGTGACAGTTGTTTAAATTGTTAAACGTTACCGGAGGCATTAAGGTGGTTTAAAGTAGGGTTTGCCACTAGGTCAGGTAGGTTACCCTTATTGATTGTAGAGAGATTGTAGTTAAACCATAGACATAGAAACCTCTTCGTTCTATGAGTTAAAACAGTGGAGAGTGCGCATCTACCTGACACGTGAAGGAGCGCACACTGGACACAAGACGTCTAACAACGGAAGAGCGAGCTACTTACTGCGTAATCTCTATTTCGTGCGTCTTTCAATTTTCTTTGGCTAACTTGAAGCAATTTCGCCAATGTCAAATAACGGTCAGGTATGAACAGAATGAAAAAAATATATTCGGTGTGACTATTTTGATCAAAGATTTGATATTTTTATTCGATATATAAGTATTACTTACGACTTTAAATAATTAAAATGATTCACCAGTCACCCGGTATACATGCATTTTAAACAGTAATAAATAAACACACAATATATTTTTAGAATAAACAAGTTTTACTTACTAACAAATTACACAAATAAAAATTGACAACTGTTGTCAAAATCTGTTTTGTTCTCGTCACAAAAGGAACAAGGAAATCCAAAGCCCGTTGTGACCACAGCGGACTCAAAGCTCAGGCTCTTACTTTACCCGTTATGTCTTCCTCATTTCCATGCTTTAAAACAAAACAAGAGTATTGAGAGTAATAAATATCTGCAATACAATGGAGCCTCGGTCTAACACCCGCCATAATTAGTTTGAGTAACATCTTGGGAAATCAGTATAGTGTTACTTGATTTGTTAGTTTGTTTGAAAGTTATATTATAAACTGTTCTGTTAACGGTACCCACAGAATATCCAACAGTGCTATATAAGTATGACAAAGGGCTTCTAAACAAGCTTACTTATCAAAAATGTATAGAGCACCATTTTACTTCATGAAAACCCATCTAGAAAGAGAATTTTAAATAGTTGGATTAACTTATTACTGTTTAGTGTGATTTACTTACTTAGCACTTGCTGCCCAGGCATATCAGTTGGTCAACCGTACCTTTCAGATAGAATGAGTAATGAAATTAATGAGATATTCGTTACCAGATAATTTTGTACGAGTATTTAATAGTTTTCATTAGTTGTTCAACTTACAGGCTGCGAGTTACATATTGTTTATCACGAAAGTACCCTGTGTATAAGTAACCTGTGTTTGCTAACGCGAAAGAGTTTGACGTTGTAATCTGTGTGTGTGTGTGAGAGAGAAAGTATATGGTTGCGTGTGTAGGTTTTTGCGGGTGTTGTGGGTGTGTATCTGTGGCGTCGTCAACCGTCAAACGATTCGGTGCGGTCTGTTTTACCTTTTTTGCGTAGAAAGATTTTTATGTTTTGTTATTTGAACTACAAAGTTATTTGAACTACATTTGTATTTCATTGTCCTGCGTTTCAAAATTGTTTGGTTTGTAAAGGCTGTGTTTGCAAAGGAAAACAGAAATAAAAGTTGTTTGTATAAGTGACGATACTTTTCACACAAGTCAAACCCAAGTAGAAATAAGCGATGAACTGTCAAACGCATAATATTGGTCATGTCGACACACCTACTGCTTTTGCAATCGACCCCTAGGCTCTGTTAGCTTTTCCCGCAGAGCTTTAGCGTAAGTTAAGCAAACATCTGCAGTAAACAGATAAACCTTAATTTAAAATCTCACTTCTGGTTTATTTGGTAGAAGGGATATGCAAGATATCACTTTTATATATCATCGGACGAAAGTGGTCTATCTGAGCGCTACCGGTCTTCGGAGGGCACGTCAAATTGTCGATCCCGGTTATTTCAACCGTTAGAATATAAAAAAAAACACTAACAAAAAATCCGATACCAGGGTTGGCCAGTAACCTAAACGACCTTAATAACTTACTTTTACTCTGCATGAGTAAATCTGAAAAACAGTTAATTACAGCTCATTTCACAACAAATATTAGTTTTGCTATTATTTGATGAATTGAAATATGTTATTCGTGATGACTGATGTATACAGAAATCAGTGTATGTCATACGTTAATAATAGTTAACATGCATATGTATCTGATAAATGTCTGCTGTGTATTGTCATGCATGCTGTTCAAAAACGCGCCTTAAATATATTTATATTTTAATGGACCA
Source organism: Cyclophora punctaria (assembly GCA_951394245.1). Lineage (NCBI taxonomy): Eukaryota > Metazoa > Arthropoda > Insecta > Lepidoptera > Geometridae > Cyclophora > Cyclophora punctaria. The sequence continues at coordinate 7,135,628 of OX596170.1, read as the reverse complement.
ATTTATCAGACGCCAGATAACTTTGACACAACCCATTTTAGAATATATTTTATTATTTTTATTACTATACGATAAGAATAATGCATACTTTTTATACGCCCTTGGGTGACTAAGGCTGACGTTATCTGTGCATTGAAAAATCAGCCCTTTGACATTAATATATTGCAGTAAGGTTTAATACATTTCAATTTGTTCCAGGGAATTTGCTCGTCATCTTGGTAGTCACTTTATCACGACGACTGCGATCCATCACGAACTTCTTTTTGGCAAATCTCGCTGTTGCTGATTTGTGTGTTGGAGTTTTTTGCGTCTTCCAAAATTTAACCATGTATTTGATACCAAGGTAAATATAAGTACCTTTAGATTTCCAATGGGTATACTATACAAACCCAAGTTCCAATAACCTATCTTGGTCTTGAGGATAAGGAGAAAACGTTTAAAAAATCACCGATCAAGATATGTTATCGAAACCGGTCGTATATGACGAAATTAGCTTTATCTCATCATGTAATTACGTCTTGTTATTGAATGTAAAGTAGTTACTACTGTTCTAGTGTTTGTTGGTTGCTCGTTAGCTCATAAGATAACAAAGTAAGTTAAGCGTTTCGGGCATTAACTTGGTCTACACCAAGCAGTCTCGAGGCTGTAAACTCAATGTCTGATTAAAACGGTCTGATATGAACCGCTCGCTGACAAAACAATAATGTTTTGAAAGCTTTTCCTTATGACGAACAGAATGTTTCATGGCTCGTTGTAGAAATCATTGAGCACATTCATTATTCATAGCGACAATATTCCAACATGAACATAAAACTTTTCGTGACATATATTCATATAACTTATTCCTAAAAGGAATGAGTCTGTGCCAGTATCTCTTGGCCATTTACTTCCACGAGGGTTGGATTTGCTATATATAAAACGACATCAATTAGTTTAACCCAAAGGTTTCACCCAACCAGGCTTGACAGGCCTGTTACATTTAGCCTTAATACCAACTGTGTCATGTTAGATAACACGTTCCTGGTGAATGTATTATTAAAATTGTTCCGATTTCATCTTCAATGTTTTATTATTCGAAACATATCAAGCATTAATTTCTTCAGAAAATAATATTTGTAATGTAACCGACATATGATATCATATACTCTTCTACTGAGAAATAGCGAAGAAATATAGTCAATGAATACAAAATATTTTCAATTTTTCTTCAGCTTACGTCATTTGTAAAAATGTTAACGTTGTCCGGTGACCCTGCCAGTGACATTGAGTAAACAACTCATCAACAAGGGCTAATATTGACGTGAGCCAATTAATCCCCAATAAACGTTCTATTATTTACTGTTCTTACCCGGAACCATTAATCATGATCTATTCCCATGATATTAATCTTTGTTATCGTATTTAATTAAAACTAAATAGGTCTATTTGAACAAAAGTGGAAGACCTTCGGATGACAAAACTTTTCTTTTAACTTGAATTTTACTTAAAGGAGTATTTCGTGCAACTTACCTAGCAATTAATTGGAAGTAATGATGCTAACAGTCAACTAAGTTCAGGTAAACTTACAAAAAATACCTTTTCTTTGTTGTTCGTAACTGGGAATAATGTAAATACATTACGGTAAAGAGGAGGAAGGCAAATAATTCGCTTTGAAATGAAGCCCTGTGTTATTCATAAATAAATAAAATCAACTTTACCTTTGAAACCGAGCTGAGACCAACAAACATTTATGTCAATAAATAGGTATATTCTGTCATTCCTTGACGTAAGAACAGTTAGTGATCCCATTGAGGTACCCGAATGGACTCATTTGATTTTACCTTTAACTCGAAGATCTGCTCAAGTTATTGTAAGACTGCTTTGCATACATTAACCACATTTTAATATTATTGAAAATATCCAGCTTTTTACTTCAGTTGTTAAAGAACTTACTTATATTGTGATTTGATTTGATTTTTTTGACAGCTACCTTATATTTAAAATAAAACGCAGTTTTCAAAGTTGTATAAAACATGTTGTACCAATTCAAACAATGATTGCTTAAAAGCAGACACAAAATTGTGCTTCTATTTTTCTATTATAAAAATGTAAAAATGAATGAATTGTACAAATGATATATGATCTCGGGCGTGTGATATCACGTGTAACGTGACGAGCACTTGAAATGCGCGCAGTCACGCGTGTATGATTAATGGTACGAATGAACAGGTGCGTTTTATTGCTTAATTGCAAGCAAGTTGAACAAATTCAGTCAAAGTTGACGAAAACGAAATACAAAGTCTCGAGGTGAATGTTGCTTTTCGCTGTAGGTACTTATCATACGATTAACATTGAAGGTAAATTATCCTTTATAAACACAACAACTGAGGTGCTTATAAAGGGAAATTAGAGTTCCAGATTTGCCATTTCCATTTCCAAAACTACCCCGAGAGCCGCACTTACTTTTTATTCCCTATTAAAAGTGAACAATATAGGTAATATTGTGCACTTTAATTTACACTTTTAAATACATTTTGTTAATTATTGATTAATTATTTTGCAGCTGGGTATTTGGTGACTTCTTATGCAAGATGTATCAATTCGTACATTCCCTGAGCTATACAGCGTCGATATTTATACTGGTTGTGATCTGCACGGAGCGATACTTTGCCATTATTCATCCAATAACTTGCAAACAGATTTTGACGTCGACGCGACTCAGGGTAAGTTGTAGCGGATTAATTTAGGTTTAGAGTGGATCTCTGGTTTATTGAGAAAGGCAATATGACATCGTTTATGATCTAGTTTATACGACATAAGGTCCTAATTTGTAACAGATTAATGGTGCTTTTAAAATAGAACTATATAGGTATGTTATGCTACGTTTGATATCGGTGGATGCCATGTTACGTTGATATGATACTTCTGATATGATTGGTGAATGCCATAGTGATATAGCGTTTTATAGCTCTGGCGGAGGCACCCTCATAATAGGTCCTTTAGTTACGGACAACGAAAAGAACAAGTAACTCTTACCTAAGCGATCGAATTAGAAGCGTATCTCGTGTGTCACGCGACCTCGAGGAGATTTCTATCTATTGTTTAACATGAGTTGTGGAGGTAATGAAAAACACGAACAATAACAATAATTGTATTGTGAATGGTATTCTTGCAGTTAAAAATGGTCCCATCTATTTGATGACCAAAAAACTCTCCAAAGGTCCCACGTTTGAGCCATTTAAGTTATGATGGATAAAACTGAACTCGCGAAGATAAGTGGTCTACCATATACGTTTGCTGCACGTAGCTCGTACGTGGAGAACGTATTCCAAATTTCCCGTATTATCTTCGTCCTCATCAAATTAAATCGCTCGTAACAGGACACTTTACTACACATTTGGGACCGAAAATTTGGAAATTAAAATATAGAAAATATCCCTTGACTATTGAGTTTGGGGATAAAACTTTGTACGTTTACCAACCTCGGAAGAAGATAACATATTGTAATTGCAATTAGTACGTATTTGGTGTGGTTGTGGCATAATTGAAATCTTACTCTGAAGTAATACAGTACTTATTATACTAAATGAAACGGGTCTGTATCGCGTTAGATAATATTACGTATTTAGTGCAAATCGTGTGAGTTTAAAAAATATAATACAGTACTTGCTTAAAGTATGGAACTCATACCGTAATTTAAGCAACTATTAAATTGGAAATGGTTTTGTATTAGGACCTCCAAGGTTGAAAGGTATAATATGCAGAAATATTTTTTCAAATTCGTCTGGTATGTTATATATTAATTTTTACTGGTAGATTGCGACGTTCAATCAAAAAACTCTACAGCTCTATTAGTATTTAATCTGTCTTCGCTTCGAATCCTTTATAAACATTAATGAGATTTTCACAATGCGACTGACAAGACTCATCTCCTGAAATCAAATTCAGAGTAATTGAAATCTATAGTCCCTTACAAAAATATTAACGTGAAAAAGTCCTTAAGTTAATTTAATATCACATTTATTTGGTGGCATCTCGAAATTACTTTTATGATATTGTGAAAAATCGTATTGAGACAAGAATAAGAATAGAAAACACTATGTTGTTATTTACCAAACTACTTTCTTTGAATAGGTTTCTTGAATATTTGCTTTTATCTTATTACGAGTATATGTCGAATGAAAGGTGGCCATACTCAAACATACCTCATGCTTATCAATTCGTTTCAGATGGTTATCCTCGGCGTTTGGATCACTAGTGCGGCGTACAGCGCTCCAAAGTTTATATTTGTCGAAACGATAACTAACGACCTTGGTGATGGACATATGGAAACCTTCTGCGGCCCGGACCGGAGGAAATACAACTCGGAACTGTTCGATATGGTTAACTTCGGGCTTCTCTACGTCACCCCGCTGTGCGTTATGACGGTACGTACCGTTACGTTACTTGTAACGTTATTAACAAGCCTGTGATTTTATACGGGTATATTAGAAGAAGTAAATATTTACTAAGCTGAGTTTGCATAACCCAGTGTGTCAATGGAAGAACTTCCAAAAGACAAACAAGATGGGAAATGTTTACGGTAATGATTTTCTTATTAGGATTCCGTGCCCCAAAAGAGAAAAACTTCTTATAGGACCACTCTCTATGGGTTCAAGTTGTGTCTATTCGCCTGTCATGTTTCCTATTTGGTTATATGTTACACAAAACTTGCCGGTGAACTACCCAAATATAAAACTACAGCTATGGTAGCCAATTGGTATAACTGGAATACAAAGTTCGTGTCTCCCAAAGTACCGTAATCCCCGAATATTGTTCGTTGTGAACCAATTTTGTTTTCCTTTGGACAGGTATTCTGACGTTGAAGACTTTTTAAATGTTAAAGTTAAATTTCAAAAAGGATTTACTTACTGACGACAAACTTGCATTGATGTCAATCCATTAGCAAAATGAGCTTGTATTAAACAAATATTTATAATGGCGTAAGATGCTTTGAGTAATTGATTACATTATGTTCAAAACACTTTAGCAACCTATTATTCAGTAAGAAATAAATCTGAGAAAACTTATTTTTGAAACTTTCTTTTTAGACCTTGTCTATATACCCATTTCATTTAGTATAATAAACTTAGAATTTGTCTTTCGCTTCATACATAACCTAGGTCAGTGTTTGTTTGTACAGTTGGTTAACCAACTGTTGTTATGTATGACTTTGTAGTATAACTGGAGGTAAAGTAAATTTTTCAAATACAATAACTATGTTGTACGTACTAGTAAAATTATTTGAGACTCGTAATGAAACCACACGCTACGAACTGCTACGGCGTAGCTACACGGCTACGCCAGTTAATATAGGCTTGTGAGTAGCCTTAGGCTGTAGGCCTATTTATAGTAAATATAACCACAACCACCTCCAATTAGTAGAACGCAAAGATTATGTTAAGCGGCGACGACTTTGATTAGCCACATATTCGGATCATGAGATAAAGCCATTATATTTGGCCGTACAACGTGGATATGCTCGACTGAGTTGGAATTAATACTTGTGCAATATTAATTGGAGAATTTTAATGCATGATAAAAATACCTAAAAATATATGTTTTTAAATTAAAAAAAAATTATGTAATATATTTTAAATAACTTTTTACGTAGTAATTACTACTTTCAACCCGCCTCATCGATATGAATGGCTCCTATTTAAACTTTTGGCATTATGGTACATTATCCGGACCATAATCCAGGAAAACCGCACAAAATGTTTAGGATTCAAATTAGCAGGAAGTTATCACGCCAACGGAAATGACCAAAGTTTCTGAACAACTTAGAATGGATAAAATATTATGTGCAATTAATTATACACGCGCCTTGATATACAGGCACTGTTGTATTCATAAACATTAAAAGTAAGGTAAAGTACAGTTCATTTATAGGCAGTTTATTATTTGTATTTATTTCAAGGATTTCTTTAGACCATTAAATTAGCCCTTCGAATTCAAGAGAGTGGGTGCAGTTTCCTATCAAAGTTTGCTTCACCAAACCCATAAACAAAGCTCAAATTCAATCAAACCCTGGAGTTAGTAGACTTGAGAGAAAGCTACTTTTCCCACGTCCAACTGTACATATGTGGCATGCTCCAGAGTGAACGCACAGGGTAGGCTTATAATTGTAGTACCCGAAGGTAAAAGAAAAAAAATATTTTTCGGAGAAATACTGCGGTAGGTATAGTATTTTGAGTGTCGAAAGGTATATCCCCTTTCACTCGATGAAAGGTGAAGCTGTCCTCAGAAAATACATTAAAAATATATTTTCTGTTTATTTAACTATTAAAACCCTGCATTATATAAAATAAAGATTATTACATTTCATAATAACGAGTTCGATCATAAAAAAGCCAATATAAAATGACAAAACCATCTACAAATAGAATTGTAATTAAGGACTTTGAAGTCAAGTCAAACATTTACTTAACCTTTTGTTTTGTTTCAAGTGTCTTTCGTTTTAATTCGAGCTATCAGAGACAGACAACTCAAAGTCTCAATTTGAATACTATTTGTTGACAACCTGCCTCAATAGGACACATGTTTAAAGACAAGGACGAGATTATCAAAGGCAAATCAACTCGTTAAACAAAGTCAATTGAGTCTTTGCAATCTTGTGTAGACAAAAGGAAATATACATACGTGAACTCTATTTACATATAGGGTAGCTTTCTTAAATGGGCCAATATGGGCAAGTCTGAAACTTCAAGAGAAACTGAAACCTCAGAAGATTTTTTCTTATTATCTTCTTATCTTACGGATTTTTACCCACCTGTGTATTTTTTCACATTTTTCCCGGTTCGATTCGTATGCGTAGGAAGAGTATTTAAAAAATAATAATAAATACAGTTTTTACCATTTTTTAAGAAAAGATCTTCGTATCTCTTGTAGTTTCAGACTTGCCCATACAAACTGTATTAAAGGCTACACTGTAAATCGGTTACTATAATTTCCCACCGAATATTCAAACACCAATCTAATTCACCATTACCTATTAAACTTGAGGGCAAAGCTCTTGTCGGAGAGACCTCAATTAAGTGTTACTGCGGAATTTACTAATTTCATGTAATTATTGACCGTAAAATTATCATAATAGAGGGCGACGTTTATGTATCGATATTGGGGTTAATATAAACGTATTCTTTATGCAAACATTTAACACTTCGGCCTATCACTTGAAACATCAAAAGTACAGTCCAGTCGCAGGAAACTATAAGAACTGTATTTATCGTACAACAGACACTTGATTTATTAACCACGGCATATACTTTGTGTCGCGATAGTTTACAGGCGTCCGGTGATATGGGTTTATTTATGTATATCCCTTAGAATCTCGTGCGAGTTCGCAGCGTAGCCAAAGGGATTCACTTCTATTAGGATCTTTTATTCTGTATTCATTGGTTTGAGAAGAAAATAATATACAAAACACCCATAAGTGAAAACGGTACCAAATAAATTACTTTTCTACCCACATCATTCGAATAAAACATTTAAGCGGTTAAAAGTGTCGAAGAGAATGTTGACTTATTTAAATGGAACAACCGCAGAATTGCTACATTGAATACAAACACAGTCGGTACAGTAGATACTCTTTTTATTGGGGCACTGGAACCACGAACGTGTTCGTTTGTGTCATCTGCCCATCAGCCTTTTATTAGCACTCCATCGAATTGGCAATAATCCGGGTCAATAAGAATATCATTTGTCTTCTCGACGGCTTTCTCAGATAAAACATAATATATCAGTGATTCAGACGTAGAAAGCATTGCATTCGTTTCCTTTGATAACTGACGAACACTAATAAATATTCAGTGAATCTAAATTATATTACGGAATTGACATAAAGTTACCTATGTTCATGCTATAAAGGTACGTAAACCGTGAGTTCAAGTCGAGTCCTTACCGATATTTTACCTTACGATATTAAATCTGGCCCTATTTCCTTATTATTATTGTTTTAAAGCTGACATTGAACATACGTTGTGTACTAAAAGTATAGTAGGAGGCGGCATTTCTTGCTCATCGACCTCTGCAGGGCGACTTATTTAAATTTACTCGATGACTGTTATTTTTTGTTTTAATATGTTAAATCCACATATTATGTGTGTGTATGACCGTAATGGCTTATAAGACATTGCAAACAAAGGTGCGGCGAATATTTTAACAAGCCTCTATAATTAGATGAGGAAGACTGAAGATTACAGTTTACTTTCCTTGATCACTTGCTTAATTTAGTTTACGAGCGGTCTTTTAAAGAGCTTTTCTTTTCCTCAACCGGTCCGGATACATGTTTAGTGCTGGTGGCATTAATAAATATTCACTCGATATATTTTTTCCTAGTAGTGTAGTACACTTAATATGCACTTAATACTTAATACGCATAATATGCTACACTTATTAACTATCTTCAGAAAAAATCATTTCTTTTACAAGTACACAAAATATTTGCTAAAAATATCGTATAAAAAATATCGTTGTGCCGCCCGGACAAATCAAATTAATTGTCAAACGCCATCCATGAAACGTGAACAAAATACAGTTAAAAAGTAAGGCTATAAAGTTTGTTTTTAACAAAGTTTAAACTTAACCCCTCTTGTTTCATAAATTAATGCTGTAATGTTGTTTTTTTGTAAAACCGTCACAAATTGTTAAAACACCAATTTCAAAACCGCAGACTAGATTAATTCGTTCTAACAAGTTCAAAAATAACCTTATTATATCTTGGTAACTCAATCAAGGTATGATTCAGGGCAAATAAACACCCAAACTCTTTCACGTCAATCCCAGGAGTTCGGGCAACAAATCGATCAGGAATATCAATTGACTTCGGGCAGTGTGTCGGCAAACAATAACGTATTGAATGATTGTGGTACTTACTTACGATCGGGGGCGATAGCTGTCGACTACATTCAGACAAGACACTTGAATTTGGAGCTTGGTAACATGATGTGTGGTTAAACCAACATGGAGGGTAGTAATGCTATTTATTCACTTAGGAGGCTGGTTATAGAATCACAGAGCATGCGACGTACATACGATTTTAGTTAAATGTTCAAAAGTACCTAGATTTGTCTGTTTTACCTATCTTTTTTTACAATTTTGTTTTTCTCTCAAAAGTATTCAGTGTCCTTAACGTGTAGTGTAAACATGGCCTTTTTAATATTACACTACATTGAATCTTTTGTTTATTTATTTAGGAAAGAGGTTTATAATTACAAAACACAGCTGAACACTCTGTGTTATGATAAGCGGGAAAATACCGATAGTACCTATACCTTAAAACATAAAACGAGGTAAAAGATGTTTATCATTATAGCCTCTTACGTCTTTTCGCAGTATTGCTTTAAAAATAATTTGTTATCAGAGCATTCCTGTGGATTTAGTAGAAATTGGTTTTCAATTCGGCGACTCCTCACTACGTTACATAATAAAAACCAGCCTTTCCAATTGCGATTTATTTACTTTCACTAATAACTTTCAATTTTTTACAGAACTAAAACAATCGACTATTCTACAAAACAAAGTTTCTACTGTCGTTTTACCACCAAGTGAATGAACTCAAAGAATGAAACATTGACTGAATGATTTTATGTATATTTTTACTGTAAATTTAATGGACAGGTTGTAACTTTATCATTTTAATAAAAATATATAGATTCATAATGGGAACTTAACTGAAGATAACAATAGTTATATTGAATTTTAATCCTCGATAAGCGTAGGTATATAAATTGTTAAAGTATATTGAACAAAGGGATTAATGGGGAGATAACTCACAAGTAAAACAAAATGGATCACTTGGAAATCTAGGGACATAAATTTATAATTTATACATAAAATATAAACAGCGTTAAGTTAGCATAGTTAGCGTTTTTATTAGCATTTTTTCTATAGTCTGCATTCACAAAACAATTTTACATGGGTTAGTGTCAGAACGACTAGATCGCAATATGTCTGTCTTGATTCTCACTACGTCGCATGTTACATGTTTTTCATACTTTTTATGTTACTTTGTTTGTGAAAATGTTAGGTGACGACCATAGTAACAATACCTTAGTATAAGGTGTGGATAATCATGCAAATTACACTCTCAAACCACTTTACAAATTGTTCTAGGTCGTGACCGACCTGCAAACATAGTAAACGAGGAAAATCGTTTATTATCTTCTTCGGAAGCCTTCAGCCGATTGTTATTAGTACTTTAAACATTTGAGCAAAACAAAAACTGAGTAAAAATTAAATATTTTTAGTATTCTTGAACCGTATTTGGTAATCCGATTATTACAAAGCACAAAATCTTTATTTCATTCATGAATTCTTCTACAATGTGATTAAACCACTTCTGTAAAGACTGTATATTGTAAACCTAAAGCTTATCTTTTATAACGTTCTCATTAAGAATAACTGTAAATAGAATAGGTTGTACAGTCACGAGCGTTAATTTGGGACCCATTTCCATCAAATGTTGTTAGAACATTCATAATGCAATAAGGTCGAAACTTTAGTTTGATAAAAACGTAAAGTTGTCTATGGTAAACAATATGACATTGATATTGCGATATATTAGCTCTAAATAGCGTAAGTTTGCTACACGATATTCAACCTTAGGTGGGTCCCAAATTAATGCTCGTGACTGTATGTTAACTTGACAAATTGTTTTAATCTGTGTTTCGAAATAGGAGGTAAATAGACATGTGTTCGGTGTATCCTAATGATGATTTACCTACAATGAGCAAAATTCACCGATTCTAGAAGAATTCTCTGATGAAGAATTAAATTATATAAATTTCAATTTAATTGATCAAGTTCTCGCTAATGACTACTGTTATTTTTCTTTTGTGTTCAATATTTTGCAGAGATATAAAAGAAACCGAGTTCTAATCTTTTGAAATAATTAAGAACAAAATCTTTTGATATCAATATTTATGATCAAATTTAATTTTAATCTCTTTCTCAATAAACGTGTACATAATTTCTAATTATTTTTGTAAGGCCATCTATACATATAATTACTCGAGACACGATTGAGACAGAAGACCTCTTAGATGGGTGTAACAAAATTTAAAGTTCCCGTTTTTGATTAACTCGACGCTTTCACAAATTCCATTCTGAATTTGTTCACGAAGTATAAAGTGGAATAATTGAGAAACATACCTGCAGTTGGTAAATGTTATTTCCCCTCTGAATAAATCCCAAAGCAATATTAAGTTAATGAGATGTAATATTCAAATGCCTGTAAGCAATAATTCATTTCAGAATACGCTACACTGGTACAATATAATTTTCCTTAAATTTGTTCTATTATTTTCAATAAAATTACGTAAACCAGGTTACTACGGTTTCTGCTACGGCGTAGCATATAGTGCTACATGTAGGACATTCGTAGTACTGTCCACAGTCGTTCTATAATTTTTTTGGTGTTTTGTTTTAAAACGATTAAAAACCTTCATAAAGAAAGTATAGATATTTTACCGTTTGAGTGCAGTGCAATGTCAAAACTGTTTTAAGAACTCTTTACACTTTGAACTTATATATTTAATGTACTTAGTTCCAGTAAATCTAAACTTAAGACACATGTAACGTACGGCGAAACTTTACTCACCGCTAGTGATTTAGTGACTTTACTCTACGTTGTACATGTTAAACAAACCGTCATACATCAATGAAAATGTTACGTAATGGATATTACATAAATGAATACATTGAGCGAGCATATTGGATCATTTTGAAGGCCCTATTTACGGAGACGCGGCGGATTGGACAGGGAAATAAAAAAAATAACTTTGTAATTTAGAAAAGCTGAATATCTTGTCATATTTTAATGGTTTAGTATTTTTATTTTGTATCACTTTGATAAGCTTTTTTTATTTTGTCTTGTCTTTGAGGAAAAAGTGGCAAATAATAATAAGATATTGTCATAATAAATCCGGAACAAGAGTAAAAAGAGCCAAAAATATATTAAGACTCGTGCTGATAGACTTTGTTTCTCTTTAAAGTAGAAATCTAAAGGTTTATTCAGTTTTTGAAATTACGAGTTTAATTACTTTAATACTCTCTGTCCAATCTCTTGTATAAGATCGAACCACACCGCCACGATAAACGCCTCGGCAGCGAGTGCCGACGTGGGTCCCGTGCGTGCAATTCGGTATGACACGCATCTCTATAAATAACATCGTACATTATTATTATTTATTTAAACGGGAACTTACGTACGACGGAGACTACTGTTGAGAGTTCCTCAACACGTTTCGGTCATATACGGTGACCTTCATCAGGAGGTGGGTGAAGCGCTCGCGACAGCGTCTCTCAGTGCGGGGAGAGACGCTGTCGAGACGCGGCGCGGCGCGTCGGGCGTCGTAAGCGGCGGAGCGTTGCGACGCGCGTGGGACGTTCTTGTGTTCATAGAGACGCGGCACGTGCAGCGGCCCGCGACAACGCACGTGTAAACACAAACATAATTATGGCAATGTACGATGTTGACTACTGTTGAGAGTTCCTCAACACGTTTCGGTCACATACGGTGACTTTCATCAGGCGGTGGGTGAAGCGCTCGCGACAGCGTCTCTCAGTGCGGGGAGAGACGCTGTCGAGACGCGGCGCGGCGCGTCAGGCGTCGTAAGCGGCGGAGCGTTGCGACGCGCGTGGGACGTTCTTGTGTTCATAGAGACGCGGCACGTGCAGCGGCCCGCGACAACGCACGCGTAACACAAACATAATTATGGCAATGTACGATGTTGACTACTGTTGAGAGTTCCTCAACACGTTTCGGTCACATACGGTGACCTTCATCAGGAGGTGGGTGAAGCTCTCGCGGCAAGCTAGTGGAACCGAAAGTGCTGTCCGAGATATTAATTGACAAAAAGTTATTACATCAATCTTTCTATATTATTCTTGAGTCTTTAGAAAATAACGAACATTTTGTCTGCAACTTAAAGACGTGTTGCAAAGTCATTTTCAAAAAAAAGTCATGTCTTACGTGTGTCCCATTAGACGAGTTTAGGTACATCGTAGTAAATTCAGACACGGTTAATTAGACCCAAAGTAGCCAATAACTTTGTATCATGGAATCTAACTCACTGATACTACTATATATACATAGACAAATACTTTATAAGAATATACACCCAGACGTCGTCGCCAACAACTATGTCTTCACATATTGTTGACTCCGGGCGGGAATCAAACCGATAGTCTTCGACTTGCATATTTAAATATAGTAAGTAATATACTGTTTTTTGTAGGTGTTATACACAAGGATAGCTGTTGGTCTGTGGCAGAGTTCACATGCCCTGCAACACTTAGGCAGAGTACAGTGCTGTGCGTCGCAATGTCCTCGGCCGGAGAAGATTGTGGCGCCGCAGTACGAACCTCAGAGGACGTTCATCGGGACTACAGAGACTAAAGTAAGAAGAACTCTTTGTTTTGGGATTGGGACCTCTGCACTAATATATGAAGTTTCAAGATACTATTTTTGATGACCTTGCTTGGGACTACGAGTGTTATGTTCTATTCAAAATATCGTAACAAAATTATATTTTTATTAAGAACAAAGACAATTGAGAAGCGATTCACAATCCATTTTAATACTAGTGTACATTGATAAATAAAATACCCTTTATATTTTCAAGATGAGAATGCTGGAGTGTCATTATGCCATTAGTTACTAATCGATAACGCTCCTCTATACTGGACTCCATAACATAAGCATAAAAATGGTTGGCACTTTCAGGATCAGTGATCGGTTTTTCTATATTTTGTATAGTTTAGAAATAAACGAATGAGATCACTTGACGTGTCTACCCAGTATATTATATTTTTCTTGACGAGAATTAATATTCAAATCATCATCAACTATGTATATACAATTTCTTCTATTGAGGAAAAGGGTTCAGTGATAGGGTGACAATGGAATTAAATCAGTTAACATTTTTTCTCTTCAGTAGGAATCATCTGCGAATGGAAAATCGATCATATAATTCCATAGAAGAGTGTATGTGTGAATTCGCCCCGCCCTCGTCGCGGCGCCGCAGATCGCTCACATTCAGTTTGAGACTTATTTTATTTTCTAGCCAGAATGTGCCATAAGATATTCCAAAGTTTATCTTGTATGGAGATAATATTTTCTTGTTAAATCATTTCAGGCGAATTATCTCCACCAGACGTTCATTATGTTATTCTCATATCTAATTTAGTGGGAACTCACTCACATATTCATTGTATGTATTAAACCTTACGCAGGCGAGAGACTACGGTGCGGAATTTATATGTCAAAATAGAATCCTGGAGATTTACGGCCACACACTGTTCAGAGTAACAATAATGAATTGATTGTCCGTGTAAAGTTATATTCTGAATCCTCCACCAAATTACAAATTAGTTGAAAATTTAAATTAAAACAAGAACACAATGTAGATTTGTGGGCAATTCTATTGTCAAAGTTATTTATTCGTCAAAAGTTCGTGAACATGTTTTGCACCCTCTTTTGTGGAATTTCTCACCCGTGAAATGTGATCTTCAGACTAGAACCTCTCGTCGGTGGATATTATTTCGAGTGCGATGAATTAGAATGAGCTGATAGGAACTCCGAGATATAACGCAACTAAGGCGACTCACTCACAACATATCGGCGACAACAGGTGCGGAAATTATGCTTTCTTTAGCCGTATTTTCAACACGATGTTTTCAAGACGATGAAGACATGCACGTATACAACTAATTAACTTATATAAAAGTAGATTTTGCGTACACAAAAATATTAGCCATTTGTCTGACCGAGAAGGGTTCTCGAAAAGTTAATGAAGTTTTAAGTGATGTCTCCATAATCTTTCAATAATAATTAAAACAATAAAACTATTAAGAGGCGCGCCTCGCGTTGCCTCCGTCTCGACGCTTGGCCGATGCCGACGGGTATCTTCTCCGCCCAAAACGCGACACAGCAACGCCATTTAGAGGGAAATCTAGATTATGGCGAGTTGCATCGGCGCCTGAGTCGCTCCGCTGCCTCGACGCCAGTGTAACAACTTAGTAAAACATAATATGTAGATATGTCAACAAAAGCCAGCTGATTGTTTAATAACTAACGAATGAAGGAATGTTTTCCATTTTTTTTCCCAATTTAAATATCAAAAACAAATTAATATTTCAATTCTATTGCCTATTGAGTGTTGTAAATTGTGTTAAAGAACATATTTCAAATAATTATGTAAAATGAATTATTAATGAGATCGTTTCACAATCTATTGTTTTAAAATACTCGGATTAAAATACTAAATTAAGGGACAAAAACGAATAAAAGCTATTAGTTTTTCCACAAAATAAATAATTTCATTTGCAATCTCTAAATCTTTGTTTTTGTTTATATATTGCGTACTTGATTGGCTTATATCTTTGAAATACCATTTAGACGTAGACTTCAAGGGGTGGTACTACAAAGAGACCATAAATCGGATTTACTAATTAGATTTCATTTTTGTTTGACGCAGAAGGCCCTGACAAACCAGAGCAAGCCGAAAGCGAGCCGTTGTAATGAGACCCGGAACTGTCACCACCTGAGCCACCTGTCGCGTAACGTGCTGCGCGCGCGCCGCGGCGTCGTGCGCATGCTCATCGTGGTCGTGCTCACGTTCGCCATCTGCAACCTCCCCTTCCACGCGCGGAAAATGTGGCAGTATTGGTCCAGCGGCTACGAGGGCTCCAGCGACTTCAGCACCCTCCTCACGCCGCTCACCTTCCTCATTACATACTTCAACTCCGGAATAAACCCTCTACTCTACGCCTTCCTATCCAAGAACTTCAGAAAAGGCATGAAGGAGTTGTTATTCTGCAGTTGTCACAACAAAAGGAAAGGCGAGAATTTGATAGTGTTGAATCCTGTGGGGGGCGTCGGCCTGAGGCGGAGCTCGACACGGTCGA
The DNA here is from genome assembly GCA_951394245.1 of Cyclophora punctaria. NCBI lineage: Eukaryota > Metazoa > Arthropoda > Insecta > Lepidoptera > Geometridae > Cyclophora > Cyclophora punctaria. The sequence continues at coordinate 7,119,698 of OX596170.1, read as the reverse complement.
CGCGCGCCAACTGCAGCACGGTGACGATGGCCCCCAACGGGGACTTATGAAATATGCGTCGGCGTCGGTTCCTCTACAAGGTAGAGAATATCGACATTTCCTGATTGACGGAGAGCACGGACGAGGTGACCGACAGCAGCGGCTTCTACACGGTCTCAACTATATCCAAGAAGGACTTGTACGACTAGGCCACTTCGGCTAGTGCTCCCCAAATGTGAAACGCAACGAACGTTTGTACGACCTTGCTATATGCCGTCCCGCCGCGCCGCCGCGCCGGGACTGGGAGTTTGTATATAACGCAGTGATCTCACGAGCTTAACGTTTGTGTAAATATTATGATTGATTGTATTACCGTTTCGAGTGTTGGATTTGAGCTTCACCGACCTACATATCTGTGTTTATCTACGTTAATCGCATAATATTTACGATCGGTGTTTTATTAGATTTAGAACATTCGATTAATCTATTTATCTCATGTATTTTTATTAGAACTGACGTTAAACATATTTTGGACTATATTAATTAAATTTAAAAACACTTTCTTATCTTAGAATCTTTTTAGTCGGAAACCATGTTTATCAAAAGCAAATTAATTTAACTTTTGATAATAATTCGTAATTCGATGTTATCTATTTAAAACTCTTCGTGTTTTCCCCTGGTGGATGTTGTTTGATTCGATTGTGGTAGGAGGATGTTATTTGTCTGCATTTCGTATGTTTGGTAAGGAAATTGAATAGACGATTTACCTTGTTATTGCGGAGCGAGCTGTGCCAGCTTACTCCGAATTCTATTTTAGAATATAATAACATCAGAGAATTACTTTTTTAACATGTGAATCGTATAAACACATTAACGATTTTTTTTAGAAAACATTGAATTTCTTATAATACCTTACAAAGCTAGTGTGCTATGTACATCCATATATTTCTGACAGATTCTGCTACTGTAAATATTAGGTATACTATACTTATTACATGCCATAAACATATCTAAATAATATGTTGAACACTTAAAATAATATGAAACATATTTGTGAATACACAGTTGTTTAGAATATCTTAGTTATATTTTTCTATAAATAAATAAGATAATGCCAAAGGTTAATAGATGTTATATTGAATTGTTTAAATGTTATTTATACAGATTGGGTAACTATGTTATTTAATTTTACTTAGAGTATAGCGAGGGTTCAAATAATTGGGCATTATTAAGAAGAACACACAATTCGTGAAGATAATTGGTAAAAAAAATTATTAACGTAGGTGTTAAATCTATTGATCATTTCATATAGAATAACGAGGGGGTGCCATATTATAGCGATGGCGTCAAGCACATCTATACTAATATAATAAAGAGATAAAATTTGTTACTTTGTTTGTTTGTATGTTCGAGCTAATCTCAGGAATTACCTGTCCGATTTGAATAATTCTTTTTGTAATAGATAGCCACATCCAACGGGAAGGTTATAGACTATTTTTCATCCCGAAATTCCCACAGGTACGGGTACAACGCGGAGCGCTGCTAGTGTTTTATAAAGGTTGTTGAACATTATGTTTACCACACAGTGTCTACGATATACTGATGGGGCTTTATTAATAAGCGCGTATTAAAAACATTTTAGCTATCAAATGGTTTGTCACTTTCTAACATACGCAATTTTCCGAAGATCAAATGAAACAAAACAAAGTGTAACAGTGGTTTAGTTACACCGCGTTTATCAATAAAGCCCCTGTGCTATAAAGAGGACTTTAATTATGAGTTTATTATTTTTAACACGCTTTTATTAGCTTGGCCTGTATGTATGTATGTATGTATGTATGTATGTATGTACGTAGGTAATGAAATCTTTGAACATCATTTTCACCAACTTCCAGAAGTCTGATTAATTTGAAACTTTGCATACGTATCAAGGACCGATGACAATGCAATAATTTAATAACAGTTTCCCATTATTAACACGCTTTTATTAGCTTGGCCTGTATGTACGTACGTACTTACGAACGTATGTAATGGAATCTTTGAACATCATTTTCACCAACTTCCAGAAGTCTGATTAATTTGAAACTTTGCATACGTATCAAGGACTGATGACAATGCAATAATTTAATAACAGTTTCCCATTATCCTTAATGAATTTGCCAGATTTACTAAAAAAATATTACTTCATATAAAAGACATCAACGGGCGCTCGCTGTGGGAAGGAACGGGAGTTCTGTTTTATTTTACTAAATGGTAGGTACTAGACACTAACAGCGTCCCGTGGTTTTTCCGTGATGGGCCCGTTCCCGTGGGAATTACGGGATGAAAAGTTGCATATAATGTTATATGGATTTGCCAGATTTACTAAAAAATAAAAAATAAAATTATAGTTTAAAAAAACTAAAAAACACGCTTTTGTTGCAAATTGAACTAAAAACTAGAAAATAATTTTTCACCTCAAATCAAAATTATAATAAAATTTAAGTTATTAACACAATGATTCAATTCAGAGTAAAAAAGCGTGGGGTGCATTTTACTGTAGTTCATAACTATCCTCTCATAGATACCAATGATGATTGTAATATTTAAAAAAAATATTAAGCACCCCACGCTTTTTACTCTGAATTGAATCATTGTGTTAATAACTTAAATTTTATTATAATTTTGATTTGAGGTGAAAAATTATTTTCTAGTTTTTAGTTCAATTTGCAACAAAAGCGTGTTTTTTAGTTTTTTTAAACTATAATTTTTTAAAATACTAGTCGCTGTTTCTAATCGCTAGCCGCTATAATAGTCACGGTTAGTCGCTACTTTAACTTAATTAAGTATATTTTAATTAATTTAATTCACTGTACCATATTATGTACATTGTCGTTTAAATAAATGTAATTTATTTTTTTATCCAACACGTATTTCTTTTTGGCGCTACCTTGTATTTGTTGAGCTATATTATTAATATACCTTTGATGAAACCATATGATTTATTTTATTTCTCATTTCTCTTCCTAGGGTGACACATACGGATTATTACATCTTTTTTTTATTTTTTTTTAAATATACCCAGATTATAAAATCCTCGAAAATCATAGAAATGTATTGTAAAAGAGGTGGACAATAAAGGAACTAAATCTTCGAGTAATTAATTAGTTTGAGAGTTAGTTACACAGATATCGGTATCAAAAGCAAATCTTTATAATTATACCTAGGGTTATATTTTATTTGATTCAACCATAGCATTTTATAGATATTCCCATAGAAATTCACTCTCAATGCTTAACTAATTTCCAGACCCACTGGAAATTAGTTTTACGACGTAACGACGCAAAACCTACAAAGAATAATGATGATAATCCATTTTACTTCGCACACACACACCAAAAGATATTGCGCACTGGTCCAATCCAAAACTAAAATCTCTTCAATGCTCGCCCGCACTATGCCCCAGGCACGTTCACACTCTACTGAGCCCGAAATTCCTGAAAAGATTTAGATCAGAGAGCTAACACCCTAAGTAACAATGCTCCCAACCCCTCCCCTTCTACCAAGGTCTTACCCTTAAATCACCTCGAATATTTCGTCGCTCGTAAACTTGGTATGATTTTCTAGACCGTAAATACATGAGCGTCAACAATGGTCGATAGTGAAAATTATTCATAGCGCTGCTCTGTGTCACCAGAATCGGCTAAGTAGTTTGTCTTGTAGTTTGGCGGAAGCCTTTGTTTCCTGCCCCGAATTTGTTACTTACTACCAACTTTATGTAGAACATGTTGCATGAAGCTGCCATTGTTTTGTAGTTTATACTTTCAATACCTAGGTATATACGATCTCTTTGCCAGCCTAGTAAGTAGGTTTACAAAACAACAGTATTGTAACATGTGAATTATATGCATAGTTTTGGAAAATGGTAATACAACCCACAAATAAATAACAATCATTGTTGGTTTAAAGGTCTTTCCTTGCTATCATCATTAAACATATGTATTTAAAACGGAAACAAAATTTCAATATCAGAGCAATTTAGATACATGATTCAGTGATTTAGCCTGGTAACCAATTTATTGACCCAAAAAGGTGAAACTTGGGAGAAAGACCTTTTGTAGTTGGATGAAGGCTTTTTTATTTATGACACGTTCATTACTTTGGCGGAACAAACTTTTTCTCCTTTCAATTTTGATATTACTATATCAAGAATAGGTTATTCCATGTTACTAAGAACATTTTATTATAAGTACTAGCCGCGCCCCGCGGTTTCACCCGCGTTGTACCAATAAAATGTATCCCATATGTTATTCTGATGTATAACCTATTTTACTGCAAAGTTTCATCCAAATCCGTTTTGCAGTTTTTGCGTGAAAGAGTAACAAACAAACATACATACATACATCCTCACAAACTTTCACATATATAATATTAGTAGAATACAACATGAGAGGCAAAATCAGTACCGTCGTGATTACATTTGCCACACAATCGGCGCTTAATTTTCATTATCATATACTTATATTTAACGCCTGCGTCTAATGAACTCCCTTATTTTTAGGTTTTCCTTTAGTCTTTGTATTCGGGACCGCTCAAAAGGAAAAAGAAGAAGAGCTTGCCGTCGCTGTGCCGACTAATTGTTAGATATATCCGTAGGAGTTTTTTAAACCTCTAATACAATAAGACCGTTAGTTTTTCTAATATAATTAGACTTCTGGCGTGGAATGATAAAATTATACTGTCAGTGTGCTGAGAGTAGAGACTAGTAGTAATATAGGTAGTAATTAAGTATTATCGTAATTTGATTGACTTCTGAAGTTTAGTTAAGAAGAAGAAGAGTACATCAGTGATCTAATATTAAACACAGGCAATATTTATCTACATTATAATAATTTCTCTATTCTTTATCAGCTCAGTATTCTGGCCTTGTTGAAGTAAAAATATATTTAGATAAATAAGTCTTTCGCTTCGTCTGTCTGTCTACGATCAAACCGACGTTTATTCAATTGGTTATCTCCAAGACAGAGTGATTCGAGACGAGGAGCTTTTCTAATTATTTATATACCAGAATTACAGGTATTTTATAAATCTTGATTAACCGAAGCGAATCGAAGACCAATCACTTGATCTTCATAAATTCCTTTGAACTTAAAAAATCTGGACAGTGCTTCATAGTAATTACAAAAATGCAGACAGTTTTCCAAGCTAAGTCGAAATAAATATTGGAAAAAAATTAAGCACATTCCTCCAACCCTAGATGGTTCTGTTAAAATCTAATATCTTTAAAATAACGATTACTTTATGCTACTTTGAAAGTCCCTAATTACTATACTTAGCGTTCATAAATTTTTAAAGCCTATGGATACAAATTTTAGGTAATTAACAGATAAACGGTTAATGAGTACCTAATTGAAGTCTTCACAATGATAAGATAAGATTTTGTGGCGAGTCTTAAAGTTACGTTAAATAATTGTTTCTTCGGGATAGACTACTGGTCACAACCAGCCGAATCACAATCAATCAATAAATTAGGTAGATACAGATTGGGTTTTGTCATTTTATATTTTACTAGCAGCGCCCCGCGGTTTTACCCGCGTTGTGCCCGTTCCCGTGGGAATTTCGGGATTTTTTTTACATAAAAACCTTCCTCTTGAATCACTCTACCTATTACAAAAAACCGCATCAAAATCCGTTGCGTAATTTTAAAGATTTAAGCATACAGACAAACAGACGCGACTTTGTTTTATACTATGTAGTGATTTAGTGGTTCAGCTCAGCTATACAATAACTTATTGCAGATAGACTACTAAACGGCTGGTAAAACTGCGAGACGCAGCTAATTATCCCACATGCAAACTGATGTAAAATTGCAGTATGAAGTTGAGCAACAAATGTTTGATTTCATCGGCTTATATATTCTTTCCACCTTATTCATTAACGATATTTAACTTAAACACTGTTTTAAAGTGTTTTGTCCCTTTCGCTCTTTGGCAAATAGCGTATGTCGGAAAGGGACAAACCATTTGATAGCTAAAGTGCTGTTAATAAGCGTTTTTGAATAACCCTTTGAATCCCAATAGAAAGGATTCCTAACCTTTACCTGTTCTCTTCATTTACAAACCACCAACATATTTTAATTTGGAATCCTTGGTCATATAAGCACCAAATGAAATAAATCAAAATTAAAATAAAACTTTTGCTTGTGGACTGATTGAGTCTTGCTCCTCGATCTAGGAGGGTGATAGTCTTCTACTTTTGTTTGGTTTTATAAAGTATTATATCTATCACTTACGTCCGTACTCAGAGAATATTAATTAAATGTTCGGTTTTGATATGTAATGCACGAAAAATATACGTATATTTCTCCTGAGCAAGAATATTGTGCATTTACTTTACTTAAATTTACAATTAACTTCATTTTAAAAGATATTCCGGTTGCAGTAGTTTCGTCCATTATACTTTGTTTATGGATATGTAATGAAAGTGTTACCGAGTCTTAAATAAATAAATAAATAAATAAATATGCCCGGACAAATTCACTCACGGTTAATTAGACCCAAACTAAGCTCTAAGCTTGTAATATGGAATCTAACTAACTGATACTACTACAAATATATACACAAATACTTTATAAGAATACATAATTGACACCCAGACGTCGTCGCCAACAACTATGTCTTCACATATTGTTGACTCCGGGCGGGAATCGAACCCGCAACCCCCGACACAGTAAGCGCTCTCACTGCCACTGTGCCAACGGGCTTGTCAAAGTGGCAGTGAGAGCGCTTACTAGTCTTGTTTATTGAAAAAGAAAAAATATTACGGAGAATGAGAATGGAATGCTATCCCTCTCGTTGTTTTGTCCGTGAACAGTAATATGACATACTCGCATTCATTGCCGATTTATTTCCCTCCGTTTCTGGCATCCACTATAAAAGCGCGCTCAACCGAAAATGCCCGATTGTGCAATTTCGTACATATATCGTCATTATTGTAATACAATAGATTTCGTTGGATAGATGTGAAGAAGAAAGCTTATAATAAAAAGTTCATAAAGATAATCGATCGACTTGCATACAACTTTTTGGTATAAGTATTTGTTAACGCTGACACCAGGATTTCCCTTGCCTTAAAAAAGGAATTAGGTAATTGGAGATGCATTTAATCAAGCTCTTCAATTAGGGAAGGCCATAGTTTGTCCATAATTCATAACAATAACTTCACACAATATGTTGGTGTTGATGTTTTCTATAAAGTCATAGTATGCAATTAAAGACCCCAAGAATAGAAAACATTGTGTGTGTGTTAGCCTGTAATGTCCCACTGTTGGGCAAAGGCCTCTCGTCTCACTGAAGATATCAGTAAAGTGAGGAGGTTTCAGGCGTAATCACCACGCTTGCCTAATGCGGGTTGGTGATCTCAAACCCGAGCCATGTTTGAAAAGTAGGAAACATGTTTTCGCTCGACCTGGGAATTGAACCCGGGACCTCAGTCTTGGCAGGCGAGTGCACATACCACTAGACCACCGAGGCGCTTATTAAATAATAATATAAAAGAAAACATTAATCTATGTTAAAAATACATCAGCACATCTCATCTCAGCTTTTAGATGGGGTTCTCTTTGAGGCCCGAGTCTTCGCTTCCGGCATGCAGCGCGGGTCACATCGACACAATATTGCGGCAGCTGCCTTTGTTTGGCTTAATTAACGAATTGTTGACAATATACGGAAGGCAATAACGTTTTCCGTTTATCAATAACAATATATTTTGGATACATTACCACATCTTAGTAAAAGTACATAAAGTAAAATTCATCACACATAATGTGTTTCTGGCAATTTTATATTGTGTTACTGCTAAGCAAAAGGCTTCCGAAAACATCGTAAATTTCCTTATCTACCTGTCTCGAGCTCGCAAAATTTTCTGTTAATATGTAATACATAGGAAAGTCAGAGAAAGGGTCATATATGGCAATCAATTATTCGGTTTAAAGTGTTCCGCGAGGCAATTCAAGGATAAAATTACATTTACAAATTACAACTCGTCCAGCCATTTCATTTATTAATAAGGGACCGCGGCCGAAACTATTTTGCGAACGGTTCATCCCTGGTTAGTTATTTAATGTCCTCAGTTTCCCACGTTTATTGGCCCAAATAACAGTAACCACGCCCTAGTTAGGCAATTCATGTAACGAACCATCGATGACGGTCAACGTTAATTGATATGAAACTAACTGAATGATATTTTATTGTTATTTGTTCGACGTGTCGTAAAGAGGGAAAGTAAGAACTATATAATGAATATAAAGCATACTGTAACTGAGCTGTATGTGGTAATGTAATGTGGATGTTAAGAACTTACAGTTGAAACAATGCTTGCGTGGTCCATACTGGCATTTCTTTCCATCACATCGCATTATATGATGCTCTCTCGCTCAGAAGGACACTTATTTTCATCAATTGAGAAAATTAACAATGATTTCCAGCCGACTTTTTAAATCTTCTCGATTTGAACATTAACACACTCACACGTTTCGCGGTATAAAGTTTTTAAAGCAAGTAAAACTTCTTAGTTTACTTTTTGTTTCGAGTAGATTGCACTACTCGTGGTCGCGGGCAGACTGAAGACATTAGAGTCACCGCTGTAAAGCGAGGGTAAGCGTTCCAAGTGTTGGAAGTACCCTCAATTATGGTGAATGCAATTTGATGGCATGTTCACATATTAGACTGACTCTAAACGCTAACCTTATCCTGGCACTTGGTCTTTTGGGCTCTGCTCAAATACTTGTTAGTCATTATCTCCAAGCCGCAGAACACCGTCTTGATAATTCAGATACTCCTTATTTCAATTTTACAAACATCTAGCATCCGGAAAAAAACTGTGTGAGTACATTAATTAATACTATATTTCCTACCGATCATCACTGAATATTCGCTCATGTTCGCTTACTAAATGTTCTCATTAACCGCAAGACCGAATGATTTTATTTTAGACTCATGCTCACTCTAAGCAAAACACTATAATATGTAGATTTAGTAGCATTTAATAGAAGCAAGTTGAAATGAACAAATTATTTATTTATTGAAACACTAAGTGAAACGGAACTTAAGTGAAAAACCTGCGTTACATGAACTTGCTTGGTTCAATCTCATAAATCACCGAGCGTTTGTTTAAAAAATAATCAAGAGTTGGTGTAAGTCGGGATCGGGAGGGTCGCCATTTGTAAGCTTTTGTATTCTTAATGCGTTTTCAGTTTTATGTAACTCTTGATTTAATTAAAAAACATTACTTGGGTAAAAATACATACTCAAAAATTAATTAATGTAAAGCTTAAGTTAAACTTCACCTTCCTTGTAAAGCTACAGCTAAACACCGACGTTACCGTACGTGCTACCTCCACCTATACCACCCATAACCCATTGCGATTATTAAGCAACGAGCAGCTCGGCCCCTACTTTGATGGGTGGCTGATAGTGGCATTTCTATCTGAGCGCTACCGTGTTTCTGAGGGCACGTTAAATTGTCGTTTGTATCAATCGTTAGACCATGTCGGAGGCCTTTAGGCGGTCTAAAAACTCGGATACCAGGGTTGGCCACAAACCTACTCGAACTGACTTTACCTCTTTGTAATCATTTAAAAAGTTAAAATTGTTAACTTTATCATAAACTCCATGTGATACGTAGGCACTAAGTAACGTAAAAAAGAATATTTGGGCGAGTTCGGAATATTAAGCAGATGCGGCGCAGATGTGAGGTGTTCCCGCCGGGGAGGAAAATGCTATTGGCATTGTAATTTAGGGCACGTCTGTGGCGGGCATGTCATACTGGCCCAACACAATGCAGGCACACCCTGTGTCTCAATATTTTATTCAATTTCTAAAATGTTTTACATAATGGTTTCTTTTTAAGTGAACACTACTCAGGTCTCAGTCTTCTGTGACCACGGTTACTGTACACGGGTACTTAAGGGACCGAAACGTCAGTTAAAAATGTAAATCAGTGTTATACATCCCGGAAACGTTTCAATTTTTTTTAACAAAAGTTTCAATTCAAGTTGTTTAACATAAAAATGACTCAAAGTTAGTCGTTCATTCAAGTACAGTGCCGAAACAGATACCAACAGCGTCGGTATATAGAGGACAACATTGAAATAATTTCCCATTCACGTGGACTTCCTCCGATAGATCCTTTGAAAATTTTACCTACAAACACATACTTTTGGTGGCACAGAAGATAAGTAGACAGAGCTTAACTTTTTTCCTGTATCACTTAATGGTTCTCGTTCCTAAAACAACAATTTGTTTATTACCTTTGGTCCAGAATATCTGAGGACATTTTCTTTATTGTCCTGAGGCGGCTGCGAGCCGAAGACTTAAAGTAGTCTTATTTTAAGTGATTTCCGACTTTAATTATGCTATTAACTAAACGACGTTATTTTTAAATGATTTTTGAGGCTTTTCTGAGCTTCAAATTAAGTCTTTATATAATTATTTCATAAGTCTTGATTTAATATAAATCTTTAAGGCGACGATTACACGTAAAGTATTTACTGTGATCCAACAGTAAATATCACGTATCGTGGTATTTACTGAACGTGTAACCTAATGTATTGATGGATGACAGTATTTATTGATGGATTTCTAGATTTCTTGATTCTGTAATGATGATCCGTCGGATTATGATTAAAAAAGGTGTTACTATTGTCAGAAGTGTTATATTGTTCTATTAATAAATACTGTACGTGTAGGCTGGTGTATTAATCCATCAGTAAATACTGTAATCCATCAATAAATACTGTATTGACGGATCACAGTAAATACTTTACGTGTAATCGTCGCCTAAAAGGACGAAATCTTCATTTGAAACTTTTTAAATGAGATATTTATATTCTTTTTCTTAATCTATATATATAAAACAAAGACGGGTTTGTTACAACACTTATAACTCGAGATCGGCTGGATCAATTTTCATGGTTTTTGTTTCGTTGTATTTGTCTCCGCCCTGAATAGCAGAATACATTTTAAAAACAATGAAAACTTGGAATAAAAATCTAAAAATTCCCACGGGAACGGGGGCGCTGCGGGTGAGACCGCGGGGCACAGCTAGTATTCCCATAAATCATAAATATAGTAAGTAGTTAACACACATTAATGTATTCATTGACAAGCCCGCTGAATCTGTTGCTAAGCGCATAACTTTAGAATGACTGCACCAAATTGGATGATTCTTTTTGTGTTTGTGTGTTTAATGTGTTCCTTATTGTCAGGACAAGGTTTTTATATAAGAAAAATAAGGTATAAAAATCTCAAAATTCCCACGGGAACGGGGCCGCTGCGGGTGAAACCGCGAGGCACAGCTAGTACCTAATATAACAGACAACGAGTATATATATTTTCTCACGTCAGTGTCAATACTAAATGTCAATCAAATTCGTTTAATTTCGTTTGTCGTCAATACATGACCATTGATCAATATGAGCCAATGAGCATATTCGTTTTCGAAACTATTTACCCAGCTGCTCTAAATGCACCGCTATCCCCATAGGATATACTTCAATTGTTATCCCCCAGTAATACTGGTAATACCGAATGACTAATAATAATGTAATCGTGACACCGCGCCGCGAGCACAATCGAATGTCATTTCCCCTTATTATAACCGAGTCCTCTAGAGACCCGCTTCCATTCAACACTAATTTCAAATCCTTTTGTTAGTTCACTTTACTTGCATAACCTCAGATCTCCTTTTATTCTTTCTAAGAAGTTATTGTTTATTAAACAGGGGTTAAAATGAATAGCAGTTCGTTAGTTTCGCTAAAACTAATTTAGTATTAGTATTAAAGCAAAAAATAAGAAACGCAATAGCCGCCCCTACGATTTCCGAAAGTTCCCCTCGATTTCTTTGGGATGCCATCTTCAGATCCTCTTTTCCTTATCATGGGAGCACCCATGGGAGCATCCCTTGGAATATCTCCTTTCCTCAAATAATAATAATCAAAATCGGTTTACATACGACGAAGATATCCGTGAAGAAACATAAAAAACATATAATGTACATACGATCGAATTCAGAAACCTCCTCATTTTTTCAAGTCGACTTAATACAGATATCAACTTCATTTAGGCCCATCGCAGACGACAGACTATTTGCGATCGAGTCTGCGGCGCACAAAAAGTCTGCATGGCGCGCAAAAAGTCGGTCGCGGATTTTTCACACTCAACGCACACGACGCACATCTTTCACGTAGTAACTATTTAGTAATCTGTGATTCTGTCGGCAGAGCTGTAGGGACGTATGCTATGGAAATCGTGCAGAGATCGCGAAGTATCATTATGTACATGAAGTACAGAAAAAAAAGAAGAAACAGAACATTTTGGGTACATCATATACCTTCGGAAAGATCATCAATTTTTTTCACACACTTTTTGCGCGGAGCGGCGCGGCGCGGCGCGGTGCGGTCTGCCCGAATTCACGGATTTTTTGTGCGCCGGACTTTTTGCGCGTCGTGTGCGTTACTGCATATAATTACATAGGTTCTATTTTCACAGACTAAAAAGTGCGTCACGGATAGTCTGTCGTCTGCGATGGGCCTTAGAAGCACATATTTTTAAATTTTAAATCTCTCTTATTCCTTTTCCATACTGTTGTCAACTCCTTATTATTTGTATCCAGATACGATAACGAAGCGTTTTTTTCACTACTTCCTTAATGAAGTCGCTTTTTCTGTATAAGTTGTGTAAATTATTTTAATGCTTAAGCTGGACCAGTCAGAACAGATAACTTATCAATTGTTATCAATCGGAATTGTTGGATATTATTTTTAAATAAAATAATTTGCTTTAAAGTTAAAGCCCAATTAAAGTTATTAGAACTTGAATGTTGAAGTGTAATAAATCCAAAATGGATTAAATCCGATTTTAAACAATAATACCCAATCGAATCATTCGCAAAACAGTTCGTCGTTTAGAAACTTTTTGATTGTATTGAAATAAAATAAAATATGTGGTTAATTGGTACTCAATTCTTTATCCATTTTACCCTTAATTTGACTACCACCAATTATTTTTAATCACGGTATAAAAATTATTAGAGGGAAATATTAACGTTTATGAAAATGTGGGCAGAGTTTATTCATATTTTTAATGAAAGTATTGAGAGTGGACGTCGGGCATGAGTTGACTATCGTTATACCTGTAATCTCAACGTTAATAATGAAAATGCGCTTTGTACGAACATACTTTTAATCGGTTTATCGGACAAGCTGCAAAGTTAATAAACACCGTTTCGCTGGATTCAGTTCAGTTAACGAGGCTTGAAACTTTTCCACTCATTTTCCTTACTTATTGAGGGATAGAAATCGCAGTTTCCATTAATTACTCTACTTACAACGAACGGTTAGTTTATGTACTTACACGGTATTTTAACACTCGGAATTATACTCGGAATAATTACATTTACGAGTAGGTGCAAAAGGTGTTAAGTTTTATTTATAAGTTTTAATATGTTTGTCACTAGATGTCCTTAAATAATTATTGGCCACTCACCATTCACTTTAAAGCATGTTTTACTATAAGGGAGAGGAGTGCTTTATCTGTGCCCTTATATTTAACTCATGGTGCCGTACCGTATTGTGGGTTCCGAACAGATGAAGCGCTCATTTAAATACCTAGTGTCAAACCATAGGTAGGTTTAGTTTACCAAACAACACCAACTAATTCAACAGTATAATATTTGAACTATGTTTGCTGAAACCACTTCTAAGATGAATTGCCTTCTCTAATACTAAAATGTTTGCTGGAGGGAAAGCCGTGCGACCAAACGTTTGTGGTTTACTTGGCGTGCTATATTCGGAGTTTAAGCTTGGAATGTATATAACGTAACTAATTTGTTAAATGGTGTTGGCTCTGCCAATTAAAAGTGGGATAATGATTCCCTTTGTCCGAGCTTTTCTGTAAGTAACTACGATCTTGTATCTAACTAATGAACATCCTGTAACTTATCTGAACGATAGGAACCTTTCCACTTGTTATTAGATACTGATGTATCTTCTACCGTTTGAAAAGGAAAATATATCGGAGATCTTGAAACAATTTTTTTTTATATCTAAAATAACACTGTGTCCGGAATTGTGTTTGTTCACTTTCATGACTTTTGGCGTTATTTCACAATTTTTTTGAATTTGATCAGCTTTATCGCCATCAATTATTAAATAAACGTCTGTATCATATCACAAGTTTTCTATTAAAATGTAACTATGACCCATTTCCACACATTTTAAAAGTACACAACCAAATAGAACGTGAAACGATTGCTACTTGTCTTTAGAGACGAGATAACACATTGTATCAGTTTTTTCACAGCCATAATTATTTTCGCCATTTCTAACAAAACGTCAATCAAACTAATTCCTTTGATTATATTCAGTTACGTTTTATAACAATTGTTATAATGATTATATTATAATAAAGAAAATGTATTCTGTAATCGTAACGTTAATTTTATTGTTGGTTTTAGGAACGTGATACGAGAAATGTCATAACACGGTTACACATTTACCTACGACATCATATAATAAACCCAGAGGTTTGTTTTTTGTTGTTGGAAGTTGGAACGCGCTAATATCAGTTCCTAATAATCCGATTTCATTCATTATTTTCTAACGGTTAGCCACATTCAACTGGAAGATTAGAATTCCCACATAAATGGGTACGATGCGGATAAAACCGCGAGGTGCAGCTAGTAGAAATAATATTTTTGTGAGTTTTACTTATAAACTGTTTGTGCACCAAATGAAAAATGTTTGTGCACCAAATTTTGTGCTCATAGGCTCAAGCAAAAATATATTGATCGGTACTACTTATATCCATTTATATCCATAATCAAGAGGGATACATTATCGAAGGGATTATAAGGGAAAATAGGATTTCGAAGAGAGATTTCTTGGAAAGGAAGATTTTTGGCTTTCGATTTCTGTTACCAGAAATCCAACGGTAATTAAATAGCGCCATCTTGATAAATCGAAGCAAAACGAGACCGGGTTGCTACTCGCTGGTAAATATGTTTATGAGAGTCCTTTTTCAATAGTTCAGTTTGCAACTTTTCATAAAGATAAATTGATTCTCAAAAGTCTCAAGTATCTCAAACGACTCCGATAAATCTCCAGCTTGTCTGAATAATAACCCAATTACACTACTTCGTTCACCGAATGCGGTCGTTGAACTTTTTTACGAACAAAATTCATCTTTACTTCATCACTACATAGTATAGAACAAAGTCGCTTTCCGCTGTCAGTCTGTCTGTTTATCCCTATGTATGCTTAGATCTTTTAAACTATGCAACAGATTTTGATGCAGTTTTTTAAATAGATAGAGTGATTCAAGAGGAAGGTTTATAAGTAAAAAAAATCCCGAAATTCCCACGGGAACGGGCACAACGCGGGTAAAACCGCGGGGCGCTGCTAGTTATTATGTAATAAAAATGAACTGAACTACCGTATTCTTTAAACGCTGGCTGCATGCAGTGAATGATTCAATGGTTACATTTCTACCACTTCTGTTTTACCTACATACCAATACATACACAGTGGTTATCTGAGATAAGCCCGGTGTTTTTGAGACGCTTCTCGGAAGGCGTCTCGTTTTTCCTTCAGAATGCCTCTTCTCGGAACTCGTAGAGACCCTTTGAAGATGTTAAACTGAGTAAGTACCTTCCAAGTAAGTATTAAGTCCATGACGGTTAATGGGCAACCCTGATACCGGAGTTCTTCAACGCTCAGGATGAGTTGACATCGCTTAATCAAACTACATCACGAGCGTAGTGGTGTAGCGTAGTAGGTAGGTAGGTAGGTACCTACTACCTATTACCTATTTTACAAAACAAGTGTTGTCTTATAATGTCTCATTGTTACGTAAAGGTATCTCGTCTCACTGATATATCAGACAGTGAGGAGAATAAGGCATAAACACTAACGCTCCCATAACAACATACGCTAATTAGGTAAGTTTAGTATAAATGCTCTAGAAATAAACTAAAGGGATACATTAACCCAAGGGAAATCTAACTTAACGTTCTATTAGATCATTTAACAAGCTTTGATAATTAATGGTATTTAATCAACTTCCAAAAAAACCTTAGAAAAACTTAAGGTTTTTAATTTTAAGAGCTTTTAGAGATTTTAGCCATTAGAATAGAGTACCTACTTAGAGTAATTAATTTTAGTTAGTGCTTGAAATGAATTTTTAACCGACTTCAAAAAAAAGGAGGTGGTTCCCAGAATAATATCGGTTTAGAAAATTGAAAGGTTTTAAAAGTGACTGTAAAATAACTTATATTTTCCCGGATTTTTTTAACATCATTAAAAACCTTTTGTGATAAAACTGAATATTTCTTTATATACCTATCTTTTGTAATACCCATATTTTTTATGTACGCAGTGATTCTAACGTTGATACGAGTATGCTATTTAACGCCTGAACTGTTACCCTCATGTACTAAACAAGTGAGTTGCCGCAAGAAAAGCTTAGGCGTTATGGTTTGAGTCGTAAAGGAAAATCCATTTTAAAGATAAAGGGCCTTATTCATAAACTCTTACTAGCAGCATTTCAGCTATCAAATGGTTTGTCCCTTTCTGACATACGCTATTTTCCAAAGAGCAAAAGAGACAAAACACTCACTAACAGTGTTTTAGTTAGAGAGCGTTTATGAATAAGGCAGAAAATCTACAAAAGTAAGGGTCGTAAACAGGGTTCTCCTGTATTTACTAATCCCGGGATGGTAACCAAAATTGTGGTTAGCTCAGTAAAAAAAAACATTGGTAAAGGCATAGTTCAATTATTAACACACTAGCCGCACCCCGCGGTATTACCCGTGATGTACCCGTTCCCGCGGGAATGTCGGAATAAAATGTATCCCATGTTTTATTGAACATATTTTATATGATGACCTATATTGCTGTAAAGTTTCATCCAAACCCGTCCAGTAGTTGTTTCGTGAAAGAGTAACAAACATACATACATACATACATCCTCACAAACTTTCCCATTTATAATAATGAGTACCCGGCCCGGCCCGCCAGTGTCTCTTTTCAAAGGTTTGAATGTTGTTGAAAATATTCTATTTTAAAACTCTTTGGCTTATCTGAAACTGTAGATTTTCCGGGTTGAAACGGATTTTTTATTGTGAGGTATATTCATTTGGCATAATCTTTATTAGCAAAATATGAAGTGAAGCGAGCGCGGGTCACTAGTTAAGCGCCTAATCTATCACTTAGTCTAGTACATACATAATACTTTAGTACTTTCCTAAATTATAGGTTTCCCTAATTGTTACATGGGATGGAAACGGACCAAAGTAACCATTATATCCTCGATGTCTCTCTGTGACTCTTATTTTACAACATCCATAAAAAAACGATCTTATTAAAAACATCAACATCATAAAAGGGCTTTCAATCACTAGACACAATATATTTTGTAAAGCAAGCCCACGAATGGGATCGTCCTTATAACGTGAAATCTCATTTTTTAATTGAATGTGATAAGAAATTAAATAAACTAGCAGTCGAGTATTACACAAAGTATTTTCATATAGATTCCTAGACCGATGACGAAAAGACGAAATACCGCAAAACATCTATAGGGTCAGAGCGTACCAAGTATTTGGACCTTTGTATAAACAAAATTCCAGCAATTTCACGGTCTGGAAACATGAAATTAACGAATAACAGTGTCACGGTTAAATATTTCCGCAGGTAGCTCAATATTTTACCCAGTTTGAGGTTTGCATTAACAACACCCCTAAAAGTAAAGCTGCCTATTTACTTTAAATTGGCTGATGACATTTTAATACAAGCTGATGATTCTTCTTTCTGCGCTGCATTGGGAGGGTAGCGTTTATTTCAACGGTTTTCTATCGAGATATGTCGCCATCGGTTACCCATTTAAGTACTTAGTTACATTTCACCTCGAGTGCTACTAAACATGAGTAAGTTCCGAAGAAAGGAGACACAGGTGTGCGGTTGTTTACTAAACACGTGAAACAAGTTATTTCCCAGCAGACACCTACACCAACTAGCGAGTTAGAAGTTATTACTATTATAAATACCTTATGAACAATCAAAATATTTAATTCCCTTGAAGGGATTCAATTCAGAATTCAATTTATGTTGAAATAATTATTTATCGTAGGATTTAAACCTTCTCTGAAATATGTTAAATGCCAAGATTTAAATCCAAGAGGATTAATGATTCCCGAGGGCATTTTGAGACGGCAAACTTTTAAGTAAGAAAGTAATATTATCTTAGATAGTAGTTTACAGCTTGAAAACATTAGTAAGTGTATACTAAAACACGAAATAGCTCTCACTACGCTTATACGCTTATACTACGTTAGCCATAAAATACCCATATCTTTCCTAAACACATAAAAAATATTTGTCCTGGATGACTTATGGATCAACGCACGGCCCAAACCGCTAAATTCTACCCCCAAAGCGTTGAAAAAGGGTGGGTCAATGGGGGTCAACGTGTGTATGAGACAATGTAATTCCTTAGTCGACTGCATTTCAAATTTTGCATAGACATTCTTTAACTGAATGGAAAACGTATTTTATTGAATAAATAATTAAATTACAACATTAATGACTTAAAAAACAATTAAAACTCCTATTCGAACCATTTCCTCTCATACACGAATGAAGTCGGGGACAAAAGCTGGCTACTTGCAAAATAGGTCACTAATATTAGCAACCTTACATTTTAATCGGCTTATTTCAATTGTCTTATTGTCTGCCTTCCGGAAATCTTTATGTACAAGGAAGTAATTAGTTGAGCTGTGAGGCTATGTTCAACGATTCCCTGAAATCATCAAAAGCTGTAGATATTTATTTAATTCATTAATTTGATTCAGGAGCCACAATTCTGAATAATTATGTTCGGTCAACGAAGGATGACTTTGAGGCAAACAGACGTTCGATCTTCGAAGTTTATTCATTTTTCCCTATAAATAGGGTTTAGGGTTAAAGGGTTTGTAATTTAATATTCCTCTAATTTAAAACCAACAGATTCCCATATTTATATAATAGACGGAGGTAAACCTACGAATTTGATCTTATTATAACAATAAATAAATACATATTAAATTAAACCAAAACAATTAAATTATCCTGTTTCATCGTGTTATTCTATTTATTTTCCTTTATTTGTGTAAAATGGTTTAATATATTTTAAGTATGCATATCAGTCCTAAAGCAATAAAAAACAACACCCCTGTGGCCCTTAATTCAAATTCATATTTATTTACGTAGTAGTAATAGATGTGAAAACGCCAGAGAAAAAAGTAGTGACCACCTTTAACAACATCAAAGCTCTGAATTTAAAAAACAAATGAGTTGAATGTGTTGAATGTAAAGCAAAGCTAATGAAATACACTTCAACAGATATGAATCTCACCCCACAAATAACATTTTTCTAGGCAAAAAACTTGACTTTTAGCTGAATCTAATTTAAATAATGTTGACTAAAAAGTTGGTAGTTTCCTTCAGATTCTATTCTATTCTTAATTCGATCTTTGATATTATAATAACATTAGTTCCTAGATACTAGATTCATATAATATTTTAAGCGACCCGCCTCTCCACGAGTCATTCTGTAAGGTAATTTTGAAATAAAAGGAAGGCAACAACATGGAACCACCCTGTCTATAATTATAAAATTAGCGCGAACAGGCAGGCGACTTGGGACTTCGTTTTATACTATGTGAAGTCAATGAAATAAGGTAAAGGTAAAGAAATACTACCAATAAAGAAATTGGTATTTAGGTATTCCTGCTACTACTTTATTAAGCTAAGCACAATCCTTTTTTAATCGGATATATCTATTCGAATTTTATTTATAAAAGAATTCTTGAACACATCTTGTTATGTTCAGATCTTTGTTAACTAAATTTATTGAATTACTATGATACAATTCAGCATAAAAATGTAGCCATAAAGAGCACTTGAAAAAGTATCAAAGGAATATAAAAAGCTTAGTCACAAAACTAATATGGTGGTGAACGCCCACTCACCACTACATTTAAAATGAAATGAAAAAAGTTGGCGACTGCTGCACAGCATGATAAGTGTTTGCTTGAAGCGCTTCAGTGCACTGTGAATGCGTCCTAACTCCACTCGGGGGACTTGAGACTTTGGAGACCACTCGATGTCATGAATCAGTTACATCTCTTACGTAAGTTAAGAGTCCCTGCCAGAAAAGTCTGCTCATGACATTAAGCGATCTTTACATACTAGACAAGAAATCTTTTAATACTAGAAAATATCTCTTGTCGTCTTTACAAATATAATTAAACTGTAAGAAGTGTTTGTTTGTACGCACTAATCTCTGCAAGTAGTAATCGGATTTGAAATAAAACTTTGTTTATATGATAGCCACATTGAAAGGAAGGTTACTTTTCTGCTGAGTAATCCACAAGAATGGGTACCTCGCGGGTAAAACCTCGGCGCACTGTTAGTATTTTACATTTTGGCATCGCTTTTTCCTTTGAATTAGAAACTAATTATAGCCGCTCGCAGATTTATCTGGCGAGCTCGAAGTAACACTGGAATTTAAAAAGTTATAGGTCAAGTCCTGTTTTATGTTAGCTCGTTACATTCTTGAAATAAAAATGATTCAATTTCGAAGATTCGAGATTTGAATTATTGAGAAGATGCGATTTGTACATAAGGATTCTCAAAGTTAAGCTCAAATTATTTGTAGCTTTGAAAGTGACTGTTAAGTATTAGTTATTTACATTTAAATAGTCAATAACATTGATTATTAACCTTGAAGGGTAGCAAATCATTTCTTAATTATATAATCAATCAAAATTCAGATATTAATGGAAATTAGATAAGATACTCGTAGTAATAAACCTACGTAACAAATGCGGCGGATCCTCCTATTTAACATTATACATTTTAATATCATAATCCTTTATGACATTAGATAATTAAATACCCAGATGTGGCATCAAAGCTTTATAAAAGAAAATAGAACAATACAAAATGTACCTATACGGTTAATAGCGGTTGCTTCGGGCAATAAAGTTGAAATTAATGTGTGATGTATCGTTATTGTACGCAATAAATCAGAAAGTACAATTCTTTGGGATTGCTTTCTATCCCCGACAATCCATTTGCTTCACATTACGCCGTACTGACGTCACCTACCGCGAGTTTCCTGCGACCTTCCAAAAAATGATGCAATAGTTCAGAATTTTATTTTTTTCAACAAAAATTATTTGTTCGGTAGCAAAAGGAATTGCTGACGAAATTAAATGCTTTGACAAAAGTTAGATTTTCAAATATTCAACAAGCTGAGCGTTAAGAAACAAACTTCGGTAACCCCAAGTTTTATACTTCGAAGTTTGAATTTGCATTAATTGAAAAATTAATGGTATTTTCCCGTCATTTGAGCCGTAACATTTTAAATTAGTTTCTGAATGTTACAGAGATTACATCATCAGTTTAGCGTAAAGCTTTTAGTTAAACCTTACAAGGATTTCAGATTAGTAGATAATAAAAGGTATTACTTTTAAGTCCTTAATTAAGCAACACGTTTTATTATTACGTTACGTAACGTTTTAAACATTAAGTACGTTTAGTGAAGTACATACGTTTAATACTTAATACATTTCAAGTTACACTCACTTCTGCCAAGCTGCAATCTTTATGTTATGCTTAACTATCTGCAACCAATCAGGGGCTTCGTGTTGCAACCACAGCTTCACCTGCCTTCAACGGGCATCTTAACGATATCAGCTTTAAAATTCCCTCCTGACGAAGGCTTTTAAGAAGACACGATTAAGTGCTATAACATTGCATTGTTTCTATATAATAAATTGCATACATTAAAGTTTAACCCCGGAGACATACTGAATATTTTGCTGCAAGGCGTAATAATAAATATCACTGAAATATTGCAAGTGCATACACCGAAAATAGTATGTCGCCCGGCCCAGCCTGAATGTGAATTTCAGCTTTATTTTATGACCCGAGAAAATATGACCCGAGAAAATATGACTATTACACGTTATTGTTGTAGCGAAAACTTTATACCTAGTCCTAAACCTCGGCAAATTGGTTTATTACAGGAGGAGAATTCCGGGAAAGTGGACGAGCAAAAGTTTAAAAGCTTTAAGAGAATAGGTATTAGACACAAAATTAAATTATGTGGTACAAAACTGTCGCGTAGCTATCTCAATAATATAATAAATATTGATAATAAATTAATTAGATTAGTAGACCAACTTAGTAGTTCAACCGTCTCGAAATATCCAATAAGTCTACAGTATAATTAAACCAAAATATTCTTTGGCTCCAGAATTTTCAAGATAGGATTAGAATGGATTAATATTTGAATCGCTTGGATGTGTTTATATAAAGAACTAATCTATGATTCCATTTTTTTAATTTAATCCTTTTAAAAGATAGATCGTTATCAATAATATTGTTTATAACCTGCCATGGCAGTAACTAGCTACACAGCACATGAATATAATATTATAAACTAGCGACCCGCCCTCGCTTCGCTTCGGGTAATCAAGATTTCATGTAGGAAAATCGGGATAAAACATTGCGTGTCTCCCGCAGGAATATACACAATCAAAATTTCAAGTGGGAAATTGGGGATAAAATATTACATGTCTCGCGCGAGTATATATGTATAGGTACACAATCAAGATTTCATGTGAGGAAGAATTCGGGATAATAC
This sequence comes from Cyclophora punctaria, assembly GCA_951394245.1. Lineage (NCBI taxonomy): Eukaryota > Metazoa > Arthropoda > Insecta > Lepidoptera > Geometridae > Cyclophora > Cyclophora punctaria. Next base: position 7,096,992 of record OX596170.1, on the reverse strand, counting down.
CTACATAGCGCGTCTTCGTCGTTCGTAGGTAGGTATATCCCCGCGCGCTTTGACCGCACGAAACAGTAGTAAGTAGCCATAAGAGACCCGCCATCGAGCATTATTATTTTGTAACCAGCGCCCCGCGGTTTTACCCGCGTTGTGCCCGTTCCCGTGGGAATTTCGGGATTTTTTTTACATAAAAACCTTCCTCTTGAATCACTCTACCTATTACAAAAAACCGCATCAAAATCCGTTGCGTAAATTTTAAAGATTTAAGCATACAGACAAACAGACACGAAACAGAGACGACTTTATTAAGCTATTGCATAGCTTCTATCGCGGGCCTTGAGCGCGGGGACAGAATTCAGAAATTCCGTAACGAAAAAAGCGGCCAAGTGCGAGTCGGACTCGCCCATGAAGGGTTCCGTAGCAGCGAGTAACATAATAAAGAAGTTCTTGAAATAAATGTTTTTTTATTTACATTTGAGTTATTGAATGAATAATCAGTATTTTTTTGCGGTTTACGATTTATGTCGTAAAAAAAAAACTACTAACTAGACCTCGTTCAAACCAATTTTCGGTGTTAGATTACATTGTTATGTACATCATATATTTTTTTTAGTTTTATCATTCTCTTATTTTAGAAGTTACAGGGGGGGGACACACATTTTACCACTTTGGAAGAGTCTCTCGCGCAAACTATTCAGTTTAGAAAAAAATGATATTAGAAACCTCAATACCATTTTTGAAGACCTATCCATAGATACCCCACACGTATGGGTTTGATGAAAAAAAAAATATGTTTTTCATTTCTAAGTATGGGAGACCCCCCTAAAATTTTATTTTTTTTCTATTTTAGTGTGAAAATATTAATGCGGTTCACAGAATACATCTACACACTAAGTTTCAACAACATAGCTCTTATAGTTTCGGAGAAAAAAGGCTGTGACATACGGACAGACAGACAGACAGACGGACGGACAGACAGACAGACAGACATGACGAATCTATAAGGGTTCCGTTTTTGCCATTTGGCTACGGAACCCTAAAAACCTCACGCTCAAAAACTTCACGCTCCCCCAAACATTGGGTACATATATGCCCAGAACACAACGTTAGCGCGATGCAGACATTCAGCACACTAACGCCATCTAGTGATATAAAAAATAACTATGCAATAGCTTTACCGCGGCAGTCCCCGAGTGCCACACGTCTTTTTTATACTATGTAGTGATATTTCTCATCATAACTCTGAAACTAACTGTCCGATTTTAATAATTTAAAGAGGTATACAAAGAAACATAATTAACCTTGATTATGGAGCCATTTATTTTCATGTAGATTCATATCATCATTTGAATATCATCAACTTAAAATTACACTCCTTTTTTAACTAATTAATTTTAACTAAAAACGGTTATTGTGGCTTAACTATAATAGTTAGACATATGCCGTCGCGAACTTATTTGTTCGCAATGATATGTACTTTGATTGTGTAGAACATTTTTTTTATGTATCATCAATAGATTTAGTAGCGCACGCCAATAACCAATTTTTTTAGGCATGTTTTTCATACCTTGGGTTACATATACCTGCGTTGTGCCCGTTCCCGTGGGAATTTCGGGAATTTTTTTACATAAAAACCTTCCTCTTAAATCACTCTACTTTACAGTAATATAGGTTATACATCAGAATTACACATGGAATACATTTTATTCCGAAATTCCCGCGGGAACGGCTACAACGTAGGAGAAACCGCGGGGCGCAGCTAGTGTTCTATATTTTACTAGCTAGCAAATCAAGAGTAAATAATGATTCTTCAGAAAGAGTTAAATGAGAGATTTTAGATATGTAATGTATGGAAAAATACTTCAATGGTAGTTTGGTTGAAGGTCTTACATAGGATCAGTTTTGAATTACAGCTAATAATTTAAATAACTATAACCCATGTTTGGGTAAATGTTGGTAAATACCTATCAAAGAGCGATCTTTGGTAAACACAATTTCAAAAGGTTAGGTCGCCTTGGCTATTTCTACTCTTGGTTATAGCTATTGGTAAATGAGCCTCATAGCCGAAATGAGGTTTTTAGGTAAAGAAATATAGGAAAAGTTGCCCGGAAAATTGGAAAATCGGGTTAAGTTGAAGGTTCGGTGACATTGAGCGAATTTATGAGCTACAAGCCGAATAGTTTTCTAGACAAAGTTTGACAGCTGTCGACATGTGTACTACGCCAGCTGTTGACGCGACGGCATTAGTGGCACAAGTAAAATTGAGTAAAATCATATGATCCACTCCAAATCACTGATTGCTAATCAATCTCACTTGTGATTTTGGATTGTTTGTACTTTTGTACGGATATAAGTTTGCTTTTGATGGCGTGACTATAATATTTTGTTTGCATTAAAGACTATGTCATTAACAAAAAATAATTCCAAATTTGTTTTTATTAAACGATATTCGGGTAACCAATTAACTCAAAACATAATAAGGAACAAACACTTCATAACCTATCTTAAATGTGTTCCACCGTTGATTTGCTTTGAAACCCAAAAGCTTCTGTTTAAATTCTCTCAGATCACATTGTATCAACAGTACTCAGCAACTATGTAAATTGACATGGCGCTATCAAATTTCAGCGACGATAAATAAACAATCAATTAACTATTCAAACAATAAAACATTAAACAAACTTCCAAATTCGGAAGTTTGGCAGGAAATCATAAAGTTAGAAGTTATTAAAATTTAAATTAAATTAAAGGTTAAACTCTAAAGGAAATTAAAAGATTTACTTTTTAGTGATTGATTGTATTTTAAAATTTTGTGCTCTACAGTCACGTCTCGCAATAAAATGATGAATTCCATTACACCCAGCATTTCATTACATTCAATCGTAATACAAGTCTTATTGTCAAGTCAAAAAGGAACTGAAGAGTAATATTCTTAAATCGAAAATAAATCATTCAACGATTGGTTTATTCGAATATCGTGAAAAAGTGTTTCATAAAGGAGACATTTTGCCCATTTTTTAATATTATTTGGTTAGCTATCAATCGTATTTACAAAGAATAACTTTTTAATTGTGAATTTTATTTATTTTCAACTTAACTAAAAACTGGTTTATAATAAGTAAAATAATTAAAAAGTTAAATTAACAAAAACCTCATCAGCCGTCATTTCGACCGAGATTAGATTTCTAGGGTTTAAAAGTTTCCTTTATTTCAATTAGGAAATGGAAAAGGGTGGACCGGTTTCAATAATAACTGACAACGAGATACACCACAAATGCTAAACTTGTGTTATAATAATTAATCTGGCCATCGTTACTGAATCATTTACGTTATTAGAGCTGCAAGCTTGACACATCATTAAATAATGATCACGTAGTAGTTATTGTTCGGATAAGTATTAATTATGCAAACGACTGGCCTGAACGACCTCTTTCCGGATTTGGTTCATAATTTATTACCCATTATAAAGCATTTTCCAACGATAAAATATTTTCAAACATATTACGGGCTATTTTATTCAGCAGCGCTTTGCCATCATCCGGGTACCCTTTCACGTGGTAACGGGATAAAAAGTAACCTATGGTCCTATACTCTATCCTTCCTCTTGAATATAGTATAGCTATCATACAATTCAAATACAAAACCTTTTGTAATTTAATGGGTACCAGTGGCAAACAAACAAAAAATTACTACTTTAACTCCTTAGCTTTATTATATTGCATCTTATTTTAAATCTCTCAGCGTTAATTCTAAATTCATTTCAATTACGAGATAAATCTTGTAATTCTTGACTTAAATTACGAGAATGTTCAAACGTTATCTCAATCATCAATTGTTATCTCATAATACATTGTGCTATTGTATTTAACTAGAAAATAGACTTGCTCCGAAACACGGCACAGAAAGATTTTAAGATCAAGTTTATAGTCGGTTAATTCGAGTAACATGCTGAAACCCGGGAAGGCTGAAAAACTCTAACTAGGCGACACACGCCAAACCATCAATTCTATTATATTAGGATTTGGACGTTGGTTGAAAGGTTTTGGAAGCTAATCAGGACTTATTTATATTTTATTTTTATTCATACATACTGTTTTTAACCGACTAGACTCCAAAACTAGCAGCGGCTGCCACCACAAGACTACAACATCCATGTTATTCTTCTTCTTCATCGAGTGGATGGTCAACCTGATCAATCCTGGTGTCAGAGTTATTGAGCCGCCAAAGGCTCATGTAACGACTACTAACCGTAGAAAGTAACCGGGAACGACGGCCACACCCATGTCGAATACATGGGAGTGGCTATTAGTACTCGTAGTGGCTAGTATTTCATATCTGCTTCTCACGTCAACATTAGTATGTTCTTCATCGCCACTTCTACTTCCTTCAATATGTCCTTTAAGTATCATCTATCTTTATTATTGGCTTGCTTTGAATCTCAGTTCCTCTCTGACACGTTCTCAGTTTTTGTTAAAGATGTTTCCGAGTCACTGTCTATAAATGAATTGAGTACGTTTTTGGCACCTATATTTTATTACTTAACTTCAGGTAAACCTGGATTATCGCCAAAATATTTCGAATTCATTGTTTCACGTAATCACAGTACCTTTTATTGTAATGCAATTAAAATACCTTACCACATATTAGGTACCAAGCATTCGTAAGCTTGTACGTAAAAGTACACAGTTTGGACAATATTTACTTTTTCATGGAGATTTTAATACAAAACCGGTTTCAAAAATGTTTAAGGTTACTGAAAATCGTGCGTGTTGGTTGACACCTACCTATATGGGTGTGGATACACAGTTAACAATTCATTAGTTACTTAAATGGAATCCGGTAGTTTCACTAAAGACCTTTTGGAACAGCTAAAGTCACTCATGCACATCAATACAGACAAGCCTGACTGTATCAAAGGAATATGAAGTCCAATCAGAAGAGAACTAACTTATTCATAGAATGCCCTGTTCCATAGTAGGTAGTACCTACTCCTAATTTATGGCATACTGAGGTTAGTATGCAACACACAATCGATGTATATATTTATTTAATATACCTAACATAGAGTTTTATCAGTAAATAGAATGTACTCACAAAACAAAACGTTGCGATCGATTCTGATTCACATGATAAAACCCAATCAATGTAACCTTGAACAACAAATCGATTGCATTTGCCAACTATACGCAAAGTTGTTCAGATAATTTAGTTTAAACAAAATAGTACTCGAGATGACGCTTGACGAATCAACAATGCTGTGTGTTGTGATTGTTTAGAGCGGACTGGACCAAACCGACCGGCATTTTTAATGTGTTTAGTTGATAACTACGGGCCGCGAGCGACGCCCGCATCGACGCGACCGGCGCGCGCGCGTATTCCTTATCAGTACGGCGGCTATAAGCCGCTGACCGCAACGAGCTAAGCTCCACAAACACCAGGCGCCCAAAAATACTACTAACCAATTCAAACATCAATTACGTCGCCAGCACCGGCAAAAAAGGCAACAGAGATTGAATTTCTCCCAAGGTACGTCTGTGAGTGAAGTGTATGATTTACAAAGCGACTTAGGAAATGCATTATGTATTTGTGACAAGGGACGAGTGCATCGTACGAATATTTATGCCATTTTGTAGACACAATCTGGTATTCATAAAGCGTGACGTTAGATTTAATAGGGACTCTCCAAATCAAAACACACCAGAATCTTTGTGTAGCTGTCAACAACTCGATGTAGGTAGTCATGCGACCTGAGTCCGGCCCTGTTGTATTCACCAGAATAGCTGACTGAGCGTCTGGCTCGAATACCCGGTAGCGATAAGACGGTCATTGTGGGCGGCCTGCGAGCCCAGTAGAACTTTAAGTTAGATTTTAATTTCATTCCTTTGTACGTTACTCAATAATAAACTTGTCTTGAAATATTAAATTAATTTTTAATTTTTAAAAAGTCGCCCCGAAGCTCCCAAAGTAAAACTGGCGCAGCCGGTAGGATACCGTGTAAACCGTGTTGCTTAGTGAAAAACTCCAAAAATCGGGTTTTGGGCAAACTGTGTTCGGTATCCTCGAACCAAAGAAAATAAGTTTTCCGGGACGGGCAACAAGATATTAGTGAACTGCAGAGGAATCACCACTGGAGGATTATGGCTGGCTTGTGAGTAGTCCAAATTCACTATTCCTTTTCCATTCATATTCTATTCCTATTTAATTAACTAGATTGTAGAGGTTCAAAATCACCTCATAATTATTAGTTAACTTTTCAAGGTAATTGCACAGAAAATAGGCAATTATCTATAGCGTACATCGTGTACAATTTTATTTTAATAAGCTAAATTAAGTTAAATTGTAAAATGACTCAACCACAACTGGTGTCAATTCCACAAGAAATTTCATCTATTATACCTAAGTTCGATGGAGATGAAAGGCTCCTAAATTTATATATTAAGAAGTGTGAATATGTTATAAGGTGTTATAGACGGGAAAACAATCCGGCGCAGGATTTATATGTGTTTCATGTAGTGTCGAGCAAATTAATTGGCAAAGCGGCCCACTTAATTAGTGAGCGCCCAGACATAGAATCCTGGACCGAATTAAAATCTGTATTAACCCAACATTTCGGAGATCCGCGTTCGGAAGAATGTATAGCCATCCAACTAGAGACATTAAAAATTAATACTAACGAATCTTATCTAGATTTCTGTAACAGAATTCAACAGGTTAAGAGCTCTTTATTGGCAAAAGTTAATTTAATCACCGATGATCACATTAGGAGAAGTAAAATCACTATTTACGACAATATGGCACTTAATGTATTTTTATATAATTTACCGGAAGATCTTATTCGTATAGTGAGACTTAAGGGTACTAACACACTGGAAGATGCCCTCAAGATTGTTCTGGAAGAAGTCAATTTTAAATTTCAATACGAGTCGCGCAATAGAATAATGAGACCTTTAATGAATAAAAACCCTTCACAGCCTTCAGCTATTACGAGTAACCCTTATGTAGAGAAGTTTGGTCTTAAACCATTCTTTACCACTAACTCACAACAAAATCAGGGCTTCAGATTTGGTATACCGAATCAAATACGCCCTCATGTTCAGCAACAGCCTAATCAACAATTCAAATTTGGAATGCAACATAATCAGTTTAGACCTCAAGGTTTTACTAATCAGCCTAAATTTGTGAACCCACAAGTTCCTCAAGGTTATAGACCTTCGTTTGGACAATCTTTTAGACCAAATGTCAACCCTCAGACTCAATTTAAATTCGGGATACCCCCAACACATCAGAATAAACCAAAGGTAGACACCGATGTTACTATGCGTACAGCATTACCGAATCGAAATCAGGCTCACCATAACGAGTTACACGTAAACTCACCCTATGAGACAGATCAAGACTATTACGAGCAGGACGTAGTCATAGATGACTACCTGTATGACGGTAACTGTGGAGTACCGGAATACACACATGAGGTAAATAACGAGACAGTGGAAAATTTTTACCAGATAGCCTCGGATATGGATCGACCGAATTGATTAATTTAAATTGCGAAAATGTTGCAAAACTTCCGTACATTTACTTACCAGAAATCAACGCTAAGTTTATGATTGATACAGGCAGCTCTCGTTCCTTTATCAGCCCTAAAAAGGCGAATGAATATTACAACCAATATAAATTCCCAGCTCCATTTGAGGTAATAAGTACACATGCTCGAAGCTTACATAATGAGGCAATTTACGCCCCACTTCCTGAAACATTTAAATCTATAGTTTCACACACATTTTATATTTACGAAGTAGACAAAGACTATGACGGACTTATAGGATCTGATCTATTATCACAACTTAACGCTAACATTGACATGAAAAATTTGATTTTAAAGACTTGCGATGCTGAAATCCCTTTCGTATATAATCCTCAAGTTACAATTAAATTAGAACCACGTACCGAGACTAAAGTTACTTTACCGACAAATCTTGCTAATGGTACTGGAATTATTAATTACCATATATTTGAACCTGGTGTTAGAATGCCTTCTGCACTTGTTAATTGTAAAGATGGTCATGCTGAAACATTTATACAAAACAGTTTAGAAACACCTGTTTGTTTTACAATAAACAAATTAGTTTCAGTTACTCCATACACACCTGATAAATGTGAAGTTAATGCTAATACGGTACCTGATAACGACCTTGACATCGATGACCATTTAATAGAAAACCTAGAGAAATTAAGACTTGAACACATGAACACTGAGGAAAATAAAGCAATCAGTGCCTTGTGTTACGAATTTAGAGACATTTTCTACTGCGATAAAATACCCTTATCTTTTACAAACAGAGTAAAGCACCATATTAGAACCAAAAACGAAGACCCAATCTATATACGACCTTACAGACAACCCCAGAAGATAAATGACGAAATTAATAGACAAGTTGACAAATTACTAAGTGAAAATGTTATCCAAGAGTCTTTTTCTCCTTGGAACTTTCCTGTACATCTTGTGCCAAAGAAGCTGGACGCTTCGGGAGAGAAAAAGTACAGAATGGTGATAGACTACAGACGTTTAAATGACTTGACTACCGATGACAAATACCCATTGCCGAATATATCAGATTTATTTGACCAATTAGGAAACGCTAATTATTTTAGCACAATAGATTTAGCAAGTGGCTACCATCAGATCGAAATCGACGAAGCTGATAGGGAGAAAACCGCGTTTAGCACTCAAAAAGGGCATTTTGAATTTTTACGCATGCCGTTTGGCCTAAAAACGGCACCTGCCACCTTCCAGAGGGCCATGGATCGCATACTAATAGGGCTACATTGTTTAGTATACCTGGACGACATTATTATATTCTCTAAGAGTCTTCAGGAACACATAGAAAAACTACGTAAAATATTCGAAACACTCAGAAAAGTGAATCTAAAAGTACAGCTAGATAAATCCGAGTTTTTAAGAAAAGAAGTTCTATACTTAGGACACTCAATCACGCGTGATGGGCTAAAACCTAACAATGACAAGATAGATGCAGTCCTGAGATTTCCGCTTCCAAAAACCCAAACTGAGATTAAAAGTTTCCTCGGTTTAGTAGGGTACTATAGGAAATTTATCAAGGATTTCGCTAAACTCACACGACCCTTAACCGTTTGTCTAAAGAAAAACCATAAAGTAGTAATCAATAAAGAGTTTATAGAATCATTTGAAAAATGCAAAGAATTACTAACAAACGCACCTCTTTTACAATACCCAGATTTCGATAAGCCATTTATTCTGACAACCGATGCCTCCAATTATGCAATTGGCGCGGTATTATCACAAGGATCAGTAGGAAGTGATCGTCCTGTGGCATATGCGTCACGAACACTTAACGATGCGGAAAGCAGGTATAGCGTTATTGAAAAAGAAGCACTCGCTATAATTTGGGCTATAAAACATTTCCGCCCGTATCTATATGGTAAAAAGTTCACAATTTACACCGACCATAGACCACTTTCATGGCTTCATTCATTCGAAGAACCCAATAGTAAGATCACGAGATGGCGATTAAGATTAGCGGAGTATAATTATGACGTTATTTATAAAAACGGACGTCAAAACACAAACGCCGATGCGTTGTCGAGGGTTAAGATCAATGCATTAAGAAAGGGAGCTAAAGATAATAGTTCAGTAAAAGTAAACGTAGATGAAAAAGACTTAGAATTACAAAGGCACTGTGAACAAATTACACAAGAAATAACTAAATTAGGTAAAAAGAAAGGAAAAGCAAAGAAAAAGCCAGATAGTCCAATTTCTATTTCATCAGAATCGGAAAAACCCATATCACTTTCATCGGACTCTGAGCGTACCGTTAGCATCCCCAAACGTTTGCGCTCACCCTTTCCAATCACTGAATTTTCAAGCGGAACTGTTACTGCCTCTGAGTCAGAATTACACGTAGGATCAGAAACAGTACACTCTGCACATAATATGGATTCTACAGGAATTCCAATATTAAAGGAATCAATAGATACCAAACCAAACCAAATTTTGGTATATACTTGGTTCAGAGATCAAATAGCAGTTAAAAATATTTCTAATGTTAAACAGAAAATATTGGAAGTACACTTACCATTAGAAAGACCTGATTTAATAAAAGACTTTTTGAAAAGATATATTCGTACAAAAATTAAATATTTTATCTATTTCGAAGACCCACAGCATAGGTTAGAATTTACTAATGCTGTTTTAACACTTTTTAAAAAGGGAACCGTTAATATATTAGAATGTACTGAGCGAGTAGTTTACGTAGAAAATGAGGACGAACAGAAAGCAATTGTAGAAAAATATCATGTAGGTAAAAACTGCCACCGGGGTATCAAAGAGACTGTAGCACACATAAAGCGCACGTATTTTTGGCACAATATGGACATAACGGTAGCAGCAATCATTAATGCATGTGAACCGTGCAAAAAGTTAAAATATGACAGAAAACCACTCAAACCTAAGATTCAATTAACACAAACCCAAAACAAACCCTTCCAAGAGATATTTATAGATTTATTCACAATTGAAAGTAAAACATTTTTAACAATTATTGACGCTTTTAGTAAACTTGGTCAAGCTTTCGAGATTCCTAACAAATCTGCCCCGAAGTAGTTAAAAATTTATATAACACCACACACAAAATTAGAGAAAATGTTATACAAATTGATCTTAGAATGAAAGAGTTTCAGAATGGTATAGATAAAGCAAAAGAAACAGAAAAGATTCATTATTTGAATAATATAATAATTAATGTGTATTCTATGATTTTACACAATTTTCAAATTATAATTATAAAGCTAAATGAAGTAGAAACAGCAATGTCATTCAGTAAGCTTGAAACCCTACACCATTCTATAATAAACTCTGATACCTTGTTAATTTTACTAAAAGAAATTGAACTTACTGAAAGATTAATTTTCCCTGCTGAGCCTGAAAATCTTGTGAAAATTGAACAATACATTAATGTAAAATCTTTTAACATTTGTAATGGAAATTCCATTAGTATGTAAAGAAACATATACTTACTATAAATTGTATCCTATCCCTATTATCCATGATCATATGACATACATTATCCTTCCTAAATATCCTTACCTCATAGTGAAAGGACTTATCTCCGAGCCGCTAGCCAAACCGTGCCAGCGAACAGATAACAACAAATTCGTCTGCTTCGAAGATTACCTTGATAAAATAAATGAAGATCCGTGCATCTCCGAATTGATGCAATTCGCCAAAAACATCTCTTCCTGTACGTTGATACCTGTCAAATACAAAGGTGTCCTTGTCCAGCGCTTACAAAATAATAAATGGATTGTATTTTCTGAAGGAAAGACAATAATTCGCAGTTTTTGTCAAAACGAAGTAAACCAAGAGAATATCCAAGGAACATACATCGTTACTACAGAAGATACATGTGAAGTGAAAATAGACAAATACTCACTAAAATCACGCCCTCATCGGATAACAAATTTGAACTACGAAAAACTGCCAACTGTAAACCTACCGCACATCAGCGAGATAAAGGCGGAACAGAGAAAACCAGTAGAACTAGAAGAAATGAATCTGGATAACATACAAGAAATAACGAATTCCGTAAAGTTCGATACCAATAGTGAAAGTGAAATAGTGAGAGTCAATAGTGTCAGTGTTTGGACCATTGGGTTATATTTTATTATAGCAGTTTTTGCAGGAGTTATGTTTTATATTAAATTAATAAAATTAGGTTATAAATGTAACTTTCGAAATTCTCCGAATCAGGTAAATTCGGATAATCTCGAATCTCAGGGGGGAGAAGTCATGCGACCTGAGTCCGGCCCTGTTGTATTCACCAGAATAGCTGACTGAGCGTCTGGCTCGAATACCCGGTAGCGATAAGACGGTCATTGTGGGCGGCCTGCGAGCCCAGTAGAACTTTAAGTTAGATTTTAATTTCATTCCTTTGTACGTTACTCAATAATAAACTTGTCTTGAAATATTAAATTAATTTTTAATTTTTAAAAAGTCGCCCCGAAGCTCCCAAAGTAAAACTAGGTACCTATTACTTATACTTGAGCGAAAAACAAAGCTGCAACAATGAATATCTAAATATAACTTTTTAATAAGGAGGTAAATGTTTACACTTGGGCAAATAAACATTTGTTCTATTGTATTATTCTGAAGGCACGTTCCTTCAGATGGAAATCCGTCGCGAGAATATAACCAAAATCATTGAACATTAAAAATATTACAATCTTAGCATTAATTACCATTTGCTTATGTATACGACTATTATATTATCGTGTCTTAGAGGCATTTATGTGAATTAACCACACATGACTAATGAGATAAACCAACATAAAGTTAGGGTAATTAATTAAGCCTTTGATCCGATCCGAGCCACTTTAAACCACATACCTATGTACCTACAAAGATTGAAACGAAGTCCTTCCGTTTAGTTGAGCTGCGGTGAAACATATTTGTAATTAACCCAGTCTGGATAGATATGTTAGATAAACTTTCCTAATGAACAATGGCATACGTACCCAAGTACGTTAAATAAGTTCAACATGGAAATTTAACTTAAGTACCTACTCTTAGTAACAATAGAATGAATTAGTGAGTGATAAAACTGATAAAACATATCATTGGACCCGGATTCCAATCAAAAAAGCACTCACACCCTGTAGTATTGTATAAAAATACATACAGTCATTACGAAGCTCCAAAAAGTGTTTAATGAAGTAATTCAAAACGGGCATCAGTCAAGTCCTTTTTTTCGTCGATCGGTCGTCTGTGTACTCTCAGTAATGTGATATTTATGAAGTCATTATGGACAAATGGACATTCTACGGTAAACGGTCATTAACATCCACATCGTGTGGTCCAACAAGGAATTTACCTACTTAAAGTATCTCTCTCTATAAAGTATTAAGCCTGTTTGTTTACTCCGAGAGAATCCCACCAAACTCGTTGATTTCATAATGAATTGGAAAAATTTGAAAGTCAACAACGTCAATTTAATCCTCTGGGAGAATTAAATTGACCGCAAAGTTTTAACAAATACTCCTTTACTATGTACTTATAGAAGTGATTTAAAAAACAAATATAATTGATTAATTATAAGTTTTTTGTTTCATTGTGTTCAAGGTTGATTTAGTAAAAACACCCATTAGGTAGATAGATATTATTGAGTATTAACCAACAAATTGCGAAATCCATTTTAATCACTGGGTTTGTACCTAGTATTATACTATTGTTTTGCACATAAGTATTAGTTTCAATAATAATCAACATCTCAGTAAGACCTGCTTGAGTCTAAGGTTTAAGGTCAGAGGCCAATCCTAGTGCCGGAGTTTTTAGACCTCCTAATGGTTTCCGACATAGGTAGTCTTACGATGGATTCAATAAGTACCGACATTTTTACGTGTCCTTCGAAGCAATCTCGCTATATCTGATATGAAAATACTCTTAATTGTTTAAAAATATTTTGCCGCAAAATGTCATTGAGATTTCACAATGATATTTAAATAATAATGAGAAATAATTACAATACATTAGATACAGTAGTAAAACTTAGTATCGATTTAGTACTACAAACTTATATATTGTTAATTCCAGAACGTAGTGATGTAAATCATCTTAGTGGACCACAAGTATAATTGCAACTTGTATACCAAGAGTTGTAGGTAAATCAACTTTTCGCATGTAGACTCAACTTGGAAGAAATATGCAACTAACTAAGGCAGTCTCGTGTACAAAAAGTTGCAGACACGTACAAGGCAACATCTGGGTCATTCTGCGGTGTTTAATCTAAGAAGGCTTACAAAACTTGAAGGCACTATACTCTATAAGTTCATATTAAGGTAGGTCTTTATTAAGTGATTTTAGTATCGTACTAAAACCATTTATGCATCACGATATATACTATTTTATTTATCACTATAATGGCTCGCCATTAATTTTATAGATACAGTTAGTCCTTGACAATGTAAAGCACTTGATTACTTTGTCCTAATAAAAATTCTTACGACATACAAGTATGTATTATGGAACTTTAATATGATAAGGTTCTATAAATAACACGGACTTACTATACAATAATGGTAGTTGAAATGGCCATGGTATAATTTTCAAGAATCTTTTATGTATTGTCAATTGATCGTTCATGTTCATTCATCCCGAAATATTTGAAAAGTAGGTACATAATAGAATGTAAAGGAATGAATCGATTTCATGGAAATATGAATACCATAAATGCCGATATTTCGTAAACAGAACCACAGAGATAACTCCAAATTTTCCATATAAAGTTCATAACATGGCTATACACGTGGACTAAAGGACTTTGCTCTGCCGTATATCTTACGAGCATTATTTTAATCCTTCATAAAGTGCATAGAGTTGTATAAAAAAATTACATTATTTCTTGACAAAAACGATTACATTGTACGTAGGTACAAACTCTGTGATTAAATGTTACCTCGACAGTCGACGGGGAAATCCCAATTCAAGAAACATAAGAATCACCCGCATTATTTTATGGTGTATCTATGTTTATTGTATGGCAGTTAAGTTCAATATCAGGATGTTCTTCTTCGTCTTACATTTAGTATTTTCAATATAGAAATTTTAAAAAAATGGTTTTTTGTTTACTTTAGATGTGACACATTAGTGAGACTTTTTATTTATTTTTTGTATTACATAAAAGCTAAAGACCCTTCCCACTTGTTGGCTACAAGGCCCGGATTTTAATTCGATGTCCCAGTGGCGGAACATTTTATATGAAGAACACTTGTTGGACTCTGGTTTTGTTTAAGAATCACACCGGATTAAAATCCGGGTTCGATAGTGAGAACAGGCTCTTAGATACAGTGTTTTACAGACATTAATCTAAATCACAGAGAAGAACTAAAGAGCTATTTATAATGATGAGACGCTCGTGATTCGTGCATTAGGTAAACATTTATTTAAATTATCTGTAACGACCTTTATTCAGCACATATGAAATCCTGCAATCTTGTTTCAAGTTCGCATTTTAATTAATTACGAACATTGTAAATGACGAAATAACGACAATGTGTTATTATAATTTTATATTACTTGTATTGCTGGTGAAAACCCGCAATATCACCGCAAAATTGTAGCATCACCCGCTTTGAGACATAATTCGGGAATTTTGTAATTATAATTCCTCATATGGTAATCTCCTGTTATTCAAACCAAAAGGACATCATTCACGTTTAATAAATTTTTGGACCAAGACATTAAAGTGCCGGCCAGAACAAAAAACTTACTATATTCGGATAGAATACACAATTACTAACATTTTTTACTATGACGTCCAATCTGTGCGCACAATGGTGACGTCGTAGTATAATATTGAAAAAAAAAATTGGCGATACCTAACCTGATACGGAACCAATAATGTTCGACTGAGGAGTCAATTCAAATCAAAAGACAGACCCATTGACAGTTATATCGGAATCGACTGTAATCGAATCGAATGTAACTGTCAAGGAGTGACTTGTACAACTCTTCAAGACCTTTCAAATGACATCATTTCAAATGGTCATGTCACTGTTAAGCATTTCGCCCAGGCTCCACAGCACCTTTATTGTTAATTATTCGGTGGTCGAAAACACCAAGTTAGCCGTCGATTTCGATATAACTGTCAATGGGTCTCTCTTGTGATTTGAATTGACTTCTCAGTCGAACATTATTGGTTCCGTATCAGGTTAGGTATCGGCATTTTTTTTTTCCAATATTATATTACGTCGTCACTATTTTGCGCACAGATTGGACGTCATAGTAATAAAATTTGGTAATTGTATATTCTATCCGAATATAGTATTTTTTTGTTCTGGCCGGCACTTTTAGTTTTTGGTCCAAAATGAATGATGTCCTTTCCGACATTATCAATAACAAATATATAATTTGTGTAACAGACTGTAATTTGGACATTCACACTAATTTCACTTGTTTACAAGCGGCACGCCCACGGTTTACTTCCGTTTATCCAGATAGCATAGGATAGCGTTAGTTTCCCTTAGGAAATTCGGGATAAAAACTATTCAGTCTCATGAAAATTCGATTCGTATATTATGAAATTATTGCAAACATACACCGACGTGGCAATAAAGATAAAGATGTAGTTGTAGGTACTTTGTTGCAATAATATTATTTTCGTGGGAAATTGCAAATTAAAGTACGTTTTTCTGAAGATAACTTGCAATAAATTCATTTTGTTCTCAACTCATACAATAAATTATGACTATAATTATTAACTACGCATTGAAGAATATAACTACCGAGGTGTTGAAGAATATAATTTTAGATAAAAAGCACGTTCACAGACTACGAGTCAAGCTACTTTGCTATAGAATTCGCCGAAACGCAGCTTTTAAGTTCGCTTAATCTTAACAATGACGCTTATATGTACCCTTTAATGTACCATTAAATACATTCATATATATATATACCATAACAAGTGAGACATACCAAAGTTAAATTATGTATGTATACAGTTATGTAAAGACAAATTAAAACAAAGAACAATTCCATTCACGTTAGATAAACCTCCTTATAGACATGTTGCCTGAGATATCATAGTCTAATGGGGAATTGTTTACCTCTTTAGTTTTTACCATATAAGAACACATTCATATTTATTGCATGTTATCCGCAAAAACGACAGACCAGACTTTTTAACAAACAGGAAAAAACTAAAACCCGGGCAACTTTTTGCTATAAAATGTGTATGATGTATAAATAAACTAGCAGCGCCCCGCGGTCTTACCCACTTTGTGCCTGTTTCCGTGAGAATTTCGGGATTTTTTTATACTTATAAACCTTCCTCTTGAATCACTCTATCTATTAATAAAAATGGATCAAAATCCGTTGCGTAGTTTTAAAGATCTAAGCATAAATAGTGACAGACAGACAGGCAACGGAAAGCGACTTTGTTTTAATCTTTGTAGTGATATGAAATTACTACGCTCTATGCATGATGACATTTTATTAACCTAAAGATCTACTTACTTAATCGGACTGGTATTTCCTGAGATTAACGATTTCAAACAAACAAGAAATCAAACTTCAGCTTTATATTAATAAAGAATAGAGAGAGAATATGTCGTGTCGCATTAACCCATGCATAGCTCAGTCGTAAACCGGGAATAAAGTCAAACATCGCTTGTAAGATTTTATTACACACAGACGGACAGGCAGATGCCAATAAACAGGTAAAAACTAAATAAAATCCTGTAAAATAGTTCACGTGATGTGGCGAGAGGAATAAGGAAGTTACATTTAAATACCTGGTCTCCACAGGTGGCTTGGACTCAAGACATTGTCGTAAAATTATCTTTTCCCGGCCTTTATTCTTTTTCTTTCAGTAGCAGTATTTACATAATGTTCGTCCCAGTTTGTCAACATTAAATAGTCCCCTTAAATACAACACAAAACCTTTTATTGAGGAACTGTGTCAACATTGGATGAGACCTTGTAACGTATTCGTATTAGTTCAATCTACTTACTGGATCTCAATTAATTAAGTAAACAGATTTTATCTCAAGAGCACGCCGAGGTGCCTAGTCAGATACCCGCATGGGTGGCATTTATGAGGTAGATACAGACAAGATAATATATTTACTCTTGTCTCTCTCAGTATGGGAGGAGTGTCACGCTCGTCGGCTTTTGGAGGAAGGTAGCATAGTAGAGTGACGACTGTCACGTTACAGTTGCAAGAACTATGCCAGTTAATTTTGTCAGTGGTGTCAGTACATCAAAGTTCACATCAGTGGTTTGTGACTGAGATAAACTCCACATAAATTCATTCACTCATATCGAGTACATTAGCGGCCAACCCTGGTGTCGGGGTTATTAGACCGACAAGCTCTACAAAAATCTTTTTAGTTTAACTAACCGACTATGTTCGTTGAGAAGCCGACGACCATTACATTTCCCCATACTTGTACTACATAAACTAATAGCTGGTAAATTCCATATTTCCAGCAGTTTACTGTCAACTTAAGTACATTAACACAGATTAATGTTACCTAAGTACTGTATTTATTTACTCTTACTTGGCATGATACGTATATTAGTTTAAGTAGTCATTATTGCCCATAATATAACCATGTCACACATAAGTATAGCTCATGTACTGGTGCGCTTGCGTGAAGTTACTGAAGGTAGAGCTAGACCCGTCCCGGTTGTTTCTTTTTATGTGTCTATGATGTTAGGTATCGCGATTAGAGCACTTAATCTCTGGTCCTACTTCAGATTGTCTTCTAGTCTATGAAAGTCTATAAAGGGACGCACACTAGTCTTTTGACAGACTTTTTTCTGCTAGTAATAGCATTGAGTTATATGTACTACGTACTACATATAACTCAATGAGTAATAGTACTTTTTTTTTGATAGACTTTTTTATACATACTAATTAATTGTACTGACAACTGTCGTTAGTTTAACTTTTTGACGAGCCCGTTGGCACAGTGGCCGTGAGAGCGCTTACTGTGTCGGGGGTTGCGGGTTCGATTCCCGCCCGGTGTCAACAATATTTGATCACATAGTTGTAGACGACGACGTCTGGGTGTCAATTATATATTCTCATAAAGTATTTGTGTATGTATAGATTCCATATTACAGCTTAGAGCTTAGTTTGGGTCTAATCAACCGTGAGTGAATTTGTCCGGGTATATATATTTTTTTATTAACTAAAGACAGGCTTGGCAGCGTCTGGACAGCCTGCGATAGTCCTTAATACATTTTTGTAGTGTTAGGTACATAATATGAGTTATAAAGTAGCATAGTGTTTTTGTAAATACAGAGTCCTCATCGTTCAAATATACTTAACCATCGAGTACTTAGTTATCTCGTATTGGAATTTGAATTTCATCATTGAATGACACAAATTAATGAAAAAATCTGATGTTTGGCCACAGTGACTCACACAGTTAGTTGGTATTTATTTATAGCTTCGATTCATTGCACACAAGGACCTTAGTACGCAAACTCGTAAAGTACAAAGAAATCACTTCAAATAAGTAATCTGGTATTCTGGCGCGTTCCTCGAATATTTTACAAAGTATTCATATTGGTATAACGAACTTATCAACGTAATTGAGTTTGTGATTATGTCCAATTTTGGTATCACAAGTTGAACCGGCCAAGGCGTAATTATACTACTATATTAAAGTGGAGACTCTCGTTGGAAAGCTATTTTTAGTATTTTTATAAAATACCTTATTACTACATCAAGGAGGCTTTAGATCAGACCAGACAGCGATTCATTAATAATAAGATACTTTGATACTCAGAATACATCTGAGCTTTGATATTGTTCGCTGTGAATTCTAATTATCATTAATTTACCGAATACGTTACACCAAAGTATCAAATGACAAAAGCCTAGTTTTGTCGAGGTCTCATTGCCGTGATCCACGATGTAAAATCGGATTTACGTAGTACGTTGTATAAATATAGGTCAAACACAGAACATCATTTTTTTTCGTCGTATAAACGGATATAAATGGCGGATGGCTACTATCGACTTCCAACAATTCGTCATTTAGTACCTAATTATCTCCATATGACAAAGCAATGAATATATCAGCATAGTGTAAATATACAAATGCGATATTCGTGTCAGAGCGATAGCAGTTCCGCTTGTAATAGCTACCAGACATGCGTAAGCGCTTACGAGCTTCCGTTTACGAGCAAACACGAAGGCAAATTACAAACAAAGAACAAAGAAAATTACACAGATGTCAATAATTTCAGCTACATCATTTTTGATGGTTTCAACAATAAAGCCTCTGTTATATCGCTGTACCTGTTTAGCGTGTTCGCTTTACTAATGATGTTAATTTTTAATTTAGTTGGTTGTAAATTTAAAAACTTTATGAGATATTCAGAAGTTTCTGCAGGTGTTTGTGAAATCTTTATATAAGTTTACTGCATAAAGTTTTTGTATTACTCTTAGGGTAAACACTGCGTTTAGCGTGCGCACGCGGCGGGCGCACGCGTCGGTTCACTTTTGTATGACACCGCACGCGACGGGTTACTTTTGTATGTAGCCACACCCGGCGGGCGCCCGCGACGGTTCACTTTTGTATGGAACCGCGGCGTGAGCACGCTTAACGCAGTGTCGGCCCTTACATGTTGAATATAAATACTCGTATATAAAGATGAATATAAATATAAATGGCATGCTTCGTATTGTAATAGTAGCTATAATTAAAATACTTATATATTTAATTAGTCTCTCAAATTATTTGACTCCAACAATTTCCCCCATTATGAAAGTTTGACAATAAGTAGCTATATTTCAATCTATTTTTGGTTCTAAAACCTGTGTCATTAGCATTACTTAGGTTTTGTGTTGTTGGAGACGCCTAAATTAATAAAGTTTTCTCATCAATGAAAGTGTTGAAGCATTATTTGGAGTATTCTTAAAACTTTAGTTATATTTGTATCAAAAATACTTTCAAGTAATTTAAGTTTTGGACGATACATATTTTCATTTAATTTAAGTTTTGGACGATACATTTTTTTATACATTAAATTATATTAGATATCCAAATTAGTATTTGTAAATTTGCAGCATCCTTAATACACTCCCTAAATATTTTGGGACATGAATAAACCCTATATTCTAAACCGCTTTCCGTTTTAATTTAGAAATCCTCCACAAAGCATTTAATGCAAGTATACTCATTTTTACAATAGTTATCTCATTTTAACTATTCGTAAGTGTCGATGACATTAAGTTTACAATGTACAGTGTCCGAAAAGACGAAAAAAAGCATGAACAAACATGAAGTTTATTATACTCGTATGGTTGTGATCTTGTGAACTAACCGATATTCTGAGGACCGATATTAAAACTAAATGTACCCGATATTTAAACTAAATAGAGTTGTGGGTTGAAGCCCACATCAAGCTGAAGTGTTGGACGTAAATATGAAGCTCGATGATAACTCGGTCGCACCATTTGGACTGTCATTTTACATTTTGAAAAGCATGCTCTGAATCGTTTATCCTTGTTACATGATCCTCTTTAGGGCTAACTTAACGTCTCCTGTAAAATTCAGCCGGGTCCGGACACAAGTTTATCTAAATGTTTGATGCATCCGTACAACCATCATCGCTATGTGAGCGCTTAAATTTTGATACTAAGCCACTGAGTAACACATAGGGTTGTCTTCCATATGTTAGTCTAGCATTTTAAACCTATGGCTAAGCTATGGAAGAATAAGAGATTTGTTTTATATTTTGACAGCACGCGTAATATAGAAAGCAAATATTTGGTAGAGGTATTCAATAAGATCCAAAGTATCCATCTGACGCGCTCGAGTGACTACTCGAAAGTACGTTGGCCTCCCTTACTATGTAAATACAATACGATACCTATCGAACCAATCGCTATACTAGCCAACATGTAATACATAGTATAGGTATGTAACATAGAAAGTTTCTTTTAACTTAAAGATGATTAATTTTGATTCAATTTCATCAAAATCTGAAAAGACTCTTCGACCGTACAGGGTTCTGAAAGACTGATATTCATTTAATTTTATTTTGTATTGTTGTATTTTACTATTCTTTCATATAAATACTAGATCTCTAAATCTCATTATAAATCTAACAATAGTAAACTTGTAACCTATAACTTAAATCAAGATTAAAACCTTGCAAAGAAAAAATAAGTGTATTTTATTGTAAATATGTATGTCTTTGATGCTTTAGATTCAGTAATTACTTTCTTAACAATATATAAATAACTAGCAGCGCCTCGCGGTTTTACCCGCCTTGTACCCGTTCCCGTGGGAATTTCGGGATGAAAAATAGCCTATAACCTTCCCGTTGAATTTGGCTATCTATTACAAAAATAAATTGTTTAAATACATAAAACTCTCGAATCTGGATCGTTATACCTAGATCCTCCTTTCAAATAATTAATTGAAATATGAAGGTCGAATTGTTCACAGCAAATTCTATAAATAGTGGCATTACAAGTCTTAATACAATTTAATTTCAAAAGTTCACATAATTTTCTCAATTAAAGCTCGTAACGATCGTAATCAGATATCAAATGGAATAACAATTGTATTTACAAATCCGTTAGCCGTCAGCAGACTTATTACTGTTAACTTTTTACAAAGTTCATAAACCTTCACACTAACTTAAACAGTTTTATCGCTACAGTTTTCTCGTTACGACTAAGTCAGTTTTACCGATGCTAAACGTGTTATTTAAGATAAAATATATGTAAGCATGTTGTAATTGTAATAACTAATATAATTTGCAGCAACTTACAATACAGACACGACATTTGACATGACAGCCTGCTTAAAATATAACACAAAAAAAACATAAGAATTTAATCTTATATGTGGTTTCATTTATAACCAACTTGACGTTTATACTGATAAGCAGTTAACAAGCTACAAGCTAACGAGTTGACTAATTATAATACAGAATCTCCTTTTTGAATCAGTTAAAATGTTTAAAAATTATAAATTCTATTGAAATCGCCTGTACCTAAACTCGTTCAATCTAAACCAAGATGTAAAAGTATTTTATATAATTTATCTCTCAAAGGACACTAATCTTGATAAAGAATCATAATTCCTAAAAAACATTATCTTAACCAAATGACATTCTGCCAGTTCCATTTAATTTATTGTTTAATATAAATGGAAATTTAAGTAAATCTTTTAATTTAGTATTCATGTCGCCTTCACATTCACAGTAAATATTTTGCGAGTTAATAAGGTCCATTTGGGAAAAGGAATAAGTGTCAGGTTGCTTCTGAAAGTAATTTCCAAATAATGATAGTCAATATAGATAAATCAGCGTTCACTCGTGTATTGGACGGTTTACGTAGACGAACAACAGAGAAAGGTCTTCTGAGTCCTCTGAGTTAGATTAAAATGTAATCAAAGCGAAATTTAAACGTAGTTTCAATTTCAAAATAAGTAGTGTTCGCTTGACCCTAAAAAATCAGTAACAGAAAAAGGACATTAGTCACTCAAATCTGAAATTCTTGAAAAAAATGTGCGTCCTTGTCAAGGCATTTCATTAAATACAAGAAAATTCCAGTCTTTCGTATTAGTGTGAGTGTATTCATCGATATAGTTTGTTTTTATCATTAAAAAAACTATTATCATTGTAACACCTAAAAACGACTCGCGGACAAGCAGTTCGCTTTTCCGCAAGTCCTTTTTCTGAACAATACTTTAAGTCCTTCAGACAAGAACCATCATAACCAACAAGAAGCAACGTAAGTATGACAAAAACCAACAAATACTAACAATACATGGAGTTTAGTATTTCGTATGCAATTGAAACTTCAACTTCAGTAATATCTTGAACCAGAATTTCAAAACACGTCAAATGAAACCGAATAGGATTAGTTCGAAGTGTAATATCTTAGGATGAGACAAAACTCCCCGCGGACAGTCCATCGTCTGCTCAGGGCTTTAGGAACACAGAACTAGATTGAGAATAATATTCAAATTGGTGATGAACTTGATGTGTTTTATCCGTGAAGGGATGTGACATTGAAAATTGAATAATATTCTAGAAGCCTTGTATAAGGTTTTCTATCTTTTCGGCGAAAATTGTTTGGCAGAGTTTCGCTGAATAGTCATTTGCCAACTTATATAGGGTAAAAAACAATTACCAACATTCAGTCTGCTTTTTATAGTGGTCTTTTTTAAAGGTCAACTTTCATCGTAATCGGCCGAAAAAATTTCGGCAAAAAGGCAGGATACCGATGGAAATATTGTATGTGTGAATAAAAAAATGGACACAATATAGGAACGGATATACATATCTTAAATATCGAAGTATCCCATTTCCGGTACAATTATATTTTTCCAAGATTTTATATGAGTAACGTAACAACACACAACACAACATCGTCGTATAACATTATATTTCTGATCAAGAGGAAAACCTAAAGTTGTGCAAAATATTTCAAGAGAGTTGAAAATGTCGATGATGAATATTTTAATGATTCAAGTATGAAGAAGCTCACCTCGTATCTCACTCTCGTGTTATTAAATTCTTGAGAATACCAACATCATATAATAATAATCTATAATTCCGTAAGGCATGAAATTGCACAGGTCGTTGTTTACATACTTATCATAGACATATTATACCATACATCCAGCAATAACAAATGCTCTTTAGGACCCTGTCTAACTCAATTTTCTTAAATTGTGCAACCGCAGTAAGTGGCGTCAGTAATAGTTTTTATTGTGACAAGGTTACGACGCGTGAGTTTATTTACTGCCCACTTTATGTATTTTCGCTTGTAACCTTTAATATAGGAACCATGTATGTATAATAAAATCATTACAAATACTACAACTAAAGGTTGTTTGCAAAATGATTTGCTTATTTCTTCGAGCGCAATTTTCTGTTAAATTGGTCGTTAAGTTAGCAAATTGTATACAGGAAAAATATACGTTAATATATTTTGATACTTGTAACACATGACTTACAGTGAATATGTTGCTAGGTCCCTTGGCAATCCATGCAATACAGTACAACAGTTATGGTGCTAAAATTCATAAAATGCATTACTTTCAATCATCTTTACCATGTTTTTTTAAAGTAGGTAATAAAATTCACTCTCTACAGGAAGGCAGAGAGCTTCTGCCTTCCATGTTTCGCGGTTCAGTGCGAAGGATTCTTTACTAACAATACAGTTTGCAAATGAAGCCAATGTTTCACAAAGTTAAAATTGGAAACATGACTTGTTAATTCTGCGCCTAAACCACAACCTTTTACCCTACCTACATCTGTAACGAAGGTAAATCCTGTACCGATACGTAAACAGCTTTTAGATAATTTTCCATATTGAAATGAATCGAAATGTATCAGTTTATGACAGATTTTTGTCAAGGACTGAGATTGGAATCAATTCAGGTCATATTAAGTTGGAGGACACGATAGCGTCAAGAGGCAATTTATTTCAATTGTGTCTTTAATTCTTCACCAATGTTGTTGAAAAGAAATGATCCTGTTTAGGATTTTTGTGAGAAGACTTTATCGTCTATACAGAATTTCAAAGGAAATATCAACTTAAATTGCCTGAGAAATTAGTGCTAACCTTGGTATTTACAACCAATGGCATTTAATTTAACTCGGTACGGAGCTAAACTTGCACAAAATGGACATTAATCCCTTAATGGCATCTAAGTTTTGAAACAAAAGACTGCTAATTGCATATAGTTAAACATCGATTAGAAATTACTTTGAATACTATTAAATACAAGTCACGGTGATTGTTAGTTTATTAGTCACGCTAGTCCTAACTTGACCGGTTTTTATTAAAATTAATAAAACAATATTGAATGTGAACAATGAGAAGGTTCCAACATCGTATGTGTGAGACGAGTGACTCGAGTGATAGTGATTATGAAGCTTCCATCATAAGAGAATACCGAAGTAGAGTTCAGGTATGCACTAGTTTGGATTTATTTTGATACTAGCAGTGCCTCGCAGATGAAAAAACGCATGTATCCTTCCCGTTGAATGTGGCTATCAAAAATAATTATTTAAATCGGACGGGTAATTCCCGAAAATAAACAAACTGACAAATTTTACCTCTTTATAATAGTATAGATTATATATGAAAACTTACATGTGGGCAATTCGAATGAAAGAAGTATTAACCTTCGTGCACATAAGTAGCTTATCTACGCCAATTTTGTCCTTAAAAAAACAAATGTGTTAAATGACAAAATATCTTTTTTTATGTTCAATTAACTTAACGTAAGTATTATTCACCACTACACGAATGTATTATAGTTCGAGCTGAACATAAATCAAATTATCAAGTTTCGTTTAGGTAAAAAAGTATTAACCCGCAATGTCCAATTGCTGGGCAAAGGTTTCTCGTCTCACCGAAGATAGTAGCAGTACAGTGAAGAGGATTAGGCGTAATCAAAACACTTGCCTAATGCGGGTTTGTGATCTCAAACTCAAGCCATATCCGAAATGTAGAAAACATGTTCCCGATCGACCTGGGAATGGAACCCGGGACCTCAGACTTGGCATGCGAGTGCAAATATCACTAGACCACCGAGGCGTGTATAGTTAGGTAAATAACATTTAAATAGTTCTGTGAACTAAGTTAGGAAATCTAGGCTAAGAGGCAGGTTAGTTTTTATATCTTATAACTTAATTTGAAAACTTGCCGCACAAAGTTCTCCCTAGCATACTCCGATGTAACTTTATAACTAACATTTGCTTTGATAACTTGGAAGAAACAGGAAATAAATCATAATTACCATATTCCAAGGCTCATTGTGTATGAATAGGACAATATGATTCAGATATGAATTGAATGTTTAGTCACTGCGTTAAATAATTAGGGCGACGTAGATTCTTTGAAAATGGAATAATTAGACTCTTTTACAAACAGTCTATTCATATTTATTTCCTTTATTTCCATTTGAATTTTAATTTAGACGTTGTAATAAATAAAATAAAAAGTAATATTTTTGATAAAGAAAGGCAATCTTTACTTCCGAATTAAATATTTATTATAAGAGAAGAAGAGGTACAGAAAGTAATTACATATTTGAGTCAGGAAGTTGAAAGCCTAATTTAATATAATATCTATTTTTAAATATTTCGGTACTCTACATCAGGAAACCAATCACGTATTCCTGAATTCTGTCTATGTTACATTTTATGACACAAAACTCAAGAAACTAGAGCAACAATGTAGCCTTGTATTGCAACCAAAACGGGATAACAAAGT
Organism: Cyclophora punctaria; assembly: GCA_951394245.1. NCBI lineage: Eukaryota > Metazoa > Arthropoda > Insecta > Lepidoptera > Geometridae > Cyclophora > Cyclophora punctaria. Next base: position 7,070,203 of record OX596170.1, on the reverse strand, counting down.
TTTATACTATTGTTAGACTTAAATAGAAGTCAAAAGTAAATAGTGTCGTGATGATGTCGGTAATAAATCATGTATGAATAGCTAACAGTCCCACAGAGCAGAGGTCACGTTCGTCATGACAAGATGCTCAGTGATACAGTCTCTAGGTCTATTCTTGCGACATCTAGGTATATTTTTCCTTACACCCTACAGTTTTGTTATGCTAATGTCATAACCTCGCTATCCTCGCTATCCTCGCTATCCTCGCTTTAAGCCAGTGACCTCGATATCACCGCAGTCAACACGCAACGTGACCGTGCGACGCGGTGCTAAGAATGACCGTAATTCGCCGGTCAGCATTTTTAACGCGGACAATACCGATGCGCAGGTGAATGACCGCCCGGGCCAGATGACGTCGGCCCCCCCGGCTCCTAAACCGACACCCGTGCCTGTTGCGCCTTCGACTGCTCCACGTGACCAAAAGAAGAGTTATGCGCAAGCGTTCCGCCAGCCACTACCTAAGCCTCGGCAGGTGTCCACTGCTGAGGTTAACTGTGTGGTTGCGCCGAAGGGAGACAGAGCGAGAAAAGTCGACGTGGACGGCTTCACCCTGGTGGAAAAACGTCGACCAAAGCCGTCTCGCAACCAACGTGGTACCGCCGCCGCTTCAGTAACAGAGGTCCCTCTCCGTGTTGTGGAGCCTACCGTTTCGCTGTACATATCAAGATTAGACTCCAACACCGCAGGCGAAGAAGTCTTGAAATATGTGCAGCAGAGAGTCTGTTTTTGGACAAATGAATCTATACGGCTCAACCTGCGGCGCCTGGAGTCAAGGAGGGATACGACATTCAAGTCGTATGTGCTTCAAGTGCCTGCGAAGCACAAGGCAATGTTCTTCTCTCCCGACTTTTGGCCCGCAGGAGTGGTATATCGTCGCTTCAGGGAAGCATTTACGAAAAATCCCTGACTAATAGATTAGGCATAATTATAAGTATAAATGTATATATGTTAGTTTGTAAGGTATGTATGTAAAGTAGAATGTAAGCTATATTTTATTGTTGCTCGGTTTGAGAGGTATCACCTTTCCGTGACACAGTTTACACTAGTATGGGAGTTGATGCCTCGATAACTGAGCGAAATATAATGTAATTACATTTTGTTATGAATAAATGAATTTGATTTGATTTGAATCCTTTGTTGTCGGCAAAACACAACGTAATTTGTTCGAAACTAACAAAAGAAATTCATGTCTATACACCTAAACTCTAATAGAACGGTGTACTAGTCGGCTTGACAACCTACACACATGGGTTTCTTTTTTCTTTTCTATTTATAGTCGAAATATAAGCATTTTTCATTTCATACCTGAACATTTCCAAACTAATAGTGCATATCGGTGCGTGTTACAGTTACTAAACTGTGTACCTATTTTCATCTTTACCTCCCATATACCTGAACTAAATATATTTTGTTTACCAGATTAAGCCCCAGCTCGAAAATAACAATGTTTCATAAAGTTTTATTCGCTATAAAATAGCGTCAATCACACATAAACTTTATTGAGTTCCTAAACAGTTTGAACGACTTCTGTTTTCGACGTACAATCAAAATATGTAGATTCTATCCGAAATTTACAACAGCCCGACTCCGCACTGCACCATTCGGCTTCACACATAATATTTAGGTCCATAGTCCACAGCAAAATATCAGTTCATACTTTATGTACTACGTTGCGTCACATTTTCAGACGTAGTTCTTGTTTGTTCTAAGAAAAGACAGCAACTGAGGAAAATAAAAAGTGAACAATATGGATTGTGCCTACCAAATAATTAAAATAATTGTAAAGTATTTTTAAGTACCAAACCCGATGTGAACTAAGGTAATAAAGGAAAATTAAGAGTAACCATCCCAAACCCATCGTATGCGATGCGTCAGGGAAACAAACAAGATACCAAAAATAGCGAACCTATCTTTATGTATGTTATAACTTATTTTAAACCCTCCACGAACAAAGCCTTTCGTTTCTATGCAAATTGGTCAATAGATCCCGAGATTCCTGATGTAACAGCTTTTAACGTTGCTTTGTTTCAACTAAAAGGTCCAAAGTTAAAACAAATAATGTTCGTTTATAACGAGTACGTTGGAGTTCAACTAAAGAGTTCCAACTCGGAACGCACTTAAACTTTCATTATCACCTATCACAAAACTTTCCACTTAACACACAACCATCGACGATAACCGGCTATTTTTTGTTATATATGTATTTGATAAACGTGATAAACCTACGCCCGAGTCATTAGTCGAATGTTATCGGAACATAAATACCGAAGTGAGGTGCATTATAACGGAACACACGTTGTCCCATTAGCAACTCTTGACGCTTAGAAAAACCGGCTAAGAGCGAGTCGAACCCACAGAAGAATTAATCCATACTTATAAATTTAAAATATAGGAAAGAAAGGAATTAGTATTCTCCACTTTTACTTAAAATAATTGATAAGTATGATCAATATTTCAATTAAGGACCTGTGGAAAGTTCCTACAATCCCTACATCGTTCATACGTAGGTTGTATAGCGATAGTATTATGTCGAAATCGAATGTTATTTTATACTCTGTTACCTAAGTACTTTGTACTTTGGAATTTACCCATTCATTTCACGACACATTATTAGCGTTTAAATTGGACGAGTGTGTGATTTCAATAGAGCCAACTCGCTCGACTAGACGCGTGCAATCCTTGAGGCTTTAATAAAAGATTTTAATATAAGGATCAAACATTGCAATTTAAATTTCTTTAGAAATTATTCACTTGAAATGCCTATTAGGAATCGTGTTATACTTATTGATATACTGATATAGATGCCTTCAGGTAATTTAAGGCGATACATACGATTCGAATGGAAATAAATATGTACGATATCTACCTAAATACCTTCTGTTATTTTATTTGTTGTACATATTGATGAATAATATGTGGAACCTATATAAAAGTCAAGTCTTAAAACCGACTTAGAACTTTGAACCGACGAAACAAGTAAGTAAATGCGCAAACATGTAAAAACTTTTATAATGATACAGTTAGTAATAGGTACATACTTTGTCATACTTCTGAAATTCCGTATGAAATCTTAGAAGTTGGCTCCACTTTGTGACTTACAAATTACATGTGAATTCTCAGAACGTCAGTTCAGATCAGAACTATTGTATAAACTAGGGAGAGGCAGATTGGATGAGTTCAGTAGGATCCATTCTCGCAATTGGCAGAGTCGGTTCCGCCCGAACCTCGCGTTCGTGCAGTCGCATTGAATTTAGCTTTTCATGCAGCATGCCAACTCGGATATAACCGAATGATGCAGAGTCTAAATTGAAATAAAATGTTGTATTTGGTTTAGTTAGATTGAGCGAGCTTACCCGCTGCTATGACGCATTCTGATGTCAAAAAAGCAATCTACTGAATTGCCATCTCGCTTAAAATATTATGGAGGAGGTTCTCAGTTCAATAAACCTTTTAATATGTTTTTTAATTTTTTTTTCTAAAATTAAAAGTCATTGTTTTTATCAGTGTGATCATTACTAATGGCTCTCGTGCTCGTTAACTCGTTGTTCCGTGTGTTGAATGGACCATTAACTCTGAAATTCTATTAAAAATGTTTTCCCCTAATTGGTGTCCAGTGTTTACAGTACCGTTCTGATTTTTTCAATCAATTGATATCAAATATTTATTATAGTCCTTGGTTACCATTTCAAAGTTAATTGTTATCTTCTTAAAGATTAATAAAATGTTAACCTTCAATTTTGGAAAAGGTTGTATATTTTAAGAAACTGTGGATAATGTTCTACGTAAACTAATGAAAAGACTTATCGAAAAATGTTTTTCCAAGCTACATAGTTACCTATATTTAAAAGTACAGACTTCATTAAATATTTCAGTTTTATGAATGTTTAATAACGTTCCATGAACGTAATATTTATCCTACTAATACATACTTATCTGGAAAAAACTCATAATAACTGATAGATAACTGGTATTAATATTGAGTCATTAATACCGCAATTCGTTACTTAGGTTAGTTGGTATCTAGCTAGATAATAAAACATAATTATTAGGTTAACCAAGTACCTAGGTACTTGGTTAACCTAATAATTATGTTTAAGATACCTAACTGCCAACTTTAATAAATAGGGATGTACCTAACTGCCAACTTTAATAAATAGGGATGTAAACTATATTTCTCTTTCTGGGACTTAAATTGTTATAAATCTCGTTTATCTATTACTAGCAGCGCCCCGCAGTATCACCAGCTTGGTGCCCGTTTCCATGAGAATTTCAGGATGGAAAAATATATCCATTACAAAAATAATTACTGTGATCAGATTGGTAGTTTCTGTAATTAGCGCGTCCGAAGAAACTGAAAATCAAACACTTTAGCTTAATTATTAATTAGTACATATTCAAAACAACCCACGACCATCAAATGTAAATATGTAGTATGCTACACTCCAAGTGCAACTCCAAGTAAAACACAGCTGACTTTTATTTGTTTTTTTTCCTAAAATAAACTAAAAAAGCACACAAAATATGGTTTATAAAAAATAACAAAACATAAATCTACCATGGGACCCAACAGGATGAATCCGACGGTATTTTAGTTTGATAAGAAGGACATGATGGATAAAAAACGTAGCTTAGCAACGCTCTGGTGAAAGAACGTAGCAAGAAATGTTTTGATCTTAAATTCAATTTTTTGTTGAAACTTTGTATTAGAAACACAATTTTAGTAAAATTATCTCAAGAATGGAAACGTAATCTTCAAGAAAATTGAAGATAATAAACCCGACTGTGAAGATTTCACAATTTGAGAAAGGAAACAATTTATTTTAGTTAAGTGCTTAACGAAAGTTTCAAAATCTAGAAGATCGTACTCAGGAGGAATTAACGAGCGATGAAAGTTTCTGTTTATATAAAGTTATTATAAAGCTGAAGAGTATGATTTTTTTATTTCTTCTTTTTAATCTCAGGAGCTACCAGTCCGATTAGATCCAGAGTATTGGAGTTGTTAATAAATGTTCTAATTTTCAATCAATTTTGTTTTTTACGTACCTTAATGTTATATTCTGATAAATAGCCTAAATAATATAAGCGGAGCCTTAAAACATGAAGATTAATTACTGATGACTACACTTTCTTTAACGCAAGAATTCCGAAATGAATCTTGCACAATCTGCCTTAGGTGACATTTGTTTAAGATTAATTTAACTCCATGATTTAACTATAATCAAATAAACCTGTCTTCAGAATACCAGTTATTTCCTATCAAATAGAGATCTCGTCCATTTATCTATAACTAGCAGCGCCCCGCGGTTTTACCCGCGTTGTGCCCGTTCCCGTGGGAATTTCGGGATAAAATGTAGCCTATAGCCTTCCTCGATAAATAGACTATCTAACAGTGAAAGAATTATTCAAATCGGTTCAGTAGTTTCCGAGATTAGCGCGTTTAAACAAACAAACAAACAAACAAACAAACAAACAAACAAACAAACAAAACAAACTCTTCAGCTTTATAATATTAGTATAGATTCGATCGTTGCACTATGTCATTGCCTCGCCTGCTTGATTTAGTATTCTGGCAATGCGATAGATATCAGAATGAGACATTGAATAGTTAAATTAACATTACCAGCGGTACTGCGTTCATGGACGCCATTGATTTACTTGAGCAACGCACTCATACAGGGAATTTTGATGAGTTGCGATACGTTTACGAGTATCGTGTGGAACGAACGTTGTGGTCGTTACTTTACCAAACACTCGATGCTAAAATGATGCGGTAATTCTCTGTAATGATCTCGAAATGTCAATGGTTTTACTCTATTTACAATTTTCTTACCTTATAATAAAAAACGAAAAGTCCAATATATTCGCAAATTGTAAATTATGTACCTGAGTCCTAGGTGTTTGAAAAAAGCGGCCAAGTGCGAGTCGGACTCGCCCATGAAGGGTTCCGTAGCAGCGAGTAACATAATAAAGAAGTTCTTGAAATAAATGTTTTTTTATTTACATTTGAGTTATTGAATCAGTATTTTTTTGCGGTTTACGATTTATGTCGTAAAAAAAAAACTACTAACTAGACCTCGTTCAAACCAATTTTCGGTGTTAGATTACATTGTTATGTACATCATATATTTTTTTTAGTTTTATCATTCTCTTATTTTAGAAGTTACAGGGGGGGGGACACACATTTTACCACTTTGGAAGAGTCTCTCGCGCAAACTATTCAGTTTAGAAAAAAATGATATTAGAAACCTCAATACCATTTTTGAAGACCTATCCATAGATACCCCACACGTATGGGTTTGATGAAAAAAAAAATATTTTTTTCATTTCTAAGTATGGGAGACCCCCCTAAAATTTTATTTTTTTTCTATTTTAGTGTGAAAATATTAATGCGGTTCACAGAATACATCTACACACTAAGTTTCAACAACATAGCTCTTATAGTTTCGGAGAAAAAAGGCTGTGACATACGGACAGACGGACGGACAGACAGACAGACAGACATGACGAATCTATAAGGGTTCCGTTTTTGCCATTTGGCTACGGAACCCTAAAAAACAAGTGATAAAGGATCGAAAATACTAATATTTTTCTTTTAAGATCTCAGCAATATTTTAGCTTTATAACAGTTTTATAGAAAAATGATATTGGATTGAATATAATGTTTTTAACCGTAATAAATTGACGTTTAAGCCCGTTCGGACTTATATTTTATGTTTTCAACATTATAATAGAATTTAGAATTAAGTAAGATAAATTGTGACACGACCAGTCCCTATCCGTCATGTCAATAAATCTGGTAAATGAAAACTGATTAAAATGAAAGCTCCATGCTTGCTCTATCTATCTATTTGCGGATTAAATACAATAAACGCCACACTGGTAGACTCATTGATGCTTTTCATTGGATTTGTTTAGTTGGCAGCATCTGCAGATAAGAATGTGCTCGTTTGGTCAGTTTTATTGTTTCGCTTCTGCTATATTTCGGCAACCAATATTGACAATTGCCTCATTTATTACCATAATAACCCGTAACATTGATGTTAATCGTCGATGAGAAAAAAAAACATTGGCATTACGAACTGGTGTGTGTGTGGTCCATTTAAAAAGTAAATTACGCTCCCCGCTACGCGCTTCCGGGTGGTCGAGCTGTACTAACATCGCTTAACCTTCTGTTCTTAAATTACCTAATACAGGCAAAATATATATTCAATGTTTCGTTGTATATTTACCCCGTCTGGCTTAGGTAGCAAACCAATTGAAACACGGAATTTCACCAAAAAAAAACAAAACCTATTTGTAACGCTGGCTGTTTCAATAGGTGTTTCCGCACGGTTCGTGTGGGAAACCTATATTTTTTGTTGTTAGGGAATACCAATGACGTTAATCGGATTACTTTGTTCCATATAAAAGGGGGTATTTTAAATACAGATAACACTGAGTACAGATAAGTAGGTACCACAGCCTGGGATTATTTACAATGGTAGTAATTAAGTGTTTTAATTTCCATAAATTATTTGGTGCAAAATCATTAGGTGTAAGTAAAAATAGTGTGCGAGATCTCTATTGCCATTTCCTGACCCTCTTGTCTTGCAAGTTATTACCCGCCGGCCCTCGGTCAACACATTGACATGTCAAACTAAGTCTAAGACCAATAATATACCAGGGATCATAATTAACCACAGTAAAGTTCGGATGAGTGACTTTGACCACAAGCTTAGAGCTTTCTTTGGGTCTAATTAACCTTGTGTGAATTTGTCCGGGTATATTATTATATACGTTCATAGAAAATCCGACACATACTAAATCCAATTACTACTGTATTTCGTGGAGATACGAACCCGCATATTAGACTAGTGTCTAGAGTATGTTCCACCCTGTGACATGGGCCCGACTTGTTAATAGAACTGTCATAGGAGATTAGGATTAACATATTGATAGATTATTACTTAATCCAATACAAATCTCATCTAATTAAACAGATAACTAAGATCAATTCTACTAAACCATACTTAGGTAATATGAATTCACTCTAATTCAGATATGACAGCGGATTCGGGAGGTAAATAAATTAAACCTACGTAAATTATACCTATTAAGTTTTTATCAGTCTCTGTCACTTGCTATTTTCTCTGATTTCGTTAAAATTATGTTTGCTTCTAATTTGGTTTAACTCCAAGTACTAAGTACTACTCGTAACAATTTCCGCAGTCTTATAGACTGATAAGTATTCAGTTACTTATGTTAAATGTGAATAAAAGAATAAGTATAATTTAATTTGTTAAACATGAGTGAGTAAGTAAAGATGAATAATTGATAATAATATTCGTAGTAGGCAAAATGTAATGGAGTAACTTCTCACCAAACCTGTAAAAATAACGATAGCTTGTTTCATCTTACATCCTACCGACATGTGTTTAGTGCGGGTGAAACCGCAGAGAACAACTTGTACCTGTGTGGACACAACAACACCTATAACATTAACAATGGGTATATGTCACAATGATGCTCATGTATTTCTCTCAATATTGAATTTGAACGATAATTTAATCGCTTTAGCTACGGTACCATACAAATTGATTCAACACACTAAACTTAACTTTCCGCTTTGAAAATGACAAAACATAATAAACGTACCAAATAAAATTGTTCTATTCCTTTTGACACAATGAAGGTTTTCCGAAACAATGCGATATATAATTTAATTTCACAGTTTCTCTTACTGGATCAAAACAAATTAATATAAATTCTTACGGGCCTTATTGCTTGGCAAAAAACAAATTACAATCCAATATAATATTTGTACTTCAATATTAGATATTTATTAGGATATTTTTACATCCATAAATATGTCCAAGCTTTTAATTTGTACCAAGCTTCGATAAAAAATACTTAGAACGTCACGCCATGTTTTATCCCGATTTTGCCACACGAAATCTAGATTGAGCGAAGCGAGGTTGGTTCGCTAGTCCTTAATAAATACATATTGTGTTTGAACGATTTATGTAAATCATATTTATGACTATTAAAATTATAAGCGACTAGTATCGCCCCGCGGTTTTACCCGCGTTGTAATTAATTAAAAATTAGCTGCATTAAAGAGGGCTTTAATGTAGCTAATTAAGCTATTGCATAGCTTCTATCGCGGGCCTTGAGCGCGGGGACCGAATCCAGAAATTCCGTAATAAAAAAACCTCACGCTCCCCACTAACGCCATCTAGTGATACAAAAAATAACTATGCAATAGCTTTACCGCGGCAGTCCCCGAGTGCCACACGTCTTTTTTTTTTAATTAATTATCGGACTATTAGCCCTATCAAGTAAACATTATTTAGCTATATTATCCTATCTTCTTCTTCATCGAGTGGATAGTCAACCTGACCAATCTTGGTGTCAGAGTATAGAGCCGCCAAAGGCCTCTGACGTGGCTCATGTAACGACTACTATCCGAAGAAAGTAACCGGGACCGACGGCTTAACGTGCCCTGCGAAGCACGGAATCATCTTACTTTTCGGGAAATCAGGTGATTCAGCCTGCAATGCCCTAACCAAACTGAGGACAGTCTCACAAAGTGATTTTTGTGAGGTATCCTACCGGGAACCGAAACGGAACCTCCGGAACCTCCGGATCGTGAGCCGGGTGCTCAAACCATAAGACCACAGAGGCTGTTAGCTATATTATGACTTCGACTGTACCTTAACATTATTCCATCTAACGTTCCTTAGATAAAGGTAAGTATTTTACAAAAAAACTTTTCCAAAATTCAGTGCCCGTAGTGATTTAGTGAATTCCCTAGGTTACCTAGATTACATTCGTTGCTTATCGTCGGATTAGATACTAAGATTTTAAACTTTGGTGTCGTTTTACCGGCCCAAGAGACTATTTTATTTTCTGAAAAATGTAAGGAACAATTTTAAAGTGTCTTTAATTCGGACAAACTAAGAAAAAGAAAACTGGCTTCTCGACTAAAATTTTAGCGTAATGCGAACTAGGGTATATACGAGAACTAAGTACTTATTATTAGGTAAATTAAATACCTTTTTGATAATTGGACACATTCATGAAATACTCGTACCAAGCAAAAAGGATTTTAAGTTTTCAAAAGGTGAATCTTTTTTTTTTCAGATAGGGCCTCTAACCGAGACAAGATGGCAACTTGGCAGCAAGAAAGGGGCAGAGAACAACATCGCTATTCACGTCACACCACCCGACGGAGAAGAAGACGACGAGTTCATCCCCACCCCTGCAATTAGGATGAGGAGGAAGCTGAGCACTCCGCTCAGCGCCCTGCCCAGGATCTCCGATGGACTCTTGGATCTTAACAGTACGTATACGATGATGTAACCTAAGCAAACTTTTCGACAGATCTTTTGGAAACTCTTTAGCATTACAATGTTCGGTAAAGAGTTAGTCGTATTTAACTGTATGCTATGGATTTATAAACATGATTGCAAAACACCTGCGTGTAGTACTTTACGAAGATTAAGGGCGGATAACATAAGAAATTCTAAATAAAATTACGAATGCTTCTGGAATCCGCCCTAAGAATACCCGTCTTATTCATAAACGATATAAATTTAACTCTCTTTCGCTCTTTGACAAATAGCGTTTCAATCGTGTTCCTAACAGCTACGGGTAAACCTTGTCAACAAACCCGACTAGTTAAACCCAACCCAATCTTTCCGAATACCTAAAATAACCACTTTCTCTCCGAAATAAAACACCAGCATAATCCGGACAACGACGTCCCGTCAAACAAAACATCACACGAATTCAATCAATCTGTCGATTTCTATGATCCCGTACTACCGTATACTTCCTGTATCAGAGAAATAATCTTATTTTAGCCATAAGTATGTATATAATTCTATTCAAGTTGATAAGTTGCTACAATAAGAAACCAATAAACCTTTAAAACTAGATGGCAAAGGCCTTGATTTATACGATGTATATAAATTAAATCTGATGAAAGAAACCAATGAATAGTTGGATCAAACGACTACATACCTTTAATGGTATTAACTTTAGGTAACATAATAGGAATGAATATAGGTATGAGTATATTTTAGAAAGTACCCAATCTGCATGGTTCTTATTTTCACGACATACTTATTTGTCCTGAAAATGTATAGGTAGCTTGAAAATTGAAACTGGTCCCTGAGTAACGACAGTTACCTTTGAGCAGGTCGGTCGTCGCCGTCGCGGTCGCTGTCGCCGCTGGACCGGACGAAGCGTCGCTTCAGCACAATGGTGTCGAGCGCCGCGGCCGCTGCCGTGTCTCGCCGCCTCTCCGCCACCATCGGATGGTGCCTCGCCACCCCCACCCACGTCAAACCGCAAATAGTCCGCCAGGGCAGAGCGCTCTGCTTGCAATACATTAAAACACAAATACGGAGATCCACTTCTTGCACCAAAAAGGTAATATGCGATACGAAACAAAAACCATGACTAGAATACACCTTTGTACATACCTATATGCTTTTACTATGGTAACGTTTTAGCTTCTAAATCAATGTGATTCTGATTAGAAAGCTTTTTAACGAGTTATCCCTTTCTGGCATAATAATATCTTCTATTGAAAAAATATGCTAATGAAATGATTAATGAATGCTCCTTCTTTTTCTGATCTCAGTTCTATTGTATTGTTTTGTAGCAAATAGTAATGAAGCGACTTCAAACGATGCTCGAGACGGAATGCGGTGAAGAGGCTATGATAAACAATGACACAGGAGTGTTGGCTGCTCTGAGAGCGCTTTGTGCAGCTTTGGAGAGGAAGCGACCTGATGCGTTCAGGCACGTGGCACGGCAGGCCACGAGGGCACCCTCGGCTATGCTCAAGTCGGATACAGCACTTGCAGAACTTGCATTGGCGCTGGCGCGACGGATTACTAGAGAAAATATCACTTGGTCCAAGGTAATTATAAGGTTTATAGTTCTAATTGGACATTATGGACAAATTCGATTAAAATCAAAGTTCTTTATTGGTACATACTAGGCCAACTAGGCAGTCCATAAAAGTTCTAATCATACTAAGAAGTTAGACCCTTATCATACTCAAAGAAACTTCCATAATAGATATATTCTAACACGCCCAAGATTTTTTTTCAAAATGTAACAAAGTACTAACATTTTAATGTGATGACTACATTACAAATAATAGAGGAAAGTCCAAAATAATACAAAATCAAAACGCCTGAAACGTAGACGGAAAAATATAGCAATTTAAAATTTAGATTGGAGTCCACTTTATCCATCCAAAAATTATAGGTGGCGGAGGCTTTACGTATAGATATAGCTTTATATAAGTCATTAAATCGTTGTAAAGCCGACATCCGAGCGATAAATTGGCGTTTATACAGGCAGCCCCTGCCCTTTGTATAAAACTGTTACTGTTAGATATTGGTTCGGTATCGGTTCCAATCGAAGTGAACATCAATTTATTGCTGCTCCCATGACGTACATATACTAGGCTTGAAACTTGCAATAGGATCGTTTAGTGTTTATACGGTCGGTTGTTGTTGTCGCAATTCGCAAGTCGCCGCATCCATCTTGCAGTAGCCGAAACAGTGTAGTGTAAGGAAATATCATGGACGTAATATAATTTGAAATATACTACCATAGTCGGAAACATTCAGCGAGCAACAACAAATGTTATGTAAATAGGGGATACCGTAGTCGGTATACAACCAAATGTGAAGACATTCGTTGACCATAGTAGATTGAAACTATAGTTCAGTGATCCCATTAGGCGAACGCAGTAGTGTACATGGGGCATTCAATACTTAGACTTAAAAATACCTTGGAAAATAATTTTCTTAGCTACCCTTTACGAAAAATATTCCGCCTTCAGTTGCCTACTTCATTTACCTTTGACGTATTATATAGGAAGAAATACATTTGCAGGTTTTTGATGTTTTGAATATTAGAAGTACGAGTACTTTTCCTTCAATCTTATTCGCATGCTACTCGTGCAATCAATATCATTTAAGTGCCGCAAGCATTCTGTTCATTCATTTCGTTTGCAGACGTGGGCCATTCACTTTATGGTCTGATATTCAAACGATGCATTGCAATCATTTTGCATACTTTTTCATGAAAATTACGTTAGATGTTGGAAATGTGACATTATCTGTTTATTTGAACCTGCTGCCTAATCTATTTATAGGTATATTGATACCTGATAATCACAATATAGTTCCATAAGGCAGAGTTGGTTAGTGGTCAACCCCGTGGTCAACACTCATATTGGCTGACGATTGCAACAAAATACGTTTTATTTTGGCTTTAAATGAACTCTATATAGAAAATATAATCTTTACTCGACGAAGAAAGTTAGAAATTATACTCGTAATACCTCATAGAGCCAAATTAAAATATGTAGCAAAGATTGAAAACAAGACTGTTAATAACTACCTAATTCTTACTGAATCCTTAATCCGTTGAAATAAATGTCCATCCCAGAAATGGCAAACTTAGTAAATCACCGAGGAAATTAATCACTTTGTTATAAAACAGTGGTCGCTTAATCAAGAGCCAAAGAGCCGGAAAGCTCATTAAATCCGAGCCAGGTGTAACTGGGAGGTGAATTCGTCGTTTATTTAAAACGACGACAGCTTCACTGCTATTTGCATTTCATTAACCGCTTTTCGGTCAATCAAGTATTCGGCTCTTTATAATAAACGTTTGTAGGTTTGAGAACATTTATTTTATATTTATTTAAATTTTCTATTGAAAATTTAAGTACCTAGGTAGATTGTAGATTTACAACTTCATTACCTAGATAGGGTAAATGCCAATAGGTTTTTTCTCTGCGTGTCTTTAACTTTGAGCGAGCTTTCTAGCTCCGAGCATTTCAATACAAAGAGAGCGACATGTCAAATATCAAACATTGTTTCGGTAACTCACAACTATAAGTTGTGATATCAATGTAAACACCGCTTCAGTACTTTAACACTACCACGTCAAATTGCTTTCTCAAATTATTTATCTTAGGCACTTATCTATACCCATATCCTATGTAAGGAAAATTTTAATAACCAACTGTTGGCGGATTCAGGCTCTTGGTTTGGCGGTACCTCGAACTTGGTAAGGGTAGGTTTTATGATGGGAAGCATGATAATAACAAACGCGCGCATAAGATCTCTAAAATTTAATTTCGAATCTCAAATTGTTTTCGTGGCGTTCGCGCGTTCGTTTTAAAATTTGGTACCTGTGTTAAAAACATACAATTCTGAACAAACTTCATTTGTTTAAACTAAATAAAATTAATTTTGCTCTTCAAACCGGGCTTGATAGAAACAGAAGGGCTTGAAGAAGTATTTTTTTGAAAGTAATAAAAACAATTAATAATTGTTGTGTAAGTCGCTCGCTAAAGGTTAGTAAAATCAGACTAGATTAGGTATATCAATTTTAATGTAAAAACATTATATACCCTTAAGAACCCTGGGTTTACCTAAAAACCCGGGATACGCAACTAAACTGTTGAATATGTTTGATTCCTATCAACAAACTACTCGTATGCACACAAATTGGGAAGATGTTATTAGTTCTAATCTCTATTTGGTTTCTGTGTGAGGAAACTACTTTGTAGTTGGTTGCCTGTATTATGAGATTAGTACTTAATTTAATTTATACCGAAAGGAACTAAATATATCCGGACAAATTCACTCACGGTTAACTGGAATAATACATACATTAGCAAGGATTTTCAGTAATTTCGTTAACGAGGCGTTAATAAATTCATTTCGAATAGGTTTGTGTCAGGCCAACCTGGTGACGGTTTTTAGGGTTCCGTAGCCAAATGGCAAAAACGGAACCCTTATAGATTCGTCATGTCTGTCTGTCTGTCTTTCCGTCCGTCTGTCTGTCTGTCTGTCCGTATGTCACAGCCTTTTTTCTCCGAAACTATAAGAGCTATGTTGTTGAAACTTAGTGTGTAGATGTATTCTGTGAACCGCATTAATATTTTCACACTAAAATAGAAAAAAAATAAAATTTTAGGGGGGTCTCCCATACTTAGAAATGAAAAAAATATTTTTTTTTTCATCAAACCCATACGTGTGGGGTATCTATGGATAGGTCTTCAAAAATGGTATTGAGGTTTCTAATATCATTTTTTTCTAAACTGAATAGTTTGCGCGAGAGACTCTTCCAAAGTGGTAAAATGTGTGTCCCCCCCCCTGTAACTTCTAAAATAAGAGAATAATAAAACTAAAAAAAATATATGATGTACATAACAATGTAATCTAACACCGAAAATTGGTTTGAACGAGGTCTAGTTAGTAGTTTTTTTTTTACGACATAAATCGTAAACCGCAAAAAAATACTGATTATTCATTCAATAACTCAAATGTAAATAAAAAAACATTTATTTCAAGAACTTCTTTATTATGTTACTCGCTGCTACGGAACCCTTCATGGGCGAGTCCGACTCGCACTTGGTCGCTTTTTTCTTAAATATGTAGTCCATATGATATTTCGAAAATGTAGAGAGATTCTTTCGACGCGTAAGTGGGCGATCGTTAATTGCCTGCTTATTTCAATTATCAGATGGCTTGTTGTAATTTATCACAACTTGAATAATGGTCTGAAGCCTTTTATTTATTATCTATTCTACATAATATACCTATTAACTTAGTGTTAGTGATAATTATTATTACAGTAATGGCGTCATTTTGGACCTAAGTAAAATAATTTCATTAACCATCTAGGGTCCGATCCGTCTACCCAAAACTTTAAAATACGGTTAGTCACGTCTTCTCGAGACTCAGGTACGTAGTCTGGAACCCTCTGACCTCTAGCGTAGAAAGTAGTGTCTAAATCAAGGCTTCAACTGAACATTGAAATTAAATATACTTATATTTTCACCCTGCTTTATATTATAAGGCAAGGTAAATATACATTTCTGGGTAAGTCAAATACGTTGATTACCTACAAATGACGTGGGTTTAATGTAACAAGACCTATAGAACAATTAATTAGTACCCAACAGGTTTATTGGTTTTTAAGACACTTCAAAAAAGGATGAGGTCACCTAATTTCCACCGTATACGAGTATAACCAATTTGGATGATTCTTTTTTTTGGATAGGCGAAATTCCAATACGGAATGATAAGAAAACTAGGATCTGATGATGGCATCCCAAATAAATCAACAAACAACAACCATACTTACCTATTCTGTATACTTATTTACAGATAGCGGCAGTCTACTGTATCTGCGGAGCCCTAGCAAGAGAAGCCGCTGAGGCTGCGGAGGATGAACCGGCTCTGGAGCTGGTGGCGGCGCCCGCTGCAGCCATCGCAGACCTGCTGCACGAAGAGTCGGGCTCGTGGGTCGCCTCGCATGGAGGTTGGGTAAGTTTCACTCACAAATAGAAACGTTTCTCTCTTAAAGAAAAAACAAAGCACTTCATATTTTTTAAACTGGGGAAAAATCTTCCCTATGATTTAACGATTGGGTAATCTGCTTGTTTTATGTTTCAGAACGGGCTTATAGAAAGACTGCGTGCCAGCGAGAGAGACCAACGTTCAGAGAAGAACCTCCGAGTAATGATCACATTCTTCGTGCTTGCCTGCGTTACGTTACTATTGTTCCGATGGGTCCTTCACGCACACCCAGCTTACAATTACAACGAATAGTATTATTAAAGACTTAAACAATTTTATCTTTTAAATATAAATATAATGGGAAATGCAGAAATGTAACATGGATTTGTACTCACTTATTTTCATACCTACCCTTAAGTCATCGTGCACCCACACTTGCAGCCGAATTTACTGCCGGGGAAGCAGTAAAATAATTTAAAACCCACAACATGTGTAGATGCGCCAATACACCAGTAGGTACCTACTTATTTATTACAAAATAAAGTCGAAAGATTTGCATGCGAGTTTCACAGCTGTAATTCACAGTTAGACCGAGTGATTAGCGAGGCAGGTATTTAAGGGCTAATTTTCATCTCAAAACTCGGCTCAGCTACTCATTTAAGTATAATTAAATAAAAAGCATCCACAAACGGCCAGTCTTCAGGTCACAAACGATTTTTTTTTCTTTTTGTAATAGATAACCATATTCAACGGAAAGTTATAAGCTATTTTTCATCCCTAAATTCCCAAGGGAACGGACACAACGCCGGTAAAGCCACAGAGGTAAAACCGCGGGGTGCTGCTAGTAAGTGCTAGCTAGTCGAGAGTATTATATTCCTTGCTAGTAAGTTATAATAATGAAATTACAACCTAATTTTCATATTTTGATTTTCGCGCCATGATTTTATTAACCATAGACTAGATACACCACAGATATATAAACAGACCAAAGACCTCAAGAAATATCGATGATAACTAGAGTTTATGCTATCTGTGTTTAGTAAATCTGTCACCATTTTTTACCGGGGTTGCAAGAGCACCAAATAAAATATTCCAACATTTTATTTCTTAAGACTCCGGGTGTTATTCGAGATACTAATTTTATTTTCTTTGTAGGGCAACGTACACAGTGTCACTTCATTTGGTAATATTTTGTATTCTTCTAATAGTAGGAAAATAAAATGTATCCTGGCGAATACAACATATTTTATAAACGTTTGCGTCAATTTCATATTTTTATATTGCCATCCGCAATAAACAAAAAATGTGATACAAAGAAATATGTTATTGGAACGAAGTTCCTTATCGCGCGTTGCGAAAGGGGGCTAGGCGGAAAAGTTGTAACGACACTTTTTGCGTTAGATAGAGACAGACAGAGAAACATGCGCACGTCTGCGGCGTGCCCAGGTGTCTCTTTTGTTCCAAATTAACGCAACTTATTTTATTAGGGTAGGGACATGCATTATTTTTGCTATTTTCTAGGAAATGCCTGAACATTTTTTGAAATACGCTATGCGTTAATAGTCACAAGCGATGCCATTATTAGATTGAAATCTAACATTCATACAGACAAACATTGACGAGAAATTAAATTGTGTGTAAAAAATCCCAAATAACACCGGCACTCTTGATGAATTTTCCAAAACCTTGTACATATTTTTCTAATAAACTTTTCTGTGGTTTTTCCTTTATTATTTTTTTAAAGCGATTATCCTCGTCGTTTTTCCTTCGCAGTTTTGTTCCCTATTTTAAGTAACACTATCGAATAACATAACAATACAGAATGTGATATTTTTTTTTATTCAACTGGTTCAATTCCTGGCCAGGATTTTCTTTTTCAAAAATCCCGTGGTGCAATTTTTGTTTTTATAAAATCAGGCCCGAGGCGCCTTTGAGCTTTTTTCAATATTCCTCATAGGTTCTGATTTAGTTATCCACGCAAACCAAAAAAAATATCCTGCATTTAGTTACACTATACAGTATGCAAGCCGAATATAAATGTGTAGAAATTTAATTTTACGGGCTGGCAACTTTCATCTAAAAAAAAGAGAAAAAGTGAACGACAAGACTGCGACAAAATTAAAAATCCAATTATTTTATTTACCAATTAAGGGTGGTTGGAATGTTTGATCGAAAACTACATGCGGAAAATACATCAGCTCCACGAAACATCGTTACAAAGTGCTCTAACAAGCCATTTGATTTCTCGTAAGTTTGTTACAAAAATATTTGTATTTCTATTGTCAATCCATGTTTGATTGAGATAGCAGTAAAGTTCTATTGGAATTTGTACTGGGTAGAAAAGAGATAGCATTAAACATAAATGGCGATCTAGATAATCCGATCTGTCAATGTCAAGTCAACTCGATTTTCCATCATGACTGACTGACTTGTCATGTCATTTATTTTTTAGATAAATCGACGATAATAAAGAAATAATTGTCTAAATTAATATTATTTCGTAGTGGAAAGAGATTTTAATTATTTCTTTTTTTCTTGCGATCCACATAGACAGGATTCTGTTGAATAAGTATGTGTTAGTTTCAGGGAATGGTGGTGATGGTTGTCCGACCCTTTGAAGTCATTCTGTTTACCGATTCTTTATTTCAGATGGTAATGAGTGTAACAATGTGTTTTCGCTACAACAAATGAACAGTGACAAGTTTCTGATATATATTTAGTGTTTGTTTGCTGATATAAACCACTGGCGCAATGATGAAGAGTACCTTGCCAAAGGACAAACCTGGCAAAATGAGGATCCGGGCTTTTCCTGTAAGTGTGATGGATAAATAATTAACGTTACTCTGTGTTTAAAGGTACAATCATTTTCCTTAAAAAACTAAGATAAGCATAAGAGATTTTATTTAGTGTCTATTTTAGTTTAATCTTTGATACCTAAATGTGTCAATGTCATTAAGAAATTCCCTGTAATTTATCTTCTTTTAACTAATACATAGATATTTAAATTCAATATTAAAATTATATTCAAAACAAAACAACTCTTACACTATTTTATATAAAAGAACATAGATCAAAGTAGTCCTAAAACGGAGACTTGTTATTGTTAATGATATAAACTTTCAAATATTGAAACTTTTTGTTGATTATTCTTGAAGGTTTTTAAACAAAGTAGGTGACTTATAATAACTGTCATTTGTTTGAAAAAAGAACCAAATATTGTATAAAAAAATGGTCAATATGTCTTGGTTGACCAGAGTGAAAATCAAAGGATAAACAAAGATAATTAAATTTATTTTAAGATTTTTAATGTTTTGGATGGTGACTTTTCATTTTGTACAATGTTTTTGTAATATGAGTTATTAAATTAATAAAGATGACAAGAAAATTTCAAGTATGGAACTATTCAGAGCCTTACTATCAAATGTATCCAGACACTTGGGTTAGTAGAATTAACTTCAAATATAAATAAATATTAAGTTTAAGTACAACAAGGTTAATATTGATTTCAGATGACTATGGATGAGAAGTATGTGGAGAGTATATGGAGTTTACTTAAAAATGCTATCCAGGAAATACAAAAGAAAAACAATTCTGGACTCTCGTTTGAAGAACTGTACCGTAATGCATATACTATGGTGCTCCACAAGCATGGGGAAAGATTGTACACTGGCCTGAAGGAAGTGGTCACCCAGCACCTTGAAACTAAGGTTTGTACCACCTACTGTAGCTTACAATTACATCATATTAATACACATCATTAATCATACTCTAAAAACCAATTGCATACATGGAAAATGTAGGAATCGTTTTTGTAATAGAATACTAGTGAGTCATCCTTGTTCTTCAATCAGTTAAGATTTGAGTAAGGTTTCCATAAGAATTTTAGGATGGACAGTAATCATTTGCCTTCCTCTTTAATTAGTGTCTGTTGGTGAATGTAAATCATTTAAATACATTCAGTAGTATGTTGGATTATAACAACAATTCTACTTAATTAGGTATGTATTTGTGTATTAGAATTTGTCGAGAACATTTATGTATATAAAGAGCTTAACTCTTTATTGCA
Organism: Cyclophora punctaria; assembly: GCA_951394245.1. Taxonomy (NCBI): domain Eukaryota; kingdom Metazoa; phylum Arthropoda; class Insecta; order Lepidoptera; family Geometridae; genus Cyclophora; species Cyclophora punctaria. The sequence goes on along the minus strand of OX596170.1, from coordinate 7,049,773 downwards.
ACACCAACACAATGTAGTTTGAGTTATATTTCACTTATCTGTAAACACATATCTAGTTATCTGCATACCCATCCTGTATGGAAGATAACTTTTATTGTAGCATCATAAATGTAATGTCTAATTGTAGGTCCGGGAAGATGTCCTACATTCGCTGCACAATGGCTTCCTTCAGACGTTAAACAATGCGTGGACTGACCACCAGACCAGCATGGTCATGATAAGGGACATACTCATGTATATGGACAGAGTGTTCGTCCAACAGAACGAAGTTGACAATGTTTACAATCTCGGACTTATTATATTTAGAGATCAGGTGAGACTTTGGTTAATTAGTAATATATTTTATGTTTTGCCTTGCTATTGTTTCAATGTCTGACACATATGCAATGTAGGCTATAATCTAGGTAGATAAAAACAAAACAAAACATTAATTACTGTTAGTATTTATACTATGTTTAGCAAGAGAACGACTTTACTTTACACAATCAATAATTATTAAATATTATTTAGTTTGAACAACATTAGTGATTATTAGCGTATATTTGAAATAGATGTTTCGAACTGAAACTTTCATTTATTAATTGTCCAAATCCAAAGTATCCAAAGATCTTCCATACTGGTGGAAACTTTGAAATAATTTATGAAACAGAAAGAAATTAATATCATCACTATAATACTAATTACTAATTTTTTGTGCCTCAAAAACTTCTAAAAAGCTTTTCATTTCAGCCTAATTACTTAATTTGAATACTACAATTATACAGTAAACAGTACTTTGGATGGGAAAATCCAGAATTTAAAAACAAAAATTATGTCTACTATTTTAGACCAAAAAAATATAGTACTCATACCAATTCTAATTTACCAGTAACGACAAACATACATCCTCCCAAACTTTCGTATTTATCAGAATGTCAACTTTTGTTATTATAACTCGTCCACTTAAAGATTGTTGTAGGTATAACATTAAGCAACAATTAAGGAAATAGTTGATCAATAATATTTTGGCAAGGTGGTGCGATACGGCTGCATCCGCGACCACCTCCGCCAAACCCTCCTCGAGATGGTGGCGCGCGAGCGTCGCGGCGAGGTGGTGGACCGGCTGGCCATCCGCAACGCGTGCCAGATGCTCATGGTGCTCGGCATCAACTGCCGCACCGTCTACGAGGAGGACTTCGAGAAACCCTTCCTGCACCAATCCTCAGAGTTTTATAGAGTAAGATCACAATACACGTTTATTCATAGGGTACTTATCACATTAGATTAGGTCACTATGATGGACAAAGTTACGTCATCAAAATGTACAAAGTCTAAATACAAACAACCTTATGATTATGAGCTTGCTATAGTATTATAACTCAATCAGTCACAGCTCAATTATTTTATGACTTATCTGTTCTGTGCATTCTGTCCACTTCCAACCCATTCTGAATTTTCAACCCACTTGACAGATTTGTAACTGTGCCTTCATTGCAGATGGAATCTCAAAAGTTCCTGGGCGAGAACAGCGCGGCGGTGTACATCAACCGCGTGGAGGCGCGCATCTCGGAGGAGGCGGAGCGCGCGCGCCACTACCTGGACGAGAGCACCGAGCCGCGCATCGTGGCCGTGCTGGAGCACGAGCTCATCGAGCGGCACATGAAGACCATAGTCGAGGTGAGGGAACGGGCTGCTTACCGACATCTCGCACGAGACTGCAGAGCCGCGCTATTACTTTGTATGTTCCAAGGTCAACGTGATAAAATATGGTAAACGTAAGGTTTTTTCCTTTCAGATTTCCACATTTCTGGTTCAGTATTATAACAGGTATATCGTTCGTATTGCAGATGGAGAACAGCGGCGTGGTGCACATGCTGACGCACACGCGCACGTCGGAGCTGGCGTGCGTGTACAAGCTGCTGGCGCGCGTGGGCGAGGGGCTGCGCACGGTGGCGGACGCCGTGTCGGCGCACCTGCGCGAGCAGGGCCGCGCGCTCGTCACCGACACGCACCACAACACCAACGCCATCGCCTTCGTGCAGGTGATACTACTCGCACACACGCAGGAACACGACCTCGCGGACGGCTAAACAATACACACGACCGCATACCCGCATGGACATACTAGTACGCCCACATGTGCACGCAGGCGCACACCCATACAAGCATACGCATAAACGCTGCCTGCGCTCTACGCACTATTTATCTGCAAAAAAAAAACATATTGTAAAGTGTCTGATCTAAAAGTTTGCTAATATCAATGCTAAGTACATTTTTGTTTATCTCTTTGCAGAATCTTCTGGACCTCAAAGACAGATTCGACCATTTCCTTCAAAATTCGTTCAGTAACGATAAGATATTTAAACACATGATCGCATCTGACTTTGAGTACTTCCTCAATCTGAACAACAAGTCCCCAGAGTTTCTGTCTTTATTCATCGACGGTAAACTGAAGAAGGGAGAAAAGGGCGTAAGTAAATCATTAATTTAATAATTAAAGACACCCCCCCTAGTTATTTGACATAGCATTAGATAGATGAAAAGAATCGTTCAATATTTCAGATGAGTGAGCAAGAAATAGAAGCAGTGTTGGACAAAACAATGGTGTTGTTCCGTTTCTTACAAGAGAAAGATGTGTTTGAACGCTATTACAAACAACACTTGGCCAAGCGTCTACTACTCAATAAGTCCGTCTCGGATGATAGCGAGAAGAATATGATCTCCAAACTGAAAGTGAGTCAAATTACTTAATTATAATGGTATCAAGAGATTTCCAACAAATTGGTTGACTTGGTTGACCGCATGGTGGCAAAGTTGTCGGCAAATTCACCAGCAGGCTATGAATCTTTAATATCTGTAGTGATGTCACTAGAATAGCATGAGCCGCTGGCATACTTACTATGAACTAGGCAAGAACAGTATAAATTCAACTACATAAGTCAAGATAAAATATTTTGGGACCTAACATATGTTTAATGGTTAACGATTTCACGAGAAGATCACAGTAGTAAAAGAAAAGTAACTATGAGTAAAGAACTGCAGGGTATATAAAATGGTTTTTTTTCTTTACATATAATATGTCAACATAGTTATAAAACTACATCACATGTTTTCACATTATCAAAACCTTGAAGTGTATTTAATTAAGAAACAAACAATAGGCTTTAATTAAGATATCTCCCACGAGATAATGAATAAAGAAATCGATCAATAGACTGTAAACCCGCTGTCGAGTATACTGACAAGGTAATTTAAAACGTTCCCAGAAAGAAGGTTTGTTAAAAGACGTGGAGCCGCGGGACTTTCACTGTATTATCGGTGACGTCTCACAGATTGAGAACACAATTGCTGACTAGCATTACGTTCCAACCACCCCACCCTACTCCTCATAATCTGCAAAATTCTTTACAATATACCAACATATTCGTAAGTGTATGTCACATATTGTGTACAATTTACACTAAATCTTGCTTAAAGTCCTAATTTCTGTACAATTCCCCTTATTTAATTAAATTTCAATATAACACTTACAAATACTTATTTTAATATATACTACTTCTTATTTAATCCACTCAGTAAAGAATTTTGCAGATATTATGAGACTTTAAGCAGGATACCACCATTGTTGCTTTGAGTAGAATTTACTATTGTTGATTATATCTATTATGTAGTGTATTATATTAGTATTCGAGTAGGTTGGTGGCGATCCCAAAAGTCAGTTTTTTTTAAGAATACTTTAACGGCATTTATATTTACCAAATGAGAATATAAGGCGAAAAGTTACTACATATCTGAAATCATGAACATTAATTCCAATTTTACTAAGTAAGTACTGTACTGAGACCACTATTAGTACTAATTTGTATTGCAGAGACTGAAGCTGTTTCTATGATTTGATAATTAAATATCTTCTCACATTTCAGACTGAATGCGGTTGTCAGTTCACATCCAAACTGGAGGGTATGTTTAAGGACATGACTGTCTCCAACACCATTATGGAAGAATTTAAGGAGCATGTGCTGTCTTCAGGGGTAAGGGTTAAAAATTACCCAAAAAATATTGATTGGCTTGACAGTATAGTGGCAAGTGAATTCACCTAGACCTGGTCTCTTGGGATTGATTACCCGGTCCAACGAAGTATGTTTCCCCATTCACTTTTCAACCCGGCTCAGATTTGAGATCATGAGATCACCCGCAGTAGATATGCGTGGTGATTACACCTTTTCCGCATCACTGAACTGATATCTTCTGTGAGATGAGTGGCATTTGCCTCAAAATGGCACATTACGTAGGGTAATATTTTTATAATTTTCCCGTTTTATTAAACCAATTAATCTTTGATGTTGTTGACAGACGAATCTCCACGGTGTCGACCTGTCGGTCCGCGTGTTAACCACTGGCTTCTGGCCGACGCAAAGCGCCACGCCCAAATGCAACATACCGACTGCCCCTCGGAATGCCTTCGATGTGTTTAGAAGGTTTGACAATACTTTTATTATCATTGATTTTGCCACAAGACTCAATAAGTAGAGATAGCACTGACAACAGTCAAGAAACCATTTGTATCATTCATATTTTAAGTAGAACTAACCAAATGGAGGTATTGTTTGATTTAAAATATGTATGATATGCAATATCACAGACAGGCATCACAGAAAGCGCATGATTTACTTTGTTGGCATTGCTCTAGATTTGTATTAGGTGTGAGTTGTTGTGTGAGTTGATGATGGATGCGTGTTGTGTGTCGTTCAGCTTCTACCTGGCGAAGCACTCGGGGCGGCAGCTGTCGCTGCAGCCGCAGCTGGGCAGCGCGGACCTGACGGCGACGTTCCGCGGCGCGCTGTCGCTGTCGGCGTCGCCGCCGCGCTCGCCGCCGCCGCCCGCGCCGCCGCGCCGCCACATCATCTCCGTCTCCACCTTCCAGATGTGCGTGCTGCTGCTCTTCAACAAGCGGGATCGACTCACTTATGAGGTAACCACACCTACACGTATCGTTATGTTTCAATTCTGTCCACATTGATCTCTAAGACTCGACGTCGATTTTTTGAGGTACTTGATTCCGTCCGCATTGATCTCGAATTAAAAATATTTACGTACCCAAATATTTCGACCAGCCGTTCTCGAGTTATAGCAAAAGTAACCGACTGATAAAATCATTTCAATAAGAAGATTATAAAAACGACTATTCTGGTGCAACGACAACTAGACTGTCGGAGACTTGCCGATGGTTGCTCAAGGCGAAGACCCCGGTTTTGTTTGTTTGAAAGTTTTTCGACTAAGTAAACGTGGCGGCGTTTATAGAGTTCTTTGATCAATACAAAAAGTGATAACAGTTTTCTTCCAGAGAGAATCAATTCTTATTTTGTTTGATTGTTTATTATTGCATGATTTATGCTTTGTTATTCCAGGAAATACTCAACGAGACTGATATCCCGGAGAAGGACTTGATCCGCGCGTTGCAGTCGCTGGCCATGGGCAAGGCCACGCAGCGAGTGCTCATAAAGCACCCCAAGACTAAGGAAATAGAGCCCTCTAATCAGTTCTATGTTAATGACTCATTTACTTCTAAGTTACATAGGCAAGTTTTTCCAATAATACAAGTTAGGTATAACTATTATATAACGTTGATTTCGTTCGATCACCTTGGGCGATGAGCAGTGAACCAGTGCCCAAATCTATCCGAAAAGTAACAAAATACTAAAATCTAGTCAAAATGTGTTAACAGAGTTAAGATTCAGACAGTGGCAGCTAAGGGCGAGTCGGAACCGGAGCGGCGCGAGACGCGCAACAAGGTGGACGAGGACCGCAAGCACGAGATCGAGGCCGCCATCGTGCGGATCATGAAGGCACGCAAGAAGATGGCGGTAAGGGAATAACACCTCATTTAATCCGCGTTGTATAAGTTCTAAGGGGAATTACGGGATTTAAAATAGCCTATTAACCCTCGTCTTTAATGTGGCGATTACAAACGAAATTATTTTATTGAATAGTAGTTCTAGAGAATAACGCATAAGGCAAACGATTCAGATTTAATTTTATTAATAAAGCTTAATATAATGTTATTTGGCAATATATTATTTTTTAGTAGTCAAGTGAGCTATGCAAAAAAAATTTACTTGTTGGTAATTATTTAATTCGAATGATGCAAAAATTTATGCGAATGACCATCGCAATGTATGTGACGTGTGCGCAGCATACCCTGCTGGTAGCGGAGGTGACGGAGCAGCTGCGCGCGCGCTTCCTGCCGTCGCCCGTCGTGATCAAGAAGCGCATCGAGGGCCTCATCGAGCGGGAGTACCTCGCGCGCACGCCCGACGACCGCAAGGTCTACACCTACGTCGCATAGGTTCGTACCCTCACCGAACTCAAACTACGGCGTACACCCTTCACCGCATACTGTTTCTACAGTTTGTACACCCGACCTCATATACAAGATTACACTTTTTTACCTTCTTATAGTAGCCCCCTCTTCAGTCACTCGACCGCGCTGTTTCACGCGCTTTCGTGTACGATAGAACGCGTAAAGGTGTACATCGTGCGATTGCGTTTAATAATTCCGGCGCGCGCAAATCTGGACGATACTAAAAACGCGCGCTAGAGTGACGAAATAAAGTTGTCTATTGGCATAAGGTGAAAAGTGTAACATAATATATTATATGACGTCGCCTCTACCAAAATCACTTTAATAACACGCAATCGCTTTTATTTTTCAACGTAGGTATTAGAATTACTGATGACGCAATGACGGATCGTTTTGGAATAAAATAGCGGCTGTGAACTTGTGACGTTATAAACCTGCAAAATATGTGAGGCTACAGTCTTGTAAGGCTATTAGCCTGTAGCCCATGTATTGCGGACTGCCCTATTTTTATTGGAATGAATGCTGTTATTCGCGTGATGTTAAAGTAATTTTGGTATACATTATTTCTGACGGAGGTTACACACTCAGTCAAGCATCTTGTGGATAACTGTCTGGCTGGTATGAAAACTTCGCAACTGGTTACAAAATTCTCGTTCCCAGTGCAGTAAGCAAAGTAAGTCTAGAAGTAAAATGGTCTCGACTGATACGAGTTGAAAGTGTAACCTCCGCCTTACAGACACTCTTCCATAATACTATAACATATTCGCATATCTGGCAATATTGTAACTCTGCGCTGTAGCTTATTATTTTAAATATTTCATTGTATGTTAACGGACTGTTTTCCTAGTAGTTTCAAGTATTTTATTTTTTCTTTTGACTTTCATGTTTTGATTGTTGAGCTATGAAGTTACTTTATTTTCTGTCCGACGCAATGTTGGAACTTAAATACTAATCGAATGGTTAACTGTTTCGTTAAATTCGTATTAGCTAGATGTAACTTCACATCCAATAATCAAATCTAGTCTCTGACTTTAAAAATATACAATGCTTCTTTTTCTTCTTCAAAATAAGCGCAGCGCACAACGCGAGCTCATTTTCTTCTGTATTCAACATGGACATAGTACCTGTACAATTCATTTATTCCCCATTTATACGCTGTAATGTAGATGATGTTGGCGATATTGAGATTTGGACATAATCATTATTCATTATACAATTTGTTTGTACCTATTGAGTTAGTGTTCTCGTATTAACGCCATAATGAAACAATATTGAAACAATATGGAGATTGTGTCCATGACATGAGTTTGAACTTTAGAATTATCCTCTAAAATGAGTATCGATTTATTATTCAATCATGATTTCATGTAAAAATATTGTAAATACCATAGTAGTTATAGTTGGTGCCGTGCGTTATGTTTTCATAGTTGTCTTGTCTTGAAGCAGATGTATTAAAATTTTATTCTGATATGTACGAACATGTTTTATTCTGAGCCTTAAACATATTGTCTTGTAAATAAAATTAAACCAATAAAGATTGAGTCCACGAGTTGGAGTCTAAAATGGGTTTTATTTACAGGCCGACTGACTATCAAGTTCTTTGAAGGGGATGCCAAGTTAGAAGTGATAGAAGTAACAAAAGTATTTAAATTATTAATTCAAGATAAAAATAAAAATTATTAGTTAATAACAAGTTATTTTATTTGCAGGAAACAATTGCGATTAGATTTAGTAACACTATTAGTTTACTTTGGTGGCTTCTGTGAGATTCACTTGAAGGGAATGGATAAAAGAAATCCTGAGGTATGTGGAGATTCAAACTGGGAGAATCTTCGTCTAGCACACTCGGCTGCGCAATGTCCACGAAACGAATATCCATTATTAAATTGATACCAACTAACTCGTCGTCCACACTTATGCTTACATTCCTCATAGTATAGTCGCAGTTCACAGCTATTATTTTATTGTGACCATTTCTATTAGCGACATGGAAAACAATTGAAAATCTGGGAGCGATATTATAACATTCAAGCACAGACTTCTTTCCGTTAAAATATCCATAAATGTAGCTAGAATTAGAGTGGAAGCAGCGTATTGGTAACCAATCTTCGTCTTTTAAATCTTGAGGGTTGCCCAATGGAGATATCGACGAGTTTTTATCAAACCTCAAGAATTTCAAAATATTTTCTTGAATGGTACGGCATTCTTTTGTGCGGTTTTTCAAAGACTTGTAGCTTTGATAATATTTGCAGACATATCTTGTGTTCATTCCATAACTTACAAAATTATTAGTCACATTAGAAAATATACACTTTCCTTTTTCATTTCTTGGCAATAATAAATACCTTGGGTCTGTTTTGTTAAAAAACGTATCTGTAAAATTACTTTTGGAATATGATACGATAATGGGTAGACCTTCCAAGTAGCCAGGGTTTCCACTTAGCTTCAATATTGTATCGATGGATTCGTTTGCCATTACAAATCTAACTAGTGTACTCTGCGACATGTACTGTTCAACGGACACATTCTGAACATGAAACTTAACCGTTGCGTTAACTATTTTGGATTCTTGATAATAAAATGTGTATTCCAAATCAAGCGCAATGTTCGTGCAAATGCTTTCCGTGCAAAACGGATCGTGTTTACTGTTGTCGAAGTGTGTACATTCATAGTTAGTGCAGATAAGTATTGTCCAATTTACACAGTGAAGGTTGGAACAATTCTGAAATCAAAAATGTTTCTTCATGTTAAAGTTAAAAAGCTAGAAAGTAGAGTTAATTAAATCTGTTTTATTTTTATTTTTTGGGGGTAGTAATAAATCAAACTTACTAAAACAGAAGTGTTCACGGACAAAGGTGTTGCAGTCAATACATATGTTTCATTTAAATTCCTTAAAAGTTGAATCATTTCAAGATCACGGAATTTCACTTTGCATTGGTGCTTCTCATTCTTTAGAAACATTATTGGCTTTCTGCCAGAGCAATAACTGTTCACTGTTTGTGAAGGTGAGTCTGAAAAATAATTTGTTATTACAAACTGATAAAAAGACAAAAACCTTTATAAATAAATAAAATAATACTCACCCATAAAATAAATAGTCCCATTTCTTATTAGCCATATAGGATCACCATATTCATAGTTCCTGTTTCTAAATTCCCACTCCACTTTTCTATGACTATTTGCTTTCCAAGAGTAAAATATTTTGACTGAATAATCTGTCTGTAATACACAATCCATAATTTGATCTAAGTATATCATATTGAACTGAATTGCACAATTTCACAAATGTAATACTTTACCTCTTCTTCATTATTATTATTTTTACTGGGAATATTAATGTTTGCAACGCAGAATAAGTTATCAAACATATTAGTTGGACCGCTATCACCAAAATAAGTTAAATAGTTATTGTAGCAAACGTCTTCCTTTTGAATGCTGAGTGTTTCTTTACATAGTGGAAATAGTTTAATTTCCTCCACTGCACAATCAGGGTCGCAGCAACAGTTTACATCGCACACCCTATACTGAAAACAATATTTTATTAACTTTTCTATGAATAAAAATAACCCCAAGGTTCTTTGGCATTCACTATGTTATTATTCAAGTTACCATTATATTGCAGGAACATTCAACATTGCTTTTCTTTGGTTTTTTATCAGGTTTAATTATGGACTGGTTATTTTTACCAAAAAAAGTTATTTCAGTAACATTATCAAATTCTGTAGTTGTGAACATTTCAGTCGTGTAAGTTTCCTCTGTACTTGTTGAATTATCTTCATAGAGTATGTCTAATATTGTAGTAGTCATATCAGTAGTTGTTTGATCTGATAATGTATCAGTCAACGAAGAATTGCTATATTGGACTCTCTTAACCTTATAGTACAGAGCGGGTCTATCCTGAAAATCTTTTAGAACATCTTTTAATTGCTTCTTCTCGGTAGCATTCAAATTATTGCCCTTCTTGCTAATTCCCTGAATGAAATCCATCACACAGAACTGAATAAAAATTGAGAGCAATGTAAAAACCAAATAAGTAATAATTTTCATTTTGTCATTTATATTCTACACCCAACTGAGCAAAATTCCTTAAAATTATATCAATTTGTACTTTTACAATACCCTTGGATTGTGTTCTTAATTTACACCTGCAAGAAAAAATCATATTTAGTACTTATGGATCATAAGGATAAAACTTCACATTTATAAGTTTTCCAACCTATCAGTTCCTAAACTAATAATATCACTTTGCATCAACTGGTGTGATCCACCGAGGAAGTATTGCCGTAGTCTATCAGTTAGTGTAGTGGCACAAGGGATCCAGCAAGGCACTGATAAAGTGTGAGGTCCAGGGACAGAGGGCAGGCTACAGCATCCGTATCCAACCACCCATGTTCGGCCTATTACATCAAGGCAATTGACCTGCAAAAGCAATTTAGGCCATCCTGAAAAATAACAAAAAGGTGAAATTAAATAATTTTCCAACATTCAGTATAAATTGTTCTTCTAAACAAGATGATTTCAGAAACGTTTATTGATACTACTTACCTTGTATTCCTTTTGTAATAAAATGAATATCAAGTGATTGTGTCCAAACTATCGATTTTTCGTAATCAGGTTTACCGGCACATGTCTGCCCTTCTGGATAGCCTGATATAATTGTCCAGTTGGGTCCTAAATCAAATAACACGTAAAGCAAAATGCACATGAATGATAATGCATAGTTTATCGACCAAATGCTTACCGTGTTGGAAGGAATATCGACAAAACAAGGAAGACTTTTCCGGAAAATTGGAGGCGCCTTCGATTTGACCTAATATGTGCAGTTCTGCCATCAGATAGCAAACGCTATATTTGTTATGTAAAAAAGCATAAATTTACTTATATTTATGTGACAAACTCTTAAAACACTCCATTGAAACGATTATATTGGGTTGGGCGTGTTCGCATCCACCAAGAACCGTCGTATTTATTTGTTATTGTAACTGGTTGCCATGGTAACAAAACCAACGACAACATGACGTCGGTTGGTGCCATCTTGATCGAAGTGGACGTTTTGTTGAGTGTTGCCGTTATTGGACTATATCAACAACCTCCAAAAATAACACATTTACTATGGCTCAACCGGTGTGCTTTTGTGATTCAAGGAAACCACGAAATTAAGCGGTCACATTTGCGATGTTTCCCCGCGGCTCGTAATGTGTATGCTTGAGCTGTATCGGGGTACAGCGGTGACTTGATTATTTTTATTCCTTCCTATTAATTACGCCTGAAACCTCCTCACTGTACTGATATCTTCAGTGAAACGAGAGGCCTTTGCCCAACAGTGGGACATTACAGGCTAATACTTTACTTTTTTTTTATTAATTCCTTATCAGCTTATCACTTTTAAGAAAAAGCAACGTTTTCAGGGGGAAGTACTAAAAATACCAAATATAAATCAACATTATTTATTCACATAATGCTTACATACAATAATCAACAATTGCAATGATTACATATCACAATGGGTTTGTATGGCTTTTTTATTATAATTAGAGAATTGTATTTTTGTTTCTTTTGCCAAAAATCTATTTATATGTTTTAATGTATTAAAAATAGTAATTTGATTCCCTAACAAGCCCTAACTACATAAAATTATAAAAAACTGATAAGAGTACAAGTACGGTAAGGCTTTATTAAATCACAAATAAGGTTGCCACCCTGGGAACAGCCTGCAGAGGTTTCCGGGGTCGGCGGCGGCGTGCAGCAGGCGCGCCACCTGGCCGGCGACGCCGACGCCGCCCGCGACTCCGCCCTCGGTGCCGCTCAGCTTGCTGCTCACAGCCAGCAGAGCGCGTGACGCGAGCCCGCTGTTGCCACCACTCGTTCCTGAGGATTTGTACGAATAAGTATTAGCTAAATCGATATCTTATGGGGTAAATGTTTATTAGTGTTATTTCTTGCTCATGATATTTCATTGCCATTTATAATATAATAGAAGAAATATGCGATTATAATATACTAGAAGAATAAAATAAAATACACCTATATTACGGGAATAAAAATATCTTGAACATTTTACCTTGAACTGTAGTGTCTCTGTTACTGGCAATATTTTGTTGTGCAGAAGTTACTGTCCACGAATACAATGGATCACAGAGCAGCACTTCCAATATTGTCAGCAATGTTTCCGAGTTATCTCTTAGTAAATGCATTGTTTTTTCACAACATCTGAAACGGAGATTTAAGTTAAGTATAAGACCCTAAGGGTGCGTCTCCATTGAAGCGGAGCGGAGCTGTGCGGAGCTCGACTGACCAATCACAATGCGTTACGAAAAGATTTTGACAATGTAAATGCGTTGTTTGACAATCTCAACGCGCTGTGATTGGTTAATCGGGCTCCGCACAGCTCCGCTCCGCTTCAATGGAGACGCACCCTAATGCCATAGCCATAGAAAACATCGAATTAGTAACTCGAAAGCCACGCATGTCGGTGTCACAGTGTTATTCAACTTTTTTGATTATTTTTTAGTCACGTTATTTTCTCACTATGCAGATATCAAAAACTGTTCGTGCAAATGCTTCACGAGTTCTAGTTATAAAGTTATAATATAAATTAATCTGCCTCTATCCTAAATTTCAATGTCTACCTTCTAAATGTGCCTTCAACGCCACTCGATCCGAAGCCCGCGATTATATCTTGAGTCAGACGGAAAGGCACAGTTTCCGGGGTCTGCAATGTTTTGCCTTGATCAAACGCAATTCCTGAAAGAGTTACAAACATATAATATAGTTTCCAGTAGCAAAAATACAAAACCATAAATATTGTTTTATTTTATTTTATTGACCTTACCAAAATCAATATGAATTACTTCAGCAGTATTTTTATCAATTAAAATATTCTGCACGTGCCTGTCTCCCAATCCTAATATGTATCCAACCATAGACGATGTTGCCACACTATAACAAAAAAACATTGACCGTTAATTTATTTTCCTACCCTCAACTTTATGGTAAAGTAAACGCTCATACCTTTTAGTATACGCGAGTCGTCTTTCATACCAAGTGACGGGATCCAAATAGTTTTCAGTAAAGAAATAATGGAAGACCGGCTTGAAGTTTTTCAATATTTTAGTGAACAAAATAAGTTTATCTTTGTTACTCTTTCCTGCTTTGTGATAATCGGTGAGCTGCTTCCGAGCGGCGAAACACGACATGTCCTGTAAGTACAATTGATATTAAATAATTTGTCGAGTTATAGATGTAAGTAGACTAATCTATGTGTGTGTGTTTGATCGCTGAAATTAGTAGTTGTATTTAAAAATCGCTTAGTATCCGATAGCCACATTCCAGAAGCAGGTTTATAGGCTACTTTTCATTCTGTCATTTCGATGGAATTTGGCGTTTCTAGTGGATATAGGATAACTTTGACAGGAACTAAATAAATAAATATACGTGAGGCCGTTTACCTGCGGTCTTAAACGTGCGTGGGCGCCGTCAGTGCCGCTGTTTGATCCCACCAAATAGGCTCCTATAGGTATAGTGCCAACACACCATTCTAACACGCCGGACAGCTTTGACATCGGTACTACCTAAAAAGATTTAATTCTCTGTCTAGGTAGTTAGCCAAAATAATTGACACCAAATAATAAGTCTAAAACCGATGCCTGGTGGGAGGTGGTCAGGTGGTTTAAGTGTTGTAGCGTTATCTCTTTCACACACTACCATGGTGAAAACTCTGTCGCATTGACATGACTCACAAACTAAAAGTACAGTCAACTACTGAAGTTTATGAACACATTCAATATTAGAACACACCTCTAAATTCCTGTTCAGCTACTTATGGAAAATTATGCTGTTGACTGTTTTCTTGTAAATTACTAACGATAAAATTCGTCTTGCCAAAACACTTATTTATGGAATCTTTAACTGCCTTATTCATAAACGCTCTCTAACTAAAACACTGTTAGTGAGTGTTTTGTCTCTTTTGCTCTTTGGAAAATAGCGTATGTCAGAAAGGGACAAACCATTTGATAGCTAAAATGCTGCTAGTAAGAGTTTTTTAATAAGGCCTTAAGTGTTTGTGGGGGTTTGTAATATTGACTGTATGTGTATCCCGGGTACACCCTTAGTCCATGGACGAATGTTTCAGGCACCCTTTACGTTATATTGCTGTACAATTAAGATAATATCTTAAAGTATGAATTAGGTACCTTATACGTGCGTATTAGTAGTTTATTTCTACTTGTAACAGGGTTGTTCTCCAAAAGCGTGTTTACAATAGTAAACACTTGTTGCATTACGGCATCTTGTCTCATGTCGTCTTCACCCTGGGGAAATGAAATAAATATTTGATTAATAAATACATAATTATATAAAAAACGTTAAAAAAAACTAAAGGAAGGTTAAATATCCATCGATCTTTATATAGATAAGCTGCGCTACACGAAGGGAAAGCACCATAAAATATCGAATGAAGTAAACAATAAGTTACTCGAAATGAATGAATGACTGAAAGAATTGTTCTGGAATCTGATAGACTTTTGACCTTTTTTGGCAGAAGGCAAAATAAACATTCCATACCTTTACAAGTAGAATCCTTTTATGCCCTGTCGAATCTGTACAGCTCACTTTCTTTGGACAGTTGATTCCTCCCACTAGTTCGAAATAGTTATCGAAGGATATCAACGCTGAAAACAAAGGCAAATGTTCAGTAAATAAACATTGAATACACCTAAATTATTATTAAATCTGGAGCCTTAAAATAGTTACTGTGATTAATCTGAAAAATCAAATAAAACAGAGGTGAAATCGAGTTACACAAGAAACCATTTTCTTACTTGGAAAATATTTATATTTGCAGTCGTTGCTTATAGGTATAGAGGCGGTCGGAATAGGTATGGCGTCGAGGTTCCTCAACTTGGTTATCTTCTCGGCTTCGGGTATTTTTTGTTTTGAATCCTTCAACTTAGTTTTGTAGTTGGCGAAGCTGATCGTGGCTAAAAATAATGAACAGATTAATACAGAAACATGTTTTTGACATCGTGAACACGTGCTTTAAACAATTGACAAAGATACGATTGCCCAGTAGTAAAACAGTGAAGTTACATAAAATTAAAATCATTATGGTTTAGAAAAGTCGTTGTCCGTATTGCACTCACCGTCACACACGTCCTCCATCTGCGCGACGACGGCGGCGAGCGGCGCGGTGCCGGCCAGCGCGCGCACGAGGCGCTCGGCCGCCGCCACCCTGGGCTCCTGCACTCGGCCCCTGTGCGCGCCGCTCCCTATGCTCCCGCTCGCGTTGGTGATCACCCTGTCTTTGTCAGCGTTCTTCAGACCGAATAGTATGGGTAAAGTGTGGTGGGGATGGTCTATTGCGCATTTTTCTGGAAACAATGTTATTATTTTGGTCAAGGTTAGTACAGTCGAGTATATAAAATGGTACTGGTGTATATAATTCTGAAATGGGCCGTATTATTTGACATGTCGTACGTCCTCTATCGTACGAGTATATAAGTCTACTTGATAAGATGTGCATATTACCAAGCAGCTTAGGTAAAATAGAAACAAATGGCATACTCGTAAGCATACTCGTAAACCGTAAGCATACTCAAAAAGTTCCAAATTCAACTCACTTATAATTTTCCTCAAATTCTCGGCAAACGGGGTATCTTCGTTAGTAAGTCTGGGCGCCAGTTGAGGCAGCACTGTGATGAACTTGCGCGAGGGAATCTCTTGGAGGAGTTGTGCGAACGAACAGTTGTCGGAGTCTTCAAACTCGAAGCACGGGTTGCTGAGCCAGAGCGATATCACGCGGAAGACAGACAAGTTGTTCTGTTCACATTGCTTAAGGGATAATAAGTAGTATCTGGAAAAAGGGAGAGTGACATACATTTTAAGCAATTAACATATGTTTGATATTTTTTCACAGGACTATATTTGATATCCTCCAATTACAAACGTAGAATAACAATGTAGCATCGAGAATAAATCTGATGGAACGGCACCCAAAGACTATATATGTTTTATTTGAATTAGTAGTTCGAAATTATGGAGTAATTCATTCCAAAGTTTTGTGATACTTACTTCATAGAGAGTCTAAGGAAACTTTCTTTCTCAGCTTTTGTGTTGGCTATTTCTACTTCATCCAGTTCTTTGAAGCGCTCATTTACTACTAGGGCTTTCTTTTCGTCACTATAAACAATACAAATAGGCACTCATTACTGATACTGAATAAAATCTGTGGCTATCACACATTAGAGTTGAAAGAGATTCGAAATAATTGTTAAAATTTAAAAGATGCTTGATACAGATGATATAAATAAAAATAATCAATTTAACGTGATTGTATGTAATACCGTGTTAGCGAATGTTGTGTCAATCTCAATGAAGACGCGGTCCCTTTCATACTCTCCATGACTTTGACTTTGTTTTCAAATATTGACGAATCCATGTACGAGACCACCTGAAATGAATGCGAGGAAATGATTGAGCTGTTTACATCCCGCTCGGCAAAGTTAAAATTGAGGTCGTGGAAAATAAAAACAAGAACCAAAACCATAAAATCCCACCACAAAATCCGGTAAAATACTTGCCAAGTCTCGATTAATCTGTTTGTTTATCTTTAAAAAGCAATGAAATCGCTTGGTAAAGCCCAGCCAAGTCTAATGTTCCTTGCTGCGATTTCTTTATTAATATAGTTAGAATTTATGTGAACCGTAGAACATTCTTAAAGCATAACTAATTGCGTGCTCCGAGATATATATAAGAGATATACCTGTTTATACTCAGCATCAGCAAACTTAGCAATATCATAGTAGACCTTGAGCCTGGTTTCGACGTGGTCGCTCCTATCTAGTACCTTCAAGCTTTTCAGAAGATATTTGTCGATTATGTCTCGCGCGTTATCGCGTTTCGACTCGGCCATCCAAAGAGCGTATTGTCTAAAAAATTGAGAAAGAAATAAGAATGTGAGTGAAACATTGAGATCGTATTCATTAACTAGCTGAGCCCAGAGGTGCATATTCGCACAAGGTGCATCCGCATTCGGTATAAAAAGTATTCCATAACTTTCTTCCTAATATTTTTTACAATTGAGGCTGGTAGTTTCAGAGATTACCGAGTCTAACAAAAAATATATCTATACTAATATTATAAAGCTGAAGAGTTTGTTTTGTTTGTTTGTTTGTTTGTTTGTTTGTTTGTTTGTTTAAACGCGCTAATCTCAGAAACTACTGAACCGATTTGAATAATTCTTTTTGTAATGGATAACTACATTCAACGGGAAGGTTATAGGCTATTTTTTTATCCCGAAATTCCCACGGGAACGGGCACAGCGCGGGTAAAACCGCGGGGCGCCGCTAGTACTTTATACAAGCAAGCTTTCTGTTAAACTTTGCGCGCTTCCAACAAGCATTTAATAATTCAAAAAATGCAAACCTCAAAGATTTGGCAGTCAACATGACTTGTGAAGACGTGTTAGAGACAATGTTCTTCAACATAGAGAGTGCTATTTCTTTGTGTCCCTTAGCCCACGACACTTCGCTCTCCACAAGTGACACTTCATCAGAACACTTCATTTGTTTTACTAGAGCCAACAGACGCTGCGCCATGTGGATTCTGTTGTTCGATAGTTGTAACTCTGGAAATATATTTTGAGGTACATTAATTAATTTGTATTTTTTATGTATTTGAAACTTGAAAGTCAATGAAATTTTTACTAATAATGATTCAGGGAATAAGTAAAATCTTTATGAGATGCCAGTGCAAATTAAAGGCCCCCACTTACTTAAGTTGGATAATAATGCAGTAATGCGATGAAGAGAGGAGATTAACACCATGGGAAACACCTAATCCTCTCTCCCTCAAAACTACATTATTTAACGATAAATACAAAAAGGGAACTAATGTTATGCTAATACGTACTTGCGTACTGCATCTGCAAATCAATAATACTGTCCTGCAAATTATCACACGACTTGGCAGCGTGTTCGAGCATTAGTACTCTCTGTGATATCATAGACTCCAAGTGCTTGAAATCGTTGTATTTAGGTAGCCTGTCCACTTCCCACCGACTGAGTAACTCTCCAGTAGACATTTGGTTACTTCTGACTGAGTAATAGTCTTCAATGTCCGAGAATAGATGCAGTTTGGCGACAACTTTGTACACATTTTGACAGTTTTCCATATTCAAACCCTGGCAATGTTTGGCAACTGTCAATTTAGCTGTATTCAGCACTGATGTCAATTTGGTCTCGCAGTTACGCGTGATTTTCATGTTAATACAGTCTTTGAGACACGCGTAATGGAATGCCTTTAGTATGGAGTGTGGGTTGCTGTCGGCCATCTTCGATTTTTCAACTAAATCTTGTGTGTCAACTATTTCGCTCCAATCACCTGTAAACATAATGTGTTAAAAAGTATCCTGCTTCATGTTTGAAATGCGATTTATTGAGCATGTAAACTTCATATTAGGCTTGTTCGGCGTTCTATTCGCCTTTAATGCTGTTTATATCTTCTAATTCTGAACGGTAGGGATTCGCTTGATAACTTACCCAAAAAGGACAAACATTCGAACTTGATATCGTTCAGTTCATCTTGTTCTGGCAACGACTTTATGTACTGTAGGGCCAAATGGTGCATTCCCGACTTATGTAGAGATCTCATCGCGCCTATCTGTAGTTCCAGATCGTTCTGGCTACCGAAAGAGAAGGCTATATCGTGAAGGAGTAGGGCATCGGTGTACTGCCCCGTGTTAATGAGGTGCTTGCGTTTCTCGTTCTCTATCGTTAGGTGGGCCGTCCCGCAGCCGTCTATGGCGTCCATCTCGCCTATTGATACGTAGCACTGGAATCACATGACATTAGGCAATTATTTATGTAACGACGTACTAGACGTGTACAACAAAACCCCTAATAAATTTAGGGGTTTTGTTGTTTTATCTGTATTCGAAGTACTTGGTATACGTTAGGTGAATATATTGATACAACTGGAATCAATTATTAGGAGCAGTATTCAGAGTTATACAGTGAGTAATACGTTATAAACGTATTTTTTCGATAACTGAATATAACTGAAATGTTAAAAGGTTATTATTCTAAATAAACAGTATTTTACCATTCTAAATGAACGGTATGTTACCTTATAATGACAATGCGAGACGCTGTGGCGAGCGATTCACTCACCTTCTAATGAAGGTCGACGCCTACCAGACGTGACTAAAACGTGTTGAGGAAAGCTCAACGTTAACCTTACGTACCGAACGTACGTAATCATTTTATAATGTACGTTCCAGTATATAAAAATGAATTATAGTTAGTTTGTCTCGCTAAAACACGAGAACGGTTGGGCCAATTTAGCTGAAAATCAGCGAAATTGGCTCTAATGTTTTGAAATGTTTTCGTAATCCAGGGAAGGATTAATCGGTAAGCAGTGACGGATAAAATGCGGATGTAACCACACGGTGCAACTAAAAGTGTGGTACCTTTCTGAATATATGCAGCATGTAGTCGCCGGCGGGCAGCGCGGCGGCGCGGGGCGGCGCGGCGGCCCACAGCTCGCCGTAGAACAGCGCCGACAGGTCCGCGTCGCACACCGACGCCGCCCACGACACCTTCATGTACTCCAGGCACAGGTAGTTCAACATCTCCGACGGACGCTTTGAACTGAACACAACGGTCCCACACTTAATTCTATGACAATTTCAGCGTTATTTGGTCTAGAATATAGGATAAAGTATTCGTCAAATTTTATCATTTTATATTTGACTCTTGACTTTGATTTTGAGGGTTGATTTTCTTACCGCGTTTTATAGTAACTTTTCTGCAGCCTAATGAAGTCCACAACGCTGAGCATGTATTGGATAACTTTCTTCTGCCCAAGATCGAGCACTCCCCCAGTCCCGCTGTTCAGCTGACTACTATCACCGATATTTTCAGCTCTCTCCTCAAAACTTTGCTCCCATATGTAATTGAAGAAGTTGTTTATATGTTTGCTAAACACTTCGATATGCTTCTCGCTTGAACAGTGCAGTAACAACCCTACTAGCGGCGGTAGTATTTGTTCGCAAACAGTTGGCTACAAAAATAAAAGAATAAAAAATGCGACAGACTTGACGTTTCTAGAGACTGGAAATCAAGATGAAAATCAATTACTATTAAAAAAGAGTACAATTAAATAGCAAACCAATTATTTCAATAAAAAATTACCTTAATAGAACAAACTTCCAGCAAAGAATTGAAATAGTTATCGTCAGAAGCAATCAATGGTAACAGAGTAGTGGTAACTTCTATCAACCAATTATTGCTGTTATTACTGTCATTTGGTGTCCAGTCATTGGTCATTGCTTTTAGGAAAATACCGTCGTAATATTTTAGACAATATTCATCGAATTTTCTGATTATTATTTTTACAGTAACTGATTTGTTCTCATTGTTGACCGACAGCGGCTCAAGGACTTCTTTGTTTACTTGTTCCAAATCTGTTACGGAATAACATAACGTTATAAAACACGAACATGATAGCATTAAGTTTTAAAAGAAACAAAGTTTCATAAAAGTAGCCCGTTATAAACTTATCAAAACCAAAATCTGATCAAGTTATATGGGACGTCCCATTCCTACCTAAGGCATTACTTCCTTCCTTATACTTCAACACAGCGGTCAGAGTTTCTGTAACCTTTCTTGTATCTCTAGGCGTATCGAAGAGGATCTCCGATAGAGATTTGACAACCACACACGTCATGTACTGCTGCGGGATGAGGTCTACTATTCGCTCTATGTCCATTGGTGGGATGGTGACTAGGGTTTTTAAATCGTATGTTCCGATTTGAGACAAGCAGTTGCATGCTTCTATTATTATCTGCAATAAAAAATATATTGAGCAAAAAATTACAGTTCTGAGAGATCAAAAATTAAGTTGTATGTATTCATTTAACCTTGTCGTCCTGTGCTGTTTTCAAAATATTACTCAAAGAGTGAACAATCTGGTGTATTATACTGTGGCCGCAATCTTCAGAGAAACCTTTAGGACTCATCTCCTCGTATAATACTTTTAAATAATTCTTATTTACTTCCAAAAGTTTGTTTAAGTTTGCTAATGTTTCGGGACTGAAAATAGGGTAAAAATAAAGGGAATATGAAATATGTGAAAAGGGAAAATGCAATAATGAACTGGGATTGTTTTACACAAAGACATACCTTGCACATTTCAAGCTGGATTTATGTATCTTCAGTTTACTCACAAACACTGCCTTAGTCGGACAATGAACACTTTCAACGGCATTTTGAGACAACGAACAGACAAAATCAACGACATCTTCACTATCTTTCAAACATTGTTTATTATCCATCAGATAGTCAAACAGGAGTTTAAATTCACTTTGGAATCCTTCTTCTATTTTGATAAACAATATGGTGAGTAATTGCGAAACAGATTTTCTTATCAGCTCAACTTTCGCCGGGATTAATCTTTCCAAAATTATGTGCGCCCCTCTGGCTAAAACTTTCATATGTCTGCGATCTCTACAATTATTTATTCCATGAACGAAACTTTTGCAAACAAAGTTGCACACGAACGCGTCGGAAGGTTGCCCCATGGGGACAGTCTCAAAGAAAGTTAGGAACGCATGAAGAGCCAAAACTTTGTTTGCGAATACATTTTCATCGGAAACATGTTTCCATAGATAAAATAAAGCTTGAAATATCGCTAGTGGTTGGTTTTCGCATAAATATTGCATGATGTTTCCGTCTGTTAAATCCTGTGAAGAAAAAACAATTGCGTTGGGATTACAATATTGATGTTATTGTTTAACAAAATAATCAACCAGTACATACCCCAACGTATTCCAGTATAGCCATAAATACAGTTTTGGGGTAAAAGTAACTAATAACACAATCAGGAATGTCAACTTGGAACATTTTTGAGGCTTCCTTGCGGTCACTCAGATTGACTGCATTCAATAAAATCAAATCGCCAACATTTTCAACAAACAGATTGGTCCATTTCTCATTATCTAATATTTCTCCGGTCAATTGGAACATTTTCTTGGCACTGACTGTGGATTTTTTAAATGATTCCAAACTTTCTAATCCATGAAATATAATGTGATATTTCTCGGTTACGAGGTACGGTAGACACAGTGCTATAATATTTGCAAAACAGGTCTGAAAGGCAAGTAATACATTGTTGTAATACATTTCTATCATGGAGTTATATTTTATAGGTGAACTATTTTTATCACCAACCTCTATCAAATTTTCTAGCGGCTGCCTAGATTCTCCTTTTATGTGATCAAATGACTGCCAATTTTTCAGATCACCCCCTCGCCGCCACAGGATCTCGGTTGATATCAACCATTTCTTATGTTTTTCAATGAACAAATCCAAACTGTCGCTCCCCAACAGAGATACGGGTAGATGGTCAATATCGTTGTTTTTCATGAACCAGAAATACAGAATTGAAACGATATTTTCATTCACGTAATTTTCAAAGTCCGTTATACTATTCAGTTTATAAATTTTGTTCAAAACTTTCTTGACTAGATATTCGCTCAATGATTTGTCCTTTTGGATTTGGAGTATAGTTACGAAGAGCTTTTGAAAGAGTCCTGTGTTAGATTGAGCTAACGCTAGAAAACAATGTAAAACTGTTAATGTTCTATTGGCTGTTTCGTCTTTGATAATAATCTCTTGAGTATCGGTTACCTGAAATATAAATATTAACAATTATAACATACTAGAGTACAAATACATATATTTCCATTATACTGAACTATACCTACTTGAATAACGAAAATATCAAGTAAATCGCTCAAATACATATCCGAATCGTTGTGCGAAACAATAAAGTTGTCCAACATGTAACTGCAGTACAAACGGAGACTGTGAATATCTCCTTTAGCTTTTTCCATTAAAACTGTTTCAAATAATGAGTCCGTTTCCAAACAATATTTCCTATTCAACGTGACAATTTTTGCAACGCAGTCGTAGATCAATGCAGCAACTTTGGGTGGATAGTGCAACTTTTGGCAGCGCAGTACATAACCCCTGATCATAATGAGGCAATTATTCTGCTTCATGGTATTCTCACTCGACCAAATAACTTCCAACAATTTGGACAAATGTTTAAGAAGAATAGCCGTCGTCTTTGGATCCCTATACAAGTCCTTGCACATGTACTGCATAAGTGTGAGCAACATTTCCGAAGGTCTTTCTTCTACGTTAGCGTCATTCAAGAGATCAAGGCATTTGAAAATACATTGGGAGTCGACGGAAAAGTCGTAGATCTTTGGATCCAGTATAAAGTTAAGTAACTCCTCCCTGAAGTTGACTAGTTTCCTGCAATAAGCTGCGAGTACGAGCACGCAGTGATGTTTCAACGTAGTGCTGTTGATTTCTCTCTCATCCCCTTCGTAAACCACGTCTTCATCATCCACGTTACTCTCCTTCACAAGAATCCCGTTAATAGTGATGAAGAATTCTTTATGAACACATGAACGAATTTCATTTTGTATTTGCCTTTCTAAATCTTCCAAGAAAATCTCCTTTAATTTCTGTACCAGATCAATTTTAACAGAAATCGGTGCATCGCCTTTCATATACTTGTCTACCTCAGTATACATGAGCGATAGCGCATTCTTTAGTACTTGAAACAAGGCATCATGCATCATGTCTTCACAAGTAAAAATCTTATATTTCAATGTGATATCCATGTACACTAAAACTACATTAACGAGTTTCATAAACTCCAATACATCACCGTGATTAGCATTGCCATGTATTTTGCTTATAAACATAGTTAAGCTTTGCTTTAAATGTTCGTAAATTACTTTATTAATTTCAATATTTACTTCTATCGATTCCTCAACAGTCTTTTCTTCAGATTTATCATTATCAATTTCTAATTCAAATTCGCTGAATAAAATACATCTCTCGTTATCAAATACTACGTCACTAAGAACATTATTTATTTCACTGGAATAATCAGTAATGTTTATATTGGAAGTGGAAATTAGTCTTAATAGTAATTCTTTATTAATTTTGGTGTCAATGGAAGTATAGTCGCCTTGTAATAGCCACGTGAGGCATTCGTTTCGAATGGTATTATAGCTGAATTTGCTGAAGAATTTGTAAAACATATTACTCAATGTCGTAACGGAGTTAGGTGTCACTGGCATAGCTTTGTCGATATAGAATTTATACAGGGTTTGGACATGACTATGCTTGATAGCACTAAAATGTAGCAGATGCTGTAGTGTCGTGTGAATAGCTTTGTGGGATGAGTTCACTATTGTCGAATTTCTGTAAAAATATAAGAAATGCAATTGTATTGTATTTAATTTTGATATATCAACTTTCAGCATATATAAAACAAATAAATCAAACTAAACAGCAGCCATAATGACATAAGCATAAGCATTTTAAAATGACACATTCTAGAAGGTCATATCTCACAAGCATAACTAGTGAAAGCTGGTTTATTACAACATTATAATATTTTTACCTAACACAAGAATTCCATAAATATGTAAAAATACAATTGGCATTATCACTTAATTTGAATTTTAATATAGGATTGTTCAGCACAACACGCACAAGGTTTTCATAAGCATCCCAATTAATATTGCTGTGTGCGAGTAAATACTCCAACACCTCGACTGAGTAAACGTAATTATCAGCTGATAATGAACAGCCAAAGTTTTTTACATACACTTGTATTATGCCCAACCTGAAATAAATCCAAAATTATGTACTTACTTTTACTTAGGACTGATTCACAAGAACTCTTAAATCAAATGACCTTCGTTTTAAAAAGCGTTCCATTGGGTACATAATAAAATACAATTTAGAACGAATTGCTTTTGTTTTTTAAACATATTTACGTACAAAATAGATTTGAAAATGCCTGTGCAAGCCACGCTTACGTCTTGTATTCTATAACCAGCAACGCCCCGCAGTTTTCCTCTCCTTTCTCGTGGAAATTACGACACAAATTCTACACACATCGTCCTGAATGTGACTATCATACAACTGGCAGTTCTTGAGATAAGCTCGTTCAAACAAAAACACTAGTAACTATCCTGCTTCATTACATTAATATAGATTTCCATAGGAACGGGTCCTTTACAAATGTCTGGTTTAACTAGCCTAATTAACTTACCATGGCACAGGATGATCCTGTACCTCATTCAAGAGGTCATGGAATGACTTATACTTGTTGAAAGACATCTTCTGTTTTTTAGACGAACTTGCTTCATTCTCTACTGTGTCCATTATAGAAAATATCTAGAAAAACATAAGTTAACCATCATTCACATTTAATCTCGGTTTTAACAATTCCCGTGGGATATTCCAAATATAAAGTGTAACCTTTTGTGTTAAACTAGTTACCTATGACATCATCATATTTGTTCAGGTCCAACTGAAAATACTAAAATAAATATTTCAAGACGTATAATCATAATAATATATTAAACGTACCTGAAAATAAACAGCAGCTGATAAATTATTAAAATGGTGACTGATTTGTTCATCATTAAACTTTTTTGATTTATTTAGTGCTTTTTGCACGTAACTGATTTCCAGACATATAACTTCCAGTATACTATTCAGCTGTTTGTTCCATACAGTCCAGTTGTCTGCTAAACTGCCTTCTTGATGTCTACATTTCCCTTGAGGATGATGAAGCACAACCGTCTGATGTAACAGTTGGAACAACAACACCTGTAAACAAAAATCATCATCAGCAATGAAATGACAACAGTTTATGTAAATACTGCATAAATATATTACAACACCAAAGTACTAACTACGAACAAAGAATACGCAACTGCTACCAAAGAATACGCAACTCCTACCAAAGTATTCGCAACTGCTACTAAAGAATGCGCAACTGCTACCAAAAGATAAGCAACTCCTACCATAGAATATGCCACTACTACCGAATAATAGAATTACTTATAAAATCATTGATGGTATAAAATCAAAGTGGATTATAGATATTTTATTTTACCTTCTTCTTGCTCTCTAAATTCTGATCATAAATCTTCAACATGGAGGTCATAATATTTTCCATAAAATTGCATAATGTGCGACGGCATTCTGCTGATAACTGTAAAATATGAAATAAATATATTTTAAGTAATTTATAAAAATAATAATAATAAATCATCATTATGGTATGCAAATAGTATATGATAATGAATGGCGTTACATACAGATAGACCTAAGATAACCTTCTCTTATGCATAAAATGTATCTCTATTTTCCTTGGGGCACATTGCGGGTATGTCCGCAGGTCTTGGCTAGTGTTGTATAATTTTTTTTTAATTCAATTTATATTTATTATATTCATTCGTTAATACCACTATACACCTCTACAAAACTAACTTCTTTACATTACAATATGAGTACAGAATATAACTTACAGCATCAAGCAGCAACACCATTATTTCAACAACCACTTCTTGGGACTTTTTATCAGCTACAACTTTCTCAAGACATGCCCTCCATTTAGGTAATATATCTCGGAGTGGCGTTACAAATTGACAGTAATTTTTAGCATTCCTCATTATTAGAAGCACCAGCCTCAGTTTAGTGTAGTTGTCGAGAGTTGAATGGGTGGATAAGCATGCTGATATACTTACATCTAGTAAATCTATAAAAAAAAGTTTAATTAAGTGGCAAATACTGCTATGGGACTTCTTAGATGGAGTGAAGGTCTCCGACATAGTTTAGACTATTGAAAACATTACTGCAACTATACATTTTGTAATGTTATATTTATTTATTAACCAATTTAACATCATTTTTGTACAGTTAAGTAAACAAATGGACTAACCTTCCCAAGTAGTATATGTAATGAATCCCAAATAATATTCACATGTCAAAACATGTTTATATAATAAGTTTAGAAATGCATCACCAATAGCTTTCTTAAGTCGGCCATCTTTCAATATAATCAGGCATGCATCTGTGATTTTATCACATTTAATGTATGCCTTCCCTGAAACACATAATACTCAAGTCTTATTATACCTGATGAGGAACCCTCAAAGAGTTTTAAAATTTCATCACATTAATTAGAGGCAGTGTATCTTCAAACATAGGCTACTTTCATCCCAAAATTCCTATAGGAGCTGAATGCAAAATCACAGAGCACTGCTGTTACCTTTATTTGAACCAGCGACACATAAATGTATTAGATTAGTGCACAGAGGTCGAGCACTACTTTCAAATGTTTTCGAAGACTCATATTTGTCAGTTTCCTGAAACAAAAACATATCATATCAAATTTACTTTCGTGTGAATAAAAATTAAATATTGATGATATGTTGTTGTTATTTTTATATTAGTGATGACTTAAATACTATCCACCTTATTCATAAACACTCTAACTAAAACACTGGTTTAAAGTGTTTTGTCTCTTTTGCTCTTTGGCAAATAGCGTATGTCGGAAAGGGACAAACCGGTTGATAGCTAATAACAAGCATTTATAAATAAGGCCCTGAGTAGGTAGGTAATTTTATGATTAAGCAATTTCTCTAAAACTTACTTTAAAAATATACTCATTTATATCATCGAACAAGTCATTCCATGAATATCCTTTTTTCTTCAATGTATTTTCTGTTAACAGTGATGGAACTGCATTTCTATTGAGAAATTCTTTTAGGGATTCAGCATTTTTCTTTCTTTCAGTTATTCGATTCGATTTAAGTCCTTCACTTATATCCCTGAGCGAGAATTCTAAAGACATGATTCCAGTCCAGAGTTTCCAAAGTTCTTAAATAAGAAACACCATAATAAAAGTACAGTACTTTTTTGTACGAAAAGATAAGAAATTACGAAAAATAAGCAGCATGCAATAGGATTTTCTTTTGGTACAACTGTATTTGTTGCACAGTATAAATAAAACATGTATTTAGTAATAAATAATACTGTTTCACTGATTTGTTTCAGATTTGTTTGTTTGTTTTCAAAATTCAAATAGTGCGTCCCGTCCCGTCCCTCTCCACTACCCATAGTACCCATACATCAATCAAATCAATCACAGTGTTACCATCTCCCAAGTCTCAAAGTGGTTTACCCTCAAATTTGTTAATGTCAAAATTTCTATTTCGCTACTTTTTCGTGAAAATCCCCCAAAATAACAAGTTGCATATATTGGCAGTGTTAGAGCGTTTGTCCACCGCCGCCGGCACCGGACCGTCACCGGGAACGAGATTATTTCGGGCCGATTTTATTATGACGTGACGGCGATCGTTTGTCCACCGCGACCGATTTCGCTGGTTTAGTTTGTTCCAGCTGGCATGCGTGGTAGTTGCGTTTTCTTCCTTGGTTTTATTCCACAAACATTCCTTACTTTCTAGAACTTCTATTAATGAATAAATATCGTATTTAAATTTTTTGCACATTTTTATTACAATGCTATATTATGATAATTGATGACAGACAAAATAATAACTGAGCTCGTGTACGGTGCGACGGCGACGACAGTGTGTGGACAAGTTCATATGTTTTGTATTGCCGGCACATCGGCCCATCAAAATCTCGGGCCCGTTTTGGCGGTCACGCCGATTTACTCGCAAATTCGGCGTCCGGGATGACGGCGCCCGGTGACGGATGTGCGGTGGACACGCGGCTAAAGCAAAACGCTCTAAATGTATCTACCGCTACTTCGGCGCCGTCATCTCGTTCCCGGTGAGACGGTCCGGTGCCGGCGGCGGTGGACAAACGCTCTTACTGTTAATCCACAATACTTACTTCACTGCATCACTACATAGAATAAAACAAAGTCGCTTTACGCTGTCTGTCTGACAGACATCGGAAAGCTTTATGAAGCTATAATGATGTATGCTAATATCTTTAAAACTACGTAAGTAATGGATTTTGATGTGGTTTTTTAAATAGATAGGCCAATTCAAGAGGAAGGTATAAATGTATAAAAATTCCCACGGGAACGGGCACAACGCGGGTGAAACTGCGAAGCGCTGCTAGTGTAATATAAAGATCCAAAATAGGCATCTCATTTCCTCCTAAACCCCTATATTGGGAACCCTGACTGAATCAATCAACAGTTTGTTTTATTTGTCTATTGTTTGGAGTGTCAAAGACAAAGAGTAAGTAGATGGGTGAGCAAATAGCACACAGACCCACAGCACCACAGACCAAGAAACAAAGACACAGCACAGACCTATCCACAGAATAAAACTTTTGATTAAGTAATTAAACTGTCAATTACATGTCTAAAATTGTAGATTAAGGCCTCATTCGTACGAGCGCTTTATTAACGCGCGTTAAAAAACTTTGACATACAATTTTGAACGCTGGGAGTTGGGAATAGAGCATGAAACGTCAAATTAATCTGCTGAAATAGAAGTTGCAATAGAATAAGACGTTTCATGCTCTATTCCCAACGCCCAGCGTTCAAAATTGAATGTCAAAGTTTTTTAACGCGCGTTAATAAAGCGCTCGTGCGAATGAGGCCTTAATATCAATGAGCTAGGCATGGACTTACTAAAATCATGATTTTAGTATTATGTCCATGGAGCTAGGTAACTCAATGGAACTATAAAAGTGGTAGCGCAATGAGTAATCAAAGAAGCAGAGAATACCAGAGCCATATTGGCAAGAAAATATGATGATGATGATCTGTGATGATGATGCCACACCACAGAGCAGCGATACGCGCACTCCTGCGCGTATCGCTGCTCTGTGTGCCACACATAAAGTCGATTTTTAAGATTTTCAGAGACTTTTTGACTTTTATGCAGCGTGTCGTTGCGTTGCTTCGTTCGTCGCTACGTCCGTCAGCTCGGACAACACGTTACCAACGATCCATTTAACCTATGTGTTGTAATGTGGTTGTAATTAAATTGAAATCTCAATCCCAAACCAAGAGGCTTTAGAGAGCTTTACCATCATTTTGTCCTCAGAGACCAAGGAAATAGTAATTAAGAATGTTGAGAAAGGAGGTATGTAGCTCAAAAATATCAGTGTTGCTATTTTTTTCTTAAAAGTTCCTACAATTATTTTGTTTGTTTATGACTAGTGGTATCATGTTGACTCACTCACATCCAACCACCATGATTTTCTCCATGAGAGCAAAATTGTAACAGATAGATAGACTTAAGCAAAAGATAATTTCATACACTGGGGTCAGTGCAGAGTTCGATAAAGTCGCTTTTTCACAAAGTATGTTTTGTCATTGACAAATTAAATCTTTCAACGGTACCAAATAAACAAGTATAAAAATGGTTCTCAAATTTACTGTTGTTAAGGCATAATTTCGTCAGTTACAGAGTGACATTTTTAGGAGGTTTGTTCCGAAATCTTCTCGTAACTTTATACTGCTCAAATACGTATCACAGGCGATATCTTGGAAGTTTGTCAATGAAATAATAGTCTCTTAGGACGCTTTCAGAAAGTCCAAAAATAACTGCCTGATATCGACTGGAAAAAAGGTAGGTACTCTACGTCATTCAAAAATTGGACTTAGGTAAGTAAATATTCAAAAGCAATTTTTGATCGAGAACAGTTAAGACAGTTATGTAGGGGGCGTCTGAAAACCAGCGTTCTACCGAGGCCTCGGGCCAGGTAGAACATCAGCTGAGACGCCTCCCTTTGCTAGAATTTTTATTAGTTTTGTAAAATGTGAATTTTTGTATTTTCTCTAATTTTTGTGGCAATAAATTTTATTTTATTTTAAGACTATTAATACTACTTTCCTATTAACACAACAATATTTGGCTCCGAAAATTATCACTAGCCAATATCAATTATTGATAATTTTGTTTAAAATACTGAACCACTTACATACCTACTGAAAATATGTGTCTAAAAGGACCCTCTAGTTTTAAAAAACCATTGTTGGATGTCTAGTCCTGTGATTTATCTTGTTTTTTTTTGAAGGCAACACTGAATGTTGATGGCTGTCAATAAAAAATACAACAGCGAGCGAAGCGAAGGAGCTTGCTTGACTGCGTGTCACGTTTGTTCTTTGGCATAATCATTTTTCGCGTTCGGTTTTCTTTGCCATTAATTTAACTGACTCTTTGTTAAATTACAATGATACAATTAAATATGTCTAAAAATCCCAGTGCGGCATATACTACTTCAAAATGATGTTTTGAGTGCAACAATAATACCCTACACTACAACGAACATAAACTTGCTATGCGACCGTGAAGGTTGAGAATGTTACGTCATTTTGCTTTTAGTGTGTGATATAAACTAATTTTTTTGGCTTCTATCCGGAAAAGTGTATTTATTTGTTAAAGTGTTTGATATTGTGCGTCCTAATATATCTTGAATAACATCTCAAATGAGTTAAAACGCAAATACACCGGCTGCGACGAGATGCCGCCATGTTATTTAGATTTCGCAGTTTTGCTGTCAACCACTGGTCGCGGTTATCCCTGATAAACCTGCTCAAAGGATTGAAACGATTACACCTAAACAGTAAGTTCCTAAGTTTAATTTCAAATGACTGGTGCTCCTTTAATGTGTTTAATATCGTAGAAATAATGCTAAATTTACTTACAAACCTCGAGAAATAGTGTTTACGGTGGTTTATTGACTGTCAATGTATAATGACGTCATGAAATTGTAAGTTTGTATTTATCTACGCATTGGTTACAGTGTTTTTCAGTTATTTACCTTAAATGCTTTAGTTTTATCAATATAATATCATGGGACAATATGTACCTCGAAAATATTCAACTCTCGACATAGTCTTCTTGTCTAACATATTCAAGGTCTCTATTTAGCCTTGATCACATCGTTTGCTAGGTTATTTTTTGTACCTTCAGTGAATTCAACTTATTCTGTAGAAGTTTTTCGTATCTGTGTTGCAATTTAGATCATTTTTATTTTAAAATGAATGACAGAAATTGAATATGTTGTAATAATTGTGAATCAGTCCATGTTGAGGTAATATTAGCTATGTTTTGATGGTTATCTGATTGGAAAATGCTCATACCTCTCAAAATAATACAAAATAACTATGAATTCCATGTGATTACATCAATAACATAATAAATATAATGTGTGAGTGAAAATAGTCTTAAGGTATGTTATTTAGTAAATTAAATTAAGTTAGGTCCTATTTAGTTATGTAGATAAAGAAAACATGTTGATGTAGATGAAACTTAAAAACTTTATGAGTGTTGATTTGTTTAAGAACTCCAGAGGCAAGATTTTTTATTCAACTTTGGTACCAAAAAGGCTCGTTTGAATGTTCCACGATATATTGCTACATAGTATTGCTATATTGATAGTACTGAGATTATTTATACAAATAAACTAAACCAATTTATATAAATAAAGAATTTCAGAAGAGAATGCTAACAATCATTATTTTGAAAAGTAGTTAGGATTTACTACCATCATTAAAGTTCCTAGTGTTGATTGTGTAAAAGTTTTTATATACATTTATTGTATTTACTGGGCTTCGTCTTTTTTTTTACGTAATCTAGCTGTCCCACTGCTGGGCAAAGGTCTCCGCAAATTCTTTCCATTTATCTCTTACCATGGCCAACTCCTTCCAATCCTTTTTAAAGTCGTCCAGCTCTTTTTGCCATCGAGTCGGGCTTCGTCTTAATTTATGAAAACGCATTATGTCAACTAATGCTTACTTAGTACTGTACATTTACCTATATTGTCTTCTTTTCATTAAAAAACACATTTAGCATAGTGGTTCAAATTACTTGTGTAATCTTATTGGAATAACATTGGGTACAACATACATTTTGCAGTAATTTCATTTTGATTCTCATATTCATTCCCTGCCCAACACTATAGTTGTGCATGTCAAGTCATATTCATAAATCCTTCTTAAATCTAGTATATGCAACAAAAAGCTTGGATTTAAGTACCTAAAATTGTTAAGTTTCCTTAAGGCATATTAAATCATTATAATGTCTTCTTATCCATATTCACAATATTAAATTACTTCTTACTTCTGTAAATCATTATGATAAAGAAAGATAATACAACATGATAGGCAAAGCAAACAAATTATTCTAATAACTCTAGGCTATGCCCACTCAGGATTTGAAAACAGAATTTATATGCACCTCGGAGGCCAGTCTCGTGCTGTCTAGAGGAAAAGATATTGAGGCTGAACAATGTTCTCATATTTGAAAAAAAGCCTGTTGATAAGCCTGTAATACTATTGGGTGCCAAAACTTTGATTGAGTGTTTTTTTTTTGCTTTTCTAATAAACAGGTAATACTTAAGTTATTAAAATTGAAAACAAAATATAACATTTTCTGTACCTAATTAAAGATTGGCCTTATGCATTGAATGAGCTAGTAAAATATTCTCGTTTCAACTTGGCCAAAAATGCCTTTGATATCCATCTGCTCTCCTCTTTTGGCATTCTATTTTGTAAGCAAGTTTTCAAAATCGATAGAACCTGTATAGCACATCTCTTTTTGGTTGTTTAATATTGAAATAATCATATTATGCTACACTGATTTGATATCAACACCACCCTGCGGATTCAGGATGAAAAATAGCTTATAACCTTCCTGTTGAATGTGGCTGTGTGTCCATTACAAAAATAATTATTCAAATTGGATTGGTAGTTTTTGAGATTAGTCCTTCAAACAAAGAAAGTCAGAAACTTTACCTCTTTATAATATTACTAGCAGCGCCCCGCGGTTTTACCCGCGTTGTACCCGTTCCCGTAGGAATTTCGGGATGAAAAATAGCCTATAACCTTCCCGTTGAATGTGGCTGTCTATTACAAAAAGAATTATTCAAATCGGTTCAGTATTTTCTGAGATTAGCGCGTTTAAACAAACAAACAAACAAACAAACAAACAAAACAAACTCTTCAGCTATAAAATATTAGTATAGATTATAGAAAAATAATATTTCAGTACCATTAACTGATAAGACTATAGCTCAATGAGCCATTAGTTATACACCTTAGACCTTATTCCATTAGTCACATGGGATTGTTGTTGTTTTCATTGGTGAGTTAGGTATCTATCAAATTAATGGACTAACAAAACAAAAACATAATTTTAATATTAGACTTCAAGGAATGCGAGAGCTTTGTAATCTATATCTATCTATTATAATAACTTTGTTATCCCAGTAGTTTATCTTCTAAAAAGAACTGGCCAATGTGAGCTATGTAGACTTTGCACACTCACATGGATCAGGTTCCATACTTTCTTACTTTTTATGATTTACCCAAAAATTATAATATGTTCAACTCTTTTTAAAAAGTAAAACCCATAAGAAACTAGTTGTGACCTGGGACATATCCTAATAGACAAATTGTAAAAGGCTGTATAGACAACAAAATCTTAATGCTAAAAATTATTAGTATTCCAAGAAATTCAATAGATACAGGGTGTCAAAATAATGCCATGTTGTTAAGAATTAAGATAGATAGTAGTTTATTTAAAAGTAAATCAAAACTGCATTCAAACATTTTTGAAAATACACATACAACACATTAGGATCGAACTGGCTAAAATTTTAAAAACAAATATTTTAGAGTTCATGTTGTTCATTGAAAGAAATAAACATGTTTAATTAAATGTAAAAGAGATCACAAAAAACTACAAAAAAAAACACACTTCCAATAAGAAGTTTTTTTTATCGTGGCTGAAATTATTAAGAATAGGTATATCAAGCTTTTTTTATTGAAAGTTATGTTATTTATCTGCCAAGAGTGAATCAGACTGGCTTTTGAAAAGTTCCATTCAGCAAAGAATTTCCATTGTGTCTTTCCCATGTATTTGTACCCAAAGTTATGTTTGCGGCCCGATCCCTGATGGTCTATGGCACCAACCACAAATAATAAGTTTGTACAGCTAACTATCGAAATGATCTCATATCTCATTAACAATGTGATAAAATTTTTGAATTTTTCATTTAATTGTTTATATGTTCCATTTTCTTTTTTATTTAACCCTCCATTAGTTTAAAGCGAGGTCCACTCTATACATATATTTACCACTTTAGAAGCGAATATCTCTCAAAATATTTATGGTAAAAATATTTTTTTCTGAACTTCAATATAATATTTAAAGACCTATACATTGATAGCTATAATCTCTTGATTTTTTTCACCCCTCAGTTAGATGTAGGGAGTAATACTCTTAATAATTTCATTTTACAAAGCATACAAAATTTTATTTTTGTGGTTTACAAGTTAGATCCACTCTCTAAATTTAAACCATGCAGGACCCGTACTTAATGTCCGAAAAAAGGACCGGGACATACAGACAGAGTGACAGAAAGACAGATAGACAGACAGACGGACATGACGAAACTATAAGCATTCCATTTTGTTATTTGGCTACGGAACCCCAATAAAAATGAAATTAGTACATAGAGTTAGTTTACTATTAGTGTAACTTTGTGTTAACATTGCACATAAATAGTTCTCACCCATTTTACTAGACCTAGAGCCCGTGAACCCCAGACTTTCGTCATTTTATAAAAGCTGAAAGTTTGTCAGCGCATGCTCCCACACACAGGTAAGAACGATGGACTATTATGAAGTTTGGGTTATAGTGGCTTTGGCAGATAAACGGTACTAAAGGTGTGTAAAATACCGATCTAAATTCATCAAATAATTAAGTGTGATTTGTGACATGACATATGTCATTTGAAAGCTCTTGAAGAGTTGTACAAGTCACCCTTTGACGGTGATATCGAAATCGACGGCCAACTTGGTGTTTTCGACCATTGAAGATTGGAGTTGACCTATGCTATGGACGCTGATCCTAATGCTCAACAGTGACATGACCTATATCATTTGAAAGCTCTTGACAAGTTGTACAAGTCACCCTTTGACGGTGATATCGAAATCGACGGCCAACTTGGTGTTTTCGACCATTGAAGATTGGAGTTGACCTATGCTATGGACGCTGATCCTAAGTGACATGACCTATGTCATTTGAAAGCTCTTGACAAGTTGTACAAGTCACCCTTTGACGGTGACATCGAAATCGACGGCCAACTTGGTGTTTTCGACCACCGAAGATTGGAGTTGGCCTATGCCATGGACGCTGATCCTAATGCTCAACAGTGACATGACCTATGTCATTTGAAAGCTCTTGAGGAGTTGTACAAGTCACCCTTTGACGGTGATATCGAAATCGATGGCCAACTTGGTGTTTTCGACCATTGACATTTAGTACCGTATACCTGCCAAAGCCACTATAACCCAAACTTCATAATAGTCCATCGTTCTTACCTGTGTGTGGGAGCATGCGCTGACAAACTTTCAGCTTTTATAAAATAACGAAGGTCTGGGGTTCGCGGGCTCTTGGTCCATACCCTTTTATAGCGAATATTAAAAAACTTACATTTTGATATAGTAGTGTTCTTTTAGAAGCTTTATCAACCAATTTTCAATTTCATAAATCTTCTAGTTTATTTTCCGCAGAAGAGTATCAATAAAGGGACATTTTCCACTGCTGCATAACACAGTACCCAAATTTTGATAACTTTTTATTAAAGATAAAACATGTTATTTTGGTCATGAAAGATAAAAAAAAACTTATATTATAAATTTCACTTAGAATAAGTTACCCTAATTAATTAGAAATGAGGGCAAAAACGGTCATATGAAACTATTTTATTTTAAGTAAGATAAATTAACGAAAATTTACTTTTAATCCGGTTATTTTAAACAATTGAAATAAAGAAAATTCCGACAGAGCCAAATTTTCGTAGAGACCTTAGGTTTACCACAAGGAATAAAGTGTCAAAAGTCCCCATCAGTCCCATGCGAGCTTCGGGACATATTCGGGGCCGAATGTCAAAATTTTAGGTTTTTTGGATTTTTCTCGAAAACGGTAAGTTTTATCGAAAAAGTACCTGAGAAAATAAAAAAGCTTATAAAATTCTCTATAACTTTAATTCTATCCACTTTTTCCATATTCCCAACCGTTATTGAACTACACGCTCCAGAAATGTAAAAATTAAGGACCTCGGGCAGGTAACTATGGAGCCTGCCCCAATGCTCAACAGTGACATGACCTATGTCATTTGAAAGGTCTTGAAGAGTTGTACAAGTTACTCCTAGACAGTTATATCGAATTCGACGGCCAACTCGGTGTTTTCGACCACCGAAGAATTACCACTGGCGGTGCTGTGGAGCCTGGGCGGAATGCTCAACAGTGACATGACTTATGTCATTTGAAAGCTCTTACAAGTCACTTTTTGATAGTAATATCGAAATCGACGCCAAACTTGGTGTTTTCGACCACAGAAGAAAAAACACTAGGTGTATGTGCAGTTGACCCTGATCGTATTGCTCAACAGTGACATGACTAATGTCATTTGAAAGCTCTTACAAGTCACTCCTTGACAGTTATATCGAAATCGACGGCCAACTCGGTGTTTTCGACCACCGAAGTATCGACACTGATCGTATTGCTCAACAGTGACATGACACATATCATTTGAAAGCTCATAAAGAGTTTAATAAGTCACTCTTTGGTAGTTATATCGAAATCGCCGTCCAACTTAGTGTTTTCGACCACCGAAGAATGGAGTTGGGCTATGCTATACCGAAGTATCGGCGCTGATCCTAACGCTCAAAAGTGACATGACCTATGTCATTTGAAAGCTCTTGAAGAGTTGTACAAGTCACTCTTTGACACTTATATCGAAATCGACCGCCAACGTGGTGTTTTCGACCATCGAAGAATCGACACTGGGTGTATGTGCAGTTGACCCTGATGGTATTGCTCAACAGTGACATAACTTATGTCATTTGAAAGCCCTTGAAGAGTTGTACAAGTCACTCTTTGACACTTATATCGAAATCGACCGCCAACGCGGTGTTTTCGACCACCGAAGAATGGAATTTTGTCAAGGTCCTTTATTAACTAATGTGTACATATATTTTTTTATTTTTGGTCAAAAACACCGAGTTACCCGTTGATTTCGATATAAATGTCAAGGAGTGACTTAGATAACTCTTCAAGGGCTTTCAAATGACATGAGTTATGTCACTGTTGAGCAATACCATTAGGGTCAACTGCACATACACCCAGTGTCGATTCTTCGATGGTCGAAAACACCGCGTTGGCGGTCGATTTCGATATAAGTGTCAAAGAGTGACTTGTACAACTCTTCAAGAGCTTTCAAATGACATAGGTCATGTCACTTTTGAGCGTTACGATCAGCGCCGATACTTCGGTATAGCATAGCCCAACTCCATTCTTCGGTGGTCGAAAACACTAAGTTGGACGGCGATTTCGATATAACTACCAAAGAGTGACTTATTAAACTCTTTATGAGCTTTCAAATGATATGTGTCATGTCACTGTTGAGCAATACGATCAGTGTCGATACTTCGGTGGTCGAAAACACCGAGTTGGCCGTCGATTTCGATATAACTGTCAAGGAGTGACTTGTAAGAGCTTTCAAATGACATTAGTCATGTCACTGTTGAGCAATACGATCAGGGTCAACTGCACATACACCTAGTGTTTTTTCTTCTGTGGTCGAAAACACCAAGTTTGGCGTCGATTTCGATATTACTATCAAAAAGTGACTTGTAAGAGCTTTCAAATGACATAAGTCATGTCACTGTTGAGCATTCCGCCCAGGCTCCACAGCACCGCCAGTGGTAATTCTTCGGTGGTCGAAAACACCGAGTTGGCCGTCGAATTCGATATAACTGTCTAGGAGTAACTTGTACAACTCTTCAAGACCTTTCAAATGACATAGGTCATGTCACTGTTGAGCATTGGGGCAGGCTCCATAGTTACCTGCCCGAGGTCCTTAATTTTTACATTTCTGGAGCGTGTAGTTCAATAACGGTTGGGAATATGGAAAAAGTGGATAGAATTAAAGTTATAGAGAATTTTATAAGCTTTTTTATTTTCTCAGGTACTTTTTCGATAAAACTTACCGTTTTCGAGAAAAATCCAAAAAACCTAAAATTTTGACATTCGGCCCCGAATAAGTCCCGAAGCTCGCATGGGACTGATGGGGACTTTTGACACTTTATTCCTTGTGGTAAACCTAAGGTCTCTACGAAAATTTGGCTCTGTCGGAATTTTCTTTATTTGATCACTATTTTTATGTCTAAAATGACCCGGCTATTTAGGCAACAGCTTTAATTCCAAACTACAATCCTAATTAAAAAAAAAACCCTCATAGATTAGAATTGGAAAATGATTAGGGGTTATAAATGGTTCAACTTTATACCACTTCTATACTAATATTATAAAGCTGAAGAGTTTGTTTTGTTTGTTTGTTTGTTTGTTTGTTTGTTTGTTTGTTTAAACGCGCTAATCTCAGAAACTACTGAACCGATTTGAATAATTCTTTCACTGTTAGATAGTCTATTTATCGAGGAAGGCTATAGGCTAAATTTT
The DNA here is from genome assembly GCA_951394245.1 of Cyclophora punctaria. Classification (NCBI taxonomy): domain Eukaryota; kingdom Metazoa; phylum Arthropoda; class Insecta; order Lepidoptera; family Geometridae; genus Cyclophora; species Cyclophora punctaria. Next base: position 7,010,087 of record OX596170.1, on the reverse strand, counting down.
ATCCCGGATTTCCTACGGGAACGGGCTCAACGCGGGTAAAACCGCGGGGCGCTGCTAGTAACAAATAAATGCCAATATTCGGAAAAAGGGTAAATTTGTCGAAAGAGGCTTGCAGGAAAAGTATTTATTTTACAAGTAGCTTCTCTGATCTTTTTTGGCCGAAGTTGTTGGCAATGTAAGCTCGAAAATACCGTAATATTTAAATATAGAAAATAATCAAAAAGCTTTTATATGGATGATAATAATCCTAGTAGTACGTAAATAAAGGAAATCAGAATGCAGTTTGCATTTATGTAAAAATAACTTAACTGGGAATGTACACATTTATTTTTCTAATTAAGCCCATGGAAACAATATGGTTGTTTTCATTAAAGAGTTACCATTCCCCAAATTGATGTCATAAAGCTTCGCTTTATTATTTGTTGCTTTTTTAAAATTTCATATTTTTATCTTATATTATTAACTAGCAGCGCCTCGCGGTTTTACCCGCGTTGTGCCCGTTCCCGTGAGAATTTCAGGAATTTTTATACTTATAAACTTTCCTCTTGAATCACTCTATCTATTTAAGAAAATCACATTAAAATCCGTTGAGTAGTTTTAAAAATCTAAGCATACATAGGGACAGACAGCGGAAAGCAACTTTGTTTTATACTATGTATTGATGGTCTATAATGTGTAAGCAGACGATTAGGTGTTACATTATGCGGCAAAATTATAGGGACACAATTTTTTCCATTAAGTTTTATCAAGATTTTCCTGATACAAATCAGACAAAGAAGTCTTCCAAACTTCAAAGTATATTAAAGTGTTCGGTGCATTCTAGTTAAAAAAACATATTCACTCATCTTGCATTGAGTTTAATGCCCGTTTTCACCAACATCCCCTAAGTTTAGGGGATCCCCTAAACATGCTTAGGGGGCCGTTTAGGGGGCGGTTCCGTTTCACCAACCGTTAGGGGTCAACTAAACGCTAAAAGGTCCCCTAAATTTAGGTGGTCGACAACTGGGCACATAAACCGACCCATAAGTGCGTTGTCTTTTAAGCAACGAAGATGGATAGTGATTTATATGAATTTTTAGATAATTTAGAAAATGTTTCTACTATATTCGACGTAAATAATCGCCGTATATCGAAAATGACCAAATTACTTCGAAAGTTTTGACGAAACCGACTTTTTTCGGAGATTTATGTTTTGTAAATCGTCAGTGTTGTATTTATTGGAAAAGATTGAACACGCTTTAGAATTCCCTGATATTAGGTGAGTATATTTTTTTCCTTAGTCTACGCCGTCAATGTTTCTGATACACTTGTGTGTTCCCATTTCATTTGCATAGGTAATTAATTTTATTATATATTCACCAGGTGAAACTTCAAGACTATACCTATATTAGTTTTAAAATTCCGATTTTTAGTTAAACTAAACTTGTTATTTGAACTTTTTAAGGTGGAGATGATGCAGAGCTATTCAGAAACAGGAAGGGATATATGTCTATAAATGTTGAGACGGTAGCATCAGCCAATTTGTTAATAAGAGATGTTGTGGCACGTTGGCCAGGTTCAACACATGACTCGGCTATTTATCAAAATAGCAATTTATACATATATAATAAATAATACAATCCATTTATCATAGATAATCAATTTATTTATTATTAAAAATACAATTTCTCTTAGATTTTCTAGTCATTCTTTGGTACACCAAATAAATTCTTCAGATTGAAGTTTCCACCTGTAAAGTAAATAAATTGTAATAAGTATTATGAACTTATAAAAAGTAGAGATGTTATTTCTTTTCAGAATCATCTGTTGACTCCTTACTTAAATCCTACGACAAGAGGACAGCACAAATAATAAGGAATGTCACAACCACAACTACATCCCAGAACACATATGGATTTAGACGATCACAAATTACAAATAATTTTGATAACTTGTTACATAACAATAACTTAATAAATGTTCTTATGTGATAACATACCTTTTATTTGATTGAGTGGATGGTTTTGCTCTTTTAATATTGGCCTTCGCCTTTTCCATATAGGAGTTGGTATCTTTGAATGTGATGGTGTTACCTCACATTCGTCTTCTATCACGTTTTCATTTATTGCCATGTTCTGAAAACAAATTATATTAAAACACTTACCAGAATACTTTTATTATATTAAGTTATTGCGACTTTATCTGGAATAATTAACAGAACCTGGGTGACCGAGCTTTGTTTGGTTTTTATTGAAGTTTTTTTTAAATTAAACCTAGCTAGATTGATTTACCTCCCCTGAATCCCCCTGCAAACTAAATTTAATGAAAATCGTTAGAGCCATTTCCGAGATTCAGATTACATATAGCAAGCATTGCTTGTTTAAAGATATTAGAAAGATAGATAAGTAACCTGCCCTATTTCTAGATATATGCTATCTCATTGGTTAAGATAAGATTAACTTCAGCAGTATATTAAGTGAAAAGAGTAACAAAAAAACAAAAAGATAGACAAGTCCTTTCACAATTTATTACAATAGTACAGTACTTAAATTTCTTAGGGCAATATAATTTAAGTTTGTAAATAATATATCTGGCAGTACTTACAGTAATGGGTTCAGCATCTAAAATTATAGCCTATTCTTCACTAGTTAGTTCATTTGTGGTATCTGTATGTGGTCTAAAACATCAGCAAGAAGTACCACTGCAACCTCGAGCCATCAAATCGCAGACTTGGTCCAATATTGGGTCTGTTTTTGCAGTTGATGGTCCTCCTCTCCTCATGAGAACGATTAGTAGTAACGATTGACGAATAAAGTATTGATGAAAGTACGAAGAAACGATCACAACCGTAGCGTAGATCACAACACAGGATCACAACAAACAATTAACAAAGTAGGTAATCCAAGTGTCAACTCAACCGTCAAATACAAATGACCACAGATTAAATGCGTGTTTCGTTATGCATGTATAGAGTAAATATGCTAGAACATATTAAATTAATTAAAAATATGAACGAAATAATATTAATTATTATTATTAAAACAATCTTTATCATAAACTTTATCAATATGTGCATGTACTTTAGAGAATTTGATAAAAAACTATAGTGTTTAAAAGTATCGACAAGTTCAAAGACGCATCAGTCGTGCATCAGTCACTAACACGTCACTAATATCGAAAAATAAACGTCACTTAACTATGTGTCCCCTAGTTAGGTGATAGGAATGATGGTGAAACGAAATTTAACTTGGGGGCTGGTTTAGAGGACCTTTTAAGTAAGGGGTCCCATACTTATGTGGTGGTTTAGGGGATGTCGGTGAAAACGGGCATAAGACTGTTATTAATCCATAACATAACTCGTAGATAACAAAAGCTTTCCTATTTCATCTCTAGCCGTCTAGGGAGACGTGGTGTGAATAACTGAGCACGTTTAAAGCAATCCAGTAATGACTCGCACGAGATATCGTTAGTGCGTGTTATATTACTCAGTTTACCACCATCTTTGTCGTAATTCTCGTGCTGTATTCAATATTGCTTTAAAATATGCAGCTACCAATTGGAACAAATACGTGCTCATCTCGTTTTCTTTGCCAATACAATTTTAATCGGCAACTGCGTATTAACAACAGTCTCGAAAATGTAATGAGTAAAGAATGTGATGTATTTTATGTTTTGTTTCAGATTATTCTTCTTAGAAGTTCTGTAAAAATTTGACATCGCCACGGATCGTCAGAATAGGGCGCTGACAAGCGCCATTGATTTCAATGACTCATACATGCCTGTTTTGGCCGTCGAAGATGCAAGGTAAGTGCTTATAATTAATTAAGGAGTTTACTATTATAAGAATCCTTTTATACAGAAAGGAAGAAAGAAAGGTCGGAACTCCTTTCAAGACAATGGTTCGCATTGATGTCTACTACTATAATGATATTCAATCTGCAACATAGATGTCTGTCTAGTGTGAAACTTTCAAACAATATGCATAGAACTTCAAATAAGATAAGATGGATTTATCTTAGCTTTATAGTTTTCAGTTATAAATAACCTAAGTTAATAAATTGTTGTTCTATAATTTAACTTAATGTCACGGTGCGACATACAAAATCGTACGTATAGGCAAAGATATGTTCATAATATTAATTATACATTACATAGGACTCATTATTTAGAGGTACGATATCTAAGCAATGAAGTAGTAATATAAAATGATGTAAAACCGTATTGCTCGTATCGATATAATTGAAAGTAAAAAGTACGTGAACTGGTGGTTTCCATGGCGACGGTTGAGACGCTGAATGCCGCCAACCCCGGGGTAACATAGGTAACGTTGCGATCAATCTCGCCCGAAGGAAGCCTGCGCCAGACGCCCGCCACCCTCGCCTTGGTTACGTTACGTACTCTCTATTATACCTCACCAGTTAATGGCTCGCTCATAGAATACATCTCGATTACTTACTCCTCTAGGACTCTCCTAACTTACTCGTTCGTTATAGAACAGTAGATACCTACGTTTGTTATTGTGCGAAAGCTTTGTTTCCAAACACATTATGATTCATCGGCTAGCACGTGTGATGATAAAGATGAAACTAAGACTTTAGTATTTATGGAGATATATATTATAGAAAATGCTGAATTTAAACTTTGCTAAGTATTTTGGACATCTCTACTGGATATCTCTACTTTGGCGTGCGAAAATAGAAAATATTTTCGTAGAATATTTTACTTTTCTTGTTCTTTACTAATACTCGTCTTACTAAACGTTAGGTATATTCGTGATATCTTCATAAGAATGTTAGAATGCTAAGCAAATATGAAAATAAGTTACGTAAGGTATACATAACACTTGTCGCTTGATGGAGTTTTTAAATGAAGTCATAATTAATTGAACTTAAAAGTTATGTTATAACAAACCTTGAATAATTGATTAAGTACCTACCAATCATTGTATTTATATAACTTTTATTGGTTATCAAATGTGCGTAGTTAGTTTTTCCTCTTGTTTCGATCGTTAAACATGTAATCTAAGCATATGGCATCTTAAATAAACCTTGCTTTAACAGTAAGTCTTGTGGAATATCTGTCAATGATATAGGTTGTAGGTAAATATGTGTGGATATGTGTAACACTACTCGATAGTTAGTGGTTGTTTGTAATAGTATGAATCTTTGAACAGCACGTAACGTGACCTTGACCCTAGAGCATAGGCCTAACCTGCCCCAAAAGTGTTCAGTCTAAAGTTGGCGGTCGATAAACAGAAGATTGTGTTCGCGCAAGCGCTAACTTTGACGCCCACTCAATCGATCCGTCCGCCCACGTGACGCAACGTATTTGCGGGGATTCTTTGCGGACAAAATAGTCTTAACATATATCTACACGCCACTATTATTATCACAAAACTGAAACCATGTAGCCACCGCACCCATTGAAACATTTCAATGAGACATCACCCCCTGGGCACCTGTCCTCGACACGTGCTCCTCACAAATTATAGAGAATTTAGTAATATTTGTTCTGTAACTAACAGAACTTTCAAACTATTTAATCAAAGATATCTTCTAGGTATTTCTTTATTCATAAATGTAATACCACCTGTAGTAAATAACGTAATTACCATTGGATTGTTCAAAATACCCAGGGATTTCTTAGTCAACAAAAATAAATTGGAGTTTAGATTCTTTCATCCTTTGTGAGATTTTTTATCGAATTCGTTTTGTTAAATACGCAGTCGATCAAGTTTGTTAGTCTTGTCTTGCCTTTTGATGTCGCGGATGTCTGGCAGACGTTTGTTTTTTTTTATTTTCTTTTCAAATAAGTACAAAGGTCCTTAGTACTTACTAAACCTTAGATACCCTAATTATGACTAATACGTTTAACAATTTTCTACACAAAGCAAACTGCATTATATTCTTATTGTATTCTAGAAAAAATCTGGCGGACGGACTTGTCGTTGACCGGTTTTTAGTGAATGCTTGTGGAAGCACCTGTCTATATTCGGGCTGCATTATTTTTTACTTATTTTGGGTCTTTGACAAGTGAAAATATATTCAGGCAGAAGCGATGAAATTTCATTTTCCATGGTTGTGACATTTTGGAACTGAAATATAAAGTTTTCACTTTAATGTAATTTTTAAAAAAGAATATTGTAATATGTAGTAGATAGCCGGCACACGTTTGATTCATTAATTAAATCCCTGCACGTGGCTAGTATTCTTCGCTAGGGTGGTTGTTTGGGGTTGAACAGTGCAGCAGGTAAACAAAAAGACTCTAATACAAATAAAAGCACATTTATGGTTCACTACTCTAAATGATACAATCTATTTAGAAATGCAAGCCATATAAAGTACGTAAAAACAATTCACTAACCAAGATATAAAATGGGCTAGTTTATTTTATATTAGGTTGTATATTACCATAATTCCAAGGCATATGTTCAAACAGTTTCAAATTCATAAAATCTTGTTCTACTTTGTCATGCGTGTCAAACTAGTCTTAATAATTATAGTTCCATATTTCGTGACGCGGAGTCAATTACAAGAATTATTTAATAGAAACTATTAATGATAGTTACACAGGTTTGTATCTGTAAGATAAATCTACTAGGTAACAAGCGTCACTCGGTATGACGTAAACGTTTACAAAAAACTTTCGCGTTAGTTGCGAAAGTGAAAGCGAAAACGAAAGTTCAAAATAATCATTCAGTACGGTTATGCGAAATTGAACGTGGATTTTAGGATACAGGAGTCTTGCACGCAATTAACGCACTGTAACATGCGTATGTGAAGTTTAAGTCAATTCCTTTCTAGTAACTTTATAAAACGAAGATACGTATGAAAAAATATAATTTTGAAGAGTTAAATATATTACTTAACTAACTACGTCACAATACCAGAATTGGCATTTGTCAGTTTTAATTCTGGGGTCGGTTGTAATTAAGGTTTCCTTTTCCTTAAACAACAATGTAGGGGAGGGAACAACTTTAATTAAGTTAGTCGCGTGTCACTTCCAATCCACATTGATGTGTAGTTTTCAGAACGCCAGGAGTAGGCCATAAAACTACCTTTAAAGTGAATAAAAGGGTACTTATTCAGTTGCGACGTTATCTCAAGTGTCAATTTTCTTCGTTAACCACTTGAAATATACATTGCCACAGCCCTGGTATATTTAGGTCTTGTAGATAAAATATGGCTAGTGTTGCTTGTTGCAATTATATTAGTTAGGTATTTCTAGTTAAAATCAGCTTGATACCTTCTTCATCTGTCCTAGGGTAGGGTTCAAAACTTTTGTGTTATTTGAAATGGAAAATGCCATGATTAATTGCAATTATACCACTCTGAAGTTTAATTGAAACCTTTCATGATGTAGTACTAGACGTACTCAATATTAAAAAATATTTTTAAGTTAAGGATCGTTGAGATTAAAAAGCAATTCTACGATTTTTTTGTAAAATATTCAGACTGGGATAAAATATGAAATTGATTGGCAACTTTGATTAGTATCCTAATTTGTTTATCTCCAATATTAATAACTCATTATATGTTTGAAATATTTTAAATTATGTACACACAATGTTTAAAAATAAATATGTAGTATGTTTTTTAAATGACCTACTTTTAAGTAGTTATAGTCGATTCAAGTGGTAGTTGTGTATCAAGTCGAGGCTTCTATTTCAGTTTCATAAGAAGTATCGTAATAAAAATATACGTAGGTAGTTACAGTAACATTGATCGAATCAACAACGTGAACGGGGAGCACTTTGTCCCCAACCAATATATTATGCCATTTATGTTCTCATTAGTTGTTTCATTTCATCTGATTACTTTATGCTCCCCGAGGTAACGGCTCATCATTTCTTGTAAACAAGATATTAGTTGAGTTTCATTTAAAGTTACCAGAGTGGAAAATCGTTTGGGTGTACGACGTTTGAACTTGTAGGTATTATACTTTTATGTAACCTTTATAAATCTAGATTACGTACAGGTCTTCTCATGTGTTGAGTTGAGGTAGGTGCGGTAATTTAACTCCTTTTCTTGGCAAACGGGCATTTTTTCTTTGTAAAACCTTACGTTACGAATTTGTGCTCGTTCATTAAACTGAAACTAAATATTTATAACTTGAAAGCATACATTGCAATACAAAATGTATATTTAGAGCCGTCAAAATACTGAATGGTTAAAACGGAACCGTAATTTGCGTTCTCATATGAATCACTCGGTCAATGTCAATTGACAATACAACGTGATGAATATAGGTGATGTTGAGGCGTACATTAATAGAGCATCCTGGCTTTCTTTTATATCGGAACCGTTGTGAGATTGATAATGACAAATTGTGTAGGTATAGTGAATTGGTAAATAGTATAATGCGTGAGTAGAGACAGAGTTTGGATGTGCTGTGCGGTGCTGAGAAGCGGAATTAGAATGAAGTGCGGCGCGGCTGCGGCGCGGGCGCGGGCGCGGGCGGGCGGGCGGCGAGTCGCGGCGACCGTGTGCCACGTCATTGCCGTGACCCACTGACATAGATCCGCGGGGCCGCCTGCACCGATATCTGCACGCGCCGCACTCTTCCTCCACTGCCTCTTTATAATTTGCTATTCGCCACTATTAGGCAATTTTCATTGACTTTGGCTTGTGTAATGCCAAATTGCCTACCAAATTAGGTTTACTACACGACATTCTATTAATAAAACGCGATATTAATTGATGTAGGGCCCATATCGTTAATATGTGTTTGTACACATACAGTTTTGTTGACCTATATAATTTAAAATAGATTTTAGTTCATGTATGTTTATGGTCTTGTCAATCTATCTCACGATATTGAATATTGTCTAACATTTTGTTGATACTCACCTTTTTTGGATTCCACAATAAATTGGCAACTCTTATTTATTAGAAGCTTTGTTGTATCTCCATTTTTATCGAATATTGCATTAAATGACCTTGTTATCTAAATTGTGCACTTGACACGAATACAGCACCATTTCACTTTCATACATATATACGTCACAGTTACGGCCGTATCGTGGACTCGTGCGTTGTAGTGTCATGCAAGATTGTGCCCAGTTATGTTAAGGACGACGTTTCTGGACTGCTTTCATATCTCTCGTATAACAATAACAATGTTAATTATTATTTTATCATTTGTTTTATAAGAAAACAACATTAAATAATATAATTCAATAAGATACATTCCAGCATCACCTATGCTAAAACATTGTACTTACGTAAATGTATCAAGTACACAGACTATTTGACATATTAATAGATATGTTAATTGGTTTTTACTACGTAGTTCTGACAATTTATATTCATCAGATCATGGTACTCTACCGTGTTATAAATTTAGGTTTATTAGGTATTTAAGAGCATAAATTTGGTCTGCTATTGTGTGCTGTTTGTTTACTTTCAAACTGGTACTTAAAGTTGCTTATATTTCAACAATTATTTAAATATTCATACATTTTTGAAAGCCATTGTTTCTCTATAAAAATATGTAATGAATATTTCTTTTGACCACGATATGCTGTCTTCAGTATTAAATAATCTTTTCCTCCAGGTGGCATTAAAACACTCCACCCTGGATTATCATTTAAAGGAACAATCTTCGGACGAAGCACTTTTTGGAACTATATTTAATAAATTAAAAATTCTTGCCCAGAACTATCACAATGAGTGCCTTCTATTGAATTTACCTTACACAATATATGGTAGTTACTCATTCTCTTAACAAGAATTGAACTTGACCCAATTTAGAAAAACACATGTTTTTCCTCTTCTACCGGTCACAGTTTCGAGAAATTTTCGAATCACCTAAGTAAATAAGATTGTTTAATTAGCCACACAGAACTACAACCTACATAACAAGTTCAGTTTTATTAAAAACACAGAATGTAGGCCAAGCTCTCTTTGGACAATTTATCTGACTAGAAAATCCAAACCAATGCCAAGTTGTACAATATCCACACACGATGCCTACAATGATAAATAATTGTTGATGACTAGAGCTATAAAAAGTGCTATACTTCAAGTTTAATGTGACATGTTTTCATAGTTTTATTATATTTACGACAAATACTATAAAATCAGCAAATAATTAATTCATATGAAAATGAAAATTACTGATATTACTAATAAAAATGATGATGCAAGTAAAAACAAACATTTTAAATAAGTACCACTTTGTACAGATAGCGTGTAAAGTAACCTTGTTTAACAGTCTGGTCTGAACTGGGTAAAATTAAGTGGTTTTCCCCCTTATTCGAAGACTTGATGAGTAATGCTTCAGGATTTTAAGTTCCTCGATTTATACTTAATTTTATGACGGACCAAGTCGTTCTGAGTAAAATTAGAATGCACAAATACTAGTAGTATAATTATTGCTTGCCACATTATATTGTATAAGTCAGTTTTAGTACTAATTACGCTCCCAATCAAATGCCAGCTTCTTTATAAATCTGTCTAATATGCATACTTTTCTATTTTAAATTATAATTTATCGCATTAGTTCGGTCATTACCGGTCCATACAACGACCGTGTTATCGAACGTCGTATTTACTGAGTAAGATCGCTAGCGCGCCAAGTAGCGAGTGACGCGGGTGTGACAGTGCCAAAGATACTGTTCCGTTGATAGTGCATGGTTTTCACGTCTGCTACTCCTGGGAATCTCGTGGTTCGTCACCATGTATTGGCGTCTCCTTCGACGGGCTGCGTAGTCGCGCCGCGCCGCTCCGCTCCGCGCGCCGCCCCTGCCTCCGTCCGTGTTGATAATTTGTAAGCGGCGAACGAAAAGGATGCGTGTATATCTACGTCTCGTCTTTCAGTTGACTTTCATCGTCGTTTTGTAGCGAACGTTTCGCACGGCTATCGATAGGAAATTGCACTATCACTACGTAATACAGATATTGCATGTTATTGTCGAGAGGCATTAAATTTTTAAGAAACGTGATTAAAAATATTGTGATTGTTTTTTTATGGTTGTTAGTTCTCGTCTAGAAATATTAAAACAGTGTCGCGGCAATTGTGGCGCAATGCAGTGTATGTTTAGACGCGGTTATGAACAGTGTTGTTTAAATTTGATATTTGGAGATAAATATAATAACGGAAGCAGTGTTGGAGTGGAGTGGAGTGGTGTGTGATAGCCATGCTCCCGATGGTGCAGCCGGAACCCGTGCTCTTCAACTGCGGCGTCCACACGGTCAATGCCGCCGCCACCTCGCCGGCGACGCTGCCTCCCTCGATCACCTCCGACTCGGATATCGACGACAATGTCGACATCTTCTTAGATGTCGACGTCGCTGCCACCGCTTATCCAAGGTAACAACACAACTCAACCATGTGCCAAATACAAAGATTAATTGTTTCTAATTTCGCAGATATTCTGCGAAAAAAAAAACAACGCCACAATGTTTTTAAAAGCGTGACAATAAGTGTTATTTTATTTGTTACGCCGAAATTACACAATTATTTTACAATTTTGCAATAAAATAATGACCCATTGGCATATATTTTAAAATGCTTAATTGTATTGTGTATGTAAAGAAAGACAGACATGTTTCATGCGGTATTGAATTCGATTTCTAACTGTATACCGAGTCGTCTACTGTTATTGATCACACCACAGAAAGTAACACCTACCACTTAGCTAGCTTAGCTTACCTGCATAATAGATACATACCCGAGTTTCGCTAGAGAATTATTAATGAAATGCTGTCACGTGCAAATTATGTTATTGAAACTGAAATGGAAAATAACACGCTTTTGATTCAGATAACAATGTTTTGGGAAAGTAAATAATTCCATATCAGGAATAATTAAATGGTTAATTAGTACGCGGTTCCAGCCGTGTGGTGCCCTAACCTGTTGGAATTCACGGATAAAATATCGGTAAATAAATCCGAGTTCTATCAATTAACTTTGCTACTTCGTATATTTCACTTGAATAAGTAGGTACTATACAAATAACCTTTTGCATAAATGCCAGCAACGCCTCGCGGTTATACCTGAAAAGTAAAAAAAAAAACCTCCAAATCCTTTCTCGTGATTCAATTACCTAAACCAGCACGTAAATCCGTCGAGAAGTTTTAAGTTTATCGCAAACCGATATGCAAACGTGCTATTAATATAAGGATTAGGAAAAATGTTTCATAATTTAGATGTTGTTTCCATGACGTTAAATCCCTAATTAACCCTGAAACTCTTCAGGGGAAAAGGTATACTTTTCCTGTTATTATTAATTAACTTATCAAAAATCTGAACGGAATCTGGAAACATAATGGATTCCTTTTCATTTGAAATATAGCTGTAATGCTGTGGTGTATTTGTTTTTGTTAAAGTAAATCTGGATTATTAGCAATTTTGTATAGGTGTCAAAAAAAAATCTGTATAAAAAAAAACTGGCAGTAACATTTCCTTTGTCATTTTTAATGTTTTTAATTTAACTTAGGTTTATAAATCTTATGTAAAACACCTAGAGTTATGGCAAACCTGATGACACCTGTAGGCTTTTTGTTTACTATTGAGCAGTGTGTTTTCTATTCTAGTATGGTTTATATTTTACTCAAGTGGAGTTGAATCACATCCAGGCTATAAACACAACCTAGCTGAGTTTATGTTCAAGTTCAGTAGAGATTTTAAACTCTGGTTGAATTAATTTTAACGCCATTTTAAATAAGATTAAACTTTCTTGTAACTCAGTAGAGTTAGGAAAAACTAAATCCAGGGAGAGGTTATGTCAAGTAGAACTATTTTGCTGTGCTTATTTGGAAATATATGGAGTGAAACTCCTATAACTTTTGTGCCCAAGTTAAGTAGAGTGATGCTTTTCTTCGATTCTCTTAGTCTTATAGAAATATTAATCACTGTGGATGTTCTGATTCCCCATGAATAATATTAAACGCATGTTGAGTTGGGATCAAACCCGTTTGAAGTATACTGCACATTTGTAACATTGTTATTTCTTGTAGTAGAGTTTTTTGTAACTCTATTTAGATCTGTTGTGAAATATATTTTCATTACGGGAATATAAATTTCGTATGGTGTTTAAGATTTCCCCGCGGTAATTTTGGGATCATAATATAATTATGGGTTATCTGCAAAGTTAGGGTTTATTTTCTTAAAACCTGTGCTGCGCGGTTTAGCTTTGAAAATGTACCAAACGATCGGTTATGTATAAAATACTCATACAATGATGTATCTATTGTAATACAATAGTGGCAAAATTTTAATTATTAAAATGTACAATGAAGATCATAATTATTAATATTATAAAGAGGTAAAATTTGTAAGTTTGTTTGTTTGTATGTCCGAGGTAATCTCAGGAATTATCGGTCCGATTTGAATAATTATTATTTTATTTTAATAATAAAGTAATTGTTAATTGGCAGTTGTAATTTTCTTTAAACAGAAAATTACTTTGTAATTTTTATTCGAGCACTCATGTTTTTTGATGGCGTCATAGGGATTATTTCATCAAGATTTCGTCATCAAGTGTAACAAACCAACATTGTTACTTCTTAATAGACAAACAGTATGTACAATTTAATATTGTCATAAGAAAGTATTGATTGACACTTATTTAGGTATTATCAGTGTAAAATAACAAATAGAACCAATGACATGATACACTGACACTAAGAATGACTGCAGGTCACTTGGTGCAGATAAAATTAGTAAATATAAACGATAAGACACACATATTAAATAAATCAACACTTTGCAAATATTATCGTCCTTCATAGACTATGTTGGCATTATAATATCAGTTGTCATAACTGTACAAAGTTTTCAGGCCGGTATACATCCTTAATACCAGTTGCTAGCACGTGCTCACTGGCAACCATGTGTATGCTATTGCTATTTAAGTATTTGATTATTTTACGAAGACTTGTAGTTAACCAACATGCTAGCTACGGTTTCGTTTTACAAACATTAAATTTCATTTAACTAATTATTAATACATGTTATTACCGACTATAAAATTCAATTTACTCTTTATCTTTTCTACAATTATGTTAATACGCGCTCTTTCTTTAAATCCTATAGGAATGTTTAAATTGCCATTATGATACAGATATATATGGTAGGTATCATTTTTGGTGGGAGGTTTTGTTCGAGATCCGGTTTCTAAGAGTCTGATGCTGTAGGAATGTTAAAGGATTGTTATGGATGGCCCGATGCATCCTCTTCTATACAAACGTCTCTACTTCGTTATATTCAGAACTTTGTTAATTGTAACAATGCGAAAACAGAGCAAGTTTTCAGGAGTTCAGGAATACGATAAAGTTTTTGTCTTGAAATTTAAGAACGTCTGTAAAATGTACTTTAAAAGCTATATGATTACGTGTCTCTATTGTTTGACCAGCAAAAGAATAGGCACCAATTAAACATCATTTTGCTATCTTTATTACAAGTTTTTTGTTTCGCGGAAAGAACATAGCTTTGTTGTATTTAATTGCTACTTCACGATACCTTATAGTTGAAACGCTTAAATTAATCAATTAATGAAACAATATGGTATTTAAATCCTTACTCTGATCTAGGTATTTTAAAATATATTTATTGCTTAAATCTGCGCATAGTAAGTCAGCTTACCTACTGCGAATTATATTCATTCTTTGATGACGAATACCTGTTAAGTAACGATTGAAAAAGCGAAACCTTCGGCCGCGAAACGTTGACAACGCTCTAACTTTCACTTCTCAAATTAAAGTGCAAACTGAAAAATGTGCTCTGTTAACAACTAAAATTAAGGAAATATGTCGCCTATATCTTGTTTCCAATCGGTACTGCCTTGTCGAAGTATTAGCCGACTCGTTGAAAGTAAATAATGCGCAGGACGACCTCACGATTCCCCTCTGCGATTATTTGCCATAAAAACCGTACAAAGGTAGACGTTTAGACAGGATGTGGGTAGGTACTAGGAACTAGATAGAGGCTTCAAACATTTTCGAGAATTATTTATTATACTATTTCTGGTCACGCTTGCGGCGCGATGTTGTTATTCCGAACATTATTATTTCAAGGTTGCGCGGCCGTCGCAGTGAGGTTGCGTAGTGGGGCTCCTCGGTAGGCGTCGCTCCGCTGGTATCTCTGTCCCTTTTTTGCACTAAGGCTCAGCTTGCTCTGTACTTGGCATTCGATATCACTTGAGCGACTCAAATGTGAATATAACCATTCCTTGATAACTGATACCAACTTTATTATGATAATGTACGCACACATATTCACCTGGCTTACGTTATTTGACAACACAATCCACATACGAATGCTTAACCTAAGTTCTATACCGGAATAAATAAAAATAATACATTCGAGATAGTAGCTGTATGTAGCGAATACTGTGAGTCATACGTACCATTAACCATAGTCATAGGTACTCCTTCTACTTTTAATTATAAAGATTGTTGATTATTGGGGAGCTGGTATTTGATATTATTGCAAAATTGCTTCCTTTGTCATATTACTTATATTACGCCTAATTTACAGTTTGTTTAGTATACTTAGTAAGTAGTCACAAGTAGTATATAATCAAATCACTATTAGGAATTTAGTGCAATCACTAGGTTTTTATTATAAATCATAGTAGAATTTTATAATTGAACGATTATTTTTATCCATTTTATATTTTGAAACCATCCTACTTTATTAAAAAGTTTATTTTGTTTGCTGCTTCTGTAGAATTGAATCCTGTGACCTCCAACTGGGAGACACATGGAGGGGGATGCAAGGCAAGATGAGCGTGACTGCGCCGGATAAGAAGATTAGAAAAAAGTCAGACCATACGTCGCAATCTCAAATGTACGTATGATGCGCTTGGAATGTTTTATTAATCGTGAATCATTATATTCATTTTCATTGGCTATCTTTAAGAATTCTTCATCTCTTAATTATTCATGTCAGAATATAATTTATTTCGGTATATGTAGGTATTTATGAAATTGTTAATATAAGTTTCCAAATTTAATCATAATGATAATTCTATATTTATAAATCGGTCAAAAGTGAGATTAAATAGTGTGATTATTTTTATGATCATATTATGAATTAATGTTATGAACTTCATGAGTGGGAAGTACAATAGGGCCATAATGGATGATGACAATTCTTTTATGATAAAAGTAAATTGATACATTGATGATATTCAGTAGGTTTACTTATTCGAAAACTGTATACAGATGCTTAATATAATAACTGCTGTCCCTTAAAATTAATGTGTACCTTAAAGTGATACTCTGGGATAACATATTTTTATAAAACAATCACTGTTTTTTTTGTAAGAATACTTATAAATCAACTTACCAAATAAAAAATGTATGACTCAGCCCTAACTACGCCGCAAAAAGCAAATAAGTACAAGTTGTGGCTGTAATGTATTAGGAGAACTAGCTTAATCTTCTTGAGATGTATCCCTTGAACATCTGGATAATATGCCTACCTCGTGCGTTAAGTAATCTCCAAGCCAATATAATCATCTAGATAGATTCAGTGAAAGCGCATAAGTAACGTAATAATGAATGACAACAATTACTTTCGCGTTTATAACACTGGCATGGATTAGAAATATTGCATGTTTTCATTTATTCATGTTTGTGTTGCTCGTTGTTCAGAGAGAATTTGATATTCTTTAATGATTGTAAAGCGTAATTATTTATTAAACTAGTGGTGCCTGCGTTCGCATGAACTGCAGCGTTTCTTGTGGGTGTGGTGCTATTAAAATTCGTTTCAGTTAAACCAATCCAATTATTTTAATGAAAATCAACCTGCAGTACCAGACAATAATTATGTGAGCTATCCAGTTATTTTTTTTTGTAGAAAATGTAGAGATTTATAGTGTAACTAGGGATACTGTTGGACAAGCTTAAATAAGTTGAATTGAGTGCAGCGTTTACACCTCTGATAATATTTTCTTGTATTTTTATAATTACAGTATTCGATTGTATTTTTGTGTATATCTTAAGTGTACCTAAACACACAGACTTGTGGCAAACTGACGGACGACGGTCAGACGGATGGAATGATGAACTGACAGCCTATGAGTCAGAGGGGATCCTTTCCCGTGACGTCGCTAATACGAAACCTTGAAGAAGATACCGAAGTTTATGAGTTTAGAGTGTTGCGTTGAAGATTATATTAAAGTATATAACATTTTATTTTTCACACAACATATTAAACCAGTAAATATAACAAGTGTTAACTCATTTCATACTTAAAACCAATTTTTTTCCGACGAACCGGATCCATTTCTTTGATAAGGTTACTTTGATGAAAATCTATGTGAACTATTAATTGCAACATTATACAGAAACGAAAATTACCAGTTCTTCCAAATAATATTTTCTATTTGACATAAAATGTAACCCGCGAATATAAACGATAAAATATTTCATAATGTTACAATGAGTACAATTCATTTAAACTATACCATATACTCCTATTTGTTCGATAAACTTTATTGACATACGCTTTTATCATAATGAAATCGCAGTTTATTAAAACGAGATTATTAAGAAACAACACCGAGGATTAAAATGATTGTTTTGATGTTCGCTGAAGATGTTTGCTTAAAGAGAGCGAGGTCTTTATTTGTCTAGCTAATTACATTATAATTTTTAATTTAACCTCTAGATTATCTACTAGTATATTATACTTTGAAATAGTTTGTGCATTTTCAGTTGTCGGTCGCGGGTCGAGTTAAGCATGTAAATTACTTTGGAACATGGCGCGTATTTGAGATCCCTAACACGAGTCAGACAAGCGCGTTCATTATGCTTAATCCTCATCATTGTATTGGCAAACTCAGTGATATATATATGTGTGTTATAGAGGCCTTTGCCCTACAGTGGGATATTACAGGCCATTAATACTTTTTGTTTGATAAGATAATACATCAGCTCACCACCTGTTATTTATGTTGTCATTATTATTTTATTAGGAGCTTGGTTAGGCGTAGGTTTTCCTTTCACCCAATTATTTATTTATTTGAAACAAGTCTCAATAGCCTTAATTATGCTGAAGTCCTTTGTTTACGTACCTGTGGGTTATCTTACCTTTACCAACGTCTAATCATTAGTAAAAGTTGTCTTATCTCTCTCGTATCTTGTTTTTCTTTTGCTTCATCTTATTTTTCCAATAGAACAATCCACTTCATTAAAGACTCAATAAAACTGGTTATCTTACGCAAAATATTGTTCAATTCGGATTGGTTGAGATCAGCGTCTCTAATATACGAAATATTAGTATATATATATTTAAATATATATATTATTTATTTTTGTACTAAGGTGTCGCCCTCGGTTTAACTTGTATTTGTTTATGCCTTTGATTGAATTGGGACGAAGGGTATGTCATCATTTTGCCGATACTCCAGTACCATAATGTATATATTGAGGTTTTTGCTGCAGTGAGACATAACATATACTATAAACTGATTCTTTAATTTATAAGTATGATTATATGAATTGCGAGTTTGATCCGTTGGGAACATACTCAGAAGAACATGTTTTGATCGTAGCTTACGGTTATATTTGCGTTGTATATCCCTGAGGAACATGGGGATGATACACTTCCCGGATTTTTATGAGCGTATAATATTTATACATACATAATCCATCAAAGCTTAAGCACGGCCGGATGTAACTTGTAGGAAACGCTTACGGGGCAATGAATATTATTTACTTTGCTTTACTAAAAATATAAGGTCGAAACTGTAAAACTTGCTGATAATGAAGTAGGTACGCAGAATGTGTAGAATGCAATTGCGGAGAATACGAAAAGAAACAGTAAGTCGCATATAATATTATTATAACAAGTGTTATGTAATCCAATATGCGTATGTTAACTGTTTTATATGTTTTAAAATGTGAAAACATTTTGAATGCATGATTGTTTTTGATTATTTATAAATGTGATTGTGTGTTGTATGAAACGGCGATGTAACCGTATTGTCGATGTGTTTGGTAATGATGTTAATTTAATTTATGTTACGTATACTGTATGCATTAGGTTTACTTGGCTTACTGATTTGATGTGGTGCCGATGACAAATCAGTAATTCTTTGACTTCAGTTTGTGTTCAGTAGGTTGCGTTATTTTATCTCGACAATTATGTGTGGATATTAAAATATATGGTACGCATTAAATTCCATTTATTATATAACTGCCTTATATAATTACAACGATATCAATAGCGGAGTAATATTTATTGAAAATATCGTATTAACCAAATGAACAGTTACGTAAGCATATTTAATGGACATATAATAAATACATTATAATATGCTTAGTTTATTTATGACCACGCCTGTCAAAAACTAATCAATTGATACTAACGTGGAATACATTAAGAGACTGTAATTTATTATTTAATATACCTACTGTTTTTAAATTATTTATGTGTACAAATTAATCTTGCAAACCAATTCTATTTTTATTTCAAAAAATAATAATGCTATTGTTTTTTACCACAAATTGTAAAGTTTTACAAAAATAATCACTTTTCTGTGATTTAACAGCAAAATTACCTATTACGGTTAATTATTAAAGATTTCATAAAGGTATAAAACATTCCTGTAGTACCTAAATGTTTTTAATTATACAGTATCCGTTTGACAACTGTAATGTGACGATATATGTATGAAACATGCACTAAAAGTGCATTGACACAACATTGATTATAACGCAATTTTTCCTCATTACAGAAACAAGTGTAACACAGAGAAACGACGGAGGGAGCTCGAGAACGAGACGATAAATCAGTTGGAGGAGTTGTTGGGCGACTTGAAGCAGCCCGACAAGAACGGCATCGTCCGCGCGGCCACCGACCAGATCCAGGAGGTGCTGCGGCGGCGGCGCGAGTGCCCCGGCGAGTGCCCGCTCCGCGCCACGCACTGCCTCTCGCCCGTGCAGAAGGGCGAGGTCTCTTCCACGCAAACGCACTCCCTCTGCGAGGGACTGCACTATACAGAACTTACTACACTCATTGAGGTATGTTACACAAATACATATAGACGTGGTTCCAAGTGATACTAAAGGTGGAAAGGGGTAGTGGATCTCCGGAATACATTAGCAAATACATTTCACAGAGGTTTTGGGGCGAAAGGAAGTCCTTGTGTGTCTCCCTGTGTGGAATGTTACTTGAAAATAGACAACTGAAATAATTGAAGAAACAGTGACTGACTATGGTTGACTTCCCGGCTCACTCTCTTTCCATAATGTATGATAGAGCCCTCTCCCAAAAATTATCACTCGAATCATGCTTGATACTAATACGACCATTTTTTAAATTCGTTTATATTGGAAATATCCAACTTGTTCTTTCAGGCCCTAAAACATTACACCAGCAATCAAGGGTGGGTGTTATTGGAACTGAACTCTAATGGTGAAATTGAATGCGTCACCGAAAATATTAAGGAACTCATTCAACGGGATAGATCTGAGTTGTCTAAGACGTCGATATTCTCTCTTTTGCACCCGAATGATCACGGCAAATTGAAACCCTTAATGAGAAGCATCCAGACGTTCAACTGGAGCGCGGGGGACATCGACAAGTTCAAGGCGATACAGGCGGGACTCCTTGTCAAGAACACCAATGGGACTGACTCTCCAAGGTAATGAATCCAATCAGTATAAGTATACTCGTTTCACTGATGTAATTCTGTTAAATACCCCGCCCACAACATAAACACCATTTTAGGGCACGCAACTTGTTCTAGTATTAATTTAATGGATAAACAGGTGAACGATAAAATAAAGATAAGTCTCCACTCTTGATTGTTCTTACATTATCGATATAAAGAACTACCTATTCTGCTATTTCACCGTGATAGGTGTTCGTGACGTTCGTACGATAAGAGGGCGATTACATGTGTATCTGTATTTATAGTTCACTGGCGATGGCGCAAAATTCTATTATCCTGTTTATTATAGTCATTATTTATTTATTTTTTCAAATAAACACGCATTTCGTCGTTCGTAAATATTTCAATGGCAGGTAAAATCGTGGCATTCGCTTAAAGATATCTATATCAAAAAATCCAAAGTTCTAGCGATCTCAGTAAAGATTTACTTTTACGCCATTAAATTCATCTAGGCTGACCAACTTGATATGTGAGGTCTTTACGCATATTTTTCGTAACTTAATGGTTTGGTTTGCAAATGTTTTCGGTTGAGTCTCAAACGAGTTTGTTATATGATGATCTACATAGTTGTGCAATAGTATGGTAATAGACTGACTAACGACGCCAATAAAAAAGCGCGTCCGCTTGTCCTTAACGAATGCAGTGTTTCTGTATCTCGTATACTAATTTTATTATGTTGGTCGAGCAAAGTTTATAGGATTTTAATAAAATTAACAATGGTGTTTGATTTAAATAAAACCAAATATACAGATTTTTATAAAATCATACCTATTATGACGGCACATTATTATTTTAAATAATGAATAGGTTATTTACTCCATATGGCATCAGTATCTTTTATTTGTGAAATGCGTGTATTATTATGTGTACTTACGTATTGCATACATAAACAAGTGCATATAACATATGATGCATCTTGTTTGTGGGGTACAAACAAACTGAGTTAAACTTCAGAGTGACTGGGAACACCATTCTTCATTTTGCAGAAAACAAAGTCAGAGAAAGATTGAACCCGTGACCTACCACAACATATATCATGTGCCCTTACATCTTACTACAGCACTGATACTTATTTTATAGTTTTCTATTAAAATGTGTGCGATAATTTGTGTTTCCTGTTAGTGTATTCAACATTTAGTTTGTGCAAATGTTTGGTGTTCAGACGATCAAAATAGAAAATGACACATGATTCGAACATGCTCGCTCGCTAAAGAGTTAACAAACGATGCTCCCTTGAAACTGTGCAGAACATTAAGTGATTAGTAAGTTGGAGGCAGAAGCGCACAGATGGACATCCAAGCGTACATACATACATACCGATTAAAAATACATACCCACGTCCTATCGATGCTTATCTAAGAATAAGGCTTCGCCTTACATGGGACACCATAGATTAATAAGAAGTGTGTGTGTTGCCAGGGTGGTGGAGGCAGTGATCCACGCGGCGCCGGTGCGCGGCTCGTCGTCGGAGGAGGCCGGCTCCGTCATGTGCGTCATCCGGCGCTGCGAGGACGCGTCGCCCGCTCTGCTGCCCGTCGGCGACGGCCCGCCCGCCATCACCGCCAAGCGCCCCGACCACAACAATATCGTCTTCAGGCTAGACTCCAACTTCACTATCTTAAGTATGATCGACCGATCTCTTTTTATACTTTAATAAGTCTAATGAATTAATATTACTCATTAACATTGCTTAAATATAAATTATACATTAATATGAATTATTGAAATCGACACCTTTGTCAAGTATGATGTGTAGCCTAACAAATAATATTTTTTCAGCGTGTGACTTAAGTGGAGTGGAAAACTTTGTGAACTCTTCAGTGTCTCTTGTGGGTACTCGTTACTTAGAACTAGTCGATAGTAGTGATCGCGCGAGGGTCACGGCACACCTGCAGGAAGCGTCGTGCCTGCCCGCGCCGCCCGCGCTCAGCGAACCGTTCCGGTTGCGCGTGTCACCCGACAGCCCGTGGATCCGAGTGACCGCGCAGTCGCGGCTGTTCCGCGCCAACCCGACCTCCGGCGAGACCGACTTCATTATGTCGACGCACTCGGTGCTCAACGACGACGAGATGGCGATGGCGGACGAGCTGCTCGAGGCGGAGAGCGCGCGGCCCGCGCCCGGCGGCCCGCTGCTGCCCTCCGTCGCCAACGGCGAGAGCTCGGGCGTGGAGCCGCGCTACCGCCCGCCCATCAGCCCCGCCGACCAGTTCTCCATCTCGGACTTCGACCTCGACCCGTGGACCTCGTCGCTGCTCGACATGGCCGGCGAGCCCAAGCAGCCCAAGAGCGAGGGCGAGGGCGCCGGCTCGCGCCCGCCCTCCGCGCCCGCCGAGCCGCCGCCGCTCGGGCCCGCGCCCGAGGAGCCCGCCAACCGGCTGCGCTCGCTGCTCAGCAAGAAGCCCGAGCCCAACAACCGGATCCTGATCGACCTGCTGAAGCAGGAGGACGAGGAGCCGGGCGGCAGCGAGACGTCGGCGCCGCACACGCCGCACACGCCGCACACGCCCCACACGCCGCACACGCCGCACACGCCGGCCGCGCTGTCCCCGCTGCACGCGCACGCGCGCGCCGCGCCGCACGCGCCGCACCCCGCGCACCCCGCGCACCCCGCGCACCCCGCGCCGCACGCCTCGCCCGCGCACCACCACCCCGCGCTGCACCATGCGCAGCCGCAACAAAACAACTCTTTGTTGAGGGTATGTATGTACTATTGACGTTGTAGTCTACTTCGTGTCGAAATGATTCTAGTTAAGATCATATGGAGGCAGACCCACACTTTGCGGCACCAATTGCGCTTTTGGTGGCCCTGCACTGTTCAAGGGAATTGAATTGTCAGCAGATGGGTCATATTTTGAGGATCGGTGCCGTCAAGGCATCGAGTGATGCTGGAGGGCTGGCGCATTCACAGCGTCCTACCTGGCTACATAGGCTATTTAGAGTTTTCCAGATCACCCAAGTTTATCTCAATCTGGTGGGGGATTATCTGTCGCAGTCAAAAAATCATAGTAGTTGTGACGTTGCAATTATACCACGGAATTAAGCTAAAATATAATTTTGACGGTTTCTAATAGATACTCAATGAGAAGTCTGACGAGGATGCCGATGAAAACAGACGGAATTCTGCGGACAACGGGCGCGGCGGAGCGCAGACGAGCGTCCTCTCCCAGCTGCTGTCGAGCACCAACGGGCCGTCCAACAACAGCCGGTCGCAGGAGCCCGGCGACGCCTACCTCGAGCGGTTGGCTGTCAAACGTAAATTCGACGAAGCCAAGGGCATGGCCATTAACGCCAAAAGAGCGACGCCTGAAAATCAACAGGTTACTATAGAAAGATACTTACATGGACTTTTATTTTTTTCCATACGACGAAAATATTAACGAGTTCGGTGTATTCAGCAGGTGACATCGAGCGCGGTATCGGCGGCCTCGTCGAGCGCGTCGTCGACGGCGTCGAGCCCGGCGACGAGCAGCAGCGGCGGCGGCATGAGCCAGCTGTGCCAGAAGAACCAGATCCTGGTGTCGCTGCTGGCGCGGCAGCAGACCACGCCCACGACGCCGCTGCCGCTGCCCAACCCGTCGCTGCGCGCCTACCCGCCGCGCGCGCGCCCGCCGCACGCGCTGCCGCACCCGCACCCCGTGCCGCACCACGCGCCGCACAACCACCACCAGCAGCAGCCGCCGCCGCAGCGCATGCACCACTCCACGCTCTCCACCATACTCTCCGGGAATAACCAGTAAGTATTTCACTCACATCACCACCCGACATACATTATTCAGCCTATCATTACACGGATTTTGAATATGTCGAGTTTGTATTGCAGCCGGTCGAGTGCCGTGAACGGCGGAGCGGCCGGCGGAGAGGTGCCGCACGGCAGCCACCTGCAGATGGTGCTGCAGAGCGGCGGCGCGGGCGCGGCGGCGGGCGCGGGCGCGGGCGGGCCGCGCTTCCCCGCGCCGCCGCACTACGCGTCGCAGCCGCACGCGTACGCGGCGCCGCCGGGCGCGCGCGCGCCGGGCGACAGCGAGGTGCCGAGCGACCAGACGCTGTCCGACATCCTGGACGAGTTCATCGAGAACATGCCCGACCCCGACCGCCCGCCGCCCGACCTCGCCGCGCGCCAGCGACAGGTCTACTCGGTGCGTACACCCCGCATTCTATCGACACCATCTTGCTTTCTGTTTAGAATCTATATCATTGATTTGAACTTTAAAAATAAAATATAATATAACGATAATTATTCATTTTTCTTTTTTAGGGTATGAAAGAGAAGAATGCTATGATCAATGCGATTAGGCAAAGCCTAATGCAATGTGAAACAGTTACTAAAAATCCCGTGTCGAGTCCAGGAGCGCAGCAAGTTCAACAACCCGTATACTCTGTGCAGAGCCCGGTAAGATGTTTAGCTGCTTATATTTTGATGCATAGGAGATCTTTTATTTTTTGAGAATTAAAACTTAATAGGACTGATAAAAAGTATAGTCTAAATATAGTGTGGTTATTGTTCTTTAGGGTCCCTGTACAATGACGAGCGGGATGTATCCGAACCGAGCCGCCTCGCAGCACGCCGAGCGTGCGAGATTGTTACAGATGCAACAATCACAACAGATGCTAGTCTCACCTGAGGTATGTCGTATTCGATCTATATTATAAATATACCTAGAGAGAGGGCGCCACTGCCTAAGGGTTAACATCTGGTCCGTGTTAAATAGTGTAAATAAATAGTAAATTAAAGTTTTTAAGTGTGATCCAGTGCTAAAAGTGAAGTTTAGTGTGCAGTGACGAACATACATTGTAGGCAAGATAGAAAACTATTCCAATGCGTTAAAATAACACATAATATTTTCAAAAAAAACTGTTGGCTTCAAAACAACAAATTCAGTGAAAAGTGACATAAACTCTATAAAACTTGGTGATACTGTGATATTCTGAAACATTGAACTAAAATCTTCGTTCACACATACTTTTCTAAGATATTACAGTGATATTAACAGAAATAATTAAAATTCAAAGTAATTTTTCTCGATTTTAAAACTACCAACGCCATCTATTAGCGACGGTAGTAAACATTAATTGATCACCTGTCATAACATACCCATCTTCATACTTAGTACATCGCTATCACGCTAGAGCGCGCTAACATTAGTAATTAATATTACATCCAAATAAAAGATGAGTTCGAATCAGAAGTGTGCGGGGTGCCGCAATCTGCTGCCGAAGAGGGAATATTTGAGATGTTTAGAATGCAAGGATGCATATGATTTGGAATGTGCCAATGTTAGCCAAAAATTATTTAATATTATGGAGCGCAAGAATCAATGGAAATGTCCAGCTTGCCTGAGCAAGCGCCCGAAAACGGGTAACATCGACACGCCAATACGATCGGCATCCGTCTCGAACAAAAGTACGATTAATACGTCTCCGACTATACCCTCGCCTCCAGTAATACCGGATGACGAGGCACTACAAAATGTTACTCGGCGAGCAAAATCCTCTCAGTCCATCCCAGTAAACCAACAGTCGACATCGGACGGTCTGGAAAGCGACACGATTGCGGATTTGAAGCGATACATGTACGAGCTTTTCCACAACGAGATAACTAGCGTTCGCGATGCTCTAGCCGATATAGCTATTACCATCAAAACACAAAATACTGTAATTGAACAGCTGCAAACCAGAGTGTCCAATCTTGAGAATAAGCTCGAGCAACAAGCCACAAGCGACACCTCCACACTAGAAAATAAAATACTTCTACTTGAGGCTGACATCTCCGAAAGAGATCAACAAATGTTGGCAAATGATGTTGAGATAGCAGGATGTGCCGAAATGCCACAAGAAAACTGCACTCACATCGTTCTGTCGGTAGCGAAGAAAATCGGATATTCTCTAGACGAAAGAGACATCGTGTGCGCCTATCGTGCGGGACCTGTCCGCAACGCGCGCGATCCGGCACCGGCGGCAGCTGCGGCGGCATCAGCGGCGGCGGGAGACGCAGCGGCAACTAAGGGAGTGCACCCTCGACCTCGGACGATCGTCGTGCGACTCACACGCCGAGAGCCACGGGACGCGCTGCTGCGAGCTGCGAGAGTCCGACGGAATACCACATCTGAAGGACTGCAACTGCCGGGACCCATAAATCCTATATATCTGAACGAGCGGCTCACAAAACACAACCGCGCACTCTTTCACAAAGCACGTACAATGACCAGGGAGCACAATTATAAGTACGTATGGACGAGGGATGGGCGCATTTTTGTGAGTCAAGATAGCGGCAAGCCCCGCTTCAGGATTCGCACAGAGAACGACTTGCTCAGGGTTTTTGAGAAAGCTCACATTTGATCTTATGTTTTATGATAACTCACTTTGTAATTTTTGCATCTTTAAAATAAGTCTTACATTTCTAAAAAATACTTTCTATGTTATGTTGCGGAAGTTCAATACTGATCTCATTTGTTTTTTTGTTAAAAAGTTAAGTTTTCATTTTTTAACGTTGTTCAAGTTTCATTTTCAAATAACTTTAATACCAATTCCTGTTGATTATTTTGTGATAAGTGTAACTATCGATTTAAGGTATATACTAATTCCTAAGCCTAAAATACTCTCTGAGATGTTAAACAACCAAATTACTCTGAATCCTGAATTCTTAAAATATGTCACAAGTCTTTCATATATGTATATAGCATTATTTATGTATTTTACACTTATAACATATACAAACAATAATATATATCTATACACAATAACTTTTAACCGGAATGCGGTTACAACATTCGTTTTACGTACCGTGTACATTCAATATATCTGTCTAATTGATGAAAACATAATATATATTAAAATGGGATCTCAAATACTCACATCAAACACACTCTCACAATACACACATATACACCTACACTTATACACCTTAATATATGCTCTGCAAACTAATCAATACACAATACAAAATATATAAAATATAAATTACTGTATGAACTCTTACAAATAACTCTTAATTACACGTCAAATGGCTAACAACAACGAAAAATGTTTAAGATTAGGTTTATTAAATGTTAGATCATTGAATACCGGGGAGGATGAGCTACTGGTAGCAGTGCAAAATCAAAAACCTGATATCTTTGCTATCAACGAGACCTGGCTAAAAGAAGGGGAAGAGAGCCTAGCACCAACTATAGCAGGATATCAATTTATTCACAGAGCGAGAAAGGGTAAAAGAGGCGGGGGTGTAGGCTTTTACATAAGACAGGGCATATCGTTTAAAGTGAAAAATCATCCTCCATCATCTCTTGAACAAATGTGGATCGAAATCCAACTAACGCAAGCGACTTTAGCTGTAGGTACTGCTTATAGACCCGAGAGCGTACAAGTTGGAGACGCACTGGATGCTTTAAGTGAATCAATTAACCATGTTTCACAATGTACTTACGTCTGCTTGTTAGGTGACTTGAATATAGACTTACTTAATAAAACATCGAGTAACGCAAACGAGCTAGCTTATTTCTGCCAACAACGTAATCTAGATCAGCTGATACAAGAACCCACTAGAGTGACAGATAATTCTCAAACATTACTAGATGTAGCCATATCAGACAGCCCGGACAGGTGTCGGGGTGTCGAAGTTATACACAATAGATCTCTTAGTGATCATGCTATGATTATGATAGACTTCAACATTAAAAAACCTAAATTTATTTCTAGCATACACTATCGACGAAAGCTGAAAGATATTAATTTTGATTTGTTTACAAAAGACTTAAATGGCATCCCGTGGCATTCTATTAATGATTTACAAAATGTAGATGAAATGGTAGATCGCTTCAACCAATATATGCTCATATTGTTCGATATACATGCGCCGATAAAAAAAATAAAAGTTAAACACCCCTCAAAGCCATGGATTACAGACATGGTCAAATTCATGATCAGTCTACGCGATGAAGCTCTTATCCACGCGCAAAAAGAAAAAACCCAAAGTGCAAAAGACTATTATCGCAGCCTAAAAAACTTTGTAACTGCTACCATCGAAAGAGAAAGAAAAGCTTATTATAATACTTCAATAAATAACAATTTGAAAAAACCGAATTTACTTTGGAAAAATATAAAGAACACGTCGTTAAACTCTAAAAAACAAACACCACAAATACCTAGCCACCTAAATGATCCAGATAAAATAAATGACTTCTTCTTAAAGCTACCTCCATACAACGACTCAGATTTAGAGCAAACATGTTCAGAGGAAAACCAACAAGTTAATGATGAATTTAACATAGTACCGACCACAGAACTTGAAGTTTCTAAAATAATAAACAATATTAAAACTAAAGCAGCTGGACATGACAGTTTAAATATAGATATGGTCTTACTAACGTTAGAGGTCACTCTTCCCATAATTACAAATATTATAAACAAATCCATTAGTACTCATACTTATCCATCCTGTTGGAAACACGCATTGGTCAGACCTATACCTAAAAAAAATCAAGTTAACGAGCTCAAAGATTTACGTCCTATCTCTATCTTACCGATATTATCAAAAGTTTTAGAAAAGGTAGTTCTGGACCAAACATTGTTATTTTTAGAAAATAAATCTATTATACCTAAACACCAATCAGGATTTAGAAGGGGACATGGTACAGAGACAGCTCTTCTGCACATCACAGACGATCTAACTGAAGCCGCGGACAAAAGACTGTGCAGTATCTTGGTGCTACTAGACTATTCACGTGCCTTTGACTGTTTGCTTTCTAAACTATTACTGGCCAAATTAAAATTTTATAAATTTTCTAATGATACATGCAAATGGTTCGACACATTTTTAAACGGTAGAACACAAGCCGTCATAACAGATGGTCCTGATGGACAGAAGCTTTCTGCTCTTAAATCTGTAAATCGCGGTGTACCACAGGGTGCATTACTTAGCCCATTACTCTTCTCAATTTTCACTGCTGATTTGGTCTCGTATATAAAATCTTGCAAATACCACTTTTACGCAGATGACACTCAACTTTATTTCTCTTTCGAAGGCAAGCATACAAGAGATGCTATTTTAGAAATAAATGAAGATCTAGAACGAATTTTTAAATGGTCAAAAAATAACTCGTTATGCATAAATCCAATAAAATCTCAAATGATTGTCTTGGGTACTAAAGCCCAAAAAAAAATGGTTTCTGATAGTGATGTAAAAGTAAACATTAACAACATTAATATTGAACAAGTAACATGCGCTCGTAACCTAGGACTCATTTTAGATGAAGAACAAAAATATGTCTCTCACGTAAATAACAAGATTAAAACAGCTTTTTTTAAACTCAAAACCTTATATAAAATACGTAAATACATAACCGAAGACCTGCGCCTCCTCTTAACAGATCTGTTGGTGCTCTCTCATTTTAACTACTGCAGTACTATTTTTAGTCCTAGAATTAATGCGAACACAGAGAGAGCCATTCAAAGAGTTCAGAACGCCTGTATTAGATTTTGTTATAACGTACCCAAAAGAGAATACATAACCCCCTTCCTGAACCGCAAAGGAATACTAAATATGAAAGCCAGGATGGATTTGCACTATGCCTGCCTTACCCATAGGATTATATGGAATAAGAAACCGGAATACTTATTTACAAAACTAACATGGGTTAAGGATATTACCAACCGAAGTCGCCGCTCCCACACCGAGAACTTACTCAAGGTCCCTCCACACTCCACTACACGATACCGAGGATGCTTCAGGTACTCAGCAGCTAGTATTTGGAATAACCTACCTCCACCCCTCAGGAAAAAAGTAAGCGCAATACAATTTAAAACAAAGTTTAAAAATGCATTGCTCAAGAGACAACTGGCTGCTGAGACCCTGATGCATTCGCAGTGGAAGTTCTTGCCGCTTATAAAATATTTTTAATAAACCTTATTTATTTATTTAAATGCCTCACTAAATAGTTTATTATAAAGGGTGGAAGCAGACTACTTCCGAAAACTGAAAGGGGGTACTCAGACCATGCTTCTGAACACATGAGGCTAGAAATTTCGTGCCAATTAAATGTCGATAAACATCTCGTTTTTTTCAACTTTTCATGTAGGGTATAACTAGTAGTACCCACCAGAAACGCATCTGTGTGATTATTTAATTAAATTACGTATTAAATACCAAAATAAACAAAATGTGCAATGGTCGACGCGAGGCCGCGCGGAGTCGAAATGTTGCGAACAGCTGATACAGGTCGTAGCCCCGGCGCGCCGGCCGGGCGCGCGCGCTACCTACCACGCCGCCCCACCGCGCACCGCGCGCGCCCGACACGAGTACACGTCACGACTCCGATGACGTCTACACAGATCGACATCGACCATTTTCGCAATGTTTCATAAAATCTAGGGATTTAATCTACCTAGGTACCCCATAATTGGCGGTAGAGCACTTTCTTAAAAGGTACTACTAACTTCCAAATACACGTAAACATACAATCCTGAGATTACCCATACCATACCATAAAGTAAAAACTATTCATCGACATTCATGCGCAGTGACCGCATGTACCTACGTAAGCAGTAGGCACCAACTGGCGCGATATTG
The DNA here is from genome assembly GCA_951394245.1 of Cyclophora punctaria. Classification (NCBI taxonomy): domain Eukaryota; kingdom Metazoa; phylum Arthropoda; class Insecta; order Lepidoptera; family Geometridae; genus Cyclophora; species Cyclophora punctaria. Next base: position 6,978,915 of record OX596170.1, on the reverse strand, counting down.
TTGGATGAACCTACCGAACAGTTGAAAGTGGTCTAACAGATACCACACTAAACATTGAGAAAAATGAATTAATGAACCAACTTTATTTTACCTACTTTTACAAATTCATAAATAAATACGTAACTAAAACTGATAGATAGCTATAAAAATGTGTGATCCTGATCTAGCAAGGATTAATTTAATTTAATAAAGTACCTACACGATATCTTCAGTTCTCATTGTCTCGCTGACTATGGATTACCTATCCGTGAATGTAACTGTTTATTACAATGTTGCGATCGGCTGATTCGAGTCATTGACCCGGCCGTCCGGGCGCGCGCGATGCCTACCGCGCCGACCCACCACGCCGCGCGTGGTCCCGGCTGGCACTCACTCACTACACGAGTACATTCACCAAAGTCGCAGATCGTGTGCCGACCACTTTCCAAACGTGTCCTAAATTGTAAACCTAATCCTACTTATAAGCATCTAGCTAAGTACACTGCAGTAATAAGTAGTGACGACGGCAGTTAGTACCTACTTTGACGTCACCGGTACTCGTGCGGCGGCCGAGATACTGAAGCATTCTGACTTTTGCCAAAAAACCAAAAGCGCTTTGTTCGACGCCGCCCGCGCATTATTTTTCAAATCTTTTAATCAACGTTTTATCAAAGTAATTTCAAACTAACCGAGTAGAAATGTAAGATACCTAACAGATACCATACCATAATTTAACAAGTACTAATCCACGTGTAGTGCCACGTGCCAATAAGTAGGTACTGTGCAATGCGCCGCACACCAATAGCACAGATTACTAAATAGTTACTACGTAACCAATAGCGGAAACCGACGAAGGCCTTTGTGTAAACACCGAAAGGCGCCGAAAGCGTGCCGCCCTTTACCTATCTTTTAGTAGTGATCAACAAATAATGTTTGTTATGTAGGTCAGTTCGGCGCGGGCGCCGGGACGCGGCAGGTGCGTGCGGGATCAATTAAGCGTAATAAAATCAAAAATTAATAATAATTTAAATCGCGATTGTTATTTGTTTTATGTTGTGAAGTGATACATTTTACATAAACTAATAAAAGTAATAAAACATTTCAAATAATTTGGTTGGTAATAACGTACTATTACGTTTTAATTACTTTTCACTGTTGTGATTATGTTTCTGTTTTGTAAACAAAGTTGGTGCACATGAATTGATGTGTAGCTGTCGGCTCAGGAGAGTGCAAAGTGATGCGATGCCTCTCGAGGTCATTCTGACTGAGGTACTTAACTGGATGTATTGGAAATAGGAGGATTTTAGATTTAAGCTCATCAGCGAGCTTCAAGCGAGGTGGGTACCTAGATGTTAAATAATTAACGTAAAGTAAACAAATAAATACTTCAAGTCAAGTTAGGTATTATTAACGTAATTACTAGTGGTGTTTTCGTGCCAAAAAGTTAAAACACTTTTATTTCCCGACGTTTCGAATGGATTGCACCACAGACTTTCTTTGCGTATTATTTTAATTCTTAGGTGAGAATGTAGGTAACATTCTCAATTTGTAAGTAAAATCTAATGGCAGCAGGTTGAGTATTGAAAATAGAATAGCGATCTCTTTAGCGAGCGAGGTAGGTACCTATCGCTATGTTAGTCCAATATCGAACCTACCAGACGGGCGCGCGCGCCCGCGAACTGTACCTATTCGTATTTTGTTGCGTTCTACTGAATTCGATTTACATTGCTAGCTGACAAAAACATGAAGAAAACTAAAAATAAAATTTTGTTCAAAAAAGTTCATTTCTGGGATAAAGGGCGTTACATACGGCCGTCTAGGGGTTGGTATCTACCCCCCCTTTCAGTATTCGGACGTAGTCTGCTTCCACCCTGTATATGAAATTTACTAACACAATAATGTAACGAGCATAACACACACACACACACACACACACACACACACACACACACACACACACACACACACACACACACACACACACACACATATGTACATAGACGTAAACGTGCAATTTATAATCTACCCAAAGGCTAGACAACCCCCTCCCAAATCCCGCCTAACATCTCAGGGAGCTAGGAAGAACTGAAAACCAGCGTTGTGTGGACTCAGTGTTCACACAACTCAAGCTGAGTTCTTTTCCTTTTGCCTACTTAGCTAATAAGTTTTTAATTTTTTTCTTTAATTTTTAATTATTTTCTTTTTTTTATATAACTACCATTTCTAATTTATATTGATTTATAAGTATGGCAATAAACGTCTTTTTATTTTATTTTATTTATTTTATACCTTCATTGTAAAATCATACTTTTTTATAATACACATGAACTGAGAACATCTCTTTTGAAGTAGATTCTAAATTACTCATAGTGATTGTTGTTGAATGTTACAGGCTGCCGAGCAGCCTCAACCAGACCTAGGATCGACAATAAACGCCCTTGTATCGGAAACGCCGCCTAACGTCACCCTCACACGAGGAGACTATCATCATAACCTATATCCACAAAGTAAGTCTTCGCTTTTCGTTCACAATTAACTATTAAGTCGCGTAGTCGCAAGTAATGTTCGGAACTGTTAACAGCTCCTAAGTAAAAACTCAGTTGAATATAGTATAAATAAATATATATTTTAACAAACAATATTATTTAAATTACAGATCAAATGGGTTCAAATTATGGTACAATTAAAATTACGTCCTCGCAACAAAATCCAATGTTGAGTCGGCAATTACAAAATGTAAGTAGAGTCGTTTTGTGATGACGTCGTCGTCGTCGTCGTCGTCGAGCGGGAGGAGACGTGTAACGGTGGGTCGGTTGCAGGTGGGCGGCGGCTACTCGCTGGCGGGGCACGCGGGGCACGCGGGGCACGCGGGGCACGCGGCGCACGCGGGGCACGCGGGGCACGCGGCGGCGCTGCACACGCCCGCGGCGCCGCACTACCTGCGCGCGCCGCGCCCGCTCCTCGGTACGGCCCGCCCCGCGCTCACACACCACACACCACACGCCACACGCCACACGCAGTGCTCTCAACACTTCTGAACTCTTGCTCACTCGCTTCTCAACTAAATGAAAGATCGAGCAACCAATATATGATCGGACCTGTTCAGAGCACTAAGTGAAAATGCAACTTAACGAGTATGGTGTATGTCTGTATATATTTTGATACTATTGTAGTCTTTGCAATATAGCGTGGTACATGACAGTTGTGAATTTTAATCGACAGCATTGAAATTATAGCTGTCATTCACATCATGTTAGAGTGCAAAGACTATAGTGTCAAATGCATGGTCAACCAATACCGTTATTATCTTCTCCGCATTTTATAATTACTATTTCTGGTACTCTTGTTCATTAGTATTCGTAATTTATCTTAGGTCTTGTAGGTTATACAAATATTAACTTAATTAGATCTTATTTGGATATAGAATGGTTTTGAATGGTATTATCGCTTCACTAAACTTTTAAAAAGTAAGGTAGAAATAGTATAGAATTTGTTTTCGATTCGAAGTCCAAGCATGAACTCTGCGAGAGTTTTTCTTAAGCATGCCCCGTAGACGACTAGCGTAGCCATCGGATTCGGGATATATCTCGACCCAGCTAAATACGTACTAATTGCATGCACCAAAGGCTTCCCTATCGAGTAGGAGTAGGTAGGTGCGCCGGGATCGGTCGGTGTCGCTAACTCGTGTGTGGTCCAGTGGGCGGCTACTACGCGGAGGGCGCCGGCGCGTACGCGGAGTACGCGCGCTGCTCGCCCGCGCCGCCGCCGCACGCGCCGCGCGCGCTGCTCGACCCGCTGCACTGTGAGTACCCGCCGCCAGGTAACCTATCGCTCTGCATGACGCCCGAACGTAATGCTCTCGATACCTTCGCTGCCTTCTCTTCGGCGCCCGCAGTCCCAGAGACCGACTCGGCGCCTCTATTTTCTATCTATATAGTATATGCGACCAGTATCTAAGTATTGTTATGTATCTAAACTTAACGCATGGAATCGGAGAGGCCGGAATGCGAGGGGAGGAGCACCGGCGAGGGAGCGCGACACGCACGTGTCGCCGCGCGGACCGCGCCGGCCGCTCACGGGTGGGATCGGTTACAGGCGCGGGCAACGGCAGCCCCGCGGGCAGCGGCGCGGGCGCGGGCGCGGGCGCGGGCGCGGGCGCGGGCGCGGGCGCGGGCGCGGGCGCGCCGGGCGCCGCCACGTCGGAGTACGTGCGCAACGAGCTGCGCGCCGTCGTGGGCGCGCGCTCCGCCCGCCCCGACCTGCACCCGCTGCAGCCGCCCGACATGGACCTCATGACCTTCGACATCTCGCCGCCCGGTGAGTACCCGGACGACCACCGTCCTCCGGATCGAATAGCGAACCCCGCTCGGGACCGACATCTTTCTGTCTAGCTAGACCGGCTTTAGAATCCGGTTTAGAGTCCTTCCGAAGTCTACATAACGTATAAATATATACGTATAATAGTCTCCTCCAACGAATAGTCGGATGATTGATTGATTGCCTTATGAATTGTATTACGATTAGCTACTTTTCGCATCAAATATTACACGAGTCACGAGCCGTTAACTGTGATGAGACGACGTTGATGTTGATGTTCAAAAGAAGTTAATGGTCCGGGAGGTGTGGGGAGGCATGTACCGTGTGACGTGTGGTGTAGGTGGCGGCGGCGGCGCGCGCGCGGCGGCGGCGGGCCCGTGGGACGCGCCGCAAACCCCCCCGGTAAGAAGGCCCCGCGCCGGCGGCTCTCCGTCATCACTCACTTCACTTCTTTATCGGTTTCATTATTTTTGTAGACCTCCTTACTACGTATTGAGTCTGCTCTGCTGAGTGTGTTGTCGAGTCGATCATCTTGATTATTAGCAGCTGATTTAGAGAAATGTACCAAGTCTTCCGTAATGTTATCACCAAATTATTACTGATTAACTAAACCCCCCTATAGTACTTCTCGACAATATTCCACGTCTTAACACTTCTTCGGACGTCGAATGTCATCGAGAACATACAAAGAGAGGCACAAAATTGATTAACAGAAAGCTGTTGGTACATTCCTGAATTCGAACAAGCTTTTGTGATGTGATGTGTAATACTACTTCTATTAGTGAAATCTTTTTATTATCTAAGTAATATATACTTTTTCTTAGATGAATCGACAGGTTATGTGAATCACAGGCTTATTATAATAGGCTATATTTATATTCGTAATCGATCATAAGCTTCGATCAAGTCTTGAGGGATTGGCATGCGCAGACAGAAGGTTTTGGTGAAGGTTTTGTGACGTAGCATCGTATTACAACGCGTTATGATAATTTTGCAATAGTTAGACCGCTTCCTGTACGCTTCCATAATGTGTTATAGATGAATATTACATTCCTTACTTCAGTTTGTAGATTCTATTCTATAAAATAAATGCATGAATACATTGCGTTTTTCAGTCAGTTTTTAGAAAAATATCTTTTACGAGTAGCGATCAAAACGAAAACTATATATTGTATTTCACTATGTACGTATTATAACATATTTTAAGTATTTAATTTAAAATACATAACTAAAAAAATATCAATATTTATATTATATCTACAAATTATTTATAGGTCCATGAAGATCTCATAATTTGATTATAAATTATAAATAAACTGATCATTATGGTACTTGTTTCCGAATGGTCCTTCAATTTATAAAGAATATTCACACAATACATTGCAAATTATAAGTTTATTATATGTACAAAGTTTATTTACATATTTATCATGATCAAATATAGATACTGCACGCTAATAGTATGTATATTTACATAAATATTTATGTTATGATCGCTCCTTGTAAACTTAATTAACAAATTTTATCTTGACTTTTAAAATGACATCTATAAAATGTTAGATCGTGTTAAAGAACTAGATGAATAAAATAACTGTGTTGGTTACGTCATAAAATTGAACGACGGAGTGGAGAGTGTCTGCACTGTGTCATGGCGGTCTCATGGTGGAGTGTGTCGCGGGTGTAGCTGACGAGTGGTTGTGCGCAGGGTACTACGGCGGCGGGCTCGGCGGCGGGCGGTGATGCGGCGGGCGGCGCGGGGCCGGGCCCGCCCGCTAGCGGCGCCGCCTCGCTGCTGCAGAAGCTGCTGTCGCAGTGACTCCCCGCACTTGCATTTATTCCCGACGCCGAGGACTCGTCGCGGCGCGAGCTCCGGGCTCCTCTACGTGGTACCTCTGCGGCTGTAACCTCACCCCGTGAGACTAATGTAGTACACGTATTTATAAACGTCTTTTATGTAGTCTAGTAGTGCTAGTGATAAAATTTCGAGTTGTATAAAATTGTTTCGATGGTATGACTATGTTTTACGATAAGTTTCAAGTTGTTAAGGGAAGTCTTTAATACTTTATGTATTTTTATTATATTTTAACGACAAAAAACGATTCGATACGAAATTCGTTGGTAGCTTCATAAATGTCAGAACCGGTGATTTGTTTTGTATATGGTCGCATTGGGTCGAGTGCATTCGTTCCCGCGCGCAGTATACGCTCATAGAACATGTACAATACAATAGTAATATACCACGTGCAATATTGTATCTATATGTAGAGTATACACATATTTTGGCGTTGTGAACGTTATGTATTATAGTATGAAAGTCAAATGTTACCTGTTATGACAAAGTAATTTGTATTATAAAATTAGTTTACGATAAAACGATGTCGAGCGGAACATTTTCTCTTTGGAGAATTTTATTTTTAGTTGTAAATATGTTGTTAAATTATAAATATAGCTGTTGCTTTATTGTAAATATTTTGTTAAATCCATTCATTGTGTTACGTGTATGACATATTTTTTTTATTTTAAATCCATTTATTGATATTGATTAAATAATTACAAATATTATTTTATGTTTTTTCCAAAATTATACTCCTTATTTGCCTATGATTTTATGGAATATTTTTAAATGTTTTATCTGTGTTGACAATCATGGACAAAGTTGAAACAAAATATTTTGTAAGGTTTTATATTGTGGTCTTATAAACAAGATAGTAAGTAAATATACTTTGATATGTGGACATTAAATGATAAACAATCAACTGGAACTACAACAATGTCTGTGAAGTTGAACACCGGAGTGCCTGAGAGTAGTGTGCCCCCCATTTGAAATTAACCTTTGTATGTAACATGTACAATTTAATATTACCTCCTTGACGCTATAATAACCATGTCGCGGAATTAGCTTTAGACATATTCGCTTGATAATAAATTAAACGATTGATATTATAAAATACAAAATTGAATCTATGCGTGTACGTTGATCGTGTGCGTCTGGGATATGATCCTATCGATATAATAAATACTTACGTAGGTTACAATGTATACTGACTCCTGAAACGGTACCTTTACCGCTCGGTAATCGGTTTGCTTACAAACAAGTAGATATACAGTTATTATTGCTGAGTTATATGCTCTTTGGTGTATCCATGATTTGCTAACGCCTTTTCTATACTTTATTTATTAAGTATATAAAATTTACTAATGGCATGTTTTTTAAAGTAGTCCCTTTATTTTGCTTTCTGTGATTGGATTTAAATAATCGACTTTGTTTTACATAAAATATGAAATGCTAATGTAAATACATACAGAAGAATCGCTGTAAAGTATGTGTGAGCCACTGAACTCGTTATAAGATCGCGACCTATTTGTAATAAATTGTTCAGTTTGTTGATAACATCAGTGTTAGATGTCACAAATTAATGCTAAATTGAAACACCACCAACTGTTTAGCGGTACTTGAACAAATGAACGATGATCCGAATGGTCATACTCATTCGTTGAACGAACAACGTAACTGTTCAATGTAACGCGAATACAATTGTTGCGCGCGTTTAAAATTAAGATTGCACAATAAGTATATTTAAAATTAATTAATAATTGTGGTGTTTTACTGTCGATCGTGAATGTGACTTGCTGTCTAGAGCGTTTGCTATATAATGTTTTAAATGTTGTAGCTCCGAAGGGACCACAACATCTGTCTACTAAGCCCATAGACACACGAACACAAGTAAATAAATAGTACGAGTGGCAATCAGCAACATTGATATTGATGTATAAACAAATGGCGATAACTTAAAGCGGTTACAAAGTACTTAACAGTTAGGGGGTTCGCTCGTTGATATGTATTTCGAAAACTTTAATTCTTGTTTGCATTTTATTACAATCCCTTTATTAAATATTGATAAGTAGACACAGAATAGTAATATGTGACGAGTCAAATACTTTAATAAAAACGTACAAATGTGTATAGATTACCCATTATAAACCACCTTTGTAGAAAATAAACATATTTTTGTACTGATGATGAGAAAAATTATTTAGTTGGAAGATTAGGCCACTGACCAAAATATTTTGTCTTCAATGTTCATAAGAATTGGTAAACAAATAGTTGAGTCGGTCAGCTTTATAAATAGTGAGATATTTAAGCTTTACAGTGGCGATTGTACAGCAATATATTCATTCCATTACTACCATGCTAAAGCGGAGAGCGCAGCACGGTAGGATCCAAACAATATGAGTACAAGTGATGGCCTTATGTGGGAGTTAGATACAACCAGATGAAGTAGTCGAGCGAACATACAACACACACACGACGCCTACTATCCTATTATTAAAACTTATTTATTGAGTCGCTAGTTGGTCAGCATCAAATGCCGTCACTTACAAAGTTTCGATGACGATTAAATGTACAACAAAAGTTATATTTTTTGCAGATTTACGATAAAATTAATAAATAGATTATGTAATGAAGACTATTAATAAATGTTTGAAACACGTCCATTGCATGAATTAATATTGGAATAACAGTAATATGTAAATAATGCCGATCAATGCATAGGTGCCTGAAATCATAGATTAGAAATATTTTCAAAACCACCTTTTAAAGAAGTAAACATAAAAAATATAAATGTAATAGACTAGTGATCGCGTATACTATAAGTCACCATGTTCAAGTTTGAAGTACTCTATATATTTTCAGTTTACGGGGTTGTCCTTGATTCGTGTAAAAATTATTATTCAAAAATATGTAAACGAAACGGCCCGTTTTTGTCGCCTTCCAGACTTACTTTTAATGAACGAAAATTGAATACAATAGGTTGGTGAAATATATTTGTCTTCCAAACTGAAGGTAAATAGGACTGTATCAAATTTCCACCTATATTACTTAGGGTAAGACACAATCGTGCCATTGAACTGTCAAGAAATTCATGACGTGTCCTCTTGTTGCTCAATAATACTGTAACATTCACGCTTTCGTGTTATTTAAATATTCCGCGCGGAACATTTCTACCTCATTTTCATAATGTGCGTTTGGAAGGGTTTGCGTGAAACTCACTTCGAACCAGCTTCTCGGTTGAAATAAGAGTGGTACGAGTTTGTGACAGTTCTTCCAGGCTTCAAACAGAACTAACGATGATCTCTTAACAATCTACGGACAAAGAATTAATATATTTTTAATAAAATTGAAGGTAAATTGCACCCCCTATGAACGATACTTGAATTGTCTCAACCTTAAATTAAAAGATAATCATCGAATAAAATATGAAATTCTTTAAATATTTTACTAAATGTAATATTAAAAGTTATATTGGGCTTTTGAATGGATATTACTTGTATGCAAATCGTTTATTGTAAAATTAATAATTGTCTTAATGTAATGGTTTAAACTTACCTAAACTTTAAATGGAAAAATTGTTTCATTATAATATTGTACAAATGCTATCATATACGCTATGAATGCAAGAATTAGCAAGTGGCGACTTACCTATCAATAGGTGCAGTTGCTGTGTTTACTTTAAGATGGTAGGAATTGGGTTGCCTGATTCTGAATTATTGTTTTAATTATAAACTTTCGGGAATAATGATAATATTAAACATATTGTAAGAGCATGATAGATTTTGCAAAATATAAAGAGTTCAGGAGAAATTGGTATATTAAAATGTTACATAATAACTTTGAATTCTATGTAAGAATAAAATGTTAAGATATATTGACTCAGTGTCACAGAGTAAAGGAATCAAAATAAAATTCAATTAATAGGGTCCAAACTCCATCCAATAAATCTCTGAAAATGTATTAGATTGGACTGTTGACGAATGTGATATAACAGTGTATAATAGAAGATATTTTTTTACCGATCGTAATTTACTCTGTGACAAGGTGTGAGAGGACCACTTCGCACGGGGCGAGCGAACACGGACGGGTACGGGAGTCTGTGTTTCTGTGGGAAAACATAATTAGTTATGATACTATTGTTATTTTATTAGTTGGATTGAAATACTATCAAGTTTTTATTGTTGATTCTGAAACTAAAGGGTTTTCTAAAATCCCTCTCTTTAGAGGTAAGAATACTTTGTGATAAACATTTATTTATTATCGGATGGCGGTTGCTAACACAAGGAAGCATTCCCGTACAATTGATTTTATTTTTTGTATAAAATCGTGCTTTTTGTCTTGGCCCGTCATCCGTTGCAAGGGTATGTTACATTGTGAATATCGACCTAGGTCTAACGTCTCTTAGATTATATTATAATGGCTACTAATTATGTTTTTCTGTAATGTTGAAGTGGTTTATTAGATATTGGTCACTCGCTAAAAGAAGTTAGAGGATAGTTCAGTACATATACTCATTACATTACTGTCCATTCGATACATTACAGTTTGTGTTTACCGATTTGCCAAAAATAATACTTAACCTAATATTACGTTGTAAACTGTTGGTTGATGTAACTAGTCGAAGCTTCCTACAACTGTCTTTACGCGGGTGGCCGTTATGTCTGTGTTATACATTTAGTTTTTCAGAAATATAGATACTAAGGCCTCTTGTGTTGCTGTGCATTTCTAAGCATTGTATGTATGTATGTTTATATATTGTAAATAGCTAAATACATTATATTTTTACGAATAGAATACACAACCAAAGTTGTTACGAAGTGATGGTTGATTAAATGATAAACTTTAAGTATAGATCGTTATGTTTATTTTGGAAAAGATACAAAAATGTATAGCTGTATTGTATTACGTGTACATCAGATCTTTTCGAAGCCTTCTCACAACCGCCCTGATATTAGCAAGTTCGAATTTATTATTTGGCAGAGTTGGGTATAACAAAATTATCTAATTATAACGAAGTAATAATAGTTGTAACCATAAGTAACATGTGTAACAAAGTGTCACGCGAGTGGAGCTCGCTCTTCTCACGTTCCTAGTAGCTTGTTCCGGGTCATTTACCGTTCGGTATTTGTCAATTAATGAAACCCACGCGTCATGTACTAATATCTCCGAGGTATTCAAATTGTAATATTTTATTCATCGAAAAATCAGGCGTTACGAGTACATAACATTTAAGTTGTATTTTTTGTACATTTTAGATTCGAGAATATATTAATATCAAATAAGAGGAGCGTTTTATTAAATCGCCTCATATATATCCCTAGCTTTAATTAGATGAGTACATGTGTGTGTATGCCTGTTTACTATAACTATCGCATCGCATAGTCAGAATGTTAGCATGATGTTAATTCACCTAAATTAACAACACAAGCCCGAACCAAACCGGCGGGCCCGCGGTCGATTTGTGTTGCAGTGTTTCAGTTATTTCGTATCTGAATTCACAACGAGATGGGTAGTTTTAAAAAACAGTTTCATAATTCGACAAAATTGTTAATCATAGTAATAATGTAGAATGCTACCCTACGAAACTCATGAAACATTAATCGATTGCGCGTACGGTCTGTTTGGTGTTATTTTAGTCAGTATTTTTTCATTGTATTGTTTTTCGTGGTTCGATGGTTTGCACGAGATGAGGCTGTTAAAGTGGTGGTCAAAAAAGAAGTCGCTCCAGCTTGAAGAGGCTCAGGTATTTCCATATTCCTATATTATTTTGTTATCAAGATTTTAAGATAAGACGCCTCGGTGGTCTAGTGGTACGTGCAGTCGCCTGCCAAGACTGAGGTCCCGGGTTCTAGGCCCAGTTCGAGCGAAAACATTATTCCTACTTTTCAAACATGGGTTTGCGATAGCCAACCCAAATTTGGCAAGCGTAGTGATAATGCTAAGATCTTTAAAATAATTATCAGCAGTAGCTTTACTTATACACATATATGTACAACATAGATTCCCTGCGTGATAGTGCTAGTTCGTAAAGCTAGTCATATAATACAAGTACAATTTCATCAAAAGGATGCATTTTTGTTTGTAGTTAGTCTGTAGGTTAAGTTACCTAAAAATGTGCATAGTGCTTAAGTATCAACTTATTTGGTAACTCACTACGCGTATGATGACCTTAGATGATGTTATCGGACTGTTATTGTTTTAATCCTGAGTGTCTAGTCTATATAAGTAACCAATGTCAGCTGGTTAGTATTTCAGTAATGTATATTAAACAATTGTATAGTAAAAAGCACACCGCGGTTTCACCCGCGTTCTACCCGTTCCCGCGTTTTGGGATAAAAAGTAGCCTGTGAGCTTTCTCAGGCTCTGGACTAACTATATTCCAAATTTCATACAAATCGGTTCAGTAGGTTTGGCGTGAAAGCGTGACAAACAAACTTACATTTACATTTATAATATTAGTAGGGATCATCTAAAAGACTAGTTATTAACCTAGCCTTAGTTATTAGGCCTAGTTTTCTTACGTTATTAGAGCGATAGATTAGGTATAGTACTAGTCCTGAATGTCCTAAAACACTCAGCACAAGACAAGTAGAACATAGAGTTCCATCTTTACTGATTTTCTAATAATTGTGCTTAGAGCCTAGCACCTACCTAGCAATAAAAACTATTTTTAGGATTGTTTTGAAGTAATTTTAAGTAGGTACATGCCAGAGTAGGCAAGATAACGTACTCTACTACTCTACTACGATTCGACGTGCTAATATGTATGTGGGTAGGTATTAAAACCGCTAATTTAATGTTAATTGCTGTTTCCCTGATGATTTAACACGCGAACAAGGCTAATTTGCCATTTTCGTTTATTGGTTGTGATGTGATGGTCATTGGACAGAGAATGCCTTCTGTGCGGTATAATAATTAATAACTACTAACGATTTTAATGAAATTTGCAGTAGAGTAGATTAGAGGAAAATTGATGTATACTTAATCTATGTTATACATAACAAGTAAACTTAGTTTTCTCAGTATTATGCCCAGAGCAGAGCTCTAGCCTGCAGCTTTAATTTGAAATGTGATCATAAGGGTGCCTTTCCAGAGCTACGCTATGCTACGTTTGATATTATTGGATGCCACCATCGCTAGGTTGCGTACTAAGATATTTGACAGATTGGTTTGCACTCTGGGTTTTTGTCGGTGGAGTTAGGTTTGCTAGCATTCATTAGGTACGTAAATACCTGTATTTTTCATAAGTATCTAAGTACCAGGTGTAACTACTAAACGTGGTAGTAAGTTACACCACCGCCCGTAGGTAGTAGAAGAATAGTGTAATTAATTAGATTTATATTTACTGCTTATGGATGTCGAAACCGGTGTTGTACTTCTCCAAAAAGATAAGGTAGTGTAGTGTCTACCCATTGCCTATATTATGCCAAATCCATATAAAACAAGCAATTGTTGCTTACCTACATCCTATCCATCAAATAATTCATGTTCTTCTCATCGGAAATATTTTAATAACAAATGCCGTGCATGTTCGGTAAAGGTTGCTTGAATTGAATTATTTATTGTACCTAGTCGCGTTTTTTCGCTGCCACCCGGCGGGGGGTGCGCGCCCGAAAGTCGGGATCGCCTGGAGTTCGTGTGTCGGTGTCCTGCGGGCGCTCCCGAGTCCCGGGCCCGCAGTCGAGCGCCGCGCGCCCGCCCGCCCGCACGCATGCGTCCGCAATCCTGTTGCACCCAGCCTCATTACCTCCGCTCATAAAGTTACGTGATAAACAACCACCGACAGCGCAAGGACCTATTACAATATTGACAAATATTTTTCTTTTATGGGGTGTTGTATGAAACCGACTAGTGTTTAGTTATTTAAGTAATATAAGTGAAAGGATCAAGGATTGCCGGGATGCCTTGGACCTGTCCGTGGTCCCGTGACCGCCAGCAGCGGCCAGCTGTGAAGGTCTCCGCTCCTCTGCATTTGATATTATGTCAGGTCTGTTATTACGATTTAAATATGCATGCGTTAATATAATTTTGGGAGTAGTTTATTTGATGATACGATTTTTGTAATGGGTTCGTTGACTACCCATATGTGACGCTCTGTTGCCTATTAGATCCATTTGAAAGTTATAAGACAGTTGGAACACGATAATGAAGGTAGCAGGGCATAATCCCTGATATGTTTTAATGGATTTAAAGTGTCGTATCAGTTATACGCTTGTAATGTCTTGACCATAAAATGTTTTTGATATGAATGAGTGCATCACAACGTGTTTTAAACAATTAAAATATTTGAATCTACTTTAATGTAGAGTACATCAAATAAAATAATACCTAAGTATATGTATAAAATAATACATAATCATAAGTATAAAATATTATATAGGTATATAAAAAGAAAAGAAGAAGTTTAGTGGGCGTTTTATATAGCAAGTAAGACTGTTTTAACCGTATTCAAAAACTTTAGGAGAAATTGCAATCAATTTCTATCAACATGAACTCTAGGAAATTTGAATATAATCTTTATTAAACATCATTACGAAAAGACAAAATTAAAGAAGGAGAGAAAGAACGTTTTCAATAGATACAATTATTTATATTTCATGAAAGGTGTGCGACAGTACGTGGCGGAAGTGGCAGAATTGTGAGCTTTTGCCAAGATTCATTCATTTGGGTGTTCCGGTGTCGTTGATCGATGGAACTTTTTGTGACATTTTTTGCGCGTTGCAATGTTTTATTGTGATCTAGAGATACAGTTAACGTTTAAAAATGATGTCAATTTGCAAAAAAGTTACAAAGCGTGACGTTAGGTAATCGTTTAATATATTTAATGAAATAACTTCGTTTGTAGGTATAACTCAATGAGAATCTTATCGCATTTAATTAATTAAGTTAGACCTTTGCATAAACAAGGTCTTGATAATAGGCGTCTTAGGTACCACTACTTACACATCTGCATTAGTTAAATTATGCTATATTCGTAGCTTAAATTGTCACAAAATATGGGTACTGAAAACCGTGAGATTTCTGAAAGCATGATTGCGGTGATCCCTAGTGAAGAGGGTATCGGAGTGTAGGTGTATCAGCTGAGTCGAGCCCGGACGCCACAGTCAGTCGGAGTCGGCAGCCGGGCGGAGGCACCCGCTCGCACTCTGTCCCGCGAGGCGCACCATCGATGTAAACAAACATGACCTTAGAGTCCTCGATCCCTCGGCTCCTGGACCGTAACGCGAAGTGCTCCTAATCACACCCGCATGGAATAAAATGCCTTGGAACTGCCTCTGGGGATACGAACCACCCCCGCCACCATGCAGGGTCAGTGGACCTCTTCATTTAGCGTTACAGGTAATTGTTACAGTTTCATTTAACAATTGTTTAAGTGATATATTGTTTTTTATTTATTTAAGAAATAGTTGCTTACATAAGTATTTTTGAGTAGATACGTTGTTTACCCTTAGAAATAAAAAACATCGAAGTTCATATTTTACCCGTAAAGTTATATTTGTAAGGAGCATCTGATGAATAAATCAAGTAGGCAGGTACATAAAGTATAAAATTAATTTTATTACAGAAATGTTGTTTTCTAAAAACGTCGTTAAAGTTATACCTACTCGTATTTCGTATTACAAAACCTCTTTCAGTTTCATTTGCACTTAAGATAACAGTTGAATAAATAAGCATTAGAAACAGGAGAGACTTAATAAACATTTATTTCATGAATTTCAATTGTTTTGTTCTTGGTCATATTATGAAGTTGAGTATTGAATCGACGCTGCAGGTCTAAATATCATACTGACTTATACTATGTTAATCAGATTGTCAGGTCCTTTAAAACATAAAGAGTACTATTACCTACTCAGCTTTTATTTAACTGAGTTGTTGGACGCATGCGTAACTTTAGTCCTTACATTACATAACTATGGAGATAAAGCAAACCAAAATAGAGAAGATAATTAATTTAAAAGATAAAATATACCTAGCTATAATTAAAATAGTTTATTGATTTTGATCTCAGTCAAAATCTAATTAGCGTGTAAATCAATTTAACTAGAAATCTTATAAACGTAATTTAGATAAAGAGCTCCCATTAAGGTTCTGATTAAGAATCTTAGTACCTATAATCACATCATGTTCAAACTCATATAAGGTCAAGTGATGCAACCCAGAACTACGTTTGTCCGTTAATTACGCTAATTCAACTCTACCACGCATATTAATTGGGCTGTTATTTGCTTCAAATGTATTGTGTGATGATGTGTATCTGTGGCAGGGCGGTACATTGTCATGTTGCCTTGGTCGGCAGCGGAGTTAACGGTAGAATGCTAATGTGTCGAGTCGAGTAGCATTGTCGCACACACGAGGGCCCTAGCGCCTAGCTTCCCAAACAGTTGCGCAAGAGTTAGTGCGCCGCCCACGAGCCGTGCCGCGCCGCGCAGGCCGGTCGCCCGGCCCCGAGCAAATATCCCACAAGTTCATTGTCACCTATTTCCGTAAATGGCTTATACAAACAGGAATTTAGAAATATAGAAAGTAACATTTGAGATCGCATTCTCAAGTATCGTATGATACGACAGTTGTTTCATTTCAATCACAAGTAGCCAATCAAGGCAAGGGGCTTACATCAATTAGATAAACCGCAGAGTTATGCATTCCTTGCACGCATACTGCGCCTCCATGTTTGAACTGACTGAAGAGTTAATTGCGTTAGGATATTTGCTGCTGCGGGCTCCAATTGACCAATAAAATACTCGGTTGGACTTCCTCGAGTTAACTAAGTGTAGGTCTCCGATGTAAAACGAGCGTAATATGCATGTTAGATTCTGTAATGAGGATAATACGAAGTGATTGTGCGTGTTCATCCGCGTGTTATCTGTACGGAGCTAGTAATGTAAGTTAATTAGTAGCATATGGGGTTGCGTGCGTCTCAGACAATAAAACCTTTCAGAGGCGGCGTCTCTTTGACGTTCCCTTTATTAAAACCGATTAAATATACCACAGTACAAATACAAAGCATTTGTAGTCGTGACCATTCCGGAGCATATCTTTATAACTTTTGGTCTCATTTATATGTACCATTTTGTGTTCTACATTGAAGAGTAGGGACTATCTGTATTTCTTTATTGTGACATAAAAGTCAACTGCATTAAAGTACTTCACTGAAGTTGTAGAGTAAGGTGCTTTGATTGAAGTACTTGAATGTACTTTAGATTTGAAGTTTTTAATACTACTTTTTTAATTTCAGACCACTTATATGTAAATCAAGATTACAAAATATTTTGTTAGCCGATAAATTGAGTAGTACCGACAGGATTTTTTATAAATTCATCATTACTAACCTATGTATTTACTGTGGCATTTAGGTCCTTTACATTATCAAGTGAGAGGTTTTTAATTGTACAACGTGTGAACATATCGATGTAAATATAAATTAGTTTCTGTGACAGAGGGTCGGCGGGCGACACCCGTGAGGCGTGAAGACGTCAGAATGCGTGCAGCTAACAATACATACACTTAGATGTATCGCCCGACACGAGATTATTCACTGAACATGTCGTACAGCTTCCATCAACTCGCGATGGGAACGATATTACTCTCACACATTCACTCGTTGACAGACGAAGCTTTTTATCAACATTGTAACTTTAATGTTTGTCATCGTTCGTAAATAACGTAGAAAGAATAAGTAAGTACCATAAGTGATACAATTTATTGCTACAGTTCGGAATAATTGAATAAATTACATCTATAAAGCTTTTACTAAGCTTATCAACTTTCCCAGAGCAGCATTGTTCTTTAAACTTTACATTTGGAAATAATGGGCAGTTAAAAGTTTTAAATTTCCGTTAAAGTTCCCCGCTCGTGTAATGAACCGATACATGCTTTGAAAAGAAAATGCATCAATCATTTCGTTCTTAATTTAAATTCATAATTCGAATTGCGAACGGATGCTTGCGCAATGGCCAGAGCTTCGTGTAACTAAAGCGCTTGACCGGAAGTGAGCTCCCAAGATGGTGTACGCACAATGTAAACCAAACCTAAGTTAAATTATTGTATATTTTAGGTAGTTTTATATTGATGCGAAGAAATACGTTTGTAAATGAAATGAAATGAAATAATAAATGAAATGTTTGTAGGTATATATTTTTGTTTCGTTAAAAGTTATTAGCAATAGGTCTTGGTATTCTATGGCGTTAGTTGCTCAGTACGTACTATGTAGTATATGTGTAGTATTATATTATTATGTGAGCACTGAATAGTTACTCTTAAATGTGCTCCAACAACAGAGCAGGGCTTCATTACCGGTAAGGCGCGATCTACGAGAAATTAGGACACTCAACTTCCATAATTGCGGCACGGTATGCTATGGTGTTGCGCAAAGCTCGGAGAAAACCTTATTTAGGCGGGTATTTCAAGATAATTCATAGGATTTATGCATTTGTTTACTATGACATGCCATTGTACATAATGCCTTATCATTATCAGTCGACGTAATCATAATGCGGTTGAACTATTTTGTGAAGTATTTTACATTTAAAAAAGGTTTGTAGTTGTAGTTACTTTGGTAGGTAAGTGTGGGTAGTTGTTTCTTCCGTTAGACTTACCTCCATGTAGGTATTATAATGTCCTCAACGCATTGTCCCAAATAGATAAATATATTGTTTTAAACCTAACAAACACGCGTTAAACCGTGAATATAATAGTAAACTGTCAAGTCGCGTTATAGTTGTAGGTGAACAAAACTGTCTTTGTCCGTTGAATAAGGCCGAGTCTAATTACCAAGATATGTACATATTAGGCGTTTAGAGGTCACATTTAACAAATACAGTGTAATGTTTCTCTTAGGTATAAGATTTCGTTGAAATTTAAACAGTGTTGCGAAACGTAAGGCTTCTATAAAAACGTTCACGGTCGAGGGCGCAGGCCCGCCAGCTGCCCGCCACCGCCAACTGTAATTGTTCACATTTCACAAAACCTCCCAACAGAAACGACACGTAAATCTATTTTTTGCACATCGTCCGTGTAAAACTGGTTACAATATCTGAGGTTTTTATAAAGCTTTTTCGGGACTTTTCATATGAGTATGAGATTGACTTACTAATAATGATACTCTCCTCTCATTCATTCATTCACAAACGGAAATAATTTTGTCAGGAAAAAATACCGCAGGAAAAAATATCAATAACCTAATTAACGAATGTTTAATAAATTCATAACTTAGGGATATTTTACGTGTGTCGGACTTCTTTCAACAAAAGCACCGGCGAGCAAACATTCCTCGATAATACTCCAGATTTTTATTTATTTTGGTAAAGGCAACCCGAATAGTTCCTTTGCTTATTTGTATTTCACACTAGACTGTATTCAAATTTCAATGGTGGTGTTATTTTTCGGAATTGTTTTTGTTATTGCTAGCACCGACTTGATAGTAAAAATATTTCAACTGGGGCCATGAATCAAATTGTATGAATGGAAGTCATAAAACAATTTTATTCTCTTATTGGTACCTACACAAACAGCAGTTCGAAAATAGCTTCGACCACCTGGTGCATACTCGACTTTACTTGGAGTGCGGGGAGCATGATTTATTGCATCTAAAACTACACACAATGCGACCGCAAAATAACCCTTAACTACTTCCAGGGAACAAATTGTTCAAATGAATATTATTTCACTAACCGTGGAAGAAATTGTACGCATCGACGCAACCCCTGTGCGTGCCGAAGCAATAAATTAATTTATCTGAGTCAAAAACTTGAAATGTAAAACGCGTGTTGTATCCAAACAAAGCTTTGTTGATACTAACTATCGGAATGACCCTTCGGGGTCCGCACTCTTGGAATCTTTTAATTTGGCTGTTGAAGATATATTTTCTAATTTATTTTAAAATCTATGTCAAGTACTTGGTATTTAAGGCATTTATGTTCAAATGAGTAATGATCAATATAAATAACTTCACAGCGTATTTGAGGTAAGTAAAGTAAGTAGTTAATTTAATTGTTCGCTATCTAAGTTATTCACGGTCGAGTGGAGGCCAATTATCCCAAGTAGTGAAGTTGGTACTCTGCGCTGCCAGCGCCGTGCCCAGCGGAGTCCGCAGTCAGTAGGCATCGCAGTGATTCCCAACGGAGGCGCCGTGGGAGGTCTCACTGTATTAGATAAATATCGAACGGTTTTCGTTCAATTTTATTGATTGACTGAGAAGTATTTTCGACACGTGCAACAATAACAAGAATTTATTTGGTCAATTTGCTTCAGATACTGCTACTAATAGTTTATATATGTTAATTACAGAGACCTGGTACCTTTGTGTATTAACGAAGGTATTACCTATAGACCTAACCTGGTTCAAGCAAGGCATAATATGCTTACCCTTGATTATGCGTTTTATACTAAGGGCTAATTAAGTCTTAAATATCCAGTTACTTTAGCTACTTTATCATTAATCGAGTACTCACATCGTAAACTAATTAGGTAGTTAGGTTCTATAAGGATACAGTAAAATCTAGGTAGTTCACACTGACCTTTATTAAACACGTTTACTGGCAGCCAAGTAACTGGCGGCGACGAAATTAACGTCTCACGGTGATTTTCATTCCTAATCGACAGAATATGTATTTGATCGCGTGTTTTTAAATAAAGTCACGTCTCTATCTAATCCCTTTAAAGAATTAAACAGGTAGCTGCCTGGTCCTATGATTAGGGGAACGTTTAGAGGTCGGACTGGCTACTAGCCTCTTAACATAGTATGGGATCAACCCACTTTGAAATAGGAATGACGGTCATTTGTTTTTTAATAATCCCTCATGCATTATTGTCATTGACCTCTGGTAGCCAGAAGAGCCCAGAGCGAAACATTACGTTACTATTCATATGTTTCTTGTCCACCGATGCATATGGTAGTTTAATGTATACCAGTGACCACACTAACGTACTGTAACGAATAGCTGCTTTGATTCAGTCAAAGATAAAAGCACATTGTGGGCGCGATATTTGGAAGAACTATAAATAAAGCTGGTTTTAAGTCGCGAATAGCTATAATGAAAATTAATTTCCGTTTTAACTACCAATTTATTGCTGGTAAACGGATCGTCTGCTATTAAAACAGTAGTGCTGGCTTGAAAGGAAAGATCTGAACGAGAACTAACTGTTCTTAATGAGCAGTTTTAGAATTATTACATCCTTTTTAAGTCAATAAAAAATCAATAAATCAATGTATTGCAACAATAGTCTGTTGTTGAAAATACGTGTATTCAGACTTACTACAGACTTTGTTCGTAATCTCCTAATGTCTAACATCGATTAACCAAAACAAAAACTTTCTAAGTAAAACAAAAACATTTTATTAATTACTTTCCCTTCAGTCGTGCTACCACCGTGACAGAGGTTGGTGACGTGACCTGCACTCGTCATCCGTTCCTCCCGACACGCTGACAGTTTCAGCAATTAACTTGTCAATATGTACCATCAGCTTTAATATCGGGCCGTGTTTACTTTAACGAAATATTTGATAGAAGCTTAGGCCATGGCCACCGAGACTTGCTTTATTTTGAACTTATTGAACGTGTCAGACGCCCTTTCGCTTGAAAACATAAAGTGTATTAATTATTTTGTGCTATTGATTTGAAAGATGTGTTTGTCTCCCAAAATTCCCATTGCACAATGCACATTGTTGCAGAAAAATAAATTTATATTAGTAAGGTCATTTAATTGTTCTAATTTGTGCTTAAATAGTTAAAAGAGTGTGAAAAATTTATGTAAAAGACATAAAGTCATTAAAAGATATCAGTCTTCAACAAAACTTATTGTCGATGGAGTGTTATGGAAATATATTTTTGTATAGGTACATATACATACGTATTTTAATTAGAAACATTTGTTACGAATACTGTTTGCATTAACTGAATGATATTTGTACATTAATTTTAATCGCTTTCCACACTGGCAGATGGTATTACACGCAGAATACTGACTGCGGAGTTTCGGAACATTTGTTATCCATACCACTCGTGTCATGGCATACTTTGCTCATGCAAACCTTAGTACTTACTAATAAATTAATTTTATAGTCTTACATTACAAGCAATAAACAAACTTAAACTGCGAGTAAAATATTATATTTGTGTTATAAGCTAGCTCTAACACAGGAATTTATAGATACTTTGTTATCTATTGTAAAACTTTTCCAAAGCTTTATGTTCAGTCAGTATCCCTACTAAAAGTCGGCATTGTGTCTCTTTAAAACTTATAGGATGTCAAATAAAAGGGATATAACCTAATCCGGCCATCCTGTAAAACTGTCTGAAATTAAAGTATATAGCACCAATTTAGAGTTACGCAACGACGAGTGTTTTACCGTAGTGGGTCGGTGCTAGGCGATGACGTCACATAGGATTTCAACAGAGGGCAAACAATGTGGACCGCGACACACACTGCGCTCATTTCCAGGACAAACAATGAATATCATTCGGGAAATTTACATTTACCATCGAAACGAGGGTCCCGCAGATAACACCGATACCTACCGACTAGATTAGATTGTTTTATATTAACGAGTGTAAGGAAAGGCCCCTATGAATATATTTATTTTGGGCTATTTGTAATCGTATCTATTCGTTAGTCAAATAAATTAAAAAATTGATACACAATTATTCTTGTAATTTTTTTATTCTTTTTTAATCAATGTTTTTTTATTGTGGTAGTGACACCATGATAGTAATAATGTAGATACACAGTCAGATATTGTTTTCGGTATGTACATTACTCCTTAAAGGTATAAATGAGAAGGCATCTTAATTTAAGCATGTCTCAATTAAGAATGAAATCGTCTCATAGAAGCTGATATCTCTATACTATGAAACATATCGAATGTGATGAATCAGCATCATTGGTTCATTAATCTCACTTCGAATGCATCTATTAAATTCTTGAACCATAACTATCCGAGACGGATTTTTAAACGCATTTTATACAGTTGAGATTTAATTTAATTAAAGTCTATTTCAAGTTATCTGTATACAGTTCAATGAAGATTTATAGAGTTTAGATTAAATATGAACGTGTTAAGCGGGCGCAACAAAAGCTTGGGGAGAAATTATGAGGGTTTATTTGGACTATCCACAATTCAAACGTACCAATAATTTAAAGATTTTGTATTTTGGGTTAACCTTAGGTTAGATTCCCTTGAGTACATTTTCAAAATAACACTATTCATAGTAACACTACTAAAGTGTTTTTCCTCGTACTTACTTTGCATCGTTAGTTGCAAGAAAGTGTAAAATTATACATCCTGTGTTGAAGGACTTACCTAAAGGTGCGGTCACAAAGTTGCAGGATACAAACTCAAAGCTTTTGAAAAGGGAGCTATAAATATATTGACTAGGTTATGCTAATATGAGGCGAAAGTGTATGCAGGGAGAAGTGTGAAAGGACAGGTCATCTTGGGTCGCGCGCGCAATAATTCATTGGGACAGTCGCGACCGCAATGTCGGGACATATTATTCGAAACAAGTCGTACTTGTAGGTTTACTGGCGTGAGTACGAGAAACGCGGGGAGCCGGGGACATTAGCATTATCCACGCTTTTGCGTGCGGGTGGTCGCATAGGTGGAAGAGGCAAGTACCCACTGTGGTATCGAGAAAGTATTTTTCATGGTATTGTATTACCTCACCAATCTCAGATTGAATATAATCAACATCATGTCCCGTCTTATGTTTACCAAGAAATTGAGCAATAAAAAGTTAAAGTTACGTTCTCAGTTGCACTCGGTATGCATCCAGAAACCTAAATGTGGTGCGGAATCACCTAGTAGCTCTGCTTAGGTCACGGGCGCATCGATTAGTATGCAGCTTACGAAGTTTAGGGCCAACTGAAGCTTGTTATACATTCATTTGCATGAGAAAGCAATTCTATTACAATTTGATATTCTCCGTGTATGACACTCGGCGAATATCTCTGTACATAGTACCTTCCACAATAACTAATCAACGACAAACCTACATGTTTAACATTTCGTAATTGTTTAATAACTCACTACGTAATTATTCGCGGCCTTGTATCCGTTCCTCTTTGGGAATTACGTGTTCCATCCTTATTAAAACTACGTTCAATATTAACAGATGCTGGGAACCTGTACCACCCTGCACTATGTACACATCCGTGTAATAAGCACAAAGTGTAGGCACAATACAACGTAAATAATCAACAAGTTCGCTACGTGCTTTCCTAAATTAATTCGAGTTCACCGCAATATACTCGGACTTATTAGGTTAGGACTTTTGTGGTAATTGTATCTACTATCTGTCCTTCGTGAACATGTATTACTTTTATGTGTATTACTTCGACCTACTCATTTTAGTTAATTACGCCACTACTGGATAAAATTACTTTCTCTGTTAACGAGATAAATAAGCGTTTAGTTTGCTCATAATGTTTTATGTCACAAGAAAGGAGTGTTATAAAAGTTAATATCTCGAATGAAAATTGGAAAGACTATTTTTTCTGGCTACATAATATAAAAATTCCCCGGCCGCGTATGTCTGTCTGTTCGCGATAAAATGCTAAGGAACATATTTAAAAACTGCTATTCTTTTCTGTTTCAATCGTAAATACGTCTATTAATGGTGGGTAGATAGTTAGGTTAGGTATTCATCTACCTAGTTAAAATGTATTATTTTTATTAAGCATGTCCTCGTTGCAGGACCTTAATAGATAAGATAGATTAAGATTAAGAAAGACGTAGGTAGTAACTATAGTAGGTTGTTAGGTAGGTAAGTATGCACTGTACCGTAGGTGGGACACTAGGATCACTGGGGCCGCTACTTCACCGACTTATCAATAATTACGGTTAACCTATGACATGGTCATTACTAAAATGAATGATCCAATGTTCGGCGCAGTGCCCACTTCCTCACTGTCGGTACCAATAAGTCGTTAATCGTTAATAAACGTTCGGAAATTCGATAATTTGCACTTTATTGGATGGGGGAGCCAAATAACTTGTGATTCCGAGTCACTCAGTCACGCACATTTTATTTTGTAATGGGCAGACAGTTATGCCGTTCGTTGGAACGTAGATATTGATGCTCTTTTCGGTACCTCTTAATTATTTAGTTGATAATTAAAGATGCTTAACTTAATCAAGTTATCAACTTACCTACATAGGTATAGGTAGTTATCTTATTTGGTACTTTTTCGAATATTTGAAATAGCCTGATTTTTCACTAGGTTAGTTTTTGAGAGTGATTTGGCTTCAGTTACGTGTGATTTGGCTTCAGTTTTTTTAATTTTAATTGAAATTAATTATGCAAATAAATAGCTACTTCAGTTACCTACAACATAATACTTACTTACCTCCATTATCATAAGTACTTGTATAATATGTTTGTGTAAAAATATACAATTTTTAACGGTAGAAGTACCTATGTAACTAATTGTTTTCAACAAATTTTCCTCAAAGAAACAGTCACATATTGATAAGGCATTTATTAGGTTGGTTAGGTGTTGAATATAACTCTAACAGTTTTAACTGAATGAATCTATACTAATATTATAAAGCTGAAGAGTTTGTTTTGTTTGTTTGTTTGTTTGTTTGTTTGTTTGTTTAAACGCGCTAATCTCAGAAACTACTGAACCGATTTGAATAATTCTTTTTGTAATAGATAGCCACATTCAACGGGAAGGTTATAGGCTATTTTTCATCCCGAAATTCCTACGGGAACGGGTACAACGCGGGTAAAACCGCGGGGCGCTGCTAGTCAACAATGAAATTGGTAACTGCATGTCTACGCAAGACTTGTTATTCGATGCGATGCAACGCTTACCAAATGATAGCGAGTTCAATAGTTTATCAACCAAATTACAATTTACGCAATGATTCGGGTAGATATTCAAAGTCATTACGTAAGTAATGTTTTTTCACCTTTACCATTAGTTACCAACCCCTGTGAGGAAGGGTGCTTCCCTCATAAATTAGGGAGTGTCGGGTCATCATCATCGCAGGGGTGTAAGACAATATTATTTTATAAGCGAATAACGCAATAGTTTTAAACCCAACACGCGAACCATTTTCGTAGTTTAGTGTAATTAAAAAATGTAATAAAAAAAAACCCTGCGGGAGACATAGCAGAGCGTGGTTTCGATCCACGGACCTCTGGGTTATGGGCCCAGCACGCTTCCACTGCGCCACTCTGCTTGTGATCGGGCAGTCGAAATTTGTCTACGGTTTCTAAACGTCAGTGTCATACCTACATTAGAACTAATTTTTGCGGTTATCATGAGGTTATCATATGAAGTTTACCTCGATTTACTTTAATCGCTTGATAACTTGCTCGTGCTCTACAGGACGAGTATAATGAGATTAAAGATAAATGACATTAAACGTAGGCTAGGTTAGGTAAATCGAGTGTGAATAAAATCGAGTAAGTACCTATAGAATTATTTTATTGCAAGTGTACCTTAGTTGTTTACGTTAGTTACAAATGTTTCTTGTTATCTTTCCGTATATTTACTTCGCTCACTTTTTTACTATTGAATACCTGCTTATGTTATGAGTTGAAAATATACTCTAGATTTATTTATGGCGATATTATCAGAGCCGCGTACCGTGAATAAATAACAAAATAGGTATAAAGATAAAGTGCTCGTAATGATACCTACATCAGTCATGAAGGTTATACACGAGTAGCGAGGACTAGATGGGTACTTACGTGTTTGGTATCTAGTTGTTGCATAATCAGTACTGATCCGATCTAATAATAGGAAAAATACTTTACTTGACTTTACGACGCTCATCTAACTGAATAGCGACTATTGGTTGTGCTAGCTAACAATACATTTTCAGCACGTTGTTAACTTAAAAAAACACTAAAACTAATTGAAATGACCTAAGCATTTCAACTTAATGAAATCGTTTGGTTCTACATTCTGTTGTATCATTGCTAAATACTACATACCTACTGAGTTCATACTACAAAGAGGCACAGATACAAAGTATCTCACACTAGAACACTACCTAGATCCTTAATCGTAACGATGATGTAACTCCCGTTTCTAGAATTAGGTTCTAAACAATGTTATGGCGTTCAACCGTGTTCGAAATTAATGTACATACATAAGTAAATACTTAGAAATTGTATGTTAATGACGGACACTGGGCATCGGTGCCAACTACCGGCTCCGCTCGGGGTAGGACAAGCGTGAGACGATTTCTGTGACAACCACTAGGACGGACGTAGCTACATAACATTATATGTCGGATGTCACGTACTAGAAAGCTACGCTACAGATGGACAGTGCCAAGTGTTAATTTACGATGACTAGATAAGAATGTTAGTAGGTACCTAATTAATTCATGTGTCTTAAAGAAAGTGGCGAAAGGTGAGGAAGTATCTATGCTATGTAACTATTTTTTTTAATGTATAGTTTTGCCTTTGGTAGGTTACCGTAGGATTAAAACAACAGTTCTGCTTTTTAATAACGAATTAAGTACTGTACAATAAATATATCTACTAGGTAGTTGACTGATATGTTTACTCTTAAAGGGTAGCTGATCTTATAACGAATATAAGTACCTCTATTCATAACAATTAATACCACAAGTGATTGAAACAATTAGAAACATTGTACAACCAGACTTCGTGACTTGAGTACTGCGTAGTGGACTATTACCGATACTTTTTGTGTGAACAGTGCCTAGCATTGTTGGAATATCTTCATACATCACGACACCGACATGCCCGTAAACTTTGTGACTTTTGGTTAAACGAAAAGTATTCATTATAAAACAATGCACGCTCATATCAAAAGCACCGCGGTTGATTTATAGGGTCATTCCGAGCGCTATCCCTTTGTCTTCAATTCAATAGTTCAATCATACGTCCCGGGATCAGTTAGTTACTTGTCCGGAGAAATTCTGTCATCAATTCAACTTCGTTATTGAATTCTTCGGAAAATGTGTCGGTATTTAGGGCATCATGATATCATTTACCAAAATAAATAAATCTTTAAACCTCTCCTTTAAATTCCATTAAAATTGGATCATCGGCTCTGTGAATATGTTACAAGCAAACATTGAAAATATACTTCATTTTAAAATTTTATTATCTACTTATTGGCTTTAATTTAATGTGGGATAGTAAAATGTTATAATAACATAGTTCTACTGCCCCACTATTTTTTATATCGCCTCTATTCAACACATTTATTATCATTAACTTTCAAGTTTTTTACGAGACCCTTGTAGGTAAGAAGATTATAAATTAAACCTCAACCACCTCAACCCTAAAGCACATTTATTAAAAAACTCACACAATAAGATTCATTGGAAATAATTCACACCGTTAGACATTTGAAAAAATAAGTTGTTGTTACAAGGGTACGGGCAGGAAGTCGGAATTGTCACCACACTCACGACGACAAATGGTTTTTTTAATCTCCATAAGTAGACTCGGGTTAGTAATATAAACAACAGAAGCAACATGGTGACTAGGTCCCTCGCAATGATCCCCTGGGAGTTCACCCCGGTTAGTTTCGGTCTCTACACTGTTTGTGTAATTACCACAGGGATATAGCGAATTAATCCACATTGGGTTAGTGAATTAGGGACGGAGTGTTCACTAAAATTCCATTGTTCATTTAAACCAACAGTGCACGGCGACCCGAGTGCGTTATCTCAACTGGCCAGTGCCCCATCTCTATTTATTGCAATGCAGCGGCTATCGTTCGTTTATTTATTACAAGCGTTACTTTTAAAATTATACGTTCGACCATTTTATTGCAGATGGATAGAGACATCATTTGTCCGAACAGTTGTATATAATGTCATTGTTTGTGTTCGGCAATCCAGCTGTTCAATGAAATTTGATTCAGTTAGTTAATGGAGCGCGTGTGATAGTTGTATTGTTCGTTTTGTGTTAAAGTTTCCTATTAGCTACTGAGGAGTATTGTTGTATTTTTTGTAATGCGTGTGTCGGGTGCAGCGCGGGCGGGTGTCGGCGGCGCACGCGCATATTGTACGCGCCGGGGCCGGCCGGGCGCGGGCACCTGCGCGCGCCACGTGTTGCCTGCCGAAGGTGTGCGTGTGTGTATGTGATGTGCAGCCTGCATGTCTAATATCATATGTGAATCTATTCGAGTCTATTTATGCGCATTTTAAACATTTTTGGAGTTGATGTAAACAAAACTTGTTTTGTACTCGTAGTGTTGAAACTTTTGAAATTTATTTTTAAACCTACTGATGATGTTTTGAGATAACTTATGGGACACATCTAAGAGGTAATATTAAGAAGTAAATAATTACCTTCATACACATTAAAGAGAGGCCCGTGACATAAATGAGTATTCCAAAGTAAGTCCCTTTTTAAGAACCTACCAAAATATAATTGGGTACCTAGTACCTTCTAGGTAGGTATAAAAGAGTGTGAGTTACTAACAGTGTATAAATAAAGTAATGTGTTCACAAAAGTGTTGCTAGATACAGTTATTAAAGCACTTGAACATGTTTTACGTCTGACCAGATAAGAAGAAGGGAATGATTTATTTTGAACTCCCATTACGAGAACAACGGCCATGTATCATGCATGTGCGCGGCAAATGTGGCGCCGGCGGCCGGAGCCCGGCGTCTGCGCAGCTCCCGTGACGTCATGCGGTATAATCAGAACCACTCGCCCCGCGCAATCAATGTAGCCTATCATAAATGGCACATTTGGCACCATTACGAAGGAACATCAGTGCACATAGGAACTGAATTGCCCCACTTCCCTCTCGGTGGCCGGTGTGAACGTCTTCAGTACACTCTCTCCTATCGAGATCTGATTCATAGCTGTCACTTACAATTTGCTAACGAGTGTAGAACATGCCAGGGCTCAAGATAAAGATCACGGCCCTCGACTTGTATTTATTGAATGCAAATCGCGACTAGAAACGTCAAGTTGGCGAATATTTAATAGAAACTAATTATTTACACACGCATTGTCCTGTCGACTCCCTGCTGGAAACGTAACATAAATTCTTTGTAGGTTATTGAATTAACATAACAGTTAAAACGTGATTTGTCTGATTCATTGTCACTCTGCCAGATTATCTATTGTTGTATGAAATTACATAAGTGTGATTTGATACGATCGTGAAAATATTTAGATAAACACTCGCAGTTTGTATGCTCGTGGTTTATGTTTGTATTAAGAATTTATTAAACTTTTATCTATTGGAGTTATTTTGTATCAGTGCATCGTGTAAGCGGTATGGAATGGGTGGTGGGTGGGGCTGTACTGCGAGGACCGCGAGTGTCCAGGTACGTCGGCGCGGGCGGTCGGTGGTGCCATAAATCGCCGCCAGCCTGCGTCCTCGCTCCGTGACGGTGGAGAATAGCCGTCATTTCACGCGCTCGTGTTAAACGCTTTCTAGCTCTCCGCTCGGGGCTGTTTGTTCGCGGCGACCTGTGGGAAATCGTGGAATTACTAAACATGGAAGTGTTCAATCTGACGTTTCTAAGGTCTTTTTATAAACATCACATAACCGTAACTTATCTAAAGGGTCAAAAAGGATAGGGATCTTTTAATCAGCAATTTTTCGTTTGTTCCAGAAGGAGGGCATTGGGCAGGCTCACGCGTTCCGAAGCAAATCCTTCCGGAAACCTCGACCCTGCCACTGGTGTCATCAACCTGTGAATAACCAAGGATCTTGTTGCAGAGGTAAGCTTTGGTTTATAACATAATTTCATAAATTCACAAACGCATCAAATCCTCTTTAAAAAGCCAGTAACTATTTTAAAAGCGTAGCCCTTTCAACGTATCAACAAGTAGGTTGAATACGTGGATTTAGTATTATAATAGCGAGTCCGTGGTTTAATACGAGTATGGAAATCGTCTAACTACAGACCACCTCAATTGGTCTAGAACTCTAGACTGTCTATTAGGTTCCTATATTGTAAGTTTGTCAGTGACATTCAAGAGGTCGGACGTCGACAGCTGTGCGCGACACAACAATGACTTCGAGTGAAATGCTTTAACTTAGTGTCACGTACCAACACTGCTGGAAGGATTTTGATTCCGAACTATTGTAGGATATGTGTGACTGTTTATGTTACATTGCTCAGGACAATGACCCTAACTACTTGGCACTTTTATTAACATTAGCTTACATTGTAATTTTGAGGATTCGGATATTAGCTGATTATTAACTTGTTAGTACCTACTTAACTGAGACATCTTTTTAATTTCAATTTGTTACTGTTAATGACTTTACAAGACGTGTGTTATAAGTATGACGTAGGAAATATAATTGTTTTTTGTATTTAAGTAAGTTCTATCTATCAGTTTAATATTATGCTTTGTACTCTTAGTTTATCTACACGAAAACAATGATTACATAGTACTCGTACCTTTATATATCGTTTAACATTTATACATTACAAACATTACTACCTACCTATGTTGAAGTTAAAAATAAACAAAATAAGCTGTTCAAAAGGCAATGAAACTTCCGTAATAAGTTGTACTTTAAGTTGAAATGGAGGAGAGTTCTGCCGACTTTTGAAGTAAATGCTTAATGCTTCACTTGCTATTTAAATTCTATTGCTTTGCTAGAGGTACTTGAGAACGTACATACATTTCTAGGTTTCAACAATACGTACTTGAAATAGGTATACATATACATAGAGTATACCTACTCCAGCTTTTATTTTTTATTATTACTTTAATTGTCAAGATTGTCTTTTGGAGGTTTCAATTTTACGTGACTTAACATTAAATCTTACCTATTGAAGTAGACGAATAATTTTCTTTTTTATTGTTACAGTTTGCAAATATGTCTGCCACACGACATGCGAAAGCAAGGTATGTTTTAGATTTACTCTTCCCATGAATATCAGTGGCTCTACTTTATTTTATTCTATGTATGATGCAGAGGCGCCCTCTGTTGATATACAAGTGTGATGCGCACACGCACGCGAGTCGCAACAGCTATGACGAAACGTTTAATAGTTCCTGGCATGTACACTAGATGGCGTGAACATTTAATTATTATTGACTAACTCTACCATTAAAGAGCAGACTTCAGGTAGAGCAATATAAAAGATATATAAGATTCTATATTTTTTTAAATCAAATATGCTAGGTACATAAATCAAGTTAGGATTAATTATGTTGTTATTTATTAAGATGTTTTTCTTTTTATTCAATTGTGTTAACGACTTATGTCGAAAGTAGAGACTGTAGAGACCTCTATGAGCCGAAAAGTCATTGTTATTCACCGTCCGAGTCGCAGCGCAGTTGTACCGAGAGGATGATATCACTGTTTCGTGACAAAGCCGCACATGCCTTAGACCTGCTGCCTTAAACATACACAAAATGGCTAATACTCGGTTTCTCTACTCCATGTTTAGTAGGCTCCGATGGCAATCAGTGGACGGTCACGCTTCCATTGTTCCACATCTCTCCAAAATTGGCTATTCCATACAAACAGTACACACCCATAGTTTGTAACATTCTTAATTATAGGAAATTTATCGTTGTCATTTTCAATTAAGATGAAACAGATAAATGTTAAACTTGATGCGATGTAATTAGTTGTAGTCATCGAAATAATAATTTATAATGTGGACACGACTTCCTCTTATAATTAAGTTGAAAATATTAATGGATTCTATTGGACAGAAAACATTATTGTGTCAGTATTAAGATTATTTAATTAGCGCCACCTTTGACGGTTTCTACTCGTACTTATTAAACGACTTCAAAAACAGATTCTCAATTTGATCGGTCAGGTTGATAAAAAATCTGTAACCTTCCCATTGAATGGTGCTATCCATTACAAAAATATTTATTCGAATTGGTCGTTTCTGACATTAGAGTTAGAAAAAAAAACACTATTATATAAAGTAAATACGAGTCCAAATCGTGTGAGTTCACAAAGTATGTCACTTAGCTGTTCGTACTTAAATTCATTCGTAACTTTGAATGTGAATTTCAGCTATATTCATTCATGTATACTTGTAGTAATACTCTCAAATGCATTCTGTTAACACACGAAAACGTGAGTTGGAATTTAATCCGCTGGAATCCCTTTTTGTTCACATTTCCGATTGATTTTCAGAGAAATACGTGTCACCCAGTTTTACATGTCGAATATTTTTCATTCGTTTGTTAGGCTATTGCGTTTAAAGTGATTTTTTACAGAACCTATCTACATGGGTACTCCTACCTATTTTTCACAGTATCTATATTTACTGACAGAAAGCTGCTGTTATCCTCATAGAGCTAGTTTGCATAAGTTTCTTCCATGTCATCAAGTACCATCTATTCTACTTACTTTTTAGCAACGTTCACGATTGGGTAATATTTTAACATAGGTAGATTGAATCAAAATCCCAAGTAAGGCCTCTGAGAGGCGGCCCGCGGTGTTTCCGATTATTAGAAATTAATTCCAGTGGAGTCTCCCCAACCCTGACGTCCAAACGAGATATTTTAATATTCCCTTAATAAATGATGGAGCTGGCGTCTCTTGATTTGCGCTCCTCGTTATTGAAGCCAGCTCTCGGCGCACGGCGCTTAAATTAACTATTTCATTAGTGCGGTTTTATGGAAGATGAAGGTACTCAAACACCTATCTCCACATAATAATTGCCTAGCTGTTACTGGAAGGTAACTTTTATTGGTAGATTAAATTTCTAAGTAATGGCACAATGGCCAGTTCGGTTACCGCATTAGGTCAACACACACAGTAATGTAATTGTGGCGTGGCATATTTATTGTTAATGCTATTGCCTTTGAAGATTAAAAAAGGGCAGAAATTCACATACCACTTCGAGACACGAATCGTCCGCACCGGACACCCAAACAAATCTTGGTGCACTTTTGTTAAGTAACATATTAAGACATTTCATCATCATTGAACAACATCTTATGAAATTGTCAATAGTATGTAATTATTATATTAATATTCGACGTATAATAATAAAACAACTAGGTTGTAGGTAAACACCCTTTGTTTTAAATGCAATGATTCTGACATATAGTTTTAGTACCAACACAGACGTCGGAGATGCCGTTATTATTTGCTGTAAGTTTTTCCATTAAAATTTTGTACAATAACTTTCGTTAACATTACGTGCTGCGTGTTGGCATGCTAAGCGTGTCAGGTGGTTCCTACAGTTTCTACGAGTACGCTACATTTGGTATCCATCATTCATATCAGCAACGTAACATAACTTAGCTGAGTTGGTCATTCATTCCATTGGTGTCCAGTGTCCAACAATCATATCAAACCATAGTATAGCTCATCACCCTATACGAATTTTGTTTAACATGTGTGGGATGCTCGTTAAATTGTATCTTGTACTCAATGTCAATAAAACGCTTTAGAAATAAGAACTTTACTTTGCAAATAGTAGTATTATATTCAGCGTTAATAGGCTTCTAGTATTGTTCGTAATCATAATGCCTCATCTAGACATTAATGTAAGGAACAGTTGTATAACGCGTATACTCCCTCGTGAGGGACATCGTAAAGATGTTAATCACAAGTCCTTTATTCACGGAGAATGGGCCCCGCGGGCCGTTTCGCTAGTGGAATACAGCACTCGATGCTTTCCTTACGTTTTCTTGATAAACATACGTTTGTATTGTGCTTAAAATGCTTTGAATATGCAAATTAACGCCAACGTGTACCTACTTACTGTAAATAGTACGAAGATAAACATGAGTAATAATAGCTAAGTAGTTGTAAAGAACATTTTCAGAACTTCATTTTTTGTTAAACGTTGACATGCCAGCGATTTCTGCAGATAAAGTTTGAATTTGGCAAGGATGACGCTCGCTTCCTATTGAATTCGCCGGCTTGTCGTATTGTCGGATTGTCGTATACTCGTTCACTGTGTATAGCTCAATGAAGGTTCAGTAATATGGAAGTACAGGCAGAAGATATTTTTCGTACCTCTCTAACGTGACCTTTACAAAAAGCTACATACAATTTCCTCTGTGAGTCATTTTTTATTAAAACTCTGCGGCTTTCAGTCAGTATTTCAAGGGTGTGGGAAAGTTTATAAATATTTAACAAAGTGTCGCTTCTGTTTGAACACTGCCTACTAAACCTGTCAGATAAGTGTGTCCGGGTCCGAGGGCGCCACTTTCGCGAAATTCACGAGGGATTTTTTATATTTTGTTCTGAAAGTGATTAGTTCCAATTTCGTCCGCGTGGAGCGTTACCTGGCACCTACCACCACTCGACTACGTTTCGCCGAGCCGGCCCGGGCCGCGTTTGTTCCTACGGACTTGATTTGCATTGCTAATGAAACATCCGTTTACTGATGTCACTCTTTCTGTCGACTGCAGAACTACTAAATACTACTTAGTACTTACTTTATCGTGTTGGTGCTCTATAAAGAGTCTAACTAAATCGTGGAAGAGTGTAGAGTATTTAAAGGTTTTTACCAGCCTTGTCAGTTTAATACCTATCTACGTATTAATTTTGTAATATAACGTCATCTTAGCGTAGGTAAAGAAATAACAACACAATGTCCGCATTATCATATCAAGCCATACTTTTGACAAAAAGAGTAATAACTTTATTCTTAACCGATATCATATCAGTGTAGCCGCGAGTGAGTTTGTGTTGTGCACCGCGTGTCATCTTAAAAACTGTGTAGTATAGTGACAGTCGTACTTATTAAACAAAACGTTATGTAATGATTTTTACTTCTGCGTACGCGTAATTATCGGATTTGTTGAATTCTATACGGTCATAAACGTTACAGAGATCAATTGAAAACCGTTACGTGTGCTTTTTAAATGTAAATTGAATCGTAAAACACTCGTAAATTTTACCAAACGGCGTAGGAGTGAAAGAACCTCGACGAATACTCGGATCCACTGAGTTATGTCTTGTACTAAGTATACAGTATTGTAACTACGACAATGGTTTTCTATTCTTATTGAAGTTTTCGGAGTTTAAACTAAACATACAATAAAATAAATGTTCTTGCATACGACCTCAGTGCTACAAGTAAGTCAAAGTGTAAGCCGCGTGGTGTAAGTGGGACAATCCATATCAGCAATCGGTAATATCAATAGCATACTTTTGTATTTATTTTGTGTTCTCTCGCCGACACCGTCGCAACATTGATTTTATGCGCGATACATTATAATGAAAGCCTGAGAGTAAAGATAACTGAATTCTGGCCATAATAATTTATCTGAACAATAAACTATAAGTTATTTTTTTATCGTTGTCATTTTTCAATTTTTGCCCACGATGATGTAGAGTAGTGGTTAGTGGCGAGTGTTTAGATTTGTTTTTTATCATAAGACGCATTTCCGAAGTGAATTTTCGAGCACCAGCCGAATGTAGGTAAATATGAGATTCTGGAGTCCCTATTCACCGGATTATCCATTCCTAACGGGACCCTCTCTATATACTATAAAGGTTGACCACCAACTAGTCGGACTAGATGGGGTTCGCTCGAAGTCTTAAAATATTTATGATGTTAAAACGAATAAAATAATTAACTGGCTACTTATACTTTTATTACTCAAATATAGTCCATAGTGAGTGGAGCAGTGCCGCGAGGCGGCGGCGGCGCCCCGCGGCGCGCGGAGTCGTTCCTTGTTGCTGTGCTCTGTTAATTCCTTGTGCTCTGTTAATTAACCACATTTAACTGCTCTTCGCACTTTTCATTACCGCCTTTCCGCATCTGATAAATTGGGTGTCGGCAATTAAAACATTTGGTAGCAACAGAAACCAGGTCCGCCTCCTCGTTAAAAATAAACAAATATAAATTACGAGATATCTTTAAAAACGATCCAAGTTATGTCTTTATTATGTTATCGGTACCGAAAACAACATTCAATTTAAATGTTGCTGTCGGTCTGCTATAAAATATGAGAAACTCTTCAAACTGCTCCGAGAACAAAGAGAACGGCTTAATTTATTGGCAGGATTTAAATTACAAATGGTTAAATTTTGAAAACGATGGCGCGCGGTAAGGTGTCTTATGAGTGCCGTTATGAACGAAAACGGTCCGTTGAACTGTGACGTCACGTTCTATTCAGACATTTGTATAAACAACACACTTAATGTTTGAATAATTAATAATGCACAGTAGAGTATCGCGCCACGCGCCGGTAGCTACTCTGGCTTCCGATGTGGGCCACCAGTTATTCACTATCCTATAGCGAATTATGGAATGGTTTGTACTGAGATATAAGGCTCTTCCGGCAGTCAATGTTTCGTGTTTTGACACCATCACCCACTGACATATTAGTGAGTAATAAAAATGAATGCGTCGACGAACTACCTCCCTACTTAAGACATGCAAACCATGTACCTAACCTACTGGAAGTAAAGTAAAATTAACATCAACATTATTTTCTATTATCGTAATTCTAATTTTCTTGTTTTTCGTTTATTTCCACAAAAAAAAAATACTAAGTAGAAATTATGTTAGTACGTAACTGAAACGATCCTTTCTTCTTAGTTCAATGTTATTTTTCTCGGAGACTCCGTTACTGTCCCTACGCCCTACTAATAATAAAGTATGTAAGTAACGAAGTAAACAGTCGAGGTAACTGTTACCCTGGACGTTTATCAGAGACAACTAACAAACAAGAACACTTAACTAAGTACGTGTCGAGACTATTGATACCGTGCGGTCGCAGGGGATCGCTGAGAGCGTCTGCGTTGTATCACGCGCCCGTTTCATTGATGGCTCTAGGAAGCTGGACGTGTCGATATGGAGTATTGCCGCGAAAGGTATAATTTTGCCCATTAGGTGCGTGCAAGTGATGAAGGTCCAGGCAGGCCGGTGGCGCGCGCGGGCGGCGTCAGGTGCAACGGTCCCCGGCGAGGCAGCGGCGCGGGCGCAGTGCCGCCGCG
The DNA here is from genome assembly GCA_951394245.1 of Cyclophora punctaria. Taxonomy (NCBI): domain Eukaryota; kingdom Metazoa; phylum Arthropoda; class Insecta; order Lepidoptera; family Geometridae; genus Cyclophora; species Cyclophora punctaria. The sequence goes on along the minus strand of OX596170.1, from coordinate 6,940,925 downwards.
CTCGCCGCCCGGCCCACGCGCTCGCGAATATACACTTTCACGATACGCATTCGCAACACGCGAACTTCCCTATTTTAAACTAAATCCTTATACAGAAGCATATCTCAGACCGCTCTATAAATAACGCCGCCCTGTGGGCCAACGCTCCCGCGAAATCTGTGCAAATACTTCAACGGTTAGATTAAAACGTTGTACTCATTAAGATTGTAGTCGAATAAGGAGATTTCGTGTTTGGTGAATATTTATTTTTAATAACTTTAATAAGATTTCGAAAGTTGAAGCTTTATTTGAATATTAGAAATGATATTGTAGACTAGCGTTGTGATTTGTTGACTCTGTGTGGTTCCCTTAAGGTTGATATCTGAAGGCAGTGTCGAGCGTGTGTTGGCACTTGAACCCCTGTGACATTGCTCGAGGTGCTCGCTGCAGTACCGGTCCGCAGTATTGTTGTGGTCGAGGTACTCTGGTTTACACTACTCACGTCAATTCCAATCGATATTGTGTTCGTGATTTATGTTATGCCAATCTGTATTTCTAATATCAGTACAGATGTTATTACCTACGTAACGCAAGCCAGCATGAGTTAGCAAGGTCGGACTAAATTAAATGTGCTTGAGTCGTGCTGATCTCGATTCGATTTAATTTTACTGCTCTTGGAACTAGCTCGACATGTGATTGTAAATGTACTTATTGGTGGTTCATATCGGCTTAAGACCACTTACCTACGTCATGGCTTGAGTTTCAAAATACCTAAGTACCTACGTATAAACATACATACATAAATAATAGCATCTATTTAATAATGTCCAATTGGATTTAAATAAATTAAACAGGTATTCATTTATTTCCCGGGAATTTAACATAAGATTTATTGTCGTTTGTATACGCAAGACCTCCAAATTGAGCGTTCAAGGTGAATGAGCATTTAGTTATCAAATAAAAATTGTATCCGACATTCCGCCATCGGCGATTGTGATTGATAACACTGTTGTGTTTCAGTTTTATCGATAACCGACTGTTTGAGTCACGTATACCATTGCTCACCTGTTGTAACACCGCCTTCATAACACTTAACATAACGGTTATTTATATAATTTGTTACAAATAACCTATTGCCAAATAATAAACAGATTTGTTAGGACAACAGAGATCGTGATTTATAGATTGTTTTCCTGTTAACGAAGCTAACTATAGTGATGTGCAAGTGATGTATAACCATAAACTGTGGTGGTTATAAGAATTGGTACAATCAGTGACAGTGTTCTTAAAATGCAACGTTTGGATAGCAGCAGTACTTCAACGTCGTCTGGAAGCTCCGATTTAAGGGTACGTCGTTTCACAAACTGAGTCTCGAAAACAAATAAAACTTTTATTTGTTCAATACACGTTCAAAAAGTTTTATGTGTTTCGCACAATCTTACTTTTCGAATTTCGTTTAAAGACCATAATAACTGAACTTTTTATTAATTCAATGCTAATAAAACGTCTAACTTTTTGCCTTGCTTGGAGCTTTAAGGTGGCGTGGCCACCATCCGCTGTCAAAAACAAAAAAATATTTTTTCCAATTTGCGTTGGCAAATGTTGTGTAAAATTTAATTTCGGAACGAATTGCTTTATTATGGTAAACTTTGTAACTCCGAGCATTCTTGCCAAAATTACAGACAGACAACATATACATAGAAATACATGTGATGCATGTATTTAAAATAATATGATTTTAATATTCATTCACACATACCTACTGTACCCACAGTAACGTACCGAACTTACCTTCACAAGTTTCTAAATTCCGCAAGCGTTACGAATAAGTAATAAATAAAGTACTACAGGACCCTTTGTGTCGCACACACTATTACATATTCTGGTGGCTTTCACCGAAATAAAGAAATAACGTTTTCACGACACATACCCATGTTGACACGAGAAGTAGTGGGGAAAGAAAAATAATTTGTATTTATAATAATGAGGTGTTTGTTTCTTCCTGAATGTGCCGAGTTTGATAGATAAGTTTACGTCAGTAGTGCTTATTGATTGTAACCTTTAAGTATATTTGCTTCAATAACTGACGATAAGTTTTCACCGTTAGACCTTTGGATTTTAAGGAAATACCTTCGAGTATGTACAGTACACTAACAAAGTGTTTCACTTCTTAAGATCGTCCCTGATTGCACGAGTGCCCCATTTCAGGTCCAAGCATTTGAGACGTATTTGGAAATGTGTCAAAAGTTGTTTTCTTTCCGGGATTCGCGAAAATATTTGAATACGTTGCGCCTCTCAATCCACTTTGCATTAAACGTGATCTCATTTTGAAATGCACCCACATCACTCGAGCTCGCGAAAGTTCCCGTAATTTTGGCGTGTTTTAAAGCTGAGGATAGCTTTACAAAAGTTTTTGTTGTTGCGGTAAAGCAAATTGTTTGTGTTTTGTTTAATCGATAGACTACTGCGGTTGGCCGAGTTTAGTGCACTCGGGTTATTAGCCGTGCTTATTGTTTAGTTGCATTACCTGAAGCTTTTTGCCAAAGCTCTATGTGAGCAGAATTCCATATTTATATAAAATTAGCATAGCGCCTGATGCCTCCTACGAAGTCTTTTTTAACATACAATTTGTTAATTACAATCCTTTTTTTAATGACCAAAACGTCAAGGGTGAGTCCATCACGATTAATCCACGCATATCCCTTGGAATAAAGTCAACGTCTAAAATTTTAGTCATATCTTTTAAAACTTATTATTTTTATTATTTTAACACGACCTGCGGTGCACCGGCTTGACTTTGAAGCGCAGGTCATACTCGCATACCACTGACATCTCTCGCGGTGGTTTGTTTGCACGAACTCCGTCTATTTTGCACCAGACATTTATGTTTATTAAACGCAGCATTGCAAACTGCGCATGAATGTGAACAAATGCCTATAAGTAAGTACCAAGCCACTCATAGGAATAAAATTATAAATTAATGGTGCAAAATCATTTATTTATTTAGGACACTCAGTAAAAGTTACACTATACACATACAATACTACACATAACATAAAATTAAAATATAAATGCACTTTTTTTTTCATTTTCAAAATACGGATTATCTTTTTGATCTCCTTTTGGATCGGTAAGTAGTCCTTCCTTCCATTGCATACTGTTTATAACGTAAATTATAGGATAGTGAAACAGTAAATACAGATATGTTTTTACTGTTTAGAAATGTTTAGTATAAATCAGACAAACTTTGAGGCTGCGGCCGCTCGCCCGAGACGCGCCCGAGGCTGGCCGTGCAATACCGACGCTAAACGCATATTTATATCTTTATTTACCGCTGCACTAATAATCGGTTTAAGTAACAATATGAATAAATAATTACCGTCTTACAAAATAACCAGTTACGTAAAAAAGGGCTCTCTACAACCAGAAATTTCCTTTGTAGCTGCTGAACATAAAATACCTGTATTTAACAAAATAAATTATAGTTTAACAATAAACTGCGCCTGTAATTGTAGCAGTTAACAGATTGATAAACGATAACTAGCTAGAGTAGTGTGAAGTAACTCTTTTAGTTTTGTTAGTACAATGTACGTGTATGGGAATTGAGTGTTACATTAAAACGGAATCTAAATTTATATCTAACGCAATTCGCTTCATTTTCCATTAAATAACGTTTGGGTCCACAGGAAACCCTCTTCACTTGAACAGTCATATTTGTAAACTGCTCGATCAAATCACCGCCGCTATAATCAGGGCCTATTTTGGCCAATTGATGTTTCCCGTCGAATAAACATCGCATTATATTTGTTCCCACCGACACGTTAGCCATAAATCCCCTTTCTTTATAACTCAAAGTAGTGCGAAGAAGACCTTTTATGGACATAAATTAAGATTTAGGAACTTACTCGAAAATAGATTAAGATTTTAAAAGTGTTCAAGGCCTGTTTACAAAATGTGTATTATCTTATCAATGGATAACATTTTGTAAGTGTAATCTTAACTAATAACTGATAATTATTTTTATTACGAAGGACATATTCGTAGCTATAATTGTATAATATGTTCGATTAGGAAGCACTCAGTGAACGAATGTTTGAGTGAGGGTATGGACGTGCACTGACCTCTGGGTTTAATAAGACGATGACGCGTCTGAGAAATATCCTACAGTTGTCTATTTGCGTGGTCGCGACTCGCAGAATGATTGACAACACTTTAGAATGTGGTTATGTCGGTTTTACGTAACAGATACCGTAAGTTACCTTCGACAGTAAAGCTCGCTTCTCGGAATTGATGACTGATAGCACCCGCTTCTCTGAAATCCCCACAATTCCTCGATTTATTGCTGCGACTGTGAAATTCTGGAGAGCTTAAAAGTAAGATATATATATTGAAATTAGTTTCGTTATAGTATATTGCGCATGCTGAAATATATGTATAGATGATTTGGATATTTAAAAACGGTAACCCTCTTGAAATCATCCTTACTTTACAAAGATAGATAAGATAGATACAGAGGTACTGGAGTCATATCGATCAATACTTAAATGTCGCTCAGATTCAGGTACCAGCCCTGTGTGAGATTAACAAAGTACGAGGCAAAGCGTTCGGGACTTTAATACCCTGATACCTTTCTTAGTGTTCGCGGGTACATTCCATCTATAATGAGATCTGAACATAATCCTCTGGTAGGCGATTATCAATCCAGATATGAAGCTTTCATTCTCGAGATGCTTACTTAAGTATCTGCTCTTCAGAAATGATGTGCTTGGCAATTAGATCGTTACTGATAGAGCTTTAACTTTACTTTTAGACATAATTCAGGAACATATTAAATTAAGTCATGTATATTAAATATGAGAAATCCTTTAGTTAAGTTCGCACCAACATAAGTTATGGTAAAATAATAACTTAGCTGTGTACTTCTTTAAGTGTTGATGTCGAAATACTACAATTATGGTTATTATGTTATTAGAGATACCATTACTATTTCAATATGATGTCCGTGAGTATATCATTATCCAGTGTCTAATTACGGTTGGCAACTAAAGGTTCCTTACGTATGTAGCCGTGGTCGTTGTTAATAAAGTGAACCCATGTCAGCACCCGACGTTCAAAATAATTATTTTTTACAAAGAATCTACGAGTAAATCTCTGAAAATGTTTGGAACAAACTTAAAGTATGTAAAACTCGTAAAGTACCTAATTCACTTTGTTTTAAACTCCACAGACAGATTTATTAAGGTATAAAAGTTTCTTTATCCCTGTAAAGTTGGGCCCAGTTTCACAGCTCTCGAACTCTCCCCGAAAGCTATTCCGTGTAAACTTTAAACATATATTCTTCTTATTTGGATTACGACATCTGATTTGATATAAAATATTTGCAATATTTAATGGCGTGGGGCCAGGAACCACAACAATGCAAGGTCGTTTCGGTTGTTTGCGGAATCTGGGAGACACTCGCTCGATCGTGAAATGCAATGTGAATTTAATATATCGCTTGAATACGTTAAAAAGTGCCATTCGGTGAAAGTTTGGGAGAAATACGAGATATACACATTTGCAAAATAAATTCGTGCTATCTGATGGATGTGTAATACCTATACGAACAAACTCGTAAAGTATGTATACAGGTATAGTATATGTATATCTATGAGAGTGGCTTGGCCTGGCCGGGGCTGGCGCGGTATTCGTTGATCGTGATTGTTTGTTTGCATGAATGCGGTGCAATGTCAGACGCCACATCGGATATCTACATCGCTGGAATTTTTGCTCCGTCTGTGTCCAATTTAATTCACATGTTTTCCACTTCTCACAGTAGGGAGAAGTAAACAACTATATTTTCAAGGAACTCTTCCATTCGTTTCAAAGTTCTCAAAATACTGATTGAAGAATAAATTGAAAGCGTAATAAAATAGGTCTGTGAAATGTAAACAAAGTAATATAAAAAGCTATATATTTTTATATGCGACCAGCGAAGTTAGTTTACCTTTCTTGTTCGTGAAATAGTAATCTTACGAGCATTATATTATAAACGTTACGGCCGTATACTCAGTCGGTTGTTTGTAACATAAATAAATACCTTCACTAACAAATAAGTAAATATATCATATTTCAAGCTATTGTAGTTGGAATGTTTGTTGATTTTCGTCGGATGCTTCATTGAGTTAAAGTAGACTTTCTCTGCATAGCAGCATTGTCTTACAAACCTCGTCGCTACGGATTCCAATTGGATTAATACTAAATAACGGACGTGTAGTTTTGCTCACCGGCATATAGTAATTAAGACACAGAATAATAAGTACTACAAGTAGATTAAGATAGGTAAATAACCGCTGCGTCACGCAGTTTATATTTTATCAACAACATTATTGTTTGTTTAATGTAGTACCTGAAGAATGTAGTATTTCGTGTGTATGAAACCGCGGCGTGCCTATCCTTTTGGCCCTTATTGGTACCTACAGTATCTCCCTCAAATAATAATCATAAGTGACTTACTAATATAATAAGAAATGAAATGAAATAATATAGGTACATATATTATTTCATTCCATTATATTTTTATTTTGCGTAGATAAAAAATAATCTATTGTAAGAGAGGCTAAAATGAAGCCTTTCTTTACCTCTTGTCCCTTGGTATTGAGGTGGAGATGAACGAAAATATTATACTTGACAAAAATATGTATACCGACGCAATTTTCTGGGACCACATTTTTCCCGAAATGGCCAATAAATATGAACTGTGTGTCTTCGCTTTGTTATGAATGGTTGGTTTTATCATAACGTGCTGTAATTACGTTTTAAAAGTGGTAATAAAAACATCAATCATCGTTGTTTGACCCGGAACTAGCGGCGGGTTCCGCCGGCTGAACATGATCACATAAAGACCACAAATAAGAGTAACAAATCAGAATCGCATTCGCCTAACCAGCCTATGACTGGCGATTTGTTAAAATACTCACAATTCCAGGCTTTGAACCTTACAACTAAGGAAATAAATATCAAAATAAAATACTTAGCACCTAATCTCATTGTCGGTAAAATCTTGATTCATCCACGATATATCTGAAAAAGCGATAATCGATTTCTTGTTAGCAACGTTCGAAATTCTTTTGCGGCGTTTTATATATTAGTTAATCGTGTAGAAATCTTTGTTATTTCAAATTAGTTATGAATTATATTTTTTATGGAGGTTCATTCAACGATTTTGGTATTTAAAATTATTATTATGTTGAGAGAAATAGCGAATCACACAATAAATACCTAGGTATATCTAAAAGAATGAGCGAAAAGTAAACACTCAAAGAAATTAAGTAATAATTCGAAAGTGATTTTAAGACGTCTGCGTTTTTATTCGTTTATAATAATGAGTTTACCTACTTACTGTATAACTGAGTGAATGCAAGAAAGTGCTATACAATATTTACGACTCACACCTTAATTTGTAGCGACAGGCTGTCATATCGGGGATTGAGACATACACGTCCGCTATTGCATGAAAACAACTTAAACATCCAATTTAATCTCACGAGTTTCCGTTTAAATTATACAGGGAATTGTGCTCCAGCCATCATCGGCGGCCGCGACCTGTTGGCGGCTTAAAGCCAATTTTGTGAGTGTCGTAATCATAATATGTGATACTTTAAATGAAATATACCGCACATGAGATAAGAATACCTTCGTAATGTCATTGTACGCACCACGAAGCCGCGGACCTATTTGGGTTTGAATTGAACGTATCTTCGTATGAAAATAAGGCACATTACCGATTAAGTACATACTTTTATATGAATTTACGATAAGTACAGGATGATATTGTCCCATTATAGCAGAAGGGTTTGTTTATTTTTTATATAAATGTTCATAAATAATAAATGTTCTTACAGATTTTGTAATAAGTACGGGAAATTATCTATTTAACTTTGAAATACCCGTATGTATGTATACTTAACTTTTAAATGCTAGTTAAAGTACTTGTACCAACCCATACAAGGTATATTTTGCTTCTCTTCCATGAAATATTATACAACATCTACACACACGGCAATATTTCATCCTCTTACTAATATCCACTGGGTTTAATATGCTGATTGGAGTATAGGCAAGTTTGTTTATAAAGGGGTTTGGGCAAAATTGGCGTCGTTTTCGACTTAAGCGACTTAAACACTTAAACCCATTTTAAAACTAAATCAAGAAAAAAAAATAGAGTAGGTAACAGTGATTTCTTTGATTCTTTTGAATTTGAAAAAGTATGAGTGTATCGTGTCTCTCATCTAAGCAAACGTTTCGTTTACATAGAATCCAAGTGAATAAACGAAATGTCTAAGATCTGTGCAATATATATAAAGCATATAAGTGTTTTAGCCATACATACGAGAACATGTACAACGCGCTTAAATCCGAAGGATGCTGCTGGTAGGTTTAATGAAGATAAATTACAATATATCACTGATATTACTTGGAGCAGCACTTATTCTGTTACTGTAGCACTTGTGACATAAGTGTCGCTTAAAAAATGACAACACTTTTCATATATAATGGCCCATACCCCTCTAAATTTAATTTCAATATTGACATTTTCGCAAGCAGTATTTAATCATCTCTTTGCACGCTAAGTATAATTTATGAACAAACCTCTACTTACTTGTAACAATTTATCGCTAATTTAGTCGTTTCGTTAACCGTTTGGTCAGGGTGCAGCCGGGCCGGACCTCCGTGCGTCGCGCGTCGCCTCTGTAATTAATAACAATTTTAAATTACAGCCTGACTGACTCACCCAAACGAACCATCATCTTGTTATATTCTTATAAGTATTTATCATTCTCTTATGTCTATAAAATGAAATTACAAGCCGGCCAAACTTTCCGTTTATGTGATTGACATAATACGAATTCTTTTGGTTAATATGAGTCTGGCATCCATTGAGTGACGAGTTGTTATTTCGAATATAAAACCACTATAAATGAAACCGTAAGATCTTTGAATGAAAATAAACTTTGAGCGCGATAGCTTCGCCATTTCTTGATCGACCTAATAAACATGGTTAAGTGTGGGTCTGGAGTCGATCAGCTCACGCGAATGGGGCCGGGCGCGTCTTCGACTTGCTAGTTGCTAGGAGTGCCGAAAGTTTATTTTTACAGCATTGCGGCACGTCTATTGCTCTGTTTTACACTACTGACCCACTGTGGTTCTTCCTTAAACTCCGCAGGTAGATTTTGTACGTTATTACATTATTTTTCTTAGATCTAAAAATTAAAAACAAACGAAACAAACTTTTTGTTACTAAGTACTTGATATTCCATTATGCGAGCACTCACCGTGGAACAATATGTAATAATTAAACTTTACGCATGTTAAACATATAAGAGAGAAGCTCATTAGCGGTGAGGATGAAAAATGTGGAGACGTCTGTGACCGATGTCCAGCATTTGTAACCTCCGGTCGGAGACTCTTTCCGCGTTATTTACCTCGTGTGTGATGAATTTCCAAAGCTAATGGAAGGTAATGGATGATGGGCTTGCCGCGGGCTCTCAGGAAATTAGTCTTATCACGACTAGAGAAAGGGTCACGCTGTGTTAACACCGGAAGCTCTTTAACCTTAATGCCCTTACATTATTTTTATAGTTGTTTGTCGATTAAGGTGTCCGGGTACATGTCACACATTGTAACGTAATTTTGTTGAGTTTCATTTCGTTCACGAGTCATCACAAATACTTTATTTAAATTCCTACCTAATACGAAATTCCCTGCAGAGCGGTAAAAACTATTCTAGCAACTTATGTACAGGCAAAAGAAAAGCTCTATTTGTCAAACGGGTCGGGTTGTGATGTCAAGTCGCGTCACTACAATTTGTGTCCTCGCCTCATTTCATATAATGTTGCGCTCGGTCCAACTTCCCTTATGATTAAACATATGAGGTATTCAGGAGAATAATTACACATACAGTTATTTATTTCCTTCGTCTTCTATGTAGCTGAAGACGGGCTTTGCAACACATGGCTCATTACCATATTCCTACAATAGTTTACGGAAATGTCAAATTCGTTTCTTACTGTTGTTAACTACTTGTTTTGAATTTCAAGTGTTAGGTGCTGTTTTCAAGAAGGTCACATGACTTAAATATCAAAGGAGGTACCGTTGACGCCGTATGTGTTTTTCAATATTCATAAACTTACATTTTCTCTTGGTATATTGTTCAAAGTATACATAATAGCGTTCGCAATATACCGGTACTAAAACAAGTACTTGCAAACGCCATAATTTATTCTGCATACGCCTTCAGAAATCTCCCGCTGACTTCGAGTCTTACTATCGTCGATAAATCACAGAATATTGTTTACGATCAAAACACTCATTATTATCATGATCCAGTCAATAGCGCGATACGTCCAACCGATGATACGTCGTCGGTCGATGTTGTGCCATATTATATATCGCAAGCAGTTTCCGATCCCATAAAGTAAAATTACCCTGGAAAATAGACCACAATGGCGGCTATTTCGCAAGCATACCGCAGTGCACAATCGAATGACAAATGCGGAGATATTGACTCTCAGACAATAGCCACAAATTGGTGCCCGGAGCTTTTTGATTAGTTTGCACCTACTAACGTAAACACTACCTTGCCACTTTTGTCCATTTATGAACCATTTTCCACTTTCACTCTACAACCGCCGCCAGTTGCACAGCTTTTCCCATGACATAAGTAAGTTTATCTACTAAAACAATGCATGCGGACCAAGAAAATTATAGTAAGTAATTATTATAAAACAGTGATGATGCACTTAAAGATGATTGTTTATTCGTGGAATCTAAGTAGCCAGAAGATAACAAATATCATAAATATAAATTAAGAAACCCATGTAATGTTGTATCTCGGAGAACTGATGTAACTTTAATATGAGTTTTATTCGAGCTTATTTAGAGCGTAACGTCTCCTGGGAACAGCAAAACCAGACGTTCTTTCTCGAAGTTATGTTACGAGTATTGCTTTACGTAACCTTGTTTTTATATCTGCCAAGGGAGTCGGTAGTTGGTTGAAATGTTTAGGCGTATTTAGGTGGTCTGTTTTAGCAAGGTGAGCTTTATTCGCTAAATATATGGCTCAAGGTCGCGTCTGGCTTGTTAATAGTACTACAACCAGCATTCGTACGTGAGATTTATGAAGCTTATTTCCTTATGTCGCCGACCTTAAGATGAATTGCCATTTTTACAGAGATAAATGTAATAATGTGTAGTAATGTTATGGTTAATATTATTAGGTAATAAATATTGTTATACAAATTATCACACTGTTACAGTTTTCGGCTTTAAAATAAAGTATGACGGTTTTATACTTCAGAGACAAAAAATATCATGTCTATTTATGGGTGAAGTCTATGAAACACACAATTTTCATAATTGACAACACTTGCGTATTCCCAAAGAGGGTATAACAAGACGAGCGGTCGTGATTGCGCGCAGTTCTTATTCCCCATGGAGCTATTGACCTAATAAATGATGCAGGAGGACTGTTTGTTCCAGGTGGGCGGCGCGGTGGAGCTCGCGGACCCCGCCAACACGGCGCAGCTACTGGCGCACCTTCACCAATCGGTAAGTCGAACCACACTCACTCACTTACTAATTACACCATCTACAGATAAGGACAACCACGCACCTTCACGTTTTTATAACAATTAAGCAAACCCCTTATCGACCATACAACATTATTCAATTACAGCTGTGAATTACAGCATACCTTATCATAACCTCAATTATATTTAAGTAAAATATAGGAAACAAATATGGTAAATGAATTTTATAGCAACAATTAACGTCGAAGGCATCTTTGGATGTAGATCGTTAACTTTCGCATTTTCAGCTCTCGAGGACGCCGGACGTGATGCGAGATGTTGCTGATATGAAAGGCTGTCGGCGGCTGAAAATTGCCGGAATTATTTCCCATTATGTTTATGGGAGGAGAACAAGAAAGTGGCACGACTGTGCGAGACGAGCCGAGCGTGGCGCACGCTGCCTTTCAACTTGATTTTCACGCAATTTTGGCAATTTTCGGGCCAAAATAAGCGTGAGTTATGGATGTTTTGTTGATGTAGCGAATCACGATGTGACACGACGGACAAAGAGCCATTCCAAATAATATAAACAAAAACAGATGAGAATGGCCGATTGGAATGCAGCGGACAAAGTCAATTACTGGAATATTTTTAGTTTGCTTAAAATAAACTGTGTAAATAACAAAGGATAAGCATTAAGAGTAACTAAAATGGTTTCCCGTGTGTCAAGTTCACAGCTAAGGCTCAGCGGGGTCTAATGCCAATACAAACATTAACAGGCTCTCAGCTCCGGCTCCCACAAAGCGGCTTCGAGCGCTACATTCCCGACTCTACCTACGAGTGAATTCCTCTTCCTGTTTGGTTCCTAACACAAAAGAAATATTTTCTTGAGAATGTATTTATTCGAGCTACCATACGCACCATAAAAACAGAAAATACAGTACTCGTAAAACATTGTTTACTAGGTATTAGTTAGTGCGTTTAGGTATTGTTTTTACCTTTAGTGTCACCATCGTGTTAAAGATATATTTAAAGTAATATATCTAGGGCTTATGAGCGGTCATTATTTAAATTTATATTTTACACATGACACGAAACTATGGTACATTGTATTGTAAAGTCTAACGACGAATTAAGTGAAATAAATGTCTCTCTTATTGCAGCCAATTGTTGGTTATTCGTTTCAAGTTAAAGTCGTTCAAGTCGCAATATGTCCTGGATACATTATTAAATTAAAGCAGAATTGAAGATTTAAAAATAATTTAAGAATTTGAAAATTTAAAAAGATTGTAAAATAAAGTATCTGCCTTGTTATTTAATTAAAGATACCTACAACTTTAACTTACCTTAGAAGGAGTAAAACTTAAAAATTACTTCGATACTGATCCGGAATTAGGTACATATTATACCTATGCATCGTTAAATTGAAACTTGTTTTGAATAACAAACTCATTAAAGCTATCGCAAAATTATAAAATTTCATGCGTTATTAACTTTTGATAAGTGAGGAAAGGTTATTTGGCGGGGTAGGTGTGAAGCGAAGGTCGGGCGAGGTGATTTATAAAGGGATTTAAATGGTAGTGAAGGTAGATGATGATTGATGGTGTCGGTGGATGATAGAGGGGCGCGGCGCGTGGTCGTGTGGACGCGGCGCGGCGCGAGCGCGGCCAGCGTGCAGCCGGCCAGTGCGCGCCCTGCCAGCACTCCGGCATCATGCGGCGCCACGCGCGCTTCACAATACACGTTCACTCTAATGGCGCGAAAGCAGTTCCCGCGGTTTAAACCATAAATCGTGCCCAACTAGCATCATCAAAAAATAACTCCAAAATCAGTTCTCTTTGAAATATCAAAGAAAATAGTGATTATCTATTTTATTATGTTTATTTGTTAAGTGACGTTTTCGGACTAACCAGGATTGAAAGATGAAATTGTTCAAGAGAAGACTAACGTTCAGTGGTGATAAACAGAAACCAGTTCCCCGTACTGAGGATCCCTTTGAACACGAGGTACTCACGCAGTTGTTTCAGCATCTTGGGAATATTTCACTTCTTAGTTAGGTACCTATTTGGTCAAGTTGTATGTTGTTGTTCTAAGTATATAATTATGTTTCTTCGCTACTATCATACATAATTATGTAGATAAGACAAAAACTAAACATGAACTAACCCTCAAAAAATAATAACTTATGGGTTGTCCCATATTTCCTCCCTCCTCCTAGTAATAAATAGGTATCTTCATCAAACTCATTGCACAATTAAAAACTTCCAATGATGTAACTTTCAAATATAAACCCAATATTTTTTATTCATATCGAGTAAAACATTCACGACTTTATCATGACATTGATAAGAAATTAAACATAATAGTAGCCGACTTCTTGATACGTTTTTACTGAGAACCTATGTAGTAAACTACTAACATACCTATAACGTACAAACATACATAAATAATTACAAATGGTACCTATTTATATTCTTATACGTATGTATGTGTGTATATTTAAAACTACGTAACATAAGTCCTTGATTTTCTGAGAAGATTTACGTAGTTAAAACTTAGTCTTATAATCATGCCACTTCTAGATTTAACTAATATTTAACCGACACAATACAATAATGTACTTTTCAATAAGTTTGTTTTGTGTTTATTGTTTCTTGATTATAATAATATTATGACTAATTAAACAGTTATTTATAATTTATAAATCAATAGGTGTATTCAATTTCTCCTGCCATTAAGAGTGTATACTACCTCAAATCGCTTATTTTCAACTCGGCGGGATCTCCATATATTCCTCGTTACTCAATATTTAACTTTGAAACGTATGTATGGTAAAGTTCATGATATAATCTATCGATCATATGTTTCGAAAACACGACTCCATGAAATTTTCTCGATAGAAAAAAATCGCAAAGTTATCTCTAAATTTTTACTAAAATCTTAATATCTCAATAAATACAAAAGTTGTTGAATTAAAATAAAGTGTAGTAAATTGAATAGGGTTTACAGAACAATTCATATGTTGCGGTTTTTTCAAATGAGTACCATAATGTTTGTAGGGAGCAAATACCTACAATTCGCGGGCCGAAACACCAAGCGCTCAGGTGTTTCTGTCCCGCTTCGGCTCAGGGGAAAATCTGAATACGCGAACTGAGGTAGTGTACACTCTTAAGCTACTTCTAAAACGTTGGTAGAACTTCGGTTGTAATTTTGTGATGTCTAATGTGAGAGTTGCGAAGTATTTCTAATGGTTTCGCAACATCTCTCAGTGTACTGTGTAACTGATAAGCGTCCTATTAGCAAGTCTACAGGCTACCTAGACGACGCTCATACGTTTAGCAAAGCAAATTGAAAGGCAAGGTTATCTTATCAGAGGGGGCCGCGGGGCACCAGCCGGCGACTTACCCACGATCAAATATAGTATTTATAACAATCGCAGTAGCAATCATATTCGCTCCTTATCTATTCTAGGAAGAGATTGTAAACATTTTGCTAACTCTACTCGGCTGTGCTACGAACTGCGAATTGCGCGTGATACAGCGAAACACTGAAATATCTTGATTCTATTCTGCTTGAGAAGCATTTCGGCACAGTCTAGTCTAGACAATTTGGGTTCGTTTAGGTATAGACTGAAGACATTCTTAATATTCAGCCATGTGTTCACAAATGGTCCTTTGTGATTCCAACGGTTCAAGTCAGGTCAGGATATTTACCACGTATTGTTCATAAGCTCAGCATATCTTTAACTTTTTATTAAAGTTATGGGGTACTTTTGGTTCCAAATAGACATATTTAAACTTTCAAAATATTAAATTGGTCTTTATTTGTGTAGTTTGCTATATGAATAACATAAAAGTTATTCAAATATACTTAAAGGTCAGCATTTAAATTAAAATCGGAAGGTACCTAAACGGAATGTACATGAATTTACATAAACGGCTTATTAATTATGTATGTTAGAAATAACAGAACCTAAAATAATATGAGTTTTATTTCCAAGATATCATATTTTGGAAACCAATGGGCCATAGAATAATTTAAGAAAATTATAATGATTCAGCACACCGGTAGTATAAAATAGGTAAACTCGTTTTGTTGTACGGATGCGTAATGCGATTCAATGCCAAACATACGGCAAAGGTAATAAAATACTAAGTTGATTTAACGCGAACACTCGAACAGTGAAGGTTGTACGTGAAATGTTATTAGTTAAAATAACACAATTCTCGAAAATATTTGATCTGTGATGAAAATGGTTCGAACGGTTAAACTAATTTAAAGATCAACAGAATCACGACACGCCAGCGGAATGTGGTATCTTGGAGACAATCGCCATGCTAATGTGGTTAGTGCTACCGAGGCCTTGGTATTCGTTAGTAGAGAACTGGGGTAGATAGCAAATAACTTAACTAGGTATATACATATATATATATATATATATATATATTTAATACTAGCTGTGCCCTGCGGCTTCATCCGCATTTATTTCGTCACTGTTTACTGTTTAACCCCTGGATTAGGACAAATATTTAAAAACCAAAATCAACTAAATCGGTCCAGCCAGCCGTTCTCAATTTTGGCGAGACTAACGACATATTTTGATATAATAGTTTTAATATTATAAAATCATAATATTTAGAATAGACTGAAGCTATACCAAAATCACTGACTTATCACGGAAAGGGCAGTTCCAATACCAAAGCCAAACAAGTAAAACGATATGATAGCTGTAATTTTCATTAATAAGACAGTAATGTTTACTTGGTTTAACTATTTTGCTACTGTACAGTTTCTTTACTGGATGATAAACGAGGCTTGCAAAGACTTCTTTCACCGTACGTGAGGATGAGATTAGGCATAATCGCCATGTTTCCTATTTCCGAGTAGTTTCTGTAAAAGGAAAGTCACGATAATTCCCTGTATAGTTTGTAACAAGTAAATAATTTCACGAATCAGTTTATTATGATTGTGCATGTGCCGGCTACTTACTGCCCACGGCAGTAAAAGTGTTGAATGTTTTATTAACGACTTCATCGAAAACCAATTCACACGTAGGAGTTGATTGCGGACCTTCAACACTTTACCACGCCGCAGATAAAACGCAATTATCTTATATACTTAACATTTCACTACTTTATATTTATAATAAAACTAGTACATAATTCCCGAGATTAACATACAAACAAACTTACAAATTTTACCTCTTTATAATATTAGTATATATAGAAGATAAGAGATTAATGTACATATAACATCAATGAATTATAGATCGCCGGTGGCACGATGGAATTAGGATGTATTTCACTAGTGGTTTCATAGTTATTAGTTATGGCGTAATAACTTAATATTAAACGATGGAATTTTTTGAATAGTTCCCTGTGTAGCTGGCGACGCAGATGCTATAGATTGTACCTTAGGGCTCCATATCTATACACGAATTTATATTAAAATTATACAAAGTACCACAAGCCATAGTCAAGTCAAATCATACTGTATGTATTTACTCAAAGTAGTATCTACTCAACTGGTAATGAGTCATGTAATCTTTTAAGTGGCTTTTTGACTTTATGTTGTATAAATATTTTCTTTACGAAGTACAATTTCTATGATGAAAGAAAGCGAACAAATATTAGTTCGTTCTCATAACACTCGAAGAAAGATTTGGTGACTCAAATGAAAGGAAACGAAATATAACACAGTAAGCGTCGTTTTTATGTCCTGACCTTATTTGCTTAGAGTATTATTAATTCTTTCCCAGATACTTAGGTGATGTTCTGACACACATTCTAGGTGTGTGGTTATGAAAACAATAGTTACTTAACTACAATTTTCTAAACCAAATCAATTGTGAAGTCAAGTGTCGAGTAAAATCCGCAGAAAACTCAATGTTCAACTTCAATTTCGTAACTGCGTATGTAAATAAAGTCTTAAAATTATCACCACTTAGAACGTAGTAACTATAATCTAATCTGTGCGTTAGGTTTGTGTTAGTCGCAATGCGTAATGTTTTCCCATTCATTATGGTTACATAGAGTACGTGTTGAAAGTGTGTGTGTCTAGTTGTCTAGTGCAGGCGCCCACGCAACATGCATCCGCCGACGTGTCGCAGCTCTAACAGCACCACGACTACATCCACGTGGACGACGACCATTATCTTATCTACCTGATGGTTAATCCGATGCGCTATTTCCATACTATCTAGAACGAACATTTGAAACATTACATCGACTTATTTTTATCTATCTATCCAGTACAAGGATTATACCAATTTATTGCTATCATGCTTAAGCCGAAGTACTTAAGTCTAATAATGTATTTAATATAAATGTCAGTTTGTAACAAGATTGATCCCATAAAATACAAGTATATTGCTGTGTTTACTTATGCAAATGTAATCTGTATAATATCCATGAATTCTGAGATCATCGTCATCGCCGGCTGAGGTCACGGTATTGACCTTTGTTAAGTCTAACAGATAAACTAACGATGTGATTTATGTAGCATTTAGTCTATGTTATGATCCTGCACTCATTTTTGATGCCAAATAAGGAAACCCCTAACTCGTAGGTACGCTAGTATTTCCTTTATTAATAGTGCTCAAGGCAATATTTCAGTTAATTGCAACTCGAGTAATACCCATAATTTTCGCATGTAAAACGGCAATTGGTTCTAAGCTAATCGAACCGTTCATTATTCAATTTCATCCCAATTATTAAGATTGGGTATCAGCCCCGTATCGGAGCGATCGCTACATAAATCAATAATTTTCCAAACCGAACATGGAATCGAATGACTTGTGGTTATTGCACTCTCGCGAATCTCTTGACCTGTATCTATGAGTTTGAATTCTAATCAGTGGTAGGTTTACACCTAGAAGGAGCGCTAGAAATCGGTTTGATCCTTGAGCACGGTTCGTTTCATGCACCAAGTATGTCATTAGGTTGCCTGCCCGCAACGTGCCTATCGCCTTTTTCGAGAGTTTATAGTCTATATATCCTGTACGTTTACGTTCTGTGTTACAAAGATATCCAGATGGGACACCCTGTACGTGACGAGAATGCTGTTGGTCAAGAGGTCCTATTTGCGATACTTTCAATTTATTTTTTGTAAACAAATATTTTCGCCTTTCTCGTTTAATATTCATCTCCATAATAATATGGCACAACAATGCCGGAATAAAGTGTTAACCTAATTTCTCTTGATAATGTTTGTTTGATGAAGTCGGAGAAAAGACGGATCTTAAGCGTTTACCTGAACCGTTTGACGTTGGTTTAATGACTTCGTTGTAATGAAATGGTGTTTTTATTCGACGCTCATTAGAAAACAATCCCGACTAACTGCTAGCGATCAAATATAGAGAAAATTTATATTTGCACGCATTGAAGTTTAGAATAGGATATTGCTATATCCTATTTGAGGAAGATACCTAATTGAGAAAAAGTTTAACTAATCAAGTATACATTGTATAATATTTTTTTCCGTCATACAGTTTAACTACAGTGACATGTCAGTGGGATTTACAGTCATTACAAGCTAATGCTTTACTTTATAGTTGAAACTAACTCTTCCATCTTTGTCACCAGGATAGAGCCAGATTCTCGGACACCAGTTGGCAGATCCATCGGTCTTGGGCGCGGAATGGCGACCCTCTCCCGCTGTCGCCGCCGTCGCCTCGACCTCTGCCGGATCCCATTCGTGACGTCATCACCACGTCGCCGCAGCTGAGCACCGACCAAAACGGCATCTATGACACGATAACTGTGACTGTGAGTTCATTAAGATTGATTCTATTTGAGTGACGTCACAAGGTCGTTAATTGACCCACTTATGTACACTCATGTTTGTATGTATAGGTTTAATGTTCCGTCTACAAGTATACAATAATAAATTAATTACGTATACTTAATTAAATGTACCTATTATACTATACAGATAAATGGCACCCTCGGGATTATATCTGTTAAAATTGAAAACAGCACGTGTAGACAGATGCAACATCAGTATTCATGAATTTAATCAATAAAATCACTTTATGTTGCGATAGTTTTATCTAAGTTAATTTTCTATTATACGAGACAAATCTGAATATTCGAACGAGATTCTTGGTAGGTCGGCTGGTACATCATATTATTGATGATGTATTTCCATAATCTCGTAGTATCTACAAGTCAATAAAACGTGTCACACAAAATATTCAGAACAAGACACATTAATTGAAAGCTCGTTAAGTTCCGATAGACCTCCGAGACAACCGGTTATAACGTAACTGCGGTTTATCTTCGGATTAATATTTATCTCTTAACATTTGTTTTGTTCAGTTTAACGTTGCGTTGGCTTATCTTAATATTTGATAGTTATTAAGTAAGTACTTTAGTAAAATGTGGAATAAACAAATTAAATTAGCTTTGGGTCATTGCTGTAAAACTTTTATTAAAACAAGGATATCTGTTTATGAACTTCCTTTTTGCAAAGTTATAGAGGTTACACCACTGTTATTACCAGTAATTAGTATATAATAAAATCTATACTACCTTTCATTAAATTACAGTTTAATTTCGTTAAACAAAAACATAGTAGTATTTAAAACCGAATTGAAATTCAATTTTGACAACGTAATATTATTCATTAAAGTCAAGGTATCGGCGTGATGAATGTGCGCGCAATTTTATTACTCAAATAATAATTGATTCGAATAGCTGGCAATCAAGAGGCGGTATTAGCCGTCGACCGAGCACGCGCATACTGCGGGCGTAGCAACCGAACGCGGGCTTTCTATACATTTGCATTAACCGGTCGTAAATCAAACTCCTGTAGCCCTGAGCCTTAGAAAATAGAGGAAAAGACCCTAGAAAGGTATGGGAACATATCCATAGGCTATGCAGAATAGTATGGTTACCTGTATTATTTTTTCTTACGAGAGTTTTTATATAAACCAACATGGCAGATTTTGCAACCAACAAACACAACTGCTTCTATTGCGGAAAAAGGTACATTGATGTGTAAATGGAATACAATCACTAATCTCTTTTTTTCTTTAAAACGAATCGTCTTTGGCTGAAAAATCGATCTCTTATGTCCACATTCCACTCTCGTAAGAAAAGATAGATAACATACTCGTATATTATATAGCTGTTTGGTCGATATGTACTCCTCAATCAACTTACATCAGATATGAAGCTTTTTCTAATTTGACTTCTATTACTTTAACGGAAGTCAAACAGGTTTCGTAGGTGATGGATTTAGTGCAAATTTACCCAAGTGTCTATTAGCAGCAATCCATCAATAGACAGCGCATAGATTAGTGTGCGCTGATGCCGTCTATCAAACATCTTGGACCAGCAGGCAATCAAAATAATTGAAGTCGGTTGCTTTCAAATATAAACTCAAACATTTACTAAAATACCAATAACAACTGATCAATTATTATTATTAACGGGTCTACATTACCGGTTTGTAACGATGATTGATTGGACGCCAAACTTTAAGTTATGATGTTTGTGCGAGTGTTAAAACCGGACCGGATGCAATGGCCATTTGAACGCTAGCGCTGGCGTTATAACTAGAGCCATGGGGACCAAGCAGCTTGGTGGCTGGCTATTTGTATTCCATTGGACATTAACGCCCACACTCGCAACGATTCCCACTACAATGGCCACTCTACGAGCGGGTTCCTGAACCCTATTTGCGATAAACAGTTTCAAATGTTACAATGAAGATTTAGAGCAGCATTCAAGTTGAAACAGTAGCTTTATTTAAATATTAATGACTTGAGTCTCTGAGATCTTATATCTATTCTATGGTATTTAATATTATCATTTTATTATTTATATCCTGTTTTAACTTATATACCTAACTGTTTCGTGAATATTTCTACGCGCATAGCGATCGAGGCTTTTTGGACTTAGATGTTATTAAATGAACAGTTACAACAATTAAAATTGTAGATCAATATGTTTATCATCTCTATTATTGTTAGTAACTATACACAAGCAAGAAACTACAATTAAAGAGCAACAATATGCTAGTAATGAACACGATTTACCTTTGTTCTAGGCGAAAGGTCAAGAACGCTTTGTTTGAATACCAACGCCCCACAGTTCGCTTGGCTTAGGCGCTCGTCATACCGAGAGAGCACCCGCTCCTCTTACTATTTACATGAATATTTGTACAAAATCTAAATATTTATTTTTACAAAGCCCTGAAAGTAATACAATATTTATAATATATTAATTATGCATGCTGTTTAAAACTTGTCATGTTTATAATTACAAAGTTTTGAGCTAACATTCGCAGTATATGTACGACTACGTAGACTTATGATTATTATCTGCATGATAGTTGAAGTTAGTTAGAAGTTGCCCTCGGGACGTTTGTGACAATTTCCGATTTCAAAGTGCCGGCGGAAGGTCGCCAGTTCGATTCTAATGGAGTAATTGTGCACTGGAATTGATGATCCATTGATGCCCACTTCCGATCCGCTAATGCGTCTGCTATTGACGTATACTCAACATGATAGATAGTACAGCCTTCCTTATCTCATTTATATAACCTAATAGACTAGATATTAATGTGATAAACTATTGAGATAAGATAAATGAGGTACCTCTTGTTTTAATCGTAGACCAATAATGTTGTCGGACCGCGAGCTCAGGCTAGGCTCAGGCGATTATTATCCAGTTGTTTTTGATTATGGTTTATTGTTATAAGAACTACGTAGTACCTATTCTTTTTTATATTGTAACATTTACTCAGTAATTTTAATAAGAAAATGCCGTGTTGAGGATAGAAATGTATAAAAAAACACTGTCCCGTAACCTCTATGCAAAATACAACGTCTTGTTAAAAAACCCAATTTAGATCTGTGTTACAAACTGAGAGAGTTGTAGTAAAATATCGTGTTACATGATTTATGTACAACCGCGAAGATTAAATCGCTAAGAAAATCACACTGTCCTCATGAATAATGTATTCTGTTCCGAGTTGAGATAAAGAATGCACAGATGAGGCCGGGAGCAATACTGTGTCAAATGGAAATTATTCAGGACCTGGATTGAGAGTTTGAGCCTCAAGAATAGATAGGTACTTTTGTAAAAACTTTAGTAATGTTCAACATTAGGTACTCCTGCTAGTCCTGCTACTATATAGATCATATTATACATACCTATCGTGAAACTATAGATAGACTAATACATCATACTATGTACGAGTGTGGAGTTTTATCTGACAGTATCGAAATCCCGGTATTTTTTTATACAGGTTACATATTTAATCCGCAGAGGTATTAAAATATATTCTACCTTATAATTTGTACTGGATATAGTCGTATAAGTAAATACTTAAATTAAGAGGTGAAATTAAGTACCCATAGTGCATTTACAGTTAACTGATTAAAGTTAACAATTTACATACAAACTAGTTATAACTATTCATACAATACGCCTTACATTGAATTGAATAGGTTGCAGATATGGACGTTACATAACACGCAGTATTATCTATTCAACGTGAACGAGTGGTGCCAAAGCGAAGTGTTTATAGAATTTTAATGGGTTTCACATAAGGCCGCTCGCTGTGTGATGCAAAATACATCGACAAATCGCATCTTCAAGTACGTGCGAGTTTAACAATACATTAACAAACATGCAACTTAAATTATACGTTCAATTGAATTAAGTAAGATTTACGTTATCCATTTAAGATATGGTTTTATTGATGTAGTAAATATAACCACTAATTAATATTTCATTAGGTATAACTAATCCGTCTACACTGAAATGAAGCTATCTTGCGTCATTTGTCAAGAATGTGGTTGAGATTTATTTACTTTGTGATGTCATCTCTAGTACGGAGCTGCTCCTAGACAAACATGTAGATTGTAGATGGCTAAACATTATAAACATAATATTTACTTGAACTCAAACGGGAGGTGGCATGCAATAAAAAGAGGGCTATCTACCAAGGCAACAAGTAATTTCAAGTTTGTGATGCGTACCTATTTCACTTTTAAAATGAATAACTTAATCGCCTTAATGGGTAGTTTTATTTACACAGAGGTTAATAATAATTATTAACATTAATTAAGCGGTAATAATGAAATAAAACACCTCATTATAATAATGGTGCTGTGTGTTTCCCGTGTCTGATGTTATCTGGTGAAGAAATGAATTCATTTGTATCAGCGGAGTCCTGGCGGGGACCACCCGCCGGTGACGCGCGATAGTGATCGCGGCGTCAGGTGTCGACCACGGGGCATCCGTCGCGTCACCCATCTCGCCATAAATATAATTCGACACATAAACAATGGACCAGCGGCACACCCGATCCGAGATCGCGCGATACCGTCCGGCAATCAAAACATTTCGTATTAGATAACGCTCCTACACATATCTCTACCAATAAAATCAGATATTTACGCGAGCAAAATGAAGCTAAACGATACAGAGTAGCGCGAATAGCCCAGTATCTTATTTATATTCGACGTAGAAACTAGATATGGATTGATATATTTAATTAATACAAATTGCTTTTAGCCATAATCGGTGGTCAAAGAGACCGCAGGGTCGGGGATTAATGTTAGATAACTGATTGGGCGGCGATCGCGAAACTTTCTCACGATAGTTGTTGCGATACGGCGGAGGAGCGCCCACTGGGCCCGAGGGGACGCGCCGGCACGACCGAAGCCTCCTAACAGACTATTAATCAATAATTAGTCATATTACTACAGATAAAATAACTCTTCCTAGAATACATGCTTTAAAAATCAGGAAACTGGATAATGTTGTTCATAAATAACTGCACAAGTTACCTTAAAATAAAACAGATGCCCCGAGATACAGTATAGAAAGTTAATTCTGTAGAAATGAGATGTTATGTAAATAGTGGGCCTAGTGTAAATATTTGGGCACCGAGCCTCTGTGTTAACGCATGCGTTAGTTGCTTTTAACCGTAGGTAATATTTGCTTATCAAACCACCTTCCAAGTTTGTATTCATTATGGTACCCTATAATGCTTCTTGTGTACATAACGAAGTCTATCGCTACCAAACGGACTATGTTAAAAAAATAGTTCATATACTATTAAACAATACAATTTAAATGTCCCAACGATTGTTATTTGTGTGTTTAAAATGTAGTTCTATCACTAATGCTTGATAGTTCAAATGTAAGTCACACATTTCAAATAAATCGACGAATTAGATTTTTATGATTCGTATTGCGTAGGCGATTTTTGGCGCCACTAGAGAAAGGTTAATAGAGAAAGGTTGTCAAAGTAATTATTATATTGTTTGAATATATTTATGTAAAGTAAAACAAGCCATATCATAAATATAAAACAAAAGTTTAATCCTAATATCGTTAATATAACAAATTGCGTGTCATACAATTTTAACCGTGTTACACTAGAGAGCACGTGTTGTAAAATCAAAACAGAAATAAATCGGTAAGGTTTTAATTGGGGTTAGTTATAAAGACGCGTTTACTCAACGCGGTAGCGCGCTTTGTTTACGGAAGTGCATACCGCGCGCCGCGCCGCCCGCCTTCGCGCGAGCCGCCCAGTCTCGGGCGCGCGTGTTAACATCAATGAATGAATGTTATCGCATTATGCCCTGACACTTTTTAATGTGCGACATGAATTACAGTAACGGATTATTGAAATTAATTCACCGGGACACCGTAACGATGTATTGTTTTATTTTAATAGTATGATCATTTATTATAATGGCTTTTAATTTAACAATGTAATTTATTCGTAACTTTTCATTTATAAAGGTTATCAAGATTTACAAGTTACTGTCATACGTGTTCAATGTTTCATTTATATATGCACTCTTGAAATTATAAATTAGGCTATTTTATTACTATATATTATTACTTACCACATGCATTATTTAAGAAACACTTCTTACATCGTATTTATCTGACACTTTATCATCACCACCAATTGCTTATTGAAATAAAAGTCGGTATAGCCATTAGGGTGTTGGTGCAGTATCAGCATCGTGTAGGGCGTCTCGTTGCTAGGCAACCGGCGTCGCCAGAGCGGCGACTGCGGCGCGCCGGGACGCTGCGGCCCGCGGCGCCGCCTCTCAGTTCCACGCGCCGAGAGATGTGCGTAACACTGCACCAACGTTCATTACATGTCCATACCGTAGACCAGTTTATAAACGAGCCATATTTTAAAATTTGCAGCCGAATTGAGCTTAATCAGTGTATGATGTGCCTTTTAAAATTGAATTTAGAACTTCCGATTTTGGTTAGAGAAAAATCAAGTTCACCGTTTCTATGCTGCGGAAAAAGTTCGAACTTGTGATCAAATGTTATTTAATATATTGTAGTTTGAGTAAATTGTGTTCTTCAATAGTTTTTGAATTAATTATATAATCAAATCTTAAAGTTGCCATAAAACGTCTGTGTTTGGTTAAATGAATAAGTAAATTAAGAAAGTGTAAATAGTCAAACAAGCAAAGTGATGTGAAAGTGATTTATGTGTTAAATAATTCTAATGTTGGCTATTTCAGTATTATCATCGTGACGTTAATTTCTAGAGTGTTTTAAACTAGATGAATGCGAGAGGAATAATTATTTATTTATCTGATAACGAGATATCTGTCACTGTTATCACTGATAAGAGACACTGTACCAATAGTACTCTCAAACATTCGCTTAAAGAAAGTCTCTATAATATATAAAATAGACGCAAATTATTATATAATGAAACTAGGAAATTTTAGGGGCGTACAAAATATATTGAGAAATCATATCATACCAATAAGACACCATAGTACAGTTACAAAAAGTCTATTCGATAGGATATTCTTTTAAAGTGAAAATGAAAATAAAAAAACGAAACACAGAAGTAAAAAGTTTTCTCAGCGAAACGTTGAAAAAGTACAAGTCTCCAAATACGTCGTACAACTCCAAACACTGTGTATTCTATGTATTTCAATTAATGTAAATACAGAGTACAAAACTCTATATATACATTCATTGGAATAGAAAAAGTACAATATGTCAATAAGTAAAAGCTCCGTTTGTACACTGTGTCCATTAAGTTTAGTTCAGTGACGATCTTTTATTTAGACAAGCCACCCCCGGGGTCGTTCAACCCGCGCGAGTTAATCTTAAGTTTTATGAGGAAGGTCAGGGTTATTGTATGTTCGGACGAATCCATTACGTTTCATAAATAACGTATTAGTACTTTTGGAAAGATACACCTTGATTGCCTAACAAGAAAATACGTAATGAGTAGGTATTCCAATCAAGTAATTTTATAACAAAACTTAAAAGCATATGTAGTACGTATAATTACACCAACCTAAATGCGCAATAATGTAAGGAGCATTTAAAAATCTGATAAAAAATCAAATAAAGAATTATATAAAATAAAACACGGCGGAAATAATTAAACATCATAAACATTTTGTTCTTAATTTGGGAGATACACGGACGTTGTTACTTACCGCTTGCTTGAATAATTAATTAATTGGCGTACAAAAAGTGGTGTAAGGTGAAATTGAGTAAGAAGTGTTGAGTACGGCCGCGTCGCCCACATGCCGCAGTGCAGGGGCTGGGCGGCGCCCTCGCCCCGGGCGACGCTGCCCACTCGTCGTTTCATAGCTTTACCTTACACAAAGCAAGTTCACGTGCTCTATAAAAGCGTTTGTTTTTGTTGAATTCTGAAAAAATCTCAACTGCGTATTTCAGTTTTCAACATGCTTGCTAATCACTGACGGAATCCTCATTGTAGAATTGGGCAGGATAAGCTTGAAAGCTTCCAATTTAGAACACGAGTAGCTTTTGTCCGCAGCAGCTACGTACAATACAAATGCAGTAAAGTTTACTGATTCATAACCATAAAGTTGTCTTGTAATAATATTTTAAATACCGTTTATAAATACCAAAATAATGTGTAAAAGACTAGAAGAGTGTCCATGGAATACTTGTGGATAATAAACTGTGGAAGTGTGGCGCGCTATGCGCGGTCGGTGCGTGCGGTCGGCCGGCAGCGACGCTGCGCGCGCGCTGCACCGGTTAGCGTTCGCGCTATGGAGGGTCGTGTTCTTCATGCAGCGCGGCCGTGCGCGTGAGCGCTCGCGCAGTCTTGTCGTTACCAATCGCAGGAAACATACGGTTGGTTTTACTAACGTGTAGATTTGAACATTTAGGTAAAAGAAAGTTTTACCCATAATATCGTCAGATGATATTAACTCTTAATAGTGTTTACTGACCTGAACGCACTTTAATTTATAGTTTCGAACCACATTGTCAGATCACTTTAAGCTTACTCTTGTTGCACCGAAAGCCGCTGGTCCGAACCGCTGTTATAATCCTCCCTTTGTATCGTTTCAAGTTTCCAAGGTATTGGATTAAAGTGACGCAGTTCTCGAAAACCTTATCTTCGTATTACCAGCGTTAAGTAAGTGCTCGCTGTCGACCACTTTTAAATTAATGCGGCTAATATGAAGTAACAAGCCAGTTACAATGCGACGAGAGCTGCAGTAATCACTTAAGCCACACCTAGTTCAGGGCCTCCAATTTATCAGTTTTATTGGACCCGATATCGATCCGATCATGATAACGAGTTAGAGGTCAATAGTGGTTCTTGATGTGAACACGAAATACTGTCTATAAAATGTTAATCATTATCTTCACTTTATGCAAAGCTCATAATGATTTTGGAAACATGCTTAAGTATTTGAATAATACTGCATGTGGTCAAGAAGACATTTAATGGCTGTTATTACATTATCTATTCATGCGAGTCGGTTATAAAATGTACCTAATGTGAACAAAATGTAATGCGTTTTTCAAAGCTCCCATTACCAGTTTACAATGTAATACCATCCATCAGCCACGGTCGGCCGCGGCGCTCCGACACCATCGGAAAAAAGAACGAGGATTTAAATTACAACTTTTGATTTCATTTTAATGACAGCTTCGGCCTCGAACTGGTTGACTTCTCTAAGATTAATGTTGGCTTGCGAATAATATGGGATTAGTGTTCATTTGTAACCATTCGTGTTATTGCGGTGTTGCAATAATTAAACGTTGTTTCCAGACGCGAGCAGCGAGTGCCCCGGCTACTCCTGCGACCACGACCTTTGGACGAGATGCGGTGAGTTCCATAACGTTACACAACAAATAACTTCTTTGTCCCATTCATTATGAATAGATTCCCAAAATATAAAAGAACTCGTTACATATCATATGTAAAACTACAAAGAATTTATAACCAATCATTGAAAGATAATCCTCACATTTTACGAACTCTAATCAAATATTAATTTTTACTAGCGTTAGTTATTAAAACCAACTTAATATGTAATTTAGCTGCTCTATAAAAGCGTGAATAAGTACTTAGTAATACTTAACTGTAAACATATGTATTTGTAGTTAAGTGAATGAACCATCTCCGGACTAACTAATCGGATTATAGCGCATCGTAAGAAAGGCTTTCATGATCGTGTACCTTAGAAGGTTGCGCCTACGCAACGTTTGTGACACTTTCCCAAACTTGTTGCGCCTACGACCACATGCTTGATCTGACATAAATATTTCTTAGACAAATATTCTGATTTGCAATCTTTGTTATGGAAATCAATCACGTTGAAAGGTTTTCCTAGAGTTGCAACATTCGGGTTTGCCTTCATACTTGCGATACGCAAAGAATTAATGTCATTAATGTCAGCTAATAAGTTTCAACTATATACGTAGGTCTATGAGTCTCAACCAAGTCTCAACATATTTATGTATGAAAATGTCATAAGTTTTGTTTAATTAAAGTAAACGATATAGCTATGGGCTCATAGATTAGAAGAATAAGGCTTCTTTTAAACGTTTAGGCAGCTTAGTCTAACCAAGGCTATGACAGTTCTACCTTACTTATTAACGGAATGCTACTTGGTTACGTATACTATATTAAAGCTAAGTGTTTACCAGTTATATTACTATTGAATAAAAGCCTCTGATCTCCAACTTAAGATATCAGTATATTGAGGAGTATTATCATAATCACCACGCTACGTCTAAGCGCGCTTACTACAACAGTTTGGTATTACTTGATAGTAAGTAGTTATTTAACCTTGTAATCCCTAATATTCCAGAACGGAGTCCGATCAGCGAGCTACCCGAGCGGCGCGTCTCGCCTGGACCTGTGCTACGTCGCGGAGCGGATGTTAGCGCTCCACCTGCCTGATAGAGACGCGCACGCGGAGGCCCAGGCCTCGCATATGCTGACCAACAAGCATGGAGAGCATTTCATGGTAAGTTCAAAACCATCTCGTAATATTACGACTACTTGGGTACCTACTTCAAAACTGATATGGTCACGCGAGCCGTAAGCGTTAGTAATAGTTTTCAATACCATACATATTGTCGATTTACATTCCAAATCGAATGATCGAGTACTTATTCAATATACTTAAACCTATATTTGTCGATTTGGAGTACATATATTAATTGAGTAGAGAATAGAGTACCTTATATCAACTAGAATCTTATGTGAGTAACTACATCTTAAGCTCAATCAGTCTTCTAATTAATTAGCTTTGAGTCAAATAATATGTTTTGTAGTATAACTAAAAGTTACAGTTTGTTATTTCGGTTAAAATACCTAAACTATGAATAACTATTATGAATAGGCATTCACCACAAGTCAAGAGGATGTTATAATATTTCACAACGCCCCACAACCTCATAAAATGTCAATAAGTAAAGTGAGCACTTTAGTGTTATGAATATTTTTTGTTTGTTTATTGAAACTCGATACTTGTGAAGGGATGAAGCCACCTTTCTTTATGACGGCGGGCTATAGGCTACCTTTTGTTTCATTTTTAATAAACATACCAGTTTTAGGAAAACAGCTTTGTTTATTTTATACTCTGTAATGTCTTTGTTGGTTAAAAATAATAAGAAGAAACAACACTTAGTTACGTCTGAAACGAAATTACTTTGTGAGTATATTGCTTTCATTTACGCCAGAACGAAAGGTCTCTCTCACGAAGAAGCTGAATTGACATTTCATTATATTGACGGAGGAAAATGAAGGTCGGAACTTTCCGTGGCGGATAACGAATAAAAGAAATCAGACTTTACTTTTATTATAACGATATTTTACGTCTAGTTACCTAACTTCTAGGTAACTTTGTTCAGGATTCTGCTGTAATGCGGGACTAATGATATTGGTACCTTTGTGTTTGAAGTTATGAAAATATAATACCTACCTTATAGCCCAACTGTTTCAATTAGAATATAATGCTGATCATGAGAATTCGGAATAAAAAGAAGAAGAAAACGTGTATTATTTAAAACCAATGAAACTGATGCAAAACATATAAACCCATTGTTAGTACTATTTACCCCATAAAACTACTCACCTATCAAATACTTATCACGCAGGTATTCGAAGTGAGCAGTAGCGAGGGTAACGTGGAAGGGCAGACGGCCCGCAGCGTGTTCGGGCGGGCGCGCTCGCTGGGCTGGGCGGGCGCGCTGGCGCCGCCGCTCGAGCGGCTCTGCGCCGCCTGCAAGCACATCGAGAGCTGGCTCGCCGCGCATCCCAAGAACGTCGCTATACTACTGGCTTGGTGAGTACACACTACTTGGAATATAGGACATAGGTTATTGTAAATACAGTGTTCACTACGAAGTAAACTTGACACACTAAATATAATTAAAATTTTAGTTTACACGTACTCTACATTCTTCTCTAATTCACTTTTTTCTGTGTTCTTTGCCTCTTTTCTGAAGTTGGTTAAAATGTAAAAGTCAGATGGGATAATACCTTCTTTGTAATTTGATTCTATTTATCAATCAGTAAAGGGTTGCAATAACAACAAACAGTAAACATTGCAATTTACATCGGAGCTGTGGAAAATACCAAGCAGAAATACCGACTATCCGCTGTTTTAAGCAACGTATCTCTTAATTGGACAATGAATCACTCGAATCCGCACTTGCATTCCCTTGTTCAAATTAAAACGCTGAAAAATCAAAAGCGCGCGTTTAATTTTCCTTCGGAAAAGGAAATCCTCGCTGTGACCCACAAACGCTATCTGCGCGAGATCCTTCATTAAATTGAATCGCTTCACTGGTTCCACCCTACTTTCGATGGAAGTGAATTAATCCAGTCTTTTTGAAACAATTTTGTCCGGAATAATTAAAGGTGTAGAAATGCTGAGCCATTTCATATTCCAAATTCAAATACAACGCCTAGACATACTCGTACATTGTTAATTTCATTTGAATGTTACGTGTGTATTCTGTTAGAATAGGGTAGAAAGAGTGGGTAGGTAGCTGTTTTATTAACACACGGCATTATAAGAGGGTTATACAATCTAGCTACACGGTGTTGGAGGCACTCAATCAACCTTCAAACAAGTGAACCGATTTAAAAGCAAACATCGTTGCGTATAAATAGGGATACAAAACCTTTAAACCAGAAATCGTTTAGTTAAGATTTAATTGCTTGCTTGCTGTTATTATACTTGCTGTATAATAATAATTATTCCTATTAATATCTTCATTGACATGAGTGGCCTTTGTGCTGCAGTAGAAACATTACTGGCCAATAATGCCTTTTCGTTTAAGGTTAAATTCTTTACTTCCATCTTAATAGTTAGTTATAAACCTGTAATGTCCCACTGTTGGGCAAAGGTATTTCATTTCACCGAAGATTTCACTACAGTGAGGAGGATTGGGCTTAGTAGTACTTTAATGCCTTAGTATCTTCTTCATAGTACCTTATAGATAAAATAACGTTTATATTTCTAGGGGCAACCGTGAGCGGCTGGGCGTGTTAGTGGCGGCGTACATGCACTATTCAGCGATATGTGGGGCGCCGGAAAACGCCCTCGACAGATACGCCATGAGGAGATATCTAGACGATCGAGTTCCGGTGTTCCATTTACCTTCCAACAAACGGTAAGTATCGACACGTTTTTGTGTTGTTCTATTTTAGTTTTCGTATGAAATGGAAATTTGGTTCAGTAGTTATAATAATACCATTTTCCCTTTATATTTTACCCTAATCACATTGAAATCCATAAGTTTTTTTGAGTGAATTTCCAGCGTCTTCTACCTAGACAGAATTCAAGCTAAATTGGTTTTAGACAGCGTAAAGGCCACCAACTTGGGGAACCTTTAAGGGGTCAAAATACTCAAAGTCCAGGGTTGGTCACTTATTAACCTTCTTTCAAACTTACTTCGGAATACTCCTCATAGTACAAGCATTAACCTACTCGAGCTAACTTAAGAAACATTTAGGTACTTAAGTATGAACACTTATCGCAGGTACATCGACACGTTCGCGGGCCTGCTGGCGGGTCAGATCCGGGTGAACGCGTCCCCGCTGCAGCTGACGCACGTGAGCGTGGCGGGCTCGCTCGCCGCGCCCTCCACGCCCACCATCGCCTTCCTCAAGATATACGAGAACTATGTCTGTGTTTATACTTCAGGTGAGAGCATTATAGTTTCACGGCTTTTCTTAATTTTGGGAAATATTATTTAACATGCAGCAAGAAGTATGATTAAAAATAATTCACCCTATCCAAACAAGTGTAAAAGTACGTCTTGAGTTCGGCAGAACGCAGATGGTGTCGTACCACCAATATTATTCAAGAACCGCCTGCAGTTATGTGAACTATGGGGCCAAACTCGTTTATATTATGCATGGATGGGTTAATCCATACAGTTCACTGATCCCTGAGGATAAACATTGGCCTCCATTTTTTTTTGTGCCGTCACCTATTATAATGTCCCCCCCAGGGCTGTACATGGTGAGCGGCGGCGGGTGGACGGTGGGCGTGGGGCGGCTGGCGCTGCGCGGCGACGTGCTGGTGCGCGCCTACCGCCGCCCCGCGCACGCCGCCCCCACCAACAACACTACCAGGCACCTCGTGTTCGCCTGCCAGTTCCACACATGTGCTGTCGCCGACCACACGCTCTCCTTCACGAAGCAGCAGCTGGATCACGCTGCTCATGGTTAGTACTTGAATGATGTATTTAATTTAGGTAGTTAATAATAAAACGAATGCTTGAGTTTACTAAACTTTGATAAACTAATGAGGAACATAAATGTTGGCTTAAGTGGTTAAGACAGCGCTTTAAGACCTCTGAACTTCTCAGAATTAAATTACTCAAAAGAGAGAAGCTGATCATTAAAGATATGCTCATGCAATGCTGTGAGCATAGGGAAAATTCGAAATTCTCATCCAAAGCTTTTGTGATGGTTTCTCATCCGTCCAACATGCCCTGGTCTAACATACGCTAGTAGAGTGCCTCAAGCCCGTATCCCTGGTCCAGAGCCGTCGTTCCCGCGCGACGGCGCGGTGGAGCTGGTGTTCGCGCGCGGCGAGGGCGCGGGCGGCGCGGCGCCGGCGCCCACGCCCGCGGCGCCGCTGCGCGCCGCGCCCGACGCGCTCGCCCGCGCCGACTCGCTCGAGCACCTGCGCCCTCTCTCCACACTCACTGATGACGACCCTGGTAAGTGCATACCAACTTAACAGCACCAACGCCAACTTCTCTTTTAACTGACCGGATAACCATATTAGGACATACATAGCATGGGTCCCGTGTCCCATGGGCCCGCGCCGCACAAGTATGTCTTGCGCTTCAACCAGTCTAACGACATTTGTCGATATTGACAATATCTGCGTCTGCGAAAATTTTCTTCATAGGATTTTATTCACTCGTAATGCGAAGATGTTCGGAAAATACAATATTTTCATCGTACCTATTCTGTCTTTTACATTTCATTCCGAAATAGACAGAGAAGTATGTCTGTTGAGAAAGAAAAACTAATACATAACCTACGCGTTGACGAGCATCTTAACCCTACAGTAGTCTAAGTTCTGCGCAGACCCTAAGAACAGTATCCAAATTGATCAAGATGATAGATCTTAATTAAATGATTTTTCTCCTTGCAACTGTAGGTCTACATTTTGTTGATGGCATGATCAGGTTAATTAATACCAAAAGATACCACCCTGAACTGAATGCACCTTATCTGTATACCTATAAGATTTGGTAACAGCAATTTAAACGTCCTTTATCTGACGAGCACCTACCTTGTCTCATGCACTAGATTCTTGGTGAGTTTAGCTGAAAGTTGGTAATTAAATTCAATATTATATAAATATACCTCCTACCTTCCAATTCCAAACCAACAAAAACCCTTTCATGACATATGTTTTAAATTAAATTATTAACAAACAAAAACTTCTGAATATTATAGCTAATAATCGCAACAGTATGGTTAGAACATAATATTGCGATCGCAACGGTGTAGAGGCGAGAATATTAACGTTTCCTAGATCGTTAGCGCAACATTGTAGGTAACTGCTCCGCGGGAAACTAGTAATGGCCCATTGAAAATTAATGAACAGCCGGGCTTAACGGACTTGTAACAGACTAAAATAACTTAAATTTGAACATAATGTAGGTACCTACTAACAAGCATTATGTTGCTATAATTGTCATAGCAACCTAACTATTCAAACTATACTCGTATTAACCGAGCGTTAAAACTGCGCTAACCAATGTAATGATTAATAACGCTAAAATGTACATTTTCTCTCACATTGACAAGTTTAAACAGATGTTTTTTTTTTATAATTCTGGCGTACATTTTCAGACAACACATGTCAGTATAAATTATTGAATTTACTTTTTAACACAATAAAACTCACTGAATTAAAAGTCCTCACGGCAATGATAATAAAACCTAAAATAGGTACAAAGTAAACATCAAAAAGTATTAGTACTGTAGGTACATCGTTAAACGGGATTTGGTATTATATTTTAATCATTAGAGGACAGCGCGAAGCCGCAGGAAGCTAATGTTTCCGGTAAAAGTTAGTTAAAACGTGTCATGGATGTTGACAAAGCGGCAAGTGGAGCAGTTAGCGGGCAGGTCGCGGTTTCTGTAGCGTTTCAGGTGTGTTGCTATTTTGGGGCGCGTATAGTTTGAGAGCGCCGCCCGCCCAGTCGCCGCCCGCCGCCCGCGCCGGTACCACCGCGCTCCTCTATCCACGAATTTAACGCATAAGTTCAATTAAACTATTCAAGTTATTTAAAAAGTTGAGAAACAATGTATTCGTAATGGATACTTAGTGATTCCCTGGATTTGTAGCTGTCGTCGAGGTAAGCCATACAATATTAGCTCTACAATCGGCTTCCGTGATTAGTGTAATTTTAGTAATTACATTATACTCGTAGTACCTAGTTTCAAGATTGAAATATTTTGTTATTTCTAACAGTTAAATTATAATTGTAATGTGGGTTGTTGGTATTGACGTGGTTTTGATTTATGTAACAATAGAGTAAGAGTGAAAAGCGAGTCAAAATAATTATGTAGAGTCGAGTCCACAATAGAAGTGTTGATGAGTGAAATGAACAATGGTTTGTGTGATGGCGACAAACGAGGTTGGTCTCGGTGCCGGCGCCTGCGTGGTAATTGACCGGCGTGGAGAATCGCTGACGGATGGGTCCGATGCGTCGGCGCAGCGAGACATCCCGGCCCTAAGGGCCATCCGACACACATCGACCTAACTCGATTTGAATGAATCGAGATCACTGACTCACGAATTCTACCAAGCCGTAACTCAATTGTAAGTTGTCCGCAAGTGCCATATTAAATTATGAATGAGTTATGCCTATCATCATGCATAGCACTTGGTTATTTATCAATTTGTTCAATAATGCGTTGGTTGACTTGTAATCAACATTACATACATGTTCTCTAACTTATTTATTTACGGTACATAACTTAATAACGTTAATTTAGGCAGAATATTGGCCAATATTTGTTTGAGTAGATAACATGTTCAGTTGGATGTCATTAAAAGTTTCCAAAGAACTTTTGTAAAAATAAATGAGTATTTATTTTCGTATCAGACTTAATGAGAATACACATTTGTTTTAACGACACGTTAACGTTTTCTTTTATTTGTAACCGTCGGTCCTGTGCCATAACTAATTAATTGTTAGGTACATTCTCACGAACGGCGTGGCTATTGGTCCCTCGTGACGTCATAGTAGCGTCTCGCGTCCAACTAATGCTAAGCTTGTGGTCCCAAAGAACTAGTCTTAGAATAATTGACTAATTTTAGCGTGTCTAACGCGAATGTACTTCAATTAATATCAACGCAATGGATGTTTATTGCCGGCAATAAGGCCTAAGTTAAAGTAGAAGGAGAAGTCATAGATTAATAAGTTGATGGTGTACAAATGCGAAGCTACATAGTTTATGTACATTTATAGGGCAATATAATAGTTCTAATTCTACTAACTAGCTATCGTTACCGCAGATTAGTATGTACTTATTTTTTTAAATAACTAAAAATTAGTTTGATATACTAAAAAGTTTATTATGTACCTATAATAAAAAATATAAAGAAAACTATACATTTAACAAAAGCTTTCATAAACCTATTTAAAGCTAAATAGAATTAAGGTCAATTTCCTAGACGTCATATTATGCTAAAGTACCTAATCTAACCTTATTATCTGGTTCACCCTGACACAAGCAACACAGATAAGCTTTTAATTAAGTATGTGTTCCCAGCGATCCCCTGTTAGAACTAGTATCAACATTTTATCGCGCGAGCTTTCAGTTTGATGAGCAGTCAATAACGCGGCTGTACTTGCAGTGGACGTGTGCTTGTCTCGTTAATCCCGATACACTCGTAAAACTTTACGATACGCTGCAGCCCTCAGTCATAACATCCATGTAAGTTAGTACAACCATTTTTTCATAAGATAACTTCTGTTCAACTAATGGCAGCCCAACTCGTGAATAACTTACAAAATTGAACGTTTTTGGCAGAGATAAAAGCAAAACTCTCAAACAGGTCGTAATTTAGAAGCAACGTATAACTAATACCGATAGCCGAACGGGTAGAGTTGAATAATAATGCGGTTCAGCTTAGTTTCGCAGAAACACAAGGTGGAGCGAGACTTGTGATGTCATCACACGAGCCCGCTTCGCTCACCTTCACACCGTCATATTACTTTACATGTTGGTCGTCACTATAAACTCGTCATCTTTACATGTTCCGTCCTATTTTTCCAACATATTAGTTTGTGACCGTGGGTGAGGCAATATGTAGGACATAAATCACAGGTCAACGTAAACGTAGACTGTTAAGAATTGTAATAGGAACACGTAATTGATTACAAACCTTTTATCGAGAGGAAATGGAATAGGGAAATGAATGGTATTACGAAATGGGTCATCTTACATAACAAACGCCGAAAAGGGCTTTGTTAGTTCGGTTTTAGTACAGAGTCAAAGTGAAATGGTCCATGAGACGCGCGGCGGCGGCGCGCGGGCACATCCTCTTCCTGCGGCGCCCGCGCGCCCGCTCGGTGCACATTTCGTAACTCTAGCCCTTGCGCCACGCGTTATTTTCGTTGACAACACAGAAATAACCGCACCTTCCTTACCAGACTCCGACACCCAACAGACAGATTGCTGACGTTGATATCTTTACGCTAATTGCGTTATTGACAACTTACTCCACCTCCTAAGATAAAACGTCTTCTAATTGTTGAACCGAGCGACTTTAACTCCAACGGTATGTTAGAAACTGAGCAAAAAGTCAAATGTTTCAATCTAATTTGAAAAGAATCCAACCTGCTACGCGCGTTCATTATGCAAATCAATGCTGTAATGGAGTCGTTCTTCCTTATTTGCATCGATCGTTTACACGGATGGTTAGTTTGAAGCGTTTTTAAGTATTGGCAATAATAATAAAAAAAGTCACTTTATTTGGATAAAAAATAACTTGAACTAAGGACTTGTATTTTCACATTTTACTACCAATTGATATCTCCGGTATTTTCCTACATCAATCGTCTAAGTTGTAAATACCTGCCTCACTGCCTACACGTTAGTAACCGATGGTAGAGGCCGTTCCGAATCCATATATAAAATAACCTTGAACCGAAGTTATTATTATCTTTAAAAAACTAACCAACTTTGAATTGGAACTAACTATTGGAACTTGTCTAACTATTCACATTTCTAACTATCTAAGGTTGAGTTGACATTTTTACAAACAACAGAGTCAAGTCACGCCACTAGGATAACGGGGAGTAAGTCCTTTTAAGGATTTAGTGTAGTAGCTAAGGCAATTCATCTCGAGGATTGCGAGTAGGTAACTGCACTTAGTATTGCAATAACGTTACTACGATACCATACTCATGCGTACTATAGTTAGTATCTATCCTAATTTCACGATAGGTGCCTGCTTGGCGGCTTGTTACAAACCGGGTGGTGTTCTTTACAGTTCGTTCATCATTTATATGTATATCGATTTTGTTTTTAATAATAAAACCACAAAGTTATAATTAAATGTCAAAATATTCCTTAAGTTTTACTCTTTTTATAGTGAATTGACGTCTCGAGTTTATTGGGTCGAACGAATCGCATCCAATTTAAAAGCAATTTGCAATTAAAGCATTGCAAACACATCGTCCACTTAAGTCGACAAAATTGTATCAACGGCAACGGGACGAGCGTGACGTCCACCGCGTCACATCAAATCCGTGTGCTCAGAGTTACGTGTAGTGTAAAGGGAAAGGGAGGAAGTGGAAAGTGTGGTGAGCCTACAGGTGTGGTCGTGTCGCAGGTGATAACAACGGGAGCGGCGAAGGATCCGGGTCCGGCGGAGAGACGGGAGAGGGCGCGGAGGGCGGGGAGGGCGCGCACACGTTCGGGCCGCTGGACGGGTCCATCTACGCGACGGTGGTGCGCGGCGGGCCCGCGTCGCCGCTCAGCGCCTCCATGGACTCGGGCATCTCGTCGGCGGGGCGGCGCGCGGCGCCCAGCCCGCCCGACGAGCTGGACGCGCTGCTGGGCGACATGCTGCGCACGGTCAGCGCGCTGCCCGACCCGCCCGCTCAGTCTGCGCCGAGCCG
Source organism: Cyclophora punctaria (assembly GCA_951394245.1). Classification (NCBI taxonomy): domain Eukaryota; kingdom Metazoa; phylum Arthropoda; class Insecta; order Lepidoptera; family Geometridae; genus Cyclophora; species Cyclophora punctaria. The sequence continues at coordinate 6,901,477 of OX596170.1, read as the reverse complement.
CGGCACCGACATCCCGTACCACGCGCGCGCCGACTCCGCGCCCTTCACGTACGGCTCCGTGAGCGCTCGCGCCGGCATGCTGCGCGCGCCGCGCCGCCTCGCTAGCCCCGAGCTGGTGCGCCGCGCGCTCACCGCCGACCGCGGCTACCGCCCCATCGACGACGACGACGAGCCCGCGCCCGCGGCGCCGCCCGCCCCCGCCGCGCCCCCGACACCCCGCTCCCTGCGCAAGTTCTCCCACGAGGACACCACCACCCTCACCACGAGCCAGCCCCAGCACCACCAGCCTTCGTCACCTGTTACCAACGGAAGGTAAGTTCTTGTCATGTCAAGTCATTTTATTCACAAAATTCCAACTAAAATATTATTCACCTCACGGGTACCCCAAAAAGCACATTATATTAAGTAGTGTTATCTTGCACCACTTACATCTGATTAATATTAAAATGATCAGGGTTGTCTAAAGGACATCTGAATTTTAAATGAACAGTAGGTACAGTTTACATACATAAAAGCAATCTCGTTGGACCAGTTCCTCGGCATAAATCGTTTACGTGTCTTAGGAGAATTAAATCGTTTCCAGTCGTTAGCGTTAGCATCGAATGTTTGCAATATTTTCATTTTTTTACTTAGTGTCAAACCTGTGAATTTAACTCATGCTACCAAGTATTGTTAGATTTAAAACAAATAAAATGTTTTATGAATCATAACTTTCAAACAACATAAATAATTATATCACCTTCTAATCTCCAAAATCCCAACTGAAAACAAACATAGGATTTACTATAAAATGTGACTGCACTCTTTCGTTTCCTGTAAAGGAAACAGATTTATAATAAAACTATGGGGATACTATATACGGGGTAATTAAACGAGGGGTCTGGTGGTAGATGTAAACATGTGTTCCTGCTGTGGGACGCGCCCACCACTGTTTACATTCATACTCACTCTAACTCTATGCCAGCGATTCATAAAATATTTTGCTAAAATCACGTAGTATTCCAGCGAACGTAACCTTCAGATCTCCGAAACTAGGTAACCCATTTACGCCGTATTATTCCAAATAAACAAAAATTAGCGTGGGAATGAAAGGGAATGTCTATTTACAAGCGCTTCAGTGATCAATGGGAACGAATAAACTGACAGCGACAGTTCAGCCCGTTGTGGACACTCACTTTAATTTATTTCGTTGTGTTCTTTAACGTGACCCACTTTGATAGAGGAAAGATGAAGGAAGTTGGTGTATGCTGCCATTCTCTGGCTTATAAGATATATAAGTTTATTGATATCTTATCACAAATGTTTGGTCCCAAAATACATTTATAAGGTAGATTCAATGTAATAACATGTACCGTAACTTGCAGAGTAATCAGGAAAAATCGTAAAATAACGGTGCTTGACGAACTTTTAAAAGTTAATTTCATTATATGAATATAATTATAATATTGTACAAAATATAATTTATTATTTTGAAGGGGTATATCTTAAACAAAACGATCTATGTAGTTGATATCTGAATTGTAGATGTAGACTGAGCGTGGGAGCAACCAATAGGTAAAGTGGTATAGTGGGTGTTAATTGGTAAACTACTTAAATTGATTTCAACAAAAACAACTCGGTCGGAGTTACCTACCTGTGTACCTACGTAAATAATTATTATAATATCAATAATATACCACCCGCGGAGGTATTATCATGCTTACGAGTACAAAAACACATTATTAATACTCGTAGATGCCAACTTTGCACATACGACACAACCATAAGTAACTTATCTCCTTACATGTATGTATTATGCAAACACTATACCTCCTTTGTTTTAGCAATACAAAGTATTATTCATACAGCATTCTTAGAATTATTGTGAAGCTCCTTCATCTGGTGGTCTTGACTACGTCGATCAAATCTAAACAAAACAGTTTTATTTTCGAAATCAGCATACAAAACATGATTCAGTGTTCGTATAATTCGTATAGATACATGTCAAGTTTGATCGACATCAAGATAAATGGCACATCACGGGTATCTAACAGATATAGGTCTTGTCAATCACGTTGCTAATGCATTGTAATAGTAGCACTCGAGGCGAAGTGCCTCTTTACCAGTACTTTGAATATAAAATGAATTGTCTTCGCCGCTTCACCGCTATTAAGTATTCCGCAGCTGTTCCAAGCTTAGTTTCAATGTCGCATTCTGTTTTATGTTTTATAACTACATATTACACAACTTTAGAATGGTTTATAGCAAAGAAAAAAATAGAGAACAGTTTTAATAAATATTATGGTATATCGGGGCTTAAAAGCACGGAACAAACAATATTCTTTGTTTAAAAAATAACAATGAATTATTGAGAGACGGAAGTTCGGGTATCGGCCATTAAGCTCGAATAGGCGTGGGTCGGGAATGAGCCCGGTACTATTCGCTGGTTCCACGCTATTAACCACACACGGAGCTCTGGTATCAACAATCTATGCGAATTATTAATACGGCGCCTTCTGTATGAATGACTCCTTAAGTTACAGTCAAATTACTGACTTGACGTGACCATTCTCGGAACAAACTAACGATAATTTATAGCTCGTAAACGGCCGTCTGAAAGTCCTTTCTAAACAACCCATGTATGGTCGTAGATTGGCCGTAACATGTATTTAACTAGCGTCTCTAATTATCCAAATCAATTTGTTGTCGAATTAATGTGGTAATTGGTCAATCGTGGTACATATGCGGCAGTGCAGTGGTTGGTGCGAGCGTACGAGCGATTCGTCGATGTTAGCGCGCTGGTGTTTGGATTGATTTGGAGCGATGGCGTGTGATTGCGTCGCGCCATGACCCAAACAAGTTACTATTTCGAGATAAACGTTGCCATAAACGGGCGGCGGTCGACCGCGCCGCGACACCGCGCGTCCGACGTCCGCCGGCCGCGCACATGTTGCACACAACCACAACATTATGCTGTTACTTTCTAATAACTAACCAGAATTCATAACTAAAAAATATGTATGAACAGGAAGTAATCATTTAAGCAACATGTCATTAGTTTTTATTTAGATTATAAAGTCGGATTATTTTAAAAAACTTTAAAAGACGTAAAAACTTGTAATTTATTATGTATCGAAATATGCTAATTAAAATTCCAACGTAAACGGAAGACCTTTATTATTGTAATTAATAATGTGTAATCGAGAAGTATTCGCGTTCTACTCCCACATTTCGAGGATGTGTGTTCCGCTCAATAATTACAAGGTCTCCATTTCCATACTCGGTCGAACCTTCGATACCTACACAGTACTCCGCGACAAATATGTACACGGATAACACTTGGGTAAACAAAGTAAAACTCGTTCAAAAACTTTGTCGTAAAAACGTTGATAATAAATTTACGTTTTATGATATGATATATAAAAAAAATTGCAGATGGAACGGCGAGTCGGAGTGGGCGGAGCGGCCTCCCAGCGTGAAGAAGGTGCCCGAGAACGGGACGTGGCGGAGTCACAGCTCGCTGGGCGGGCGCGCGGACGGCGCGGAGGGCGGGCTCACGTGGCTGCAGCGCCAGCAGCAGCGCCTGCGCGAGCGCAAGGAGGCGCGCGAGCGCGTGGCGCGCCTGCCGCTCGAGTGGCGCGACCCGGGCCGCGTGCGCCGCTCCGCCAGCCACCGGTACCTACCAAATGGACATTAACCAATTCAATCCCACAGGACTAACATGCTGATGAGCAGCAATGACAAAGTTATTGTCTTATCTCTTGTGTTTGTCCCTTTTTCATATTTAATTAGTATTTCTTCTTGAGAATAGGAAAATGAAGACAATAATACGTGTATCTTATATACGTCAAGATAAAGGTATTGTCTTGCTTGCCCTGCTAGAGTGAGATCTCAAATTACATCTTGAAACTACTTGAAACCTCTTAAACTGCAGTAACAATACTATGTATTACCTGAATTCCAGTGTGGACGGTTACACCAGTGATACGACAGCATTCGCAGATGACGACGACGACTTTACGGTTCCGCTGCACGTGAACACGCGCACGCCTCTCCGAACCGACAGCATCAGCCCACAGGCTCCTGACAGGTGAGAGATCCTCTTAACGATGTCAATAAAAAACCAGTTTAAAAAACAAATACTGGTTGAAAATAAAACACTATTGTGAAAAAAGACTCACCAAGTTTTTGAACGAAGAATCATAAAAACTTGTACGTGTTTTATGCACAAAGTTTTGACCAATGTTTTAAAAATTGATTCTTGTACACTTCCAGAACCTCATCTAGAAAATTCATGTATGAAAAGATGACGATGCGAGAATGGAGTGCGACCAGCACGCCCAACAACACTCCTGCGCCTGGATTACTGTCGCTAGCCGAGCCCATCAACACGGACACCATCGTAAGCAATAGCTATTTCAGTTGTTACATCAATAAGCCTTTCCACTTCTACTTCAATCTCATCTTAAAACTAATTATATCCATATCATAGCCATATCATTAGGCCGATGAATTCTTCCTCATCCTCTAGATAAACACAAATATTCATCAGGTTTCCTCATGGTTAAAGTCAGCCGAAGAGGTCATATCTGTTGACTTGCAATCCAACTAATTTGGGCATGTCCGACAGGAGCGGGCGGAAGCGTGGTCCCGCACGGAGTCCCGCGCGGAGTCGCGCGCGGGCACGCCTCTGTTCCCGACGCACCCGCGCACGCCGTACCCGCCCACGCCCACGCCCACGCCCTCGCTCAGCGCGCGCCCGCCGCGCTCGCCCACCGTCTCCCGGTATGGACACACTGTGCTATTCACACTCGCCATTAAGTATCTCATTCACTTGGTACTCATTCATTACGTACTTATACATATAGTATTAATTTATTCCATTTGGATTTAGTTTATGTAAATGTTATTGAAACTTGAAACAGACTATTAAGGAAATATTGTGGAAGTGAAACAACTATTCCGTCCGTCCATTAATACTTGACACTACTAATATTATATAGAAAGATATTGGTAAGAGTTCTTTTCCGCCAATCGTATCAAACGTGGCGTAGCAACTCACATAGCAATGATGATAACCACCGCTACGCCGATCATATCAAACGTAGTAGCGTAAACGGAAAGCCAACTTAGTTAGGTTCGTATTCTCCTACACGTAGCATTACATTACTAAACCCAAAACATCATCGTACAGAAAAGAACGTGAGAGCAGCCCCGAGTCGGAGTACCGCGTGTACAACGGCAGCATCGCGACCTCCCGGAGATCGAGCGTCAGCAACGGCGGCGTGGAGCAGCACGTGGCGCCCGACCGCGTGCGCTTCGCACGGGACACCAGCCACTACTGGTACAAGCCCAACATCTCCAGAGATGACGGTGAGTCGGAACAGTACCTTGGGTTAAACTATGGAGTTAGAATCCGAGGTTAAATTAATTATTTTAGGAGATCACCTTGAAAAATGGTATCTTGTATGGGGCGCCAATTTTGATTATGGTCGTATTAGTTTGTGATAACACGGATATTGCCAAAGCAGATATTAATTTTAAAAATCTATTTTGACAGCTCGAACTATGGGAAAAAATAGGACCTTTAGTAGAATTTTGCTCTGGGTAGTGGAGCATAGGCATATTTAGACGCATGAGAATTCATTGGCATCAGAAAAATGCTTTAAAAAAACCAAACCTTACCTAACCCCATACCGCGATAGTAGCATCTTTATCCATAGAAGTAACATTACAAAAAAGTCAAAACCTTGCTTCAAAAACAATCGTTGTAACGTTCCAACCCGTGCAGCGATAGCAGCGCTGCAGCCGCTGGAGGAGGGGTCGTTCATCGTGCGCGACTCGAACTCGTTCCCGGGCGCGTTCGGGCTGGCGCTGCGCGCGGGCGCGGGCGTGCGCCACTTCCTGGTGGAGGCGGCGGCGCGCGGCGTGCGCCTGCGCGGCTGCAGCGACGAGCCCGTGTTCTCCTCGCTCTCCGCGCTCGTCTACCAGCACACCGTCACGCCGCTCGCGCTGCCCGTGCCCTTGAGACTACCCGATAGGTCAGTCCTTCATCTACATTACTTAACCCTTAACTGAGTGTGTAAAACCATGGAAGACCGTATATCTCACATACCTGATGTCTCGGTTGGAATGGGAAAGTCCTTTGTAACAGCTTTATTACATAAGTTGCTTTAGACTTTTCTTTGCATCTATCTGTCTTAGTTGTTTCTTGAACGAAACATTTGTGCATTTTTGTCTCAGACTCCAATAGACCTCAATTTAACTCGGATCACGATTTACGTGACAGATCACTTTTATTTATTTTATAATTGAATTAAGTCATCAATCATTTCCTTGCATTACCCACCCAACGTGGATATGATCAAGTGATACGTTACGCACCCCAGAGACCCGTGGGCGGGCGGCAGCTCGTCGGCGGCGCGCGCGCTCCTCGCGACGGGCGCGGCGTGCCACGTGCTGCTGCTGGGCTCCGACAACACGGAGGCGCTCACCGGGCCCGCCGCCGTCAGGAGGGCCGTCTCCAACCTGCTGCTCAAGAAGGTACGCGCCGGTGCTAGGGTTCACTCACTTTTTCAGGGTGTCAAGTTTCCAATGAATCTGTTTAGCCTGGTCCCATATTTTAGAGTTCCGAGTTCCGAGTCTCCAAAGATTCTTACTTGTTGTCAATGGAGCCCAAATGTAACTTTAACGTGCCAGGGTCAAAAATATTCGAAGCTATTCATAGTTATTTTCGTGCTCCGATTAAAGGTTGCCTGGATAAAGTAACAAAGGCGTCGATACTAGATGAAAATCTGGATCCAGTGAACATTATGTTCTCATCATTTAAGTAGTTTCGCTATATTACTGTTATCCAATTGTTACAATTTAAAAAAAGCGACATCACTTGAAAAATAATCAATAACCAACTAAAATTACAACTGAAAAGTCTCGACACCCGAGGATACCCAATACTTGAGAATCAATAATATGTAAGAGTAAACCGAGCCCGTGTCGCAGGGCCCGGCGCACGTGGTGCACTTCAAGGTGTTCGGCGGCGGCATCACGCTGACGGACGCGGCGCGGCGCCTGTTCTTCCGGCGGCACTACCCCGCCGCCGCCGTCTCGCACGCCGGCCTCGACCCCGACGAGCGCCGCTTCGTGCACGCGCTGCAGGGCGCCAACACCGACAAGTGAGTCGCGACACCACGCCACCAGACACAGAGACCATTTACTTACCAATGACACGTTAGGCAACCTAGGGGCAACCCTAAGCGATTCATTGCCATTGATAAGCAACGTGTTGATGTGCGACCGATAGTGACATGTCTATTTAAGCGCTGCCGTGCTTCGGAGACCACGTTAAGTTCAGTCGGTTCCGGTTGTTTCGATCGTCAAACTATGTTGGAGGCCTTTAGGCGGTCTAAAAGCTGCGATACCAGGGGTTGGCCACTAACCTACTCGAAAAATCACTAAACAGGAGAAACCCTCCAGGAAGGAGATTATCTTGTTTAAGCCACACATTTTATTTGAAACCTGACTTTTATTTATAGTCCGGTTCCAGGTCCTAACAAAAATCAATTTTACGGTACATTCGTGAAGAAAGCATGAAACTTGGCATGAATGTAGCTCTCATGTATGTGCTTCAATCTCGATATGGGAAGCACGTCAGCAAATGAATGCTTCCCCCCTTTCCCCCCCATTTTATCTCCCTCATTCTGGTTTTTCGAATTTTCTACAAAAACTATACGACTGAGGAGTTTACTCTTCAGAGACCAAATCATCGTCGATAAATTGCCTACAAAACGATACTACATTTATAGTGGTAAGATTAATATATTTTTTAACCGACTTCAAAAACCGAAGGAGGAGGTTATCAATTCGGTGGGTATATTTTTTTTTTTTGTTTTATGTATGTACACCGATTACTCTGGGGTTTCACATCCGATTTACGTGATTCTTTTTTTGTTCTATGCTGTACAAATTCCCATTGGTCCCGTTGAAAGTTTTATCCTAAAATTCCTTCGGGAACCTGACTTAAATTGAAGTAATGTAACGCAGGGTATAGAAAAAACCTGCATCGACGTGCTTCTATGGCGTGCGCTGCGAAAACTATAGATGATACATAAAAACAATGTTCTACACATTTAAAGTACTCATTATTTTGCACATTTAAACCCGCGACGGCATATGCCTATCTATTATAGTTTACGTACAATTACCACTTCTAGTTAAATTTTTTCAATTTTAAAACAACTTCAATAGTTAGCTTGTGATATTCGCGTGATAATATCAATATATATCAACATAAATACATCTACAATCAAGTTCAAGAAAGTGACTTTCAATACCTTTTTAAATTATTAAAATTGGACCGTCCGTTTAAATTTAACGACGAATTAAAAAAAGTACGAAATATGCAGCGGGCGGGTTAAACAAACCGCTGCACGCGCTGTTCGAATCAATTGGAAAAAATAAGTAATTCACTGTTAAAACATTACCAAGAGTTATTGAATTACGAAGCTAATTAACTAACAAACAAAGAAAGTATACACTAAAAAGTAAAAAATAAAATTAAAAATTTATGTTTTAACAGTGAATTACTTATTTTTTCCCATTGATTCGAACAGCGCGTGCAGCGGTTTGTTTAACCCGCCCCGCTGCATATTTCGTACTTTTTTTAATTCGTCGTTAAATTTAAACGGACGGTCCAATTTTAATAATTTAAAAAGGTATTGAAAGTCACTTTCCTGAACTTGATTGTAGATGTATTTATGTTGATATATATTGATATTATCACGCGAATATCACAAGCTAACTATTGAAGTTGTTTTAAAATTGAAAAAATTTAACTAGAAGTGGTAATTGTACGTAAACTATAATAGATAGGCATATGCCGTCGCGGGTTTAAATGTGCAAAATAATGAGTACTTTAAATGTGTAGAACATTGTTTTTATGTATCATCTATAGTTTTCGCAGCGCACGCCATAGAAGCACGTCGATGAAGGTTTTTTCTATACCCTGCGTTACATTACTTCAATTTAAGTCAGGTTCCCGAAGGAATTTTAGGATAAAACTTTCAACGGGACCAATGGGAATTTGTACAGCATAGAACAAAAAAAGAATCACGTAAATCGGATGTGAAACCCCAGAGTAATCGGTGTACATACATAAAACAAAAAAAAAATATATACCCACCGAATTGATAACCTCCTCCTTCGGTTTTTGAAGTCGGTTAAAAAATATATTAATCTTACCACTATAAATGTAGTATCGTTTTGTAGGCAATTTATCGACGATGATTTGGTCTCTGAAGAGTAAACTCCTCAGTCGTATAGTTTTTGTAGAAAATTCGAAAAACCAGAATGAGGGAGATAAAATGGGGGGGAAAGGGGGGAAGCATTCATTTGCTGACGTGCTTCCCATATCGAGATTGAAGCACATACATGAGAGCTACATTCATGCCAAGTTTCATGCTTTCTTCACGAATGTACCGTATTTTCGGATTTGGACCCGTACTATTACTACTTTACAACATTAGTACAGTGGCGTTTCAGTAACTTCGCACTATATCGCCAGAAAGTCATTCTGGCGATATGTGCTGTGTTCAAAGAAACTACATAATTATCAAAAATATGTCTGCGAGAGGATTTGCCAATGAGACCGGGTTTAGCTCCGTAAATCCAAAGAGAAGTACGTATCAGGACGTACTCTAATACGTAGCGGAGGTTTAGGTATAGTTCTCACTCTCACATTCGTTCGACAGACGTATCTTCGCGTTCGTGGCTCGCTCGTCGACGGGCGCCGACAACCAGTGCCACGTGTTCGCGGAGCTCGAGCCCGAGCAGCCCGCCACAGCGATCGTCAACTTTGTTAATAAGGTAATAAGGACTATAATGTATCTTGACCAGTGTATCTTGGTCTACGACCAGTGTACCAAGTGAGTTCCAAACTTGAATAGTGTAAAAATACCAGAGATAAACAACATCCCATAGTAAATGGAACATTGAATAGTTTTTGAAATTGGAATAACCTAATTTATTTTTTTCAGGCTCTTCTCGGAAGCACACAGAAGAAAGACATCATCTAAAGTTCAAATTACCCCAAAATTTATCTTCTGTTATAAAAATAACGCAAAATTATATAATTGAAATACTCGAAATGTGTGTAACACGTCATTGTTTAAATTAATGTGGAAACATTTGTTGTATGTATTTCTAATAAACAAAATTATCTAAATAAGTATCTCTATCTTTAGGAATTCTTACTTATACTTTATTTTAATTCATTTCAAAGAATATATTTCCAATACGCTTCGTTATCACCAAGTACAATTAACCATTTATTGTGTGCTAAAATTATAATTACGAAATATAAATTATAACTTAGGTTAGGAAAAGAACTAACTAGTCTCATATTGGTTTAATATAGCGTAGTGATAATATGTGTGCCTAATGAAATATTAAAAATAATTATACATTATATAGAGTCTCAGTGCAAACAGTTGTTTTATTTATACTTGTCTACGGTATAAGTCCTAAAATCTTACTTCTGAAGAAGTAAATAAGTTATCAAGTTATGAAGTTGCCACAACGACGTTAAAACAATAAAAGCGTTATAATAAATTGTAATATAAAAAAATATAAAATATCAGAGATCTGTGTAAAGTTCAATAGGTACCATTCATGTAAGATCATTAATTTATAATGCCATCACAAATGTCAGATAAGTAATAAAATGTTTCACTAATCATTCACTCATGTTAAAACGATACAAGCTTCTATTGTAGAAATATTGTAAAAACGCCAGCCAGGACAGAGGTTCATTAATAAATTGAAACATAACAATACTGCATCAATTACTTGTAATATGTATTTATTATATTACATTCATTTAATTATAATCAAACTTGTTTTATTTTATTTACATACCTAGAACTTCCATTCGAATTTTGAAAATACAATAATCAAAGCTCAATTTTGTTAGTACCTACACAGACGTTGAAATGTAAAATATAACATCCCAGCCAATTATATTTTACAGTAACATCTTTAATTTAACGTGTTCGAGTTATTTGCACGGTTTACTTGTGTTGGGGCGTCGTTTGTGAGTGGTCCTCGGATGTCAGTCGTCCGAGCGGCCGAAGCGGAGATGTCCGTAGTCGTCGAACACGTCGTCGGCGCGGACCACTCGACTCCTGATTAAGCCGTAGTCTCGGTACATGGGACGAGCCCTGAAGTCCTCGTCGTCTTCGGGCAGGGAGAAGTGCAGACTGGCGCCCTCACAGCACCGCAGCAACACGACGACGGCGACCGTCACCGCTAATGCGGCAGTCGTAATGATGCGCATGATGGTTATTTATAGCTTCCTGAAAAGATATTGTATTGTTCAAACGTACATAATCTAACTTACAACAACGTTAAGTTAACGACCACTTTAGTGATAATCAAGAGTTATTAATACACGTTGACAGTCATTGGGCAATTATTTAGGTGAGAAAAACAGAGATAGATGGTCTTTGGGAGCCAAGGAGTACCTAGCTAAGTATCAATAAGAGCTAAAGTAAATACTTACTTGTTTTTACAAGAAGGTCGAACCACGAATGAAGAGAAAACCATGGTGGATCCCTTTTATAAGCACCTAGACACCCCCATAGATCAACAACATCCCGCCCCTGCTTTAATATTCCCCTCACCTATTCCAAGGAACATCTAAATTGACACATTTCAACACCAAAGAAATCTCATTACCCATTAAAGTTATTTTGAATTTCGAACAAATAAAATAATAGACAAATGAAATGAAAATTAACATTGGCAGTCTGTTATTTGTTTTTGTACCAGTTCGATATTAAAAATATATTTGCCGCGCTTTTCTCGTTTCTTCATTCATTCTCTTCATTCCTTGATTGATTTGTGATTGATTCAAATAAATGAAATGAATAAATTGATTGAAGAAGTGTTCAAAATAATTTTATCTACACTAATGTTGTAACATTCTACTTATGTTTCCAATACTTGACTTATAATTACTACTGTTATAGCGCAGACAACTAAAACACTCAATTTAAGCAATTGCAGATGATGTTATAATATCCACATCGATATCGTAAAATCTCATTATAACATCGCGCCCTGCGCGGCGCGCGCCCTGCGGCCCTGCGCGCGCAGCTGCGCTCTCATTGGTTAGATTTTAATGGCGGCAAGTTCACTATGACAATACACGTACGCGTGAATTTAATGTTTCGCAATGTGTTTTGTTTTTAAAATTTTGTTTGATTAATTGCATTATTGAAGATAAAGTAGTGTATGCAACTGCATATAACACGGGTATTAAAACACTCGTTACTATTATGAAACTCGCTGCGCTCGTTTCATAAACTCACACTCGTGTTTTAATACCCTTCTTTATATGACAGTTGCATAAACTACTATTATTGAAGTAGATGAATAACTAACTTTTAATTGAAAACTAGAGGGATATATGCAAAGACAATGGGAATAGTGAACAAGGATTTCGATTTTTTGGAACAACAGTTCCTAGAACTAATAGGGGAACATCGGACTCTTTTGGTAAGTGACTTAAAGGCTATTAAAAATTAAGATTGTAAATTACAAACTATTACCCATCGAGCTTTAAAGGGTAGTATTGGTTTTACAATAATTATGTTGTCGCACTGACAAAAAAATAATACACATTGATAGTAGCACAAAGTGTTCTATACTTTTTGGCAGTAGAGTACTCTGTACTTATTAATGTAGTTTGTGGTATGCAATGCAATTCTGACTGACTGTAGTCGTCCGAGGCTCGTCTCCGAGAAGCAGTTCGCACCGAAGCGACCCGGGCTGAAGCAGCCGAGGCGCGGGCCGCGGGCGCCGAGCGCGCCGCCGCCGAGGCCCGCGCCGCCGCCTCCGCGGCCTCCGCCGCCGCCACGCAGGCCACTACCGAGCTTACTTCGGCTCACGAACAACTAGCTCAGCTAAGAGTGCAGTTTGAAGTAACTGTAAGTACAGTTAAAAGCCTTGTTCACGATGAAGCTGCTTGATTAAGCTTTACGTGCTTGTGAAGTAGCTTGATAATAATTATTCACATGTTATTTAAGAGGAGGTTCTAAGCTAAGGTTCTAAGTATGCTAAACATGATCATGGCCTGACTACATCTACGACGCCTTCCCTTGGCATGATGAATGCCCATTACCATATGCCATAGCCATATGCGTCACTTTTCTTGTTAAAAGGATGACGTCATTTACATTCATGTGTGGTGACCATGGTGTCCTCAATATTCTAAACATTGCGACACCCAACACGTGCTTTTTGGGGAATACTTATACAAATGAATGTAAATTGAATCAGCCTGTTATTCTAGTTAACGGCAAGTGCAAGTAGGTACGATGCACATTTTCCGTTATTTTCCTTATATTATTGCATTTAAAGGACCGTCAAAAACAACTACTAGAAAATAAACACGGCGAGATGGTGAATCAAATCAGCGTAATGGAAAGAGAGCTGCATGCGTTGCGGCCTTTGCAAGCTACACAGTCTGCTCTCCAAAGACAATACTTGGAACTGCAGGAACGAATCCTCAACGTCAGTGAAGAAGCTCGTAGGTATGGACATGGTACAGACTACTTAGACTATACCTATTTTCTAACACATTTAGGTAGGTATATTCTAACCATCCACCAAAGACCACCGTTATCATCATAATGGTATCTCATCTTCCGAAGTTCGATTAATCATGACTGGTCTTTCTATGGAAGCAATTTATTTTAAAGTAATTAAGTATTGCTATTTTTTACAGCCATTGCTGACCAGTAAGGTACGCCAATGACAATATATTTTGTGTCGTATCCCTCTTCTTCCTATATCAATCATCTTCATCATCTCTCATCTCTCATCTGCTTTGTCGTCTAGAGAGAGCAGTAGATTAGAGAGTGAGCTCCGTAAAGTGGAGCGGTGCGCGTCTGCGGGCGGCGAGGTGCGCGAGCGCGCGCGCCTCGCCGCGCACGCGCACGCGCGCGAGCGACGCCTCGCCGCCAACGACTTGCAGCACACGGCGCGGGAGCTGCATGCTGCCAACGGTATGGTGGTTCAGAGTTTAGATCAATTGTTTGTACAATATTTTTACTATTTCGTCTTACGAGTACTAAAACTGTAAAGTATGGCCGATAACTATTAGGTATGACTGATTTTCCACATAAAGACAATTCTTTCCGTCCATTGGTCGGCTAGTTTTGGTTTCAAACTCTTGGTCCTCAAACGACTATAAAACCAAATAAGTTAATGGGTTAGGTATTATGGGCCTCAAAGGAAGACACACTAGGTTTCCTTAATATCACCTTGTACCGTAATCATTATGTTAATTACTCAGAGCAATAGACCGTAGAGTACGTCTCTTCCTTTCAGTTGAAATAACAAAACTGTCAAGCCTAGTAAACGAATTGCAATTAAAACTGGCAAACGAAAGTTCCAATAAACCCCAACGCCTGATAGACCCCGATGAGGAATCAGTTGCTGAGTTACGTGCAGCGCTGCAAGCTGAACGTACTGGATCGGAAAAGCTGGAAAAAGCGCTAACAGCTGCTTTAGCTGACAATGCAACGTTGGCAGCACAACTCTGCGCTAAAGATAACAACTTGAGTCAAGTGCAATCCAACGCCACGCCCCCAGGAAGTTCTAACGCTACTAATATTTGTCCAATTGACTCCTTTCTTGCTGAATAATAGATTACAATAAACATTTTAGAACCGTAGAACTTATTAATTAGATGTTTTACTATGTAAATTTCGTTATTGACTTCACTATAAAACGTGTAGGTACTTCTAATGTAGGTGTTTTAATATGTTTAAATTGGTGTCTGTAAATGGAATACTTATTCCAAATGTGATTGATATTCGTATATCTATCTTAATAATATAAGGTAGGTTTACATATTGAGGAGAACCTGTTGCGCTGTTTTAGGAATTCAAAACCGGTTTTGTCCAAATATTAGAGGTCATGGACACTGATGCACAAATGTCATTTTAAAAAGGCTATGATAATAAAGCTAAGTTTTACACTTTTGTCTTTATTTGTCTTTATCTTGGTACCTACTTGATTAAAAGTTTATGTAAATTTTGGTCTACTTATATCACAATACCTATTATTGTTTGCGCAACCTCTCAAACGATACACATTGCGGGTTGCTAAAACAGGTTCTTAGGAATGCACTGCATTGCCATCAAGCATCGGCTATCTGCCATCGGTGATGTGCGCAACACGTACGCGATAAACAACTAGTTGTTACAAAAAATCACAGCTCTACATTCCGAGAAATATTTTGATGGTACGGTAACTTAAAAGCGTTTACTCCTTATTTATACTTACGTCTGGCTTGCCAACTATTTTATTCCTCTTCAATAACATCGGCATAGTTGATTCATAACAAATTGCTACCTACCATAAACTATACTTTATACTAGCACTTTATCATATGATTGCTTAACTTATATTTTGCCATAAATATAGGGACGGTTTTTCCAAATCTCAAAGCTACTTAAAGTGGAAACCGCAGGTGGAAATGTAGAGTTTCTATAGGAATCAATGCAAAGAGCAGGTTGGTAGGTAGTGGGTAGTGGTGGTGATTTTCGCAAGGCTTCGCGGCCCCCACCCGGCGAGCGCGGCAGTCTGCCTCCGCCGCGGCCCGCGAACACTGCGCCCGCGCACACAACGCGACGTCACGAACTATGTGCACCCGAATGTAACGATCTGTGATATAGTGTTAAGTTTCAACTTCATTTAGTGTTCTATGTTACTGGACTGTCCGACAGGTGAGGTCACCGTCACAAACAATAGATCTTATCGTAATCTGCACTAGGACCTATGTAATCTCTATTTTTAAGTTAAGCAAGGAGATTTACTTTGCGACGAACAACTTTTTATATTGTGTAAGCTTCTTTTCAATAGTTCTATTATGTGTATAACACGCACAATATTTCATTTTACAGATAGGTAAATATTTATTGTCATAACTTATTAGTGTCATACCTAATGTAAATAATTACACGATAATAAACGTACTGCGTTATATACTCACTTACCTAGGCAGCTATTATTATGCACATGCATAATGTCATTTGGATAAAACAATACAAAGAAGCAAATTCTTAGCTTCCTGCATAAGCAGTGATTGTTTTCTTGGTGATTGTAATAACGTTCAAAGTAGGCTTTGAATGTCTAGAGAAAGTTACCGCAATTTGCTCATTTATCTGGCTTAGTATGTGGTTTCATTTATACTCAAACAATATCAAAAGCGAGAAACCTATGTTTTAAACGGATACTGCAAAATATAATGAAATATTTTTCACAATGTTGTTTTACCATATATTGAGTTGAAAAAATATGTGCCGCCTACGCGAAATGTTGACATAATGAGTCAACTATGTATGTGTACTTGTACACAAGGACAGGTGAGCAATACGTAAATAATATGTATTTGATTCACAATAATACAACACCCACGATGCTGTTGTGATAATTACTAATACAAGGCAGTAGGGGTACTTCCTAGATTTCCTAGAATATTGACGCAGAGTTCCTGTTAAAGTTGGACCAAAATGGCTCGTCACCTATGTCACCGTGCCTATGTTGTGATTGTGAACATTATCGTCCTATATTTCAAGAATTAACAAGACACAGCGCAGCGGTTGGTTGGAGATTAGCAAAACATAACGATAGAACAAACCAATCCATAAAACTTAAGGTTACTTAAGCAATGGTAAAACTCTCTATTTCTTTTATCTTTTGTTATGTTTTTCAAATATTATTGTTTTGCTAGCTGTACGTTAGGTAAGTTAGGTACCCATACAACACATCCTTCGTACAAAACTCCTAGTAAAAGTAAAGATACTAATGTAAGATAAACGTTGCGATATTATTGAAGAATGGTATTCATATGTTGATGAGATATAGAGCATGACCATTACGAAGGTTATGTAATGCGTGTAATTGAAGTACAACTAAGTATATTTTCTTTCAGAATCATGATGTACAAAATTCTTGTTTGCTGCTTTGTTATTACGGCACCAGCTGTGCTCAGGTAAATATAAAAAGTCAATAATTGTATGTCTACCTTATATTGTATCCAATTCGGGTAATATGTAATTTTGAAATTATTTTCATGAAGGTAAATGAAATGTTGGTTGAAGTTTAGTAAACAATTTCAGCATATCAGTGTTAGGGCCGCGAATCCTCCGGCCCTTTGGCTCGTATCGAGTGGCCATCGCAGGGAGCTCCCGGGCCCACAACCTGTACGTAGCGGTGGAGGGTCGCAAGACCAACGGAGAACAATTCACGCAGGGGAGAGAGGTGCAGGTGCAAGCCGCCGCCTCGAGGATAGTAGAGTTAGATGTAAGTACCAAACCGCAGTCTCATTCTCCAGTCATAAGTTTATGTTTTACTACTACATCTATTCCCAAAATAGCTGTCCCTTAAAAAAGTGTGTCACTAAATATTATTAGTATTCCAACTTTCAATCGCCACTGAATTAAGCAAATTGATAGAAAATCAATAAAGCGCAGTTAAGAACCCACAAATCCAGTAACCTATACAAGTTGACCGCACAAAAACGTGACAGATAATCATGAAAACATTGATATTACCGCAAACGTACCTGTTATTAGCATCATTACTCTGGAGGTAATTGAAAGTAATGTTATGTAGATCGGCGAGCCGGGCCCCGGCCAGTACTCGCTGGTGGCGCGCTCCACTTCAGGCCCGCAATTCTCCTCGTCGGCGCCGCTCTCGTACCAACCGCGTAGTTTCTGCGTCTTCGTACAGACAGACAAGCGCGTCTACCAACCCGCCGACACCATTCACTTCAGGGTCATCGCCTTGGACAAGTAAGTTAATGGTACACAGTTAATTAACCATAGGCTACCAAGCTTCACTGATTATTGTTTTGGGTGGTTTATCTTAGATATTAAGCAAGATTAGTAGAGTAAGAAAACTGTTACAATAAAGATGTAAATAAAAATGTTGTTCCATTAGTATGCAAGTCGGATCGACAATTATATCCATATTCGTAGACTGGCTAAGGTAAAACAAGCCATAGATTCAGACTGATATTTTATAGCATGTGTTGCTTCATCCTTCACCTCAATGGGCTGTGGAGGATTGAGGAAAACGTTACAGTCGACCTGCGACGGCGCGGGCGACGTGAACAAACATGAGAAGCAGCCAGAGACACTTTCGATTTCGATACCATCGCCGATGCGAGCCGAGTTCGTGCGTGTAAGATTACGCGTGATTACGACCGGGTCGTTCACCTGACTCGACTCTCGTAATATCAAGTGTTAGCGCTGCCCCTTTCCAAAACATACATAACGAATTGACTTATAAACATTAATAAAACAAGTCATTTGTTTTACTTGAACTTGCACCTTCAGCTGAATTTTAGTATACATAGCTTCCTGAACCAGTCCGGAAATAAAACCCACTCCTATTTCTTCAGAACAATTTATTTCTAAAACTTATCCGAAACCGACCGAGAAAAGCACATTATCACAATTACCTATATTTATAACAAAATGTCATCTCCATAAAGAAACATACACATAATGCTTCTTCCCTAGATACCTCCTACCACTACCGGGAGCAGTGGATGTAACGATATTGGATGCCGGAGGGTCACCGATGAGCCAATGGGTCGGAGTCACCCTGGACCGGGGGCTCGTTACGGACGAGCTAGTGCTCGCCGACGAACTCGCTCTGGGAGAATGGACTATACAGGTAAGATTCAATAATCTTTTAAAAGGGAATATTCTGATACCTAATCTAGAGACACCAAGTTTTACTCGTCTAAGGGAGCAAAAATGATCCAGTTGCAACAATATATGATGTACAATTCAAATGTTGAAATCAAACTAACTATTTTATCTGATTTAGAAATTAAGTTGCCATACTAAAACGATCCATCATTTCGACATACACACAAAGTATAGATAATCAACAAATATGAATGCCTACACCCGGAAAGGCTACTAGCCTCGAGCGTTAAGCATTCGCCCACTGCGATGACCTCAGAGGCTCTGAGCATTTCGAGAGTTGCATAATTATTATAGGTAGAGGTGCGTGGGCAGACCTACTCCAAGAAGATATTGGTGGCAGACTATGTGATGCCCAAGTTCCAAATGGAGATGAGTATGCCCAAGGAGATCCTGTTCAAAGACGGACGATTCAACATCAATGTTACTGCAAAGTAAGTTCAACTACTATGACATACCATATTTACACAAACGTTCGTGCAAAACTTATTTTGATTATCTAAATAAGATACCCTGCAAAAATCAATGTATTATCTTAGCGAATCTAGTTATTTCTCTTATATAATGGTCTTGCAAAAAAAAAACAACTACATACCTACTCGTATTTTATATTCTGAGACATAAGACTTGACACTATACTGGTTTTCTTACACCGAAAAGAAATCATAAATGAAATAATAAACGATACAGTGTATTTTAAAGTATAGTAGTGTAGAGTACTGGCTGTGTGTACTAAGAACCTACTAAC
Source organism: Cyclophora punctaria (assembly GCA_951394245.1). Lineage (NCBI taxonomy): Eukaryota > Metazoa > Arthropoda > Insecta > Lepidoptera > Geometridae > Cyclophora > Cyclophora punctaria. The sequence goes on along the minus strand of OX596170.1, from coordinate 6,881,965 downwards.
GTATAGGTACTATACGTATCATGTTTATTGTCACCAAGACATAATGCACTTTCTTTAGAGTAAAAAACCGAAACGTCGAAACCAACAATTAAAGTACAATACAAATGAAATTGTACTTAGTTATTGTTTGTATTTTATTCCATTTATATTTTTCCCATCGCATCAAATTATTCTGTAGAAAGTTGTTATTTTTATGGACACAAATCTCGTTAGATACTTCTGCCAATACAATGTAATTACGTCTTGTGCAAAACAACGCTCCTTTGTGAGCGTGCTGCGTAGGTTTGATGTCAGTTTTTATTATGGATTTCATCAGCTTATGTGTTTACGAAGATAAAAATAACATACACAATAGAACAAAATAAGTATTCGTACTTAGTTGAGAAAAACCCTTACAACACTTTATATGCTTTAATAACGTTCTTTATTATTTAATTGATCGTTGCAGTCATGCCTATAACGAGCGTATAATACATGCGCTGGCTGTATGGATATTAACTGCTATTTACATAAATATCTTTGAGTTAAAATGCAATAAGTTAGAATAACTTGATACAGGTCGAACTTGTAATTGCATAATTAAAAGCATTGCAATATATTTATTTTGTACGAAGTCCTTGGTTGGTGTCCTTACTTCATTATTTTTGGTTTAAAATTATTTTGCATAGTTAATTTAAACTTAAAAAGCAATACTTTTTATATTATATACTAGCTGTGCCCTGCGGTTTCACCCGCAGCGCCCCCGTTCCCGTGGGAATTTTGAGATTTTTATTCCCTATAAACCTCACGGAGCCCGAGACCTTTCCAACGAATGCAAAACCGTGGAAATCGGTCCAGCCATTCACGCGTGATGCGACGACAACAAAAAACGGGTTTCATTTTTATATATATAGATTAAATACTAACTAGGGTTGTAAGTAAAAATATTCATTTGTACGGTAGACATTTCAACGGCCTGCCGGTCCGCGGCGAGCTGACCATCTCCTCCTACGCCGTGTTCTTCTCGGGCCTCCTCCAGCCAGTGGTCGCGTCTCCCGCGAGAAAGGTCATCGACTTCAACGGTCAAGCTGACGTCGTATTCGACCTCAAGACTGACCTTGACCTAGCTGAAGATGCAGCCAGACCCCTGGTAGTAGAGGCAGTGCTAGAAGAAAAAGATACGCTGATCAAACAGAATGTTTCTTCAAGAATTTTGCTGCTAAGGACGCCTTATAGGCTAAAGGTTACGGCACCGAGCTACTTCAAGCCTACTCTACCTTTCAATGTGCAGGTTCGTAATTGCACAGTATATTTGATTGATGGTGTTACAATAGAAGGTGTTTAATAAGAATGGGTTGAAATCGTGACTCAGTTGTTAATGGTTTTATGACTCTTTCTTCAGAATCGACAAAATACATTTTAATATAATGTTTTTACACAATTTGGATAGTTAACATCTTTTGTAACTATTTAATTATTATTTTCGTAGATTAAAATCACGTTTTAACGCTAGTTTAAATCTAAAGATCAAATATCGGGTTTATACAAACAAACAACACTTTCTCGTATAACCATTCTTATATTGTACAACAAACAACAACAAATTTAATATAAATTCTACAATTAAGAACTTAAACAATCCATTTTCTCATCACAGATTGAGGTAGTAGACTCATCAGGGCACGTTATTGTAGAAGACGGAGACGTGTCCGTAGAACGTCTGTGGGACGATGGAGCGCCCGCTAACGTGACTACCCTCGCATTGAAAGAAGGAAAAGCGACATACACGCTTGTGCCTGATAGGGCTCATGTGAATTCCACGCTTAATCTTGTGGTAAGATACTTTCATTTACTTGTGAACTGTTGGCTTATCTTAATTCAGGTCAAGGCATGCAAAACGTTTTCATTCTTCATGTATTACAAACCTTTTAAGAACTTACTAAATACTTACTGCTGGCAAAAACTTATTTAAAACATTTTATGTAAGGAAATAATATTCTTAAAAAATCAAATATGTTTGCCAACTTTGGTTGCTCCACAATTATTCTGAACCTTTCTGGTATCATCATATCCTTCCCAGAATTAAAAGTAGATTAAGTAAATATAAAGCACCTCATTAAAACAATTCCTTAAAATTCCATTAATGTTTTCCTCCTTTTCCTCCAGATTAAATACAAAGAAGTATCAGAGCGTGTTGTGAATGTGCAACGCAGCGAGTATTCTTATGGACAGTACCTTACAGTGGAACTGTTGACGAAGAAGGTCGCAGTTGGAGACGAGATGAGAGCCCGAGTCACCGCCACTGAGCCCATGGACATAGTGCATTATATCGTTATTAGCAGGGGAGATATTCTGCTGGCGAAGACTATAGAGGTAAGGATATGCTACGATTTAATTAGTCCATCATTTTCGATTCATTTTTGGGTTAATATTTTTGAATGACTTCAAAAAAGCGAAAGTTTTTTAATTCTTCAGTTGTTTCGATACATCTAAATGGAACATGAAGATATGCATACAAATATATCCTTAGATAAACCAAGTTTTACAAGTTGAAATAACATTAAATTTATGAGTTATATTAACCCATTATCTTCCTCCCAGCTAAGCCCGAGCAGAGTAAGCGTGGACATTTCCATCCCAGTGTCGGGCGCCATGTCAGCTGGCTGTTCACTGGTGGCGTGGTATCCGCAACTGAGTCCCGCCCGAACACACGTGCTGGCTTCAGCGCTGTATGTGCCGGTGAAAGACTTGCTGCTAAACAAGGTTAGAAATTCTAGTAATTCTAGTCCTATTTTCTACTGGTGAATAAGGTGATTATCATTTAGTCAAGCTGTAAGTCTACAATCTTAGTTTTTAAAGTCTTTGGCTTGTGAAGTATTCTAATGATTGCAACCATATCTACAGTAGTCTGAAGATTGTAGCAACCGGGACTAACATTTTTATTTTATGTACCGTCTGATGCACGGTACAAAGAAAAAGAAAACACTTTCTTCGCCTCCTTCATTTATCAAGTAGAACATGAATAGTAATTCTTAAACGGACCTTCTTTCATGGGTAGCACGAAGTTTCGAGACGAGCATTGCAACGTTAAGATTCTCTACTTTCCATTTCTCTTTTGAAAAAAAAGCTTTTGCGACTTTATCTTCCATTTAATTTCAGGTGACCATATCCCCAGTAGGCGGGACCGGTGCGAGCCCGAAGCCAAACAGTCTGATCGAGCTGAAGGTGTCGGGCGAGCCTGGCTCCATAGTGGCGGTGCTGGGAGAGGACGCCAACGCGATCGCAGCCGGGCTGGCGGGTGGCGACGGGCGGGGGGATGGACTCGATATCAACACGGTAATGATAACATCGATACTTACTGAAATATTACTCACATACGCAAAACGGTAATGCAAGGTATGATTCTCCACTTAAGATGTGCGTATGAAGTGAAAAAGTTACGTCAGAATCATGGAACTATGTGATAAATTCTACCATTTCCCCAACGTGTGATACAAATTTAAAGAATTAGAACTATTTTCCAATAATCTCATTTTTCATCCAAAATACTCTTCAGATCCAACGAGAAGTCGAAAGCTTCAGCGGCCTCAAGCATTCAATGTTCAAGAATGAGGCTCATTTCCCTGAAATGGGCGTTGACTTGGGAGGATACACTTCTGCTGACGTGTTCATGGTTAGTTCTACTATTTTAAACGTGATTTAAGCACATAATTTACTTCGAATACTAAGAATAATCCTTAATTTTCAGAATGCAGGAGTGGTGATATTGACTGACGGTGTGGTAGTCAAATCTTCTCAAGGTAATATTAATTTATTTTTTCAAAAACAAAAGACTAGCATCAATTCGTCTGTATCTGACTGTCCCAATGTATTTCCTTTACAAGTATAGTCCGGAGTTGTTCAATAATGGTTTTGTTATAGAATCAGCAAAGGACGACACAGAGACAGGCACGAGACCGCCATTGGCCGGTCCTTACGCCTTCAGTCGACTGCCGCCACCGCCTTCGCCGCGTTATTATTTAACTGTTAATTCTATGAACACTTGGATGTTGGCCAACTTCACTATAGAGTAAGTAATATACCCAGCTAGCTTGATTTTCGGTAGCTTTCCATGTTTTATCTATCTATTTTTAATTTAGTTGTTATGAGGTATTTCCCTCTTTTCCTTCGGATTTAACTGTAACTTATGAGAAAACCGTGATTTATATTATCTATGATATTTCCAGTAACGAAGGCAAAGGCACCAAAGAACGTTGGACTCCGATGACTCCAACCGAACTTTCAGTTGGAGCATTCGCCATTCATCCCACTTTAGGTCTTGGCGTAGCGGAACCAGAAAAGTTCACTATATTAGTGCCACTTTCAATGACGGCGGATTTACCAGCAACTCTGCAGAAGGGAGAATCTTTGGCTGTAATAATAACTTTGAAGAATAGTTTAGCCGTGGATACTCTGGTCGAAGTCACGTTTTATAACAGCGACCAGTACTTCGAGTTTGAGCCTTTGGAGAATAATTTGGATTCTACGAAAAGTGAGTTTTTTATTCTTCTTCATCATCGAGTGGATGGTCAACCTGACCAATCCTGGTATCAGAGTTATTATGATTTAGCAAGATGTACGGTTACGTACAAAGTGCTAACGTCGCGGCCTAGTTTTCGCACCTAGATTTAGTTACCTTTAATTTATATTATTATAATTACTTTAGTTGACCAATAACTGTCAGAGCGACCTACCGCGGATTAGCATCCAACTCAACTTAACTTAACTTAACGAATAAACTATTTTAACTGTGCCATCTGTGTCTTGTGTCTCTTCCGTCAACTCACATCTAACTACTCAACGTAACTAACTCTGAATCATACATAAAAAGTGGTCCTTCGAGCCGGATATAACTTGCAAAAACTTTGCAAGTTGGCTAAACCAGTACCTTTGGGGATACAACTCTACTCCAGCGGTCAAACTAACATTCAACAAACATGGTTCAGAATGTAGTGGAGCTGATAAGCCGACAAGAAACCATCTTCAGAGATTTGAAGCTTATTTTCGCCAACTACAAGAAGGACAGTCCCACCAGGAAAAACTTGACATACCTGGAGGAGCGTCTTTCGCGGTTGAACAAGAACTGGGAAAAGTTTGTTCACAACCACCAACTACTAGAAGAGTCTGGAGCAACGGACCTTCAATACTTCAATGACGATATTTTCAACAACACAAAGAAAATGTACGAAGAAGTACTTCAAGATATGCTGAAACGCAAATCGGAACTGCCGTCTACGGTTGAGACAAAACAACCCCCTGCAACGCCTAAAGCAGGTACGAGTACAATCGGGCAATCTAAGTTTTCTTTCGACGATATTAAATTCCACGTTCCCCCGCGAGACTCCAGCGAGTCGGCGGAGAAACAACAGGATCTTCTGCGTCAGCAATACTGCAACTTTAGAGCGTTTGAACGCACCGTGGAGAAGATTAGCACCGCGTTGGTAGCATCAATGGAAAAATGGGAACTGGAAGATAACCTAAACAACCTGAAAACTAAATGGGAGCATATTGAAAGGGCGAATTGGCAACTGGATTACTTATTACAAGATGAAGACTCCATTTATCAACAGAAATTCAATACAGCCGAAAACCTGTACGAAGATGTGAAAAAGAAAATACAGAACAATATCTGGAATAACGCGCATTACGAGAAATCTATCCCGAAAATTCAAATACCAGAGTTCTATGGCAATTACTATCAGTGGTTGGCTTTTAGAGACCTATATCTCGAAAGTGTACACAACAATCCGACACTTTCAAAGGCTCAGAAAATGCAACACTTGAAGACCAAACTGAGAGGCGAGGCAGAGAAATTGGTCCAGCATCTGGGCATTAGTGCTGACAACTACGCATCTTGCTGGGAGATACTGACTCACCGCTACGATAACAAGCGTCTGTTATTCACATCGTACATGAATACGCTCCTGAATCATCCTACTATCCAGAGTCCGACTGCGGTGAACGTAAGAAAGCTTCATGACGTTATGATGGAGTGCTTGAACGGGCTGAAGAACATCGGGATTGACACCACCAATTGGGATCCGATCGTGGTACACCTATTGGCACAAAAACTAGATGGTGTCACATACAACGAGTATATAAAGGAGATAAAAAATCCAAGGGAGTTTCCGGAATTGGAGGAATTTGCTGATTTTCTGGAAGCAAAATTCATGGCACTTGAAACATTGCAGGGAAACAATCAAAGGGTACAGTTATCAAACAAATGGAAATCGGAAAAACAACCTCAAAGGCCATCTGAAAACAAATATAATCACTACAAGAACAAAACGCACGGGTCATCGTACTTTAACAAGTCACAAAACTCGCCAAAAGCCTTCTTCACGACAGCGAAAACATGTCCAATATGCAAAACAAATCATGTTTTGATGAATTGCGAACATTTCTTAGCGAAGAATACGAAGAATCGCAATGAACTAGTTCGCAACCTGCATGTTTGCAAAAACTGTTTATTCAGCCATGGAGAGCAACAATGCAAATCGCACAAAACATGTAGACTGTGTCAAAAACAGCATCACACACTTTTGCATGAAGAACAACCGGAACAAGAGGGAAACCCATCAACTTCCTATGGGGTGAACAACATAACAAACGAAGAGAAAGAAGTATTGTTAACGACTGTACTTTTAAAAGTGAAAACAATTGATGGCAACTATATCAATTTGAGAGGTCTACTTGACCAAGGCTCCCAAGTAAGCCTAATATCGGAAAACGCGGCGCAGCGCCTCCGATTGCAGCGACGTAAGATGAGCGCTGTAGTATCGGGTGTCGGTACACTTAGCGGCAATTGCAAAGGCGCATTGAACTTAGAATGTCAATCAATACATTCAGACTACAAATTCAACTTTCAAGCATTAATTATGAAGAAACTAATTAGCAACTTACCTACGTCCTCGTTTTCTATCAATAACTGGCACTATTTGGAAAATTTGAAATTAGCGGATCCGCAATTCAACTTGTCTGGCCCCATCGATCTGTTACTGGGGGCAGATGTCTACTCAGATCTTATCTTAAACGGCGTTATGAGAAGTGACCAGAAATACCCAGTAGCTCAACAAACTAAAGTAGGCTGGATTCTATGCGGGAATGTAAAAACATTCAACTGTTTCGTGACGCTGAACGACTTCGAAAATATGGCAAGATTTTGGGAAAGCGAGGAAATCCCCGACAATGCGGCATCAACTAGCGAAGAGCAGATCTGTGAAGAGTTTTATAAAACAACTACCAAAAGGTTGGCAAGCGGGCAATACGTAGTTCGAATGCCAATGAAGCCTAACTACGAAACAAGTTTGAAAAGCGCAAAGCCACAAGCGCTAGCGCAGTTTCTTCAACTGGAAAGGAAAATGCAAAGAAACAAAGAGCTCAGCTCCGAATATCAACGTTTTATGGACGAATACATCGCCATGGGGCACATGAAACCTATAAAGGGAGAGGGAAGAGGTCATGTATATCTACCTCACCATGGGGTGTTGAGAGCTGAGTCTACCACAACTAAACTAAGGGTGGTGTTCAACGCTTCGTACAAGAGAAAAGGAGACAGTAGTCTGAACGATTTCATGTATTGCGGTCCGAACTTGCAAAAGGATATACTGACACTACTAATCAACTGGAGAACGTACAGATATGTATTTACCGCTGATGTGGAGAAATTATATCGGTTCATCAAATTAAACGAAGAACAACAACATTTACAAACGGTAATCTGGAGATCCTCCCCTGACGAACCCCTACAAGATTGGCAGCTGGGCACAGTTACTTACGGGATGAAAAGTGCACCATATCTCGCAATCCGCACTTTACATCAACTAGCAGAAGATGAAAAGCGTACCTATCCGGAAGCTGGAGACGTGCTGAAGAAGTATTGCTACATGGATGATGTGGTTCATGGACAGGATACTATCGACGCATCTAAGCTGCTGGTTACACAACTAATTGATCTACTGAAAAGGGGAGGGTTTAACTTAAGGAAATGGAAAACTAATGAACCAGTTATCTTGGAAGATTTGCGGGATGATCAAAGGAGCCAGGCTACGAATATAGATTTTAGCCCGGAACAATCAACAAACCCTAAGATGTTAGGCATGAGGTGGAATCAAAACAACGATAGTTTCACATACCAATGGGATATACCAATCAAGAAAAACCTGACTAAGCGCGGACTACTGAGCGAAATAAGCAGGCTGTACGACCCCCTGGGATTACTATCGCCACTAACTATAAAAACAAAACTTCTATTCCAAGCAATCTGGATTACCAGGATCAACTGGGATGAACAAATACCCGAAAATTTGGCTAAGGAATGGGAAACTATAAGGAAGGATATTCCATTGCTAAACAAACTGTCCATACCACGATGGTTACAATGCCAAGAAAACGAAATGGAAATACACGGGTTTTGCGATGCTAGCGAAAAAGCATACGCGTGCGTAATCTATAGCCGAATTAGAAAACAAGATGGTGAATACAAGACTACACTAATAACGGCTAAAACGAAGGTTGCACCAATCAGCAACAAAACAACAATACCTAGACTGGAACTTTGCGGAGCCGTTTTACTAGCTAAACTGATAGAAAAGGTTGAAGCCACTATCTCACATAAGAATCTCCACATAAGATGCTGGAGCGACTCCAAAGTTGTTTTGGCCTGGTTGCAAGGCGATATAAATCGATGGGAGAGATATATAGCTAGCAGAGTAAAGCAAATAAACTTAATTATACCGGCCAGCTATTGGAAGTATGTAAGGTCGGAAGAGAATCCTGCTGACTGTGCAACTCGCGGGCTGACACCTATTCAACTACTAGATTTTCAACTTTGGTGGAATGGCCCAAATTGGCTAAAATTAAACATTTCAACTGTACATCAAGATGACCTGACCTACTCAACAAATATGGAATTGCAGAAACTAAACTGCAACGTAGTCACAATCCACAATTGTGAAACAATAAATACATTACTAAATAGAAACAGTAATTATGATCGGGTGATACGAGTACTTGGGTGGATATTGCGATTAAGCAATATTCGTAAACAAAGACGTACTTGGAGCTCGAGTAGAACTAACTTAGCCGACTGCGGCGATAAAAAGGAGGTTGTGTGTTTGTCACCACAAGTCATCGTGAAAGCTACGGAATTGGTAGTCAAAACCATTCAGAAGGAAAACTATGGTGCCGAAATTGAATCTTTAAAGAAGAACAAGCCGATATCAACAAAAAGCAACTTGCTGAAGTTAACTCCATTTGTGGACTACAGTGGGATTCTGCGTGTGACTGGACGTCTAAGCTACTCAACTTTATCCCCGGCCGCGAAACATCCTATTATCATACCGGCCACAGGGAGACTAACAGAGCTTATTATACAAAAGGCTCATCGAGACACTCTGCACGGAGGCGCTCGACTGACTTTAGCCCATTTACGAGAAAAGTTTTGGGTTATTGGAGGTAGCAAAACAGTCAAGAAGGTGTTGCGACAATGCATACGATGTCATCGTTTCAAAACGAACAAAAACGTGCAGATTATGGCTGACTTGCCGAAAGAACGGGTGACTCCATCCAGACCATTTTCAAACACGGGCGTTGACTATACCGGACATGTGGAGGTGAAGATCAATAAAGGAAGAGGAGTCAAAACCTGCAAAGCCTATATAGCAATTTTTATATGTATGGCGACGAAAGCGGTGCATTTAGAATTGGTATCGGATTTGACGACGCAAACGTTCCTCGCAGCATTCAAAAGGATGTGTGCCCGCCGTGGTACACCCCGACACGTATTCTCCGACAACGGAACAAACTTTGTAGGCGCAGCGAAGCTACTGCAACAAGACTTTGAACGACACAATACGTTTAACACCTCAGAGTTCTTCGATGAGATGAGTCACTTACAGATTGAGTGGCATTTCAATGCACCACTTTGGCCAACAGCTGGAGGCTTGTGGGAGGCTGCCGTGAAAGCCATGAAATATCATCTACATCGAGTCCTTGGGGAGCAGAAGCTTACTTTCGAACAATTCACAACTTTACTTTGTCAAATCGAAGCCTGCCTGAACTCTCGTCCGCTGGGCCCATTAACGGAAGATGTCGAAGATTTGGAATATCTCAGTCCCGGTCATTTCCTCGTTGGCGGCCCCCTACTGTCACTATCGCAAGAAGAGCAAGGGTTCGCTGAGCATGATTTAAGAAACAGATGGAAGCTGGTTGAACAAATGAACGTGCACATCTGGAAGCGCTGGTCAAGCGAATACTTACATCAACTACAAATCCGCAGCAAATGGCAAATTCCTAAGGAAAATCTGAAACAAGGAAGTCTCGTCCTAGTAAAGGATGAACACTTACCTCCGGGCCACTGGGCACTCGGTAGAGTCCAGGAACTGCATCCAGGCCCCGATGGTAAAGTACGGGTTGTTACCCTAAAAACTAAGAAAGGATTAATGAGACGCCCCATAACTAAACTTTCACCATTGCCACTCGAAATCGAGGAACCAAAGGCAAATGAAGGAGTGGAAAAGCCATCGGAAACTGGAAAACGTAGAAGCACTGCGACGAACAAGAAAAATTGGCTGGCATTGGTACTCCTATGCATACTAGCAATAACGGGGTTTGCCGAGTCAGCCCAAACGGCGAGTAGTTTGAAGGTTACAACTATCCCAAGCAATCACCCAATCTACTTCGATGAAGCGGGGACAATGCAACTTATACACGACGAGTGGATCCTACTGGTTTACTATAACTTAACTTCATACTGGCAAGCAACTAATCGCATCTACAGTTATGTGAACCAAATAGATACACTGTGCCAAAAGATATCGCATGAGTACACGCCTTGCGAAAACGTTGTCAGCCACCTTCGACATGAACTGAGCCACCTGGATAATTACAACTCTATGCTGCGCAGTCAGCATTCCAGACAAAAACGAGGCTACTTTGATGGAGTTGGAACGTTAGCAAGGACACTATTCGGAGTACTGGACGCAGATTTTGGCCAAAAGTACGAAAAGGATATACAACATCTACAACTAAATGACGACTACTTGCTACAACTCATCAAAAACCAAACGTCAATTGTAGAATCTGAAAATAACATCATAAAAAGGAATACTGCCTTTATGGATAAACAATTCGAAACGTTGCAAGTATACATGAATCAAACTTGCAGCGAAATCACAAACGTACAGAACAAAGCACACCAACTATTCGTGATGAATGACATAAATACCGCAGCCGTGACGTCCGCTATGATAATAAGCGATTTAAATCGAATATTAGAAATGCTGATAAATGCACTCGCCAACATTTACAGGGGGCATTTAGACACCCATCTATTTTCGGCTACCCAACGGATTAAACAGCTTAACATAATATCCGGAAGACTGCCTCAAGGTATTTCGTTACCTGTAAAGGACGTCGAAAAGGATTTGAAAGATATTTATGACATTATTAATGTGAAAGCTCGAATAACAAACAACTACATGTTATTTGAAATGCACATTCCTTTACTGAGCGAGGACGACTACAAAATATATCGAGTTGTACCAATACCGTTCCTGTGGCAGGGACACTTGAAACTCGTACAATCAACTTCAAGCTATATTGCTATTAACTTGGTAAAAAACTCATACATGACATTGGAAGATCAAGATATGCGTCAATGTACTTCATACAGAGAGGAGGAATACATCTGCGTCTCGCACAATCCAGTCTACAATATGCACGACAAGGATGCCCCATGTGAAGCACAAGTATTCAACCAACAAGAGTCGTTATCGTGCCTACTAAGTGATGCAACATGCCAAGAAGTATGGACGAAGCTACACAAACCAAATATGTGGCTATTTACATTGTGTGGCAAACAGCTGATGCGCGTCATATGCAAGGATCAGGTTACGCCGACCGTACTTGACGGTACTGGGGTCATTACCTTAAAACCTAAATGCTTACTACAGAAAAAGGACGCCATAATATTTACATACAATCAGCTGGGGAGTAGTATTACAATACAACCTGCTGAGGTAGAAATACCAAATATAAACTCAACGATTAACAATATATTCAAACTCAGCTGGAATAATGCGAAACTAAATATGACACAACATGAATGGCCAATGGATACCGAAATAAGAAAACTAGGCCAACAGTTGGAGTTTCAGAAGAATAGAGAAGCATTACCAAAGTCTGCAGACATATCTAGCCACATGTCTAGCCACGACATTTATCTCTACACGGTCACTTCTTTGTTGTTGGGAGGAATCGCTGTGCTAGCCCTCTATACAGTCATAAAACGCAAACTAAAGAAACGCGCCAATACCGCCTCGCCTAAACGAAGAGTGACATCGAGTGGAGAGGATAACTTGGGAGTGGACATCGAGCTACAAGAAATACATTCGTCGCAGCGGAGCGCAGCAGAGCCCGCTGACAGAGAAGTCAAACTGCCTAAGAAAACCTTCCACTTTGAACTCTAACATTATTTATAATTTACTTACCTTGTAATGGATGCTAATCCCACTTTTTCCTCGGGAGCATGTACGGTTACGTACAAAGTGCTAACGTCGCGGCCTAGTTTTCGCACCTAGATTTAGTTACCTTTAATTTATATTATTATAATTACTTTAGTTGACCAATAACTGTCAGAGCGACCTACCGCGGATTAGCATCCAACTCAACTTAACTTAACTTAACGAATAAACTATTTTAACTGTGCCATCTGTGTCTTGTGTCTCTTCCGTCAACTCACATCTAACTACTCAACGTAACTAACTCTGAATCATACACAAGACATTCAGTAATTTAGCAAAAATAAGCTAATTCATTTCATTATAAGTTATTGATTCTAATAGTACTTATTATATTACATAATATGGTCCAAAAATGTATTGACAATTTCTATTTCAGAGATCGAGTTGTTCCGAAGGGAGAAAGTGAGTATTCCCGCCCGCGGCTCGGCCAGTACGGCGTTCTTAGTAACGGCAGTGCGCGGCGGAGACGCGCCCATCATTGTGGAAGCCACTGGAAACGGAGTCTCAGATTCACTGTTCAGGACTATTGAAGTTCAGGTTAGTACAATCAGTAGACTTTATCCTAAATAATTAGTACGATTTCGACAATAATTGTAGGTAATTTTGGTTACCTATCACATTTCTTTGTGTCCAAAGACTTTGCCCATTCTTTCTAGTCTAAGTAGTTTTTTTCTTTAATTAGTATCTTCGTCTTACTTTTTGTAATAAATGAAATGTTTCCATATGCAGGAGGGTTATTCCGAAGAGCTATGGTCCTGGCAGCTCCTAGACGCGCGTCGTAGCGTCGGCCGCGCTAACGTCACACTATTCACTCCGCCCGGCGTCAAACCTCAAGGGATAATGCTAGCGGCCGCCGGTGACTTACTTGCTCCTGCCGCTGCCGTGTTGCGAAAGAATCCGACCCCAGCTGCAGCACCACCACAAGCCGTAAAGCCATTGGCTTTGGCTTGTGTGCTGTTAGATTATTTGCAGGTAAAAAATAACTTTACAACATTTGATCGCGTTATCGCGTTTTCCAGTCTATACTAAATACTATTATACGTCAATGTCGTTTCTTGTATTTCAGGCAACAGGTCAGAAGGAGGCCGCCATTGAAAGCCGAGCGCGCGAGCAGGCGGCGCTCGGGTACCAGCGACTGATGGCGTACAGGAGGCCCGACGGGTCCTTCACGGCGGACACGGGGGATGACGCGAAGGGAGACGTTTGGTACGACAACTTTACCGATTGATTTTTAAATGACTATGTTGTACGACTATGTCAGCCGCAAATGCACACTTCGTAAATCGAAGGGGCTGGCTTTTTTTGGAGAATCTATGCGGGCTTTTCTATTTGCTTTTTCCCTTGCCATCATAAAACGTCAAAAGTGTCGGAGTCCATTGTGTAAAGTGAGTTCCCCGATATAATGTCGTCAGGATGACGTCGGTGTCGGGCCGCTGGCTGTCCCGGTGCGCGCGGCACGTGCGCGTGGGGCCGGGCGCGGGCGCGGCGGCGGCGCGCTGGCTGGGCGCGGCGCAGCGCGCCCCCGGCGACTGGCCGCCGCCCGCCGCGCCGGACGACCCGCGCGCGCAGGCGCCGCTGCCGCTCGCCGCCAACGCGCTGCTGGCCTTGCTGCAGGCGCAGGTCACTTGGATACATTGATTCTTAGTTCAGTCGTCATTGAAACACTCATAGCTGATAACTTTCTCCTTCGATATCCTGATCCAGATAATCCAGAGGAAGTCTTCCTTTTTTACACAGATCAATTCTCTTATTGAAAAGTTGTCGAAATATTTTCCATTAATTTTGGACGTAGCATACTCATGAATTTAGGAAATTAATTTACCTATGCTCATTCCGATTCCAAAGAACTAATATATAAGACTGAAGTTATCAGTACCTACTGAAAGAAGATAGGTGAAATCTAAAGACTGTAATTACCTCATATGCACCATAATTGTATCCACAGGGCAGCGACATCCTCTACAGAGACAACATCATCCGCGCGCAGGAGTTCCTGGCGCAGAGCCTGTCCCCCGAGCTGGACGCCTACACGCTCGCCACCGTCGGCGCGGCGCTGGCGGCCGCCAAGAACTCGCAGTCCATACTGGCGCTGCAGATGATGGACAAATACGCTAATACTACAGGTACCTACGACACGTCTGGAACCATTTCTTAGGTATAGTCAGAATTATAATTTAAATTCACTGTAAATTCTGGGGTGTAACTGTTGTTGTTTGCCTATTCTTCAAAGGGCCGTGGCCAACTCAAACGAATGATGATCCGAAAAGCTAAAAACATACACGTATGGCTAAAATGTATCTAAAATAAAACTTATCTTTCCAAATTGCTGATTGCTCTTCATTCATAACATTAACGGATACGAGGTTCCCCCTCGATCATTCCCGTGGTATGATCCCCTTTGAATCTTCGATCACTCCTTTAGTATGTTGCAAGTCGTAAAACCCTCAGTAAATGACCTTAATCCCCAGGCAACACGGTGTACTGGTCGCGGCGCGTGCCTGCCAGCGAGTGGCGCAGCCCGTGGCTGGCGGGCAACAGCGTGGAGACGGCGACGGCGGCCGCCGGGCTGCGCGCGCTGCTGGCCGCGCGCCGCCCCGACGACGCCGCGCCCGTGGCGCGCTACCTGCTGCAGGCGCACGCGCAGGATATCGACCCGGACGTGGTAATTTACTCACACTTTATGGATATATGACCCCTACTACACAATCGCCGATCACATCGTGTAGAGAAGATCTTCTACGATCTATATTTCAAAGACGTGTCCAAACAGCATATTTTGAGCTTAACGAGGCCAAACGTGATCTTAACAACGTTCAGCCGAGCAAGTGGAACCAGGCACATTGAGCCAGCTTCTCCGCCATATTGGTGCTTCCGTCCCATCATTACCAAACTCTTGGTCTTTAATTCATCAATTTTAAACATACTCTTTTATTTCAGGTGGACGCTATTGCCCAATTCGCTGAAGTCATAAAATCTTCAACAAAACTGCGAGTGTCCGTGAACTTGACCGACTCTGACGACACGAGGCAGTTCCAGATTGGTGACAATAACGCTCTGATTATTCAAACTCTTTCAGTAAGTGGCTTCATATTTCATTAAGTTTTTTTTTGTAGTGCGTAGGAGAAATGCTTTTGGGCATCCTCTTTATGGATTATTTCGGTCAGTTCATTGATACTCGTAGTCCATCCACGGGCTATCATTCGGCAACGGGGGAACCGTTGATAAGTTAATATCATATGTCTTTTCATAAAAGTTTAGAAAGTCTATTCCTCTGCTTCTGCGGTCGCGTTGACAAATCAAATTGGCAAGCACGCGTCATTGAGCCGATTTAATTGAATGGTATTCCAGGTGCGCAACGTGAAGTCGGCGAGCGCGGTGACGGAGGGCCGCGGCGTGTCGCTGGTGGGGCTGGCGGCGCGCGGCGCCTCCTCCGCGTCGCTGCCGTGGCCGCGCTACACGCTGGACCCGCGCGTCGACCACGTCTCCACCAAGGACCGCCTGCAGCTCTCCATATGCTACGGGTAACGTACACACTGGCTACGGTTACAGACAACAAGGATACAACTACGAACATGCTCTAAAAAGACCTTACATAGACGTATAAGCTGAAACTGTAAGCACAAGTTTCAGCAAGGTTCAAATGCCGTTGACAGTGAATCTTTTGACGAAAATGTTAATGTCCCTGTTAACATATTTACACTTTTCGCAAAAGTATCTAATCGCTTTCTCCACAGATTCGTTCCTCAAGGCAACGAGACTGAAAGTGGCACAGCTCTCCTTACTATCCAACTGCCTTCCGGATTCATCGCCGATATCAACACCATTACAGAATTAACGGTGAGTTGATCAAGTTAATTATCCGATTTACTTAATCGCCATATCTAGTCGATGAGATCAACGCTGGACTCACCTGCATCCGAGTAGAAATACAAGCGCTTTAAGAATCGCTTTCCTGGCAACAGCGCTCAACTTTCGAGCCAGCTATTTTTTCTATGATCACATCGGTTGACTAAGAAAATAAAACTAGCTAACTGTTCTTCCTAAAGCAGATTTTTATTGTTTTGGTCGGGTAGGTAGTTACTGTGCCCTAATTCCACTAAAGCAAGTAAAAGTAAGTCTGAGTAAGATAGTGGCCAACCCATGTGTCGGAGTTCTTAGACCGCCCAAAGGCCTCCAACATGGTCTAACGATTGCAATAACCGGGTCCGATAATTTAACGTGTATTCCGAAGTTAGGTAGCGCTCTGATAGAAATGCCACTAACAGTCAACCATCCAAGTAGGGGTCGAGCTACACGTTGCTGAACAATCGCAATAACTAAGGTCGCTTAGTGAAACTAGGCCACTCGCGCTACTGTGGTGTACAGTGCACAGTGCACAGTGCACACCAGATGTTTGTATGATATGTGTGGCGGTGCAGGCCGTGCGGCACGTGTGGCGCGCGCGGCTGGCGGCGGGCGGCGCGCGCGTGGTGGCGCGCGTGGCGGCGGCGCGCGCCGAGCGCTGCGTCACGCTGGCGGCGCCGCGCGCGCGCCCCGTGGCGCGCCAGCGCCCCGCCTGGGTCACGCTGCAGGACCTCTACGACTCCAGTATGTATATCAACTTTACCTTGTACACCTATACTACCGCTGCACGCGCTGACACGAGCTCGTAGCCTCGATCTACCGGCGCGAGAGATAGGCGCCAATATGCCTTCGACAAGGGTCGGATACCGCTGACAGGATCTGACTCACATTGTACAGAAATTCTGTGCAGGCTTTCTTCTCACATTTTCTCTTTCTGCCTTTCCTTATTAGATTCAAGTGACACAATACACTCTTCTTACTTGTAACTAATAATTTACACTTACTTTCTTTGTAGTCAATCAATCGCTTTCTTTGTGATCGATGAGCAAAACTCAAAGCAAATAGAAGAGCAATTCATCTTATCTCTTACCTGCTCCCCTTATAGTACTAGACAACCAAATCAACTCAAGGTTTTGGATTTAGAACCATTGATGAATGACCAGTTCGTTTGTGTCAGGTCACCGCGCCCGTCAGTTCTACCAAGCCGTGTCGTCATCTTCGTGCGACGTGTGTCGCGAGTGGTCGTCGTGCGCGCGCGCGTGCGGCGCCGCGGCGCAGCAGCGCGCGCCCGACGACTCGGACGCTCGGAAGACTGCCGACCCGAACGCGGGAGTCGCGACCCTCGGCTCGGTAGCGATACTGTTACTGACCCTTGCTGTAACGGTAGCCAATAACTAAATGAAATACCTGAAGTAACCCGACGTGGTGTACCGGTTCGTACTCGTATAAGTATATGAATCATCGTTACGTATAGGCAAGTTTACGCCCGGACAACTAAGCTAAAATCTGGCACAGTAAAATATAGTAACGTAGGTACCTACTTAAAAATGATGAAAATCAGGCCAACTACGAATTTCCTTGATAAGTTTGCGTACAGTATGTCAACCATAAACTAAGTGTCTGTGTCTGTTTTTGTCTATGACCGTTACGTAAAATGAATTTTGGCAGACTGTAATTGATGAACCAAACAAATTATAACCCACATTGTGGCAATAAAAGTTTGGTTGTTATAATTCGTAGGATAATAAATACGGTGATAATGTTATTACTTAAAATAATTAATTTGTAGAACCTAACCTCTAGTTTTACCTACCGAAGTCTAGAACGCTTAAATCTGTTCTTCTGACCTAATTATTTTATTATAATCTAATCTTGAACTAACTAGTCAAATAAATATTTAATTTTAAAATGAAAATCTTTATTTTACGTATTTATTTATTGTGTAATATTATTATAGTGACTACTGATACAAATTCTTTATAGATATTTATTTAACGGTATAAAATACTTAAGATTACCGAATTTAGGACTTGGTCTAAATACTTAGTTTCATTTCTATGAATAAACATAATTACATTTTACAAAATAACTTGTTTTATTCCATTTATAACTTTATCGGTAACTTATTTAAAAACACTGATTATTATGAATTATGTGCTAACAATACTTAATAAAAATACGTTAGAGTAATTTTCTGACACAATGACTTCAAATCTCCATTTTCCTCATCATCCAATGAAAGAAGCCGAGGATTGAGAACGACATCGTCAACGGAACTGCCGAAGCTTTGATCCACGCCCAGAGACTGAAAGAGACATGACGAGTAAGAGATACAGTTATCATATAAATATTTATGCAAAAAGTTTAAAATTTGTCAAGTTGGATTGAATAACACAAAATTGTTATTCAATCCACGTTTGAGTAACAATGCAATGCATACCTATTTAATAAAAACTTTAATATGGGATGGGTTTAGCTTGCAGTGTTAAAAACAGTGTAAAAAGTGAGATCTTACTCATAAGGATCGTCAGAGATGTAGAATGGTTGAGGAGTAGGCACCAGACCGCAGTCTGCTATGTACGCCCGCATCGTGGGCCGGTCTTCAACATCGGTGGGCGTGTGCTCCAGCACGTGGACTATATTCTGACCTTCGATCACCTGAGGAATTTATAAGAAAGATTTCACTGGCATTAATCAATAGCTATAATACGTTTTATGAAAAAGAACTGAAAATCATCATTAGGTACATGGAGACCCGAGATTCACATCAATGCGTTTTATTTATATTTTGTCTGGGTATTATTTTTTTTATAATCAATAAATAAAAAAATTGTTGGTTTATTTCAGGTAGGTTTAAACCCCCTTAGGCCGGTGGTAGTTGTAGAGGTAAATATTATGAAAAAACGCAATATACAAACAACCTTATTGTTATTATTTATGGGGGGTAGTTACAAATATTTCTTTTAAAATGTTATCAATAAGTTTTAAAGGTCGCGTCTAATATTTTTGTGAGTTTTCTACTAGGCAGACCTGTGATTATTTTACATAATTAGATGTGAGTGTCCGTTTTTGTAAATACCTAAAATAACTTGGTATGTATTTACTAATCCAATAATGAACATGTTTTTATACTTTAATTAAAGTAACAAAAAAAAGCACTAAATTAGGTACCTTTCCTAAAACAGTATGTAAGTTATCCAACCATGGTGTTCCCGTGGTAGTGATTATAAATTGACATCCATTTGTGTCTTTGCCTGAAAAATACCAAAAAGACAGTTGCAATAACATGCAAAGCAACACATCAGGTAGTACAGTTCAGTAAATCGATTTTTATTTTACCTTTGTTAGCCATTGACACAAATCCCGCCATACTATGTTGCGTGTCCAGATTCTCATCTTCAAATGTTTCGCCGTAAATGCTGATAGATCCAGAGCCGTCATCATTCACTACATCACCACCTAAAAAAAATTGTCAACCTCATTAAAGTTGTTGATTACTTCCAGTAGAGTATCTGTATTGTTTTATTTGATTGAAGCTGCCTGGTCTGAAGTGCTGACAAAATACAATTATCAATAACTAAACAATATTTTACCATTTGAAGCAAGTATAGGACAGAATATTGAATTTGTATAATTACCTTGGACCATGAAACGCTTAATTATGCGATTAAATGATGTCCCTTTATATGACTTCCCTTTAATACCCTTAGTAGCTAAAACTTTGAAGTTTTTGACCGCCTTTGGTGCCAGATCACCAAATAAACCGATCACAACTCTTCCAAGAGGTTTATCTTCTCTTTGTAAATCTAAATAAACTTGATCTGTTACACGGAATTGGCGAGCCTGTAAGTATGATTAAAATTTTAATCACAAACATACTTTATTTTAATAGATAGATTGCTTTCAGCACTTGCAGCAACTTAGTATGAAAGTTTAAAAAAGGGATTTAGGTAATTGTAGGTTTAAAATGATGATGAAATAACTGCATGCACATTGTGAAATAATTTATAACAAAAACTTACATTAACCAACTTGGGAATATTGATAATGAAGCAGAAACATAACACCCAAATCACTTTCATGTTTAGAGTTAAAGGTAGTAAAAATATATTGTATTTTATTGAGAACTTTATGAATGTTTCTACATTGAAACAAGTTTGTAACTGAAGTAGGATGGAACAGCTCTGTGTTGGCACTTAATTAGATAAATCAAGTACCTACAAGTGAAACCCTCCAAGTGTGTAGTAAAACTCACCTTATTTCCATGTTCTTGATACTGCTAAATCTTTTTTATTTCCTTATCTACTTTATTGTGCATCTCAATATGTAGTTTCAACTTATCCTGTCTATTAAATTTTTTGTGACAGTTATTTGTATAAGGACATTTAAAGAGCTTGTTATTATCGTGCAGACTCATATGCCTATGCAGATGGTCCTGTCTTCTGAACAAACTATCACATATTTGACATTTAAATTTCTTAGGACCATGTCTTAGCAAGTGGGTTATAAAATGCTTCTTCTCAAGAAAACTTTGGTCACAAGCAGAGCATTGAAATGGCTTCACATCTCTATGAAGCTGGAGGTGCAATCTCAATCGTTTATCACTGACAAATATTCTATTACAATGTATACAAACTTTTTCGTGATTATCACTTAGCTTGTGAAAGGACAGGTTTTCTAGATTGTTAAAAGCGGCATCACATTGTGTGCATTTGTATAACTTCTTACGACAATTGATGTCTTTGTGAGTCAATTGATGTTTGGCAATGGCGTCCAGTGTATCACACTCCTCATCACATGCAAAACAACTGTATATTGGAGAGGCATGTTCTAATGATACATGATGCAGTAGTTCTTCGACACTGTTATGGAAGCTAGAACAGTTGTACTGAATACATTTGAACTGCTTCATGGACTGGTGATTTTTTAGATGTGACCTAAATTCATTGTAACTTGTGAAAGACATTTCACAGTACGGACATGAGAAGCGTATTAATAGCTCTTCATTAACCGACTTTAGCTCTTCATTAACCGACTTTAGCTCTTCATTAACCGACTTTAGCTCTTCATTAACAGACATGGATATTGCTTCGCCGAGACCAACGGGCCATACTTTGTGAGATAAAGTATGTCTCCGCAAGCGTGAAGCTTGCGTAAAACACCGACCACAAATCTGACACTGGAAAGATTTTTTATTATAATGAGACTTTTTGTGGATTAATAGGATCCTCCTCGATTTGAATTGTTTGTCACATTCTGTGCATGATAAAGGCGGTGTCTGTGGCTGCAACATTAAGCTGTTTCCTGGAGTAATTTCTGAAGATGTTGTATCATTCCGAACATTTGCATTTGGTACTTCAGGGCAGGTGGTAGTATTTCTAGATACACTTTCGTTAGAACTTTGTTTTGCTAAACTTAAAGAACAGAGCTCTGACGAGCTGCAAATTTTCTTATGATCTAAAAATATATCTATGCCGGCAAAAACTGATTTACATCTTCCACACACAAATATATCTTCACTCACCTCGTTTAACACTATAACGTGTGCCATGTTTTATAAATAAAAATCTACATAGATATTAAATAAACCATTATCGAAATATTTAACAATAAGGGATATAAAAGTACTTAAAAATGAAACTGAGCTTCTTTCATCAATCGATACCTATTAGAAAAAATCAAAAACTTTTATCTATAATACAGTAAACAGACAGACAGCTGACAGACAGATGGGATGGTAGATTTGTCTTGTCACTCATTGATGTCATGGTACGAAAACTGAAAGCGAATCAGTTTAGGCACAGAATAATAAGTACTATAGTGTTTAGGTCCGCATTTGTATCGCGCTAAGAGGTCATGGTATGGCTCCACTCTCCAGGGAACAAGCAGGGAACTGGGAAGGGAACAGAGATCTAGTACGCAAGCAAAGTCAGTACATTCAAAGTGACACGATAAAAGGAAGGGGCAGCCGAGGGAGATGAATGTCTGTCACCCGTCTCACCTCATCGAACACGCATTGCAAACACATCTCACTCACGCAAGCAAACAATTTTCGTATGTAACAGATTCTTAGTCCTCTCGTGCTAAACCTTGTTGTAAAAAGGCAATACATAAAGCTTAGAACTAAAAATAATACAGATACCTACTAGCAATTTTAAATTTATTTTACATTTGCGTACATTTTGTTATTTTATTCAAAATACCTATGGCCGTTCACTGTAACGATCCTACTGACAATTTCAGATAGCAAATAAAATTATTAAATGCATTAGTTCACTCATATAATCAACAAGAAAAAAATCTTCTATCTCAACTCAAATAGCCTGTAGATTTGCAGACAAACAGCCGTTTACAATAAGTTATGCATTATAAAAAAAAACTCAAGTCCAGTGAGTGAACAATAACTTAACTTTCTTTCAAAAGGCAAATTGCTTGTCAATACATAGTATAAAACAAAGTCGCTTTCCGCTGTCTGTCTGTCAGATGGATGACGTAAAATACTATTTATATAAATACACTCAAGTCGGCTGTGTGAGTACTTTTGCATGTTTTAACATGCAGTTGCCCCTGAATAGTGTTGTCCTTCTTAGATTTTCAAACAAAAGAAAGAGATAGAAATATCATCACTATTGTGTAAGCTTTCCTACGACGCCTGGCATGGGAGATCTCTATCAATATCACGAAACAATCAACTAACCAACAATCTCAAACAAACCAACACTAATAGTCACAGATCACGACGAATCACCACAGACTACAAACCAGTGTTAAGTGATAACTGATAAGATAACACACAACCTCTTAAGGTCGGTACATGCTTGTTTACACACATTCTTATACTAGGCATGATTTGCAGAGTGTACTTAAAATATGCTACCAATTAGCTATGAATCAATTATCAAAAATCTATGAAATTGACACTATAAAGTCTGTCCCTAAGCAAAACTGTTCAGACGCGCTCAGAGTACGCCCCACCTACGCCTCAAGTAACACGCTCGAAAATCAAACGACTGTTGATTAGTGAGCATACTTAAAATTAGCATTAGGCATTAGGTTTTAATGTTCGTAGTAATACCTAGTATGTAATGTAATACCTACAAGTTACTCCTTGACAGTTATATATCGAAATCGATGGCCAACTTGGTGTTTTCGACCACCGAAGAATCAACATTATGTGCATATGGCGACGATTACACGTAAAGTATTTACTGTGATCCATCAGTAAATAATGACGTATCGTGGTATTTACTGAACGTGTAACATAATGTATTGATGGATGACAGTATTTATTGATGGATTTCTAAATTTCTTGATTCTGTAATGATGATCCGTCGGATTATGATAAATACTGATCGTAGTATGTGTGTGTATGCAAAGTTAGACGTGTAAACATCAGGAGACCGGACACAATACTGTCGTAATAAATACTGTACGTGTAGGCTGGTGTATTAATCCATCAGTAAATACTGAAATCCATCAATACATACTGTATTGACAGATCACAGTAAATACTTTACGTGTAATCGTCGCCATACATACTCCAACAGTGACAACAGTGACATGACGATGTCATTTGAAAGCTCTTGAAGAGTTGTCCAAAGTCACTCCTTTGAGTTGTTCTTTAATTGGACTACTAGCAGAGTGAAATAGATACAAAATATAACTGTACGGTTTTACACATACATTACTAAAATAGGTACCTAGGTCAAAGTCATGTCAAAGTTAATCTACAGTCAGTCAGCATACATTTTGACATTTAATATTTAATATAAATTTTGACGCAGGAATTATAGTCAAACTGTCAATGTCAACGGGATGACAATTGACAACCAAAGTCAACTGACACTGATTAACTGACTAATGTTATAACAAAAATTCTGTACATGCAATAATGCATTGTACACCTATTCCTAGTCCATACAAATACGCGATCCAAATACCTATTCCACCTAATCTCACCTAGTATCGACTATGACTATGATTAATTCTCGTTGCGAGTCCTTCAAGTAATACGTATCAAAACGCAATAGAATATAAATGAAATCAGTGAAATACAATAGGTAATCTTATCTCTGAATTAAAATCTCTCCTTCATCGTATTCATACTTCTACAGGCTTAGGACTGTCAACTTACGAATGTGTTATGTTATAATAATTATTAATAAATGGTTCAATACAAAGACTTTGTATGGAGCACTCAATAATTGCACCTGTTCGCCATATAATATTTCGTGGCCCGAGAGAGCGAGCGAGATGCAAACAACAATGTATTGCGTTGTCTCGGTTCCTCCAGTCGTGAGCAAGATGGCAGATACAGCAACACACGTGTGAGTGAGGGAGACAATGAATAGGACGCGTAAGCGCTGTCAGTCATCGAGTGAACGAACGATCGAGTGATCGAACGTACACGATACTCGTTGGACTAAGTATTGCGAATATTGGAATAGGTACGGCCTAGTCTCGTTAAATACCTAATCTTCGGATCTGTTCTAGTAAATACGCCTCATCTCTAATGCTGGGGCCACACCTATGCCATATGCCATAGAATATGACATTAGCCGTAGGTATAGCCACGACTATGCGTCATAATTTGACAATAGCATTGACAATGCCATATGGCGTATGCGATAGCTCGAGTGGCGGTACATCAAAGAGATTAATGCGAGAGTTAAATGCATGAAGCGGCCACACTACGTATTGTCAGTGTGCGACGAGAGCGCAACGAGTTCAGACGTATTTGTTTTTTAGGACGGAATATACACACATACTATGGCCACAGAGTGGAGTAACGACAAAGTAATAACATTTCTTGAGATCCTGCAAACAGAACCATGTTTGTGGGATCCGAAACTGAAATGTTTCAAAAATCGTGGGGCGCAAAGTGATGCTTGGCGCCGAATAATGGGAATATTACCTTTTAAAACAACAATTGAAGAAATTAAAAGGAAAAAGGACAGCCTAATGTGTTACTATAGATCCCATTTAAACAAAATTAATAAACCTTTTAAGTCCGGAGCTGGCAAAGATGACGTTTATACAACTAATTGGTTTGCATTCGAAACGATGGATAATTTCCTGCGAGGAGTATATGATAGTGGTCGCACATTAAATACAGAGGTAAGTAATACAAGTCATACATTATGTCAATGATATAGTTATTAAATGTTTGGTATAAGTAGTATAGTAAATTAGCTCTCATGAAATATAGAGCTCTGTCGACGTCCATTTTGCCTGAATTGAAGTAAATTCAATGCCGTTGAAAACATTGACATTGACAGTTTAAGTCTAGCCACCCACTATATTGCATTGAAAATTATTGCATTCAATGGGCATTGACATTGAGCGTAGGTGTGGCCCCAGCATAACAAAAATACAAAAATCGAATTGAAGAGCTGTGCTGTGGTGTGTGTGGTTTCGGATTAATTGAAAAATAAAATAAGAAACAAGCAAGGTACAGCTAAACAGTAAACATTTAAACAATAATTTGATAGTATTGGATTAAAAACAATTAAAAATAATCCTCAAGAAATCTAATTCCCACATAAACAATCAAACTAAAAAAGTAAAAGATGACTGTAAATAACACCATTGCTCATCAACGTTTGATTTTAAGTGGAGATCGCGAAAGGTGGGTAATTTTAAATAAAATTTACTAAAGACCCTGAAACTTTGTTGACACGAATATATACTTACCCTTAGATGTTGTTATGATTATATTATTTACTAAAATAATAAATAACCATTTATAGATTCAAAGAATTACTGAGGCGAAGACTTATAGAATGTGGATGGCGGGACCAAGTAAGAATGTTGTGTCGAGATGTAGTCAAGGAGAATGAGAGTGCTAATGTAACTTTCGATACACTGGTCACCAAAGTTACTCCTAGAGCTCGGTCCCTGGTCCCCGACACTGTAAAAAAAGAATTGCTACAAAAAATTAAGACGCATCTTCTCACACAGAAAGATCAATGAAAAACTAAAATGCTGAATGGATAAGAGAATACACTTTACTTACCATGATAATTATTCTGGGAACATTCTTAATAACATGAAAAGGTATAATTTGTGGTCTTACAATTAAGTCTAGTTTTAATTTAAGAGCTTATTAAACATTTTATAATCAATGTTGCTAATGTTTTAAATTATTTATCTCCTTGTTATTCTTGTTATTGTTATCAGCAATATCCATATCTAAAGGTTTGCAGAATAGTGCAGAGGAGTTTAATTTTTTAATCTAGAATCTAGAAAAATATATTTTACTAGGTGTTCCCGTAGGAATTTCGGGATAAAAAGTATCCTTTGTCAAGAAAATACCTATCTGCACATAATTTGATCAAAATCGGTTTAGGAGTATGGGCACGAGAGTGTAATAGACAAACAAAATATATCTGGAAGATGCCGAAGATAAAGCAATGTTTAGTTTAGTTTAAGTCGCTAATGTTCTGATCTGAAAATATAGAAAACATAATGTCTTGGCAAGTTCTGCCCGCCTGGAGATACATACTGAAGAATATAAAACTCTCAATTAATCTATCTAGACTAGAACCTGATTAGTTTTAACTCTTTGATCTTCCATTTATTATTAATGCGCTCCGCGGTGTTACCCGCTTTGTACCCGTTCCCACAGGAATTTCGGGATAATATGTATCCCATGTGTTATTCTAATGTATAACCTATTCTACTGTAAAGTTTCATCCAAATCCGTCCAGTAGTTTTAAAAATAACCAAAAAATAACCACTTCCATAAAACTTTTCAACCCCTTTTAACCCCGTTTTCGTGATAAAATGTATATAGCCTCTGTCCCTTCTCAGGCTCTGGACTATGGTGTCGAAGGAATTAATTAAAAATGATTCATTACGTAAATAAAATTACTCTTATACAACCAACAGTATATTTTATTTATAAACATTTATAATACATTGTAATATGATAAACAAATAATATATAGTAGATATTCATATGTATTGCTTATACTGCTCGTAAGTTTCTGTCTTGAATGTCACGAGTACACTTGTACACACTCGGTAAGGATACAAATTACTGTCATGGACATAAGCTTTATGACTATTGGTTTCAATTACACTACAAAGCTATTGCAGTTACATTTTTACCGCAGTTTAACATATTATTAGACCAATTAGAAGCGGTTGAGCAAGAACAACTTATCACAAATTAATTTAATATATTAAGATTAGAAAAACAATTAAATATAGATTTTAAAATTGTATATTTAGCAACCATTTAAATAAATAATGTTCTTTATTATGATATTTCTTTATGTATAACGTGATGCTGCCATTTTCAAAAGCTGGAATGCATAATATATCTAATAAAAAGAATAAAGCTTTAGAAATAAATAAATGCATTTAATGTATACATTGTATCAAGATTTCTAATAAAAGATATGAGCAATTAAATTTACATTACAACATTTTTAAAGCTCTTTAGTAATCTGGATATTATTATTTTTTGATAGTACAATTGTATTTTGTTCCATACATATACAGATTATATTATTTACAGTTTTATAATACAAGTGGAATGTGATTTGGACATGGTTGACCTTTGATCAAACATAAATTATTTTAAACTTAAATAAACTACTAATTGTATTCAGTACTCTCTTACTTTTTGATTGTTTATCTATTAAAACTACTTAAATTCCGAAACATTATACTTACATAAAGAGTAATTGATCAATCCATTTACACAATACTGCAGATTATGAGCAAATAGTTCAAACGAAGTATACATTTTTCACTTTTTTTTTACCAAAGTAGTTACGACTCGAAAGTCATGTAAGACTTTGCCAATGTATATTAATTCATTGTAGAATTTAGAAATATATATTTACTTGTCATAATATTTTTAATAATTAAATAAAATGATGCCAATATACAGAGTACATTTTACTACATAAAATAATCACAAGAGATTCATTAATAGGAACATAAATTACACGTAATTTAGATGCTAATATTATTCACCGTAAATATATAGATAAAAGAAATAGCATACCTTAAAATGTGCGTAAGATTCTTAGTAAATAAAATCATTAACAACTCTATTAACAACGCGTAAATTTTTGAAATAATAAAAATAAACAAAACATTTCACGCTAGTCACAACCTCCTACGCATGAATTTGTTTCCTTTGGCTCTTTGCAGTTGCATAGTTTACTAACATCATACATAGTTCATAACACCGTTACGTTTATGTACCTATGTATATTCGTTTCACAAATATCAGATCTTGTACAAACACTGTATAAGTGGACCAATTTACCACCCATTAAACAAATATACATAATATTATAATAAAATCAACAATACCTCACCTAAATAAAAATATATTTCAAATACCCTATACAACATGGCATGGACTGGACACACCACCAAACTAAAGTTATACTTACAAAATAAATTTCAGTTTCATCTTAATCTATTTATATCTCCCTGGTGTGATGGGCTTCCCCAAATTCAGTAAATGCCTCTTTATGTCTTTTATATAACAATTATATGCAACATTCATGGCACTTAAATACATTGATTAATTTGGTAAGACATGATGTAATGGTTTCCTATTTCAAGATAAATAAATAATAACGGTTTACGTTTGGAATGGTATTACAGTCCCAACTAAAAGACTAGGGGTAAGATCAAAAAATAAAATTCGAGAAATTTGGACAGATTATACTCCTCCCACAATATCTTAGTACATAACCTATAGGAGCTACCTAAATTCAGTATCACGACATTCTCTCGGGGACATATCGAATTATGACAAACAATAACTCGACTCGAGGCAGGCACTCGCTCACACATTATTATTAAGATATCACGATTCTTACACGATATCGCTCGGGCGGTAACGATCGTACTTAAAATAATAATAGAAAATATCCGAGGTGTTCTACACCATCTTAAAACGTTAAAATCGAGGGCAACAAATTCAGTAGTTACGTATAGCGGGGGATAGATAGGGCCGACGCACACTGCCGAAGAGCAGCGCATTACTCATTGTCTTAAATAAAATCTAAAACCACTTACTCGCGCATGCGTACTGTCTCTCGGGTTCGCGGTTTTGCGGATCGAAATCAGTGTCGCGTTAAAGTACAATCCCGAAGCAGGCTGCATTTCATAAAGTGACCTTTTCCTTTCCTGTTTTTCTAGTTTTATTTGTCAGTCACCAGTATACACTAATATTACTGTCTCATACGCACAATGCGTTGAAGGCCGGTGAATCGGCAACACTATTGTTACCAGCGAGAGACAAATAGTAAAAGGTCACTGTACGACATTGTTTTTGCTTCGCGTAGTTTAGGTCGTGGCTCCGTCGGGTCCCGACTACGAGTGGTGCGCGAGGCGCGCGAGCGGCGGCGCGCGGCGCGGGCGCGGCGGCGCGCGCGACACCAGCACCAGCGACGACGCCAGCGCCAGCCGCGCCGGCGCGCGCGACCCGCCCGGCAGCCTGCACACACAGATGTTCCACATTTCAAATTATGTTCTAACTTAATGTAATTATCCATAGATCCTCGAAACCAATCGCTTATATTGAACTCCGCAGAGGCAGCGCTCTGCAGTTATATCTTTGTACTTATTTTTGAGGGAATTACGGAGTGAAAAATATAAACATATAAACTTTTCTTGAATCTGACTATCAAATTCAAAACGATTCTTTTGAAATTTTACAATTAAACCGTTCAGAACATACAGAGTAGTAACTCATTGAAAAATGTCAGTATGAGCAAGTCTGAAACTACTAGACTAGACTAAAGGAGGATATTTTCGTAGAAAAATATCACCGATTTAGTGACAAAAAAAGCTGGTGCGTAGGTGGTCGAGCGCGTACCGCACGAGCACGGTGGTGACGGCGGCGCGCGCGTCGCTGGTGGGCTCGATGGCGACGGGCCGCAGCTCGGCGCGCCGCCGCCCGCCGCCCCACACCACCACGCTCACCGCCGCGAACGGCCGCTTCGCCATGTGCAGCATCTGGACACACGCACCCATGGCAATACAATCACTCATCTCTCTCATGACACAATCATATTAGCGAATTAATTAATGGATGTAAATGATGCCTCTGTTACACTCCATTAGGGCGGGCGCACAACACTTTATCTGCTGAATATATCCTAGTCATCGTCCTGAGCGACGTCGTCGAATCGAAATCGATTAGTTGAGATTTGAGGATCGCGCCACGTAAGCGACAGCTACGCTTCCGCTTTAGCAAGAAATTGCTACAATTGCCAGAGAACAAAAAAGTCTGCCGATTGTCCTGTCGCTACGTGGGCTCACTTTAATATATCATAGTAGATTAAAAATTTTGAATAGATTTAGGGCGCTTTCAAATTATGCGTTTCGTGTCGGACGTTGTCGTGCGTTCGCGGTACCGACGCCGCACTGTTGCCGAGCTGCTCGATTTGTATGAAAACACACGATCGTACGTACACAATACGACAAACGCACCGCTTCGGCACCGCAGCGGTCCGACACGAAACGCATAATTTGAAAGCGCCCTAAATGGTCAGTGTAAGAAACAAAGTGTTCACTTTCAGGTCCTTATTTATAAGTACAGAAGATATTGGAACAGTTCCTCACCTCAACCACATGTCTTCTCCGAGCTCGCCTCACATCGGCCGCTTGCTTCGCTTTCCACGCCACCACGCAAGCTGCCAGGAACAGGAAGAAGCACGAAAAGAATACAGAGAAGAAAACGAACAGGTCTATGTGCAGTTGGTCTTGACGGAAGAATATCACACCGAAGCTCGCAGCGCCATCTTCCGTGTTCCTCGCACGGATTATAATGTAGAACTTGGTGTGAGTAAGGTCGTGCACGTTTTGAGGGAGAGTCAGTACGAGTCTGTTCCGTAGCTTTCTCACCCTCAGCACGATGTTCCTTCTATCGACCGTCACGTACGTCGCTAAATCCTTAGCGATATAATCGGCGAATGTGTACTCTGTTTTATCAAAGTATAATGTTAGTCGACGCTTCTCTGGCACTTGATCGTCGAAAGTCGGCATCTTTCGATAGGGTTGCTTGTAATAAGTCGGGTCAAGTTCGACGGTGTGCGAGCCGGTGGTCGAATTGACGGACACGACGAAAGCGCTGTCGTTCGGGCTGAGGAACAGGTCGACTGCGCCTTGAGTGACGTCGACGATCACTCGGATATCCACGTTCATGTATCTCGGATTGACGGCGACGAACACTGTCTGACCGGGGTATAGAGGGCGTGGCTTGATTTTACATTCGTCTGGAAGTGAACAATTCCATTTATACGCATAATAACAAGTACAATTGAATAATATTTTCCTTTTTTATCTATTCTGTCACACTGCCCTGCTAACCCAGGGAGGGTTAGCAATGTTTTGGGACGTTTGATCTTTACCTAGTAATGAGACAGTATAAGTAAAAAATACCCCTTTAAAGGCCCAATGAGCTCACCAATAGATTTCCCATCAAAGCACAGCTTGTTCTCAATATTGATAGTCTTGTAGCACTGGTGCCCGTTGCGCGGGTCGCCCATGTACAGGTCCTTGCACTTGACGCACTGGTAGCGCCAGCACTCCTGCGCCGAGTTCTTGCTGTTGCCGCTGGTTTGACACGTGATGTCGCTCTCTGTGTTGTTGCCGCAGTTGCACTTCTCGCCCGTCACCGGGTCGCAAGTGTCGCCGTGCCCGTGGCACTCGCAACTGTGGTAATAATAAAGGTTAGCTTTGTAAATGCCCTCTGTAATAAGCAATCTAACAACAAATTTCAACTTCATTTAGTTTAAAATTGAACTACTTCCTTGAACATGCTTTGGAGTCTTTTCAGAATGACAGTTTTAGCAGAATTTCTATTATGCAAAGTATGTTATGGCAACTTTCCGCTGCAAAGAGGGTGGTTTAAAAGACATATTAACTCCTCATATGCCGGAACGCAGATCCAAAACAAACAATAGAAAATCAATTGTGTCTGGAATCCCGGAAAACAAAAGGTTAATAGGTGACAAATGTGTGTGTGTACTGACGGGCGGCACGGGTCGCGGTAGTCGTCGGTCCCGCGGAAGTGCCCGGGGCGGCAGCGCTCGCAGCGCGGCCCGTCCGTGTCGTTGGCGCAGCGCACGCAGCGCGCCTTGCCCGCGCCCGCGCCCGCGCCCCCGCCCCCGCCCGCGCCCGCGCCGTAGTACTCGTCCGCCTCGCTCGCGTCGCCCTCGCTCGTGCAAATAGACGTGTGGCCGTAGCAATACGTCGAGCACGGCACGCACTGCACGTTGTTCGTAGGGTCACCCACGAAGTTGGGCTTGCATTTCTCACATTGATTTCCCTGTGACGATGAACATGGTATAAGTTTTACTCGTATTATTGGAATTTATTGGAGCAAGATGTTTTAACATCACAATATAAATTGTACTTACCATAGTGTTGTTGTGACACTCGATACATTTGTCCAGTTTGTCCGGCCCCTCGCAGTGCGAATGGCCGTTGCATTGACATTGGATGGTGCAGTTGGCTCCCACATATCTGAAATGGTAATTTTGTTGTGTAACTATTTTGTAGACTTATTTATTTTCAGTATAGTATGAATCAAAAGCAGCGCGGTACCCGAACTCGCAGCGGCAGACGTCGGGCTGCACGCAGGCGCCGCGCACGCAGCCCTGGCTGCAGACGGCGGCGCAGGCGCCGCCCGGGCCGCGGCGGTGGCCGGCGCCGCACAGACACTCGTAGCCCTCGGGCAGGTCGCGGCACACCTCCGACTCGGCGCTGCACTGGTGGTGGTTGTTCTCGCACTCGTTCTCGGGCGGGCAGCGCGTGTAGTGCCACGAGAACTCGTCCTCCGTGACGTTGAGGTCGGGGCGGCGGGCCGCGTGCAGCGCCGCGCAGCTGGCGGGCCGCGAGTAGTCCAGCGGCGCGTCCACCGTGCCCTCGGAGCACAGGCCGGCGCCGTCGGGCGCGGCGCGCGCGCACCAGCCGCAGTGCGAGTGGTGCAGGCACTCGGCGCACTGCGCGAACGTGGCGCACGGCGCGGGGCACTTGGCGCGCTCGCCCGCGCGCAGCACCAGGCCGCACACGCCGCCCGCGCAGTACAGCGGCTGCTGCTGCGGCGACACGCACGCCGCCAGGTGCGTGGCCCAGCGGCACTCGGCCGCGCCGCCCTCCGCGCCCTCGCCCGCCAGGCACGCGCCGCACTCCGTGTGCGCGGCGCAGCGCGCGCCGCACTCCGCGCGCCGCGCCGCGCCGCCCCCGCCCCCGCCCCCGCCCCCGCCCTCCGACACCGCGCACGTCCAGTTGAACACCTCCGACGGCTCCGACGATATGCGGGTCAGTTGGCCTACGGCAAATAATACGTACCGCATCAGAAACAGGAACATAATTAAGTACGTTCCTTACACATAAACACGTTGTAATCACCTTCCCTGTTGGCGTGCCTGGTCCACGTGCACTGGCTGGCCGTGCACTGCTCGCAGTCGGACGCGGCACAGCGCAGCTCGGGGCACTGGCCTACGTCGCTGATGTACGTCGTGCCCACGTTGCACTTCATGCTGGTGCACGATTCATCGGTGGGGACACATTCGCCTAGAATAAACCAGTGAATACACATTCATAAGATCAACATCGTCAAAAAGTTTTATCAGGCCATTTTATTAGATCCATTCAAAAAGTAAGGTTGTATACGCACCCATAGCGGCAGCGCAGGACTCGCACCAGCGGCACGCGGGCTTCTCCTCCGGATACAGCGGCCAGGCCGCCAGACAGGACGTGCACGTGGTGAAGTTCTCACAGGCGCGGCGCGACACTAGCTCCATGTCACACGCGGCGCCCGAATTAGTCGACACGCGGTCGCTGCCCTCACAGCCCGGTTTATCCACTGAATAGCACTTGGTGAAGTTGCCCGCACTACAGAAGCTGCAGCCCATGTGACTCCGACACTCCAGCTTGCTCGCGCTCCACAGTGAGCACAGGTCGTCAGGCAGCGATATCCGCGTCACCTGGCAGTGGGCGCTGCCTGTCCACCCGCCTATTATATAGATGTAGCCGTCGTTTTCGTTCTCCATGTCGATCGCCATCGCGTGAGCTATTGTCGGCGGCGGGGGATGACCTACGATGCTGACACCTATAATGACAAAAATATATATGAAACGCAAATTAATCTTTAAATTACCTTTATAGAGTAGGTAAGTGATGTTTCGTGTCAACTGACCTTTGACTAGTTTGACCCATTGATTGCAGCTGTACACGTACGCAATAAGCGTATCGGATCTATGATCCGGATTAGATCTCCCGCCAAACACGATCATATAGTCGTTAGTCGTCACCGCAGAATGTAGATAAGTCGCTTGAGGCAAACTGTCGTGATGGTGGTTCAGGTAAGGGAAGGTCGGCAACTCGCTCCATTTCTTAGTAGGGTAATGAAAAGCAAACAACTTGTTTGATAATGAAGTTCCATTGTATGAGTATAATATTCCACCGTAGATGTACAGACTCTGCGAGGGTGCGTGGTACACCGTGCTGTGTCCTATAATGCCGGCGGGTATGGCCCCTTCACAGTTCAGTTTGATCCACTTTTCGTTATCGAGGTCGAACTCCCAGGTGTCGGCCATGAAACCTCCGCTCAAAGAGAACCCGCCGATCAACACTAAACTCTCGTAGTCGTTGTACTTCTGTAAGGTCAACGTGTGACCGGCCAACTTCGGAGGATGCGCATCTTTACTCATAATATTGCCCCATCTCTGATCCTTCAAGCTGAACTGCCAGAAATCACCGAGAGTCTTGTTGTGCTCCTTCTTCTCCTGTAAACTCAAGCCGCCGTAAATGTAAATATTTTGCTTCGAGTGATATATTTCCGCCGCGTGGAAGTATCGTCCTTCCGGCATTTTAGCGTCCGGAGTCGCTTCGACAGTGACTTGCATCCACGTATTATTTTTTGTATCGAAAAATCTAATATCGTTAAGAGGACCATGAGACAGGGAGTAGCCGCCGAACATCCAGAGCCCCCGTCGGTCCGCGACCAGGCTGTGCCCGAACCGGGGGAGCGTTTTCCTGAGGTGGTCGAGGCCGTCGGAGAGGTACTCGGAGTTGAAGAGCTCCGTGAACACGAGCTGCGTCTTGTCGAGCCGGACGGAGCAGTCGTCGCCGCCGAAGCCGTCGTTGCACAGGCAGCGGCCGTAGCTGGGGTCGCAGAGGCCGGCGCCGAGCGCGCGGCTGCAGTTGTTGCGGCACAGCTCGGTGGCGCAGTCGGGGCCGGCGAACCCGTCGCGGCAGGCGCAGTGGCGGCGCGCGCAGGCGCGCGGCGCGGCGCAGTGCGCGCCGCACGCCAGCACGCGGTACTGGCCCTCGAAGCCCTGGCCCGGCTGGCCCTGCTTGTAGTGCACGGTGAGGTTGCCGCTGCGCGCCTCCACCACGCCGGACGACGCTCCGTTGCAGAACACGCCCAGCAGCTGGCTCTGCTGGTTGTTGGTGAGGTCCGGCACGCCCCCGAGCCCGTCGTACACGTACACCGCGTTCTCGTCGCACGGCACGTTGAACGTCGACGAGTTTATCGTGAACTGGATGATGGCGTCCTTTATGTCTTCGGCCGATATGATCCAGAGACACTCCTTGGAGGGCCCGACCGACATCACGTCCGGGTTGGACTTGAAGGAGCCGATGCCTTCGGTCTGCGAGGCGACGAGCATGCCGCGCGGCTCGCACTGGTAGTAGCAGCGGCCGCCGTGCCGCGGGTCGCCGTAGAACTTGGGCTTGCATCGCTCGCAGTTGGGCCCCTCGGTGTTGTCCTTGCAGATGCACTCGCCGCTGGTGACGTCGCAGACGCCCTGCGTCTCGTCGCCGTGGTCGTTGCAGTCGCAGCGGCGACAGCCCTGGCCGGTGGTCGCGTTGCCGTGGCTGCCGGGCTTGCACGCCTCGCAGAACTTGCCCTCGGTCCAGTCCTGGCACTCGTCGCAGCGGCCGACGCCACCCTTGCACGTCGAGTGGTTGTGGCAGCCGCAGTTGATCGAGCAGTCGGCGCCGGTCCAGCCCAAGTCGCAGTTGCACTTGTAGACCGGCGAGCCGGTGCAGTAGCCGTGGATGCAGCTGTTGAAGCAGGTGCGCGTGCAGCTCTTGCGGCCGTCGCCGTTGTAGCCCTGCTTGCAGCGGCACGTGTAGGAGCCGTGCGTGTTGTTGCAGTCGGCGTGCTCGTGGCAGTCGTGCAGGCCCAGGCCGCACTCGTCCACGTCGGGGCACTGCGCGTACGCCCAGCCCGCGTCCGCCGCCGACACGTTGAGCAGCGAGGCGCAGTCGAGGCGCGAGCGCGTGAAGTCGCCCTCGGCGCACGCGCCTACGATCGGGTTGGCGCGCGAGTGGCACCAGCCGCAGCCCATGGAGCGCAGGCAGGCGGCGCACGAGGCGTGGCGTGCGCACGCCTTGCACTGCGCGCCCGCGCCCGCGGCGCCGCCCGGGCCCGACGCGCGGTCCAGCCACTCGCGGCACAGCCCGAACTGGTACTCGGACGTGTACACGCTGAACGAGAAGCACTGGCGCGTGGCCTCGCACCACACGCAGCGGCCGCGCTCGTCCAGGCACTGCTCGCACGAGGCGCGCAGGCGGCACGGCGCGGGGCAGGCGGCGCGCGCGGTCACGGCGCCGGCGGCGCGGCCGCGGCGCGCGCACCGCGCCTCGTCCGCCCACCACTCGCACTGCGCGCCGCCGCCGCCCGCCACACAGCGCTCGCAGCCGATGTAGTTGGAGCAGTTGGGGCAGGCGGCGGGCTGCAGCGTGAGGTAGCGCCAGCCGCCCGCCGCGGCGCACGCGGCGCGCTCGTCCGCCGCGCGCGGCTCGCAGCGCGCCGTCACCTCGCACCAGCCGCACGCCGCGTCCGACAGGCATAGCAGGCAGTTGTCGTAGCGCGAGCACTGCCCCGACGAGTACGGCTCCAGGAACTCGAACGTGAATACCTACAGGGGAAATTTCTGTAATACCGAAGTCCCAGAAACAAAAAAATATAAGCGATGTCGTTTTTTTTACCTTAGCACTTTCTTGCGATTTGTTGTGAAGCAGTTCCATCTTGGCGTGATGATGTGAGGGGTAGAAGCCGGTGTGGAGCGAGTCGTTGGCGTGCATGTCGACGGCGAGGCGGGCGGGGTAGAGCGGGGGCCAGTCGACCGACGAGCAGGCGGATGGATGCGCCGTGAGGTTGGCGGGCGCGGCGTCGCCCAGCGCCAGCGAGATGTTGGAGTAGCCGGCGCAGATGTGCAGCGTCTCGCCCGTGCCGTTCCAGTGCGGCGGGATGTGCAGCCAGCCGCGCAGGCGCGCCTCGCTGGCGCCGCTGTGGATGTGGTTGGAGCCGCCGCCCGTGCCCCAGTCCACCGTGGTGGCGTTCACCACCGACACGCCGTCCGGGTGGTTCCAGTCGGCGGGCTGCTGGTAGCGCAGGAACGTGAGCCCGGGCCGCTTGTCCAGCAGCTTGCACTCGCCCGCCGCGCTCACCTCCGTGCCCGCGCTGCCCCACCAGCCGGGCGTCTCCGACGGGGTGTCCTCCCCGCACACGCCGTAGTTATCTGTACAAGACAATACATATTGCGTTTAGATCAAAAGACCATGAATCGCGAGCCAGAACAAAAACATTTCTTTTATACAGAACCTAATACAATCTCATAGTGTAACTGTAAACACTAAAATCTGTTCGTCATAACATAATTATGTGATAGGTATGTATCTCACCATCTTTATGATGACAACGCGCATTTTGTACACACCAGTTACATTGGTGTAGGCCCAACTTAGTGCTGACGGACGGCAGAGGTATTCTGTTGGTATCGTTGTTGTTATCCATGGGCGGGCCGTGGATCAGGCAAGACTGACAGTCGCCGAGGGCGGGGCAGATGCCACCGCAGCGAATGGACTGCAGATTTGTCGTACAATTGGATCCGATTGTGCGTCCGTAACATATCTAAAAGGCAAAATATTAAGAATGAGAAAAAACAAACTTCTAAAAGTAAAGAAGTTTTCGTATGTTCCTATACTTACATCATCTGCAGAACACCATCCACATTCCGGATCAGCTAGACATTCGGGTTGAGAGTGATGTCTTTGGCAAGCCGATTCAGGGTGAGCGTTGGTGATTCCTGCTTGCCAACTAGGCACAACGAATGCCAAGAGATCACCATTAACGTTTCCGTGGTATCCGCCAACAATTAGCAAAGTGGACGGGTGTTTTAAAGCTGCCGCGTGCGCAAACACTCCTTGCTTCTTCGGGTAGAATTTGCGAGTTTTTCCCAACACATCGAGTGGTATCCATGAATGACATCCGAGATGGTACAAGTACATTTGACCGTCGTAGCATATTTCTTCGCGATTATGACGGTGAGAGTAGCCGCCGAATACTACAAGATAGTTGCCTGGAAAAAAAAATGGTAGGTATAAGAATCTTATCCAAAATTAGACATTATATGTATGCATTTTAGATTACATAGTAATTTATTTCTTACCTATAACAGTAGACGTATGAAAAGCCCTTTCTCTAGGTACGTATGTATCTCGCAAATGAGCTCTGGGGTAATGTATCTCACTCCAATGTTTGTGGTCGATGTCGAAAGCAAACATTCTATCAGACAGCTTCGAAAATCTGAAAAAATAAATACATTAATTATCTCTCTATGGACAAATGTCATGGAACCACAGATTTTATTCATTAATTCAACAAACCTGGCAACACTAGCAACAACTCCACCATAGACAAGTATAGAGTTGGAGTAAGAGTGATAGACAGCTGTATGTGCAACTACCCTTACATCTAACTCCTTTCCACCCCGGACATGTACTTCCTCCCATGATTCCGTGCTAGGATCATCTGTCAATTTGATCTTATACAAACTGAAAACACAGTAAACAAATAGTAAAAAATACGTAAGCAATATAATAGTTATTGTTTTAAAATACTTATAGTAATTACAGATGATAAAAACAGTTATAATTATCTTAATTACAATAATAAATTCATAACCTAATAACACTCATAAGTGAGAAAACACTCTATCTGAGCATCAATTAAACAAATTACTTTTATGCTATAAATAAATAAATATATTAATAAAATAAGAACAAATTACCTTGAAGAGAATTCTCCATCGACAGTGCTGCCTCCGAATAAATATAGCTCATCTTTGACTGCGTTTAGGGTATGTCTAGTGAGCCCTGGGGGCGTGAACGTTGAATTGACAGCCCTTAGCGTCCACCTGTTTAGAACTGCATCATAGAACCACAATTCTGAAGAAAGAGTTCCATCAGACAACTTCCCCCCATATAAAACGAAGCCGGTATCAAAGGCACAAGCCGAGTGGCCGTATCTCGGCTCCGGTTTAGTTGTATTAGATTTAACATCGCTACTAAGGAACTCCGGTTGTTCAGTGAAGTGTAGGTAACTCTCTGAATACGGCGTGGGCGGGTGTGTGTACATCAACGGAAGCGGCGTTTTCTCATGATTCGAAAATGAAGATAGTAGCAAATTAAATAATGAACTTCTGTTTCCTATGTGCCAGCTGCCGTCATTGTTACCCTGTGAAAATATGTACCAGACAGTTAGTGATAAAATCAGCGAATTGAATGGATTTTTTAAATTATGCTAACTAATGCATTATTAACAATGAACCCAAAAATGTACTGAACAGTTAATTTCAATGTTTCCATTCTATATAAGTTTGTAAGGATTTATGAATGGTGTTCGAATTTGGATCATATTTGACAGCTATTTTATGTCCTAAAAGAGTCAGAAATATTCCGTCTGTTTCTTTCTTTTGTTATGATGTTCCTAGGGGAATACATATAAGCGGAAGTGTAGATCCTGCTTGTGTTGAAGTAATATATTTATCAGTTAGTTAAACACATTTTAAATATTAAATACAATTAAGATAACATAACACCTCACCTTGGTGAATAATGACAATACTGATTTGTCAATTTCCTCTATAGTAGGGTATCTTCGTAGTACTTTTCCATTCTCATCATACCATTTACTGTTTGAAAATCTGTGGTAATTTAAACTATGTTATTGCTTATTCTAATCATTTTAAAATGTATACTTATAGGACCATACTAATAAACACGTAATAAAGAACATTTAAGCTATCAAATGGTTTGTCATTTTCTGACATTCGCAATTTTCCCAAGAGCAAAAGAGACAAAACACTAAAAAGTATTAGATACAGAGTGTTTATTAATATGGCGGATACAGTTTTAACAATAAAAATAAATGGAAATAAATTGACTTTTTCTCCGTGTGTCTGTTTTTGTTTGCATCAGGCTACCTTTGAACTAGAAACTCTAGCAGAAACGGGATGACCACCGGTGAAACCGTGGAGCACTGCTAGTTCTAAATATAACTTTATTTATTTCTTGGTAACACTATTACAGTTTATTTTTATTGACGTAATTAAGCAGGCACTGTGACACATACAATGTATTGAGTAACAGCAACAAGTTAAATTGAAATACAAACATAATTAATGTTTGAGATACAAAGAACATTACTGAAAAAGTATGTATTTACTTGATAGCATACAGTACTACAAATTGCTCTTATTTTATATTGTTTGTGGACTGAAAAGTGGTTTTACCATATAAATTGTTTTAGAGAATATTAGATTAGAAAAATGCTTAAATAATTACTGAATGTACACCCTATTTTTTTTATAATAGTTAAAATGTATACAATTTTACCACCCAAAAATGATTTGTTTCAAAGAGGATTTTTTGGTGATTTCATTCCATGCTTGCCAACCTAGCCATCACTGAATCCTTTTCCTCAATGAAAGAAGTCATTGGTTAAAAGAATCAATTATAATAGCTGGATTTTTCACATATATTTTTTTTTACACATATTAATTTACTAGCAGCGCCCCGCGGTTTTACCCGCGTTGTGCCCGTTCCCGTGGGAATTTCGGGATTTTTTTACATAAAAACCTTCCTCTTGAATCACTCTACCTATTACAAGAAACCGCATCAAAATCCGTTGCGTAATTTTAAAGATTTAAGCATACAGACAAACAAACAGACAAAAATAGCGACTTTGTTTTATACTATGTAGTGATTATTTTTTCTTCATTATTATACTGGCTCCATGTCATCATTAAAGGGTATATCTGTACTGAAAATACTCTGAATATTTACTTGTATATCTCCAAAAGTCCAAGCACTTTATTAAGATCATATCCTCCGAAGACGTACAATGAATCCGTATGGTTCACATAGACGGCTGTGTGAGCGGCTCTTTTTGTCATACCACTTTCAGTTCTAGATAGCCAGTGCCAACTGTTGCCTTCTTTATCATTACTTTTGAGCGAACATGATTCTCCAGAATATCTGTAAAGACAAATAGTATTAAATGTTTGGTATAAAACACTTTTTTTGCCACAGATTTTAAT
The DNA here is from genome assembly GCA_951394245.1 of Cyclophora punctaria. Classification (NCBI taxonomy): domain Eukaryota; kingdom Metazoa; phylum Arthropoda; class Insecta; order Lepidoptera; family Geometridae; genus Cyclophora; species Cyclophora punctaria. The sequence continues at coordinate 6,840,201 of OX596170.1, read as the reverse complement.
TTTATTTGATCAAAATTGTATTGGAATGTTATCACAACTCACATTGTAGGACTTAAAGTAATTTGAACTATTAATAGTATACATTTACTTTTTTGGATGATAGTTTCTTACCTGGTCAAGATTTAATTACTACATTTATATTGAATATTTATAAAATAAGACTAAGCCTGATTAATACTAAGCGATTGGTGGGTGCTCGCAAAGGACAGGGAGGGTTGGCGATGCTTGGGGGAGACCTTTGCCCAGCAGTGGGACAATAAAGGTTAAAAAAAAAGACTAAGCCAATGAAGAAATGAATCTACAAATTAGTCATACCACTTTTTAAAGGTATGTACAGATATTATTATTTTTTAAATTAACATTAAATACAATAATTACAGTATTATGTGACATACCCCTTTTTACAAAGACATCTATCTCCTTTACACTGTCCATTATTTGAGCATCCATTAGGACAGAGTTCCACGCTGCAATCAGACCCTCCCCAGTTGCCGTAACAGAAACACTTGTTAGTCATACACAGCCCTTGACCTGTGCAGTTGTTTGGGCAATTATGTATGGCATATGTTGCTTGGAAACCATCGAGAACATAGTTTGTGTCACTATACAGTAGTATTAACATCTGTAAAGAAATATTTGTTGGTATACTGTATTATAATACATTGAGATGTATTGTTGCTATGTATTTCTTTAGTATATTGTGCTCAAGGATTTTGAGGCTCAATCAATTCTCAACCTTAATAACTATGTTTATTGCCAAAGTGTATATAAATTACATATTTAATTTTCAATGCTTAATCAAAAGTAAATTATATATATATAATTTACTTTCAACCTTTGGCGATAATTCTAGAGAAGGAGTTTGAACACATCAATGTAAACCAGTTCTTACTGGCCAGATGATACAGAAAGGAAACAGGTTCACTTAAGACTTGTTCATTGATTTATCTCACTTGAGTATGTAATTTATTAATTTTTAAATAAAGTCATATATTACTCACAAATCCACTAGAAGCGGTAACATTTTGAGGGTCAGTTTTGCCACTGAAACTTCCCAGTAGGGGAGCGTCGAATGAATCACCATCATACACAAATACATAATCATATGAGCACTCGGTGCCCATACGGAGGAAACTCAGAGTGATGTACTGGCTTCTGTTAGCTGCCTTGATGAGCCATTCACAATGAGAATCCTGAAAGAATGATCAAATTAGAATCTTGGTCAACTTTTACAAGGTTTTCAAAGTTGTATTGTATAGACACCTGTGTGTAGTTTGAGTTACTGGGTCCATCGGTGATAACTCCGCTTTGTCCTGTAAATACTCTGCGGGTCTTGTCGCAGGGAGCTGTTAACGCGGCGCACAATACCACAAAATAAGTCCAGCTGACGAACACTAAACCTGCCCCTTTCTCCCGAATACGTGGATAAGACATGCCTCTTCCAGTTTGTTGATGGACATAAGTGAAATAGCAAAGCCATATAATCGTAAAATTGCAACTTATTCAACTAAAATGTAAAATAAACAACACTCATGTAATTTAATAGGTGACATCTACTTCAAGGCTAACCACTTAGGAATAATACCACGCCGATTATTATACGTCGGAATGATTTATATCACAAATTTAATATAGCTGCATTAACTATTTGGTAATTTAATTCTATCGAGATATCAATTTGAACTTTCTATACAATCTAGTTTTTCAACAAACAAACAATTCACTTGTCCATCACACAATATTTTGACATTTATTTATTTTCCACAGATGGACTAAACTGACTAAGTTCATTCAAATTCATTCACCGAAAGTTAGAAAATCGGTTCAATAAATTTAGTACAGACGGTCAATTGCAATTGATCAATTATTCACCTCAATGTTCACAACAGATTGTTTGTTTTTACATTATGGTAAAAGATTAGTAACGTGATTGGCATCCTCTTGTGTAAAAACGAATTGTTTAATCAAATCATGCAATTGGGCTTTTGAAAAAAAAAAATTTTGTGATAAATGGGAAGATTATATATTAGTTTTATAACAAAACTATTTTTATTTTATTTTTTTCGCAATAATTCAAAAGTTATTTCAAAATAAAAATTAATTTTTGAATCCAGTACCGAAGACACTCTGACAACTCCCGAACAAACCCGAGCGCGAGTGACGTCATAATGATAGCCTCATTCGGTTACACGGGTAATAGCCGTAAACGCTGTACGTACTTATGGTTAAATAGCTATAACATTATCACGTCACAACTATGGTGACCAATTATGGCGCGTGTATAGTCACGTGATTTTTATTCAATTTTTAATTGTTTATAATTAATTGAAAAAATATATTTTTTAAGTTTTTTGCATTAAATATCAATATTATTAATATTAATAAAGTTTTAAAATACATTAAAAAAAACATTTTTTTTTTCAAAAGCCCAATTAATGAATTGATGCAATTATCAATTTTGCTTCATTCCTATCAAATTACCAGATTATTGACATAACAATGGTCGCACGCAGGATTTTATAAATGGGCCGCACGGTGCCTAGATGCCAATTGACGGTCATTGAGCAATGATGACTGTATCCAGCAGCATCTCTTTCCAACCGATGATGGTCTCCAACATTACTTAAACAGACAGCCCATTCCAGATTAGTTTCATAAACTTTACGCTCGTGTCTTTTATATGATATTGATCAATTTAGACCATTTGATAATTTCAGTGCACCTAATTCACTTAGCTAATCGTAAAAAACATTTTGCAATTGATCGTCACACGGACACTTAGACAAACGAAATGTAAAATGAATAAAATCAATAAGCATCAATAATTTGCAATTGATCGTCACACGGACACTTAGACAAACGAAATGTAAAATGAATAAAATCAATAAGCATCAATAATGGTTTATCGTGTGTTCTCATATGGTGGTCCTATGGTCGTGAGCATGTCGTAAATAATTATTTCAGTAATATTATTCAGGTGGTAACACGGTAGTATGTATGTACTTAAATAAAAAGTCTCCATATCGCAGTATATTTATAATCTGTTCTATTTCGACGGAAGTCATGAACTACTCATTCAAAAAGAGGTAAATTATTAATTGTACCTTGATTGAAACCCGCGCGCTGCGTAATTCTTTTCTTCTTTTCCAAGATGAAACTTTATTATTTTTATTAAGAATCCTTTTACAATTACACTTTACCGGTCACATTTGAATAATAAAGCCTAAATTATTCTACATTGATGATGGAAGAAACGGAAAGATTAAACATAAGCATAAATGTAAGTATTTATCGATAATTCCTATATCATAAAGTAGTTAATACACTTACAGGATAGTAAAATAACGTCTTGAAATACTTATACAGCCCTACCAAGTTATGAAAGTATGCATTGTAGGACGTACTGCGATCGATCGCACGGAGCATTTGCTGACTCGTTCATATTTTTTACCTCAGTAGAACATGCTTCACGGTTTACTCAGTGTGTTTATAATCATTGTGATATTCATATTAAATAGGTAGGTACCTGACTATAATTTATTATTATTTGTTCAAACGGGAACATAAGTACGACGTAATAATGACATTGTATATTATATTTGGACTAAATAGTTATTTAGTTTGTTCCTTGTTAGTTTGTAGGTATATACATATCTATAATTGAAAGCAATTTAGCACAACTTTACCAAAGAAGAACCTAATTTAGCATATTAAGAAAGATAGGCATTTAATATAATTAGTATAGGATGGACATTCTTATTTCAGGCGCTCATTGCACAACTAATATACTTACTTAATAAATTAATAAAACATTACGTAGATATATACTTATTGTTAAATATTTAGCTACACCCAATTTTACTTATGCGTTCTTTCATACATACCATACATTTAGGCAAAATTGTTAATTACTCCAGTACCAAGTGGTTCTGAAGTCATTATAATCAGCGCTAAACATATTTATGAAGGTGGAAATTAATAAATCAAAAGCGCACATGAGAGCCGCGGAGGGCTGTTGAAGTTTTTTCATCTGGAATGAAGTGATAACCGCTAATGACACGGTGGAGTGCCGACTCATCGCTGCTGCCATCGGAAACAAATTATAATTTCACCTAGCCACGGAATACCTAAGTTAATTAAATACTAACTTAACTAAACAATACCATACATTGAAGTCTAAAAGATTTTTAAATATGCAAAATTATTCACTCACAATTACATTTCTAGATAGTACCAACTGTAGACTATTGTTAAGTTTTCTTTTATACTTACTTTACTTCTATTATTTTCTAATTCTATTATCTGGTGAAACATAGATTCTGGCCGGTTCTGTTTGAGCGGGCATGTGACTGAAACGGTGACAAGACAAACAACGGTCAATGTTTGTTGTTTAAAAAATGGCGGTGGAGGTCAGTTCATTTGCATGTTAAATGTGCGCTTAGAATGTACCGTCACGCACGAACACTCGCTCACAAGACTGGAAAATATTCGCCAAAATATTACCTAACTGTTTTCTCTAAAAAGGCGTAAAGATAAAACCTTGCACAGATAATATTAAGCAAAGGATTAGTTTGCTTCATTGAATTTGGGTATGATTAATAAATTGTCGGTGTAACTTATGTTCATTGAGAAAAACCGTGTATAGAATACTAACTGCCATATAATACATATTAACGTGTGTGGTAAAACAGTTATCTATTACGCTTTCCTAAATGCAGAAATTGATTGACCGTCCACTTTGTCCATTGTATAGACTAGGTCCTAGTACTCAACCTAGGTACTCTATCTGATTGGTAATAAACCAATATAATTTTACCTTACTTTTTTATAGGACCGTAAAGTCTTCATTGAGTTGAGTGCAATGGCTTTGCCCAGCGGTGGGACATTACAGGAATAGGACGACTACAAGATAAGTTAAGTATAAAAAAATTAAAAACGAAAGGTAAATCCTTTAAAAGTCTAGTTAAAAACCACCATGTAAAATGCTAAGTGTAAGTACTTTAGTAATGGTCCCATTTTATTAGAACGTAAGACGTGTAGCTGACACGAGCAGTGGCAATTGTGGGTACGTTACTTTCATGTGAGGACATTTAGAGGCATGCCCCAGGGAGCGGCGGGTCTGATCGCCGTTCGGGCCGCCGCCGCGGGCCGGCATCATCATACAAATGGCACATTAGCGGACCACCGGACGCACCTTATCTGCCTCTCAACTATATTTGTTCTGCACCGGATTACCAGAGATTTACCACGGTCACCGAACGTTAACAGCCGATTAAACGTCCTCTGCAAAGAGAGCTTCAATTTAATGCCACGGGTAGACCCATTTGAATTTTAAAACAATATGTTCGGTGGAATATTTTGAGATACCACGTTTATTCAAATTGTGAACTTAGAGTTTATATATTAAATAAACCTTCATCGACAGATCGGTCGTAGACTTTTTAAAATGAGTAATATTAACTAAGATCATCCGATTTAAAACATAGGCAATGGTAGCTATCTTAATAATTTGAAAATAAAAATCATTTACTTTATTTAACTCCCATGTACTTCATTCGAGTGGTGAATACCTTAGTTTTTACTTTGATTAATCTCAGCAGTCTAATATTTAATTACCAAAATGTTAAAAAGAGTATGTCGTAAGTAACACTTATAAAACTGGTCATTGGGTTATCATAAATCATGCTATCGTTTTTAACATAATACAAAGAATAAGAAAATTAAACTAAAACAATTTGTGAGTGTATGACCCCATAGCACGGTATTGTAGTGAGGTGGCATAGTTCAATATCGAGACAATATAGCGGTACGATAAGGTGGCTCCGCTATAAATCAGCGCTGTCGATGCGGGGCCGCCCCATTGCAACTCGCGGGTTGATTTGTCGCGTCCATCGTAAACCAATGTAAGGTGCATAGTGAGGGGATATTACAATAACAATATCGATGATGCATCGTGCTATCGGAATTGTATATCGTAAAGTTAAAGACAAGTATATTTCCAATACATACCTACCTACCATTCTTTTTCATCATCGCATTTTTTATGCTCAGAATTTTCACAGTTCATGTTTTACTCAGAATTACCTACTCCTTCTAAACTGTAGCTTTATAAATTCTTTATGATAAGTTTAACTTTTCCTGAAAAAGATACTTATTTATGTCATGATATTTAAATAATATCGATAGATACCTCTATTTTCCGCTCGTGTCCCTGCCCTTTTGATGTTCCTCCAATAAAGCGTTCGGAAAACTTGCCCCCATACGGTCAAGAATATCTTAACTATTATTGTGGATCGCATGCATAATCACAGCTATAATATAAATAGAATGTTTGATCTTTGTTTGTTTTTCTTTGCTTCAATGTGTGGTTTCGTAGCTCAAACAAAATTAACAGTTAGGTAATTAGTTGTTAAGTACTCTTGGTAACCGGCTCTTTTAAAAATTAGATTTTATAATCCAGTATATTTGGTTAAAAATAGAGCCTGGTTATACTATCACCGAAAACATAAATACCTAGACACACCTAGTTAATAGGGCAAACCAAACTTAAATGTTTTCCCATTATGATAAAGTTCTGAGTAATAGTTTGCTATGCAGTTTTTAAAATAGAGGTAAAACCCAAATCACCTTGATGCCGTAAGTATTACACAAGCGAGCACTGACCCTTACTTAACATTACGGTGTTAACTGCGACCTAATTTCAGATTAATACGCTTAAGCGGAAACCTCACTAAGCAGGTTCAAATGGCACACGGAAGACTGTCTGTCTTTTTCAGTTATTTCTAGTAAACTAAACGATACAATACGCATAATTCCCTATAATGTTTATCCTACTTTCCTGATACGTCTCTATTAGGCAAGTTTTGCGACTAAATAGATTTATTAGTTTCCGCCCCGTTCATTTATCTGCATTGAGTTAAAGGCCGAAGGTTCGACAGTACAGTGGCATAAATCTAAATGGAACGCAGTAAATACCCTCCTCATGAAGAAGTTTTCTTAACTAACACAAGTTATCGACTTTGTTAAGAATTTCAAGAAAGATTAGTATAGTTAACTGTTGGGTCCGATTACAAAAGTTTTCTGTGAAACAAAAAATTGTATCTTTTATTTATCTAATAATCTAGACATTACTAAAAGCCCGTGATTAATTTATTGAAATCCGGCAATTTGTTAGTTATATGTGTATGTGTTTTATGCGATGTGTCTGTCATTAATATAATAAGAAGCTTTATTTATGTGTCCCAAAAATACCGAGTCACCTAATATTTGCTAACAAATTCGCCCATTACCATAGGTCACCCCTAATAAAAAGAAATACAGCGGAAACCATAACCCGTCCTGCAATCAATTCTCTTGGCCCTATATCCTAAATATTCAGTTTTCCTCTTTGTTGGCATTTTTTATGTAGTTAAGAAAAACAAGAGGTCCATAATTCTTGTGCTGGTTGATCAGATAGCAGTCGTAATGGCAATAATGGATCCTGGTCAGCGGCCCGCATGCAAATAAATCTGCGGCCCAATGCAATGATGTGTGGAAAATGGGCCTCACCCCTTGCCCGAGTGCGTCCGAGCTGCGGGGCCCTTGCCCTGTCACTATGATACTCTATCATGAAATTATAGATATTACGACAAACTTTTCCATTTTGCATTCTCACTATTGGACAGGTTAAATTCTTTTATCTAGGTTTTCACCTATGAACTTAATGTATTTAAGTAATTCTCATTTCTTTTTCGACTTTGCGATCATTTTAATTAATTTTGGATCTGAAATCGATTATGATTTCCAAGTAATCTTTATAAAATTACGTATTTCCTATTCCGTCCACCGGCTGTGTTATTATTTATAGTGTATGTAGATACTTATAATTGTGTCGTCTTCACTGGTTCTGGACAGTTTACCTGTCGCTGTTTTATCAGGAAACTCGGCGGCGATAAAAGTCAGAGCAAATGGCAGTCAATAAAATAAATAGCGGCGGCGGCAGGGTATTCTGTAAATAAGTCGGTGCCTTGGCTCGGGGCGACGATCGCCTTTTTTATTGGCGAGTCGATTGCTCTCGAAACAACGAGTGTGAAGCGGCGGGCGGGCGGCGCAGGCGGGCGCATATTGCACTATTTTGCTGACTCCGCAGATTATACTCGCAGATTAGAACTGAAATTCTTCGTAGTGATATTATTTGAAACAAGAGATTACAAAATAATATAAACAATATAATGTTTGGATAGCACAGAAGAGAATAAAGAACTTTGAACCATCTAGTGTGAGATTTTATTACGCAGCAAGATTTATATCCAAGTAACAATTTCTCTTTTGCCATTTGTATTGGAAAGAAAGCAAATAAAGTATTCCTGTCGTATCGCGGGTGGTCGCGAGACGTTACCCGATAGATGTATTAATTTGTAAGAATTTGTCGCCGGACCCTCGCCCTCGCGCCGCTCGCATTCCAATCACGCACAACAAGCTCCGTAATTGCACCTAATAATATCTTTAAACATCTTCACTACTCCCGTCTGATATACCCAAAGTAAAATGTATTTACACGAACCGTAACAAAACTAATAAGTATGATTTTATGAAGGGCATCATCAGTGTAGTTCTGAGTCACAATAAAAAAACAGCAATTTCGTTAAATTTTACGATGTCCAAGTAAATGACCCTCCAATATACGATTTTTTCTGTTGGAGTTAAGCAGTTGGTGTTATTAGTGTCGTCGGAGTGAACGCATTGCCGTGAGCTGAGAACCGTTGGCGAGGGTCGCTGGCCGCTCCCGGGAGACTCGTCAACACAGGACAAACCTAATCCAATCACAGGCAATCGTAACTGAAGCACGCCTACACTGCTCTCCTACAAACACAAAACGGCTTATGTTCGTAGGTACCTTTACTATGATGCCATCTCTTAAAACGCCGTCCTTATAAAAACATGTTTTACAAAAGATGTAAAACAATTTATTTTCAATATTTCCCTTTAAATTGTAGCGTAGTTATGATGAGGTGAAACAAAATTAGCTATTAAGATTTTTATTGCAAACATTAGCGGCCAAGAATTTTATTTCTGTCAATAAAACTAATGAAGCGAGTTACGCTGTTCCGTGTCCGTAGGGCGCTCCGGCTACGAGCGTAGCGTCGTAGCACGGAGAGCTTCTCATTTAATTTAAGTAAGCACCTTACCGCTATCTCTTTTACGCTCGCGCTGAGGATTATGCTAATAGTGACTTGTAATTCTCTTATCACTCCGTCTACCGGTACAATACAGTATTCAAACAATTCAAATTAACTGGCAGTATTTAACGTCCAACTCTAGTAGCGACAAAGACAACTGCACGGTCTCTTTGATAAAGTAGAACCCATAAGTACAAACTTACTACACCTACGCCTAATTTGTCACAGGGTTGGTAGCAAGACGGTGGAGAATGATGAGGTGTATTAGAGGCACGGTTATTAGAGCGCTCGTCCCAGCGATGGCTGCGAGGTAATGGCCGAGAGACGCCCAAGGGGACCGGTAATAAGTCACCGACTCCATCCGATAGCAGCAAATCAATGACCACCCCGATATGATACATAGGATTAACCACCATTTATAGTTTTATCTCGGGATAACAAATTAATACAGTGGAAATACCGACGTCATTAATTTTTACGAGAAATTTATTAAGGAAAAGATACAAATGAAATCAGTTAAAATGCTATATTTCTGAGGAGATGCTTAGCTTGCTTGTTTATTGGACCCTTATTTTTTGTAGTTATTAGTGTTAGAGATAAAAACGTCAGTGGACAGGTGTCATCGGCACAGGGAGGAGACACGGGCGAGCTGTCAGCCGGTGTAGTGTGTTGGAGAGTCGGCGAACGGTGAGGGCGCAGCGCAGGGCCGCAGCAGGTCCCGCGCGGGGCCGCTTGTTAGCGCGAACGTGCCGCGGCGCCCGCCGGTAAACACGTGGGTAGATAACAATCTATTTGGATTGCCTCTATATTTCATTTTCCCCGTGTGCCCTGCTAACTAGATAGAGCGCGTCACACGGATACAAGAAGAATAAAGGGAATACGGGCTCGTTTCTTTTCAAAAAGGGAATTGATATTGTATTTTATGTTTGCAGTTACCCATATCACGAAATTAAGTAAATATTACGAATGTTTTCCTGTTGACACCGATTTTGCTTTCTAAGACTATTTTATTAAGAATATTTTGTACTTACCGTATTTATATTATTTAAATACCCAACCTGTTATTTGTACTTATTTAGTAATATTTTATTTTATATCTTTCTTTACAAAAGCGATGAACTGAATGTACGGTTAGTTAGCTCTGTTTACATTGCGACACGTTCTCTGGTCAGCTGATGACTTTCGCAAATAACTGCGACCCCCGTGTTAGTACAGTAATGCAATCACAACCGAGGACGACGCGACTTGAATAGATACTTCTGGACGTACCACGACCTCTTCACTCAGATAACTGTTTAACTTTTATAACTTTCATTACGTAAAGCCGGATAACTGCTTCCGTTAAAAAATCTAAACGCTATTCAAAATTCGCTCTTAAAACATCATTATTCAATGGCTTTCATGGTACTATTTGAAGGGGTTTTATTATTTTTAAAGTAGGCGCTCGTTTGCACGCGAATGGGCCACTTAACCACGGAGACAAGCGCCCGATCTAGCGAGTATATTTCCTATACTAACAGCATTAGCTATCTTTATGTGAACAATAATAGTTCCGCCACGCTTTTTACATGTTTTCTGAAACAATAAAGCGAACTGTCAATTCAAGTTATAGAGCAGAGTATAAAATATTCCGTCATGATTCTGTCCAATAAAAAGTATAATGGGTTTTGTCACAACAAAACATGTAGGGCTGTATAAAAGGGAGGTGCGTTTACGAGTGCGAATGATGCGCGGATGTCCAATGGGTCTCGTCAATAGTCTCTGACATACAGACAGTTACAGAGGATCCGAGAGGACGTGACCAGCGTACCGGCACGCTGAGGTGGAGTCCATCTACCTGTATCAATCTAGCTAGTTACTGACATGTTTACCATTTATTCTACCACCAGCAGCGCCCGCGGTTTCACCCGCGTCGTACCTACCCGCGGGGATTACGAGATAAGCATATAATCTGCCTGTGTTTTTTTTATTCACTTCGCGCCTAGTCAAAATGTATCTATTTAAAATTAAAATGGAACTCTTTATTAATACCCCATTTTGTAACCAATATTACGGTTTAATTTATATTTATCTACCGTTAAAATGCGAATTGGTAAACGGAATCAGTAATTTGCAACCCCTCCGCTGCGGTTGGCGTGCGGTGCGCGCCGCGCGGCTGTGTGAAGCGACACAGGCGCACTTTGATTCTTATTCATTGCGCTGGGGTCGCGTCGACCGCGGCCTAACGATTTGATAATGTATTCACTTGATAAAGCGGAAGGTGGTACTCTGCAAGTGCCGCATTAAAAAAACCAATTACAGCGTGGCTAAATCGCGGTGCCGCTCCCAGCTATTTGTCAGACTCCAGAGGGATCAAAAAGTGTATTCTAAATTTAATTTCACGCAATTTAAAAATTGGGGGACAGTGAAAACGTTACTTTTTATTGTATACTGGTTATGAAGTTTATTAAAGAAATGTCATTTTTTTATTGCATTATGGGGTTGTGTATAAATTTTAAAAATAATATACTTAAGCATTGAGTTATATGTACTCAATGTACCTACTTAAGCGAGTTTTTATAAAGACAGGGCCCTTTCACTACGTTTTGGAAGTGCAGTACTCAGCAAAAACTATTAAAGATAGATGAGATATTACAAAGATTGTATTACTAGGTCTCAGTTACCTTTCACTTGAATGTGGATACACAAAAATATTGTTTCAGCCCGACTGGTTTCAGAGATAGATTTCGGCTTGTAACTCACTTTTTGTCAACGACTGTTTAAACCACTTTATAAAACAGCTCTGTTACACTTGATTGTAAACTTTTATAAAAGAATATTTTAAGAAGACGATTCGGTAACAAACAGCCGCCCTAATACAATAACGGCCGGAACAAACTGCGCTATAAAATATCACCAGTGAATAAATCAGTTTTGCCGTGATGCGCCCTCCCCCGACCTTCTGTAACTATCGACGATTTATGGTTATACGATATCATATTAAATATAAAATAATAATTGGCTGAAACCATAAATAAAAATATATTAATTAACATATAAGTACTGCAATACTTATATGAATATGTGGGTACTATCTAGGTTTTTGTAGTACTATATATTTTTTAAAGCAATCCTTAATGCTGTTTTCACATCAATATAAAGTTTGCATCTTCATCTCATCTTGAATTCAATCTGGGCGCATGGTAGGCATGGTATAGTATGCGGGCCAGCAAGCGTGAAACGAGCGACGGTGATGCGTGCCGCAAGTGAATCGCAGCGGATTCGACGCGGCGGGAGCGGCGACGCGGCGGTGGCGGCGCGGCGGTGCGTGCATCTCACGCCTCCGCCCTCACTGATTGAGCCGCGACAAGTTAAACGATTTGAAACAATTTAATAAAGATCAAAAATTCACTACCCCACCAGAGCCCGCACTAACTTTTGAAGATTTTTCCCTCGCTAAAGGGATTATCGGTAAGCGGAAGCTTAGGGGGCTTTTATGGGTTTCGAGGATTTTTATTTTATTTTTACGTAATAGGGCAAGATTTTTTACCAATTATTTGTGAGTAGTGTAACTATTGTAGGTACTTATTTTGTTTTCCGTTATAGGTTGGCGTAGTGGTAGCCTTTGTAGTATTAATTTTAATACACTCCGTATTTAAAAAAATAACCGGTTGATTGATACATGTTCATAAATATAAATTCTAGGCAACAGTTTAGATCTACATCACATGTAAAAACTCTTAAAAACTCTTCGAGTCCCTTTAATACAGAGTCGGTAAAAAATTGAGCTAAGGCTATAAAATTGTTTCAATACGTTCTCAAACGTTTCATTTATCGAAGAAATAACGTGAGCTTTAGGTTATTATAGTCCCTGATCGAGTTCACGTATCTACTCCACTTCTTTGCTAGAAGGCTATCAACGTAAATATCTGCAGATTTTACCTATTCCTGACACAAGGTTCCAATCGGCATCGATTACGAGGATGAAATTCTATGCGTATAGGGCATAGAGTTGAGTTTGTATTGTGTGTGCGATATGGAACCGTATCGCACTGAAGGGGTTGCGATATGCGATTGCATTATGATAGGATCAGGGTTCGCCGAAGCGTGTCCCGCGCAGAGAGGCGCTTCAAGCATCGGCTCCCGAGCACGTCTCACTATGACGCTAATGTCATTTTAAATGTGGTGAACGCTTTGTACCCCTTACAATTTATATTTTATGGTTATTGATTATGACGTTACCTATATCAGAGAATAAAACTCAATTTTGACAGGATAGGCAAAGCATTGTTTTAAAGTTGAAATTGCTACAAGGGTTCCAAAAGCTTCTAGTTTGAAAAAGATTATATAAAGGTAGAGATAATCGAGTATGGTAATATATTATCATTATTAGAAATGTATCTTCTATGGAAAACGCAGAGGATTATTGTAGAGTCTAATGGAGCAGAACGGCATCTTTCCCAATCGGTTGATCCGATAAGCACAGCCGACCGGAACATGCTCCCCTATACGTATCAATCGCACTATTCACTGTCACAAACTCAAAACATTGCATTTATTTTTATTCATAAAGGGTATCTGTATGATTTATATCGTTTTATGCATCAGATCCGGTGCAAGAGATCCTGGGCCTCATCCCCGACTATAGCAGGTTTCTACGGGAAGGCATTTCATTTACTAAGTCTTAATATTCCAAACATACTTAGTTAAAAAACATACATAATATAGAATTAACCAATACTCTTGATACAATAGGTAGGTACCTATTGTAAAAAGTTTTATGGTGTATCCTACATGCGCAGAATACTTACTGAAAACAATATTAGTAGGTACATACTGAGAACCGACTTCATTGTTTATTACAAAGGTATCCATCGAAAGCATCATATTGCATTTCGAAAATCAGCAATCTGCAAAGTTTCCTGTTGCATATATCGCAATGTGCATATCCTATTGTAATATTGGAACACTCGTGTAACATACCTGCGGTACTTAACCTACCTACACTTCCATGAACACATAACTTATTTATATGTTTCTTTAATCAATATTTAAACAATAAAAACCCATCATACAAAATAGATTCAATATAAACAGACAAATTCTCAAACGTTTCACAATCATTCAAGTGAAATAATCCCCTAGATTACATTTCAAGAACTACTCCTTAGCGATGCGGTTCCATAAAATCCTTCAAAGACTGAATCCATGAGGCTACCATAAATGAATTCCTTTGATGAATTTGAATCCTTTCAAAATCTTGACGAGTTTAGACCGAATCTTGACCGGTTCACTTGTGCTTATTAAACTTCGGAGGGGATTATATTTTTATATACAAACACAATCATGAGTAATCGGATCTGAGCAAATGGCCGGTCATTTGGTGGAACGATCGAAGTCGTAGAATGTCTCGGTGACTATCTAAAGTAGTGAGATAATAGGTGCAGGGGCTCGGAGCCACAGCCGCCCTGCCAGGGGCAGTAAGGAATAATGTAAGTGTCCGGGGCGACATTTGCGCCGAACTGCCGACCACCGACGACCTCCGCCTCTTACTTATGCGGTTTTTAATATTTTTATTGTAATAGCTGTGGTCACTCGAGACCTCAGAATGTATAGAGCTGTCATTGTATTTAGACTTCACAAGATTTAATAATTTTGTGGTTTCTTAAGTGAGTGTACAAAAATACTCATTCATTTGCCATGTATAGGTGGGTATAGGTAGATCGAGACTTTTCAGAACTTCTTGAGTGGGAAGGAAACCTTTACTTACTTAGGACGACTTTTCGGTTTTCGAATAAGTATATACCTATCATAATTTCGTGTAGTAATAATAAGTTAAGGTTTTGTATATTTTTCTCACCAGGTAGGTACACCGATTCTATTGTCGTTTTCATATTTTACCATTCTGAGGTAAAGGTTGAGGGAAAACGTGTAAAAAACAGCTGCGGCGTGTCCCCGCGACACCCTCGTGGTCACCATTATTGTTGGCGGCGGCCGCCGTAAAACTGCCCATAAACCATCCGTGGATGTCGCGCCTCGCGCCTCCGATACATATCTACACCCTTATTGAAACTGGACATAAAGAATTTTAATATATTACTTTTATCGTTTTTAGAGCAGTCTTTTATAGCTGAGGCAACCGAGGGCAATTGAATTTTCAATCTGTGTTGGATTGAATAATTGATTAGTTACATACAAAAGAAACATAACTTTTAATGAAATGTTTCTCGAAATTAACATTTTCTGAAAACATTATTGGTATAGTACGGGTCCAAATCCGAAAATACGGTACATTCGTGAAGAAAGCATGAAACTTGGCATGAATGTAGCTCTCATGTATGTGCTTCAATCTCGATATGGGAAGCACGTCAGCAAATGAATGCTTCCCCCCTTTCCCCCCCATTTTATCTCCCTCATTCTGGTTTTTCGAATTTTCTACAAAAACTATACGACTGAGGAGTTTACTCTTCAGAGACCAAATCATCGTCGATAAATTGCCTACAAAACGATACTACATTTATAGTGGTAAGATTAATATATTTTTTAACCGACTTCAAAAACCGAAAGAGGAGGTTATCAATTCGGTGGGTATATATTTTTTTTTTGTTTTATGTATGTACACCGATTACTCTGGGGTTTCACATCCGATTTACGTGATTCTTTTTTTGTTCTATGCTGTACAAATTCCCATTGGTCCCGTTGAAAGTTTTATCCTAAAATTCCTTCGGGAACCTGACTTAAATTGAAGTAATGTAACGCAGGGTATAGAAAAAACCTTCATCGACGTGCTTCTATGGCGTGCGCTGCGAAAACTATAGATGATACATAAAAACAATGTTCTACACATTTAAAGTACTCATTATTTTGCACATTTAAACCCGCGACGGCATATGCCTATCTATTATAGTTTACGTACAATTACCACTTCTAGTTAAATTTTTTCAATTTTAAAACAACTTCAATAGTTAGCTTGTGATATTCGCGTTATGATATCAATATATATCAACATAAATACATCTACAATCAAGTTCAGGAAAGTGACTTTCAATACCTTTTTAAATTATTAAAATTGAACCGTCCGTTTAAATTTAACGACGAATTAAAAAAAGTACGAAATATGCAGCGGGGCGGGTTAAACAAACCGCTGCACGCGCTGTTCGAATCAATTGGAAAAAATAAGTAATTCACTGTTAAAACATTACCAAGAGTTATTGAATTACGAAGCTAATTAACTAACAAACAAAGAAAGTATACACTAAAAAGTAAAAAATAAAATTAAAAATTTATGTTTTAACAGTGAATTACTTATTTTTTCCCATTGATTCGAACAGCGCGTGCAGCGGTTTGTTTATCCCGCCCCGCTGCATATTTCGTACTTTTTTTAATTCGTCGTTAAATTTAAACGGACGGTCCAATTTTAATAATTTAAAAAGGTATTGAAAGTCACTTTCCTGAACTTGATTGTAGATGTATTTATGTTGATATATATTGATATCATAACGCGAATATCACAAGCTAACTATTGAAGTTGTTTTAAAATTGAAAAAATTTAACTAGAAGTGGTAATTGTACGTAAACTATAATAGATAGGCATATGCCGTCGCGGGTTTAAATGTGCAAAATAATGAGTACTTTAAATGTGTAGAACATTGTTTTTATGTATCATCTATAGTTTTCGCAGCGCACGCCATAGAAGCACGTCGATGAAGGTTTTTTCTATACCCTGCGTTACATTACTTCAATTTAAGTCAGGTTCCCGAAGGAATTTTAGGATAAAACTTTCAACGGGACCAATGGGAATTTGTACAGCATAGAACAAAAAAAGAATCACGTAAATCGGATTTGAAACCCCAGAGTAATCGGTGTACATACATAAAACAAAAAAAAATATATACCCACCGAATTGATAACCTCCTCCTTCGGTTTTTGAAGTCGGTTAAAAAATATAATAATCTTACCACTATAAATGTAGTATCGTTTTGTAGGCAATTTATCGACGATGATTTGGGGTCTGAAGAGTAAACTCCTCAGTCGTATAGTTTTTGTAGAAAATTCGAAAAACCAGAATGAGGGAGATAAAATGGGGGGGAAAGGGGGGAAGCATTCATTTGCTGACGTGCTTCCCATATAGAGATTGAAGCACATACATGAGAGCTACATTCATGCCAAGTTTCATGCTTTCTTCACGAATGTACCGTAAAATTGATTTTTGTTAGGACCTGGAACCGGACTAGTATGTAACATAATATAATAAAATTCGTTCCTATTTTCGGTCCACACATGCACATAGAACCTGTTCTTTTTCTGGTCATAAAATCTACCTATTTAATATATGAGTTGGAATAAAATCTGTCAGTGGCCATTTTATAGCCGAGGAGTTCTGTTATTAAAATGTATCAGGACGGCGCAGGGCGGGCGGACGGACGGCGACTCCGCGCCGGCTGCGGCTTCGACGCGATCTGATTTATAGTCGGACCAGCAGTATTTTATTCGACGGGCGCCTCAAGAAAACTATAAGTTTCCGTTCGGCAGGACCAGGGGAGTAGCCTACTAAATATTGTCCCCGCTCAATGCCTCGATACAAACAGATATCTGTATTTATTGTCCTTCTTCGCTGCGAGATAATTTGGTAATGGATTGGGATCATTACAGTTTTATCGGAAACAAATATATTCAGACGTAGTGGATTTATTTTGATAATGTATGCGTGAAACTAAATATATTGTAGACATTTTTGAAGGGATTATAATGGGGATGTAGAGAGACATAGTTACTAAACGAAGGCAATTTGTTATTCAGAAGAAACGCCTGCGGGCATAGAGGTATTCTTAGGATTTATACCTGTTGGTAATGTGAAATAGCTTTTGGATTCAACTGAAGATAAGAGCTTAAAAATCAGGAACTTGTTGTGATTGTAAATCTGGTAAATATTTGGAATTGGATATCAATAATCGTATACTATATTTTGAAAACAGAGCCAAGACTAAATAAGGTAATATTAGTATACCTAGTACTTAACCAACATAAAATTCAAACTCGAAACCACACTTAACCAAACATTAATGCCTAACAACTCAGCGGCTTAGCGCCCTAAGATCTTATAATCCTTAGTACTTATAGGTACCTACCTACTTAATGACATAACCATACTCGTGGATATTCTTTTACAACTGTAGCAGGCAGGACTAACATGACAGTATTAACGATCCCTGAACGACGCTAATGACTCGTCAACGTCACCGCGTCACACGCCCATAGCTACTGCGATCTGCGACCCTCCTCATCTACTCCTGTTTAAACTGAACTGATTGACAGAACAACCTTAATCTCTTTAATTTACCTAATCATTAATGATGAGGCAAAAATCATACAGCTATTTGTATTGTTTTTAGTTTAAAAAATGCTTCCAATAAATTGAGATAAAAAAAGTATTGCTATGTGACTTATGTGCTTGTACAGGTTTATTACAGATGTATTTATAGTTAAATTACAGCGCACGTCGGATAAAAATGTCGCGAGTTTCGGGATAAAAAATAGCTTAAAAAAATAACCTTTTCGTAGGATGTCGGTATCCATCCATTATTTAAATAGTATTGGTAGTTTCTGACTTAAGCGTGATCAAAAAAACAAAAATCACACTCTTCAGGTTTATGTATTAAAAGGTTAGAGTATAGAGGTTTCCCTTTCACTAATGGTAAAAACAACACAATTTCTTATATGATACACTAGCTGTGCCCCGCGGTCTCAACCGCAGCGCCCCCGTTCCCGTGGGAATTTTGAGATTTTTATTCCAAGTTTTCATTGTTTTTAAAATGTATTCTGCTATTCAGGGCGGAGACAAATCCAACGAAACAAAAACCATGAAAATTGATCCAGCCGATCTCGAGTTATAAGTGTTGTAACAAACCCGTCTTTGTTTTATATAATAAATATAATATAATAATATATAGATATAGATATAGATTATGTTAGTGCCCGCAATTTGTATATGACAGCCCGTAGAACAAACTAAAAAACATCTACATATTATTATATGCAATTATGAAATTGCTGTTCCAACGATTATGTATCCTAGACTAGACAGTATCTACGTGCAGATTTAAATATAGATCAGGAAAAGTTCTTGGATATCCAGTTGCCCTTAGAATATCCCGGCTTGCTTAATCAATAACGCAAAATGTACCAATCAATTGAGTGGGTCTACTTAGGCATAGGTACTAGTTTTATATCCATAAGTCAGTAACCGATGAATAAACTAAGTCCAATTACGTGATTGGATTAGCCGCGGCCGGCGCTGGCTCAACGCCTGCTTCTAACTACATAGTTTACTTACAATTGTAGATACTTACCAATCAATTACTTATTATAAATGAAGTAGCCATACTTAAGTATTTTTTAGCATATCATTTTCAGTGTACGGATAACTTAGGGATTATTGTCATTATTGTTTGTCATTTTTGACTGATTATGATAACTTTGCTAAGTAGGCACAAAAGTTTACAGAAATGAAGTACTTACCTAACACAATACAAAGTGTAGTTCTCACTTTAACAAGTTCATTATGGTTGTAGCCGTAAATTACTTAAATGGTCTGATTTTGTTAATAAGTTCAAGTACCTATTATGTGTATAGTATCCACACAAACCTCCTTAGTATTTTCACAAACCTCATTACTTACTACGAAGGAGTACGAGTATCCACACAAACCTTCTTATTATTTACTATGGAGTATAGTATCTTCTCATACCTCCATGGTAAATAGGTACTCCTTCGCAAATACTAAGGAGTATAGTATCCACACAGTCACAAACCTCCTTAGTATTTACGAAGGAGTATAGTATCTTTACAAACCTCCTTAGTACATATTTACGAAGGAGGAATATAATTGTTGCAAACCTCCTTAGTTTTTACGAAGGAGTATTAGTATCCACTCAAACCTCCTTAGTATTTCAGAAGGAGTACATAGTTTCCACACAAACCTCCTTAGTATTTTCGAAGGAGGTATAATATTGTCACAAACTGCTATACCTACATATTTACAAAGAAGTATAGTATCCACACAAATCTTCTTAGTATATACGAAGAAGTTATAGTATTGACACAAACCTCCTTAGTTATTTATGAAGGAAAGTAGTAGGTACCGTCACAAATCTCCTTAGTTACTTTTGAAGGAGGTATATTATAATCACAAACCTTATTCGTATTTAAGCCTGGAATCCGTATCCGAATTCCAAATTCGGAGACCTTAGGTTGTATGATTGTTATTTGTGTACGGATCCCTATATTTTTGGGAAATAATGCATGTCATAAAAATCTTTTTTTTTCTCCAGTGATGGACAAATTGGTAACTTAATGTTAGGGACGTATCTAGTAGTCTACGTACAACGTTCTACCCAATTGCATACATGTTTGTTAAGCTCAAAAGATAATGTTGATATATGAAAATACCCGCGGTTTCACCCACGTTGCACCCGTTCCCGCGGGAATTTCGCGATAAAATATATCCCATGTGTAATTCTGATGATGATAACCTATATTACTGTACAGTTTCAGAATCCGTTCAGTAGTTTTTTGCGTGAAAGAGCAACAAACATACATCCATACATCCATACATATATACATCCATCCACATTAACTTTCGCATTTATAATATTAGTAGGAAGTAGGATACTAGAATAGGATACATATTATAATACATAGTACCTAACCTGCCACTTTTCCCAAACCTACCTCCTATGATTTTATTTTAGTACAATTATTTTTCTATAATAAAACAGACAAACACGTAGGTACTTGGTTACACCGATATTCAGTTTACCTTGTAACACGGGGTGAGCGACCGCAGAAACACACTTACCTAATATAATTCGCTTATCCGGCAATCGATAATTTTGCAATAGTGTCAATTTTTAACACGTTCTTGACAATGTGATGACAATTAGGTATTATAAAATTGCATTTAATTTAATTACCTACAATATAATTTCTATGTAGGTACCTATTTGAAGAGAAACACGATTTTGCATTCGCTTATTTTTATTTTTGGTTTAAAAAATTCGGTAGTTTGGGAAAGAGAAGATTAATAATTAAATTGTAGTATAAATTTAATCACATGCAATTTCATAATACCTCATTGTCATCTTATCTATTAATAGATACATATCTACATACATACAATTAACCCCCGAACTCTAGAGATGTCAAATGCTTTCTTAGTAGAGATTTAATGAGTGACAGTTACGTCTTAGTTTAATTTCCGTATAATATTCCTTTTGTTAACTATGACTACGTAATATTTACATACTCCGCCCCGCGGTTTTACGGGCTTTGTGCCCGCTTCCGTAGGAATTTCAGGATGAAAATAGCCTTTAATTAACCTTCCCATTGAAGACTATCTATTTCAAAAATATTTTTTAAATTCGAACCAGAAGTTCCTGAGATTATCGCGTTCAAACAAACAAACTCTGCAGCTTTATAATATTAGTATAGATTAGTATAAATAAGTAACTTGTATTTCATGTTTAGTTCAAAAGTTTTGGTAAGCAAGTTGGTAAGAACAATCATCGCACATCAATCTGTAGCAGGCATCCCCTCGCTCCTCGGCATCAATACAACGTCGGAATGGTTCGATGAAGCGATCGTTAGTGCTATTGTTTTGTGATAGCGTTTAACATAGCCGCCGATTACGAGGTAACCCCGCTGACCACACCCTAATTGAACGATTGTTTCGTGTTCTATTTGGGCATAGGCTCAATGAATTATACGTAATTGTTTCCTACTTTACAAATCTTGCATAGTGTTTTATTTTTTGGAAGGATAGCAGTTAGGCTTCAGTATTTTTCAGTACCTAGTTATATCTCATGAACAGAACCCATACAACCATTTTGGTCGCAGTGTAGTAACAATTTCATTTGAACACAAAATCTGGTTGAAGTGTGGTAACAGTTACTACACTTTAGTGTCGACTTTAAAAAGTGGTAACATAATTCACACATTGCGACCACTTTGTGACCACTTTGTAAATGTAGTAACATAGTGCACACATTGTAGAAACATCGTTACCGAAATTTTTCTCACACATTTTGGTCACACAGTGTGCACTATGTTACCACTATGTTACTACATTTACAAAGTGGTCACAAAGTGGTCGCAATGTGTGCACTATGTTACCACTTTTTAAGTGAGTATTAAGTGGAAACCATATTTTATACTCCTGCCCAAAATGTTCAGTGGTACTCAACTATTGGTGTAGAAATTATTATTTTTGTGTGTAGAAACGTGTTCACTACAATTTACTTACGGAAACACTTTTGTCTTCGCTGTACAGTGAAAGATAAATGGTTTCTATCTACCGATAATCGGGTAGTAGAAATGCAATACGGGGAAATCATTAAAGGAAATTTAATGATAGCTGGAAAAAATGTAAAAATAACTTTTGATTTCTTTGAACTACCTATCAAATCTCGATATCTTAACATACATGCAACTATTAAAAAATTTGAACAAGAAGAACTGCAACTATATGAACTAAGCAACGTAAAATGTGAATTAATTTCAATCAAGGATAAAAATAAAATAGTATTTTTGCCTATACATATTATCAACACTACAGCAGTCTCAGAAGTAATAATATTACGTGTTATTTTTTAGTACTTTGTCTCTCATATAATATTTTTAGATATCTCTTTATTTTCTGTAATAGAAATAGGTGATGTAATAATAAAATATGTAATTATTAAAAAAAATTATTATTTAGTTGATTAGTAGTTGTAGACATTAGTTGATTATTCAATTTAATTAACCCATATTTAATTAGTTGCTTCTTCATTTTGTAGAACTACTTTTTCTCTTTCTGGTGAAGATTTGGCTGATTTGTATCTGCAAGAAACAATAAAAAAAGATTAAATGAGCAAGCTAAGTTTTTTTTTGTTTGTAATAGACAGGTACAGTAAACAGGTGTTATTCGGAACATTTTTGAAATTCAAAATATAATATATCGTCAATGCTATTTCAATATATAATGGCATCGCTTGTGACCATCAACACCTAGCAAATTTTAGAAAAATGTGCAAATCAATACAAATGAATATGTTTTAGTTACGTAGGTACCTACAATTCGAATCGACCCCAATCTAATATTATACGTTGGGAACCTCTGATTTTGGATTACACGGCAGCCATAGTGAAAGTGGTCACAAAGTGTGCGCTTTGTGTACACTTTGTGACTAAACACTGAAAACCATCATAAAATTAATATTGTCTGTTTTACAACCTACAAATAGACTATTTATTAGACATTTACATTTCAAATGTAATTAAATTATTTTTAAATTTGCAAGTTTTCTAAGTTACCGTCATTATTATCTACTCATATAATTTATTATTTGGTTTTCATATGTACAAATTTACCAATTAAAATATTTATTTTGCTTACCTGTTACTATATTGAGGCGCTCTTATTTATTATGATTTTTATCAAAATTCCGTCGATGAACTTGATTTCGTTTTTGTCAAACACTTCACTTTCGACGAATAATCCGCATCAAAGAAATGAAATAAAGTTCAATCACAATAAAAAAATGGCCGCATATAGTTTAGTAAATTATAATGGCCGCAGTTTATTTAGTTTAGTAAAATAAGTTGACATTTAATCCCCAAGTTGACGTTATTTCTATCAGTCATTCGTTATCATTCGGTCATCATTCACTCGAATTGTGGTCACAATCCAGTAACATTGTGTACACAATGTTACTACACATGTGTACAAATTGCGACCACTATTTTTTTTTTTTTTGTGTCGTAAATTCCCCACTTTCGGTAACAAAGTGGTAACAAAGTGGTAACAGCGACTGATCTTGTTTCTTGTGTAAAGTTTTTGTGTGGTAACAGTTACCACACTGCGACCAAAATGGTTGTATGGGAAAGTATACATTTTGAATAAAATATACATTGGCTACAATATCGTGCTTCCGAAAGCACGTTAATCTGTCGGTCCCGTTCAATGTTCCGTCTCATTTTACGCATTGATACTTAAACCAAATAATTTAAAGGTTTTATAAAAAAACCAGCAGTGCCCCGCAGTTTTACCCGCATTGTACCCGAATCCGTGTGAATATAGCTATCCATTACACAAAGAATAATTAAAATCGGTTTAGTAATTGCTGAAATTAGCGCGTTCAAATAAACAAAATCTTTGGCTTTATTATTTCATATTAAATACATAAAGTACAGATTAATTAAAGTATGTGTCACAAAATATATAAAAAAAATTGATAGCTACCTACTTAGTGCTTAAGTAGTTAACATATCCCGTGTAGGTACACTACACGGAATATTGATAGGTATTAGGTCTTCTAATATAATGTAGGTACCTACCTTATGTCGTAGTGTACAATTTACCGATTCGATTCTTATTTTCCATGTATTCCGTAAATGGAGTTGTACCCACGATGATTCCACTGGTGTCAGTTATGAGACTTCAGCCTTGACGTAAGGAACCCGAGCCCGCCGACATTTTTAGTGAACACGATCCTAACGAACAGTGTTTGTTTATTTGTTCTTACGTGTACAATGTAGCAATGTACACGTGACATTTGAATATAAATAACCAGAATCATTTGTCATAGAACTTTGGTTTGTAACTTTATACAAAACTAGCAGCGCCCCGCGGTTTTACCCGCGTTGTACCCGTTCCCGTAGGAATTTCGGAATGAAAAATAGCCTATAACCTTCCCGTTGAATGTGGCTATCTATTACAAAAAGAATTATTCAAATCGGTTCAGTAGTTTCTGAGATTAGCGCGTTTAAACAAACAAACAAACAAACAAACAAACAAACAAAACAAACTCTTCAGCTTTATAATCTATATACTAATATACTAATATTATAAAGCTGAAGAGTTTGTTTTGTTTGTTTGTTTGTTTGTTTGTTTAAACGCGCTAATCTCAGAAACTACTGAACCGATTTGAATAATTCTTTCACTGTTAGATAGTCTATTTATCGAGGAAGGCTATAGGCTACATTTTATCCCGAAATTCCCACGGGAACGGGCACAACGCGGGTAAAACCGCGGGGCGCTGCTAGTATTAGTATAGATTTCAACAGATTGCCTTTACTCTACTACGTAGTAATTAACAAGGTTTTACTTATGTATACGCTTTATGAAAATAAGCAGCGCCCCGCGGTTGTACCCGCGTTGTACCCGTTCCCGTAGGACTATGTAACACTGAAAGAATTTTTCAAATCGGACCAGTAGTTCCTGAGATTAGCGTGTTCAAACAAACAAACAAACAAAACTTAGACTTATTCGTCAAGTTGCTCTTAAAACAGTCTTACAAAAGTTATAGCAACAATTTACATGTCCTAAGTAGGTTTAAGTAAGTTCTTATAAGCACCAATCAGTAGTAAATGAATATCATTGTTTTGTTTTGTCTCAAGTTGTATACTCTACGAAGTTACTGCTACAAAGTCACACTGAATACCGAACGTATGTGAAAACATTGACCTTGCAACATTGTAACACTATGTGGCACCATAGCAGTGGCGGTGTCGGATTGCAGACATCCTGTGTACCTACTGCAGTACGGGGAACCGTGACCGATAAGCATTTAATACAATCATTAGGTTTCCCTGGAACCTTTCTGTATTGAATACGCTTATTATCAGTATTAAGAAACATCTTATATAACGGAAGCTTTAACTAGTACCTATGTCACGTAATAGGTACCTACCTACTATACTCACCTATTATGCAATGAAATACAATAGGTGTACCTAACCTAGCTAGTACCTACGGTATGAGACCAGTATCAGGGTTAGGTTAAGGATCTGTACTTGAGTGCCCATCGTAGTTAGGATTTGATTAAGAGATAAGCTTTATTACATTGTTATATACTTGTGATGTGATGTTAAAACGTTTGCTCAACCTAGTTTAGTTATTATATCATGCCAAAATAAGTTTTTATGTACAAAATCTAGTACGCCGTCGGTACTAAGCTTCACGGGTTTCCTAAGAATATAAATTCATATTACTTGTAGTTTCAGACTAGCCCATTTTGAAAAGTCACTTTGTGCATCAACACCAATAATTATGGTATTTAGATATAAGAACGTAGCTCGAACTTCAAATAAAATAAATAGTTATTGCAAAACTGCAACGTGACTATAACTGGGTCCGTTCATCTTCCGGCAAAATGGCCTCGGCCGGCATTGCGTAATTGTAACAAACAAACAATACTTATCTTGTATATTTATATTTATTTAATAAACAGAACAATTAAACTCTTTTAATATCAATTTTTCTATACATTTTGATGTTTATTTGGAATATTTATCGACTATAAGACTCATCCCGTGACCACGAGCGGTGTAATTCGCTCGAAACGTCGGATACGTATTTTAGTAAAAAACGTTAAATTATCTAACACGATACAGACCCATTTCATTTACAATAAGCTTTGTTTTAAAACGAATGTTTATGTTGCGGCACCTTTTAATTCTTTGAGTTCGAGTCAAGTGTCAGCTCACGGAGTGCCACAGAGCTCTGTAGGTAGATGTGTCGAATTACAAGATTGTTTTCTGATTAATGTTTACATTCGAAGTACTTAGATCTGTCCCCACCCAATGTATTATTGATATGAGGAAACACTTCATTTGACTGATCGGTTACCGTAATCTAAAGGGACGTTAAAATTGTCATACTAGTTCTTACAGTAATCAGAAGCTATAAGCGTCAAATCGTATTGACAAATCATATTTAGAAGCTTTAAGCGTTCTTAAAAGTCGGACACTTTCAAAGGCCTTCAACATACCACTAACTTGCGCAAAGTTTAGTCTCATACTTTTTCATGGCACATCTGTCATATTTTCATCAAATTGTATATTCTAAATACAGGAGGCAAGTGTTTGTAATGTCGCACACAATGGCTGGCACAAAGCCGTCGACAGGTGCACGCTAACAGAATGTGTGTCGGTTCGTTTGTCCACAATCGCGTTTGGTAAGCGATTCCCCGCGGCGTCACTCGGTGGGAGCACGCCGTCGGAGCTCTTTTCTGCCGACGGCAGCCGAGTATGGAGAAAGTTTTGGATTTTGCCATTATTCTATATAAATACATTTGTGCTTAAATAAAGGACATTTTAGGTGGTGAAAATGGGTACGATCTTAACATGTTCAAAGATTTTTACAGAAAGGAAATGTAAGCACCTGCATTTTATCTTTTCGGTAACTTTTACCTTTTAGTACAAGAGTGGTTTTAATGAACGTCAATATTGAAGTTTAATTAAATAATTAAACCACTCTTGTTTTGGACCAATCATAAGAAATTGTTTTTAGACGTTATTTTATAGATCTAGCAGCGCACTTTTACCCGCGTTGTGTCCATTCCCGTGGGAATTTAGGAATGAATAAAAACCTATGTAAACCTTCCCGTTGAATGTGGCTATCCATTACAAGAATAATTATTCAAATCGGACTGGTATTTTCTTAGATAAGAGTGTTCAAACGAACAAAAAACCAAACTCTTCATCATTATTTATATAATTGATAATTGAATATTTTTATTTTCAACTAGCTGTGCCCCGCGGTTTCACCCGCAGCGCCCCCGTTCCCGTGGGAATTTTGAGATTTTTATTCCCTATAAACCTCACGGAGCCCGAGACCTTTCCGACGAATGCAAAACCGTGGAAATCGGTCCAGCCATTCACGCGTGATCCCTTGACCAAGGAAAACGGGTTTCATTTTTATAGATAGGTATATAGATGTAGCGAAATCGTACTAGTACATATTGTAGACGAAAACAACACCCTGTGTTGATACCAGGAATAACGCTGTAACTGTCAAATAGTATAAAATGATGGTATATATTTAATTCATGAAAATTTGAAAATCTTTTCACAAAGCAGTTTCTACACTTTTCAACAGTAAAGCGTAGTCTTTGATGCGGCTCGCGACGCGTTAAACAAGGCAGCCGGGACGCGCCTCCGTCGGCCCACAAGGGTGCCGTAATTCACTTAAATCATGCTTAAATCGTGCTTAAATCACGCACGTATTCAAAGAGCTTCCCTCCGACACCACGCTCCATACTTAACGCCACCTAACTTGACACCGACTTAAAATCCGTCTTTAACTTATCATATGACCTTTAAAAGTTAATTCCATTAGTCTAGTTGAACTTTTCCTCAACAAAACGAAACAACCCCAACAATGAGCACTCAAACTCGTATTGTCAAAAAAGAACTTGATCCTAAAAGCCGGCAAATAAAATTCCAATAACGATGGAATCGGAATGACATATTCGGTTTGCACAAATCCTTAAAACGTCATCCAGATATCCATTACATGTCTATTAAATCTTACGACATAAATATTTGCGGGGATCAGCAGAGTTCCCCTCGCAAACACCGCGGCGATTACGAGCTCGACCGACCGAGGTAAACGAATATAAAACACACGCGGGAAGACGAATGTAAAATGTACTCGTCAAGATTTTGCATAGGTAAACACTATGCTGTGGAATCACCCTTTCTACGGAGCCACCCGTCGATTCGGTACAATCCGGTACAATGTTGGGTTGGGAAGAATTTAAGCATAATGTTAAGTGAGTGCGTGTCATGGACCTTGCTTTTTAACGCGGGTCATCTCATTACATGTTACATTATTATTATTATAATTAATTGGGTAAGTACCGTAAGGTACAATAAAGTTACAATACAAGAGGAGGAATATAAATAGATTTAATTCCTACGAGTATGTGTAGAAATATATTCTTTACTTATTACATACTTATCTATCTAAACTACTATTATAAAGAGCTCAAATTTGTAAGTTTGTTTGTATGTTCGAGCTAATCTCGGGTATTAGTAGTCCGATTTAAATAATTATTTTTGTAAGATCTATTACATATGGGTAAAACCGGGGGGCGCTGCTAGTTGCTGATAAGCTGAAAAGTCGTAATAGTCTTTTCTTCGAAATTTAACGTCACTTTATTTGGACAAGCCCGTTGGCCTGTTGGTTCGATCCCTGCCCGGAGTCAACAATATGTGAAGACATAGTTGTTGGCGACGACGTCTGGGTGTCAATTATTCTTATAAATTATTTGTGTATGTATAAGTAGAGTATCGGTGAGTTAGATTCCATAACACAAGCTTAGAGCTTACTTTGGGTCTAATTAACCGTGTGTGTATTTGTGCAAGTATTTATTTATTTATTTAAGTTTAATGATTGGTAATTAATGATATAGTGTCTAAAACGAGAGTAGCTAATGGGATACTATTCTGATATATGAAAGAAGGTTGGAGGGTAAACTAGTTGCTGACAATGACAAATAAACTTTATAAGTTTTATTAAGAAATTAACTGATGTTAACAATATGATTTACAAGTATCTACTTGGCAGTATAGAATAAACTCGAATATTCAGTCCCTACATTGTAATAATCTCATAAGTTATAGACTAACATTTCTTTCAATATAATAACAGGATCCCAAGAAACCATATCGACATCCGTTCATTATAATGGGTATCGTGATGTTATTCATACATTAGTATCTCATACACTTAGCTCGAAGTGAAAGTAAGCTGAGCAAGCAGTCTGGCACATATTTATGTCACAGGTCATTTCCATGAACCTTACGATAAGATTAGCTGGTCTTTTCAATAATCTTCTTACATTGTAATATTAGTTTATTGTAATTGGCAATTAGCACAATATTGATATTAATAAGTAAAGAGAAAGTTGATTTGAAATATCCTATCTATTGTGAATGATTCTAATGTAATAAATGTGTTTTGTTTTCGGAATATGTCTTACCGAATAAATAAGTGCATTGCGTTTTACCTACTACAGATTAATATGTACCTATGTAGATATGTAGTTCATTGCAATTATGTAGAATGTGACAGAATTTCTATGAAAGCCATTGTCACCAAGCCTACGATCGGATATTGCTGTACTGAGACTATCTCAGTTCGCTGATACTGGGTCATCTTGACATATCAAATCAATGAGTAGGTGTTACAGCCATGCAATGACTTGCCCAAAACGTCACAAGGAGTGGCCATATCCCCTTAATGTATAGTTTCTTGCATACTACTGCCATTCTTGGATAAGATGACAATGTTTCTTCAGGTGTAGAAACCTTTGGTACACCGTCCAACAGTGACATGCGTTGCAAATGAAGATTACGGTATCAAACGAATTTAAAAAAAGAAGTAGCTTAAGATTGTATCTTACACGCTATAGCTTTATGTTCTAGTCCTTGTCTTTCGCCGTCGTACACCGTGCCTGCACCGTGGATCTTCATGGCTTTGCTGCTGTCTATGAATTTATAATGTTATTCTAAATTCGATATATTAAATGTTGATTTCCATTGAAATATGCTCTATGCATGGGACAAACAGCTAGAAAATAATATGTGTATTTCTGCGTAATACAAAATTATTTTTAAAATTTGATTTAGGGTTTGTGTTACTGTCATATTATGACTTCTGTTGATAGTGAGATTAGTTAAATGACTGGATAATACGGACATAATAAGTAAACTCCGTCAGGTGGTCGTAGTGGTGCGATGTCAAGCTAA
The DNA here is from genome assembly GCA_951394245.1 of Cyclophora punctaria. Classification (NCBI taxonomy): domain Eukaryota; kingdom Metazoa; phylum Arthropoda; class Insecta; order Lepidoptera; family Geometridae; genus Cyclophora; species Cyclophora punctaria. The sequence goes on along the minus strand of OX596170.1, from coordinate 6,809,488 downwards.
GGAGAAGACTGTCAACAACGCCACGTGGCTCCACCGACGAAAACCTGACCTACAAAGCTAATTTGAAGGACATCGAGAAAAGGAGAGTGACCTGACGTAGCAGCATCTAAAGTGATGAGTCGCGCGTGTCCGGCGAGCGCGCCAGGGCGGGCGGCGGCCGCCCAGCTCAAGTAACGACCTATCGATTGGCAATACTGCCTAGTTAGCGATCTGCGCCCGCCCGCCCGCGCCGCGCGCCGCCGCCCGCCCCGTTCCCTCGCGCGCTCCATCTACAATACTACTAAATGAAACTTTCTAATTTATTCATTAACTTCTCTTAACTACTCCGTACTTTATTTATAAGTTTGTATATGAATTACTTAATTTACATGCTGTATCTTAGTCAGCATTCTTCGGGAATAAAGTAAATTTCAGATAACTACTAAAGTACCTTCATACAAAACTACGTTAATGGTACTAACATTTATTAACTAAATTGCTGCAATAGTAAGTGTCACTTGACTGAAAGTTGTCGAGTGTGGTATACAAAGCCATGTGGCCGTGCGACCCTGCAAGCTCGCGATTCCGCCGCGGCGCGGCGTCGTCAGGCCGCGTCAGCCGTCGTCAGCACCGACTCAGGGATCTGATCAGCTGAACTTTACGTAAACATTACGCTACGTTTTTACTTATATGATGAATTACTTAATGTAATCGTTGCATTCATTATGGCGTTCTGATTTTATTGCGTTTTAAAGACGATATTTTAAAAACTTATATTTCTTATTACCTACGTGTTCACTAATAAACTCGTTACAATTTTTTTTTGCATTACCTTTAATAAATCCTAACTAAACGATATTTGTAAGAAAGTACCTACCAAATAACGAAACCTTTAGGTATTAACATACAACCCTCCTTACCTTAGACTCCTTATTTAAAAATTCTCCTTCCAATGTAAGAAAAACACCGGTGCCGTACGTTCGACCCAGTGCGGGAGTATCGACCGGCGACCCTGCGAGCTTGCTGCCTCAGCACCGAGCGGTTCCAACTCCACGCGTCTCCAACATCCTCCTTCAGCTCTTACAAACAGCTGCCATACCATGACCTCTTAGCGCGATACAAATGCGGACCTAAACTGATTCGCTGTCAGTTTTCGTACCATGACATCAATAAGTGACAAATTGTAGCTGCTTTGCAGATTACCTAAACTGATTCGCTATTTGTCATACTAAATATGTTTTCGTTCATTCATTTGGTACCATGAGCGTCTATTGCGGCTTTGGTAAAGCGTCTCAGCTGTCAAAATTAGCAATTCAATAAAAGATACATTTTTCTAACATAAATTGAACCATTGTTGATATTTTTAACAACAATAAGTATGTACTTTAGTTAATTATTAATGTTTAATTGTTCCTTACTATAAACAATGCATTTTTGCAAATAACTTAACGATATTCTACTGAAAGAATTGATTAAAATGTGCGATTTTACACTTTATAAATTAAATTATTTTTTATAAAATACGAGCGCGGGTTGTAGTACTGTATAGTGTAGGTTGAGCGCAGGGATGTACGAGTAGAGTACCAACTCGTACATCCCTGCGCTCAACCTACCTAGGTATTTACGAGGGTAAACATGACTATCAATATAAATATGCTTTGTTTTATCCCGAATTTCCCCAATGAAGCGAGAGCGACAAGGCTCTAGAATTCTGAGACTTAACTTATAAATCCTGGTAAATTCCTGGTAAATCCATAATAGAAATAAATCTTTAACAATCGCAATGTATATCAAACGAGCTTGAAGGTAATAATTTAAATGCTCAAAAAATATACCTATTATAATATATTTAATCTATGTTTGTATTATAAATTATAATCTATGTCTATTTTTTAATCTATGTCTATTTTATATTCTATGAATTTTATGATCTTTGCCAGTGACATTCCGAACACTTAAATCGTAATTTTATTTTGGATATCTGTTTAAAATTATAAATAATATTGGTTTCTGGAGCAACAAATACTTTATAGTTCCAACATTTTATGATTACAAATTAGATAACAATAATTATAGTGTGTATAAACAAACCAATGTTCGTTTTGAATAATACTTATGATTTTTAAGAGGTTCTCTTAAAAACCGTAACTTTCCGTCATTTTAATTATTAAGGTTTTCGAACGCACCTTAATAAATTCTCTTAGAGGAAGTGACGCAATTAGCCGATCAGCAAAATGGTTTGTTCATTCATTCAAAGAGATGGCGATTCAAGTGCGATATTGTTTAAATAAGGTCACGGTACGAATTGAAACGCTAACCTAAACTGATCTGCTTGGATCTTGAGACGCTATCTAAGAGGTCATGGTATGGCTACAGGTGTTTGTTATTTTTATAACGTTCCAATTTCGAATTGTTATCTGAACTATGGTGATTCTGTTTTGTCTATTGCTTACTTACCTAGAAATTAAGGGTCTGATTCATAAACACATATAAACAGCACTTTAGCTATCAAATGGTTTGTCCCTTTCCGACATACGCTATTTGTCAAAAAGCGAAAGAGACAAAACACTTTTAAACAGTGTTTAAAAAGTTAAATACCGTTAATGCATAAAGCGGTAAGAATACATTGAATTAAAAGAGTCACTTGCTCCACAGGAAGTTTAAAGACTTTTTACCTTCACTATGTTTTATGAGATAGGTCTATCCTGTTGTCTATCTTGTCCATAACAACATACCAACAACATTAGTAGGTACCTACTGTACATTTTATCAATAAGTACTCCAATCAATTTTGCACATTGAAATGAATGGGATCAACTGAAAAATGTTTGCCTGCGGATTTTGGTTAACATGACTGTCTTACTGCCTGCCTGCTGCGGAAGACTCTCATTAATATCTACCAAACAATGATTCCATAAAGTACTAACATGAATATTACTTTAAAGATTGCTTAGAAGAAACCGTTTTCAGTATTAAAGCCAATTTACTTTTTAGTTATTGCTAAGCTTTATAAATATAGTTCTGGACATCTCGTATTGTGTTTCTTGTGTACAATGAAGAATGTTACCTATCTGACTGAAGTCGCAAACAGTATGTAGACACACCATGTTATTGTGTGTCAGGAGTGTCTGGCCTGGGCTGGCTGATGAGTAGCGAGCGCTGTACGTCAGAGGGTGCGATGGCCGCCCCTGAGTGCTGAGATGGCGCGCCACGGTTGTGATGAGCCAGCACGGCTGCGGCGACGCGGCACATTTTTATACTACCAAGGTCGGTTACCAATGACGTCAACCTCACATAGCTTTCCATTTTCAAACAGGTTTCAAGTTGTTACAGTTACTAAAAACAATTGAATAAAAAGAGGTTACCACTGACACAAAAACAATTTAATAAAGCTGCATACTTACTTAATAGGTTTAAAATGAGAAACATTCAAGTTCTAAATCAAAAGAGTGTGGAAATTGTTTGGTCGCTAAAGAGGAAGTAGGTATTAATTTCCACATTCTTATCACACTCCCACTCGGTTTTTACAATGATTAGATAGTGTCAAGCAAGACATAGGTAAATATAGATATAGATACCTGTTTGTTTTAAAAAATTTACACTATACCACAGGTTAAAAATGTAAGGAATATCAATAGAATAGAACCTTCTTACTTGGGATGTAACAGAGGTTAACATACACCTAGTTATCTACCTATTTAAATGAACTTATTTATTAGGCTTAAACCAATACTTATGTACCCTTTGAATACTATTAGGTACTTTTATGTATGCTGAGGTATGAAATGAATGTATGATGTACCTACTTATAACTCCTAGCTGCGTCCCTAATCTACTGGTTTAGCTAGACGGAGTATCGTCGGTACATTAGTTCCAGGCAAACGTCTTGTAAATCGTGTACTGCTGAGGACACCACCACTACTCATGTAAAGCGTATTTACATAAAAGCCTCATAAATCTCTGGTCAGAAATGCAGCCCAATGGCATCGTAGAAATAATTGTGCCATACATTATTATGATATACGCTTACAAAATGGGCCATTCCAGTGCCGGGCCGCAGTAACAATGGCCATAATTCTCCTCGACTTCATTAACAGGCCTCCATTTGCATGACAGCCTCGACCTATGTACATGTATAGCTCGTAATAATCGTCCAAGAGGATGGAGGACGTAGTACTAAGATTATACTGGTATATACACGTCACGTACCGAAGGTTGCTAAAATTATATTTGAGCTAATATAGCTCTTATTGCGACGCAGTTGGGTAAATATGAATTTCGTGAAAGGTTTTCAGATGGTGGCGAGATGTGTGGGCGGGGCGGCGTTCGTCTCGCTCTGCGGGGCGTGGCTACGCGGGGCACGCCCCTCGCTTTCCGCCGCGATTTTCCCGTAGTCGCTACAGAGCCTACGACGCGCCTACGGCGCGAGATGAAATCACTTTTGTATGATTTTGTTTTTAAAAGTTGAGAAATTATAGAGGAACTATTTTAATTGTCTTAGCCTCATCGATTCAATTGAAATATGCTGTACGTAATAAAATATCATTTATAAATAATTCTTGAAATCATGAAAATATTATTCAATTTCAATTGAATAATGTTCGATTTTAATATCTTACTCACACTTGCTTAACTAATAAAACTTGTCGCTTTCTAAAATATTTGATTTAATTTTCCTCTGTAGTTCACCTTACAAAGAAAGTGGCATTTTCTTGAGCATTTTCATTCATTATGACGTATGTGCTTATACTATCACCAGCAGCGCTCCGCGGCTTTGCCCGCGTTGAGCCCGCTCCTGTGGGGATTTTCGAAAATCCTTTCTTAGTGTGCATTCACGTGACTTGAAGAACCTTCCTGCCAAATTTCATGTTTCTAGGTGTAGCGGTTGAGGCTGTGCGTTGATTATCAGTCAGTCAGGACTTTGAATTTTATATATATAGATAAATATGATTTAAATGCCTCGTTGTAGTGCATGCGTATCGTCTGCCAAGACTGAGGTTCCATTCCTTGGACCAGTGAAGCGTATTTCCAATTTATTTTTAACAGGATAGGAATATATTGGAAGGACTGTTAATACCCAACAGAAACAAATATATCCCTAAATAGCCGAAAACCATTATTTCCGTACTTTCACGATCAATCGACTAAACCAATTTGCACAGATAGATTGTACGAGACATAGCCTTTACACCGAAATTTTGGTATTCCTAAAGAAACCGGTAGGATGCGGGTGATCCGCGAATGTCGAATATTACGCTTTAATCTATGTCAATAAGTACAAATCTATAAATTAACAAATCTATTAATCAACATCTATAGTATAAGTACTTCTCCTATATAAAGCCCAAGTGTTTTTGTTTGTTTGTTTGAACGCCTTGATCTCAGAAACTTCCAAACCGATTTGAATAATTATTTTTGTAATGGATAGCTTCTTTCAACGGGAAGGTTATTTTAAATTCCGAAATTCTCACGGGAACGTGTAGAACGCGGGTAAAACCGCGGGGCACTGATAATTAGATATACTGATACCCAGGAGCAGTAACTAAGTATAACTAAACTAGCCAACTACTAATAAAATATGATATTGTATTGTACGAAATATGATCTTAATAAAATAACAAAGCATCCGTCATGCAACAATGTTGCTTTTCCTGTTTATAAACGTATGTTTTTTAATACTAATATTAGCGGTATGTCGCGGATGTACTAAGTTTCGGTGTAAAAGAGCCATACTTAGATATGTAGGTACTAATGATATGTAGGTACTAATTAGATCCTTAATTTACTTGGCAAACGACAAAATCGATTTAACCGTGAAAACGTAAGAACAAACTGTCGTAATTTTCATTGTAAATTTGTGTAGGCCAACCCAGGTGTCGAATTTTTCAAACGCTTAAAAACATGAAGAGCACCAAACAATATAAGTATTAATAATTTCTCAACATTCTTGCATTACTTATTATAGTTTAATCATATAAGTTATTTAGGAATTTCTACTTTGGCTGCATAGTTGGATGGTGTTGTACCTATAGTAACCCATGATTTTCCAAATTGTGGATATACTTTGGATACCGACGGAGTAGGGCATTATATTTTGAATTAAATTCTAAGGAATAAGACAATAATTATAGTGTTGTATTCGGTATCGTTCATTTGAAGTGGTCAAGAATTGTATTGTTAAATCAAACTTATAAGGTTACGCGATGTGTACCTACATTGAATGTTTGATATCAATGTCATTTTTCATACCAATACTTTAATGTTCGCTAAGTTATAAGAAATGTTGTATAATAATTAATATAGTGAGCTACCCTGGTGTCGAAGCTTTTAAAGTCTTAAAACCGAAATGGCTCCGACATTGCCTAACGGGTAAAAGAACGGGGACCGACAATGAAATGTTCCAAAAGTTACCTTATTTAAATCTTTGTAATGTTTGTAACACTGGATTAATTCCTATCAAAACCGTTAGAAATCTTTATTTATTATATTTAAAGTACGTTCCTATATTTAATGCTGTTCAGGCATGTTTGCGACCTCGATTTCTGCAAAGTGTTGGGCAATCATTATGTTATTGTCAATTGCAGGCGTTGCACAATCAGGCTAAAAGTCATTGGACTCAACTTCTAACAACAATAAGTATTACAAACAAAATTATAACTAAATCATTCGTGTAACATAACTGTCAAATGAATTATTCCAGCGCAGATAAGATATATGGTAGACCGGCGGACTTTTTGTCCATCCAATTAAAATCCTTGCAAAAGCATCGAATAACGCACACTGCTCTCGATGTCCAGATTTATGTTACGGTTCCAAAATTAAAATTTTAATTCAGGATTTTCCGATCTTTTTCGGATCAATTAAATAAATAGATAAGTAGGTAGTGCCACTACTTGACATTGTTTGTGACGTTGTATGTAGGTGTTAATCTTTTCACTACCAGACTGTATAACCAAATTGAACAGGAAGACTTCTAGGCTTATCTATAGGCTTCTTATTACACCAAAATGTCAACGGGAACGGGTACAACGCGGGTAAAACTGCGCGGCACATAGTAGTAAGTGTTCTCGATGCATTTCAATATCTCAAAGTACTCAAGATGAATCTAATCCATTATTCATTTGGACACTGGCTTCTGTAGCACAGGCTCTTCCTATCCCAGAAGGGGGCTTCAAACCCAATGTAACCAACCATGTTTTATATCAATAAAGAGTTGTTATATTGAACATTTTCAAAATCTATCGCAATACCAACCTACTTTGGTTTTTTATTTATCACCTACTTACCTACACTGTTCCAGCTTACCCTAACATTACCCGTGAGTTTTATCCTGTAGTAAAATATAGCCCCATATTTAAACTTTTGTTTATAAACACTATCGTATAGCAACATCTCGTTGGTAATTTGTTGTCAACATGTTCCTTCCAAGCTTGTATGTTCATCGGCAACAAAACATGAGAGAAATCATGTTAAAATGTTTACGGCTGATGTATGGGAACATTGTTTAGCACATTTGTACAATAAACATGTTTACGGCCGATGTGCAACATTTGCGCAATCTATTCACTTAGTTTTCTTTTGTAACCAAATTCATTACTAAGAAGTAGCTAACCTAAGGACCCATAAGATCCGATTGCAATGCACTTTACCTACCACGTCATAAGATTTATTTACTATTAGTAAACCATGATTTAAAGCTATATTTCAGTACTTCATGACAAAAGAAAAATGATTAAATTACCTAATAGTTAATTTGACAAAACTAAAAGGAATGAAAAACTTATGTCCATGAATATCAATGTTAAATTCCAAACGATAAACTATATTTGGCAACTGTTGTTTCGTTGTCGTATTTAATAGTTTCGAATAAAAAAAAGGGATCTCGTCGATCCTAATCTTATTACATCGATTATTTATTCAGATAAAGGAATTAAAACATTGAACTTACCTCCAATATTGTAAAGATTGTCTTACTGATAAACGAAAGGCATATTGCTGACGTAAGCAATAAAATTACCAAGTTTTTCTATTTGCGAATATTTCACAGCCGATTTCAATATATTTTTTTATGTTGAAAAAGCCCTAAAAGTACATTTAATTGGGTGTGATAGATAAATGAAACAGTTATTTACATAAGTATGATTTTATTAGGAAAACACAAATCTTCCTATAAGTAGATAGTGTTCGTTACATTATCCTCAGTAACTATTTATTTACAAAACTCGATTAATGTTATTTTGAGTCATTTTATCTTATACATAAATTTTAATGTTAGTAATACATAGAGTAACGAAGCTTATCATATCTTACGACACAACCATACATTTAACACGGTGTCAGCGCAGGCGTTCCCCTCGGAACCCAGGGCCGTATTGTTCCACCATAATTATAACTATTAAACTGGAACTGATAATAATTACATTTCAAACTTAACAAAAGCACGAGTTCAGCTTAGTGTCGGAAGCACGAGCACGGGCGCTGCGCGCGCTGCGAGCGGCGGCGGCTCCTAGTAGCGCTGCCAGGCGCAAGAGGAGGATGTCCGCGGCGCCGCCCCCTGCCGTCACAGCTCCGAGAAGAACTCCGGCGAGGAGTGCGGCGTGGGCGGCGCGTGCTGCGGCACGGCGTGCTCGCGTCCCACCAGCGCCAGCCGCTGCTTCAGCACGTCGCGCTCGTGCGTCACGCGCGCCACCTGCAGCTGCAGCACGTGCAGCTCGTCCTGCAGCGACCGGTTCGTCAGCTCCAGCTCCTGCCGCTGTTGCAGCCTCTTGCTGCGGCAGTTCTGCGCGTACCCGCGGTTCTTCAGCGTTCGCCGCTTCTGCTTCAGCCTCGTCACGTCCTCGCGGGGAAATCCGTGCAATCGTTTATTGAGTTCGCGCACCGTCAGAGTCATCAGCAAGTCGTCGCTTATGAGATCGTCGCCGCAGGAGGAGGGCTGGTAGGACTGGTGCTGCGAGCCGCGCGGGGACATGGCGGAGCAGGAGCTGGCGGGGCGCAGCGCCATCTGTTGCATGTGGTGGTCCTGCTCGCGCCACTCGCGGCGGTCCCACTCCTCGAAGTTGCCACAGGGTACGGTACGCATGTCGAGGGGCTCTCGCATGTGCGGCAGCCAGAGGATGTCGTCGACGTGCGCAGCGCGGCACGGGCTGCGGCCGAGCGGCGCGGGCGGGGTCTCGGGCGGCGTGCTCGGGTCGACGGCGATGGCGACGTGCGGCTGTGGGTAGGGCCCTGCGTCGGGCCAAGGCCTGCAAGCGCGCGCGCACGCCGGCGGCGTCTCAACCAGCTCGTGCCATCCGGAGCGCAGAGGCTCGCGCTTCACCAAGTGGTGGTCCTCGAGGTGATCGAGCTCGAAGTTCTGCACGTACTCGTCGGCGAGCTGGTCCTCGTCCGCTTCGTGGTGCGGCTGCGGGGGCAGGGTCTGCATGGCGCTCGCCTGGGAGCAGTCGACATGCGCGTGCTCCACCATGGGGCCGTGCGGGGCGCACGCCGGCCGGGAACTCACTGCGCCCGCCGCCGCCGCGCCGCCGGGCGGGCCCGCACAACACAACATACCACCTCCCACCCAATGACGGACCGCGACGCGCGCATACACTTATACTCCTTATAATAACGATATAAGTTCACTAACACTCGGATAATATCGTAATACAATATCTATAATCACAACACGACATAGGTAAATTACAATAGCACACAAACACATGCTTACATATTTTTACGCAATAAAGACAGGTATAGGCAGGTAAAGAGAGGGTTAGGCAGTCTCCTCGTAGCAATCATTAATTGAACTAATTACTTAATATCTATTTTTATTTTATTGCTTTTGAATTTGATTACACTATATACTTATGGGGTTGGATATACTTAATTCTTATTATTTTTTTCATTTTCTAACTTCGGGAAATGTCGTAGCTATGCTACGCTTTTCGTAGCACGTAGGCGCCGAATTTTTCGTTTTCAAACTAAATTTTTACAAATAAGCTTTGTAGTGTAGTGACTGAGGAATTTGTATAAATACTTACCTACTAAAAAGACTTCATTATTATCCATTCCAAAGATCCATTTAAATACCAGACAGTACAAAAAATATACAAGTATTTAACGTACATAGTTATTTATTTGTAAATATTATTAATTCAATCTATATAAAATAGCAATAAAATAAATTGGAACCCTCAATATTAGCCATATTTTAAACAAGTTACAAAGCTCATAAATCAACACTAATACATTAAAGCAACTGTAAGGTGGCTAACTGTAGAACAAAATAATTTCACGGTCGGTCGCACCAAGGGTTAACAATTCAGCATAATTCCGATTACATTTAATCACAGAATGGGGTGAACTTTAAACATCTAACCCTTCATTGTTATCCCCAAATAATTGAAATGATGTGCCTATTAGTGTTTTAATTGAGTTAGCTCATAGCATTGACAGAAAATTATATATTTTTTTAAGTTAAAATACACATAAAATATATCTAATTAATCTTCAATCACTAGGTTCCGACTACAACTAGGTATTAGGTATTGTAGGTGTACGTAATTTACTATTCAATATCCTAATAAAAGACATCATGAACAATAGGTATTATATACATAATAGATTCATCATAACGGAGGTAATATGAAGAATTATTGAATTGATATAATTTGGCAAAGCGATAGGGTTGCGGGGAGGGGGCGAGGTCGCGGGAGGGGTGAGATGAGCGGTGATCCGTGGCGTAGGCTGCGTCAGCCGCGAGTGTTTGCCGGCGGTCAACATTGTTAGCGCGCCTTCCCTCGGTACCGAGCCGAACATACTCAGACATCACCACAGAATAAATAACAGTATCTATATCCACCTTCACTCCAACAAACGGGTAGTCTGTTTAAACTGCCTTTGTTAATTGCCTGCCGAACTGCGTACATCAATTAATTCAAACCAAATATCTAGTAATTAAACGCTTGCCTTTTCGTTTGTTTAACGCAAGTTGATTTAAGTTTTTTTTATGTATTATGATAACTAGTTGACTATTTGATGTACAGTATCTACTTGATGGTAAACAATAGATAGTTATTAAGACGGTACGTTGGTACGTATGTTAATACGTAACTCCTAGGCTCGGATACTTTGGCAATGGTAATGGCGACGCGTTAATTTGTAATCTCTCGGGAGCTCTAAATGGCTTTAACTCTCATTAAAAAGCAATAACTGTGGTTTAAGGCACTTATTGCCACTGATGAAGGTACGTTAAATCTGTTTAGAGAAATCTTTGTTTAATCTTTAGTTACAAGGTAGGTACGTCGTAGGTATCTAGATAGTAATATTTTGATTTTAGGGATTCAACTAGAAAAAAATCATCGGAATGATTTTACACAATGATTAACAGTACGAGTATTACAGAAACCAAGTTTATAATAAGTTTTCAGAAAAATAACAAGCTGTTTTTCAGGTGAGTGTAAATAAAAGCTCGACGAACAACCTTGTTATTGATAAAACGATAATTTAACGTCAAAAAAAGCTTTGTATCTTTATTGTTCGCTAACAATGAGAGCGGGATAAGGTGCAACAGTACCCCGCCGGGAGCGAGACACGTCCCGGGGACTATCGGGGACTCTTCATCAATTGATCCCGGGAGGAGACCACTTGCGAGGGCAAAGCTCTTTTACTAAATGTGCCAGTGGTTTTATAATGAGCTGCGGTTCAGAGCAGTGTTTTGTTCTTGAGATGAGTCTTGGTTCGAAGAAAAATTAGTTCTACGTAATTAGATTGCTTGGTTTGAATATAGATTATAAGTACTGAAGCTTGTGAGTGAGTAGTAAATGTAGTAATCTTATACCTATTTGTATAAACTTCTAGCAGTGCCCTGCGGTTTTACCCGCAGCGCACCCGTTCCTATACGAATTTTGGGATTTTAATTATTTATTATCTTATTCCTGACCAAGATTAACAAAATAAAAAAGAATCATTACACGCCTCGCTGGTCGCCTCGGTGGTCTAGTGGTATGTGCACTCGCCTGCCAAGACTGAGGTCCCGGGTTCAATTCCCAGGTCGAGCGAAAACATGTTTCCTACTTTTCAAACATGGCTCGGGTTTGAGATCACCAACCCGCATTAGGCAAGCGTGGTGATTACGCCTGAAACCTCCTCACTGTACTGATACCTTCAGTGAGACGAGAGGCCTTTGCCCAACAAGTGGGACATTACAGGCTAATACTTTATACATTACAATCGGTCTCGATGTTCTCGAGTTATAGATGGTGTAACTAACACTATTTTCTTCATTCAGTTATATGTACTACATATGTTTTATTCCGTGATACTCAATGATTTTCTTTTATATAAGTATATATACGAGTATATTAGTTGTCTGCATGGATTGTTTTTCTTATCAAAGAACGACAACATACGCGTACTATTTGTAAGTGAGGAGTTAAGTAAGTAGGTATTAGGTGTGTAATCTAATTATTAAGAAAGCTAATTTAAGTCTTAGCTGGGATTTGAAGTATGTATGTATGTATGTCGACTACAATAAATGCAATAAACAGATTTCGAAAAATATTATAATCTAGTGTGCAAAATGTACCTACCTCACTCCGCTCGTGACGTAGTTTGACTTAAGTCATGTTAGCTAAAACGTGCATACTTGAATGGGTGCCCAATAGTGGCATTTTTATCATAGCGCTACCGCGTTTCTTATGGCACGTAAAATTGTCGGTCGCAGTTGTTTCAATCATTAGGCCATGTCGGAGGGGTATAGGCTCAAAATTCCGACACTAAGATGGCCAGTACTTAAGGGATGAACCTACTCGAACTAACTATTTAACTACCTACTAAGTACATAACTATTTTAACGCAATGACAGTAGAAAGCTAGAAAGTTTATGAATAACTAACTACCTATGAATATAAAGATTAAGTACTACATAATACAATTTTCCCAGTACAAGTTGCGCAATAGTTTGCCCGTGTCTTCGCGATGGTTCACCGATAAGATAAACGATCGGCGACCCTAACACATGTCTCTGTGGGGTCAGAGGTGTGTGACTGTGATGCCATGCAATCTGCATCTAAGCCCAATGCCCTTGCCGTGATCCTACTTACTTAGTTTCACCTTGAAATGTGTAAGTAGTTGTAGTGTTGGGAACAAGTTTACTATAACCTTTTCTATTTCTTCTGACGAGTCCTAATAAATAAGTATGCTCGAAGTGTGTTAGTTTTCCAATGAAACTGTACTTAATTTATTTTCAACAATGAAGACCTAAAGTTGAGACTGGTTCTTGGCAGACTAGTCATTTGCTAAAAACATTCAGTGATTTTATTATCGAGTATCAGATCCAGTTTCACATCGATTTGTAAGTCCAAACACCGCGCCGATCCGAAACACCAAGTATCACCGAGTGTCTGACCACCTATCGTCAGATCGGGAATCACAGAGTGTTACATCAAGAAACACCGAGTGTCAGATCAAAAATCACCAAGAATCACTAATTATTAGATCGTGAATCGCCGTCACCATCATCAATCAGAGATCAAACCGAGTTAGATCGAGAATCACCAACTGGCAGAAGAAGAAAGACCAAGCGTCAGATCGAGAATTACCGCATTCTGAGATCCAGTTTTTCACCGGAATAAAACATTTTTATATAATTATGTTCTGAGATTTGTAAATAAAATTCAGGTCATAAATAAAATTGTATTTTTATTAAACCATTCATTATAAACTACGACCGTTGTTGCACCGGTATATTGTAAATTTTAAACTCAAATTAATCGCTTATCTAGCTTTAAACTGTAATTAGCCTGTAATTTAAGTTTAACATTTATAATTATCATCTGCCAACTAAGTATAAAATAACCACCACAGCGTATCTTATTGCATACTATCAATGCACGATACAATATAATAAATTAACATGATATGTTCATACAAAATATATTTCCAAATAACACGATTATATTACCATTTATTGTTAACAATGTATTGTCATGAGTAATTTGACTACACATCATAAAATATGTGACGCAAGCATAAAACAACATACAGTTGCGTTTCGCAAACAAATCTATATTTTCTTTTATATACAAACAAATAAACTGGCACAATTTTATATTTATTCGTTATAAATAATATAAATACTCGATATTTATAAACGATGATTTTGAGTAGGTACCCTAAGCATTGTATACAAACATTATAAAATTACTGTGAAAATTTGGCATAAACTGCTAGACATTATGTTGAACCAAACATATAACATTCATATTAAATTCAACTCTACACAGTGCAAATTAGAATACAATTTTGAACAAACAGCTTTTGTATTTGATTATATTTAAAATGTTTTAAAGAGTTAAGAATGTGACTTCGTATGTTTAAATTAAACATCGTTTATAAAGAATATAAAAAAATCTGATTTCGCTTATATCATAGATAATAATAATATATTAAAATATAATATTTGTTCTTATTTATTACTATAAAATAATTTCAAAATATACAACAGATGTTTTATAAACTCAGTATTAGAAAAAATATAAATAGTAAAAATTATAAAAAAATTCAGTCTTAAATATAATAAATTTGATTCCTGTTTCGATTATTTAAAACATATTTTGTGATATAAAAGCATAAAAAAGTAAAATAAACTAATAATATTTATCTTAATCTCTAACAAATTTGGCATAATTTGCTCACCTATTGACAATTTTGTCAAACATAGAGTTACCCAATTAAAAAATATAATAAATGTGAATTTGATAAATGTGACATTTCAATGTTGCCTTACCTTTGACGTTTTCTTATTTGCCTTAGTTTGACATCTTTTCCTTCATTTTTAATCCACAAAAAATAAAGATAATTTTTGCAATAAACACGCAATGAATATTCCCCTTCATTTGTTTAAAAATAGTAACTTTATTATCACAATATTCCGCTATAACTTACTCAATTACGAATGTGATGCTATAGTTAGAAATGCTCATTTATTAATATAAAACTCTTAATTTGGAACGTATCACATACATTTATGGTTTGTGTATGGCAACTTTGTATTTTGTACCACACAGCATTTGACTGATCTTTATTTATTTATACTTAGCGGGTCTCATAACCGGCTTTGAATATCAATTTCCATAATTTAAAGTTTGAAGTTATATAAATGCAATAATGCAGGTGATGGCACTTTAATAACTCAAACTGATAAGTTGTTCTCAATCTTAACGTAACCTTTCGCATGCGTAGCAACCCTTACTAATTGTTGCTACTTAACCACAGTGTTATTCGTGTTAAAAACTGACACAGTTGGTGAAGCACGGTCGCGACGGAGAAAGAATTCAGTTCATTGAACCTTTATCTATTTGTCACTGTCACTATTACACAATAATATTACTGTTTCATTCGCACAATTCAATGGCGGCGTGTGAAACGGCAATAATATTGTGCACTAATGACAGAGATAAATAGATAAAGGTCAATGAACTAAATTCTTATTTTATTTTATTTTTTAAATTCTTCCTTCTACGGGACCGTAGTTTAGTTGAGCTATCTGTACAATACTTCTAAGTAGTTACTTGAAGTGTAGCAGTGCGTAGTCGTGGTAGTACATCATGATGGCGAGTGGTTGGCCGATGATGAGCGAGCTCCACACGATGATGTTGCCCCAGCGCGGCCCGAACGCCACCTCCACGCGCCGCGAGATCACTGACAGTGGAGGCTGCGCCATCATGCCGAGGAACGCCCAGATACGGAACATTTGGAGAGGCACGCTCACCTAGGACAATGAAAAAGATCATTTTTAGAACCACGTTATCAAAATATATGAAGGTAATAAGTAACAACTAATGTCTACATATTATCTATAGTTTCGATTTAATCTTAAACCTCGTTTAAATTACAATATCATTCAACATTACGTCTGATCATCCCGTAATAAGGTGCTTTGGCAGATTACTAGCAACACCCAAACTAACAAATTCTTCTCTTTATAAACGGTTTCCTTCAAAATACGATCCACCTATTTTGTGTGTATGACATTTCATCAAAATCCTTAAGTAGTTTTGGCATGAACAAAAGAGTAACACCCATCCACATATACAAACTTTCATACGGCTTTAACAGCAGTAGACTGCAGAATCGAAATATGACTCACCAAATACTCATGGAAGAACGCCGATATAAAGAAAACACTGATAGCGGCAGTCGATTTACTGTATCCCATGTTCGTGACAGGTATGTACACGTGTCTCAAGGCCCACATATGGACTGGTGTGTTCCACGTGCTCCAAAAATTATTGATATTGGTCGCGTTCCACCAGTCTCCGTAGAACTTGCGGTCGGCGAACTGAAGCACCTCCCCCATAAGGTTGAAGTACGAATGGAACACCAGGTAGAAGAAACATAGCCAGATTAAGTGGTTTGGCACCTGGAATGTTAAATTTAATGTTGGTGAAAATAGTGAAAATAGTTTTTCTAGTATTCTTTTTATTTTTTGTTGAATATAATTTACGTAAGTAACTCCTATAGCCCATCTGCATATAGCCAATTTAAATGTCATGGTTTGTTTGCCGATCTGTTTATTTTACATCATAAAAAACTTTAAGTCAGTTCAGTGTCATCTGAATAGGACAGAGAAAACTTAATAATGATAATTTTCTTATACTTACAGCTAATTTCAAGAGTCTCTCGGTTATTTTGACAAGGTTCATGCTGGAGAAGGTCTCCAAAGAGTTGGTGATCGAGGGCACCATCCATTGTTGCAGCAACGCGAATATCAGGTTGATTCCGAATATCAGCTCCAATAGACGTTTCAGGACGAACCTCTTGCGAATACTGGAAAACAAATATTCATAGTTAGAGTTATCGGTTCTAACATTCCAATCATGGTTTAAACTTAAACCTTTAGGAGTATCGGTTATTGCTTTTGTGAGGTCAAGAATATTATCTTTTCGTTAAGCCCCAACCCCAACCATGTTTCGGATTGGCATTTTGCACACGCATTTTGTTCATAAATATCTAACATCACAATTTAATATGGTGACTAGCTACAACCCGTTCCCGTATGAATTTAGGGATTACAAATCCAGTCCATGCCCTTTTCCAATACATATCTATCTCTGTAGCAAAATGCATCATAACGGTAGAGAAAGCGTAAGAGACAGATACTAATATTACAAAATGCAAAAGTGCCTTCACATTTATTTTTATAATATTAGTTGGGAAGTAGAGATACAGTTACGAAGAAGGAACTCAAACTAACCGTGTAGTTCTTGGGAAGTTGAGCTCGTAGCAGAGTGTGGGTGCGAGCATGAAGTACGCCAAGTCCTTCAGCTTCAGGTTATCAGGGTACTTGACCAGGTGAGCCGCTGCTATGTCACCGTTTTTATCCTCGTCAAAACTCTCTGCATATAAACTTTTTAGTTAGAATATAAGAAAATAAGTAAAAAGAGGTGTAGAGCAGACCAGAGACAGGTGTAACATGAGAGGAATGTACACTTTATGTGTACAAAACTCTTCAAAGGATAAAGCCCATTTCAGACAGAAAGCGGGCACGGATTGTTAAGTGCGAAGAAAACTTCTGACTCGATCCATAACCAATATGTGAAACGGGCTTAATTCATAATGTACAGTCATGTGCAATGAAATGTATACACGGGCAGATTTTCAAATAAATGTCCACTCTGAAAATTTCAAAAACATATAGCCATTTAACAATTCATACATGTATACACGATCACATGCAGAAATAAGTATCCACTATGAATTACAATAATAAATATGAAGTTAAACGATATTATTTAAAAAAAAATGTATGTGTGCGTGACACACACTCAACGCGAAGTATTGGTATTGTTTTTTTATTGTTTTTATTTTGTAAATGTCTAATGGGGACACTAGGTTTCATGCTCAGCGCATAGGTTGGTATCTCTCTATATCTCTATGGGTATTACTCATTCTGTCCTTCACAATAAAAACAAAAAAAAAATCTAAACTATCAAAGTCAGTCATTGAAATTAATACCCATTTGTCAAAATAGTGAAAACTGCTACAGTTTCTAAAGTGTATACATTATTGTGAAAAACTCGGGTGGGTATATAGTATGAATTGTTATGTGGCTATATGTTTTTTAAAATGTTTAGAGTGGACATTTATTTGAAAATCTGCCCGTGTATACATTTCATTGCACGTGACTGTACGAATGTGTTTAAAGTAAAGGCTCAAACACAATGTTGCGATGCTCCACAGCATCGGGAAAACTATATACGTGCTTGTATTAATGAATTGATTTGCATCGCAAAACAAAGAAAGTGCGCGCATAGTCAATGATTTCCTATTGCAGTGTTTCCCATCACAGTAGAAATGTGTTTTAAATTAGTATCGTAGCATTGTGTTTAGAGTTTCTATGATTCTTGTAGACACTTCGAAAACCACCACCACATCAACCCACTTTTAATTAACATACCTATTAATAACAATATTTTACTCCAAAAATCAAAATTAATCAGAAAATAAAGCAATCAAACAAAACTTAACACAATAAGAAAGAAAGGAAGGGAAAAGTTGTCTTTTAATTTGCAAACCCAAGCTTGAAAAGTCCTTTGACTACAAACAAAATGTTAACACAGACCAAACAAGCCTATAGAACTGCAGCTACAAAAGAAAGAAGCTGAAAGAAGGAAGAGCTCAACAATCCTCAACTTACGATCTTGTTCGGCATTCATTAGTTCATCTGTAATTATTTATACATGTTGTAGGTAAATTGAGTAGGATTTTTTTAATTTCCTTACATTCGATTACGACATGGTTAAGACCCTACCATACTGCAACAAGCGCTATGCTAAGTGTCACGTCTGCCGCTATTTATTTGTTGATTAGTTCCGATGTAAGCCTATTCAGTTTTCGCTGCATCGCAGTGTGGTTAGGCCTTAATAAATAACTAAATAATTTTCAAAGAATTTAAGTCTATACAGATTTACACTAGTTCTACCTATGTTAGACTAATCCACTTAAAATTAAAGTCCTTTTTTTAGGCCTAGGGTTATTTGATGTGACTGACTTGACATCACGAAGTCAGCGGGATCGGAGCGGCAGCGGCGAGGAGTGTGAATTGACCAATCACAGCGTTTGAAATCATAAGTCAAAATCGTTTCAGGCACTGTGATTGGCCTTTACCATTGCCACCGTCTCGCCCCGCTGAATTCACTAAGGTCCTACACAACTGACACTAAAATAAATATGATTCAACTTACTCCAATTAGGTGCCGATAGGCTCTGCCTCCGTAGTTTGTTTTTAGCAAACTTAGCTTTCTTCCCATCACGGCACCAGTAATTGGTTTGCACGTAACTCCATAGTTTTAGGAATATTACCAGATATATTGAGCAAATGAATGTCATGCCAGCTGTAAGAAGATATTTCAGTTATTAATATTAGGATAAAATATCTAATAAAATTATAACAAATTTGAAGTCTATGCTTGATTTTAGTCATGATTGAGGACAGTTTTTATTAGATAAAATTAGTGCTTTTGGATTTTACTATGTAGACGACATATATATCCATATTATGTTCTTATATTGCTATTTCATTAACCTTTTGAGCGCCAATGTCGGCTATAGCCGACATACAACTCCGAGCCCTCCACGCCAATGTCGGCTATAGCCGACAAGAATTGTTATTATTATTTAACCTTATATTTGCTTAATAAAAGAGTATTTGTTTATCATATCTTATTTATTGAAGTAACAACGATATAACAATTTATTTTTAACTCAAACCTATCCATAAAAATAAATTGAATGGAAGATTTTTATACCAAAAAAGATGACAAAAAATACGTGCGAAATGCCATGCCTCCTGCGCCATTGTCGGCAAATGCCGACCGCTAGTGTTGTGCCAACTTTTTATATAATAAAAAAACCTGTATGCTAATGTTGAGAGTAAATATACAATTTTAGTATTATTTCATTGCACAAATAGCATATAATATTTCTGATACAATAAATAACATTATCGGTGCCCCCTGAGTGAAAAATTATTAAACTTTTTTACCACCCCACCATACAATCGATACAATCTACTGTGCCGTGTGCCCATCCTTATTCTATTATCTTTTATGACTGTCCTCTACGCCACGGTCGGCATTAGACGACGCACTCTGACGTCATCTGCGTACGAGTTACACATCTAGTGCTGTCCGTTGTTCGTTTGTGATAAGTTTGTTATCGTGCTCTAAGTAAATTACATAATCCACTTAAGTGACTTACCTCTTAGTTTTCTTTTCTGATTTTTTTTGCGTCTCCATTATTCTACTCGTCTCTCTTCTGTTTCAGTCAACTTGATCGAATGATTTTGTTTTAGTGTGTATAGAGAAGGGGTAAATTAAGCATTTATTTTTCAATAATGGAATGGGTGTTACTCATCCTTATTTATCAGAGTTATTAATTATGTAAGTCGTTTATTACACATTTTACTTTTGTCATTAAACATAATGAATACCTATTTGCCCTCTACGAAATGAATACAATATGTGGGTACCTATCTACTTTGATGTACCCGCCTTTTGGCAAACAAATATTATGTTATGTCTTTCCCACGGTGTTAAAATATAATATTATAATACATTTAAAAATATCGTTTTTTTACGACAGCACGTGTTGTACAGTTTTATGATTAACTATTGCACTCGTATATTCCATGAAAAGTTGGGAACAAAGAAGTAACAAAAACAAAAGATTTATGATAAATTTTTGGGAATAACGGCTTTTACTAAAGAACTCCTTAGAATAGGACCATCGCGTTAAAACATATCATTGTAAATAAAATAAGTAATTTTATTAAATATAATAAATAATGCTAAAATAAAAGGTAGGTATTACTCGATAAATGTAAATTATAATCTAAACGCGCGCGTCCCATCTCTAATAAATAGCGTGCACATAATGAATTCACCGACTGACCACGCCAATGTCGGCTGGGGCCGACAACATCTATTGACTAGTGCTGGGGTAAAGTTACTATGATATTTTTATTTGATTACTTATCTTCAAGCGACTTTGATGTATTAGTATTTGCTAAAATTACGAGCTTTGGTAAAATTACTAAATTACTAGTGTGTGGTTAAAAAAAACTTCAATAACAATATGTTTGTATACATTTACGCACTTTATTTAATCATTATTTAACCGGAAAAACACGTTTTCGACATGCTATTCCCATCCTTATATTTTTTTAGGTATTTATCTCTGATTTTTGGGGCTGGCGTGGAGGGCATGATTTGTGTTTTATTACTTGGCGCTCAAAAGGTTAACAACTTCTATTTTGCAATAAATCTCTCAATATGAACCAAGTGGTCAAGTGGCCTCACGATTCTGTTCATTTTGAGCCTAGTATACTCTTTAATTTCATGTCCTTGTTACAACAGTTGTGATTTATATTAGCTACTAGCAGCGCCCCGCGGTATTACCCGCGTTGTTCCCGTTCCCGTGGGAATTTCGGAATGAAAAGTAGCCTATAACCTTCCCGTTGAATGTGGCTATCCATTACAAAAAGAATTTTTCAAATCGGTTCAGTAGTTTCTGAGATTAGCGCGTTTAAACAAACAAACAAACAAACAAAACAAACTCTTCAGCTTTATAATATTAGTATAGATAGGTGCTACCCTTATTAACTACATTCTATTATTACCATGACAATTTGAATAAAACATTAAACTCGATCAAGATAAGGTGCAAATTAGATTAACATAAACTAATTTTCAAGGGAACATGTGCCAGATACATATTTTTATGAGTTTATAAAAGTTAATATATCTTACACACAGACTGTATAAGTTATGGTGTTGAATAAAGATTCAATCATTCATTTCGTGTAGGTAAGCGACCATCCCTGATCGGAGTTTTAAGGGCGCCATAGACCTCCGATATGGTCTGGCGATTGAAACAACCGGGATCGACCGCTTAACGTGCCTTCCGAAGCGAAGTGTACAGACAGAACTACTAGATATGAATTTCTTTTGTATATGTTCCCTTTTCAACCATGTGGTATGTGGTAAAGGGTATCTTTCCACCAGGGCTATGCTACGCTATAATTGTTGTCTAGCAATCATGTTAAACATAGCATAGTAACATAACATAGGTATATCATAAACTAATAATTCATCATATCGAATGACGCACAGGTCTAGTGGAAAGGCACCCCTAAAAGCTAACGATGTAAGATTAACAAAATAAAAAAAACATAATATTACCAGGAGTAAAATCATCCCCTTTGAAATAAAGAGAAACAACAGGCAGTGCAACAACAAACAATATGTTGGCTAATTGTAAACCAATACCAATTTTCTCTGATAATAAATTCTAAAATAAAAAACAAACATAAAAATAATAAAAAAACTAAAATTATGTACAAGCAATGCAAATAGGATAAAAATGAAAGGATAAAATAAATACAAATCCAAGCAAAATACTCTAAAACTAATCCAAGAATGAATCTTGAATAATGAAAGGATAAAATACAAATCCAAGCAAAATACGATGAATCTTACCAATGATATTATTTTTTCAAACAATAATGCAGTGACTATGGGTACCACCCCAACTGAAAATTGAAAGAATACTTATTAAAAGTTGTAAGGGTTTCGTAAATAAACTGTAGTCTGCTTTGTATGTGAATAATGCAACTCAACAGTATATTTTTGTCAACTGCTATTTGCGAGACAAGCCAAACTCGAGAACAAGGCTTATGTTGGATAATTTTGTAATTATTTAGGTAACAAAATGTGCTTAACAATTTCACCTGCATTGTAAGCCTTTCCTTGTTCACTTCTACAAATATTTCAATACCAAAAATTTGCCAATCGGTCCAGCCATTGTCAAGATTTAGCAAAACAGCAATTAAATTTAAAGGTATCAGATAAGATTTTCAAAAATTCTAAAAATAACTTAACTAATATAAAGATTAGAATACTTACAAATAAATAATATGACAGAGGGGTACTGATATTTATCTCCATTATTGTAGCCGGTGAGCAAAATAATCCATTCTAAAGGATTCACACGAAATCCATACCTGTAATATAAAATGACATGTTAGATTTACTTTTTGTTGTTGTTATATCTTCACAGGTGGAGTGTGGACATTACAGGGTAATGCTAATATTTACTATTATTATTTATATGAATAATGAACCTATAAATTGAAAGATTTTTTTTCTTTTTTCAAGATATGCTGCAACTTACTTTAAGAAATTTTCAAGGAACAAGCGAACTCCTCCAATGGAGAGCAACAAGAATCCCCAATTGACAAGACCAGAGAAGTCTGTGAACTCCGAACTCCATGTGAACAAGGAATCTCTCGGAAAATGACATCTGAAACAAATTGTGTACATACATTGGCAAAAATTAGCCAATCAAAGCTTTATTACTTTTTCAAATTGTAAATTTGAAAATTCTCATAGACATAAGTTAAGTTATTATAAAAATTTAAAATGACAAGGTTCTTATTCAAGGCTCAGCATACAGATGGGAAATCTTACCCACTTTCTTTATCAATATTGGTCAACGGTAATTAAGTTGTACATACCAACATACCTGATAAATATTTCTTGTAACAGTAACTAATATTTGACTACAGTTATTACAAATAAAGTTCACTGACACTTACGGCTTATCTAATTGTGATTTACGGGCCTTCTTCTCTTGTTCCGTTATTTCCTCGGCTCTTGTTACACTCTGTGCTCTTCTGTACCTCAAAGCCTTCTCTTCTGTCTCAGAAGTCATTATTTTCTATGTTATTCCGGACCTGTGTAACACTAATTATTAGGTATATATTTATCTTATCACACTGCAACATTTGCCTAATAAATTCAGATTAGTTGAATTACATGTATCTACTATAGATTAAAATTACTCAATAAGATTGATATTAAAAGTGTCTGATCCTGTGTTTTGTCTCTTTTACCCTAGCCTTGACCTTTGTCTTAGTTACCTATATCAAACACTGTAAATATGCAGTGAAATGATGACAGAACAAAAAAGTTTTTGTGTGAATATTCAAGGAAAACGCAGGCCAATATGCAGATAAAGTCGAAGGAGCACGTAACCTTCACTTGTATATTTAATTTACGTCCATTACTCTAATGTACATGTAATATTAGCCGCATGGTGGGTACTAAATTGGATACCTATACATTTATTTTATTATAACTACATAGTGTCCACTGGTGTTCAGTCACACAAAATACGGAAATATTTTATAATTTTTGTTCTGCCGGTAATTTCCAATTGATTTATGTTTATTGCCTGAAAGTCGTAACTTACCAATTTAAGAATTATAAAACAAATCTTCGGGTTTTGTATATATCTAAGCAGCTATTCTTTCATAGACACACGCTGTATATCGGAATATGTTTAAAAAACTACGGAAAGAAATGTTTTTCACTATAACACAATATCGAAAATTCGAAATCATAGCCCGACCAACCACGAAACGAAGCACAAACAAATTGAAATGAAATAATGATTTTGATTATGAAATTGATTAGGAAATAATATGAATACAACATAAACAAGCAAGGTAAGGAATGAAAATGAAATGAAATGAATGAAAGAAATGTATTATGAAGGTACCTATTTATGTAGGTACCTACATTGGAAATTGGAATTTGGATTACGGATCAAATGAATGACATTGACAAACATGACAAAGAGCCAGCCTGCGGGCAATCTGTGACATTATTTTGCAATTTTTGTTGTCAAAAAAACACGACATGTGTCAAAAT
The DNA here is from genome assembly GCA_951394245.1 of Cyclophora punctaria. NCBI lineage: Eukaryota > Metazoa > Arthropoda > Insecta > Lepidoptera > Geometridae > Cyclophora > Cyclophora punctaria. Next base: position 6,784,754 of record OX596170.1, on the reverse strand, counting down.
TAGTATGCCAAAATATTTTTTCTCTCGCGAACAAACAAATCTGTCATTTGTCAGTAAGTGTGATTGCGGGATGGGCGTGCTTGTGACTATAGCGTAATGAAAAGTTAAACATTTAATTGTAATTTAAATAAATGAGATAAAAATATCTCTAAAATCCTTTCATTACAAGTAGAATTCGATAATAATCATGAAGATCTGGACATCAGAACATACTTTCAAGTAAGTTGTGTATTCCATTATGACGCAACTGAGTCAGGAAACAGACGGAGGTAATTTGTTTCATTACTTATTGCGTTTGTTTGGTTCCAGTCACCCATGGGAAACAGTAGCCCAAGCGGCATGGCGCAAATATCCGAATCCAATGAATCCTGCGGTCATAGGAACTGATGTTGTGGAAAGGAAAGTCGTCGATGGTGTTCTCGTCACACACAGACTCGTCAGTTCGAAGTGGTTTTTTCCACGTTGGGCACAAGCAGTAAGTACATAGCTAATCTTCATAGATAAAGACGACTTGTGTTAATCTCATTTATTTCGTTCCCCTATGATTACCAATAAAGAAAGGCATTTCTCAAGGACAAAGGTCATTACTATCTGATAACATTTTGTAGGTACCAACGATAAGAAATTGCGATGTTTTAATACTAATTTTCTATAAATAACTAATTCACGTGTATATTAAATCTGTTGGACTAAGCATTGCCAAATATGTAGAAATCCTTCCTGTATGTCGTAATTTATATGAGCATTAGATAATCATGAATTTAATTACAGCTTATTGGAACAGCAAAGATATGCTATGCCAGCGAGAAGTCAGAAGTGAACCCAAGTGTCAGACAAATGACATTAAAAACTACAAACTTAACATTTTGCCGCTATATTGCTGTTGATGAAACTGTCAAATATACCCCACATCCAACAGATACCTCAAAGACGCTCCTGAGACAAGAAGCAGTGGTTACAGTACAAGTATGTTTCTAGACTACTACTAAATACATAAAACATAGATATGTAAAACAGTAGAATACATTAACACAACACAGAACATCTCATTACATACATTAATTTAAATATTCTCAATTTCAGGGTGTGCCACTCAGTAGTTACATGGAAGATTTACTGACAAACAGAATATCTTTGAATGCTGGCAAAGGACGACAAGCCATTGAATGGGTCATTGGAAAATTTGACTCTGAAATCAAGGAGCTAGCAAGTTCAGCTTGCAAAAGTACAGATGAATTGTTATCACAAACTAAGAAATCCCTTGACGACATCACAACCACAGCCAGAAGATCAATGGATGATATATCATCAAAAGCGAAAAGGTCCTTAGATGATATAGAGAAATTCACCAAGGCCAATGCGAATCAACGTAGCTGAAAAGAGGAGTGACTGGACATTGTCTTAATTGAAATGGCACCAGGAAATCAATACTGTTGATCTGTGTCATGACAAGTGCTACATGCTCTAGATAAAGGATTAATTTGTTTATGTGATTGTAAACTTAGTATTAAATTATTTCATTTAGCCAATGGGTTTTATATAGAGCTTGCTTATAAAGCATGATTTATTAAATAGAAGCAATAGCACTGCTTTATACATACATATGATTTCAAACAGTAATTATTAACTCTAATATTTAATTATTGACAATACTGTCATCAACCATACAAATATGGATCTCTTTACAGTCTTAATGTGTAAAATTATGGTAAAATATGGTCAACTTATTGTGTGTTGTGTAGTTATAAATTTAATGTTGTTGGTACTCAATTAATTATATATTTTTATTGTAAGAACAATTTTTATTTATTATAAACTTAAGATGCAAATTCACCAGCCATTGTAAATACATTTGTACTTTTGTGATTTGTAGTGTAATGCACAAATGATAAGTATTCTGTGTATTGTATCATATGACTTTAAATACTGATAAAATTTGTATGATAACTTATTTTATTTATGTACTTGCTATCTGTATAGATAAACACGTGCGACACGCACGTGAATCATTCCGTGTGCGTATAATTGTATATTTGTACTTACTAAGTGCATGAAAAGTATTATTTGAGCACTCTTTTACACCTAATAATTTTATTTAGTGCATATGTGAATGTTGTCAAATGCAATTGTGATTGATTTAAAACACAATTTTGACGACTTTTGTTATATGATAAATAAAATTAGAGGGTATTCATAAAATGCACCAGATCTCGGTGATTGCACTGTATATTGTATTATATAATGAGGTTCATTGAAATTTCTGTGGTTCATTCTAATATTTGTATGATAACAGTGCTATGGTTTGTGTTTAATTTCCAATTAATATTTTGAACTTTTTATCCTTTAGAATAAAGTTTTGTTGAAGTACTTAGTTTGTTTTACTAATTAATGAATGTCTAGTAGTGTTGTACCAATTCCCATAACTAGATTAAATAATGAAAAGAAGCCTATACTTACCTATAAGTAAAAAACTTACTACTGTACTTTCCTTATGTAATAAATAACAAGTAATAATGTATCATATATAGTTCAACATGTTTAGATATGCATGTTGCAGGTACCACACTTCTTATTTTTATGGCTTTTCATTTCATAGTTGGGTAGGTACCTTGTTTGCAAGTAAGATTTTCCAGAGAGCGTCCATCCACTCACACATTAACATATAGACCTAGAGCCCGTGAACCCCAGACCTTCGTTATTTTATAAAAGCTGAAAGTTTGTCAGCGCATGCTCCCACACACAGGTAAGAACGATGGACTATTATGAAGTTTGGGATATCGTGGCTTTGGCAGGTATACGGTACTAAAGGTGTGTAAAATACCGATCTAAATTCATCAAATAATAAAGTGTGATTTGTGACATGACATATGTCATTTGAAAGCTCTTGAAGAGTTGTACAAGTCACCCTTTGACGGTGATATCGAAATCGACGGCCAACTTGGTGTTTTCGACCATTGAAGATTGGAGTTGACCTATGCTATGGACGCTGATCCTAATGCTCAACAGTGACATGACCTATATCATTTGAAAGCTCTTGACAAGTTGTACAAGTCACCCTTTGACGGTGATATCGAAATCGACGGCCAACTTGGTGTTTTCGACCATTGAAGATTGGAGTTGACCTATGCTATGGACGCTGATCCTAAGTGACATGACCTATGTCATTTGAAAGCTCTTGACAAGTTGTACAAGTCACCCTTTGACGGTGACATCGAAATCGACGGCCAACTTGGTGTTTTCAACCACCGAAGATTGGAGTTGGCCTATGCCATGGACGCTGATCCTAATGCTCAACAGTGACATGACCTATGTCATTTGAAAGCTCTTGAGGAGTTGTACAAGTCACCCTTTGACGGTGATATCGAAATCGATGGCCAACTTGGTGTTTTCGACCATTGACCTTTAGTACCGTCTACCTGCCAAAGCCACGATAACCCAAACTTCATAATAGTCCATCGTTCTTACCTGGTGTTGGGAGCATGCGCTGACAAACTTTCAGCTTTTATAAAATAACGAAGGTCTGGGGTTCGCGGGCTCTTGGTCCAATAGGTTTTCTAAATCTTGGGATAGCACACTAGCTGTGAGTGTAATGTAGTTTAGTATTCATCATGATGGATGTGGTTGCAATTATATATTGCGCCCCGCGATTTTACCCGCGTTGTGCCTGTTCCCGTGCGAATTTCGGGATATAAATAGCCTATAACTTTTCCATTGAATGTGGCTATCCATTAGAACAATTATTTGAATCGGATTAGTACTTAACTCCCTAGATTAACCAACAAACAAAAATAATACAAACAACTCATTATAATTTAAGTATAGATTATCAATATATCAAATTAGATGACAAAAATCCCTAAACCTTGGATGACATGGACATATAGGGGCCTCCCTTAATCCCAAAATCTCCATGGGAACAGGTATGCTGTGGGGAATGGTTAATAACTATAAAATAAATAACAAATTGTTATGTAATTATTGTAATTAAAACAATTAGGTGGTTTCAAATTAATTTATACTTTCACAGAGACAATTACACTTACACATACCATTAAACTATATTTAATAAAAACACTCAAGTACTGGTTCCTGACGATGTCATATTGCCATTAGGGACACTGGCAGGTTGTGTTCTGTTTGCTGCTGCCAAATGTGATGCTTTCAAGCGATCCAATTCATTGACCCATGAACGGACATGCTCTAATCTATGCCAAGCCATTTGTAGCACTTTCTGTGAAGCGTATCCAGATCCTTCATGAGGTTGGCCAGTTGACACTTGAGTCAAGTAGTTTATCTGGTCACTGAGTTTAGATTCAACTTGACTAAGAGTTCTCAGGAATTGAGATGTGTTGGCCTCTGCTTGTTTCTGGCCTGATTTCTCTTTGCTTAATTCGAGAAGGGCTTGTGCTGAAATTACAGAGGGGGAAAATATGTTAGTATATAGAAATAGATAGGCTTATTTTTAAAGTGACTAGTTTTGCCACTCTCTTGAGATTTACATTTGGTTACAAAAATGGTCTGAGCAGATTAGTGTAAATAGTTTTGTAGTTACCTGCACATTGAAGACATGTAATAATATCTTTTTCAATATCATCCAGCACTTGGATTCTTTCCATAGGAGCAGCCATTGTATTGGATAATTACTGAACTATATTGCCTATAGGAATTATGATTATATACAGCTGCTGTTGTTTATTTAATGTTTTCTTCCTTGAATATTTTCACATTTTCACATTAAAACAATTTAATTTGTAGCATTTGTAGAATGAAACCACAGACTAACACCAAGGCTATGCCGTCAAGCCGTCACTGTTTGAGTCTGACATTCAGTCAAGTCCGTCATGCTCAATTCAAAATAAAACGTCTCTGTCGATGTCTAGTTCAAAACAATTGTCACTACGACATTTGTGACAACGACACGACCAACTAAAGCCAGCCAGCCAAGCCAACAACGAGAATTAGGTATGGGTCGTTACGTGATTTTTGCGAAACGTAACGTAACTAGTTATTGTGAAGGCGTAACCTGTTTTGAAAACTAGTTATAACTAATAACTAGTTATTTGTCAAATTCTATTCATTGATTCAACATGGTGTTACTGAAGTTTTTGCGAAACGAAAATATAACTGGTTACCTACGTAATCGTTACTGTCACAAGCTTCAGGTTTTTTGAACGAATTAGTTTTTGTAGCTAGTGTAGCTACCATAAGCAGTTACATCATTAACGTTATAATGTATCTGAGCTGGACGACGAAGGCCCAGTATTTCACTTAAGTGAAATAAGTATTATGTCCTAAGTAATACGTATGAAAATTATACGCATCATTTTGGTAGTTGGCGACTTGGTGTGTGCATGTTAGAATTTCATCGTGTCATCACTCGTGATTTCGGGAAGTCTCGGCTCGCTTTGCCGGTCAGTACCTACAAAGAAGTAGGCACAGAGCAGTAACAGTAACTATTCCGCGCGAAAGAGACGACATACGCTCGCAACTAGTTTTGTTTCGTGTCTCGCTTTTCATTCGATCACTGCATTGATAATGTAACTGGTTACTAAAATAACATGTTTATGTGTGACTCGAAACTAGTTATTCGGTTACATGCCCCATAACTAGTTATTGTAACTAGTGACGTGAAATAACGCCCATACCTAACGAGAATCGAAATAATTCAACTCGACTCGGCCATTTTCGTTGCGGGTGTCTAGAGACATGGTTAGTATTGTGATTTTTATCCGCAAAAATCTGTTTTAATTCAAGAATATGTTTAAAAATTATTTCTTTAGTTAAAACTTATTTGTTTACCCTTCTGTGTAAACATTATATTTTAGATATGTGATAATCAAATGATGAGAAAAATGTATATCAATAAAATACGGTTAGAACCTGAATTCTATGTGAAGATCTATACTAGGGCGGACTGATGTTTCTGTAAATATAATAAGGTATTGTATTGTTTTGAATATTGCTGACGCAGTGCTTATTCTTTTCAGTCGCACAGGAAATTCTCAGCACCTCGCCATGGGTCGATGGGATTCTACCCCAAGAAGAGGTCCCGTCGTCATCGTGGTAAGGTGAAGGCTTTCCCTAAAGATGACGCTAGCAAGCCCGTGCATCTGACTGCTTTCATCGGCTACAAGGCCGGTATGACCCACGTGGTCCGTGAACCTGACCGTCCTGGATCAAGTAAGTTTATTTACTTACTAATTCTAACCTAACATAACCTTTAATGATTAGTGTTTGCTGATGAATTACTTGTTATTCAGAGATCAACAAGAAGGAGATAGTGGAGGCAGTGACCATCATCGAGACCCCTCCGATGGTCGCCGTTGGTGTCGTTGGATACATCAACACCCCACATGGTCTCCGCGCTCTGCTCACAGTATGGGCCGAGCACATGTCCGAGGACTGCCGCCGTCGGTTCTACAAGAACTGGTAAGCTTATAAACATCTAGTTCCAGTTTGTAATGAAAGTTTCAATTATTTTAGACCACATCTATTGAATTAAACCATACTAATTATTATAACTAGCTCTCCTCTCACTGAAAGAGAGCATTTTCCTAAATATGCCAGCAGCATATTGTCACCAAGTGGTCTCCGCTCAACGATGAGACCGCTAGGTATCTGTTACAGCTGTGCGTGATTTGTGATCCACTAGGTACAAGTGCAAGAAGAAGGCTTTCACCAAGTCCAGCAAGAAATGGCAGGATGAGCTTGGACGCAAATCCATTGAGAAGGACTTCAAGAAGATGATCCGCTACTGCAGTGTGGTCAGAATCATTGCCCACACTCAGATGAAGCTGCTCAAGCAGCGTCAGAAGAAGGCACACATCATGGAGATCCAAGTGAATGGTGGAACCATTGAAGACAAAGTTAAATGGGCCAGAGAACACTTGGAGAAGCCCATCCCTGTTGACTCAGTCTTCACTCAAGATGAGATGATTGACTGCATTGGTGTCACCAAGGGTAAAGGATACAAAGGTAATTATATTTTTATATTTTAATTTCACGCCCCGAGGTAAACGTTGTAAACGTTTCGGGATAAAATGTATCCCATGTGTTACTTTGATGTTTAACCAATATTACTATAAAGTTTCATCCAAATCCATCCAGTAGTTTTTTCGTAATAAACAAACATGCATACATACATTACATTCATCCTCACAAACTCGCATTTATTAGTAAGATATTCACAATTTTCATCTAAATAATTTTAATGTTTCTTTTTTAAATTCCAGGTGTGACTTCTCGTTGGCACACAAAGAAGCTTCCTCGCAAGACACACAAGGGTCTCCGCAAGGTTGCTTGTATTGGAGCGTGGCATCCTTCAAGAGTGTCATTCACTGTTGCCCGTGCTGGTCAAAAGGGCTACCATCACCGTACTGAAATGAACAAGAAGATTTACAGGATTGGACAAGGTAAATTTATGAAAATTGTGTTCATTAGTTTGTGTATAATATGAAGGAGGAAGACTCGTAAAGAAATATATCCTAAAAACCTCTAATCTAAATTACATTTTGTTCAGGTATCCACACCAAGGACGGCAAAGTCATCAAGAACAATGCCTCCACTGAATATGACCTGTCTGAGAAGTCAATCACCCCCATGGGAGGTTTCCCTCACTATGGTGAGGTCAACAATGACTTTGTAATGATCAAGGGTTGCTGTATGGGACCCAAGAAACGTGTTATCACCCTGAGAAAGGTAATTAATATCAAGTAAAAGCTGTTCAAACATCCTTACTGCCATCACCACAGCAGATATTGCTAGCTTTTATGTTTTCCTCGCCTAACATTTTTTTTCGTTTTTCAGTCCCTGATCGTGCACACCAAGAGGGCAGCTCTTGAAAAGATCAACTTGAAGTTCATTGACACGTCATCCAAATTCGGTCATGGTCGCTTCCAGACGCCGGCTGACAAGGCTGCGTTCATGGGCACGCTCAAGAAGGACCGTATTCGCGAGGAAGCCGCCGCTACCGCTGCTCCGGCTGCCGCCCCTGCGCAGTCCTAATCACATCTTTGGACTAAAATAAAGATAAAAATCTAAACAAACCTGTTTCATTTTTGTTACCTTATTTTAGTAAACCATACATTTTCACGGGGAGCTGAGAAGACCGTAAACTGTCGAATCACTGAATAGAATTTTAATAAAACTTCACAATGTACAATATCATTTCAAGCACTTAAGACAGCTGCACGCTGATGCCTGAGCACCATATTTACTGGTCCTCAGGCCAGGTCCTTTAGTATTTCAGAGTTTTAGCCAAGTGGCCCTCGCACCACACACGCACACCTCATAGACAGTAAAGTACCGTAGTTTTAGGTTCTGTTGTACGGTAAACCGGAATGCGTGGGTACATACCTATCTGGTAATTCAAAATTCCCACGGGAATCTACAACGCGGATGTAAAAGCGGGCGTTGCTAGTAACTTATAGTTACATATTAAGCCGGGTACTCATTAGCGAGCTGTAACCGTAACCGTTGCATGCACTGTAACCAAAAAACATAGTGTGTACGTGGTTCGCGAACCTGCTGCGAGCGGGTACGCGTCGGGCTTGCAGTGAGCCGATGTTTACAGCGTACTCATTTCTGAACCTGTAACGTCGCACGTAACTGTAACCGTTACTGTTACCAAAAACATAGTGTGTACGTGGTTCGCGAACCTGCTGCGAGCGGGTACGCGTCGGGCTTGCAGCGAGCCGATGTTTACAGCGTACTCATTTCTGAACCTGTAACGTTGCACGTAACTGTAACCGTTACTGTTACCAAAAACATAGTGTGTACGTGGTTCGCGAACCTGCGATGAACGCCACACGAGCGACTCGCAGCGACCCGACGATTGTCGGTTTTTGCCGCGAATCAAAGGGCGCTCGCAGTGCGCTCGTGGACGTCAAGAGGAGAGGTTGTTGCTAGCCGCTACGAACCATCATCGAGAAAGGCATCTATAAGTATGAATGCTGCACAGGCGAAAGACACTTCGTCCGACATTGTGGAGTTATAAACTAAAACTGAGGGCAGGGAAGGCCTCCACGTTCGTTACACTCCCCGTACACACTTGAACTTCGTTACTGTATCTGTTTGGTTACAGTTACAACTCGCAAAATGAGTACGCTCGGTGAAAGCGTTCGGGCGACAACACGAGCCTAAGCTGTAACACGCGTACACACTAGAACCTCATTACTGTATCTGTTTGTTACAGTTACAACTCGCAAAATGAGTACGCTCGGTGAAAGCGTTCGGGCGACAACACGAGCCTAAGCTGTAAGACGCGTACACACTAGAACCTCGTTACTGTATCACGCAGGATACAGTTACAGTTCGCTAATGAGTACCCGGCTTTAGACCACATTTCGAGCTCTTTTGAACTTTTTTGCCGCTCAATGTAAAAAGGTCAGTCTCAATAGTCTTCCCGGGGTTTGTCCACGTAGGGAATCTGAAAATTTAGTTATTATTGCGCTTAACCTTATAGTTTTCGAGATACTGCAGACTTATAGGTCATCCAGAAAAAAATATTTTCCTAGGTTTTCCCCATAGGAATTTCGGGGTAAAAAATAGCCGCTGGCTAAGCACACTGGATGGTCCCCAAGCTGAACCGATTTTTTTTTAATACATATTGGGGAAATCTAAATATTGTCTGTTAACCCTTATTCCTCCCAGTCCCAGAATATCGTAGTGTATAGAAAAGTCAATAATATCGGAAGCACATATTTATTTATTGTCCACTTTCATTTCATCAAAGTAGTTATTCTTTCTAATAAACCGAATACATTGCAATACAGTGTTCCGTTCTCGCTGCATTTCTTTAGATAATAATTTTCGAAGAAGTGTTGAAGGTATTTTAGGTTTTGGTCTTTTATAAATTTGTTTTTTATATTCTATCTTTTTCTTATGTGCTGTAGGTTTTATTTCTGTTTGGTTATTAGATTGCTCAGTTTTCTCAACTTTAGCTTCATCTGGGCCACTGTCTTCATCATTACTGATTTTCTTATCCTCAATAATTGCATCAACTTTATTTTCGGGAAAAGTAGAACTTTTATTGGCAACTGTTCCCTCTACATTTTCAACCTTTGCTATTTCTCCAACATCAAGGCCTTTGTCATTGGTTGTGATATTATTAACAACTAAAACTTTATCATCTGCAACTTTCAAGTTTTTCTTCTCCTTTTCATTTGTGTCGACTTTTTTAATAGGAGCTTCATCAACTTCATCATCAGATGATCCATACTCACACATGAGAGAAGATAAAGCTCCACAAATCATTGGTTTTTCTTCAGGTTTTTTATCACAGGCAGGTGCTAGATCATCAACATCTTCAATTAAATCATTGTTAATTACTTCCTCCACTACTGGATCATCATCTATTAGATTTTGAATACCAGCAAAAGGTTTTAGTTTCCTATTATCTTCAACTACAGGTAATATTTCTGGCCTTCTAGGTTTTTTCTTTTGGTTGTTAGATGGTACTCTGTCATAATTGTTGTTTCTTTTGAATTTTGTTTTATCCTGGTTATCATTTTGGAAGTTATTCTTCCTTTTTTGTCCGAAACCTGAAACAAATTATTTTTGAATATAAAAGAAAGCCATATTAGTTACATAACACCTCTTATTTACTCAAGAATGGCTGGACTGAAATATATGATTCTTTTTTAAATTGATTTATTATCTGGAATAAGCAATACAATTGATGTTTATTTTTTTGACATGCAAATTCCTTGACCGTTAGGCGAAACATGTGAAGCAAATACAGCACCCCTTTTTAATACAAGTAAAACATTTGAAATACACTAATTATAATTAATAAACAAAATCAATGCCAAGTACTGTGATAAAGATTAGTGAAAAAAAATTAAATAAATTATTTATTATAATTAAATGGGCATAACGGCCTCTAATGTAGTGTATAATTTAGTATAATATATTTTTCATAAAAATAATTACCAGGTTTGTAATCACTTTGGTTTGTCCTTCTATCATGCCTATCTTTAGGGAGACCCATTTTTTCACCCCTCTCAACTTTTTCCTTCACAGCAGCCACCTTCTTATCAATATTGGCCTTGGTGGGATATTTCTTCTTCCTCTCCTCTCGCCATTTCTCAATCTCTTCAGGGTTGTTCAGCTTGGAAATCTTTTGATACAACCCTGATGAATGCTGCATTTGAATGTGTTTAGTAATCACCTTGGGGTGGGCAATGAATTGACACCCATCTATGTTGCATTTCTGGAAATTATATTGTTTCATGAATTTGATGTTATGAAATATTAAAAAAAAAATATATGAAATATTATTTTATTTTATTTAGTTAATTTATTAAACTTCATTAAAACACTACAGGATTATTGTTTTGAGGCTAACACAATAAAATTAACAAATTGTGAAACAAAAGAAATTAAATTCTGATTTAATTCCTGCTAGGAGTCATGTCTCACCATTCTTAAATCAAGCTAAGATTTTGAACATGTCATCCAGACGCTATGTCCATCTCGCTTCTCTACTTTTTGGTGTCATCTATACTAATATTATAAAGCTGAAGAGTTTGTTTTGTTTGTTTGTTTGTTTGTTTGTTTGTTTGTTTAAACGCGCTAATCTCAGAAACTACTGAACCGATTTGAATAATTCTTTCACTGTTAGATAGTCTATTTATCGAGGAAGGCTATAGGCTACATTTTATCCCGAAATTCCCACGGGAACGGGCACAACGCGGGTAAAACCGTCGTAAATAAAAGGCCCCCCTATCTTTTAGAAAAATTAACATGGTCGTCAAGATCTAGACTCGGTAGGCTAAACTTCCAAAGACACAGAACAGCTAGCTTTAAAGGTAGTTTTAAGTACGCGGCGGCTAAGATTTGGAATGACCTGCCACCGCCACTGCGTCAACTAACTTCAATTAACAGTTTTTTTCGTAAAAAAATAAAAATATTATCTTTGAATTATCAAATAAGTAATTCTACTGATCACCTCCTATAACCCTTAGGCTTTTTAATAACGTACTGATTATTAATCTAAGAATGTTTTAGTTATTAATAGTTTAATATTGTTGCACATTTAATTTTTGCTATTAATTTATATTGTTATTTTTTCATTATTTTCTTTTTGTTTTTTGCTAAAGTTTACAGTTAGTTAAGTATGTAATAGTTTGTAATCCTACCTATCCTCTTTAGTTATATAAGTATTTCGGGTCCAGCTGAAAATCAGCGCTGTAGCTCCGGCTGCAGCATTACGCTGAGCTGGTAGCCTTTTTGGTTAAGTTGTTAATTTGTACTTTTGTTTGTCCTATTTCTGTTGTGCTTTTTTTTAACCAAATAAATTTTATTTCATTTCATTTCATTTCATTAATTACCTGATGCTCCTGTTTGTGTTTGTTTAATATGTTCTCGGTAGGAAAGCCTCGATCGCAAGTCTCACACCAGTACGAATCGTTTTCCCGACTCTTGAATCCTCCATTGTTCCCATAGTTCGGATGCGGTCGATATTGAGGACGAAATCCAGGGTTAGGCATCCATTGAGGATTTACTGGACGAAATTGACCGTGAGGACGACAGTTCCACTGATTATTTGGGTAAGGGGCCATAGGTGGTGGAAAACGATACATGATTTAATGCAGTGTATTGTACGCATTTACATAATTAGCTTAAAAAATATTTTATACTACTTTTGTAAACAAATCCAGCAACAAGGGCAGCGATAAAATTTAAAAACCAAACCACGCTGTTCGACCTACTCTACTGTATGACATGACATTGACAATGACAAAGACAACCAGATATTTGACATCAAACTTCAACAATGACAAATTAGGTCCACACGAAATTCACTGTCAAGAAAAAATCGTCAAGATTCCTGCCAATGATGTACCTAGTACAAAAAAAACAGGTTAATTGAACACAGAACTCGAGTTCATATATCGATTTTATGCAACTCGATTTATGTATATAGTTGGAAATAACTTGAGAATTACTTGGTTTTCTATTCAGTTATGTTAAATAAAAGAAAGTAAGATTCACATAAATACGAAACTGTAATGTATTGAGTTTCAAGTATTTTGAATCCAATACCTAACAGAAAATAGAGGAAAATATTCAAATTCGAGTCAGAGGATTCAACTCGGTTAACAATAACTCGCTCGTCCCATCCCAACATCACCTTCCTTACCAATCCATCCAGTACCTACATATTTTCCCTGTTATTTAAAATAAATAAACAAACACAAATAAATAAATAAAGTGTGATTAGTGTGCTTTGCTTAAAAATATATTCATAGAAAATTAATTAGTCAGTACCTAATTCCTTTCTAAAACAATGAACAATTCTGCTGCCAAGGTATGTTATTATACACTCAAACTATTTTTATCATTAATTTGGGACATTGTTTCATCTACCCTATCATATACTTTCCAGGTTGGTGAGATATTCACTGAAGCAGGTGCTGCTTTCAATAAACTGGCGGAGATGATGATGCTCCTTCACCCCGTAGCAGAAACCACAACAAGGTATGAACAGAATTCTTGTTTTCATACCTACTTTAGGTAGGTATGTTTTTATCACTATCATACCTTCAATCATACTCTCAATAAGGGTACAAGAACAATTCCACTGTGCTCAATGCATTGCCAACAGATTTCAAGCATTGTATGGGATTGCAATGCTTGAAGCTACTTTAGTTAAATTTATCTCTGTTGAACTCTACCTATTACACATTAAGTATAGGTACATTTTCTCTGGTCGATACACACCTATATTACACATTTTATTTGCTACGATTTATCATTGGACTTTGACTGTACTTTCAGCATCCAGAAGACCCCAGTAAAGAGGAAACTGGCTGATGAAAGAACTACTGTCACCACAAGCACACCAACAAGCCATCATAGCACCTTACATTCGGCTCCATTATCCCAGCAGGTAAGATTACCTTCTAGGTTACTTAGTTATGCAATTTAAAATGAAAATTAGGATCTGCCTTTATGATTTACAAACTCTAATTAGAGGGACAATATTCAATAGAAAGGCAAAAGATTCTCATTCCTGCATTACTGTTCTTTGAAGATTAATGTATCAAGCAAACTTGGGAAAACATTTATTTAATTTCTGTTCATTACTCAATTACCAAGATATATATAAGCTTATGCATTTCTTCCTCATAAAATAATGTTACAAATAGGATAATATATTTTACCATATTTATTGAACCACTATTGAACCACTATTGAAGACCATTGTAAATGGTTAATAATTTTAGAAATGTGATAATTTTGAGGATATCTTGAACCTTCTGCCCGCTTTGTTCCTTCTCTGACACACCCTTATATATTTATATCTAACTTCAGGTTACTCTCAACATGCTTAATGCTCAAGAATCTGAAGACGCAGATGGTCTCGGCAGCAATGTGAAGCTAGAATTTGAATCCAGCACTGAAGAAGTTACCACATAAGTTGTACATTTAATTTTTAAGTATGTAATATATTAAGGTATTTTTTAAATGGTAGTCCTTTTATTTCTTTATCACATTTATTTTGATGCATAAGCAATGTTTAGTACATAGATCTATATAGAATATAGTACATAGACATAGATAAAATAGAAAAAGTTGTGTTATAACTCTTCTAAATAGGCATTCGGTTATATATAGTTGTATGTAATTGTAGAATAAATTATTATAGTTCTTACACTGGTATAGAACAAATTATTTAAATCTTAATCTCAACCTATATGCTAAGAGATAGTTTTCTGAAAACTTTGTATTTTTCTATTCCAAGAAGAACTTGGAGATTCATATAGTTTACAGAATTTACTTTCTAAAATATTCTTCTCAATGACATCATCAACATCACTTCTTATTTTAAGACCTTCATAGTATTGAAACAAGCTGCCAGATTTCTTGAGTCTTCTTTGAGCGTTTCTGTAACACTTCCAGGGTTGTGGTTCTATCACTATACAACTTGAAATATTCTTTATGAAATCCAAGAACTTTAATAATCCTTCGTCACCATTATTAATATGTATCCACATTGTAACAGAGAAACAGAAAGTTATATCAAAACTAGTCTTATTGTGATCTTCAATATATTTCTGTATTATACTTTGATCTTCAGTTTCCATTATGTTAGCCGTTGAGTATGTTATCTTGGGGTTATCGTTTGATTCTTGAGCTCTTTCTATTAATGCTGGGTCGATGTCAACGGCCAATATTTCTATGTTACAATCTTTATATCTTGTTTGTAAGTAAGAATATATTTCTTTTGTTAAGTTGCCTGTGTTACATCCTATGTCCAAACATATGATGGTATTATTATTAGTGTTAGGGAACATATCTGCATGTAGGTTGGTTGTTCTTTCCTCCACATTGTGAAATGAATAATAGTTTATAAAGTTTCCAAACTTTGAGGCTCCTGGGTCGTTGGACAGAAATGATAACTCATTTTCTTTGCCTTCAGTCTTCATAGCTCACTTTTTCACTTAAAATGTTCTTTAAACTAATTCTTTGCTTGATAAAAAAGTTGTTTACTTGGCTAACAGACGAAGTGTGAGAATTTGAGTCCGTACCGAACTCACTTTCTAATCTCAAACCAAATTATGTTGTTAACTTTTTGTTTTGGACATGCATGCATGCAATCATTCATCCACTCCACTCTCCACATTTCTTTGTTATGACAGCCACACCACAAGTAATACCCGACAAATGCTTGGGATGTCAATGTCATATGCTTTTTGACATTGACAAAACATATAACACTGACGTACACCATATTTTTTTACTCAACTGATGCAAAAGAGAGTACCTATACTATAATCCAAATAAACTCAGGGGGAACATTTTTAAATATGTAGGTAAAGTTTTTTAAGTATAGGAAATAAAGGACAGTGAGCAAAGTTATATGGAGCTTGGTCCAAAGGCCTCCACAGATGAGACATACACCAGTGGATAGAGCAGGGTCGACTCTACAAGCATGCCGACCGAAGGGAGGGGCTCAAATTTTGTCCCGGGAGAGTCCCGCAAATGTCTATTTAATCTTGATCAATGGGTATCTTTAATAACATAATCATAACAAAATGATCAGTTTTATAATAAACGTTGCTAACAGCCGATGCTTAATGTTTGTGTGGACATGTTGACGTATGAATCTTGGTGCGAGATCTGATGAGTTAAAATGTACTGGTTTTCAGCAACTGTCGTCGTAATTATAGCGTGTTTGGTCTCATTGCTTGTGTTTTGACGAGTACAGTACAATAGGTTTGATTTTCGGGCCTGATGATGGAGCCAGGAGGCAACTGTAGTCGTAATATGTAAGACTGTCAAAGTGGCTATCTATTGAAGGTGCTGTGCCTTTAATAGATATCCGCCAAGTGACTTTAAAAGACAAAATCTGTCACATATTATTGCAGGCTAAGGATATGTTTTATCTTGTTGTTTAATTAGGTTGGTAATTTGATTAAGTATGTTACTAAAGCAACAATGGAGCAAACTTTTACTTTAAGGAAATACCTACTTATCTTTAAGGTCCAAAATCCAACAACAGCTAAGACGTGGGATAGAAAAACGTACAATCATTTTAAATTGCTTATCATATTATGCAGATATGGTCGACATAAGAACTCAAGCGTAAAACAGATGCAAGCTGGTTGATTTGCAATATCGTCTATTCTTGAGCAGACAGGGCTTCTCTCCAATAGAGCTATGCTCAGATACTTTACTATGCTACGTTTTATAAGATGGGAGGATACATCCATCGCTATGTTAGATTCTTATGCCACGTTTGACGTGATTGGTGGATATAAAACGTAGGATATCATTGTAGCATAGCACAACTCTGGTGCAAAATCATCTCTGAGCTGAATTTCACTTGCGGGCTCGATTTACTCTTTATACTCGTAGTTGCGCTAGATACCCACTTAGTAAACACTGTGATTTATGAACACTCTTTAACTTTTATGTTCAACTGAACCGATCAATTGCTCAGATAAGCGGTAATCAAATTGATGATAACAAGCTGTTATTTCAGCACCTTCTTACTATTTATGCTTGATAGAAGGAAAGGAAAGCTGTGTATGACAAGGCAGCTCTTAAAACAGGCTAAGAGTATCTTCTTGCCTTCAGAGATCGGGATTATAACTATAGTTGGTACCTTAGTATGTCTAGTGTCTACCCTAAACTCCGTTTGAAATAAGGGACCCAAAAAAAATCACTTAGGTTAGGTTTCGAAAAGGACTGTTTTCATTATTCGGTGACCGAGTACCGGCTATAAAGCCGGGAATTCACTAGACGGGCATGTCCGCGGGCAAGCCTGCAGGCAAGTCCGACGGGCTTCGCTACTATCATGTCTGTGCTTTATCAGTCAGTGTAGTACTGCCGCGGGCGGTCTGGCAGACTGCCCGTTGGAAGTCCGCGCGATCTCATTTTGTCTGCACAGGCACCGACAGGTCCGAGCGTGAATGATTAGTCCAGGCGGCCTGTGGACAGACCTGGCAGTGACAACAACCCAAACAGACGTCCGCTTATTATCGTTCGACGAGTTGTGGAGAATTTTTAATTTAAAATGAGTTTTAATGAGAATAAAATATTCTGGGAAGAATTTATAGCTGAATACAAAACTTCCATTCCAATCCATGTTTATGGAAGGTAAAAAGCAAGGAATTTATGAATAGTGAAATGCGTAATACATTGCATTGCCATCTTGCAACACAACTAAAGCGGGGAATTCACTAGACGGGCATGTCCGCGGGCAGTCTGTCCGGGCATGCCTGGCGACGCAATACACTTCACAGACTCTTCAGTTTGTTTTAGAACGGCTTCGCTATTAGTTGTGTTGCAAGATGGCAATGCAATGTATTACGCATTTCACTATTCATAAATTCCTTGCTTTTTACCTTCCATAAACATGGATAAGTTTTGTATTCAGCTATAAATTCTTCCCAGAATATTTTATTCTCATTAAAACTCATTATAAATTAAAAATTCTCCACAACTCGTCGAACGATAATAAGCGGACGTCTGTTTGGGTTGCTGTCACTGCCAGGTCTGTCCACAGGCCGCCTGGACTAAGCATTCACGCTCGGACCTGTCGGTGTCTGTGCAGACAAAATGAGATCGCGCGGACTTGCAACGGGCAGTCTGCCAGACCGCCCGCGGGAGTACTACACTGACTGATAAAGCACAGACATGATAGTAGCGAAGCCCGTCAGACTTGCCTGCAGGCTTGCCCGCGGACATGCCCGTCTAGTGAATTCCCCGCTTAATAGCGAAGCCGTTCTAAAACAAACTGAAGAGTCTGCGAAGTGCATTGCGTCGCCAGGCATGCCCGGACAGACTGCCCGCGGACATGCCCGTCTAGTGAATTCCCCGCTTTACCGTATAGCGGGGAATTCACTTGACGGGCATGTCCGCGGGCAGTCTGTCCGGGCATGCCTGGCGACGCAATACACTTCACAGACTCTTCAGTTTGTTTTAGAACGGCTTCGCTATTAGTTGTGTTGCAAGATGGCAATGCAATGTATTACGCATTTCACTATTCATAAATTCCTTGCTTTTTACCTTCCATAAACATGGATAAGTTTTGTATTCAGCTATAAATTCTTCCCAGAATATTTTATTCTCATTAAAACTCATTATAAATTAAAAATTCTCCACAACTCGTCGAACGATAATAAGCGGACGTCTGTTTGGGTTGCTGTCACTGCCAGGTCTGTCCACAGGCCGCCTGGACTAAAGCGGGGAATTCACTAGACGGGCATGTCCGCGGGCAGTCTGTCCGGGCATGCCTGGCGACGCAATACACTTCACAGACTCTTCAGTTTGTTTTAGAACGGCTTCGCTATTAGTTGTGTTGCAAGATGGCAATGCAATGTATTACGCATTTCACTATTCATAAATTCCTTGCTTTTTACCTTCCATAAACATCGATAAGTTTTGTATTCAGCTATAAATTCTTCCCAGAATATTTTATTCTCATTAAAACTCATTTTAAATTAAAAATTCTCCACAACTCGTCGAACGATAATAAGCGGACGTCTGTTTGGGTTGCTGTCACTGCCAGGTCTGTCCGCAGGCCGCCTGGACTAAAGCGGGGAATTCACTAGACGGGCATGTCCGCGGGCAAGCCTGCAGGCAAGTCCGACGGGCTTCGCTACTATCATGTCTGTGCTTTATCAGTCAGTGTAGTACTCCCGCGGGCGGTCTGGCAGACTGCCCGTTGTAAGTCCGCGCGATCTCATTTTGTCTGCACAGACACCGACAGGTCCGAGCGTGAATGCTTAGTCCAGGCGGCCTGTGGACAGACCTGGCAGTGACAGCAACCCAAACAGACGTCCGCTTATTATCGTTCGACGAGTTGTGGAGAATTTTTAATTTATAATGAGTTTTAATGAGAATAAAATATTCTGGGAAGAATTTATAGCTGAATACAAAACTTATCGATGTTTATGGAAGGTAAAAAGCAAGGAATTTATGAATAGTGAAATGCGTAATACATTGCATTGCCATCTTGCAACACAACTAATAGCGAAGCCGTTCTAAAACAAACTGAAGAGTCTGTGAAGTGTATTGCGTCGCCAGGCATGCCCGGACAGACTGCCCGCGGACATGCCCGTCTAGTGAATTCCCCGCTTTAAGCATTCACGCTCGGACCTGTCGGTGCCTGTGCAGACAAAATGAGATCGCGCGGACTTACAACGGGCAGTCTGCCAGACCGCCCGCGGGAGTACTACACTGACTGATAAAGCACAGACATGATAGTAGCGAAGCCCGTCGGACTTGCCTGCAGGCTTGCCCGCGGACATGCCCGTCTAGTGAATTCCCCGCTTAAGCATTCACGCCCGGACCTGTCGGTGTCTGTGCAGACAAAATGAGATCGCGCGGACTTACAACGGGCAGTCTGCCAGACCGCCCGCGGGAGTACTACACTGACTGATAAAGCACAGACATGATAGTAGCGAAGCCCGTCGGACTTGCCTACAGGCTTGCCCGCGGACATGCCCGTCTAGTGAATTCCCCGCTTATACGGTTCAACCGAATGATGCAAAATAGTCATCAATGAGTAAGTAGATGATGATTCATCTGGTACATACAAATATGTAGACTCAATTATCTTTCTCAATATGTAAAATAGGCAGACTTGCATATTTCCACCTGAATGCTGTTTAATTAAATTCGCTTTCTGCATTCACATTGCATTGCATTGCATGCCGATTCTACTGTATACCTACTGTGCAACAAATAACTGGGCGAATATTTCTTGGATTGAAACTTCATAGGTATATCGAATTAAAACATTTGTACAAGTACACCTATCGTTTTATTTTAACTTTATAACTTCCTTCTGCTTCATTATTATTATTTACGTTCTTCAATATATCTGACCTGCACAGGACGAAGCGTAATGATTTACCCTGTCGTGCGTTTTTGCTCGCTTTCAGATGTTTCACAAAAGTTTTATGGCTGCATGCAGATTTCTACTAAATATTAATTATTTGTTTATACTTAAATAAATAAGGCTATTGATAGTTATGGGCAAAATCATGAAAAGGTTCCTATGTCCATGGGCAAAATAGCTTGCCCGTCATCGTTATCAATAGTGGTCGGCTTCTGCAAAGAGATAGTCGGCTGTTTCTTTATAAAAGAGCGCTTTTAATATATTTTATATTGTCCGGTACTGGTGTGAATTGTAAACATAGAGACAAACTTCACACTGGTGTAAAAAACCCACGGGAAAAAACACTTCGGCCCCATTGATAACAAAATACCCTATGAATCTATCTTTTGATACCTACCTTAGGTAATATTTCATACCGTAAGAATCTAAGTGTGTGTAAGTATGTGAATGTCACTTACACACACACCTACATTCTTACCTCAATTTCGCTGTAATAGTTACTTAGTTAATTTGTCTGTAGTTTATTTTGTAGATCCACAATTTTACGGGCGTAGTTGCTATGATGATTTTAATAACAGTTTTGTTCCATATCTAAAATAAATCTTATGGTTTGAAATAAGTTTTGAATAGATTGGTTTTACTTTCAAAAGCGCCACTTTCAAGATCAACGTAAGATTGCGACAAGAAAGGGAAAGCTTCAGTGATTCTGATTATACTTATGCCTTTTATGGCGGTCATAATCGTATATGAAAAATAGAACATCCTTACTTATCCGTCCTTGAGGAATTAAGGATCAGTAATAATAATTCTTACTCTGTCGTTTGTCGGTCTGATTTATAAGCTTTCTCGTCCAAACCGATGTTGATTAATTTTGGCATAGATATAGATTAGACCCCCCGTAGACTACTTTTTATAAGGAACCGGGACGTGGTGAGAAAGTGAAAAAATTGTTCCTTAACGTCCCCAAAAGTCGAGAATGGCCGGGCTCATTAGATTAATATGGGTATTGAAATTGTATAATATTTTGAAAGTTCGAGGAAGGTTAAAAAGTGAACGGCAACGGAATCAAGACGGGCGGAACCTCAGGGCAGGTGGAACCACCCACACTAACATGAAAATAGGTACTTACCGTACTTCAGATGTGCTTATGCTTTGGGCATGTGAGTTGTCCTGTTTGGGTTTGTTTGTAAACCTTTTTGTTGACAACCCGTTTCCATCCTGGTTCACTGGATCTGAGCGAGCATACTTGGAAACAAAGCAATGCGCTAATTTTAAAGTTCTAATGACCATAAAGACATCTATAAACCATTGACATTTCCAAATCACCAGCTACTATACCTATTTATTCCTATTTTGTGTTTTTTAATTACAGACAGGAAACAATATCATACTATAATAGTTTTAGTTTCGTATTTGATTAATTATTGGTCTGATCATGTACAATCAATGTAAGTTTACCCGCGTAACTATATAACTAAGTACAATTATTATTATATGTCCATTTTCGTTTCCATGTGTGCGTGTTGAATCATTCAACTGTTACTGTTCTAAAGATGTCTTATTAATTACTTCTTACAATTAAATAAATGGTATTACGCTTGTTTGTTGCTGCCACGGTTCGCTACAGTTTTACTTTCCTGCAGTCATTGTACATGGACATAATTCCGCATGCACTTACACGATTCCAGTCACCTAAACCTATATAATTGCATGCTTAAATTTATATTAATTGCATGTTTAGGTTGTTTTAGTTGTGTTCCGGAAATATTCGTAACCAACACCGCTCAGTTCCTCACAACTTATTTGAATCTTTTCTCATTAATGTTACCAAGATTAAGCTAAGAATAATTTTAGCCTTCAGAATTATTTTAAAATCCGTTCTACTTTTAAACATACCTCCATGTAGGTACCCTACATATGCACCAACACCACCTTATGATACTAACAACACCGCTAATGCTTATTGAAATCATTCACTGGTGAAACAAACCGATTCGTTTGTCTGAAATTGTAGATTATAAGGATAGTTATCATTTTCGTTTAGACAATACACTTCACCAAATGCTATAAATAAAACCTAAGCGCTATAAAAGCTTTGAAATCGCAAAGTAAACCGAAAATTTAAATATGAATTGGGATCGTTGTAAATTTCTTCTTGTCCCACAATTTTTTACACGTGAATTTATTAAAGATATATTCAATTTCAATGACTAACGAACAAGTAATTGGGCTACTATCCACAAACACTCGTTATCTGAGAGAGCTGACATGTAAGATGAAACGACCCTCAGTGAGCCTGGATGCTGCAGAAATCGTAAATGGTAGTGCCTTCAAAAATAACATTTTACTGTTGTTCAAAGACATACTGTAATAAAATTATAGGTTGAACGATATGGATAAAGAATAGGAAAAGCACATTATTTTACATTAGTTTAGGTTTTTTGGCTTAAAAATGTACACCAAAATCAAATGATGTCCACATCCTCACTACATGGTATTCAGAAAAGTTCTACTTACTCAACTTAAAACACTAAGCGTACTTTAACTTACTAGCACTCTGTCAACAACTGAATAAACTGCTAGAATCTATTGAAGCCCATTGAGTGAAATGTAGGACTGTGTGGCCGGCCGTCCTCAAGGCACACGCAAACGTTTGTAATTGCGCTTTTCCACACACGTAAACGTGGAGCAGGTACGACATACTCGCACTGCGCATCGGCAACAGATATGTGTCTCGCTTTTTGCCGTGCATTTTATCGGAGAAATTCACTTGGAAAATGGCTCTCGATCATTTTCAAGTTCAGTTACGTAAGTGCGCGTGCGGCGAATTGGTGCGAATAGCGGATGTTTGGTGGTGCTCGACGGCCAAGTGGCGCGCCGTTATAAGCTCTCACCCGCTCCACCGCCTGTCAGTCGCTGCTGGACCACCCTCATACACGTCCATTATTAGTTTTTAGTGTTGTGTGTGAAAATCAATTAAAATGTGCACCACTTTCCGGATATACGTCGTCTCAGCACTCTGTGTGGCCATCGCCTCCGGTCATGTCCACGGACGGAGATCCCGCAGGATGGATGCGGAAGACTTCGCACAGAATGAGATCGACAGCGGCAGAGCCGAGGAGAGTTGGTGGCCCTCGGCGGAATTCTCTATTTTACAAAAAGTTTACGACGACTGCAGTGGACAGCAACAATTGACCATGTGCTTGAAGGGCAAGGCCTTGTCGGCGCTCACTAGGGCAGTTGAACAGGTGCGAGTTCGTGTGCTGAGGTGTACAAGTGGTGCCAAGTGAAATGTGTGCTTAATCTGTTTTGTGTTATTCAGGAAAGTGTACAGCTCGCTGATGGGCTGACGCTAGTGAAGCAGGCTGACGCACCCTCGGCGGTTGCGGAGCCTCGCTTCTTCCCTGGAATGTCAATTGAGGACAAGCTTGACACCATGTTGCGTACCAAGTTTGAGCAACTGATGAACACGCACACCATCAGCATGGACCTCGCTTCTGAAGGTAGAGGTAGAGGTATGTATCCATTGTCCATATCATTCATTTTTGTTAATAAAAAGGAAATGGCTAAATATGGTGTTTATTCCAGGCAAGAAAGTCCTGCCGTACCTGCTGCTGGGTATCTTCACCACGATGAGCATCGTAGGAGGAATGGCACTGAAGACCCTGGCAGCCATCGCCGGCAAAGCACTTATCGCCAGTAAGGTGGCGCTGACCATTGCTGGTATCATTGCTCTCAAGAAACTGTTCAGTCACGATGGAGGCTCCAACGGAGAGACTACCTTCCAAGTTCATGCAGATGGACATCACAGGTAGGTCCTTGCGAGACAAACTTGGCAACCATCCCATTAACCATCAATCACTGCAAAACAAAAAGTTTAACTTGAATGTACCTATTGCTTATTGATCAATATTTTAATGTCGTAATATTTTAATTCTAGTATTTAATTCGAAGGCGGAACCTATATGTGGTGAGGCCAGCGAAACAAGGCACGGTGGATCCTTACACGTACGGCGCTGAGGCGACGCCCGCGGCTGCGCCCGCGTAGCCGGCTGAGAGCCGCCGCGCGCCACCGCCCGCCCGCCGCCCGCCCCCGCCCCGCCGCGCCTCAACATAACCTCAAACCAAAGCACCGTCCCGCCCTCGAGGACGGCTTCCTCAGACGAATCCGTCGTCCACTCTCGTTCTCAAATCTATGTCAGTAAATTATTTAATGTAATTTATTTATTTGTGACTACGGTTTTACGTTTAATGTAAATTAATTAACTAAAGTGATGTAAGAGTAATAAAAGAAATGTTACACTCAATCTGGTTTCATTTTCAAATCTAGGGGGCACGGCTGTGCTCCCGCTTAGTTAAATTATTCTGCTTGTATCTCAAGCTAGATGAAATGAAAATTATGATGGCCTCTGGCTGTTGTTTGTAGATATTACATTAACTGCTGCTTTCAAAAGAATGAAAATTTAACTAATTTACGAATACATGCATGCTGTACAACAAACGTTTAGGTATGTATTTAACAAACTATTCTGGTGCTCAAAGTGTCAATTAGCTAAATGTATTAAGATGATGATCAATAAATCATATTTATAAACCACATTGCTCTTTTATTTCTATCTAAAGATTGATTTATGACTCGAATTGAATTTTACTTGGACACTACGAAATCGTTTTTTTACTACCGTAGTATCTAGATACCTCAAGATTCTTTTAATATTCGAATGAAGGTGATTAATGCAAACTAAATACCGTCATCGATACAATAATGTGTGTTAGTGGATTCTGTAGGTGCGTGTATTTATGAAACGGCCTGCGTTAATTATCGTAGCAGCTTTCTTTATTCGCTCTAGTGGAGACCGCTGCGAGAAATGTGCAGATTTTCCGTTAATATGAACGCTGCAGCCATGCTCGTGGAAAGTAGAAAGTTGTGATCGATTCACTGCACATGCACGAATAACGAACATCTACATACGTTTTCTAATTTATAACTATAAGACAAAATTCTTCGCTTCATCAGTTTTGTAACACAACAGATGTAGTTACGTTTTTATGGTGTTAACAGGAAGGTACGTAAGAAGTAACGTGGTAGTAACATAATTATGTAGTTATATCAGTTTTATTGTCTTTCTATAACTATAGTAGGCGAAAAAGTTTGACCGTAAGTTAGGTAATTAAGTAATTGATTTACTTCGTTGTTGTTTTTGTAGTCAAGGAATGAAGAAAAACTTTGCTTCATAGTACTTTGGATATGATAGTGTTACCTACTACCTATTTTTAATATTGGTGGCACTTATCTAAGCATCTAAGAAAGTTTTGGGATACATTTATGGCCGGTCGCCAAAACTTGATATTTATTTTCTAATTTTCATCTACCTAACTGAAATAACTGATCAAGAACATCAAGATACTTTATTGGGGCCATTCGCTAGTTGGTAGGAATCTATTCCTATACTTGCAGTTAGGTTAAATATCTACAACAAGATTTCAAAAGGTTTAAATGTGTTTCACTGGCGTGGAAAGCGACTTGCGGCAGTCAAAATGTGGCATACACACGTAATTCTAATGAAACGTCAGATAGTACCGGTAACTATGTAGATAGTTAGCCATTTTACAGGGAGAGGAATACGTAGTGTGGTGTGGCGTTTGTTCGGCTGCGGAAGGTCAGTACGTTGATTAGCCGTGCGCCGGTAAAGGCCGACCACAGTGCGCGTTTGTGAGGTCCGGAAACTCTGTTTATAATGCAGATATGTGTTTGCCCAATCGCTGCACGCTACGCTGGCTATATGGCATCGTTAATGCGGCTGGCGTCTCTTTGCATACGCAAATATAGGGCGGGCGGACCAACGCTGATTAAGCGGTGCGCCGCCGGTGACGTCGGCTTCATTTCTGCTCTAGGAATTGCGTGTCAGTTGAT
This sequence comes from Cyclophora punctaria, assembly GCA_951394245.1. NCBI lineage: Eukaryota > Metazoa > Arthropoda > Insecta > Lepidoptera > Geometridae > Cyclophora > Cyclophora punctaria. The sequence continues at coordinate 6,758,481 of OX596170.1, read as the reverse complement.
TAGTTTTGCAACATTGTACTTACAAATGAATGATTAATGTTTAGGAAATGTTCATTTCCAGTTTCGTATTTATTGTCACGAAGGTCTTATGCTGTTGACTTGAAAAAACTATTAGTCTTTATATCCGGTAGTTTATTTATAACTTGGAATACCTAGTTTGGACATAAATAGAATGCAGTGCATACACGTGGTTCGATGAAGGACCTCTAGGGATTGCGTCGACATGGCTAATATTATCTCCTTACGTGGGCAGGTGTCGTCCGCCCGCCTTCAATACTTGATGGCTGTCGAGTCCACGTCTCTATACCTACGCGAGCCATCTCTGTCTGCAGATGATTCATTTATGGCCAGTAATTGGCTGATTGACTAGAACACATACTGCACATACATCCGCTATGTTTGCGCTGGCTAGTTACTTAGTAGCCAATTTGCATTGTTGAATAGTTCCGAATGGTAAATTCAATTACCCTCATACTGAATGCATTCCTTACTTAGATTTTGAATAGATTAGATTTTGAACTGAGCTAATATGTAGTAGTAGATAGGATCTTCAATAAAAGTCAAAGATTAAAAGTAATCTCTAATCTACTTAAATATGAGCAAAGAATTCGGTAGCGAAGTTGAATTATCTATTTCGTTTATGTACTTTACCAAATTACCATTACCTAAAGGAAGGATGTTATATATGAATTAGAGTACGAAAAAATCTCGTTTCGATCGTCCGAGGGGTGCTCGGGCTGCGGGCGTCACTCGCACAGCGAAGTTACTTTACGGTCCAGTGGTCAAAGTATCCGACATAAACCTATTTTGTTCTGTTCTTATATTGAATGTGCCCCTTCTTCGGCTGCCTCTCGCCTACGCTTTGCTGTCTGCTGTCCATCGAGGCAGGGCTGAAACAAATACGTAGAGTCGAGTTACTAATGGATATTCAATATTAACTGTAGTAGGTACCCTAATAGTAATTTACGGTGATTTTGCCGAAGTAATCCCACATTTTGCTCTGATTTATTAAGCGAGTATAACGTCTTTGGTCATTAGTTCCGAAATTAGCAATGATTGCTGTCAATTTGGGAATCAATTTGTTTCATCAGAATTCATTAATAAAGAAACTGATAGGTACGTATCATAAACTTTGGTAACACGAACGTGAAACTACAACAAACACAAAATATCGCCAATGTATTTCCTTCAAACCAATTAACGAACTAATACACAATTAAAACAATCAAAGGTAATTTAAACGTATAACATGACAATAAATATTTCATGCGAGAATAAATTACTAAACCTATCCAAGTAAAATTGATGATGCGTGCGATGGAGCTCTAGTCTACCAACTTGATGCAATCAATACATAAATGTATCAATGAAATGTTTTTCTATTTTCATGATATTCAATGTTTAAGAATGAGAGATATCTTGTGACATAAACTGACTTTCGATTGGATTCTTGCAATCATCGAGCATAAAACGATTTCTTATGTGTATTTTAAATCATATCGTATTATTTGAAAGTACTGAGCATTTTGTTGAACGTTTCTATTCAATCAGTGTTTTTACATATACTCGTAGGATGAACTTTATTTAGTAGGTACTCGTACAATTTTAGAGAATACAAGGTAAAATTAACATGTACCATGGTACTTACCAATATAATCAATGGCATAATTGCAATTAGTTTAAGTTAGGTTTCGGTACACAGTATTAGGTACAGCATCTTAGCAACCAAATCTAAATTTAAAGGACATTTTGTCACATATATTTCACTATAAATACGAAACTAAATAAAGCAAAGCTAACGAACGAGTGTAAATATAACGTGAAGCAGCCCTGTACCGGGTTATGTGAGGAAGTTTTGGTACGTGCCAAAGCCATTATTGCTACGAGAAAAGTTCATCAATTTCATTTCTATCCGCACGTACCTCGCCCACCTCGGACCGGCCTCGGTCCGACCTGGTTCCGGTTGGTTATTTTCCTTCTAATAAAATAACATCCTGTATATAACGATCAATTTTAATGAAAGTTTTTGTTATATTTTCATTTTTTTATCAAGCCATGTAAATATGTCCTTACTTTTTTATAGGCTTAGCTTAGCAGTATCTATCTAATTTTTCATGTTTATCTTCCGGTAAATAGGAATAAAATTCATATTAAATCCATCTTTTTCACGCAACATAATAAACATAAGTAATTATAATTATTTCATTACTGTAAAACTAACAAAGTGAAAGTAATCGCATGCACACGCATCCGCAAGCGATGGCATACCTATTGAAAACAAGGAGAATTTACAATAATTAATTAGTATTTATCGTGGGCAGGAACATTCTAGCGGCTTTCTTTTACTTACAGTTAATTGGGTCGTATATTTTAAGAAAATTAAGTAGAAAAAACATTGCTAGTTGAATCGTAAGGCATAATGTATTTTATGACAGGAAATAGGAAAGAATATATTTTTACCGGTAAAGAAACGTACGATTAGGTACTCGTATTTTACTTGTTTTCATAGTATTTAATTAAATAATTAGCAGAAAAAAATTATTGAAAGAAATATTGTAGATTAATTTATATGAATAAGGGGAAATGGGCGCAGTTGTTATTTCGTAATATCGGACTTTCGTAAGCGGTCTAAGTACTATGATACATGAGGTAGGTCATGTTTCTCGAAATCTGGAGAGATGGTCTTGTTTATAATTTAATATGGACCAATGACTTTACACTCACTACACCGATGCAAGTTGTAGTTCAAACTGTAGGTAGTAGTTGTGTCAAACTGGCATTTTTCTTTCAGATGTGAAGGACCATGAAATATCACCCATTAATTTAGTAAACTTATCTTATATTAATCATATACCCTACTTCTAACTTTTCTGATTGTGTCACTCCGATTAGGTATGTTTATTTATGTGTGATCTAAAGAAAATGAGAAATATGGGTAAAATATTTATGAAGCACCAAACCAATATCTATTTCGTTAAAATTAGCTGATCATACTCTATATAAACTAGTCGACCACCTTTCAAAGGTCTATAAGAATTGTTCCTTTTTTAGCTTACTGTACTGATACCGTTACTGAGATGAGAGGCGTTTGCCCAGCAGTGGGCCATCACAGGCGTAAATTTTTTTATTTATTTAAAAATAAACATTTTGTAAGGAGCATATTAATCTTCATACGAAAACTAAATCAAAAACAGGCTACCCAGTGCACCAAGCCCACCAGACCGGGGTAGGTGCACTAACGGCTCAGCTGCTTCATTATCCGTTATTTTCCGCGTACGTGCGCGCGCGCAGCTATAATTTCATATCTAAGCAATCAGTTCAGTGGGCCACACAGTACACTTGACTGATACTCTTGTTGTAGTTGAGGTTTCAATTAGAACTCTCTTATTTGTAACTCTTTATTTATTGTATGGTTTTGAGTATTTTTTTTATTATGTGTATGGATTAAATCATGTTCTGCATCTATTCTACGAGTATTTTGTTTTCAAATGTACAAATTACTTTTCTATTAATAGGTATATCGCTTTTCTTAATGAAATTGTAGTGACAGTATTGTAGTCACTGTATTGTATTGTATTTATTTTACAATGGGAAACTAAAATCTACTAGCGACCATCGACCAGTTCTGACGGCACTTTGATTCGAAAAATTAATGCCATTTTATTTTGACATTTCGTATGAAAATCGGAATTAAATATAAAGGTAAGGTAAAGTTTCTATAATTACCTTTTATCACCTAACATTACCGCATTACAATATTAGTCTCAAGTCTGTTCGATTGTTCAGCTGTGAGGACCAGTAATTAGGTCCAAGGGGAGGTCAGGTGGTCATCGAGTGCACCCGTCGCCACAGGACCTCCCTGGAACATCTAACAGACCTTGACGAGATCCTATTCACTTACAATAGTCCCTAATACCCTGGTTTTAAGACCTAATATTGTGCAGCAATACGCAAAGTTACCTTGTTGAACAGACACCCCCAAGCTGCCGTCATTATGTGTCATTAGTTTTGCGACGCTGACCAAATGACTGGTCTGCGATCGAATGACTCATTCGCTTGAATTGTAATTATAACTGTTACCGACGTTGATTGGACATCAGAAACTATTTCAGATCAAATCACTAACTCAAATTAAAGAACGTAAGATTACATAAATACTTACTTCTCGTTTTATTGATTGGATGTTCTTAGGTGCCTTAGGAATCCACGTTTAGCAGAATTTGGTGTACTTACTATGTAATTTAATATTATTTTGATTTGAAATTTAGCATACTAGTTACGTAGTTATTAATCTACTTTTTCTTACCTTAAAATATATTTTATAGTAAAAAACTCCCTTACCATTAATGGACATAAACCAAAACAATATTAATATATACCAACCTAACCAAAAATAAAAATTACATGTAAAAATAAGTATCCACAATTCCACAGACCGTACATGAATTTTGAAAATAATTCTTGCTTCAATAAACTTTAAATAAGACTGAACGTTAGAATTATACGTGAGTGAACGAAGTTTGTAAAAGTAATGTTTTAATGTCAATATAGAACAATGAAGTAATCTACGGTCGTGTTACTTATGTGATCAGCGTACGTTTGGCCGCCCCAATAATGCCATAAATTTCACTTAGCTAGATTAATGAGATGTTATTGGAAATTTGCCATTAGTTACAGTTAAAATATAACGGGCAAGCACCCTCCGGAAAAATACTTTTCGGTAAATAACAATGAACATTAATATACCTAGATAACTTTGTGTATAGTAAAATAAAGCTATGAAAGTAATAATACAGTGCTAACGTGTAAACCTCGTTGTGGTACTTTTTATGAGTCCTGCAGGGTTTTATGAGCCATTATTTTTATAAGTTGTTATTATAACTATGAAAATATTTCGGGTTTATTCTTTGAAAAAGCAGCTTTTAGAATACAGTTGGACAAAGGTTACACAATTATTTTTATATGCCGTATAAGGTTAGTTCCCTTCTTCAATATTACAATAAGATATCTAATAAAATAAATCACATTAGATGTTACTTACCGCCCTGTAACTAAAAGTACATAGCAATAAATCAAATGCATAAAACATACACGAATTTATATCTAATCAAAGCGTTCCCTAAAAACAGTAGGCAATTACACGGGCGGGTAACGAGAGCGAACGGGCATCCCTGGATTTATACAGGAGGCTGCCCGATGTAAAGTGTATATCTGAAGGAAAACGTTTCATTCCCGGCGGAATATAATCGTCCGGTCGTAATTTATATTGTCTGCTGCAGAGGCGAGTCCCGGTGCACATTCATTTATTTTATGTGCCATTTACAATTGTCGGTCGATGGTCAAGGGAGGCGGGGGCGAAGGCCGCGGGGCGCCGGGCTCCAGCGACGCGCTTCCTTCACATTACAAAACCCTGCGGTCATCTCGGGGAGGACTCGTCTCAAACATATCTAATATAAACTATTTTGAAGACTCTGCAGGCGAGGTTCCACTTACAGCTGTTGTATCTTAAGATTGTTTTGAAGTTTTAATGTAACGTTATGAGAATTAAGTTGATAGTTATTATAGTCATCTCAGATTAATAAACTGTTATCTTAGGTAGGTAATCATGCTCATATTACCGAAATAAATTGAGGTTAATATCTTGATGTTGCTCTTTGATAGATTCTAGAAAATTATAATACGATTACTATTATAATCGGTCACTTTTTATATAATAAATATTCGTATACAAAAAACATGTGTACTCTACGTAGGTACAATGAACAACAGCATAAAAACTTTTTACAATATATCAAAGGAAGAAAAGTAAAATGTTCAGAGTCAAAGTAATAAAATAAACTCCCCATTGTTTCTTTGAATTTAATTGTCAGTAGTTGCATTTTTCGCATGAAAGTCGAACGAAGAACGTCGGCGGGCAGGAGGCTGAGTGGCTCTGTATTCTTTTGTTTTTTAATTATAACGCCACCGAGGGCGCGGGGTGTCACCCCCCTGCCAAGTTTCTGGTGGAGGTGCTTTCTTGTTAAGCGCGACGGGCGCTCGCCTCCTACGTGCCTCGGCCATTCATTTCGTAGAAACTTATAACCTGACCCGCGTACTCATGAGCGTCGCCAATAAATATAGCGATGACCGGAGGCGCGGCGGTCCTTGTCCCGCGGCGAGGCGGCGCGCGGGCGCGAGCGGGACGGAGCGCGGTAGGTCGTCGTCGCTCGCGGCGAGGCATTGTTAGCTAAATATCTAGGTGGTCAGTTGGGCGGGCGGGGGTTAGGGCGGCTAGAAGACGGGCGGGGGCGGCGGGCGGCGGACGTGCGGGCCCGGCGCCGTCGATGTATTGAGCGCGTATTGCAGACGCGGTCACGCGCTGCAATATTGCGTTCGCTCTGCGATATTGCCCCTCGGTAACTCAATTTGATAAATTGTGCAAAGTTCGCCCGCTCCGCATTGCCATCAGCTCTATCGACAAATGCTATTAAATTTATGTATGTTTAGATACGTATACATTACAGTTATTGCTGTTTCCTCATGCTTCTACTATATGACTGTCAGATAATTTCTTAAAATCTAACTAAAAAGTAAAATAACTTGTTAAGTTAAATAAGCTGGTAATAAGGAACAGCTTAAATACATATTTAGCATATAATAAAAAGGTGAGAACAGGCAGCATGTCTGTTGAATGTGCCGAGCGGCCGCGATGAGGCGGGCAGCGGCCGCGGGCGGCACGGGCTGCGTGCGGTCGCGGCTTTAGCGCCCAGAAAATGATTTATATTGTTTGTGTAGCGGGGGCGGGCGGGGCGCTTTCTCAAGCAGATCTACTTCACTGCAGATATGGCCGAGTATTATTATTGATCCGGCTTCGCCGACCGGCATTTCCTAACGCTCATACCCCGGGACGCGCCTGACATATTTATTGAGGTCGCCACATATCAAACTAAAATGTACCTATTATATCTACGCAACCATATAATGCAAGAACCTTCCGTGGAAATATTTGTAAGGCGAAGGGCGACTGCCGCCCTAGCCCCTCGACCAATCCGGGCACGTTATGATATTATATCAAGTCATAATGGCCAATCCCCGGTCGTTATGATATTGTAGGCGGGCGCGTGCAGTGCAACAGACAGTTTTACACGTCGCTTCGTTGGGCGGGCGGGATTATGATATTCGTTATGATTATTAATATGAGGGGGAAATTTAGTTATTTACTTTTATGTAACATGACTTAAACTACTTTAGATATATTATTTATTGTTTTGTGTTGTGATAAAAGGTTAATGTTATCGTTTTATGTGTTTGTTATTAGGTTTAATATTTGTATGTGGTAGTAGTCTTTTTCAAACTTACACGATTTGAACACATAATTTAAACATACTCACAAGGGTATGTATGTGGTAGGTTGTTATAGGAAGTCTTATGATGACATTTCAGTGTTTTCAAGCCAATATCGCATTTTCCATTTCAGCTGCGAGCGACGGAACGTTTGATTTTATTTTCGTCGATTTTGCAGAATCGTGACCTGAAACTTAGATAAGGATTTGTTGCGCAACTTTATCTGAGACATTGTCGAACCTACCGAATTTTGATTTACTACTTTGTAATGAGTTTGCAATCTGCCTTTTAGTGGAGACGAAAATAGAATAAGCGTTGAATATCGAACAGAGATTTGAATGGTGAACGGTAAAATGTTTCGTTTGTACACCAAAATAATTCCAATGAAATGTCCAAGAATAGAGTGGCTCGTGTAAGCCGAGCGGCACCGAAAGGTCAATGTATTATGAGGGGTGAACGGCATAACACCATCACTTCAGCTTCATCTGTTTACATTCCACAATAAATGAATACCCATAAACATATCTCCGATTTAATTAACGTTGAACGTATTGAATTAAACGGCGTCCTTGTACGGCAAATGAGTTGATAATAAAAGGATAATAAACAAGCGCCTTTGTAACAAACTATAACAGATCGGTAATTGCTTCCACGATACCTCCTCGCGTTATTACGCCTTTTACGACGCAGTATGGGGCGAATAAAACAATTTTACGAGGGGCCATGGGCGCTATAATACATATCCATACGGCTGTGTAATGTGGATTGGTTTGGGTGTGTCCATATATCAGGTCACCTTACGCTGGAACTACCTATTAGGTACAGACTACACCAACATACATGGGCATATACAGGTACTGGGGATATATAGGTACTAAATCTATTAACTATATCACATTAAGGAAGTAGGTACCAAACTTTACTTTGTAGTTTTTCAGTTATTGGTAGTACAGCAAGTTAGTCTTTTAAAAATTGAATGAATATCGGTACACCTTATGTAAAAGATTGAGTTCAGTGAGCAATTGGGCATGTTGTCGAGGCAGCAAATCTAATAATTTAAGAGATTACTTAGTAGTTGAAGTTATTTTATTACATTAAGATAATCGAATATAGTGTTAGAGAGGAAGTGGTGAGTCCCTCGGCTGCAGGGCGGCCGGCGCCGGGCACCCGTCACCCGGCACCCGGCGCCCGGCACATGGCTCCGGTCACTCAAATAGATTGCGTCATACCGGTGCTCCGCCTGCCGTCCCCGAGCGCAAAACAATTATAGACACAAAATGAATAAAGTATCAACCTTCCTCCGTCCGCTACGTCTCACAACGCTCCTCTTTGTAATCCAACGTACAAATGTAATGTAACATTTGTTGAGCGAAGATACAATTTGATACACATTTTTTTATTTTTTTCCACTCTAGGGACACTTTTTCGACCCTCGTCCGAGCGGTCTCTTTGAAAAGTGGACATCGGAACGCGAGGGAAGGAGCCCCCGAGGACTCCGGACAGAAATGCGTTGTAAACATTGCGACTACATTCAATTTCCCGTCATTTTTCAAACTGATAAATAATTCTGTCATCGAACGCTCGGACAGGGGTCGGTATGAAGTGATTGCCGATGGAAGGACGCCAACGCGCCCGTAAAAAATAGTGGCCGATGAGACTCGGCCTTTGCCGCTAGTGTGTGCGCGATAAATTTCTTTTTTATTATCAGATATCGAGGGACTCGGGAATCGAATAAAGCGCTCATATTTAATTCATAAGATACCGGCCATATAGCACTGGCCCGACTATTTTATTTAAGATGTTGAAAGATTACGGACACTGGGCTCATACTTATTTCTGAACTTATCCTCTGTTACTAACTTTGAATTGGTTTGCACAAGGGTCTTTTACTATAGAATGAGATTCTCTGCATGAAGAACTTACCATTATTTTGTAATAAATACTGATACATCGTTAGATGAATATTTTATCAACACTAATATTATAAAGAGGAAAACTTTGTTTGTTTGGTTGTAATGAATAGGCTCAAAAACTACTGGACCGTTTTTAAAAATTAATTCACCATTCGAAAGCTACATTATATATATTTTTTTCATCCCGAAATTCCCTCAGGAATGGACACAACGCGGGTAAAATCGCGGGGCGCTGCTAGTTACGCATATACTAATACCATTTGGCATTGAAAATCAGACCCTAATGAGGACGCTAGCTGAAGGCTCTACCGTACAATAGCCTAAGCAACTTGTATGTAACCACAATACAGCTGCAGTACTAAAAATACTTAATAGATTAAGTATAATAACTATAAAAATAGTTATTTTTATTATAATATTAGCCTCGGGTGTCCCATTGCTGGGCAAATGCCTCCCCCCATTTTGTCCACTTCTCTCTATTAAGAGCTTCAATAACAGTAATATAACTCAATAATTACGTAGGTATTACAATAACTCGTGTTTTAATACACTTAATCAGTATCTCTGGATAAATCATAGCAATTTATTGTTTTTTACAATTATTTCTTCCATGTATTGTACGAATATCGCGTCAAGTCAAAATATTTTTCCTTAATAAAAAAAACAAAACAAATGAATAAAGAAATACAAAGAAAACTATTACGACCGGTTTTTTGTTCCGAAGTTCACAAATGGTGAAAAAAAAGAAAAAAATAGTTTTCATAATTTCAACCATTTTTTAGTATCATTAAACCGGACACTACATTATTGGTGGGTAATTCTTACAACAACATTAAAAGAAATGAGACATAGCTTTAAAAGTCCATTTTCCTTCACCTAAGCTCCATGAATTTAAATGTTTGAATTGATTGTGTTGCCAGTGTCCGGCAGATGTGTTCAATACAGTCCAGCGAGTGCCTCAGAGGAGCTGGGGTCACTCGCAGTATTAAATAACTCTCCGACAGCTAAATGAGTAGGGGACGCGAATAACCTCCAACTGGGTGATTCGTAGAAACGTGGAACTAGAAACGTTTCGTTATATTTGTTTTCTTTACGTTGATACAAATGTCGAGGCAAGATGAGAAAAATGCTTCTATAACAGATGTCTATTAGCGTACCTATAGCAAAAAATATTTTTTAGCAGCCTATGAAATTTTTAACCTCGTCTATTCGTAAGTAGTAATTTTACTTAAAATAATGATATTGATATTTATAAGTTACTTATTTTAATATCAGTGTCTAAGTACTAAAAATAAAATAACCCGTTGAATTTATACCGAACAATATAATGTTGAGAATGACCCAGCGTTTGTTACTGCCCGCCGCGGCAAGAAACAATAAAGAAAATTACGATACCGACCTAACTATAGCAACACACGTTTATTAGTGTCATGTACTTTATTGAGGTTATTTTTACTTTTACTTCCATTATATTGCAAGAATACGGCTTGCACTGTAATGATTTAATGGTGACCTCAAAGGACGATAAACCATTTAGCTCCGGTTTCTTAACGTGAGCTCTAAACCTAGCTGGAAGTAAACTAAAAACTATTGAAACCTTTGGTGTTTTAATATGTAAAGATTTTTAAGCAAAACCTAGGTCATAAAAATCTGTATTTTATTCCTTATCTTGAAAGTAGTTTCCAAACATAAACAATGATAGTAAAGAATGGGTAATATTTGTGTAAAGTGTATCGAACGATAGCGCGCGGAACACGGGTGATAGGATCTCAGTTTATATTTTATTCATACATTGTATTGTTCGAATATCAATTGGCTCGCCCGGCGGTAGGTAAAGGGTACATTTCCAATCCGCACGGGATTCACTTAGATTTGAAGGAAAATAGATTTCGATTTCCAAAGCTGCGACAAAGCAATCCGATATATTTTTCAGACAGATATTGCTAGCGATTTCTTTTGAGCTTTGAAATATAAGGGAAAGAATTTAAAAAGATTCCGTGTATTTTCGTTTGTGCATGGATCGCGTACTTTTATGGAAGTTACACAACTATAAAACTGTTTTGCTGCAAGGTGCCGTACTTAGGTCGAGTTTCACATTACATCGGGTACTTAGAAATGTGCAAAGTTTTATGGTGTTTTTAAAAGAGTTCGCGTCCTTTGTTTCTTTGCTAATGCGTGCGGTTGATATTTATTATTCGTGTACATTATACGAGTATGAGGAGGTTATTTTAGAATATTGAATACATTGTTAAGTATCGTCCCAGACAGGGTCAGGTAGATTCCCTTCGAAAAGGTCATCGCAGTCGTTTACCGGAGACAGGCCGTTTCCTCTTTTTAATTTTGGCGGCAGACAATGCACTAAAGGAAAACATTAAAGGGGAGAGCCCGACCCCTTCTTCAAGTGATTAATTTATTATGTTCTTTGTTTCTGTTTTGATTTTAAAACATAAAAATAATTGAGCGAGTTCAAGGGAATAATTACCTCCCGGGGGAAATGCCATTAAAATTAATTATAAATCATTAACTTTAAGGAGCTTACGGAGGTTCACGATTTAGAGGTCATGTTTTTACTTAAGTTACTCGTACCTACCCCTATTGTTGTTGTCACTATTGATGATAAAAGTTGCGTAACTATGTATAACATTCTATATAACATAGGTAAAAGCTATAAAAGTAGAGACACAAGTTATATATCAAACACGTAAAAGTATCATTCGTGCAATATAAAAGTTAACGACACAAGAAAACGCGTTTTCCACAACATTAAAGATAACAACAATACGGGGGCGAGCAAGTGTAGAGCCTCCCGCGGGGAGGAGGGAGGGGGTCGAGAAAAATTCAATATTAATATGAAGGAGGTGGGAGCGAGAGGCGCCGGCGGTCTCGCTCGCGCGGCCAATGGCGAGCCTCGCCGGCGCTGCGATATGATGAATTTATGGATGTAATAAAAGCGAGGTGCGCGATTGGAGGAGCGCGGTCAGGGAGAGCTTATTTTCTTTATTTTCATATTTGGAATGTCGGTCTTAAGTCGCTTGCATCGGTTTATGGACGTCGGACGTTTCTTCACTGAGGTTATTAAATTGAAAACTTCCACACCCACTTTTATGTTGGTCTTTATGTACGATATAATTGACATTGTTTATATTCGCTGAAACAATTGAAGCTGTTGTATTAAATAGTTAATAATGTATGTTGTAGGATTGAGAATGTCTGTAGTTGAGTTGGCAGTACATAAGTACAATAGCATTGGGTTAAGCAATTGAGAAGGAAGGCAACGTTTTGAGGAGTGAAGTTTGTGTGGCGAGGCAGAGGGCACTCTCGGTACAAAGGCTCGTAACAGGCTGTTGATTGAGGCGTGAACGACGCCGACCGCCGGCGACGGGTTTCTTTCTTGATTTCCTACTCGAGTGGCCGAAAACGACACTTGTATTTGCATGAACCGGCTTAAGGAATTTTGTTTTACATTTCAAGGAGGACTAGACGAGACCTGGGTCTCAATGTGGAGACTTTATTAACCAGGAAATTGTATGCCTTGTTTGGTTTGTTTATTTGTCGGGTTTATACGTTTTGTCCACATTATGTTATTCGTGTGTAGTACTTTTTAAATACGTCGTTAAGATTTGGTCACATTTAGTTAGTAATAATTTTTCGACTTTATATGGAGAGAGATTTACATTTATAACATACTTGAATATCAAATACTAATTCCACACGGTAAGAAATTCGCACAATAAGTGTAGTTCAATCATAAGTATAAAAATAAATATTCTAAATCATCTTAAGGTATTCTGCTACTAGCTGGATTATCCACTCATAACAGAGCACCCTGTATCTACCATAAGCTGATTGTATTATACATATAGAGATGTATCAACTATTGGAAGTGAATTGATACCGTCAATATAATGCTTAGGATACGAACAAAGCCGGTACTTTCACGGCAGAAACAACAGACGAAATAAATAAGCATAGGGTGGCGTAGGGTTGCAATAAATACAACGTATTTTCTTTACTACACTATCGAATATAAACGATGTATATTTGTATACTTTTATCCTCCAACTGAAGCCTGAAAGAGGTTATGTAGTTATAATATTAACAAGAGTAAAATCAGTAGATGTGATTTCAAAAAATTGTGAAGATGAATTAATAAAAAAAATACATAAACGTGTGTTATTCTTGACCTATGATGAATTAAAACTAACTGACTAAAATCAGAATCAATTTATGGAGAATGATCCAAAAAAAACGTCATATTACTTATTTCAATAATTGCGATGATATACAAAAATAGACACGTCAAAGTTAAAACACCGTTTTGCGTCAGATGTTAAAATAAAGTAAGTTAAAAATGAAAAAAATATATAAAAGTAATGGAGCAAATAAAAAGGTAATATTGGAATTGTTGTAGAGCAACAGTGGAGCGACTCAGAGTCAGCGTAGCGGAAGTATAGGGGATCTACGGCGCGCAGTTTTGAAGCCCAATTATATCTCAGGTGCCGGGGGCTGTCTGCCGGCGACAACTCCCGATTGAACCACGCGCTCCAGATATTGGAATCACTGCAATTATACCTTCAAAGATTTACGGGCTTGTTTACTTTTTACGTTTATGAAATAACGTGTTCTTTTTTCAAATACCGTCTAACAAGGAATTTCTCCACTTTTGAAATTCCATGTAATTACTAAAACTTTCTCCACTTTTATATGTTGTTATTCTTTAACCATTTCCATAACATCATTTCATTTGTTTTTTTCCCGGGTTTGACATTTGGGTCGAATAAAGACTATATAGTTACGAAGTATTTTAAAGTTCTTTTCTATAAAACTAGGCATCATAGGTACCAATATTTGTGAACAACATTTTAATTTATTTATGCGGTTTAAAATCATTAACGCGGGTAAACAAGCGTCGTGATTATGCCTCCTATTCTACCTCATTGCTTTATTATTTCATATAACATTAAATAACACTTCATATTACATTTTACTCTAATAAGAGATAAACTGAAAGTCCATGGTCTTAAAATAATTTAATATCCGAAGACGTAAAAACAAAATTGTTACGTAACCACTAAGTAAATGCCTTTAAAAAGGCATTATTCTAACAACATCACATTATTTCCTCTCAAATCTACAAAAACAATAGAATCCCTAAAAAGAGCGAAATCAATAACAAAGAGAGAGAAACAGGTATCTAAGTTTCACAAATTAATTTACCATTATCGTACCGTTCCAATAGAAGTTCTCGTATAAATATTTATATATAAAGCGCGCACTCCACTGCGCTGTACACAAAAGGCGAAGTTTTCCCGCAGTCAGATTCCTTTTTCTTTGTTTGGTGTATTTATTGTAAATCTACTCATAGCAACCTCCACGCGAACGTTAGAAGTATTTCACATAACTTTTGCTTCAAGTACCTCGTGTGCCGTTTGAACTCTGCGATTTAGATGTTCGAGTGCCGTTTCTGTTTTGTTTTAGATGTTTGCGGGTTCATTATTGATAGGACCTTTGATTTTGGAATTATTTTTAGTGAGTACTGTCTGAGAGTGCGTGAGACGTAGGTAGGGTATTTACGTAAATGATACCAGTTCAAAAAGAAGAATAATAACATTGAAGTCGAAGAAAAGTTTAATGTTTTATATAACTTTAAGGAGATAAAATGTACTAACTACGGCACTCGGAATCATAATCATTCCATAAGAATGTTTCATGAGTGATAAAGTTTAACGTATGTAGAAATATGTTGATAAGTCAATTGTCTCATTATACTACACTAGCATTGCCCCGCGGTTTTACCCGCGTTATGCCCGTTCCCGTGGGAATTTCGGGATTTTTTTTTACATAAACGTCTTCCTCTTGAATCACTCTACCTATTACAAAAAACCGCATCAAAATCCGTTGCGTAATTTTAAAGATTTAAGCATACAGACAAACAGACAAACAGACGCGACTTTGTTTTATACTATGTAGTGATGAAACGGGTCATCGCGTTTGATACTATATAACGTTTATTAATAAAGCTAACTAATAATTTAAATAAAATACGTTAAAATATCAAACACGATACAGACCCGTTTCATTTAGTATAATGAGTGCAAATCGTGTGAGTTTACAAAGTATGTTAGTCAATTATCTGTTTTATCAACGTTTTAGTTGCTAAAGTACTGAAGTTACACAATTCACTAGTAACGTATTAATCTGAAGACAAAAGAATGCACAATTCGAACCGGTGTAACTTGAAGTAAACGTTCAGTGATACAAGTTGATGAACATTTTATTTTTAAAAAGGCTCGCTGGATTCATTCGCAATTCCGTCGAGCTGAACGTCCATCGTTCGTTTAACTACCCTCGAATTAGCACCAACGGCACTGCAACGGAACGTCAGAGAGTCTAGTTAATATGATTTGCACCAGCTCCCGGTCCTAACTACCGGGTAAACTACAATATCCGGGACAATTCCTGCTTCACAATGCTTTATTATAACTCTGGAGTTTACTAAAAATGTTTTGAATGTAGAACTTTGATTGAAGGTCGATTGGTGTATATGGTAAGGCGGAGATGAAATTACATTTTGATGTATTTTTACTATAGTAGGCAGGTTAAACATAATTTGGACTGTGAACGAATTAACACACAATCAATGCTTAAAGAAATTTCTAAAATTGTTGTGAATCTTCTTATTCTTTATACCATAGTAATTGAAACAATAAATCACAACCACAGTGTTCTATTTAATATAAATAATGATACGTTCAAAGTGTTATGTACATGTATTATAAAGACGTTTCCTTACAACATAACATAAAGGCCCATTAGAGTCCGATGCGGCTACGGGAAGTGCTACAGAAGACGTGTAGTGGGCAGGGGGGGTCCAGTCTTGAAGACACGGGGGCGGGGAGGAGGTGCCCCCCGGCGCCGGACGACTTGGTTATTCTATCAAGCGTGGCGCACACACCCGCACACACTACACACACACCCACCCCGCATTATACGGCCGGCCACCACTCCACTGTGTCAATACAATACGCTCTCTTCCACTGGACTTAGATTATTTAGAAAGCACTTGTAACGCTCATATAAGAAGCGCCGTAGAAGACGCCCGACGTCACAATGGCCGGTACGTGTCGGCGAGCGCCGGACGGGGATACACGGAAAAGATTACGATCCTAAAAAAACAGCCTCCACTTCTGAATATACTTAATATCCTTTTTAAGATTGACTTAGGTTCTCAAGTGGCGTACTGTTTCATTTAAGTCGAGAGATACAATGTTACTCACTTGGTTATAACATTTCTGTTTCGCGTCAATGCAATGTAGTATGAGTAGATATTGATGGACACATTTCCATGGTTATGCCGAATTACGTTTTGCTTTTTTATTATTTTAAAAGATTACCTATGGAACTTGATGGGTACTCACACTACGCGTGTGTGTATGAATGGGGTGCAAATCTCATTACTTTTAAAATATGTATGCAGAGCTGTCCGATGCAATAAACATGACAGGGAAAGAGCATCAGAGTCATAACAAGGCAGCCGCGGCGGGCGTGAGACTACACCGCTGGACCAGGATTATCCGCTACAAGCCTACGCCGTAGCATGAGTGCTACGACGTAGTACCCATGTGTGCAAAGATTTCTACGCTCAATAACTTACCGAAAGGCAAAATTCGATTTAAATAACCCTCAAACTATCTTAGTTACTCTAAAATTTAATGACCCTTTAAATTAATAAGTGTCAAAGTTTAGCGACATCGGAGCGCCGCTGTGTGGGTATGAGCCTCATGAGTACACAAATGACATCTGTGTGCACCAAGAGACATCGGCACATGTGTGGGTACTTTCATAAATCTGTTGGGAGATATATGAGAGCGCAATTTCCGGTATCCGGCCATTAGCGCCGAGCTTTTATAAGCTTAAAGCTTAGGTTAAAGATTTTCTGGGTAGTTTAATGCGAATCTTGTAATAGGTACAATAAATTCTGTATAAAGTATGTGATTGCATATTAGGTGTCGATTCGGAAACTTTTAATGTGTGTAACTTGGCCTAATGTCTGTTGGAAGGTGTCAGCGGGTCGTTGGATCGCGGCCTCGCCGGGAGCCGCGCGCTGCGGGACCGGACATTGTTGTCGATCGCTTATTTAATTGAAATAAATGAAAAACGTTACCAAGAAAAAATGAGCGGCCGGAGTATGGGCGAGGGCGGGTCAGGGGGAGGGTGTGTCTGGAGGAGGGGTACAGCAACTTATTATTTTTATCGACCGTAAAAAGGTGCCGGACCTCGCATGGACCCTTCCACGGCTTTTCTGGGGAGATTCCAATTATTTACGGATATTTTGTTTCAAATCCTGAAAAATACTGGCCAATAAAAAGTTTGGTAGGTGCTTACTTACGACACGCTTAGTTAAATTGGTCACCTTATTAAGTGTTTTTTATTCTTGAGATTTGTACCGAGCTTAGGGAAGATCAATTGGGCACTAAATGTAATAAAACTTATACAAGCCGTAAAATAAATGGTGGATAGCAGCAGTTGATAATAGGCGTGTAAATAATTTATTTACATAATGAATAAAAATTGCGGGCATTTGTTCCGCTTGTCGTAGCTGGCGGCATGACAGGGTAATCACATTGCAGCTGCACTGGTTGGCCCCCCGCTGTCACGACATACTCAATAATGCAACACTGCATGTACAATGTCCCAACTCTAAAATCAAACTACACCAAACAGTTGAATGTAAATGGTTCCTCACAATCGAACAAAAAATCTTTTTACAATTAAGGCGACAATCTTCATAAATCAATTTCCCCCGAATTGAATGTCAATAAGTAGGGACGGTTGTTAAACGACGCCGTGAAATAAAACTTTCCGGAGGGCGGGAAGTTTGGTAAAAAGAATATTTACATTAATTCTCTTCATTATGTTTTGAAGAATAATCATGGCCACCGTCTCCTATTGTACTTTCTCGATTGAGTTTTTATTTGAATATTTTTTGTCGTCGCCCCTGAGTCCGTCTCTGTACTACAAAAGGAAGTTTTTATTAGCATCTTAATGATTTTACGGCGAGTCCCCGTTACAACAGCCTTTATGTCGTCAGATTTTCTTAAGTATTTTTTGTCGAGTTTTTTGCATCTTACATTATTAAAGTTTTCATTCGGACGCTTAATGAAGCTCATTTCTTCTGTTCGTCCGGGCCTTGATTGCCTTTGTTTTGCATAAATGCAAGATTTCTATAGGTTTCTTTCTACCGAATTGAGTAAGTTCGAAGTCTTGAAATTTGTTCTCGGAAAGAGGCAATTAATTGTTTTTGTTTAAATAGCTAGTTACAATTCTTATTTGAATTTCATTTAGACTGAACACTATTTTAAGGATTTTTTCGGACGTAGCAAAAGACTTTGTGTTCCTCATTGAGCTACTCGTACACGTAATAACGTATTATAATAATAGGATGCAGAGTGCAAGGTGGGTAGCGCGGGTGGCGCGGTGCGACGAGCAGGAGTCAGGAGCCGCTGCCGGCACACATCCGATTTGTCTCCTCTTGCACGGTAATTACATTCATCTCTGCTCCAGACTGATTTATGCTGCGCCTCGTTCGCCTTCAGACCCGTTCTGCCATTAACTACTTTTCCGGGTCTATCTTACGCACCACAAAATGATAATCGTGCGGAAAATCGACGCCGGCTGTATGTAATGTTATGAGAGGAAGGCCGGCAGTTTTTCTCGGGTCGCAATCGAGTCCGAGATCTTGCTTTCTTTTTAATTTCCCTGCGGCCTCCTAATGAGGTCCCAGCGGCGGAGCGGCGGCTCCTCGCAGTTATCTATGATATTCTTGAGGTTGATGCTTATTGTGCGTGTCACTGATGGCTTCCCTTTTTATTATCCTCTCGAACACAATTCAGAGGCCGCCTAAATGAGTTCTTCTCATTTGCTTTGCCCTCTTTATTTCTCTAGGCGGCAGTTTGTCTTGTGTCGCGACTTAACTTTCTTTTAATTTTAATGAAACGGCTACGCAGTTTCGTGTAGAGTTTTTTATTTAATTTTGTTTCCAAGATGTATTGGGCACGGCGAACAATAATAGTTAAGGGCTAAACAGCGTTAAATAAAAATACATTTTGTCACAGGAGGTTAAATAAATACGGGAGAGAAGTTGGCTAACAAATCACACGACGCCGCCTCCACTTATCTATTAAAATGAGAGATTATAGACGGCTCAGACAATGTTCCGTACAATAAGCTTGGTGTTATTTTCACTGAATTGTCCAATATTGTCACAATCTCTATGGAAGGGCAATTAGAGACGTGTCGCGCGTGGCGCGCACGTGCCGCCGGCCCAGGCGCCCGCGCCGCCTCTTATTACGGCTCAATGTTTATACTGTGCGCAACGCACCGATACCGATATGTTTAAACAGAAATCCCAACCGTTTTATCTCTGAATAAAATTACGACACTATTAATAACACCCTTATAACACCATTACATATTTCAAATGCACGTCTGGGATTTTTTGCTAAAGTCGTTAACCGAAGTCAGAGACGATTTCTAGCCGCTACGGAGTTGTCTGAAATAATACAAGAAATAGCAACTGAAAAAATTTTGGTATTAAGGAAATCCCCTTCGAAGAATTTACTTCATTTAAATATCGCATTTTTCTTGAAGATTATACCTTACGACAGCCATAAAAGAAAACAGGAGTCCCGCCCCTCGATAATGCGACGAGCCAGAGGAATTTTTATTCCGCTCAAATCTCTCCTGACATAGGTATATTTTTGCGAGATCGCCTGGAGATTTTAATACCCGATTTTATTTAAATTCGTTTAGGCGGTGCGGGTGACTGCGCCCCTAGACATTTATCGCGAGGGCGTGATTGTATTTATAAGCAGAAAGTATTTTGCACCAACAGCAGAGCTGACATGGAAATGTTGAGTTATTTCGTGAGCGGCTGTAATCTCTTTAAGGTATCAATGTTACAAGGATCCCCCATAATCACCGTATGCTTCCCCATATGATTCGATTTGATCGTGTTTTTTGCTCATCCATCTTAGTTCAGGGACGTTCAATAATCTGAGGGATCGAGAATGAGTTTTCATTATTAGTTATTTATGAGTTTTCATTATTATTATTTTATTATGAGTTATTCAATATGTCATTAATGTCATTATTTGGACCACAGTTTTGAAAACTTTTTATTGTTGCCATAAAAAAACACGATGTAAATTATATTTCATATAAGATACCTTCCTGATAATGTGCAGACCATAACACGCAGTTATAAACTAACTAAGTAAACTGAATAAGAAAGTTTAACGATCTAAGTAAGTTTCACGAAAGTAAGCATTTTCTCAAAAGTGGTTATCCGTCATGTGACAAACATAAAGACCCTGAGCGTTCGGTAATGACTTGAAAGAGATTTATATATATTTCCACGGAGTTTCGCAGCGTCATCATTCACTTAGCGCGACGTGTCATACCTCTCGGTTGCACCTCCTTGCACCCCGCCCCCACGCCCCGCACCCCTCTTCAGTCCACGCCACACTATGTTAGTGTACAATACTGCATTGAGGTGATCAGTCTTCATTTGTTATATCTCCTATTGCCATCATCCACTTGACCACGTAGATATTCAAACCCAACATTTTATGTATGATGCAAAAACTACTACTTTAAGTTTCTACATATCCATGAAATGTAGCGTTCATTTTTCAGACATGTTTCAAGTGGATGAAATTCATTGCTAAAATTTTCCTTGCCATTTGTTTCCATCGCGCAAGATGTTCGTATGAGGCGAGTTCCGCGTTAATATATATGCCCGGAATACCGTGGCCATATATTACGCCGACCTCTGCCGGACCGGACATAACAATCCTCGATTTGGTATAATATCGGTGTTTCGTCCCTGTCTGGGCGGGCGGGCGCGGCGCGCGAGCGAGCGAGCGCCCGCCGGCTGAAAGCGCGGGGTGGCGTACGTGCCACGTATAATAAGCATTTCATGCACGGGGTGCGGGCCGGCCGAGGGACGGGGCTACATGCTCGTAGGTACCTATTTCCCGTAAGTCGTCTACCTAACCGGACCGTACATTATGAGCCGAGGGTCAGCGATCCTCACGCGCCGTCTCTGTCCCGCCCGCCGCTGAAACGCGGCCCAAGCATAATTTCGTGTGATATATCGTATACGCTTGGGTCGCCGTGATGGACCTCTATGAAAATCCTAGTATATTCGTAGCTACAGGGTGTTCTTTATACAAGGAGTATTCTGTCTTGTTAGTTTACTTTAATACGTCGCAAATCGAAAAACTTTTGTTTTTATTGTCTTTTCTTTATGGAGGAAAGTCATTTATTTATACACACAAAGCAATATATAAAATATGTAAAGGTATCACCGAAAGTGTGCGATATAAAAGGAGCGGTCGCTATAGTACGGAATTCATCTTCTATCTGTACGATTTATACACGAGGAGGCCGTAAAACGGAACAATAAAAACCCAAAACAGCAATAAATTTCAAGCAATAGAGGCAAAGGTTCGAGCGCCTTATCAATTCCCTCCACGCATGGGACTCGATCGCACAATAAACTTATGACGTAAGATATAGGTATGTACGTCCGTATAGCTGCCCTGTACATTATGTAGTGAGCTACGACAGGGAGTATAAGATTAATTAAAACTTTGAGCCACTGCACTGGCCACACCAATAAGAACTTACTGAAACTGGTTTCCAAAGTTAGTTATGACAAAGCGTGGTTCACAAAATGTGTATTTTCCCTTCTTATTTAAACAAGACACGCTGTTTACAAGCAATCAACACTTAGTGGACAATTGTGAGAGGGTTTCAGGTAGGCAAAACAAACAGCGGACAAGACCACCTCCTCGGAGGGAGGGTCATCTTAGAGGACAAGGAAATGCGGTCGCCGCGAATATCGTAGGATTGTCTTTATGAATTAGTAATGCTTCCTAATTGAAAGAGAATTACGACGCTGACCATACCTACTAATACTAAATTCAAAGCTCTTTGGTTCAGTATAATCTCTTTGTCACGGCCGGCCTTTGCTCCTAATCAATATTTAAGATTACGGAAATTGCCGTATAATGGTCAGGATTTCTGTATTGTGTGTATAGGGCTATTAATAATTCGAGAGTGCGGTCCGGCGCTCTTACAGCGGCGATTCATTATCGTTACGGTCTCGGCCCGACGGAGATCTACGATATAGCTCCCTGATTGACCCCGCATTAAAAATTACATACAAACAGATAGAGGAAACGGACGCTAATAACGGTGTACTTTCTTTGTTTCGATTTGTTTCCGAGAACGATCAAAAATGTATAAGGAGCGTCGTGGATCGATCGCGTTACGGCGAGTATTCATAATGTAATTGTTCAGTAGGTACGTTCAGGTGGTATTTAATGGCTCCTTTGATTCGTTAGGTTAATTCGGTGAGGGCAAGGAGGGAGCGGAACGGCGGTCGCCTGAGGGTCGAATAAATATGTCCCAAAGAGTTAAGTGGGAACCAAGTGCGGAGCGGAGACCGCGTCCGACGTTTGCTCTTCCACTCGTGTTGTTGCACCACTTATTACACACAAAGTTCTGTTAAAGTTTTCTCCGGCTCTCGGGCGCGAGTTTAATTTACTCGATAGTGTAAATAAAGCGGGCGGAGTGGGAAGTTTCGCGGCGAAGCCCCCGGCTGCGGCGGAGGTCCGCTGATAATAACGTCCCGCCGCCGACGGAGCTTCCTTATTAATCGAGAACGACAAATTTTAACGACAAGAATTAATGAATCTCGTTACTTGGGTTAATCCCACGCTCGTAAAGTGTGCGCCGGGTCGTCAAGGTATCCCGATGTCTGTTGCCCACACATTTACTCTGTGCAACTCTTTCTTCTATTGCCTATTAATTATATTGATTGTGACATTCAGATAATTGAGAACTTTGATTTGCTATAAGTATACCTCGAAAGACGTACAGTTATGCAGCTATAACATAGATAATTAACTACGAAAAAAGTAAAGTAAGTAACATGGATGTATAAGTGAATTTTTTAAAATGCTTTACTGAAAATGTACTCGTAATATTAAGGATTATGGCAGACAAAACGAACTCCGAGGGTACATTGACGAGGGAATCCAAGATATATCACTCACTTAACGACCATGTGCGAATGGAACTTTATTGTAATTGCCTTTTGTAAGATCGGACCGGGTCATTACGGACCGTCCTTACAAGCCGACCTCCCGTTTTGCAAAACTTTCTTTGAGAGTGTTCATTTAGAAGGACTATTCCCACAGCTTTGAGGTTTAAAATAAATATCAAACTCGATTAAGTAGTCAGACAATAAACCTTATATATTTACGATTTCGCTATCAAAACGTGTGTTGGAATTTAATTTGTAGCTATGTTATTGAATTCAATCAAGGGCGCGTGGATGTGTGCGTGAGCCTATTCATGTGATGAAGAGCGCGGCACATTAGGGGCTGAGGCCGCCTCAAAGCCAGAAGACTGATTATGTCTATCCGCAATTTCTCTCCGGCCCTATTCTCGCGAACGAAAACTAGCGAGTTTTACACCGCGCTATTAAGCGGTCGCTTTTACATTTGTCCTTATAATGGAAAATGTGCTACTAATTAATTCAGAGTGAAACTCATTTATGTCGAAATGCGTGTCTATTAAGCGATGATGGGATGAACGCCTTTCGCTTCTACGAATCTATTTGATGAGTCGTTTTAATTATTTTTCCCGTGTTGTTAGAGTAGTGGAAATTATACGATGTCCAGTTACAGGCACTCACCCCATTAAGAAGAGACGAGCTCATTCTCGGTAAGACTAATCAAATAACAGTCTCCCCTCGAGCGCTCCCCGCGCCCCGCCAGCTCGCGGCCAGCGGTCATCTCTTATCGATTGTGGCGGAATTCGTGCACAGAATGCGATATTTCCCAGATATCGCCACACAATGTAAGATACAATCACAATCACGAATCTACTACATTTTCTGTTAAATATTTTATATTGCAGCTATGTGTTGTTGGAAAGTTTATTTCAGGCTTTTGATTTGAAAAACGCTATTACAGAAAAGATAACTTTAGAAGTTAAGATAGAGTTTTAAAAAAGTACTTATTCTGTATTTGTTTTACTAGGTACAACATACTAGGTAATAGGTACCTTTACTCTTACCATTATTCTCGTCTTCCAAAATACATGGTCACGGAGATAAGTCCTAAGTATTTTCATTGAGGTGTAGGCACATTGCGGGCTCGCTAGCGCCCCGTTCCGCCATGTAATTCTAATGAGTATTAGTGTCCTACGTCTAGTCCGTACGTCCACCCTGACGGCACGTTCTATAAACCAGCTTCGTATTTCGTCGACTGTAATACGATTGTTTCAATGTGGGTTTAAACGGATAGGTGCTTATGGATAGTGTGAAGCAATTGAGGTATTTGGTCGCAGGTTGTTTTGAGAACGCTCGGGCGGTTCTGCTCTAGCTAATGGACCGACATCCTATTAGTATCTTTGTGTTTCTTTTGGCTGCTTCGATAAATTCATTCTCTTTTTGTTTTTATTTCGATAAATTGATGTGTGTATAGGATAGAAAACAGTAGTCACAACCACGAAATAGATACGTATGTACTTCGCTCCTCCAGGGTCCCACTATGCACACGAAGTATTTACAATCTCTTTGATAGCCTCGTTCAGATTGAGAAATTAAAGAAAACAAATTCATATCCACACAATAAAGCAATTTGAAAAGTTAATAAATAAACTATTTTTTTAATTAAAATAACAATATAATAATTGAAGTTTTGAAATTAATTTGAATGATGTTTTTCGGGTAACAACTAATATTGGAATTCAATAAAATAGTTAACATATTGGAGTGGAGATAGTGAGCGCCGGTGATGTCGATCGTTGCTTCAGTGGACTGTGAAAATGATTTTGATTTGACCCTTTGAAGGGCGGCTCTACCGCAAAATTACATTTCCATATGTGAATGTGTCTATGTGTTTGACACCCTATACTGTTGCCGTGTAATTGAAAGGAGACTCAATTAGTAAAGATACGTTCAGTTTGAATTAATGGACTTATGAGACCAATTTTCCCGCAAAATGAAGCTAGATTTGTGGGCAAACAAGTTGGTGATTCGAACTTGATTTAGTTGCATATTTTCGCAATAAACGGTAGAGACTTGTACACTTTTGAAATCAGTATTTTTCCATTGAAATAAAACAGCGCTCGGCGCACGAGCGGCGCGGAGGGCGTCAAAGCGTGGCTCTTTATCTGCAAATGTGGCGGCCGTGGTAGATAATTTTATTCTGAGTGTATCTCTCCTTACTGCTGATATATTCAACGGAATATTCCCATATGTGCGTAATTCTGCGGAATGGCAAAAAAGGTCTGTTTGAGGGGTGAAATATGTAAATTTATTGTCTTGGGCGGCCCCGGCGGTGGGCGCCCCCGTCATACGCCGACACGTAGGATAAAGGAAATGTTAATGCTCGCCAATTTATGTGCTTTTCTATGATTTCGCTGAATCGAGACAGACAGTCTTCCCTTTTATGGTAACACATTGAGAACAATTTGTTTATCATACCTTTCTATGTGGAGGCACACTGTGGAAATTATCGAAAAACAGAAAACTCAGATTCTGAAATGAAATCAAATGTAAAATAACGCGATAAAACACATACCTACTTGACAATAAACAAATGTGGAAAGTTTAATTACTGAACTACTCCTGATAATGAACATGTGGACACTCAAACTAAATTGCTTTATTATATTTACATATTGCAATAAATCTGAACGATGTACCGAATTAACGTTATTGACAAACATCCATTCTCTCCCCCATAATATTCGAGTATGCACCGACTAATTCACAAAGGCCAAATGTGACATAATACCAGCATAATTCAATGTTTTGCTCACCATATTGTATTTTATTTATGAGTTATGCTCTGTTGAATGTTTTTTGTCTCTGTTTGTTTGTATGGGGCTGAGTGTCGGCGTCCTTGTCTGGCGCGAGGCGAGGGTGTTTCATCGTCAGTGTGAACGGATGGTTAAATAGTACGAGTTAACTTACACCGCATCCGCTACGCGTCATTTGGGGGTGCTTTGGACGGCTTTATGAGATAACACTTATTTGTATTATTATAAATTGTCATATTAAAAAAGAAAAATGGTATAATATTCTATCACAACACATGTAGTACTCTTGTGACAACAGATCAAAAATGTCTCCAAGTTGATTTTCAGTATTTATTGTTTTCGTTTAAGTACTTATCTTAAAAGCATTAGTAAAGTAACTATGTTTTTAAATTGGTACATGTAGAAATTGAAAGATAATAAAAATAAATAAAATATAACAAATATTTCATTTATTAAGCTACGAGTATATTTATGAATATTGCATAAAACACTCCTCCTGACACCTGCACCGAACAAAAGGGCCTATGCTCCAACAAAAATGTATGAAAACTGGATGTTCCAGTTGTGCGCGGTATAATTTTTTCAGATGGCGCTCATTTAATTTAGGAGGGGTAGGTTTGTCGATATTTAAATTTTTAAACGTCGCCGCGTCGCCCAGACAGGCGCTCCAAAAGCAATTTGTTTGTACAAATTCGTCAGACTACATTGTAATAATGTTGGTTATTATTTGCTTTGACGAACAGGAACATAGACCTTCAAAGTGATGGATTGTTATTGTTTTGCATTGATGGAAATTGTGTATGAGTTGTGAAAAACTTTATTATCTTCTATCTATATATATAAAACAAAGACGGGTTTGTTACAACACTTATAACTCGAGATCGGCTGGATCAATTGTCATGGTTTTTGTTTCGTTGGATTTGTCTCCGCCCTAAATAGTAGAATACATTTTAAAAACAATGAAAACTTGGAATAAAAATCTCAAAATTCCCACGGGAACGGGGGCGCTGTGGGTGAGACCGCGGGGCACAGCTAGTATTAAATATACCTAATATAAATAAAGTGACTGTATCCATAAGACTAGTATCGTTTCTAAATGAGTAGTGGCCACTTAACCCTAAGAAACGAGTAGCTTTAATAATTTAGCTACACCTGTCCGTGTCTGTTTGTAAATGAGAGAAAAGAGTGATTTTCGTTGTTCGTTATAGATGAAATTTGTCTTACACGTTTAGTTTGAATGACAATGTTGGAATAGAAAAAAACTTGTTTAATCGGTAAACTTCGAACTTCGTTTGTCGTTTATTGATATCGAGACGTGTTTTTAATTTAAAGTAAGAATTTTTTTCCAGGCTATCAAGGAGTTAAAAAAATAAAACTGAGTAATATCTTTAATGTTTGTACTTATATTATTTTCTTTTGCTTTTCAATATTTTTTATTTGCTATAAAAGTTTTAATGTTCAACACTTAAAAAATGAGGATCATGAAAAGAATGAATGAATCATTCCAAACGTAGCAGATGATTGAAACATGTGCATTGTCTGTTACCGTGACCACATGTCAGCAACAATATTAATAAATCTGACGAAATTATTTGAGACTCGTGCGCACAGCGGGGTGCAATCACACCGTAACATTGGGGTGTAAGTGATAAACTTAAGTTTTGCCGTGACTTTATTTTAAAGTATTTTAAGGCAGTTTAGAGAGAATATGATAGACGTTTATATGTAAAGACAGTTAATGGATTAACGTGTCTTTTTGTTTCTAATGTGAAGATCTTGACAAGCGGCTGTACATAAAATTATTGCACTTTCAAATATTTTTAAAAGATAATCACTGTGAGCTACCCCAATGTCACATCGCATCCCAGCATGGGGGGGGGTGTAAATGCAAATTGTGGCTTTACTGTTATGCCGATTGCTATCTGCCACTCGCTGGGATTTACTGTTACTGCCTCATGATTTATGACTCATTGTAACCCACCGATATTAGCCGGCCCTCCCACCGATTTGCTCTCTCATATAAGATACTATGGACATGTTTCCAAATTGCTCCAATAATTCGTTCTTCGGAAAGTTCGTACGTCACATCTTTAATTTTATTTAGGTGAATCTTTATATAAATGTGCTTCCTGCTTATACATGGTTTGGATATATGGCATTGTATGTCAGGAAAACCTGTGGTCTATTTTTACGTTTGTTTGTCGGCAGGTACATAGTTACTTATTTGGAATATTGTTACTGTTTTAGGAAGATAAGCGAGTGAACCCTTTTCACCTGCGATCCCGAACCCGGTCCATGCATCCAACAAATATCAACAATGTTTTCGCATAAATAAATAATTAAGGAAGTTGGTAAATAAGCGTGCGGCCTCATTTATTATTCTTTATAAGGAAACAAAGGCGAGGGTTAGCCGTAATAAGGCTCCGCCACCTCGCCGGCTTATCTTTATTGCCTCCAACCCACGTAGAATAATAAATCGTTTTCATCAAAAACAAATACTCGACAGTTTTTGTCGGAGTCGAGCGAGCGGGAGGAAGGGTGGCAATTTTCCACCCCCATAATACAATATTTTCCGACATTTTCCACGGGAATACAGCTTCGAATCGCTCGCTCGCAACCGGCAGGTTCCTTTAATGTGTATTTTTCGTCCAATCAGAGGACGGCGAGAGTCTCGATATTACCTCAACTGTCACATATAAAGTGGAAAATATGGTTGTGCGATGTGGGGGGCGCGGTGGCGCTGGCTGCGGGGGGCGGGCGGGGCCGCGCTTGGCAGTCGGCGCGCGTACGCGACGCTCCGGCGCGCCGGAAGAAACGCACAGAACAGGTTTATAGCTTTTCTTTCAGCTCCACTCAGGTACGGGCCGTATCATAACAGCGAATAGCGGCGCGTGATGTGAACCCGTGATAAAATAAACGTCGAGATAGGCTTATGTATTGTACTGTTTATCTTAATAATGGCCGCCGCGAGATTTTCTTTTGAGAACTTTCGATTTAACTTTTCGTTCTGTTTTTCTACGTTTTTATACGACATGAGGGGTACATTTGCACCTGAAATATTGGAAATAACATTACATGATGGTGGGCACATGAGCATAAATATTTATTGAGTTATATAATACTCGAATATTACATAGGTAAGAAGGTAAATCTTTCATACATAGGACTTCAAAGTCTTGCCGACACTTGAAATATCACATTAAGCAAACAATCATTTAAATAAACGTTAGCAATAAAGAAGGTTTGTACCTGAATAAAGGCCACGAATGAGAGTTGTCGTTGCGGTTACTCGGAGTGGGTGTCGCGCGAGCTGCGACGAGCGGCAATTGCCGGCGGCGGGTACAAATCGCGATTCATTTCTCATCGTAACTTTTTGTAGGTTCTTATCTGTTAGACTTCACTTTTCATCATCCGAGGGGATTTATGTAATGCCTAGTCATTTCTCGGCGTCGAGACGCGGCTTATCGGCGGAGCGCGAACTCGCTTGATTGATGAGCGCGCAAAAATAAATGTTCAGTTAAATTATTCGATAAGTTGGAAACGGAAGTTAAACGGGAATTATCTTTGTGTTGCCTGGAGATGGTGCTATGGGTGTAACTGTTATGCGGCGAGTGATTGATCGATTGCAGCTCCACACTTAGTGCTGAGACTGCTTCGTCTCGGGGAGGGCTTGTCAATGATTTATTGTACTGATCTTGTACATGACAACCCGTGGCCGGCGCGGTCAACTAGAGCACGGAATTACTACTTCATTCTTAGAATTAATCTTTATGTTCGTAGCTTTCATCATTATTTTCTAATGTAAGAGAAGTCTTTTGTAACGTTTTGTTCTTATTAGGCCTAACTATCGCATTTTCTGCTCAATACCTACTTATGTCGCATAATCTTCGGCACCATAAATAGTTTTGTACCTGTAAAAAAACATTCACCATCATAAGTTTTCTTTTACCACCGTAACAACAATATGTTATTTAATGCATTGAGTTTGAAGTATATTATGTGTTTCATGACTAATGCAATAAAATAAAAATGCACCTAGAATCGTTCTTATTGTATTCCTATGAAATCGTTACAAACAAAAGAAGTAGGGAGGGAGAAGTTCGGATTAAATATACCAATAAAATAAAATAGGCAAGACATGATTAACGACACAGAATTAAGCATGAAAGCTAATGCCATAATTGAGGGCAATCAGCACCCCACCCTATGATTTATGAACGCCCCCCGAGCCTATACGTTCTACGGCCTCCGTCGTAGCAGCCTACGAGGGACCGCTACGGATTTCGTAGCACACGACTTAACATTTTATCAAATAAAATACTTTACTATTAATTGAAACGTACGTTGATGTCATTATTATTTGTTGAAACGGGAACTTACGTACGCGGAGGTTACTGTTGAGTTGTCCCTCAACAGGAGGGACAACTCAACAGTAACCTCCGCGTACGTAAGTTCCCGTTTCAACAAATAATAAATAAAATACTGCCCGAAAATTAAATTCTAATTCCAATTCAGGAACATTTAGTGCTACAAATGAAGTGAACTTCATTGGCAAAAGTTCTAAAAGTGGTTAATATTTGCTGTTCCAAAGTGGAGGTGAACACGGAGACGGTAATTGTCGAAACTGTGTCCTGGATTCTTAAATTGCATGCGGGACTGCAGTTGGTCCACTTAAAAAGAGCATTGCGGCTAATCTCGAGCGACACATGTACAAACAAAGTTTAATTGTGAGCGGTGCGGCGCGCCCCGGGCAAAACCGATTACAGTCTTAGCAGCGCTCACCTTCGATTCCTGCCACCCCCACCCACACATATTCAATTCCAATCAATCCCACCGCACATATTTATATGTAGGAGTCGAGCGCGTGTTTTTATTGCGGCCTGCATCGAATGACGGCCGCAAACATTGCATCCGCTCCCTCGTCGCGTCGGAAAAAACCTTTTATTTTTAATTTCGATTTTGATTTTTTCCAGCGCACCGTGTCGTTCCACTTTTATTTTGTTTCATTTCATAGCGCAGGGTGGGCGCGCGACAGATCGGAATTTCAGATATGTACAATTTAAAATCGTGTAAGTACGGTCAGCGTGCGGGTGGCGGCGTGCGGCGGAGCGGCGGAGTGCGGCGGAGTCGGCGGGCGCAGGGCGGCGCGAGACTGACGCCTGTCCATTTGTTTTCTTTGCTTTTTTACGAATTCTATTTTCATTTGATTGCATTTGAATTTCCGCCGCCAATATCCGCTAACTAAACACGATTAATGCGGAGAGGAGATGGACAGGCGGGCGGAGCGGGCGGCGCGCCCGTGACGCTCTGTCGGGGTTTTGTCGTTTTATATTAGAAGCCAGCTAATTTATTGCAAACTGCGCTACGGGAATCCTCTTACAATATTGGAGCAGAGTCGGTATTACTAACATTATTTATATAGGACCCATTTGGAATAATAATGGCAAGAATACGATATACTTTCTTACATACTTTGAGAAGTATGTCTACTATTCAATGCACTAAAAGCTTTCTATAACCTTCATAAAAAGATGAGAGTATCTTGTAACACATGAAGGATACTTTCGGGTTGATTGTGAAGAAGGATTGAATGCAGAGCAGCGTCCGGCGGGCATCGGATCGATGACGGCGATCCGTTATTGGGGAACTTCTCCGCAACACGGCCCTTGATTAAAAGTATGCAAATTTTATTACATCCTGTAGGGAGCGGCCCCACTCTCCTCTCTATTGGGATCAAATAAATTTCTATAATGTAAATAATTGTCGTCAATCTCTCCACGTTTATAAAGGTGTCGGAATTTCAATGTGATATTGATTTGTTAAATTAAACCGAACATTAAACATTAGTTAATTTGTTTTCCATACATAATGTTAGAACTTAATGTTGTTGTTCTAAGCGCATAAACTCATCAATTCAAATGGAAACTGTAGCATAGCAATAATATTCATTTCAAATTCAAACTACATTGAGCAAATAAACATTGATAGTATGAAACATAACATAACAGTTGCCGAGTGAAATAACGATACGTAATAAATAATTCTCTTCATGTACCTTCGGTGGGGTTTTGTTTATGTCAAATTGTAATTTATCGGTTAGTCGACTTGTGGCGAGCGGACCGCCCCCCCCCCATCGCATCTCGTTCGATGAAAATTTTATATTGCCTACCGTCTCGTTACGTTACGTCATCCCAGTTTTTCTACCCAAGATACACTAAGCGATCTTTTGATTAAATTAAGGGGATCAACCGGGAATTTTTACACTGATGGATAGGTTGACAAAGCGCTTTAAAGAACAATGCAGGAATTTATATTGGCTATAAGTGATTGAGCGTAAATTTAGTATAATTTATACAGTTAATAAATATCGGATTTTCGCTTCCCCCTTATTTTTTTTTACTTCGATCATGTCGCATAATCATTTTTAATTTGGACCCGAGTGTACGAGATTTGCTTTTTTTTCGAGTTAAGAATAAATTGTTATTAATTGAAAATGGAAGTGCAATTCCACATCATTGTTTTCTTCAGTTCCAACAATAATGTGTTAAAAATAAATGTTCCATGCTTTGCTACTCACAATATAGATAGGGCCGTCTAATACTATTCTCGTAATACACGCGAATAATAAATAAAGTGCTGCATCAATGTTGATTCTAGCTGATGATAACCGGCAGCGCTATTGATACCCAAATATTTGGACCTGGCCGTCCTCCCCTCACACATTCGGCACAAAAACGCACTCACCCCATCCAATCATTAACATTTTTGTCACGCATTTTATTACAATACTTCATTCTTTATTCAAACGGTTATTTATTTAGAAAATAAACGTTTATTTAATTTACAATTCTGACGGAGTTTATCGTCACAAGTTATTAGATTGTCTGCAACAGTGTTGTTGTGTGGAGTGACCGGCGGGTCGGTACTCTGCTGATAAGCTATAAATTGCTTTTCTTTCCATTTCTTAAATAACCGGCCCCCGTCCCCTCCCGCCGTGAGGTACGCTCGCATCTCACGATATTCTTTTACAACTCCAGCAAAAGTTTAATTACAAACCTGCTCAAAAGGGAGAAGTCGCGTTATGTTCTAATTATTGTACCAACAATAAAAATACGCAAACGAGTGTATTATACAATTAGACACTTCTCCCTGATCGTTAAAAGGGAAATTTAAATGGAATTTTTATGTCCAGCAATTAAGGATAACGTCGTCGTACTAGACATTTTTGTAATTACAAAAATAAGATTCTTGAAATGTACCGTGAAAAAGAATTAGGTTGAAGTTCGCGGAAAATACTTAAGACGCGCCTCGGCCGCGCGTTGGTGCAACTTGACAGACGGAATAACTGAGGTATGCTGATATTTATCAGGCGTTAACCTAATGCGGCTATTACAGCAGATTCAATTGGAAATGAAGCAGTTTATTAAAAATATATCCTTAACAACCCTTAAAAATAACTCCGTTACAGTTGCAGCTCGCACTAGCAGCTGAAGTTTGACGGAGTAGTCAGTGATATTGATATGGAAAATTATAAATATAAGTGTGAATTAGGTACTTGGCATCGTGCTCGGGTGTTCTGTAATGTAGCCGGTGTGTGTACATGAAGATGGAGAACGGTTAAGGAGCCCGAGGGAGCCTCGAATTTATCGCCGCAGAGCGCTGACGCGCCGCGCCCGCGCCGCGAGCGCCCGCACGCTGATTTATACCGCGCAATCTCGCAAAACTTACTTCACATTTAAATTTCCAAACTGTCTAAGCTGCTCTTAACGTCGACCATATTATCTCATTCG
The DNA here is from genome assembly GCA_951394245.1 of Cyclophora punctaria. Classification (NCBI taxonomy): domain Eukaryota; kingdom Metazoa; phylum Arthropoda; class Insecta; order Lepidoptera; family Geometridae; genus Cyclophora; species Cyclophora punctaria. The sequence continues at coordinate 6,724,550 of OX596170.1, read as the reverse complement.
ATCGCCTATAAATTTTATGAGCTGACTCGCCTTTGTCGCATTTTAGCATTGACTTGAATTAATAGTCCGGAGGGACTGTATGCTTTTGTTTTTATGGAGGTTTTGCGTCATGGATCAACATGATTTTAGGACACGTTCTGTCGCGGGTCTTACTCTTTACTATGTCCTCAACTTTATGATAGTAAACTCTAGTTAGCTAGATGTCAGTTTGTTATGAATATGTAATTAAAATTAAGAATTCTGGGAGTGTGAGCGCGGTGTTTGTGGAAGTGTCTCGAGTAAACATTAGTCGTGTACCGCGGAGTTGCCGCGCGAGGCGGGTCCCGGTCTCCTCGCTGCATTCCTGGAGAACGCCCCCGTTGATTAAATCTTGGAGACAATCTTGGTACGGAGTCCATCGCAACCCCTCTCATAATTTAGTTTGAAACTTTTTAATTAGCTTTATATTTGTGTTTGCAGATTGAGACTTTGGATTTCAGTTATTCTGTGCGGTTCGCAAGTTGCTGGGGTATATTAATAATTATGTTGTCTTGTCAACTTGTTGTATTTACTTAATTAAGTATTTATACGTACTTATTTGAGTTTACAGATTTATTATTAACCATTTTAGTTACTTATATGTGCTTTAGCATGCACTCCCAATATTGGGTAGATATATAGGCATGGTAGTGTGAGTTGTTATTGTTTAAGTACGTTATTCCTCATTTATTTATTTTACAAAATACTTATAAGCATAACCTAGATAAAATTGTAACGGTATAAAAAATCTCCTTCAAGGCGTACAAAATACTTGTTTCACGTACTTATTAATATACCGATAGTTATATGTATTTCCATAATTACAACTAACAGAGCGTGTTGATTCCAGTGACAGTAGTTCAAATCCGACTCAAACATGACTTGAATCTCATTGAACAAAACTAAATTCAATCAGTTTACGTATAACCTGCTTGTTACATAGAGGTAATGTGATTTAAGAAGATCAACTCAAATATTGGAATACGTCTTGTTGGTCCCACAATCTAATTAGATCGTACCTAGGCCCTACATTCAAATGGAATAGCAATGGATTAATTCGATCCAACTAGTGCGTAAATTATATACATACAGTACAATAAGTACGAGTATGTATACAAAAAATACAGCAAACAAATATATAACAAGTATTAAGTAAGGAACTTTCCGCCATACTCAGAGACGCCAAATGCGTCCTAAGTAGAAAATTAATGTAATGTATAAAAAGACAAGCTGTGTCCCGCGGTTTCACCCACAGCGGACCCGTTCCCCTAGGGATAAATAGTATACTATATCCGTCTCCTAGTTCTAAGCTACCTCCCCACCAATTTTCAGCCAAATCGGTTCAGCCGTTCTCGAGTTATATATAGTGTAACTAACACGACTTTCTTTTATATATATATATATAATATATATATATATATATATATATATATATATATATATGTCAAATAGTTAGTTGTCGATTTAACGGTCGTCTCTGAGTGTGGCAGTTAGACAGAAATCTTGGCTGACTATCTGAAGAACCTTCAAAATTTAGGTACTAACCTTTTATTCCATTAGTACATTATAATAACTATAGCCCATGAATGAAATATAGTGATAACTTTATCAATATATATATCTAATTTAATCATTTCATATATTGAACAGACAGACAGAGACGGAGAGGTATTGTATAAGCGCAAGTAACTTTAACTTGCGTTTTTAAACTGAAATCAATCAATTTAATAATTGATTGTTGTATTTAGTTTGGTAAGCAACTCTTAATAGTATCTACTCTATTAAGAGGTATTTCTAGTAGCTCTATTAATTTTCTTCATTGACTCGATGAAGAATAGAATTGCTTACCAAACTAAATACAACAATACAAATTTAGCAAAGAAGAAAAATAGGCATAGACATAATATACGTTTAACGAAGAACGTCACTATTTATAAAGTGAGAATGCAGTTACAAATGACATATATATGATGTATTAAACAAATGAACGTTTGGGGAGCGGGTGTATCATTTGCGATGTGATTTCATGCACGAGCGGTGTTGTTTGCACAATATATACAGATCGACGCAACGGTGGTGATATCATCTCTATCCCGTTTTATTACTTATGTAAATCAATCGTTTGATCTTTCAAACAGAACATTATTCAATTACTAATTTATGAACTTCGAGAAAATTAATTGCGGAATCAAAAAGTATTTGTAAATTAAAGTAAATTAATATTTCATTTAGCAGAAGCTTTTAAAAATAGTTAGTTTCACTTTAACAGAGTTCTGAGCATATCGTTTCCTTTAAATTTTAGCGTTAAGATTAAAACAAGCGCCTGTTAATAAAATACAAGCAATGCTACCTTACAACTCTGCGTACATTATTTTCAACTTCCTCTTAGATTGTTCGTACTTATTTACGTTCTAAATAAATAAAATAAGTAGCTCACGTTTTCGTTACAATTTTTGTTTAATAAATAACAATTCAACGTACGAGCAATTAAGCATTCCCTGAGTAAGTATTGGACGAAATTAATCGAAGTTCGGATTAGGAGTACCGGGGCTTAATCTGCTCGCAGTGTATCTGGGCGCGGACTTGTTATCTGCTTAATGTCTGGTAAACAACGGGATCAAGGGATAAGGAACGTCCTTCCATACGGCAGTGGCCCTCCGGCGCCGGATTACTCAGAACACTGACGAAGATTGCTGCTCAGAGTCAGCTCTGCTCCAATTGTGGTCTTACGAGATTTTTGATTAATTAGACATAGACATCATTAATTAGACATTTGATTAATAATATGTATGGTGTATTATGGCATAATAGCTCTTGACAGTATGTGATAGGAAGCATTATGAAGAGGGATTTATTAAATAAAGTTGAGTTTTTAAAAGATTACCTTTCCTATAATCTATTAACGATCTGAAAATAGCAATTTAGTTTTGGGATCGGTGTACTATTATGAAACTTTTGATACAATATGTCCGAATATATGTATACGGAACTTTTTGCATTTTTTTAAATAGAAGGAAAATGATGCCTTCTTTGCCTTTTACAACATTTTTTTTTTCCATAGTCTGTCTTATAATAGGTAGCTGAGTTTAGGTCTTCCTATAAACGTTATTCTTTGAATTTAGCTTCTAAGTATTTGATATGACATTAAAAATATGTACGCATCAAAACCTAAGATAATACGAAACATATGTTACCTCGACTTGTAGAGCCGATGTCTCCCAATGTAGGTTATTGGTAAAGGTGTGTACAAAGTGTCTCCCAGAAGGTCTCGTCTCGTGCAAGATAAATCGAATCCGAGAGCTGATGAAGTCGTTACGTCCACGGAATGTGACGGGCGCACATTGCGTCTCAATCGGCACCGACTTAAGACGCCATGCAAATTCAATTTCGTGCCCAAACGAAACTCAAGCTACACGTAAGACCAACCGAACATATTATTGCTGGATTTATCTTTATTGCAGCTGTAGAACACTCCAAACTAACTTCGACTGTCGAACTTACGCCATTAGTGAAGACACCGAGATACAGGATTGTTTTGGTAGGGGCGGAGTTGTAAGTCTTATTGCTTTTAGTACCGCCGTAGGGCTCGATTGTTTAATCTAACGTGTGTTTAGATACATTGACCATGAGGTAAGCGGGGATTTAACCACAACAATATCACTAATTAATACGCAAGATGTACCTATCTAAACCTTTATACTAAAAGGAATTAAATACTTTGATTTCATATTATTTACCTGTTCCATAATCCGCAGCCATTTCGTTCCCGACATATCCTTATTGTCAACGCACAAGTACTTGAAATGTCAAACAAAAGCTCGTTATTAAACATTGCACAAAAGGCAGGATGTTTACTAGAATTGTCAACGTAGAATTCAATTTATAATAAAATAGAAGCACAAAAAGCGAACGAGTACTCGTCTGTTATGACATAATACGCGCAATACCAAACCATAATACAAGACATGGATAAAAAGACATCGCTGCCGGCGGCTCACAAAGGCGGACGTCACGAGGTAATCCACCCGTAAAATGTCCCAAATCTATACAAAAAAATGTCCCGACAAAAGTGTTGTTGTATAAACTTAAAATGAAATTTAATAAACATCGGACAAAGTATTGGCTGTAGATATTTTTGCGAAGATTCAGATAGTGAATGGGCGATAAGCTGGCAAAAGGTTTGCGCGTATGTTTGATGTCGCGACGAGGACTCTCGTCGGTGGACCGTGAACGGTTTAAGAGCAAAATTACACGAACACGGGCCCAGTGGCATCTGTCAACTGAGCTCGGTGCACTCCGCACAAATAGATACTTTTAATTTCGCAGATGGAATGTCATTCAATGATGGACGCATGAAAAAACGAACATGAATAGTCATAATCAAGATAACAGACCTATATTTTATGTTCGTTTAGAATATCTCCGCTGTTCCTGTTTAAACGTTATTTATATTGCCATAGAAATTTAATTATATTAGATTTGCCAGATAAATGAAATAATTATACATTTAAATCGCGCAATCATCCCAGAAGTGTATTAGGAGATAAATATCAAACGTTTCTATTTAACTTCTCCCTGAAGCGGAAATTCCCCAAGCGCCATATTGAAATGTTTATAATTAAATTACATAAAGACGAAGAAAATTAATTTCTCTGTGCGAAGTGGCGAGCGCCGCCCGCCGCCGCCCGCCCCGACTCGCGCGCCCAACAAAAGCGGATGCTCGCTTCAAAGGAGGCGCTGCCATCGCCTCACCAATTTAATTTTCTAGATGTTTTTGGAAATTGCCAAGTTGGAGTTGAATAATCACGTTATAACTTAACGGTATTAAATTTTATACGTTAAAGTGTTAATATTTCATTTCGAAGTTTAATTTAATTAATCCCAAAGTTAAGACTCGCGGAGTGAGCAGTGGGCTCATAGTCGGACACGGCTCTTCGGAGTCGACTTACTTCTTAACGATAAACCGATTGAAATATTTATTTGTTATAACTTTATTGTTCAATGGCTAATGACTTGTTTAAATGAGTTTATATCCTCACTTCATTCATCTTTATTTTCAGTTCTTCTAATAACGTTTTCTGAGCATCATCAAGACACATATAGTGCGGGTGTGAGTCGAGTGCGGGTCGCGTGACATTAAATTCCTTGTATTTGTATGAAAGGCGCCCCGTTGACCCGGCCGGCGTGTGGTTCTTGAAAGTTTTAAAAGAAAAAATAATGCAAAGTGATTATTAAGCAATAGTACTATATCTCAAGATGTATCTACAAACATAATACCATTTATTGCGAAAACGTTGAAGGTAGCAAGAACGCGTTCGCGACGAAACAAATTGATGTACCCAAATAATTATTAATGCCTCACGAAATTTAATTGGAAAAGTTGAATTTGTATCGCGTTCACGGCGTAGGTGAGCGATTTGAGAGAGCGCTCCCGGCTCCAACTGTTTACGAGATAATTAATCTCAAAGTATTTACTGCTTTAATCGAGGCCCCACTGCTGATGGGGAGCGAATAACTCTCGTATGTAATAACGTCGCCTCTACGCTACTCGTACTCTGTCGATACGATCCGCGACACATTTTAGCGACGCGCTATGACTGTGCATAATGAACACCGGAATTGAGTTATTTTGTTCACCAGTAAATTAATGATTTTGGTTCATTAAAGTTTTGCTTATATAAGGTACATTCTAGACACATTGATAGCGTAATCAACTGTTTTGTTAACTTGCAGATTTTATTACAAAACTCTGATTTTATCGCAGAATGAACAGAGTTTATTCGATCGACTATGTCTGTAATGTCAGCAGTACCTATTTCAATTACATTCTTAATAAATAATTAAGCTTCATAATAAATTTTTTATACTCATTCAATTGTTAGACATGAAAAACGGAAACAAATATAAAGATGCGATTTTAGTTCATCTATTGTACAACAGGTGGCGCTACACGTTTCAATATCACGTTATTCGCAATATTTTGTTGCATTTGTTTTAGTTCCGCTATTACCCGCTGCGATAGAGCGCTAGTAACTTTGATACGCAGAGACTTGAGGTAGAGTTATCTTTGGTTGGGTTTTTGGATGGAATGATATGGAAAAGGGCATAGGCATAGCAGCTAGTTTTTATATAATTATAAATTCTAGAATACCTTGTTCTAGAATTTTATGATTATTAAAACATTATACATTTAATAACTAATTCTATTATAGGTATTTATTATATTGTATTGAATTTAAAATCTAGCTGCCCATAAAAAAATGATTTCATGTCTGAATCAGTAACATTAAGATATAATTTTATCAAAATATCTTAACCAAGTATATGACTTTATATAAATATGTCAAAACAATAAAACAAGGAATGGCTGTGTTGATATCGAGTGTAAATTGAAGTTAAACAGAGAATAACGTGTAGTTTACACTTGTTGTATTGTAGGCGATATCGCGATGGCTGCGAGCCGCCGCGCGCCTCGGCCGTCGCCCGACGAGGCTCGTTCGTGGGCCGTTTAAGCTAATTAACAATAGATCGAAACCGAATGCAGTAACAATGGAAAACGAAGAATAAAATGTCAATTTCACAAACGACGAGGAGGGTTCGGCTTTAAATCGAATTCCGTTTAATAATAGTACCGCGTTTGAGTTGAACGCACTCGATACTGCGATAGTTTATTGAATTTTAAACATAGTAATGTTCTATTATGTTGAATATTTTATAAGTTTATGGATTTAAATACGACTTTGTGTCAATCTGTTTGAAATTGTCGGGGAGATTGACTGGTCTTTTGTGTTTGGAATTTTATAAAGACTCTACTTATTGCATTAATAACGATATATACGTTTTTTTAATGTTTCAAACATCTTTGTTTTATTATGGACCGAGACGATTCAATCAACGTACCTTTAGGATCTAATACTCGTAGAGGTAAAGATTGTTATGATTTTATTTAACTATCCATCTAAGTAAGTACCTACATAACTTTTTCTGAAACATAACAATAACGTTACATCACCTATTTTTAGGTACATGATATTTGAAAAAGAGAGAGGGAATGAGAAAGTGAATGTCTGATTCTCTCTAATAGTAATATTATAAAATAGGAAGTAACTTTGTCTGTTTGTTTGTTACACTTTCCTACCGGAAAACTGTACCATTTTTTATGTAATTTGGCATAGGACCTTGGAGGGGGACTTAGGCTACTTGTTATCCCGAAATTCCCATGGGCATAGATATACTGCGGGGAACAACTGGTAAACAATAAAACGTTTTTTTATAAAAGGTAATAGGAAGTATTAGGAAGCCTTACTTTGTATCTATAGTTTAGTGGCGACTATTTATTTGTAGCAATAAAATAAGTAGATTTCATAAAATATATTCGCAAAATAATTCTTCCCTATTTCTCGGAATAGGTGCGGACGAGTCCCCTTGACCGTAGATCGGGACCTCTCGGGTCCCTCTCTAACTATAATGAGTCGGGAATTACTGAAAATGTGGGGAACAGTTCATTACGTACCTAAACTTTGATTGCTGTTTTTTATTCTGAAAAACCTTATTGTATAACATTAACGGCATTGCTTGGTTTGGGCATTGATAAAGGAAGATAGGTATATTACAAATGATGTGTTCAGAAAACTAAAGATAATTGAAATATGAAAAACTAGTATGTGTTTAAGTAAATCACTATCAGATTATACTTTTACACTCCTGAAAGAAATATAACATACCTACGTAGTTATGTACTGAAATACTATAGGTACCACATTACTAGTTACATTCCTGTGATCATTTATTACTCTTTACATAAAACGTACTTTATTAATCACACTTACTTCTAACAAAGTAATTCAGTCACCAGAGTTAAAATTTAATTTTCACAAAGTAGGTACGTTACGTCCCGTATAACGTATTCGTTGAGAGTAGTTGAGAGACGTAAGTAACATTAAAGTTAACACGGTCGGTACAACGAGAATAATTATCAGGGTCGGAGGGGTATGTGGCTCGCACGAATGACTTCAGTATGAGGAACGACTGACCACCCCCTCCCGCCACCCCTACCCCCTCACTGACCACTGCCACCCCGTTGCCTAGCAACCGACCCGCCGCCTAATCATCATAAACAGATAACCCGCCATCTTTGCTAATGTTACTATATGAAAATTCATTCACATAAGAATCGTTATCAGATTTAGTGTCGCCTTTGTTTTAATAAGATCGATTCTTGTAGGGACATATTGTTAGCCGATGAATTCTAATAAGTTCGATTCTTTGTAAATATAATCATTGAGACTCCTATAAGAGCTAATGATAGGAAAGTGCCACGTTTATTGTTACGTTTATTAAAAAACAATACTTGTTATAATGAAAGTGCACTCCTAATACAGGCAATCCTTTCACTTGATCGTTTAACCCCCATTTAGAGTTAAAGCCAGCTGAATATTTAATAAATTTCAAAGAGATGTCAATTGAGTGTTTTATTTTGCATAGAGCTTAGCGCGGCGTAGGGGCGCGCGAGTACGTTTCGATGTTAGTCATTTGTTTGTTTCAATCGCCCCCTTCTACCGCGACTCGCTTCTTGCACGAATATATTGCATTCATTTTTGACAGAATATCAAATGATACCGCTCTATTCAACAAATATTGCGGCAAACACACACACTAATACAACACACTTGAAAAATACATAGTTCAAAATGTATTCAACAAATTGAAAGCATTAAGCACAACACGAACGTCCCACTAAACGAATACAAAACGAATATAATAAGCCAGCATTAACAGTTATTAAAGTAATTACAAACTACATAAGTATAAGACATGGCGGAGTGACGTGATACAAATACAAAAGGGTAAACACAATGTTTACGTCGGATCAGTTGCTATCGTTCATTATCGAGCGCTATTCAAAGGGCATCAGTCAGTTACGGACTTAAAAAGGGTAATAGATGCATGTCTTGTCTGCTATTGTCTTAGCTGCGGTAATCGCTTCCGTGAGAGTACCGTCCATTGGCGATCGGGATCGCAGCGAACCATCTGACAGTTTCAATTTGTATGCCGTCGGCCGTTGCGACGGCCACCCCGCACGTTCTCACGCCTCCTTTTGACTAATTATTATTTTTGTTTTTCAACTATTTACATCGTGTAGTTAACAATCGTGAGTCGTGATTGTCATAACAATTAGACGCTGGCTTTCTAATGGCCAACTAACATTCTGTTGCGTTATCACATGTCATGTCTTGGCTCATTGAATGTTAACTTGTATTAATTTATACAGATATTACAAATGTATACATTCGGTATGTTAAATTAAAGGAAATTGTTAAATAATCTTGTTTGCCGTTTCCTCCTACATGTCGATGTATTCACTTGGTAACGACTGTCAATGCAGATAACCATTTGCAAATGACATTCATAAGAAATTAGTAGGTATCGTAGATTGATAAACATTCGGTTACGTGGAAAATATCTGTTCTGTACTCTCTTTGAAAAAGTGCAAGTGTGGTAAGCGAGCGGAAAATGATATAGGAGAGATGAATGAACGAATCTCGTGTAAAGGAATGCAACATGTCGAGGGCACGCTTCGCCACCTACCTATTCAGGATGTATCGGGTATGGCGCGGATCTAATGACCATCTCCCGGTTTGGACCTATCGGAATACCTCTTTTTATCCCCTGCTTGCCCAGTGTGATGCCCGCTCCCAACGGCACATAACGGACGACTATAACTGACATTTATAATCATAATCAATATCATTTTTTGCCAGAATTCAATTCACCATTTTAAGGAACCCTGTTGGAAGTATTAATAAGAAATAACATTGACAAATAAGAGACGGACTTATAAGGAAACTGCAATATTTGTATCATATTGGGATGATATTAATAACGTTATGTTATAAAAACTTGGTGACCAGTTGAATATTGAGCGAGGAGTCATAGATGGCCAGGCAACATCAGGTCGCGTTAGGTATGCAGATGTAGCATTTATTATAAAATGTAGAGGAATAATTTATCTCATAAAGGTAATTAATAGGAATGTGCAGCTGTTTAATTTAAAAAATACCACCTAATTAATATTAAAATGAGTGTACCATATGACTAACAGCAACCTTTAAATTCTCATTAAATCATTAACATAACCAACTTGTATATGCAAAATTAAACGAATACATAAATGTATATTGCAAGAATCACATTAGCGCCATTAAAATCGTTCTTGCATTCATTACTGGAGACTGTGTATGGCAAAATATGTGCTCGGACCCGATCTCAACGGGCGCTCCGTATGATTTTCAGAAATGGCTATGTCTTATAGACATGGATACAATATTTTTATACTGTACGTTTTTCCTTACGGGTTGTTTTTACGACCATTACCGTGTCTAAAGTAGGAAAATCTCTCGAGATGCTACATTCTAATGATGGCTTGCAAGCGAGCGCGTGCGCCGGTACTTTGTAACTCGTTTAGGGTTGTCGAATTATGTTTCTTCTGATACTAATTTGATCAAATTCGTTTGGAAGTCGCCGTGACGATATGCACAATTCCTTGCGGTATTTTGATGTTAAAATGCCGACATGATTGGTTTAAGTGACCATTAATTGTTTGGTATGATCTTTATTGAGGTGTGTAAAAAGTACAGTCTTGTATTCTTAGTATTAACCATCGATCTCTAATGTTAAAATAAGCAGGTATATTATGTAGTCTGCTTGTGCCAACCTTACTGTCCAAGCCGCACCTATGGGCAGTCAATCAATGGATAGCTGCATAACATACTATCGAACGATTTTATATGTACGTTTACTCTACATGCTTAAAGTGTTGGTAATTTAGTTTTGGACCAAAACATTACCTCGCCGTGGAACCATACCGAGGAGTGAACAATCAAAATAAATTGTAGAAACGTTTAGCGCGCTAATTTGACAGAGTCGGTTGTAGTGTTGCGGTAAGATGGCATCTTCACGGCTTACAATAGTAAACAAATGTGTCGCGCGGGCGCAATTACAGCGTCCAGCAGCCAGCGGCGGGAGCGGGGCGGCGCGGGCGCAGGCGTCACGCCTCGAATCGCGCACACATCACGCTCGCTCCAGACTTATGCTAATGGTCACCTCGCCTCGCGTAAATTGGACTGAGGTTACAAAACAAAATAGGTCTGCCTCTTTATCTCATTCCACTCCGCTCTCCCTGCCCCTGCGTCCGCTGAAATGTGTTCTATGTCGATGACGCATAGTCACATTCCGGAAAGTGCAAGAAAACGCGCCCCGGCCCGGAGTAAGCTCGGCAAAATCCAAATACAAAAACTAGCGCGGGAATGAACGTGAAACCGATTAAAAGGCCACATCACGATTTTGTATGCACTTTGCACTCATTTTATCCGGAGTGGAGAGTACTGGCTTCTCCGTAGGTACTTTGATTTCTATGTTTTGTATAGATTAGTTAAAAGCGCCTTATAATTAAGGTGCTTTTGTTCTGTGATTATTTATACGTTCCTTTTGTGAATGTTTGTTTAGTGTTTATGTTTGCAAAGATAAAGTTACTAATGCAATGTGTTCATTAGTTCGTATTCCTCGTTATAAATCGGATATTCCAATCGGGCGGCTCGAATATAACAAGGTTTGTATTGTGTGACTAATTCTGTTTTTGTTGATGTCGGCGAGAAGTAGCAACTGGCATATCGATTGATTATTCATCCGTGGATCAACAATATAGAGATCCCATCAGGGGCCGGTATGTGGTGCGAGTACGAGTATCACTTTTTAATATAATAAGAGTTCACCGTGAAATGTATCGATAGAAAAACTTAACTAACTATAACTGCTAACGTGTGAAACGTATTAAAAAGCTGTTTAGTCATCCGGATTCATAAATAGGTGGCATTCGATTTGTCGTGATTAAATTTGATCCATTAGGGAACCGTTACTGATTTAAACGGATAATGTGAATATAATTCGACAAATAGACTATTGATAGTTTTCTTGCAGTTTATCTGATTGTACGATTTGATTCATAGGAGATGTATAGATAGTAGTTTTGATACTTATTGTAGTTGCTAATGAATTGCATTGTAGACAGTCAGAACATTTTAAATAGAACAAAATATATTTTAAATGTTCTTTTTGATGTTCGTTTATTACTTTTCAATCATTATTACGAACAAGTTTCGTGATTACGCTAATCTTTCCCGCAGTACCTACTGATTAACTAAATGAGCTAGACGCCATTGTTATGCAGTGACATCTTACTACATATTTCTATTTAATTTCGTAAGAAATGATTACACGGATATCGTATATGAAGAAATGTTTAATCAATTGAACACAAACTGGTCATACTTCACTATCGCAACATCAAAGATTATTGTCAATATTTAATTGGTATCTCCTTTTACAATGTTGCACAACTAAATTCATTATCTCGATCATATATTTTTATATGTAATGCAACACAACGGATATACTAGAAATAGCATACGACTTCGCTTGGTTTATTTTAAATTATATTCATAGTTAATAGTTTCATATTAAATATAATTATCATAGTTTCATTAAATTTGTAGGTAGAGATTAATTACTATTTAATAGTGGAATATCTATTAGCAGATCTTATTTCAATAAAGTCATTTAATACGTAGGTCACTTAAGCAAAGAGCGACATGTATTAGTCTTACTCGTCTGCTCCTAGAAAGAGATAATCGGCTATTTTCGGTTTGGTAGAGTGCTATCTCTGTCGCACGCTCTTACAACAACCATTGGCGAAGCGATAATTATTACACTGGTGATGTGACAGAGTCTTCGTTCTATAAAGTAAACCATCATACTGGGTACTTAGGTTTAACCGTTCTGAATTGTAACTACGTTTACAGATGCACTTCGCTTTTGTTTATATTTTATATAATAAAAGCGAAGTTTATCCGTAAACGAAGTTTCATTTCAAAACAGAAACTTCCAGCCGATCTCTCTCAAGGCCTACAAGAGAAACATAATCACCCCCGTTATACCCACTTAGTCACTTGCGAATGTATATTTCTAGTATTTTCCCACTGTCTAAATATAAGGTACCTACACACAATTTTAGATACATCGAGTGCCGTTACATTGTCGAGTAATTTAGTCGATTGTCTTACAAAATGGAGTGAGTCAATGAACAATAGCTCATATTGAATGGGCGGAAATGTCCGTCTGGAAATTGGCTCGGAAACAAGGGAAAAGCTTTAAAAACGAGTCCGTTTATTATATTCTAACCGGCCTCAAAGAAGACAGTAATATACGATTTCGCCTAATGTGTTTCACATGTTCGAAGGTACTTATTTTAATGTTTGTGTTATATTTTGCATAAAGGAAATTGTACTTGAGTGTGATGTGTTAATACTTAGACGCTTAAAGTATTTTAAGTACCTACTTCGGTTAGGGTTGTTTAGTTGTACTCTCTATTTTTTCCTACGAGAGTTTTAATATGAACTAATGCGGTCGATTCTTCAGCCAAAGAAGATTCCTTCTGAAGAGAAAAAGGTTAAGTGTGTTTAATTGGAAAATCAGTTTTGTTCGTTTAAATTTTCGTAAGAAAACAAAGGTATACGTCATGTTTAAACTTTCTTCTGATGCTATACAATATGATTGTTCAAATACTCATTGTAATACACACTGCCTAACTCAACTTCATGGGTATACAGCAGTTGTGTTAAAGCAACGTAAAACATAACAAAATAAATTGACAGCAAAGTAATAACTTTTCTCGCGGTATTCCAGAAATAAAATTCAAAGGGGAATCCTATTTCAAAACGCATTTCACATACAAATACCTAATTTCAGAGTAAAGTGCGCACATTATACAGGCGGGCTCGCATTTAAATTATTCCAGTGGATCGTTTATAGGCCATAACCGAATTTGGGAATTAGCTATAAAACAACATTTGATACGGGCGGGCGCGGGCGGTTTGCAATTTGAATGTTTAGGCCGTTCCGAGCTCATTGGGTTGCGCGGCACGTGCCCTGTTATCTATCCTCGCCCGCAATGCCATCACCTCTTGATAACGCCAGGTGGGCGACACTCTCTCTCCTTCAACTCGTAAAAACTTATTGATATTGGAAAAAATACATTTTATTTTCAGTAGTCACTTTAACACTTATGTTTGCGCCTTTGCGTAAGAATCTTCTTTTATGTATTTAAGTTCCGTATGTATTTGATGGTTAAATGCGTTGTTATATCTTGAAATTTAGTTGATGGCTGTCAATTTAATGGTCACTCACAGAAAAATATACTGAATTGCGATAAAATATATAATATTTTCTACGACTTGGTTCTGGACAAAACTTATAAAGTGGTGTGGCATTTGGACTGATCTAGATTAGATTGACGGAGAAGGTGAAAGCTAGTACTCATGTCGCCTTTAACTGTATTGTTAAGACTTTACTTCTGCGTTCTAGGTTAATTTGTAACATGACAATAACTAAGGCATCTACTTATTCATTTAAATAAGATACCCCCTATAGAAATCATCGGTTTACTCATTATATAAGGCAACAAAATATAGTTGTAATCGCATATATACTGAATATAAGTAAATATAAGTAATAGCCGGTATTACTTAGTATCTATATAATGCAATGAAGGTTTGTTTATTTGAACGCGCTTATTTTAGAAAATACCAATTTGATTCGAATAATTATTTTTCTAATGAAATTATTTGGACATTCAACGGAACGGCTATCATCCCGAAATTCCTACGGACACAACGTGGATAAAACCGAGAGGCACTGCTAGTATAGTGTTAAGCATAATATAAATGATCAAACCTGCAGGCGTTGAATAGATGAACCGACGGACAACGTCCATCACTTGACTCACACGAGTAGAGTATAGTATTGCATAACGAAACTAGCATCGCACTGCGCTTCCAACAATACTACATTTTGAACGATAATGGCGATAATTCTTTGTAAATTCCAACGTGTAATTTGTTTCAAAAGATCCGAAGCAGTTAGGATTTTATAGTTATTATAGAGATTGGTAGCCTCAACCATAAAATTCCAAGTTTTGATTGACACATGAAAGCTTGATAGCAGCTGCAGAAATAAGCAAGATTTTTATAAAAGCCCTCGAGCTACACTAAAATAATATGAGGGTATTTGCTTGAGTTCGAAGGATATTAAGACGAAGTGGTAAGACCAGAAGCGTAAAACATCGCGAAAGAGTTGTGTTAGAAACAGTTTTTGGATATCAACCGCTAAAATTTATGGAATGATATTCCTACTGTCGTAAAGGTAAAAATATGCTTTGTATTGTTATACACTTCGAAACACGATTAGAGTGATTTGCCTCGATAGAAAAAAATCGTGAAAATCGTAAAAAATCGACATTTTATTGAAATTTTACAGTTTCACGGCGATTGTAAAGAAAAAACAAGTACAAAATTTATATTTTCATAAACCTTACATCAAATCCCATATGGTAGTACAGATGGTTTTTCTCTAAATGGAAGTTAGTTTATTCAATGAAATAAAACATAATTATAGCGCTCGCGTTGACGATGCTCTAGTCGCTCAGTCGGCCGCGGGGCCTTGTTGGGAGTAGACACGTACTGCTTCGTCGCGCACGCTCGCTCTGTACGAACATCGCAAATAATATCTTAGGTGCAGCGCAGACGACAGACTATCCGTGACGCACTTTTTAGTCTGTGAAAAGAGAACCTATGTAATTATATGCAGTAACGCACACAACGCGCAAAAAGTCCGGCGCACATAAAATCCGTGTAATTCGGGCAGACCGCACCGCGCCGCGCCGCGCTGTTCCGCACAAAAAGTGGGTGAAAAAAATTGATGATCTTTCCAAAAGTATAGGATGTACCCAAAATTTTCTGTTTCTTCTTTTTTTTCTGTACTTCATGTACAAAATAATACGTCGCGATCTCTGCACGATTTCCATAGCGTCTACGTCCCTACAGCTCTGCCGACAGAATGATCGAAGATGTGCGTCGTGTGCGTTGAGTGTGAAAAATCTGCGACCGACTTTTTGCGCGCTATACAGACTTTTTGAGCGCCCACCTTTCAGGTCCACAGATAATTTTAACGGTGAACTTGTTATACTTCCTGAGGATACATTGAACTTCGAGGAAATTAGTGGCAGGAGAATAGTGGACATCGGCTATTTTTTTTTATTCGGCTATTAAACACGTGGAATGACGCTCAGAGGTGCCGAAATCAGTAAAGAAAAATGATTTTCTTTACTATCTCCCCCTCCTCTCTACTTATTGTTTGGAGCTCGGAGAGTTGTTTAGAGCCCCTAAGTTCGTACCATCCTAAAAGAATATAAATGCAAACTAGTAATGCAGAATTCTCAACAAATACAATGGCTTTTGTAAATGAGAAAGCTTTATGGTTTCATTTAATTCTTATCCCTTCACTTAACCTTTTTCCTTTACAGAAAGATTTGCTGTGGTTAGGAAATCTGCCTCACTAGTAACCATTAATATTATTAAAATTCGTAATAATATTACGATTTTTTCTGTGTTACTGTTAAGTATTGGTATCGATACAGGAAAATACCGATACAGATACCTATGAAATATGTTTTCTATGTATCATGTGTATTTACAACAAAAAAGTATAATATGTAGTATATCCGTCTAGTAAGCTAGTATTTTTTCGATAAACTTGGTAGTATAACTCTGCAAATATTGATCCTAGCGTAAAAATTATAATGGCCAAACTTGTGGAAAATTAAATTTCCAACAACTTTGGATAGGACCATTTTTGCTCTAAAGTTGAAAATTAACGAGTTATTTCAGAAAAACGAAAAAATTTAACTTTATAACAAGATGGCGGCGAACCCTCTACCGGGATTAGTTCGAAAATCGAGATTTATACTCCCCCCGACGTTTAAAAAAAAATCGCTCCCCGGATTTTTTTTAATTTAAATGTCTGCCCCGACTGCGCTAAGATAACAATACCGATATTACCGATAACCGGTCAAGTGTACGCTGACCTTAATTTCACGTCAACTCATTCATACTGATGAAAAATAAATTGGTATCTGTAAAAGACAATACCGATAGCCGATCAAGTGTACGGGGACCCTTATTAGATTTCCAGTGACATAAATTTATAAAAGTGACAGGTCCGCGAACATAAAGCGCGGGGGGAAGATACCTCACCCCTCACAAACGCGATGAGCGTGTTCACACGTCGTCTTAAATACGTTTAAAATAGGTATTCAATGTAAAACAATCACTAAATTATTGTGGAATTTTTGATTGAATCATACATAAAATAAAAACCCGAAATTTGTATGACTCAAATCGTGTCCAAGTTTTTAATTTTATCTTTGGGTTCTAAACTGACGTGTTTGGAATTTAGAATAAATATATTTTTATGGGAATGAAAAATGGAAAATACCAGTAGCTATAATTCTTAAGTTACGTAAATAAACGGATTTACTATGTGAGGAAAATGATGAGCCAATCGGACGCGAGTTGCGTAGATAACATGCAAGCCATGAATAAGAACATACCAACACATAAACTTATCGATACATTATAATAATATGAGCAATCATTTATCAAACCTGTTCAATCAGATAATTGTATTATTATATTACAAAACATTAAATATCATTTGACCTAATTCTTTCATCACGTTGAGCATATAAATAGGAAAATCAATTAATGATCATTACAGTGTTTTTCTTGTTTCAATAACGATAGTACGTGGACATTTAGTCTGTAGACATGTTAAAGAATTTGTGTATATTTCTATTGTTAGCTCTTAGTTTACAAGATGCTTCATCAAATGTTATTAAAATTAATGAAGAACCAGTTATACCATTATCGTCAAAATGGACGGAACATCTCATGGATTTTGCAGCGCTAGTAGATGTAGATAAAGTAGTAACTGTGGCTCTAGGATATCTGAATGACCCTGAAGTTATGAGATTCATCTCATTTGTTCTAAGCAATGATTTCAAAGAAAACGTTTGGGTTTTTGAAACCCTTGAAGAATTTATTGAGGTAAGTTTCATTGCGCCTTCAGAAGCGATCATTTTGATTTGTAATAATTATTTTGATTAATCATTTATTAACTGTTTCAAGTATGTTTTACTTTTTAAACATGGGTCGGGTTTGAGATCACCAACCCGTAGTAAGTAAGCGTGGTGAATATGTCTCCTCATAGAGAAGAGAGGACTTTACCCAGCATTAGGAACTTTACCTTTTTATTAATCTTTCAGGCGTCTGCATATTTATCTGCAAAGGGTTATGACGTAGTCAGTGTGATGGACTACGTGAACAAGGTGCTCGAGTTGCCCCCATTCAATTCTGCCATTGAAAAGACTGACGCAGTAGCAAGAGGCACTGGCATGAAGGGATTCATCGATGACATGCTGGCAATACTTCCCATTGAAGACTTCAAGCAGTTATTTGAAGAAAAACTCAAAACTAGCCCTGAGGTAGCAGATCTATTTGATACCATTAATTCACCAGAGTTCCTGGATATAATGAAGAGATTGGGCAAAAATCCTAAATTCATTGAAATTAAAAAGACCTTCGAAGGATACGGATTTGATTTTAAATATTTGTGTCAACTCGCCAAAGACATTTTTGGTGATTATTACCAAGGCGTTTTCTGTGACGAGTTAGCTTAATAATTGTAATCATTCATACTTATCATCTACCTATGCTGCGCACCAAATCATTATAATATAACCCATTCGAAATTTAATAAACAATATATGTGTATGTAATAGTTATACTTTTCTTTATCATCTATGAGTAATAAGGATGAGATGCTTACCAAACTAAATAAGCTTTGGTTAGGTAAAGTTAGTTACCAACCCTTGTCCTTGGTACTTTAGCCTGACCGCTTAAAAGGCTTTGACATGGTCTAAGGATTGAAACAAGCGGGTTAAACGCCACGTAAGTCTTGGCGTTCAACCCGACATCTAAATAGGCCCAAAACACAGACTTACAACTTCGAGCTAGTAATGAGCTGTCTTTTTTCTAATTAATTAGTCGAGGGTTCATCATTTAGGCAGTGTTTAATTGTGGAGCCAATTCAGAAATATTACACATTTTGATTGCATGCAGTTGTCACATTTAATTTAAAACACTGTAGTATTGCTGCAGCTATTACTATTAAGTTTGGAAAATACAACCATTACATATTATAAAACAAAGTCCCCGGCCGCGTCTGTCTGTTCGCGATAAATTCAAATACTACTGTAGGGATTTTGAGGCGGCTTTTTTTAAATAGATAGCGTGATTCGAGAGGACGGTTTCCCGTAATTCCCACGGGAACAGGCAAAACGCGGGTAAAACCGGGGCGCTGCTATTATTATAGAAAATTCAGTTCGTTCGATGTGTATCACAGAAGCTGGAAAATTGGTTACCTTTGTCGCAGTTAGTTAAGTTAACTTACATAAGTTGTTTATGTAACACAACTCTGCACTCTGCTACGAGTAGTGCATGAAGAAATAATTATATAGAATCATTCACGTTGAGTCAAACCTAATGATACAACTTAATACATTGAAAATTAATATTTTGTTTGAGAAAAGGAACTCCTACAGCCTACAGCTAACCATAAGTTAAAAATTGTATCATTTATTGACCTTTAATTTAACTGATTAGGGTAGTGAACCAAGTGATATAGTCTGGGGCAGTGTGGCGACGCGTCGCCACGCGATATTACCCAAAAGCGAGATTCTAAATAACCATTTTACTTATTCCTAAACCATGTTTGTATTATAAAGCAGTTCCCCAACGAAAGTCGATTTGAAAATTAATTTGTGCTGCACGCGATATAACCACCGGCGATTTATTTTGAAATGACTTGTTAACCGCAACTCGTATCATAACCACTGTGTGGTTTTATGTCAGTTTTTATTATTTGATCCTTTATCGAGTTGTTTAGATCACTATCTTTGATTTAACGGTTAAAACAAATGTTGGAATGCATTTGTTGTGTGATGTGAAACAATTTGGACATGTAGTTATTAGCCGGGTCATTTTAGACATAAAAATAGTGATCAAATAAAGAAAATTCCGACAGAGCCAAATCTTCGTAGAGACCTTAGGTTTACCACAAGGAATAAAGTGTCAAAAGTCCCCATCAATCCCATGTGAGCTTCGGGACTTATTCGGGGCCCAATGTCAAAATTATAGGTTTTTTGGATTTTTCTCGAAAACGGTAAGTTTTATCGAAAAAGTACCTGAGAAAATAAAAAAGCTTATAAAATTCTCTATAACTTTAACTCTATCCACTTTTTCCATATTCCCAACCGTTATTGAACTACACGCTCCAGAAATGTAAAAATTAAGGACCTCGGGCAGGTACTATGGAGCCTGCCCCAATGCTCAACAGTGACATGACCTATGTCATTTGAAAGGTCTTGAAGAGTTGTACAAGTTACTCCTAGACAGTTATATCGAATTCGATGGCCAACTCGGTGTTTTCGACCACCGAAGAATTACCACTGGAGGTGCTGTGGAGCCTGGACGGAATGCTCAACAGTGACATGACTTACGCATTTGAAAGCTCTTACAAGTCACTTTTTGATAGTTATGTCGAAATCGACGCCAAACTCGGTGTTTTCGACCACCGAAGAAAAAACACTAGGTGTATGTGCACTAATGTGCAGTTGACACTGATCGTATTGCTCAACAGTGACATGACTAATGTCATTTGAAAGCTCTCACAAGGCACTCCTTGACAGTTATATCGAAATCGACGGCCAACTCGGTGTTTTCGACCACCGAAGTATCGACACTGATCGTATTGCTCAACAGTGACATGACACATATCATTTGAAAGCTCATAAAAAGTTTTATAAGTCACTCTTTGATAGCTATATCGAAATCGCCGTCCAACTTAGTGTTTTCGACCACGGAAGAATGGAGTTGGGCAATGCTATACCGAAGTATCGACCCTGATCCTAATGCTCAACAGTGACATGACCTATGTCATTTGAAAGCTCTTGAAGAGTTGTACGAGTCACTCTTTGACAGTTATATCGAAATCGACCGCCAACGCGGTGTTTTCGACCACCGAAGATCGACACTAGGTGTATGTGCAGTTGACCTTGATGGTATTGCTCAACAGTGACATAACTTATGTCATTTGAAAGCCCCTGAAGAGTTGTCCAAGTCACTCCTTGACATTTATATCGAAATCGACCGCCAATTCGGTGTTTTCGACCACCGAAGAATGGAATTTTCTCAAGGTCCTTTATTAACTAATGTGTACATATATTTTTTTATTTTTGGTCAAAAACACCGAGTTAGCCGTCGATTTCGATATAAATGTCAAGGAGTGACTTGGACAACTCTTCAAGGGCTTTCAAATGACATAAGTTATGTTACTGTTGAGCAATACCATCAGGGTCAACTGCACATACACCCAGTGTCGATTCTTCGATGGTCGAAAACACCGCGTTGGCGGTCGATTTCGATATAAATGTCAAGGAGTGACTTGGACAACTCTTCAGGGGCTTTCAAATGACATAAGTTATGTCACTGTTGAGCAATACCATCAAGGTCAACTGCACATACACCTAGTGTCGATGTTCGGTGGTCGAAAACACCGCGTTGGCGGTCGATTTCGATATAACTGTCAAAGAGTGACTCGTACAACTCTTCAAGAGCTTTCAAATGACATAGGTCATGTCACTGTTGAGCATTAGGATCAGGGTCGATACTTCGGTATAGCATTGCCCAACTCCATTCTTCCGTGGTCGAAAACACTAAGTTGGACGGCGATTTCGATATAGCTATCAAAGAGTGACTTATAAAACTCTTTATGAGCTTTCAAATGATATGTGTCATGTCACTGTTGAGCAATACGATCAGTGTCGATACTTCGGTGGTCGAAAACACCGAGTTGGCCGTCGATTTCGATATAACTGTCAAGGAGTGCCTTGTGAGAGCTTTCAAATGACATTAGTCATGTCACTGTTGAGCAATACGATCAGTGTCAACTGCACATTAGTGCACATACACCTAGTGTTTTTTCTTCGGTGGTCAAAAACACCGAGTTTGGCGTCGATTTCGACATAACTATCAAAAAGTGACTTGTAAGAGCTTTCAAATGCGTAAGTCATGTCACTGTTGAGCATTCCGTCCAGGCTCCACAGCACCTCCAGTGGTAATTCTTCGGTGGTCGAAAACACCGAGTTGGCCATTGAATTCGATATAACTGTCTAGGAGTAACTTGTACAACTCTTCAAGACCTTTCAAATGACATAGGTCATGTCACTGTTGAGCATTGGGGCAGGCTCCATAGTTACCTGCCCGAGGTCCTTAATTTTTACATTTCTGGAGCGTGTAGTTCAATAACGGTTGGGAATATGGAAAAAGTGGATAGAGTTAAAGTTATAGAGAATTTTATAAGCTTTTTTATTTTCTCAGGTACTTTTTCGATAAAACTTACCGTTTTCGAGAAAAATCCAAAAAACCTAAAATTTTGACCTTGGGACCCGAATAAGTCCCGAAGCTCACATGGGATTGATGGGGACTTTTGACACTTTATTCCTTGTGGTAAACCTAAGGTCTCTACGAAGATTTGGCTCTGTCGGAATTTTCTTTATTTCAATTGTCTAAAATGACCCGGCTATATTTAATAGGTCGTGTGAAATTGGATTGGGAATTAAGTATTGTAGGTATGTCATGTTCTCCTTACTTTGTTATTTCACTTTTATTAATATTATAAACATATGAAAGGCGATATTAAATCTTATCTAAGAGTAATATACTGGACGGTAGGCGCAAAATATTGGTGCGTAATAGCAAACTGGTGTCGCCGAATACAAGAGACTACTTTTACTGTTGCGGTCACCGCATGTAGTACAACGAACGTATGGTTGACGACTTATTGTTAATATGCCATTACACGCTAAATTGTGGACAGATTTTGGACTGCGGTTGCAGTTGTTGAGTTCTAGATTATCATACAAAGTATAGTTATTTCTTATCCCATTACTATCAGGAATGAATCCAAAATGAATACACGAACTGGCATAAGCTAGCAATACAGTATTCAGGACTGTTAGTATGATAATAAAAACAATATATCTTCCAAATATGACGTAACAGGGTAATCTCGCAGCATCCCGCTGAGATAAGTGAAGGCGTCGCACGCATCGGAAGCGGCCTCTTCCGGCGAATGCATCGCTTCCTTTGCCTCGTCACTTCCGCTTCCGGTGTGTCCCCGCCCACCGATATTTTGCCCTATCGATGTGATATTTGCGATATTTTTCTAGACACTGATCTTACAATTTATTTGCTTGTCAATTTCAGGAAGAAGCCACGCGACTATCGCCCCGGTTGAGACGGTCCGATAAATCGGAACCGATATTATAATATTAGAGTTGTTCACTACATTTGATATGTTTTATGAGTTTAGTTATAATGTTTTGCATCAGAAACGTGTACAAGTATAAAGGGAATGAAACATGTATAATACGAAAAATATGCCGAATTGATAAGATTATTATATTTGTTTAGTTCAGTGATAGTTGTATAAGTATTATTAGGATGAATATCGTGGTGACAAAAAACAAAATTCTAATGATCTTATGACTAATAAGATAATTAACTAATCCAAGAAGGACTGTAAGGCCTCTCATCACAGTGAGGATATCGATCCTTTGCTATACAAGCTCAATACTTTTTACTACTGCCAAATAAACATAGGTCGTATTGATTTACAATTACCACTAATCGCGTAAACTCTTCCAAGGATAATTCCGTCAGTAAATTCCACGTGAAGCATTGAAGGTGGCTCGGTTCCGACAGCGGTGCGCGCTGATTTGATGGCAGTTGATAACGTGTGATGCTTCTGATAACAGCGGTCGCTCCGGCAACCGTCGCCGCGGGGCTTCACATGTGGACAATCTTTCACGCTCATGTGTGAGCTCACCCTTTTATTGGCATAGATGGTAGGGTAGGAATGCGTGGACGTGCCAATTTTTGAGCAAGTTTTAAACGGTTAGGATGCGGTATGTGTATGTAATTAGGTAGGATTGTATTATCCGTCGGGTCAGTATGATAGTATTTTCATTATATTTATTTTATCTGTGGTTTTAGCGTAGCTTAGGGTCTGCGTCATAAGGAAATATTAATCTAGTGATTTTGTTTCTTTTTTTACATTTAAACAAATAATAGACATAATAAAAGTTGATGTAAACTGCAATTTCAAACAGCCTATAAAAAGTTCACAAACACAAAGGATTAAGGCACATCCATATTGAACTAACATCGGTTGATTAGTCCATAGTGTGGGGCGCGGAGAAGAGACCGTGAAATTGTCTGCTCACTTCTGTAAATATAATTTCGGCGACAAAAGGACTATAAATGATATACTCAGGGTCATAGGGCGCAAGTGTTTCTTGTTACATGCATTTTATAAATTATCTCTTCTGTGTGGTAGGGTGGCGATAAGTAGTAAAGAATTATTTGAACAAGGTTTTGTCAAACATATTGTTAAGATACTTGTTATGAAAAATAAGGCTAAGACTAAAGACGGTATTTTGCTTAAAAAGTTAAAATTTAAAACTGTGTCTATTAAAACAATTGTCAAGAAACCTCACATTGGTAAACCCAAAGTTATATTGTATACACCCAAAACAAAGTGTAATAAATCTAAAACCAAAACGTTATTCAAAGTAACTCTCCTCCAATGATTAATGATACAATTCCATCCAAATTCCAGCTTGAAACCTTCTTTATGAACAAATTATTGAATTAATGCATTACATCATGACTAATGGAATCACAGAACAAATAAAATTAAAATGTAAATAGTGGAACGACGAAATGCTAATAATAAATTTCTCCATTTTAATAACTGTAACTGTGCGAGGGGAACTTCTGGCCTGTTAAGTCAATATAACACTTCCATTACTCCAAATTAAATTCCTCAGGGAGAGAGATGAAGTTTTTATTCTGCAGACAAAGAGCTCGGAAGCTGGCCACCGTGTTGTGAGATACGGCGTAATTACAATCTTGTACTTTGTATGATGGGTATTTTAGAATATAAAATACTTACTTAGGTAGGTAAACTAGTTGTAGGGTTTTGAGTCATAAACTATTATATTTCCCTCGTTTACGTACAATAATATAGTCAAATTACGTCTAATATTAATAAATAAATGATTAAAAATAAATATATACGGACAAATTTACATACAAAATATGAAATGATAAAGACCGCACTATTAAGATTAAACAGTGGCACTATAAGTAAACAGCCGTGCATATTTAACGCCCCAACAGACAAACAACCCGAGCCGACAAATCACCGTAAACAATAGAGCACTTGCGTTAAAATTTCAATAATCCCTTCATAAAAGAATCGCAAGTGTGCAGCGCGGGTGTGACACATATTAATATTTTAAGGAATTAATCATTATAATCCTTCTGGCAAACAACTCGCCCCCAGGGCCGCGAACAATATAATGAAGTTGTCATTTTTTAGACTTCACGGGGGAGGCTGCAGGAAATCCAAATTGAATCATGCGGCGAGGGAATTGTGCTATTATGTTATTAAACAGCGAGGGCAACACCCCGGAGCTGATATTTTTTTGTCAGAGGGCGTCGCGGAGACAGTTAACAGTTTTCACAATAGAATTATGATATAATTTGACACAACGGAGCAGTCACTCGATTCTTTTTGTAATCGGTTTATAAGTATTGCACAGGAGGAATACACAATGGATGTCTTAAATTAGATTTATTACTTAAGTTGTTCTAAAAGAGTGCTTAGAAAAGGTAACGATCGATGATGTAAACATTTACTTTCCTTTGATTGAATAATTTTATAAAGCTCTACCACTAACCACCACTTAAGCACCTCCAAATCGCTTTATTTCAACTTTGAGTAATACATAAAGATACATAAATGATTGGGTATAAATAATTAATAATTGTAAGCAGTATATTGTATGATGTAGGCACACTCATTTACTAAGTACGTCACACTCAAAAGAGCCGAGAGTGAAATGAAAGCTTTTATCCATATGTCAGAGAGAGTACTTACAGCGGCTTATTGTCACCCCCGCTGGAGAATTTGATAAAGCGTGTGCGAATATTAACAAAAGGAATATCTTGTTAAATTGATATTGCCACCAACTCCACACGAGTTTCAACCTTATTCGTTCAATTGCAGTTCATTAAGCGTTTATAATTGATTGCACATGACGCCGTACTTACATCGTTTTGATGAAATGAGCGTGAAATTGTCTCCGTTGGAAAATGTATAATTCAAAGGGGAAGATTAAAATATTATCCATGTTAAGTAAATATTCAAATGAATATTTTCCGTGTTGTACAACAATGGCGTTCGGAGGGGAAGGTGTAACTTGATAGATACCTATCTACAAAACGGTATATTCGTTAAGGGACGTCCCTGTTATTATAAATTATAAGCACGATTTGGGACTCTGCGGAATTAAATGGTTCTACGAGAAAGGGGCGGAGTTAACCTGATTATGTTTTGTTTATTCAAAAGTCAAATACTTAGTGCTTGCCCACGTTGACTCGCGGGCGCGGTGGCGGGCGCGGTCACGAAATATCAAACATATGACGTGATATCCAAGTGTTCACGTTCAAAACGCGAGTGCGGTGTAAGTAGCGAGCTAACTAGCGACTAGCGCGTGCGGTGCGCTCCACAATGGTCCGAAAATCGCTCGTAGTGGACATAGGCAATCGCGAAAATTGACTTCGTATTTTTAATATTTTTATTGCATATTTGGGTTTTGCTATTAAATACAAGATGTTTTTATAGATGGTAATTTTTGATAAAACCTTATATTTTTCGAGATATACGTCATTGAATTATTTTTTGTATGGAAAAAAACACATTATTTCGAATATCTTGAAAGTCTCAAAATGTCTCAAAATATGGTTTTCAGATTTGGATAACACTATTTTAGTGCTAAATTAAAAGCTATATGCCAACCCTCGATTTGCCCCGATTTTTGAGAAATTTCACTTTTCATTCTCATTTCCACACCACCCCAGAGGTAGAGAATAAAGTGCGTTTTTTTTTAAGTGGTGTCCCCAAGAGGTATATTCCACTCACACAGACTTAAAAACAAGCACTTAAAAAAAGTAAATTACACAAATCAAATTTTCCTGTCATTGTCCTTCGATGATAGTTTCTACATTTATAAATTCAATGTTTTCTTGCTCATCATCTTTATCAAAACTATCAGGTAATAGCAATGCTTTCGCGTCTTCTGAAAGCATTTTATGTACACGAATTATTTTATGCCTCTTTGTTGATATATAGGGATCAGAACTAATCAACAAGTTATTAATAATATCCTGATTACAAGCAGTCCGGTTAATTTTACGTGAATGACTTTCACGGTACCTTCTGAAATCTTTGTTTCTAGACTCTGCAGCTTCTTCTGATAGTTTTCCAATTGGAATTAATTCAAAATGCTCAATTATATCGGCTCCGTGAACTAGAACTTTGTGCACTCTAGAGGGCATATAATACCACATGTACAAATCAGTGTATAACTTCATTGTGGCTTCTGTATATTCCTTGAACTTAACAGCGTCAATTCTCTTGCCTGATGATAAAGTCTCCAATATAGTTCCAAATCTTTGAATTAATTTTTTATCTACACCAGTAATCGAAGCTGTAATCTCTATATTTGCGAAAAATCTGCGAGCAGTATTGCCGTCATTTGTGGTACCATGTCCTTGTTTTACCACATCTATCAAAAGACCAATTTGATTCTTAAGCCTCTTGAATAGCTTTTTTTCTATTTTCCAATATAACCTTATTTAGTCTTCTTGCATTCCATGTTTTGAATTCTAATCTATAGGCAATATGAATAATGCATTCCATAAATCGTATCCACATATGTAATGATGATATCCCATATTTGAATAAACTAGTATCGCATTGCTTCGCCTGGATTATCGAAATATTATTCATCTCCGTTGGAGTTGCTTTACATATATCACATCTTGATGTTGATGTATCACTTAAGATGGAGGAGACTTTTCCGTCAATCATAGTCAGTAATAAATTATGTGATATTTTCATGTCTTCTTTTTCCGTTTCTTTCAAATTGTTTATCTCTGCTTCTATCTCTTGCTTTTGATTTAAAATTAAGGTTTTATCTTCCTTTTGAAATTCAAAAAATATAGGGCGACACCAAAATGTAGAATTTGGAGAATCATTTTCCCAAACAACTTGGTCATCAGAAACAATTTTCATTGGTACCAAACTTCCCATGAACACACTTGAATCATCACTGCCTTCTGTACCACCTGACATTCTTTGTTTGTAGTTTGCTTGATTGGAAGCACCATCAAATCCACATTTACTAATAAGTGTCAAATTTTTAAACTCACTATTATTTATTGTAATAGTTTTGAGTATTCTCTTAGTCGTTATATCTAAAAGTGACTGCAGCTTTATTTTAGCCCCTGAATGTGTCACCGTTATATCACTGTTTGGCGGGTAACATTCTTGTTTTGCCATTAAAACTTTATAGTAAGAAGGAAACAACTCAATATCCTTTTCTTTAGCACTTTTCCTTAAAATGTTATACTGCCATTTTGACAATTTAAGAGACAAAAGAAGTCCCAAAGCTTCATCTGCTGTAAATTCAGTTTTTTTAGTTTTATTTGCAAGTATATCTTTCACCTTTTGTACATCTTGTGGATTTTTTAGTAAATGGTCCAATATATGAGCAATATCATCATTTCCATCTTCTCGTAGTTTCATAATATGAGTACGGGACATTTCATCTGAAGCCATACTTGAACTAATATTCTCAATACGTCTTTTTTTTTGCTTTGAGCTTAATTCACTAAAAGGTTTTCTTGGACTTGATGAAGTTGATGTAGCAACAGATGCTTTGTTAGGAGATACATTCACAGCAGATGTACTAGCAACAGGGTCATCCTTATTAGATTGCAAGAGATTTCCAATGAATTTTGGCCAACTAATATTTGAATTTAACCAATCAGAATATATTTTGAAGCCCTATGTCCCAACTTTGCAAAATCGGACCACTGGCTCGCTCCAATTTCAAACGCTTGAGACGTTTGTGTGTGTTCACGTCAAACTAGCGCGGTGGCGCGCGCGATTTACTCGCGACGTCAGGTAAGTTCAACCCATGGACTTATTACTAAAATCAGGACTGAATCAAATCAAATCAAATCAAAATTATTTATTTGTTCGAATACGGGTAACATTGTTTTTTTAAAACTCATATTCCGCCTTTTGGCATACAAATTTAAAGAAGAAACTTATAACGTAAACATAAAGTAACTAATTATGTAATAATATTATTATATAAAAATAAAAAACATAAACATAACTAACCATAAACAACTATAAAATATACAAACAACTATGAAATAACTATAAACAGGAATCATTTAGGAAATCTGAGACAGAATAATAACATTTTTCTAATAATAGTTTACTTAAATGAGATCTAAATTGAGTGACAGTTTTGTCTTTTAAACTATATACAAGGTAACTTATTATAAATGACTGGCGCCATACCCAAGATATTATTTATTTTTCTTTTTTTTCCTTAACCTATATCGTCCCACTGCTGGGCAAAGGTCTCCCCCAAACTCTTCCATCTTTCCCTATTCTTCGCGGTCTCCCACCACTCGCTGTCGAAGGAGACAATGACGTCCCTCCAGCGTTTCCTAGGCCGCCCGCGGCGCCGCTCTCCTCCCGGGACCCACTAGGTGGTGATGTGAGCCCATCTCTCGGGGTGTATCCGCGACACGTGCCCCGCCCACTCCCACTTGAGTCGGGCAGTTTTGGCACCGACGTCGGTGATGCCGGTGAGGGAACGCAGCGTGGAGTTTCGCACTCGATCGATTCGTTTGAATCCGAGGATGCTGCGTTCCATCGCCCTCTGGAAAATCTCGAGCTTAGACTTCTGCAGCTCTGTTAGGGACCATGTCTGGGCACCGTAGGTTAGGACGGGCAGGATACACATGTCGACGAGTTTGCGCTTGAGTGACAGCGGAAGGTCTATATATACAAATATTTAAAATTACTCCTGTCACTTAGAAACGAATAGACAACATTTAGTGTGAACTCAACGCGATACAGACCGTATAATGTTTCCTGATATGTTTACGACCTCTGACAATACGTCACATTCGCGCGAACGCCTGGCGGTTAACGTGAACACGAGCTCGCTACGTTTCCCGCGCTCTCCACCGCGCCCGCGCCCGCGCTTTCAACGTGGGCAAGCACTTATCCAACTTTCAGCGAGTATACATTTTCAATGAAAAGAAATTAAAATTATATTTAAATTTACCTCGGTATAGACAGTTACAAATGTTAAATCGGAGGTGTCGCTACATTTTATTGCTACTTGTGTATTGTCTACCTAATAGGTACGAACATAAGACCCAACTTGGCTGCAACATTATGTTCTAAATCTGACATAAAGTATATCGATAAACAATTAGGGTACGATAAAACATTCCTTAATCGATTAGTTAATTCGACGTCTTACTTTTGTACAAAATAAATAATGGATGTAGCGACAGAAAGTAAGTGCATTTGTGACAATGTGTCAAGTAAATTATACACTTGCCCCCGGCTTCGGTCGGTACTCATGGGAGTACCTATTGTTATAATAAAATGCCATCTCGGAGTTAATGTACAGGCACTGGTGCTTGTCGACCGCGATAGAAAATTTTCGATGTTTATGCGAACTCTTGACCAGAATTTGTCATATGACTTTTTTGTCTTAAAAGTCGAATTATTAGTTACCCAAGTAAAAAGGAGTAAGAAAGGCTTTCTAGAAGCTAACCTATAGAAATAGATATTTACTGGTATATTCATAATCACAATGAAAAATGTTCTAAGTTCTTCGGTTATTTTGTGTGGGACTTCATCTCATTCTCACCTTTACTAATTATAACTACGTGTACGGATACACGTCGCTTAAATCGCTTTATATAAGTATTTAATAAAAACATATTTTCAATTCGAACGGAGTAGTGTTCGCTTAAACTTAAGAAACCAATATTATCATTACTATTTATAAACCTTAAAGGCCTCTACCCATTACACCGTATCATACCATGACCGTGCTATGAACGTGTCAGGCAAAAATGTATTCTTTGTATTGTAAAGTATGGGACTATGCTCACTAGACCGTTACGTCACCAACCAACAACGTCGACTATTCTCGATGAGAATATTTTGCCGGTGCTGACACGTTCATAGCACGGTCATGGTATGATACAGTGTAATGGGTAGAGACCTTTGTTTTCAGATACCTTATCGGTACTAAAACCCAAACTGAAGTCATGTCTTATAAAAAACCGTACCTAGCACATTTACTAGAAATAGCGATCCAAAATATCATGTGCGTGTACATCGTGAGGGTGTAACATGTTTATATGTTTATTTTAATACGCGTGTCGCGAGTATAATACGGAATTTATTAAGACCCGACCCTCTGCCGGATTAATGCGATACGGAAGATTTGAATTCGGGGCATTAACTTAGATTGATACATTGTACACGAAAGAGATTGTTTTGCAAACAGAATATGCATAGATACGAGCAAAGGTATAGGTTAACTTGTCGATATTATGTCAAAAGAGGGTATTTTTTCTTATAATATAAGGTTTAAAACAATTATCATATCAAAAAACGACATTGATTACATACTAACATTCGTACCTACGGGTTTTTTCGCGTTAGAAAAGTGTTTCCGTAAACGTAGTTTCAATTAAAAAGATGATTTAGGTTCAAATCAGTAAGTTAATAGAGTAGAACACATCAAAGAAAAGACGGGAGTAATTAAATGTATTACCCAATAACGATTCTTGCTACAGTTTTTATCTGGGACATGGCCACGTATGTAATACAATTGTTCATGCAAGCATTTCAGAGGATGATCAGATAAAAAGACAATGTCCGTGGCTTATTTCACTTCAGATCTAATTATAATGATTGTTCGTTACGGATACGCAATGATTTATAGCTACTAATAACAAGAAAACCTGGCTATAATCTATTTTGATTCTTAAACAAATCGGTTGAACAGAAAACTATAAAACGCACCACACAAAGAATCTTTATGTAAACATAACAATCATTAAAAACGTTATATTTGTTATTTTAACTCATTTCGAAAGTCATTCATTACTATGTATTGTATTGTACCGATTTTATTACACAATGTTAAGTAAACGAACAAACGAACTCTCTTTATACATAACTTTATATACAACACGTCTGATGTTGCGTTACACTGGACGTGTGATGATTGGTAACAAATAGACTCGCTTAGATAAATGGAACTTGAACTAGTTTATAGTAGGTGTGAGGAATAGTTAGGGCAAGCGCATACTATGTTTTCTACAACAGTGTAAACACTGATTTTTCCGCTACAAAAATCTATGAAGGTACGTATATGTAGAAAAGCCTTGTTTTTGGTATGCCAGATACATGACGTCTGAAACCTTGACAACATTTTACAAACATAGACTTTCATACCGCCAAATTGATTGTTTTTCAGATTGATTTGGCAACTGTTGGCACTCAGCCTTAGTTTCACTCATTAACTAACTTATTTGCAAGTGTAGCTGAAATTTGAAAAAATCGAAATGTACTGTTCCACCAAAAATAAGAAATATTATTAATAACTAATTTGCAACGTGCCAAACATTTAAGTGCCAACAGTATTCCCTATTTGTAGTTCAATTTGAAAAATCGCCATGTTCAGTAGTTAACCTAATGATCAATTCCTGTCAAAGTGTTAGCTAGATAAATTGTAATTTATTTAATATATCAGTCTCGATAAATAAATAGGTCAATCAATAGTTAATGAAATAGAAAAAACAAACAATTAAAAGTCAGTTGGCGACTTTGTTTCGGACAAACAAATTTAATTAACATTCACTTATTTCCCAGCTTGATCCGAGAGAGACAAATAGTCTAAGTAAAATTTATGTATCGGAATCAAATTCAATTTCGTCTGCATTTTTTACACGATTTTTTAAGACCGTTTTACTTTACCGATGCTAAACGAAAGATTTGAGTGGATACGCTCTTTAAAAAGATGTTTATTTGAATGCATACAAAGTCTAGACTGTGTATTTTTAGATTTGTTGAGTTCGAGAATATCGTAACAGGAAAGAACTAATGCATTGAATTAGGTTAAAAATACTATAGTGAGCTTGGGAAAGCGCATAGATGCAAAAGCAAGATACAAAGTAATTGAATGATATGATACGAAGCAATCATGAGATACTGTATGTAGTGACAAAGAAAAGCAATTCATTACGTAATATTAGCTAAAAGCAAACAGGCTGCTAAACGTCTGTAAAACAAGAGCAATATGTTGCTCCCATTATTCCTTTGGAACTTGTGAAATTTGTTTTCTTACTGGATTTTTCTAATCTTCTTTAGCATCGTTTATATTGAT
Organism: Cyclophora punctaria; assembly: GCA_951394245.1. Classification (NCBI taxonomy): domain Eukaryota; kingdom Metazoa; phylum Arthropoda; class Insecta; order Lepidoptera; family Geometridae; genus Cyclophora; species Cyclophora punctaria. The sequence continues at coordinate 6,691,105 of OX596170.1, read as the reverse complement.
TATGGCGCTCCTCCTTCCTAATTTATATTCAGCTAGTGTTTTTTCATCACGCCTTGTGCTTAATATCGCAATTTGTACCGTAGCAGGCGTAAGCCGAGGGACCCGTCACCTTTACTCTCGGACTCGCTGTCTCCTGAATGCCTATTTTATTGTCCACTTACACATAAACAACAAAGGTTTACGACGTATTTTACGTTCAGATATCGCTTATAAACTAATTATTGAATGGAGATTGAATGTTGGCATGATTCTTAAATAACAATGATCCTGCTGACGTTCCACTCTTATTTATCGTCGTAGTGATGTCCGATGACAAAGTTATGTCTCCGTCATATATGTCGTTCGTATCGGATGCCATCCATGATAATGGTTCAGTTTTTTCTGAGTGACGTCGCCGGCTCCGTCTGCAATCGGTTCAGACGCGTTCATATTTGGGTACATACTCGAGTTTGGCGCGAAATCATACTTTTGACGATATAATTAATTGATACATGAATTTAATCTAGTGATATATAGGTGTCAGTATTGTTAGAGGTGTAATTATTACTAAAATTGGCTTCATTTGTTTTCTATATCGATTTTACATTTTCGAACAAGAATATTGAGGAAAAAATATGTTACTAAACATTGGCATTGCCATCTTGCATCAAGAAGTTTATTCCATATAGAATGTTTTATTATATTGAGCAATCCATCAAAGTTGAACAGAGTACTCTATTATGTCACGGTCAGTTATTAGCCTCATAACATTCTACTCAATCTGAACCTTCCAAGGTATTTATATTTTTGCCTATAAAAATATCAAAAGTTAATTTAACATGCTACAATGTTTATGCATGTCTTAATTTGGTCAACAAAAATAGTTTTTGGCCGGTAAAAACATAAGTGGACGATCAAAAACTATGGCGCCACGGCTCACTTGGTTCCCAGTAATAAACAAAGCAAATACGTCTGTTATGAAAAGAATTCAGCCGGAGTAGTTCTTATGCTGCATCAATCAAAATCATACAGATAATGAAATCATCATTTGGGTGGCCATAGAGAGTCTGCTTCTCGGAAATTCGTCTCAGCTCTTTCTAAAATGTGCATCGAACTCATTAACACATTCCTGATTTATTAATTAGATCTTAGAAGATTGTTTGGACCATAATCGATAATGACTCGTAGGGGATAAGTTTTAGGTTCCCATATTCGAAATTCTGAAACATCGATATTTATGTTAATATATAGAATAGTTTTATTAATAGCACATATATTATGGCCATACAAATTACATCACAATTTTGGGATATTGACTTTTTTTGCGGTACAAATTTTCTTTCAAAAAAGGGATATGAAGTAGGTGACACTCACTAGTTTCACAAATGAAATTCTAATTGAATTAATTAGCAATTAAAATTCTATAGTTGTTCGTTCATAAAAACACATAAAATGTTAAATATCGTGAAAACATTGTTCATCATTACGAGACCAAAATATGAATTTAATATTCATTTTATTCGTGTTATGGGTACCTGAAGTTCTAATGGAAGGTTGAATTTTTTAATTTTTTTTTGTCAAATTCATTCATTTTCCTTATTTTCGATTGATAATGTTTGTTTCAGAAACATCCCCAAGTATAATAGAAGATGTCAGAAAAATTTACGGCATGAACTTCCAAGAAAAATGTGCGGATTATTACATCATATTCAAATGTATGACCGCTTGCAAGAGCCGAGCATACGGGTCATATAGACTGAACCACAAGTGCAAATGCACTTGTCTCGAGTCCACCACATCTACTTCACTGCCCTTCTTCCAATGGCGAACGACTAGGCCTACTCGAGGATTACCAGAAACCCAGACCCCATCGTTGTACCACGTGGCGGGAACATTGTCTCCTCCACCTACAACTGTGTATACTACTATTTACATCCCACCTGTGACCTGTCCCAGGTGGGGTGAGTATGGTACAGGGACTGGTGGCACTGGTGGTACTGGTGATGGTGATGAAGCTGTAACTGGTGGTGGTGATGCTGCTGCTGGTGATAAGGGCGATGGTGCAGCCGCCGGGGGTGATGCAGCTGCCGGCGGTGGTGCCCCTGGCGGAGATGCAGCCGCCGCCGCTACCACTGCAGCTGCACCTCCAGCTTAGTTTTGATAATAAAGTATTTTTCCGTCTTAATTTTTATGTTTTAATGGTTTCATAAGTTTAAGCGAACAATATAGGTGCACTTTGAATTGAACTGCGTTTGAACTACTTATTCTTCGTTTACTTTCTATTTACACGTTTTCCCATTTCCACAGGATTTCCATTTCAGTGGCCACAAAATATTCAAAAAAGCGTGTGTGAATGCCAAGTAGTTTTAATTCAAAATAGATTAGATTTATGAACATAAATTATTACTGTTCTCTGACTTTCTAACCTTTGTCAAATCAAAGGCCTTTAACACCCAAGATGCTTGACTATGAGCGATCTCTGTTCCCTTCATTGGGCTCCTTTCTCTATCCTAGTTCTAGTTAACATCTGGGCTGGTTGTGTCATAGCAGGCATGTATATGTTACGGCTAATACCCGAAGTGCGGCTACACCTAGTTCTAACAGGCTAAAACTAGGTGTAGCCGCACTTCGGGTATTAGCCGTATGTCATTTTAATGAAAAGAGAGAGTTTAAACATGAAAAAAAAAATAACCCTAACCTACCGAATTACTTACTATTCGGTAGGTTAGGGTTATTTTTTTTTTCATGTTTAAACTCTCTCTTTTCATTAAAATGACATATATATGCACCTAGTTCTAACCGGCTAAAACTAGGTGTAGCCGCACTTCGGGTATTAGCCGTAACATATAAACTAAACACCACCCATAAGTTTACTTGCTGTTTTAAAAAAATAATTTATTTTCTGTAATATCATACGAAATAATAACACCAGACGTGAAGATCTTTGGGTTTAGAAGATGTTAGGTGGATCTAGCTCCATAATCAATAATTAGTAGTTAATAATAATACTGCGTAAAATATTCATTAAAATGTTATCGCAAGAATTAGCAATAAAGTTTATGATTACGCGTATGTAAATTACTTGTTAGATCTTTGTGCTCATGAAATGGAGTTAAGAGGTTTTGTTTTCATAGTGATATTTAATATCTACCGTATTCATGGTAAAGCCTTACAAAATGCAGGTAACTTTAAATAGTTTTCTAGATTGTTTTTTTCATCTTTGGCCCAAAACAGGGATGCTTGGAAGATGTTGAGCGAGTGTGCTAATGTATAGTTGTGGGTCAGTAAATAAAAAATAACACTTGTATATTTTTAGCTTCAGATAATGATTTAATATTGATGCCATTGTTACCCGAGGAGCTGAATAATATAGGTATGTTACAATTACAAATAGGTCTTTAATGTGATATTAAATTGTTATTTCTACATACATGCTACATTTGCTTGTTTAGTTGTCGAAGACGAGAAAAGTATACTGCGCTACGGATTTCAGAATACAAAGTTTTGTATGGACTACAAAAAGGCATATTTATGCATAAGAAAATGCATAGATTTCATGTATCAATTGGCACATGCCGATAAAAATTGTATATGCAGATGTCAAAAGAATCGTGAACTGGCCCAATACTCTACGATTAGTTACGGCAACTCAACAAAATGGAAGCTCGGGGCTCCGAAGACCAGCCTTCCCCCTTGGGCACAAGGTATGAAGCTGCCTTTGGATCAAGTAAAACCTAAAGATAATGAGGAAATTTTCGGGGACCTGGGTGGTGATGACGATGATGATGACGAAGATGAAGACGGTGAGGAACATGGTGTAACAGACCACGAGAACACAGACGGGACTGGTGGCACTGAAGCCGGTGGTGCGGGTACTGACCACCCAGATGAAGCTGCCGCTGACGGGGGAGAGAAGCCTGCTGAAGGAGGCGGGGACGCGCCCGCTGACGGCGGGGATGCGGCTCCGCCTGCATAAAGAAATAAAGCGTATACTTATGCAGTTTTTACTGGTCACACTTTTTTGTTTCTTTTTATATGTTAGATATAAACAACCGTGAAATTTATATAAAACTAGCAGCGCCCCGCGGTTTTACCCGCGTTGTACCCGTTCCCGTAGGAATTTCGGGATGAAAAATAGCCTATAACCTTCCCGTTGAATGTGGCTATCTATTACAAAAAGAATTATTCAAATCGGTTCAGTAGTTTCTGAGATTAGCGCGTTTAAACAAACAAACAAACAAACAAACAAACAAACAAACAAACAAAGCAAACTCTTCAGCTTTATAATATTAGTATAGATACAAACAAAAATATGCTAAAGGAGACGTAAAGAGCCTTTCCTAATTTCCAAAAATAAATTGATCTTAATTGAATATGATTAATAAAAGTAACAAGAGAAAATAATAAATATAAATCAGTAAAGGTATCCGATGCGTGCTGAATATTTACCATCTTGTATCTGAAATAATTATCAATATATTTTGGTAACGACCACATTAGGGAAATAACTCGCTATCCTCATTCAGTATTAACACTGTATCCTGATTAATGTTCTCAAATTCTCGATATATCGAACAAGTTCATAAAATATTTTGCATATGCTAATAATACTCTCAGTGGAACCGACCGTGTCTTTTGAATCGCATAGTTCAGATACCCGTGTTGAAAGCTTTCGAAATAATGAATGTGCGTTACAATAACGGTAACTTTTACAGTGTTTTCTAAACTTTAATTTTTAGCTTCAACTATTGTAGATAAGATTTAAATGGGAAAAAATCGTTTAAATATGTCCTGGTTGGTGGTATAAAAAATAAACCACCTAGTACGTCCAACAAGAATTTATTCAACGGATAGTATGCAAGAGGAGAAAAACTTTTACGCAATACCCCCGAGGCTATCCGATAGATTGACGGCTATGATGTATCGCCGAGATTTTTTACCAATACGCTCCGAACATATTTTTGCTTTTATATCAATGTATCAATTTCTTTTATGTTAGTTTGACGTCACTAACAACAATTGTGGACAGTTTGTGATATGGGTAGATTGAGACGTTATTATTTTGCACTTTTATATTGGGAAATATATTGGGCTAAATGCAAAGGTGTATTTTTTAAAGTAACGAGTACCTGAACGCATAATTTAAAATAAATAAAAGTAGTTTCAGTGGAGTAGTTGAGTCCGTCAAACGTGTGCAAGAATGAAAATCCGTGTATGAATAAACGTTGCAATTTATAGTTTTGTCATAATGTCATCTAGTGGGGTCCGAGTTATAAATCTCGGGGACCCTCCGGCTGAGACGAGCAGATACGCCAGATGGGGATGGACACAATAAATCTTAAATTGACAACATTTATTAAAGATTTCCCTTAAAACTAATAAATTTCGGACGCTCAATAGTCACAAATATTAGAAACAATTGCTGGATATTTGACCTTTCATTATACACTGAGAAATTAAAATGTTTTTATTGATATGAGTTGACATTAGAGCAAAGTATATCTACTAACTAAATGATAAGGTAAGTTATAAGAGACTGTATCCATAGCACATACAACATTGTTATAAAAGAATCAATTTCTGAGGATGAAACTAAAGAAAAAGATTTCCTCGAGATAAGTTAGTTAATCCGTATAGCATAGGTACTTTGATTAAAGATTGATTTATTTGTAATAAAACGCTTCTGGACTCTCTTTTATCTGTCTACACACAATCAGGGGCGAAACAAGAGGAAGGCAAACAATAAATCCTCCGACATAAAAATTGCAACAACTTTGTTCATAATGCCGATGGAGGCATCATCAAAAGTTGGTTCGGCTCGCACCCTAGCGCCCATTCGTGCAGTGATTACCAATAAATCCAATACGGGATAATTGGCCGGCTTAATTCTGTTCTATCTTTCTACTTAGTTCAGTCGTCAGAATGTGCCAGCTCAGATCCCTCGGGAGAGTCCAGTCGGGAGAACAAACACTAATGTTTCGCCGAACGAAACTCACTCTTCGTTTATCTTCATAAAACTGATTTTCATTTGTGTAAATGTAACAAAGTAGATTCAACGGCAAATGAAGAAAATGGCACGGTTAATGAGGTATTTTTATAGTTTTCCGTTGTTAGTGATAATGTATTGAGTTTGAATGCGAGTTATGTTTTATTATAAGTATTGACAGGTGGGGAAAGTGACGTTTGATGGACATAGGTGTCGCTTTCCCTTGTCGGGTAATGGATGAGTTATGGAGTCATGGGGTGGCAGCGATTTGATATTCGCATCAGTCGCTGGCCCAAGGGACTGTTGTGACGGGATTCAATAGAGACATTTTCTGATACGTGTTTTTATAAACATCCAAATACTGGAAAACGTGTGATTGAACGGAATAACTTTACTTGAGTTCAAGCCTATTTTGAATTGGTTATTGATAAGCGTGACAATAAACTGAAAAATGATATGTCCCTACTCACAACGTTCAATAATTAAAAAGTAAAGGTACTCATTGAATACATATAGTATACGAGTAGAACCCACATCTATTGAACCGTAATCCCAATGAGGAGTTAGAATTAAAACGTCAGTCAAAGCGGAAAAATCCCGTTCCAAAAAATTAGCCAACAGAATTCCAACAAATAATTAATCTGCAGTAATCATACAAAACGATGCGAGCGGGATGTTCGTCCATTATTACCATTCATTTCAAATCAGCCGTGTGGAGGTCGGGAGGGGGCCCTCTCGACCTGAATAACCATACATTTTCCAATCAGGGCACGTATCATTTAACTTGCTATTAAATTCGACTTCTTCCCTCCGAATTATTATCGTATCAGAAAGACTGAATGTGAAGTAAAATGTATGTTTATCATTTCCGCCGCGCTTCTTTAATTATAAAATGTAGATTTTTAAGGAATCGTTGGCCCATTGTGCGGTATTCGTACGATGGTGAAAAGAATTTGAATGGTTCGTTTGGTAAATGTGTAATACTTTTAATAAACACCGTCATAACATTCATGCTTAAGACCTTTTACAGTAATTACTCGCGCTCCTCACCGCGCGCTGTGGGGTGAATTAGAGAATTAAAATTTTATGAAAGAAGTCTTGGTTATTTCTTACATCTGTATGATTTAAATAGCTACACTTTTATGCTTTCCTTTTGAACTCTCGGCGGCTGTTAATGGCTAAAGAGTTTTAGTTGCTGAATAAAATCTTTGTATTTGTGCTTACTGTTTAACATGTTTAGAGTTCGTAACTTTAAAAATTCTGTATTTTAAGAAACTAAAACGCAATTTAAAGAATGATTTTATTTTGCACAATTGTGTATAATATTGGCATAAATGTAGTAGGTCTGCGGAGTATATTCAAAAATAGTGTTCCAGAAGATCTACTAAAACATTTCCAGGCCTATAACCCTCGTAGGTTGTCTATGCCTATCTATGGCAAAGTCGTAGTCATGGTCCAAGCCATAGTTATGGGAAAAATGTAAAAAAATTACTTGAGTGTGAACATGTCCATCATTACTAGAGGTGGCACGCGCCAGGACTCGAACACCTGACACCGCGCACCCGACCCCCGCTTATTAAATTAATAACTTGAACACCGCCATTACCCGACTAATTGGAGGGGTGATGAGTTCCTTTAACACATTACCTAAGCGTTTAACGCGAGTTTTATGAACTGTATAATTAATATTTTCTTCACAAGCCGAGCGGCAAATTGAATTATTGCCTTATAAATTATAAAGTAGAGCGTTTTTGTTGCTAATGGTAGTATTACATGAAGAACTAGTGTTGTCTATGGCTACTACTAATAGTCATTGCTGGTAGTTGTAGTTTTAAGATTCTTTTAGGTTAAATTTATATTTATTAGGTATGCAGCATGCTCGATATAAATATTTTAGTAACTTATTGAAATTCGTATTCAAAGCTCAGCCCGACCCGGCGATGTTACCCAAAGTATAATTAACAGCTAACGGTAATATTTCTGTTGTTTACAAACATATCATTTTGCTGCCTCGCCGGCGCTCTAGGCTAAATTTTACTTAGAAATTTAAGAGATATAATTAAGAATTTTGCTGAACGCCAATAATTTAGGGATCTACTAATGAATGATATCGAGTTTCAGGTAATTAGCGCCAGAGGCTGAGGGGTTATTTTTGATATTCAATATAAATATTTACTGTTATAAGACTTAATGGATTCAACATTAAGGAAGTTGCTCTTAAACATTTATAATTTCGTTAGGTAGCTTTATTTAAATAGAGTTATATATAAAATCGACTCGGCAGGTAAACAATTAAAACAATGGAGTGTCCGAGTGCATGTATGTTTGATATAATTATGTGCTTATAGCGAAGTCCTTGGTGCGCGGTGTCGGTTTCGACGGCGGAGTGGATGCCCTACAATCGCGAGCGTGATACAAATATACACATAATTTTAATGCTGGGGTGAAGCATTAAAAGTCAGGGATCAAATGCCTATAATACATTATTGAAAACTGTGGAGTAGACTTTGTTTTGTTAAAGTTTTTTTTACTTTGAATAAATACTTTGGTGTAAGTAATTTTACAATATGTTGATTTAAATATTACTACATATAAATTTGAATTGAAGGCACCAAATATGAGCACAGTTTATGAGTAGGGTATCACTTACATGTTAATTTTGTTGCGTTGGCCAACTTCCATTCAAAGAATATAATTAATCAATATTTGGGAGTTCCATATCGCAAGATTTTTTTCCAATTCTTAATATAAAAGTATCTGTTCTCAAAAAAATTGCTAGTCACGTGGTAGCTTTACAGTGGCACCTCTGTTAGTCTACTTAAAGTAAATATGTTTTTCAATATCATCGTTCTTCAGGAGAATGTGTTTAAAAAATTCCTATTCCAAAAATTACTTGAATGAATGATTGAATTGTAATAAAATATTACACTATGTAGAGTCCAAAGGTTCCGCAGTACGATGAAGTATTAAGTTAACTACTGCGACTCACGCGACGGCTTATTACTTACCAATGTAGTAACATACTTATAACTACTAGTTATAATCAACACTCATGTTCGGTACATTCTCGATTGAATGCCTGGATAGGGTAATGGTTGATATTTACCATTTAAATATGTCAAACATGTTAGTTATGAAATGCTTTAAGCTGAAGTTGAATTCAGGTATATTTCTTTGTAAAGACAGCTTAAGTTTTAGATTATGAATTCGCATTAGGCTTGGTGCAGTCTTCAAACTTTTACTTTATAAAGAACATAGAAGGCCGGTACTATACATACTGAACTTCGATCTGAATCCAAAATCTGAAATTCAGAATCCTGAACACTCAGCATAGCAACAAAATTTAAGACATTCTGATAAATCAAATTCTTATTTTTTCTGGTGTATCTGTATTGAATGACTCTAAAAAACGTAAAGCAAAAGTATTGAAATTCAGTTTCTTAATTCAAAAACGGATTTCAGATCGAGATTCTGTATTAAAGAACATATTCACATAACAGTGTGCACTTAACCTTAATTACATGTTATTACACCTAATCCTGCCAATATCATTAACTTCAATACGAGAACAGTCTATGAACTGCATCGTAAACGCATTTCCTATCAAAACTATGAAAAACAATACTCATCGACATGACTACAAAACATCGACATTAATCACAACACACGTAGGTTTTATACTTAGGCACAGTTCCTACCCGCCTCTATTATCCATCATCAAATATTCAAAGCAAAGCGGCTCACATATTACGCATCCGTCAATAGGGTTTGATCCGTCACCCTTTTAATTTAGAGTTGGACGAGGGGTCATTAAACAATAAAGTGTTGATTAAAAGCCCCTATGCGCGGGTTGCGAATAACTGCGCTTCCTGCTGAGGAACCATTATTTTATCACCGATGATTGGCACGGGTCGACACTCAGCGCTACATTGCACCAGACACCAATCGAAAACAATTGATGCGATTTCTATGATGAATCATTCAGCTATTAGCAATTGAAAACGTTTAGGATCTTCACGCTGCTGTTGCAATCTTAACCAATTTGTCCTACTTTTTAAAGTAAACTGAAGGATTAGTTGTAGTATATTCACTGCTACATTTGATGCATTATTTGGTAGACAACAAACTGTACGCAGTTTATGGATCCGATATTTATGAACACATCTGTTAGAGTAGTAGATCAATTCGTTGGAGATAATTACTTGAGATAGAGATAATACCTGTGGGGAGGAATGAGCCTCATTACGATGGGGATTTCAGCTTCATTCTTGCCGTTTATCCCTCATATCATTGTTCGCGTTCCGTATACATTAGGACTAGTCGAGGCGAGGGACCCATCTTACTTCAACATGAAGCGTTATACCTTATTATGTGAAATGTATTCTGAATACAGAGATAATCTGGTAAGCCATTTATGGAAATTGTATACCAATCGTTAAAAAGAGAAGCGTCCTGTTAACAGATTTTAAATCATTGCCGTCACCGGCCGCCATTGTAACGTCAAGTTAGTTCAAAAGCGGTCGTTCCAGTCGAACAAAATGATCTTCGTGTGATCGGATCGAAGGTTCCACACCTCGCGGATCAATAGATCTCGTTCAAATAATAATAAGGAGTTATAGATCAGGTGGTGGCAAGTGGCAGCGCAGGCGAGTCGGGCCTGCGCCCCGCACTGGCCGCCGCTTAGCTCGCATCTACTTTGTATCTCTACACACATTTGAGTATGGAAATGGATATTTATTTCACGTCTCGCTCCCTCAACCGTCCGCGGTGATCGCCGAAGATGATAACAACTCGATTTATATATTTCACTCGATGATCTGTAGCGCTGGTTACCATACAACTGTCAGTCTCCAGTTCTTTATGTGGGACGTTAACCGTTATCAATCGGTTATGACGGAGCTGGCAGACGGGGCTGGCTCGGGGAGTTCGCTCGACCAGTCCAATTTAGAATAAAACCATATTCCATTCAATGTCACAAGACTTTATAATGAGCACAAGCCATTCGTTTGCTCTTACCAGTTATATTTAATAACATCTCGAATGCACATCGCTCTGTATTGAAAGCAACTTGATATTGCATGCAAAATCTAGCGCTTGCCATAAAACACGTCAACCCGTTCGCTTATGGTCAAGAGATCGCCTACATAAAAGAAATGCAATGCGTTGTCACACTTTAAAAGGTCCGTATAAATTGATTAGCATCTAACATTGGAGTCGGTCTTCATCAACATCTGCATCGATTAACGAACTTTGATAGATGCCCAGCTTGACTAAAATCAATTACTATTTTTGAACAAAAAACTGAAAGCCGACTCGGAGCTACATGTAACATATTATGATAAAAGCCTGCAAAGTAGATTAATTACAGCCCTGTCCATCCTTGTTTAATGCCGTTGCAGCACAGCACAGGTTGCAGTAACACAATTACTTATTCAGTTATTGATTCAATTTCAATACTGAGTCACATTATTATTAAATGTACATTTGCTTTTGTATTTATAACGAGTGATATTTATGTAGATATTGACATTACTATTCAATATGATATGATTGTCTCTTCGGAGAATTTGCGACAGAGGTATTTAGATGCCTGTCAATTTTCACAACTACCGTTACAACAGTTTATAGGTATAGAGTGTATAGGTTACCTAAGTTCAATCATTAGACCATTACGGAGGCCTTTGGGCGGTCTACTTACCCAAGGTTAGACTAACTGTTAAATAATTGAAGAAAGTAGTAACATCGAGGAAGCCCTTAAATAACTGTTCTCAATTAAATCGAGACTCTTTGAGTTATACGTTCTTTGTAAAGCAATAGAAATAAAACGAATATAGGCATCTACAACGCAGTCGCTATTGCAAGTTTAATTAAAACTACTATTGAATGCACGGTAGGTATTTATAGCGCTTACAATAAATAAGGCTTCGTCTCATTTTGTTCTCACTGTTTCCAATAAGCATTTATTTTTCTTTGTGGCGCGGCGTTAAGAGATTTAAAATTTATAAAGGAGGATCGTCACGTCTTTAGTTAATTAGGTGTGGTTTGGTGCGAGTCCCGAGGCATGCGCTTGCGCTACTATTATTTTCACCATTGCATACGCTTATGCGGCGCGACTATAAAATTATGGACCCTCCTTGCCGCCTTTACAAACATTTTGCATACTTACTCCACAGATAAAAGTAGATATTTTATTGAAACGTCTGCAATGTTTTGCGTTGAGATTTTAAATGAGTGTCCTTAATGTTTATTGGCTAACGTATTGTCGCGGTTATGGGAACGTCGCCATTTATTTGGTTACTTATTCGTTTCTGATCCTACCCATTCTTGTATTCTTCATCTGCAAAGCCACCTCCTTAACCTCACCTGGCCAATCATATTTAAATAATAGTAAGACTTATTAAACGCCTCGGTGGTCTAGTGGTATGTGCACTCGCCTGCCAAGACTGAGGTCCCGGGTTCAATTCCCAGGTCGAGCGAAAACATGTTTCCTACTTTTCAAACATGGCTCGGGTTTGAGATCACCAACCCGCATTAGGCAAGCGTGGTGATTACGCCTGAAACCTCCTCACTGTACTGATACCTTCAGTGAGACGAGAGGCCTTTGCTCAACAGTGGGACATTACAGGCTAATACTTTTTTACTTTTTAAGACTTATTGACCCGAAGAAGACTTATAATATAGTATAGTATTAGCCTGTAATGTCCCACACCTAGGCAAAGGCCTCTCATCCCACTGAAGTTATTAGTACAGTGAGGAGAAGAAGAAAAATACTTACAATACAAAATCATCATCAAGATAGAAAGGTATTAAATTGTTTTAAAGTAAATTAAACAAACGACTTGGAGAAATAAAATCTCATAATGTATTTCAGCAATTAATGTTCTCAGAAAGTTGATTTAACATACGCGATAAAGGACATTATGAAAGGATAATAAAACATAGCACAGAGAGAAACACACGCGTATGCCGTTAATTGGAATATGGCGGTAAGTGAACTCTTCATCATTAAGATAATATGCAAATGTGTTTGAATATGTTGTAAAGTGTCCAGCCGAGACAAGATGGATGCGTGATTGATACTAAAGTGATAAACAACCCGTGGTTATTATTTTAATTACTTTATTCAAATGTGTACTAGTAGTGTCTTGCGGCTGCACTCGTTTCTGTGAGTGTTTTATATGGAAAAGTATGTTTAAAACATATACCGGGTAAGTGCACTCGCGTTGCATGAAGAGGGTTCCATATTTTTATTTTTAGAAAATATCTATGTTACTTGAAATTACTTGTTCAGCGGCTTAAGCCTCGGTCACACATGCCAACCGAATACACAAACGTATTAGAGCAGACGACATTTTGTATTTGCGCACCAACAGACTGTCGAAAATCTCGTGTAGAACTCGCGGTGTGTGACAGGCAGGCAGCGAATTGTCGCTGCGACTGTTGTTCGCGGCGAATGCACTCGCAGCGAGTATTCGCTATGTGTGACCGAGGCATAAGGCTGTAAAGGCCTTATTCATAAACGCTTACTAGCAGTATTTTAGCTATCAAATGATTTGTCTCTTTCTGACATGCGCTATTTTCCAAAGAGCAAAAGAGACAAAACACTCACTAACAGTGTTTTAGTTAGAGAGCATTTATGAATAAGGCAGTATGTGGTTAAAGTTAGTTCTAAGTTAGGGTGTGTTTCCACAGAAGCGGAGCGCAGCGCTGCAGGCGGTGCGGCCCGTTGAGCTCCGCCCCGCTCCGCTCCGCAATAATGGGAACGCACTCTTAGTCAGTCAATCAAACAGGACATTTTATTTTTGTATTATAGTATGCTAATTAAACAATATGGTATACATGTGTAAATATCAACATAAAAGATTTGCAGTGAGAATAATCAAGTATTATTGTATTCAATGGTAACATAATTAGTTGCTTGTTGTTTTATTAAACGATCATGACAAATAAATCTTAATTACTGAACCATCAATTTTCTGCATCTACATAATGTACACGTTGGTTATATACGAAATTAATTAATTAAATATTATTTTCTTTGTACTTAATTAAAATTCGACTCGAATTCCGAAAATTCCTTAAAGTATCACAACAAAATCCATGTCATCAGATAGCGCTCGCTCCCATTGCCTGACAATTTTCACACAAAATATTAAAATGTTTGCTGCGTACATGTGCTGTAGTCATAATAAGTTATACAAAACGCGCACTGATGAATAAACCATGATTCAAACATCGAAACGGTCATGCGGTGCTCTAGATGTTGATACCCATTGTACTCCGTTATGACCCTGTGCGAATTTCTTCTAGCGACGTGCCTATATTTTTGGAATACGAAATTAGAATACATAATCCTATCTCATTTGTGGATTTACGCACCTTGTTCTAGATTTGAAACTAGTTTTATCCGATGAAACCAACGAAGGAGGTTTCAATTTAAATATCGAATTTGTTTATTGGAAAGAACGAATGATTTATCAGTACCTAGCTGAAGAATTAAGGAAGTATAGGAACGAGTATTTATTGGTGATATTTTATCTATGACACGTAACAATTATATGAAATAATTTTAGAGTATTGTGGGAATCAGAACAAGCGAACAATGCGGCAGAACTGCGACGACCCCTGCTCCCGCGCATACTACATCTCACTAGAGCTAACTAGCTGCTTCACGCCTCGGCTGGTGTATTGTACGGAAATATTGACTGCACGAAACTATCTTACTGTACCGTAATGTTCAGGGTTGGATTCAGAAATAAAATTAAACTATTTACAACAATGTTGCCATGGCATTTCAAAATCTTCAACGAAGCATCATGCTTGGACTTCGTTAATCGAAGTACTATAACGATAAAAATCTGATAAATATTGTAGTGTCATATGAACTAAAGGCTCCTTTAAATTAGGCGGTTTAAGATTACTTGCTATATACTACGCGCCTTCTGTTTGAAAAATAAAGCGTGTGCGCTGCACACTCCGCGTAGCAGGACGACTTTAACCCCGTTAATTGAAAGAGCCCTATTATTATTTGTTTAAATTAATAGTTACTATCACCAACTACCGATTTAAAACTGCTCACATTGAATCCTTTAAACTGGGATGGATATAACAGTCCCAGGGAAACTATCTTCAAAGTATTTTAATGTTAAATCGGAGCATCTTCATTATCCTAAGTGCGCTCATGCCAGTATCTGAATACAAATGTTTGGGAACGTCGATTTGGTATGTAGCTAACACTGGCTACTTCATTTCTATACTTGGATGGTTAATACTATTGTCTAATAGAGTTTGTGTATTATTATAAATATATTTCTAGGAAACGTTATTTACTGTTGTATTGTAATATTAGTTATTGTAAAGAATGTAAGAATCTCGGTTAATTCATGTCTAATTCGGCTTTGACTAGAAACAAACTCGCATACAATAAAACAAACATACCTACGTCATCGTAGGATGATTTTAAGCCTATATTACAGTAAACATAAAATAATCTTATATCTGTGAATGATTATAAAACAAACGGGGGTGTGCGATACATAACTTGTTCACGTGAAGTCAATGTCGGCCGTCTGACAAAAACAGACACCAGAATTTGTCATTGGGAAGCACGTAATGTAAATTCTATTATTACGGCCTTTTATTTTTCAATTACGATCCCCCGGCTCTAGCGGTGCCCCGGGGTTAACTTTTCCAAACCATGTTATATTATTTCTCCCTTATTTCTTTCTTGTTATGTTTTATGTTGAACAGGACGGGTGAATTATACGTTTTAATGGAGAAGATATTGTTAGTCCCTACTCTCTGTACCTATGAGGTAGTGTGATGGAGACAAAAAGACATTACAAAGTTAAGGAATAGCGATGCGATGATGTCACGAGCTTACGTGGGGTGTGCGGTGCGGTCTGTTGCCAGGGTCGGGGCGTTCTTTAAGAGGTCTATCAGACACCAGAGTTGGCTTCTAGTGGGTTGACTACGCTACTCAGACATACTATAAGTACCTATCTACTGTCATTAATAAAACAGTTAACTAGAAAATTAAATGACGTAAACCTAGAGATAAGCAAGATCAAATAGGTTAGTTGTGTCAAACCTGGTGTTTAAATTTTGGACCGCCTAAAGTCCTCCGACATGTTCTAATCATTGAAAAAACCGGGACCAATTTAATATAGAAACGAGCTCAAAAAATCAACATTTAATCAAACCAATGTTTACCGAATCCAAGTCAAATAAATCATGTTGTAAGTTATAACAAGGTATGTTTTAAATTTGTTCAGTGGCACTCCATTAAGTCAACAGTAGGGTGTTGCGAGGTCACGCGATGCTTCGATGACAAACGGTGGTACCTCCGGAGCCACAACCACTCCGCCTCAACCACTCACCGACCAAATTAAATCATTTCTATTTTGACTGTGATTGTACACATTACACACGCAATGATTGTCGTTCGAATTCTATGGATATGGTGGGTTAGTTTGTTGTTGGTTAAAGATAACATCTGATTTTGGTGAATATACTTTCCTAGCAGCGCCTCGTGGTTTTACCCGCGTTGTGCCCGGTCCCGTGGGAATTTCGAGATGAATTTAACCCATAACCTTTCTGTTCAATGTGGCTATCCATTACTCCCTCTTGCCTCTCTTTTTGTCTCTGTCCTTAGCTGTTCTGGATCAGTCTGGGAGATGCACGAATAACTCATCTTTATTAAATTAAATAATACTATGTAAGCTTTTATTTATGTTCATTAAGGTTCATCTATACTAATATTATAAAGCTGAAGAGTTTGTTTTGTTTGTTTGTTTGTTTGTTTGTTTGTTTGTTTAAACGCGCTAATCTCAGAAACTACTGAACCGATTTGAAAAATTCTTTTTGTAATGGATAGCCACATTCAACGGGAAGGTTATAGGCTACTTTTCATTCCGAAATTCCCACGGGAACGGGAACAACGCGGGTAATACCGCGGGGCGCTGCTAGTAAAGTATAAGATGTTTTTCTTCTAATTTAGCTAAATCAGGTTTATTTACAAAATTATTGCTCGAAGGACTATTCGTAGATCCCTTACATTGTGTGTTGATTGTGCAGTTATAATTTACAGAATAATCTCATGACTGAAACTTTACTTTACGAGATTAGTCATTCTGTGACCACGTGTAATAAATAAATAAGGAATAATGGGGTACATATTTTAATAAATACCGTATATATTCTAACGCGATACAGTCCCGTTTTATTTAGTACAATGAGTGTAGGTAAATCGTGTGAGTTTAAAAAGTATGAAACTTTACTTGAGTAGGAACGTATCCAGTCTATTCCGTACATCATAGTCAAGTCAATATTTTGATATGGAGTGTAAAATTTTATGAATCGTGATACATATCAAGTTATCGTGTTTGATAGCAATAAAGTTATAAACGGGCGGCGATGTTCCTTGTTATAAAGAGGGATTATCTGATTGTGTTGTTATTATACGTGTCCCTATCACCTGTTACGGAGTCTCAAGTTTTGATTACCCTTGTAAGGTACTGTAATCTCACCATGCAATTACAGAAGGGGTAATCTAGTGATCTATCGGAGATAAATCTCAACACAACGAGAACATAAAATTTTAAACGAAACGGCCACTTGTTAACGTATGTTATCCCTGTGTCGCACAATTTCACAACGCCTCGCCGCGCCGGATCACGTACTCTGAAATCCACGTTCAAAACATAAACTATTTACAAACTATTCAATATTCAATACGCGATTGCAAAATACGCCAAATTATTGCATTAGTAGCGAACAGGGATTCCCGATATTGTGGTTCCGCGATCGCCACTCGGCGCACCGCGATATGCGGCATAAATAATTTAATAATTCGCAATACGGAATTTACCATACGAAGAGTCGTACCGTTCATCCGATTCGTATTCAATATGAGTATTTGATTCTCATACTAGTGTCGCATTGGGCAACAGTGGTCCGAGGCTTTCACCGAGCGAAACGCGCGCTTCCGCGGACGGGGGAAGGTCGCAATTGTTCAGGTGAGGTTCTTGGCTCGGATCTTTTCAAATTACATGTGTTGATATGTAGGTGAATAAAGCACGTCTGTACATTTCAATATCGGGAACATCCGTGTTATACGCGTGACCTTGCAAATCACAGCCTGCTTTCCAAACGACGAAACGACTTCACAGAATTGTCGTTCGGCGTCTGTATTGCGACGAGCACAATGTTTATAGAATATTTTATTAGCTCGTTATTTGTAGTTTTAGCAATGATTCGACCTCTAAGCAATTATTATAACATATTTTTATTCACCACTCGTTTTGGTTTATTGAAATCTATTACCTAGTTCGATGAATCTGTCATACGTGTACTGAGCCACTTCTTTAGAATTTCTTTGTGGGTAAGTATTTATGTAATGTCTACGTGTACTGGCAGCAATCATTTATTTCAAACCAACTAGCTGTTCCCCACGGTTTTACCCGCCACGTACACGAGTACGGTGCAGGAACGGTCTCATAGGAATTTCAGGATAAAAAGTAATTTGTGTCTGGCTACTAGGATACCTTTCTGATCGTGTCAAAATTAATCAAAATCGATACAGTGGTTTATTTAAACAATAGATAATTTTGAATTTTATAATATAAATTAGAAATTAACTATCTTTAGGGTGGATTTTGTGTTAATGTTTATCGGTGCGTGAACGTTAACTGAAACAACCCGTTAGACTGTTTGCCTACATACTTGCAGTCTCTCTCTCTCTCTCTCTCTCTCGTCCTGGCTATGTTTCCCACATGGGGTCAGCCTTCCTTATTTTTCTCCTCCACATACTTGCAGTCTATGAGTTTTAATTCGTAAACAATATTCAGCCAACGTTTACACAAATACAAACAGCTAAATATTTGTTACAAACTCATTAATATTCAGAAACGATTGACCGTTTAGTGCTTGATAGACTATTCGTAGAACTAAACCTTCTGTAACCGTTCCCAGGACTATTATAAAATCTACAGCTATAATAATAATGTTATGTCAAACGTGATCAATTTTATGTGATTGAATATCGATAATTTCATTCTATGAATTTTGATTAGCTTATTCACTTTAAATACAATGGTAGACAGTTTTATAGCCTGGTTGACATATTTTGTCAACTTGTCTAATAATAGCATGTATAAAAAGTTCTAGGTGAAAAGATATCTTTTGTGGTATCTTTCGTCAGGTCACATTACAATAGCCGAGACTAGCAGGTATTTTTGAAAAGTTTATTGAATACCTGTTATAATTTTTGTATCTTTAAAAAAATTGTGAATCACCGTCACTCGCCTGCACCGTGATACCCCCTTTGTTTTCATCTCAGCCGAGAAACATACGACAATCGAATATACTTTATTATGTAAATATTATCAAAGTGAAACAATTCCAACGTTAAAAGCCTTAATATAAAATCATATCTAAATGTCTATAATAAAAGTATACCCCTCTAAAAACCTCATAACTTTTCAAATATAAAAACACAAAACAAAAACCCCCATAGGAGATACGATACGAAGAGGACAAATCGAGTGGTGCTTATTAATGTTAGGGACAACAGCAACTGAACCTGCGTTCATAAAGATAGTGTAAACCTTTAATAAATTATGCACTTTAATAGATTTTTAGTTTTGTCCTTTGTCACTTAACTCGAAACATAGTATTAGAGATAAAGGGGACCGCAGAAAAAATATTTTAATGGGCCATAAGTCCCGACCGGCCAGCGCAGGTTTGGAGTCGTGCTAACCCTTCTAACCCTGAGGAATGAATAAAATAATTTATCCGGCGACTAGTCTGAGCAATTATGTGGATGTATCCTGACAAATACACGTTATTGGTGAGGTGTGGAGACGGTAGCGGCGCGGGCGCAGTGGCGGCGCGGCGTGTTCGCCGCTGTCGCTAATGAGGACGCTTGCTCCTTTTATTTATGTGACAAATGTAAATTGTCGGCCAATTCTTTCGCCAATATTTAGTACGAAAACATTACAGACACGCATCGTGAATGCACAATTAGCGAATACTTTTCTAATCGCGCGTACATTCTCACCGATGTGCAATAAACTTGTCATAGATACATTTTACGAATACTTAAATGGTTTATCTGTGCCATCGCATCTACCAGTGACAGTTTCATAGTTTGCAAATATCGGGGAACAGTTACAAGCGGTTACCGAGTGTACACTGAGATTATAAATTTATCTTTTACGGCCGCGTACATACTCGTATAGACGTGCATAGAGTCTACAAGTTTAGAGCGTGTACACCAGAAATTTATGTTTGAAAGATTTGTTCGCCACAAATAAGGTTGTCAGCGTGTGTTATCTAAGGGATCGTTAATTAATTAGAGAAATTGAACGAGCGCTGCGGCGCACGGGGACCAATAACTCGCAACCAGCTCGTATCATAGCTTCGTTTGCTTTTATTTATTCCCACCACTCACGTAAGCAATATTCAATTTGATGCTGATGGATAGCTTCATGCAAAATTTAGAAGATTTTTTAAGTCAAAAGTTCAAGCGAAATATCTCTCGTAATTTTCGCATTATGTATTTATTCTTAAGGAAACAGATTCAACTAGACAGGTAACTAGGTACTCATATGGTTTTATTGGAGTGTTCATCAGAACTGAAACATACCCGAGAGAGCCTTTGAAATAAAATAAACATTAAAATTTAGAACTTTATCGGGATTATATTTTAAGTTAGAATTATGACTTTGCTCTTGAGGCTTTTCCTTACAACAAGGGTGGGTTGTTTCAACGGTTAGCTATCGTAACATACGTTCGTTAAAAAGAACGCTGTTAAATGTCTGTTAAATACAAAGCATTGTTTAATAACCTAAATAAATAATTAAAGTTATTTCAGTAGAAAGCCACAATTTTTCATTTTCTTACGTCTGTTGAGATTTACCTTTTATGTTAACGTTTACTGGTACGTCAGCGTAAGCTGAAGCAACTCGCTCTTATTCGAAGAAATAATATAATATCCACATACTAATAATATTGGTAAATTTTTACATTACAGTGGCCTATCCCTGCATTGTCCACTACTGACAAGGCGTGACAACGTTAACATGCTCTTATCACACAATCAAGTACAATGAAAATGCTAATTAAGTTGTTTCGGCCGACAAAATATATCGTGTCGTCACTTGTATGTACATGTAATGATGCATGGGCGATGTGACAAATTACAGCTTTGGGAGTTCACTTTTACATTGATAGTCTTTTGTTAAGTTAATTAAAACATTTCGTACGAAGATAACTTGCGGCGGCGCGCGGTTCTACCCGCGTCGGTTCGTTTCTGCGGGAATTTCTGGATGAACAGTAATCTTTCTCTTTCATGCGGTACTTTGATCATATGCATTTGTATTTATTTCAAGACCAGCTGGGAGTTCAGATGTTGTCCTTCTTTTGTACAAGCAACTTTTGTACGTAGATAATGAAATGAAAAGTGTAAATGTAAAAAGTGACCTGATTTCATTGCAATGAAAAAATAAATGTAAATTGACGAGTATTCATATTCAATAGTGTGTGAGGATGAATCTATAATGCGCAAAAACTACTGATTATTTCTGTATAAAGCTTAACCATAATATAGTCATGGGATACATTTTATCCCGAATTTCCCACGGGAACAAATACAATGCGGGTAACGCCACGAGGCGCTACTAGTAAGTAATAAACCAACCACACAAACAGAACATTGGTAAAATATCTGAGCCAAGAATCCTTTTTACTTCCATAATTAAAATCGACTACAAAGTAGGATCAAAGATATACCGAACTCACCGACTTCAAAAAAAAAATCAAACGCCTGAATAATGATTGATTTCATTTATGTACGATTAGGGCGCGTAGCCTTTGCAATGGGAAGTTGTTACCTCCTTATTGAGAGACTTGGTGAAGGTGTGCTGCCGAATACGATGACCCATTGGTATGTTACGGACGTTATTTATGATTATAAAATTATCTAATGCGGGTTTGAGTTAGGTATAGTTAGATTTTAAAGTGAAGGTGAGTGAGTGTCACTTCTAAAAGCGGGTTTAAACTTCGCTTAAACCCATTTTAGGTATTTTGGTAATTAAGTAAATGGAGACTCACAGCGGAGGAAGGGTTTCTTCCAGAGCTATGCTAGGCTACGGTTAGAGTTCACATATCATTTAAAAATTTAGCACTGAAAATATAACATAATTCCGCAGCAATTATATCGAATTATGAATCTTGTTATTATTACATTTTGTACTGATAAGGATCTGTTGTGACAAACTCGTATTGGTATGGAGCACTAATGTCAGTTTTCTTAATTTAGTTAGGTCTAAATCTAAGAGACGAATCAAAAGATTCAATCTCCAGACTCACTACAAAGAAAACGTCAAGAAGATAGCAAATAATGAGAAACACACGTAAAATATTGCTCTACGTACAAAACTGGTACAGATTACTATCAAGGCGAGTCATTACAACAGTCATATGTTCGAGGATAAGAGACGTATTTCGATCAAAAAGTCCGTCACAGAGACAACAAAATAGGCCAATAAAACGTTGGAGCATAGACAAAACGCTACAATAACATCAGAACGGGAACGAATCGAGAGTTTACGACATGAACGCTCTGGCCGTGTGCTCTACAAATGAATAAGCCATCTGTCCTAATAGGTCCAATTAAACATGGTCGTCTGAGCCTCAGCGAGCTGGCCCTTGCTCAACATTCGGCTTTAAGATCAATAATCTAGTCTTTGGTTAACTAGATTTGTTTAGCTAAGTATTAGATTGTGCTGCGGCGAAAGATATGGGAAGGATATCTCCTCTCACTCTTTCATTACGCAATAACTAACAACATTAGTAAAAACGAATAACTAACTTCAAATATCAATACTAATACTATTTTTATTAAAAGAAGTAGTGGGGAGATAAATATGAAACATAAGTAAAGGAAAGTATTAACCTCACATCTCACCTATGATATCAGTACAGTGAGGAGGGTTAACATAAACAAACAATTCTAAAATGCATAACAAGTTTTTCTTTTCATATTTAAAAATGGAAATGAAGGCCATAATTATTCATACCTGTTAACAAGTAATATCACGGTAACTAAGAAACGTACAAAGTTTTTGCTTAACTTGCTCTGTATAGAAATACTCATATAACATGTCTTGTTGTTTTTTAAGCCGTCAACCGAAGACGAAGCAAACCATTCATATAAGGCAAACTGTCATAATTAAAGTTAATAATGAACCATGGATTCATACTTTTTATCGGCACAAATAATCATCATAACTTAATGTCAGAGCGTTGACATATCTGAAACTTAATGACTGTTAAGATTATCACACAAAAGGAAACGTTGCAATGTATGATGAAATTGAAACTAATGTAGCCCTACGGTTTCATTTGTGGCCGTGTACATTTTTGAATACAGTCGTGTAAAACACCTTATAATGTTCGTGTGTAGTAAAAAAGTAAGTGTCCATCTTAAGGGAAATAAATACTAATTGAAGTAGGCAGATAAAGCCACTCACATTGGAGGCCCGAGCGCGCGGCGTCTCCCACGGCCGCGCCTGGCGGCACGCTTCACTCATAAGCCTCCGACTCTGACCTGTAATTGCCATATATTTTATTGCACTATAGCAGAAGTTTTATGTCATTCAATCCAAGAGTCTTAATTGAATAAGCGACATGAAATTTACAACAGTCATACATTTAACCCGTGGTAGTTAAACATCTCGGATTGTTATCTTACGTATTGAGTTACTGTGTTTTAATTCAATTATTTCAGTCATTATTTCAAACATCATTAATTAGGATTGATGATCGGATTCTGATAGTCCGTTTGTCAGTTAATAGACTAGACTTATTTAGACGGTTTTTTAAAGTAATCATTACCATGATTATTCGAACCTATATAAATGATGATTGACAAAGAGTTATTGCTTCTGTCCAGTTGTCAGATAGAAAAATGTAGTCATTATATCTAGTAATAAGCCCATAAATAAGTATTAGATATAATTACGCAACTTGTTCGACGTAAAGATGTCATAAATGGATGTTTTAACTTTTTATTTGGTATTAGTCGGCTTTTTAATACGAAGTGACCCATGCATGGTAGTCGGACGTTTGTCTTAATCGTTGTTTAGGATTTATGATTTATTTATTTAATCAACGATGTTATGACCAACATGTGACAGCAGCGTGTAGAAGTTTTACTTATGGTCCGATCAACAAGTCTATTTATATGTATTAGTAAGATAGGTATTAATATTCTATGTTGCCATATGCCTTTGCAATTCTCAGTGATACATAATGAAAAAAAACATAACATTGAAATATGAAAATCTAACAATTCTACAAGTCTTAATATTAAAGTTCTTCATAAACCATACTCGGAATTTTGCTAATTTCCATGCAAACATTCAAATTGAACAAAAGACTCCTAGATAGCATCAGCTCGCTGGCTGGCTGTATGACGTATCCGTCGTGGTCCTTAATAAAGGTCTGGAATCGAAGCACACAGCCTGGTTCACCCAATTAAAGATGAATCTCCCCGCGGATCATGTGACAACAAGTCCTGATGAAATACAACCACCGGCAAATGAGAGGAATGACGCGTCTTGATACTTTAACGTTAATCTTATTTGTTAAAAGGCTTATGTTTCAATTTACAATTAACATCAAGGTAGGGTGAAAGTGCATAATATATGTAAATTGTATTTGCAATGTATTTTTGATGATAAGAGAAAAACCAACTCGCCAAATGTTTTAATCAAAAGAACGAACAATGGTGATTTCTGCTGTTTTATTTCTGCGTATCTAGGATTGAAACTATTAAATACACTAACGCCATCTTAAAAAAATAAATAAATGCTTTACATTTTGCAGTTGCTATTGTTCTTTACACTCTTTGCGATACTCCAAACATATCCATAAATACTTCTGCAGAAGAATCAATGCATGTGAAGTTTTTAAACTCTGACGCTGTGCTCAGCTCATTTTCCTTGCCAAGTAAGCTGCATAAGATTTCACTCGCACAAGATCTAAACACGTGATCCGTGTATAATTTGCTAACGTTTGAAGAAGTCAATATACTGCGTATTTATACATCTCAGTATGAACTATCGTATTTTTATTATAATGAGCATTAAGAGTCGCTCTTGAGTCCCAAAAAGGCTGAATATTTGATGAGTCGTCTCATATTTTACTCTCAGCCCATGAGTTCGAGTCAGACATATAAATCAAAGGCATCTTTGCAAAGGAGGCGGCCGCTCTGCACGTCCACGTAATTGCTGCAAAAACACGCATTGTGTGATTTTTGAACACGTTGGCAAATTTCAGAATAATTTCAGTACCCCCGATTCAATGAGGCTGCATTTAGATAAGAATCTCCTTTTGTCGGTGCGTACATTAATTTAATAAAAACGTCTATTATGCTAACTTGTACGAACGTATAAAATGATATAACTCGGGGAGACTTCAAAGGAAATAAAAGAACGTCCATGTTACCATACCTTTGTTGCGGGAACTGATTAGCGAAACCTTCGGATCTCTCAATGCTCCGCAGCCCGTCCGCTTCTTGGGTGCGTCATAAATTTCCATTGATTGGATTAATCTGATTTGAATGTCAATTTTGCAAGGAAAGTACAGGCTCTTTATAAGAAAATACAATCATGAAACCTTCCAGGGACCCGTTCCTGATACATAATCTTAAAGGTATTTGAAAGACAAGTCGGGAGAATACAATTACGCGGATATTAAAATTTGTTGCGGTTTATTAGTACGCTACTTTATACACTTTATATATTTTAGTTTCGATTTAATTAAATGTATTCCTTAATTGGGTGTATACAAAACTCTACCAGATACGCAGTAAAACGCAGTTTTTCTAACGCACCACACTCAGAGAAACCGCTAACAACACTATAAATGTAAATAACATTTCCTTAACAAATTAAAGTGAATATGCATCATAATTATTCTAGACAAGTATTATAAGTAGTAAAGAACTAAATGAATGCGGTCTCATGTTGATGGTAAAAAAGTGGGTTTTAAAACAGGAAGGCAGGCCCGTACCGTTGACATCCCGCGAGCACCCGGACACTGCATACTGTGCTACCTGTTTGCTTCAGCTTTTCCAGTTATTATGACACGTACTTACCATTTACGAACATTTTTTGCTTATGATTTTATATTCTAGCGGTAACCAAAGTGAACGTCTCGGCTATCGCATCTGGAGTCGTGCGGTACGGCGCACGGCGACGCGGTTTGATTATGATTGAATTATGCGCTCTCCGACTACACTCGGCTATAATTCATTGTAAAATTTATTAGCATCAGCTGTGTACCTCTGGACACAAACGAGCATATTTCCCACGTCAACGTTGATTGCCATATCATAGTGAACGATGACATTTGAGTACGTACTAATTTAATCCTGTAACAACATTGGCGAGCTTGCGCGCTATCTGACCGGAGATACAGCCGCGATACAGCATAAGGCTGGCTTTATTCTTATATCGTACGCGCGAGAGTTTACTTTCAAGCGGTCACACCGAGGAGGTAATCACGCAAAGCAGGCCTCTTAGCGTTGAGTAAACAAATCTTCGACATTGTATCTTCGCCTTAACTCTCTTTATTCAAAGGAACATTGTCAAGAGAAATGTACGATTATTGTAGTGTTTTCTTATGGATTGTGTTACGAAAATACATAACTCGTAGTGTACGCTAAGGAGGGCTACACTATCTTTGATTTCATGTTGTTTATCAATGCGAACCGACCAATAGACATATTTCGATGGCTCCAATGAACACTACGCTATGTCAAAAATCGTAGGTTTACAGGAGGAGCATTTAAAGGAAAAATGTTGATAAAATCTTTAATATCTAAGTTATTGTAATGATTTTTTCTGAGTGAATAGTTAATTTAGTGATGTTTATGACCTGATTTGTAAAATTTTAAAAATCTTTACGGTTTTTTAGTTAGCCTTACTTAGCGGGATGTAAAGCGGAAAACTAAATTTCAAAATCCAGATACACTCCGCCAACTCACAATTAGCGGAGTGTATATGGGACTACAAAATGCCAAATTAAATTAATATTATTAAAAAAATCAGAATGATAACATCAAAAATAGATTTTATTACTAATAACAAGTACTTTTAACTTCATGTTGCAATAAAAATATCCTTATTTTAGAATTTAGATAAGATAGCGTTTTGTAATTTGAAGGGCTAAAAAATCTTCGGCCCGCTTACAAACCGCTAACAGCGTTTTGTTCTATAATAAAAAAACTATTATAGTATTAAAATCGAGTAGTATTGGATCCAACTATTATAATTACTATTTGCCCCGCGTAGTTCCACTCGCATCCAAAGTTTTATGCTTTATTTCAGCCTCTTAGGGTTTATTTTTTTTAAAAGTATCACAAGGTTAATCGTAAATCCTTAACTATCTTCATCAAAATCGGTTTATGGATTTAGCCGTGAAAGTGTTTTAGGCATACAGACATAATTTCTTGTTTATAATAATACTAGAGCTGACCCGCGGTTCCACCCATGCCCTGTTCGATAAGGTCTTAGCATATTACTGAAAGGCATAAGGCATAAACTAATTATTTATCACTATTTAAATAACCTAAGAACTGTTACAGCGATATTGAGATTAATCAGCAGTCTTTGACTGTCTCAGTCTTTGACAACTTGTCTAAAATACGAATTATTATAAAGTATAAATAGACATGCAAAAATAAAACAAGGATTAATAAAAAGTATAAAAAAACAACTATAATATTTTCTAAGATATAAATTCTCTCCTTGGCTCTCATCAGATCCATGATCAAATCTGGCTAACAAATTCTAATAAAAACTATTATACATATCAGGTATAATGCTATTGTCACAAAAATAAATTAATTCGTTGTAAGAGTACATAGCTTTCTCAATTTCTGAGACATTGTTATATACCTTTTCTGGCAATGACTTGACACGAGGCTTTCATGTTTTAAATCGTTTGAAGCATAGTATCTGGTCTCCTAAGCTGTATGTATAATACAAAATGCCTTCACTATCTGGAAAAGCTTCGATCTCCTTAATTTTATTCAAATAAACCTATTGATTACATAACTTTTTGGTGGATATTATATTTTGATAATAAAATGATGTTCCTACAGAAAATTTTTCGGCATTTTTTTTTCATAGCAATATTCTTTTTAAAATCAAGAGTAATATCTTGTTTAACTTCTACGAGTATAACGCTTATCATTAATATCGAATAAACTTCTTTTCCTTTCTCTGATTTTTCGATCAGGGCATGAACTGAATCACCTTTAATTCTCAGATACCATGCAGCCAACTAGTAGATACGTGTAAAAAACTATGCGGTTTGGGCCCCTTTTTGCAAGTCAACGGCCAAGTCACACAACAGTAACTATAAATTATAAATAAATAAGGAACCTTAGACTTGGCACGACTTTGCCTAGATTTCATTACTTTTTAGATATAAACAAGCAGCTCCATCGAGACTTTGCTAGTTTTTTACAGAATGTTTTTAATGGGATCTTTCTTTTAGCACGTCAGTAACTATCTTTTATTATATATAACGATCTTTTATTAGAATATGAAAACCAATCTTTAAATTAGCATTGGCTGTATCTTTATACTGTATCTTAAAGTATGCACTGTACTTCTATGACCATGCTCAGCACACCATTCTGGATTAAATTTAAATATTTTTGAGAATGACAATGACGGATTAAAGTATTGAATACTTGAATTTTTCCCGACATAATGCGACTCTATAGGTACAAAATACGAATTAACATGTTATATTACGCTCTGTTGCATTTTTTCAGTAACCTCTTACTTTAATAAGCGTAAATATAAACAAACAGAGCGGCGCTCGCGCCGCGCGCCTCCGCGCGACATCCCGCCAAATCTTAGTTAGCGACGCATCCCCAGCGCGCCGCCGCGCGCGCGCCCCGAGTACACTCCGCTATGTTGAGACGGCGTAGTGTCCGTCCCGTTATTGACAAAAGTACATTTACTTAGCGGTTTGTAATTGTCAAAACTTTTTTGTTTTTGGTCGTACATTTATAAAATTTTGTGAGCATAAAGATAAGGATATTCTAAGTAGATTTAGCTAAAAAACGATAAAACGCCCAAGTTGAGTTAGCGTAGTGTTCATTGGAGCCATCGATTTGCTCGTCGCGTCTAATCTATGTCTGTCCGTTAACTGAATATATTCACAATTAGGTACCTCTATAAATAAACTTAAACCAACAAGTTAAAACAAATATGTTGAAACTTATTTGGAAAAATAAAAAGGTAAGGACGTAGAGATAATTTGGGTTCCCACAATCGGAATAGAGACAGCTATAAATTTTGATTATCATAATAGCTGTCGGTCATCTTCCTTTGTTTTACTATTATAGGCCACATTCCATCGATCGGCATAATTATGCAAAAACAGGAGTGGACGGCCGCGCGGCCTTTTGACAGTCGCATCATTATTGCTGACATAATATACAAGATTTATTATCGTGACCCGTTAGGAAATATTCATTCAATAGTAGCGGTAGCGCTTTATGCTAGAATATTCCCAGGTATTTTTTCAATCTGCGGTATTAATGAAATACTTCAGCAGACATATCTCAGAAATAAGTTGTGATAAATTAAATAAACACAAGTATACTTAAAGTAAATAAAAACAGAGACACAGGGCTCTACCTCACGGCGGAAAGCAAACGAATGCGTAATTCGGCGAACAGTGGTTGAATTAGCCGGCGATGCGGGCGTCTTTATAGTCTTTAAATTGGCAAAAAATCGAGACAAGTCCAGAGTGACACCGATCGCGGAGGCATCAACGAAACAGGTGTTATCATAAACATACATTTTGTGATAAAAACAAAATAATTTTCATGAGTGGCCGGCAGGCGCGAACTGCAGCTCGTGATGCCGACACAATGGCGATTTCATAGTTTTTTCTTTGGCTTGTCTTCGATATAAAAGCCGACCATATTAAATTTAGTAAGCGGAGAGGTGTCCAAAATCTCACGCAGACGTGCGATCCGCCACACATATTTCCATCTGCACAAAAAGCGGAACTATAGCCATAAATATGTCCAAATAAACATTAGTCCATGGCGGACGGAATAACGTTTCGTAGGGTTCACGCCATTTAGCGTAACAACAAATATTATTAATAGCAAAGGTTTGAAAGTTATTCATATCGCTGCATAAAATTCAACTGAGAATAGGTACGACATCACGAACTCGCTACACATTCATATAGTCTTATTCAAAACTTGTTGTAAACAATATTGATAGGAGAGCAACTAAGGAGGTTGCAGAATATGAAAAATAAAAGTAATATTCTGGATAATGGTGAGGGATTCATGTGCATGAGGTGTGAGCATTGTCTCACTAACAACGCGAGTTGTCGGCGCTCTTGCAGTCAGTTGACACTCTCGGTGCGAACGCGATAATATGTGTACATATGTAACATTAAACTGCAAAAATAAAAGACACTTTCACACTACATGGGTTCAAAAACAAGTTTTTCCATAACACAAAAGACGACACTGAATAGTTATAGCTGCTTCGCGGCCTCACCGCATAATCCAATAAAACAATCCGCGGAATGTACCGTCAGCATCTTTCTAAACATGGATTAAATCGATGTCCATTCATATCATGTAGCAAGTAAGATATACAAATAGAGCTAGAATAATTAAAAGCAATTTGTCCATTGATATGAATTAGGCAATATTTTAAAATCCAATAGACAGTTTGTCAAATAACTTTGATAAACTTTAATAAAGACCCGGCCGCAATCTGCATCAAAGCTTTTCTAATATATAACACTTCTTTTTTTATTGATGGGTGGACACAACACTCACTGAAACACATTCTATGATGCAGTATTATTTTACTATCCGTACCGATAAAATTGGCGACTGAATCTCAAAATATATGAATTTGATTCAATGGAAAGGCCAGCGGCTTCTTTCTGTTCCTAAGGGCTACCACCAAAGCATTCGGACGATGAATTTTTTTATTTATATTTTTAATATTTTATGAATAATGCAGATTCTGACAAAACATTCACTCATATTTTTGGTTTTCAATACCCTGTCTTTGCTTTAGATTAATATTGATGTTGAATTTGATTATAATAATTTGTGAAATAACATCGATGGTGTAAACCGTTGAGTTAACTTTGTTTTGATTTCGATTGTGGCATTATATACGAGTATAGTTTTTTCTTCAGTTGTAACTGCATGAAAATTCTGAAGGAATTTTCAAATCCCAAAGGATTTTGCATTCGGTCAGGCAACAAAAGTAAGAGATGAACCCAGGTGGAGATTTTAGACCGCCTTAAGACCTCCAACATGGTCTATCGATTGGAACAGTCAGCTCGAACTACTGTATTTTTCCTTGTAAGTGCACAGGCACCCGTTACAGCCGAACTGTATCAGTTCAACCTGATGCGATCAACCTCTCCATGCATGGTATACTTTAGGTACAGTGTGTAGATTTGAACACAGAACACATTTTAAATCCCTAACAAAATATCTAAGAAAAACTTTTCAAATATACAAAATACCTTAGAACACCTCAGAGATTCAGATATTACTTATTTCAATTGAAAAAGGACAGTAGCCCTAAGTGAGCGTACATTATACAGGTAGATGGTAACATGTGTACTTCGCTACCGGGCGACACCTCGGCCCGCTTTGACCATAATTGTCACGATATTAAACCACTACTTGCACTTAACAATCGTCAATTTGAAGTACTTTGTATTGAAGAGTAAAAACTGATTTGCTTTGTTGTTATTTGTAAATCTGGGCGTTTAACTAACTTGTTTATTAAGTAAGTAGCTAAAGAAAAAGAGAATTATGTTGTTAATATGTTCTTATAGTCTTAAGTTAACCAGCAGTGATAGTTATGAAAGATGTGTAGAAGGTACTAGGCACGCAACCTTTGGCCCAAATAATTCAAAAGCGTGTGTCAATGCAGTCAAACTTGGTCCCCCACAACAAGAGGTCCCGCGCGCCCTTTCCTCGCTCTTCGGTGGGATTTGTCTCCATGATTTCTCTTTTATTTTATTTCACACCGTTCGTCGACGTTTGCCCTTTCTTTTTGTTTAACATAAGTTTCTATTGTAACGTCTGACATTGTTATGCTACCACCTCGACGCGACAAGGAAAACTATTTTTTAAACCTCCATCTTTTTATGTGTTCGATCTGCGAAAGTGACCGTTGAAGACTCGAATTTACAAAATTAATCGATTTGAAATCGAACACCATTCATCCCATCATTACCTGAACGTCGTTTTACACAAAACAAATTCCCATTCGCGTCAAAGAAAAAGTGACAATTAGCGAGTTCAATTTGTGTTGAAGCATTTTCACGGTTGTTCCTTGAATAAAGACGACGCTCTGAGGGAGTGCGCGAGGAGAGATTCCGCTGATGCGGAGGATCCGAGTGAGATGACTATTTAATTGCATCGTACGCTGCGCACGTATCGCCGCTGACATGTCACAAGACGTCTGCCACCGGCATCGGCGATCCCTCAACGAATTCCAATCGGAAAGAGTGAAAAAGACACGAGCCGAGCATGTGCAAGTAAAAAGTAGCTGCGCCGGAGCATGTCTGCGGGCGGTACAGATGCGCCGCGCTCCCCTCCCGCCCCCGCACTAATACCTCTGCACCTAAATCGCACGATTAAAACGTCCACTACCTCCACTATACATCTCGCAGGATTATCAATCTTACCCACGAACGTTCATTCATGAGATAATCCATATACGGTTTATCGACCCTATTATCTAGTAGTTCTATCATACATTTGTAGATCATGTTTGATCAGCCTCTTTTATCTCTTATCCTTATGGACTATCTAATTCATCGCCATAAACAGATGCATAACATATCTAGATTGGTTTATTATGCGTTTTGTTTTTAGTTACATATGGCGATAGATATGTGGCCGGCGAATTATCCTACTTCCCGGTATCGAATTGGTGGTTTTGAAGAATTGTTGGCGAAGGGCTTTCGGCGCGCGCCGCGACTCACAAAAACAGAGACGTCTGGTCGGGGCGGGCTGCGCACGCGTTGCCGGGCCCGCGCATGTCGCCAGAAGGCCGCAACTGGATGTGCAATCACACCACATCATTACTGCGGCCACGCGACGCTCTACCGCCCTCCGGCGCTGTCTACATTATCCTAAGATCTAACAAGAGATACGGCCAAACGGTAGCTCTCGAAATTTTGTATAATTTTACGATCATGTGTCTGAGTAACGTTGAGGTAATAGGTAAATGTCCCAGTGACAAAGTAGCGGGCGGCGCGCGGCATAGCAATGTCCTCGCGGAGTAGTACGCAGCGTCCTCAGACGCCGCCGTCATACGAATGATGCGATAT
This sequence comes from Cyclophora punctaria, assembly GCA_951394245.1. Classification (NCBI taxonomy): domain Eukaryota; kingdom Metazoa; phylum Arthropoda; class Insecta; order Lepidoptera; family Geometridae; genus Cyclophora; species Cyclophora punctaria. The sequence continues at coordinate 6,657,708 of OX596170.1, read as the reverse complement.
AACGGATCGACCCGATTATTTCTGTCCATTTCACAACTGTTTAATAGCAATGTTAAACTCAGCGAAAGCAAACATACACGCCCTGTTTATCGAATATTTTACGATCTTCACTGGCTTCATTTTAAAATGTTAAGCTTTGTGGAAGCGGCTGAAAGTATGATTCAAACCTACTCGTACCTTCACTATACGGGTACATGTAGTTTTACTATTTCTGATATTTATATTATCAGTTAGTCATTTACCATTCTGATTTACCTGCTTGTGTATTTATTCAGAGCCGAATGTTTATAATACACGAATACTTTGTAAGAAATAAGATTTACTGTTTTAAAATTATGTGCCGTTCAACATCTGGGTATACTCTAATTTTATAATATAGTTGATTTGTACAGCTCTGGGTGTTAGTATATAATACTCTGTGAAACTAATTCGAGTAAACACGAAGGTGAGCTCATTTGTGATTCCTCCTCGGTTACTCTTCCATAACCCATATTTTTATTTTATGTTTGTTTTGAGTCTCGTTTGAATAATTTTGATAACACCGTGAATGAATAAAGCATGTTATAATGTTAAACTAATGTAGTTTTTGTGTCTGTTTGTCGCTTCCGCGCAGGTGCTCGCCGATTGTATCTATTTCTGTACACAATTTGTCACTTTCCTTAATATAAACATAAATAAGGCTCCTTCATTTTTATATGCATTTATTTTTATAGCCAGTTGATATAATTTTTAAATTTAAATTTTAAGTTATTCACATAAATTGTTTGTAAAGTGTTTCTCACAGAAATCTAGCCACAAATAAAATGATATTTTATTTACGACACAAGTGATACTTAAGCTGATACTTAATGATTAATTTTAATCCGTTTATTGACCGCTACGATTTGGCATAAATATCTATATTTATTTAGAAACAATATCGAACTTAATAAGACTCCTCATCGAGTTGGGTTATTGGAACCTGCCCTTACTAAGTTCATATAATATTCAAAACATTTTGGATTCGAAGCGGTAAAGGTCAAGAGCCAAAACGGTCGCCGGCCGCCTATCTAATACGAATCAGTTTTAATCACGACACAACAACACAATGCAGCCATCATTTAGCGCTGATTATGACGAAATTCTGATTAAATTTTATGAATAATTAACGTAACACATGCTCCGGAAGCTTGACAATAGCTCGTCATCCGTTTTATAAATGACCTCTTTTGTATTTTTCACTGATATTATAAAAAATATGCAAATCGATAGCGGCGGCAGGATGCTCATTTTATTTAGTAATAATGTCGATGTATTTGCATGTAAATTACGTTTGTATCCGCGGATGTTACAATTACAAATTGTAATGCACCGTCATAGTTGTAAATTCACTGTCAAACCAACTAAAACAATGTCATAGTAATAAAGTGAATTGATAAGATGAAGGTGTTTAGATAAGAAATAATAATGCAAAATTATAGTTAATCTACAGGGTTAGCTTTTTAAACCGGTGTAAGGGCAATTCTAAAAAAGTACTAAATGTCAGTAAATAAATAATAAAATAGAATATATATGCAAAATTAACAACATAACAATATTAATAAAACTAGTTTCCCGACTCTACAATTTTTAGTTCCTCTACCTGTTCCTAGATGGCGCTACGTGTACCATAACACGTTTACTTTCCGCGTAGAGTTTTACGAACGGCATTGTACCTAGTTACAGACAAAATATTTTTTGTTAAAGAAATTCTTTTAGATTCATGAGGTCACTCGCAACACGTATTATATTTGATTATCTAATTAATACAAAGGCAAGTATTAAGTTTTTTTATCATGTAAGAAAGCAATATTGCACTTAATCGGTCAAATCATCAGTTAATTACCGATCTACCTAAATTTTTTTTGGCTGTATCTATAAACAATCTTTAGTATGAAATTAAATCGCCTTATTCATAGATGGAAGATTCCAAGACTTCATTGGTAGCGAGTGCAAGGGAGGTCGCGTGGTACACTGCACTAGGACCGCCCAAAGGGAGGGGGGGGGGGGTACTAAACCAGGACACCCCCCTCTTTCCTCCTTACTTGTTTTGATGTAAAGTGTCTGTTATGCAAAACTTCGCACCGCATAGTAGATTCATGTCGAGCAATACTGTTGTCATAGAATTTCACAAGTAGAGCTCGGTTAGGGTAGAGATATTGTTTTTAGTTTGTAAAACGTTCGTTTTGTTTAGATTATTAATGGAGTTCTTTATGGAATGTAATCGAACATTAGTAATATCAAGGTCATACATATCTCCTTATCTATACTAATATTATAAAGCTGAAGAGTTTGTTTTGTTTGTTTGTTTGTTTGTTTGTTTGTTTGTTTGTTTGTTTGTTTGTTTGTTTGTTTAAACGCGCTAATCTCAGAAACTACTGAACCGATTTGAATAATTCTTTCACTGTTAGATAGTCTATTTATCGAGGAAGGCTATAGGCTACATTTTATCCCGAAATTCCCACGGGAACGGGCACAACGCGGGTAAAACCGCGGGGCGCTGCTAGTTTGAATTAAAAAGACAAGTCTGTAACATCCTAGCCCAATACAAAGGCCTGTCGGCTCACCGAAGTTATCAATACATTAAATAGGATAAGGTTTAATCACAACAGTAGTCTAAACCGCGTTGCTGATGTCGCGAAATATGTTTAGAGGAAATCAAAAATACTTACCTCGACCCGAGAATGAAGCCCGGACTTCAGACTTGGTCGCGTGCAGCGAGCTCCTACACCACCGAGGCGGTACCTTGAACAATGTATTTATGTTAAGTAGTGGCCTATAATATCCCATTACAGGATAAAGGCTTCCAAGCTCACTAAAATTATGACATCAGTACAGTACTCGTATACTTAGAATCGAATATAATATCGATTTTGACGACTTTCCTCAAGCTTTTAGTAAGAGAGCTTTAAGTTTACACTTCAATTAAGTCACACAATAATACCAAATTAGCGTAATAAAATAAAGTTATTTAACAAATTTTATGTTCTCAAATATACAGGGTGGCTCTTTTAAATCGGCCAGTAAAGGCAAATCTGAAACTATAAGAGATAAGATAATTTCCTACGAACAATGACGTCGATTTTATTAACAAAAATAATTGTATTCAAGATTTTTTAAATATAGTGTGAACTGAAATTATAACACCCTGTATTTTTATTGTGCCATAAATAAAGTCAATTAAAGAGTGAAATATGTTTGCTAAGAACATAGCTGATTAAATTAAGGATTAAGAAAATTACGTGAATTTTTTGTTATAAAATGTAGATTCAATATTATTATTACTTAATTTTTTTTTTTTGAAAAATGAAATTATATTCTCATCTCTAATATTGGTGACATTGTTCCTAATAAAAGGTTTCAGACTCGCCGATACTGACCAATTTAAAAAAACATTATGTATATTCATGTCTTTGGTAACTTCTACTTAAAGCCTTAACATCGAATTTTCTAGAAATCAATCGAACTAGTTAATATCGAGTAAAAACTGTACTCATAGAAAGTTGTTCTAAGATTCAAACATAGAGACGTGATGTTTATGTAAACGAATTAGAATGACCCAGCACGTAACTACTTTTTAGCACTATTACGGTTTCTAGAATTCTACTTATTATTTTATCCAAAAAGTGACTTTTCGTGACAAAATCTGAAAAAACAATAACGTTTTTCAAGTATTTAGGTTAGTTGAATAATATCACTAACTGTAGCAACCGTTAAATATAACTCTTATAAAAAAACCAAGCATTTTCTATTTGTACAGTATATAAGTCTATAATTTTTGATCCAAAGTTAACTTTGATAATCAAATGTTATGAACACAGCAATGACAAGTAATTGAAGGCTCACAAGCTAATATATTCACCGTTTCTGTTAATTAAAAGAAATATTCAAAAAACTGTCATCAAGCGATGATAAAGTTGTTAATATATTCGTTCATGTGTATCGTAACAATGCTCGGGCATGTATGTGAAGGAATTAATTAGAAATTCAACGACAGGTACCTATTGTGTGCGTTGACGATCAAACAATCTCGACGGAACCGAATTTCACAAAAAATAACTTAATTGATTTCGACGGTTTAGTATTCATACTAATTCCCTGATAAATATTAAACAGACATGTTCCCGATAAGTTTTGCAGATGAATTATTTAATTCTAAATTTTTACAATTTAATGGTTCCGGTTGGTTCATAATTACATTTAATTATAGTTTCGGTATTTTAGAATACGTAGGGTAAGTCCGGGATATATGCCTACCCTTTTTTATTCTTGGTATATCTCCTAAAACACAAATAATACGCACATAATTTTCATATGTGCGCTTACCTCGGACGTTTATTTAATCAAGTTTCATAGTTTTTCGTAGAGTAATCAATAAATAAACTGTATATTTGGAGTTGAAATTAAAACGGCATACCGGGATATACGCCTCAAATGCCGTATATGTGCCCCGGGCTATATTTTCGGTAGGGGATAGATGCCTTGGGGGGGGATAGATGACCGTTGCAAGAAAACAAACATTTTATTCACTATTTTTAGTCATTTTTGCAGCAATAATCTTGATTCGCCCACATTTGTTAAAATAATAAAATGTATACTTCTCATGAAGCCAACCTTGGCACCTAACACATTGGATCCAGTCTACTTTGGATTTGGTGTTCCTATAATAGTCAAGACATTCCACGCAATGATCTACATTAATATCATGTTCTCCGTAATTTTCATCATTAGAAGTATATATTAAATCAAAATTTGTCTTTTTTGTTATTTCTTTGGTTTTGTCGTGTTTTGCTTTCTTTCTCAATTTTTTTTTTTATAATTTCACCGTCACTGTCTTCGTTCTCTTTATTATCATCTTCACTAGAACTGTATACTTTCATAGCTGAGAGTTTCCTATATTTTCTTTTAGATTTATTTTTATCATTGTCTTGTATTTTATTTGTTTTTTCTTCTTTATCCTGAACATTACCGTCTGTATCTGTATCGATTGAATTATAGCCACTTTTTGCTTGGTTTTCTTGGCTTTGTTTCTTAGAACTACCCACCTAACGGTATTTTATTATTATTTTGTGTAGCAAACCAGCGGCGTAAAGTCCTAGGTGGTATTCTATGTCTTCTGGATATGTCATTGATGGTGATTTGCCTATCTTGCATTTCTGCTATAGCTGCAGCTAATGTTTCCTCGGTCCAAGTAATGACACGTGGTTGGATGCCAATCTTACGCTTATATTTTCGGGGCATTTTCAATCTGAAACATAATAATATAACAAACATTAACATATAGCAAGGGATAAACGCCCTTAGGGCCATATATCCCAAAATTTATCGGGGCACATATCCGTTCTTGCAGGGATAGATGCCTTCTATAAAAAGGAAGACAAATATTATTAATTTATCATTAAAATGCAGCTGACAACAATTTACGCAACCTACTCCTTATTTAGAAGTTAAAATAAAACAAACTTACTTGTTACATCCAAAGTTATAGAGGAACGAAAATCACTCGTGAAATAAAATCACGCCTGCTTATGTAGTCGCCGCCAATATCGACACTACGCACAACCGCAGTTGACAACGCTTTTTGACAGACTGAAATGCGGGGGGAGTACGTTCATATTATAAGACAATATCATACTCGCGAGTCTTAGTTTTCACGCAGTCGATTCGAGGCGTCTATCCCGCTAGGGCGTATATCCCGGACTTACCCTAATATCCCACATGACATTTTACTAAGAATATTGGCAATGTTTGATGGAGGTTTTTGGAATCAAATAAATAAGTATCAAAGTAAACGGGAGTCATTCATCAAAGCCATCCAATATAAAACGAATTTACCCATAAAGCGTATATCTTAAGCAACAAAACCGAAGCATTTACAATGTGGCCTCTTGCATTCCGTTACAGTACATGAGTAATTTAATAAACGAGTAAATCCGGTGTAGAAATTAGTTTTTACTGAATCAAGAGGCAGAGAAGCGCCCGGCGGGTGGCGTAAAGCGAGCGCGCATCCATGTTTCATAATTAGGTACACTGTTATGAATTTTATAAATGTTTCATGCGAGCTACACGGGTAGCCGACAATTAATTAACTCCCGCGCAGCGCTTACATTAATTAACCGAGAAACATGACATGTACGTCATACATTAAACATATCTACGAGCGCGTTCGGCTCGTTTATAATATGACATTATGTATTAATAAATTGAAGTAATTCGCCTGGAAATCAGGTAAATGAGACCACCCCGGTGATATCTTAGGAGCGATAATCGGCGTGGAATTTTCTTAATTGGCTTTTATGATTGGTTTATTGCACCGCTAGGTATAATATACATAATATACTTATTCGGACTCCCAAGGTGTTTATTAGCGACCCACTATTACCTCGATTATGACTTTAATAACCTTTAATTTGTGTCGGGATTATTAACGCAATAATACAATTATACATTTTTTGCTTTGACGAACAAACATTAAAGATATATAGCTTCCTTTTGCGGCTGAGTCGGAGAAAAAGTAGGTTTTCTCTTCGATAAACTTCATAAAAACCGACCATTAGAGTATGTTCACATTACACGGTACATTTACCTATTAATTATTTATATAAGCTGGGCGTTGTTGCGTTGCAAAGTTTCAATGGAACCGCCTTACGATTTCATTAAAAAGGTAATTAATTAAATACAGCGGTCACAGAACAAGTAACAATTACTATTAATGTTGACTTACTATTGATTATATTGTGATCTAGTACACGTGAGAAACTGGTTTTTGTTCCGATAGCTGAATCTAATGTGTTTCAATTAGCTTAGTATTAATGCGATACTTTGAACATTAAGTTTATGAAAAATATATTACGACCACGGACCACCAGTTTCGTAAACGAAATCGTTAGCAAAAGACTTTATAAAAAACTCAATGATTTGAACATGTTTACTACATACATATGCGGGGTTAATTAGAGCTTTTTAAAGCAAAGATTTATTTTAAATCGTCAAGTAACACTTCATATGTAAGAATTAAAAATAAAAGTACACACATTCCCAACTGGTCGAAATCTTTGTACCGTCATAAACATTTGTAATTAAATATAATTGAAAAGATAAAACACGATATTTATAAAAAATGTTGATAAGTGTAATTTATATAAAAATAAAGCAACGTTCATTTCCAACTCGTAAATAACAAAGGTTGTAATATTACCCGTTGATATAAGACTAAAGGCAAATAAATTATGGCATAATTATTTATTTTATCTTTAGTTTAAAGCCGTCCAATAAATGGTCGACATTAATAATCAAAGGAGAATATTTCATTATAAAAGCACAGGCCACTAAGTTTTACAGCTTAATTACTTTCGCAAACTATAACTGGATCAGTTTTATGGCATATTCACGAAAGGTTCAAAAGATTTAATATCATTTTTTGTGGCCATTAACTCTTGGCATGATAAAAAGCTTTTATTGTTGTTATTTCACTGAGGATATGATTGGAGATCACCGCACACATTTGGCACAATAGTTACTCTGTCTAATCCTCTTCACTGTTCTTACTTGTATATTTAATTTAGTATCTACTAGCAACCCGCTCTCGTTTCTCCTCGGTTGTTCTAGGTAGTATTATTTCTGTAGGAATACCGGAATAAAATGTAGTGAAAAATCTCTTGAATTCCTCCATAAGTTTGTGAAAAGCGCTTGTTAATTTGTCGAACAGTTATTAAGATTAGCGCGTAAATCTATAAAGAAAGACGCGGTTGAGTTTCTTAAAATACGTTATGTAAAGAGAGACTGACAATGGCTTCAAGAGTGGCGGGGATGGGGGGAGGCTTTCGCCCAAGAATTAGATGGTACAGGCTAAAAACAACAACAATAATATAAAGATAATGAAGCGAGAGTTTTCGTTGCAGGACATGCATGCTTAAAGGCCAAAATTGTACTGTCTTTTCACTCCTCACCATGAACGTAGCCAAGTAGTGTACAGTGAAGCTCAAACAACATTGAAAACAGAAATTCCAAATTCGAAGAAACTCGTCTGCTAAAAGCTTATAAAGTCTGAGAGACCATAAATCATTTTACAGAAACGCAAGATTATTGCAATACGTTTATCTAAATCTAGTGAAGACGGAATGGAGTATTGCGAATGCTTGTGCAGATCTAGTATTGTAATAGTAATAGTATAGTCTTGGTACAATAGTCTTGGCTTGATAAGGAAGGCCCGCGGCGACCGACCCGCGATTGTCCAGCAGATCTCCAATTTTCCCATGATCAAGAATGTTCCATTCGATATTAGAATGCGTTGTTTACCAGACAGTCAATTATTCAATTTTATTGTCGTTGTACTTGTTTCTTTAAAGGAATTACGTAATTTCGCATTGGTATCGTTATTTGAACTTAGCTTGTAATACTAACTATTTGTATAAGGGTTTATTTATGTTGTAAGCTTTATACATTTTTTTACTCGGATTGGTCGCATTGCATTTGTATCCGAGCGCTGCCGTGTTCGCGAGTAACGTTAAGCAGTTGTTTCCGGTTACTTGAATCGTAAGACTATGCCAACCTATGCAACCTATACAAAATGAAATCAATGACTTGTCTGTGACCTGTTTTGTTTTTTCGATAGTCTATTCAAATATCTCAGTTCTACGTAAAGTGTTATTCATTCAAGTCAATGAATAATTAACTTCAATTCGACATCAGTTAATTGTCTTTAAAAATACAAATCCTAAGCAATAAGACGAGTAGAAGCAAGCCTTACCGAATTAGGGTTACGGATCTCAAAAACAATTGAAGCGCCCAGCAAAGTTAGAATTCTACTTAGCAATTAAAAAGTAGAAAAAGTTCCCCGTTGTCAGATAATAGAACTTCAAACAAAGTCATTAGGGTTCAAAATGGCATTATATTGCTCACTGTTTTATATCCTTCGGAAGATATATTTTGTTTTGTAAGTAAGAAAGCCTTCCACCTATTCAGTGAAAATAAAATGAGAAAAAAGCGGATGTTTTAAAGAAAATTAAAAACAAGGAAGTTTTGCCGATCGCGCCTGGTACCTAATCTACCCCGTGTAAAGAAGAAATTAAAACAACTTTCTTGGATATTTATTACGCTACTTTTATTACCTCCTTGCTTTGTTTAACAAGAGGAAATTTCAAAATAGAAAATGGAATGGCTACTTAACGTTTTCTTGTTGATAGTCAATGTTTATTTATGTATCAAGCTTATACAAACTTTTAGACGTTCACAGTGGAGATACTAATTAATCTATTTTGCAATCATAGATTTTGGATCATTAAAACCATATTTCACTTAACTTTTCGTATTTAAAGTATTGTTTTTGGTAGCGACCGCAGTAGCAGGCAGCAACTGCCGACAGCGAGCAGCAGTGTCGCCACGTAATGTCATAGAGATTATACTGGTTTTTTAAGTTTAAGCGAACACTCATTTTGAATTGAAACTACGTTTACGGATACACTTCGCTTGTATTAACATTACATTTACAGTACCTACATTTTTATGTCACATTTCGGCCTCTTTACTGGAACCGTGGTCACAGAAGGCTGCGGTGTTATGTGTATATTGAGGTGTAGTTTCAATTCATAGAGATTCATAGAAACCTGTAGTGGTGATTGCGGTCGTTAGTTGCTGCCTACTACTTCGATCGCGACCGAAAACAAACCTTAATTCCAGTTATTACAAACCACCTATAAAACCTAACCTTCAATCACAATATGATACAACGAAACACATATAACAATTAATCACGACAATACATATTTAATTAGAGAGATATATGTATACAAAACGTGTGTAATTAAAAGTTGCATAAAAGCGTTTGCGTGAATCCAAAGTTAATTAATTGTAATTACTACAATGCCTCATTATGTTGCTGAATTGCAAATGAAACAAGAATAATGCATATGACCACGCTGTGATATTTGTATGTTATTATATTATTTGGATAAATGGAATAAAAAATAAGGAATAAAAAACGAAGCTAATTTGATCATGCGGTACTAAGGCCCAAAAAGGATAGTTTTAAGGCCGAAACTGTGTTAAGCTCGTCGCACGGAGCGCGGATGGACGTCACTTTTGTATGAAACCGCGCGGGTCCCCGTGACGGTTGCCCGTCCGTGCGCCCGCTTAACGCAGTTTCGGCCCTTAGTCATACAACATCATGTTCGAATTTGAAACACTGATTTAAGTACTCGACCCAGTACTCGACAGTACTCGACTCTGCGGTAGTGACATTTTATAATTTTAATTTAAACTAGCAGCGCCCCGCGGTTTTACCCGCGTTGTATCCATTCCTGTGGGAATTTCGGGATGAAAAATAGCCTATGTTACTCATGGATAATGTAGCTTTCGAATGGTGAAAGAATTTTTAAAAACGGTCCAGTAGTTTTGAGCCTATTTATTACAACTCCACTTTATAATATTAGTGTAGATGATTTCGAGGCCTTTGCCCACCAGTGGGACAATACAGGATAATATTTACTTAATTATGATTTCGATTAAATTTTATTCAATCGCGTTGCATAATAATCGGAATAGCTGGTTATTTTAAAACTGAGAGATAAGTAAATATAACTTAGGTACCTACGAGTACATGCAGTGCCCCGCCAGCGTTATGCTCGTTCCCATGTGAATTTCAGGATTAAATATAGGTAACTTTCCGTTGAATATGGCTATCCATATCTAAAAGAATTACCTATTTAAATAGGATTGGTAGTTTCGGAGCGTTCAAAGAAATACAAAAAATCGATCTCTTCAGCTTAATTATATTAGTAGGTATATATAAACAGAGTCAGGAGTAACAACTAGTCAACTAGTCCGACAACCAATAAAAACTTCATGTAAGTCATTAATAAAACCAGTCTACAGTACATGAAATAACAATTTTTATCAACACTTTTTATAACAAAAGTTAACATTGTACATAAAATGTAGTATTAAATAGCAATATCCTTCATTAATTCAAAATGACAGGTAAATTTATCGACTTTGTTTTATATTAGCTGGCTCATTTACAGTTTTATTCGTTAGACATTATGGTTATTATTATGTCGAATGCGAATGAATAGCTATCATATCGGCACATTAACATTTTAATAGATATTTCATAGACATATACGAGCGTCAGTTACTTTATGTTAATTGCCCTTTTCCGCTACCAACAGCTTAGGTTATTAGCGGTAGAGTGATCACTGATTTAATTCAATAGTAATTATAATTCAAAGGCGACAATGATTCAGCGCGATGAAATTTCACCGAGCGTCCAAAGCCTCTCAACACGATACATATAGATTAATATCAGCAAAGTTATTTCATTGAGGCACACATTTAAAACAGATTTTTGTTATGGGGCCGTGTCGACGTTTTTGATTATTTATCAACTCGGGATGGTAATAAAACTTAAAATGCCTTTAAAAATCAGATTATAAAACAAGTTCTTTGTTCTTATGTTCAAATTCGTGATGACGGTCCCTTGAAAGGCTATAATGAGTATTGATTTAAATTACTCGGATTAAAAATCTTGGAAAAATTATAACGAGAGGAAGCCGCCATCTGTTTTGTGACGTTCGCTTTATAAGGACATGATTACCCTCTTACCTGTCTATGTGATACGTGCTGTATCGATGGGTAATATTTCATGTCACATTAACTGTTACCTAAGTTGGTAAAATTCTAAGCAGGAATAGCCAAACTGAGTAAGTATTATAAGTGATCATTAGATTAATAAATATTCCACAGACACATATAATTCAAGCGATCTCTCCTACGATCGTATCGGGTTGGGACACATCCATGTTAAGTCCTTCCTCATTTTTTATGGAATAATGAAGCAGACATTTTTATAACAAAGGTCCTTGGCCGTGCATCTTGATCTTAATGTTATCTCTAATAGGTCAATAAATAAGAAGTAACGTGCGAGCTTCGGCGACACATACACGCCAAAGGCTTATTAAAATAAAAAATAATGAATACGATCGCTGTTCCCCGTATAGCAGTGTCTCTTATTTTCATATTTTAATGGTTGACCTGACTCATTAAATTCTTACTCTTATATGGACTTAAAATATTACACCGATTTCGTCCTCTGAGTAGGCGTAAAAATGTCCGCAATTTTTAACAATTTGCAGAAAGTCATCGAGGGTGATATGTTTTAATTCAGATTTAAATATAATACAATGTGACGTGTTAGCTGTCGCGGGAGGTTAAATTATTGAATGTATCCTTTAGAAGAAAATTATAAAAGCAATATAAAGTTAGGTTTTACGATACGACAATCGGGCTTATGAATGAAATGTAAACAGCCGCAATGAAATGATATAAATGATAGTGGTGGGTAGCGAGCGGCCGAGCGGGCCGAGCGGGCGGCGCAATCTCCGCGCGGCATCTAGCGCCCGGCCCGTTCACTTTATGATGTTACACTCTTTTATTTAGATATTTCAACGGATCCCCTCATTTTTATTCACCAAAAAACATTATTAAGCATAAATAAATAGTGTTTTATTTTATTCCCATCGTTATTTGAGCGTTGTGAGTTAGAGCCGCGTCGTCACCTCCTGTGCCTCGCGCCCGCCCTCTCAGATCTGGCGACAATATTTAACAGATAATGAGATAAGCTCTCTCTAAAGCGGTTTGATGTAACTCGATACTTAACTGCGTATATCTATTATGTTTTATGGACAGGATGTTTAAAATCGAAGAATATTTCTCATAGTTGCATTAAAGTGTTCGTTTTATTTGTTTTTAGCGAGTGGGGCAACACTGTTCGATGTTCAACCTTCAACCACAACATAGAGCCGTGTTTTGTGCCTCACTTACATTTCTGCGTTTGAGAATTAAGACATAGATAGATTAGGTTTGAGGTTTGTAATATCGTGAGGTAGTTGCGTGTTGTTTATAATATTGGTGTGTAAGTTCCATAACAATTAGCCGGCACGACGCGCGCCGCGAGCGGCCGCGGGGCCCGGTAGCGACCGCCCGCTGCGCCCCCCGCCGGGCCACGCGCCCCGCTCCAACAACACAATATTTAATATCATAATAACCGTTTAGAGTATTTATTATGCACTCCGAATAATTATCCACTTAGTTATAACGAAATTATTACAGATTATCTTGTTAAAACCAGAGATAATGTTATTATAGAGAAGTGAAAGTTTAATAGCGATGTAACGAGTTAATTGAATTTGTAATAGGTAGTTATCATTATCTATTACTTTAAGTTTAAAGATGTTATAGTGTTAGACTTATTGCTTCATTTCATTGTGCAATTGAAATTGTTACGTAGTTTCAACATCGTCAAAAACAATTTCTTCTGTATGCTCTAAAGCATTCAAATCGTCGTTAAAGACGTCACTTGAAATTAATGACGTGAAGTCGTAATGACAAATGTTAGTTGAAGGGGTCGTTAATGGGTGGAAAGTGGAGAGTCGGCCGCGGCCGGCGCCGCGCGCGAGAGCTAGTTCGTTATTGAGTACTATTCGGGCATCGGATCTCAATACGAGTACATGCGTCTGATTTACGAGACGTACGTGTGCCCTTTGTGCTTCAACTGACTAATGGACGGACGCTCATGGACATTTATGTAGATTGATTGTATGAATTTTATTCACAATGTTAATACAGTAACAGATTTAGATGTCATTTAGAAATGGCGCTCTAAAGTTGTGCAATTTAGGCCGTGAATAATGGATGACGAATGGTTAGTTCTATGGGCTCGTGCCGAGGTGGGGCTCGATTGTACGTTTGCTTTTACACACGATATGTTGGTCAATCCATTCTGAAATAGTTATTGACAGCAATAAATCAGGTACCATCCCAGTGCCGGCGACGTTACCATGATTTATACCAAATTTAACCTAAACATTCACTATTTTGCACAACATATTTAGCTAATTTATTGATCCCTTGCCCCTTGTTGGCTTTTATAAGTGATTTATATTAAGAATGTTAAACAAAAAACGTGTCTTTTAAACTATTTTCATCCGTTATCTGATTCCCATAACTATTAACAGATAGTTGAAAAGTAAATTATGTTATCTAAAAAATGATCTTCATAAAATATTTCATAATAAAAAATGTTATTAAAAATATGAAAGTAAAGGTAGTAGCCGCATTCTTGATGGTAGCAGGATAATGTTTTTTAATGTGTATGTCAATAAAAAATGTACACAAAACGTTTAGTTACGGATCTTTGGAGAAGGACAATATCGATCGGAGTGCTCTGTCATCCTATCGACACGGATCGAACGTAGTTAATCAAAAATTTTAATGACCACTGTACAGAAAATAATAACTTTAGCTACCAGTGTATAGGGGGATGGCGGCGTGTTGGTACTTTCAACGGATTTTAACGGAATATTTGTATGGGGAATGGTCTTAGATTAACTGCTGTACTGACATTTTTAGACTGTTGAAGCTTTTATCTAGTAAATGACCCTTCATAGAGCCTCTACGTCAATTTAAAAAAAAAAGTTAAGTGACGAACATTTAAAAAAAAAATTATAGTCCGCACCATTAAAACTAAAAATCCTTATCCTATCCTTTAATTTAAACTACACTCCTGATAATGTAACCTTACGATTGACAGCTGTCATTTTGTTATTAAGTTTACTTCTTTAGAAAAATAACCTAATATCCCAATCTGTAGTGCAAAGCATATCAGAGAAGGGACGTCCATTAAATCGACTCTTAACTAATTGACGTAATTTTTCACACATTACCGAAATCACTCATTAAATCTTTACAAGCGGTTGTGCAATTGACGACTCTAAGTACGGGCGATAGAATCAAATAATTAGTTCCATAGACATTAAGCTAGACGTCAAGCATCAAAACAAAACGCGACCAGCACCCGTCGTCGCTCGGTCACGGAGAGTGCCGCGCCGCCGCGCCGCAGCAACGCGAGACATTTAGGCATTTATTCTCATTGTGATAATATTATTCACCGGTTTCCGATACGGTCATCGGTACATCCTTGTACGTGCTGCTGTTCTTACTTTTATCTTCAACTATTTTGTCGAAACTAAGAAGATAACAAGTCCCTTTGTTAGTTTGTTTATCACTTCTAGTATGCTTAGCTAAAATAAAATAATAAAAGTAAAAGTATAAAGAAAGTATTAGCCTGTACTGTAATGTCCTACTGCTGGGCAAAGGCCTCTCATCTCACTGAAGATATCAGTACAGTGAGGAGGATTAGGCGTAATCTCCACGCTTGCCTAATGAGGGTTGGTGATTTCAAACCCGAGCCATGTTTGAAAAGTAGGAAACATATTTAAATAATAAAATGAAATAAGCTAATAAGTAGGTATAAAACAAAGTCTCCAAAAGCTGTCTATCTGTATGTAATCGATTTTCTCAAAAAAAGACTGAACGGATTTTCTTGCGGTTTTCCCCAACAAAGAGTAATTATAGCGTCGAAGTCGAAGTTGGACTAACCGATGATAGCTCATCACGATTGTTAAGCAACGTGCAGCTCCGCCACTACTGGGATACCCATCCTAACCGATAGAGGCCGATCGAGGCATACCATGCTTCGAAGTGCACGTAAAATTGGCGGCCCCACTTGTTTCAATCTACAGACCATGACCGCGGCGGTCCTAAGGTAGTTTAAAAATCCGACCAGGGTTAACCACTAACCTACTTGAACTTACCCCACGAACTAACTTTATTTGGCAAGCCCGGTGGCACAGTGGCAGTGAGTTGCAGGTTCGATTCCCGCCCGGATTCAATAATATGTGCAGATATATTTGTTGGCGACGACGTCTGGGTGTCAATTATATATTCTTATAAAATTAATTTATATGTAGTAGTACCAGTTAATTAGATTCCATAACACAATCTTATAGAGCTTACTTTGGGTCTAATTAACCGTGTGTGAATTTGTCCAGGTATATTTATTTATATTTAAACTCGAACTTGCTTTCGAACATTATAATAACAATGATAAGTACATAGTTGCAATACTTCAACTCCGGTTTGTATTGCGTAGTTAAATCTCCTCTTTCTCATTTTCATCATCTTTAATTTGAATAATTTATGTTTAATTGAAAGTTCCAATGTAATGAACCAATCCCTTGTAAAGGTCGATAGTATATTTTAATGTGCAAAACTTTTAAGAATCGTCAACATTACTTTAAACTTTTGGTTATATAATTTGAGTTATACTGGTTACTGAATAAGGTCTACTTTTGCTCGGTATTAAGAATAATTGTATGTGGTTCCTGATGACCAGTAGCAGAGCTTTATCGATTAGCTACGGATGAATATCGAATGCATTTCGATTATGTGCGGACAATATAAAGAAATTGTCTGAGATGCCTTTCGTTTTTTACTTTCATATTATCTTAACGAGCTGGCAAGTCGGTTTTTTAATACTCTAACTATGGAACTGAAAAAAATTAAGTAGGTTAGTAAGTTATATTAGTTTTAGGTTTAGTTAAGAACAAAATCTTAATTAATCACATAACTACGTTATATAAAACAAAGTCGCTTTCCGCTGTCTGTCTATCCCTATGTATGCTTAGATCTTTAAAACTACGCAACGGATTTTGATGCGGTATTTTTTAAATATGTAGATAGAATGATTTTCACGGGAACGGGAACAACGCGGGTATAACTGCGGGGCGCTGCTAGTTGGAAACAAAGGTGAAACTGAATATTGCCTAAGATTGACGCCAAGTAGGAATACTAGAAAAAGGGCCTTTGTTAACAAGATACACAGTAAACTAAAAATACAAATATGAAGGAAATGGTTAGTGTGGTCAGTGTTTTGTTTTATGAATGCCGTCATGTTTCAGTTCCGTGAAATTCATCGACCGTCAAGTACGTGATGATGATTGAACGATCCATTTTCACAGATACAATCTGGTTTAGCAGAATATAATCACGTAAAGCAATTGTCGCGCGCAATCCTAAACTGATATTCAAAAAATCGCCGTCACGTACCACGATTACATGGAGCAGCTTCACTGAAAAAAGTCCCCTTCTATCTAGGGTAAAACGGACATCTTAACCTATCGTGAAACAGCTTTTTATTTTTAAAATTTATTCGTCGAACAAATGTCAAAATTTATCACGCTCTTTGCTTAAATAACAGTGAAATTCGGATACGATGACTTGTCAAAAAAAAAGTCTATTGTATAAAAATTATTCTTGTTACTTAAAACGTTTAATATTGTATCATTTAGATAGTCGGTAGAAATGGCGTTTAGTGGGACTTGAATAGACGATTTAGTTTTGGTTTTGGTGTAGTTATAGGTACGCAAATAATGGGAGGCGCGGTCGGTGCGCCGCGCCGCGGTCCACTGCCGATCTCATTGTGTTTCTATAATAAATGGCAACAACAGGTGAATAACTAATTTCACTCATAAAATTAGCTCTCCATGGGTGGAGTGCAATATTTATCTGTCGGCAGCATCCGCCGCTTCAGAACATCGCCATGATGCGTCATTGTTATCTATACTCCGTTATTATACTTACAACAGTTCACCGTTACATTTATAATTCAATCAGTGCCTGATGCAGATAGAAAAATAACTCCATTGTCCTGGCTAGACTTATTCCGTTAATAATAAATTGAAATTTGATTAAACATTTGGTGAATATTTAATTTGGAATCAGAACCAGCGATCGGTGGTAAAAAGACTACCCAACAATGAACAGGCAGGACTATTCTGAAACATTGCTTGTGTTGCTATTAAATATGCAAAACTCAGAATGAAATATTTGATGCGGTCGGTGCCATTATATAAATGGAATTATTCATGGACGCAGACATCGGAAAAAGCCAGTGAAATTCGACAATTCATTTGTTTATGCGACTGTTGTGGCTTGATCGCCGTTTGACGCAACTTTATATTAAATATTTCAGTCCAATTTTTCGAATGCCGATAATTGGGTTAACGATATGTGTCAGTCGACTCTTTATTCAATTATCATTAATTGATCTATTTTGTAACCGTGTTCTGTAACGGGCTTATGAAAAATATATGAGGAGAGAAATAAATTATTTTGGGTAGATATACGAGTATGAGTAGTTTAGTTTTGGTGGCGTATGCGCGAAGTGGGTGGGCCGGCCTCCCCACAAGTGTTCAAAGCGGGCGAAACGACTAGTCAACCCTTTGGCGCGCACTCGCTCGTGAAATCACTCAAATACTGAATATTTTAATCTGAGCAGATAACGAGCTCGCAATTCTATTAGATGGAACATAGCTGTGTGAGGTAACATGAGCCCCTGCGCGCTGCACCGACGAGGGGCACACGTCACTTATATTATAGCGGAGGCGAATACCCGGCACTCATCCGATTAATCAATTATTGAATTATTAAACGGCTAAATACCTGACCTAGTCTAGTAGGTAAAAGAGTTAGTCGTGTTTTGTTTTCCGCATTATAAGCCTTTGTCTAGTTGGTACAAGAGGGTGATAATCAATAGGAAATAATAACTGCAGTAAAATAAAAAGTGTCTCGTCAATTCATTTGATTATAAAAGCATACAGTAATATAACACGGCGTGCAATAAAGCTATAAAATATTTACTAATCTGAGTCTGAGAGCGTCGTACCCCTTCTGGAAGCGGGACTCATAAAATAAATTGAAATAGTCGCGCCGCCCCCCAAATTAAAATATTCAAATGGGACGCACGCGCAAGAAAATTGAAAATTGTCGTCTATCGCCCGCAAATGAAACCTATAACTCCTCACGTACACTTGGAGCCCATAAAAGTATCACACCGACTCTGTTTAGATTGAACATTATTATGATTCGACTGGTATTATTTCGATTATATCAGTGAACGTGCTATGAATACAATAACTATGAGAATGACTTGGAATTTTTGATATGATGGTAATTTACATGTAACTATTTATCAAGTGAGTAGATACTTGTTTTTTTGTGTTAGTTTTTTCCTTATATTAAGTCACCATTCGTATTAACGTATTTGTGTTATGCTAGTACCAGTTAGTTCTTAAGTCATAATTCTACAATAATGTACTGTAAACAACAATATTTGTTCTAGTAAAATGTTTCGTGATATGCCGAATTATTTGCAGCGCACTGTACAAATCCACCAGTTTCGATATGCCTTTGAATAATGCCATAAATGGTGTTCACTTTTATGACTGCAATTTGGTTCAGACGTATTGAATTAGTATTTGTTTTATGCAAGAATGATTTTAATAGATAGAATGTAATGAAATATTTATGGTAAGACTTTTTCTGTGGATTTTTGTAATACGTATATTCCAATTCTTTTTCCAGACTTATCATTTGATATTATCACTACTCACTACAATGTATACCTTTAACAAGTCGCTTTCCGCTGTCTTTCTCTATGATCTAAATCTTTACAACTACGCAAAGGTGTTATGACGCGTTTTTGATGTGTGATTCAAGAGGAAGGTTTAGGTATACGAAATTCCCACGGGAACGGGTACAACGTATGTAAAACCGCGGGGAGCTGCTAGTTACATTATAAATTATAAGTTATCAATAGGTAAAGCTACAAATAATAATTTAAAGTTAATAGCTAAACTAGATTCAATTAATCTAAGACGCCCGTTATACTCGTAAATACTGACACAGTTGGTTAGACCTATGTTAAGCTCTAGTTTTGTATAGACGGAAAGCATACAATTTTCATCAATTTAATATCGAACAAAGTATTGTGTAACTGTTATTTCCGATTTCTTTCGTTAAGCATTGTCTTACCATAGTTTGACAATAGTAGAATAGTAGACTGCAGTTTGGATAGTAGGAACATTGTTTAGTTGTAAAGTAAACTAAAATAGCGACTGATATATTGTGATGTAACAGGGTAGGTGTGTGTATGCTTGTGTGTAAGTCAGAGATAGTTCGTGAGAGAGTAGGGGACCCTCACTAGTGGCTTCCGTTGTTTTGCGGCCGCGCTGATTTTGCGGTTTCATTTCGCGTAACTTGATAGAGACATGTTCTTCTGTACATCCTTGTAATACACCACTAGTGACGTACTTGTACTTTATTGATATTTTTCAGAATATCGAATTTTGTAATAAGATTTTTTTATATTAAACTAGCTGTGCCCCGCGGTTTCACCCACAGCGCACCCATTCCCGTAGGAAATACGGGATAAATAGTATCCTATATCCGTCTCCTGGTTTTAAACTACCTCCCCACCAATTTTTAGCCCAATCGGTTCAGCCGTTCTCGAGTTATAAGTGTTGTAACAAACCCGACTTTCTTTTAGATGATACAGAAACTCGCCGGTCTTGATCAGACCTAATTACGAATACGAATAAGAAACAAATACGTATAGCAATTTTATTTCATTGACATCAAGAAAATATGTAATACCTAGATGTACAAGAATCTAATATATCGTGCAAAATACGTCTTTGACATTGAAATTGCATAAGTAGGTCATTTTTCAATCTAGCGACTATTAGGTATCACACAAATTATCGATAAGTTATGATTGAGTGATCATCCCTTGAGGTTGTCGTGTGACTCGAAAGGGTGTAACGACAATTAACAAGTACAAAACCAAAGCGTGGCGTCCGGCCGCGGCATGGGGCGGAATAGAAGGTGCAAGCGATACCCTGGGAACCTGGCGTCTTCCGCCGCGCGGTCTGGTGCGTTTACCCTTCAACCACCGCACCGCCTAGTCACCAGGGTAGTTACTAGTCCTCCACACGAAACCAGTGTACCCTGCCTACACAATTATCGCATCCCATTACGTTTTTACACCTACCGACCGACCTCAATCGACCCCCACTGCATACTTTTTATTCCTTTCATCACATTTAAAGATTTAAACCGTTTGCTTCCATTCATAAAATTATTAATGCGATCGTAAAATTGGGCAAATTTTATTGTCTCGCAGGCATAATGGGAAACTAATGTAGCGTGTTATTATTCGTCGGTTGTAGCAGTAAAATACGAGTGTTTGTGCTGGCGAGGCGCGGACGTCGCCGGACGCACCGGTTCCCAGCTCGCAGGAAGACCCTCACTATTTGAATATCTAAACTATCGGCCATATATCATTACAACAGTTATGATATTCTTCCCTCGAACGTGCGCTCGATACTAATACTAATAAAAATATGTTAATATGTCAGGTCAAAGTTTCATAAAATTAGAAACTCTATGCAATGACTTTACGTTTTAAATATACTACAACAAATTTAAAGTATTTTATATAAATTGAATTTGTGCGTTATACTGCATAAATTATAATTGTTGATAGATAGATTACTTGATAATATAATGCAACTAAACTATTGTGTGTTAATTATTGAAAAAATTACTTACAATTCATTTCCTGATACGGCCTCATTGAATGGAATAATAAGGTTAGGTTAGGTTATTGAGTTATGAGTAAATAAATGGGGTCTGTTTGTTTGTTTGTCCGCGGCGATGATATCTTGAGGTTCACAGAAGTGCACAGAGGGGGCTTGTGCGTCGCCCTCACGGTCAGCGACTCCGCGCCGACGAACGAATATGAAATTATTATTTGAAACAGATGCTCTCTAGGAAAAGATCTCTACCATAACTTTAATGAATTAAAAACATTACTTTCCTCAACATTAAACCTTACACAAGTCGACAGAAGGCAGTATTTTCTATGCAAAAATGTAATAAATAAAGTTAAGTTCCTTAAAACCCTCAAGTTATCCCCGTTATTGTCGCACAATAAAGTGTAACCTCGAGATAAAAATCAATGTCTGAATTATAAAAGTATTCAACAGACACTACGGAATTGTTAATTTAGTGTCAAAAATTAGCGGAATCCCGGTAACTAAAGTATTTTGGAGGCGACCAATGAATATTATTAAAACATTTCGTTTGCGTATTTTTCTTGTGAAAATGTCATTGAGAGGTGGAAAGACAATATGCTTTTGTTTTTCTTTATTGTTATTGCCGTAAAACATTTAGCGAGCAAACGTTCGGCAATAAAACACGTTATTTTGTGTGACAAAACGTCGAGCTTCATGAGAAAATATTGACCCGCAGATAGTGGATGCGAGTGAAGTACTGCGAGAGGGAACCAGCCAAACCCGCCGACGTCACCTTGTCATCATTACCTTTGTTTTTATTATAAAAAACGAACGTATCCAGGTCACCCAAATACTCATCAAATAAATATGCAATGAACATGTCGATACGTTTTGAATTTCGTTCTTTTTTAATGTATTGTATCCGTAGGCAATTATATTTTAATTAATTGATTATGTAATTAGAAATAGCATAATAGCCTCCCCAAGTCTAGACGGTAGGTGCCTAATACCTACCAACTTTAAGGTATGCAATTCGTTTAACCAAATCAAAATACAAATGTAAGTCATTAATATTAAACTAGCAGCGCCCCGCGGTTTTACCCGCGATGTGCCCGTTTCCATAGGAATACGGAATTTTTTATACGTATAAACCTTCCTCTTGAATCACTCTATATATTAAAAAAACTGCATCAAGATTCGTTGCGTAGTTTTAAATATCTAAGCATACATAGGGCATACAGACAGACATATAGCGGAAAGCGACTTTGTTTTATACTATGTAGTGATACTAGCAGCGCCCCGCGGTTTTACCCGCGTTGTGCCCGTTCCCGTGGGAATTTCAGGATTTTTTTTACATAAAAACCTTCCTCTTGAATCACTCTACCTATTACAAAAAACCGCATCAAAATCCGTTGCGTTATTTTAAAGATTTAAGCATACAAACAAACAGACGCGACTTTGTTTTATACTATGTAGTGATGCTTACCAATTCTGTTATTCAAATACTCTGCAATGACAGACATTTTTCAAGGAAAAACACATTTTGCTGAAGTATATAAGAAACATCTCTTAAAAAGTTCAATTATGTATAATTACTGATATTTTCAGTTACACAAGAGGTCTTTGTCCCATTAAAAGGTATGTATCTATTCCACTTCTGGGCACTATGTATGTATAGTATATATATACTAATAACAGCTATACCTATCGAAATGTTATCAGGCTCAACCTACATTTCAAAAACTATAACATCAAAGGTGCACTTTGATTACCTAATACTGTTTTTATTACAGCTGTAATAGTTCCCTCTCCTATAACTCATCCATATGTTAATGTGACGAACAATAAATTGGCCACTAATAAGATAATTGGTTTCATTCTATACCCACGTAAATCAATATCTTAACAGTTGAAAGGACATTGGATGGTTGCAACAATTTTTATTTATAGCATGTTCCACTGATATGAGTTTTATAAAAGCCTTCTTTGGGCCAGAACTTCATAAAAATACTGGGATTTGACTTTAAAAGTGCTCTTGTTTAATTAAAAGTGAAAAAAGATGTAGGTGTAGTAGGATAATTATGCCAATTTTTACTGCCAGGATCGCTTTATATCTCACTGAAGATATTAAGGTGTTGTGGAAATATTACTCTCTAGGCATTCAGAATGGTGAAGAGAATACGTGAACTCACTTAGGTATACCTTTTTTTAAATTGTAATTTAAATAACCCGTCAACAAAATGTCTGTAATTACACTAAAGAACAGAATTTATGAACAAAATTATTAGCGCTCAACAAAACTGTATGCATAATTAAAACAATGATAAAATGCAAAGGTCACCTATTCAATTTGCGGTTGCATTTGTTTGTTCTAATAATTGATCTGTTATTTTTATTGTTGGCAACACTGATGAGTGTAAATCAGCGTTGATTGGTCGATTTGGGGAACAATATTTTTCAAATAATTGTTTGATATGTTCATTCTTCGTTTTTTAAACCTTGAGTCAATCTAGAACAAACATCAATTAAAATACCTGTTAAAATAGAATTGTTCAATGAAGCTGAAGACATTCATATGAAAAGCATGACTCTTGCCTAAATTAAAAAACTGATTAAGATTAAATTAAATTCGAAATTAAATTAAATATTTTTAATTCAAATGCAATTCAAAGTAAAAAAATAATCAAAATTATTTAATGAATAGTTAAAGTTAATAGTCACGAGCTACATTAGCCATTATAGCTTCCATTTCGTAATCACTATTTAAATATCGATGTTTATACGTTACTGTTTTGACTTTGAGTCACAAAACATCCTGTATATGGAATGATTCACATCATTGTTGTAAGTTTTGGTTCAATTTGAAGTAAAATGGAAGTAAACAATCAATTACATCGGAATTACAGTACGACCAATAATAGTGGTTATTTATAGGCAATGGTACACTTTATAACCATTTTATTAATTTAATTGTTATTGATGAGTATTGTCGAGAATTGTGTGGGTTTCTGAATTCATTTACCTTAGGAGGAGCACTGCCTTTGTTTCGATATTTTATAAACGGCTCGTTTTAAATGTTATAGTTTTTAAATGTGCGCTTTAAAACGTATCAGTTTAATGCCGGTTTAAAGTGACGAGTACTTGTTACTGATATCGGGCGTTAGCAATAATCCTGTTGTATTATTTACTTTTTGAGTTGGTATGAATTTGAATTTTTAAGTAAGTGGATTGTCTTAGTAGTTGAATTATATATTGAATTTTCCTAATAGTAATCGTCCTCATATTTACTCATCTTGGAAAAAATTGCTTCTATGAGGAACCCAGACTCTAAGAGACTCGTACAAAATCCAAACATATGATTATCTATTTAGTTCAGTCTTCTCAAAGGTACGTAAGTGAAATGATTTGTAATTGCATTGGAAAATGTTACAATTCACGTCACATACTGCGATAGACTCCGTACAATTACATCTACATAATTTGTCAACGCTTCATTGCATTACACAAATGCTTTTTAGGTCAACAATTGATTGAGAAACGATCTGCCGATGTAGTAAAATATAAATAATTTTGTTTCAAACAAAATGAGGGCTATTTAGAAACATGAGGGCTATAAAACTAGTGCGTGTCATGTAAACTCGGTCGCAGGCCCGCGGATTCGGTGACCATCGTATCTTGAGCTGTAAGTATTCTTCACTCTAGTTGATTATGAGAGCTGTGTGAAGGTGTGGGTCGGGAGGGAGGGGTCTAGCTATATTGTCAGTTAGTCGTCGATACACTCGGACATAACGATACGATACGTCATTAGAATTCTGGACGCTACGAACATACGAGTACGTGCGCTGCGGGTAGCGAACCAAATAAAAATCTTATTTGCATCATAACATGTTGTTATTACATTTCTTTGGAAATAATGCATATTTAAGTAATGTTTGGAATATTTACTAGAACAGTCACCTGTTTTATTAATAGAAATATCAAATTGGAATATTCATTTCATAAGTTCAGTTATAAGTAGATATTTGAAAGTTTATATCGTTCTTTCCATATTCAAAAGATAGAAGTACAGGCACAAAGATCACTAAGAATAAAATTGGTTTCATACGAGTGAGCAAGCGTGGTGATTACGCCTGAAACCTCCTCACTGTACTGATATCTTCAGTGAGACGAGAGGCCTTTGCCCAACAGTGGGACATTACAGGCTAATACTACTTACTCATACGAGTAATATATTGGCAGTTGCTCAATTAAATACGTATTTAGACTAGCTGAAGATACGCCTACTGAACCTCAAGCTCGCTAGTGCATGTATCCTCATCGTACTTTGAAAGCTAGACCTCAACCGCCTTACTAATAACGCGGCAACTAAAACACTGTTACACTGTGTTTTGTCTCTTTTGCTCTTCGGAAAATTGCGTATGTCAGAAAGTGACAAACCATTTGATAGCTAAACGCATTTATTAAATCCTTCGCTTCAAAACATGTTAATCATCCAACGATTGGTGTTACAAAACAGTAATTCACGAAGTTCAATGTATTGAAAGTGAAATAAGTTTCATATGATTATCTACCACGTTGGGAGCCACGTGAATCTTTAAACAATATTACGCCATTATTCCAGAATGCACGGCCATCATTTTATTATGAATCTGTAACCCATACGATAAAATGCATTACCATAACGATTTGTTCTCTTTTAAGCTATAACAAGGACGTTATATAGAATGTATTCAGCAGCGGTTTTATTAGTTGACTAGTTGATTCACGTGACTTTTGCTGTGTTTTCTCATTTCTGTTACGTAGAGTATGTTAACTAAAATTCGTTAAATCTTCAGACATACCAATATCTCTCTTTTTCAAGTTTTTAATTGTAGTACTTTTCCTTATCTTAATAAAAGTTATCGAAGTAGAGTAAGAGCCCGAGCCCGTAAGAGTCCGCTGAAATATCATTCGCTCTCTGAATGAATCAAAGAGCGAAATACATATTTAAAACTAAATAAAATTGTTAAAGTGAACAAATGAACGAACGAAAATAAATGACTATTATTTAGATGTTGTTTGCCTGCAGTGGGTATTACAGATAAAAGAGTTTATAGTGAATTAATTTACGATTGATACCTTCTACAATATTCATAGGTGTATATAAACAAGTAGTGTAAAATTGATTAAAAACACATTAAAATTTAACAGTAAGTGGAAATACTGTGTTTATCAATTTTATTGTTTTACCATTCTTTGTTGAATATGACGTTTTTAAGGATTAAATTGGGTTTGTACTAAATACTATTTTCAGAGTTCCGCAACTCAAAAAGAAAAAAGTTATGCAAAATTATTCTAGTACAAATAGTTGTAGACAGAGAAACATAACGAAATTATAAGGTTGCCTTTGGATCCTAGGGAATCCTAAAAAAGGAATTCTTATAGGATGACTGTAATACGGAACCCTAATCGTGTATCTGTTTGTATGTCATACCCAAATTACTTAATAACTACGGTACCGGTCGAGTTGCTATTCAGTAATTACATACACATGATTATTGTCAAAAAATGAAGGATGGCACAAATACGAACGATGACGTCACGCATCGTGGAACTGGTCAAGGGCCAAGGCATAAACGCAGACCTTTATTCAAATACTAGCAGCGACCCATGGTTTTACTCGTGGCGTGCCCGTTCCCGAGGTAATTCCGGGATAAACAATAGCCGATAACCTTGCCATTGAATGTTATTTTTTATTTCGTATTCATTACAATAATAATTATTCAAATCGGACAGGAAATTCCTGAGTTTGTGCGTTCAAACAAACAGAAAATCAAAAAACAAACTCGAACTTTATTATGACAAACTTGAGCTTTATTAACTTGCGATTCCATGCAAAAATTTAACTAGGGCTAAGAAAACGTTGACTAATCATTGCAAAGAGATACCTCCAGAGTCTGTCATACCGACCTACCCAAAGGCACTCATAAATCTATGAGGCATTCATCATAGACGGGCCGTGGTGGCGCTAATTAATTTACTCCACCCTTTTTTGTACTAAATGAATGGGATTCAAAAAAGCGCAATAGAACTTCCAGTGTATAAGTTATAGTGTTTCTCGTAACTGACATAGCGAATCATACCGTGCTTAGATATACAGAGTGATTTATTATTTACCTACTCTGTATAAATGTACGTATTTTTTATAATATAATACTCTTTATCATTCATTTACAAAAAAATATATAAAATTTAAGTGTGGCGATTACGCATAATCCTCACTGTACTGAGAGGCCTTTGCCCAGCAAGACAATACAGGCCAATACTTTTTAACTGTCATCTATTAATGCCAATTTAACCGGATAAACCTTAACAACTTATACTAATCAAAAAGGATTTTATGACATACTAGCAGCGCCCCGCGGTTTTACCCGCGTTGTGCCCGTTCCCGTGGGAATTACGGGATTTTTTAAAAAAATAAAAACCTTCCTCTTGAATCACTCTACCTACTACAAAAAACCGCATCAAAATCCGTTGCGTAATTTTTAAGATTTAAGCATACAGACAAACAGAAGACAAACAGACGCGACTTTGTTTTATACTATGTAGTGACATCAAACTAAGATTGCAAACATAAAAAAATAGACAGTTTTAACAATCCAATTTTCAAATTATCACCCAATGAATTGCCAATCTCCAAAAAAATAATTAAAAATAATGAACCACCACCCTTAATTAAACTTAATAATATTAATATAGATGTAATTCAAACTATTTCGAGTTCATTAACTCGGAATGGATGAAACTGTGAGGAAATGAGGAGCAAATTATTTCGACCGTCGGAATCTTGTAGATGGCTGAAACAATTTAAAACGAATTCCAACATTTGAAAACTGAAGTACGGAAACGAGCTCTTATATTGAAATATACTTTAATTTATATCAGTTCGGCTTTCAATAAGTATTGTTAAGTTTACGTTACATTATTTAAACGGAGTTTGTATTTGTTGTTACATTAACCATGTTTGTAATATACAGTGCACCAAATACTGAACCTTTCATGTCCTTTTTTGTATAGAGCTATAGGAAAAGTGTATTATACAAATTTTATCTAAACAGAAAAACTACAAATTTTATCTATTCAGAAAAAAATATAGTTTGTTTCACCGTGAGTTGTGACGGACGTTAGTATAAATAAAATGCATTCGTATGAATCACCCTGTATCTAAGAACGGTCGGCGTCAGACATCTGTGATATGATGGGTGGTTAGCCCCGATGTTTTAGTATGCGCGATTCCCGTCATCTCATGATATACTACGCACATTGTGTGGTAATTTCCCTCGGCGTTTAATTGCCGCACCACTGTGGTCTGACACTAGACAGATTAATTTATTGAGACACCTTCAATGGACACGTTTTAAACAATGTTATTTATCATCATTAGAGACGTATGTCATCTTGATATTTGATGGCGAGCTAGGTAAGTATGCGGACGGCTGAAATTGGAACTAATTTAATGTAGAGCAACGACGGTTTTATTTTGAGCATTTTGCATTGAAATATGCTACGGTAGCGCACAAGTTGCATGCACGAGTTATTGGGCGGAGAGTTTAAAGCAAAAGAAAATACAATATGAGCGAGAAATATGGTAGGTATTTGGACTTTTATATTTCGTTAAAGTTTTAACAATATTAAAAAACAGCAGAGAATAAAGTGTCGATAAATTTTAATAAAATTAAGCAGATTTATTGCGCTTTTGTTACCAGTTGGTGTCGATAAATAAGGTATGTTATCAATATGATCAGCCAACAGATTGTAACAACAATATTTTTAACATCAGTGGAATGTTAAAATGGTGTTAATTGAAAGGAAATATTGTGCTTTTAAAAGACACCAAAATACTTATTTAATCTGATCGATAAATTAACAGATAAAATTAAGTGACGTCGAACAGAACTGGCCTCAAATATGAAATGAGTTAAATAGCAGATCCCGGCATGAAGTGCTCACCGAGATTTTTTGTTGACACCACTATGCCGCGGTATTTCCTGCTACCAATAAAAAACATCAAACGAAAATAAACTCTTTATCGCAGGTATAAAGTTTAAAATATATATTCGTGTAGAACAATGCTCAAATTCTAATAAAGTGGTGATTAATTGTGTTATAAAGACTTTTATATTTCTGTTGTTTTTCAGACGCGTCAGAATAAAAACACGACAATAGTTTCCATAAAGCGGACATTAAACATATTTTCGTGGTTTATATTTGGATTGTTTAAACATGTTTTTAAATATCAAACATTACTTTCATAAGTTATATGTACCTATTAGTACATTTGATGCATGGGTTTCTTTTGCTAAAACTGGTTGTCTCAAATGTGAAGATATATTTCATACTAACTGCAACTGCTTGTCTAGTGATTTCAACTACATAGTTTGAAAATCATAATTTGTGATAACACTTGAGATGATTTGACTATTAATTCTTCTTTTTATTTCATTCAATGTAAGGTACTCTCTAAAACAACTTTTATGTTCTGAACGAGATCGCAAATTACAGATTTCAGTTTTTCTAAAATTCGATTTTGTATAGCTACTATGTTTTTCAAAGTTCAACAGATAACGGCATATGAATTTATAATAGTAGTATTGAATATGTTAACAAATCCATGTTATAATTTGCATACACGTGTCTTTGAGATGTCAGTCATTTTAATATTTTTATTTGTTGTCTCACAAACAGTGACGTACTTTGATTACATACCTAATACATTTTAATAGACCTCGACCAGTTGTTTTCGATAAACTGTGTTGTTCTAAGACCTTTAACTTTGAACTATCTTAGAACAGATTGAACTATGGTAGTAAGATATTGATTTTAAATAAATTATGAATTTTCTTATTTTAAAGCCTGTTAGCACAGTGGCAGTGAGAACGCATACTGTGTCGGGGGTTGCGGGTTCGATTCCCGCCCGGAGTCAACAATATAGGAAGACATAGTGTTGGCGACGATGTCTGGGTGTTAATTATACATTCTTAATTCTTATAAAGTATTTGTGTATGTATATACCTATATGTAGTAGTATCAGTGAGTTAGATTCCATAATACAAGTTTAGAGCTTACTTTGGGTCTAATTAACTGTATGTGAATTTTTTCGGGTAAATATTATATTAGTCTTATAACTAGTCACGATAACGTCACGCAAGTGCATAACAAAATAGCATCCATACTTTTTATAAAAGATAGCTTTTTGTAGAAAACCGCCATCAAGTATTTGAAACTAGTTCTAACATAAATGAACGTCATAAAATGCAGCAATTAGACTAAGTTGGCATCGCAATGCGATTATTCCGTTATTTGATTGGTCGAGTGCCGATAGAGCGAGTCGATCTTGTCGCGGTATCAGATCTACGTGTCGACGGCCACCGACCACCGTCAGAGAATATATTCATATATAATCCCTACAAAACACAACACTTTTGTCCCATAAAACATTGATACATACCTATAAGCGAGCACCATCGATGTAGGCAGGTTAATTATGGAACTTAGTATGTACTCTAAATGCAAATAACTTTTGTACAAAACGGAAACCATCAAATCGTGTGGGCAAATTTGATGCCTCCCTACGTTTAAAAACGCAATAAACAAACGAATTTTAAGTAACTAAACACTCAAACAATTTGTGTTTTAAAATGAACAACATACAATTATGCTAATTTTTATCACCGTTTAGGTGGAATATAGAGTTTAATGGGCAAAGAAACGAAACGTTCTAGCTTCATATTTTACAACTATAAAAACATATATGGAGCAATATGTGCATAAATGTCAATATTTATAGGGAGTGCGCGTACGCCTCTCTGGGCCCACTCGGGTTTGTAATATAAGGGACAGCTCAGTTGGAAGAGAGCGGCGGCGGGCGGCGGCGGCGGCGGGCGGCGCGCAGCGGTGTACCGCCACAAACTACTTCCAGCCTCGTAATACCCAATTAATTATATAGAATTCAATAAAACATACACACGCTCAGATCAAACTGTATAATTTAGACAATAAAACCTCGCTAATAAGGTATAACTGCCGTTTAAACGTTTCAAGATTATTTTAAAGTATGCGCATTATATTGTATTATTATTTTCATTACAATTTTGGACTCTAACTTTATGTTTACTTTATAAAGACTTAAAAACTTAATGTAAATTAAGTTGAGATGATGCAGTCGAACAATGTCTTCGAAAACTAACAAATATGTGAAAATATGCTTAGTATACGGCGCAAGCGCATAAAATAGTTCATTAATGCATAGTTGCGTTAATAACGACATATCACGTCTTCGGTTCACAAGCGACCAGGATCAACGCACACATTTATATTCTGTTGGAGAAGTTGCCGTTTAGATTTGGATTATATTTGGTCATTGTCATTCCGATAACGGTTCAAAACGTTTGTTTCATTTGGGAAACAATAACATTGTTTAAGTGACTAATGCAACAAACAATTGATTAGGCCTTTCCATTTGTGTGGTTTCTTTCTCACATTAACGATTCATTACCACTGGAACGGTTTTTAACTCAAATAATTGACTCCTATCATCTGGCTCTCGAAGTAATGTTCGAGTACGTTACTGGCCGACTCCGGTGTCAAAGTTTATTAAGAATGCTAAAAGTTCTCCGAAATACCTAACGATTGAAACAATTTCAATCGACAGAGCAGCGCTCAGCTAGAAATACCACCATCGGTTACCCATTCAAACAGCAGCCGAACTACTCGTTGCTTAACAATCACGATGAGTTAATATTACTTACTTAATATTTGGATTAAAGTCATATATTGTCAAATTGTGGCTGAAATATTACGGAACATGCAAGTTACTTATTACAAATACGATTAGATCGAATTGCCACCTATTCAAAAGTCGAGCTACATGTTGCCTATCAACAGCAATAGTACCTTATAGGTAC
This sequence comes from Cyclophora punctaria, assembly GCA_951394245.1. Classification (NCBI taxonomy): domain Eukaryota; kingdom Metazoa; phylum Arthropoda; class Insecta; order Lepidoptera; family Geometridae; genus Cyclophora; species Cyclophora punctaria. The sequence goes on along the minus strand of OX596170.1, from coordinate 6,625,493 downwards.
ATATCTATAAATGGTTCAATCTACCTGTAAATATTCCGCTAGTCAAACCCCTTTGTAGGGACAAATTCCCTTTATGGTACTCAATTAAAATAAATTATTAAAAATTAATAAAGTGTCGGTTTCCAACAAGAAACTCGGCAATTTATTTACATAATTGACACATTAATTTGTTTATTGTAATGTTGCTACATCTGAATGACGCGGCCGCCTTTACACCGACACAAAGTGTTGGTAAAAAGACAATTCCCGATGTTAATAAGCTCTATATGGCTAACAAAACGACACGAGTTAAAATAGAATGAGTACAAATGACAAATTATAATAATAGAGGACACCTGCTATTCTTTTGATCAGACATTTCTCTCATTTATGATGTTAATCGAGTGGAATGATCTCATGTTCACATATCCTTGTCTCCAACAAAGCGCCGCGCTCAGACAATACTCCACTTTAGTAATATTTTTTGTATCAAGCACAACATTCTCTTTCATCTCTCTTAATATTAGATCTAACTATAGTGCATACATTTAGAGCATGTTATTATTGTCTCGAATGACAATAACGTGAGCAATAATAGTATCGTAACGAATGGACCGTGCGCGCCGAATACGACTTTGTATTCTACGGTATAAAGGAGATATTGAATACTATGTTGGTAGAGATTTACTTTTGATTAAGTTAGTATTGTGTGTTGATAAATAATAAACAGCGTTGGTTACAAGATAGCGTATGGTGTCGCGTGAACGTTTACGCCGCGTCGCGCGTCGCGGGTTGAATTAGTGAATCGCTGGTGCGCCCGCGCAGGCGGTAGGTTTTGTCTAGCCGCGCTCTCTCTCGCGCATTAATCACGCGCCCCGAGATGAAGCGATATGCATTTGTCATCGTGCCCACGATTAACTCCGAGAAACTCTTACCATTGTGTTGAATCAATTCGATTATTATTAAAGCCGTGTACGAGGCATTGTGAACAATTTATGTAATTTGATTGTTATTACTATATTGGGTCCAGTTGTTCCGCTCGCTATAAATAATTGTTTGTAAATAAATTAGTCTGTAGCTAGTTCGTCGGCGAACGTCTCAGAAATATTACATTCGTGAAAGCGCTCCGTATGACGGACAGAAGAAAGGGCTGCCCTTATACTTACCTTGTATTATTTTGTCATTATTAAATTCCCCTGTCAGTGTTTGTTCTCATTTCTGCCCAAGAAAATATTGTATGCAAAATTATATGACATTTGAATGAGCATAAAAATGTCCTATCCTGATTTGTTTACAGTACGCTCGTTAACTAACCTTTGACTTTGAAAAAATACCCCCCGTACATTTCTAAAACGCAATTATTAAAGTCGGCAACATACTAAGTATTCACTTCATTAGGTTTTTTAAATCCTTCAATAATAATGTGCGAAATAGTGGGAGTCACGCAGAGAGAACGAATGATACTTGAATTACCGTTCATTTGTCAATAATGATGAAGAATGAGTGAAATGAAGTGTGACAGGAGAGCAACAACAGAGCTCTCGATAAGGCAATCACGGGCTGAAGTGGCAAAACGACGTGAGGAGACCTCAACAAGCCACAAAATGAAATTTCTCGATGCTGTCAATCATTTTCCCCTCGTGAGGCCGCTCGTCTAGTCGGCTGATAACGGCTTGGTTTAAGTCACAAGCGATAATTGTTTACTCTATATAAAGTTAACGTTTTATGTATTTAATAAATAGTTTCAGATGGAAGTTACATGATTAGTAACGTAAATAATAATACATTTTTCATATAACATATTGCCTTCTGGGAAAGCACTAAAATCACAACTGACAGTCAACAAATTCTAATACTCGTATAGTGTGTATTTATAGAACCTGCTTCCATAATTCCACGGTCAAAGTTATGACCGGCCGGGCCGTACGAAACAATTCTTTGCCCAAATTAAAATCGTTATTTAGCGCTCACTTCACTCGGTTAATTTTACTATGGTATTAAGTATTGTTCATATCGTAATATTAATACCGTCCTTTAGGTATATAATAGTAAATATTATAAACTCTCTTCAAAATAACTTAACTCCCCTCACTTCGACCAAAGACCTCGAGGTAATCGAGACATTATTCCGGTGCGTAAGTTTTTAGCTACCGGGTGTCAAACTAGTCACATGGAAAAATACTTACATGATAAATGTTGAACGTCTCAAATTATTGAGATAACAAGTGCGTGTTTCATCTTTATTAAACGAAAAAAGTTGACCAAATCATCAGCGTAGTCAGGTTTTATTTTTTGATTTTATATTTTTATGATTTATTTGCGTATTTATTACTTACTAGCGCTCTGAACTTAAAGTAAGTTCGGTTAATAAAGATTCTTTTTTAGAAATTCGGGTTTATGAAGCCAAAAACTGTCCTCCTGAATTACTTCATCTGTTGGTGAAAACCTCATGAAAATCCGTTCAGTCATTTTTTAAATCCGCTCGAGACATAAACATACGCAGCTTTACTTTTTGAGGACTTTTTAAAACCATGTAAAGAAGATAAAGAAGTAGTTAATAGTCGTATTCTTAAAGACATTTTTATTAATTTATTTGTAAATCATTGTCGAGTGGCGAAGCGCGTCCGCACCGCAGACGGAAAAATATTTCGGAATTGAGATTGATGTCGCACGCATGTGCAGACGGGCTGTCTGTATGCAAAACAACGTAACCAAATATAGAACTAATTTATGGTCATACACAACGATTATACATACAAAAATAGCCCCCGTCGCATTTACTGTTCATAATTTATTCATTTCTTTGCGTGCTTAGCAAAATATAGCGTGCGAAGTTAATATCTTACTTTGATTTACTACTTTCGTGTCTACGTCATCAATCTTTGGACAGTCAACCTTAATCCTATAGTTGTCTTTTAGAATGCATAATAATTAAGTATCCCACTTTACAAGTGCTTGTTTTATTTATGAAATTCAATACTGATACTAATGACAGACTAAAATAACTTTTTGTATTGAATATTTAAAGATGCATCGTATCTGACGTTACACGCATGAAGGTCGCATAATTTCTTAAATAACTCCAATAAAATCAGTTAAATATGAGCGCACATCATTTTAGTGAGTAATGTCGATAAATAATTAAAATAAATCCCATTTAAGGGTTGGCTCCCACGCGATAAGAGGTGTTATTTATACCTCCTCATCTCACAAAGGTACCGCTGCCGAATATCACCCATAAATATTGGACTGAGGTGTAATTTTTCACATACCACGTCTCTTCGACCGTCGCACCTTTAAAATAAATGCAAACAAAATTTAATAGGGAGAGATGCGCAGGATCGCGGACTTCAGGTAAAAATAAACGACCAAAAGAACTGGCTCAATCGTTTGAGGATACTTTATATCGCTTGAAATTTATACAATTATACTGTTGTATCATTTGTTTAGATAGTAGTAAAGAAGAAGTATTTACTTCGTTGCTAATCTATCTACATTCGATACTTTATTTCATTGAACTACGAGAAATAGAGAATATAATAGTTGGTAAGTAGAAACCCAATAGCATTACAGTACGTACTGCCTCTCTTGACATAAATATCTAGTAACCATTGACATCATACCCTTATAATGTCAATAGCCTCGGAAGCTTAGTGCTTGCCTGAACTCATTGACTAGCCTAATTTTATTGTCACCTTTGAAAATCATATGTTTCCTATTCTCGTTAGCAGTATTTCACGCGTCCGGGTGTGCCATTATGAATGCGATACTGTGATAAGTAGCGAGTTGTTTTTTAATTCGAAAGAACTTGACGAAAAAAGAAAAAAAGAACTTCGAGCTTCTCTTCTTCTTCTTAACTTCTCTTAACTCTTACCAAATGTTAGCTGTACTTTTACTCTCTTATACTGTACATTTGTGTTCTATTTACAAAAAAAATGCTAGACATTCACCTACATAAGCAACTATTTACCCATACCATACCTAATCTAACCCAACTATTTTTAAACTAAAACAATACCACCCAAAACTAGAAACAAGTTCTCCCCACGTTTATAATATCGGTAAGTTATTCCAAGTTGTCCTGTGAAGATAGTCGGACGTTTATTTACGATTATTGGTTATAGACAGAGTTGATCGGAGCTGGCTGCTCCCAAAGGGCTCGTAATGCCTTGGACTTCGCTGCGACGAGGGTGCCACTGACGGATATATCCGTCTTCAGGGAGCCAGGATCGCCAAATTATGAATAGATAAATACAAACATGTGTGGACTTGGACTTTGAGATTTTGGTTAAATTTTGTATATTTTATGTGTCGAGAAAATTGTAAGATTTCGTCAGATCCAGGAAGATTTTGTCAGTAGACGTGTCATTTTTGTCCTTTCCCAACAGGGTTTTAGATCCTTTAAAAAACTCCAAGATGGTCGTCCGAAATACGGTAGAGTTCAGATAGAAATGCCACTATCGGCTTCCCATCCAAGCAGTGGTCCTATGTACCTATACTGCTTAACAATCGTGATGAGTCACATCAAAAAGCCGTTTTACATATAGCTAGAGCTGTAGATAGAGTTAAGAATGTTCCATTATCACATTAATTTCAGTCAATCAACTCATGAGTTCATAGGTGGAATCCACTCGGAACGTCGTCGGGAAATTAAAGTAATTGGTTTTACTTGCTAAAACATGTCTTTTGAGCCGCGAAAATACCGTAGAATTATTTTAATAATTCTTCAATGATTTTGTTCAAACGCAAAAAGAACACAAAGCGAACCACAGACCGCAAGGCTACGCCTGTTGATACAACACAACGTTTACTTCTGCAATATGACGTCAATCGCGAATCAAATATCGTAAACAACAAAGAGAAATCTCATATACTTCAAAAGAATTCAATATCCCGTTTCTTATCCGATACAGCAATAACAAAATACAGCCTATAAATAGTCCTATCTGTATTTGTCACAAAATAAGATTCCATCAAATAATTCGAAGGCAATAAAAAAACGGATAGAGACATTGCACGCATTTGTAATAAAAGTCTCACCATAAATAACACTCATGAAATATAATACACCTGCAATCTTCGGAAAATGGGAAAATCATTTTCCGAGGGCGGGCGCGGTCCGGCGTAATATTGTTATAAATGTAGTTTTCTCGGGGGCATAAATAATAATGCTGGCCGAACGGCGTGCCGCGGTCACGGTGGATAGCAACGTAACTGCAAATTTACAACTTCTTTTGCGATAAAAACGTTTCTTACGAACTAGTTTAAATATACTAAATTAACTATTTCAAGTTTAAAACCGACTATGAAAAGAAATCTTTCTAAAAAAAAATCTTTAAAAAATAACTTTTTTAACTTGTATTGACTGTCATAATAAATATAAATCTATTTAACAAATATTAAAAATAACAGTACCTAGATACATTTTTGAAAACATCTTATTTTTAGTTTTACACAAGAAATCCTCATAATTACTACAAACAACAATACAAAAAATTACAAGTTCCACTTAAAGTATATTTTTAATGAAAAATTAGAAAATACCAGCTACGTACTTACAGTTCCGGCGCGGAGCCGCGAGTATCGCGCGCCGCTGGGAGTCATTTCACTCTGACAGCCTGTAAATTCTCCATTACGCGATATGAAATATGCCACAACGCCCTCACCGCCCATTTACGAGCCCTGCTATGATTTCACAAACATTATGCCTTGATATCTATATTTAAGCAACAGAGTGTTGTTCTTTAATAAGTCATGCGTAATACTTGAAGTTAAGAAGTGTAATTTGCTATTTGAAAAGCAAAAGATTTGAAAGTTTTTTGAGTGAATAGGCAATCCATGTATCACCTAATTATATCAAAAGGACTAAACCAACAAATTCAATTATTTAGCCACAAAATTCCTTCATAAACTTTTCATGAGTGCGTTAACCAGGTGCGAAAAGTCGTAACGCGCAATATTCGGAAAGATGCGTCAGATAATAATTATACCTTTATACGATTCACGCTTAAAACAATTATTTGCGGTTTCAACACGAAATTCAGCTTTTGTTCTGGCGTCGGTGTAATGTCTTTACGCAGCCACTAAAGTGATATTATTTCAATTAAGAGCGTGATTTAGCTTCGGCGGAAAAACTGAAAACAATGAGGTGTCGAGAATTTCAGTGCATATAATGTGCAATGAAACGCGTGATTTGTTTACGAATTCGTTTGAAATGATCTCGCGAATGTATGTAAGGTAACGATGACGGCGGAGGTCGCATTACCTTCAAAGTAATCTCCAAATGGATCCATAACACCTGTACGGAACGGTTATTTCAGTTCTGATATTTAAACGTAACCATAAACACATTATTTATTCGTTATCGCAGCTATAAAATAATGAGTTATAAATTATATTAATATTATGAGTGTTGTGACTAAGAATAGGTCACGGTATTAAGAGACGTCTTAACAATTATACACGTCGTCGGTTGTCTTGTAGGACATCAAAATAAAATCACTACTATTTATGTATCTGTAAGCGTATTAACGGCACGCGCAGCCGCTCTTATATCGTAATAAATCGTCTGGAAAATATAACAGTCAGCGCTCTGTCATATGCGTTGCCGGAGGATGCGTTCGGCGCGGCGCAGCGCGTCGCGTTGCTGCGCGCGCGCAGGCGCACCCGGCCACTCCGCTCCACGCATCCATACACCATAAATTGTAGCAGCGTAAATAAAATCTGGCGTTCCATATTTTAAAACTTTATTTTAATAGCCCACTATTCAACGAGAAATTAAGACGTGTTTATAGACCGCTCGTAATACAAACAAGTCCTTCCTTCATGAGCTACTTTACTTTTTTAAGCCATAAATCTCTAAACAACTTAAGTCATAATATAAAACTATTAATGTCACTGAAGATGTATCAAAGACACTTGTTATTATTGATACATAAATACTTGCAACATTAAATTATGATCCTAATAAAATGATCCAGTCCGGGCATAACTTACAAACGTATAACTTAGATACTATTGAAAGATTTTCTAGATATTTTTGGGGGTTTGAGAATTGTAAGTAGCGAAATACTAAAAAATACAAGATAATTTGAATTTACTTAAATTCTAAAAAAACTGATATTTATCAAATTAGTGTCTGCTAAGATTGAACTCGGCCTAGTGTGTCGATGTCAGTGTTAATTTAGTGGCAATAGGTGTCGTAAATCATGGCGAAGCACACGTCCGCTTCAGTAGAACAATGTAAATCGGTTAATGTGGACCCACAGCTGTCCTACCAATCAATTCTGCTCTCTCATAATATGACTCTGTATCGCGAACACTATAAAATCTCCGCGTATAAAATTTTATTCTGTGCCAAATATCAACATCATCTCAGACGGAATGTTAACAACATAATATTTTCTACCTCGATGTTAATCTAAACAAATTGTTCGAAAATTATTTTTTTATTTGTAGCGTACAAAATCATGAATGCTCGGTTGCAGGTTAGGTACACAGCACTCTTGATAAACACGCCCGCTATTTTGATTATGCTATAACAATAGAAGAAATTTTAAGAAGCAATAATTTAATTTGTCCCTCTTTGACTCGCTGCCAGAATGACTAATTCGCGCTATCATGTCTTCACTCTCATTTTATTGCTATATTTTATTTTCAATTGTTAAAATTCGAATAGCCGGCAGGTCGCTATTAAAATAATAAATAGCTATTTAGCAATTAGAATGCTTATTTTCTTGGAATAATTTTGAGGTAATTTATTTTAATTAGTTCTGTTCTACAAAATTAAAAATGTTTATTGATTGTTCTTTAGTGTTTTACTTTGCTATTAAATACCAGAGACATAGGCATTTTATTTTCTTTCAAATAACATTTTTCATTGAGTTTATGATGGCACCTTGCTGTTTACAGAAACGGTAATGACTTCCTTAGTAAAGATTTAATGAGTGATTTTAAAATGTAATGCATGAAAAATTACGTCAGTTAGTTAAGTGACTATTTAATGAACGTCTGAGCGCGGCAGTAAGATTGTACTTAGACTCATGGTGGTGCGTCAGTCGAAAGCTAGCGCGGTCGAAACTTCGCTTCTTGTCGACAGTGGCGATGCTTAGCCAACATTCCTACAGCATGTAGATAATAAAATTGTATAAAACCGCGGTTATCGTAAACAGAACAAATAGCGTATTTTACGAGCCATCCGTCGCGGGTTTCCATTTGCATGACACCAATGTGATAGAAAACAGCCAGAGTTATGGCCGAAGCCGTGGGTCATAGCGCGATACTGCATATTAAATGTTCAACAGTAAAATTACTGTTCCATATAAACAGCTTACAAGTTTGAAATTGCACAAACATTTTATAAAAACCTCGATTGTATGCTTCAAACTTATTTTTTACGAGTTCGAACACTGTAGAGGTACCACCGTGCACCGAAGTTAAAGGCATCAAGCAATTGGTTGTTAAAACTATCAAAGATTATAGTATAAAAGATAAACTTCACGACCTTTTTTCTAAAAATTCGCTTGTTGCAGTCACTGGACCGTGGCACACCTGTAAAACAATGCTTTAGAGTTGAATTAAATATCAGTGGGTGGTAAAACCCACGCGTCTTATTGTAAAAAATAACAAACTAGGAATGCCCCAACAAAGTAAAACAACTAATAAATCCAGACGCACAGAAACACAGTAATCCCTCATTCACTTTATTACCTAAACATAAAATATATTTTTAGCAGTCATATACATATTAAAGTATCTTCGAATAGAATGCAATAATCAAAGTTACAATATCCCCCCTTCCTCCATAAACAGTGTGAGAACTATAATAAAATTAAAAGAACAAGAATAGACAATAAAACATGGCATCACGCGAGCAATACAACAATCCTACACTGACATATTTAGAGCTGTAAACGCTTCTTTATAATAAAAAGATTCAACAAAGGAGTATTAAATGTGAAGTCATAACAGGAAACGCGATACAGCGGCTTCTAGTGCTGAAGGATCACCTCCTCCACCATAAAGCGCGCGGTCAGCAGCTGGCGCTTCCACTTAATGTGGTTTCCAAACGACTCCTCTTTAATAATCACGTTTATTTTCGAAAACGGAACACCCATAACTTTCAGAGTGCTCCTCAAAATTCCTATGAAGATGTGTCATTGACTGAGCGGCTCAGTTACATTGTTTTCATAACATCTGCTCCCGCTATTAATAATCCTCCTGCTACCGAATACCTCGCGATACTCAGGCTTATTTTAATAGCGGCATGTTAAGTTAACATTCAACACAGAAACAAGAGGAGAATCAGAAGGATATTAAGCCGAACGTCAGATGTGAACAGTGTGCAATAAGGTCTCTCGTCGGCTAATAACAACAGTGGCATCTCCGACGATATCTCAATATCGTAGGTGCGAGAAGTAAGCAGTTAATTAACACATGACGCCTGTCGTGGAAATAGAATTCCGTGTACCGTGCGCGGGGTGCGCTCGCGCCCCGGGCGCGCCCGCCGCGCCGCCCGCCCCGCGCCCTGTTTGTTTACAAGCAACGAGACTTCATTACGCCGCTGGCTAATGTATTCAGCTTCAGCCTCCACGTTAACAGCGACACTTCTGGGAATCAATATGCTCCTTGTATGTTTTGATTGGCTGCTGCTTCGACAATCAAATCAAACACACCCTAATACCTCCTTACATAAAACACAATTTACTTTAACTTGAGCGTGCAACTTTAATGACAACGAATACAACGAACGGATTTCATGTGTTAATACTTGCTGGGGATAAATTTCCTATAGTGGTAACGACCTCTGCATTGAACTTGTCCAATTTTAGGGTTAACACGCATTAATTTGTTTAATGTCTTCAAATGTTTTACGTTTCCTGTCCGAGCTGGTCTGCCATTGTGTGCATCGTTCCAGAATAAAATCGTTACATTTCCAACCGTCGAACGAGATAAACTAACCGCATACGTTCTTTTTATTATAAGCCGAATACGACATCGCCAAATCTATCGTATAAAGTTCTGATGTTTCCCCTAAAAATAATAATGTTTCATCTTATAAAAATATTTCCCTTACGACTGTCGCTCGGTATATCACGGTATTTGTCACAGAGGATCACCCTTTATGTTCGTTTCCAGTCAAACCCCTTAGATAAGCGAGCCTTTTATATGCCAAATATAATATATTATGGTTTTGAAATCATGTCGGAGGATATTATGGATAAGACTTACACAAAATACGAGTACAAACCGCGCACAGCCGTATACGCAACAAGGTAGGTGTTCATTACACATTTCACAATGACCATTGAAATGCTTGCTCAACAACGTAACATCGGCCTTTGTAAACGTGCGAATTGTAACTCAATCTGGCCATCTAACAACATAATCGTTTGTGATTCTACGTTTACATTACATGGTTATTCATAAAAGTGACTTGGTTACGTTTAATTTTACAGTTTTTGTGGAGCTTATCCACTGTAACCTCGCAAGCACGAGCCATTACTTCCAACATATGAGCAACGCAAAAATATCAGCGTATTATGGGTTATCAGAGGCAGAGTCGCGTCTCGGAGACTCCGCCGCCATTCAGGTCCCGCTCGATTTAATGGATTGCTCGCTTTCATATTCCGAAACGTACACAATGTTTGCGCTCCTATGATCACGTATAGTGATTTAACGCTTTATACTTTCTTACTTTTATTACGTTTTACTACTGCAAATTGAAAACTACTGTCACGATACAAAAATATGTTTAACATTTTCATCGTAATAGCATTTCCCGATACAAAAGCATTGAGAGGCGTCTTCTCACCCATTTGTTTGCGCATCCATAGCTCCCCTTTCATATGAAAGACGAAAACAAACAGCGAATGTGGCAAATAGCAAACAATATTATACGGAATGCACAATAATATCAGTTCCGGTGGCGTGGGTGCCGGCTGTTTGCTTCCGCGAATAAATATGAAATTCGAAGTCTCGCCTCGGTCTCGCGCGAGCAAATATTATGGAAGGTTTGCTTTGGTAAAATGATAACCGTCAGATTGAAAACTTGGGCTTAGCCGCGAGGCAGGGGCTCTTCACGACACAATGGAAAACTCACATCCGTCAAGAGATTCTCATATTACACTAGTGTGGGTAATAACTCTTTGTTATCGTTATACAACCAATAACTATATGTAATAGCTTGCAGATGGTAGAGTAGCTTGTGAAGTTAGCGTATATGTTGTATCGGGATAGTTCGAGATCCCGTTCCTCGCTGGATCCTCGCATACCCCACCTTATCATCCCGTGAGAATAACTCCTAGATTTATGTTACACGTAAAACTTTATGTCGTGTTTTGTTCCCTTGCAACTATTGAAATACTGTTTTATTATAAACAAGTTTTGGTTTACAACTTCGACTGGATATTTCGATTTCAAACAGAATTGATTTGCTTAATTTATGACATGGGTTTATTTGTAAAATGTATTTTGGGTAGCTAAATACAAATATGCGATCTGAATTACGTTTGTTCGCTGAATAACTCATAGCCAGTCTAAATATTTAGCACTGGTATAAATATTTTAGTTTGGTCGGTGTTCCGTCTGTATATTATTTAATATTCAATGTGGCAACAATTAGTAACAAGTACTTCAGTTGTAAAAACAAGGTATTTCATTAAAACCGCTAATGTCAAGGACTACCTACTTGTTTTTTACTTTTTGAAGAGTTACACTTTGCGAGGCCTCATATAAAATGATTAAGTCACGTGTCAAACTAATGCGTTATTAATTTTTAATCGATTTTACACAATTCGGTTTGCATAGTTATTTTTTAATCCAATGCTGAGGTCAAATAGCTATGTTTACAAGTGCTATCGCGGTTTATCATCGTGATACCTGAATATTTTACACAAGTAAAATATCGACATAAAATCATTCGTGAATTTATAAATATTGTAACTAATGTTAAAAATTGTAGGTTATTAATAAAATGTATTTATCTGTCTTGAAATTACATCTACACTAATATTATAAAGCTGCAGAGTTTGTTTGTTTGTTTGCTGGAACGCGTTTTGTAATGGATAGCCACATTCAACGGGAAGGTTATAGGCTACTTTTCATCCTGAAATTCCTACGGGAACGGGTACAATGCGGGTAAAGCCGTGGGGTGCTGCTAGTCTTAAATATAATGTGAACGTGTCAAAATCACCAATTAAATCTCTGCGAAGGAAGCTCGCTTTACAACTATGAGTTTGGGCGTAAGGTATCATCCCTAGGTTCTCTCTATGTTAATTATTATAAGTCTGGTATGTTATAAGTAGTTCAAAATGAATAAAGTTTTCATATTGAGATAAAATCCAGACTTATAAACTATACCTCTTATTAAGGCCGGAACACACAGGCGTTTTAGCATACCAGCTACTAGCAGGTGCATACTTACTGTTATAGCATGTATGTAAGTATGACTAGCATGCTGGCATGCCCGTTACAGGTTCGTTTTCAGGCCTGTGTATTCCTGTATTTATATTAAGGTAAGCTAAAAAAAGTAGTTAAACAATTATTATTCACCCAATTAAAAACAATTTGCAAACATAATTAAAACAAAGGGTTTGCGTCAATCGTTACTATTTGCAGAGCGACAGTGGCAATATGTTCAAGTAAACGAGGAAGGTACATTACTAATACTAATCTCATAAACATAGAATAGTTTCATCGTTCATTCAATTTAAATGAATATGGATAGAGATCAGAGGCCACGAACTTGTGTGTTTGCTTTAGTATTTTGGAATATTAATAAATTATTACTGTGTAGTAGATTATCGGTGACCGCTATTTAGAATTCCATTAACGTCATTATTCAAATTAACTTTTGTGTTTTATCCGTATTTCATACCGTACTTCGTACCGTATAAGTAGAATAGTTACTAATTACATTATATTCAAATTGAATTAGTAACTATTATTATACTAACCACCTTTACATTGATGGAGCTAATTATTTATTTACTAACTCTATTTGTTGACTCACCCACTAAATTTACCAATGTATACTCGGCCTTATAGATGAGCTCTCTGAAGCAGTAGTGTTGCTTAAAATATGAAATTTAATATACATTTCATCTATAATACACGTTAACAGCTTAGTTTGGGTCTTACTATATCTTCTGTGAGGTAAGAGGCCTTTGCCCAACAGTGGGAGCTTATATTATGCTTATATATTATACCCAAGCTTATATTACGTATATATTTATTTTACAGTACATTTTCGTTCTGCATAAACATTTTAGCCGTAAGTTTCGATGGGTACAGCGGAAATGTTATTGACGACCCCAAGGTAAGGGCCTCCGGAGAGTGGACGATAATAGAGAAACGTCTTTACGATTGTGACACCGCTTGACACATCAACACTACATACACTTTGTGGTGGCGGTACATTACAAGAGTTGGGTTTACGTAGGTTTATACTGATGGTTTTTACATCGCGAGGAACATAACTTGTGCTTTGCAGTGTAGCTGAGTAAATAAATCGCTCTATAGGCAGAGACGCTGTACCTTGACTAGATATATGATTAGCTTTTCATAGAATAATCATACATATGAATGTATTCAGTGTCTTAACAATGAACAGAAATACTGATACCTTTTTCACCGAAGCGCCACAAGTATCTCTTAAATATCTACGTCATAGGTACTAATGAAGTGTCAGAGCCCATTAAAAATAGTAGCCTCATTAAAAAGTTATCAAAAAGAACCTGTTGAGTTTTAATTAAAATGTTCCAAGTTGATTTCCAAATATTCTTCAACAAAAAAGGGCGCGAACATCTCTATAAAATCCGTAACACACTCGCCACTTTCTGCAATGTCATCGTTGCATATAAAAAGTTATGACCACGGGCAATATTTCCGAGGCGGCTCTCTCTGTAGGAAACGATATGCAGTAAACGGTCGGGCGTGCGGTCTCGCGGGGCCACTGGGCCCGCGGGCCCCGGCCCAGGGCCCCGCGCTGACCCGCCGACTTTATGCCAATTTTCATAAAAATAAATCTGACTCGCGTTGATTGAACCAGTCGCCGTCCCACGTTTTCTGATCGACTTTCTATTTTATTGTTATTAGTTCAGACGCACAAGGGTACGAATTATTGTTTTGCCATTTGTTCCCGAAAAATAGAAATGTCTATCGGTCGGACGCGGGTATAAGTTTATGTGACAACTTTGATACACCAATACGAATGGCTTTTCTTTGTATCAGAATATTGATTTCTGGGTTCCTTGCCGGAGAAGATATTTATTCAGTAGTTTTCTATTCCGAGAGACTTTATAGTTTATTGGATGAATTAATACACCTGTTAATATATACGCACTATTTTTCTAAGGCTCCTGTATGTTGGATAAATGCTGGGCAGATAAAGAACATGATCTTTAAAGATGTCAAGTTCACCCTAACGAGTGCCAAATTGGTGCAAATTAAACCCTCTCGCGTACAAGGCGTTAGTGTTAGTTAACCTTTGCGTTGACAAGTAACAAAAACCATCGCAGTAAATGTCGGTACAAAGTACAAACTATCATTGGCGGCTTTTTAATCGAGCGAGCGATGCCGCGGCGTTGACGCGATCGGTTTCACGATATCGCTGTTAACATCAGCTGATGGAACAAGTGTTATGGCATCGCGCCGCCTTATACGATTGAAGGCACTTCTACAGATATTCCGATGTTTATCGAACGGCCACACACGGCAAGAGATAGCCAGAATAACTAGTCGACATCTACCGCCAATTTGCGACACTTTTACGCTCATAACAACATCAGATACCATTTAAGTCCCCGACGTACCATAATACCGACCTGTTTTATTCATTTTCAACTACAGCCTACTGCATTTACGTCAACTTCAAGGAATATTTGGCTTATCCAGGATACCTGATATGACTTTAGAGATAGTGGTTAGTATGTGAAGTAATGTATACTTTCTAAGGATTCAAATTAATTTAATTATAAAGTATTTTAAGATATCTAATATACGAACGTCTGTACAAAAGTGCAGAGAGTAATCAAAGAAGCATGGCGGGCGATCGTGATTTATCGTCTGCCGCTTTTGAATATTAAATAATCTTTAATGGGAGCGCATGATCGGCCCATTAGCCGACGTCGCTCCTTTCACGTTTAATAAAGAGTCATTTATAAGCCAGCGACGCTTTTCCCTTATCTGGTCGAAGTATGTCGCGCGACTGAGAGGTGCCGCCCTATCAGGATTAATTCATAATTTTATCCATGTATGTAGGAGTATCCAATGTTTTTAAAGCTCCGATGTACATAATTTAATAGTTCAACTCAATTACTTTACAACCACGATTATCATTTATTTAGATAGTGTTGTGAGCACATTACAACCCGTAGAAGCGATCATTCGGTCCATTAAAACAAAGACTGAACTTGATTGTACAAAAACGAAGTTCATTCGCGTTTGTGCCGTCAACACGAGCAGTCGTGTCGCAACTGCTGACTCGATGTTAGACTGAAATAACGTTTTTTGCCACCTTTAAAATGGCAATTATTTATAAGACAGATTTCCTGCGCTCCGAGGCTCTGGATGAGTTTGATCTTAAGGACTTAGTGCGAGATTATTCGCTCCTTAGAGCTGAGGTCACCGCCATTCAAGCCAAACTGGAGGTGTCGGAACGTGTGGTCGCTGAACTAAGGACCGAGGTCGCGGCATTGCAGAATAAGCCAGTGACCTCGATATCACCGCAGTCAACACGCAACGTGACCGTGCGACGCGGTGCTAAGAATGACCGTAATTCGCCGGTCAGCATTTTTAACGCGGACAATACCGATGCGCAGGTGAATGACCGCCCGGGCCAGATGACGTCGGCCCCCCCGGCTCCTAAACCGACACCCGTGCCTGTTGCGCCTTCGACTGCTCCACGTGACCAAAAGAAGAGTTATGCGCAAGCGTTCCGCCAGCCACTACCTAAGCCTCGGCAGGTGTCCACTGCTGAGGTTAACTGTGTGGTTGCGCCGAAGGGAGACAGAGCGAGAAAAGTCGACGTGGACGGCTTCACCCTGGTGGAAAAACGTCGACCAAAGCCGTCTCGCAACCAACGTGGTACCGCCGCCGCTTCAGTAACAGAGGTCCCTCTCCGTGTTGTGGAGCCTACCGTTTCGCTGTACATATCAAGATTAGACTCCAACACCGCAGGCGAAGAAGTCTTGAAATATGTGCAGCAGAGAGTCTGTTTTTGGACAAATGAATCTATACGGCTCAACCTGCGGCGCCTGGAGTCAAGGAGGGATACGACATTCAAGTCGTATGTGCTTCAAGTGCCTGCGAAGCACAAGGCAATGTTCTTCTCTCCCGACTTTTGGCCCGCAGGAGTGGTATATCGTCGCTTCAGGGAAGCATTTACGAAAAATCCCTGACTAATAGATTAGGCATAATTATAAGTATAAATGTATATATGTTAGTTTGTAAGGTATGTATGTAAAGTAGAATGTAAGCTATATTTTATTGTTGCTCGGTTTGAGAGGTATCACCTTTCCGTGACACAGTTTACACTAGTATGGGAGGTGATGTCTCGATAACTGAGCGAAATATAATGTAATTACATTTTGTTATGAATAAATGAATTTGAATTTGAATTTGAAGATCAAATAATTAGAATATCGGAGTGAGGGCTTCGCGATGATAGTATTCAGTCGGGCTCTCGCTCCTTCAAATTCCGACACAAATGGCCTCAACATAATTGACCATGAGAACTTGCAATGTACAAACTTTTTGCTTTTACATTTCAAACTCACTAATGCCAAAGATTTGTTAAAAACACTTGTAATTAAAAATTGTTGACTCTTTATGGAGGCAGATAATTTAATCGATCTGATAAAAGCTCTCGTGTGACGACGAAGGCCGCGTTATTACTAATGCCGTCCGTATTTATTCTGAATGCAGGTAATTATGAAGATTAATCTCCTCGGTAAGGGAAGGTTAACATAACTTGAGGGCGCACATCGCCAGTAAAGACTTCCTAATGGCACTTCGATCGCGGCCGGCTCTCATTATCGCGAAACATTCGATCGGCTTTCCGAAGATATTCCTCTTAATATGTTGGCGGCGGACCTGTCGGGATATCGTCACGTATGCGCATCCCACCGGCGTAATTATATCGGCGCAATTACAGCCAACTAATAAAATATAATTGTTCTGTTACCGTCATACTTTTTGTAAGAGCATGAGGTGCCGACACCACGGTTTTTGTCAGTCAAGACTACCGACTATCGTTTGACGTCATACCTATCGCAAATAGCGTCAATACACGTAGGTTGTACATAAGAAATGAAAATAATAGAATAAGATTTATTTCAGTATTGATTTGCACTATTGCGTACAAACAAACAACCATGATCAAAAGCAAACGTTTAAGGAAACCGCTGTAGAATTACATAATGATAGGTGTCTATAATTTACGTTGTAGTTGCTTGTAACGTAGGTCGGTATACATTAGGCAGTCACGTCAATGTGATTGCCTAATAAACGGGTAGGGCACTTTGATTTCCTCGCGAATCATGAGAAAATTATTCCGCACAGCCAACTGAGCGCGCTTTGAGCATCCGTCGGATAAGAATAATTACTTACATTGATTGAACCCTTATAATCCGTTTATTTAATAGTCGACAGATGTTAATCGACGCACCGACTATAATTACGCTTCGATTCCTGTCAAGAAAAACGTTGAAGCGCGCGATTCTAAAACGGTTACCTCAGATTTATAGCAACGTAAGAATGTTAATGTACAATATGCTACGGGAGACACATAATACCCACATCCTACCGTCACTACTTTGAACTAAGTAAAATTACATTCTTTTATAACACTAGTTGTTGACTCAACTTTACATTACTATACTCACCGATTCTTTCCGTTATTCTCAAGGTATAAATATTCCAAAAATTAACACTTACAAAAAGCGGTATTCTAAGTTATAAAGCTGTTTTAATTAGAGTTTATGGTATGTTGTCCGCTTGACGGATTTTTACGAAAAACATCCATTGTATGTAAATTCATCCATCAGTTCATATTTGCGGCCATCGTTTTTAGATGGTTACATTTAACCGTCCTATTACGTACATAGTTACGAAATATACAAAAAAAAAGTATGTAAAGGTGACGGAATTCAGCACAGGAAAATTGCACACCATTTGAGGCGAAGTGAACTTCTAAGTATGCAGCTATCCGTCGAATAGTTGGCAAAGATGAGGCACAATGTATTTAAATATCAAAGTCATAAATGCCATACGCGTGCTTGTTAACACGCGCATGTAAATTCTAATCCTTGTTGCATTTAGAACGGGCGGCCTAGTAATTATGTGCTTTCATTTGTCTGTTTCTCGGAACAAACGATCGCGCTCCGCGGCGCGGCGGAGCGCCCGTGTACTGTAAGCTCGCTCCATGTAAAGCAGTTAGCAGTACTCTAATCTCGCACACACATTAATTTAAAGAATACGTCTGCGTAACCGACTTTACCCACAACGTCGAAACACAATTCTCCTTCACATTTTCTTATTTGCATATTAAAATAATTTCGAGTAAACGCAATACGTAAAGCCGCCTTCCACCGCGTCGGACGTTACCGAAACGGCTTACTCGGCTTTCATCCGCACTCCCAAAATAAACTTTATGTTTATTGTAATTTAATATAATATCCTCCAGAGCTTTATTGTTCGAGACGCTCGTACTGAATTGTGAGCGTAAAGAACGATGACAGATAAAGGCGGGTTTGTGCGCCCAAATAGATAAACTAGTGTGGAAATTAATGTCTACATTTACTGGTGCATGAAGTTTGTTGTTAATTATAGTTTTATAGCTATTCGCTTTTTAAAATGTGTATTAGCAACAACACAAAGCATTTTATCTTTACTAAAGGAAGTGTATAAATTATACGTACTTAGTTTAGGCTTATCGTGGGACAGGTAAATATTTATCAAATAAAATTAACATGAGCCATGAAATGGTATTAATTTGAAAGTGTATAGAGCTTGATTTATTATTCGAGTAAAGTAAACCGAAATTAGTTCGTGAATGTTTAATTAGCAGGTGAATGTATTTGAAACGACCGCATTGCAAGCGGTGCTTTATGAAAATTGCTACTTCTCCGAATGCAGGCAGCTACTAAGTCTCATAGCGTTCTCGTGTTATATGTTTTGCTTTAGTTCCTGTAGTACCTTGCAGTTTAGCATTTACAGAAATTGGTAAACATTAAACCGGAATATATTGTACATGCAAACGTTCGTTCATATACTTACTGTACACAATTTAACGTAGTACAATTTCTAAGTAAAATGTACCTAACTACCACCAAATTAATTACCATAATAAAAATATTAAAACGTCCAAACCTACCCCTTACAAATTAGAAACTAAAATTAATTGCCGCCATACGAACAATTAATAAAATAAAACATGGACCGAAGTTACGTGTTTTAGTAAATTAATAATTATGAAGCGTAAAATAACAACACTTCGTTTACTGATACGCAATCTAAATACAACAGTGTTATGAATAAGTAATTTTACGACGACCAATCCACGCGGAGGTAATTATGTTATAATATTATGATGCTTAATTTAACAACTTCACACCTCGGCTCGTTGCTAACGATGTAATCTTATTACACGTTTTGTAAGTTACTTGAACAAGCATTTTAAATAAAGTAACGCCCTATAAGTTTCTGTGGACAAGGGCTTTTGCTCGCTAAAGTACAGTTTACAGATTACAATAGATTTAAGTACAGAAGTATAGTTTTTATTTCATTGAAGAGATTTAGGTTAGCTCGCGGTTGCCTATTTTAAAGGCGCTTTTATATATCCTTAAATTGAAAATGATTAATTAGTTAATTTTTGTTAAATCTAATAGGTATTATATACAAATAACCATTTTGGTAAGTAAGCTCGTGTGAGGCCCACTGTTATCAGATTTTTTAGACCGCCTAAAGGCCTCTTGACTATTTATTGAAACCACTGGGACCGACAATTTTTTTTTATTTATTTTTTTTATTAACCTATATTGTCCCACTGTTTATTGTTTACTAGCCGCGCCCCGCGGTGTTACCCGCGTTGTACACGTTACCGCGGGAATTTCGGGATAAAATGTATCCCATGTGTTATTCTGAAGTATAACCTATATTACTGTAAAGTTTCATCCAAATCCGTTCAGTAGTTTTTGCGTGAAAGAGCAACAAACATCCATACATCCATACATACAAACTTTCGCATTTATAATATTAGTAGGATTGTTTACGTACGAAATTATCGTCAGAGTAAGTTATAAAAACTTTTTAAGTTATTGATGTCACATTTGAAAATTAACCAAGCTGAACTCGTTAAAATATAAATATTATACCGATTAATAAATAAATGACAACCGGATACCACGATTACTATATCTGTCTGTAGGTATAACCGTTTAATCTAAACACGAGTTCGGTTATACGGTGGTAATATTTCAATGAATTCCTTGAAGGTATCATGGCGTAACCAGGTGTCGAGGATTCGGGCACCCACAGCGATGCGCTCGAGCGTGAAATTATTATCATATAATGGTTTTGAACAAGTCGATTATTCAAATACTCATCGGGTACCTCTCCCCTGAATCTCGCATACATTCCAACAGGTATTTCACGCTCCCAGTGATACTTGTCAAATATATTCATGTATAATGCACAAGACTTGTCATTTGAGCGATAAGCAAATGACAGAAAATGTTATGTAAATCCAAAGGCATAATCTTTAGCAAATACGAGGCTTGCATCAAAAATGGCGGCTTGGAATACAACAATTTATTTCCTATATATCCTATATTGTATTTTATATAAAGACTTATTATCGTCTTTTTAATGTACCAACATAAGCAAACATTAACTTAACGAAACTATAAACGCTACTACTTAAAACTTAAACTTGGTAATAAGTACCTAAATTGAATGTAAAAACTGTAGTACGCTTTTTATTTCTTTGTTATTACAAGAGAAAGGTCAAACTAAAATCAGATAAAGACTATTTTATAACCGTTTGTTCTTCGTATAATGTTGGCGCAATTCTATCAATCTGTCCGAATCTGAGTTAGACCTTGTTTTCTAATATAAAGAAGCCTACACACAGAAGAGACTTGAAATAAATTCGAATTAGGAACACGTAGTCTTTATTCAAGTTAACTTAGATCAATTTGAATCAAGGTTCACCCTAAATCCACCTGAAACTACCTCATACTTAATTAAGTTCGAAACCCAATTAAAATAATTTCAAAACCTCATTTATGTACTGTAACATTACTGAAAGTTTCCCTCTAACCATGTAACGACCTGAATTCCGTAGACGTACAAATAACGAAGAATTTAATCAGCTCATAAAGTTTGCTTTGTTACATATTAGTCAAGACGACATAAATTAATTGAGTGAAAAGATTTTCCTTAGACCCCGTAAAATACCCCAACACCCACTGACTCGATTATAAAGCGAGAATTTAATTACAAAATAGTAGTAAACTTAAATAAACTTGCGAGTTTACCCTCCCGGCCGATTCCTAAACTTGGCAAGTGGAAAAGGGCCCGAGACGTAAAGTACGTAAGCGTTATCTACGAGTATATTTTGCTTTGGACTCTTTATGAGTTTCGAACGAGATCCGTCACGCGACGTTAACTCGGAATAGATGTGATAAAGTGGCCGCTAATCTGTCCTATTCGGGACACACTTAGTACACTTTATTAATCACAAAGCTTACAAATTACTCTATACTTCCTGTGCCGTGACACCTCGCTTTCGACTATGTTAATTTTATTGTTACTCTATTGGACGATTCGGACACCGTGACACCTTTTGTGAGGGTCGACTCCGATACATTTACCATTCCAACTGTTTCTTTGTCAAATATAACGATCACTACGAATGTTCAGATACTCGCTAAGCAATAGATTAAGGCCTACACTGCAAGTACTTCTTGTTAAATGTAATATACCAACGTAGATTATCGAGCAGTTAGTACTATTCTAATAGCTAGAAAGACGGTGGGAATGTAAATGACTAGAACTTAGTATGAGCGACGATGACAAATTAAACTGTCCGTGTTGAATGTGATTTTACGATATCACATTTGAACATGACCGGAATAGTTTGGTCTACAACAAAGAAGCAATCGTTTTGTACAATTCTAAGTCCAACACTGAATCGAGGACACCTTCAACTGACCTTGTATTAATAACAGTAATTAGGTTTTAATACTTTATTATTCTTATCAAAACAAGTTTCGAGTTTAGTATATTTATTCACAATTTTATGGTTTTAATCGCAAAATTTACACCTTAAACGAGGGGCTCTCGGCATGACGCCTTATGCAAAGCAGGTGCTACCTGATACGTGAGCGCTCGCCGTCCACAGAAACGTAACAAGTGCCCGCGCGCGGACAATGAATATACACGCCGACTCACTTCTCCACTGCGCATTTTAAGTTCATTCTCGATAATCAAAGAACTCAACACAACTATTCCTAATTTTCAAACATTAAAATGTTATTCAGCCAGGGTAATACAATGAAGCGTCGTAAGTCACAAATTCGTAAAGTTTTATTCACACTGTAGACTTTTTACAGTCGGCGCGCCGCTTATCAGGTGATCACGTAACGCCATCATAAAACGGTCATATCGGGGTGGAAATTTACTGGTTTAAATAAAGTGAACCATGAACGTAGGTACAAGCACTTATTAGTATTTGGAGATAAAATGAAGTTGGCCCGCTTAGGGCAATTTATAGGGGTAAGTTATGGGCGGCGCGCGAGCTTGGGCGACTAATTTATTCGCCGTGCACATAAATTACTTGATTATGAATTCAAGTTAGCTCCACTGAATTGTTTGTCTGTTGTTGTAAGCACCGCTTTTGTGTAACAAACAAGGATATTAGAATTTGCCCGGTTCTGTATTTTAGATCTGCGCATAAATTTCCTTTGCTATGTAAAGTTGTGAAGGATTGTAATTTATAGATTTATCAGTCGACACCTGTGAGCTGCCAGTTTAATGAAGTTATTACTTGCATCGGATCGAGACTAGCTAATCGAAACAGTCGGAAACATTTGGAAATAAAAACACGGATAGAGGATAATGGTCGAATTGCGAAACCGTTCTTACATACTTATTAATGGGTGACAGAAGAGCGAGTTAGGCGCGAAAGTAGACACATTATAATAAAAAGCAATAGTAGGGATTACGTAGAACACCAATGGTAATGTGAAGTTGTTTTCCGAGCAGTAGTAAAGCGCCACAACGCGGTGCAGCGCGGAATAATCGCGGATACCCATAAAAGATGTAATTTCAGATAAGCTGAAACAGACGAGCCCCGCCCCTCGCCCCACCCTCCCCCCTCGCCCGCCTCCCTAGCTGCCTACTTTCTAATGACTAATTATTATGCTGTGCGTTGCGAGCTTTAACGTCAGTGAGCCTACCTGCTTATACTTGCCCCGAGTTGTGGCAGCTCATCCATCCAACGGTAGGTACTTACAAACTGTAACATTCTTTTGTTGTTTACTACATTAATTTCCTGGACTGTTTGTGTATGCGCATTATAATTTAACTGGGTATATTGACGGTGATGTAACTGAACGAATTTAAACGAACGAATTAATGAAATTGCAAATTTTTCTTTGATTTGTTTTGTTAATTTATTCGGTTTCCGAAATACTCGTGTTATTCGAAATACTAATTAATACTATCTACTACTTGGTTACCACATACTGCTCATGCATAGAACCTAACCTAACCCAACCCGCCTAACAACAATAGAGTCAACGCGTCCAATAATGTCAATGCAAATAAAATAACTGATATGATAATTAGAAAATAACGTGATTAAATAAGTGAAGCGGCTGTGGGTATGCGAACTGGTGGCGCCTGATGCGGCGATAGTGTGGCGACGCGACCGGCGGTACGTGTGTGCGTGATAATGAATTACCATACTGCGAGGAGCTTTCTTACTAATGTTACTCACGGCATCGGGCATACGGCACCTTGTGACATACTATGAAAGCTCGCTAGATAAGGACAGTGCGAATTGCGGCGAAGTAAGGAAAAACTGTCCTAGGAAGTAAGTTCGAATAAGTATGTTAGTGGTTAACTCTGGTGCCACTTTTGAGACCACCTGAAGGCCTCCGATATGGTAGACGATAAAGATACTATAAATAAGAAATAAGTGAGATTGAGATTATTGTAAGTTGTATAAGCTTCATGTTACAAAATATTTAAATGTCTATTTCCTATCGCAAAATGCAAAAGCAAGTATCTCAAAGTCAATTACTTATAGTCTCTAATAAGCGTGGGAATTTCCTAGACACATAATCACCAATTTATATCAAAGACAGCACACTAACAACGCTAAATAAATCAACACTACTATAAACTGTCTCAAATCTTCACCAATTTAATACAACAAGAAGTTCTCAAAGTGAATCCTCCGAAATGGTACAAAT
This sequence comes from Cyclophora punctaria, assembly GCA_951394245.1. Lineage (NCBI taxonomy): Eukaryota > Metazoa > Arthropoda > Insecta > Lepidoptera > Geometridae > Cyclophora > Cyclophora punctaria. The sequence goes on along the minus strand of OX596170.1, from coordinate 6,601,032 downwards.
AGCGTTTACCTAACTGCATCGGGGTATTGGCGTATGTTCGTGACTGGTTTACGAGTGCCACGGCATTGCATATTAATTGGTGTCGGTATCGGACCGACCATCGCAGCGACCTAGCTTCTATTCATCTATAACCATCGGGACAGTAATGTTTGTATGTGGACAAAATAGCGCGTGTTTAGCTTTACCTCACTCTGAATGGGCCTACGTAACCGCTGGGTGCTTCTGTTGCTTAACTAGATTGTGTTTGCTTACGCATAGGTTAGGACTTCATTCATGGAGCTATTGGAGAATGGAAATAAAGACTAGTGATTTTGATTGCTGGACATGCAAAGCAAAAATATAAGACTCTAAAATTAAAAATTCTCATAGGTATATCAGGTGATTGATGAACTTTTTTTACAATATTTTGGTTTTCCTCCACAACTAAGGCAGAAAAGCCACCAAAAGCCTCAAAAACTTACAAAAAGCGTACAAAGCTAACTCACAAGAGTGGTCGCATAATTTCCTATGAATTCTACTTCTGAATACACACATACATACCAATACATCGATTAAAAATGTACCGATAAATATACTAATTTAAAAAAAGAAAGCTTAATTAACATCTTCCTTAATCCTCCAATCACATCACAATCATTACAGCTAACAGATTTATCCTCCAATCACAAAAGCTTTGTTACAAACTCAAGAACAGTGAATACCTAGTTATCGACATATCAAGTTAGTTGTCAACTAAACTCGTCACCAACTGGTAACGAGAGGAACAGTGCACTCGCTCAATCGACAGTGCGCAGATAGAGTGGGCGCATTCTAATATGCAAATGTATTTAAATGCTAAGCCCTCTTCATTACGCCAGTATCGATCTTAGATATACAATTTGTAAGCTGATAGGTACGTAAGTCTTGTAGATCAGTTACTATATCTGTTACAATTAAAATTAATTAAATACTTGTTTTGTACAGTTTACTCGATATCACTTGGTGGGTTGGTATGTAGTTAAAGGTAAACTCTTTACAACGTAATGAGTTCGATTCTAGAAGCTAGTTTTATTTGCAACTAATATTGGTACTTATTCTTACGAAAGCTAGTGTTGTTTATCTAATTCGAACCATCTGCAGACTATCATCTACATAGAATTCCTAAATGAATTAAACTTGCTAACATACATCACAATTAAACAAGTTTACAAGCGTGCATTTCTATGGACATTTAGTTAGTATTCCAACGAGCGGTTGTTCCTCAATCAGATTAATCTTAAATATTTATTGCACATAGTCTATTGGCAACCGGAGTTCAGGTGAAATTAGTATTGCGATGGTTTAGCCGATGGTGGAGAAATGCTCGGATCACGTCAGTCGTGGGTGGCCAAGCACTGATTAAGCTTTGATGAATATTAATCCGTTCCCTGCTACTTATCTCTGTTATTATTAACTAGTATGAAACACCCTTTCAATGTGATCGTCCATTTCGTCAATTACGTACTCGTATTTGTAGCATACGCTTTAACCTTTAACTTGTATTGTGATTATCTAATGAACTGAGAAATAGTATAAAGTGTCACGGAATACTTATAAGTAATAGAGGTTTCACGAAATGGAAGCATTTTACATACCGAGGTGTAACCTAATTAACTAGAACTTTCGCGTTTTAGTTTTAACCAATAAAGACTTTAAAAATACCTTTGAATATTAAAGTCAACCACAATCATTAGTACAAAAATGAAGGACGAATGAAGGAAACCAATAGTAATTATTTATCTATGGAGGCACTCGTACGTAGTAGTTCCCTCCATATCGGTAATCGATTAGTACCAGCTAATCCTAAACCTACAGCGATGTAAAAACGAATAACAAAAACCTCTCCACCTGTCGTATCTGATAAAAGTGTTTTATTTAAATTTCTTTGGTTGGCGATTCAAAAACGAGCATAAAGTTGTATTTGTGTCTTATTAAATGAAATTTATAGTTGGGGTATAGTCGCTGATTGACCTCGGTCAGAGGATAACAGGTTCGCATGAATTCGAAAAATGAATCTCTATCAGCGTCCTCGAGACTTAGCGTGGCCAGGTTTTGCATACTGTTCACTTGCTCTTTTTAGACAACCAGGTAGACGCTTTCCTACATCTTGGGAAACACTCGACCAAAACAAATATGCAACGATCCAATCGTCAAACTACAGTTACAGAATTTGAAAACCAAATCATTGGAGAAATTAAAGCCTGTCATCGAGAAATTAATGATTTTAGATAATATTAAGAGAAAAATATAAAAAAATAATGTAAAATGCTAATCGGGCAGCTATAAAATAAGATGCATTAATGTAAAGTTATAAAATTTTGGTTCACAAAAACAAATATAAAAGCTCCAAAGTTTCCAAAAATTTGATTAATCAAATAAAAAAAATTATAAATATAAAAGTGTCAGGTGAATTATTCATGAACCCTAATTTTGAAAGATAAACCATAAGTGGAATATAAAAGATATATTTTACAATATAATAACGTGAGAAACGCGTGGTGCGGCGTCAAATTGAACTCGTAAAAATTTAAGTGCACTTAATTTGTACCACAAAAGTGTACTTAGTCGTGTAGTTATCGCCTATAAACAAGTGGAATAGTCGAATACAACGTCTTATAAATAAAATAACATTTAAATAAACGCTCAAGCACAATGCGTTGTGCAAGGTGCGCGTACGCACGTGCCCTCGCCCGTGGCTCTACAATAATATCTGCTCCGAATTCAAATTCGTGTCATACATCTTTATGCTTAGGTAATAGCGATTGGATGTTACGTAAACTGAACTTTAGACCCTTCGAATAAGGATGATTTGAATAATAATGATAAGGGAAATGGATATTCAAAATAATATCACCTCAGGGTTAACGATTACCGGTGTGCGCATGAGCCACAGATGGCGGGATAACGCCGACGTTTGTTTCCGCACTGATATCTGAATTAATGGCGATACGAAATGCTCGAAAGGTGCTCATTACCATGATTTATGCAAGATAATATGTTTCTTGTGCTGTCCCTATAGTACTGATTAACGTTACAAATTAACTAGGGCCCCAGAATATTCATTGTTATTTTTCTGGCTGTTCACATGTTATGTTCGTTCATTACCGGCTGTCAAATAAACCCACCTGCAACTGTGAGAAGCCTTTCCTATGCCTTTGGGCTGTTATCAAAAACTTATCAGTTTACATCTAAAGCATTTTGTGTTTCGAGAATATATATATGCTAATTATCCAGTAAAAATAATGCTCCTTTTTTCGCATGTGGAGTGGGAATGCCGCTGTGTCTGAAGTGTAGAGTCCTCTTATAGGTGTAAATTAATAAGTAGAGCAATAATTCGCAATGGACATTACTCGTGGAGTACAAGGATGGTCGGGCTCCGGCGGTGGGAGTCTCTTCCATCGTCCATCTCGCGGCTCGTCCGCTCACTGAGTACATTCCCGTGTAAGTTTTTACACCTATTATTTTATGTGTCGGCAAGTAAAGTTCGGTACGTGAGTTATAAACTCGCTCGCGCCTCTCTCGCCCCTACTTTATAGGTATTAACGACTTGTCCGAGAGTTTTCTTATAAATAAATTTGAAGGGTAACAAGGCTCGCTTTTGTCGGATTAGTAGAGTGGATCTTGTTTCACTTTGTTGCGTGGCCTCTATCTTTTTTAAATGGGAAATTCATGAGACTGGGTTTGCTCTTTGTTTTGATTATATTCGCGAAATTAAATAAGTAATGGTTAGATACATTCAAATATAAAACTTTTTTGTGTTCCTTTTATTTAACGACCTTTTATTTACAAAGATATTTAGCGCATTATTTATTGCTGAAACAAATAATTTACTTTGACCTAACACTACCATTAACCTACGAATCTAAGTTCGCTCGTACCGCAAATGGAGTCTCTAAAAGAAATGTCGAAAATCAGAGCATCACGTGACATTAGCCCATAACGCGTAGAGCGGACTATAAAAGCGGGACATATGGAAGTTAAGAGCACTACCTGTAAAATATCAGAGCAATAAAGTAAATGCAGTACTGGAGCGACGAGGACGTGCCTTTCGCTGTTTCTATGTAGAAAAATTACGCGGCCTCGGCTTTAGACGTTTCCTGACTAAGTACCACAGGATTTTGTTGGCCATAAACATATTCGACCCAAACTAGAGCCTCGACGTTTAGTACACAGGGCAAACCCGCACTTAGACACAATAGTTGACTATTCTTAGACCAAGTGCTGCATATTATTACTAACAAAGTCAATTTATGAGAGCACTCTCAAGTTTCAAATATCCTTAATGGAGCAAGAGTGAGTCGTTTCACATCTTCCCCCACAAACTGCATTATAATGTCTCACCAAAAATAACCGCACATAAATATAAAACAATGTGAAACCACTTAAAGCGAATAAAATACACGTCGACTTCAACTCACTAAAATGAATTTATTAATAACGGAGACAATGAACGTCTGAAACAAACGCTTCACTTTTTGTATTTTTAATTGTCCTCCGGACGACAGCGAACACACATTAGAAGCACGAAAATAGCCCAGCGATCATATCCAAGGCAAGCTGCGACAGCCCCTGCGACTCCGGTCGCAGCCTCCGCGCCCGCGGGCTATCGCCGAACACGTTATACCATATTACTGTCATGTTAACCACCACTAAAAATGTCATTAATTAAAAATATTCCCGCCGAGGAAATAATTATTGAATTGTAATTTCAGTTAGCGTCTTCTGCAGCCTGGAGTGCACCTCTTAGATGATATCTCGGACGTAATTAAAAATCTTGTCGTGACATTCAGAGCCCCGTCCCGCCTCCGCACTCCTTCGGCTCCTTCAATATTGTTGCCGATTGAATCGCAATTAAATGAAACGAATCAAACTACACTTTATTAAGAAGGTCTGATAGCTCAAAATGGAGGGAATATCGCCCTGCGGAATCGAACGTGCTCCCGTCGAAATGCCAACCATTTTATTTATTCGCCTTAATTATGTATCTTGTCTTAATTTACGATTGGATCATATGATAATCTGAAACGTAATTTATAACGTATGCCTAGGTATTCGAGTCGTGTCCATAACAAGATTTAGGATTACGCCGATGATGGAGCTCGGTTTGCCGATTAAAATATATTATCGACATTCATTGGCATTTAGCAATTAAGAGAACGCGCGCGGGCGCGGATAGCGCAAGGGGCGAGCGGTTCGCGCGCGGCGATAGCGTCATCGCGTTTTATTTCACGTGTCGGGGTATGATGCGACGGCTGCCGGACCGCATCTCGATACCGCCGCTCCCGCAGATATCCCTAATGAAAGTAATGGAGGTTTATTAGCGGCCGCTACTCCCGCAGATATAGATACATTCGTATTGTAGCAATAGATGCAAACTGATGGCAGAACGTACAAGAGAGAACAAAGAAAGCCACATTTGCTAATTGCGATTTTGCTCGTGTCGTGCGCACGGAGCGGGAGGCTGGTTCGTGAGCTCTGGAGATATGACGATAACACATTCATAAATAATTAGAGCGAAATTTTCTCATTTGTAAGACGACAGTCATGATATTTGGTAGCTGAGTCTTATTTTCTCGGAACACCCGTGATCAAGATAAGTATTGTAGCGACACGCTTGCTCTCCGGTTATTTTGCTACGAACGACTGTATTGAAAATGCTACTCAACTACAAGTGAAACGGAGATATGCTTCTTAAGAAAGTGTTAATAGCTTGTAGAATTTATTTCGGTTTGGAATAACTGGGGTCAGAAATACATGACACTTTCTATCTAAAGACAATGGACAATAAAAAGAGCAAACGTGAGGTAAACATTTGTGGGGTCAGTCACGGCTGTGGGAGCCGTAGCAGGCTCAAATTTCTACTTCCGCCCCAGCCGTAGACAATCGATATTGTAGCCGCTGACTCTTCATTATAAACCAACAAAAATAATTAAAAATACACTTCTCGAAAAGGTCGAATGCACACCGGGCCCGGTTAACTAGGCAACCACTGACTCACACAATAGTCTTCTTAGTATTAATTAGCTACAAAACCAAACCAGTACAGTTGTTTGGCAGACCGCGTCAACGATGAAATTAATTTTAATATACAAAGGTCACCAAAAACATTATTTAAAATAATCGCATGAAATATTATAATTCCCAAAACAGGATTTATTAAAAGCATCGTAAATCACCCGAGAGATAAAAATATGTAATTGGAAGTAAAATGTTTTGAAAATGTTGCCCCATCATCCAGTAGATTAGATTCGAGGCATGGCGAATGGCCGAAGTGTGGTGATTAGTTCCGGACATCAATACAATAATATTTCACCAACGCGCTACTTAACTTACAAAGATTGTACTTAAATCTAATTTAAAGTCCAAGTTGTATAATGATCTCGGAGATATCAAATAACAGTTCATCCATCTGTTTCTTTCATTATTTGGCAAAGAAACTAATTTTCGTAACTTCCGCGACCGAAGCGATGTTTTTTCCATACAAAAAAATAACGATAACATAAAAACAAACAATCTGTAGCGCATAAATTAAAATTTCCGCCTGTCGATTGTAGTGACAAATCAAGCATAAACATTACTAGGGGAGCGATGTAATAATATTCTCCGTTATTACTGTGATTTACTGTAGTTTTTGGATATTAACTCTTTAATATATTCGAATTCATTTGTTTTATCTTTCTACATTTACCATTTCAAGTAAACTGAATTAAGAAATCAGTTTAACGTTTATCTTTATGCTCACAGCTGATTGACAGCAATAAAGCAGTTAAATCTAAATAGAGATGTAGTAAATATGCATTAAGAATACATAATATTCAATTTAAAAGTGCACTCCGTTGATTAGTGGAATGCTCTTTAAGCCGGAGTGCCATTAGAATAAATAAGCAGCTATCCGAAACAGTTCGAAGTGTTAAGTCGCTAGTGGTTATCAAAAATTACTAGATAAACCATGACAATGCCGGCAGGTGACTTATGAAGTACTTCACGGTACAATCGATTACAGAAACACTTTCTACGAAGTCTTTGGAAACTAGCATTATGACGTATTAACATCGTACAGTTACAAAAAAGCAAGAAGACGACAACAAAAATTTTAATTGCATTTTTGACCCAAATTCTTGGCAGTTAAGATAAAGAAATAGACTCTTAAATATCAAATATTTTATAAGTTATTGGTTTATAGATAACTAGCAGCGCCCCGCAGTTTTACCCGTGTTGGGCCCGTTCCCATGGGAATTACGGGAATTTTTATACTTATAAACCTTTCTCTTGAATCACTCTATCTATTTAAAGAAACCGCATCAAAATCCGTTGGGTAGTTTTTAAGATCTAAGCATACATAGAGACAGACGGACAGCGGAAAGCGACTTTATTTTATACATACTATGTGTGATATAACATTTGTGTTTCTGTGTTTAAATATTCGATATTTTTCCATAGCATGTGAGAGAGTTTACAAGCTCAATAAGTAATTTCTTTATTCATCCCGTACGGCTTGAAAGGTTTTCCACGAAGGTACAAAATTCGTCAATGGTATTTAAAAGGTATTTAAATTATTGTACGTTACTTTACGTGCGTCCTATTAAACCCTAGTGATAACCGTAATCAGTTAACAGCCACCTTGACATCTTTATGATGTTTGAAATGCCATTACTAACGACACCTTTTTAGTTACTTGCGATAGGCGCCCACCAATAGAGCTCGGATTGTGTTTGGAGCCAACGACATGATACTTAAACAAAACGCTTTGGTGCTAACGTCATCTGCAGAGCTTGTGCGGTCCGATTTACACTTAACTGTTGTTATTCGAGCGAAGCATTGTTCCGATTTATTTCTCAAATTTAAGGACGTTTGAGAACACCGGCCCGCAGTAGGCTAGCGTGGTGACTCTGACTATACGCCTAATCCTCCTCACTATACTTATATTGTCAATGGGTTGTCTCAATTATAAAATCATATCAGATACTACCTTAACGGAAGTCTAGAAACTTCGAAAACATTTAGTCCATCGAAAAGTTACATTTGGGGTTGCGTTTTTTAGAGGACGCAATTTTATTTTTTTGATGTGTAGGGGGGGTCAGTGTAAAGCTAAAAACAAGTTTGTGGGGTCGCCACCCCTGTCCCACGGCTGCCATCTTGAAAATAGGGGTTGAAATGGTTTTTACGATATATCTCTTAAACTATTAATTTTATATAAAAAATTTGTAAGCATTTTTGTTGCAAATTAAATTCTCTACAACTTTGGTTCAGTAACTTTTTGTCGTAGAACTATAAATAAAAAAGTTATAATCGAAAATGTTCAGAAATTCGAAAAGTAAAAATAAAAGACATAAGGGACATTACAGCTGCTGCTGAACCTAATACCGATCTATCGAAGGTCGTAGTTCGATTAGGTGGGTTCCATTTGCTCATGTCGTTCATAGGTGCGATTGGATATATCATGTCTGGTAGTGGACTCGAGGATATCTTCAAATTAATTTATGCTGAGAACTGTGTACAGCACATAATGTCTGGACATGCTTATGCTAGGGCTGTACGTGCTCATTTGCTAGTCCATTTATCAGTAACAAAAATAGTTATGGATTCAATAGAATCTACAGAAGAAGAACGAGATTTTTTGGATGATATTAGTACTATAAATGACCACGTACAGCCCTACCATAAGCATGTCCAGACATTATGTGCTGTACACAGTTCTCAGCATAAATTAATTTGAAGATATCCTCGAGTCCACTACCAGACATGATATATCCAATCGCACCTACGAGGAACGACATGAGCAAATGGAACCCACCTAATCGAACTAAGACCTTCGATAGATCGGTATTAGGTTCAGCAGCAGCTGTAATGCCCCTTATGTCTTTTATTTTTACTTTTCGAATTTCTAAACATTTTCGATTATAACTTTTTTATTTATAGTTCTACGACAAAAAGTTACTGAACCAAAGTTGTAGAGAATTTAATTTGCAACAAAAATGCTAACAATTTTTTTATATAAAATTAATAGTTTATGAGATATATCGTAAAAACCATTTCAACCCCTATTTTCAAGATGGCAGCCGTGGGACAGGGGTGGCGACCCCACAAACTTGTTTTTAGCTTTACACTGACCCCCCCTACACATCAAAAAAATAAAATTGCGTCCTCTAAAAAACGCAAGGTTAGGCCTAAAAAATGTAACATTTCGATGGACTAATTGGCCACTAGACAATGCCAGCCAATTTTTTTTGAATTGGATTGACGTTGCCGCCTGACGTTGACGTTACCAAAATACTAAACAAAGTGTTATGTATCTCTACGAAGTTAATTAAAAACAGCTTATTAACGTAACAGAATGCCTAAAAGTGAAACTTTAAACTAGTTGCAATAAAAGCCTTTAAAAACAAGTATCAATCATAATATTAATAAAAATGATTCATAACATTTTCTCCGCGATAACATCTAATGAACGTTCGCTAACAAATATCAACATACCAGAATATCAAACCGCTCAACAAATCATATTTTTAAGTATCCGTTACAGTGTTATCTGATCAATAAATACATAAAATCATATTTATACAAACTTTCCATTTTATGTGTTTTTTTATTTGGTGTTGGGTTTTGCTTAATTGTGAGAATTTAATGATTCCGGGCTAATGGTATGCGAATATATAAAATACTAGCTGCGTCTCGCGGTTTCACCCGCGTTGTGCCCATTCCCGTAGAATTTCGGGATATAAAATAGCCTATAATCTTACTCCAGAATGTAGCTATTCAATACAAAAGGAATTATTCAAATTGGACAAGTAGTTCCCAAGATAAGCCCGAACATTACTTAATATAGAAGTAATTTTACAAATTATTTTTAATAGATATGAACAAGCTAACTGATTGTTGACAATAAAGCATCTAGTTAAATTCAATTTTTTCATACAATAGTAAAATGTGGTCTTATATGGTCGGTAATTTTCCAGCCGAAGATGATTCCTTCTGAAGAGTAAAAAGGTCTTAAAAGGTCTAGGTTGAAAAATTTGACATGATAGTTGCAATTTTAACTCTTGTATAAAAAACTGAATAAACGATTACATAATCGAGAAGTAACATTAACTCGATAAAGATATGTCTACACTTACAGCGAGCAAGATGAACAGATATCTAAACAGAGGCAACATTCAAAAACTCGCTGGTCGCTGTCACTTGCTCATTAACACCAAGTAAATATCTTACCACTACATTGAGTTAAACTTAAAAATACCACTTTCATAATCCCGTAAAAGGTAAACCCAACCATCTAAAGCAACGTAAAGCAAACCAATATTTGAAATAAAAGCCTAAAAAATGAGTCATAGTGGGAGAAATACTACAGTACGTTCTACCAACGAGCCCCGGTTAGGTATAGGGGGATAAATCTCTCACCTTACTGACCGATCTCCGCTCCCCCTACCTACCCCCCAGTGAACCTGGCATCACTGTTATAGATACCGGAAAACGTTCAACTGCTATTTTTATCTATATCTACTGTTAATATGAATAGTATCTCATCACAAAATACTGAACAGTTTGTGATCTCATTTGCTCACAAATTTGATCACAAATGCTAATCAATAGCATAAAAATAAATTCACTAAGCGACCGAACCTTGTGTGGAACTTTGATAGATCTAATCACCGGAACCGATAACTTAACGTGCAATCCGCCGATTGAGCACTTCGGTTAAAATGCCACTTTTGGTTCACCCATTCAAGTGGTGCACATTGCTTAAGGTTACATTGCTCCACGAAAGTGAAAATTAATTATTTGGTAATGCCATTAAAACTATGTAGATTCGGGCATTGAACCTAGACTATTACGTTAATTAATAAAAATATGTTGTAATTAATAAAACATATCGAATTTCGCAATATTTTGAAACAAACAGTTTTAAATCATAATCAAATTTGAATATCAAGCTTTTGATGACATTATAAAACACCGATTTAGAAACGTTAGGATATAAATATTAGTTATTTATGTTAATTACATTATATTGAAATCAATTAAATATCATTAATTCAGTATTGATCTATTAATGTGTTTAGTCATAAAAATAAATTAATAATAATATTATTATTTGTGTGTTTATCGTGTTAAGTTGTTTGTTTTCTTAAATGTCTTGAACTCAATAAATAAAATAATAATATTTTCAAAATTGTCAACCTAGTCCTTCATAAACTACATTAGGCGATGGTAATATGACAAATAAATATAGAGAGACACAACACATACGTAACAACACAAATTGGCTATCATAAACATTTATCAATTACTCAAAATATATAGATGAGTAGACAGAGCCAAAGCCTTGCTTAGGAAGACAAGACAAGGCTCTGTGGCAAGACAACAGTTACCTCAAAGACATTTTTCTTTTACAAAATAATTTAAAGCCGCATTTTGTCATACCATTCAGTAAACAGACATAATATAATAACCGATCCAGGTAATACAGGATGCCTAGCTAAATAAGCTTACTTAGTAACATACCAGCAACCGTTATCCATCAGTAATTTACGAGCAATCACTTAAAAATATTAAAGACAGTTTAACACAACTATGTAGTTACCAAGATACGGGTAATGGAAAGGAATTATTGATGGCAGTATAAGCAAAATGATGGGTATAGCTTAGCACGTGAGCTTACTAAGAAAATGCTGGTTCGTTCGACAGATATGAGCGGGCGAAACGGTCATATTTTATCGGAAGTAACGGCGCCTAACGTACGGCCAATTTCATAATGCCTCGCCCGCCCGCCCGATAGTAGAACACTTATCAATTTGATATCTCGATGCGGCAATATAATGTGCCACAGATGAATCGATACCAGACATCGCTATCTCAAGTTATATTACAGTACTTTAGTACGTAATTAGCGTTCCTTTACATACCAACTTTATTTATCATTATCTACTCGTACATGTTTAATGCAAAAGATATAAAAATATATTAACATTTGTTTAATAAAATAATAATATGAGCAATCAAAATAAACGTCCATCTAAATGTTTAGTAGACGTTAACTTAATAATAATATGATGTTAATTTTTCAGTTCATCTAACATGACAAGCAATAACAAACAAATCTTCTGATCCCGTGAAGATTATGATAGCACACGGTCCAAACAGACGACTCACTCTGTCAAATAAGTCATCAATGCGTCAGTTAACTCAATTACACCGAGATCAACACACGGCTACCGTGCATGATTAACTAGCAACCCATTCATGGAGAATTACACCCTACATCTCCAACAATAACTCCTAAAATCAACTGACAAAACTCTCTCGGTAATCCTCCTCCATAAATCATTTAATAACACAAACGTACAGCCACACACTGAGCTATTCCTTCCGTTATTCAAGTTATGATAACACCGCTCCAATAATAATACACTCTGTGTTCAGACTACGATGGTTGAGTTTTCAGTAAAGCAAAATATTATTTTAAGCTTTGTGAAAAGTGATGTCCAAAAACATGAAAAGAAAGGGTAATAAGTAACATATGGTACAGTAACGGAAGGTGTGTTCTAATACAATACCTTTAAGATTCATTTTAGATATGTCACGGCTAGTGATCTATATTGTAATGGTTTATCCGCAGGTTAGACCGGATGCCACGAACTGCTGTCAACCCTTGACATCTCGGATAAGTTTGACAGATCGAGCATGAAAATGATTTAGAACATGTGTTATAACAGTTCACGGCAGCTAATGCTCTATTGGGAACATGACAAATTGAAGATCATCTCGCGCCAACCGATTTATAACGACATCAATATCATTAATTCAACACCAATATTTAAATGTCATATCGTATTTCTTTACAAAAAAATATCAATTATGACAAGGACTCCTCATATAAATAACGCTATGAAATTTAATAGGGTGTCTATTTTGTAATGTAACACCCACGCCTCTCGGAGTATGTCCACAGAATCGTTAACCTTTCAATCAGCACCAGGCAAATATTGACATTCATAATATTAACTTTTAGTCCGGAAAGTAGTCGTTAAATTTGGACAGAGGTCGGTCATAAAAATAAAATATTAATAATTAGCAGCAGGAGGTTTAATAGTCCATTAGCAACGTGTTCGTTTACAGTGTGCCGTGACGTCTTGGTCGCGCGCGCCCATTACCATTCCACTGACACTTTGATGTTTATTATAATCGACATCGTGATACATTGATACTAAAATAAATTAATAATTTATTTAATCGGGAGCATAAAATATTTTAATGATTAACTTTTAATATAGAATGGTCTCGCGTGTCGCATCGGCGCATAATGCACGCTTCCGTTGGCTAGCCACTTTCACATCGATGATGACCGTTTTAAATGCTTAATTTAAAACTTAATGCAACGCTCTAATGCATATTCCAAAAAACATAACAAAAAGATTTTCGTAATCAACGAGGTGATCCACTTCCCTAGTCGCAATATTAAATCGCGTAAAAACTGTCGGTTAATAATTAAAACCGACGGTCCGGTCATCGCACTGGCGGATGAGACGATTCCTAGAGATTGTCGCGAGAGACAATATTATAAAAACTATTATAACAAATAAAAAGAGTCAACTAGGAAGTCACAACCGACTGTTTCGACAGATTATGAGCAGGTACCAATAGATTACTTTATATAATTTGTACATGGCAAAGGAAACGATTAGTCCTTGATTGTTTGATCATTTTCCAATAATTATTCCCCATAAAAACACCGGAAATGGAATGGTTTAATCGATTCCGGACCGCGCCTCGCAGTGACGTAGCGTTTGATTACAGAAATTATATGGCGAGACGAATCGTGTCAACTTTGTTTTGTGTATTGTTGAAAATGACCTTCGATTGCGGCGAAAAATAAAAACTAATAGCAACTATTGTTTCAGTATAGTCATTATTATCGCTATTAGGAAGTTAATTTACGCTTTCAAGGTGAACAATTTCGTTCGTTTATACAAAATATTTACTTATCTTTGTTAATTCATTTGCGCAATTTTTTGTTTGTTTGAATGACACATCCGTTGTTATAAGTACAACGTCTTAATTGTCATTGAAATGTATTCAAACCATGGATTCAAACATTATACTGATTGTCTCATTAATTCTTTTTGATGTCTACTTGGTTCAAAACAACAGCAACAAAGAGTTATTTCTAGAACAAATTGACCTCCCAATTGATTATGCCGAACATGAGTGGACTCCAATAACTGGGTCTCAAAGTAAAAGCATCATACTTTGAACACAAATAACATTAGACACGCCACATATGAAGTGTACCCTGTGTCCGCATTAAACATTTATGTCAGACGAAAAGATGGGGCCACTCTGCAAAATTTATTTCACATATCCACTCTACCAATGACAAGAAAACTGTTACGGTTTGCAACGGTCTGAGTGTAACATTAAAAATTCACAACTTCTTACCCACTTGTGTGAGGGATTGCCGAATATACGCCTTTGGACACCATTTATATTTCCTTTGAATACGCTTATACTTATTCTTATAGAAAGGGATTTTTCGTATGCGACCTCAATGATTTGTTTAGTTCAGCTTCGGTTGTTTGGCGTCCCTTCCAAGGAATGAGTATAACGTATCGCAAATGATGTTATTTGCAACTTCTTTCATACATCTTCTGCCAAAACGGACTATAAAGAGAAGGAGAATATCACATTGGTATGAACTAAACGTATTTCACAATTTTACGAAGTAGTTACTTATAAAACATAAAGTTAATCATAAAATGATTCAGTTATAAAAAGTAACTTAATTAGAAATAAATAAAGTGAAGTAAAATATTTGCAAGTCACTTAACTAGATTGGAAGTTGGTATTATCTAGAAGTTTTGTCAAAAAGTTCCATTCATTTTCCTGTTTTTCAACCGGTTTGCAGAACATCTGTGCCCTTTGGGTCAAGGTCATTGATTCAACTGCGACGCTCTCTTTTTCTCCCTATTCAAGAACATCGGCCCTGTTTAGGGTACTGATAGGGAATCAAACAGCTGTAGCTGGTTGCTTGGCATTTCATTTACTATAAATTACTTATTAATATGTTATGTTTAATTATAGTATTGTTTATTATTATATACAAATATCAGTGATAGGTGTAACTTACAGGTTATAGGCACTAGGGGCACTAGGGCTACTGCTTAATAAATATTCCATTCTAATGTAATTTTCTACAACAATAATCTTGGTCAATCTTAGAGACAACGTACAGCCGCTGGACTTAAAAAACACAAATCAGCTAACGAACGAAAAAGAACGTCCGCATTTTTTATAATCTATTCATGAGGTATGATATGACCCCTGTTATGAATTATAATACAATTAATATACCTGATATTTCCGTTTGATATTGATATTGTCCATTATTGTACATTTACGACGAAAAGTACAGTCGATAACAAAGCTGATTACAATATTGTCGTTCTATTGTGTGGGTTTAGTCCGATGAACATTTAGTGATCGAATGTCAACACATGACTCAGACAACTTATTCAACAAATGAATTTGTATCACAATACTTATAATTTTATTTCAGTCTAATTTACTTAACATCGTAAAAAATACCTACTTTAATTAAAAATGCTTGATATTGGTATGTAGGTTATTTACATAGTTTTAAATGTCGTTATTCAAAAGATAGTAAGGCATACTCTTTCGTTTCACGTTTTTTACAGACTGTTGCCGGCGAGATACACTAAAAAGACCTTCGAAAATATAAATAACACTTTTTCTTTCTATTTCGAAACTTGCTTTAGAATGAACATTATTTAAATTGCATTGAAGAACCATTTAACTCGGTGAAATATTAAAATAGAACATTTTGCGCGCACCTGTACGATTATAGAACACGCTTTGTCTACCGCAGTGTCCGGTCTCATCGTCACGACTCAATAATCACATTGACACAATATTTCAATAGATCTCCGCTCTATTATTAGTTATTATATTTCAAAATGAACATAAAAACTAAATCACTTGATAAAAACGAGAACATTTCATAGGAACGGTGACTAATGTAACGAGTACACATAGCAGATTCAGGGCAAATGCAACTTTATAATAGAATTTCAATTTGAATTTTTAAAACCGAAGCAGAATTATTTTAGGTATTAGTTTTATTCACAGGCTCCTCTGAGTCATACTTGTAGTTGTACACAAAATATTGACACTTGTTACGCTTCTTTGTGCTTTTAAAATATGGATCGCTTTATGATCGCCGCGCTTTGGGCAAGTGCGGTGATCACACCAAATCTAACTGTACTGATTGTTTTGTAAGTAATTAATGATTGTACATTACATGTAATAGGTTTCAATGTAAGTATGATTGTGTGAGCATTTTAAATTACAGTTTTGGCTTTGTATTGATTAATGTAAGCAATTAGCAACCTATAATAACAATTAACATATAGCAAGACAGACTAATGCTAACTAGTATTATAAATGCGAAAGTAACTCTGTCTCTGTCTGTTACGCTTTCACACCAAAACTAATGAACCGATTTTAATGAAATTTGGTACACAGTTAGTCCAGAGCCTGAGAAAGGACATAGGTTTTTTATCCCGAAATTCCTGCGGTAACGGGTACAACGCAGATAAAACCGCGGGGCGCGGCTAGTCATGTATAAATGTTGAAAGCCATGGTCACTTCGATAGGAGATAACTGTTTTAGTAATAATAAAAGTATATAGTATGCGATTTAACTTTGTTTATCTGCCTGTAGTGCTGTTTGCCTATACATTGCCAAACTAAAGATCATTACACCCCCTTTTGAAATTACAGCATTGGTTTTCCTCACACTGTTTATAGTAAATGTAAGATACTCGTATAAGTTGCATAGAAAATCACTTGCAGGTCAAAAGATGTATGGGTCTATCTTTCCTTTCTACATGCAAGCGAATTCAGTCTAAAATGGTCGGCCAACAAATGTGTTAAGTGTACAACAAACATTAAATTAATGTAACAGATCCGAGTGCCATATGTTGAAGTTTGAACTTGTAAATTGCATTGAACTTGAATAAACGTGTGCAAGGGTTGTGTATCGTTCGAGTGGTGTTGCGAGGTGCGCACGCGTCGGCGGAGTATCGACAGATAGAGCGGTGCCGCACATGCCGCGCGGCTTCCGTTTCATAAAGTTTAACGACGTGGTTGACCCAGCTTTGTTTGCCTTACACCATCCACAAACGCACAGCTCACACTCATTCTGGTAAACTATTAATTGCTTATCTCAGAAAAGCATTCAAACATCTCCCAATGTTTACTCACAATACATCATTCGTAAACGGCCATTTCATGTGGCGCGGGAGTTTAAAAATATTCTATGATTTGTACAAAGAGGGCTTACTTCATTGCTCCAACGTTTCCTTAATTAACAGAAAACTTGAAACTTATATCGGGGCGACTTAATCAGAGGATCACATCTCTTAATATACGGTTCGGCGACGAGTGAGATCTGACACGAAATTCCCTAAAAATAATATTTAAAATGGTAATGGGCCCTCGGGTTCATAAATTGCCGCGCCATATGTCCCGCTCGTTGCACCTACTGTGTACATAAATATGTCAAGTATTGAGAAGAGTCGTGTTATTTCACTATGTTTCTTGATCTTTGACAAGATTGATTACGATTCAAATGATTTGATGGACGTAAGATATATTAGTATACTCGGACGCAGATACTGACGTGCTTATGGTTAGGTTTACATTTTAAAAGTTTATTTTATTCAATTGCTTAGAAAAGACATAAACTGCAATTAAAGCTTGTAGCTAAGTCATTTCCTCTAATTCCTTTCAAGACCTCTTCTCACTTATTCCTCTCTGTTCCTGCAAGAGTAACTTGCACTTTTTTTTATTTTATTGTCTGGCGCGCTTATTCTTCTTTCAGTGCCGATTTCTTCAGAGTATATTTGTTGCTCTAAAGTGAGACTTTCCACGTTACATTATTAAAATACTTAGGTTAAGTTGGATAAACCTATTATACGCATTTAAGGTATACCTAATAGGTGCACCAAAGCAAATTAAGAAATAATTTTACTGGGTGACAATGTAATGGCAGTAAGAAACCCGATTAAATGAATAATTTAATTAAATGTCAATTTCACACCTCGAGTTGCGGTAAACATGATCTAAGATTTGGAGTTCAGCGACCCAAAGGTCGTTAGATCTCGGTGCGCACGCGCCGCCGCCGCCGCCGCGCCGTCAACACAGATGGCGGCTGCAGCTCAAGCTCACGACTCACGGTAATTGTCAATAAACCAAAAACATTAAGAGATTATACCAAAGAATTATTAGTTTCCCACTCCGCACTGACTCAATTTATAATCCTTAGAATAATGTATAATTCTTCACAATCGCAGCCACGTGTGCGAACTTAAATATAGATAACACCTATTTACACAGCGGCCTTACAAAAATAAACTAATGTCTACGTAAAATAGTGGATTATGGTACGAATAGAAATAAGAGTAGGTTAGCGTTATTTTGATTGCGTACACTGAAATAATAAATTATTGATGTACTTTCATGAAATTCAAAGATAAATATTATTGAACTGAGGTGAAAAAGTACAGATGTATGTAAATGTAATTACAATTTGTACTTCATTTCAATAACAGAATATACAAGCACCCGTAGCCTATTTGTCGTAAAACATAGGTAAGCAATGGGCCCTAACAAATACTCAATATGTCGATTCTGAAGAATAGATATTTGAACGTCGTATTATTAAAAAAGCACTCGTGGGTAACGTTTGCTTTTGTTGGTCAACTGTAAGTAATCTCAAAATCCGTATAAGGAGTCCTCATAGGGCCCCAAACTATGACCAAAGAAAACAATAAATCGTAATGATGGCGCGCCCCTGGGGCACCCTCGGATGCTCGCTATTTTGGACTATAAATAAATGTGTAGATGGATTGATAAATATAAATATTAGGGGCGAAACGAAGAAAAACAATGTTTATGAAACTGGTGTCGTTCGCATCATAACTGTGAGTTACGACTTCCGACGTCTGCCCGCACATGGGGTCCATGCGGAATTTTTTGCCCCATAACTACTAAAACCGATGATAAAAATAGATTAATTAATGTTCAACAAAATGACCTTTTTATCAATTAACGTGTCTGTGGACTAAAAAGAGCAGATAATTAATTGCGATTGTGAAATGAAACGTTGGCTGTCAAACAGGTATGATCATAAATAAATATCGTCGCCATAATAAGATTAACAGAGTTGGGCATGCGTTTAGGTGTCGGTGGCGCGCGTCTGGGCGAGTACGGCGGGGCGTTAGTCACCGCGGCTATACTTAGACAGATGCATTGTCTTCTGAAATATCTATTAACGATTATTGACAAGGCATCGGCACGCAAATTCTCCCTGCGATAGGTGCGACGAACTGCTATAAATATACTTAATGTGAGATACTGCGGCCGCGCAGGTATGTCGGCGACAATCACGACTCGCGACCATTCCTGCAGAGGAGCCCGCCTCACGCACCTTACATTGTATTACTCATCAGTTCTCCGTAAGAAAGGTCTCGGTCCAGTGATATCATTTCCGAAAATATGAGTCTTATGATTCAACTGTCTCGATGTGAAATAATAGTAGGCATGAGGTGAATACAGATTAATGAATTCTACCTAAAGAATTCGACATGTAACACAGTCAAACTGACACATCCACAAAACTATAACGAAAACAGTAAACTGACGTTATATTGTTCATTAAATTTGTAATATAATAAAGTATTTAAAGCGTCAAAATTGCAAATTGCGAATTCAAATTGATACAATTCGACAATTGATTACAATATGTAGTGAGTAGTAGAGTGTAGCGTCCACAAACACGGACGAGCAGTCAGTCGGGCCACATCGATTCATATCCAACGAGAGCCGCTTTTCATTTTGAATGTTAAATTAAATTTCCATGAAACAAGATTGAATTTTTCGCAATCAGCGTGTGCAAAGCTTGTCTGTACCGATTTTGGAGCGCACGTATCGTTTTGTAGACACGTAACTATTTGAGCATATTAATTTGTACTTAATGCTTTTAACATTCGACAGACGTTAACAATGTTACTTTGCTTTTGAAGTTAACATCGACGTTTTTGAAATAAACAGACTAACAAAATAATTTACTTAAAGTATCTTAAATATTGATTGATTTCAAATCGACGATCGCTTAACTAGTACCACAAAATGTATTGTAGTAGCAAATTCGTCAAAAGTAGTAACAAACAACATACCGCAGAGTGCGGTCGCGCTGGGAGCGGTCCGGCGGCAGCGAGCTAGCATCGGCTTAGCTAATTTACAATTTAATTATCAACCGGAATGATGCATCGTTAGCGCGCGCCAAACCGAGTTTATGCAACTAATCAATTGTTTGACGCGGCCACTGCAATCACGCGCTGCCGCCCGCCGCCTCCCGCCCGCCCTACGCTTCAATCAATCGCATTACTTTGTATTGTAACTCACTTTCCAGATATTTTACAATTAAATGTACTTGTGTAATTTAATGAACTTCAATCGTCACCTCATAAAGTTTCGATAGACGCTTGAGCGATCCAATCGAGAAAACAATGCGGCGGCGTGTCGCGCCCGCGGTGATTAAATATAGCTCAGAATCCATCAAGCGAACAGACCGATCGAAACGTTGTTGCTATGGATTTATGCGCTAAATATTCGACAGGTGCCAAGTGTGTCGTTCGCAAAGTTCGATCGCCGATGACTAACAACGTAGCTACGCCCCAAATTTTATTTCAAATGTCAAATAAATTGAGCAACTGCTCAAATCCCCGGAACCGCAAGAATATTCGATTCTTCAACGGTGGTCTGCGTAGTTCTGAGACTACATTACAGCAGTAATCCCTCTAATCATTTTATATTTCACACAGGCATTTGATAATGTAATTGTAATTGCGCTGGCATAGAATCCATTCTATTAGGCTTATTTTATTTAATAACGGTATAAGAGTGCTTCCACATGTCATTAGAAAGTCACGCAGAGTTTTCATTAATTTATTAAGGACGGTTAAAATTAACCGCTCACGAATGAGAATCGTGCGACACAATAGTAATGTGAACGTTCACAATTCGCTAATCCCGCGTCGCTACCGTTACATAAGACAGCTGAGTTGAATATAAATGTAAAACACAATAAATTTCATGCCCCGTAGGAAATGAATATTCATCACGAAATCGCCATGCATATTCTCTTTTGCTGCGGAATTTTACGTTCCTACCAATGTGGACGGAACGGCAACAATATAAACCTTACTATCATGGCGCATCAGTTAGAATTCGCATGAAAGGAATAGAATATTAAAGCCGGTATTGGCTCCGCGAGCGAAGAGTTCTCGTAAATTTCAACATATAGTAAAGTGATTTACGAATTATTGTTGTGTTGGCGTATAACTAGAGAAATCTTTCCGCTGTGTGCCGCCGGTTAATTTATATATGAGACTTAGGTAATTCGCGGGCCGCGAGTAATTGGTCTACAGAACAATAGCTTTTGTCATGCCCTTATCTCGCACGCCACGTTGGTCTCTCTCTTCGAGAAGACCTCTTAAGCTCAATAACATTCGTATTATGTTATCTCAACTGCCTTATTATAACTTTACTAGTTAGTAATTGATTTGAAATCTTTCCGTAACCTTAATAATGTTATTTAAAACATTAGGCAATCGTGAAATAATAAATTAAGCAACATTACCCTCATTCGGCGACATTACCCATTGCATTAACTTACAATTTCTATTCTCATCGGGCTAATGGTAAATGCGTACATAACAGCAAAAGCCTACCAATTCTATCGGAGTGCGACGGCATGAGTCGAGTGGGTAATAAGCGCGGGTCGACATTAGCGTAACACTTAATCGAAACATGTGTTTATCGTAACATGCGAATCGGCCTAAGGCGAATTAGTTCTCGCACAATGCAATTTGAATGCACATTACACAACGGACGAGGTACGAGCGCTTTTTATTGCGGCATCGTGAGATCTTATCTCGGAACTGCCACTTCCAGCAGGCAAATTTCAGATTCTGGTGTGCCTCCGCTGGTTTTGCACCCTACGGCTTGAGCCGAGAGCCACTAACGGCTTAGCGCAGCGCCCGCCGGCCGGCGGTGTGGGTGCGCGCAACACTCGCACGCACGCACTCAGCGCTACATATTAAAGAATTCAACATAAAATCAGCAATAAAATTGAAAACATTTTGTTACCTTTTAAATAAGTTTAGTCCTTACGAGTTTACTGCGTGTTCAACTTTGGACACTATTCGCGTATCAAAGTGCACAAATTCCTGGATTCCGTCCGCAAAATCATTTCTTGATCGATAAAGAGCGTTAATTTTACGAGTCAGTGATAATTTGCTAACTTCCGACAGGCACAGTCGCCCTAGTTGAATCGTTCCGAACACTTGCTACGTTAAATTGCAGGCGAAAGGAAACACCTAATTAGTTATGCCTCTATTTGTGCAGATAGATATACCGATTGGTAGATTAACATTATACAAATTGTTCTCAATCGACCATAAAATTACAAGATTTTAATTGAATGTCTAATTTTAAGAGTTTACTACGTTTTGATAATTGAGAATTTGATGTTTTCTGCCAATTAAATCAGTACTGCTGGCCACAGTTACATTAGTTCGATTAATCACATCTCTCTGTATTTAAGAAAAACAGATAACTAAGTATTTATTATATGTATGTACGTAGTTTCGTACTTTGATTAAAGTTAACTAAGCTTAGTAAATAGTTTGTTTATTTATAGTATAAAACAAAGTCGCTTTTCACTGTCTGTCTGTCTGTCCCTGTGTATGCTTAGATCTTTAAAACTGCGCAACGGATTTAGACGCGGTTTTTTTAATAGATAGAGTTTTGTATGATGTAGATTACTGATACATGAATTGTTTTCTGTTTTCTACATTCTAGATTCTACATTCTTTTTCTAAATTCTACCCCCAAAAATGTGAAAAGGGGGATGTTTGTATGGGACAATGTGATTCCTTGGTCGAATCAGTATTTATTCAAGACATGTTTCGTATTTTATTGAAATTCCTCAACAGGGTTAAAAAATAACAAAATTAATGACTTAAAAAACAATTTAAAATCCTGTTAGAACGATTTTCGACTTGCGGACGAAGTCGCGGTCAATAGCTAGTGTATAATAAAAATGCACAATCAATCCTAATAATAAATTGAATACCCGCGCAACTAAAGATTAGGTACACCGTACTTTAGATAGATAATTATTAACAATTTCTTGGAAGTAAAACATTTAAGGACATGAACTTTTTAACAAAGCTATGATATGCCTCATTGTGTATGGAAAATCACTTCATATTTTTCTCATTACCCCACCCAGAAAGCTGTAATATCACTCGAATTTGAGAAACTGAAAAGTCCTAAAGAAGATAACCGCTGAATTCGTAGTGTTTTAGTGCTCGAGTAAGTCATTAAAAGTAGTTGTACACCATAAGAGACAGCGAGAGCGACCATTGGCATTTTGCCAACAAGGTGAATGCCACGATCCACGCACGGTCGGACAACCCACTTTACTCAACACGCGGAAATATATCGGCTATCGGCTAACGATCATCATAATGTTAGCTTATCTAGTCACAAGACTGCGAGTACTAGACAACTGTGCCGAACATACCCGGAGAGAAACACTTGTATTTCTGATTGTTTATTGCAAAGGAAATGGTTTAGAATGATTGGGTACTTAATATTGACTAGCGCTGCACCGCGGTTTTGAGGTATCCGGCGCTTTTTTCGGTTGTAAACTAGCTTAAAATTTTCCTCATAAATGGCGCTATTACGAGTATATTCAAATAGTTTTTTTACTTAATCTGACTGGAAATTTCAGAGATTTGCGAGAACTCAATTCAACTGCTTAGTTATTATACTACTCACCTATTACATAATTAGATATGTGATATTCAAATAGGAATCTTAGGTCTATAGATTCTTTTTTTGAAATGGAAAATTCCTACGTTATAACGGAAGGATTAACAATCCCCATAAGTAGTAAATCATGTCATAGATATCGTCTTATATTTTGAAGAGATGGCTAATTCCTAGTGGTTTTACGATTTGGTCCAAAATATTACGCAATTTTTCGTTTTATAACCGAATAAAAATTTAAAGATCCATGCTCAAAACATTCGTCAGTTATACATAACAATAAAATACGTTTAATGTATTAATTTTATTACATAAAGCAACTCCATTATGATATTATTCCACCCACTGCATTTAGCCTTTCAAAATATTGTGAAATAAGAAAATAGAACACGAGTCTGAAAATTATTTTGACATGTTCGCGGATGGTTCACATAAATCATTATTTATTATTTTACACTTTTAAAAGCACTAATAAATCATGGCATTATAACGTATTTTACATTCCAAACTTGAAATATTCTTACTAGATTTATAAAAGACAAATTAGAACTAGGTACGTTTAAACACACAATTCCAGAATCATTACTTGCAAATATTATTTGAAATTGGAACACTTTAGTTCATTTATTAGTACACCTCTGTGTTGTAAAAAATGCAATGTCGATTTTTAGGTGTATAGTAAAAGCGATGAAATGAAAAATGTGTGCATTTTTGGAAGCTTGCCGGTGGCTGCCTGTTTAACGAGGATCAACGAGTGGCCGCATGTTCCGCTGAACACTTTATCGGGGATATACACGTCATCACACATTTGGGTACTTTTCTACCATGTATGTTGATTTTCTACTTGTGGTTTCCGACAATCATATGAAACGCAGCATAGCATCATTGTGTAAGTCGGGTGGAAAATCACCCTATTTTATTATTATCTACTACTGCAGCGACCCACTATTTTACCTATTTTGTTTTCCATTAGATCCATTTTTTGAACATTGATAGGTAACCATCAACTAAACTAACAAACTCTTCCCCCAGATAATATAAGTATACTACTAACTATTTTTATCACACCGATAATAATAACTAAGAAAATTATTTCCTGAAATTCCTTGGAAAAATAACAACTGGAAAACATAAACATGAAATAAATGGCGGCTATGTATTTAACACAAATGTAAATATGGCGGGTACAAAGCATAAAGATCTTTTTATTATGACAATTTGGACAAATCGTAGGTAGAGTATACGTACGGAGAGATCATAGGTAGAGCAAACATAATAAATATTAACGCAAAATGATTCTAACTAGATAATACCTGGGGATTCTTTTATTTACCGAACTATAAAAATAACATTCCAACTAGAAAAATAGGTTCTCAAAGAGACCGATACGGAATCTGTTAACATTTACTTATTAGTAGTCAAACTAAGTACATGCAGCGGGGAACAGAAATGAGTACATTATGTACATAAATAATAATGCAAATGTCATATCTACCCTGTATTCGCAGCGTGTAGGTAACCAGCTGAAATGCAAATTGATATAATGCAGGAAGCGTCTGAGTGGGCCTCATAGCGGGCCGGGCTCCGCCACGAGGAGCGTAACTTCGTTTACATACGACAGTCACTCGTACCTATTAGCATCCCAAATGTTCGGCTCGGTCGCCAGTTCGCCCGACTTATCTCTCCGCCAGGCAAAATATTACAGTTTGTGCATCGCCACTCGCAATGTGCATAACTGAATGTCAATAAAGGAATAAAAAAGCCCACCGGAGGCGTTCCCGCTCAATCGAGGCGGATGTGGTGTAAGCCAATGGGCGAGCGGAGCGCAGCATATTCATAACGATATTACCGTCGACGGAGCCGCGGCGTCGTCATAATTCATATATAATAACCCTTCCGACGACGCCGCCGCCTGCATCTCGCTCCCGCGCTCACACGATCCCCGAGAGCGACAGAGACGCCGCACTCGCTCCAAACACCAAATATCATAATTCATAATTATATTTTACGATCATCGTTAACTCTCACATGAAACGTTATTCGTGCTCCTCTCGCCAACCAGAAAGCTCTTTCAAGGAACCAGTGCACGAATGTTTACACAATAAATTTAACGCTGAAATATGAAATTATATTTGTCAGAATTCAGGAAACAGAACATGTTGGGCATGTAGGAACGTTGACAGCTATTTGTAATTGGAATATGATGAGACGCGTGCGCGTGCGCTCGGCGCGTCTCATTCGTCAGATTAAAAATAGAGCTCGGCGTCTGCGCCGTGACGACTCGCGCCATTAATTTATATGAAATAACTGTCGGCAGACGGAAAAATAAGTCGGATGAAGCGGCCTTCTCCAACATAATATTTATGTTTTACGAAGTGGCGGACGAGTCCGTCGTGTTGATGTACGCATGTCAGAGCCGACCGACTCCAAAAAATGTATACATTAAAGTCATACAACTCCCACTTACAGAATCCATTATACATACAAACGATCTATCCATTTCCTTTCATTGGTTTTAGACATTGAATAATATGTTTATTATAACATGATGGAATCGTATTTAATATCTTAACATTCAATGGGATACCTCTACCACATCGAAATGAAAATACTTTATAACGTTTAATGTTTTTATTTACCACTTCATTGAGTGAAACAATTTGTCAATCAGCCAAATGGAGATAGTGGAGTTGAAATTTTGAAAGGTTTATTTACGTGTTTGAATAATAATTTTGTCACCAAGAATAATTTAAAACAAATAAAGACACAATAGCGTAATGAATTCAATTATTGCACATGAAGGCAATATTACCACCAAGGGACGAAACTCTTTTCATATTGCTTTTTATAACCATCACCAAATCCGCGGTCACATATCTCAACAAACTCAATAAAATATCTAAAATACTGAATTCCGACGATACTTAATATAATTTCTGAAAGTACTCAAAGACAAGTGAGACATAAATTCGTTAGCGCGTTTGCAATCGTCAAGAATACTCCAACCAATAATTTACATCACTAAATTTTAAAGTTGACATCAGAAAGAACATCTTATAAACCATAACTCAGGCCGATTTTAATGAGTCATTTACAAAGAAGTAAGAAATATTCAGTTAAATTATGGAGGTACTAACGGCTTCGCATATAACTTCTTTATTTTACGCCCAATTTCATGACAAACACTATATTTCAGAAGAAGAACCATTAAACTGTATCAACAGACAAAATCAGTTCCTATTCAAAATAATTAATCGCATCGTAAATTAGACATAAGTAAGTTAGTAAAAAAACAACGAAATTATTCTTGACTTCTAACACTAAGTAAGAATTTGGACAAATTAATTTCCTTCTAAATAAATTCAATGGGTAATCAACTGGAGATAACCAATGTGAACGTAATGGATTTCGGAGTTGGATGTGAACTCGCATTTAAATCTAAAGATATTTAAACACATCGCCCTCGTCTTCGCCCGCCATAAATAAAATAAGTACAAATATTCTCACGTAAACGAGAGTACTTCGGGAGCGTTCATTTACATTTGTGAATGTAATAAATGGAGCATCTCCCTAAATACAAAGGTAAACTCACGAAAATAATCTATTTTTGAAATAACACCAACTCTACGATTAGAAACAGGGAGGAAACGTGGAATAAACAATCTTTCATGAATACAGGTAGGTACATTAGATACATAGGATATCGTATTTAAAAATATCGACGGCGATTATTATGTTGTGACGTCGAATAAAGATATCCACGTCTTCATATGTATTAGTATATGTATGAATAAATACATCACACATAAAAAGCACCTATTAGGTACGGTGAAGGGTTGCACACCTGCTTATTATATTCATTCTCATACCCGGCCACAGATTTACGACCAGGTATGAGCCAACAAATAAGAACTTCTAAAAACTGCATCCAAAAAATATAATAAGATCACAAAAAGCACAGCCAGAGATGTCAACGTCGACCGCGTACCATTGGTTGCGCTAACAATGAAATATTACCGCACATTTCAACCTCCTTTGTGTTCGAAAAAAAATCAAAACCCACAAAGTTTTACGTTTCATTAAGGTGATTAATCTGAATTAAGTAAAAAACAATAGATAGGTCGCAATCCTGATTCGACGGAGCCAGACGTCATAAAACTGTGTCAGTAAAAAACGTTTCTACGAGGGCTGCGAGATCTTAATACAAATATCATGATACTAATTATACGTTAGTTTATTTAGA
Source organism: Cyclophora punctaria (assembly GCA_951394245.1). Taxonomy (NCBI): domain Eukaryota; kingdom Metazoa; phylum Arthropoda; class Insecta; order Lepidoptera; family Geometridae; genus Cyclophora; species Cyclophora punctaria. The sequence goes on along the minus strand of OX596170.1, from coordinate 6,572,853 downwards.
TTATACTTATCTAGTTTATAACATATTTTAGTGCACCATAAACAAACATAGCAAGATTTTACTGCTCCTGCCGTCCCGGGGCACATTCAAACCATTGTGCCTCTTATAATTTTTATTAGGGGCAATCCGTCCGCCTTGATTTACTCCTTCCCGAACTGACGGATCTTTCATTTAATTTACGGTTCTACCCCAGCCTTCGGAACGTAATAAAACCTAACAAAAACAAGCAAAATATATTTTTGATTCACATTTGATTCATATAGGTAGAACACACAAGCTTGCTCACCAATATATCAAAAACATATTCATTTATAAATTACGCACAAAAAATAACATATACATATTTGTGTTCTTTATGTCCGTTTATTGGCTGGTATGTCTAATGTCATGGTTTCATTAATTATACCATGTAAATGTTATGTGAAACAAATGAACTCAGCCGGACAGAAAATAGCCAAGAGATGGAAAATAATCATTAATTATTCTATCACACTTTCAGGGTCGAACGAAATCGAATGCGAAAGATAGTTGACAAGCCAACGACTATTGGGAGTATATTTAAATATGATAGAAAGCTTAAAGCTCTTTGGAAAGGCACTTTATACTGTATGATTTACACGTAAAATAATCGTAACAAAAATTTATTGTTTATATTTCTGGTGCAAAATATTCATCGGAGCATCCCACTCTTACTCCTGTCGTATCCGACAAGCATTTGGCACCGTTTCAGAAATTGTTATTATCATAATGACTCTTCTACTCATAACACTATTGCCTCGGAAAATGTCTACATACTTACAATAGCCCATAACTCCTGTATACATTAAAGTCCGTCTGAATTTGAGTAGCTAATGAATTCTTTGATTTATAATATGGAATAATAGCAATAATAAAAGTGCTCAAATTAATCCAAATACCTTTCTCTCAACAAAATTTACAACAAAAACACGTCGAGCAAACGTCCACCTATTTTGAAAAACTGAACAAAAAGGAATACAATAAGAAATTTTAATTATTCGTTCTCAAGAACATCATCAGCGGGCCGGCCAGCGGCAGCGTGTTCTCTGTGTCTCATTTGCAAGTAACAGGATGCATATTATAGACCCACGCAGGCAATAAGATAAAAAGACGCTCAATAAGGCGCGATCAGAAGCAAAAATGAAATAAATTGCCGCTGAATAAGAATACTGTGTGCAATTGAGTCGAACACGTTCGCTCATTAGACGGGCCGGGGCACTACCGACCGCGGCCGTGAATTCCAAATAAATTAAAAATACCAATAATTGAAATACCGATTCTAAATACAACAATGTCCCTAAATAGTTGTTACCCTTTCAAACAAAATAAAAGTGAACGTTTCCGAGAACGTTTCACATGTCTTCAGGCGGTTCAATTGGAACAATGCGCGTTGCACAGCATCACAGAGTTTGCCGAAAAGCTGTAAAATTGATGGACATTAGCATAACAATGAGGGCGATTTAGAATACGGAGCAGAGCGTCCGCACACGACGACACTTTCACTTATTCTGGGCAATAAATATTTGTATTATTAAAAAGTATTTAGTTGGCACAAACATACATAACAAATAAGATATGAGAATAGTTGTAACCGCAGGCTGTGAAGGAACAATGCAAACGAGACGGCGGGCACAGGAGCGTGTCGTGACGAGACAAAAACTTATTTCACTCGGATATGGAATTGAATAAGAGAAATAATGAAAACCATGTCTCGGTTTGTATAATGCGTTAAATTAAACAGATTTTTGGAGTTCGCTAAATGAAGTACTAATGAGAACAATGGAGACGCGTTGATGTCTTTTTAATTAAATTATACAAATACTTGAATGCATTTTTTCACAAAAACATAAGTAATGAAATATTGAAATATGCTTAATTGTCAAAATGCAGAAATCAATCGTTGTTATATTTTTCAAAAAAATTCATAAGCATTCAAAATATAATTCGAATAAACAATCTAACACTAACATTTAAGACCTCAATATTCGTGCCAATATTTCGCAATTTCTTAATGTTTATACTTTAACTCCACTTGTCGACTCTACAGTTTTTTTGTCTTATAACCATAGTAGGAATAACTAGGGTACAAGCGGTGTACGTCAGACATCTTCATGCACCATTTGAGTCCACCGGGGCGCATCCCAGTGCATCGCTCGACTCTACCCTACAGAAATAGTAAGTATAATGTCATATCGAGTGTCTGAGCGCGTGCGACACAACATGTGTCACCTGTCAATATAGAGAGGAGAGCATCAGTCAAAATAGTGATATTAATTAGTCATAACACCTCAGTCTTGTAGTGGTTAGCCAATTAGATTGACCTTTGCGTGAGCAGTGGAGAGATTTATTAGGTTAATTTAGTTTAGATAATTATTGCATTGATTTTCATTGATTTATTGTGGCGTAGCTAGGTATGTATAAAATAATGTCTGCTGTGAGGCAGGCTTTACAAAACATGAAAAACATCAATGAAAACAATCAGTGTACCTTAAAACAGTCAGTTTAATCTCACGTGTGTTATGGGTAAACCCACAAAACAAGACACTGCTGTGTTTAACAAAATAATTGCCTCAACACAACTTCGCACAGAACACATAATATCTACCTACTCATACATAGAATGAATCAACTTCTAGGCGCCATTAAAACGTTCAAGGCTTTTTCCCCGATAAATTAACTACACAATAGATATTTTTATGTGGCACATATACCAGTTCCGCGATAATTTATAAAATTGCGCAATAACAAAGTTATGCCGCTACCTGTTATGCAAACAACATCAAAACTGTAATGGCTGACAATAAAATAGGTAATTTTTTCATAGAACTAAAAAGACAAACTTCCAAAGTGTTAAAATTTTATTAACATTTAGACAATAGGCGAGCGATGCTTATGACCACCGGTCGAGTCATAAATTTTGTTGACGTGTCATTTTTTGTTCGTGAACTCGGAATAAATTCATGATTTTTTGTCTAACTCATGACTAATTGGCTCTGGTGAGGAGTACGGAGCCGGACCCCGGGGCGCACTACATTTTGTCTGAGTTTTGCAAATATAATAATAAAAGTTTATTACCCCGTTTGAAAGGGTTTGTCTCAAACTACCCTTAAAGGGTAGCAGTAAAACCTGGTGCTGCACCATCGTAAGTCAAAACGGATCAATTGTTCGGTTGCATATAATCATAAATCAGTTTTTAGAGAACATTGAATGGTGGTCGTTACTCAATACAAGATCATTATACAAATATAGATTTTTGGCATTTGTGCACGTACCACTGTGGGAGGCATACAAATTTCTTTGCAATATTTTACAATGACAGTAATATTCAGAGAAAAGAAAGTTGAAATGAAATATAAAAACGGTAACATCTGACCGTTACCACTTTGTTAAGTTTTGTTGTGAATTCAAAACAATTTGTTGAATATTACAAAGATATAAATCAAAGAAAGAAAGCGTTTCATAACATTATTAGTGACAAATTATAGAAACCTTTTTCTAAACTATTTCCTTAAAAAAATCCAAAGACAATAAAATTCTCAATAGAGTTTTCTAGCAACAGAAGACCGCATAAACCAAACAGTTGACACTAGAAGTACGAGTATATTTAGATGTAATGTGACATAACGTGTAGCTGGTGATGGAAGAATGATGGAGCGGGTCACGCCCGAGGTCAGCGCCGTCATGCGTCATCGCTAATGACGACAAATGACGTGACGAGACGTGACGTACACCCAGACCAGATACGTCACTTTTAACATGACTGCTGGAAGAATATGTAGGCATTATAGAATAATCGGGGAAAAACTCTATAATATCCCACTGCTTCTCCTGTCACTGAAGATATCAGTACAGTAAGGAGAAAAACATAACCAAAAAATAAAGAAAATTATTAATAATCGGAATAAGTTGAAAAATTACTGAATAATGATGTAGATACGAGTATGTATTATAAGTGTTTAGTAAATATATTCTGTGCTATGACTAAGACAACTTTTCTGATCATTGCTGACAAAAGGTAAAAAACTTTATCCCTTGATTATACTTGAAAATATTTCCTAAAAAGGCCAAATTAGGTATTACGTTGGTTAGGTTATCAAAAAATATTATAATATTGTAAATGACTAATTACAAAGTTAACAGTAAAAAGAAATTAATGAACATATTTAAACGCCTCACAGATTATTTAAACGTCATCCAAAATGTGAGGCACATAACGTTTTTTCTATATTTAGTTCCAGTTTATCGATGACAGAACACAAACGAATGTATTTTTTAGTAAGAAAGGACTTGTTTTTTACCGCAGCAGGAGGAAGGTGTCACTCGACGCAACTATCCGTCACGTTACTCGTTTCCTGTTCGGTTTAGCCAAATACATTAACGTTTCAAACATTGTCGATCACTACATTATCATTATAAATTACCATAAAATAGAGTCGTTATCGTTATGCTACTCAACGACCAGCTACTGCCCTATTAGTGATAAACAAATGTTTTCATATCCGAATTAAAATGTAAGCCAAATAACGTATTGAGTAAGATCTGCGGTCGGACAAGTTTCCCACAGAGATTTAGCTGCGAGACCGCGCGCCGGCTGCACGCGACTCAAAAATAGCGCACATTGGTCGAAAAATAAAATTTCCCCAGATAGACGGAAATATACAAAAATGTGAGCCAAAGAGCGAGGGGCGAACGTGATGGCGTGCCGTAATGTGCGCCCCTAATTAAAACGTTAAAAACCGACCGCTTCTGAAAAACGTCAATTTTGAAGAGAAATGTGCCGTCCAAAGGATCCCCTTTCATACCTTTGTTTCGTTTATTTTTATCATTTAAATGCTCTTTGGTTACAATTTGCAGATAAATTGCTTTTGTCGATTGTGTGTGACTAACATTTCGAGCGGCAGCGGCAGTTGGAACAAACTTTTCATAGAAATTACCTATTCAATAAATCAAGGGACTTTTAACTATTAGAATCTAAATACATAAACAACAGAGCACCAGTCATCTGTCGTGCAATCTGTGCTTTGACAGATACGTAAATTAGGAATTTAGCCTGAACATTTGAAACACGGACTGGCAGGGAATGGATAAATCTATCCGTTAAACCGATATGCAGATCTGCATCGACATTCATTACCTAATTAAAATCGCAATCCCCTTCCGCTCGCTACATTTCTCCAACGCGCTGCCAATAAATTTCATCCGCCAGTCGGCCCATAACGATAACCAGTTCCTCGGGAACTATCGTTCAATCTGCCGTCGATGCCGTATGTTGATCCGGTCGTGTACCCGCGTGCTCGCGGGCGACGACGACGGGCGACGGGCGACGGCGACGCTCTCGATACCTATGTATTATTTAGTACCGAGTGCGAGTACAGACCTCGACACTAGTGCGGCGCGGGTGACGGGCCCGCGGGCCCCGGCCGCGTTTGCATCTCGACCTGACTCAGCCTTCAGATAACGACCTCACATATTATAAAGAATCACTCGGCCTCTCCTCGCGCCACCGCCCCTCCACCGTAATGCTCTCATTCACACTCTCCCGCCGATCGCGATCTATCCGTTCTCCTCTAAGGAGTCAATAAGAACGCTCTTACGGCGACCCGCCAGGAATTGGATTATCGACTTTAATTTATTCCAACGAAGAAATATTTCATTTACGTCGGCACACGCTCATGAAACCCTTTAATTCCTCGCAAGGCTCGTCGGTGCGGTTTCAAAACGATCATTCTAGTCGGAGATGTAACGACCGGTTTTAATTCTTACATCCATGATATGAGGGACCATTTCATCGTCGAGTCGATTAGGAACAAAAATTCATTATGGAATTAACAGGTTCGGGACCATCCCTCGGCGGAGCATCTTTATGGGCGACATTGATTCGAAAACTTGTTATGCTTCCATCCTAAATAAATTATAACGAGAAATTGTAATCATTAAATGGATATGTATGTTTGTGTATGTGTGATGGCGGTGCGGCGTCCCGCGCCCTATCAGCTACACGAAAGCGCGCTCCCCGGAGATACCTCGCACAAATCTTTGCGCCCTTCGAGCCACTTTCATTTTATATGCCATCATCTCTTTGTCAGCTTGACATATTTCAAGATTTGTGGAATTTCATTTGTTTATTTATACGCATTGTTATTAAAATGTTGCTTTGTAGAGTAGATTTACGAAGAAAATTTAAATATCAATAAACTTAACCTTAAGGCGAGTACACCATTTACAAAGTTTTACATAACCCGAAATATATCTATAAACAATATAACATTATTGAAACCGAAGATCAAACGGAGTTATATTGAAAGCTATTAAAATCACCATTAATCTATAAAATATCTACATGTTTATGGAACTGTTTCATTAATTAAGATGGAAATTGTTTATTGGCGTAGGCGGCCAATCCAGTTTGAACGGGCTCACACAGAATTCAGTACAGACGATTGTAAAATAATTGTCTACCTGTTTTAGAATTATGTCCACCTCGCATGTAAATTATAGATACTTAACAACGTACTTAGTCAATAGCTCAAGGATGTTTATTATCGAGATGTCGAATGTAATGAGAAAAAATATCGATAAAATATCTTTTAACAACGTTGTTGAACCTTCCTCTTAACGCATCGGTTATCAGATCTTCTTACTATATATCCTTATTCTTTTCTGTTTTTTTAAATAAGAAGTTTAAAATAAATATTAAAATGAATATTTTAAAAACAAAAATAATTTTGACAAGCTCACAAAAATACATTTTTAATCTCACCTTTGAAAATCTCACCAACCGATAATATTATAATAATATTAAATAATTTATTTCGTTATTCAATCGTGATTAATAAAAAGTAAAACCAACGATGTGTTGAATACACAAAAACAACGAGATGCGTTGAAATAAAATTTTATATAGTGGTCGTTAACATGGGCCGAGTCCGATATTAAACGGACGGGCGGTAAACGAGTAAAAATTAAAGACAAACATAAATATCAAAGGAAAAAAGTTTGATTCAACCTGTGGACACAAACACTTTGACGATTCCAATCGTAATTTGATATTTTCGATTGTTGCTTACATTGTTATACAGGAAACATAGATCTATAAACTTTTATTGGGTATTTTATGAATGGATATAGACGCAGAACAACGTATTATAGAGAATACACCAGTCCTTTGTCATTCAAACGAACGTACAATTGTGTAGGAACATTGTTTATTAGAGTTCATGTTTGTTGAAATAATATCACCAAATTATTTCGCGTCAAGCTTCTCTTTATGTACTTAAAGTATATTAAGGACAAAGCTCTAACCAATTTATTTAGTTAAAAAAATACTAGTTGTGTCTCTCAGTTTCACCCATCTTGAATCCATGACATATTTTTTTGTTGGCTAAATATTGCCAACTCGGTCCAGTCATTTTCGAATTTAGTAAAACTGACAAAAAGAGTTGATTTACTTAAATACATATAAAGATATATATTCACCATAAAAGATTTCCCTAACCATAAAAGTGTTAAAAAATTCCATACGAAGATAAAACTAAAGAAATTTCTACTACAACGGAAATCCCTAAAACTATTTTATTTATATAAAAAACCATAAAATCAAAAATTCAGAAGTATTTTCTATGTTATTAAAGTAATAAACATAAAGATTTTTGTCTTCAAATTATACGTAATTAGATCTTTGGAGGTGTTAAGGCGAAGCATCGAAGGCTTTGGTAAAACTGGAATCGTTGGAGATGAATAAATTAGGAGTAAAGTTATTAGTGGTCGGTTCTAACAACATGAATGAACGCACGCCCCGCGCCGCCCGCCCCGCGCCTACTCGTGTGGCCTGCCCGGTCAACGCACAGGGCGGCACTCAGACCACAACTAAAATAACAAACAAGATTCATCTAATATCTTGTTATTAATATATACTGTACAGTCGATTCAGCTACTAACTATTGCCGTGTCAAGACTTAAAAGTTTAAATTTAAAATGTCTAGGTATTGTTTTCGCAATGTCAATGTTGTTTTAATAACCACGTAAATGTATTGAAAGTAAGTAAACTTTAATTAATAAATATTGTGAAATTATGTACCGGCTTGACTTCCATATGGCACATGTGAACGGTACCCTGAGTTCCTCCCCGTGTAAAGGTGAGATGACATGTTATCGGCACCAGTAATCTGAGCCCAAAATATTACGACTCAAAACTTGGTCAAGACCTTGCTTCGGACGCGTCGAAAGCATCGGCTCACCAATAAAGTAAGTAACACTGGGTACCATTAACGAAGGCTCGACCATTTATAACTTCAGCCATCGAATACTTTACTTAAATCTGGATATAAGTAATAAAAAGATGTCAATTAAAACTGACCTCCAAAATTAATGTGTCGTCCTTTTTGTGTAGGCTTGTAATAGCGCGATAAGGGTATTATTTATTTGTGGGCTTTTTAATAAGTTTACATTGTATCTTTGTGAACTAAATCGTGGCAACCAAAAGATTATACAGGTATTGGTACTTAATAACGGTTACTAATTAATGAATACGTGAGCGGTGCCCGATAAATCTTTATGCGTTCGTAATTCAAACAAGCCGCGCCACAAAAAATCTAATGTCCCAAAGCAAAACAAATACAAGTTCAACAAAAGTCATATTTAAAGGCATCGGTCAAGTGTTTATTTTGACTACTTTACATTAAGAGATAATGACGCCGATTAAAGCGAGCGTTGCTTTCTCCTCGCTCAGTGAGATCATATAATTTTAATAAACATTTTATTCCATTTTGTTTGGTGGCATGCAACGACGACAAACGAGTCCCAGATTGTTTGGATATTGCCCTATTCTGAGACAAAACGCAGGCAGTATATTAAGTGGTGTGTAAAAATTCAGCTCGTTATGTGTCGCGATTTAATTGAGATCTTATATTAATTAGGGTGCGATGTGAGAGCGCGGGCGAATGTGCCCGCCGCACGCAGCCCCGGCACGCAACAATACCACCACTACTCACAATATAAACATCAGCGATCAACACTTCGACGCATCGACACATAAATTGTTACTCTCAACTTTACAGTTTTTAAAAACAAACACTTATTAGAGTTCACGTTGTCAGGTTTAATAATGTCTACGTTTATTTCTTTATTTAAATAAGCGGGTTTTAACATTTTATGTTACCTTATGGACCAAGAGCCCGTGGACCCCAGACTTTCGTCATTTTATAAAAGCTGAAAGTTTGTCAGCGCATGCTCCCAACACAGGTAAGAACGATGGACCATTATGAAGTTTGGGTTATAGTGGCTTTGGCAGGTAAACGGTACTAAAGGTCAATGGTCGAAAACACCAAGTTGGCCATTGATTTCGATATCACCGTCAAAGGGTGACTTGTACAACTCCTCAAGAGCTTTCAAATGACATAGGTCATGTCACTGTTGAGCAGTAGGATCAGCGTCCATGGCATAGGCCAACTCCAATCTTCGGTGGTCGAAAACACCAAGTTGGCCATCGATTTCGATGTCACCGTCAAAGGGTGACTTGTACAACTTGTCAAGAGCTTTCAAATGACATAGATCATGTCACTGTTGAGCATTAGGATCAGCGTTCATAGCATAGGTCAACTCCAATCTTCAATGGTCGAAAACACCAAGTTGGCCGTCGATTTCGATATCACCGTCAAAGGGTGACTTGTACAACTTATCAAGAGCTTTCAAATGACATAGGTCATGTCACTGTTGAGCATTAGGATCAGCGTCCATAGCATAGGTCAACTCCAATCTTCAATGGTCGAAAACACCAAGTTGGCCGTCGATTTCGATATCACCGTCAAAGGGTGACTTGTACAACTCTTCAAGAGCTTTCAAATGACATATGTCATGTCACGCAAATCACACTTTTTATTTGATGAATTTAGATCGGTATTTTACACACCTTTAGTACCGTTTACCTGCCAAAGCCACTGTAACCCAAACTTCATAATTGTCCATCGTTCTTACCTGTGTTGGGAGCATGCGCTGACAAACTTTCAGCTTTTATAAAATGACGAAGGTCTGGGGTTCACGGGCTCTAGGTCTATTATCTGTAAACAAAATCATAATTATTTTGTTATTTGATGTATTACATTCATGTTTAAAAAATAACCTCCTCTTATATTATTGAAAGAAATCTTATGATTCTTACTTTTGTATTTACTGAACAATCAAATAAAATAATGTTACTCGTATGTTATTAAAAGGATTGATTGAAAAACATTTACCATTCGTTTCTTTAACATCTTAATAAATAAAGAGATAAAGCATCAATGAGACTAAATAAAACTGTAAGTTTTGCGTGATTTACTAACAAATAAACGAACGGACACAGCAAGCTTCGCATTTATAATTGCGCTATAAGAATGAGGAGTAAATCCATCGTGTGCTCGCGTGTTTGATCACGTGATACGGACCCGTCACGCGTGTTCTACGTTATAACAACTTGTAACTTCAAACTAACAAGCTACCATAAGCTCGGCGCTGCACACCCACAGCTCGCCACTGAAATGTCAACCCAAAAAACAATTAAAAAGTTCCCAAACAAAAAAACGATGATTAATAGAATGTGCAAGTGCTACTTAATGAGTGGCTTCGAATACCGCAGGTGTGTATTTGTTACTTAATACGTTCATTTATGTACAAAATGGGTTGACTCGTCCTAAATGGTCATTACCAAGACTGGGTATAAAGGCCTGACTTTTATTCTTTGGACTCAATCAGCAATTTTTGTACATTAATATAAATAAGCTTTAAGTGATCAAAATAAGCGTTTAAAATGCGGTTTGAGAACGAACATTACATGAATAGCTTATTAAAACTTATAAACTTAAACCGCACAAAGGAATCCTTCGAATGGAACTCGAATCAAAACGTACTTTGATATATTATGTTCTTTTAAACATAATACGTCCTACGCATGTTTTGTTTATTTTCTTTCATACAGTTCATACAAAAAATTCGTCACCATTGTCCACAAAGCTAATGCTTCATAATTGTCGTTCAATTTCCTTCCCATTGAGTGGAGTTTCTTAAGCAATAATTTCTCTTGTCATATTAAGTGCATGTACCTGCTTTCTGTGGGTGTGTATACGATAAAATCTATACGTATAGATACATCTTTTAAGTGTGATTTACTGATTAGACTAGTCTAAAATTGTATCAATCAAATAATATAATTGTACCTATCTATCAATTATCATAACTTTATGAACTTTTCAAGTAAACTAGCGGGAACTTGTCTATATAAGTTCTTCGCAACCAATTCCACACAATATCCTGTAAACTCAATGCCAACAAGGCTTTTCTGAATATATCATCATTTTTGTCATGAAATCATTCTTCCATTAAAGCATGCATTTGCCCAATTACTTTTATTAAAATTTCATTCATAATTCTATTTAAATATTGAAGAAGCGACCGCATTTAAGAGGACAAAGGCAAATGTGTAAAGAAATAAACAAAAGGAACACTATAATGTCCCTTAAATAATATAATATTACGTGTCACGAAACCAAAGCTTTATGAAATCTGATATTTTTGTCATATCTTGTTTTATTGCGTTTCAATGGAGAATTACTGCTATCGGCCTTCTGGCGGTGGATTCAATGAGCGGGGGATGAGAGGATGAGAGAATGTGAGGAAACTGCATGTATGATTATACCATCACTTAGTATAGATACTATCTACTTTGGATGGCCCTTTCGTGACAGTTACAGCAGAGGGCGGCTTGTCTTACTTGGCGAACTGCCGAGAAAAATAGTTGCAGTTTTGTTTTGTAAAGCGTAATCTTTGCTCCGCACTACATATGTGAAGTTTGACGCACTAGCATTGACATAAACTACGAAATCTATACTAGCCAAATCTCTCTCATCAACAACCCATGAACAAGACATGTCGCCTTTTGCTGTATTTAGAAGTCACTACTCCATATATTACAATTAGGTACTTGGTATCGTAAGCGAGGTCTATAGTCAGTAGTAGTTGTATTTAATTACTTGCGTTATTTATCTATAGAAAAACAATGAAGTGATTAAGTAAAATTGTCAAACAATGTCAGGATTACCAAGTTATTAGTTAAATAGATCCCATGTTCAGTTCAAAAGAAACTATTAATCCAATATGCTCATAGAAAACCATTGCGCGTGACAATTTCAATTTTTGCACAAATCTAGTCGTATTTAAAGTATTGTGTTACTCGATGTATTAAATGGCCGGTTGACAATGTCGTGCGGATATTAACCCACAAAAAATGTCCTCGAACGTCCCGAGGATTTTCCGCTTCACGCAGTGGTGCACTCTCTGCTCGCGGAGTCGGCAGTTGACAAAATATTGCATTGTTCCTATTATCTACGCAGTATTTATTTAAAAATGTTATTTAGATGGATGATTTTAATCCTCCGCTGATGGAACCATTGTATCTCTATAATGCAATATTGAAACCGATCGAATCGGTGCCTCTTTGAAACATTACAGTGATTGAGGAGGCGGCTCAAATAATAATATAACTCAATGATAATAACACAGTGTATTATCGTAAAACACGTGAAAGCTATTTATTACCTTTATTGGTTTGTTCACTTTGTTACCTACAGTCATCAAGCTATCAATGATATCGGTGACCATAAATTTAAATTCACTCTGACTTCCAATAAACGTAATGAAAGCAATCATCGGCCACCAAACCAATAAAATAATAGAAATAAATTTGATATGACCGACATATGGTGGCTTTAATGCGCGGCGAACCCTGTTATTGCTGTCAAACATGCGACAAATAGCTCAGGCTGTGGATTCCATTTCATTTGTACCAACGTTGATTACACAGTATTGGTCCGTTGGACGACAATGACAACAGTCTACAACTACGCCGATATGTTCACACCCCTTTCTGTTTTTGATTCCACGTGATGACCAAAAAGTAAATTCCAGTTTATTATTATTCCATTACCGGTCGCCCTATTTTAAAAAAATATGTCAGCAGATGACGAGCGGGACTCGGGAGCGATGGGGAGCGAGTAATCTGGAGCCGGGGGCGCGGGGAGGCGCGACCCGGGAATATTCAATGTGTTTATATAAAATAATTTTCATGTTCGACAACTCGCAACACAATGCCATATATTTTTTGCTCTGCCGATAAATTGGTAGGATTATCATTTAATGGAGGGCTCATGTTTGCTTGGCTTGTCCCGATTGCCTATGACTGTCGTGATTTTATTAACTTTATACTGTTGTTTCGGTGCGGGTTCCAAATTTTCACTGTTACAGGGAGGCATACATATTTTATGTTTTCATTCAAAAGGTAATGTGCCAATTTAAGTTTAGATTGGTCGAGTTCGGTTATTAGTTCTATGTACGAGTTAGATAGGCAGAATTATAAAATATTCAGTGCGTATGGAGGCTTTCTATTCCATGACACATGAGTTAAATATTAATTGACAATTAAGCATTAATTATGAACCGACTTTCAATCCTTATTTCGTATTAAAGAGACGTGTGACATTCTGCGTTCAATGATATTCGTATTCCCACAAATATTTTTGTTATCTTTTTGTATAAAAAATGTTACAATTATCTTGCGGTAAATTGAAATAGGGTCTTTCAGTACCGGTCGTCATTGTTGATGTGCCCGAATTTAACGTATTTATGATAAAAGGGACTAATCTCTTTTATATTATTGCGAATAAATCCCTTATTAGCGAGTGCTTATATTTGATGTCATAAAATTTGCTTTTATTAGTTTGTATGCGTGACGCATCGGAAGTAGGCGATGTTATCTGTGAGATGCGAGATCCCCCGTGTTTACACTAAATATTGTGCGACACAATGAAATTACATGACATCTGTAGTACAAATAACGGGAATATCTTTATTCATACCGCGACCGTCAAACATGCTCCCCTCGCGTTTGCATTGTCGCCGCCGTAAACGTCTGCTCCGTGTCACTGCGTACTTACCTACTTCATTACAAACTTGCTGTCTTCTTAACTATTTATTCTGCAAAGTAAGCGAGAAGAACAAATTACATACTTTATTATGATAACTATTTACAATTGAACCGTTTACGGAAACACTTCGCTTTATTTTACATTTTTATCTGACATTTCGGCCCCTTTTATAGGTGGTCACAGAAGACTGAGGTCTTATGCATCTATAGTGGAAAAAGTAAAATATCGCAGCTACCGCCAAATATATTTTGTTAGTTAAGAATCGTATGTAACGATAACGAACAAAACCCTTTCTCTGACCGAAACCATACAGCGACAACACTTAGGAACATGATTGTATATCCACTTAATGTAGGTAGGTTAATATCTTACTAAAAACCAAATTTAAAACCCATGTCCTCTTTCTCTATTAAAAAATGTAAAGTTACATTCACAAAACAAGCTCTTCAAAACTTATTTGCCAATAAAACACCTCACGTAATCCGTAATAATATTTCAGTGACAATTTGACAGCATGACTTACCAAAGTAATAACTAGGCAATAGGGTTCTACCGAAGGGCAATGAAAACTGGTACCAGTTTATTGCGAGGAGGGAAAAGAGACGGTTTTACAATAAATAACTTTAATATCAGACTCCCCGTATTGTTATCAATAGAGAGTCAGACGGTAGCGCCTGAGGCAGTCGGAAAACAAACGTTTTTGTTCGCCGTATCTATGTTTTGTTGCTTCTAGTCAAATAGTTGGTAAGTTAAGACTAGTATATATTATTATGAAGTAGATTTTATACCGTCTTATGTCATCACCGTACTTTATAAATTGTATGAATGCCATACTTTATAAAGTACCAATGATTATAAAGCTTTTGGTGGAGCAATGGGAGTAATGTTAAAACTGAACTCTAGTAATTTTCAATAGGTTTTATTCGTGTCATAGGTAGGTATATGAATAATACGTTTTGGGTACATTTTGTTAAATATTTGTTTAAAAAACTAAAATAGAATAACGACAATAAAAACGAAACTTAATGGAAAAATTTTTTTCCTAAATCTATAGTCCATCTATAGTAGTTGGGCAAAATCTTCCTCCAAAAGCTTCCAACCTATCCTTAAAAACTTTTTGATTTTTGATGGTCTAAAAAACCTTCTGTGTCTGAATTAAAGTTGTAAAGAGACTACCGTGAAAACTAAACCACCTCAAAAATAATAACCTATTATAGTTTGTGTCTAGTTTAGAAAAAAGTTCTAAAAAACATGCCACAGATTTTACAATTTTGGTTTCTTGAAAAAACAAATAAAAACAACGAGTTATTTGTTTAGAAACCACCATTACCTGATGTTCTTTTTTGCTTCCATTGTCTGTTTTTTACTGAACAAATATTAATATTTTTGGGGACAAAATATTGGTGTAGTTAAGAAAATTTGTCATTACAACAATTTATGTTACTTTATGAGTTTATGATAATTTACTTAAAAGTTACTTTTATTATTATGGATTAGATGCAATATTTAATTACAGATAAGGCCACTTTACTGTACACCTTACAAATTAAAAAACAATCGCAAACCGAAGTCATTCGCATAACTATTTCATAATCCTCATCTTAAAAAGTGGAATTGGAGCATTTCAAAGAATTATTGCTATAATAATATAAAATTGCCTTCAACGGAATGTCCGATAAAGGACAATTAAGAGATAAATCATCGAAAGAGTCCCATTGTGTTTTGAGGACGTTATGACTGCGGGTTCGATTCCGGCCGGATCACTCGTGCCCCGGTGGACATTGGAAACGGTCACCAATTTATCATTACAGCAATTTTTGCAATAATTGTTTGCTTTTGTCAAATGATGTTTTTGTGGAAAATGCTCTACTTTATGTTTTTTAGATAATCTTGACGATGTCTGGAAATCAATAGTAACGTTTGCTCGAGTAAATCAATAATAAGCCAATCCGCCTCCCGATCTATATTTTAATAATTGTCATATTTATGAACTTTTTGTAGACATGTTGTTATGTACACAAATGTTTCCGCGCATCGAGCGTTAACATTTTCAACCTGCAATAATCGACTCATCAACATGTTGTGTTGCCGAACATCTCACAAGCAAACAAGGAGCTTGTTTACAGCAACTCCGCAACATGTTGCTGCAACAGTGTTTCGCGCTTAGTGTAAAAAAAATCAACCCTATTGCAATGCCTCAAAGTTCTTTTAACGCTATTTATAGATTATTCTCTCCGTGCTGGTCTCAACACAGCCTTACCAGCATCCTTAGATACAGCAATTACATAAATATGATACTTCAATCACACTTTTTTGAATATTGCAAATACTTCAAAAAATTCAAAACTCTATCAAATATAAAACTAATTCCACGTAGAGCATCTTTCTGTACCGTATCGGCATCGGTCATCGGTCCACCCACGCACAAAAGACGTGGGTGCAAAGATTACTCTCATTCAATTGAACGGCATTGTGCGCAGACGCATGCCACTTCCAGCGGCCACTGCTTAATTACTGCGCAGCTGTTGACCCGGGTCCATCTGGATCATCAACACCTACACTGACCTTTATACAGGGTGATACAGATACGTAGATACAGATTTGAAAGGTCCTAAGTGAAGGTCATGGAAAAACCATAAATATATTTTGACTAGCAGCGCCACGCAGTTTTACCCCGTTGTGCCCGTTCCCGTTTAAAATTCAAGATGAAAATTATCCTATAGCCTTCCCGTTGAATGTGGCTATCCATATTGGGTGGTTTCAGAGATTAGCGCGTTCAAACAAACAAAAAAAACTCTAGCTTTATTTTAATAGGAAGTATAGTCTATGGCCTAGAGACTCGACTCAGTCTATCTGGAACATCAACACCCAAAGCGACCTTTATACTGTATCGAAGATATCGATTTAAAAAGTCCAAAGTCATAAAAAATGCATGGAAATAATGTGATAGTAAGATTCTATCTATTAGAATTGCATATACAAGTATTCATATTAACTAACTCTGTATCTCGTATACAGTATTGATGTTATTATTGTATTAAAAAATAAATATGCTACTTCTACATCATGATGTATAAGTAAGTCTGGACAATAGTCATGGCATATTTAGTTGATCTGTTTATTATAAAGGTGAGTGTTCACTGACAATAGGACATCGGTTTGAGTGGCCAGACGTCCGGCAAATCTCATTTGTGGATTTATCATTAACTGTATTTCATCCACCCTCACCCACCTTACCCCTATTACGGGGTATAAATTTTATTTCCGTCTACAATGGATTTAGGATGTTTATTCTGCGTAATTTTGTTATGTTGAATAGAATTTATAGCCTGCAGATACATCTCGCATAGAAATGGCACATAATAAAGTAATATTTAAAAGATTTAATGAATTGAATGGAAAATAAATCAGTATAGGTCGTATAGATGGAATATTAAAGTACCACATCGTAAAAGAATCAATAGATAGTGAAAACAAACCTTTGTCGAGTCAAATGATCTTGGATAAAGCCATATAGAAAATCAAATCAAACTTGAAATAATAATGGTGTAAACCAATCACGAATAGAAATCGTAAAAGTGGAAAAATATTGGCTAATAGAAGTGCATTCATCAGAACAACAAGGAGTGCCCTAACCGGTGGGTAGACGCTAGCTTTTGTCTTAATCCGATCGGGTTTATTTACGACGATGTCCATTGCGCGGTGCAGTGTGCACTCGTCATAAATAATACTATTTTACTGACTGAGCGAAGTATCTTCAACCGTAATTCACATAAATAATGACAAGACGTCAAGATCGATCTTATCATCGGCTGCGACAACTCCACGACACAGTTATAAACAAAAGGCGCACTCTAATGACTGAATGAGCCGTCGTAAACCCTTAATATTTACGCACGATTCTTTCAGTTCACCTTTTGAAAGGTTTTATAACTCGGTCGGGAGATCTCCCCCGATCCCCAGGCGCCTACGCTAGTCGCGTCGCTATATCTGATTTATTCATACCACCCGAACACACATGATCGGTTTTGGGTTTTTTTTTCTGCAATCAAATAGGTAGGTAAGCATTATCGCATTCAGAATCTTTGACAAAGTTTCGATTATAATGTCTAGGAATAAGTTTAAGGTGACGTAAACGAGATAGAAACGTTCCAACTGCTGACAATGACATAAAAGTGCAGATATCGGGTTGCAATTAAAACTATCGAACGACGCTTGTTAACGAACGCGTGTGGGAGGACGAAAACAGCAGATGTGTGCGACCCTTACTAACCTCTCACCCCATGCGTGCAATTAGCCACCTACTGATGTCCAGCTATTTTGTTACCCTATACCATCTATAATAATGTCTTAACAATCACAAGATACTTACTGAAATTTGTCAAATGAACAATAAAGTGAAATGAGACCGTTTGGGGGGTCTATATTAGGATTCAAGCCTGTCTGACTCAAAGCGGGATAGGCAACCGATAAGGGTTCAATATTTATTGTCACCCGACGTCCGTCATTAAGATAGTGTCAAAACTAACTGGCACGCACACAGGCGACACTTACGGGGCTATGGGAGCACTCATAATTATTACTAATGCCTTAAATATGTCAAAACAGGAATCCAGGTAAAAAGGCGTAATTTACGCGCGGTCGATACAGATTTGGCAGTTGGCGCCGCACCGCTCCGAGCAGCCAGGCTGCAGCGCGAAGGCGCCGAGTTTTTGTCAACCATTGTCTTTTAATATAAATTTTAAATAGGAAGTGTCCTTTTTTATAGAGATCTAGTTTACGAGGCTGACAATGAAGGCATAAATCTAAGTATAGTGCGTCACTACAGCCGGCGATGATCGATCGATAAACATTATTTATGCACTTCCGTCGCGCCGTGTTCGACTTGATTGGGTGTCTTCGGTCTTGGATGTTAACAAAACGGTCGCCGCGGAACGTTTATATATTAGATATTTTGTTTTATTACGTCGGCCATAACATACCGATACCTATTTACCCACACGACATTATATGTTTTGAAAAAATACCTCTTCTCAGATACCATTTAAAGAACATAACGGCTATGAATAGTGGGCGGCGAACGCGTATGATTGGTGCCTATAATTAAACGAAATGTTAATAAAGTAAACAATGTCCTCGGTATCGAGCAGAGCAATCAACCTGCCTCCGGGAGAAGGCTGATTAACGACAATAACTTGGAGACAACACCATCTCGACCGCGTTTATTTTTATTTTAGTCCCTTTTCAGTCGATCTCTAATGAATACGGTTTATCTTCAAGTTTATATAAAAAATAAATCGCTCTTAACTGAAGAATCACGCCTTAAAAAAGAAACGCTTATTAAAATTTATTTCTTTCTCTCCTCTCGACGCTGTCGTGTACTCAGTGTCGAATAAAATTAAAAAGTCAAGAATTCTTATTTATTTTAATACAATAAACCGCAATCGCTGAATAAAGATAAATAAAAAGCAATAAAAAATAAAATCGCATTAGCAATAAACAAAATACTTCAGCGGATGTGGGCAGTGCACAGAACACGCACTCGGAAATGCGTAGAGTCGATTTGTTTTTATAGATTTAGTTTCCTATATTTTTAGATTTTTAAGCACCTAAGCTCTTGTACTACCTGACTGAAACACGAGAACGTATTGTACATTTAACTAATTTTACATAACATTAATGTTACTCGAATTAACTCAAATGTCCCAAAAATTAAAAAAAAAATGCAAACTTGCAAAACCTGCAATATAATACACAGTGAATGAACACACCGCACCAAATAACCGTAAAATATTTATCCCAAAAAATATTCATATTATGAACTAATCCAGGAAGTCTCCACAGTTCGCTGTTAGCGGACTGTCACGAGTGCTACCCTCGTCGGCGTTTTCTTAATTGTGCCGAAATATTTATTTGATTGCGAACCAGCGGAGAACAGTGCAACCGAAATGGTCATCGGCATGCATCGTCACAATGGCCACCGCAACACCGCCGGTCTCATCACGACACTAACCATATTATCCTATAAAATCTAGTTTTATAGACACACTTCGATGAAGGCATGGCGACAGTTTAGTCTCAACTTACTTAACTTCATTTTATGTTACGTCTTTCGTTCCATGTTAGTAAAAACACGAAAGTTTCACTGTTAATCGGACAAAAAAAAGTATGCTCTGGATTTGTCGATGCGCGACAAGTCTGAAAGACACAATCAATTTAGGACAATCAGCTCACCGAACGTGTATCGGAGGCATTCCATCCTTCAAATCGAACGTGTCCAAATGCGAGTCCTGTCCGTCAGCCAATTGCGGTATCGACGATCTAAATGGGCCACAGAATCGATTCTACGTACATTAGTGACAGAGTAACTACGCATCGCACGATCACTCGCCGTGAACGAGAGATGAAATAAAGTATGAAACTGGTCGCACGGTTCTATCGCCGTATATTCGCTGTTGTAAGGGCCCCGAGCCAACAATCCAGATCCGAGGCGTCGATAATGTTGTCATGTCAACTAGCGCAGTCTCCACCGTTCTCAGGATTTGTGATCCAGTTCTAATAGTTATAATTACGGCTATCCATCACACCAGGTCGTATGACAAACATGCGATACCAGGAACACGACAGGGACGTTAAAATGTCATAAATCTTTTGATACCGACTGCGACCTGGAAACACTCATATAAATACAGGGTTTGAGAAACAGCAGAGATCATTTTTTGCACTGTCGACGTGTTTATGAACGTTCAGTTATAAAATCTCTTTGATCTCGAGTGTAGTGTCGCATTTGCGTTTCAGTTAAATTTCATCGTTAAC
Source organism: Cyclophora punctaria (assembly GCA_951394245.1). Classification (NCBI taxonomy): domain Eukaryota; kingdom Metazoa; phylum Arthropoda; class Insecta; order Lepidoptera; family Geometridae; genus Cyclophora; species Cyclophora punctaria. Next base: position 6,552,067 of record OX596170.1, on the reverse strand, counting down.
AAAAGCCAAACGTACATATTTATATAGGTACGTTTTAATATCTGTTCTGAAACGTTGTGATCGAACATAACATTCGTCAACGGTCCTAACAAAGCTGACTAATTATCGTGGCGCGGCATGTCGTAAAACAGTGCATATTGACGGAATATAGAGAGGCCGGCACACAGTGCTTAATGACATTAATCACATTGATTTATTGTGGTTCCGAGTTATTACAGGCCGGGCGTAGTGTGATGTGTGCGTGCATGCTAACGTGCCCGCTACATGAAGACCTGAGCTTGTGCGCGTGTGCTTCTTGTGTAAATGTAATATGCTACCATACAGGATGATATACAGTACACACCACACATACATACATCTCAAACTCACATTTTTAACCAGCCAATAAAATTCAAATTTGTTACAGTAGGTATAGCATATTTCCAGTCCGTGCCTTACAAATAAAGAAAATAATAATTAATAAGTTTATAGACGCCAATCCTATAAAGAAGATTCAAAGTAAAGATGTAGTAATCACAATAAAAACTCCGTATTAACCAATCGTAGAGATAAACGTGGAGGTATATTTATATTCAGCAAGTTATCTCTGAAAGTGTGCTTGAGAACACCCTTGGTATCGTATCGAGCTAGTTCACGGACGTATTCGGTTGTTTGTGTGAGTGTATGGCATTAGGCAACAATTTACGCTGTTTGTGGCGTGTTAATATTGATTGGCTCGCTTTATTTCGACTCGCGCGAATCTATCCACGAAACTGGGTACTTTCCAATTATCTAGGTAAGTAGAGCACAATTTTCTCTATTGTACTTTAAATATTAAATTTTTTTTATTTTTGTTCAAATTTAATTTAGTTGAATACACGAGAAATTAAAATATTAATAGGTTCATTTCTTTATAAAATAACCACAAAAAATTTGTCACATTTCTCAACAAAAAACCACCGCTCATTTTAAACTAGATACTACAAATGAACAGTTTTTCTAAGTTTTCTTGAACCAATTGAAATTTAAAGCAGGTTGACGAATAACAATAGCTTAAAAACGTAATAAACACGCATAAATGACGTCTATCATATTCAACATTAACTAATAAACATTACAAATATATTGTGGAATGGGCACGTTTCCTGCTCACCGGTCGCATATCAATAGACGTATTATAATTTCATAACACACGCTTGTCAACGTAAATAATACGCAAAATTTATGTTACGAGGTTCTCACCGTTTGACGAAGCGCAGAGAATGTTTAATAAGTAAGGTGGACATTATAATAATGACATCGTTGGCCTGTTGGTTGGGTAATGTGGTCAAACGAATACACACGTAGTGGATATAATATGTATGTCCTTGAACTGGTGAGTATGTGGACTGGATTTTAATAAAAAGGTGTCTAGGATTTTAAGGGTCACGTGATGCCATTCTATACCTATACTATGAGAATGTGCTAACAATCGTACTAAAAGTAACATAGCAACATAGCATATTCCATTGAACTACAAATTTCTGTCCTCAAGATTGTCAACTGTCAAAAAACTTCAGTTGCTCACCACAACAACCTAACTATCAACAATTAAGTTTCAGTTTTTTGTTTATATTATGTGTTTTAATTCTAGGTATAAGATATTTATGATACCGATAACTATTGGCCCGAAATGATTTGACTAAAAATAACCATTTTAAAAAGAAATACCGACCGAATAAAGAAACCTACTCCTTGGATTTTTGAAGTCCAAACATGTAATAATATTAAAAAGAGGTGTAGCCATAAAAGTCGTCCGATTTAAAACATTAGAAGTATTCAATAAACAGACATCGCTAATCCGATGTTCACGTACGCGGATATACGTAAATTCAATTATGCTACTTATGTATAACATAGCTACAATAAAATCGCTTCCAAATGAAATGGCCGTTTTAATAAACCACTATAAGAGAGTGAGCAGACCTAACTCAAGACTGTAGTTAGACAATCTTCTGTATTTCGATTCTTTATGAAAACTTATGACGGAGAGGAGGAAGCAGACTAGAGACAAGATGTCTAACCGGCAGTTTTGTGTCATAGACTTCCTGTCAATAGACTCAAAACTATTGTTAGACTAAAGACTTGTCTGCGACAAATTAGTCTGTCTCAAGACTGTGTCGACTATAGTCTGCAAAGGTTTCTTAGTAACATTAATTTGACTAATAAGATATATTGCGATGTAAGAATATTCGGGTAATTTTCTTAACGTTGATAGACATTCTTAATCGTGCTCGATTGTTGTTAGGGGATGACTATTCGCGTACAAATTGACGTAATTTATTTATAAACTGTCTGTTATGTAAGTACCTTATAAAATATGTAATATTTCTACGTTAGATTCTCCACGATATGTGTTTATATTATCACCTTAAACTTATTGTAAGTTGGTTAGAAACTACAAAGTGTACTCTCTACGTGACCCGCCAAAAAATGTTGCTTTAATTTCATCAAAATTAACATAATATGTCCAAGTTAAGTATCCAAATTGTAATATAATGCAGAAACATTCGCTCCTTTGTTTCCCACTAGAGAGGTGAACAAACTCGACCGTTTAACTTATTACCATACTAGCCACATTCGAGATATCACGGACATATATTTTCTCGCAAAACATTGAAATTAATGTTGATAAATATACAAAAGCGGCATCGGAAGTGCGGACTTCGCGGCCGGAAGTAGAACGATCCATCATCCGCCCGCCCTGGATAAAAACGCTCGTTAATGTTCCCGCCCGCCGCCCGGCCGCTACCTGCCTCTCTATTAATGTTCCACTCAAGTGCCTCTATTACTACTGTCATTTGTTATATCCATTTTGGCAAATTGGCTGATCTTGCACACTCTGTAATTAAGGCGCTTTTTGTGTCAGCATTCGGTGCTACTGAATTAATGCATTTTACTGTGGTTAAACCGTGTCAAAATATGCAATTTGTAATTGTTTTAACACTTTTGACCAAGTATTTTGTTTGAAAAACACAAGATTTATAAAGTACATGTGTTACATACCTACAAGTATTGAAATCATAACAAAAACAAAACTATAAACCGTATAATCCCCCGCGGGAACTTTAAACAATACCCCCTTAACACCAGCACCGTGCATGCACGCGAGGGTGTCAACTCTTTGCGAATCCTCGGGGAAGAAAACCGCTTATAAAAGTATGCGAAGGAAATCCGGGTAGTGCGCACCCCCGAGTATTAAAATTATTATGAATCCGGCGCGCCGCGATAAGGCGGGATGATACCGGCTTAACACCGCCCGCCCCAGTCGCGCCGCGCCGAGACGCGCCGCGCTACTAGCGCGCGACACCGCATTCCTTCCCTCACTTTCAGACCCGACTTGAACAACACTATGTATAATTAACAAGCAACATTTAAAGCGTGTTCTTATGTAATAACATAGAACGCTACCAAAAATAAATTAAAAAACATCGCCACACACACAAAATATTAATCAAACCCAACTTAAATTATCAAATAAGCCAGATAGGAAAACTTGAAACATTAACCAGATAGAGTTATTTCAACAATGTAAACGTCGTCGAGCAACTTTATGCAGAAGCTGCAATGGTATGTCGAAGGACAATTATAACTTTGGCCCCGGACGCGGCAGCGCTCCGTTGCAACAAATAAAATATGTCCACGAAAACGCGCGAGGGGGACGGTGGCGGCACAACGAAATTTCGTACACGAGACAAAGATAAGCTTAACCAGCACGAAATTATGAGCGTTTAACTGTTTCTAGCTGTAGAATCTGGCACGGGTGCTTCGCCGGCTCGCCAGCGCGCGTTATTTACGAGGGGGTGGTGGCTGCGCCGCCCGCCGCCCGCTGCACCCGAGATAGCGCCTTCCCCGGAAGAGCGCTCCGGCGGGACGCCAAGCCGAACCCGCCCGTATCCCCGCGGCGCACGGTCCGCGCCGCGCCCGCCCGCGCCTCCACGGCACCTCACTTACACCTCGCTACTGCTTGTGCAGATTGCTGCCAGCCCGCACTTGTACCTCGCCGCATACCGTTCAGATATCGCCCTTAACACCGATGCACTAGGACTATATCGCCTCGGGAGCGGCTCGAACGTTAGTCCACAGCTCCGGCCGTTTTGGAACCTAACATTATAGTGAAGATGTCTGTATTTCTTGTTTATGATAGCATAAAACTATGGTAAGTTAAATTTATGCAATATATCATTGCAACAGTGTTTATCACTTAACCCCGAGTGTCAACTTCTGACTATAGTAAATGTCTATCTATTATTAACCTAAATGAAAGTTAATGTTTAACAAATTGTAATATGACTTAAATATCCGTATAAAATGTTTTCCTAGTATACGGGTTTTTATTTCTCTGATAAGACCCGCATTTGCAACAACTATCTAAACTTGTATGTGTACTTATAATATGAGTTGAGGCATTTAGTTTTCATGACATCAATTGGTTTCTATTTTATAAAATGTATCGTATAATTAAATCGTTTTTAACTAACTAATCTAACATTGTGCCACGAACATCTATTTTCAACATCCTTTGCTGTTATATGAAGTAATAATAACCCATTATCTTGTGAAAGGCCATTTATGTAACTACTTTACTACATGGAAAATCCTAATTCAAAGTAGGTAAGTACCTACTAAAAGAGAGCACCACTAACCCTAAAGTCGTTAACGCATTATAGCACATCAATGTAAGCTAACAAAGAGAGGGTCACGTACCTATGTCATTTAAGTGAAAATATACGACACAAAGAAAAGAGAAAAATGCGCAGAAACCGTCTAGAGCATTATGCTGTGCGGAGAACCATTACTTTTAATATAAATAAAATAACAAAATATGAGCGTCCGGCCGCTGAGTGCCCCCGGACACTTTTATATTTCAAGCGAGTCCAAGCGCCACCCTCCACCCTACATAATTTAACTTCTCATACAGTGGAATCTTTTTGTGGTTTTAATGTCTCACTAATTTTGTGTAGGTACCACATTACGGCAAGTTTCTTTTACTAAACAACGCCGAGTCGGTAAGTAAATCACAGCTGTTTAACATTTTGGCTACGATTAGACAGAAAGCAAGTCGACGAAGAAATATTACTACTACTCGGTGCTGTCTGCAACTTCACTTGCGTAAACGTTGAAATTAGGTGCTTCGGCCCCTCTACCCTGTCTACGGAAACATTAAAATAACGCTAAGAAATGAAGGTATTGCTCCCAATTACTGACTGTAATTATTTAAACAAACAAAAACCCGATAATACACCTTTTCAAGAAAATTATGGTTCAAGATCTGAAGTGTATTAAAGTAATCGTCATATTTAATTTCCCACGCCGTCAACGGGTAGTTAATTCAAAAAATAATAATTATCGTCCGAAACAAATATGCCAAAATATATTTTTAAAAAGATCAAGTCTTATTCTGGAGTCGTTTTGACGAGTTAAGTGGTTGTTAACGATGCGCGTCGACAATATTTTTTTTGGATAATTTACCGCATTAAAATTTCATCTTTCGACGTCAGGGAAGCGGACATAATAAACACTTGACACGCAACATCGGGGATACCTCTGTGGTTATCTTGTGGTGGAAAGTTAAGATGTTACATTGCTTTTAGCAAATTGTTTTGTGGGTAAACGAGACAACTACTTAAATGATCACTGACCTTGTGAAAAATACGCTATTAGGTGTCAGACATTGTACCAAAGTATTTTTACCAAGCTTATCAATGTTATTCCTTCATTTTAGGATTCCATTTGTATTATGATTGGACTTTATAGTTTGGGAAATATTTTTTAAGCTCTGTACATATTTTAACTATCCTCATTCCACTTATCCTTTCTTTCCATTTAAAACGAATACACATATAACTGATAAGAACATCGTTTTTTATACAAATTGTGTCGTAATAAGTTGCTTCGGTCAGCCAAAGATTACGTATAGCTATATAAGTAGGTACCTACTCCTTTAATTAAATCTTATTATAAATCCGATTTCAATTAAATCATGTTAATTAAACACCCAGTATTCACAAGTACCTACCAATGTTTATAGCAACCTAAGTCTATGTCTAAACTTGGCACCAAAATAAACTTAATCTGGAGTGCTTATTATCGGGCACAGCAAGTTAAACAATTAGAGTTGAAGGCTTTGACTCGAGTAAACAGCTACAAGGCGCAAAGTCAACGCGGGAACTCCGGCGAACACAAGTTTCGTACAAGCGAATGCCACCAACAACTGTGATATGACTCCTGCTATATTGGTTTGTGTCTTGTATTTAATAAACATGTTCTGTTTATAATTGAAACTACAGTAACATATTACTAACTAGTGGAATTGAATTAGCCTGAAGATAGAAAATTGATTGGATTCGTATTTCAAACGTGACTGTAAAGTATTGTGTCTGTAACGTGGGTAAAAATAAAACTACGATTGTTGTAACAAAGTAAGCCATGTTGTTGAAGTTTCGTGTGCGAGCTGCGTGCGCTTCCGCGATGCGTGCCCTTTGCAAGCTCCTATCAATCAATGTCCACTTTTAATGACTTAATTCTGACATTCGCCTCGGCATTCCGAAGCAGTACTCTTCATATTGAACATTTACATGATTACGGTAAACGGTTATTATCGCCTCCGCTAGTGCTATCGTTCAACCCTCGACTCTAATTACACTTGACGCTACCCCGAAGCCCTACAAAGTTCCATCGACCAATATTGTCCATCGCGTTCAATCGTAAAGCGGCCTAACAAAACAAAGAACATAACACGCCTATATAGAGTTCGCAATAAAACCGCGTGAAAATGGCAATAGCTATTCAGAGGGAGATATTAAAATGCATGGAAATAAATTCGGCGTCGCATTCGGGCGTGCGGCTCTGGGGGTGCAGTAAAAATAAACACCGACGACATTAGAACTCACTTCCATATTCAAATTTATGAACGCGTCCGCGTCGCGTCGGTCGCGTCGCGTCGCCGCCACTCAGCCGACCCGCGCCCGCGACCTGCGACCCGCGACCCGTCGCTGCCGACCCACGACCCACTGGTCATTTATGCAAAACCCATCATTTTGACGACCCATTTAAAAATTTCACCCTCGATTCACTATGAAATTCGTACCCCTGAAATTGGATAAATTATTAAAGTCGTATTGGTATGTCTTTTTGAATACGTTCATTTGTTTATGCGCTTGGAAATGAAAATGGAATTTAATTGTAATCGAAACCAAAAGGAGCATTGAAATATCAAATAGTTTTACACTTAAAAAAATTGATTAGAACTTATTTCACAAAAGGCTTGGAAGATAGATATGTAGGTATCCCTATTTGAAAAAAGAGCGTCCTTATTATAGCTGGAGAGCTAGTGAACCCTGGGAGTAACGGTCTCCCTGTAAGGTTAGAAATTTGTATACTTACGATTTATGACATGCTAAGAGCAATAGCCATGACCTGGCAGGCGTCAGCCCTGCACGTCATCAACCCCTTTATTTTTTGGACTGTTAAGTAAATTGAGTTTCAAAACTTGTTTCTGTAAATTTGAAAATTTAATAGGATAAAGTTTATTTATTGTACATCTTAAAAAAAAATGACAGGCGATTACAATAAGCAGAAGTATATGACAGATCAATTAGAAAACGTACAGTTGATGAGGTAAAATAAACTTTATCCTGTATACTTAAAATTTGTATATGTTTTCAAGTAAACGTCTCAGAGTAAATATGTACAATGCCAGGCAGTTTTGAACAGCATAAGACCTTGACAGGCGAGGGGACAGCTGCTAAGGGCGTGCGTACCTTTTCAAGAAGAGGTAAAAAAAAAACATTCCAAATATTGCAGAAATCGAGTGTATATCAGAAGGCATTCAAAGAATTAGGAAACGCAGAAATAGTACAGAAGAAAGAAAAAAAATTCCCGATACTAGAGAAATTTGTATGCCAAATGTATGGTTTGAAATGTTCAAAGTTAAATAATGCACGTTATGAAAAGTTCCTTGCTACGTACAACACAAATAATCCTAAAGTGTTTATGAAAAAAGTAGTAAGCTATGATTCATCGAATTTACCACCCTGCAAACGTGAACTACATCAACAATTATTGAGAACTGCCTACATCTATACTAATATTATAAAGCTGAAGAGTTTGTTTTGTTTGTTTGTTTGTTTGTTTGTTTGTTTGTTTGTTTGTTTAAACGCGCTAATCTCAGAAACTACTGAACCGATTTGAATAATTCTTTTTGTAATGGATAACTACATTCAACGGGAAGGTTATAGGCTATTTTTTTATCCCGAAATTCCCACGGGAACGGGCACAGCGCGGGTAAAACCGCGGGGCGCCGCTAGTTACAAATATATGGCAAAATTGTAATTTAAAAGAACCAACAATTCTTACACCTGAAAATAACGGTTGGAACTTAATTGATAGTCGTTACGAATTTAATTGGTTTGAGGGGAATACGGTTCCATCTTCTATATACGACATACTTTTACAAGGACCTGCTGATACTGCCACAGCACAATCGACTGAAACTGAGGAATATGAAGAAAATTAATGTTAAAAATAATGTAGATTGCATAAAACCCAATAAAATACATTGCATTTACTGTATGCGTTCATGTAACATTTATTATTTGCACGCCCTTAGCAGCTGTCCCCTCGCCTGTCAAGGTCTTATGCTGTTCAAAACCGCCTGGCATTGTATATATTTACTCTGAGACGTTTACTTGAAAACATATACAAATTTTAAGTATACAGGATAAAGTTTATTTTACCTCATCAACTGTACATTTTCTAATTGATCTGTCATATACTTCTGCTTATTGTAATCGCCTGTCAATTTTTTTTTATGATGTACAATAAATAAACTTTATCCTATTAAATTTTCAAATTTACAGAAACAAGTTTTGAAACTCAATTTACTTAACAGTCCAAAAAATAAAGGGGCTGATGACGTGCAGGGCTGACGCCTGCCAGGTCATGGCTATTGCTCTTAGCATGTCATAAATCGTAAGTATACAAATTTCTAACCTTACAGGGAGACCGTTACTCCCAGGGTTCACTAGCTCTTGGACTATTAGGATCTGGCGCAGTTTAGCCCTTGACTCAACTAAGCTACTTTACACAGCCATAGATGGAATTAGAATGTCTAGTAATTAATAAAGGAAGGTTCATATCACTTTGTAATATGTAAATATACTTCAACATCGTAGAGGATTGGTTTATTGACGGATCCGTACAATACGCCACCAGACCGACACTCAATACCAAACAGTACACGTTACCTGATTTATATTATTAAATGTAACGTTTCGTAACGATAACCACAAACAAAATAAACTAGGAACATTCGTGTTGAGGCGTACGAGCGTCGAACGAGCGTGCTTTAGCTTAAATAAACAGACGTTTTCAAAAATTTGTGTATTTAAATCGTATGTGACTTGTGTTACGCGAGCTATTTCTGTCCCACTGATGGATCTGCCGTACGGATACTTTCAAGGAACTCGCATTAAATTCATAAGGGATTAGATGTCATCATAAACAGGAATTATTTTGTCGGTTGAGGTTAAAAACAACATAGCTAAGGAATAATTAGTAACTTTAAATGGAAATTTGGGACTGGTGTTGTGTTAGTAGGACTGAAATAGTAGCAGTTTCTGAATATTTATATAGCAACAGACAATAACAGTTGTGTTACGGCCTCTTCTGAATATTCAATGCTTAACTTTATAGGCCATTCGACATGTGTTCGTTTACATTATGATCAGATTTTTGTATTCAATAAATGGGTTAAAAACCAAAGGATGCATCTTGCATTTACCTAATTTAAGAGATCCTAGATAAGATTAGCTCTTGTAGAAAAATCAATATTAAAATAACACAGACGTACAAACGTGCTTTTTAGATCATAAGCACATTTTTTGTCATTAAAAGCATTCATAGATATAGATTTTTTACCTTTGGTGAATGAAATTACTCTACTCCTTAAGGATCTGCAGGAGTTACCTTCTTTCCAAAACTTAAGGCCAGTCTGATGGTGTGTACTTATTGCTAAGGAATACAAATAAATGATAAAAGTTATTATTAGTTCATGTTATTTAAAATTATAATTTATAAAGTAATAGCAAACTGGATCATTGAGAGGGACATCTGTTGGGTAATAAAAACAGACAACGCCATCTCTTGGCACAATAAACGAACTAACAAAAGCTTTCAAAGCTCAGTTGTTTTGAATAGTATCTCTATATTTTGAAAACTCTACGTTGTTGAAAAAAATAATGTAGAGTAGTTTATATATGTAAGTTATATTTCGACTTTAGACTGTTGTTTTTAACATATGTATAGTGTCCCATTGCTGGGCTAGGCTTCCCCCAATAAATTACTAGTTAATAAATTAATAATTTATGCTTATATCATAGTTAGGCAATCAAGGTTAGTATTTCTAGGTTAGTTAGTCTAAGTCAGTTATCAATGTTTGGACGTACCCATAAACTTATTCAAAACGCGGAACATAACATAAAATACAATATCACATAACCCAAATGAACAAGGACAAAAAACGTAATGTGAAACCGAATCGGTATCCAAGTCGTTGTTAATTACACGAATAAAAACAGTCGAGAGGGTACGCTTCTAATGTGAATGACATACTGGAAAACCGTATCCGTTTATTGTGTTTTGTCGATCCGTTCGTCCGACCTGATGACTGGCAGAATCGGATAAATTACTTCTATCACATTAATATCGGATCCCCGCAGCGACGGTAGCAGTCACACCAACACCTTATATTTAATTTTAATCACACAAAGCGATTGACATGCCTCCCGTTCGCTTTTTCATAACGAGTAGCATATTTGATTCAAAAATTAAATTCGATGTTGTGAATGGACGGCTACTCAATTTGGGAAGCAATTTGTTAAGCCGCGTTTGTGATGTTTGAGGGACTTAACTAGATTAGATTGTTGGGCAACCTTATTATGATTATTATTATTGAAACTAAAATGAAGTACCTACTTATTATTATTTTTAATAAGTGTTTCGTAATTTTCATATATATATTCTTATTCTACTTACTAACATGAGCTAAAAGTAAAATGTCAAAATTCGCATTTTAACATATCTGCTGAGAAACAAATCTAAATGGCATCACTTGACCTATTTATTCCGTCTGAATGAGATCCATAACCTCTAACATTTCAAAGAGCATGCACAACACTCTTTATCTGTGTATGTTAGACACTCGTGAAACCTGTTCCTCAAGCCGACCAAACCTGTCACAACAGAAACAAATTCATTTATTTATAGAATGCAAATAATTCACAGATAAATTAGCAAAAGCTTATCACAACTTACAACCAATAATTTATTGAATACAAACAAAAAAATTATGATGTGTAAGTTCAATTAATGAATGTGGGAGGCTTCGCGGGGCGAGCGTCGGCCGCCATCTAGCGAGCACGAGCGCCGCCCACCACCCGCCTCGCAGGGCGCGCGGCGCGCCGCGGCCACATGTCGCTTATCAACGAATATGAGGCGTTATGATTATGAAAATATGCTCCGCCCCGAATATGGAATATGGAGGAGGGGGTGAGCGGAGCGCGTGCGAATGGGCGAAGTTTGATTTATGAGCCGGGCGCGGCCCCGCCTCCCTGTCATAACCGTATACCTGGTGCGCGCGCGCGCTCGCCGCCCGCCGCCCGCCGCCCGCCGCCGCCTCGCACTCAGTCCCGCTTCAGATGGCGAGTGGTGCGCCCGGTCGCACGCCGTCTCCGCGCTAACACTCCGTACTTCGACCGAGTCCGGGCTCCGCGCGCGAGTGAACCCTCACCGTACGCCTAGTGTGGACGCGACCAGCCCTGAAGGCTAGTGGTCAGCCGCGACGCCGCCCCTGCCATGCGCCGGCAGTGAGCCGCCAGCGCGACACAACATGCCGCGCGTCAAGCCAGTCTGCGTCCGTCGAGTTTCCATCGGTACTTAGCCCAACAACACAACAGCCACAGCACATCACACTAGACGATACTACTCCTCCATTCACAAATACCCGCGCCCGCGTCCCGGAACAGTGATTTAAATACAGAGGATATCATTATTAGTGTTTTCATATTCAATGGTTTTGCCGAATTCACTTGCAATAATTTGTTTCAACTATGATTCAGTTAGCCACGATTAAATTCGGCATTCACCAAAAAGTGAGCAATAAAATTCGCCTACAGCGCGGTGAGTAAATAGTGCAGTGCATTTACAAATTATCAGTAGGTACGTAGGTAGTCTTATAGGAGCATGTAGTTCTGAAAGCTTTCAAAACTTTGTTCGTAATAAAGAATTGCCTCTCAATTTATGTTGTTTTGAACTAGTATTATCTTAACTATATTTTAATCTGAGCTACATAAACTGCATGTAATTACTACTGAATCAGATTATTAAAAAATAGTTGTTGAAAATTTGTTCTTTACTCTAAAATTAAAAATTCTTTACTCTACAAAATTACATTACGACAGTAGATATGACCGAAGAATTTTACCAAATAATTATTGGCCAAAAACTTCAAATAACCTATGTTAAATATAGGTAAAAACTTACTTTCATCATAATTTAAAAAATGCTACCAATGGAGAAATAAATTATGTCATATTCTAATCACTGGAAACATAATAATACACCAAATTATAAGGATTCACGAAAATAATTGAAATTAGTTTTTAATTTACAACTTATATTTCGACGACATATTGACAGTAGGCAAAAAAATCCAGTTGATTTATACGGCATATTTTTTGTTTTATTCTTAAGTTATGCTATAACATATTTTTTGTAAGTAAAAAATCACTGTCCTTGCATAATTTCCATAATAATTTCTGACAATGCAGTGAAATTAATCTTAAGGAAAAATTACTTCCGGTCGACTTCCGGATGCCATCATAATCACTTGACAAGTCACTGACTTTTATCGGCATTTTACCGAAAATCGGATTAGATACGAATTAATTTGATTTGATTTAGTTAACATTATTGTTTAACTCAATCAATTGACACTTATTATAAACGACTGTATAAGTACCTATCGCATAATTAATTGTAATAGAAATGTAGGTATAGATTTTTTATAACAGACGATTCGAGTAAATTACACCGCTCGTGGCCACAGGAGGGCACATCACCTAATTTTATAGCTTTTCAAATATAATATCACAATTTTAACAAAAACAAATGGGAATTGACAGCTATCATTTCGGTGAAAATTTTACTTGTTTGACATTATTACGATTGTATTAGAATGACTTCATGACCCTTCCCGTAGCTTCTCACTAGGTATTCATAAAGGGCGTCTTAGAAGTTAAAGTTATTTCGTTCCTCTCTTCATTTCTTGGGTCCCAGCAGGTATCTCTTAGTATTTTAATTAATCAACAGGTATATCTGACAGTTTTATTCTAAATAAAAATGAAATGTCTTTATTTTATTAGAATGACACACTGTCAAATTTTATTATAGCTAGTTGCATGCCCCGACTTATCTCATTGCCGGTTTTACGACTGCTCTATAAAATATTTATTATGGACATTTTATCTATTAACGATTGAAATAACTTGACTATTCATATTCTTATGAAATACACATCCACTGTTTGTTTGCTAGGCTAATAAATTAAGTATAAAAACTCGTTAAATATCTAATCCGGTTTTATTTTAGGCTAAAATGAAAGATTGGTATGCATATCAGCGTTCATTTACCTTGAATGATGAATAATAATTACAGTTGATGTATAAATTATGGACTTTCTGTTAGTAGATTAATTAGGTCCGATTTAAAACTATAGATTCAAGTATTTTAATGGCAATAATATTCATTTCTTTAATGGCTCTCAATACCAGTTTGTCCACAAATTAATTTTTGAGATACATCTGTCAACACGATCGCTTACAATGGCTAATTGAATATGATTAATTAACTCGTAATTAATACATAATCTACTTATTGGTATCGCCAAAATACCACACATTGAGACACATTGAATTACTACCGGAATTTGCTTAACAAACTGGTTTTAGTGAATCCTGAAAATACTTGAATGAAAACTTTTAATAAACGAAGGCATTATTGGCCATTAAAGAACCATAAATCACCAAACATCTAAGCAGGTAGATATTCCAACAAATGAAATATTAATAGCTTTTTTGCCACATATTGGACAATATTTAGCAGGAAAGGCGGAGGGATGCTCAAAGAAAGTATTGTGGTAAAGTAATAGCTTTTTTTCGTTCTGCGTAAGACGGGCGGCGCGTGGTTCGTTGCAACGGTATCAACTTTGATCATTCGAACGCCGAAAAGACCACAGACAAACATCAACAAACAGACATCACTAATCCTTCTTCACAATAAACGGCAGAAACCGGAATTTAGCGACGAATCGATACATAATCTCGGCACAATATCATTCCGGATTATGACTCAGTTTTGTGTCGGCGTCCATTTGAAACCTCAGAAATAACTACAAAAAATGTCACTTGAAGATTATAAAAATACAAATGCGCTACCTTTCGTTAATCTAAGTGTTTTTATGATAGTTTTGCAAATATTTTAAGGTGTTAAGCGTCCAATAAAATTGATAAGACTTTGCAATAATATTTGAATTTAAGTAACTACTTATTATCTTAACGATATTGAGAACGACTAAGTCGTTGTCATATTAAATTATTTAAGCTGTATTGCTTATTAAAGTGACAATGCGTGTAATACATGTGCATGTTTTATTCACATTAACACATGACTATTGAATTAATTTAACGTTACTGAAAAACACGAATGTAGAAAAAATATCTAAGTACGTATCTACATAATACCTAAGTACCTACCTAGGTACGAATCTACCTATACCTAAAAGAATAATTTACCTTTTTGAACCTCAGTTCCTAACAAGAATTTGAATAGGTACATTTAAATTAAAAAACTGTTGTGAAGTATCGTAAACTAATTAAATTAAATTAATTTAAGCCATTAGTGGTTAAAAATTATTATTGTTTTCGTGGATTGGTGGACATTATCTAGTAGGTCAGTAAGTCAGGGTGTAAGTGCGTACCTATATCCACTGAATAGCAGAATTGCAACAACATTTTAAACTCTAGGTCATTTCCGGGTAGGTATACTTATATCTAATAGTTGATCCCGCCAGTTTTGAGCTACTGTTCACAGCGGGCCCTGGAAAGAGATGACTGGAATACGACGGACGTTTGCCCAGCAGTGGGACACGTCAGGTTAATAAAAAATAGATACTTATCTCTCAATCACTGCGTGAAGGGGTTAACGTAAGAAATCTAATAGGTTCGCTCTTATATAAACCTAGATATCAATAAAATTCTTTTGAAAGCTACAATACTTATAAAATCAACGAATGCAGTAACCAATAAACGTAAACGTATACCTACGTATTGAATAACAAACACATCGGTATGTGCAAAGAAACTTAGGTATTTTTTTAATATTAATTAAATTAAAAAATCACTGACTTTTATATCGCTTTATGTTTATTCAAGACACATTAATCATTGCAATATGGTTTGTTATTCCTATTGTGGATGGAAAATAATTTACTTGCGTAATAAGGAAGAATTCAACTATAAAAATTATTACTTACAGGTATAACAAATGAAGGTCTGTAATGTTCCACTATAGGGTAAAGTCCTTACTGAAGAAGTACCTACAATTAGGAGGATAAGGCTTAGCACTTGGATTAGATATGGTCATCTAGGTTTCATTAATCTTTATAAAAATAAGAACATTAGTGTATAGGTTAAGGACAGACAGAAGAACAGTCAGATTCGTATTTCTTTTAGTATACCTACTTAGCTTTTAATATTTCAACATACAATTCATATTTCTTGCTTTCTCTATTTTCCTTATTTTAGTTTGTCGTCCTCGTTATAAATTATAATTACCATTAGTAGTGGAGGTCGTCTGCCCACATGTTTACATGTGTATCAAAATTATAAGCGTAATGTAACCTAGCTGTAAGTTTTCCTAAAATTAATAAAATAAAATATTAATACCAAACTACCTAATATAAAAAATGGTCTGATATTTGGTACCGATAAAGATAAAGTCTTCAGGTTTCTACTTCTATAATAATACTATAATACAGTTAAAAAAATCTAATATTATAATGCTAAAGAGTTTATCATTTTGTTTGAACGAGCTAATCTCTGGAAGTAACATTCGCATTTGAATGATTCTTTTCGTATATGATAGCTACATTGAAAAGGAAAATTATAGGCTATTTTTCATCCCGAAATTCCTGCGAGAACGGGTATAACATTTGTAAAGCACGGGAAGCTGCTAGTAGTGATAAGTTTAATAATACTTATTACAATTCAATTCTATTGATGAAGACCCAAACTAAGCCTCATTGACATTGAAAATCACACTTATTTATTTACAAACTAGCAGCGCCCCGCGATTTCACCCGCGTTGTGCCCGTTCCCGTGGGAAATTCGAGATTTTTTTTAAATAAAAACCTTCCTCTTGAATCACTCTACCTATTGCAAAAAACCGCATCAAAATCCGTTGCGTAATTTTAAAGATTTAAGCATACAGACAGACAGAAGACAAACAGATGCGACTTTGTTTTATACTATGTGATAATGTACCAACATATACATACACAAACTTTCCATGAAATAATTTATCTATTTCAGGTATCTAAGCACACTTACATAAGACTTAAAACAAAAGCTCTTGTCGGAAAAACTGATGCCGACTTTTCTATCTATTTTGGGGGTTTAACGCCTTTAAATTATGTTTGAAAAATTGGATAGTTAAGTGCTTAATATTGTGATTTATTCGCTTCTGTTATTTGTAATGTTTCTTTATTATATTCTTCATCGACGGATGAGATACAAACAAAATTAGTAGGAAATTTTAAAAACGAAACATTGAGATATTATAATAATAAAAGATTACCCTGAGTTTTAATAATAATTTGGTAATAGGTTGTCGTTAAACTTTTAATATTTGTAATTAATTGAAATAAGAAATGAAAAATAAACTTTGAACTGTTTTGGTACTGTTTTCAAAATTTCAGTTAACCAGTAAACAAATAAAGGTATCTTAGATGTAAAATATGAATACTAAACTACAATATATGAAGATAGCTTCTTAGGAAGGTTTAAACGGATTTCGATTGTTTTAAAAATACCTACTCCAAAAATTACAAAAAAGAGATCCCTAATCCGCTAAATTGAGTTTCAATTAACGACATCGTTTCTTAATCGTGGTATTATTTAAGATAGATTTAATTAAATGTGCTGTGACTACAAAAAGAAGGTCCAATCAACAGGCTAAAAACTTTAAAAATAGGTTCGAATGTTCGATTACTATATTATCAGGAAATAGACAATAGGTACCTACATGCAAATACGCCAGTCAATAGTCATTAAAATAATAAGCAATGACCGATATTGTTATACACGTGTATTACCGATACATAATAATTTAATTAAAACAGTTAAGTATTTACGAACCTAGAAGAGCCATCGACGTCTTTCATTATTGAACAAATCTTACACAAGCTTTTAATATCTTTTTGTTATCACATATTAGTAAATGAAAATAATAATGAATAGTTACTTGGTAAGAAGCTTCGCACAATATATTTCGGTTAAGAAATATGATTTAGAACTTTTAAATACTACTAGCGCCATCTGTTGTGGAGTAGCATTATTAAAGTGTCTAATGTGGTGTGCTGTTTTAATAGAAATGTGTAACGATAAGTTGTATGAATGTTTTTATAAACGATGTTTTATTGATGTTATTTTGTTGTAGGGGAAAGTTCGGGATCATGTTCCGAAGAAGAAATAAATCATGTGGACGAAGCGAGAGAAAGAGTGGAGCCGCACATGTGCCCGCGCTGCCAGGAGCAGTTCGAAAACCTCCACGAGTTTCTCTACCACAAACGTCTTTGCGACGAGAAAGCCATGCAGATGGGCGAGGAACGAATGCACTCCGACCCCGAAGAGATGGTCGTTTCCGGAGATGAGGAAATGGACGGCCCGAACAAACGGTTAGAGCAAGTGCGACGGCATCGCCAAGATGCGGAAAACAACAACAGTCTGGAAGAGGGCGAAGCAGAAGTACCCGAGGCCGACGTGCCGCCGGTCGGGCTGCCGTTCCCCGTCGCCAGCCACGTGACACTAGAAGCTTTACAAAACACAAAAGTTGCCGTAGCACAATTTGCTGCCACCGCCATGGCTAACAACGCAGATAATGAAGCTGCCTTGCACGAACTAGCCGTATTACAGAGCACGCTATTCACCTTGCAACATCAACAAGTGTTTCAACTCCAATTAATACGCCAACTTCAAAACCAATTATCGTTAACAAGAAGAAAAGATGATCCAAGGCCGAGCCCGCCGCCCTGTGAGCCGGAGCCGAGCGTCCCGGTGCCGCCGGCGCGGTCCCCGTCGCCGCCTCGTCCGCCGCGGGAGCCCACACCTGTCGCATCCGCTCCTCCCACTAGCCAAAACTTGCCGTCGACTCATTCGCATCTCACTCCTAAAACGGAGCCAATCTCCGTTCCCAAGATCCCAACTTCATCTCCGCCCATGATGTCCCACCCACCCTACAGCTCCATTTCGTCATCATTAGCGTCCTCGATCATCACAAACAATGATCCACCACCGTCCCTTAATGAACCGAATACGCTGGAAATGCTTCAAAAGAGAGCACAAGAAGTACTAGACAACGCATCTCAAGGTCTTTTAGCGAACAACCTTGCCGATGAACTTGCATTTCGAAAATCTGGAAAAATGTCACCTTATGATGGAAAATCAGGAGGACGAAATGAACCGTTTTTCAAACACCGCTGCAGATATTGCGGAAAAGTATTTGGAAGTGACTCAGCGCTACAAATTCACATTCGTTCACATACTGGAGAGCGACCATTTAAATGCAATGTTTGTGGGTCACGATTTACAACTAAAGGGAATTTAAAAGTACATTTCCAAAGACACACTGCCAAATTCCCACATGTCAAGATGAACCCTAATCCGATTCCAGAACATTTGGATAAATATCATCCTCCTCTACTAGCGCAACTGTCGCCGGGGCCAATCCCCGGCATGCCGCCCCACCCGCTTCAGTTCAATCCGGGCGGACCGTCTCCGTTCCCACCGGGCCTGCCACTCTACAGGCCACCGCACCACGACTTACTACCGCCACGTCCTCTGGGCGACAAACCTCTTCCACCTCACCCATTGTTCGCAATGCGTGAAGAACAAGACGCTCCGGCTGATCTCAGTAAACCCTCTGCGCCGAGCCCGACAAGATCAACATCAGAATTCAAATCTGAACCTCAAGACGAAGAAAGTCAACGCGATTCTAGTTTTGACGACACCGATCGAGTTTCTCCAAAACGAGAGCCAGAAGAAAACGAAATACCACAAGACACGGAACCTGACCGATACCCCTCCTCTTCACCTTATGACGACTGCAGCATGGATTCAAAGTACAGCAACGAAGAGCAAATCGGCCGAGAAAGCCCACATGTGAAGCCCGATCCAGATCAACCGGAAAATCTCTCAAGTAAGAATTCACCGATATCGGGACCAATTTCAATAGCAACGGGACTTCGTACTTTCCCAGCATATCCTTTATTTCCACAATCACCACCTAGTAGTATTTCCTCTGGAATAGCTCCCTTTCCCAATACTACTCCGAACGTTGACGTGGACTTATCAAGAGATCCTATGTTTTACAACGCACTTTTACCGCGCCCAGGTAGCAATGATAATTCTTGGGAAAGTTTGATAGAGATAACTAAAACCTCAGAAACATCAAAATTACAACAACTAGTAGATAATATTGATAATAAGCTTACAGATCCAAATGAGTGTATAGTATGTCATCGGGTTCTATCTTGTAAAAGTGCTTTACAAATGCATTACCGGACCCATACAGGCGAAAGACCCTTCCGGTGCAAATTGTGTGGCCGTGCTTTTACCACAAAAGGAAATTTAAAGACGCATATGGGTGTCCATCGCATTAAACCTCCCATACAAATGTTACATCAATGTCCGGTTTGCCACAAGAAGTTTTCCGATCCTAGTATATTACATCAACATGTTCGCCTTCATACCAGCATTAGAAACAACGTTCCTTACGATCAGTTCGATAGGACCGAACTCGAAAGTTGTCCATCATTGAGTAACGGGTCCGACGTCAACGAGTTTAGTCCCTACCGTCCCATCCCCCGGCCCTTGTTTCCCACTCCGAACACTCCCGGCGACCGACGGGCGGACTCCCGCGGAACCGACGATGAGAGCGGCCGGGACGAGCCCGCCATTCGGGAGTTCGACGATGACTCTGATATGAAAGATCGTCGAACTTCGCCGCTCTCCGTCTGCGCCTCGGCGTCCGACTACGAATTAAAAAACATCACAACAACGGCTTCCCTCCCATCGGCGACAGGTTCGGAGAGCGGGCGGAGCGCGCGAGCCTCACCACCATCGCCGACGATGTCGACGCTGTCGACGCCACCGCGGCTGCCTCACCACTCACCGCAGCCATCGCCCCCCGCGCCCCTCGCGGCGCTCGGTGCTCTCGGAGGATCGCCCTTCAGCCCACTCGGACTCGCGTTCCCTCCCGCAGGTATGCGATAGCGGGATCTTATATTTTGGTCCGCCCCGGTCGCCCGCATTTCCATATCCTTGCATTTATCCTCGCCCAACAACTAATAATAACTGGGTGCCCGAATACATGAAATCAATCATTCACCAAAATTTACTCTGGACGATGCTAACCACCCGCTTTATCAGTGTGTTCGTGAGTTTTGTATAAAACAGTAACGACAAGGATATCCACTGAACAGTGTGTTTGTTTGTGTGCAGTGCGCGGAAACACGACATGTAACATCTGCTACAAGACATTTGCCTGCAACTCCGCTCTTGAGATTCACTATCGCAGTCACACGAAGGAGCGCCCCTTCAAATGCACCGTCTGCGATCGCGGCTTCTCTACCAAGGTTAGTCTCCTAAATAATGCTCATTTATATTACCTGCCTACCTATCTATTTGTATTCGACAATCCCTCCGAATTATTTTCCGACTGCACTACCCCTTGGAATGGTCATCCTGTAGGTAGAGTCGGGCCACGGACCTACATACCCGTAGTTTAGATTGAGTGTCGTTGGCTTTAAGCCAGTTCATACTTTATTGTTACACAAATAGCGTAGCATGCGTGTTTACGACATTGCCACTAATTTTCACTACATCTGAAGAAATCCATTGATAATAAAATCTTTTGAATATAAAATAAATTGTTTGATGTACTTAAATTAGTTGTTAAATGTGCGTGCCTAGCGGTGGCTGATTTGATACGCTCTATTCTGGTGAGACGTAAATAGTTTGATAAATACAAGTTAGGCGAGAGAAGCATCGTATTCCTAGTTAAACCCGAGTCGAGACATTGGCAAGTTGTGAGCTAGGAGACGCGGCGGCGCTCGAGTCTCGAGGACGAACTTCATGCGCCGGTTTCATTTCATTCAAGTTTCAGTGCATTAATTTTGCAGGCAGTAATTACAAGTCGCTAGTCGACGCCTCTAGTTCGCATTAGTTTAAGCTGTTGTCTTCCTCCGTCGCATCCGAGCCGTTGCCGACATGCCGAGTAATTGACGACTTGACTTGCAAACTTGTAGGCCCGTTTGTTCCGATTTAATCAAAACCGTAAAACTTATTAATAGTTTATTAGATCAAACTAAAACCATTACAAACTTAGGTTTGTCGTTAAGGTTTAACGCGAATAAAATGATTCTTAAACATCTTATAATTTACGCAGATACATACCTATATAAAGGCGTGATTTAATATCGATTATCTTTATAGTTAATAAGCATAACATTTAATTGGTCATCCTTACCACATAATCAAAACTAAGTTATGATTAACTTTATAGCGATTAATGGCTCATATAAAATAGTAATAGTTACGAATGTATAAATAATTTAGCCTAGGTATGCGAACTACAGCAGATTTATTGTCCGATATCGGCAAAATTAATTAAATACTTAAAACAATAAATAAGGCTTGTTAAAAGGATTTTATGGCGACGTTGGCGACTAAAATTATAGTAAAGAGATCGGCTAATATTTTAAGGCTGGCGCGAGCGGCGCGGTGGCGCGGCGGCGCGGGCGCACGGCCGGGACGTCGCACTCCGCCGCGCAGCGCCACAAAAATGATAACTCATAAAAACAACGTCACGGAAAACGATCGGAATATTAATTCATGTCGTAAAATATTTATTACTTATAAATCCTTGAGCCTTTACCTACGCTTCTCGTCATAAAAAGATTATTTATACCTGACAAAGTAACATTTTTCGTATGTTTCCCAAAGTGTCCAGGGGACTTATCAATAAAATATAAATTATTAATGGCCGCGGTTAATGTTTTAAGACCCTAAAGTTGGTTTTACTTTAATTAAGTTCTTCTGATAAATGCATCAAGTTTTTAAGTGGCTATGATTGAGGGACGCAAGTGGGCTAATATCTCAGATACGCTCGCAAAGATATGCAGTAAACGTTTACCTCACATAATATCTAGGTTAGTTATTTGACTAATAGTTTTATTTAATTAATATTTTCTAGTCTATTCATAAACGTAGGAAAATAGTGAAATATCTAAAGCCAAAAATGCAGGTTAGTGAGTCGCATACTTATGAAACATATCTTTGACTTTAATCTACGGACTTACTTTACTATGAATGAATTTCCCTCCTCGATAACTTAAACTTACTACCTTTTGGTACTAAAATTGAATTGATAAAACACCCCTTTTATATCACAACTTGAACAACAGTTTCAAATGTTTTGTTTCTTTCCCTCACGCGTAAAACGAAAGAGAAAACTATTTAAAATCGTGTCGAATAAGGGCGTTAATCGTTGATCGCGAAAGCTATTTTAGAATCAAAATGTATTTTGCCTTTCATACATAAAGCACGGTGAAATCGATGCATAAACAATTTATGCGAGCGAGCTAACCAGATAGTAACAACACTTATTGTAATTGTAAATCTGTGTAACCATGGTGTAACCAAACCTAACGACAAAGCAAGAGGTATTTACTGGCCTTTAAAGGGAACTACATATGTATTTACATAACAACCAGTTTCTCACAGAATCGGAACCCAGACAATTGCTCTATCAGTTTGTTAATACGAATACTTGGGGAGATACAAATAATAATTTTACCTACACATTTATGATAAAGTGATTAAGATAAAAAGTCTACAAAACATGTTTTTGTGAAAGCAGTTTCAATATAATAATTTGAATAATACTTATTTATAAGTAAAAAAACAAAAATAAATGCAAAATATTTGAGAATCGTTCCGATGTTTTGATTACGTATTTTTGATCTGAAAACAAAATCAGTAGTCAGTGAATTTTTATCAAATGAATTTATTATGCAACTTCATAATCAAGTGGTTGAGCTCATAGATATGTATAGGCTAAATCTCTTGCTCGTCGGCTTCTGGAAAGAGATAGCGGCCTTGTAAGCTGTAGAGCGCTATCTCTGTTACTCGGTCCAGTGTGAAGTTTGACGTACTGACACGACTAGTGACATTTTACCAACCAACTTCACACTGTGAGTGACAACACTGTACAAAACCGAATATCACCAACTATCTTCCTCCTGATGTCGAAGAGAATGCATTAATAACTAGATATTAAAGATAGTCATGATATATGAAACTCCTAGGGCGGGTTTGCTTCAGCTTACACTCACGCATCAGTAAACGTTAACGCAAAATGTCAGTCTCAACAGACGTAAGAAAATGAAAAACTCCTGGCTTACTACTGGCCGCTCAAATAACTTTAACAGACTGTCACTTAAGTTATGAAACAGCGCTTTTTATATAACAGATATTAAATAACGTAACGTATGTATTACGATAACCATCTGTATAAAACGTATGAAAAATGTGTGCTTACTTATGGTCGGATTTGTCGTTACGATATTGGACTGTTTATTTTCGGCCAAGTTCAAGATAAATGAAGCCTATTAATTTTCATATAGGTAACTATATTTTTCTCAAATGTTTTATCATTAAAAAAACACGAATTTAAACCTCGACCTATGAAGGCTAAAAGCCAAAACGATCAATTAATATTTATGTGATAAAACACCAAAATCTTCCTTTCCGAAATAAAGTGTTTACTTAAATGCATAAATAAATAAACCATTAGTATGTTTTAATTTAAAATAAATTCATAAATATATCTAGAAACTGTATCATAATAAAATATAGTTTTTGATTATACGTTTACATTTTAATATTGTCATAATCAGAATACAAAATATGTCATCAATACATACGAATGATCAATTTAAATCAATGTTGAGTAAATCAGGGTCGTATATGGCTTTAAACATATTTTAATTATGAATCTGTATATGATAACTACTGAAAATTATTTAATATGGGCATTCTGACTTTCATCTTTAATATTTAACGGTTGCTAATGAATTTTAATATATTTAAACTGGTTTTTAAGTGTTCGGGTTACATTTATGGTGATTCATATACTTATTTACAAAAGCTTTTACTGTGTGGTTTAAGGATTTCTTTCTTGATTTATTTATTTAATTACACGTTGAGTAACTGCGATGATTCAGTCATTATGTGGAAATTAAAGCTTTGCTGTCAGATATCAGATCGGACATAAAATGACTTTGAAGAATCGGATCGAACTTAATGGTATTAATAAACGCCTACTAAGAACAGTTTTGCTAGCGAATGGTTTGTCACTTTCTGACATACGCAATTCTCCGAAGAGCAAAAGAGACAAAACACAGTGTAACAATGTTTTAGTTACACCTCGTTTAATAATAAGACGGTATGTGTCTAAAATTATTGTAAAGTCTAAAAATATTAAAAGCTTTTTCAACTATAGGAACTTAACCTTAGACGTTAATTGTGGTCAAAAAATGAGCAATATTATTGCATAGGTATAGTAATAAGATTATTTGAGATAACATTAAGAAATATAGTACATAACAGCTTCTGATTTAAGATCGGTAACCTCTGGTTATAAAAATCTATAAAAGTAAAATTCATGAAAAAAAACACTAATTCTTATCTAAAATGATTACCTACGGGAAAATCAATACACCTTTTGAAAGTTATCGGAATCAAGTAATAGTGTATGTGTGTATACAATTAGCCTACACCATCCCAATGTTGGGCAAACAAAGGCCTCCATTCCCACCTTCCACCCCGATTTTTGACTTCTAAATAGGATCATATATACATGTGAGTTTACATACTGGTTCTAAAAAGTGTAGGTTAACAACATAAAAATTAAAGACATAAATGGTCGATACCACATTGATATTTAACTCATTAATTATAGGCACTTAACACCGTTTCCAAAGGATATGAAAAGATAAAAGGAATAATAATTAAAACTGATAACAATTAAGAAAACATTACGGAGTAGGTAATAAGCTCGTGTTATCAGTATAAAATTAATAATTATTGCCAAAGTCACAAATTCGGACGAATTTTATTTGTAGGTACTTTTATAGTTTATTAAACCTGTTTTATATAGTGAATGATATAAATATGGGCGGTGGATTTAGATATTTTGGAATATTTATATACCAAATTAAACTTTCATCCATTGCTATGAATACATGCATTACATGCATAGATAGCTTTTTAAAAAGTTAACGTTAAATAGTAAATAGTTTTAGGTAGTTATTCTTAGTAGTTATCTTATTTAAGTTTATTAAGCTTCTATTGTAAGATTGAATTTAGAACGCGTTTTTAAACGATGCCATTACATTGATCCGTTAAGATATCTATCATTACGATACATTTGTAATTAAAAAGTTAAACATTAATAATAGTTGAAGGCCTAAGTACGTCATATCTCTAGCAAGGAGACAACAACAAACACGTTATTTAAACACCTAGAATAAGATTAAGCTTAAAATAGATAACGAATACAGTAAGGTACCAAATGTCACCTTGCCCATTGAATTAAAATATGGCCAAATGTTAAAATAGACCGATGAAAAATCAAAATATTGTAAATGTATGAACCATCTTTTTATCATGTTGTTACAATTCAGCACACCACTAGTTATAACCAGAATAAAGTTGTAGTCGAATTCAGAAAAGATGAATAAATATTAATAATAATATGTATTCATATTTATCAGGTTGTTTGGTGCGAAACGCACTATTTTTAACTGGTGAAAAAAATTGGATTTTAATATTTCGTTCGAACCTTTTTTTTCAAATGAATACACAACCAATGAAAGGGATAATTAATTATAAATATTACCTACCCATTATTACTGGTATATATTTGGCGAATAGAATTTATCAACAATTGTAGCGATAGTAACAGTAGGTATTTAATGTTTATTAAAAACTGAGAACAAGCAAAGTTATATAACAAAATCAAATAATAGTATATCTTTAAATACTACCAATATCTAAAACCTCGTCGGCTCTATCACCCTCTACTTATGTTTTAATTTAAAATACCTATCTAACGTAGGTAGTTAGTACCGAGCAGTACCCAGCCTATATTCCGTATGCCTTTTTGATATCAGTCGAATTATTCGATCTCCAGCAATCGGTTATGTCCATCGGAGAACATGATTCTTTTGACATGAATATGATAATGATAGATGGGAAATGATAATGAATATCACAGTTAATTATTAGGGCGCATATTCCGTGTGAACCTATTCTGTGTACACCTATTTGGCCCTATATTCCATATCCCCTCAGCTGTGATATGCAAAATGGCCGATCTGCCGTGTCTGTGGCGCCCTGAGCGGGTTTCGCCACAGGCAGAGGTTTCTAGACGCCCAGCATACACTAAAACTGCAATTTCTTGTTCCTTGGTCATGCAGAAGCCCTTATAAGGATCTGAATCATTTTGAAATTAAATTTTCTACCTAGAAAATAGTACTTTTGTAATATATTTGTCGGTAATAAAGTTATACGGCTAGCATAATTACTGGGGTACCTAAATGTTCAGTAGATTTTGGGTCATATTTTAATAATAAACCACTATTTAGTGAACCAAAAGTATTTATTTATAATCTTATAATACTATTCACAAAATAATATCACACAGATCATGACTCTCATACAATTATTTTTCATAAACAAAGTTTTAAGTACAGAACAAAGTGCCTTGGTCTCGACGCGGCCGTTATTTTACTGGCCGTTTCGCGGTCATTCCTTCTTTACCGAGAACTCAAACGACGCTTGCTATCTGTCTTGCTCTACCATAAACGCGTTTTAATATGATAGACTAAGCCAAAAGTAGTTTTATCGCTGTGTTTGCACATTAAACATGTGTGCGTAGACAGCGCCCCTGAAAGGGTCGCACCACAGACGCGGACTTTTCACGTGCGACCCGTTGCGGGGTTGGCCACAGTTGAGGGGATACGTACCTATTTGGCCTCATTTTCCGAGTGTACCTAACATTTAGCCCCATATTCTGAGTGCATCTATTTTGCCCCTATTTGGTCCCCTATTCCGAGCTTACCATTTGACCCTCTTGTGTACTGTATACCCTATATTCCTGTGTATGTGTGTGTAACGTGTGTGTATTTATGGTTTTTCCAGAGCAGTGGCGGCGGTTGCCGGTGCGGTAGACGTGCGCGCGCACCTAGGCCTCCGCACGCCACTGCTTTGGACCTCTGGAACGCCTTCGTATACCCGGTATGAATGAGAGACGCCTGGCCGTGTTATTACCGCTTTATAACGACTATACGCTACAATTGACCCATCTAACGTAGAGTAGGGTAGACCGTAACGGTACTCAATTTTGCGCTAATCTTTCCGTTCAGTCAGCTTTAAGGTGGCTTGCATGATCGATTGATTAGTTCGATTTGTTTAAAAAAACCCAATATTATATTATCCAGATTTGATTGATTCGAGTTAGATTGAGACAATTCAAATATTTTTACGAACTAACTTAAACTGTAGGATGTTGGACAAGTCGCCTTTATGATATCGTAGTTTATGGATGCTTTGAAAAAGATGTTAAAACTTGAAATTCATTAGTATTGTTTCAATAAATTGTGCCCGCATGTTCATAAGTATTATTAGTTCGAAAAAGACTTCAGCCATAAAAACTGAAAATAACAAGATTCATTAACAAACTTGCCTATTATAAATAATTATATGCAACACATAAAAAAATACAAGCTTTTTGCAATAAAATAAACACGCTCGCTTCGTTTGATTTTGTACCAATTTGATCAATATTACGTAATCAACAAGATTCCAGTTAGAATTTATAATTCCCCGTAAATGGTAGCCAGTAGCCACCGCAATGATATTTGCTTATTAAATCTCGATTCTCGGTATGATTAATCTGTTATAGAATTTAATTAGACATATCGCAAAATAGATACCTACACATAAAACACATCGTCGTTGCTACTTTAAAAACTCCCATGTGTAAAAATGACAATTACGAGAAAATCAATAAAAAGTGTTTACTGAAAAAAAATCAAAGATAGCACTCAAAGTTAAAAACGTAACTTATTATGATATATAATTATTCATTTTATTATGTTGATTTGAAGAATAAATAAACAGCGACTGTGGTATAAAAAATGATTTTAGCTTTTATTGGGCTCATAGGAGA
This sequence comes from Cyclophora punctaria, assembly GCA_951394245.1. NCBI lineage: Eukaryota > Metazoa > Arthropoda > Insecta > Lepidoptera > Geometridae > Cyclophora > Cyclophora punctaria. The sequence goes on along the minus strand of OX596170.1, from coordinate 6,523,417 downwards.
TTTTGATTGAGCATTTTATAGCACATGAGAGATTTTGTTTTAAGATAATTTCACTACATAGTATAAATAAAGTCGCTATTTTTGTCTGTTTGTTTGTTTTTCTGTTTGTCTGTATGCTTAAATCTTTAAAATTACGCAACGGATTTAAAATAAACATTAATAAAATACATGCATTTTATTTCATTTATTTTATACTAGCAGCGCCCCGCGGTTTTACCCGCGTTGTGCCCGTTCCCGTGGGAATTTCGGGAATTTTTTTACATAAAAACCTTCCTCTTGAATCACTCTACCTATTACAAAAAACCGCATCAAAATCCGTTGCGTAATTATAAAGATTTAAGCATACAGACAAACAGACAAACAGAAGACAAACAGACGCGACTTTGTTTTATACTATGTAGTGATATAATAATGTATGTATGTATAATTTTGTATTATCTATGTATGTATACTCTATTTTAATAAACGCACTTGGCTTCGGCCCGTGCTATAAGCACCCCTTGAAAAAGGGAGAAACAGTTTCTGTTACATACAATAATAATAATAAAGCCCGCAGGGCAGCTTGTGGCGAGCTGTTGGTGAGTAGCGACACCACGGGCGATTCCGGAGTGCCTCAGAGAGTCCGGCGAGCCTTCCCCGGTCGGAGTGGAGCCCAAGGAGGCCCGCAGGACTGGAGGCTCTGGCTTGCCTTCACCGGCCGGACAGAGGGGGGTCGTTAGAGGCACAGTCGATGTCGGCTGTGTGATCCGGGGGTGGAAGTGTTAAAGGGCATAACGCCGCGAGTAACGTTTAGAGAAAGCGCAGCACACCTCTCTACACCCCCGAGTCGCCCGCACCGATGTTGCCCCCTTGCTGTTTTGGGGGGCCCATCTAGTGGGCGGCGAGCCACGGCCTGCCGCCGATAACTTGATCTTACATGTTATGGCAGGTGCCGACCTCTCTGCAATAACCCATTTCTAATCCATCCAAACTTCATTCCCAAAGCCCATTCTTATTTCTTTAATTTCCTGCAATATTCCTTCTTTTCTACTTCTGCAGGTGCACATTCCCGGACATGTTGTACTTATGTGGTCAGGAGTGTGTCCCTGCAGTTGTAATCCATTACATTAAACATCTCCAAAGGGCCTCTACGAGTTGGATCTGTATCTCGCATGCCTCTCAAAAAGACCGGGCTTGCACGTGACTCCCAGGAGAAACACTATAATAATTTTGTGATTCTATTGGCTATAAAATGACCAATAATTTTAAATTAAATAGCTACCTTACCTACTACCTAATACCTTCCCCCGCTTGTCCCGTTTGATAGTATAAACTAAGATATCTTATGTGTATCACACTGTCGCACAAAGACTAAAGTATGAGATACCAAAAACTCTTATGTGTAGCATTAGCACATAGGATATTTTATAAAGCATTTTTTATTGAGTTGTCGCATGGGATATTTTGAAACTCGTAAATATTATACGATTTTAATGCTATAAGCACATAGGAGTTTTTGTATACGGTACATCTTCAAATTTCGAATCGATTGTTATTTAAAAGTCTGTTTCACTAAAAGCGACACATAGGAGGTTTTAAAGTAGCAACGACGACATGCTGAGCCAGTTATTTACCTATGTAAGAAAAACTTAACAGGACATATTTTTGAAGGTTATACCTACGGAATTCTTTATAAGTACTAAGTCTTGACTGACAAGTAATTATTTTAATATTCTCATTACATGTCGTACACACAGATACATATTAGTAAATTACATTAACATAATAAAGGCTAATAAAAGCAAAAAAAGCTATTTATGAACTAACACAGTGTCGGAATAGGTATGTTTTAATAAACCTAATTAAACTAAATACTTGTCACATAATGATGAAATAAAATTCCTTTATACCATAGATGAAACGGACCTAAATATGTAGATTAAGTTCTTAGTACGTATGCAAATAACTAGTAAAAAATATCACTCTTGAGAGTTATGGAGGGCTTTGAATAAGCTTAACAAACTGTATTTGGAGACGCGAGATAGTTAATTGCATTGATTCAGAATGTTGGTAATTAGATACTATGCCTCGCTGTATGTGGCCAATATTTCAACATGTTAATTATTTTGTAATTTTAAACGACAGCAACAAATTCAATACTTCTTCGAAATTTTGTATTTTCATTTTGGAACGCCTAACGCCTAGTGCCTTTGCTGTATGCAGTAACTATACAAACTATCGTAAGTTTAGTTACTATGATAGTTTACTTATTCATACGTCCATAACTTATTCATTCAAATAATGTAAATACATATTGTTACATTGAAAATTCATGCATGATTTTAAATCGAAGTCAACAGGTCACTGTATTGGAAGACTATACCAAAAATGCATTGACGTCATTGCCATATCACTTCTTGTTCTAAATCAATGTGCCTTCAACAGGGCAACATGAAGCAACACATGCTAACACACAAGATCCGGGACATGCCCCCTGGCTTCGAGAAGTCCTCAGGCCCTACACCTTCGGAGGATGGCCGGGATAGCCCTGACCGAAGGTCGTCTCCTGATAAGGTGGACCTGAAGAGATCTCCTCCTGTAATGCCTCAGCCGCCAATGACTCACGCCCCGCCTATGGACATGCCTCCATTGCCGAAAAGGCCAAGTGGTAAGTTACCTAATATGACCAGCTTTTCGCGTACCCTTGAAAAATAAATAAAAAAGAAGAGATCTGAAAGCAAACCAATTCACACCAATCCACAACCCTTCACAAAATCATTGTCACCTGCAATTAAACTTACTAACTTCTAACGCGAGGACAATTCCTTGTGTCTGGAACCGTCTACTATATCGAATTACACCTAAACAGAATATTTGACAGTTTCGTTTCCTACAGTGCCGTCGGGGCCGACGCACCCGCCGCCGCCGGTGTCCTCCAAGCACCTCTGCGGAGTCTGCCGGAAGAACTTCTCCTCATCGTCAGCGTTGCAGATCCATATGCGGACACATACCGGAGACAAACCTTTCAGATGTGCAGTCTGCCAGAAGGCTTTTACTACCAAAGGAAATCTTAAGGTAAGTCAATGATTTGTACTACCTCTTATAAGAATCTGCAATAAAATCTTCTATTTTAATGTCAACCATTGCCATCTAGCGGCGAGTAGTGGAACTAATACAACTTTTACAGCTCGATGTTCGCCGCTCGGCTGCTTTGTGATTCATAACTGATTGATCAAGTTTTCTAATACTTTGGCCTTATTATTAAGTTGGTGTTGTGTATTTTAGGTGCACATGGGCACCCACATGTGGAGCGGTGGCGCGTCACGGCGCGGGCGCCGCATGTCCCTGGAGCTGCCGCCGCGGCCGCTGCACGAGCCCCACGACCTACTTCGCCGCCCGGACCTCTTCTACCCGTACCTACCCGCACCATTCCTCAACGGCATGCAGCAAAAGGTAAACAGAACAAACAATTATAGGAAGCAAAACCTCTTCCTTTCTGGAAAGTTCTACATCATTGCATTTACGACAGTTGATTAATGATTGTATTTCGTCCACAGCTGAATGAAATATCAGTAATCCAACAAAACGCGGGTCAGAACGGAGTAGCGGGCAAGTTCCCCGGACTCCTCGGATTTGGAGCGTTTGCGGGCGCCCGACCTGGTGCCGCTTCGCCCTTGGAGAGGCCCCCGTCGCTTGAGGGCGGGGATGAGCGACAAGCGGCCATGAGGGAGTTGGCTGAACGTGGGAGAGAGTTAGCCGAGAGGAACCGGCAGATGCGCGAGGAGGCCGACTACCGGTCGCCCGCGCACGCGCCGCACCCGCCGCCGCCCGCGCAGCCCTCGCCCCCCGCCCCGCATCACCAGATGCCGCATCCCCTCGCCTCCCTTCCCCCGCCCGCTCGCACCGAAGGACTCACCGTTTAAACCAAACATCAAATTACATTCCAAATACCACCAATAGAATTGCATTGAAGGCGGATAACACTGCAGATTTCACAAAAATCTAGCCAGTGCGTGTTAATATTGTACAAAGACTTAGTCGATACGTGAATTAAGGGACTGATTAACGACGAAGAACGTCTGTTCTAGAATAATGATTACAATTACGTGCAAAGTGTAGCGCTATGTAATATTGTTATTCCACGTGTTATGCCTAGTATTATTATAAGTAACTTATAGATACATGAGTACGGGCCTGGGGCAATCAGGAGCTCGCGCAGGGCTCCAGCTAATGTCATACTCTGTGATAGTGCACATATGAGAGGCTGTGTCTCGCGGACACGAACACTTGTCTACTATCAGATGTCGTCTGTTTGTCGATGCAGTCCATTGTGCTATGACATCAAAACTATATATAAAATTATATCCCAAAAATTAAATAATTTCATAAAGCATTTCTTATTATTGTAAATAAAATGTATCATAGTATTTACTTTTAAAAAAAATATTGATATAAATTTAAAAATTAGCTACCTATTAGAGAGAACACGATTATTTATAAAAACTTTAATATTGTAACTACAATATGAAACTGGAGTGCGCTATGCATGATTTCTATTTGAGACCACATTCCAAACTATTAAAAAATTCATTTCGTTTTTCATTAAAACTCAGTTTCCTTTTGATTTGATTTTGTTAATAATTAACCAGTTTGGCTGTTGGCACCAAACGTTTATTGTAACACAATAAGAATCTATTGTCACTAGTTATTCAATATATTTAATTGTATTGTAACAGAGGTTAATGACATATTCATATCATGTAAATTATAAAAGTATTTGCATTTGAGGTCTACATAGTTATAAGTGTTTAGATTCATAGCTATTAATATTGCTTTAGTAATACTTCAACATATCTTTGTAAAATACGAGCGACTGGTGTTTGTGAAAAAAAAACGTATAGTTTATATTTAAAGTAGCCTATGTGGTAGTTTCGGCATTTCGCTGACTGACAAACATGTCTACACTGTAGGAACAATATTTCAGACACATTTGTCTCTACGCTTCTTAGTAGGCATTAGTCCAGTTGTCGATAATTTATTATTTCTCTTATGTCTGTATTTTATGCATTCGCGAGACTAGTTATCTGTGTATAAATGTCCTAATAAATTATTTATAAATTATAAATCATGCATACACTCTTATTATTATACGAATGCTTACGGGCGTTAGGCCGTGTACAATTTAGTTGTTTAGATACAATTCTCATAGCACCTACAGCTATTATCAAGTTGCAATTAGATATTAGAGTGTAGTAATTAGTCATAGACATGAGATCTCATGTCATATTGTCAGTATAAATAATCACTGTAAATTATTAAATGTTTATGTAAATGTCCAAAAAGTATTCAAATTTATTTAAAAAAAACAATTATAATTATGAATTTTTCTTTTTTTTGTTGTCCTTACCCTCATCCTTTTTTGTTTGTCACCACTCTACGCCCGAATACTCAACGCCATTCAATTTAAGTACTTCTTATTTCCATACCTTATGACATTTGAATGTTTTTTGTCATAATTCTAAGTCACATTTAGTGACGTTTAATTTGAGTGTCGTTTAAGTATTCGGACATTTATTTACAACTACACTAAACTACTGATTAACTACGAACCACTAAATAACTAAAATGTTATTATTATAAATAACTTACCTTTACAAAATAGATCATAAAACGAATAATACTAATCAGAAAACACATAAAAGTAACGGCGTAAATATTTAATCAATAAATCTTGTGAAACTAGATTTTATATTGTGAAATAACGTTAATTGGGCTATAATTCATAATCCAAAAGCGTTTACGATCGATAAACGCCATAAGAGATATTAACTGAGAGTGTTGTTAGTTGACAACTATTTTATGACAATTTTATTACGATAGCTGTAAAGGTCAGTATTCACTTGACTGATGCCTTTTGTGTTTAATAAGTAGTTGTTTATAACTCACGGATTAAATATGATACACAAATCATATCATTTAAAAAACTAACATGATTTTATATATCATTCCAATCAAGGATCGTAAACAGTCATAACAGGATCAACTGCCATTAATTTTAGAAATGAAATTATTTATTAATTATAGCCGTCGACTTGTTGGAGTGACTTTCTTAGAAATACATGTTTTATCAAATTATGTTTTATTTCTTTATTAAGTAGGTACTATTAACGTACCGCGAGTTAAGTCGCGTTGTACCAATAGTCGTGAGAATTTCAAGTTAAATGGTAGTAACCTATACTTATAACATGTCTTTTTTCTGGCGTCTATCAATTAAATAGAGAGATATTTCTTAAACCCGTTAAGTTCTACAGTTACAAGATCCACCACTACTAAAACTCATTAGCAAATAGTACTGAATAGTACTGGAGAAATTAAGATTTTTGCAGCACAATGATCCCATTGGGTATATACGCCTCTAGCGTAACCTTGGTCTCAAAACATAGTAACAATAACCAATCAACCCTACAAATAAAACTACAGATACTAAAGTACATTAATTTTAATTGATTCAACTCGACATTATGTTAATAATACATAAGAATTACCGGTTAAAAGTTAATGACGCTGGCTAGTTTCTTGACGCGGTTGAGTAGGAGATCACCTTCGCGTATGGTCGCTTGGTAGAGTTGGGAGCGGTCGGCTTCGGCGCCGCGACCCGACCCGGTGACTACGCAACCCGCGACCGCGTCGATACGGCACTGGAGACGACCCGCGGCTGTGAAGCTGGAATCAAATGGGGGAAGTTTAGGAACATCACTACAGATAGGGCTAAGTTTCACGTAAATTATATTGTCAGGATCGTCAAGTTATGTGATGTCTTGAGGCCATTTAACTGAAAAGATAGATTTATTCTCTAAGTGGCTCCGAACATAAGTCCGTGAAAGACATACGGAAATGATTTATGACCCGACTACTCAGTTGAAAACGCGCTTACTATGAAACATAACATGTTTCGCAGTTTAGAATCTACCACAACCTCACCAGGGTGAGCAAGGCTACCCGTACAGTATACTTTAAGTAGCGTCCCGCCTTCACATTGCTCTGGGTAATTAAAAAACTATTCCAAAAACAAAGACCAAACATAATCTATGTCCATCTTATAAATTAAATGTGAATATTAACTTTATTATCTTGAAAATTAACTTCATACATACTCAACATAAGGCAGAGGTACGAGACAGTACAAAGTCAAAACAGGTTACCAATCATATTCCTTGCAAACCTGGCATTGATATTAACCTAACAACCACGTTATACAATACAAGCAAACTTACTTAGAGATCTCTTCCTCAACAAACTCGCGGGTGACTCCGAAGGTATCCGCAATATTGTCAAGACTGAGCGAGCGGTACGCGCGTAGTAGTTGTACGTACGCCTTGATACGCGCCTCGCGAATGTAGTGCTGGTAATGAGGACGGAATACTGGGTCCACGCAGATTTGAGTCTCAACCTGTTAGCAATAAAAATAGTAAGAAATCATTGTAATAAATTAAGTGGAGAGGTATTTAGTATTTTGACATCATGCTCTTATGAATTTTAACTTCAACTAATGAAGAGATGATGACTGTAAATGTGAAGTAAATAATTGAAGTATATTTAACATATTGAATTTAAATAAGATCAAAAACCTTTTTTTTTTAAACCATAAAGAGGCTTTTATATCATAAATTTAATATGTTTGAGAGTGCTGGCAAGACCCATAACCCATAAAATATTACACAAATATCATACCCAAGCCAAGCTCCTCATGAAATCAGCATAACGGCATTCATGGAGAGACTCCACAAGTTCCCTCAGCTCCGGGAATCGGGAGCGAAGAGCTTGGACTGCAGCTCCTTGACGACGGAGAGCTGACTGCAAGGCGTGGCGCTCCAGAGCCAGGGCACAAGCCAACACACAGTATTGGATGATGGTTCCTGGAATAATAGTAAGTATGGATAAGTTGAATTTCTTAAAACATTGTAGGTGTTGGTTGGTTGATTGCTATTATCATCATAGTGAATAATTAAATATGTATGTCACAAAAATGACATGTAATTATTTTTAAGGTTAAAAACCCCTGCAGTATCTATATCTATTTCTAGAGATTATAGCCTGAAAGAATAATTGACAAATAATCTAACATCTAAAAAAGAACTAAAAGTAAAAAATGCAGAAAATCTTGAATCTCACCAAAATCAACTAATTCATAAGACTCGAACGTAGAGACACAGTCAATGAACAAATCTGCGGCATGGCTGTAATCTCTGACGGCGAGGCAGTAGATCGCTTCGTAGGCCTTCAGCTTGTTCCTTGAACGCCAGTCTCCACCTTTGTCTACCAGCTCATGAGCCTGAAATGATACAATCAATCTATCTATCATATGTTACTTTCAGTGGCTCAACTTCATAATACATCAAGTGCATACATTAATACCTTATTTATAGCTTTGCCCATTTCTTTAACATTGCACCCATGGAAGTACGAAATTCTGAACATAGCAAATATGGCATCAAGTCTCCTGTTGGTTGTTAAGGTGGAGTCTTCATACTTGGTGGTGGCCAGAGCTGTAGCACCTTCCTTGTCACCAATGGAACAGAGATAGTCCAATCTGGGGAGAAAATTAAATGTATATGAATGAAAACAATTGCCATCATATCTTTTTTTATTGTTGTTGTTGTTTACTGAGAAGTATTTTTGAATGGATTGATTTAAGTGGTCATCCCTAGCTTAATATTAAATTGATATGGCAGATATGGCAGTACCAATAGAAGAATGTATAAACTGATGTCAGAGTCATAAAATAGGCCTTCCTAAGTTCTAATTGAGAAATAGGTAATCAAAACAAAGAGAATATGCTAACAACAACCTTAAATATAAACTTGAACTGAACTGAACTTTATTTATATTATATACACACCGATCTTGCCACACTGGAGTTTCCGAGTCATCTTCTTTGAAGCTGCCCATTTTCTTTACATTTTCTTTTGCCATCTCATCATGCAATTTCTGGTCAAATTTCCAACCAAGATCTGTGCATACTTCCTTGTAGTAAGGAGCCATATTACCAGCCTTTATGCCTTTAAGCAATTCTTCTTTCAATTGGGGATTATCTTTAAGATCGGGAAGCGATAACTTGAATTTGATGCCAGCCAGAGCCATATACTCCGGAGTCTTTCCTTCGGCCGACAGCTCCATTTTGATACAAGACTTTTTATTTGTTTAAAGTAAAATACTCGTGTAAGGTACTTTTATATGTTGGATACTCGTTAAATTTCTTATATTCAATTACAAAGAGTAACAATTAATAACTAAATTTACCATAAAACAATTCGACACACAAAACACAGAATGATGAATGACAAGACAAATCGCACGCAAGCTGTCAAAGTATTTTCAAATTTGTGATATCATGCTGCCCTTTCATTGTTGTCAAAGTCAATAATGAATAACAGGCAGGTAGGTACATGGACCATGGACTTATTATTTTTGTAATAAGTCCATGGCGCGAGCAAACTGAAAGGCAGGAACGAAAGTGGTACTGGTGGCACCTACTGGTCCACAGAGTACTTTGTAATATAATAAAATAATGAAATAGTGGTCTGTGGTTCCTACCTACACTCAGTGGTCTCGAACCTACCGATTTTTCGGTATTTCTACCGATATGGGGTCTGACCTACCGAAATACCGAAATGCAACGATTTTTCCACGATTTCAGAGAATACAAGGAAATTATCCCGATTTTTCTACCGATTTTACATTTCTAAGTTGGCAGCCCTTTTAATTTATGTTTTTGGATACGGGGAATCCCTCAATAGTAAGAATGGATGAATAGTGAGTTATTGCAAATTACGGAATGTTCCATATTTTTTGGGGAATACCCTTGAGTTGAGTCCTTCAACTTGATATTTTAAGGGATTTCCCGTTTTTCGTTCGGAAATACACTTGTATATAAACAGTAATTCGGGATTTATTTTTTCATTAATTTTCTTAACTTCGAAGAGAAAGTTTTTAGATGTGAAAGTGCCTACAAAAATTTAGTAATAATATTAAAAAAATGTTATGATTTGCAAATTCATTCAAATATGACCGCGGCTATGGCCAAAGAATATTGGTAAGATCCTAAAGATAGTAAAAAATAATTATATTTAAGTGTGTTTTTATATTAATAATTAGGCTTCGTTTGTTTTTTTTTGATAAATAAACGTGTTTGATTGAATGTTGTATGTTTTTTGTCATATACCGATTTTGATTTCGCTCTTTGACGTTCGATACACTGTCTGACTGTCTGTACGTGACGTACAAGAAGAAAAGCTGAAAAGCTGTGAAGAAAAGGAAAGAAGGAAACCATTAAAATAATTAATGAAAAAAAACGAAATTCATAAAAACTGTGTGTGTTTCTAGTTTTCTACAATCTTATGCTACGCAACGCAATTCTATCAGTGACTTTTTATGTTTGTGATGAGACAATTTCAAAATGGATCACTCGAAACTTAATAATATAGTTACCAAATATCAAAACTTTAAAATATTGCCTTCACTTGATTGCACGTTATCCTCTATGGGACTCGATGTACATTTAGATGAGAGTCTCAATGCTTGGCTATCACAGTTAAAGGTGACATGGGTAACATACAAGAAAAACCCTGTAGTTGAGAGCCATATCGACGCTTTGTTTCGTTCCAGACATGACGCATTCAGAATAGCGCTACTATTCGTAATCAAATGTGAAGAGTATAAAGATTGTAAACCGAAATCACTGCCTTACTTCATAGTCGAAGTTTTACACAAATTTTCCAAAACTAACAACATTTTCCCTCAAGATGATTTAAAACTTCCAGCATATCATATTGCAATACAGCAAAGAAACCAACATTTCCTGAATTTAATGGTTCAAACTTATCAGCTCACTACAATAAAAGATGAAATAATTCCTTCCATTAGAGATATGTTGAAGAATGACAACTCTCGGCAATCCTCCCAGATTGTCATTGCCATGGGACTCTTCCAAGAAATACCCGTTGAAGACTTATTATTTCCTCTAATACTCCAAGACAAAAGTAACATGATTGATGATTACTTATCTAACTGTCCCGATCAAGTCCAACGTTTTTTACTTTACTTAGACAAATTACTTGACAAACAATTCAAGTTACTAGATTTTGGTAAACAATATGCTGAAGAACACAACATTCATTTACTTAAAACTGATAAACTACATTACAAACCTCTAGGTAAGTTAGTGGCAAGGTTGTGCAGTAAATTCAATGTTCCCATTGAAACATGTAAGAATCTAAGTAAGAATAGAACCATTAGTGGACTCAGGTACTTGATGTATCAGAGGTATGTTGAGCGCGAGAAGCGTGACTCAGTTTGGGAAGATTTAGTGAAGGACTTGTTGGAACAATGCAGTGATGCAGCCCTAGAATTTATTGATCTGCTAGTAGATTATGACAGGAACGAAGCTATGAAATGGGCTCTACATTTCAACATACCTACGAGTCAACTTCCATTAGCCCTCAGGGATCTCAAAAAACCTGACACCCCTGCAGATGTGGAACCAAGTTGGGAAAAAGAAACTAAAATCGATTCAAAAGATTTCTACCAAACAACTCTAACCAAGGGTCAAATAGAAATCATAGATTCAGCGGAGAAGTTTAACAATTTGTTATCATCAAATGTATTGAACCAAAGCATTGTAAGTGTGGACTGTGAATGGAAACCCTCATTTGGAGCTAAACAATCTCAAATTGCCCTAATACAACTAGGCACAAATGAGAAAGTATATATAATTGATACCATATTGCTAAATAACCAAAGTTATTCCAGTTTTTGGCACTCATTTTACAAGTCATTCTTGGAAAATGCTGAAATTATCAAAATTGGTTTTGGCCTTGAGCAGGATCTAAAGGAAATGCAATCTATAGTCTCATTGAGCAATATCCAAGTGAAAGGAGAAGGATTTTTAGATTTGAGTTTACTTTGGAAAAGTCTTCTCAATCATAAACTGGCTTTGCCCGGAAACAGTGACAATGGAGCAAGTCTCAGTTCTCTAGTCCAGTCATGTTTTGGCAAACCTCTGCAGAAGACAGAACAATGCTCCAATTGGGAGCTAAGACCTTTGAGAGACACACAAATTGAATATGCAGCAGTTGATGCTCATGTCCTAATACTAATTTACAAATATCTGCAGAACAAATGTGAAGAACAGGGTATCAATTTTGAAGAAATATGTAATGATGTTATGATGGAAAGTAGAAAGAAAGCCACAAAGAAACCTAAAATTGTTGATAGAATACAGCAGTCCTTACCCATGTATGAAGCAAGGTCAGCATCAGATATCAGATTCTTCGTAGATCCCCTTGTGACAAATCTTATTTTCTACCTTAGATATTGTGGTATAAATTCAATTGAACTACCTACTACAATGCTCTGGCATGACGTAATAAACCATGCTGTATCAGATGACAGATTTGTAATACTACACAAAATTAAAAACACACCAAACTCCAAATTCCCCCAAAGCTCTATACTTAGTGTTGGAAAGTCTACAATAATAGAGCAGTTGCATAAAATTATATTCACCTATAGCATAGATATTCAACTTAAGAATTTATTGACCCTGTGTATCTTTTGCAATGGTAAAGACTTGAATAAACTGAGTTGTGAGGAAGTTGTTCAGACTTGTAAAGATTTTGAAGCTGCTAGGGGTGTAGTGAATACACAAACCTATAGATGTCGAGATGATGATGAAGTAGACTTTGGGGATTTCCTTAGTGAGTCCGAGGATGATGGGGAACCCTGCCTATTGGCAAAGCCTGTAAATGCTAAAGCCTGCATAACTTCCAAAGGAACACAAATTGTAATTGAAAATCCCACTTTGCTGATTTCGTCACCGAAACCAGGCCTGTTATGCCAAGATTGTGGTAAACTATATTCTGAAGATGATAATTTCCTAAAATCAATTCGGGACACAGTATTTAAAGTCACAAAGTTGGTGCTGCCTGTAAAATGTAAATAATACAACAATTTTTCCAACTAACTTTATTGGTGAAGTAGCAAGTCAATGACACATTATAAAGTCATGATGTGATTACAAATACTATGTATAACAATATTATGTACAAAATAGAGCTAGCTAGAATGTACTTAATAAGTTCTTAAAATTGTTATTTACATTAGCAATGTTTATAGTAATTTTCAAATTGATCTGAACCATGATATTATTATTATGAAACATTCAGATATTAGATAACAATACTTGTGTGACAATTAATTCAGTGTTATTTGTGCCAAAGTCTCTTCCATTTTGTAAATTCATTTAAAATAATTCTTATAACTAGGACAATGCTTATATTATTTCTATGCACATAGAAAATGTAATATATTAGCTACGTATATGAAGATTATATTATTATGTTGATTATAAAGGCACTTAGCGATAAACATGACCCTTTCGCGATAAAGTGTACCTATGCATTATGTACAAATAAATCCTTATATTTTACTACAGTAAATAGTGTTATCTATGTTGTAAACATTCCTCAATAAATGACTTTGTAATTATTATTCTCCTTCAATGATTCAATTTCATTTTCCTCTATGTTATTCCCTTCTAAGTTCAGCTCTTCGAGATCAAGTTTTGGGAAATTTTTCAATGAGGTTAGCTGGTTGTTCTTCAATGACAGTTTCTGAAAGAAAGTAATATTATTAACCGATTCAATGCGGAGGCCATTTTAGCAAACTTCTATGCCTGGCGGCTAACAAAATTTTCGTGGCACCTCAGAGGCGCCCAACGCCAGGAACTATGATGGCACCTCTGGGGCGCCATCCGCCAGGGATAATACTTATCGTGTTTTCTTTTTATTTCTACGTGTTTGTAGTTTAGTTGCCATCCGAAATTGATCGTATGCGGTCGATTTATTGATTTTGTGTGATTAAAAGTGAATGAATCTTGTATTAATGGATATGGAAGGTATGTAACTTAGTTTTATCAGAAGTCATAAACATTTTGTGACAAACCTAAATTGACAACTGCGTCCCGCGTCCTCACCAACATAACTGGTCCTACTAAGACGTGATAAATAATTAATTGGTATTATTTTACATATCACTAGTAGGTACTCGTCTAAACCAAGCTTCTTTTTTCTAATTAAGATTTACGACAACTCTACATAATGCCATAAAATACACAATCTCTTCTGTGTTGTTGTATGATGTTTACTGTAAGTAGCTAATTCATATTTCTCTTGAAAAGGTTTACTACCCCTGAAGTTTGCTATTACACGCAAAATTAACAAACGAACACTGTAGGCATACAGTACAAGCCGAAATAAGACACTTTTATTTAGGGAAAACGTCTGGAAAACAACATTTAAACAGAGTTGTAAAGGTATAACATTTTGGCACCTGTCGGGTGCCACACGCCAGTAACTTATAACATTCAATGGCGCCTCTGCGGTGCCATCCGCACTGAATCGGTTAATAAATTGCATTATCACTTATTTTTATGATAAGAACAGAGGGTACATTAAGGAAGGATTGTATTCAACTTAATATTTAAGGTCTGTACATACTGGTTTGAATCTTTTTTTAATTTTATAAGTTTCTTTTTAAAGGTACAAAATACAACTTACCTTACAATGCTGTAACACAACAAGAGAAGGTAGAACTTTTGATGTCAAATCCTGCTCCGATAAATCGACATTTTCACAGTAACTATAGTACTGTAGATGGGGCAAACTCTGTGCTCCAATAAACGACAAATTCAGGTCCAAACTGCCATTATTGTAGTCTGAACACAACTGCTCTTCAATACTCCATTTTGTTATGAGATCTTCGTAATACCCGGCCCGAAGTTTATCAATCTTTTTCAAGCTTTGAAGGTTTGATATCACCTCGTTGTGGTACCGTTTGGCGTCGATACAATGTAGAAATACTGTCGTTGTAAGCATTGTCCCTGTAATATGGAAGCACAATTTTAAAGGATTTGCTTCAGACAGCAAGACAATATTGTGTCAGTTAAGAACTAGAACTTAAATGAAATTAAAATCACATTCGTACCTAAAATTTTTATCAGCAATCCATAGATTTCCGAATAATATCCATATTGATAATTAATACACTTTATAAATTGGCATTGTAAACCATTTCATTCAAATTGTATTGTTTTAGCAACAATGCATCACAGTATCTATCTTTATAAATTTGCGCCATAAAATATTGGGGTAGGTAATAACTAACTGCGACTTATATCGCAAGACATTAATTGGGATCACGCATTCTTTCTAGCAGGCCCAGTTTACCCTAAGACAAAAGACAACCGCCTGAAGTGAAGTAACTCAGCCAGGGGCCTAGTGGCTTCTACTTCAATACAACTTACATTTACTATCAGGTTCCAAAGCAAGCAATTGACGACATGAATCAAGTTGGGACTTTAGCTCTTGAAGCACTGGCTCCGAATACTTCATCTGGAAACTTATATTAGTTTTGCCAATATATGTGGAGTTGGGATGCGCTATACTCTCTATTGTGTTTTTGGTGCCATCTTCTGTCTCGTATTCCACCTGTAATGGTAGAGAGCGACTTAATTAAAAATTTAATTGTCTGAAACACTTCTTCACTTCAGAGTTAAGAAATAAGTAGTAACTCAAAAATAGCCTGCAAAAAAGGGTACTACATTATTTATTAAGATATACTATAATGGTAGTAGTATGCACCATTCGGTTTCACCAACAGCATACTCTCATACTCATCAATGCCATAATTCTTCAAAATCAGATCAGTGGTTTAGTTAGATAACACCGTTACTATAAAGTGTATAAGTAAACGTTGTATCAATTCAAAGAACAGTTACTTTCACATTTATAACAGTAAGTGATAGACACACTCACAAAACCCAAATCCAGTACATAATATAATCACAAACCTTTACATCAATTCCGTCTTGAATTTCTTCATCATGCTGTAGTATCCACAGCACATCATACTTATTACCAGAGCAAGAAGACCAATCGCCATTCACCTTATTATCATTTACATATAGAGTTACTTTGGATTTAACAAAGTGTTCATCAACTCCAGTGTTAAATGCAAATGTAGATTTAGTATTTGATACTGTGTAAACCACGAGGTCTACAGTTGTTTTTACTGCACCTGAAAAGGAAAATTAAATATAGATTAACGAATACCAAAAATAGCTTTTTTTTACAAATTTTTATAAACTTTTATTAATAAAAACATAGTGCTATATATTTTTTCTTGTACATTTTATACAGTGAACTAGTCTGGTAGGTATTCCAACCAAAGATTTTCTTCACAAATAGGCGAACACCCATCACTTCAATCTTTTCCTCTATTGAGGCAGTTGTATTTGGTCCAAAAATCGGCCTTATTAACTTCGTTTTAGGATTCATAAGAAATAGATAGCAAATATGTAGGTAAACTAATATAATAAATGAATGTGTCTTTATGATGGTTGAATAACATACCAAGAAGCCATCTCTGGTAAAACCATGCACTAGTATCATCAGGATCAGTGAAAGCTGCATTTTGCACCATTTTCAATTCATGTTTGTGATGTTCGTCCTCTATCGGTCTTCCTCCTGCAAGGTAAACAAAAAGTTGTATTATTATGAATGAAAATATAGCAAGCAGAGCAATTTTTCTTCTTTAATCATGTTGGTACACATATATGTAATATGTAAAAGTGAATAATCTATACTAATATTATAAAGAGGTAAAATTTGTAAGTTTGTTTGTTTGTATGTATGTTCAAGGTAATCTCAGGAATTATCAGTCCGATTTGAATAATTCTTTTTGTAATAGATAGCCACATTCAATGAGAAGGTAATAGGCTATTAAAAAACGCGGGTAAAACCGCGGGGCGCTGCTAGTAACTAAATAAATTAACTATTCACAGCATCAATTTACCTTTCAAATCAGGATATAATTCCACTAACATTTTGCTCCTATAATGCCATGCGGAATAGTTGGAGAAGTTATCCATAAGCTTCTCTGTGGTATAGTCAAACTCATCTTTTAGTGGTGGTTTGCACTGGCTCACTACAAATCTTCTGTAGTCCCAGGTGTGAACTGGAAACAGTATCAAAGTAAACAATTGTTATAAAAATACAGAAGAAAGTGAGGCATTCTTTAAGTATTGGCTCATAATAACATTAGCCAATACTAATATGTATCATAATTGCAAGTCTCTATGTTTCTTATACTCTAATTGCATACTCTCTGTATGTCTCTGTATGTCTGTCCCATTTACATGGTTAAACTGATGAACCAGTTTCGATAAAATTTGGTATGGAGACAGCTAAAACACTAGGGTCAAAGAGAGAGAGTAATTCTTACCCTAGAATTTCCCCTGAAGCAGGAAACAGTTGTCTATTCCTGTGTATTGTAAAATTTACTGTACAAACAATTTTATGTCTTCTAGTAGATATAGTCCAGTAATTTATTGGTTAGCAGTTTAGAGGATATTTGTGTCATTGGTCCAGCTATGGCCAATACATTGCACAAATGAGTATACTTACAGTTCCTTTCATCAAACTTCAAGTAAGTATTACACAGATTAAGTTCCTTCTTCCAATCGGGATCAGTTCTAGTGGTCAACACCCACTCTCTCTGATGCCAAGCGCAATATGACTTTGGATTTATCTTCAAACAATACTCAGTTAGCTGCAACTCTTCATCAAACATTTTGCATAGTTCTTCTGATGGGTCATTTTGTCTAAAATAGTTAAGATTTGTTGGACTAAGAACCTTTTTACGGAATTATTTTATCATATTTGTTTATTGTAATTTATTTATATACACTCACCTCAATATGTCAATTATTTCCCTCCTAATGTTCCACAGTGTGTAAATATCAGGATTAGAAGAAAGGACCTTTCCAGTCAGTTCAAGAAGCTCTTTATCTAACTCAGAATCTTGTCGCTGGAAAAAAATATACAATCATTTACACTATGCCATTACCTTTTTTATTAGCCACACATGGCTTGATCACGTTTTAGGGCACATACCATTGCTTGTCCATTAATTCAAGACCATACCAGATCCTATTTTACTATTAATTGAAACGTATGTTAATGTCATTATTATTTATTTAAAATGGGAACTTACGTACGACGGAGACTACTGTCGAGAGTTCCTCGACAAGTTTCGGCCACATACGGTGGCCTTCATCAGGAGGTGGGTGAAGAGCTCGACAGTAGTCTCCGTCGTACGTAAGTTCCCGTTTTAAATAAATAATCATACCAGATCCCTTTAAGTGGCCTCAAAACTCTGACACCAAGGTTGATCACTAACTCACACTTGTGTTTTATCTTATTACTCAAATAAATAAAGACTTACTGTTTATTAATAAAATATTACATGTATGAAGCTCTGTCTAGCTCTGTCTTAGTTACTAGTTAGTGAGTATGATGGCAATGAGACTCATAATAGTTACCTTCTGAAATATTTTCTGCATAGCATGTTTAAAAACTTTCAGTTTCTCCTGTCGCTCTTTCTCCTTCCTAGCTTTTTCTTCTTCTGAAGTTCTTACTTTGACTCTTCCGTGCTGTAATTTAATTAATTAATTTACTGACCCAACTCAACATTCAATTAAATGAATTTCTAACTCAACTCTTATGAATAAAATTAATAAAAAGGAAATATAGAAATAGGACTATCAATTTTGTTACTTACCATTGTTTTTAATTACAGTATTTAACAGTATTAAATTGATTGATTTAATTTTTCTAATTGTTTTTCGAAGATCACTGAATTGAAATTGATTATGTATTTGATTTGATTTTTGTTGAATGATGAAAACTTGAATCTTTGGCAATGACAGAGCAGCGAGTTAGTGACAGCGACAGATGGTCAAAATTGACATTTCTAAATGCCATTTCGGGCAACAACAAAAAACCCAGATAGGTACTACTCTTTAGTTTCTTGGTCTGTGGGTACTACCTACTCACGGTCAAACAGATTAGGTTCACAGTTCACTACACTATCGCATCACACATATTCGTGACGTTCATAATATTCATTTGTGTTCGCTTAGGGTCAATTCACACCGAGACGCGACGCGACGCGACGATACTCAAAGAGGCCAATGATTTCGCGCTACGCCGCGCGTCGTCGCGAGACGCATCGCAACGTCGCGAGGCGCATCTTAAAATCGTAGCAGGATGTACCGGCGATGCACCGCTGCGTCACGATACGTCGCGCTACGCCGCGAGGCACCTCGAGGCGCAGTGCTGCGTGGTGCAACGTAATCTGAATTCTCACAATGTAATGTGTATCTTTTCGTGTAGTAAATAAAGTATATTCTGAGTCGCTCTATGAAAAATGTGCGCGCAGCGTCGCGCCGCGTCGCGTCTCGGTGTGAACTGACCCTTATTCGCCACGTTTTCTAACCATACAACGTCAAAACAACTGAACTAAGTAATAGCAATTCAATTAAATTTTCTTTTTAGTGGTTTTTACTAACTTGTGGCATCTCTGCTGGACAAAGGTCTCCTTCCCAGTCCCACCCCCCTTAACAATTTCACAATATCGTAGAGTGAGTGTAAAACTTTTTTGTTTCATCTGCCGAAAACACCCATGGCTGTTAACGTCAACATTTTAATTACTGTCAATATAGGTAAGTAAACAAAACGTCTCACATCAATGTCATTGAATTTCGTCTGTCAAACTAATCTTAACAATGTCAGTTTTGACGGCCAGGCAGAAACAGAATAATAAAGTGTAGAATGGAAAAAATAAAGTTCAGCCTCGACTACACTCCACACTCGTTTCAATTGGCTAAGTTGTATTAAAAATAAGGAAATGGGAAGAAAAGTGAACTTGTGATTGTGATAAACTTGCCTTGATTTAATATTTCTATTCTTGTCTTGAAATTGGTATGAGCTTTTGAGTGATTGGTGTTGTTTTGTGTCAGTTTACATCAGTGTTATACAATCTACAATAATGAATAATGCATCGCAGTTTTCCTTACGTTGGAATAACTATGTTTCTCACGTAACAGAAGCTTTTAATGTTTTACGTTTTGAGAATGATCTTGTGGACGTAACTCTATGTTGCGATGGTGGAAAAATAAAAGCACATAAAATGTTGCTGTCAGCATGCAGCAGTTATTTCAAGCAAATATTTAAGGAAAACCCTTGCCAGCACCCTGTGATAATATTCAGAAATTTCAAGTACGAAGATCTCAACGCTATCATTAACTTCATGTATCATGGTGAGGTCAATATATTCCAGGAACAGTTGGAATCATTTCTAATAACCGCTGAACTTTTGGAGGTGAAAGGTTTGACAGATAATATGGAAGATGATTCCTCTAAGGGTACCTTGCGAATCAAAGACAACACATCATTAGATTTAAGTGCTAAGTCTAGTAGATATCCCGATGACATTGTGCCTGTATTTTCTGATGAGCCTATCAACTTAGCACCCGTACAGACTGTAAGAGATGAGTACATTCCACAAGTAAGTCCAAAAACGGTTGTTATGGAGCCAGAGAATGGTGTGTTTGAGGTGCCCCAAGAACCAGTTAAGGAGCCAATAAAAGTTGAAGAAAGTTCAAGTTCTAAACCTAAAGTACCTGCCCCACCCGAGGAAATGCAAATTGACAGTCAAATGCAGTCAACTTCTGCAGAGGATTTGACTGAGAAAAGCAATTCTGGTTGGTGAAATATATACATAAATGGTTGAGTTTCCTTGAGAGAAAGGTGTTTGGGCACAATATTAATTCTAGATTATTGCTATTGCAACCATTGCTTTGATATGCTTTAATTCCATGTATGTTATTTGAATTTTGAGATGAGAAGCCTTTGGCTAGCTGTAGGACATTAAGGACTACCTAATACTATCCATTCAATTCACTACCAATTAACAATACATTCTCATTTTCTGTTGAATTGTAAAATTATTCTGTAGAAGTAATTCTTTAATTACTAATCTAATTTAAACTACATTTCTGTAATATTTATTTACGTAAATGAATAACACAGCCTAATCATTTAGTTTAACAAAAGTTTTGATATATCTATACTAATATTATAAAGCTGAAGAGTTTGTTTGTTTAATCTCAGGAACTACTGGTCCGATTTGAAAAATTCTTTTTGTAATGTATAACCACATTCAACGGGAAGGTTATAGGCTATTTTTCATCCTGGAATTCCTACGGGAACGGGCACAACGCGGGTAAAACCGCGGGGCGCCGCTAGTAGATAATATATAGAGGTATAACTCTTGCCTACACTATATTTGTCCACTTTTCTACTTATACTTGATCATTTTGTTTATTTTTACCCCAAGCTGGAGCCAAGTAAAGTGGTGTAAAATTTACCAATCATGACACATTCCAAGAAATTTTGAACATATCATTGCATTAATATTGTGTAAACATACCCTACAAAACCTTTATCACTATTAATGCTATGTAACTATCAATGTACAAGTAATCCCCATGATAAGAGATAGCAAAAAGATTACATATTTATCACCTGATCAAATTTAAATAAAACCATGTTTTCTTGAACTCTTATAAGTTTTGTCTTTCTTGTTATTCTTCCTTAGTAACTGAAATTATTTACAACTAGTGGTGCCCCACAGTTTCATATGCATTGAACCTGTTTCTTCCAATGGGAATTTTAGGATAAGAACCTTTTAAGATTTTTGAAGTTTGATAATTAAAAAAGATCAAGTTATTTAGTTATGTAACACTAATTGTACCTCCTTCTAATTAATTTTATTTGAACATAACCTGTAGTACTAAACATTAGGCTCAATAAATGACTAATCCTTTACTTAAATTCGTTTTTTCTTGCAGAATCAGACCTCGCCAAGTTCCGTTGTCAACTATGTCCAAAAGGATTCAAGCATCCGACATCACTGACTTTACACAAGGACTCTCACGCCGGAAAAACACAATGTCCAGTCTGCCATCGCTCCTTTTCAAGATCATACGACATGAGAAGCCATCTTCAGAGAATACACCAAGGGAAACAACTCACTATTAAAGAAATAAGATATAAAAACACTAACGAAAACACAACCCCAAAACAATTTACGCACAATATCTAGATATAGTTTTGTTATAGGTAACCTGTATCACCTAATTTGCACCTAGTGCTTAAGAAAAATGTATATTTTATTATAAAAATTACATATTACAACATAGTTTAAATAATGTGTTAAGGATATCAATTCGAAGATATATTTATATATTTACTGTATCGTCACAAAATTGCTCAGTGTTAGCTTTGGCTATTTTTATACTAGTCTACATTAAAATGTTTTAATATAATTGTTTTTATGATTTGATTGTTTCATTTTGTTACTATCCTATCCTTTTCCTGGTATAGTTTTTCAAGACAAAATGGTATTCCTTAGGAGAGTAAATAAATAGTCATGACATGATGGTGTATGTTAATGTTTGTGTTACTCAAAACATTCAGAACTAAATGTAAGTTAGTTTGTTGAACTTCAGTATAGTTGAGTCTAATTTTACAAATTATCGCATATACTCTGTAGTTTCACTGTTTCAGTACATACTTCATATTATGACAAATAAGGTAGTTGGGTCTCATTTAATTAGTGAACATTCTGATAAGTAGTAGTACCTAAAATAAATTCATGGTAAACGACAATCGGAAATAATTAAACAATTTTGAAATTAATATTTTCGTAACGTAAGTTTGAATCCATCACAAAGTATTCAAATTAATACTAAATACCTACATTCTTATAAGATATAGCGGTAATAATGTCTAATAGGTAACTTATTAGATCCTTAATTTTCTATAGCCAATAAAAGTGTATGGTTTAAAATAGAAGTCTGAAAAACAACAATTACAATTCATATCACAGACTGATATTGAAGATACGAAGGGACATTTAAGTGTCTGGGTCTAATAACGCAAGGGTAAAGAAAGCTCGGAAAGCTTGTAGCCCCGTAGCCGGGGACATGCAGGGGTTGATAGCGGGGGTGAGCGCCGGGCGGGGCGCGCTCAATACGCGCGCGCGCTGCGCTCCGCCATTCGCCGAAACGGCCAGTCGCATTTCGCCGCCGCTCCGGACGGCCGATCTGTGTTTCACGTACCTCACGACTTACGATATCGATAAAAATATTACGCTTTCAAGTATGTATGGCTTTTAATAAATAAAAAATAACCGGAATAGACTTTTAGTGCCAAGTGTGATAAAAAAGTGAAATTTTACGATATAAAAGTAATAGGTATATGGAATTGTTTACATTGGACCACATGTTTACGCTGCGGCTAATTTTTATTTGGGTATTGTATGAATTGAATGATAAGTGTTTATAGTTAACGCAATGATCTTTGATGAAGGTAGGATTTTTTTAGTAGGTACGCCAAATTGTAGCAACCATTTATTAGTCTGAAATGAAAAAGTTATGACCGTGGTAGGTTACAAACTATGAATACCTACGTAGGTACGAGCGTAGACCTAATTCCAGAGCATAGGTATGATTTGCAAGCGTTTTGTGGAAGTGAGCTTTTATTCAACGAAATGAGAGTGTGAATATTTGATGGTGGTGAACGGCCGCGGTGTGTTTAGGGTCTAGAATCGTTTGTGGATCGTCGCGCGACGGCGCAACGGGGGTATTGATCGGCGGCGGGGCGGCGCGGCTGGGTAGACGCCGGCGTTCGCCTGCCGCCTAAATAAAGCATCGCATGTGTGTCCCGCCGCGCCGCCCTACGCTACGACGCCCGCCCGCCACCAGCCGTCCACCACTCCATGCTACTTACAACCAACCGATGCAACGTGTGTACACCTTATTCGTACCAAGACTCGGGATTACTCTGCCTGCTGACTCCATTCACTGCATTTAGGAATTTACTAAAATAAGTAACTAGGTACCTAATTTATCCAAACTAAATCTCAAATAGGTATTAAACAGACTAGACTAGATAAAAAGATACGTTTACATATTCATAGTAGCCATCCCTCATTCCTTAACCTTTACTAGGTAGTTACTTATACTGACTAGATTTCTAGGATTACATACCTACCTATAGATTTTCTCAATCTAAAGATTTTTGTATTACTTAGGTAGGTACCTAGGTAGGCAGCTACTTACGTATCTAAATTATAATTTAATCAAGTAATCTAGGCTACTTTGGTATGAATACATAATATCTATCTTAGTACATAGGTACTAAAGGTAGATAGGTAACTTATGAGGTTGGTAGGTAGTTAGGTATCATCTTTAGTTACACAACCAGGCAGGCAGGTGTACGTAGGAGGTAGGTAGGTTACTTATTTCTAATTATTACGTAGGTAGTTGACAAGGGTTTGCTAAATTTCTCATAATTTTCTATTATACCTACCAACCAATACATGAAGGCAGGTACCTACTTAGTTTTGTAGGTATGCATTGCATTTGTAAAGGTTACGCTAGCTATTTACGCTATGCACGTAAGCTAGGCTAGGTACCTAAGTACTACCTTACGTTTCTAGGTATTAATACTAGGTAAGTAGGTACCTACTATACTACTAGGTGTAAGTCGTTAAGTTCGATTAGGTATAGTAGTTAAGTGATAGGTAGTAGTAACGGCAGCTCAGATTAGGACAGCTATGGTATAGGTTACTACTAATTTTGTTGCAGTACCTTGATAATTATACCATTAAATGATATACCTACATGAAATACCTACTGTAAATGTGTTATTGTAAAAGAAGTTATTTGTGACAAACGATAACTTTACTTGCCGCACTCGCATAGCCAATAGAATAGAATAATTTCCGTGTGGTCGATGTTAACGATTCTTTAATTTGGGAATTTACTACCCATAGAGAATGGTTTGGCACTAAAGCTCTATTTCTGTGAAATCCTGTATAATCGGCCAAGGAGATAATTAAGTTGGTATTTTATTTTAGGTGTGAAATGTTGGACTGATTGAGCGCCAAGTGTTTAATAGCCAATGATGGCTCGCATCGTGTTGGCCGGTGGGGCGCTGCTCTATGTCCTGAGCATGGCTAGTGCGCTCACACTGCTGCCGCACGACGTGCGCCCAGGACACGCAGTTCGCCACTTCATAGGAAACCATTCACGTTACACCCTCCTAGACCCAGAATTCACCTCCTACTTCACACTCCTCGACAATGGCCTTCTCATGACTACAGCAGATTTGACTCCCCTAGTAAACCAACCGGTTAATCTCGCTATTCTAGAACAAACACCGTACAGCAGTTCAGCCCATTCGGTTCATCTATTAGTAATGGATCGCCGAAGAATGCTCCATTTTGCAACAGCCAGTGGACTGTACGGTGAAATCCCAGAAAATTCGCCACCAGGGACTATAGTTGAATTACCACCTATAAAAGCAACTGCTATAGTTAATGTGGGACCTATAGCGTATAAGATCATAAAGGGCAATAAAGATGGCGTATTTGCTTTACGGGAAAAGGGTACCAGTGAACTGTCGTCCCAAGTAAGGTCGGTTGTAACTGAAGGTGACGTTGAAATAGTTGGGACGCAACCTCTCGATGCCGAAGATAAGAGTTCTTACAACCTAATCATTCAGGCAACCGATGTTCACGGTGCTAACAAGGCCAGTCTTCCCGTGAGGGTTGATATAACCAATGAAAATGATCACGAGCCTCAATTTGATCAAGGTGTTTATTACTTTTCGGTAAATGGAACGTTAAATGAAAACGGTCCAAATGGTACAGCACACTGGACAAGATTTTCTAACATTGGTAAAGTCCACGCCTATGATGCCGACGGAGACAGAATATATTATTCTCTAATGACACCTAGCAACTTGGCTGTGATAGTACCTCAGACGGGTGAACTAATTCTTGCCGGAGAGCCTGATAGTCATGAAGCAGAGGTAAGGGTTGTGGCCCATGATACTGGTGTACCGCCTCGTCAAAGTCAACCTGCTCGTGTGTTCCTGGAATTTGTGATTCGTGACCGTATGAACATGCCTACTCTTCACCGCGAGAAACGCCGGGTGACTCGCGCAGTTCGTCCTACGAAGCGCATAGAATTTACGGAAGCCGACGGTGAAGTTGAAGGACGTGCAGTTTTTACTCTCGAAAAGGAAACAGACCGTGAAACGTTTAAAATACGGGACGAAAATCCGTGGGTTACTGTTGAACCAAGTGGTGTAGTGAAAGTTAAAAAGAAGTGGGACTATGAAGAATTAGGACCTGAAAAAACCATCGATTTTTGGGTGACCATCACCAACGCTGGAAATGGAGGTAAGTGATCTTGAATTGATAAATTACAGATATGCATCTGCATTTGTGTATTAGCAAATCACATTAATACCAATAGATCATCGTATAGGTACTGAAGATAGAAATATGACAAGAACTAGTGTAATGATGTCCTATTTTAAACGCTCAGTCGCAGTTCTCTAACGTATAATTTAAACGCGTAGTGTTATTACGTTATAATAATGATCTAACGTCTCAATCGGGGCGGAAAAAATTGGGATAATGACGGACAAAGGTTGGGGAAAAAAGACCCGCGTTAGTATGTTTTGTTTAATTTTGTTATTTCGACCAAATATTTTTGTTCAATTGTTTCTGTTTACGTAACAATAATAAGTAACGTTCATAAGATTTACGTATTCGACGTCTCTATTACTAATACGGTTGTGTTGGCATGCTATACACCTGTCGTATCTAAAGGTTCGCTCGAGCATGACATGACGTTGACGACAGGTCTGCCTGTTCCGAATCACGGGATCGGATCCAATAACATACTCTATTTATTCTCATCATTATTTTGCCCTTTCGTCGAGTAATACTGTAGAAAGTACGACGAATTATTAGTGAGTTATTTGTTATGCTGAGTTTAAATGGAATGTGTATTGCTGTGAATATGGTGTTAAAAAGTAAAAATTACTTACAAAAATGCAGGCCATCAATCTTGTAACACGCGTTGTAATACACCTGTCAGGATAGCACGGGCTATATCATTATTGCGATCGGAATTTCCATTAGACCTCGTAGTTGCATTGTATGGAATGGCACCAGGAGCCGGTAGCTTGATCGGCAGGTTGCCACTTGCCACCGTGCACAATGCGTTGATAATCGGGGACCTGTCGCACGGCCCTATCGTCTTAGATCCGTGACGATCACGACTCAAATTAAACCGGAATGTTCGATTTAATGTTCTTTACCACAAATATTTTAATATTACATCGTTAAATAACTGCCACAATAAATATTGCTTCTATCAACAATTCTTTATTTTAGGTCAATAGGCAACATTGTTTAAAGTAAATAGAAAACAATTAATGACTTGTTATTTTATCTATTGCTATTGATCTCGATGGAATTCGAAGCAGCCAGTAAGCGTAGACAAACAATCAAAGTTGAACGTATT
This sequence comes from Cyclophora punctaria, assembly GCA_951394245.1. Taxonomy (NCBI): domain Eukaryota; kingdom Metazoa; phylum Arthropoda; class Insecta; order Lepidoptera; family Geometridae; genus Cyclophora; species Cyclophora punctaria. The sequence continues at coordinate 6,496,089 of OX596170.1, read as the reverse complement.
CTTATATTTCGTCCAGATGGGTGTTATCAGCTTGTATCAAAATAAATCAAGAGTAGTTTTAATTACCACATTCAGGATAGACAACGCGCCGAGGTGGGTGGCCGAGTGGCCGAGCCTTGGGCGCGTCATCGAAGCACCCCAATTCTCCTGGGAATTATAATCATCATTATATGAATAGATCATTTTTCGATTATTTTCAACGTGACTAAGTTAAATTGCTGTCTGTAATAAATGTATGTTTTAACCTCTTTTTAATGATTGCTGTTACTCATGACTTCACCATTTGGTGTAATATTTTTAACATTTAAACCCCATCAAAGCACCTTTGAAAAGCTGCTCTATTGGCAAATTAATTCTGTTGCCCTGCGCCGACATCATACCTCCTCTTTGAGCCAACGATCGACAAACGCTTTGAAGTGTTTACAAAATCTTCATATTGCTTTTAGTTCTATGAGCACCTTGCATCGCTTTTAATAAATTAATATTTAAAAGAGTACAGCGCAACTTTATGAAAAGGAGGTTTATCCTGAAATAAATGTGGTCCATTATTTTAATATTTAATTATCTCTGGTATAATAAAGCGATGCAGGTGCGCAGAGGTGGCATTTTAATCCTTAAGAGGAATGGCGCGCTGCAACTTAGGAGGAGCGTCCAATCTCAGACAGACTTCATCAATTACCAGCTAGCAAGTGAAAATAAAATGAATGCTTTTGACCTCGCTAATCTATTTTCAATTTGCGAAAATAATGTCAAGAACATTTTTCATTAAAAATGAACTAACCATTCGGAAATTGTCAAAATGCTACAAAGCAGACTGCAGCTGCAGTGTGAACATAAATCGATAATTGAATACCTACTATACCAGTGGCTAGTATGTATGTAGTAGACGTGGCAGTCTGCGCCTATGCCGTCATCGGTCGCCTAGAAATTGGGACGTCCGGACAGGGGTCCGACATACTGAGAGAAGACAAAGAATTTAATGAACCGAATCGAGTATTTTCGTAAAATGATTCAGTTTATTTCATCTGAAAATGTTTCAAAATGCTATTAAATTAGTCTATAATGTAGGTACTTTGAAAGAGTAATGATAATGAATGAAACCGTATGTACCGTATGTTCGTCGCGGACCGTTTGCGCTGTTGTTTGTTTGTTAAATTTCATTCGTTCATTCAATCAATGGCAATGGGTGCGGGCGTCGCGTCGGTCGCACAACAATCGGCTCACTGGCCAATTCCCCTCATTGTGTCCATTCGACGCAATTACGTATGCGCACTTCCTATGGATGACCCTACACCAGGATCATACCGCACATCCAGAACAAACAGATGTGTTGTCTCTTCATGCTTGTTGTTTTGTGCCTTCCTTTCATTAAGACGCGTCTTATACTCTTAATACGAAAAAGAAACAATTTTTAATTATATACCAACTTTCAACAGTACGCTGCATGAGAGAGTTGAGGTTGTTTTTATTATTTTTCTGCTTCTGTTTCAAAGGAAGTTTCAATTATATTGTTTGATGAGTGCATAAACTACTTGTTTTGTTTCTTTTCCAATAACAATTCTCCTTCTTGCAGTCTTAGTTCTTGTTTGTGTGACTTGGTGCCTTAATTTAATAGAATCACCCCTCTCATTAATTTTGATTTGATTTGCTCCCCTTTCGCATTGTATTGTGGTCGGCTCATGGTCAACTCTAGTTAGGGGTTCAAATTGCTATTGATATTTCTCGGGTAAAGTTTAGGATTATTACTAACTAAGGTTCTGTTATCAAGGTTTAGTTAAAGTTCGTAACCGTATTCTGAACAAATAGTGTCTTGCTTTGATACCCGATCTTAAATAACTATTCAATAACTAAAAATAAATTGATGAAGTAGCACACTAATGGGCTTAGTAATCTTTATTACGGCGTAGCTCGAACACATTAGGTGACGTTCCAAATTAAAAATGTGTCGATTAATAAGATACCGAAAAAGCTTTTGTGATTTATCGGTTTGATTCATAAATCAAGAGTACGAAGCAGTAAATATGTAGATGTGGTGGCGATAGTTGATCAATAATTTATTGTTTAATTTTTTCTCACACTCCCATCAAGATTATTGTGAGCGATGTGTTTATAACGCTCTCGGTAACGATTTGACTCCTCATTTACATGATAGGTAGGAACGAGCATCACTACTTAGATATTCATAGGAATTCGAACCCAATCGATATTTGGGATCGCACTTAGCACAATATCGAAACAAAGATCTCGGTCGTAGAGTCGTGATGGAGTGTAATGTTCACGTGTAAACATCGCTCCTATAATTACATCTAACGCATTGTAAACAGCGGAGGCGTCGACCGAGGGAGTGTGTTCAGAACGTACCGCCGCGCTATGAGATGGACTGGACCATTTGTAGGCTTTCACTATGATTGTGATTTGATTGCGGTCATTTGCTCCTCTCTAAAACGATGTGCATCTTACGTTTTCACGCTCTTTAGTGTTAAATTATCACAATTTATTTGCTGTTTAATCAAGTGTCGTTAGGTTTATAAAGATCTTTGCGTGTCGTGTATTACGTAAAGATTCACTAAAATGTAATAAAAAAACAAATCTTTATCTTAATAAGACAATCGTCTAACAAGCCATTGTGATTGGATGTCTACACGTTGAGATATTCTCTTGATAACTAATATGATAATTTAGCACTGGCCGACGATTACGGTAGATTAATGAAGCTGTAGATCACCGTCAATCGAATGGAGGTACGGTATACTGATGACCGGCAATCAATAAAAGGTACTTTACGCACTTCAATCCGAAGTTATGTAACCTGATGTAGCTATTAATTTGACCTTTCGCACGACCCGTATATGCCGATAAGTTACATTTAATGTTTATTTGCCTTCGGTTATCATGTCGTATCGCTGAATACAATTCGAACTTTGAATGTTATCATTGACCATAAATGGCATTGCAAAAACAGATGTGATAGCAGATGATGTTTGAGTAATATGGAATTAGTTTAGTACGAATAATTAGTGGGAAATAAGATTGCGTATCACAGAGGGGTCTGAAGGAGGTACGCAGCCGCATGCACTGCGGTCGAGCACTTCATTCCGCATTGTTCGGTTTCGCAAGCCGCGCTCGAGAGCTCTCGACACCACATTCATGATTGATATTCACAGTTGCCTACTAGAGCCTAGACTATATGCTTACTCACTTAGGGCTCATATCGTGTACTAGCTTAACGATGGGGTGCAATGTTATGCACAATGTTTCATGCCATGGCACGTAATGTTGCACTATATTCTAAAAAAAATATGAAGGCGAAAAAGAAATGTAGCCTTTTTACACGAAACAATATTAGTTTAGATTCTATCAAATTAACCCGTATGAACGTGGCACGTTCACTATAGTTCATATTAGTTTGTTTCCAGTTGCCTGTAAGAAGATAATAACGCAAATTATTCTCCTGATATTGCACAGGTATTGGTTATTGCTACATCGGTGCATAGGTCATAGGCTCGAGTTCACGTACACTTACGAGAAGAAACACTCCAAACACATTTGAGTTTCTAATTATAGATGTTCCGTTGCCCTTACACGTGTTGTATTGTATCCGATTCAAGCTGTACCGGTAGAATTAAAAAGAATCTCTTTGTTGGTTTCCCAGACTATTTTACCAATTACGAAATCGATGTGAAACATACGTAAATTTATAGACTTGCTAGAGGTTTAAAACTTGAAAGATAGAATAAAATAACATTATTACAACCATGATTAAAATACAATTATAACTTTGTTTGTTTCTAATTTAAGTTCACTTTAGCTAACGCGTTAAACTAAACAGCTCGTAAATTGAAACTAATAGAAGACCCGTGATAGTAACTTTAGGTATGGTACCTACTATAGCATCTCTGCCTTACCAACATCGTAGTTCAAACATGTGCTTAATTTATTAACGTTAGATGAAGATTAGGGTGCGTTTCTATTATGTTTTATGAAGATTTATTGCACCTTTGAGGATTCGTGCAATTATCAGCAGACACCGCGCTGCTTGGGGATTAATATGTGGCAGAATTTAATACAATTTCGCCCCCTATACTCCAAAAGGGGCGAAACAAGGTAAGAATTCACTTCTCTTTGAGCGTGGGAAGGAAAGACAAACACCATTTCTCATTTTTCACATGCCGTTTAGAGAAAAAGATAAACGTATCCTGTGTGGTCCTAAAGTGCTTTCGAATATAATTGCAGTTATTATCGTTTAATAGTTGTTATGGCATCTTCAAGCAAGCAAAGAAAACATTTACTTTAAAAGTGTTTAAAACAAGCTTTTAACTGGTCTGAAAAACCATTTTAACAAATTGTAAAAAATAAAAGTTATAAAACTGTAGATTCTGTTCTGCGCGGCAGTTTTGGTAACGTTTTCCCGTAATTCCGACCAAAATTCTAATCTTACCATTTATAGCCCGTGAATCATAGAGTAACTGACACAGATGGTCCATTCATCACTTCGAATTATAGAGCGCCGTGCGTCGTAATTCCTAGTTGTTTAATTTTTGCACGGCGGGAATTTTTATTCATTTTTTTTCATTTTTGCAATAGTTCCATGTTTGCTCTCACGCTGCTACGAGTATTACAATGTTTTAATTACAAATTGACGCGTTTATATTTCGTGAGTGAATTGCGGTAAAAGTTTGGTTAGCTTTAACGGTTTGTTCGGATGTCGTGTGTTAGCTATTTGGCTGATTCGTCGCCGGTGATTATGCGACAGGTTGGCCAACTGGACTCCGTTCGACACGGGCTCTGGCCGTCACGGATAATGATCTTTTTGAATGTTTGACTATTTTTCATTTTATAGCTCGACTATTAAAGCTTGGGTGGTTTAGAGGTTATAACGAGACACTATTTTCAACAGATTTAATGAGCATCATTATTACTTTTATTATTGAAATGGGTGTTAAAATTAATTGGAATGGGAAGTGATTTGTGAGCGTAGAAAAGTTAGCAGTCACGATTCAGAGTTCGTTTCAAAAAGTGTAATAGGTGCTTGTTAATCAAGTTTTAGATTTTTAGAGATAAAGAATGTAAACAAACTTTATAAGAATGATATAAATCGTAAAATTAAATTATATCACTTGACTTCCCATTTCAATACAATTCGTATCACCATGGGGGCCAATCACGTGTTGAGTCACCTGCTGACTTCCAAATTTAAAATAATGCGTATACGCATAGTGGAAACATTTTATTGATATTACGTATGGTTATCAAATGCGTTTGGTAAACACCTTTTTAGTTTTAATTAAGTTTTGAACATTACAATCTTTCGTTCTATTTGTATTAGGTACTAAAATTACTTTTGAATACAAATTACGGTAACTAAGAAAATAATTCCATAGTTTTCTAATAAATAACCTACTAGAGATAGAACTTTTACGTACCTAACTTCTATCTTTGGAATCTAGTGCTTTATGTTTAAAGTTACTAAAATTACTTTTTGACGTGCTGTTAAAGTGGTGGCAATACTTACCAAAAGTTTCCCGCAGGTGTCGTGAGATGAACATACAAGAACCCACCATCTTTATAAGACGAATAAGTGTTACTCAAACGAACAACTAAGTGCCATAAAATAACCTTTTAACCCGACACGTACACTATTCTCGCTATGAAGCTCCTATCTGTTTGTAATATTACTTTCATCCACTTTTGAAAGGTCACAATTCAAGAATGGTTTATTGCCGTTATTAGAGCATTTCGAATCTGAATCAGACTTACTTAGCGGAGTAATAAACGTAAGTACAAAGTTAAATATAAAGTTAGAGGGAGTGGAGGGGCTTCGTGATTACCTATACTCGTATTCAGATGCAGTCCGTGCTCACATCTAATGAAATTACTTGCAACAATGCAATTCGTGACTCGGGCTCCTCCCAGGGCCACTCGGCGCAGTCCGCGAGTCTTACCCACAGCCCGAGACTGGCTAAATTGCACTTCATTTGCGTTCACGACCGCCGCTCCCGAACCTACCTCAGTTCTCACGCCCTCTCGACTCGCCTTTCGAGATATCGGCAACACATCGACCCGTTATCCTATCTCACCGGTAAACTACATGATATACCTATTATTAATCAATCCATATTTAATATGTAATTGAATCCCATTATTAAAACGATAATAGAAGCTGTTTTGTCGAGTCACCCCGCTAACACTGATGTCTCACGCAGACCGCCGCCGCCGCCTCGAAATAGGATCGTTGATTACCCTTGTTCCCCGGAGGGTCCAGCGGAATGGTTTTAGAGATAGTTAAAAAATTCGAGGCCGCGCATAGGAACGTGTTTAATCGTCGATGCAGGCGATGCAGCGCGGAGTTAATCCTGCAACACGAGCGAGACAGACGTACTCTGGTGCGTAGGCAAGAAAAGACCGACGAACCTTTGATAACATAATTAAGGCTGAGACGGGCGGGGCTCAGAGGGCAAATAAAAAATGTTTATCTTATGCGTCCAAATGAAGATGATATTTAATAACTCAACACGTTCTGCTATTAAATCAAGGTGTGATGGTGTTAAGACTTTTAATACGGACACGGTTTTGTATCGGTCGTAGAGTTGCAACCATGGCGTACACGTGTTGATGCGTAGTTTCAAGTTTCGAATGCGTATGTGAGAAAGCTATTTAATTGTCGGCGTGCGTGCAAATTGATTGGTGTAATTAAGCTTTCTTTCGATATAACTTTATAACTGGTAACGGTTTGTCGGAGATGTGAGCTTGAAGAGAAGCCATTGATCGAAGGTCAAAGCTTGGTGCATACATTCTAAAATAACTTCGCAGACGCGGGCGGATGCACGTGTGCGACACTGTTCCCTCGTCTTCGCGTACTTTTTATTTGGGGTATATTTTGTACGCAGGGCTGGCACTGATTTTATTATTCACATTCTAGTTCTTAGAATCATTGCCGCTCTTTTTTTCAAAGCCGGCTAATTCTGCAAATACAAAAGCTTCCGAATAATAACAACATTTACGTTTTCCGTGTTCAGTATTCTATCGGATTTCATATACATGAGTGATATAAATTATGTTTTATTTACTCACCCCTCAACTTCGCTATGTAATTATCTGCTATTCGTATCCTATTTCGAAAACCGGGAATTTACTTCCCCTGTATTTTTGCACAAGGCGTAGGTATTATGCCACGATTCGTTTACGTTGCAGGAAGTTTTCGTATTATTTATATTCTTATCGTTACTTGGTCTCGTCAGCCCTAGTTAGTCGGTTTCCATGGCTCTTCAACTCTGCACCCGCAGATTCCCTCATCTTAATGAACACAAAAACAAGACTGTGCTTCATCGATTTTATCTTTACTTTATGTTTGTATGGGACGGCTTCTTCTTTGAATAAAACAAGCTTTACTATAACACACACAATAGTTAAATGAATTTATAAATTATAAGTACGTACCTACTAATATTTACAGTATAGTTAAGTACGTTAATAAAATTAAACAAGAAAAAAGCGGCCAAGTGCGAGTCGGACTCGCCCATGAAGGGTTCCGTAGCAGCGAGTAACATAATAAAGAAGTTCTTGAAATAAATGTTTTTTTATTTACATTTGAGTTATTGAATGAATAATCAGTATTTTTTTGCGGTTTACGATTTATGTCGTAAAAAAAAAACTACTAACTAGACCTCGTTCAAACCAATTTTCGGTGTTAGATTACATTGTTATGTACATCATATATTTTTTTTAGTTTTATCATTCTCTTATTTTAGAAGTTACAGGGGGGGGGGACACACATTTTACCACTTTGGAAGAGTCTCTCGCGCAAACTATTCAGTTTAGAAAAAAATGATATTAGAAACCTCAATACCATTTTTGAAGACCTATCCATAGATACCCCACACGTATGGGTTTGATGAAAAAAAAAATATTTTTTTCATTTCTAAGTATGGGAGACCCCCCTAAAATTTTATTTTTTTTCTATTTTAGTGTGAAAATATTAATGCGGTTCACAGAATACATCTACACACTAAGTTTCAACAACATAGCTCTTATAGTTTCGGAGAAAAAAGGCTGTGACATACGGACAGACGGACGGACAGACGGACGGACAGACAGACAGACAGACATGACGAATCTATAAGGGTTCCGTTTTTGCCATTTGGCTACGGAACCCTAAAAAGGAAGTAAATATTAGCCTGTAATGTCTCACTGCTGGGCAAAGGCTTCTCATATCACTGAAGATATCAGTACAGTAAGGAGAATAGGCGTATGTACGTACAGTGTGTAAATTCATTAAGTAAATTAATTATGTAACGTTTAGATTAAGACTAATCTCGTTTGTTTATTTGTTGACACAAATGTCTTAACTAATTCTTCATTGATATGATTTTCGTTGATACTTTCTTCATATCTAGACAAAATCATAGTAACTACACACATGCCTACACGTAATACATACGTAAAGTAAAAAATAATACATCAGGAAGTTCTTATAAACATAAAAAGTTGAACGAACCAACAAAAAAGCTATTCAGTTTACATACAAATCTTGTTTAATTCAAACAGGTATTTTACGTCTGTTATGTATTGATCTCACAAGTAGAATAACGGAGTTTCTGAGGCAATCCCTTTTCGAGTTTTGTTGAAATATTTACTCCCCATATTGAACGTGAAATTCCGAACAATGGTACCGACCACCGGGCGCCCGGCGCGTACGCATGCAGCGCTGTGCCACACGTGCGCGCCATAGATTATTGAATTGTATCCCAATGAATATACAGATTGGACACGGCATTATTCAAGGGACGCAACCCATCGCTTTTTTATAGCTTAGTGTGTTACGCGTCATAATAGCAGATGTCAAAATCAAAACATCGTTTTCTAATACAAACTGCAAGCATTTACTTTACAGAGCATTGCTATCATAACATTATTGTATGACTCCTCCGAAAGTTCAACATTTTAAACAATGAATCATTCAAACATACGTAGACATAAACAGATATTGGCTCTGCTATACGTTCTAACATCGACCCGAACAATACCGTGAGAGTACTATCCTATTACGTATTCATCGAGTTACGAATACAACGAGCTTTAGTTTGCTTTTTTTAACAAGTATACTTACTCAGTGTAGATGGATGAGCAGAGCAGGCATGTTTGTGGGCGTGAGACGGAAATTGAACTTGAATAAATTGAATTGTGACTATGATTGTTTCGATATGGTAATACAAGCTATATGAGGACTGTTCGAATTCGAACATAGCTTTTAAATTAGTTTCAGAGCATGTAGTTGTGGTTTGCAGTTCTGTCGATAGAGTCGTTAGTTATTGGAACATTTGGTATTAAGTTTTGGGTCGGTAATGCAAGCTGTCAGAGACGGGGCGCCGTTAAAATGCGAGGGAGACATTGCACGGGGTCAGACATCGATCGGCGAGGGCGCGGCGCGGCACATGTAGGCGCGGGAACCGGGAGAACAATCGCTACCCGACACCGGCTCCGAGTCCAGAACACTCGCGTCGAACTATCAAACACCCCTCCGAGACGTGTTCGATAACCTCCCTGATCTTTTACACCGAACAAATGATCATCATCGACAGTAACAAACGACCACTGAATCTGCAAAATGGTGGTGACGATTTGTTAACCAAAGTAAACACCTTTTGTTGTTTGTTATTTTGTAGCATAGCTACACATACTTTTGTTTTTGCGTGATTGAAAAGATTTAGTTGTGATAAATTGCCTCCCCTTTACGATTATGGAGCTCAACATTAGAAGTTTCAACGAAGTATTTAGGTTTCTAAACTGACTTGCATTTTATTATAAAATAGTTCAAATAGTTATTTGAACTCGTTTAGTTGCTATAGAAATGTTAAAATATAGTTCAATATTTTCTCACCACAATTTCTCTAAACTGGAACGATAACAATGTCGGTTAATAAAATGTAATTAAAAATATGCAGCTGCAAATCCCTCGTTGGTGCACAACGTTAAGTATAGCACAATAGGTCGGTAATTGGTTTAATCATCGGCCCTGCCGCAACATGTTATATTTTAAACTGGAGCAGAAAATGCTTCTAAATTAATAACCGGGAACCATTAACTGTTCCAACCAAATATTTTAGGAAAATGTTACACATTTTAGTATGTTACGTGGAGTTTACAATGTTTATAAAAAGAACTTTCGATTTAAATAATGTTACGGAATTTTGAATGTTGTAATAAATAACAACAAATGCTCGCCACGATTGGAGATTGATAAAGTTACTACACGCCTAGGTAGTCGTAAAAACTTTGAGAGGAAATGCTAATGTGTGTAAAAGCATAGCTAATGTTTGTTTTAAAAGCGCCATTCTGCTGAGTGAATGGACATCAGAACGGGCTGGCCGCCGGAAGGAAGTGTGCGGCTCAATTACCGCTCGTAGTAACGGTGTGGTCACATGTAAACTGCGATCGATATGCTTACCGTTTCTCTACTTCACAGCCCAAACAATCACGACCACTGATTAGGCATTTAATTTTCTCGTTAAAAAAGGAAGCTTAAAAACAACGCCGTCTACCTTTTGTTTTAACCTTCGTAGGTACATACTCGAAATCCATATTTTTTGTTTGAAAAATGTTCGCTTGGGAATAGAACAAGAAAGTACATAAAAATATTTATCCTAGTTGAAAAGGAATACGGGTAATTTCGCTTTGAAGTCGTAATCTTGGAATCTGTTTTAATAGCGTTCATTCCCGGTCTTGTTGTGGAGATTCCGTCGACGTTTATGGTTATTTTAGGACACCCTTTAACCGCATGTTTAGTAGTTCACGGAACAGGTATGTCTGTGTTACAGCCCTCGTTTCGTTGTTCACATCTTACGACAGTCCACCGAGATCGTGACCGCAAGAGCGATCAGAAGCGTTGATAAATCCGCACTCTTCAAAACTGGCCTGATATCGTGAGGAGATTTAATTGTGAATAGTGGCAGAGATGATGGTTCAGATCTCAACTGTCACGATACAGATGTGGGTTACAAACTGTTTAATCTTCGATCTTATTGGCTATATTTAGAGCGACATTTGCATAGGTGTCGAAGTGTTTACTATACAAAGCTTTGGTGTTCGCTCTCCGAGTAACAATACGTAATATGCGATGTGTACGGTAGTCTACTACAAGTTAGGCGCCTCACAGTTCAAGTAATCCGTCTGTGTGAGATTTGATCCTGTGTTCATGTATATGAATGAGGAAATTATCATCCGCTGTACGTCTTGCTTTATTATTTTAAATTGTTTTCGAGATGCTAAATAATATAGAGTTTGAACGCGGTGTTGTTCTTCTTGGTACTCGTTAATGAATTCTACTAAATATTATAAACTAGTAGAGTATGCTTTTTCGTGGGAAATTCTTGATAAAATGTCTCTAAAATGTAATAAAAACTCTACCTTTATAATTATTATTCCTAGTTCCAACGTCTGTCAAAGAACAACATACTATTACAAACATTACCTTTATAAAAACACACACAAACTTTTGCAATCATTGGATAGAACGTGAAATTGTCACTTTGATCTTATAAAGTTATGATATATGCCATGAACACTATCAATACAATGGCCACAATAATTAAGCAATGGCAGACTGATCCCCTACTACTTTAAACAAAACAAAAATAAATCGCGACTTCGACTCGACACACTCGCGTGTAATACGTTATTAACGATTTACAAACGTGTTTCGTATGTTTTGATTCTCACTCGCTTGTCGTACGAGTTTTAATTAATCTTTCTCGCCCGAATTCACTTCTCAATTAAGTACTGACTACTGACAAATAAATAAATAAATGAATACTGTAACCTGCGCTCGAATTTCAATACGAGATATTTACCTGCACGTGATAATATTGTGAAGATATAGTATTTCAATTTAGTTACTAGGATAGTGTAAGTATAATTCCATTTTATCTTACGAGAATTAAAATTAAAACCATGCTATGCTATGACTGATATTTCAACCAATGACAACTTCTTTTATCACTACATATTATAAAACAAAGTCCCCGGCCGCGTCTGTCTTTCTGTTCGCGATAAACTCAAATACTACTGCACGGATTTTGACGCGTTTTTTTAAAATAGATAGAGTGAGTCAAGAGGAAGGTTTATATGTATAAAAATTCCCACGGGAACGGGCACTACGCGGGTCAAACCGCGGGGCGTTACTAGTTAGGTCATAGTTATTGATTGATTCTACGGTATTGTATCTGCCTTCTGTGTAGTAAACAACATGCTAGCCAATATGTAATACGCTACAGCCACAATGTCCTTATTTCCAACAATAGGTTGTTGGCGCCACTGATTGTCGTATCTGTGTCCTCGTCTAACAATTTAATTTGAACTAATTGTCATCCAGCCATTGACTGTATTTGTTATGATCAGATATCAGTCCGATTCTCTATCTATGCTAACGTGCAATATGTTCGTCGTTCGAATTATGTTGCGAATTTTCGATCTTTTATACATAGAATAGCAGCGCCCCGCGATTTTACCCACGTTGTAACCATTTCCGTGGGGAATCGATAGAATAATTCTTCAAGAAAGTTTATATGTATAAAAATTCCCGAAATTCCCACGGGAACGCGCACAAAGCGGGTAAAATCGCGGGGCGCTTCTAGTTTATTATAATAATTCAATACTCTACCTAAATATTCAAAGAACATGATGAACCATGTTAAAAAATGAAAAAGCGTTTATATAAACTTGGATTAACGTGAAAATTTCAAAGTTTACTCGTACTCAGCTTACCTAAGTTTCTTAATAGATAAAGCGTACAAAGAAAAAAATAAACTTACTTAATATTATCTTTGAATCAACGTTGACATTATTAAGACAGCCCATCACAACATTTCACAACTTTTCTCATGAAGAATGAAACTTTTGCCTGTCATGAGTTTTTAATCAAAGTACCTAACGTTATGCTGATTCACGGTACTTGGAAGCAGCCACTTAGTATGTATAAACAAACAGCTTCATCTCCTCTCGTGGCTATAGCGACGTCTTTCTATTGTCAATTATCTGTTGTAATTAATTCAGTTTTGACGGTACAGTTATCCCTATAGGGCATTTCGCTCTATAATGTATGTTCTTTAGGGAAATATAGCTTCTAGGTAGCTTTTCAGATGTCTAAGTTTTGTAGTCGCGTCTAATTGTGATATACTTCGATCAACAGTACATTATTGATCGAAGGTGATATATTATGAAAAATACTTTGCCCTGATTGGTGGATTATTTAAAATTTTCCACCAATCAACTCGCACAGTATTTTCCACTATATTATAGCGCATTTAGTCGTGAACTTAAAATTCTGGGATATAAAAGCTGCAACGAAGTAGTCTACTTACTTATTAGTATATTAACGAAGTAAGGTGGTTTTGGTATCAGGTATGTGGTAGTAATAGTCGTCATCTTTGTCTAGACTTTAAAATTAACGTATATTTAATTAGGTAGCTTATAATACCAAATACGTACGCTTAACAAAAGCGTTTCACCCAGATAACGCAGAGGATCTTTGCGGTTGTACCCGCAACCTAAATTCAGGGTATAATCCCCCACAATATTTACATTTAGCTTTGATCGGTTCAGTACTAATTATGGCCAAATATACCTTAGATGCTATAGATAGATTAATTTTGATTAAGCTCGTTTTGATATGATGAGTATATTAATAATAATATTAACAAAACTGAGTACTAACTTATGATGAAATTACTCTGTCGATTGACGAAAAATAACTAATTGTCCTAATTTTTATACATTACATATCAAAAACACTCATTAAACTTTCCGAATGAATTATTTGATATAGGTACATGAGTATGCAAGGAGGTTTCCCGTTGTGACAAATCTCATTCCAATTGATTTTATATCAAAGTGGCCACGCCTCGTGGTAGCCCGCCTTTACCCGCGTTTCATCCCAATCCTTTCCGTAGTTTTTCGTGAAAGAGCAACAATCATACATCCATACACACATCCAACCTCACAAATTTTCGCATACTAGGTACATAGTATAGAACAAAAAGTCGCTATTTTTGTCTGTTTGTTTGTCTGTTTGTCTGTATGCTTAAATCTTTAAAATTACGCAACGGATTTTGATGCGGTTTTTGTAATAGGTAGAGTGATTCAAGAGGAAGGTTTTTATTTAAAAAAATTCCCGAAATTCCCACGGGAACGGGCACAACGCGGGTAAAACCGCGGGGCGCTGCTAGTTTATAATATTTAGTAAAGTAGTAAGTATTGATGTCAAATAAGTATAATTACTTAATCAGAATTGATTGCTTGTCATTTCTGTTTTGTTTTTAATCGTAGATAGTATAGTATAGTGAATGCCAGCCGAATTTAATTATTTATTTACTCGTATATTAATTTCAAAAGCTAATTACTGAATTTATAAAAGTGAACACGCGATAAATTAGGTTAGACTTTAGCAGAAAGCTGCTGATGCTGACCCACTAACATTTGACATTTGACTAATGGAATTATTCCCTGTCTGGTGTTTAAATTAAATATACATTAAGTTTAATTGACAAGAGCTTGATCAAAGCGATTTAGGTATATTTACTAAACCATATTTGCATTAAACATCGAAAAGAAACGTAACGCAAAAAATAAAAAGTAAGATGATTAAGCCGTCGGTCCCGGTTACTTTCTACGGATAGTAGTCGTTACATGAGCCATGTCAGAGGCCTTTGGCGGCTCTATAACTCTGACAACAGGATTGGTCAGGTTGACCATCCACTCGATGATGAAGAAGAAGAAGACGCAAACAATATATTGTGCAATAACACAAATCACTGTAACTTTTAAAATATGCAAACCGCTGAAGTAATTTATGTAATCAAGTCATTTCTATGTAGGTTAGTTAGTTAGTTTACTATTTTTGTAAATAAAACGTAACGACTCCCGTTGATAAGTATTGCAGAAATAAAAATAAACATTGACGTAGCGTCTCGACTCCACGAGTGTATTTATACTTTCTTCATCTAATAGTGTGTGACGTGTTAGATTGGTAACTATGACCAAATTACGTCTGCATGTTATAAAGATGGCGATATCATCGAAAGACAAGTATGCCAGACCAACTAGGACGCACTAAGAACCTTAAAGAGACGGTGAATACTATAGATCATGTCTGGGTATTGAACTCGCGTGCTAAATATACTTGAATTATCATATTTCAACTTTTTTGACTTTGATTCACCACTCGCAACATATTAATTCGCTTTATCTAAACGAAACAAAGCTTAACATTTCTACATATTCTAAATGGCGCTTTTCACTTCAAAATCTGGCAATTTGTACCAGTAATTCGAAATCGATCGCCGCATGCACTCACATTATCCATAATAGGCCAGTGTTATTGTACTGTCATCGACCACATCCTATCTCCCAATAGAATCTAAAAACAAAATCGAACATTCGTGAGCAGTCGTTCGCGCGTAAACTTATAGGGAAAAAATCCAATGGGATACATAAACAGAGCACGGGAGATTCGTGTCAACGGCCGCGCGGCTTTGCCCCCCCTCGCTCCTGCCCGTGCCACCCTTGTCGCCTCTAAGCGACGGGGAAGCGATTTCTAGGGTGGCTTGGCCGGCTACATATTTCCTCCACCCGATAAGGTATTAAGCCGTTGTGCGTTGAGACACATCGAACTATAATATCTTTTATTAGGCTCTCGTGCCGCTTTCATTAGAGATGGCTTGTATGGCTTTATTTTGTTGATTGATGCGGTTGGTTAGATGAAGTGACAGGTGCATTAGTTTTTGTTGTTGAAGCAATCGAGTGGGCGATGTTTCTTAATCGATGCAATTTGATCCCCGAAGTGAATGATAAAGTGTTTTGTTCTAAGCGACGGAGATGGCATTTACATTAGTATCATTTGAGTTTATATCGAAATTAAGTCATCAGACACAACCTTCATTTAGTGAGTTCGTTCTGCTTGAATTATTAATGTGTGTTATTATATTACCCTGATAGACGCAATTGTAATTAAATAGTTTCTGTCTATCATGAATATCACATGATATGATTTTATATGTCAGTTTAATTCACTTGGAAACCCGTGTTTTATGTTTGCAATCCGAAATAACGACTCACTGATAGTCATGCTATTGTTAAATGAAAGCGTAGCTTTTCTCTCTTATAAGTAGACCGATCGTAGATGAAAATACCAAGCGACTATTAATCAAACCATAATACCTTAGAAAAATGCTTACGTTCACTGCAAATAGAATTTCAGACGGTTCTAAACTGAGAATCAATACAATATTTTCTGGATATCTCTTGTTGTTGGCTATAATATTAAGTTTTACAGGCTATTTGGCTTTTTCATAATTATTATGCGAAACCTGATAGTTCTCGAATATTCCGATCAGCGTTTAATGTTTTTTTACCTTATTTGACCGGGGTATCATAAAGTTGGGATGGCGTTTGTTGTGTCTTTCAGCAAAATTCATTGAACTGACTAACGGGTTTGGTCCAGGGAACTAAAGTGTAAAGAAAAAGGGAAGCTTACATCCCGCTTTCCCAAGTGGCCCTTAAAGGTGAAACGAAACCACAAGGCATTGCTAGTGATTGTAAAACGAGAAGATTGTAACGTTGTTATAACTTTGATCCGGTATCGGGAATCCTGGCGATCGTGACAGGAATCCGAAAGAAACCTTGAGGAGCTATCGATCGGTCGGAGCTAGATTCCATATATTGTCGTACTTAATTGGTTATTCATTACGTCTTAATGTTGACATAGGCTCAGAGACGTAACTGATATTTTGACGAATTCTCTACCGCTACATAATTTAGGCGCCCTTTTTCACAACATTGTGACAAATATGTTGCCAAAATTTTATGGGATTAATTAACTCTTAAATTGAGTAGTCTTTAAGTATTCGGGGATTGACATTATGTTTTGTTAATGCACATATGATTTAACTAGTCTTTGCCGATATTTGAATAACAACTCTCTAGAAAAACCCCTACATTATGTGGATATGACATATGTTAAGAAAAAGATATTGAATAGAGGAAATGTTCTGATATTTGATTTATGAGACTAGAAAAGCTATTTTTTACGCCAAACGAAGAAAGTTTATCTGTCGATATAATCGGGATGCTTTTAGCAATTTTCTATAAAGGCAGAGATATAGATAGCAAGTCAAGGATAGTCTCCCTATCAGTCATGAGAAACAGGAAACATGGAGCAAGTTATCGAGGGGTTCCGACGTGATATATCAGAGTGTACTCAAGAATTATTGCTTTAGCTCGTCCACATTACTACGAGATGGCGCATGCGAACCGACTCTTAACAGAAACCTTTGCAAAGGTCAAATGAGTACACGAACAGAAAGAATCACAATATCGCTGTCTTAGAATTTAAGTATTAAAGCAAATTCCACCCACGATGTCATGTCATTTTTGTTCTGATATCATTTTTTCAATAATGATATTACCTCACTGGCAAAAGAGAGTTCTGTCTTCTCTTTACCTTTTTTGAATACATAAATTCTAAAAATGAAAACTGTCAGCGATGTCTGTATCGGTATTCAGATAAAGTTCCCAAAGTATTTACAGAAAAAATTCAACTCGCTTTACACAAAGCAAAAAACTCCTTTGTAATCATACACCCATGTTAAAAACGAAAGGTTTCAATTAATCCTAACGAATTCTAATGCGATAAGTACGCTTAATACAATCACCCTTTTGCGTCTCGAAAGTTAAGCTCTATATTTTAATAATTTCAACTCGGCAGACGACATCACGCTTCGTTAATCCCATCGTAAAGTTATTTCAACAATAGCGATTTAATGCGACGGTTTCGCGTTCTAAAAATGAATTATAGTTCTGGTTCCGCAATGCAGTGCATGGGGTACCAGGGTAGCTCGTGCTTTACCAATAGGGGCGAGCCAGCAGGGTTGCCATTGACACCGCAGCTTACCAAACAACACTAGACAATTACAAAGTACCTTAAAATAATAAACGTATTTCCATTCAAAATGAATCTCCCGTAATCCATTTCAAGTTATTAGGGATTCGCTTACAATATAATTTTATAATATTTAATAAGGTTTCTCTAGCTATTTCATTGAAGCAGTTCAGTAGGATTACAAATATGGTATCTTTGATAATAATTTCCTTAGATTATTTTGTACTTAATGTTTTGTAGAAAATAAAAACTTTATCTGCGAACGTCAGACGGTTTTATTGAAAAGAATGAATGGAATAGCAACCCTATCGTATACTAGGAGTAGCAAAGTAGAAAGGATCCGACAAGCGATACTGCGGGCATCGGGCATGCGTGTCCTGTTTCAAACGCAGTAACCATTGCTTTTTATATTTTGTTTATTTAACTTGCTACTGTTTGTAGTTGTTCCCTTTTGTTGTCAGATTTTATACAAACTTTATTCCGGTACAATTTCAATACTTAATTTCATAGCACAGGATTTTGTACAAATGTTGTGCTTTCCTATCGTAATATGTTTCCATGGATAATGTGCACGTCTTTTCCGAAACCAAACAAATGTTTAAGAAGGACTGAATTTACGATGGTGCAAGTGAATATATTTTTGGCTCCATTGCAAAAGCTGGATCGGACAAAAGAATACTGGAAACCGTTATCGGGTGACATGTGAATTAAGGCGGATGGAAGTTATTTTCTAGTCCACAATTCCTTGTATTTACTTTTCTGACCTTTACTGGCTGAAACGTGATATCGGGAACAGGAATACTTTCCCAGCTAACGTTTAAAGACTAGATGAGATAATCCGAAGATGCAACAAACGCTAAGTTAATAAATAAGCTATCATCTCTGTACGCAATAGCGAGAGTAGTATCGTGAAGGGCGGAAATCGTCGATTTAGACGTCGACGACACTCCACCGATTGATTGTTCTTGATTCTTAACGCTAAAATCAATAACGATTTTATTGTAGGAGACCCTCTGTTTAGTCTGTCGTCGTCGCTGCGTTCTTATGATTCGCCGCCATTACAAACAATTGACTGTCTTATTATAGCTTGAAACATAACGGATACCGGATGGAATCTTTATGTCATGACAAATTGTTCTATTTCCTTAATATTGTAGATGAATTGAATGAAAATTTTAAAATATCGCGATTCTGTCGTTAAACGATACATGGTTTTAGCAACACGCGTATTCAGCTGAATAAAAAGTCCTAAACAAATGTGTAATTTAAAAATAAACAATTATGTAAATGTCTATTACATTCACGTGTTCTACTTACTGTGCACCATTAAATTTGGTCGGCTAATAAGGGGACAAAATACCCACGGAACAGCGGCGTGCTCAAACCTTGTTTGCGGTGTTTGACTAAACTGGCGCGCCGAGTTTTGATTAGACTGTATTGTTACCTAGCTGGCTTGCCTTACTTACCCATTTGACTAAGAAATGTTAATCATGAACAAATTCTACCTCCGTATAAAACTTATCGCTTTACCCACTTCATTTGGAACAGCGTTTTACTCCCGAAAATTAACGTTGAACCATTCTCAGTCGTAACAGAGATGAGATTCCCGCAGACTACAACAATGTTCATGAAAATCTTCTTATTCTTTTTAGTTTCCGCTGTGACTCATGACTTTTAAGCAATTTTAGAACCGCTGCGGATGTTACCACTGAAAGTAATGTTGGAAACAAAATAATATATGAAAAGTTACAATAGTTCTGGAACTAAGCTCCTTGTACGACAAGGTTCGCTCCAAATTAAACTTTATGTGGTAGTTAACTTTGTAAGTAGTAAAGTAGAGGTATTATTTGCATGAGTGTCAGTCTACTACAATCTTTAAAACAACTCTATATTGTCCTGGATAGACTACTAACGTTTTATGTCGCCGTAAAAAGAAATGCACGGAGGACCTTTATGTGTTACTGGGAGATAACTCGGTCATATTTTTTACAACTTGCCTTTATGAAACTTTTATTGTTATATCTATCTTAACAGATATTAAATTAAAAGCTTTAATAACAATAGACCATTTTAAAGTGTTTTCATAGCTTTGTATGGTTTTTCTGGTTATTTAAATTGTAACAGTGTTATATTTGCGGACAGTACGTTTGTCTTTGACTTGCTCACCTTACCAAACGTACCTTTTGTTTATATTTCGTTCGTCGCACCAGTTTATTACCCTCGCTTTGTCGTCGTCTTTGCTCCATGCCCATGTAAAATCCTTTTCAAGTAAATTGCTTTCCGTCTTTTCGCTAAAGAAGGCGAAAATGCACTCTTTATTGTGATGTCCTTATTTTCCTGTCATTACCGGAACGTTGTGATAAACATTTTCTTGGGCATAGTTTGCTGGAGGATTTACAATCTGTTATTGTTATAGTAGGTGATATTTTAAAGTGCTGTGAAGGGGCGCGATGAATGAAAGTGGGGAGTGATTTTTCAGTGAAAATGGTAGGAAATGTACGAACCGCGTCCCCTATTGCTAACACACGTATTCTGTTTAAAACACCCTTTTGAGACGTCTCCGTGGAGAGGACTGGGCGCTCTTGTACACGATCCCTTCTATCCGGCACTTGTGAAAATGCACTCGTCCATCAAGCATTTCTTCTTATTTTTCTGGGAAATGTTTTAAATCTTTGTATTATTTCGAATTGAAACACCGTTACGTTATTAACTTAAAATATTTTGGAATGATGATCAAAGTATTCACTAAGTTAGTAAGTTCGAATGGGTTAGTGGCCAACCCTGGATCCTTTATGATGATCTAACGATGATCTAATAATGGCTACAACCGGGACCGACACGGTAGCGCACAGATCAAAATACGCTGCTAATATAACTAATCTGTTTTTGGATCATCGGTTAGGTATACCTTTTTTTTGCATTTATGCATCCCGATATGGGGCACGATATGGGGCACGGCCGGGGTATGTGGGGCTCAACCCGATGGACAAGCTCCCCCCGCTGCCGGGGCTCATCGCACCCACCGCAGTTACTACCCACTAAAACCACCATCGGTCTCCGTCATCGCCTGCGTGGGGCGGTGCAGGATCACTTGCGTATGTCACTAATATTTTTTAAATCATCTCCGATGTTAGATCAACAGTGTTGTTAAGTCTGTTTGATGCGATCCAACATCAAGTTGGCGTAATATAAGAAAGTTTTGTGAGCGAGCAGAACTACAGAGCGTGCTCAGAGGCTAACTGATGAGTTTAGAAGTTTCTGGGCTCGTATGTTTTGCTCAAGTTGCGGGCGTGTTCCGAACGTTAAATGTTACGTGTGACGGAGGCAATCATCTATCGTTTCTATATTTCTACTTTACGATTTACGTTATACCTTCTCAGTTTTAAACACAACAAACAGGAGCAGCTTTAAAGCCATAAAAACGCAAAAATATGCAAATAACACTCTGTAAAATATGTTAACAAGACATTTCGTATCGAATATTAAACCGAAATCATTAGGCCAAACGATTTTTTCTCTCAAGTTGTGACGTCATTAGCACACGTAAAGGGTGACCCAGGTCAGCAACTAAAATGCAAATCGTGTCTCAGTTTGATAAATTAATACGTTTTTATCATATCAATTTATTTTAAGAGCAAAATCTTTGTCGAAAGCTTTGCGGGGGCGAGATCGAGCTCGCGACTCGAGACGAAATTATTGATTTCAGCGCAACGGGCGAACAAACTTCTGCATTTGGTTTCTTTAACAGACAAATTGCTTATCGTTGACTAACGTTATTGCTATTTATCTTTCAGCAGTTTCAGCTAAATGAGATTTGGAATCTTATATTTATATTACAGTTAATAGCTTTATTTATACAACGTGTTTATGTATACGAATTGATAATTGAGATTTTTATTGGCAATTTCTAACTATTTAACCGCTGCAATGTTTATAAACTAAGGTAATAATACCTTAATCATTGTCATTTTGATTTAGTACTTATCCGATTAGTGGGGCGCGGAGGGTGGCTGCGCTCGTATCTCGGCAAAAGTTTTAAAACAGGCATTAGGTGCTTTTTCTTAAGCGGTTTTCCGCAGAAGTTATATAGCGTAGTAAAGACTCATTACAAGAGCCGTATAGTCCGTAACCACGCGGATTACCACAATATGAAAGCCAGTTTTATGACATAGAAACGTTAATTTCAAATTGCATTTATTTATGTTTATTTATTGTAGTAAGATACAATATCAAAACAGCTAAAGCAATTAAAATTTAAAATCCTTCATTTCTTATTTAAGATTAGATAAACAAGAAATCGTTTAATCTAACCCTGTTGGAATATCAAACAAGGAAGAGAGCGGAAATTGTGGAAGTATTATAATTCTTGGAAGTAGGACATAACATTTTTTCCTGGTGTTTTCTCGGAAAGGTCAGAGTGCAAGTACTTGGGGGATAGTGTAAACGAATCGCATTGTTGGAGCGGCCGGCACATGTGCAGGGAACGCGTCCACTGCTGTTAAAAATAGCGAGGACCGGACATTGAACCGTATGCCGAGCTCCTAGTACCCGGACACCGCACTAATGAAAGTGTCCCATCGAATACCATCCGCGTTTTCGCGACTGAACCAATTTCCCTCAACTGAACTGAAATTTCGAACACTACTCGGGTTATTTATGATTTTAAATGTCACCTACGTTGCTGTTCTGTGCTAATCGAACGAAATGTAGTGTCGTATTTTTAGACTTTTATTTTTAGTAAAAAAATATGTTATTTTTACGTTTTATTGACTAAGCGCACATGCGCATAGTTGTAGTAGTGGAATTTTTACACACACATACTCATACATACCTCACGTCAAAGTAAAATATTTAGCTTTTTTAATAAATATATTGCTAGAACTTTCTCCAACGTCAATATTTTCATATACTGTGTAGACATCATTCCAAATACCAGTGGTTCTACCGCCAATTAAAAGCACTCAACTAATTGGTAACATTCAGTACTTACCAAGTGGCACGAAAGCTTATTTTATGCAATTATTCGAGCTATATCAGTCTCGTACAATTTCTATGGGCGTATGTAGGTAGAATTACGTTGATGGTCTGTTACTGACAACGGTTATTAACAAAATAGGCAGTATGAGGTTCATATGCCTTATTGTAAGGGGCTTCTTACAAAAAGCTACGCAACTTTAGATTTTATATTTCATAATTTTTTTTTGTTGTAATTGTTTTATAAACTTGCTTTTCGAATGATGATTTTGTTTTAGCGAGCTAGGTGGACTACTTAGCAACATAAGTAAAACATATTCTTCTTCTTCAGAACTAAGCTTGTATTTCCCAAATACATACATTGGGGCTCGTCAAACTGATTTGATTGTGAAATTGATTTATCTGCCTGAAATTATTTTTTTCAAACTAATCATTCATCTGCATGAAATTTATTTTTGTTAGCGAGATTTAAGATTTTGAATATTCGCGTAGCATTGTTAACGTAGATCCTCTTGTCTGTCAGCTTAGCGTCACCCTTAGCGACGTAGTATCTATGGAATGTTAGCATAACTTACTTCATGCCCTTACTATGTTCATGTGCGTTATTACCACTGGCAGTGTACAGGCACTAGCATTAACTGGTGCCAGCTCTATATCATTAGTCTCGTCGCGGCACGTGCCTCCAGACAGGTGCTTTATACTGTCGTAGAGTTCATTGCTGCAAACTGTACAACACATGTTACATCTGGCACTGAATAGGTTGTAGGGTTTATTTGATTCTATAATCGAATAGAGAAATAAGAGAAACTTTTAAGAGAAATGAGATCAGAAGACGAATGTGTCACGATCACATCACATAAGATCAGAATACAAAGATCTGGAAGGCTTATAGCTATGAAACCGGTACGAATGGATCATGTAAGGTTTTGGTACTATAACTCCAAAAGCACGGTCACTAACCTATTCGATTTTTCTTACTTATTATTTACTAGCCACGCCCCGCGGTTTCACCCGCGTTATACCCGTTCCCGCGGGAATTTTGGGATAAAAAGTAGCTTATGTCCTTTCTCAGGCTCTGGACTAACTGTGTACCAAATTTCATTTAAATCGGTTCAGTAGTTTTGGCGTGAAAGCGTAACAGACAGACAGAGAGTTACTTTCACATTTATAATATCAGTTGGGATTACTAAATAATCTAAAAACTCAACAACAAAATAATTCGAAATAAACAAAAACTCCATTTGGAAATATTAAAGCAGTTGGTAAACATTTATGTCATTTGTTTTTCATCATATTCATACTTGACCAGAAAGACTTTCAACATCAAACGGAACTATTAAATTTATGTTTTCCACAAACATGTTCAAGTACTTTTTAATAGCAATTCATCTCTAAATAATGTTGTCTTTGTTACGTGATCAGGCATTCAGAGTTGTGTAGCGTTTCAATAAACATTCTGTACGGGAAACGTTTTGTGAGTGCCGAGTGCGGGGGATGACTATTGTATCAATTGTTATCAGCCTCTTTGAAATCTCACAACTATATTACATGATACAAATCTATCAAACCCCTACGACCATCCTGCCTAACTAGCTGTTCATTACTCTGTCACCATTGTTCACTTATCTAAGGCAAAAAGAGGAAATTTCTATACTAAGCAAAGGTTTCAATCACGCAAATATCTATCACAGACTCGTTGCTAGGTGAAATTTCAAATATCGAATAAACATGTTGTTTAATCTAGAATTAATTAATTTCTAACAAATAAACGTGAGTTTCAAGTTAAGATTAGTTCATTTATATCTAGAAGTAATACGGCGAACCAGCCGAGCTGTCATGTACACGACATGATGTTTTCAGCGCTAAACGAGTTTTCATTGTGTGTCGAACCGATCTAGTTTAGTTGGAATCGCAACGTTCATAATGTAACATTTGTTATGTTAGCTCCGTCGGGTTCGTCTGTACGTGTTCCTAGCCTCCCCACCCCGTACCCATTCCGTCCCCACTAAATTGGGTGCAGCAGACCTCTCCACTCCCGTTTAGCCTAAGGCAACAATCTCTTATATTTCCTCCTTCACTTTCAATAAGCGCCTAATTTTATACACGGAGCAACAAATTGAACGACTTTGTTACGAGTTTATTTATTGTGTTCTCTCCGGATATTGATTCATTTTATGTACGAACACAGGATTATTCCCACATCAACTTTCGGTTGATAAACCAAGAGATCAGTTATTTACAGGTTTTCAATGTTCCCGTAAACAGAGAAAATAAAGTTTTACATTCGAATCAAAGATCAAACTACTTTAATAGGCCGAGAGGGTTGTAAGCAAAAGAGTTTATTGCGTTGAAGTGATGTGGGTTCACGCTCGGAATTTAATTTTGAATGTATAGAGAATAACGGCCTTTATTTGTTCCAAGGTCAGTAAAACTATAAAACTCTATGTAATTGATATTTCCTCGTTTTGTTACCTAAAACCCTTTAAGTTTTTGAGATACTGCTTAGAAAACTGCCTTTCATTAACTCTAAAAACGAGTAAAGTTAAATTGCTTATTGATTTCCAATAAGCTTGATTTTCGTAAAATGTATTTGTATTAGGAGTAAGTGCTACTAAGAAACTAATATCGATTGCCGGCGTACCTGTCGGAGGGACTAATTTATAACCGTGCAGTATAGCGTATTGAATCCATTCTTCGAATAATGAAATACTAGAGTGCGGTGAGTAACCTAGTGTACAGTATGAAGCCGTACAACTCTGGTTTAATTGCCCTCATGGTGGAGCCCGTATTGCACACAAGCGCCCCTAAATGACCCAACAAATTGACCGGCTCACGCGATTCTTTGTTTAGTATATAGAACACGTACCTATGTTATCAAACACATTGAACACGTTGTATCGACTTGGGCTTTCTACAGGCATTTCGGTCAAAGGAAATGGTCTATCAGATCCCTTAAATAATTGGGGATTTCAGTTACTGCGTTAGATTGTAAGAGTACTATTAATTGTGTTGTAGGCCCAATATATCTGGAGTGGAACACTGCATTGGTTAAATTAATGCGCTAACATTAATAAGCCTCGTTGACAGCGCCAATTTTAGCCGCAATTCTGTTTCATTGCTGTGGCGTGGAATGTACGGTATTCATAATTACGTTGAAAATAGTTATCTTGTCTCCATAATGTTTCAGTTCGATGGCCGTACACTGTACAATTTCATAGCGGTTGTAACCCGCTGGTGATTTGTAAACTGTTTTATTTAATGTCAGTCGCGCGCTCGTTACTGGGAACCTTGATTGGTTTATATTAGACCCATGTATTATTACCATCGATTTATTTACGGCGAAAAGAAACCACAACGTGTTTCGAGTTGAACCGAGTTTTATCTTTACAACTCTGTTTTATTACAACTACACTAGATTGTATCAATGTATTCGTTAGTCCAATGAAAGCTCGTAAATCGTGAAACGTATTTCCAGAAACGTTCATAATTTCAATGAACTACGAAATTAGAAGGAACCAAAATATATCCTCGGCCATGCTCGTCACGAAAAGCTCTGATTTAAATTATGGTAATAATGTGATTTATTACGCAAATGCACTCAAATTATTAAACGTAGCTCCAACTTTATTTCATGTTATATACCATTAAAATTGTTTTCGCATTCATTTTTTACAACTTTACTTTTTGTTTCAGGTACAAATGGTTTTCATTATACGAGTGATGGGATGGGTAATAAAATCGCCACATGGTTATTTTGTAATCTGATTTATAAAAAAAATATGAAACAAACTTGTATTTAAATACAACACATACGAGTAAACATGTGTATTTCGTGCATTGTTTTGTGACACATAAAATAATAGAAAACAAGAACAAAAAAGTTTATAATAACAATGTCAAAATAACGTAATAACTAATAATATCCCAGTTAAGGAAAAAGTTGACCAAATAAATCCCAGTTTTGCACCTAGTTAGAATTAATGTTCTTCGGAATACTGCGCGGTAGAAAATAGATTGGTCACTGAATTATACTTTCAAATCTCGTTGGATTTATTGGATTTGAAATTGCAGATCCGGCGAGTTACAAGTTCTCGTTTACGAATATAACTCCCCCTTAACGTTATTTGTAGATATTGAATGGAAGTTCGCTATAACAACATAGCCACTGCCTGTGACCCGCTTCTAACCAACTTCAGGCTATTCGGTCAAACTTTTACTGTCATTTTTGTTATTTATTGCCAGTATCGATGGAAAATCGACTTTGGCAATCTATAGTAGCAATAGTAAAGCTGAAGAGTTTGATTTTCTGTTTGTTTGAACGTACTAATCTTAGTAACTACTGATCCGATTTCAATAATTCTTGCTGTAATGGATAGCCACATTCAACGGAAAGGTTATAAGCCATTTTTCATCCCGAATTTCCCACGGGAATGGCTACAACGCGGGTAAAAGAGGGGCGCTGCTAGTTATTGTGTATTTTTGAACTATATAAAATGAATGTTAAGACTACTATTCCATTTTCTATTTGTAAAATGTTTTGTAGTTCTCCACTGAAATAAAAACACTGAAATCCTGATTTACTTTAATTTAATGAGCACGTAATTAGTTTCTTTACAAACTAACGTAAGGGAACGTAGTGCAGACCCGCTAGCATCAAATATTCCGGAGGGTTCGCTAATGTTGGTAAATTATACCCACATATTTTATGCACACAGTAGACAAGTTCCTAGTTAAAGTTCAGTCAAAGTTTCCTTCGTAAGGTTTTCTTCATTAACTATATGAAAGTTCAAAGGACATGAAAATGCGTTCAGGTAATCTCATTAGTTCATTCTCGCTAGTTCATCTGTCTGGAGTATTTACTTGTTATTGTATACGTATCTAGAGGTATATGGATACTAGCGCGGTTTGAAATCGCGTCGGGATAAAAAATAGCTTATAACCTTCCCATTCAATGTGGCTATCCATTACAAAAAGAATTATTGAAATCGGATTGATAGTTTCTGAGATAAGCGCGTTCAAACAAAAAGACGAACTCGTCAGCTTTATAATATTAGTATAGATGTTCGGCCATTACCGGCTGTCGCGTTGCAGACACTCGACTTATTAAAGTTTCAGTCGCTGTTGTCTACGCTACCTCGTAATATCGAGCGCTTGTGACTGGCTAGTAAATATACACTTTCCATGCGCGAATAGTCTAGAACTAGGTTCAGAATGAATGCATGCTAATACTTTCTAACTTTATGACCAATGTTCACCTTCTTCCGTATCTATTTCTCTTTCGAAGACTTCTTATCTCCCCAGAATAATATGAAGTGAAAATACTACGATATAAACACTAGGATAACTGACTGGAATACCGAGATATTTTACTTTTAAATCGGTGAATGTATTGCGGCTGTCCGATACTCGGTGATATTTAAATACCTTTGAAAATTAATAGCGATTCCGTACGATTTAATGTAGGTATCACTTAAAAAAGTGATGTGTTTAATAGATACTAATTGTTCCCCAGAAAATGTTATTCATCAAATTACTACCTTTGTATACAGAGCATTGTACTCCCATAGTACAATTCGACTGAAACAGCAATTCATTCAGCCGTACGCTATTATAGATTTCGGATTCACCGTATCTAAATGCACCGTCTGCTGGTTGGTTGATTCTGGTCGTAATAAGTTCGATTTTCATTTGGCACCAAGATAAGCGTAGCGTAGGATCGAGCCACGAGGAAAACACGCGGTTGTGTAGTACGCATGCGCTGTAGTCGACAATCGCACTCGTGTGGCGCTGGCCAGTGCAGGGAGACTAATGGCGGCCTCCCTAACACCTGCCATTACTTCACACCGCAATCGGGCAGCCGTAAAAATCTGAAATACTTCACCATCCCCACGAAATTCATTTACGTGTTCTGCTCCGACATGAAATTGAAAATCAATAGCAAAGGTGCTAAAAAGAAAGGTGTGCTTGCCCACTTAGATTGCTGCTACACCAATGAAAGGGACAGTACTGACATGAAATCCTGAGATGAATTCGACACTTGGAAACGTCGGCACTGCGATAGCGACACATGAAATTGATTAAATTTTCCTGGAATCTACCTACTGTTAAATTGCATACGAACATCGTTCCGATCTCAGTTTTAGGAGGATGAGGGCACGTTTAAAATCTTGTTAGCTTATATTGTTTTAATCAAGGTTACGCTGAATTGAAAACGAACTCTTCATGTTTAGCTTATCTGAGAGTTTCCAATTCAGGATAATTTGATTTTGCAGCTTAAGTAAATTGTGCCTGACTTGACAAACTGTCTTTTAAGAGGGCGTTTTTGTCTTGGCACAAGCTGATATTATCAATGACTGGCGAAAGGCCAAATGCTGTTAGGGGTCGACTTGGGGTATCCCTGAATTACACTTTCTGTCAAGTTTCCCTGAAATCTTCGGTCATAATTTAATTTAACCCGTGACCGATACTACGCTTACCCAAATTAATGGATAGTTGTAACCTAACTAAAGGGTATTGTTCTATTATGAATCGGTTCCTTAGTTACCGGTGGTTTAGTTAGTAAATGAAAACCAAAGATCGTCGTTTAAATTCTTAAAGACATTCGATTTGGCCCATCGCATATGTAATATACAAAATGGAGGTAAACAAAGACGGGAAAAGATTTGTGGTCCCTCGGGGCCCAAAACAAATACTGCCTACATAACATACAAATATGTAAACATAGTCGCGTGAGGACTGTGTATACATATGTCGAGATTTTGGCACACTTCCAGAATTTTGGTAGCTTCCCACATACTACCCTAGTCGGGCATTCGCCTTTGTTGTTGTCAGAGTACCTTGAGTTATGGCTTGGCGTTTTTGCCTCGTAGCTTATCATATGAAATTGAGATAAATAGATTTCTTCATTTTTATATGTAAGCAAATACGTGTAATGCAGGCGCTTTGTGATTCATTATGCATGTAGGTAAGTGCACGCCCGCCCACGTAACGTATACCCCTGTATATTGCACTGCATAAATATTTTATGTACCGAACTTTATTCTGCTTTGTTTTTCCTGATGATATTTTAATGAAGACATGAATTAGAAATGTTCGTACATCCCTAACGCGCGTTTATAAGCGCGATATTATTTATTTAAACCGTCCGTAATTACTGTCCATTAAGCTTAAATTCCTTTTCTTTCTTAAATAACTTTGATACTTCCGAAGTATCGTAACAATTTAACAGTTAATTCAATTAGGATACTTCAAGTGATGAATGAAATAGTGAGGTAACATTTTGGGGTCAACGTTTTATAATGTTCAACTGTGTGTGAAACTTTAGCCGAAACTCTACCCGTGGTGAAATAGGATTATAACAAACGGCGGATTTATATACCGGATTTAGCTGGATCCTAGCGGACAAAAAGGATACTAGTGGGATAAAAAAGAATTAGAGGCAAGTCTGATAATGTGGTTGTTTGTTGTATTACACTCAAAATGTGTTTACATTTCGTACTTAGCTTTTCTTGCTACGTTCGTTATGATTGTAAGTCAATGTCTACTAATAAAGTAATCAGTGAAAATGTGTGCGGTCTTTTAGCAGTTAGTCTGTAGTAGTTACAAAAGCACTACGCGCATTTACGAATAGGTTTTAACTAGTTCAAAATGTAGGACGCTAATCATGACCTCCGTGGCGTAGTTAACCACCTATCGACCTCGGGCACTAGATCGGTCAAGATTGGCCAAGGTGTAGAGCAAACAACCGCAATTTAAGGACTGAGATTGAAATCAAATAATAGGACACACTATTATTTGATTTCAATCGCCAGCCCTAGTCCGTTATTAACTGAGTTGTACTACGAATCAAGTGAAGGCTTACAATTGTAACTAGCATGTTTCTTCATGATAGTTAACGGCAAAAACAAGTAGATACAATACTTGGGATTAGTTTGGCAGGTTTTCTTATAAATCTATCATTAAATTTTTTATAACCATGTGGCGATTTAATTTGTTACTTTTTATAACAACTATTAATAAAATTATATAATAAGTTATGTTTAATCTGGTGTTGGTCTTACTATACTAATCACAATCTGTGTTCTCTTTCACGCTTTCAGTGGCTTTGAAATGTAAGTATTAAAAATTGGTTATTCTCACCTACTTTCAACAAATTAGGTTAAAATATCACAAGCGATATCACGTCAAAATATTGTTCACTATAAAAAGTGTCCGTAAATCTCTATGGCGTGAATATCCAAGCTTTGTCGTCAGATAAACGTTGGGACTTGGATATTGTGCAAAGTACTGACGAAACTACAAAGTGGATAACATACCTAGAGCCTTTAGTTATGTGTCTCCTTTGCTCCCGTTCCACATTTCCGACTGTTATCATTTAGTTTGCACAAAGAGTGGAATGAAAAGATTATTCAAATGTTTTATGATGGTAATGGACCATTGTTGACTTTTTGTCATTATCTCAGGGTTTCTACTGAATCAGTACCTAATAAGTACTTGTATCTTGTATAATAAAAAAATTAATGACTGCTACGAATAAAAAATGTCTTATCATTATTTTGAGTATTAAATTGGATTGGAAATCTATTCTAATCTGTATCAAGTTTCTACTACAAAAATGCTTATCAAATAATGAGGAACACAGAATAAAAAGAAAGAATTATTATTGAAATTCTTTTTATAAGTACTTTTTCTCTTTCAATAATTCCCTAAAGTTTGAATATTAAAATATTTTCATCCGAATTTAACTTAAGTAATAATACGAGAACCGCTATTTTTAAATTTGCAAATAAAGCATTATTTTCCTCAGACTTGATATTATTAAAAGATAATCTGATTTATTATTTTTCCTCGGTTTCATTATTTAACAAATATTAGTTAATAATGACCGACGAGACAAATATGTATGTTTATAGAAACCTACGGAAGCATAGTTTAAATGGGAGTTATCATTTACCACTATAGGCATTGAGCACATATTCTTCAAAATAGACATAATTCAGCTATACACCCTTTACATAACGTCATATTTACGTACCTATCACCTCTGTTGCTTCAATCGATACACCATGTCGGAGGCCTTTAGGCGGTCCCAGTACTCCGACATCAGGGTCGACCAATGATCTACTTGAACTTGGTTATTTAACGTGCCTTTCAACTCTTCCAGATACGGACAACCAACGAGTTATAATTCACGTGAAGGATGTCAATGATGAGCCTCCTTACTTCATCAACCGACCACTGCCGATGCAGACGGTGGTTCAACTGAACGCCGCTCCCAACACCCCAGTCTTCACACTCCAAGCCCGAGACCCTGACACAGACCATAACATCCACTACTTCATAGTAAGAGATAGGACTGGAGGAAGGTTCGAAGTCGATGAGAGGTCAGGAGTCGTCAGGACCAGAGGAACTGATCCGTTCCAATTGGATATGGAGTATGTGCTGTATGTGAAGGCTGAGGATCAGGTAATTTGGTTTTCAATGTCGTAGTATGTTAAACTGTGGGATTGTTTTAAATATTCTCATTTACTTGCAGAAGTTTGAATACGACAAGGTTCTTAATGTACTCAGTAATTGCATGGGTTGACTTGTTGAGCTTACTTACTGAGAACTTTGTCATGTTAATATTTCATACAATAACTAATTATATGTGATTGAGAAGTTTCGAATGTATAATTTGACAATGTACTAAAGTGCGTAGCATTTTGTTTGCCGATTATACCTAACCATTGTGAAGGGAGACTGATAAATAATGAAACACATGTCAAGGAGAATTTCGGGAGCGAATCAGTAGTTAATTGACTCCAATATAAAACATTTCGCAATGGCCAAGTAAAATACAGTCGGAAATAGATACATAGTACATTGCTGATTCGTTTCCACATTTGATAAAGAAACATGAGATTATATACTGTTTTTATTAAACTGTTAATTTTTACCGTTTTTTTATACAAACGATTACAGAGTGACATTTGTTTAATATAAAATTTTATGTAGCACTACTATTTACAAGTACAATTAAAAATTTAACAAACCTCATTATGAGGTGTGTATTACACAAAAACGGATGGACGTTTTTAAACAGACATAGCTAAAGAGAACAGGCTGTAAAATGAAAAACAAAACAAATCGACAACGGTCCTTCCGTTTGAGACCTACCATTATACCACAGACACAAACATATAGACATCGAGGTCAAAATTATAACACCCCTTTTTTGCGTCGGGGTTAAAAACTAAATTAATCTCCGTAAAGCTTTACCGTAAATGTTGAATGAGATTTACTGGTATACGCAGATTGAATGTTTGTTATTGGTCGAACCAATTAACCGAATCAAAATGGTGGCCGGACTTTATTATTTCCTATTTAAAATCATTGAATGCAATTACTGAATCGGTTTATGATTACTTAATTACATTGCTGCTTCTATTGTTAACAAAATAATTGTTTTTCATTTATTGTCGTTACGCATAACTATTACCCTATTTTCGTTTTGGTTGTGTTTGGTAAACGTTTATAGAATCATAATTATAACTTTGTTGCTCTACGTAGCCTAATAAATATATCACGGATAAACTAAATTCGTAAAATCCTTTGAGCAGTATCGAGTAATTTAAACTTACATGTTATGTACTGTCTAGTTTCTAATTATGTTAACAAAATACTCTCAAAACCTCTGAGCTTACTGCAAGTATCGGCAAGTATGAGAAGAACTAATCCATCGATATCACCACAATCGTTTAATACATATAATGTTATATGGCTACTATACCTTCAATGTATCGTGTTTCAGAGCGGCAGAGTCGATGAGAGGAGATTTCAGTCCACTCCTGAAGAGCGGTTGAGCATTGTTGGTGGAAAACGAGCCCCGCAGTTCTATCTGCCAAGTTACGAAGCGGAAATAGCTGAAAACCAGAAAAAGGATTCTGAGTAAGTATTTTTTACTTAGTTTAGGTTACCTACTTTAGGTTTGTCTGTTATGTAAAAAAGTTTTTTTTATATTTCTTTAATTTCTAGGTACATTAGTATCTAAAGAGCTTGAAATGGACAAATTATACAGACAAATTTAATGTTAACATCTTATTGGTGCTTATCCTATGTACAATTGTCACCTCGTATAATTGCCGTTTGATATGAGCTTCCTATTATCCGTTTTCCAAATTTCCGCGAATCTGTCCAGCCAATGCGTAATACAATAATTACACAAAACGTGTTTAAAATTGTGTTCTAGGAACTAAACCTGAATAGCTTTAACCGGTAATAGATAGTCTTTAGGTAAAAGCTATAGGTTTTACTTATAAATGAAACACTGATTTTCAGTTTCGAGAAACCACTTATTATGTTCATATTCAAGGAACTAGATGTATAAATTGACAGTGAGATGGACAGTCGAGTGTTTGAACGGCGGTTTGATGGAGCAAATTGGTTTTAATCAAAATCTGTCGGTTAGACTATGATAGTTATTGGCTGTTACATAATTGATGTGTTTGCCTTGTTGAAGTAATGTAGCGTGTAGTTTTATGAACTTAAATCAATCGAGTACCAATTATTTTCGGGTCGAGGGTTGGGTTGGAAAGGTATATAGTTACATAATAAAACTGAAGTTTGTTTTTACGTTTTTATTTGTTTGTTTGAACGCGTTAAGCTCAGAAACTACCAAATTGACTTGAATAATTATTGTGTAATGGATAACCACATTCAACAGGAAGAAAACTGGCTATTTTTCATCCCGAAATTCCTACGTGAACGAACTTAGCATTATAAAGAGGGAATAAATAAAATACATATATCTGAGTTTGGCGTATACAGACATTAAATCTTTTTAAAATCGTGCCACATTTACCCTGAAGATGGCATTCGTATATATCAGCCCCTTGCACCTTACTGTCATATATTTACGCTTACTTACATGCTAGCGTTTGGCAAGTGTGCATTGCACTGGCATTTGCTAGTAAATATGTTACAGTTTTATTTAACCACTAGCGGCGCCCCGCGGTTTTACCCGCGTTGTGCCCGTTCCCGTAGGAATTCCAGGATGAAAAATAGCCTATAACCTTCCCGTTGAATGTGGCTATACATTACAAAAAGAATTTTTCAAATTGGACCAGTAGTTCCTGAGATTAGCGCGTTTAAACAAACAAACAAACAAACAAACAAACAAACAAACAAACAAACAAACAAACAAACAAACAAAACAAACTCTTCAGCTTTATAATATTACTAGCAGCGCCCCGCGGTTTTACCCGCGTTGTACCCGTTTTCGTGGGAATTTCGGGATGAAAAATAGCCTATACCCTTCCCGTTGAATGTGGCTATCTATTACAAAAAGAATTATTCAAATCGGTTCAGTAGTTTCTGAGATTAGCGCGTTTAAACAAACAAACAAACAAACAAAACAAACTCTTCAGCTTTATAATATTACTAGCAGCGCCCCGCGGTTTTACCCGCGTTGTACCCGTTCCCGTAGGAATTTCGGGATGAAAAATAGCCTATAACCTTCCCGTTGAATGTGGCTATCTATTACAAAAAGAATTATTCAAATCGGTTCAGTAGTTTCTGAGATTAGCGCGTTTAAACAAACAAACAAACAAACAAACAAACAAACAAAACAAACTCTTCAGCTTTATAATATTAGTATAGATAATATATAATATAATAATATAGATCATGTCACCTTTGATTTGGTGTTTAGGAGTAAACCTACGTATGTGACTAGTATTATTACCTATATTATTAGCCTGTAATGCCCCACTGCTCGGAAAAACCTCTCGTCTTAAAGATATCAATACAGTGAGTAGGATTAGGCGTAAACACCACGGTCCACGCTTGCTACCGCAGATTGGTAATCTCAAAATCGAGCCAAATTCGAAATGTATGATAGGAGATATATATATATATACAAATTTTAATTAGAACTACGACAGTTATTTTTTGATAATCACTACTTTTTAATATAAGCAAGTAATGAATAGGTACAATCTTCAGTAAAGTAAACTAAAACGACTTCACGCCCTTGTGATAGACGATTGATTAAATTTTCTCGAGTTCAATGGCCTGGCGAGACAAGTGAATAATATTTTACGAGTACTAGTCACGATGTAGCCGTCAATACAATATAGAAGGATTTCACTTTGTAACAGTAAGGGCGGGTTACTTCAGCTTACGCTTACGCACCAGTAAACGTTAACATCAATTGTCAGTCTTAACAGACGTAAGAAAATGAAAAATCATTGCTTTCTACTGACCGCCAATAACTTTAATAGACTGTCATTTAAGTTATGAAACCATGCTTTGTATTTAACAGAAATTTAACAACTTGAACTTTTAAACAAACGTAACAATAACAACCCACCCTAAGATAATTAGGACGATTTATAGAATATCTGGACTCCTCATCATTGAGTATACTAATAGATTTTTATAACGAAAGATTCAGACAAGAGAACCTCCTCCCTTTTATTCAGTCATTAGCAAATCAATTTC
This sequence comes from Cyclophora punctaria, assembly GCA_951394245.1. NCBI lineage: Eukaryota > Metazoa > Arthropoda > Insecta > Lepidoptera > Geometridae > Cyclophora > Cyclophora punctaria. The sequence goes on along the minus strand of OX596170.1, from coordinate 6,459,704 downwards.
AATATAAAAAAATTGCCTTCCGCTGCAGTGGAATATTAAAAAAAAAACTCACCAGGGTTGGCTCCTAACAAACTCGAACTGACTATAGAGGCTAAATATTGCTCCTTAATTTCTTACTAAAATTAGTAACAGGCTAATATTTTTACCTTAACTTAGTTACTAACCCATCACTCCATCTGATTCCAGCATAATATCAGTGAAAGCCAAATCGTTCGCTGACCGTGAGATCCGGTACACCCTCAAGGCTCAGGGCCAAGGTGCTGGCACCTTCAACATCGGACCTACTTCGGGAATAGTGAAGCTGGCCAAGGAGTTGGATTTTGAAGACCTCAGGCAACCACATGTGTACTCCTTGGTGGTCACTGCTACTGAAGATTCTGGAGGTTTCTCTACTTCTGTTGAGGTATGTAAGATAGAAAGGGGGCGGGATTAGACAAGTTATTTCTTATCTTCATTGTAAAACTTTATAACTTGAAATCATTGCAGATCTTATAATCCATTTATATCCATTTAAGCTTCATAACATCATAGCTTATGTTAAAATTCAATCTTAAGTAAAATTAAACGTAGTAATGATGACTTCATTACGAGATTTTATAAAAAAATACGTTTCCACAGTGTCGAGCGGATTATATACTGGTAGTTGAAAATAGATTCTAATAATAGAATAAGTAGATATTCCCTTTGGATGTGCTCATGACTGTAGTCTCAAAATGATTTACGTACAATACTATTCTGTATTTAGTATCCCCATCATTATATCGGATTTATCAAATTGTACCAACAAGTACTTTAAAACTAATCGTATTACATAAATAATTTCAGCTAACGATCCGAGTTACCGACGTCAACGACAACGCACCGAAATTCGAATTACCCGACTACCAAGCTCACAACGTAGACGAAGATATTCCTTTGGGAACCAGCATCCTCAAAGTAAAGGCCATGGACGCAGACTCTGGGAAGAACGCTGAAATAGAATACCTCGTTTCAGGTAAATAATTTTAACATTTTAGAGACTACTAACGCCATCTGTTACCGGGCGAATGAAGCTATAGTTCTTAAAGTTATTACTAGATGGCGCTCTAATGAGCTTGCAGCTTTATTCACATTTCGTCTAATTATTTTAGTTTATTGATTTTCTTCAAACGTGATTTATTTTTACATTTTGTTAATAATGGGCTACGGTAATTTAAGTCAGGTTTGTGAGGTAGGTTGTTACGTTGATAGACATAATTAATATTTATAAAAAAACTTTTAAACATCATTGAACATTTTGTCTGAATTAGTCCGGTACATTTTTATATATTTTATAATTCCAACATTTCAGACGACCACTTCAGCGTCGACTCCAATGGCATTATCACCAACAACAAGCAACTCGACGCGGACAACAACAATGCTTATTACGAATTCGTTGTCACTGCCAAGGATAAGGGAGAGCCCGCCAAAACCGGGACAGCTACCGTCCGAGTTTACACCAAGAACAAGAACGACGAAGAACCCAAATTCTCCCAGCAAGTGTACACTCCCAATGTCGATGAGAACGCAGGACCTAACACTTTGGTGACCACTGTGGTAGCCTCAGACAAGGACGGAGACAATGTTCGCTTCGGATTCGTTGGTGGCGGCACTAGCTCTGGACAATTCGTCATCGAAGAGATCACCGGTGTCATCCGACTTCACAACAAAGCTATCTCGCTGGACCGAGATAAGTACGAACTGAATGTAACCGCAATGGACGACGGAGCGTGCTGTGTCAACGGAGACGCAACGATTCACACTTCTACAGCCGTAGTAGTTGTGTTCATCACTGATGTAAACGATAACAAACCGATCTTCAAAGACTGTCCGACTTACTTCCCGAAAGTAGAAGAAGGAGCACCTAACGGTAGTCCTGTCATTAAAGTACACGCTACTGACGAAGATAAAGGTGTCAACGGACAAGTAAAATACTCTATCGTACAACAACCGAATCAAAAAGGAACGAAATTCACTGTAGATGAAGAAACGGGCGAAGTATCGACGAATAAAGTTTTCGATAGAGAAGGGGATGATGGTAAATTCGTATCTGTGACGGTCAAAGCTACTGATCAAGGTGAACCGTCTTTGGAAGGCGTCTGCTCGTTCACCGTCGAAATAACAGACGTGAACGACAACCCACCGCTGTTTGACAGACAAGTAAGCACTCGCACGTAGTTTGCACACGTTATTGCATGAACACACCTTACTGTGCCCTTTGCATGCTTTTCAGCCGACGACCGTAACTGATGCGTTATTGATGTCTTGCAGAAATATGTGGAGAACGTCAAACAAGATGCCAGCATAGGCACAAATATTCTAAGAGTATCCGCATCCGACGAAGATGCCGATAACAACGGAGCTATTGTATATACTTTAAGCGCGCCGTATAACCCGGCCGATATAGAATATTTCGAAATCCAACCCGAGTCGGGTTGGATCGTTCTAAAGAAGCCCCTCGACGTAAGTATGCCCTCACATCCATACAACACGTACATTAAGTAAGCTTATGATAAGAGAGATGAATGAAAGAGATCAACTTTACTGTAAAGTTTGGTGGATGATGGTTTCCTACAGGCCTTAGGATTCAATTGGCACTTACGTTTAAGTTGATGTTACTGTAAATAGTTCTAAATTGAGCGCTGCTGTAAATTGCTGGTGTAAATTGGAGGGGGTCAATCCTGGCTGTGAGGAGTAGTTGTCCATTGAACGGCGCGGGCGACGGCCGACGGGCCTTGTTTCTCTTGCAGCACCTTTAGTTTCAGTTGCCGCCAGAGCCCGCCCGGCTCCGCACTAATACTTCGTACATACATTAATTTCCGCAGCACCATCTTGCATTGACTATCTTACAGATAATGCGACTTGTGTATAATACTTATCTTACTATAACAGAGATAATACTGCTGTAAATATTTCACCGTTGAACCTATGTTTAGTTCTAAAACATGTACAGTTTCCGTAACAGCACTTCTGTATATTTCGCACTAACTAGTTTCAAATTTATTTTATGTAATTAACAAATTGAATTGATTTGAGAAGCTTACGCTTTTAAATATACCTTTCAGTATGTAATATTGTAAGTACATGTTTTGTTACTAACTCCAGCGGATCCCCGGGCCGGTTCGAGCCCGGCTCGCTCGCAAGCTAGACGACTACTCATGTAATATACTACCCATATATATTTACTTCACTATAATTAATATATATTTTTTACAGGGCGCCACTAATTAATTGATACTGTAATATATTATATGTTAGTTATAAATTGAGATGGTCAGATTGCCCCCAAGGCAGTTTGGCCATCTGGCCAGTTGTGACATATTCCTTCTGTGAAAGGGGCAACGTTCTCAAATCAGATACTTGTACAGATAAACCGTAACGTCCATCGTTTGTAATATATCCATTTCAATGAGTGTCGTTTCGTTGTAGTCATTATTACGAGGTCACAAACATTCTTACGACGACCGGACCTTTCCGCCATGTCTTGTATGCAGTGCCGCATGCATTTGCCTGCTTTCCGTTCAGTTTATTATTTATTTTTTTAATTAGTTTAGTTATTATTACTGTAAAAAGTACTTATTAATAATACCTAATGTACAGTTTATCTTTCCTTATTGTACAGATGAAACCTGTAAAATATGATAAATATGTTTATTTCCGATTTATTTACTGCACCATCTAATATTGGCTACAATCATGGAATGCTAATAGTAAGTACGAGCGAACGAGGCGAGTGCGAGACGCGACGGCTGACTGGAGTTATCGTAATGTGGTAGACTTGATTATATTCTCTTCTCCTGTTTTGATTTTGCTTAATGAATGCGTGGCGACGAATGGGAGTCTGTTAATATTTTAATAAAACCTATTGTACAGACATAAATGTACTTTATATCGTACTTACACTTGAAGGCCAATAATAACAATACAAGTTTAATGGAGAAGTGAACGATATTTAAGTTGATATAATTATTAATTAATATATTATTATTTTTATGTTGATTTACTTGTGTTATTAGCGATATGTTTGTATTTGAGTTGTGTTGTTATGTTCTGTCCCCCGCTGACCTCTGGCCCGTGTATCTGTAGCGGGACAGGTACCGCCTGCGCGTGCGCGCGTCGGACCGCGGCGACCCGCCCTCCTCCGCAGACGTGGACGTTGAGTTAGACGTGGTAGACAGGAACAATAAGCCCCCCATCTGGGACATGACCACGTATGGCCCCGTTCACATCAAAGAGAATGTCACAGTGGGTACCGTAGTGACCAGTGTGAAAGCAAGGTTGGTATAAGGCGCAGCGGGCCCCCGGGCCCGCCGCTCCTCCACTCCTTAACACTACTAACGACGTGGTTTTGTCTGTTTCCATCGACTCTTTCCCCGCTAGCGAGAAACGTACAAGTTGGAGGCTATGGCTCAAGACAAGGGCTTCCCGCCCTTGTCCAGAACCGTGGAGGTCCAGATAGACGTAGTGGATCGCGCGAACAATCCCCCCGTGTGGGACCACACGGTGTACGGCCCGATCTACATTCGAGAGAATTTGCCCGTGGGCGCCAAAGTGGTGTCCGTGAAAGCAAGGTGCGTGGGTATCTGTTCGGAACGGGCAAGGGCACTGCACGCAGCCCGCACTGCACGCGTGGGCCCGCCCCTCGCCCCACCGCGCCCCCACAACTTGTGCACGCACTCAAATATTACATCCCACTTCTTACTCTTACCACCGAAACAAATAAATGTAAATCACCGCGTCGTAACGACTCGGTTATTTACATTCAAATTGCTGAAGTGAATGTAATATTTTTCCCGCGTGCTTACTGTAAATGACGTCATTATCGATTCATCTTATTAAATTGTGAGGATAGATTTCAGCGATAGGCTTTTCAGATGAATTGCTAACGAATGACACTTACTATATATCTCGTTACTCATCGGATTAGAGGAATCCTCGCTTTTACATTGAGTGGTTTGTCTAATACGGTGTGGCGGGGGCGGTGGGCGGTGGAGGGGAGCGGGCGATGTCTTGTTCGACTCACCCGGTGGCTGTCGAGCTCATTGTCCGTGCATTACGTGCATTATCACGATCACAGGAACGAAGTGATTCACCAGCGTGCATTTAGAGGGGGTCACTGCTTTCGTGGACCGGGAACACAAAGATAACTTGTGCTTGTTCAACAATATCTAAACTACAGTAGAATAGACGAAGCATGAATAGATATTCTTGAACTTTGTCATGTGAGGGTTTAATTAACAAGATACAGGTTTGCATGTAGGTTAAATGAGTCGACTTCAAATGAACTTCTTAGACTACGAAGGAGTTCAAAAGCATGTTTCAATGTTTAGAGTAGATATTAAAATCTTTGGAATTTAAAGAAATGCTTGTCGATTTTATTATTTGCATTTTTAAATTCAATTTTGAGATAGAAGTCATAATCATCTTTATTTTGAATTCAATGTTGCTGTCCATTTGTGCGCGTTATATCATCGTCAAACGTCGGATTAAAATCTAAATACATAGATATTTTTCGTCGTATATACCTACAGTTCATTCAGTCTATGTTAATTCATTTTACGTTTTATAGATTGAGATTAATCATAACTTTGCAGAGATGTAATCTTTAAAATGCTGATACAAGTATTTTTATGGAAAATTTACAATTTACAACGTTATATTACAATTTTAATATTTGGGAGCTTTGAGTATTTCTTATATTATGTTGCAAAGAATTCTTACGTCTTATTTCCCTTTAATCTTTACTTATATAATAAACTAGCAGCGCCTCGCGGTTTTACCCGCGTTGTGCCCGTTCCCGTGGGAATTTCGGGATGAAAAATAGCCTATAACCTTCCCGTTGAATGTGGCTATCTATTACAAAAATAATTATTCAAATGGGATGGATAATTCCCGAGATTATTTCGAACATACAAACAAACAAACAAACTTACAAATTTAACCTCTTTATAATATTAGTATAGATTGGTACAGTTTATAACATTGTTTGTTTATAAGGGCTTATCTTAGAAACTACCAATCTAATTTGAATAATACTTTTTGTAATGAATAGCCACATTCAACGGGAAGGTTATATATAGGCTATTTTTAATTCCGAAATTCCCACTGAAACGGGCGCAACGTGGGTACAACCACTGGGCACTGCTAGTATTGTCATGAAATCAATAAAAACAGTATCATTACTTTTTACTATTAATTGAAACGTACGTTAATGACATTATTATTTATTTCAACGGGAACTTACGTACGCGGAGGTTACTGTTGAGTTGTCCCTCAACACGCTCGCGACAGCGTCTCTCCCCGCACAGTGCGGGGAGAGACGCTGTCGCGAGCGCTTCACCCACCTCCTGATGATGGTCACCGTACGTGACCGAAACGTGTTGAGGGACAACTCAACAGTAACCTCCGCGTACGTAAGTTCCCGTTGAAATAAATAATAGTATCATTTCTGCTCACAGAAGATATAAGATTAAGGAAGAAACTTACTACAGTATTTACATTTACAAAAGATTACATATCTACAGTTGTTATAAACAAAAAGATGTTATTACGGTATTTAAGTAACTATAAGCAAGTAAAGGGAGATGATCTACTACAAGATTGTGCATCACTTATGTGCCACGGGCTGTAACAATTGTGTTGGTTTAATAATTACATTAGATTGGTTGAATTATAGAGGAAGGTACCTAATATCGGAAAATAAAGTGTAGATCTACAAAGATACTGATAAAGCAACAGTAGGTATCTAGTATTTAATTAGTAGCTAAGTATTCAATTGTATTACTTATCGTTGCAGAGAAAAGCTATTACCTAAGCAAAATAAAATATTTGTTATTGCCATGGGTACTAACTCAATGTTAAAAAACAAAATACGTACCTACCAGTAACCACTCTTTCAGCTGTTACAATTCTTTAAACCTCAACTATGTACTTAAAGTATCAAACTAGGTACTAACAATTCATTCTGAGAACATTTGTCTTAGCTTTGTCAAGTTCTACATAACTTAACATAGCTTACATAGCAACTTAAAAGTATTCCGGTAACCTTCCTCCAATTCAACTTAACAAATAATGCATTCATTAGCATTAAATTAATATCACTGAGTGCGGGGAAATGAAAACACGTGTTATTGTCTATCTGTTCGTCCTAAACAACACTTTCAAACTTACATTATTGCATTCACATCGAGACGAAACCATTACTAATTCACTTTACTAACATTTACATTATTATTAAGGCTAGAGAGTAGAATTCTTAATCTAGAACTAGTGCTCTATAAGTCTGGATAAGGCTAATCGGAACTCGGTATGGAGGAAAAACTTCAAGTACTACCGAACACATAAAAACAAAGTTCTGAGCAATGAGTACGTTAGTACATATAACTCAATGGTTCCGAGACATTTATTGAAGTGATATGTGGACGTAAATATAAGTCGTTCAAAATACAGGGAGATGTTTGTTCTTCAGTAATGTTGCCTAATTCTTACAAAAAAATATCTAGCATCTCAAATTTAAAATAGGTTTTTTTATTCATTAGAAACCTCAAATTGCATAAATGTCGGCCATCTTGTTTTATTTTCTAAAATGGAATGGCCGGAGATTGCCTTTCTTTTAAAAAATAAATCATTCAAGTAAAATTACTTAATTACCCTTTAAACAATTGATTTGTTAAGGAACTACTGTGTTTCCTATCATCATCTACTGAACAAGATCCAAAGATGTAAACATCTAAATTCAGACTTATTTGGCACTAGCTCTTGTCCAATTTCTTACCGTACACTTAAAGTAGTAAAAATATTACTAAGAATACTGATCAGATATTACTCAAAACAACAACAAAAAATCTAGTAACATAGTGAGATCAGTTCTTACTCATAAGGCCCTCGCTCATGCAGACGCGGAGTGTTGCGCGGCGCGGTTACAATTATACTGAAGAATTAAGTTATAAACGCGTTCATGTTATAGCGTGATCGTGCGTTATGTTTCACATTTTTCCGCACAATGCGATGATTTCCCCGCCGTGAAACGCTCCGCGCGTCTCCCTGAACGCCGCTTTATTCATAAGAGGTTAATAAATTGGACAACCCTGTTATAATTGTAACTCTGTGGTTAAAACTTGTTCAAATGATAATATGTTACAAGTCGCAAGTTATTCATTTAATTTGGAGTATTCTAGAATTTAAATATTCACATTTCAAATAGAAAATTAATCTTCTCATTTGTACAAGCTCTAAACTATTCTTATGGCGACAGCGAGTTAGTTACTTACAACTTCTGATTCCTGTGACCTTTGATATGCTAATTAGTAGGGAAGTTTTAAGTGCACAGCTACTTAAGAACTTAGGTTTTAACTCTAGCCTTGAATGAAACCTAGATTATTAACTCACTAACTTACGTCTCTCATTTGGTACTAAGTAATTAAATCTGACTTATGACTTCTTAAGATAAATGAAAAATGAAACGATGAGTAATGAAACAGAGATGAACAAATGACAATATTCAACAATGTATGTCTTATGTATTCATAACTCACAAGTAATTTCTCGAGTCAATTTGTTCTTTTCATATTCATTCCTCTTTTTTATTGCGTAGTTCAGCATTCTGTCTAGACTAGACGTAAAGGCCAGTATAATAATCGAGCATGATATTTATTGAAGAACAGATAGTTTGGAAATTGAGAATATGTATTAATAACATTCAATGAATCAGCAATAGTTATTTTTTACTCAGATTGTTTAGACGAAATATAAATAACCCAATTTTTCAAAAATCATTTCAGCATTGGTTTTTGTGTGATATTTTTTTTGTAGTTTTATTTAATATTTTTGCTATTCGAGTGAAACAATGTCGTTTTACTTAGCAAATTAACATTCACGTCTCGTTGATCACCTGAAAATATTCCCGTTGACACATGTTGTAGTAAAGCATTTTTAATTAAAATTGTGTCACCGTTCATTATTTATTAAACACCATTCCGATTCCCAACCTGTTCCATATACAGTATTAAATTTATTTTGCAAAGACAACAAAATAAACGTTTTTCATAACTCTCGACTAACCTTTGTGATTAAAAATGTAAAAGCAACATGCAATTAGGTTAAGCAAATAAACAAAGAGGGTTTTCAAATTTCATAAGCTTTTACCGAGCCTCACTCGACCACCCGGATGTTTGAAATATAAATTGCAAAAATGACGCAAAAATTGTTCATCCGGAAAAGAAATGGCGTTACCTGTCAGTGAGATACCGCTCAAATTATCCCCTAAACAAAAACAAAGGTCGTCTCTGAATTTTTGCCTTATAATAAGCGTTCCTATTAAAACGTTTCGAGAAATTAGGCACCTTTTTCTCAACTAATAAGTACAGAAACTTCGAGCGATCAAATAAATTAAAGTCCACCTTTTGTCGAAGGTCACAACAGTCAGAAAACTTTATGTTTAACATTGAAGTACTTATGAAGTTCTTTTAATAAAACTCGTAAGTAACCGAGCCGCTGGCGTCATGAACGTGTTAATTCATTTTTATTTTCGTGGAGTCGATGTAGGCTCATTGTTGTCGTCCCGAGTAAAGTATTTTGGTACGCTATTCATTTGATAAAAAAACCCTTAACTTTGTTTATGTCGTGTGCGTACAGTAGCTGTGATTTTATATTTGTGTTTCCTTGTTGGTGGTGTTCTATAATGGGTATTGTGTTTCAGCTCCGGTATTGAGAATAACCCGACCGTGTTCTACCGCCTGATGCCTGGCTCGACGGCGCAAACGAATAAGTTCCACACGTTTTATTTACAACAAAGAGCTGACAATGGATTTACTTGGGCTGATATAAAAGTCAATCATCCCCTTGATTATGAGAGTATAAAAGAATACAATTTGACTATTCGAGTGGAGGTAAGAGATGGTATCATTTTGTTAATCTTCATAAAAATCTAAATTGTGTACTCGCGGGTTATTTTAAAGTTACATCCATTAAAATTACATCCAATTGATGGAACCGTTAGTTCGCTATAGAGAACACGCTTGATTTTAAACTGAATATACTCGTAGAACATTATACATATTTCTGTTTCCACGGCCTCCGGCACTAACTTAATGTCCTAAAATAAGCTTTCACTAAATCAATCTAAGTAAATTGCCTACCTATTACTAATATATGCCAATCTTTTCTAGAACAATGGCGCCCAGCAACTGGCATCAGAAGCGACGGTTTACATCATGTTAGAAGACGTCAACGATGAAATACCTCTTTTCACCGAGCGTGAGCAAGAGACGGTTCTAGAAGGAGAGCCTATTGGAACTAAAGTGACACAAGTTAACGCGATAGACAAGGACGGAACATTCCCTAACAACCAGGTGAGTGAGATGACATGTTTTAAGATAGGACTATGTCACAATAAAAAGCCTCCTGTGATATAGGTACTTATTGAAAAGTGAAAAAGGGGTTTATGCAATATGGTAGTATTGATTTATGAGAATGATTTTTCTATACACGTACCGGCTTTGTTCCCGATTATCGCGTTCAAAACGATCGTAATTTCATACTATTTTTGTAATAATGCTCGGTCATAACATAAGTGTATGACCGAGCATGATTACAATTTTTTTTAGTGAAAATTGTCGGTAAATTCGAGTTAGTAAGCGGCCATATATATTATAGAGCCACTTTTGGTACTAAGTGGTGTTAAGTGGCTACCTAGAAATTTTATTTAGCGAGAAAATGCCAAACGAATATTTTCAACAGTTTTCTTTTTACATCCATCGTATCATGAAAAGTTAGATAAATGGTTAACTAGAAAATATGTGACGGGGCCAACATAGTTTTTCTGTGTACCAAAACTATAAATTTCCATTAAAGTTGACGCGCCGTCCGGCGTAGAGTGACGTTGAAAGAGGTGTTTTTACACTCTTATATTTGGTTTATTTCCAACACTTACACAAAACAGACCGAATCCTTTGAAAACTCTCTATAGTTACTTAATGACACTCGGAAAGCTACTCAAAAGCTGCAAATGGAAAACGTTCAAGTTTATTCACGTTTAATTTATTGCTACTGTATCTCAATACGCATTATTTGAGAGAGACTACTTTTTAGGGATCCGTATCCAAAGGGTAAAAACAGGACCCTGTTACTGAGACTTCGCTGTCCGTCTGTCTGTCTGTCCGTCTGTCACCAAGTTATATCTCAACGGTTGAAATTTTCACAGTTGATGTATTTCTATTGCCGCTATAACAATAAATACTAAAAATAAACAAAATATTCAATGGGCTCATACAATAAACGTGATATTTTTAGTGTTTCTTACACGATACTAATAACGGGGCAGGTAGACGTTTAATCTATTCACAGAATTCTCTTTAAATATAATTCCCTTCGTGTGCGAGTACTCGCACTTGTTCGAATCTACTTGTACCAAAACAAACTACCTACTCTGTAACCTGTAAAACCCTGTAATTGACGAACCCACACAAACTTTGTCGTAGTTAAACATATACATTATTACGGTGCTAAGTGTTTCCGTGATCCTGCCGGATGTACCTAAATAAATAAATAATCAAATAATTAATGTATAGTATACCCCAAAGTCGCGTGTAATAGCAATAGTTTAGTGTGTTCCACCCAGAAACACATTAACGATAAGTAATTACTTAGTGAGTACAGCTCTAAATAATATTCGCGAACCTTAATTTGTTGATTAATTCCTGAGGAAAATCTGTTGTTAACGACACAGGGTTGTGAGTGAACAATCAGGGTCCCATATAGCTGGAGGGTACGATAAATATAGTTGGTCGGTACGACAACTATAGTTGGACGGTACGATAGCTAAAGTTTCGGGTAATGTTTGAAGAATATTGATTGCTGCTGAATGCCATCGTGTTGTGTTGTACGAATTCATCTTTTTTGCTTATTAATGGTACGATGAGCTCGCATGTGACGCCAGTTAGATTGATGACTGGAAGCAGGAATGAAACGCGCTCATATTAAGTGTTCCTTCCTTGTTTTAGTGCGTATTTCTTATTTCTCTTGGAAAATGAAAACGTATGAAGAAGAATATTCTCATTTGAAGAATATTCGATTCCGCGGGTCCGATCTGCACCGCCCATTCCCGTGCCAATTTCGAGATAAAAAGTAGCCTTTGTCCTTTTCTGAGGTCTATAAAAGTTTTCGATTAAATCATTCGGGTAGTGAAGGCGTGATCGCATTTACAATCTATACTAATATTATAAAGCTGAAGAGTTTGTTTTGTTTGTTTGTTTGTTTGTTTGTTTAAACGCGCTAATCTCAGAAACTACTGAACCGATTTGAATAATTCTTTCACTGTTAGATAGTCTATTTATCGAGGAAGGCTATAGGCTACATTTTATCCCGAAATTCCCACGGGAACGGGAACAACGCGGGTAAAACCGCGGGGCGCTGCTAGTATAATATATAAGTATGTTCTACAGACGAGCTTTTTATTTAGATGTCGGAAGCTTTATTATTTCACGTCGTAAATGTTAACGATTTGGTATATTATCCATTCCTTCAGCAAAAGATTTGGGTCTTATTTGAGATTAGCGCTTTTTTATTGATAAAGTTGAAGTAAGGTTTCAATTACGTCTAACGCTTCCATTAGGCTAAGGATCCGTTTCATAAAATTTCACTACCATGTACTCGTAAATCAGTTTATTATTAACTAGCAGCGCCCCGCGGTTTTACCCGAGTTGTGCCCGTTGCCGTGGGAACTTCGGGAATTTTTATATAAACCTTCCTCTTGAATCACTCTATCTATTAAAAACTGCATCAAAATCCGTTGCGTAGTTTTAAAGATCTAAGCATACGTAGGACAGGCAGACTTACACTGTGTAGTGATAGCGCCAATTTCACCAAACATACCGACTTAAATCTTCTATACATATAAAATGCTTTGTCTTGAATGTTTGACTTTGTCTTGAATCAGCGGTTTGGGATGTACAGCCCAAACCGCTGATTGTAGCGACTTGAAACTGGGAGCGCGTGCTCTTTGTATGACGAAGGCATTCTATAAGACAGGGCTTTCCGAAATTCTACCCCTAAAGGGATAAAAAAGGGTGTGAAAGTTTGTGCATAAAATTAAATTATTTTTTTTAAACATTGAAATTACTCCCAGGGGTTGTTATCGGGGTTAAAAATTACAAAATAATTAAACGTAAAAAATACATTAAAAATCATATTAAACCCATTTTTCAATTTTAACGCGGACCAAATTACGGGCGTCGCTAGTCGCGTATATAATATTAACAAAACCGTTCGTTCTTTCGAGTTGGTTTGTGGCCAACTTTGGTGTCAATCAGAGAGACCACGTAAAGACCTCCAACATGGTACGTTCAAAACAACTAAAAAATAGATGATACATAAACTATTAATTATGTTATTGATAACATCCTTCCCATATTTATCCCATAGATTTACATATAATACAGTTTCAATGTGGTCAGGATCTAATTAGCTATTCCATTAGTTTTGCAATCGTACCTGGATTACCCACCGAGATCCAGGTATTACGTAATCTCAATTGTAGTTGGACGATAAAACAATTTCATTTATTGTCGTCTACTGGGATATCAAATACTGCCTATTGCATCTTGTTTACCGCATTTATACCGAGAACGGTGGAATATAATCCACCACCCGCCTGGACCCTGTTTTAACCCCCGAGATCGCACGCCGTTTCAGTCCCGGCTTAATATTAATTAAGAGAAACAATTGCACGTTAATAAATGGATTACTTCAATACAAAATAAAATTACACCTTAATTTAATTTGTAGTCGCTTACAACCTTCTTCACTACATAGTATAAAACAAAGTCGCTATCCGCTGTCTCGCCGTATACGAGTACCTATGTATAATATGCTAAAACTACGCAACGGATTTTGATGCGGTTTTTTTAAATAGATAGAGTGTTTCAAGAGGAAGTTTTATATATATATAAACATTCTCGAATTTCCCTTGGGAACGGACACAACGCGGGTAAAACCGTGGCGGGGTGCTAGTTGCATCTAAACTAAATACAGGCCTTAAAGAACAAATTGTTATGAATGGACAAATGGGGGAAAAGTGAAAATAAAAAGTCATACAAAAAACACCTGTAAAATAATACGAGGTGTTAACCTTTTATGATGATAATAATAGTAAATATTTATGTTACCGATCTCTAGTTCGTACTACACGTATTTTATAAATAAATGGAACCCAAAATTCTTGTACAAATATGTTGCGTTCGCAATTTGCCATGACTATAATTTCGGTGAGCATCACGGAATAAAAATGCAATTTTCACCAGTAGTGATTGCGCTTCGGACGCCCCAGTGCAATTTGTGAATAATTAAATACATTGCCTTCGTTTAGTATATACAAACGTACCTGCAGACCTATAAATACAAAATAGCAGGCGTCCAATGTTATTTAATTTTAACTTTATTGAAATAACTGTTCGTTTCGCGCTACGCTATTTTGAAAAATATATATTTATGCATATAGAATGCTTTATCCTGAACGACTGATGTATCAAAGTACATCCCAACCCGTTGATCGTTAACGCCTGAAACTGGGAGGGTGTGTTCTTTATATGACGAAGGCATCCGATACGAAAAAAAACCGGAATTCTACCCTCAAAGCGGTGACAAAGGGGGGCGAATATTGTACGGAATAATTTTCAATTTTACATAAATATTCTGTAACGGAATTTATAGAAGATGTAAATAAAAAAATAACAAGATATAACCAAATCCAACTAAATATCTTGATAAAGTCATTTGACTTCTACGCGGGCGAAGTTGAGGGCAACAGCTAGTTTAAACATACTTTTCAATTAATTATCGCGTGTGATGACCTGTGGATAACATGTAAAATGGAAATAACATTAAAACATATATTTCAACTATAAATGTTATCAAAGTAGTAATATATTCAAATAGTAAATTGAAGGATTAAAATAGGTTTATTGTATAGCATCGAGCTTAAACTGATTAAGCTTCCAAAATAGATCTATACGTTTAAGTCTGTTCTGTTTCAATATAATTAACGTAAATTGTGTCACATTACTGCTTATTATTTACACACAGTTGAATTTTACAACCTCTTCGGATTACGCTATTTTAAATATCAATGGAACTTGAATTAAAGTATGGTGTAATTATTTTGTAGCACTTTATTGCCGATTTGTGACAATTATTATTGGAACATTTATGGCTTCCGAGTACCTTCATTGTTTTAAATACGAAGCAAAAATATTTGGGTATATTTTACAGATGTACTATCGTGTCGTATCTTATTTATGCACTGTACTTTATGTATAGCCAGTCTGCTAATAGTAGTTAGCTTGACGTCCGAACGAGCAGCTTATTTTAATTTTTTATACCCGAACAAATTCACTCACGGTTAATTAGATGCAAACTAAGCTCTAAGCTTGTTTTATGGAATCTAACTAGCTGATACTACTACATATACATACATAAATACTTATATGAATATATAATTGAGTATATAGAATATAATATATCCATACTAATATTATAAATGCGAAAGTAACTCTGTCTGTCTGTCTGTCTGTTACGCTTTCACGCCAAAACTACTGAACCGATTTTGCTGAAATTTGGTATAGACATAGATATGACCTTGAGAAAGGACATAGGATACTTTTTATCCCGAATTTCCCTCCGGATAAGATACTGTTACGCTTTCACGCCAAAACTACTGAACCGATTTTGCTGAAATTTGGTATAGACATAGATATGACTTTGAGAAAGGATATAGGATACTTTTTATCCCGAATTTCCCTCCGGATAAGATACTGTTACGCTTTCACGCCAAAACTACTGAACCGATTTTGCTGAAATTTGGTATAGATAGATATGACCTTGAGAAAGGACTTAGGATACTTTTTATCCCGAATTTCCCTCCGGATAAGATACTGTTACGCTTTCACGCCAAAACTACTGAACCGATTTTGCTGAAATTTGGTATAGACATAGATATGACTTTGAGAAAGGATATAGGATACTTTTTATCCCGAATTTCCCTCCGGATAAGATACTGTTACGCTTTCACGCCAAAACTACTGAACCGATTTTGCTGAAATTTGGTATAGATAGATATGACCTTGAGAAAGGACTTAGGATACTTTTTATCCCGAATTTCCCTCCGGATAAGATACTGTTACGCTTTCACGCCAAAACTACTAAACCGATTTTGCTGAAATTTGGTATAGACATAGATATGACCTTGAGAAAGGACATAGGATACTTTTTATCCCGAATTTCCCTCCGGATAAGATACTATTTTTCTATATTATGTTTACTATTTTTCACCTAAGCAATTGTTTGATGCTTCGCGCTCACTGGGACGGCACGGCTAGGGATTTTAAGGTTTGCTAATATAAAATCAAACGTATTCGTATATAAACAAATGCTATACCTACTTTAAAATAGCGCCACGGCATCGAAAAGGATTTGTCAATCCCGCGGCGTCATTTGAATGCATAGCCATTTATGCTGTATTTCTATGAAGCTACGTTCGAATTTTCACAAGCAAAAATGATAAATCCCGAGACGTTCCGTCCCGGTGAGTGTGCAGCTTGAGTCATACTTTGGTAAGATCCTAAAGGTTAAAAATAAAACTACTGTCCAAAGTAACAATCTAATGCGGACGAAGTCGCGGGTAAAAGCTAGTATATATATATATTTATAATTTAGTTCAAGAATAAAACGTTAATAATTAAATAATATGTGTTGGTAGATTCTAATATTGTTGTCATGCCCACGGCACACTCTCGGATTACATATTATGTAATTTTGACCTTTATTAAAACACGAGCAAAGATGTTTAATTAAAATCGTGTTTCTGAAAATCTTTATACCTAATTACGATAATCAGTTCAACATATATCCATTCGATATTTTGGACTCCTACAATTTCGATTTGGCATTCGGTAATTGACTCCTTGCTTGTTATTACTAAGTTTCAATTGAATCACGAGAGTATTTCGAGTTGGTTCTACATTTCAGTTCAGCACCTGTGATGATGACATAACTAACACATGTCAAACTACATACATGACTTCGAATAACGTGTTTCAAATAACATTTCAATGTCAATGTCTAAAATACCCATTTACGGTTTAACTTAAATAACTTGTTGTAACTTGAACGGCAGATAGTGTTACACATGATATTAATACTTAACCTAACTTGGACAAGATTTCAATAACATAGTTGAATGTTCGTATAGCCAAAATATGTAAAACCTATAGGTTCGTGATTGAACCTAAATATTTTCCGAAATTAAACGTTCGATGAAAATAAACGAACAAAACGGAACAAATATAAAACCAACTTTTTTTAAAAAGCATTCATTCGAATTTGGGGTTTGAATTCAGAATGAATTTCAATTTCGTTTGGGTTTATATTTTTCCTTTTAATTTGGTTCTTACATTGACTCTTATTCACTTGCTATTGGAGACAACATGACCTTTGATTTTGCATACTTTTTTATTACGTAATATTATACCTGCGTATGGAAGGAGGTCTCTCGCATTTCCTACACTCATCCTATTCCTGTTTGACTTCCGACCTCTTTACAAGATGGCATTCCGCTTGCTTCGGAAGCGCCAGTGAATATTTCAAAGTTTACACACCATGATATTGCCGCCTTATATTTTATGACTAAGGTTTCCAAGGAAAATGTCATCTCCGAAATATTTAGGCGCTGTACGTGGGTTGATTTTGAAAACAAAAAGAACCAGCCAGTGAATTGAAATAATTATCATAATCCTGTTTCTTTTTTTTACATAGAAACATTTACTACTTGCTTTACTTTAACAAAGCGATTATTATTGCCTCTCTTTATACACCAGATTGAATGCCACCGTTGATAGGGCCATAAATTCATCGACGGAAATAATTTTTGCGTGCAAAAAAGATACGAATCTAATTGGACATGTGTCAGATATGACAGCGGCAGGCGCGACGACCCAAATGAGTTCTGTATTTTGACGACTGTCACGTCAGAGCACGTCACTTCCGCTTAATATAGGCACTTGTGTAAACTCCCTTTTATTGTATCTGTGCAAAATGATGATAACGCATACGTGCCCGCTCCTGTAACGTTACGTTTTACTATCTAATAGAAAGCGGACGGAAGCCTCCGCCATCATCTAATATCATTCACTGGATTTAGCTAACTCGGGTCGTATAAACCCAGATCTACCATTATTTTTGTGTTAACCTATTTTTCTTCGACAAATCGTGTATATTTCGAAAATACGTAACAATTGTGCCTATAATAAAGCAAACAAAAGGGACCGGAAATCCCGGGGCACTGATCGTATTTTCTGTGTCCCTTATGAATAAATCAGCCATTTATTTTGATCGTAGGTGTACTATTACATCGTGGACTCGCCGCGGAACGAAGGCAAGGACTTCTTCGAGATCAGCATGCAGACGGGGGAGATCTTCACGAAGGTGGTGTTCGATCGGGAGAAGCAGGGAGCGTACGCGCTGGAGGTGGAGGCCCGCGACGGCGCGCCCTCTGCGCGACCCAACTCCGACAACCAGCCCAACTCAGGTATGTCTCGCCACTCACCTCTCACCACGCACCACTCACCACGCCCCACTCACTCACTCACCTAGCGCGGTAGCGGTAGCACTCGTAGCGTAGTTTAACTCAGTGAGGTTAGCTCATTGCGATTGTTAAGAAACGTGCAGCTGAGCCTCTACTTGGATGGGTGGCCGATAGTGGCATTTCTATCTGAGCGCTACCGTGCTGGACGTAAAATTACATGTAAAATTACATGTAAACTGGCACGTAAAATTGTCGATGTCGGTTGTCTTGTTCAATAGAACATGGCCACTAACCGACTCAAACTTACTTACCTTACCCACTCGCTCGGAACACATTTATATTCTTAACCTTTGAAACCTTCCAAATGAAAACCTAATTCTAGGAGACATAAACATTTAGTTGTACCCCCTAGTCCGTCCTAAATAAATAAAGGCTTTGACTAATTAACTAGACATACCTTGTATTTTTGGAACGAGGATGGAGAATAAGTAAAATTAAATATTTGTTCTATCAGCACGGATAAGATACCCGGAGTTCACAGTGTTTGTTCAGGGCGCCATCCGCATTTCATACGACACGTTATTAAACACGTTAGGGCGATAAGTGATTTCATATTTTAATGAGTTTTATGGTATAATCCTAATTTTTGACTCTTTGAATTTTATGTCAGTGATCCGACTCTGATAACTTTGGGTGGGATCATTGAAATCTTTTTATCCATACCTTTTTACCACAATAAATTGTATAAAAAGGTAGGTACTTAAGATAATGTCCGTGTCGCTAAGTTTCGTTTCAATCCACGTGCACAGATGTAGGGTCGCCGGTCGAATGGCGCCGGGTCCTTTGGCTAATCACTGCTGCGGCCCGCATTTAAATGTCTTTTTCTCAATTGTAAATATACGTATATTACGTTGAAAGTTTTCGGCGGGACCTCCATTTGGGGCAGTTGTTAGGACACGTTCACCCTCGTCGAAGTAAGCACACGTTGACACCGGCTCTCATATTTCATCCAGTTTCCCGTTGCGGTATGTTATACCTATTGGCATGCAGCACAATAAATTGTCCGTTTTGGTGTTGTTCTCTATTAGGTAAGAAGGTCGGTAGTATCGCGTCACCGTAAATCAACCGAGACGGAATAATCAGCCGCTTCCCGTCCCTAATCCGGTTAAGCCACTCATCCCTACATCTGCCCCTGGATACAATGACGCCGAGGTTTAGCTCTTACTGCTCGGTTACATGTTTTACTTAAACTCATTATTACGTCAACTTTTTATAAACTGCACACAAAAAATGTCGATGTAAAACTTGTAGTTTTCCTCTGACTTTCCTTAAACAAGCTTATTCAAGAGAGAATTGTGAAATAATCAGGATCGTGAGTTGAATAAAAAAATTGTGTAGGCTGTAGTTTTTTATCGGTAAAATGGTGGTGTGTAGGTGATATTATTCGGGAATAAATGGTGGATTCAATGTGAATATTGTGTCTCCTGGCCACGTAGCAATTTCAGCATATTGCAGCCGGCGCTCGGCGTGGCATTGGCGGGCCGCGGCGCTGCGCGGGGCGGCGCCTCGCATACTGATCAGAGATCACCACCTTCACCTCTGGCTCCTCACGTACACTGTACTGGCGGTTTTAGATTTCTCTCAAGATTTACCACAATTAATTACTTGATTACACGTAAATGCTCATGCTGGTGAACCGATAACCGATTTGGACCAATTTAACACACCTAATCGAATTTCATGTGGTAAGACGTAATACGTAAACTCAATCTATCATATTGATAGCACACTATTCTTTACAGTGTCTGCAATGAAAAAGGAAATTTAAAAAGTTCTGAATTGTGTATGACGTAGACCGATAACCAATTAATCGGAAAGTACGCGCAAGCCAAAAGAGTAAAAAAATCATCCATTATTAACAATAACCTGCAGGCCAATTGCTAAATGAACCGCTTCGGTCTTGGGTCATGTATCAAAATTCAATTGAAAATATTTTTAGTTGAAATTTTAAGTAAATTTTTTAAGCGAGTTAACTCCCAAGAGGGCTGACTGCAGAAATTTATCGGAAATATTTTATTACTTTCACTCCCATTAGACGGACTGCCCTGGTTTCTTTCTCTCCTTCGTATTTTTCCAGACATTAGGTCTCCTATCTGAAATTGATTCTGATTATTTGTATCTCGATTATTAGGTAGCCCGCGGTCCCTTTTTGCGAGGGATTAATGGAGATTAGTTGTGCTCCAGCGAATATAAACAATTGAATTATATAAATTCAGTAAACTGGAAATAATACTCCAAGAATTCCTAAGTTAGCCCATCTGTGATATTTTTCTATAATATGACTTCCTTTATACTTCGTCAATAGTTTTATATACTTCTTACTTAATCAAATTACATACTCATCAATAGCTGTACTCGTATCGTTATAACTTTTTAACACAAAAAGTTTATTCAGATTACATTAATAAAAAAATATTATCGTCTTTCAAAAACACTATCGCATTTGGAATCGTCAATAGCCGTTATCTCATATCTCTGTGTCGGTATTATTACAGAAAGAATTGTATAATCTTATGTGAACGAATCTGAACAATAAGGGGATTACTGTGTTTGTGTGGGGCTTGCACAAGCCTTGCTACATAGTTTATATCGTATCAAATGTTTGCGTATTATGTGTTGGAGATACAAGATAGTTTGACACGTGTCGTGTCTCGACGCTCAAACCAAACGTGTTTCTATCGCTATGCAGTGACTTTAACAAGCATTGCGAGCTTTGTGTCAAAATGGTTTATGCATTAGGTTAGCTAAATTAGTGTTGTACATGGAGAGAGCGAGCAACCTGACTGGTTGTCTCTAATGACACTTTGTACAGCTCATATCCGTGCTAATCACGTATTGCCCACAGTTAAGCAACGTTTGGCCATTATTTAGATTGGTGGATATCAATTGGATGTACGAGTGCTTGGGGATATCAGTTACATTGTACGTTGGTCACAATAGTGCCATAAGTTTGGTAGGCCGTTCGGCAACTAAAGACAAGTGGCAATCGCTTTCCGTTTGTTTCGCTTCATTGCTGTCAAAATTTATGGAAATATACCAGGACCACGTGGTTATCATGTCAAATTTGTACTGGGGGGTTACCACGATCGTGAAGTTGATCGCTCGCAAGTTGCTTCTAAGGAATCGAAAATTTGGTACCATGACGACTTCTAATTAGTGTCAAATTAAAAGCGCAGCCATGTTTTAAAAAATACAATGCCACGCAATTATAAACCCTATTACAATGAAAAAAAATGTAAACAAAGCACATAGTACCTTTTCGAATACAACGAGTTGTCAAATTGCATTATGTCATTAGAGTGTCTATAGGTACTACAAATAATGTCCGCGCACTACAAAATGAATACCTTCATACATTTTGGCGGGAAAAAAAAAACATGGCGGCCTCCTGATTTGAGTGACAGATCCCGCAAGTTCCTTAAAAGTTACTCCCTATTGCTAATAACACGATAGGTACGTGACGTCAGCATAATGCGACCAAGTTTGAAGGTTGATTGTGTTATAGATCTAATTGTGTTTTTTTAATTTAGGCGTATTATAAAATTGGTGAAAGTATCTGTCAAACAATGTCCGCGCAACAGTGTGCAGTACAAAATTTCACGTTTTGGCGGTGGATCTGTAAGGGAATGACAGGCCGGTGAATCGACCGGTCAACGATTTCGATCGTGCTTGGAGTAAGGCCCCTGGTCACCGTAATATTGTAAATACCCGTTGGGTTATAATCCAACTAGTAAGTATATAGACTGTCGATAGATTGTGAACTGTGCAAACCATTCAGAATTAAACGCATATTTACGTAATATTCTGTTCATAATCTGGTCCGAAGTTGTAGATTAACTTGGTCTAGGCTTTAGTTTCACTAAGGGTGAAAGATATACGAGCTGTAAGTACAAAACTAAATAGAAAATGTGTTTAGGTCTAATCTAAACGTATCAGAGCTTATTTAACACTAAGCCTGTTTTGTGTCCATCCACATGAGATCTTGAATTTGGCTGCTTAATTTATTTTAACTAAAATACTCGTATATTTGAAATAACTTTTAACTTCACTTGAAACTCTAGTTTTACCTTTAAAACTCGAGCCGTATTTGCGATAAGCGTCATTTTCGAAATGCTGATGAAAACCAAATATCCAACACGGCTCATATTGGATATTTTACAAAGTAAATACAGCATCAATTTACCTGAACGACTGCGTAACATATACTTGAAACTTACGAAAACTAATAAAAGGTCTTAAAAGTAAATAAATATGAGTCGCTCCTTATATAATTGTGTATATACTCGTACTTAAATAAGTTTAGACCCGCTTCCGACCTTTGTGCGACGCATTTGCATTGTAATAGCAAATTAGGCGACTACCCCTCTTGACCTTAGGAGGGCCCTTGTTTTGTCCGTAAATCTTTAAAAGTACCTATGTTGAACATCGGTATCGGTACAATCTACTTATTAAACAATTCTATTGTATCGAATGAAGGTATTTACTTTCCTAAGTCGTTTAGGTTTTGGTGAGGCGTTTGTTTTTATTCTATGAAGCTTTTTTGTGCTTATTTATTCTCTTTTGAACTTGTTTATGGATAAACACTAATATTGTTGTACCAAATACTTACACAGATATAAAACAATAAAGTCACCGGTGAGTTTATTATATTAGGCAGCTTCCGTTGTTTATCGTAAGTTACGGTTATGATACTATTCCTATATTTGCTTTATTATATGTAACGACCTCTTTCGACATTATCTTCTCTATCTATCTCCATACTTATCAGTTGGAGATTTATTAAAGCTGTGAAAGAAAATACAGAATGATTTTACAAAAAAATTAGAGTGCTCAATGAAAAATGTCCCAAAACTTTTTAAATTTCCTTCCTCATTACGGATGGTGAATTATTCAAGAAATTTTATAACGAGGAAGATGACATCACGCGAAAATCAATGAGTTTAATAACCGGACAGTGCTCGCACGCGCTGTCTCCTAACCGAGAGGCTACAAAATGTTTACGAGTTTAAAAGTAATATTCATAAACGGTTAACGCCGAGCCTACTTCAACATTATTTGTCTTTTTTTAGCACAAACACTTTCTTGATGTGTTGATTGTGGCCGTTTACATGTTTATATTTGTTATAACGTCGCTTGAACCCAACAAGCCCCCGGGCAGCGGTTACCGTTTATTTATTCCTCTGTATTAATTCAATGGGTTGTTTGTATACATTTTAAATATTTTTCTTACCTAATACACTTACTGAAATATAGGTTAAGTTTTAGTTTGGTAAGTAACATGTTTCTTTCAGTAAATTACGTCGGTACAGTGGGTGTAAATCTAGTGTAACACGACAGCTGTTCGGTTTAAAATGAATATAGTTAGAGAGACGTTGAATGGGCGCGCCTAGCCGAGCCGGCCGAAGCGATGCGATGTTGCTTTCCGTCGTCTATTTCAAGTATTTCCAATTACTTGGGCTTAGGAAAGCTGAGCGACGTCGCCAAGTGACAATGCAATATTCTGCCAGGCGGGCCGGTCGGCTGGAACTTGGTGGCCTACATTTAACGTAGCGCCCTCGAGAATTTGTGATGAGGACGCGCCCCAATGCACTGCCTGCCGAGTATTACTGTCACCGACTACCCACTACTTGCAACTACAAACTACTTGCTAATTGAATTACACATCAACACTCGCAAACTTACTACTTAACTGCTTTTGTTGTAATTGCACTTGTTCGAGCAATAAACATGCTTATTTACATATCATTTAAACTCTAGATGCGTACATGTGTCTACAAAAATAATTACATTAAAATGGCATCGTATATTTTCCGTTGACAATACAAACAAACCGTAAAGCGCAATCCCGAAAACGCAGCTATTGTTGCCTCGTTAAATCATTTTATTTATGGTTTCAGAACGTTTCATACGAAATTTCGTATCGTCATTACGACAGCTATTCACGGCAAGAATTTGGGTAATTTGAAAGATTTCGAACGGTGCGAGTAAACGGTGAGGAGCGGAAATTTTGCTAAATCGACAACTCTACACGAACCAGTTTATAGACGCCATAAGTCTCAGAAATCACTTCGCCCGTCATAAAAATCAACATCGTTAAAATATCATTTTAGTATGGCATCGATGAACGTTTTACTAAATCTTTAAACTTCGAATTGGTCCGGGCCAACGCTCCTAGTACTTTATATCGAACGTTAACAAGGATATAAAGGAAAGTAAAGATCAATACCCGTACGGACCTCAGGCGATTTTAATTAAAATTAGATATCTTTGGTTTGCACGTAGTACGTCGCCTTACACGTGCCGAGAGCTATTATAAGAGATGGTAATTAAAAACACTAATAATTATTATTTGTTCGAGCGACGAAGATTTTCTATAAAACCGCTTTATTCCCGCGCCGTATATCTGACTAGCAGCGCCCCGCGGTATTACCCGCGTTGTTCCCGTTCCCGTGGGAATTTCGGAATGAAAAGTAGCCTATAACCTTCCCGTTGAATGTGGCTATCCATTACAAAAATAATTTTTCAAATCGGTTCAGTAGTTTCTGAGATTAGCGCGTTTAAACAAACAAACAAACAAACAAACAAACAAACAAACAAACAAAACAAACTCTTCAGCTTTATAATATTAGTATAGATGGAAATTAAAATGTGATTCATCCTCGTTTTACGGCCACAAGTAGATCTCAACACTTCGATGTATGTTAAACTTTACTCGGAAATTGAAGGCTCGTTTAATCTAAAACCTATAACTTTATATATCTGTTCAAAACTTGGAGGCAAACATGTAATACCGACGAAGAGATAACAGTTTAAATACAATAGTCGAAGTAGGTTACAACCATCTGTTATTTCGCTCGGCACAATGGACGTGCGAAGCGAAACAATCGTGATCGACCGAAGGGTATTTTTCATATATCTCATGAAATAGTTGACTCCATTTGCGATTCCCACTTGATATTATTGCTATGGCCGCTATTATTGATACGAGGATGTGCCCGCTTATTGACTCCCTTTGTCTAGTTTCTATAACGGACATCAGTGGGTTTGTTATAGTGCCCCGAAGAGAACGTATCAGCAATGGGAGGGGCCTAGTGACTAATGGAACTTTGAGCTCGTATAAGGAGGGTCCACTTATGTCGCCCAAATAGTATGATTGATAATGCCTCCCGCAAAAACACTGCCTTTATTTTAACTAAACTAATAATATTATTTGTTTTAGGTATTCCAGATAGACGTCACATTTATATATAGTTACTTTAAACTTTTATTTTAGAGCAATCAATATTCCAAAGTGTAATTGGTTTACTCCGAGTCGTGAAATCGTTTGCCAAAAAATGAAATGAACTTTAGCGAGTTGTCTAGCAAATAAAATATAAAAATGGAATCCTATAATGTTGGGTAATATTTGAGAAGATGTATAAATCATGAAGTTGTTTTAAGTTTGTAAATCTTAGTAAATTTGTGGGGTTGTAAACAAGAGTTGTTCCGATGAATACCCGGGTAGGTAATGGCTTGTGAAGGCGCGTTCAACTTGTTCTCCACTCGACAACTAATGCACTGTTACAACTTCAACAGTCGACTTTATTGTTGTTATGTTCTAATACAAGTTTTGTCAACAAATCTTCTCGCGTGTACGATTCGAATGAAACATGTAATATAAAAGTTTATAGATTCAACTGCACCATAAAATGGAAGTAAGTAACTAGGACCAAGTTATTGTAATTGACAAACGATTGTTAGCGTTGCTCTAACGTTGTTGGTTGTACTATGAAACTTAGATAATATGTTTCATTATTGAAGTATAACTGAAGTGTTTATATAGGTATCGAGTGTTTGTTCACTTATGTAGACTACGCGGTTGCGACGACGGGCGCGGAGATCTTAGCTTAGTGTTTGATATTTGGTACCGCATTTACGTGTTATAAGCACTAAGTACGTACCTTAGTTAGTATTTCAAAAGACATTTAATCAGTTCACCTCAATCCCCCTTCTCACTTTAATGATATATTCGGTGATATGAGAGGTTTTTGCCCAACAGTGGGATATTGTAGGCAATTTAGTTTACATTATTTACTTCTAGGTCGGTCAATCAGAACAAAGAAGTAATTAGGGTCTTATCGTTCGTATCACATTTCGAATTCATTGTGATAAAATGAATTAATGACTGATTGTGATAGCTGATAGCAGTAAAGTTAAAACTAACATAATTAATAGTTAGAATTAGTTACTTGTGAAGTAGATAATGGTCATTTGCCGTCTGTCTGGAAAGTTGTGCATAAGTTATTAGAACAATGGCTTTGTACTCTATATCGATAAGTACTTTCAGTAACTAAAAATACACTCTAAGTAAAAACGGATCGACCGATTTTTTAAAAACAAAAAAACGCATCGAAATCGGTTACACTCACACTCAAATATACATAGTTGCAAACTTACAACACTCCACTGTTTCGACGGGGGTTAAAAATAATTACTGTAAAGCGAAAACCTTCACATAAAAAAAAGTGGAAAAAAAAAAGATTCTGACGAATTGAGAATCTCCTTTTTTGAACTCGTTTCAAAATGAAGTGTTTCTTGGACTATAAATTGGAGTCGTTGCCCTAGGGTAGGGACTTATTGCTCCCTCTTTTAAGAGTATTTTGCATCCTTTTTAAAGTCGGTAAACATCTGTAACTCTTTAAACTGAAGCAAAATG
The DNA here is from genome assembly GCA_951394245.1 of Cyclophora punctaria. Classification (NCBI taxonomy): domain Eukaryota; kingdom Metazoa; phylum Arthropoda; class Insecta; order Lepidoptera; family Geometridae; genus Cyclophora; species Cyclophora punctaria. The sequence goes on along the minus strand of OX596170.1, from coordinate 6,432,354 downwards.
GTAAAAAACAAGTAGCTGGCTGGTTTCACAGGTTTAAAGTAGTAAAAGTTAGTAATTGAAAAATCTTTATTTCGATGTCTTTGACTACCGTCTCAAGTTTTATGTGTACTCATTTTAATGGAATTAGTTTTCTTATGATTTTCAATTCATAATTTTATATCAACTTTAATTTTAACTACGAGATTTTACTGTTATAGCTCTACGGATTTACCTGTGAACAATTACTTGACTATTTGACCATTACTCTTTGTTGATATATTTTTAAATTTAATTATGCTATGAAGCCATTCTACAGAACAAATTCTTAAGCAATATAATATAATTCCAATCAGGGAATAATTAATAAGTCATGTAAGGGTAAATTAATCATCATTCCTTCGTAAAGGTGAAAAAGTATTTATAGCTTCATAGGTTTATATCTGTGAAAGTATTAATAAAGAGTTCTTTGTACAAAACGACTGTAACTCAAGAGTCATCCGTAAGATTGTTAGGAGGAAAATTAGGGAAATGTTTAAATTCTTCATCGTAAAAGTAAATTGAGGGTGGTTGAAGTTTTGTTAATTAATGAAGTAGCTTCGTCCTTACGGGAATACTAATTGCATACTTGAATTATTGTCCAACGGTGTCTTTACGACTGTTTTTATGATATCTCGTAACGGTTTGAGACAATTCTCCCTGATCTCTTTGTTTTCATATCCTGGGGTCCGCCGGTAGATTATGAGAAGGTTGATGAAGGTACAGGGTTCAAGGTCACTGAAGGGTTTCAACGGCACTGCCCAGCTCATGATATTTTTCATTTTGTGCGCATCATCATATTATGATTGTATATATCCTGCCATTATTTGAAAATCGTTGTATTACAAAAGATATATTAGAAAACACCTTTTTAGGTAATTTGTCAATTGCTTTGCATGGAATTGGTTTTTCCTGCCAAAGAAAAGAACTTTACACTTACACAGCCAAAGACCTCGAACTAAACTTTACTAGCCGCGCCCCGCTGTTTTATCCGCGTTTTACCTTCCCGTTGAATGTGGCTATCCATTATAAAAATAACTTTTCAAATCGGACTAGTAGTTCCTGAGATTAGCGCGTTCAAACAAACAAAAAGACAAACTCTGCAGCTTTATAATATTTATTAGTATAGATTTACGGTTATTGTATTCTTTCGCAAAACCGATGGATGGATTTGGTTACATTTTATAATTTGTCATCAAATATAGAGCATAATTTACACAGTGAGTTTGGTAAACTTCAACCCGTGAACTCTAGTAGTTCAGGTGGTAACTTACGACCTAAACCGTATTTCGGTTATGATCTTACTACAGTATGTTCGTTATAATCTCACTCCATCCATCCCTTATAAAGCTGACTGCCCATTACTAACTTGACTTCGAATGACGTTTAGACCCATAAATATCAGAATTAATATAACCCGGATTCATATTAAGGACCTTTGACTTCGAACATAAAGCAGCTTCACCTTAATTAAAATTACGCCACGTACTGAACCTTATAGGAACGTGAATTAATTTAAGCTTTCGATTCGGTCGCTTTAAATAAATAAACATGGTTTCTATTGCAAATATTTGTCGTAATTATAACCTTGACATGTGATTCAAGTGTTAATTATACGAGTCATGTTTAAATCGAGTCATTTGTGTTAACTTTTAGTAGGAAGTCGTATTATCGAGTTCATTTGAAAAGGTTGTTACTCTCAGTGTAATTATATTCATTAACCGAAAAACTGGGTAGATTTAATGAAGCTGTTCATCAGGTTTCTAAATATACATATAAATATATAAAAAAATGGGGAGAGGCCTTTGCCCCGCAGTGGGACACAAATGGCAAATAATAATAAAATTATAAAAGTTTTAAATTTAAATATTGGATTTATTAGATAAAAAAACAGATTGGGTTTTCAAAGTGGACATAGGCAATGTTAACCCCGATTTTTATACACTGAATAATTTGCAGCGATTCGCTAGAATTTTATAAATTTGTCATATTGTAATACTGAAAATTTAACAAACAATAGTTTTAACAAAAATATTTTTAAGTTAGATAATGGGATGAAAATATTTGGTTACCAATTATGTCCGTAAAAGTGAGTTTGTTGTTAAACCACACGGGGAGGGCGGAGGGCGGGGGTTGTTATGTAACTGTGGAATATTTGAGGGGACAAAAAAATGTACACAATTTTCATGGTTTTAATTAAACATCATATGGGAAGGTATAATTATTTTCGACTACAGGTGTACATTTCTATTGCTTTTTTAACGTTATATTTTAAAGCAAAATTATATAGGCATAAAGTTAACTTCAACTTTTCCATGTTGCAGTTTAGTCCCCCATTTTATCATCAAACGGCCGTCATAATTTTCAAATGTCAGAACATAAATAACATATTTTTATTGCAAAAGGATAATCCATTCGTTTTATACGGAACGTAAATGTTCCAACTTGCAATCTCTTGAAGATTTCAGTTAATTTTGCCGGAACTCGCTTCCCTATTACCACGCCGTCCGCAGCAGGTGTTAAAATATACAGACTACAAACTGTAGCTGTCTTCAATTCACCAAGTTTTCTCTACAATTTTCTACTCACGTGCAATTGTAATGTACAGAACTGATATAAAGTAATGTGGAACGATAAAATAATTTTCCAGAATTTATACTCAGATCTGCAGTATTCTAAATCAGATTATGCAGTATTCAGTTCTACTTGTTGGAAGTTAGTGGTTTATTCAATATGAAACATGTACGATAATATGTCGCATGTCGTACGATATTTAGAAATGTTAGGAAATAGAATGTTGCAATTCTCGGTAGCTATAGAATACAGAAATGTCTTACAGGTGGTATGCTCGTATCCACGTATCATCCCCATTAAGGTACAAGTACTTGAAGATATCGATTTTGCACCAGTGACGCTTTGCAGATTCGACAATAATCGTACTCAGAAAATGGTTCACACTTTTAAAACAGTGGGTGGCGCTTTTTGTAAGCAGGTGTAACAATAAACGGTGTCTCCGCCAGCCATCTTTCTGCTCACGTTCTCGGCAAGTCGTAACAGCAAGGCACTTCGCTTATGAAATACCGCCTTTATGGTTACTTATTGCCTCGAATATGATCGCCATACGGAACGTTTATGTTTTTTTCTTGTTTTCCCGGTGTCGACTAGGGTTTTATCGGGTTATTACAATAAATTTATAGTTAGTAGTTACGCATGTAATGTTCCGTGTAGTAAACGCGCACCTAACGTCTTGTATTAATTTGTACGTATTGTTTGTTACAAATGAAACATTTTAAGGTGTGGATTTTATTACTTTTCCTATTTTGAGTCTCTTAATGTCTGTATTAAGAGTAGATCCCGACAGATTCCCAGCGTTTTATTTGTTGGAATGACACAGAGAGAGAGATTTAATACTGGTGAAACTTTGGGCAAATGCAATTAAACGGGTGCTCCGTTTCGCTGGGTATTTAGACCGAGATTCTATGTTGGTCTCGTTTTTCTTTTGAATGTATGAACACGTTCTTAGTTACGGCCGTCACAGTAAATGGGTCTTGAGTTTACACTATGCAATCCAGCTACTACGTAGCCTGTCTAAAACCGGCTTAGCTTTGCAGAGCGTGACTCGGCGCCAACGCTTCTGATATCACTCTAAGCTTAGAGGCAAGTCAAAGCTTACACCCATAAAATATAAGCAGTTTGTGCACAAATTGTACAATGGAATTGTAGATTTTACCTCTCTGTGTCCGAATATAACAAGTTTACTGTATTGTCTTGTCCTCTTATCCAGCGTCAAAGTAACTAATCCTTCATAACAACCCCTTGAAACTTGTTGTTTACTCTACACTAACTTTTCAGAGTTAGACATGACAGATTTGCTAAAACGTGTTAAGCGAAACACTCTTGATTGCGCATTACGTGCCCATGAGTTTACACAGCCATACTTAGATAAATAGAGGGCTATTTAATTCATCAATTAATGTTAACAGTAATGTTTATTGGTCCAAGGATGTGATACACGAGCTAAATAATATATCTAAATGGTAATTTATATCGGGTTGATAAATCAGAGGTGATTCTCCGGGGCACAGGTTTAGTACTGACACGGAGGTAACGAATCAATCATAGTAAATTATATTGGTTGGTGGTTGAAACAGTAATATCATCGAACACGTGTACTTGTTACTTGCTCTTCAATCGAACTCTGATTAGAGAAGTGTTAACATCGGACGAGACCCTCTATCTATGTACGCAGTATGCAAATAGCCCCATATCCGGAATATCCTTCAGAATTGGAATCCACTTGGACAATTCCAGATTTGGCAGATCAGGGAATAAAGTTCGTTAAGTTGATCAAGAATATAGAAAATCCAACGTTATTTTAAAATAAAACTTTTCTCGTTTTTCGCTTCACAAGTTTACGATTTAGATACCTCTTAGTAAGTTTTGGTAACGAGTTAGAACTTGATTAGGGGGGTTAGTTTGCACCACTTTAACTGAGCTTTGTTAACTTTGGGGGATTGTTCTAATTAAAAATGTACTTTGTTTGTCGGCACAAGTTATATGCTACTTGAATAATTCATTTAATTGTTGTTAATTAAATTTTGTAAGCGAACATGAATACGAATCTTTTAGTTTGTTAGACGCCAGATTCAAATTGTTTTTGAAGAGAGGAAAAAAGCGAGATAAGCGGAGCATAAATGTCTTGCATTACAAATGGCTTATCTCGTTTTGTGCTAGCAGTAAATGGGGGAAAAGAATGAAGTTGTGCGTCGTCGGAAATACAATGGAATAGTTAGGAGTGGGTCCCTTGCGGGTCGCGACAAATGCTGCGGACAGGTGCGGAGCGCGTCGCCTGCGCGTGACTACACAACAATGGCTTGGGGGAAATTATAGAATTGTATTGTTTTACCCCATACCTGGCAAAAATGTGCTCGGAACAACTCCGCCGAGAACTGCCCTTCATTTCACTGGTCTCTGCATATTTAGGACGCGCGTATAGAGTTTCAGATTGGAAACCATTTTGTTTTTATTTTTCAACGATCAATACGCTTGGTACTTGATAAATAGAGATCCGACACATAGTTTAAGACAGCCGAACATATGAAACAATTATACGTACGTCATATACGTAGTACAAAAGTAGTGCTCTATTTAACTGAGTAAAACAACGTTCGGTTAGTAAATAATGTACATAGTATATACCTGTATAAATCGAGGCAAACATTACATTTGATTTTACATATTCTCTCAATATTTCATACTCTAATTTACAAATAAACATCGATCGCGGCTTGTACGTTTTAATTATATTAAAATGGTTGATCAATACAACGTATGCCTACAAAAATAAGGTAAATTATTTAAATTAATTAAAACTTGTATATGTTTGTTTATTCTATATAAACCCTCGTTCACAATCATGAAATGTTACACTTTTTGCGACATGAAAGTATTCGTTATAATTGGAGTTCATTACTTAATGTATCTTTTTGAAACGTATTCTTTGTGTCATGAAAATGATATTTGATTTTATGAAAAATAATACCTTATGGTCGTTACATAAATGAGGAACAATTTCCATATTTGTTTAAATTGAAAGAAGCTGGTTTATAAATTTATGTGTACGGACTGTAATTCCGTAATTCTGTGTAGGTACTTAGTTCACGCGTTAGTTCACAGCGTTGTTCTAAACTGAAACTGCTAAACTGAGCTTTAGGCACTAGCCTAAAGCCTACTACTAAGTAGGCTTACTACGTGACTATACGGATATTATCGATCTAGGTCCTATGAGGAAAATAACTTGATTTGCGAAATTCAAGCAGAAACTAAGGAGGGCCTAAACAATTACTTTTGTAATCATCTATACTAATATTATAAAGCTGAAGAGTTTGTTTTGTTTGTTTGTTTGTTTGTTTGTTTGTTTAAACGCGCTAATCTCAGAAACTACAGAACCGATTTGAATAATTCTTTCACTGTTAGATAGTCTATTTATCGAGGAAGGCTATAGGCTACATTTTATCCCGAAATTCCCACGCGAACGGGCACAACGCGGGTAAAACCGCGGGGCGCTGCTAGTATACTAAGTAACTAATTGGTAGGTATTAGGTAAGCTCGAGTAGGTTAGTGGCCTACCCAGTGTCGGGAGTTTTTAGAACGCCTCCGACATGTCCATCTATTTAAACAAATTGTAACCTTGTTGGCCCAAGCCGGACTCCCACTGCTGGGCGCAGCGACGGCGGATCGCCAGCGAGCCACCACACCACGCTCTCTTAATAACCTAAAAAGTTAAGTCTCCCCTTTCATTTCCCGGGAGACTGCCTGTGCCTTTTTGTTCACGACCCTGAGTTCTTTCTTTCTTCAAAAGTTCATTCATACATTTTATTCTAGTAACGTGTTTAAATATAAATTAATTTTTTTTAAATTAAATTGTTCAAGATTAACCTTTTTTTTATTTTACCCTACTGAACCTAACTTAGGTAGGTAGGTTTTAGTCTCTTTTTAAAATACGTTGTAAAATAGATACTGAAAAAGCTCCCTTCGAAGCCCTTATAGCTCAGATAGAATTCGCACTATCGGATACCCATCCAAGTAGTGGCCGAGCTACACGTTGCTTAACCATCGCGACGATTTAGCATCGTTTAGTAAAACGGCTCTTCTATTGACAATGGAGTTATAATAAATATCCAAGTAATCTTTCTCTATGGTAATGAACTTAACGGACAATTTCTACCCCCGGGTATACATTTTAGGTTTTACAATTATTTTATATTAAACAATACTTCACAACAAGTACTCGTATAACAACGGAACGTGGTTAATGACCAAAACCCCAAGTAAATTCAGACTTCGGCTTTTTAAGTAACTTTTTTAGAGAGCTGTCAGAGTTAAATAATGTATCTTGGTAAGGTAAGTTCGGAGTTTTTGCTTAGTACCTAAGCTGAATAAAAAATAATCCCGGTTGTTTCAATCGTTAGACCACGTCGGAGGCCTTTAGGCGGTCTAAAAACTCCGACACAAGGGTTGGCCACAAACCTACTTGAACTTACTTAATAATTAATTTCAATTTAATTTTCATTAATTAGATTCAAATTGGTATATAAGGCAAACTGACCATGTTAACAGTATATAACTTCTATATATAGAAACTAGCAGCACTCCGCGGTTTTATCCGCGGTGCGACGGTTCCCGTGGGAATATAGAGTAAAAAAATACCTTCCCGTTGAATGTGGCTATCTATTACAAAAAGAATTATTCAATTCGCACTGGTAATTCCCGAGATTAGCTCGAACATACAAACAACCAAAAACTTACAAATTTTACCTCCTTATAATATTAGTATAGATAAAAACCTACATGCGCTGCACTAATATGCTTATCTAACAAACCATTCTATCAATTGATATTGTTAATACCATACAAATATATAATATAAACACATTTCAATACATACAACCTTATTCAATAATTGTATACCGATGATACAAGTTCCCACATTATATATACTACTAGTGTATACATACGTAGCATACTCGGTTCATTATTGTTCATTCAATAGAGGAATTGAGAGCAAACGTGCTACATTCGTGTACATGAAATACAATTATGGTTAGATGCTCTCAAAGAGGGCACTAGAACGCGTGTAATGATGTATGTAAATAACGTAAACATGAATAATGATAAATAAATAACTCAAAAATAGTATTATTGATATCCGAAACTAATAGGGGTTCTGGGGGTTTTTATATGTGCCTTAGGCAGTATTTTCGGTTACTAAGTAGATCATAATTTCCTACTAATATTATCAATGCGAAAGTTAGTGAGGAACGGTTGTATGTTTGTTACTCTTTCACGGAAAATATACTTGACGGATTTTGATGAAACTGTACAGTAATAAAGGTTATACACCAGAATAACCCATGGGATACATTTTATCCCGAAATTCCCGCGGGTACGGGTACAACGCGGGTAACACCGCGGGGCGCGGCTAGTAATCTATAAAATTGTTTGCGTAAATTTACTAATGACAGATACAGTGTTACAAGGTAAGTAACGTAATGGTCTGTGACTTCCTACTGCAGGGCAAAGGTTCTCTCATTCATGAAAGTTATGTTCAGTGAAGAAGATTGATGCTTGCTTTTTTTTGGTCGGTTCTCAAATCTGAGCAAGTCCCTATGTTTAAAAAGTTTGTTACAAAAATGCTTTGAAAAAGTTACGGTAAAAATATTAATGTAGCGGTCTAAGTTTTATACTACTAGTAAATTAACGTCGAGTTTTATACGAAGATTGCATACCTGTAAAGATTTCATGACCAACAACCCAGTGAATATTAACCGAGAGATCTTAACGGAAAATATTACTACTACACTGTAATTTTATTTACGCTCCATGAATAATTACTCAACTATGCAAGACTCTGCACATCTTTGGAAATAATAATCAAACTTTATGGGCCAACTTTAATTTTATGCGGGTAAAAAACACGTGAATAATTATTAATACTGGTTTATATAATTTGTTGGTCGTTACTTTGTATTACGACGAGGCCAAGGCGAGTTTTTATTTTAATCGTCGTCGCTACACTCAGTATCCCTGTAACGTTTTAGCGTTTTTGATTTCAAACAACAAATAAGAGACAATAAGCGGAAATATTCTCTGACAGGTATTATTTTTTGTTTATACACGCACAGTGGCATGTGAGAGCGCTTGCTGTGTCGGGGGTCGCTGGTTCGATTCCCGCGCGGAGTCATTAATATATGCCAATACAGTTGTTGACGATGACGTCTGGGTGTCAAATTATATTTGTGTATGTATAATTATACAATCATGTCAGTTACATTCTATAATACCCACTTATAGCTTAGTTCGGCTCCAATTAACTGTTTGTGAAATTGTCCGGGTAAAATAATATCTATCATGTACCATTTAAACTTAGAATATGTCACGTTTCCTATAAACAAGTAGAAGTAGGGAATATAATTTACAATAATTGTAAACCTGTTATTAAAAGATAATTTTCTACAATGATTTTAATATGTTTTTATTATCTTAAATATTTTTCTACATAATACCTGCTCTTTTCATCTCATTAATTTTAATTGTAGCGTTAGTAAACATAAACCCTCCCAAACACCTTGAACTTGCTTCAGATGTTCTAATGAGTTTGTATTCATTAAGAGTTTTTCGTAGAAATAAGTAACTTATGAAGCTTTTGGTAAAATTTATAATATATACAGATTTTCCTTTCTTTTTATATTTCGAAGAAAAAATACTAAAAACTTTAGTATAAAGCTAAAATACTATAAAGCTAAAATGTACTTAGTGAAAATAGCAAATGTAGCAATGTTTGGTTCTTGCTATTTCCCCCAAACTTTTTTGTATGTATTTTCCTTATATGTATATAACTGCTTGAATTATCTACTTACATCGAAATATACTTACAGCAGATTTTGTTCTTAGTTATAAATATTTATTATTATGTTACATTCACATGGGGTAAGGTAAAAAGCGCTTTTCTGTGCCTCTAAAGCTTAGCTGGATTTGCATGTATTGTTGCAACAGAAAAGATGAAACTGACAAGTTTTTGGTGTTATATTCAGTCGTTTGTACAGGTTTACGCTCTTCTCATTATTATACACTTTTCATATTTCAGTTGGAAAGAGAAAATGTTCTTTTATTTGTAATGCTTACATCTGTACACACGGAAGAATTTGTGGTTTTTAGTATTGTTTACAATATATACACTGTTCTAACAATTGAGTAATTTCTTGTAAAAGAGTAATGCGGCTTTGTAGAAAGTTAAAGAGTATATACGGCTGGTGAACCGCATATGCTACTCTTTCCCGTGGGAATTTCTGGATAGAAAGTGGGTTACGTCAATTTCCAATGTTTCATTGATTTCTTTACAAAATACGTGAAAATCCAGTCAGTATTTTAGTTGTAAAATGCAGACAATTTCCTATGAGTTGGGATGTTTTATGAATGTTAAAGGTACCCTGGTTTTCTAGTGTATGTTAAACCGTTGACGATTTAGTGTTAATGGAATTGTACTATAATATTGAGACTAAGCCGGTTGATGCACTGAACTTTTACGATGCCTGTCAAATACTTATTCAATTTATTACGAAGGAAGGAATATTCGCATAAAAGTAACAGTGGGTCACAAAATGTACTCAACGTCCAACAAAGTCCAACGCTCTAAACCTTATACTTACAATTCTTTATTCTTATATTCGCAACAAAATGTGGAATATTATTTTCTGTTCTGAATAAAGTTAAATTTTCGCTTAAGTATTGGAACTTCATTTTCAAATACTTCGTAGTGCAGGGGCAATGTGCATATCGATAGCGTTATAATATCTAGGACATGATTTAGAATCATTTCATACTCGTATATTACGGACGACATAACTCTCATGATAAATGGGGTACGCAATGTGAACTATCCAGATCACAAATCAAGCAACACACTATTAAAGTATATTATAATCTACGAGCTTCATTGACGTAAACATATTTTCAATCAATGCCGGTACACCGAGGATATAAAATCAATTGGCCTAGAAGGAATTCTATGAAATTGCGTCGTAATGCCACACTGAGACGGTTATTTTCTTATGCGATTCCGATTATCTCGGTACAGTCATTAGGGGCCATCTGGATCTAGCCGTCTTTGGGATTATACTTCCATTCGGTCCTAGGTTTTTTATAACATCTATTATTAAGTGTTGCATCTTCCTTTTTATATGCTTTGCAAGGAAATTAAAAATAAAACAACGTTATTGTTGTAGTATGCTGCCGGGTGCGCGGCGCAATCTTGTGTTTAATCTTTATGAGAACACTTTCTGAAAATGTTTCGCTCTTTGTTTCTTGTAAAATTTATATTTTTAATAAGAATAAGTGTAGTTTCCTTTGCATGATATATTGATATTGCCGTGTTTGTAATGTACATTGTGTACTATCATTTTTGGGTTGTTATTTTTTCATTATGAACCTTGTTTACCTTTAGTGGTTTGTATTTTTAACGGAAATTAATTTCATATTGTTGTGGGTATTATCCTTTTAGGCTTCAGGTTAAGTAAGCACAGATTGTCTGATGTTGTAACTAAAATAACATAGGAACAGTACATTCATAAATGATGCTTCCATTTTTATCTGGTTCATATTTCTAACGGCATATAGAGATACACGGTAAATAAGTACGTGGGCTTTTAGTTAGTGTCTTGGCTAATTGCCAGAATTTTCATCGTACACCAATTTCATACTTCACATTTTAAATATTTTCTCTTTGAACTGTGAACCTGTTAAATGGGTTGAAAGGTATTTGTGGCGACAATGATGCAGACCCTCCAATCCTAATTTACGATCATGTTTTTCTCAAACTAAAAAAGGAATGAAACTCACAAATTGAGGACTAAATGTTGGAATTTTGGAGTCTTAATAAAAAATCTTGTAATGTATTAGAACCGTTCCTTTAAATAATAACAGTAGAGCTATTCCAGCGAATATTATGTTTGTCTAAAATACTATGCGGTCTTAGCATAGTTTCAGGTCATAAAGATAATATGTGAAGCCTAGTAAATTAGGGTCGCACCGTTTTGTCTAAAACTATACTTAACGGTTCAGTTGGTGTTTGTGTACTTTATACAAACTAGTATTATCATTTTGAATAGAGTAAGATTTTCTTAATAGTAGTATACTTGCTCTACTATATTACTGAGTATATAACGAGGATATTAGTCGGAGGAAAATAGATACTTTAATGTTTTTTTTCTAATTAACTTGGTCCTCAAAAATGATAAGAGTAATTTGTTATTTTATGCAAATATTATTATCCTTTGATTTTTGTAAGTGATTACTTTCCCCAAATTGTTGTTAAATATTTGAAATAGCTGAAAGCATTTTAAATTAACATTAAAAGGCGCAGCTAACCGGACAACCGGTCTGAATGACAAAGGACCCTCCAAGGGAAGTTACGGAGCGGTATCCATCTATTTTAAAGGGTTTCCAAATGTTACTATCCTGCAGAAATTCTGTTTTGGTTCTTTCATGTACTTTAACGAGTTTAGGAAGAAATACGTTGTACTTACTTGTTATAATGTTTCTGTGTCCTAACTTTTCTCGATAAGCAAATAATGAAGTTTATCATAGTTGAATACGTTTTTTACGTAGCTCCTAAGTTTTGTTTATGATGGAATCTAAATTACGGTAAAGTTTTCTTAATAAAAGTGTTTTTCTTTTCCAGGTAAGTCTAAACAAAAGTTGGCTACAAAAATCAAAGTGAGTATTATCTTCCGCGGAACTCATTTGCATACAGACCTGTTTTTCGGTTCGGTATTATACAATTTTGCATTACGGCCAGTTTGTAGTATTTTGTTTATTTTAACGTTTCGTCTTGGCCGTTTTATTCTAGCCGAGATGCCCAATAAGCCCGACCCCGCTTACTGAGGGGTTATTTGGCTTCTATCTTTAACCGCGGCGGAGGGCGTTGTTCTGGCCGCTCTTATCGGACGCCCGGAGACAGCAAACGGCTTTAAAGTCTAAAATCTCAAAGTTTACCACGCTACGTGACTATAATTTTACATTTTATGGAACTTCTTATTACAATAGCGTACTGGCCATTCAAATGAGAACGTTTTCTTAAAATATCTTCAATATTAGATTTCGGCTCAAATAAGTTTGTTTTTCTAGTAACAACGTATATTTACGACTACGTTTTATTAAAGCCTTTTTCTCTGGGGAAGAGGAAAGGATCAATCACTATTAGAATGTTAGAATTTGTGTCAAGATCTGAATTCAGCTTAGTAGGCAGTAAAAATAAACGGTTTGGGCGAGTCGGGTGCGAGTAGGTGGTACAACCAAACGTTAACAGGTCGATTATGCGAAGCCATCCAGGGTGTAGGCACTTCGGCCGGGACCTCTCGCCGCCTGCCTAATGACGGGTTACGCATTTAAATAGCCTGTTTCCGCACCGATCGGTTATTCGAATACAATATTCGAATAGAATTTCTTTTCCTAGTTTCCGTCAGTTCGATCAGACCGCTGCGCTGCGTTACGTTACAGATTACGAATTCTCGATATTTTACCATTTTAATTGAAAATACATGTTAAAATGCTACTTGTTTAAATCTAGGCGATGTGCCAATAAGGCAGATCGTTAAGCGAGCATGGAATTGATAAATCATTTCATAATACCTACTGCAGGTTGAATTATTATTTAACCAATTTTTAATAATACGCTTTGCGCTTGCGTAAATTTGTAGCAACGTTAAACATTTTTAAATGAACAAACACATGTTGCCGCAGCGCAATGTAATTTTTCTCTTTTAAATTAAAATTATCATTGTGGTATTGTGCACATCGTTACTTTAGATGGTTCGTTCATTCAAATTGTAATGCAATGTAGAGTAAATACGAGCGAGTGCGTTCAATGCATGAATTACTAACCGCCTCGTACCGTAGTTTCTTCTTTGCCTCGTATTTTATGTCTGTTTAACTTCTTGCACAATTGCATTACACTTGAATAAGCCAGTGTACTTACCTTCTATCACAATTATCTCTATGGCCTCAAAGATAGTTTGTTATTTATCGTCCTCGAACAAATACGTTATGAGATATCATTTGTTAACGTCCACGGCGGTTGTTTAATACGTTTTGCAAATGCTTCAGGCAATTTGCCAAAATGTTGGCAAATACGATACTTATTCTAACAATGCGGTACAAGTTTCAGGACAAATAAGTGCATTGGTTGTAAACATATCTCAATTCTATTTATGATCTTAATGGTTTTCTTTCATTTCGTCTTAAAAATGTCACATCTAATATTTCTACTACGATTTGTTTGTAAATTACAATTAATCATCGTAATGGAGTGCTAATTTGAAACGACATAAAATGTAAATTGAAATTATAAGATGAATCAAACAAGTCCAAGAGCACGTCTGATTAATCGTTATTTTATGATGATAAGCATTAAAATTTGATCTTATAAAAACGTTGAATCATTTTGTGAGCGATTTGGCGTTAGCGATTCATTGTCCGACGCAAATAATTAACTGGCTGACTCGACTAAACTACGAGCAAGTTAAAAGTTTAAAGGTTGTGCCGCGGAACAACTTTATACAACATCCTGTTGTTTTAATTTTCTTAAGGCTCCCTGAGCATATAATTATGTCTAACTTTGTGCAGATTAATTGAAAATTATCGAGTTGAATTAAATTAAAGTTTCGTTTTATATAAAAGTCTTTGTAAACAATGAAAAATTCTATAGTTTTAAAATAATCGGGTGTGCATTGTTCAGTCATAATTAGGTAAAACGTGGAATGCTTTTAGTGCGCATATTATAATTTGGTGTGTGAAAGTGTGCAGTTTCAGCGCTGGCTTCATTGTTTTCAGACGGTAATTTATATTGTGAAATTAGCGAAGCACTGTCCGCCGCAAACTCAGGTGCCTCCGCTCCATTACCACCCTGATTCATTCGCCAGATCGCCTAGATTATTAATAACTTGTACATTAATTATAACAGTTCATTAAATATGTATTAACTGAACTGGAACTTTATTTAATGTGAACTACAAAGGGAATTTCGTATCGTGACCATACGCGGAGGTCCGCGTTTACTTTGCACTTGATACGAGTTTCATCCGCTCGACGAGGGCTTCGTGTTAAAATAAAATTATCAACTGCAGCGTACAATGGTTAACAATAATTAATTAATTTGATTTACTGACCGTTACCCGTCCGCATCGCCAATTATTTTATATTAATTGATATAATCTCGAAATTGATGTTAAAATGTAAGAAGATATTGCTCCTACAAAATAGGATTAATAATTTATTGCTGTTAAGATTCCATATTATTTTATGTCTTTGAGAGGATGAGGCGAATTTTCGGAGCACTTAGCTCTTAATTCTCTAGACAACGCATTAATGTTCGTTATTTTTGGATATTACTTACCTCTATAACTCTATATAATCATTTTGTTTTGGTGATTACTTTGTAACGTGGCAGAGTTCTTGTATGACCGGTAATAAATGTTGATGATGTTAAGTATGTCGTTTCCGAAGCTGTTAATTTTAATCATCAAATATTATGACAAAGAGTTGCGGTGTCGGTCGGAGGTACACAACATGGCGGCGTGGCCATGCGTCGCGCCCCTGTCTCGTGCCGCTCCGGTTCTCTTACCGGAAAATTTCAAAGCGTTTTAATGCAGATCCCTTTTCCTCTTTTTGCGGTAATGCCTCCGAGCTCCCTGGCGACCATTTATAACGAGTTTTAATCGCGACACGGAAATTAGTTAGTACGCATCTATCGCTCTACTCCTTGCCAAGATCTCGGTATAATACAGTTATTAACTCTCAAATAACTCCGGACGTTAACGAAAATATTCCGTCTTTGATGTTCAACTTAACGAGTACGTTCGTATTTCAATTAATAAATCTTGGTTCAAGTTTGAAGTTGGAGAGCAAAGCCATAGACAAATTTACAGTGGCGTTTCAGTCGAGGAGTACTGCCAACAAATCACGTTTCGGATTCCAATCGGATTTTTCTATCGAATTCTCAGTTGCTTGGCCCCACGAGCCGCGCCTCGCGCAAGCAGACAGAACAATTTCTCTTTTTTCTTTTTATTAAATCTCACAAGCGTTACAGCCTAATAAATTTTAATGAAACGCAATTTGTTTGAACTAAATCCTTCTTTATTTTTTCACAATATCAACTGTTATTATTGTGCAAAGAATATTATCCACCTTATTGTACATTAGCACTTTGAATAAATAGGTTCCATAGAAAAAATTCTGACTGAGAAACATTCGAGACTTTTCCAATACGTTCACGTGATTTTCAACGTATCCCTGAAAACGTAATATGATGGCACGTTATTAGTTTTTTCTAAGTTAACTTTGCGGTTTCAGTCGCAATGAATCAGTACTTGTAGAAATTGCTACCAACCTCCTAACAGGACGACGACGGCGACTAAATGTGACAAGACACGATATGACAAATACTGCGCGTAAAATTTACAATTCGAGCTTTATACCAATCAATACATAATATTTGTTATATATAATACTTATCAATCTTGTCACATATGTCAGTCGTTGTGCTATACGCTGGTGGTTTTAGCGTGAATTTGTATTAGATATCCATTCCCCAACCTCCAAATTTCAGAATATATAATATTGTTAAATGTCTAATGCATTAGATTTCGCTTTACCTTAAAAACTTTACAAGGACTAGTCACGTTAACAGTTTCAGCCAGTAAAGGCCCCAGTACAAAATGATCACAAGGCTTGTTGATTTGGTAGTTGAACAGTTTTTTCCAGCTTTTGTCTTTCTGATGGGCACTTATTACTATTCTTCCCTGTAAGTAAATTAAAGAAGGTTAGTATCCAACACTGTTATCGAAGTCTTAAGACCGCCTAAAGTCCTCCGATGGTCTATCGATTGACTCAACCGGGACTGAATATTTTCCCGTCCGAATCAAATGCTGCTTGCTATCGTTACTGCTTCATCGATATTAGCACTGTGTTTTGATTCTGGTCAGCGATTTTAAGAATATCGCTCAAAATCGGTGACCAGAATTTGACAGTGCTCAAAACCCGATCCGAAAGTCGGCTCTTGTCTAAAACTACGCCACGAGTGCTACAAGTAATAACACTTTTGTAACTCCGAACAAGTCTTTGGTAGAGATCACTAAGTAGCATTAGTGCTAGAGAAGCGCTGATTACGCTTAATCCACTGTCCTGATATCCTAAGCCTTTGTTCTGGAGGTTGGTCTTATAGGCTGCAACTTTCGCGTCCTCTAACAATAGTCATTAATCAACTACTGAACTAATTAGAAATAAAAAATAGAGCAAAACTAGGACTTACAAATTGCTGTACAAAGACTCGGTTTTAAACTTTTTGCTTTTTAGGAACTAATAGAACTTTGTAGTATATGTTCCTACAGAATTTTTTTATATAAAAATCTTTTGCAGTTTAATAAACCGTAAAACTTGGTTATTACTTGGTTGTGTCAATATTTTTAAAATTTGTTTGGAGAAAAATAAAATCCCATAGATACTTATATGTCCTTATACTCTGACTGCCACGCTCGGAGACGTCCATTAAGTCGACACTTAACTAATTGATTAAATTTTTCCTACAACACATGTAAAAATCACTCGTTATCTCTACTAAGAAAGCATTTGACGTATCCTAAGCACGGCCGTGAATAACTTAGCTGTTAAGTAAGCGGGGTATTACCATAGTTATAGGACAATCCTTGGTGATGTTTATGAAAACCTTAATGTCGCTGGGATTTGAGATATCCCCAAATTGAATCTGAGTGCAGTCACTGCGTTTCGATCCTTTGCATATAGTCCAATCATTTGGTAGTTTTACCTGGAAAGTTTTCCGGGAGTTTTGAAAATTGGTTTATTTATAAATTTGGGTATGCTCTTTTCGAATTTCAACTTTGCCACCTCGTACCACCGCCGCTCGCGCCGCCATATTGAAAAAATGGCGCCTAAAAACGTTTTTTTGGAAATATCTCTTTTCTGACGCATTTTACGACAAAAATATTTATGACAAAATTAAACTAGAGAAAATTTCCTACAATTTATGTATTAATATTTTTTTTCATAAAATCAATAGTTTTTGGCGTACGAGCGCCACAAAGTAGATTGCAATAGACGTTTTTAAAAAAAACTCATTTCCACACCACCTGTTTGTTTGAACGCGCTAATCTCAAGAACTACTGGTCCGATTTAAAAAAATCTTTTTGTAATGGATAGCCACATTCAACGGGAAGGTTATAGGATACTTTTCATCCAGAAATTCCCACGGAAACGGGTACAACGCGGGTAAAACCACGGAGCACTGCTAGTACTTATATAATAAATCTGAAGAGCTTGTTTGAACGCGCTAATCTCAGAAAATACCGATCCGATTTCAATAATTGTTTTTTTAATGGATAGCCACGTTCAACGGGAAGGTTATAAGATACTTTTCATCCAGAAATTCCCAGGGGAACGGGTACAACGCGGGTAAAACCGCGGGGCACTGCTAGTATAATCCAGTCGAGTCCAATCGATTTCACGTGGGATAATTATTACAATCTGTTAGTTAATGCCTTGTTAGAGCGACCTTGATGCGTTGTGTTCGGAAGTATTTATGGAATTTTGATCTCGTTGTTCACTGTACATTGTATACTATGGTAATCCTAACAAAATTGTAATGCGAAAGTTTGTGAGGATGTATGTATGTTTGTTACTCTTTCACGCAAAAACTAATGAACGGATTTGGATGAAACTTTACAGAAATATAGGTTATACATCAGAATAACACATGGGATATTTTTTATCCCGCATATAGGTACAACGCGCGTAACAACACGTGACGGACACACTTCGCTTTTTTTTACCATTTTTATCTGAAACTAGCTGTGCCCCGCGGTTTTACGCGTTGTGGCAGTTCTGGTGGGAATTTCGGGAATTTTTATACATATAAACCTTCCTCTTGAATCACTCTATCTATTTTAAAAACTGCATAAAAATCCGTTGCGTAGTTTTAAAGATCTAAGCATTGTTTGTTTTGCAGTGACTACAAATGTCAAAGTTATATCTATCAACTAGCCGCGCCCCGCGGTTTTACCACTTAGTACCGGTTCCCGCGGGAATTTTGGGATAAAATGTATCCCATGTGGTATTCTAATGTATAACCTATATTACTGTAAAGTTTCATACGAATCTCTTCAGTAGTTTTTCCGTGAAAGAGCAACAAACATACATACATACATCTTCACAAACTTTCGCATTTATAATATTACTACGATAGGATATTTTATCCGTAAGTTCCTTCAGAAATGATACAACACGTAAAACCGCGGCCGGTGCTAGTGTATACAAACATATGATGGTGTAATTGTTCCATATATAAAACCGGGATAGTTATGACGTTTGTAGGTCAATAGAGTTCTAATATAAAGTCGGAGTAACGTTAACTCGCGGTTAATATGTACTATACCTACTGTTTAATGTATACAAGACCCGGTTGTGCTTTGAGTAAACCAAATGAAATTATGAATCATGAAAGAATAGCACCGCCCGCGGTTTACCCGCGTTGTGCCCGTTCCCGTGGGAATATCGGGAATTTTTATACGTATAAACCTTCATCTTGAATCACTCTATCTATTTAAAAAATCCGCGTCAAAATCCGTGCAGTAGTATTTGAGTTTATCGCGAACAGATAGACAGACGCGGCCGGGGACTTTGTTTTATAATATGTAGTGATGAAAGATGATTGATTTTATGAAAAAAATTATTAATACATAAATTGTAGGAAATTTTCTCTAGTTTAATTTTGTACATAGATATTTTTGTCGTAAAATGCGTCGGAAAAGAGATATTTCCAAAAAACCGTTTTTAGGCGCCATTTTTTCAATATGGCGGCGCGAGCGGCGGGGTTACGAGGTGGCAAAGTTGAAATTCGAAAAGAGCATACCCAAATCTATAAATAAACCAATTTTCAAAACTCCCGGAAAACTTTCCAGGTAACCCCCTTTTTTTTTACCAAATGCTTGGACTAATACGGATATGTCAGAATATATTATCTCGTATGGACCCTGTAACGAAATAAAGAAAATTACTCGCGTAACTGGCTGTGCCCTCAGTTTTACCCGTGTTGTACTCATACCCACGGGGATTTTGGGATGAAAAGTACCCTTAAATCTTCCTCTTAAGTGTAGCTTTCACAAAAACATTTTTTTTTTCAAAAATGTGTCTTGGCCAGATCTACTAGCTCGTTATGTCAAACAAAGTAAACTCTTACGCATATAATTTTTAACATTATTTGTTGACTTACATAATTGCTCTTGTCTAGCTGATTATATACACCTACAAACAAAGAAGATAATGTTAAAATAAACAAATATCTCATTTTTTGATCGTTTTCCACCATTGTCTGGTTACGTTTAGGCTCCACCATCGAATAGTTCGGTAAACAACAACGTTTAACTTTATAATTCTATACCATCAAAATTTACTAATCATAAAAAATCAAATTTCCTGTTATTTCTTTGTGGCTCAATTATTCTCAATAATAAAGTTTTGGGACACAAAAATTGGCAATTATTTCAGCGATAAGCAATATATTATAGTGTCTGTTGAATAATTTATTTACTTGTTTTTCCTATTAATGAGATGCGGGTAGACCCTTTCATGTGATAGATACTTTTTATCGACGCAGTGGGTAGGCTTATATCGCTATATCTCAAGTCTTCTCCAATATTTGCAAAGCATGTACTGACGACTGACTGACTGTAAGACTGATTTAGAGTAATTAGTAGTTGATTTGCTAGTACTGATGACTATGTTTAAGTTTCCATGCTGAGAGATACCCGAAGGGTCAGGCCATATTGACAGTCAGGTAGAACAGAAGGCAAAACTGTCCGTTTAAGAGACATTAATACAACTTAATTGAAATATAAACATGCGTATTTGTGGAAAGAAATCAAATGACATTAATCGAGGAGAGGTCGTTACGGGCGGGTAAATGGGTCCCCGGCAATCATTAGTGCATTTTATTTCAACAGGCTCGTTCCAATTGTACCCGCTACCCCTACCTTGTAGCTTAATGCGTTTCCCCATTATCTGTCACCTTTGCTATCAACAACCCTATAACTATAATTTAAAGGGTTATTTCGTAGTTATTTCGCAATTTTTACAGAATTTTATGAAGTAATGTTTAATAACCATTTTTCATACTATTTACCGACTTGTCTTGCTACACGTATGTTACCAAGTGCTATTGAAATCACAATATTTTCGGTTTGCCAGCTCTTGTGGCGTTGTTGTTGAAGGTTGTCTGTGCACATTGCAGAGCACTGCAATCGTTTGGTCAAAGGGGCGGGTGACGTTGTCGGGCAATATATTAAGTCATTTTATTTATACGAAAGCGTATATGTTGCGGAGGTCTGTGAGAG
The DNA here is from genome assembly GCA_951394245.1 of Cyclophora punctaria. Lineage (NCBI taxonomy): Eukaryota > Metazoa > Arthropoda > Insecta > Lepidoptera > Geometridae > Cyclophora > Cyclophora punctaria. The sequence goes on along the minus strand of OX596170.1, from coordinate 6,411,382 downwards.
CTCTCGGTCTGCGGTCGCATCCGAGTCTTCTGGCCCACTCCCGACCTCACCGGCTTATGTGGCGATCGCTGGGCTTACTCTAAATTGCAATTAAACGAAGTTGCGCTTTCACCAGTCCGCTAGAATACCGTGTGGATTGTTTGAGCTTTTGTTGAACTTACCGTAAATTTAAAACGGTAGAATAGATTTGCTATTTTCACAAATCTATGAATGCGTCTCTAAAGCTGAGTCAGCTGCGAATGAGATATTACATTTCCATGCACAATTCTAGCGCTCAATCTTTAGAACGTTATACAAGATAAAAATGTTATGTAACTTATCTCATATAATCGTAATATGTGAATCTTGACACGAGACGGATTGATAAGGTATGTAGTCGAGGTAATTTAGTCAAATAGATTCGGCATCTTGTGTATTTCATAGCTGGGGGAGTTTAATAACGCTTATGATAAAGACGTGTATCCCGGCGGGTTGGATTTTGGATGAATACGGGGATCCTAATACGGCTCGCCCTCGTCGCGGCACGTCGACCGCTGTCGGCTGCGAATATAGCCTCTCAGTCATATTCGACGCCGCCCTCCGCCGCCCGCCCGTCTCACGCCTATTCATATTATGTACTGTGCGGCATAGTTTACATATTTTGACGCGCGGTCGTTTTAATAAAGCCATTAATTTTAATAATCCCCGTGCTCGAACGTTAATAGTTGTGTTAGTGGGTGTACTGCGGGTTTACCGAGCTCACGCATTCGATGTATTTCATGCACTGCCTGTTCAGAATAAATGTTTGCGATCGCTTTTAATTATCGAAGTTTTTCGACAATTATTATGGTTGGGTGGTTGCCGGTTTAAAATAAACAATTACTTGTATACATTATTGATTACGTTTTAATCAAAATACTCGAGCAAAATTGTTGTTTATTATGGCAGAAGCCAACAAGGCCTTATCATTAAAGTGTAAAGAATGGGATTTGTCAATGTACTTAATATAAAAGAGATTTAACAGCCTTGTCTTGAGGTCGTAACCGAAAATATTTACGTCCGTAAAAACCGTGATTACGCGGAAGTTTGTTTTTATAAGTATTTTATTTTTACCCAAAGCAATAAGCAGATTTGTTTTCCTCTTCGTTGTCTATAAAATCCGACGTTTGCAACTGATTATGATCGGATTTCAGGCGCCAATGAGTTTATCCTTGATTAGTAGCTACTTCGTGTTCTGTCGAACCAGTTATTACCAAATGTACCATAAGGGTGTATACTCGTATTCATTAGTGTGTTATCGGTTAATTTAATTACAAGCTGTTTCTCGCGGATTCACTGCCAGCGTATCTGTTTTCGTAGGAAGTTTGGTATACAAAGTATCATAATAAAATTGTCTCAGTCGTTAAGCGAAACTTTTTGAATTTGAAATTTTAAAAAGCAGACATGGGCTAATTTACAGTGTTCTTTAAAAATACATCGCGTCTAAAAATAAAATGGTACATTCTATTTTTATTCATCGTTAATTTTTCATTTCATTTCCATTATTGCATGTAAATTACGAATTTATTTATGATAAGTTCTAGTAATTAACAAATTTCAACGTAAGAAGAACGTAAAAGCGTAATTACTCAGTTTAATAACAATTATTTGGTACCTATCGGTAGTAGAGCTTGCTTCGGTAAATATTTGCGCTCTCAATGAAATTAATCTTGTGACGTTGATAATATAAAGGGCCCACGTACTTCAGGATATCGTTCATCTCTCTGTCAAATATCAAATAATTCAAAGATTGCGGTCTTGGAAACTAAACAGGCAAATACGGTTGATAAGAAAATTATTGATTTGAATATACTTTGTGTTAACGACTTCAGCCGCTTTATTGATTGATATTTTGTATTATATCCTTCTTCCTATCTATACTAACGTAACATTCTAATTCCAAAAAGTTTGATTTTTTTACACTAAAAGACATTTATTCAAAGTTAAAACATTCAAGAACGGAAATAGACAGCTTTTTGTACTGAAATTCCCACGGAGATGGGCCCAATGCGGATAAAACTGCAGAGAGCTGTGAACCAATATAAAAATGATTTGATGTTTGTTAGTTTCGTTAAAATTCGAGAATGGCTGGACCGGTTTTAATTGTGTTGAACTATTTGTAGAAGTCCAGGGAAGGTTTAAAGTACAGGAACAATGCGGGTGAAGCCGCAGGGCATAGGTAGTTTTTATTATTTTACTAGCAACATTTAACACCTTACGTTGCCGTGGAAATTTCAGGATACAAAGTGTTGTAAAAGGTCATAAACCAAATGTGTGCGCGATTTTATCTAAAGCCATCCAGTAGTTTAGTGTGAAAGAGTAACATACAGACACTCGCATACGTACCTTCTCACATAGGTTCTTACTCGCTAAGTTTATCCTCCTCATTGGACAAATCCTCAATGAGATGAGAGGCTTTTGCTCAGCATTAGGATACTACCTTTACTCACAATATTAATACCATATTTTGAGTTTCTTACTGTAAGCCACTATTTCATGTTTAATACTCAGTACAATAAGTTGGTATAAGCAATTGATAAGGATCTCCTAGTAAAGCACTTAAGAGTACGGTTCGATGTGTGATGAATGAGAGCGCCAACTTGAGGGAGCACCCGATCGGAACAGTGGCTTCACCTTCACATGATTGATTGTGTTTTATGACGAAATTAGTTTAAGGACGCCTCGTATCCGACCGAACTTAATAATTAATTATTTTAGACTTTATCAGTTCGTGCGATGGCTCGAGACCTTCAAATAGGATAGGCAGTCTAGCGCTCAATTAAGGTAGAGGGAAGCCCTGCAGTGAGACAATTTAGGCTTGAAATAAATCATGTAATAATAAGTTATCAATTAAATTGTAGTCTTTAGTTAAATGAGACCTTTGCTTTGAAATACTTTTGCCTTTGCTTATTGATTTAATTGACGTTACACGACGACAGTTATCAATAACACTGTCCCTTGGGATAGTTCTTTGTGCATTGTATGAAACAACGTAGGGTATCTAACTCGGAGTATTTGTCTGTCTTTGCGATACACTCAAAGCAACTCAACGCATGTGCATGCGGACCTCACTGATACACAGACGGATTCACGTATAAAGTTTAAGGCTATTTTTCATCTCAAAATTCTAAAAAAAGAAGACTGTTCTCATTTCTAGCGCATTTTTTATGTTTGTGTCACTTCTTTTGGTTTAGGAAAGAAGAATACTATCAAAATGACCTTTTTAACAGACTGAATAAAAATGGTTTTTGTTATAAGAACTTACTTTAAGTAAGTTTTTCGCTCAAAAAGTTATAAAATCACGCGCTTATTCATTACACATAAAAACACGCCCGGATTCCCGGAAGCATCTCCTTCCATGAATTAGATGAGAAGCGATTAGTAGGAAGAGGGCATCTTCATGGAACAACCCTATTTTATTGGCACTTTCAATAAGATACTTGTATTGATCGATAAATCTAAAGAGGTTATCTCATAGGTAGAACGTTGTTATTACGTTTATGTTCAGTACGATTTCTGTTCATAAAACGAAATCGTTAGAATAGAATAATGTAATTTGTTATGAGGTAGCACTGGGTAGGTTTATGTCATGTTATGTTGGTATTAGGCTCAATGTGTCCAAAACAACACAAAAAAGATAATTAAAATAAAAAACAATGAATGTTCTCGAATAATTAAATCATTAATTTCCACATCGAAAATATACAAGTTAAAAAAATAAAAGAAGAGAGAACAACATAATTAAGATTAAATAAATATAATCAATACTGACTGACAAAGGAAGTCTCTTTCCAATATTAATTTGCACACACATGGAATACTTAGATTAACAGCGGCTTGCACAAGCATTCTGAATGAATTATTTAGCGCAAATATGTTTAATAAACAAATATCGTTCGTTTTAAATAGTGTTTTATTTCGTGTAATATAAAATACAATTTGAACCAACAGCTATTGCTTGTTAAACATATTTAGGCACTAATTAGATTTAAGCGTTCTTTTGCAAGCCCTTACGAAAGAATCGCTGACACCGTTGTGGCTTACCGTCTGTGTTATAGATACTACTTGCTGCGCCCCGCGGTGTTACCTGCGTTGTACCCGTTCCCGCAGGGATTTCGGGATAAAATGTATCCCATATGTTATTCTGATGTATAACCTATATTACTGTAAAGTTTCATCCAAATCTGTTCAGTAGTTTTTGCATAAAAGAGCAACAAACATACATCCATTCATCCATCCATACATACATCCATCCTCACAAACTTTCGCATTTATAATATTAGTAGGATTCCGTCTGTGATATACATACTATTATACTTTTTAAACTCACACGATTTGCACTCATTATACTAAATGAAACGGGTCAGTATCGCGTTGGATAATTTAACGTATTATAATAAAATACGTACCCGACGTTTCGAGCGGATTACACCGCTCGTGGTCACGGGATAACTGGCTGGAGAGGCGAATGTTCACTGCGTACACAATATTGTTTTTTCCAATTACCCGCACAAACTACCCGCACTTAATGTTTATCACCAAATTGTTAGTCATTAAGTTGGCGACACACCACGCTTACTACATCCGAATTTTCGGTCAATTTTACGTGTTGCCTACGACCATTAATTACCGGATTCCACATGGATGAGAGCTTAAAACCACTTTCCCGGTTGAAATTCGAGTGTTTTTTGATTTCCACCGCTTCACGAACAATCCTGGAGTAATAATGTCGTTCCGTGGAAAGAATTTTCGGCGCATGCAACTCAATCCAGTGGTTTGGTCCTGATGATAATAAATGGTCGGCAATCGCGGACTTTTCGACCTGGCGGTTTTTGACCGCTGCGATATGTTCTCTGACCCTCTCCGCTATCGTGCGCTTGGTCTGTCCAATGTATGAACTACCGCAGCTACAGTCAATTTTATAGACGCCTGGAGTCTGGTAAGGGATCGTGTCCTTCGGTGACCTCACTTGCTGTGCCATTTTCGACAAATTTTTTGCCATATATCAAAGGAGTAACAGACAAGATTGGTTCGATTTTAAAATCGTATTCCATAGACACCATTTTTACTCCTTTGTCGAAAATGGCACAGCAAGTGAGGTCACCGAAGGACACGATCCCTTACCAGACTCCAGGCGTCTATAAAATTGACTGTAGCTGCGGTAGTTCATACATTGGACAGACCAAGCGCACGATAGCGGAGAGGGTCAGAGAACATATCGCAGCGGTCAAAAACCGCCAGGTCGAAAAGTCCGCGATTGCCGACCATTTATTATCATCAGGACCAAACCACTGGATTGAGTTGCATGCGCCGAAAATTCTTTCCACGGAACGACATTATTACTCCAGGATTGTTCGTGAAGCGGTGGAAATCAAAAAACACTCGAATTTCAACCGGGAAAGTGGTTTTAAGCTCTCATCCATGTGGAATCCGGTAATTAATGGTCGTAGGCAACACGTAAAATTGACCGAAAATTCGGATGTAGTAAGCGTGGTGTGTCGCCAACTTAATGACTAACAATTTGGTGATAAACATTAAGTGCGGGTAGTTTGTGCGGGTAATTGGAAAAAACAATATTGTGTACGCAGTGAACATTCGCCTCTCCAGCCAGTTATCCCGTGACCACGAGCGGTGTAATCCGCTCGAAACGTCGGGTACGTATTTTATTATAATACGTTAAATTATCCAACGCGATACTGACCCGTTTCATTTAGTACCTATAATACATACTATTGACGGATTCCGTCTGTGATATACATACTATTGACGGATTCTGTCTGTGATATACATACTATTGACATTTACTAGAAAATACTGGCAAGTCTTGTGGATGTAGGTATGTGTTCAAGTCGCATGCAAGCTCCACCAATACATAATAGACAGAAGCTGTTCTCAGAGACGTCAAATGCTTAATTTAGAGATTTAATGAGTGATTTGACATTTAATGAATGAAAATTACGTTAGTCATTAGTTAGTTGTCGATTTAACGACGTCTCTGAGTGCGGAAGATAGAGAGAACATGCGGTAAAGAGAGTTAAATAATCGAAATCTCCAGAGTAACCATTTGACGGAGTAAAAACAACATGGCGCTGCTAGTTTGACCGTTATATTGATTTCCTCAAACAATCGTAGAGCAGCTTCTGGTCTGAATAGAGACAATATAATTATCGATTTTATATTACAGCTAAGTAAGATTCAATGTAGTTTATGGGTTCCTATTCGACAGGATCTTGGCAACAAGAAGCAAGAGGCGATAAACCTATTTTTATTCAGTGTCAATTGTGTGTGAAGAAATTGTTTCCTACTAGCCGTGTACAGTGATTTCGCCCGCATTAAATTCGTTACTGCTGCACATGTTTCGTTTGGCAAATATTTTATTTAAACCTAGTTATTTTAAACCACTGAAAAGTTTTTTATGTAACTGTTTCAGTATTTTAAATATTTGATATCAGAAAATAACTGTAAAGCTTTTAAATTACAGTCTAGGTATGTTTATTTAAATACGATTTAGTAAGCACAGAAATATGTACGTATATAGGTTGTTAATTATTTTCATTAAATAGTTAAAAGCGTTTTAAGTTTTTTTGCTGAGCACTATTTCACAAGTTATTTTATATTGGCGACTACTTTAGGTAAGCTGACTTATGAAGTGAATAGAAAAAAAATACATAGTTTCTCATATCATAAAGCTGAATTGTTTGTTTCTTTGTTTTTGTTTGTTAGAACGCGCTAACCTCAGAAACTCCTAATCCGATTCAAATAATGATTTGTTTAATATACGAGTATAGCCACTTGCAACGGAAAGGTTACAAGCTATTTTTATCCCGATATTTATTCCCACGGGAACGGGCACAACGCGGGGCGCTGCTACTTAAAGAATAAAGTCCAGAAAACGCCCTAAATATATCTAGAATCAAGAGATATGTACATACTTAGCTTCAAGATCATTTCTTCCACGAACGGGCGCCGGCCAAATAATCGTTATCTTAAACATAGTGGCCGTGGTGACTCACTTCGATCGTGGTCAGCAAAATGCCTAACAAAAAGTTAATAGCCATTCCGGGTTACACTCGACACGTTCGTAATACAAACATACCGCATCCCCTTAGGTTTTCCCCACACTAGAATTAACTTTACTAAGTAAGCCTTTAAAATTAACAATTTAGACCCGGTTTTTTATCCATAGTCAGGGTTGGACGCGTTTGAGGGCGACTTTAGCCCAACATTGGGATACAGGGTCAGGAAAAAAATACTAAGGGTGCGTACATATTAAATAAATATTTGTATAACTTTTGCTATATAATACTTTATTATTTTATTATATAGCAAAAGCTATATCTATATTATTTAAAATTGTATAACATAGGCAACGTAAAGATTAGTAATTATAAAATAGTGTTTAGCATGGTCTGTTACCGATTATGTCTGCAACCTAATAAAGGTTTAAAATTACTTGACTAATTTCCTTGACTTTCCTTAACTTGATAAATATACTGACATTTTCAACCATTTGTTAACTTAATTACGGATTGGAAACACGTAAAACTGAAATGTCGTTTGTATTTTAACTAGAATTGTTGTTCTTCCAGCTCCGGCCTCGAATTTCCTTTATGAAAATCATATGGAAACTGTTGTTTAATTTAATTCGTTAATTAGTTAAAGTTAAATTAAATTAGAACCCACCTTGCGTTTTAAAGTAGGAAACACCAACGTATAATTTACTTTTACTAAAAAACCCGTGTCCATTTGTACACGATAGTTTGAATAACATTACAACACCAAACACATAGTTACCCCATACATTCACATTTGTAATATTACTAAGATTCCGTCGTATATTTCTTTTGTTATTGCGCCGAAATATGTGATGAAACCCTTACTCTGACCTGAAGAAATAGGAAGACCCAAGGTAACCCACTTAACGGACACTCTCATTTAGAAAACAAATTACGTAATCAAACGAAGTTAACGTTAAACAGGGAAGTTTTCCGAGGATACTATCTGCTTGCTACATACGCAAAGATAAAGAAAAATACTTTCTGCGTTATTACATAATTTTGTGTTGATGTAACTTATTTATCGGTTATTTACAAGAAAAACGTACCGTATCTTGTAAAATTTTAATTATTCAAATCGAAGTGGTAGTCTCTGAAATTAGCGCGTTCATACGAATAAAAAATCAAACTCAGCTTTACTATTCAGTACTAACGTACTCACCACTTCACCCACGTTGTGTTGGTTCGGGATGAAAAATAGCCTTTAACTGTCCCGTTGAATGTGGCTATCGATTACCAAAAACAAATCAAATTGTATTGGTACTTACTGAGATTATTGATTTCAAACAGTTAGAAATAAAACTCTTCAGCTTTATTATATCAGTATATATGAAACCCAACTGACAAATTAGAATAATTCTGCAAAAATATCATTAAATTACATATTCCATGTTTCAATACGTTACTAATTAAAGTACTTATGCATCAATAATTCAACGTATTACATTAATTAACCAAATATTAGGTTTCGAATTATGAAATAACAATGTTTAATATATTTTCATTAAGTGCACAAAGTACGCAAATCGAACATTCAATTTTTAATTGGTACTAGCAGTGCCCCGTGGTTTCACTCGTGTTTTTACCGTTCCTATAACGTTGTCATGAAAAGTTGCCACAAACCTTTCTCTTGAATAATTCTTTATGTCGGTGAAACCGCTTGAAAATCCGCTCAGTACTTTTTGAGAAAATAAATTACATACATGTCTGTATGACAGCTGTATTTCTTGTAGGCGGTCTAAAATCTCTGACGCCACGGTTGGACACAATCGATACGAAATGAATGAAAGAGTAGTTTAGTCAGGTTGACCATCCACTCAATGTAGAAGAAGAAGTAGTTTAGTAAAGCCGTACAGAATGAACTGTCGGCACTTTTGAAGGAAAACAAAATGTAAAGAAGAAAAGTATAATAGGTCTGTGAGGTCCCAGTGAGGTACAAAGCCCTCTTTCATCTCACAAAATACTTCAGGAACACAAAAATACTTCCTATTTTTACTCAAGTATTTCTACAGAAAATGTTTGAAATTATATAATACCAAAGTTAAATAAAGGTCCAGTGACATGAATACATGACAATTATTATGAAAGTTTTGCAATATGAAATATCTTGGCCCTTTCAATAAGGCTCTATTTGCCAACTGAGTTCAATCTTTTGTCAATTTTCCCCTGAAAATGAACCCAAGGACAAAGGGTTGATGATTCTGTATTTATATACAAATAAATTGGGCAGCCGTCTGTTTCTTTGTAAAAGTAAAAACAGTTTACATTTAAAGTGTCTTCATTACTAAACATGACATTGACTAGAACATTGTTCGGAATACCGAGTTTCTACTTTCCTGGAATACATTTAAAACGTTTCAGTTAGATTTGAACCTAAATGAATTTCGGACACAAATGTTTTTAATATTGTTTTTTTTGTTTTATATGTATCAGTCGATGACAAACCAAGAACAATGTTTTGTTGTAGTGTTTACACTACGAGTATATTATTCCACATCTGGCCACAGGTCCTAATAGGTATAGAATTTAGGTAAACATGTCTAATTCTCGATAATAATATGTGTTTTTTGCATTGAACCAAGTATTAAGTACTCTACTGTCAGTCTGTACTTACCACTCCACTTATACTAAAATTCTTAAACGATTGTTAGTGATTTTTACCATCGCTATTTTAATTCCCTTCTTCTTATTCTCTTTTCTTCTCACCTGCAATATAACTTATATAGTTTTTGCACCGAACACACCACCATTCCTGGTCGAACATTTATCAGTTTAAAAGCGTACCTATATTTTATGTATAGCCCCGCTGTGTACAAATAGAACATGGTCTTTCCTAGCTTTACATGTCAGTTCCCTTTTACGATGGATCTAGTGTTGTCGGATCTATTTCAAACCGAGTCCGGATTAAAACCTCCTCTATTGTTAGTCTACCATTCGTATATATACGAGCTGCATTCGTATCGGGCAAGCCACCTCAATTTGGAGCCAAACATTCCTGTGTTTAACCTCTAAATTCCGCAAATTGTTCTAATTCCCTAAACGATGAGATGATGTCCATCCTACGTACGTATCTCAGTAATGCTATAACTCAGTGTTTGTTATGAGTTATGATCCCGTTTCATAGATTTAGTTGGAGTTTCGGATTACTAGTTTCTTAGGATAGACCATTGAAACGATGTTTATCATGTGTGTCATTATTATAATTTATATCGTTATTTTGATTAATAAATATTGGTATGATTACGTTGATGTCTGCATATATTTTGAATTGTTGAAAGATTATGTACATAATAGACTAAGTATAAAACATAAAGTTATAATTTAGTACCAGAGTGTAATACATTCAGAATATTTGATTAGCCTTTAAAAATAAAGCTATAAAATACTGCTTTATCTAGTAATTTCATTTAAGAATTATGGAAAATTTTATCACGTTAAATTTATTTTAACATATCATTATGTTAGTAAGAATGAAATGACACTAAATTATGCAAATACACATTTATTCCATTCCGTTGGCATCGTATAAATTGTACAATTTCGAATAAAGTTGTCAAAACAAAAAGTTGTTTTGTGACGTAAATTATGTCGATTCATTGAGCATCTTCAGCGAAATTCGGGAATTTGTTTCTATTTTTGGTGGAAAGAAAATATAACATCGAAACTTTTGTCAAAACCTTCAAACTTTGTGAAGAGTTTATGAAGCCTGTAAACTCGTCTGGCACAGAACGTGCATTTTTAATGATTACCTGAAGTTTTAACGCAGGTAAAGAATGAAGGATTGTTCATTTAAACTTTATTTGCTAATTTTCAACCACTTTTGACAAATTATCTTTCGCCAAGACCGCTGTAATATGGTATGAACTCATACATAAAGTTGCTTTTAGTCGTAGTTTCAACCAGAGTTATGGAAGTAGTAGTGATAGTAACTTATAAACGGAACAATGTATGAATACTTAAATTATAAGTTTTAATGGCGCCATAATCCTTCAGAATGAACATGCGAATAAACAATATGTTCAGAGCAAAAACGTACCTTTATCCTTTGAAAACTAAGTTTGATAGAACTCGCAATAAGAACCAGATATGATGTTTTCAAGATCTCTTTGTAGCGTTAAAGAAAATAAGTTACATTTTTCTTTGATGTTATATGTTTACTTTGTTGTTTTTGGTTCGTGTGACTTGCGGGTTGCTGAATTCTCTACTTATTATGTATTCTGGTTTCGGATTAGAGTAGCGTTTTAGCGAAATTTGAGCAAAGTTTTTCCTTAAATTATTCGTGCCATCTGCGTTCGGCAACATCACTGGTTTCAATTTCTTTGCGTAACATTTCGATCGCATCAAATTTTCCACTCAATATCGCGTGGTCGTTGTCACCTCTTCTTCCTTTATTCCTGAGCCTGGTTGATCCGTTTCGTAAATTGTGTGATTTATACCGGCTGATAATGGTTGGAAGGAATATTGTAGTGGAGTGAAGTTTGGGGAGCGAGCCCGCAACGCGCCCGCGCCCGCCGCAACAGACCGTATCGCTACCGAGGTAGGCTCCACATTACGCTCCGGCCCCATTTTCAATGAAAATATAATTCGAATATATTCCATTCCAGTGAAACATTTAGTTTATTTAATTATATTGTGTTACCATTATGCATTCATTGTTTTTTGGTTCTGGTTGACATATTGGTTTTGGTTTTTGGGCTTCGATGTCAATTTTATTGTGTTTAGTCGTTTCACAATTATTATCAATTTCGCAATTAAAATTAAAAAGCCGGTTATTATTAAATTTCCATATCGATAATAGCCTGAAGTTAATAAAACATTTAATTGGGTACTTTTATTACTGAAGCATTCAAATTATAAGACTAATATTCGCGGCCATTTGGCAAGCAATCCCTCAGCTATCGACAGCTGCAGGCCTCACTTCATTTACATAATCAATCCCTTTCGAATTCAACGTCTGCGGCCGATGTCGAGATAACAGTAATTAGACGTTTTATGTTATGTGTGAATACGTCCTATCAATATGGTCCCTTACTAAGCACAGGTAGAGACAAAAGGGAGCAGTATTATAGCCGAGTTCCGACCTGAATCCGTAAATATACCGACGTGTTCGTACATTGTAAGGTGTAACTTTTTGTGACGACAGCATTCGGCCAAATGTACAACAAAATCTTGACCGGCATGTGACAGCCGCAATCTCGACCCCCGCCAGGATTTGGACATAATCCTGTTGTTTTGCTGACAGAATTTTTAAATTATTTCGTAATCATTTCACTGTAGGTACTCGAGATAACATTTTATAAAGGTAAAAATGTATTTTTTTACTTTGACACGATAGCTGATAAGTTAATAAGTAGCGCAAAGAACAAAGGGCCAACTGAACTATCTATTTAAAGGTGGGTATTGAACATTTCACCGAACTTGGAATCGAATTAGGTTGTGCCCGACTATAGATTAGAGTCAAAGGAGAACCGGTCATGAACTGACTTTATGAATCTATAAACGAACTACTGAATTGAATTCAATTTACTTAATGGAAAACAGGGAGTAGACACGATACAGTGTAAGTGTAAGGAGATTATCTACCTACAAAATAGTTTATACAATCTTGTGGAGAAACAAAATCCTCTACTTTGGGCATGACGAGGGCGCTTCAATTAAAACTGTTCAAGTTTGTTTAAATGTTTCTGTCGACCCATCCGACGGAGTTACACAACAGATTTCGCTTTAAATAAACATTTAGCTCAATCCCAACATTCCAAGGGCGAACATAGTTTTCATGTATAATGTCTAAAGGTTGCCGAAGTAATAAGAAGTATTGGCAAAGATTTGTAACAGTAAGCTTCCGGCGGGATGCTCCTTTGAAAAACTATTGTGTCCGCGCAGAGCTACGCAGTCGGTGTTTCTTCAATACCATTAAGTTGTTGGTTGGAACGACGAGATTTTGGTTTTACCTTGTGAACGACGAAGTTCGAAGTCCATCTATAGATAGATTGACCTCTCATAGAACTTTCAACTCGAGTTAATCCGTGGTTTGAACCGAACTGATTTCAGTACTAATTAATGTTGTAGAGTAATTTAGGTTAACCATTTAAAATATTCCTTTGTTTTAAAAGCGCAGTATGTAAATGGATATCTATTTACATCAAAGCGATCGATGTAAACACTTTACATGTTTATGAATCATCATATTAATAGACCCTTTCAAGTGTACGTTGTAATCCTGTTCATCGTAAAACTCTTGTACATATTTATAAAATGTACTCTATTTGGTACAAATCCATAATAATCCGACCAAATCTTATTACAAATTACTCATAATTCAGAGATGGTTAGTCAGTGAGAATTCTGTGTTATTTATGTAATTCTCGGCTAAGCCGTTTAATCGTCCATCGCGTACTTAATGTTTGAGCTTCTCGGAGACGGATCAGGAGTATGGGGAGTTTGGAAGTGGGGTTTTAAGCCTAAGGGTTGGCCTCATTCCGACTAACAAATCGGTGGCTCGCTCTACGCACAGGTAGCGCACGGCTCATTACCCTAACGTTATGTTTACCAAATCACTCCGTCATAAATAAACAACACACCCTAAGGTCACAGCTTTCTAAATAAATTTTCATAATAAAATATATTTTTTGCGTCAGTTCACACTTTCGTGATTTTCTTTTCTCTTTTCGTACTTCGGAACTAACAACTTTTGGTACCTACTTTATTTACGTACGTTTTTACCTTTTAGACTCGCTTCATTGATTTTTGTGAAGCTGACCAGAACTAAGAGTGTTAAAACATTCGTTCCTTATTGGTAACTCGAATAACGGTGAATAAATAACAAGCGAAATGCTCCCGCCATAGTGTTGTAGACCTTGAGATTCCATTAGTGTTTTTCTCTTCGGCTCACGAGATTTATGTATTTCATTAAAAGTTTCGCCTAAACATAATTACTACTATTTATTATTCACCATAACTTATTGTTTTGATCAATGTTCCATAAAGTGTTTGGTGGGAAAAAACCTATTACCGCAAAATCTATTACGATGGTATATGAGTTGTGCATAAAGAGCTCGTAAATAAAGTTAGTTTTTCATGAGGAATAATAGCTACTTATTTAATGTCGTCGGGAACTAGACCGAACATGAGTTGTTGGAACTTGCGTTCTTTTATACGGCACTCCTTACTTACTATATATTTTGCTGTTTCATGAATAGAAGCTAGATTAATGATATTCTTTGATGTAAAACTTTTTGTAAACAAACGATCTAAGTAATTATCTGAGGCTTTTTGTTTTCGAATACTTAGTTCCTCGCCTATATAGCCGGTGACGTTCTGCAGTTCAAACTTTGGGAAGCGTGGCAGCTTATGGAAATAATGACCCGCCGCCCAGAGTATTCTCTAATGGTTTTATTTTATTATTCTTTGAAAATGTCATGTCCTAGTTCCATGCTTATAAAAGTACCTAACTATATAATATCAAAGTTTTATACTTTCAATTGAATAGGATTAGATTTAATGGTCAGGTTGAAAGTAAATGTGAATATATTATTTTAAATACCTTAACTTTTCTTCTTAGGAATGTTATACGCTGAGATAAAGTCTGTTTAATAACCTCAGGGACTTTTTTATTACTTGTTAAGTTTGTAACGACTTGAGACAGAAAGTATTAGAAAAATATTGTTTTACCTTTTATGTATTTTATGAGACAGATAAGCCTTTGGCACTGTAATGTTTCACTAATAGGCAACTAAACGAAACAAAAGCATTTCTACGAAATTGAAAAACAATTCCACTGAGTTTATATACAGTATTAGTCTCACGAAAATGTGACCATACTTAAAACCTTGTCAAATATAAATTGTTTAAGTACTCATATTTTCTCTCATCATAAATTTAAATAACGCCCACATTGTTCTATCTTGGTTATTTCTGAAATGATTTTTAGGCTTGCAAAATAAGTGTTAAATCTTTTTAGTACCTAAACATGTTTAAGAAACAAAAACTATTCGTCCACCAAATAGAACACTATTTGAAAGTTGAAAGAAAAAAAGAAAAACGCATGTCATTTGTTTATTAAATATATTAAAGCGCCTTGAAATAAAAAGTTTTTGTGCAATCCGCCGCCGTAAGAAAATATACTCGGAGCACAATATAGGAGTGTGATGTGAGCAAGTCCCTTCCCCCATTTAATATTCGTGCGTGTCAAAGACTAAGTACAGTTATTGAAGATAATATCGATCAGTTTCATAATGGAACTCGTTTTTCTCACTTGACATGGCGTCAGATGTGATCGCCTCCACATTATTTTCGTATATTTTAATCTCACTTCAACTCTAGACAAGTGACAATCGTTTTGCATTCTATTTGGGTTTCTCTGTCTGGTCTACTATCAAAATGTATAGGACTGTTACGTGATAGTTACGTGGTTATGACTCATTTCTATCGTAGAAAATCAAATAGAATGCGAAGCTATTGCCACTTGTCTATAGAGGTCAATTTCGCGTATATTTGTCAGGCAGGCTTAATAAAGGCTTTAGCTGTCCAATTTAACATTTACTACATAGCCATTCAAATATTCGTTTTTATTAATATCGCAGTTCCAGCCATTGACTAACATTTGTGTTGTGTAATATCACAAAATGTATCATTAATGTATCTAAATCAATAATTAATTAGACAACCTCATTGAACCAACTGCCGTGAACACACGAGGATCGGATTCAAACATGCTCTATGTAATCAAGTTTGTTATTACAGTTGTGTATCGCAATAACTTTCCACCAAAATCAGATGATACGCAATTTAAATGATATTTGTGTTAACTTCGTCTCATTCACTCTAAATCTATTGAAAGGAAAAAGCATTCCCAAAATGTAAAGGGGAAAAGCGAAAATCACAAGCTCTCCGTTCCTATAGGGGTATTCGCGTGGGCTAGCTATTTGAATAAATATCAAGAGGGAACCATTTTTCAAACCGCTGGTGATAATAATGATGCTATTTATCAAGACTCAAAAGGGTAGGTAATTATTAACGTTGTATTTCGGTGGCTCTGTTTGTTTCCTTACACTTTTATGTGTGATATATATTTGTTGGCGACAACAGTAGGTCATCTCTGTTGGCTGCGAGGGAATGGATCCGAATGATTTATTGTTGCGTTGAATATGCATGTCGCGATGAAAAATGACGAAAAACCGTGTGAGAATGGGTCCTGGTGCGATAGGATAGTGACGCGTGCGGTGCGCGCTCGCTCCTATACCTCATTCCCCTTTTGCACTCTCAGCCACTCATCACTTATTTTATAGCGCCCAAACACGTCACACTGCGGAAGTCGTTAAGAAGATAAATCGCAAACACAGCCATCTTATAATCCTTTTAAAATATCTAAGTGAAAGCTCCATCCTCAATAATTCTTACCGCGAGGAATTCTTCCCGTTTCTTACTAATTTAAATGTAAAGTGGGGCGACAAGAAACACTATTCAAATTAACAGCTTAACTAGAGATATTCGTTACATAATTTGCAAGTTTCGACATAACTTGGGCGCGACAAAATTTACAAAGTGTGAGACGTTTGCAAGGTGCAGTGCTCCAGTCTGAACTTGTGGTGGGTGGTATACCTTAATAGTTGAGGAAACAATGGCGGTGAAGTTTTAGTTGGGTACCGCTACCGGGAACGTTGCACTCCACTGCTTCGCTTCGGTTCCGTACCCGCTCGTTCATTAATACGATTCTGCCAACGTAACATTGTGCTATGCAAACTAACATTATTTCAGCGCCCAACAAGCATAATGTCTCGCCCAAAAGCGTTGTGCATTCTATTAAATGTAATGATAGCAACATAATTGTGTCGAAGCTGTTTTGAAGTTCCATTAATTTGTCGTCATTTTCACATATTTTAAGTACTAGCAGAGTTTTTTTATCAACATTTTGAATGTTTTTTTTAAACCGTAGCTACATTTCTTGAAATAACAAAACCGACTGAGTAATCACCATTTTACATTTACCGCAGAACGGTAATAAAGTGTAGATAAACGAGCGTGTTTTAATCCACCCCTTGAAACAAACTCGCGTTTTATTTGGTTTTAAACATTTGAGGTCGGAGGTAAAATAAATAGTTAGAACTACGACTAGTCTGGTTTCAATCGCACACACGTTTTTTAAAGAATAAAATGTTTGTACAAAAGCCTTTGGTTCAATAATTAATACCGGACCTTTGTTTGTAGAATGAACGTTGCAATTTATGTGACATTGTAGACAGGTACTCGATTGCCGATAAATAAACACTTTGAAACTAGCTGGAAACTTTACAGTTTATTTTATTTTTCGTACCGAATGGTTGTGTCCGGGATTGGTGTAATTTCTATTGTTTTTCTGTTCCGTCGGTTCCCAATCACAGACTAACAGGATAAATGAGTACATGATATGTGGAGCGAGGACGTTAACTTGTTTATGTTGATAATGTCTTTACAACAAAGTAACCTCGTTGTCGATATTCCCAACAGAATTAGAGTTTCAATGATAATAAATTTATATGTGCACGTGTATTTACCTGTTCCTGGTACACGTTAAGGCTTTACATATCGAATTACGAGTGCAGTGGTGCTTTGTAGCCCGCTCATCTCTCTGGAGCCCTCACACAGCTCTCGTACTAATCTCGGTTGAGTTTCTATAGCGTTTTTAAAGAGATGTTTTACTGTGTCACATCTCTTTAGTGAACTGGTTGCCGTTGCCCAGCTGTGGGAAAATGCCAGTTTGTATTATAGGTTTATAGGGTTTATATAAAAAGTAAAATTAGCAAATAATTAATATAATTTTACGTTCTACATAAATGTTTTGTTCATATTAATATTGCAGCTAAACGAAAATATATTAATTCGATACCAAAGCAATAATGACAAAGCTCCCCATTGTTTCAATAATTTAAATAATCAGTTATTATCAATTGTAGCCATTCATTCAAATATAACTGTTAATCAAATTATTTAATACGTCCATATATCCGCTCGTGAGCACCCGACATGTACCACTCAAAGCAGCTGCGTAGAATATTGCAATTTTAATGGTGCTACTGGTGTAATTTGCTATATGGCCAGATATGGACATAGTTTGTAGTTAGCTATAAGTGCAATCAAACAGGCCTCAATAAACGGCGGTATTGTTTTGCCTGTTATTGCGATTCCGTTGCCGAGACACGTCCGGAATAAATTAAACTGCAATTTGGGGCCTTTAATATGGAGTGTTGTTCGCGCTATTGCCATAGTGCGGCGTGGCGATATGAGCGGCATGCGAATGAGTACACAAAGGGGTTTGGCCGAGCATGCTGCCCATCAGTAATGCAGCCAGCCACATGATTGCTGCAGCACCGGTGCCGCCGCACCGCAGCCGCCGCTCCGCCGCCTCGTCGCGGCTCTCCCGAGACGCGGCGCAGTTACCTGTCCATCGACCACTGCCCTCATTAACATTTCTACCAATCATTTCAAATTTACATTCGAATGCACGCACTACACTAGCAAGCTTAAACTAGCGAACCATCAACAATACGGTGAAATGATTCCAAGAACATTTGCGTTCATCATTAGGCCTATGTATTTTCAGTTAAATGTGTCATATGATATGTTGTACGGTAATAAGCTCGTTGGTATATCGTTAAAATTAATTTAATAGCATTTAGAGTGTGGTGTTGAAATAATAAGCGTTACTGTTAGGGAACGCTGGAGGTTACGCCGTCCTTTGCTAAAGATTCCAATGAACCATTAGGGAGCTCAGCGGGCCGTAAGGTCCGGTACAGGATCGCTCAATTTGCGACATTCCTTTCTATTTCGTTATAAAAGGTCTATTACGTACACCATAAATTGCACTAGTACATTTTTTTAAGTACAGTTGTTGTAACAACCTATATTACGCAGCTGTTTACCAAATTCCACATCGAAAACAATCGTAAAACAATATTATTTGCATACACTTACCGTTATTACAATTTTCTGTATGTACATTGGCAATTCGCCCTATTTCCACCAATAGCGAAACGATTTAATTTTTTTTTAGTTCATTTAGGTAAGCTTATCTTAATGGAGGTTAAGCAGTTTTGTTACTTTTTCTATTTCTCAACAAACACTATTAACTGTTCAAAGAAAAGTGAGAATTAGATTTTCGCTTAATTCTAGTTCCATTTATGTTGCGTCTATACACTCTGTTCGTTTCGTATCGCTTTGTGGTGTAAACGTACGACCTATATGTAAATCAGGGATATTCCATGAACATTGATTGGACTATTATTGCGTCGATTCAAAGCTTACCGAGTTTCACAACTGATTTTTATATGAAATCTCATGTTGACTATTCGTTACAAACTATACGAAATAAATGAATTAACGCGTGTAGTGTTGATTAGTGATTTTCAGCTTGGAATTGCTTGTGTGTTGGTTCGTTAGTTGACTCTGCATTTATTTGATTTCGACGGTCAAGTTATTGCGATACTTGAACGGGTTGAACCCCCCGCCAGGGCAAGCATTTGTGCAAACACGAATTCCTGTTCCCGGGTCTTATCTTAACCTGGTTAGTGATACGTGTGCGGTTTCGTCAGGATGCGAGTGTGAAGCTTTTATTTATTTACTTTATCCCGACACTTTGCGTTACCATACACGAGCACACGTTTTTATTACATATCAAGGAATAGTGCAATACACTTTACGTAATATATTTCGTTCCACACTCTTATAGGTTTTATTCATATGGTTGAACATGAACATGTCGGGGTTTAGAAACAATATCTTAGGTTACACTTGCTACCAATTTCAAGGTTCGTTGAATTGACAAAACAATTAATGTTGATTCTAATTTGCGTAATGTTTCTATCTACGCTAGACAGGCAGCTTTAGTTAGTTTTCTTGGATTTCATCCAAATAATAATGCAGAGTAGACATACTTTTTATAATTTATTTTAGTATCATAATACATTGAAAACATTTATCACTCTCTTCATAATGCCCTCATGAGCGTTTTAAACTAACTTAGTTTTCATATGAAAAGTGTGTTTTTAATACATTTTCCTTTCCTAAGCAATAACAGTAAAATATTTTTTCTGACACCTTTGGTAGTTTGCCAGTTGAACGATGATTTATGATCAGAATTAGATACAGACATCTGGCTGGGACTAAATGGCAGCTTAGAGCGAACTCGTATATTAAGCAATACCTTTCTATTTACGTATGTAGTATATTTAATATCTAACAATCATATTATAAGTTATATTATAACTATGAATGTGTAACTGAATTGTTAACATAGGAAGTGGACGTTCTTAAAAGCTAATATGAGAGAATTTTTAACATTACCCGTAAGCGCAGATTTTACTGCATATTAAAATGTGTAAATATTGATACTCGCTTGGAATATCTCGGAGGTTTTCCAGGCTGCATAAACTATTATAACATGAAAGTGTGTAGTTGTGCAATCGCAGATAGGGATGGTCCAGGAACGGTCCCTAATGAGATTCTATCTTAATTATTTTTCAGTGTTCTCGTAAATTTTACTCCAGAGAGTTGCTGAGCCATTCCGTGGCGGAAACATCCTTTCCCAGCTTAATTATTTCCTTTTTTTACTGTGTTCAATATTCATTCAGATTTTCGAGGGGAAGACATTAAAATTCATAACGTTGCTATTACACTCGTCAACATCTGGCGCCGTCCGAACGATATTATCTAAAACTTTAAAGGGCCCATTAATTAAAATTTAAGAATAGTTATTCTCATCCCGGATATTTGGTTAAGTGCCTTTCAATGCAAACTTTGTAAGGTACTTTTTTAGAAATATATTTAAATAAACGGTATTTCTGACTTTGTTAGATAACTTTGGACGGTTAATGGTGCGTAGTTAAGATAAAGATTTAGTGATGCGCTTGTTTTTTTCTTGTAAAATACGGTTTGAAATCATAGAAAATTTATAAAATCTTGATTCCAAGGACCTCCTTGACCTGCAATTAGCTAAAGTAGTAGAATTCGTACCTACGAATTCTACTACTTTAGCTAATTGCAGGTTAACTCTATAAATAAAACAACTTTTATGTTTTACAAATAACGTTAATTTTGCTTTTATACTACTTTGTAACAAAGTGCACATTGCAACTTTTGGTGTAGTAGGTACGTTTATGTATTCTGGCTTCGGGTTCGATCATTAAACGTCGTTTTGTCTTCTTAAAAACGTCTCAAGATACCACGCTAATAAGAGTTAGAAACAGCTTTAGGGCGAAGTTGGTCCAGGCGTTTGATTTACTGCTTAATCTTCTCATCAGAAAGCCTTATCTTCCTCACTGTACGATACCATTACATATTACAGCATAGGTTAATATTTATCATATAAAGTACTTTAAATTCTATTTAATTCTATTGCTTAGTTCCGTAAAGATGAACTGTACTGATATCTTCAAAAATGAAACATTTCAAGAATGACCAAGGACCATATCTTTAATCAGTACATTTTTATTTTCGAACCTCCGAACCCAAGAAGGTTTTCGTTTCGTTTCTACCTTTCCTCCATAAAACAAGCATTTAAAAAACTCAATAGCAATACTTTATTTCATATACATGAACCTATGTACTAGTGGTTATAAAATACCTTTTATACGTGTATACTGATTGATATACACCTCCACTAGCACTGTAAATTCATTGGAGTGGCGTTTTATGACTTGGACAGTATCGTCTCGCACCGTAGTATGGTCGGTCGCGATAAATTTGCGTCAGTCCACGCCCTCTATCGGGTAACACTCGTAAACTGTTTGATGGTGTACTCTGAGATAGGTCGTAAATAAGCGGCAGAACAAAGGGTGCCCACTTCAACGTACTGTTCTCTGCGCACTGTCTTTACAAACAAAATATTGTTTTATTATCTTCTGTTTATTTTCATTTTTATTTTTATTTTCTGCTTTTTGCTGCTTGGACTGTGAAGTTTGATGTATATATTGGCCTGCTTTTATCATTTTTTTTTCCTTAAAATATTGTACCGATGGTCTTTACATGTGTAGAAAATTAAGTAGAACTTTGATTTACAAAGTGAGAATTTCAATCTTAAACTTTTACCATTAAATCATGTTTGTTATTAATTTTACAAATAAATACAAACCCTATTTCATGTGTGGCTTCTTAGTAAACCTTAAAACGATCGAGTAGGTATATCGTCTAGAAATGATACTAAGTTTCAAAGATGAAAGTCTGTGTAGTATTATATGGAGAATTCCTCGGAAGCGGGCATGTGCCACTCAGAGACATAGTCGGTGCCAGTTCAGGAACACTCGATACTAAATTTCATTTTCTAGAGCGACCGATACTCTACTGCATCGTTCACTGGAATTCGCTTAGAACACCACTCCTCTTTCAAATAATACATGTAGGTAAAACTTTTAAAACATGTTCTGTCCACAAGTATTTAAGACCAACTTTTAAGTAAAACTATGCCTTTGTGTTTCGGCTAATTATAAAGTATTGCAGTTAAAAAGCAATATGAGGGAACACTCAAGACGAAGTAACGTACTTGCCCATTTTTTCGTCTTCGCTTCTTCCGAGATCCGCTTTACATTTTTATTTTACTCCTTTCAGTCTAATTTAATATGCGGCCTCGTAGAAGAAATTGCGAGAATATATTTTCGCATTTGTTAACTCTACCTTGAATGAAATCAGATTTTACTTTAGAATTTGTGACGAATTGTATAAGACAGGT
Source organism: Cyclophora punctaria (assembly GCA_951394245.1). NCBI lineage: Eukaryota > Metazoa > Arthropoda > Insecta > Lepidoptera > Geometridae > Cyclophora > Cyclophora punctaria. The sequence continues at coordinate 6,388,612 of OX596170.1, read as the reverse complement.
AAAAGCTTCTTCATTTACTCGATACCCGAGTATAGGTAGAAATGAGTTCCAATCATGAAAATTCCTTTAATATTTTGTACCTACCTTCGCATATAGGTATTCGTTAGTATATTATTCACGCATGGGAGAAAGTATGACGAACCTATTTGAGTAACAAAGTCAACGTGTACGTTATTCCGGACTATAAAATAATTCAGGTCCAAATCTTTTTGCCGATATTCCCAAACCAGCCTATTGTTTGCACTCGGGATGATATTACGGTCACATGATATGGCTTAGAACTTTCTCCTGCCTTAGAACGGTAGACGGTAAACGTAGATATGTGTTTAGGAAAAGTAAACCTTTAACGAATAAGATTTCATTAAACCTACACAGAAAATAAGAAAAACCTATTCGCTGCTAGGAATTTAGACAACCATCTATTGCAAGATTTTTAATTAAACCGACTTTGATCACTGGACTGGAATGTCTCTTTCATGGTGCGATTAAAACCGGTGTAAAACAGTAGCCATATAATCTTTTCTCGTAACTCATCCTACCCAACAATTTAATCAATTTCCTTAATCAATTCGAATGTGACAAGACTTCGTTTTGGGTCTGCTGAGAATTTCTTTCTATTTTTCGTTCAATTTATATTTGCATTTGTTTGGCTAATATAAAACTGAAGTGAACGTATCAGTTTCACCACTTGTACAGTATTACGAAACAAATAATTGTATTTGTATCGTTCCGTGTGGGTCGTGTTGTGTAGAATTGAAATTGTTAGCATGAGTGCGTCTTCGTTAAAGCAAATATCAATTAGGGTCGCAATACGTGTCAACGAAAGATGTCGGGATCGTGACCGGCCGGGCGGCGGGCGGCGGGCGGCGGGCGGCAGCGGCCGCGGCCGGCGGCAGCGAGCCGCGTTGTTACGATCGACCCATGCCAACTTAAACTTCAAAATACGAAACGTGCTATTGCTTAAATAGGTGCTTACCTAAACTAAGCCCTTCTGTGTAACTCGACCTGTTGTTTGCTTGTTTATTAATTAAGATTAGGCACCCTTAGATATTCTCGCCTCAAAACCCTTTTCAGGCCGGTTCTGGCCAAACGTATTTGTTACTTAAATAATACCTAATGATAATGGTAATTACGTTGTTCCCCGCCTTGGAATCATTATTTTGTATTTAGTCCGTTGCTCGAATCATAAATAAGCGTTCTTGCTATATAAATGGGTCAAAGGTAATAATGCAATCATATTAATTACCACATAATGTACGCCCTTAATAATATTTGTATGATTACAGTGTTATATTTTTACTTATATCGTGAAATACAATTTAGGAAAGAAAAATGCTTTGTTTGTTTATGTATAAAGTGTAAGCTATATAAAAGACATTAAAATATTGTTAAAGTAATACTTACTTATCGACATTAGAACATAAAATTTACATTCCGTCGTGATCCAATTATTATGTCCTTTTCTGAGAAAGTTAAATTCCCCATAGATTCTTTAAATATTTATGAAGCTCTCGAACGCTCAATGACTTTTAATACTTAGGAAAATATATAACTTATTAACATAATATTCTTATCAGTTAGCTTGGAACAAACATAATCCCATGTACACGCGCCTCATGAATGAACTTAGCGTTTGGACTAATAAATTGTGTCGTTTTATTGCGAACGGCTGATTGTTTTTACGTGAATATTTCTGTGTAATTTTTCACAAAGGAAAGATAAAAAAATACAATACTTCAATAGGAGATAAATCCATTTCGAGCGTGATGATTTATCAGAGTGGAACAGAAGCGAGCGGCGGCTGGGCGCTGGAACGTCATCGCACTCGCTTCTCCCCTCGACATATCTCTCTGATAAATTGCAAAGAATCTGCAAAAGAGGTGAAATTCTTAAATAAAATTATCTCCGAAGGAACACCATTTTGTCTTATAGATGATGCTCTCAACTTTACGAATAAAAGTTTTCATGATAAGAACGATGGTATTCCGAGTGGGTAGCGCTCGGAGGCTAATGTTGTTTTGCATGTGAACACTCGTAGTTCCGCGAGCTTGTACGTGGAGACGCTTCCTCTGACTATATTTTTATCGGATGCGAGTGGATCGCGTCACAGTTCGTCCGTGCGACAGCTGCCGCTGACGTCTCTCAAGCGCCTATTATGCCGGCTCTCCTTTTATTTATGATTGAGTTGAACGGTACTTATTACGACTCCGCCGAAGGGACGTGTTTCATATGCCAGCCTCATGTTCGTCTCCTCCCATTTTGACGCTTATTGAGCAGTTGACTCGTAATCATACGCCCTTAATATCGCTGTAAAAAGACCGACCGCACATAAATTGTTATCAACTTTTTAATGCTTCCGGAATAACAAATATTATACGGTAACTTGAACGTTGATTCATTAACTTTATTTGCCTAAAAGTTTATAATGCTCGCACTCAAACACGAATTAATTATATAATTAGAAAGTTCTTACACATAGGTAACTTAAAACGCACACATAAATTATACAAAATTTTACTGATACGACATAAACGCTACGAGCTCACTCGAAGCTATTGTTATTCTCGGCATATCTTGAAACTCTTGCAGTGATATGTGTTCACTAAGCTCCGACATATATTTAGTCGTTTTTGTCTATCAGTTGGCAGGAACTTCGGCAATGTTTTCTCATTCGGCCGCAGTCTCCCCAAAAGTTAGCTCATTCCTGTCTTGGCGGGTGCCTCACCGAATTACGAACTCGGCACTCAGCCGCCGATGCGTGTTAAATGTCTTTACGATCTCAGTAAATCGCGAGATGTGCCCGTCGCCGTAACACTCCCGACGCGTCCGCGTTTTTAATCAACTAATTGCTAATTGAAAAACTTTCCACTATAAAGGTGTGGAAGTTTGTCGAGTGAGGTGTGGAAAAACGTCGTGAGTGACCCATTTCTCACACGAAAACTATTTCTCTATCCTCGTCTATACTTTACTGAATGCTATATGGTTATGTATTTAAATTCCGCTTACTTTTTGTGTTTTATGAGCAAGAAGTCTCATAATCAACGTGGGTACTTGGTATAAAAACTTTATAGTTAGAGTTTATGTGGCATATGTATGTACGAACATGTGCATACCAAAAACGGGTCGTTGAGAAAACAGATTGTGTACGAGTATATGCCAACGTAGGTAACCCGACCCGTCCCTGAGTGGACGATGGATAATTTATTCGTACTTTGAGGACAGACCAGTTTCTTGTATTTAGGTCCCGGAAATCCATAACTCGACGACGTATGTTCCCTGTAATACAGTTGAGTCGAATAAATTTTATTATCACAAAGTTCCCTCATCAAGATTTTATTGAGTGTTTGCCATCTTTTTATATTTCCCCGAAGTGAAGTGGTATGCTCTTTGTCGAATAAACACCGTTCCAAGTTTGGCAAAATCTCTCTGGTTAGAATTATCGTGATTTTCATTTGAAGAACGTTAATTTAGTGGTTCTCTTGAAATGATCTAAGTATATCCAGCCACATGGAATCGGTACAAAGTTTCCAATAAAGTTTCAAACAATATTATACTCTTAAACAGCGTTCACCTTGTACTTTCTGAGTTAGATTATAAGTTTCAGTCCAAATGCATTGTGTTTTAGCCATTGCATAATTCTCCTCAAACTTTGTATTTCTGTCTGTCCTTAGAACAAAGCAGCATTACAATTTATAAGTTGGATTATGTTTCTGTTGCACAGGTGGACGGAACCATCTTTTTAAATATACTCTCGACTTACGAGTATAATTGCAATACTGACTCTGTTTGTTTATTATACTTTCACGCCTAAATAATTGAAAATACTTTTATGTTTGATATTGAAATTATAGAGAAAAGGCTTCATTACATTCAAATATTTCCACGATAACGGGGGCGCTGTGGGTACCGGGAAAAGCAAGTTAAACATAATTATGAATTCAGTTCAGATATAGCGTATAGTTTATCGATTATATTATAATGATGATATAAAATGATTTTGTATTCCCTTAAGAAGTCCAATAAATTTTCAATAAGCGTCTACCGTTGTAAAATCAAAGTGAATAGCAGTTTTCTTAGATAGGCACTTAAGTATTCGCTGGTGACTATTTACTCCATTAGGTAGACTGGCAGGGGCCCGGCTGGCGTCTGGAGACAGGATCCGCCCTCGCTCTAACAAGGTTAACCATCTTGCGATTCTATCAAAGTCCTGTGTAATAATGTTAAAGCAACGTCCTGCATTTCCAACAATGCGGCAGAATCGAGTTTGCATATAAACAGTAATTAAAGTCTTTGTTCTGTTGGCTAGTGATATGCGCGAGCTGCTTTGTTCCTACTGTTCAAATCTACTAATTGGTCGGTATAGGGCCAGCAGCTTCGAGTCACCGAGACTAATAAAGTTTTTGTTCCTTCCTTCTTTTGTAATCGGTACCGTGGTTGAACGGAAACTCTTCCGTGTGTGAAATTAAATTATGTTGTAAATATTTCTCAAAGAGAACCGAGTCTATTGATACGAATAGCAAATTCAGGTATTCGTACCCTATGTTTATTCCGGATTCCGTTGTTTAACAAATAATAGCAAGTAGGTATATAAAACATGTTAAAGGTATGTACATAAAACGGCAAAAGCATATTTGTAACAGCGAAATGTCGTACATGATGTTTGATGGTTTATGTTCGTCATGATCATGAAACGAAAATCAGATTTTTGACGTAAATTGTGTGAACTTTGATGTCACCCGCAAACCAGGAATCCTATCAAATTATAAAAGCGAAAAATATTGCCTGTTTATATCTTGGGTTTGCGGAAAAAATGCCCAATTTGTGAATTGTATTTCTATACCTCTACATTTATGGCAGGGTTCCGGATATCTTCCAAATTGAAAAAATATCGCTATCACTATGCCGACAGAGTAGAGTTATATGGTGTAAAACGTTTTTACTGACTGACACGCTAAGTCACGTACGCCCTAGAAAATCCATAACGGATCAATTTCGGAACGTTTTGGAGAATAAGGCGGATTTTGATATCTTACTTTGAAAGAAAAATAGCGCCTCAAATTTTGAGTAAAAATAGTTTGCAAATCGAGAGTTGAGGCGTGTAAACATAGCCTTAGGAGTTATTATATAATTGATTCCAACTCGAAGGTATCTAAAGTACCGGCTCCGATTCTACGAACTAATTTAAATTACTGTATCTATTCAATTACCGTCCTTGGTCAAAAGGGTCAACGTAATAAACACTTTCTCGTAAAATTCAGTAAAGTTATTTCAATTTCTTTGTCATTACATCCAATTAAATACAGCTAGTTATTTTTGATAAATTGAAAGAAAATTAATATTTTCCGGGTTCAACACAAAGGGTTGAAATATCCGCGGGTCAAAATATGTCAGTTGCATGGTTGAACGGTGAGTTCCGGCGGCTCCATCGAGCTGGCCCCGGCCGTTTCTTTGGAGCTCGTTAACGAAACAATAAATAATGATTCGGACGTCTGCTCCACTGCAGGCTATTGTTCTGCCGTCACATTTTCCGCGGGGCCGTTGGTTTCAGGTGACACGCCGGCACATCGCCGCTCCCAATTCGATGCAACTTCCGACTGGCCGTATTTCCTTTGAGCCAGCGGAACGAGACTTCACCAATTAGTTATTGTAGTATTTGTTACCGTCATGTTCTTGCGAGACTTGAATCTTGGTTGAAATTTAATCAATCTAGTGTTTATCCTTCATAGTCAGACTTTGTGTTTAGACTAGATTTCATAGTCAGGTTCAGACTATGCTAACGTTTTGATGTTATAAAGTGATTGAAATGAAGTGTGCATAGCAATGCAGTGAACAAATGTTATTACAGCGTTATGGGTAATGGTTTTTGTTTTATTATTTCGAAATTAATACTCATTATATTTGTTTGGTTAAAACCACTTTATGAACTATGTTAAGCTTGCCATGATTGTTACTGATGCCAGGTAATCCCACCTGATATATTGTTAGTGACATTAAAGCATAAACCATTGAATTGCGGTTAGATTCCGTTAATTAGTCGGGACAAAAAATCTATTTAATTTATTTAACAAACTGGTGATCGACTGTTGTTTAAAGACTCGTATAATAAACCGAAGAGTTTGTTTTTATATTTGTTTGAATGAGCTTACCTTTAAACTATTAGAAGATTGCAAATTACAAAGCGATATCAAGTTTTGTTTATTATAAAATGAGTACAAATCGTGTGAGTTTAAAAAGTGTGTTAGAGGAATAAAATCTATGTGTTTATAAATATATAATACATATCCACGAGGAAGGTCTTCTTGAATGCGAATTGCTTATAACCTTCGTTATGAATGTCAATCTCGTTCACTGCTTGTAATTTCCTGCGTAAATGTATGCACGCGTAAAACCGAAAAGCAGTTCAGCGAAAGGGTGGGCAGGCAGCGAAAGGGTGGTAAACAGTTCTAGGAAGAAAAGTTTCAATTCATTATGTGATTAATTTATGTTTTATCTAATGAAACTTTCTTGTTTGTTTCAGGTATGTTAATTAGCCGAGAAGAACACGCACACAATACACAGAATGACTCAATTTTCAAAAGTAAGTGAAGATATAAAACTATGTCCAGTTCAGTCCAAAATGTTACAATAAAGCTGACTTTTTTGCGTATTGATCCCTTTATACGTTTCAAAGACCCAGATCAGTATTATATATAGAGGGACGTAACGAAATTTACACTAATACTTCAGCTCAATTCACTCCGGCTTCCTTAATATAAAGAACCGGCGTTGTTACAGAATCGAGTCGTAAAAAATGATTTATGTTACAGAATAACCATAAAAAATCAATATATAGGTGTAAAATTGAAAACCTCCGATGTTGAGGCTGAATTCCAATTATCTAGTGTATACGATATCGTTATTATTATAATTTTACTAATATAAACCAAACATGTTAATATTGTAAACTTTGGAATTAATTAACTAAACTAATAAGTAGGTTTATTGTACCTACATAAACTGACGGGTGGTCGTGCATTGTATACGCAGGCTACCGGCAAGAGAACATTACTGAACTTTATGAAACTAAACCGTATATTCGATACGTGAGGGGATTAAATATATTGATTGAATTGAACATTTTTAACTATTTCACTTCCACAATAATTTAGTCAATTAATTCCCAGCAACCACTGTCCTATTTATATAGAATGTTGAGCCAATATCGATATGAATATAATCGATTATAACAGTGTTGGAGTACCGTATTTACTCATTATCGATTCCTTGTAGCAAACGAGAATATGCTCTGCAGTAATACAGTAGTATTAATAATTCTTCTCTAGCTTTTGTTGTGGCTTTATTCAACCGTTTTCAAATGAAATCTGAGGTATCGACTGGGGATGGTACTATTGTGCGAATGAACAAACAATAAATAGAAGGGGCGTATCGTAGCGAATCATACAACGTTTGAAAGCATTGCAAGGAGCGTCGGACGTTGCAAAAAGCGTAACCATTGGCGTAAGCGCATTGTTTTCACATTCGAAAAGGAAACGTCTAAACGCTGTCAGCGAACGGTCGGGTCTAATGGATCGCTATTTACCCAGACGAAGCCTTTTACCGAACCAATATGAGATACGCAGTTAAATGGCGGTTAATTAATTTCCGATAACACCACTGGGTTAGGATACCAGCCAATTTAATAAGTATAATTGATAGTATTTTTCTATTTCAACGGTGGCATTTTGTTAGGTTACGTTTTATTCGTACTAATCAGGTCACAATCCGGCAATACATTAATTAGCTTTTTTAAACTTCGTTGAATAGGGTCGACACCAAACTAAACTTACTTAGCCATCTGTCTCTCAAATTATTTTGAAACATGACAGCGACAGATACAAATTTCATTGTGTAAAATTGAATTAAATCTTTATTTACGAGTATATTCCCCTTTTCGGGGTTGAAAATTAGATTTCGAGATTGTGTCTTAAAATGTTGAATACTTAAAATTCTGTCAATCAATATGACATATTAGAATTTAGTATTTATTTTTAAGTCTGCGTCGCTTAATATTACGGTATTTAAATGAACAAATAAGGTGCCTTTAATATTACTCCGCGAAAGTAAGTCTGTTAATCTATAGGTACATTATATAAAATTTCATCGCGGTATGCGCGTTTGATATAATATTTTATACATTCAGAGGCTTTTAGTAGCTAGGTAACCCTTTTAGAATGTTAAAACATTTACCGGGTGTCTCGTTATTGTTAGATATGTATCTTGTCAACATATCTCCTTATAGCAAGTCCGTTGGTATCTAACATCTAGATTACTCTACAAAGGAGCTCCTGTCAGAAGCAGGCGTAGGCTCGTTAAAATAGGTACCATTAGTTCTAATGAATATTTTGTTCAACGTTGGCGCAGATTAGTTAACAGTGTATCAGAGATAAGCCTCCGCGCTCCGACTAATAAATCAGGTTGACTAAATATACCGCTATTTAGCGTCTATAGAAACGTCGGGGCGCAATGTAGAACTCTATTAACAATTTTGATATTGCTATTAACGTTCCAGTGTTTGTATTTCATTTAGTTATTGTTGCACATATTCTACTTGAACTTACAATTTTACGTCTCCTTCATGCATTCTCTCAACTTTCACATTGTCTATTTTAATTGAATCTGTTCAAACTAAATTGGAATTTAATTGAAAGTTTGAGAGATATGTTTTTTATCTATTCCTTTCTCCAACGGTTACTTAAAAGTGGAAAGAAAACTAATTAATCTATTACCTTTGGAAAGTTTGAACTTCTTCATCTTGGTACAGAATGTCGTTAAAACTTCTTGGTGAATTTAAAGACAGCTTCGCATTTATCACATGTGCACTGGCGAATGAAAACATCTAGCGGAAATTGGTGAAGTCTAGAACCATGTTAAAATTTTTGGAGCCACCCACATGTGTTTGGCGATAAATGTTCCCCTAAATTGACATAGAGCAAGCTAACGTACGTGAGCCAAGCGCCAAAGTCGTTATCACGGACAATTTTATTGTTTTCATTTGATCACGTCCTACCGAACTATGCAGTTTGAAACTAAGAAGTTTTCTTTCGCTCTATTTATTTTAATTAAAGTTGGGATTTGATATACTGTGAGGTCATCGAGATTTATTTGCGCTGGATGTTAATACGTTTGTTAGTTAGAGTGGGTAACGCGTATGCGATGGATCGTTGACCCGGAGATCCTTTTGTTCAAATTCCGTTAGCTTCGGCTTACATCAGACTTAGGATACCTCAAGTAAATACGGCGCAATCACTTTGATTGTATAAAGCCGGCTCTCTATTATTTAGGTCGGTAAAGGCAACTCGCTCGACTCGAACGTGAGTTTAATATCTACATGACAGTTCAAACTGATGTGACTGTATGGAATTTTGAATAAAGAATTTCTAAATATGTATTTTAACATGGCTTTAAATCATTAAGGTTCGCGTGGTGAATAGGTCTAATCTCGCTGACTAGTGACGTAATCAATAGCCTTTGGCCTTTGACCTGTAGCGGGTTCATATAGGCCGTAACAATTCCTACTTTACTATTAATACGCAGTTTAAGAGTACCTTTGTTATAAAGGATTACTACTTTGGAAAGGTAATAATCGTTGTTACTTGCGAATACTTCGTAAAGTGGTGATTCCGGCAAACAAAGCATTGTTCTGATAGTCATTGATTAGGTAAAATACAAAAGATTGTTAGTATGTCTTATTTACTAATGCTTATCGATATTTCTTCTCTATTATACTGTAACTCTTATGTAATAAATAATGTTTATTTAAAAATTTAAAAACTACAAAAACTTTTTTAGGGATGGTGAAAACTGTAGCGTGGTTTAGAAGGGATGGACGGACAGTCATCAAACCACATAATTCACTTATATAGATCTTCTTCTTCTTCATTGAGTGGATGGTCAACCTGACCAATCCTGGTGTCAGAGTTATTGAGCCGCCAAAGGCCTCTGACATGGCTCATATAACGACTACTATCCGTAGAAAGTAACCGGGACCGACGGCTTAACGTGCCCTTCGAAGCACGGAATCGTCTTACTTTTCGGGCAATGGTGATTCAGCCTGCACCTTATATAGATAATTATATCCATTATCCACTAAAAATATAAAATTAGTTATCGCATTTATAATAATATACTAGCAGCGCCCCGCGGTTTTACCCGCGTTGTACCCGTTCCCGTAGGAATTTCGGGATGAAAAATAGCCTATAACCTTCCCGTTGAATGTGGCTATCTATTACAAAAAGAATTATTCAAATCGGTTCAGTAGTTTCTGAGATTAGCGCGTTTAAACAAACAAACAAACAAACAAACAAACAAACAAACAAACAAAACAAACTCTTCAGCTTTATAATATTATAGTATTTAGTATATATTAGTTAGGATTAATTTTATGGGTTTAATGTCTAATGACACTAGATACTGCACAAGTCTTACCTCAACTGTGTGCTTTGAACTAAAACTTGATCAAATACCTATTGTGATCAGTCTTATGATCTTACGAGTATGTGAGGATGCTTAGAAAAGTGTAATTTGGAAGTTCTTAGTAGTTTGCTATGAGATAACCGCCAAGTTAAACGTATAAGGAAAAGACTGAATTAAAAAGTGCTTTCGCTTTTGAAATGATTATGCAATACTAGCAGCGACCCGTGTTTTTACTCGCGTTGTGTCCGTTCCTGAGGGAATTTCGGGATGAAAAATACTGTTGAATGTAGCTATCCATTACAAAAATAATTATTGAAATCGGATTGGTAGTTTTTGTTATTAACGCGTTCAAACAAAATCAGCAGCTTCGTTATATTAGTATAAATATTATTTTAGTTTAAATGAGATTTGTCAAGTTTGAGTTCCTAACGTTTACCTTTCTCTAAAATGTAATTAGCAATGGTCGATAAAAGCTATTTTTATATTTCAACACTCTATTTCAAAGGACTCGAAAAATGAAAGAATAAACAATATACTTTTTGTTATTTTATTACTTAAGTGAAATAGAAATACCTATATTAAATTTCAAATACAAACAACAATTTCCGTCGGAATCAATGAAGGTAATCAAAATACTTTGATCGCAATTCTCTTTGTTATATTATTATTGTGCTCCGTCTCAAACATGCTTGTGATCTTTAAGAAGTTGTAATTTTTTTCGGTTGATTGCGTAATATTAATGTCCTTGAAAACAAATAGGGGAGAATATAATGGCATAGGGAGCGATTCTATTTGTCTCCTATATTGTTCAACACCCGAAAACGTCTTTGCAATTTATGTCCCGTCTTCAATTGAATTTCGATCCTTGCACCCGAGGCGGGGTGCAATTGCCCCAGCTACTATGTCCATCGGTTTTGTTTGATTTCATGTCATATTGTTACGAACCCAATGGTATTACTTTTGTATAACCATCTCATCTATACTAATATTATAAAGCTGAAGAGTTTGTTTTGTTTGTTTGTTTGTTTGTTTGTTTAAACGCGCTAATCTCAGAAACTACTGAACCGATTTGAATAATTCTTTTTGTAATAGATAGCCACATTCAACGGGAAGGTTATAGGCTATTTTTCATCCCGAAATTCCTACGGGAACGGGTACAACGCGGGTAAAACCGCGGGGCGCTGCTAGTGTAAGTTATAAAACTAAATAAATACATATTTACAGGACACCACACGGCTAATTAGACCCAAACTAAACTCTAAGCTTGTGGTATGATATCTAACTAACTGATACTGTTAAATTTAAATACATAAATATTTTTTATATATGAATTAACATTCTACAGAAGCACGTCGTAATTTCATTTTGATGCATCTGTTTTAGATTTTGATTACATCAAAACATTGATTAATACACACATAAAAACGAAATCTAAATTTAAATATTACCTCTACGTTTAAACGTGTGCTTTAACGTAGAAAAGTGGCACCCCTATATGTTAATTTCTCCTTCCATGTGTCTTTGGAGTGGTTCTGAATTCCCGCTAGACGTATTTCGGCCTACCATCACATTTATATTGAATGAGCGTTCATCCACCGCTAGGCTCCTCTCGACTGAATTTATTGTTCTAAAACTTGCATGCAACATGTCGGTATTCTCACGATAAGAGAACACGATAAAATTCGACATAAACTTGAATTGTTTTCAGCAATTCTAAACGTTAAAACGAAAGCCATAAGTTTGAAGTCCGACTGTCGCTGACATCTTCTTTCAATGCGATTTTTTATTCGAAATCTGTTTGCGAGATAGCCCTCAACTGAGTTTGATTAATGGTTTAATTTAAAACTTCAGCTCAACATAGTGACTTTTTGTTAAAATAAACCTAAGGGAAAGTCAATACCTAAATATTTTTTCAACTCAATTTCTATTTTGTATTCAAATAGTTCATTCTTCATATTGTTTATGTATCACATAAAGATTGATGTTTTTACTGAAAATCATCAATATTACAGACAGATTTACTATTCATTTTGCCTTTCTAAAATATTCATAGATTTATTCATGTTGGCTTTACTTGTATTGATCGGGTTTGCATATTAATCATATAAATTGCTTAGTTTTTACAAATACCCAAATACAGTAAATCTCTAAGTTGTTAATCAAGATTAAATTGTGATCGACATAAACATGTCATTCACGTTATTCGAACACACTCGACAGGCCATAAATTACTTTATGATTGAAACTACAATACATTAAAACATTTGACACACACAAGCTTTTGAATTAGCCAAAGTTGTTTTTGTACAACCGTAGAGTTTCAATCACTATCTAGAGTATTCTAAAGACAACAACAAGAACAATTTTATCAGCTCACATTCACATTGAACATAACTCAAACAAGGACATGTTTAATGACAGTACAAGTTGCCGGTCCGTCATGCAATAAACAGTGTTGAGTGAAAATGTGTATGCTTAAAGTTGTGACCTTGTTTGAAGTGACGATGATGAATTCTGTGATTCAAATTTTAATTAATAACGTGGTTGATCCATTCAAGATATTAGTGTAGTGGGTACGAGTGACTACCGAATGGGAGGAAAGCGCGTTTGCGTGGCGCGTGAGGGGCGGTGTCGGCGCGGCAGTGGCCTCCGTGTCGGCTGCCTGACCGCGCGCACCGTCTCCCCAACTCGCTTCCACGAATACGTACCCCTATATACGATCCGTTTACCCACAAACTTATTAATTCGGATCGTGTCTTATCTGGATTGCTCTGTGAAACATATGTGCATGTGGTTGTGCTAACCGAATTGCAAAATAAAAGTTGAAATTATTTTACGTTAATTGACCTAAAAATTAAATTAATTGTGAGTGCGCTTGATGTGTAAGGTAATTTAATAAGGTTTTTTTAACAGTAAGTATTGAATATAAATTGATTGAAAACGTTGAAAGTTAGGAATAAATGCAAGCTTAAAGTATTAAGAAAGAATACCGAATCATTCTTTTGTATGCGATAATGAAGTTGAAAGAACTCGTCTTAACTACCTATAGAATTTTTGTAGGGCTTTTTGACATTTAGGTCTTGGAATTAATTAAAACATGTCAAATCTAAAAGTTTGTTCATACCATATAAAAGAAAAATATCAGGGATGCTTTTAACGAGAAGCTTATTTGAAAAAATATTTCAACAGGTATTATTTTGACGTTTATCCCACTCAAGTAAAGTCAATTAATTTTAATTATGTATTTCATTATTATTGTTCCTCTTTCTTCTATGCTTTTTTATATAAAAAAAATAAGTAAATTGCATTGCGTGAGGTTTAACCTTACTCAACAGCTAGACTTTATTTCAGAGAGTTAAATCCCGTATATTATACATACGTTGTATAAACATTTGGGTCATGAAATGTAAGCAGGTTTTGGTGAAGAAATGTATAAAACATATCTTGCTTAACTTGAGATATTTAAGACAGTTTTGTTCTCTCATAACCATATATCAGTTTTTATATAGTCAAATAAGTATAGGTTTAAATGAATATAGGTTTTTGTTACTTTTCTCCGAGGCGCCTAGAGTAAAATTACTCAAACACCGAGTATCTTTACCCTGATACGATGTACGTTTATCTACATTAAAATGCGTAAGCATACCCCTGCCAGAATGTAAATCAAGAAGATTTGAAAGTATTCCAAAAGTACAAGTTTAAAATGCCTCAAATGGCACCCGTGGTACACGATAAAATATATATACACCCGTGAAATGGGTAACCGCCATGTTATTAAAACAAAATAATGGTATTTTTTATCTAAACCATATATTTGTTTGGCACCCCAATCAAAGGAATTACATCTTTTGTTACCAATTTCCATAAATATACGAGGGTTTCGTATTACAAATTAAATGTATGTAAGTACGTAATTATAAAATAATTTTACCTGTTTACAGATTTTCATGTGTTTTGAAGTCGCGTGTCGGGCCGGTTTTAAAGACTTTGAAGCGTCTCTAATTAGAGAGTTGTACGTAATTTCAGCGCCGAAAAGTTGATAAAAATATTTTTGGTCTAATACCAAAAAACTCTGTTCACGATGACCAAAAATACATTAAAATATCTTATACGTAAATTTGTCCGTGCCACGTTGGCACGGACAAATTTACATGGATTAGTAGAAAGTAAATTCTTTTAAAGGGTAGAAATTTCTAATCACAATACCTGAAAAACGATCACAAGATAATTCACAAGAACTCAATTTAGTACCTCGTTATTAATAAATATATAAATATTATAGTCATTTTCTAGGAATCCTTGTGCAATTCATTCGTAGGATCGAAACACTATCTCCTTATTTATAAACACTGGATTTAAAATCGAAAGTCATGTTTATCCGAAAAAATGAACAATTGGATACACAAAATATGTACTCATATTTTGCAATGCCGATGCTAGACAATGAATTAACTTATAGTTGTATCGATATAATCGTATTTCTTACTGAGAAAGAACAGAACAGTGCCGTTTTTAATCAAAACTATAACTGTCGTCGAAGGAACATTTGGTTACACAAATACTAGACCTTATAAATGTTAGCAAAGTAGCTATTGCTTGTTGGTTAATATAATTTGGCCGAGTGGTTTGGTCCTTTGATCGGAATCCGAAGGATGGGTGTTTTATTGTAAAGGCTATCGATTGAATGATGCATTACAGATTCTCTTGTTTATTTTAAACTAGTTGTGCCCCGTGGTTTCACCCACAGCGCAACTGTTTCCGTAGGAAATACGGGATAAATAGTATCCTATATCAGTCTCCTGGTTCCTTAGAACCAGGAGACTGATATAGGATACCCACCAATTTTTAGCCAAATCGGTTCAGCCGTTTTCGAGTTATAAATAGTGTAACAAACACGACTTTCTTTTATATTATATAGATTACTGAGCAAATACTATTTTCGTTGAAATTAATATTAATATATCTTAACTTTTCACATCGCAATGTAATATAATGTTTCATAGCTAAAATGCAGACAAAAATATTCATCGCATCCTACCAAAATAAATAAATATAATAGTTGGAAATTTAAAGTTGGTAATTGAAAATCTGAAAGTTTACTTTTTCAAAGGTATTAAATTAAAAAAATATTTACACTCAAGCATTTAAACGAGTGTTAATTTGCAAATCTTTGTCCAGCAGTGATTCAATACAGGTCTTTGTGATTAGTTTGTTGGTTAAAATAAATGTCACTTTTTGTATTCGAAATGGAGATTAGTGAACACAATCTATCACACTGTTAAGCCTACGATTTAACTGAATTACAGCTGTCTGACTAGATTATATGTTGCAATGTGAAATAATGGTTTTTATATACCTAGATTTTTATAATTGTGAGATGAAGCTATTGAAATCGATAAATATAAATAAAACATTTATTCGTTTAGCATTATCAGCGGGAAAAGAGAACAATAAAAAGTATATCTGGAATTCATTTTATTTGAAACCAAAACACAATATCTCGTTTCACAACGTTGTTTTTGTCCGAGCAAATATTTGAAATAAACCAATTTCGGTATCACTTTCATTGGAGCTTTAAAGAAAGTAATCTGGAGTTTCATACTGATTTTCCCATGGGCTAAGCTCCGAAGCGGATGCAGGAGTGTAGCTTGTTCATAAAATAGTATTTGATATCCAATACAGGTTTAACCGTTCTAGATTTTGTTCGAGTAAACTTTTGAAATATTCACGACATCTTTGTTCTTCCTCGGCAAATTCTAGATTGTTTTATAAATTTTGTAATCAACAAAGAACAAGCAGCCCCCCGTTTCAACGTCTATAGCATAAGTTTGTTATGAAGGCTCCCTGTTGATTGCAATTAATTTCTAGTCTAGACGGGTTTATATAAATCTTTTAGCACCGTCGGATCCGCTGCGGCATCTCAGTCCATCTTTAAATTCATATTCCATTTATATACGAGATATTGCGGTTAAAAAGAATAATTACAGTTATATGGGTCACTCATGTTTTATTACTTGATAAATTAAATGTTCGTACCAACAAATATTATTTTCGTTGTTGAAATAAAATTAGAGAATGTTTGTTTTTACCAAAACATTTTTGGTATTATCTTGATATGAATAGGATGGTTGCCAAAATCACTAGTAAAATATATTTTAATTTCTCGTATGACATAAAACATCGTATTTTATAACAAATGATTTCACCCTGAGATATTACTTGCGATTAGTTGCGATGCGTTCTATTTTACTCATACGGGAGAGCGTTCATGTTTTACTCAAGACATTTTTTAAAAGTTTATACTCGTATTACAAGTTCTCGAGCTTAATATCTTAAATAAAATAATAAAACTACATTTTGTTTCATACAAAGACGGTTTTCAAATAAATTCTGTAATAAGCATCCTCCCCTCTCTAATAAAGTCCCCGGCTTCCGAATATTATAACTTATCCTTGTGTTTTCCTTACACGAATTATTAGCCTCAACGTCACATACTACGAGCTGTGTTCGGGAAAATATAAATTAATGTATCGGGAGAAATATTTATGAAATTGGATCGTTAACGTTGACATTTTGATTTGTATCTCTTAGTTAATTGTCAGTTGTTTCACTGAAGTTTGTGAACTTCGACCGCCGAAGTTTTCCTTAAGGTGGGAAGGTTTGTTCTTCATTCAAATCAGCTTCATCAGAAAAAGTTAACTTCGACCACCGAATGGTTTTTGGAAAGTAATGGTAACGAATTTTAAAATTTAAAATTCAATTACGCGATTGCCTAACTTGTAAATGCAAAGTGTAAAGTTTTAATTTATTCATTTTGAAGCCTAAAAAAGAAAAAGTGTTTACAATTACGTAAGTTCGAGTAGGGCGGCCAACCTTAGTGACCAACTTCCTTAATAGTCAGTCTTAGTGTCGCAGTTTTGGTCAAAACAAATTTAAGCATGTATGTATGTATATGTTGATTTTCAATGCAGTTCTCAAACACAGCAGGCCTCCACACAGCTGGTACTAAATGCTTCCTAAATACTCTCTAACAAAACCTACAACCTACGTCACGAGCGTTAGAGATAAAGTCCACAACAAAAAGATAACACGTCACAAGAAGTGTAAGCCGAGTTGATTCCTGTCTCCACGGCAGTCCTCCGGGAACATGTAAAGCTGCCAACGAATTATTAAACGATAAAAGCCGCCAGAGCGTTATTAAAAGTGTTACGAGTACAAGTATAATACGTTTAACGTATTCTCGATTTCATTTCGAGTATTCGAGTATGTCGGATACATACAAAATAAATTATGTACAAATTGGCTACTAGCATACATTATAAGACGTGTAATAGATTATTTACGAATTAATGAATATAGAAGGTTTTGTTCATAGAAAATGACTATGGAAATGCAATGTCTGTTGAGGCGTTAATGGTATTGCTACGATGTCCTCAGTGATTAATACTATATCTCGATATCGCATGTATCATAAACATGATCTATATTGAATACTAATTGTGTAATGGGTTTGGGATAGTGGCCCTGTGTATCACAATATTTAAATTGAACTATCACGTTTAATGAGTTGCTAATTTAAATAAACTTTCCAGAAAGGAATTACCATTTTCGAGTTAAATTCTTAGAGGAAACGCCACGAAACGACTGCAAATGGCTGTGCAAAGTTATACCAAGTTTGAGTTCCTTTGTTATACCTATAACCCAAATAAACTAAACCTGCATTTTCTGAATCTAATAGAAAATACATTTCTGTGACTCAATTTGCCAGTGAAGAAATTTTATTAGAATCTCGTAACTGAATTCGGACCGAGACGGTAAAATACTTCGGGTTATAACTTAATACGTGATTGACTTTTGATCGTCGCATTGCTATGCAATGTTCGTATTCGAGCGTTCGCGTCGTGTCGTACGTTCAAATAAAACTACGAACATTGTGGCAGCTACGTCGTAGCGCGTAGTGACTACGGTAGTGCGTAGTAATTTTGCTCGTAGCTCGTAGTAATCAGGGACAAAGCTAATCTATCTTTAATGCTTTCTATGTACGTATCTAAAATATTTCGCTACTTTGTCATTAAAACTTTTGTATAACAACGAGTTTTATGTAAATAATTGTTTAGGACCACGAAAAAGTTAACGTCTTTATGCCTTGGTTTCGTCAGTACACTCGTGTCCCAGCATCGTGTACAAGGAGGTACTTAAGTCAACCGCAGTCCAGCTTTTCAACATTAATGTTTTGTAGCAGTTCAACGACATCTTTGGACTTGTTTTTTGCGAGTGACGTTGATAATGATTGATATATTTTTTAGTGCTTTCTTCAGACAAAAGATTATTTTTACTTTTTATGCTAAACATAACTCGAGGGAACGTTTAAGAGGTTTAAGAAATATTTGATGTTTTTTGTACTTAATTTTTATGTTTTCAACTGTTATTTAGTATTACTCATGCGTAAACACAATGTCACTTGAAATTAGTTTAGCATTTGGTTTTCTGAAAATATATTTGCAAATTCCATTGACATTTACAACGAACATTTTGATATTCTTATATCATAAAATCGAGTTTGTCATTTACTGACCTTAATATATTTTTAGTGATGTAAGGAGTAATTTAACTGCTATATAATTGATTGGCAAAGTTTATAATAAGACGTATTGATAGTAACAAGATGATTAGTTAGATATTATTTATTACGATACATAAAATAAATAATCTAATTACAAGTTTAAAATCAACATCAAATAAACGGGCAAGATGATAAATATTAATAATAACTTAATATCACAAGATAGACAAAAGTAAATGGTAATGTGCTATGAGTAAGTATAATAAAATAATTCACAGCAAGTTTTCCGAAGCACTACTCTGACTACAATGTGCGCATTTTGTTTTCTGGTCCGCAGAACAGAAACACAGTTGAAATTAAAAGAACATGAAACTCTTTATCTAGATACACATAAAAAGAGCATTTATACATTTGTATGTACAAAGAGTCTAGTTTTAATTGAAAATAAGTTTTATTATTCCTCGTATTTCAATGTTTAATTCAATTTGCGTTTGTTTTATTGAAAAATGATTTGCAATCTTAACTAACTTATTATATTACGTACAAACAAACGCACAACATTATTTATGTATTAACGTGCATGCCATGTAAATATTTCCATTTAGATAATGGGCGTAATATTTTTAGAAGCAACGTTACTAAGTAATGGTCTCCAATTAAAAAATAGCAACGGAGTGGAAGTTTTGCTTTCATAAAGCAATTGGTCATACAATCATTGAATGTAATTCTTATCTGGCCGGTTATAACTGGATATAAATCTGTTCGAAGTAACCTTTCCTGGGGCTGTATTGTTACCGATTGCCGTAATCATTCTTGTGTAAAGCGTTGTCATTGTAACCGAGGACAGATATTGACGTCAACTTGTGGGGGATTCTTATAGAACTATAGATGGTCGGTTCTGGTCAATTTCCTCCCCAACCTCTTACTGAGGCTTCGGTCGGATCATAAAGTCAAACTCATCCCGTATTTCATCAGAATTTGATAGATTCACTGCGTATACCCATGAGAGGTTATAGGGTTAAAGGTCGATGTTTAGTGCGCACAAAATGTTGTGATTTTACTTTGTCGAGAATATTTTATGATGCCACTGGCTGTGTCCTGCGGCTTGGCTTACGTAAAAAAATTTAAGTGATACTAATGAAATAAAAATACCAATAAAACCAATTAAACAATACAGTGACACTATTAAAGAACCATAAAGAAGGTTATCTATATGTTTATATTTTTATATATTCTACCCGATATCTCGGTTTCTTTGCTCGGTCTATTGTGCAACGGTTTTGATGTCCCTTTCAATACGATTTATCTCAAGAGCGATCCTCTTTTGGTCCCATAAAAATCTAAGTCGTTATACAGAGTCGCAAATAAAAACGTTTGCGGTTATCTTATAGAGAGTTCGAAAAGGCTTAGCGAGTTTAAAATAAAACACATCCGCATACGTTGGGTGAATAAAAATCAAGTCAAGCAGCGGCCGCGCACCAATGAGTCTCCTTGACTTATGTGCACATTTATCACTCGTCCAAACGACGAAGAAAAACATTGTGAGAAAACAGACTGGTATTAGGAACTAGAAATTCAAATAATACATGTATTCTAACATAAAAAGGGCTGGCCTTTAACAAAAGGAGAATAAATTCAATGAAATAACAGTATTATATTAAAAACTAGCTATGCCCCGCGGTTTCACCCACAGCGCACCCGTTCCCGTAGGAAATACGGGATAAAAGTATCCAATATCCGTCTCCTGGTTCTAAGCTACCTCCCCACCAATTTTCAGCCAAATCGGTTCAGCCGTTCAACAAACACGACTTTCTTTTATATATATAAACAGATACTACAAAAATGATTTCGTGGAATTTCGTTCCACGCTTTTGTATATTATTAATGGTTCCAAGAAAACTTGTTAGTTCTCTTTCAATTATATTAATTGTGTTTTATTAAACCCATTGGTTTAAATATATATACTTCCAAAACAAAACTGCAAAATATTATCATCTATCCTCGTTTTAAAAAATAAGTAAATTTCATTACGTTTTTAAAATAATTTACGCGTGCTTAAATATTTTACACAAAATTACTGAAAAATAAATGAAGTATTAAATAAAAATAGGTGATATGTTAAATTACAACCATGATATCAACGTAAGTATCAGATGTCATTATAAAACTTACTATATTTGTAAAGATAGTTAATGAAGCGGGCTAAAAGTTATAATTTAAAAGATAAAATGTTCACCATACTCGCTGGCAGCCTTTCATTTTGTGACCTCAAAATGTAAAGAGACTGAATAAGTTGGTAACTTAATTAAAATCTAGTTAGATACTTTTATATTACAGTAAAATATTAAAAAATGACCAGAAAATGTTGGACTTATTTTTAATAAAAGATCAGTGATTTGGCACAGATGGTGATATTAGATATAGGAGCAAAGGACGTCAGTTCGTTTAAAATAACCATTAAAAGAATAACAACCAAGGCTCGTATTATATTAAGACTAGCAGCGCCCCGCGGTTTTACCCGCGTTGTGCCCGTTCCCGTGGGAATTTAGGGATGAAAAGTAGCCTATAACCTTCCCGTTGAATATGGTTGTCTATTACAAAAAGAATTATTGGAATCGGATTAGTAGTTCCTGAGATTAGCGCGTTTAAACAAACAAACAAACAAACAAAACAAACTCTTCAGCTTTATAATATTAGTATAGATAATACATTTTAAAAGTAAACTCATTGTTTTTCATCAATTATATGTAATTTGTGTTGGTCTTCTTCTTCTTCTTCTTCTTGTGTTGGTAACAACCAATCATCAGCCCAGTCTATTAGATTTAATTATAACATAAAACAGTTTTACCATCTTCTAGTTCAGTTTAAACTATCCAACTATTTAAATTGCGGAAAGGGTACAAGCATATACTTTTATAAGTCTATTAAACCGGCTTTGAACTAGTAAACGTCTTTCATAAAATTAGTCTCTCGAGACGAATCAAAAGTTATAACCTCTATAGTATATTCAGTCGGTTAATCCTTGCCTGAGGAGCCTTGTTTCGTGTAACTGGTGCCACTGAACTCGATTTACTTGACATTTAACCATTTCTAAGCTTAACATAACTTGCTTAGTTATGACAGACTTAATATCTAATGGCAACTGTTAAGTAAGAATGAAGTTTAATATTTTATACAAAGCTTCATAAAACGAGACGTAGTATTGTATTATTGAGAATTATATTTACGTTTGTGCTTGCATGAATCTATTTTATATATTTGCAAGTTCTATATACGTAATGACGTTTTATATAATAGAAAGTAACTAACACGTTACAATGCTTATAACTCTAGGACGGTACGAAAAAAAATTATGATTCTTCTATATATCTTCGTCTGAAATAGGACGAGTTATAAAATGTATACCAAAGTAAAGTATTAGCCTGTAATGTCCCACTGTTGGGCAAAGGCCTCTCGTCTCACTGAATATATCAGTACAGTGAGGAGGTTTCAGGCGTAATCACCACGCTTGCCTAATGCGGGTTGTGATCTCAAACCCGAGCCATGTTTGAAAAGTAGGCAACAAGGTTTCGCTCGACCTGGGAATTGAACCCGGGACCTCAGTCTTGGCAGGCGAGTGCACATACCACTAGACTACCGAGGCGTTTGAAAATGTATACCAATCAATCAAAAATATGACTATTAGGTGGAACGTATATCGCCGGGTCAGCTACTGAAAAATAAATAAAACATTTTGATTGAACACGGCTAAAACCGTTATATTGTTAGATAACAACATGTATCCCGCCTCCCTTAACTCTTTGTGGGCACCATTGAAGCCGTCCATAGAAAATTCCTACCTTCTAAATTCCACATAGCAATAGTTTCAGAGTATAAAATGGATGTCTCGCATAGCAAAATGCAATTATACAACCGCAAAAGTTTCGTTGCTAAATATGTAATACGCAGTACGTAATTGGTATTATCAAGAGGTAGTGCAAATTTGATAAGTTAATTGAAAAAGTGATTGATTGGTATTAAATAAGTTATTAAGAGTGTATCGAGGGTTTGACCGCGCTCTCTCGCACGGTATTGGCGCCGCGATTCGTGAGTTAATGACATCCGAATCGGACGTTAATAGCTATTTGTCATCCGTCATCCCACTCAAATGTGATTACTTAATTACCTACTCGTATTACATTCGAATGCGAACATCGATTGGATGAGTTGGATCGGGTTACGTAATGTGGCACTAATGTGGCGTATAACATATTATTCATAATAGTGATTTGTTATATAAATGTATCTAATTCTTGTCACTTTATTTTTATGATGAAAGAAATCATATCTTGTAGCATTGGCTGTATTCGTTCATATACGTAGACTAGCAGCGCCCCGCGGTTTTACCCGCGTTGTGCCCGTTCCCGTGGGAATTTCGGGATAAAATATAGCCTATAGCCTTCCTCGATGAATAGATTATCTAACAGTGAAAGAATTATTCAAATCGGTTCAGTAGTTTCTGAGATTAGCGCGTTTAAACAAACAAACAAACAAACAAACAAACAAACAAAACAAACTCTTCAGCTTTATAATATTAGTATAGATAGATAACGTAGTAATAAATAACGTAGTAAAAAAACTAAGTAAGTTCGAGGTTAGTGGCCAACCCTGGTGCCGGAGTTTTTAGACCGCCTAAAGGCCTCCGACATGGTCTAACCGTTAGACCATGTCGGAGGCCTTTAGGTTAGACTCTAACGATTGGAACAACCGGGACCGACAACCGACCGAACGAAGCTCGGTAGCGCTCTGATACAAATACCACTATCGGCCAACCATCCAGGTAGGGGTCGAGCTGCACGTTGCTTAACAATCGCAATGAACTAAAATCGCTTAGGGCCGAAACTGCGTTAAGCGGGCGCACGCGACGGTTCACTTTTTTATGAAACCGCACGCGACGGGCCCACGCGACGGTTCACTTTTGTATGAAACCGCGCCGGGTCAAACTACGTCACGAGCGTAGTAATAATACTTTACTCCCACACAGCTTCCCAAATATTTAATAATCATAAGTTGGGCATGCATCGGCATCTTGTGTGCTTAGGCTTAGTAAGTAAATCAACATATTTATTTCACAATAGGTACGTGATCGTTTTGCGGTAATGTGCCGTATTTATATTCAGTACGTAGCGCATTGCTAAGTATTTTATAAGAACAGAGGCTTGGCCTAAACGGCCTCTGACAGATATTTAATAATTTGTGAGTATAGACATTTTTACATTGAAATGCCTATTAAGTATAAATACCTATAAAGAGACAATTTACTATTTTTCCCGAGTTATTATCAAGTATTAAATATGCATGGTATATTGTCAAAGAAATTGAAATTTTAATAGGCAGCGTATTTCGTATATTTGGTTATTAATCCTGCGTCAATCAAAAATGTTTTCAACGAAAAATGTGTTGGACGACAGTTCTCGTAAGCCCATTCACGATGTACCTGTGAATGTACTGTTTCAAATAGGTAGTTTATTTTTTACATATATATTTCGTTTAGGAAGTCACCTAGTTTGCAAGGCAAATGGACTGGAAATGTTCGTGTGAAATCGACTAAAGAATGCTCCCAGATTTTTCTGTATACACAATTTGCAGAGCGAATTCCAACAGTAAAACGAAACTCGAAAAATATAAGTAGATTATACTTTAAGCCAGTCAGTTCGCATAAACAATCTCATATGTATGGAATATTGTAGATTTAGTATCTCTTGGGAAATACGATGTGAACATTCTGAACCAATTAACGGTTTTATAAAATATATTTTCCAATAGGTCTGTGATCAGACTGAAATATTGCTTTATTGATGAGGAGCAGCGCCCAGCGGTTCAACTCGAGCTGTACTCGTTCCCGTGGGAATTCCGGGTCGAAAATTAGCCTGTAACCTAAGTCTTGAATATATCAAAAACATTTATTTTCAAATGCCGTTGTCCAAATATTGGCGCGTATAAACAAAGCGCTCAGCTTAATTTTATTCTATAGAGGGCAATGATGAATACCTATTATACGAGTATCTGTTTTATACCGATATACAACATGTTTTAACCATTTTTGATCGTTATTTTTCTAATTACTTTTACCATCAAAATTATAACAATGTTTTAGTTACTGTAACCGTTGTAATTTTTACCTGAAAATTTACTTACATAACTTGGCTGGTAAAATTATGTTTTTTTTTTATAATGTTAGAAGAATGAAAATAAACATTTGGTTCATTTTCTGTATTACGTTGAACCGCAATAAACTCTGTTAATGTCATACTTGTAGACGCTTAGAAAATTAAACGAAATTTAACTTATTATTTTTTATATTCATATGGTTTTTCGTGTCTTCTCATAAGTATATTTACCGACCGAAGTGAGAACCTTCTCCTTCGGTGTTTGAAATCGGTTACAAAGTTAATTTATTTTATTTTTATGATACGACATAAAAATAAATGTGAAATGTTGTGAGCGTTGAAAATTAAGGTAATGCTACCATCACAACGAAAAATAAATATTGGGATTTAAAATAAAAATTGAACATCACGTATTGATAATATTAGATTGAGGGTAAATTAGGGCGTTTTAGTGTAGGTACTAGTTATTTTCGCACAAAGTTTTGTTTACCCGATAGATGAAGATTCGAAAGTATTTTTCTCCTTCCATTCCCGACATTCGCAGCATCGGAATAAAAAGTACCGATAACAAAATGCCAATGTTATGTATCAAAACTTTGTATAAAACCAACAAGGAAAATGTATTATCTTGATGAAATATATGCTGTTATTGAGATTGATAAATAGCAAAATAAAACAGTAAATATTAAATAAAACCGACAATTAATAATATTATTTTACCTTATTCCACAAATACTAGATGTGATTTTAAAAATCAGTCATGTGGTTTTCAGCTTATTGCGTGCACAAAACTTCACGGAATTTAGCCGGTCTGCTGCCATACCATGACCTCTTAGCGCGATACAAATGCGGACCTAAACTGATTCGCTGTCAGTTTTCGTACCATGACATCAATAAGTGACAAATTGTAGTTGCTTTGCAGATTACCTAAACTGATTCGCTATTTGTCATACTAAATATGTTTTCGTTCATTCATTTGGTACCATGAGCGTCTATTGCGGCTTTGGTAAAGCGTCTCAGCTGTCAAAATTAGCAATTCAATAAAAGATACATTTTTCTAACATAAATTGAACCATTGTTGATATTTTTAACAACAATAAGTATGTACTTTAGTTAATTATTAATGTTTAATTGTTCCTTACTATAAACAATGCATTTTTGCAAATAACTTAACGATATTCTACTGAAAGAATTGATTAAAATGTGCGATTTTACACTTTATAAATTAAATTATTTTTTATAAAATACGAGCGCGGGTTGTAGTACTGTATAGTGTGGGTTGAGCGCAGGGATGTACGAGTAGAGTACCAACTCGTACATCCCTGCGCTCAACCTACCTAGGTATTTACGAGGGTAAACATGACTATCAATATAAATATGTAGGATATGCTTTGTTTTATCCCGAATTTCCCCAATGAAGCGAGAGCGACAAGGCTCTAGAATTCTGAGACTTAACTTATAAATCCTGGTAAATTCCTGGTAAATCCATAATAGAAATAAATCTTTAACAATCGCAATGTATATCAAACGAGCTTGAAGGTAATAATTTAAATGCTCAAAAAATATACCTATTATAATATATTTAATCTATGTCTGTATTATAAATTATAATCTATGTCTATTTTTTAATCTATGTCTATTTTATATTCTATGAATTTTATGATCTTTGCCAGTGACATTCCGAACACTTAAATCGTAATTTTATTTTGGATATCTGTTTAAAATTATAAATAATATTGGTTTCTGGAGCAACAAATACTTTATAGTTCCAACATTTTATGATTACAAATTAGATAACAATAATTATCGTGTGTATAAACAAACCAATGTTCGTTTTGAATAATACTTATGATTTTTAAGAGGTTCTCTTAAAAACCGTAACTTTCCGTCATTTTAATTATTAAGGTTTTCGAACGCACCTTAATAACTTCTCTTAGAGGAAGTGACGCAATTAGCCGATCAGCAAAATGGTTTGTTCATTCATTCAAAGAGATGGCGATTCAAGTGCGATATTGTTTAAATAAGGTCACGGTACGAATTGAAACGCTAACCTAAACTGATCTGCTTGGATCTTGAGACGCTATCTAAGAGGTCATGGTATGGCTACTGTTTACTCAATGACAACGTTGTTGGACTTTACCGACGATATCAAAATAAAGCGCTATTAAATTTATAAAATGAAAATTGTTACTCGAGGTTGTTGTGCCGTTAGCATACATCCAAATTTAATATGTTTTATAATATAAGGCTCCATTTATACTCAAATAAATTGGGTTATAACAAATGCACTATTTGGAATTTCATACAACGTAGCAAGAGCGCGGTTAATTTACTTTACAAATTTAAAACCGGGACTACAAAGGTATAGTATTTTACGTTCTTAGTAGCTTAATTGGTCGTTTGTAAACTTGAACATAATAATACAAGTTTTGCCGTAAAGTGTAACAGCTGGGCGGGGTGTAATGTAATGATACCTCGATGAATCCGAGCCGCGATGCTATCCATATTGAACACGATGTATACAAGAAAAATAAGGATATGGACACAAACAAAAGACAGCCAATATTTGGTCCAATGAAGGGACAAATACGTTGTACATTATGGAAGTCGGCTCGAAAAGGGCGTCCTCGAAGTCGACTCAACAAAGCCCTATTATCGTTTAATATAGTAAATAAAACATTTTGGCAATGAAATAATAGAGCGCTACCATTGTGTACTTTGATAATACTTCTGTAAAGGACAGCTTATTTCATTATACCGCTTTTACGTAGGCGGCTTTAAATGTTTACGAGTTGATTAGTTGTTGTTTTATTATTGGACGCAATGACGAGCCGTCGCTGCGCAGCCCACTCGAATTAGTCAGGAGCAATAACAGAAGGGCGTTATTTGTTTTGGTTTAATAAAGCAGGGAACAGTCGAGATTTAGAAGCAACTTGTGTCATATTTGCGTTTCAGTGCAAACAAACTATTCATAAAGGAGTGGCGGCTTATCCCATTTAATTACATTCGAAATTCATTAGTAATTGAAGTTCAATGAATCAAAATATGCTCACTAACAATGGTTATTTGTCTATCATCAAGAATTATATTACACATTAGTTATGGATAAAATGATAATAATACCTTGTAGTTAGTGCTCAAGTAGGGCACAAAATGAAGTTATAAATTGCTCAGTAATATTGTATATAGCGTCGTAAACGTACGTACATGTGTTCCAATTAAACGCAAAGTTTAATGTCCACTAAATAACTACCGTTAAATTAGATTCAAACTTTAAATTAAAAATATTAGTTTAGGTAACAGCAAGCATTTAGTTCCAGCGAGTTTCGCCATTACAACAAAAGCTCGTATAAGTGAGCTTTCACATTCTCTAGTACGGTTTATTGGTCTATAGGGGAGGCTTCGCTAAAGTTTTAGATTTCTTGCAGTCCACCCCCTCCGGTCAATAGGCACATAAAAAGCTTCATGAATTGGAACTTGGCAACTTCTTTTTTACACAACATTTTTATGTGTAATTTCATTTAACATAACTTAGACGACTCGTGATAATCTTTCTTCTTCAACAAAATGTACAAGTGTATTTTTATTGAGCTCATTTTTCTTTACGATCAGATAAAAAGACTTGATCAACTAACTTATGTTGGTGTGAGTCGTTGGGAGTTCTTTTATTCTGTAAACAAATTAGAACTGTATCCAGTGGCTTGAATCAAATTAACTCCCGCGAGGAGGTTTAGTTTCAGAAAGTGGAGGCCGAGCAGCGTACTTCACGAATTGTTTGCGATTCATTGAACATCACGAAATCCGCATTTAAATCATACATTTATATTTTGTCAGTTTATTTTATCATAAACCCACTCGCGCTGCGACTGTGACATTTTAACGGCGTGGAAATTGTGTAGGTAAAAATTTATATGAAAACGCTTAATAAGCTAAAAGAGATTTTTTGTATTGTTTTGGAGCTGCGTCGTTGCGACCGAGTTACGAATGTTTCGAGTTGAAATGTGGGATAAGTTGGCAAGCGGGCACTGCGGTTGTAGGTATGCTAATTTATTAACCCCGGACAGTAGGCTGGAGGTTGTTAGTATGGAAATTCTCCGGAGGCACTACCGCGATCCTCATAATAATATCGTTGTGTTTCTTGACATACGCAGGTGGTGCGTATAACTTGTATTTGTTCTATTTGTCAAACAATTAATTAAACGAGTTCAGCGGTGACGCTTCCGTTCTCGAGTGTAATGTTAGTAATAAATTCCATAGTGGAACTTGGGGGCTATTTACATATTAAAATTGGATAATTATTATTGGTATTACAACGCGTATTTAACTTTAATTCGTATAATTAAATCGTATCGCTGTTGTTGCGTGTCGTGAGAGTGCTTCTTATATCGCAGTCACGGAAGCTCTGAAACGAGTGTTTCTCAAAATGAGTTCACAAAGTGTATGTGTACATAACGTGACATGTTTCTTAAAGCAAAATTAGGCAGTTAAGGGTGGTGTGGGACGTGCATTAGAGATGATTACCTTGGAGTAGTTACCGCATTATGCGACGTGCATATCCGACATGCATTCCGCTTCGTAGGAGCTTGTTCCGTCCAATCTAATTAGGCGGCAACTACAGAGATAGCTGTGATAGAAACTTGTGGCGTGTGCCTACACCCAGAGCACTGACAAGATTACCCAACTTTTACCCGCAAGCATTTCGAGCAACTTCAACTAAATGACTCCAGAACACGATCATCCCTTCTTCGCATTATCTAAGCTACGCTCCCGGCCTACACCCTCGTTAAAGCTTTTATATAATTTTTGTTTAGAAATAAGATTTTATAGAAATAATCACCGGAAATACCGTTGAGATAAAATCTTTTTGTTCTTATACTACACAAAAGTTTAAGCTTCAGAATTTTGCGTGGAATCTTATCTTGGGTTGTTCTCTTAGTTTTCATTATAATTATTATAAATTTAAGATTCCGTACCTATTAAAATTGTAGCCGAAACTTTATTTTTAGTTTGTTCGTTAATTAAAAGTTCATCAGTCAAATGTCCATTTCAATTATAGCTTTTGTTATTTACAATTCCGGTTTCGAGTTTTACTGATAAATGTTTAATAAGCCAATATTTTAACCATGGAAATAATCCTCTACGTATTACTTTAATAAAATATAATTCTATTATCCAAAAATACATTTCGAACCTCGCATTGCAAAATAAAACATGAACAGTCTATATAGGTATTTAAATTGAATTTCGTGAGTAAATCTCGCTACAGTTGTGAGAGGATCATTTTTTAGAATACGTTTTTCAAAACATGAATAAAATTTAAATAAAAATATTGAATTCAATATTCGTTTATGCATTTTAATAACGCAAAATATGAGAACAAATAAATGGCTTTAAAATATTCTATTTCGTAGAAGGAACAAAGGCAATATATTATTAGCCGAGCGTTTAACTTATAGTAAAGAGTAGATAAATAGTTGAATATTCGACTGTTAACGCCTTGATATTTATTACAATAGAGCGTGTTGTTTACGGCCTACTTTTGCTCGGCACGGGGACCTTTATGCCTCTCCTGTCTGCCTGTATTAAGCTGTTACTCGTTCCCGCTCCTAAACAAATGGCATGAATTTGTTCAGCTCCGTTGGAGAATGACTATGCCTTTGTTTTGAGCCTCCACTCTGTTTAACCGTAGGCACATATCCTCGTACGCATTACAAATCGAAACCAGCTATTGTGCGAACATAGAATTATTACAACGCAATCATACTCCGACCTTTGCTCACTGAAGCAGTTAAGATTGAACTGTCTGCGATATGTTAGTTCGCTATTGAACTGTTGGTGCATGTTACTGTTATAATTTTAGGTTCATTACGTTATGTGTCTACAGCTACATAAGAATGTATGTCGTTATTGAACTATAAATAAGCCAAATTGTAGTTGGATTAAATTGATATCAAAATCAATTAGTAACAAATGGTTCCGTTATGTAGGACAATTAACCACACTTCGGGATACAACACGAATATAATACAAGTTCTTTAGTAGCTTCTTTGAAATACATTAAAAATCACAGTATTATTAAATATCAATTATTCGTGGAGGCGTATATGGGATGAGTTGTAAATTGGGGCACGTGAAATCCAATAAGGATTAATCGGGTTAAGTGTGATTTATGGACAGCAAAATTTAAAGGATTACATAAAGTACACCACTTTAAATTATATTCCAGTACATAATTAAAGTTTATTAATAAATTTAGATGAAAGTCATAGCAACACTCGAGAGGAAGGAAATTAAACAATTTGTAATATTTTGTTCACGTAGCGCAACAGCGTTTTAAGAATCTGCGTACAAAATTATAATGAGAATCTTTGAAGAAAATGAACCTACTAGATAAAAGAAATTGTAATCACGAAATATCTTCTTACTCTGCGATTAACGAATATACGTAGAAAAGTTCAGTCGACGTTGGTTTAGTCGATAAACATTCTTTTAAATCGCGTTGTATTAGTTGTTATAGATAGTTAATCGCCTTAACTATCTTTTGAACCGAAGAAAACTAAGCTATAAATCTACTCTCGATCGTGATTCTTAGAATTGTTATTACTGAGAATTACGTGATGTCTAAATTGTGTTTGCGAACGCCATTTGTTTCATCAACAAAAGACTTGACTGCTAATTCTTTGACAGATACATGACTGCGAAGTTGGTTGTTTCCCAAATATCTTCGTTAACTGACAACCGGTAACTTTGCATGATTGGTGTGCGTGAGCTTACGTGCGCCTCCTAAGCCACACTTTGTTAGTAAACATATATTGTTTCTTTTAACGTATTCGTTATTCACCTTCGCACCAATTCTCGCCTTTTTCACTAATGTTGAATTGTTTATCTTGAAGCCTTTTTTTGAAAACAGTGAATTCCAACACCTACAAATCTCCAGCGGGAACGTTAAAAATAAATGATATCCCGATAGAGAGTTCTTTTAACTGTGAATTTATTCGGTTGGTAAGTTTTCTGGGAGGTGTGTTTCCAGTTAGAGCCACGTTTTGGTTTTGTTACGTTCATTGCAGCTATCGAGCACTCGTGTTTATCTTTTAAATGTATTTACGCGAGCCAGGTTCGGTAGAAAAACCAATAATGAAAACGTGAAAATAACTAACATTTGCAACGTAAATCACTGAGGGTTTTCTGGTGAAATAGTAGAGAGTTTTATGCGCTTACTGTCATAAATATATGTGTACACACAATGTTGCCTTCATCTAATTGGCTTTTGTGTGGAAAATTGTTCTCAATATTGTTCATAATTTAAGACACATTCATGAAGTACTCGTATTAAGCATGTTCACGACTGATCACTTATTATCATAGTAGTCTGTTTCGGTCCTTATTGTCCCCAGTTACATAAGTGCGCGTAGTACTTCCATTAACTTAGCGCACAATAAGCCTACAAAAGCATTTTTGTGTAGGTAAATATTACGATGTCGTAAAGAATCCAGATCGTTTCATGATCATGTTGTAATACAAAAAATCTGAGTTGGCAGCATTTTTATATGGATGACAATGAACCTACTTGAGGAGTGATAGCTGGCTCACTTCACTTCTTACTTTCATATAGCGACTTGGAAAGTTTTCCACTGCTTCATACTTGGAGCTTAGTTCGAGTGACGTTACATAAAAGAACTCATGAATTCCGACCTGGATGTCGGCGTTCCTATATTATGACGCATGGCACCGACGTTTACGACTACTTCGTTAGA
This sequence comes from Cyclophora punctaria, assembly GCA_951394245.1. Classification (NCBI taxonomy): domain Eukaryota; kingdom Metazoa; phylum Arthropoda; class Insecta; order Lepidoptera; family Geometridae; genus Cyclophora; species Cyclophora punctaria. The sequence goes on along the minus strand of OX596170.1, from coordinate 6,355,694 downwards.
ACTCTTTATACTGAATATTGAATAATATCCTCTTAGAACGCTCGAAATCTCTTTATCATTGATTTATATTGGTCTGAATTGGTTATCCGGCTACTCGATAATTGCATTCACCGTTGGTTTGCGAAGCGTGCGACGCGTTTAAAATGCTCAATTGACGGAGTTTGTTTTATGTATCCATACAATTTAATAAATCTATATTCCTACATGCTATACATATGAGTTTTCGGTCGGTAACATTTTGGTCATAAACAACACTTATTCCATTTTAAGAAGTAGAGATCAATTTACTCAGTGACGCCATCTTGCAAGCCCGCTCAGTAGATTTTCTCTTTTTAGTTAGAATTTTCGTTCCATTTCGACCCAGTTTAATGGGCAGGCGCTGGAACACTACAACTTCCGCTATTTTCCATCTCCTTGCTTACTCGGCTTCTTTCTTTTGTTCTCTGCTGACCGCAATAATATTTATTGAATGTGTCGTTCACACTGCCTTAGTAATTTGCCGTAACATTGGTATTCAGGTCCGCGTGTGAGGATATTCTTTACACAAACATGTGTGTATACTCAACGTGTGTGTGCGGCACCGAAACAATGAAACAAGTACTAGTTGAATTATGAAAATAATGTTTGCCAGATGTCGCGTAGTCATTAGCGAAATTACTGTTTTTTCTAACCACTGAAAATGTCATGTGAACATGGCTTAAATATTCGGATAGTCTATTGGAAAAGTGTGTAATAGATAAAATCTAGTAAGTCTCTGTAATAGCATGAAATAAGAAGTTTCGGTTGAGTTGAACGGTTGGCTCTGCACTCATCGCTGCTACGTGGTTTCAGATAGTTGTCCGAAGTTTGCTAAGAGTTGCGGCCCGAAGACTGCGCACACATCGCGAGAAACTTCACGCAATGACAAGTGCTCCGATAACGACGCCCCGCTCTAGAAAACTTACATCATACTTCACAAATTAAATTCCACGTTAATCCTTTAAAGTTGAATCTAAAATACGTAGCAGATTTTCTCTGCCGTAGTTTCAAATTAGATTTAGGACAACTGAACACTTCAGTGAATGCAATGTTCCAGAATTGAAATAGTAGTGACGAAGAATTCGATTGAATTTAGTGTCCTTATATTGCACCTCGATCGAGAGTATACTTATGGCTTCGTGAATAATGAAAATGGATTATTTTATGTGTGAATTTAGAAAGGGCTCTCTATGAACATGGTATTCCTTTGTGATCTCGCATCTTGTTTGCTTTCTATATTCCCCGTGACCCATCATAACAATATGGACTTACTTTAAAATTCACAGAGACCCTTATATTCGTAAATTATTAAATGATTTGTGTTGTGAAGATATTCCATATATTTGAAGTAGGGTTTCCCGGAATTTCTATATTGTACCCACTGTGTGAACGTGACATAAATTATGCACATTTCTATCTTGCATATTGAGTCGTATATTTTACTTGTTATTGAACGCGACCTTAGCCTTGTTTCGACAATGTGCGAGTATTTATTTGACAAATTAATGTGTTTATCTTTTGAACTAATGTTTATTAAACATATTATCTAGAGTATAATTAATTTAGTATCCGGCATGTTAATGAGAAAACATTGTAGTTTCTGATAAATTATGCTTACACTAACGTTATTCTTATGTAACTCTCGCCTAAAATTTATGCGCATAACGTTAATTGATCTGGGATAAGGGTTTTTATTATTGTTTGTGTATGAGTATTTAATAGGGTTATCCATATGTTGAACTGAATATATTTTGTAAGAATTAATAAAGGTAGATTTAAAGAATCTTTACAAACATTATTATCTCAAGCCCGACTGTCTAAACAACGCAATCACAGCGCCGACATAATGTTCAAACCACAAACACTTACCAAATAACGATAATGAGAAAACAGGCAAAATCCGTAGAATAATGCGTAATAATGGGAAGCATTAGTAGTTATAATTTGGTTTACCGAAATGGAAGGAATTCATATAATATTAAGTATAAAGTAAGCGAGAAACGTTGAGGTTGGGCCACTGGGCGACTATTAATAATCGAGGTGCGTGTACCCCGTCGACCTTACCCAGTCCCTCTATTGATCTCGCTCTTGTCATGAGCACATTTCCGCTAATGGACTCCACTGGCATCTTTCGAGACACTATTGTTTTTGTCGCACAATCAACGAATAGGAAGACCACTTGCTTGTTACTTCATGTCATAAATCATCGGGAGAAAGTAACAGGAACCTATCTAGCATAGACAAACGAGTCTCTATAGAATTACATTATAATGTTACAACCAAGGCCGTAAAATATTATATCGTACGGATTATGGAAACGGTTTTTATTATCTATCTCGAAGAAGGTTCCACGACGCAGTACAATAACACTTGACGTAAAGCATTCGGCGGTGTAATCGCATTAAATTCCATTTCCTAATTTTTATTTTTATTTCCCGGTCCAAATATATTGCAGCACTTTTGTTACCCGAGATCCGGCGTCTAGTTTCCCAAATTGGTTTGACTTTCCTTTCATCTGTAAACAGAGAGGCTTTTATCGCCGGCAAAGATTACTTTATCCAACGGAAGCTACGAGATTGAACTCCTTACACGTTGAAACCAATATCCTCTGATATTTCCACGTTGTATCTAACAGCGCGGGTCCGAAATCCCGGCGCTCAGTCTCGCTTCACGCCGCTGCTCGCTCGCGCTCACCTCTCGCCGTCCCACGATCCGGTAACTTAATTCTAGAACCGATAGACACACAATTGTTCGCAAACACTTTTATAGACGACTCAATTTTAACATAAACCGAACTAGCTTATATTGATTGAATACATTCACTTATATAATCACACTTAATAACTTTTTTAATGAAATTACGTTTTTTGTTATTTGGTACCAAAGTGAGTGCTCTTATTACGGACGAAGTAAGTTCAATCTCTTTTATCGCGGCATTATAGCGCACAGAATTGGACGGCGCGTCTCGTACCCACCAGTTCCTATGGCGAGCGCTCACTCTCCCGTAAAATTATGTTAAACTTGCTCTGTATTTTTTATATCGTTTCATTCTTTGTCTATAAAATCTAGTTCATTGCCGTTCTTAAGTTAAACGTTTATTGTGAAAGTAGACAAAGCGGCTTTTGTAGAAATTCCTTTAATCCCTTGTATAAGCTACTAGGGTTCCAACAAGCACCTTAACTTCATTCTTGGAATGCTTATTATAATAACTTGGCTTTGATCTTGGCGTAGGACGATTTTTATGATCAAATGCATTTTTAATAAATGTGATAAAACTTAGTCCATAATAAACTGTATCTTTAGACTGGGTACATTTTCTCTGACGTGGCATTTCCTAAACGTCAGAAGCAGGTGGTCTCTCGGGTTCACTCGGAGCTGCCTCGGCGCGCGTCCTTCAGCGGAGACTCTTAAAAACTGACGCGTTTGGTTTCGTAAATGTTTTCGGCATTTATCAAACAAATAGCCGATTAAAAAAATAGCTTGACGATTATGCGGTAAGCCCGGTGGCGCCGTAATTACGGCGTCAGTCGGCTAAAACGACGAAATAAATTGAAAAACCGACTCCCGGTGAAATTGCGAGCCCAAAAAATATCCCGCCACGGCACTTGAATCCGGAGTGACATCGACGCAGATAATGTATTTGCTTTTGGCCACGGTCTCATTGTTATTGCGAACAATACATTTTATTCCCGCAAAAATAATTTCTTTGTCTCATGATACCATAATTGGTTCGTTAAATTAAATTGTTTAAATTTCAGAAATTACAAATCAGCTGGTTGTTAATGTCGTCGCGTTGTTTATTCTGTTCGAAATTATTAGCATACTTCACTGTTTTTGTCTCTTCAGAATAAAGAAGAAACGCACATATTTTTCACGATCTTGACTCGTTTGAGTTCATTTCATTTACATAAGTATGTTATATACACGCACTGTTTACTTACTTTAAGATACTTTTTGATGTTTTGTAGGTTGACTTCCACTTAATCCCACAATTCAGTTAACCTTTTACAAATTACATTGGAGGGTCGATTGAAACTTGATGGAATCTCAACTTTTCATCATTAGGTTGTAAACAAAGTATTAATTAAATATATTCCAATTTCCATTTCAATACTGGATTCACATCTATCCTATCAACAGTCAATTTAACTTCTGTGTGTACCCCTTTGTCTATCATCTAAGTTTTGCCGGAAATTCGTATCTCACTTTTAGCTCTGAATGAAATCCGGCTTGTTGGTTTTGTATTGCTTTTCTGTTATTCCGAATTTTATTCGGCGCATGTTTACACTTTTTTCCGATTCAGAACACATTCAGCAGAATAAAGTTACGTTGTAACTCTTTTTAAGTAAAGTCATAAATGTATGTAGGTAACTTTTTGTAATAGGTTGACATTATCAGTGCAGTACAAGACTGGATTTTCACCTTTTCTCCTTTTTAGTCATAAAAATCTGTTGAAATTGGTTATCGAGCATTCGGGCCACGGCCCACCCTCTGAATAGGCTTACTTTACACAACAAAGGACTGATAACGATGAATCGCGTACATTTAACCCTGGAACAGTAATTATTTTAGGCAAAGTTCTCAGGCGTCAGGTAAATTCACATGTTTATTGCACAATTTACGGAAGGCGTACTATCTACTTGCTTAGTTAACGATCTAACTTCGTGATAGATGGTGTAAGAAGTTATGCCGAACTTGTTTATATATAAAGTATTTTCATATTACCAAATTAGATAACTTTCATTTCCCGGAAAACTTATTGTGGTTCGTCATGATATATAGTTTTGAGATAGCAATCTGTGTAAATGGTCTGGTGTCGAATATGGAGCTTTGCTTTAATAATAAAGGGTGACAATATCTTGCCACTATTATAAATGCGAAAATTTATGCGTTATTTTGTATCGCTTATCTTTTTTATATCATAACATTTCAAATAGAGCTTGAAAGGCTAGACGTCTCAGCTAAGACAGTACGGTAGGCAGTCTTTGGTCTTTGAACACATACTCGTATATAATTGTGATTTTTGTTTCACTGACATATAATATAAGCCACGTATACAGTAAATTAGAAATATCAACTTATAATAAGTATTCATTCGATTCGCTCTCCTGAATGTCTGAAGCTTTAATTTAATCTGTTCACAAATCTGCTCCTGTATTATGGAGATGAAAAAAGTAAATTAATAGAAAATGTGATGGCGCTCCATCCGCAGACAACCGGAGCTTCTTGGAAACATTTTTATGCTAATTCCGCAAGATTGTAAAAGTACTACGACATTTAATTTTCAAATTACAAATCTTATTTAAGGAATTCCTTTCTTACATTATGAGTGCTACAAAAACGATAAATATAAGTCACGTACAAAATGATGTAATTTAAATTCTGTGGCGTTGCGTCCAGTCGCGAGCGTGTAGATTGTCACAATGTTCTTTTGAAATTAAATTGTGTTATTTATTAGCAAGCTCCAGCTCACAACATTTGTGCAGAAATATTTCAATTTCTATGTAAAGTAATACCGTGTATATTTTCAAGATAGTATTCCCAGTAAATGTTACATTCTTTCTCTCAATAGATACTTGATTCGTTATTTTTAGTGATGCGACGCTTCTGAGCCTCCTGACCACGATTAATATCCATTGTGGCGCCCGAATTCAACGAGAATCGTTTTTGTTCGATTCGTCGTCAATGGAAAATTTATTGCCGCCTCAACCGCATTTAAATACGGCCGATTATATCAGAGAACTTAAAATGTTCGGGGAGCACTCAACCGAGAATGGTAATTTTCCCATTTTGTTTTCACCTCTAAGAAGGTGCGAATTATCATAGACCATTTGACGCGCCTATAAGTGGCTTTTCTCAATCTTCGTTGCAAGAACATTGGAATCTTTGATGTATTGATTTGTAATGTTATTTGCTGTCCCTCCTGTTTTAGCCGTATGGTACTTTCTAATTCCCGTGGGACTCGATAATTGAATTCAGGATGCATAATATTAGCAAGGAAATAGTAAGACTAACAAATCATGTTCCCATGTATTTGTATCGTTCAAAAATCGTGCTATCCAACTAGCACTTCTTACTAGGCTAAACAATTTACACAAGAAAGTCGGGTACAAGGATCTTTCTTTAATGTCCTATAGGAACATTGTACATCGTGCCCTACATCTGCTGTGATAATCATGGGAAACTCTATAAGTTCAAATTACTCCGGGGTTGTTGCAGCCCCGTACCTCATCCATGTAAATTGAAATAAAAAAAATACCTACAGGTAAATTTCAGCCCCTAAACTTAATTGAGTCATTCACTGAAATGCTCTTTTTGAAAAGATTAAAGAATACTTTTTCCAAAGCCGAGGCGTACAAAAGAGTGGGATCGACGAACCGTCAATGGTCTAGGCGCTATTTGAAATCAAAGCAGCTTTTTTGATCCCTCGAACGGAACTGAACAGGTTGAATAAAGTTTTTGGTATATAAACGAGGACCGTAATCTATTTAGGTGGTGGGTCCGGCACCTGCGACCCGCCGGACGTCAGTCAGTTGACCTCACACGTTTCTTTCATTCCAGTTACATTCGTGAACACCGAACCCCATCTATCATTTTCGCTCTGAAGAGATGACCTTTCACTGGTGACGGATGAAAGATTTCCTTTCAATACGGGCCTATCTATCCATCTTTGTTGTTAATAAAGAATTGTTTTCGTTAGTTCAGACGTTTAATTTGGGCGACTTTAGGTACGTGAATTGTACGTGAAAAAGGTATTGTGTTCGCTGACTTAGCCACGGTCCGCTGATTACTAGCCCTATTTGTTACTCCCACACGCACTCGATTACCCGCCTGCCTCCGCTTCATTGCTTATCCAATGTCCATTAGGTAATTTCTCCACCAAATTCGTTTATATCCCATTATTTAACGTAACAGTTGCTAAATCACGCATTGGATCCCGTTAGTTAGGATTAAACACACTCCGTTTTATGAATTGATCAAATACAATTTTAGTATAATGAATAAACAATATTTTACATAATTATCTTGGACATGTTGGTTAATTAGCTATTTGTTAGTTAAACATATGCCAATCATAGCGACAAGCTCGGTTTGCTGTACTCTAATTATGTGTATGAATTATTGTTGGATGGACAGGTCGCTGGTAACATGCCGTAATTAACGTATATGATATACCTAATATCACTGCCAAGATGAAACTGATTTTGCTTGTATTTGCTAACACTATAGGAATTTCTTTCTTCCTAAAGATATATTCAAAACGAGAGCCATATTTAATTACTTTTTTATTGATCACTCAATTATGTATCCAAACATCTCGTGAGAATCGCCAAGAGGGCGTGAAATAATTAACGGGTCTTAATTAAACCACTGAATATCTAATAATCAAACGAACGTTCTGCGACAGAGGCTATTTATATAGCATTAATATTCGTGGGACTCTTGAATTCGGAATACCTTACGGATTCAGTGTCCGAGGCGGCAGATAGATAATGGTAAACCTAGAGAACGACTCTAGTAATTAATGGGAGTCCTCCAGGACCGTCTGTCAACCGCTCAGCACTTATCAACTGCAGTAAGGAACACTGTAAAAGCATTAAAGTCGTGATTAGTGTATTTAATATGCAAAGCGGGGTGATGGCGACCTTAGAGATTATTATTCATGTGGTATGAGCAAAGTAGTCATGTAAGGACTGCTACATTTGGAACAAACATTTAAACGTGTACCCACGGCTTGCGGATAATCCCCAAAATAAGATAATTCTAAGCGCAAACCTTCTAGGTAAAATTCTTTGGTGTATTATTTTAGTCGCATTACCACGTACTCACTCGGGTTTTATTTATTTTAACCTGGTTTAGAGATAAAAGCGTGTTTTATGGTGATGGTTGACTTGACACCAAATGCGGTGTAAGTGTGGCCCTTTCTTTTGATATAAAAGTCGTGAAATTTCCTTAGCATCACTAATCCTTTTTAATGTTTATTATCATTTACGAGTAAAAACGGAGATTTTGTTCGTAAAATTATTATTGAATTGAACTTTCGTGTCTTTCCAATTCATTCCGATCGAAACATATTTTGTAGATACATCTGTTTCTTTTTAGTAAATATTGAATCATTTAAAATTCCATTTCCTTAGTAAAGTTACTAAAATTCTGTGCAAACACGACCAAAACTCATCGCGGAATTAGCAGTTTTGATATTCATTTAAAAGCAATGTTGTACGGGAAACTGTGTTGTGTTAGCGTTGGGGGTAGACCTGACAGGATAACGATTTTAATAAGTTAATTGACTTCGTTATTAATCTTCTATTTGTTCTTTACAATATTATTTAAAATAGTAGTTTCATAAATAATTTCAACGTGTGCTACCATAAAGTTACTTCACACATGTTACTGTACATTTATTCTCATAATTACAAAGCTTGTATAAATCAATGCAAATGCAAATATCGAAATTTTAGTTACTTTAATTGATCTTATATATTAAATTCAATCATAATTGTATCCCGTACGTAATGAACTGACTGAACTTAACTCACATCTTGTTTATCCTTTACCTTCTTCATATATATGTACTATCCAACTCAAATATTGAATTGAAAGACCATAACGTCTTATAAAATCGAATCTAAGTATTGCGACTCCTTCCTAGGTTCCTCGAGGGACTTCGTTTATTGGTTTGCCTTTTAACTTTGTCTTTTGCAAGAGAATAACCAATATTTGCTCGAGTCAAACTTTTGTCTTCCTAAACTCAATTCAAATTACTAAGTAGGCCGTCGAGTTATATTCATGAGTTACTTCAATCAAATGGTCAGTGTTTCTTGTTCATTAATTAAATGTCTGAACAAAACAGAGTCAACATAAAAAACTTTTATTCTCAGAATAATAAATGTGAAATAAAAAATTTACCTTCTTTTCTCCAGTTACTTCAAAATGAATTTATAATATGTTCATTTATTAAAAACGGATTGTGAATTTTAACAAAATTGAAGAATCTTTCGTACCTTCTAATGCCTAAAGTTTGGTAGTTAAATAATTCGTTTACATCAATTAAATTATCTCAGTGAATTGTTCGAATGAACTGTCTGTAATTACGTTGTTATTTGAAATCAGACTCTAATTTACTTAATTAGCGAGAGTTACTCACTTGAACTGGTGTAGAATAACCGTAAGTGTCAACAGGTTTCGGTTCGTCTCTGAAGGTATCTATTTAGTTCACCTCTGTAGGAACACTTCTTTTGTTCCAACATTTTCCTTCTTTTCCGTATCGACATATCTTCACCGCATTCAAAAGCAAAGCTTTGTTTTTTATGAGAGAATTCTACTCAAGAGTTGTTGTATTCTACTTTTTGCGGCATTTCACGAAAACTTTATAACACGAGCAGTATAATAATTCCGGCTATACACGGTCGGAGGATGTTTCTTAGTATGTATATAAAGCCTCCTTTATTATAGTTATGCGTACTGCGGCTGTCTCTCATCAGTCTTGGGGTACATCTTGCTTTCTGGTCGTAAATGAAAACAGCACTTTTTGTTTTAATATTTCAAACTCTTCAACGTTCCGTTTCGTTTACGTCGAGGCTGAGAATCATTTCGTCGTTTTAAAATCACTGACATTGTTTTCATACTGAAAAATAGGAAAAACTTTTAGCAGTAAAGTACTTTATGATTGTCTTTCTTTCGTGAGTTGAAAGGACATCAGTTTCGAAATATCTCTCGCCGTATTTCGTAGTCGGTCAACAGTGTAATTGACCTCTTTTTGCTAAAAACTATTATACGCTAACTCATTACGGGTTACGTTTCGGGGAGAGGTGGAGTTGTAATTGAGTATTGCGAGAGCCCTTTTAGTTGGGGCGGGAAACGAGCGTAGTATTTGGTTTTTATCTTGGCGGGGCAGGCGCGGGCGCGGGCCGTAACGGGCAGGGCATAAACAGAGTCTCCGGTGTCGTGAACCCGACCCGCCCTGCCGGCCGCGGATCACCACACAAATCACGACTCCACCCCCCTTTTAAATGCTTTTTAAAAATGTGATTTATTTTGTGACAGCATTATCCTCACTCCTAAGCCTCTTGTGAATTTATTATTCTAAAAACTTTGTTGTGGCCAGGGCTTAAGTAATCCCAAAGCTTCCGGCGAGGCTGCGCGGTTCGTCTCCTTCAGAGATCATTCTCCAACCTATTACGCACTCGATTGCGTTCACACTTTATTGTTTTAATTTATTGGAAGTCGACAATGGCCGTTAAACATTGATCGTGTTTATCGAATGTTTTTATAGTGCTTACTTCCATAACCGCATCATTTTTCGCTTTTGGCTATCAAATTTAATTTGTGTATTTAAATTGCTTTTGTAAATTGTTATTGTTACTGATAATTGGTTTGCGGTTGAATAATTCACTGGGTATAAATGAAGGTGCGTATTGTTGAGACGAATCAGAGCCAGGTGTGGGTAGAGTTAATGTGAGGTTACGTGTGAGACGACCTCTCGCTTTGTTCGAGATCCTTTCATGCTGTGCTAGTGGCACTCCACCCGGCCCGGACCTGTTTGTATTCCGTTCACGAACTTTCCGAATATATTATTTTGTAGGGCAAGTACTCACAGATGTGGAAGAAACTGATTTAAGAGTTCCTATTGAATACAACTTGAAAAGTGTTCGTATAAATTTTCGATCACAAATGTTGCCTGAATATTTACTACTCTATTGTTACTATTGTCCACCTTTGTGACGACTCAATAAAAAAGTGAAATTTTCAGTCGTTTTCAGTTGTTCGGAGAGAATAAGAGAACAGTTTTGTTTTTAATGTGGATTTGTGAATATTTATATTTTTTCTACAGAAATACTTGTATGTACATAAACGCTTACTATATAACAATTTGTTCATGTTTCGGGGATAAAAGAATCACGCACAATGTTAGCGCAAAAAATATTTGATTGTAAATATTTTCGTCCATGTGATAATGCTCCTATACATCGCACTGTATTCCGCTAAAATATATTGCCGATGTTTCATGATTATTCATATGAAATGGAACAGAAAGGAAAAAATATGAAACGAGGAAATACGTAATGTTCTGACCGTATGTTTGAAAGCTGCAATTTGTCAAGAAATGTACTGTTTTAAATTGAAACCGTTTTTGTATTATCATTGTATCTTATTAGCCAATGGAAGAATACCAAGTACGACCAATTATTCCGATTTAGTGGTCCAAATCCTTGTATTATGGTAATCAGTTGAGCAGCAATGGTCTTGTTTCAGTGCGGGACACTGAATTCAGAAATTAACTTTACTTCGAAGCTAAATTCAAAAATGCAAGGAAACGGAAACATCTTGCTTAAAAACGATCGTATAAATTGGTTCTTAAAGATTTCTTATTTTATTTTTTGAGAACATGGAATTAGAAATTAATTTAGAAATATTGTAAAAAGAGCAAGATTGAATACTAAACCACCACTTATTTTTCTATGCATACTTTTTATAGATATAAAAGTATATAAAGCAACTTTGACACGGAGCCTTCGAAAATTTAAAGCAATTTCTTTACAAGATAAATTCCAGTTTTATGCAAGTGTGGTTAAAATATAATACCTCCAATGGGGCCTGTACGTAATCTTTCGAGCCCGGAAAGCATTTCGAAGTTTAGATCCTTGAGTAGAACATGAAAGTTACTACATGTTGTCGTGTCGCGAGCACTCACTGCATCCCACTCCTTAACACATAGTTGTAAACTAGTTTGTAACGTGATCATGTCACTTTATACAGTAGGTGCTGGCTGTGGCTTTAAATGAATATTTATTATTTTTACCGAATCCCCGGCCGTCAGACTACCGGTGCGCCGATCAACACTCACAAACAAAAGGACAATTTGCATTTTAACCAACAGATAACTCGGCCAACACGCCCGTGGCCTCTAATTTCCTCCGTACCCTAGAAACAAAGTAATTTTTTTAACAAAGAATTAAAGATAAAGAGTAGTTATCTGTTGCCATGACAACGAGATAAAATTCCTTCAGTCCTTTCCCGTAACTTGCCACGTTCCGTTTCAGACGCTCTGAAAAAAATATTGTTGCCCCTCGCATTCTGAACTTTTATCTCGAAGTTTATTTATTACGAGTAACGGGAACACCTTGAGATTCTTCATCACTGATACTTTTTATCTTAGACTCAAGCTTTAAATTTTTTTCGCGGCTAAGTTTTCTGTTGATAATATCCATTCACTTTGCGTACGAAATACAAACACTGTCTAAAATAAATCACGGAAAAGCTTGCATTTATTCCGTAGCGTAAATTAAAAAAGTTATGCGAATTTTGAATGAGTTATTGTGCAATTCGGTTCGCTTTTGGTAAACATTTTCATTATTAAAGTTGGCGATTGTTAAATACTCAATAATGGAGTGTTCTACTGATGTAATGGTTTAATGGGATTTTCCGATTAAGTGGACTGTGGAAAATGGGTTATTAGATTGATATATTTATGGCGCGTAACAACGGGGGTTAATGTGATGGCACCTGGCAGCAGTATCTCCACGAGTCTGATCAATGGCTAACTCTCCCGACCTGGGCATCCTCGCCGCCAGCCTCCTTCGGCTTATCATTGGTAAGTTTCTTACTATCATCAAACTAGTAATCGATAACACAAAGGAAAGTACCTCCTAACTATAACAAATATTGACACTATGACTCAGCTAATCTAATATCTCAACAGTCGTGACAGATAATCAACAATAATATCCATACAATGTGATCTGGTATAATGAGGTTGTTCAATTTAAACTATCAATCTATGAGCTACGTGTTAACCTTACTTATATATCAAGTCATGGATGTGTAGGATTAACAGACATAATCTAGTTAATTCCGGTCACACATATTACTGTGTAATGTATTGGCAATTATGTATTTAATGGAGCCAGCAATGTTATTCAGCCTAATATTTCAATGTAATTTCAGTTCAACAGAAGTACGCTTCGGATAATTTTGATAAAAGTTTTCATTGAAAACGCAAATTGTATTCAAAACATGTCATTAAAATCTCACAAAGTCTCTTTCCGTCATGTTTTATTGAATGAGACCGTCTTCATATGAATGCTGTATAAAGAATCCTTCGTAAAAAGATTCTAAATGAGAATGTCCGAGAAAAGCGTGAGTGGATGGGATACTTAGGGTGATTTCCGTTAGATGTCCGGCGCAGACCCGGCCGAGGCCGCTGCTCAATAACGACTTAGAACATTGCCAACTTGACAAGCCTTCAAAATGGGTTTAAACTGAAACCATCCAGAAAAACTGTTCGGTGTTTGTGGAAATAACTACCTCTATAAATACAGAAAATGATTCCCGCATAAGATATTTCTAGACGGTCATAGCCCCTACTATATATAACACAAGAGTAATAAAGCTATGTCACTGAAATATTCAGTTAGGTCTTAATGTTGTGGTTCATTAACTTTTTCGTCCATTTTATTTAGGAAGCCAAGATTTTCTTATCAACGTTCTTGTGAGAAAGATAGGTAACTTTGTTATTTATTTCATTAAATGTGAAGGTTAGAAAGAAAACATTGTTCAAAATATATATTTATAATTAAAAGTAAATTATGAACAAACGCGGAACATGAAAGAAACGAGTGGAACTTTTTCGCTTCACCGAGGCGTAAGATGTTTAGCGTCCATAATTTTTCCTGTGACCGCCGCTTTGCTCAGTAAACATTTTCACTGCACGGAATAGCTGTTGTTGCTTATTTATATGTATGTGTGCATATGCACACTCCAGGAACAGTTGTTTCGTTTCTTTGCTTTTACAAGTTTTAATCTTCCTAATGCGTTCGTCTGCTGTGGACACTTTACAAAATGCTCCCATTCGCTTACCGTAACCGTCTCTAGCTCTATGTTTAAATTGTCCCAAACATTACAACTCTTTGCATCAACTCAACTGTTATTTTCACGACACTTGGTCTAATTTCGACGTCGTCAGGATCCACTGCAAACAATGTTCTAATTGCTACCGATTTTAAGCAACGACGTCGTTCTAGAACAATAGTTTTTAGTTCTTGCAAAGGGTTCGTTTTCAAACATCGGATTTTATTATACTCTTTTTTAAAAGCGCTTTTTCAGTTTTTGCTTGGTCTGATTAACAAGGAATATAAAACGTACCCACTTTATAAAAGCAACTCGCAAGTTGACGCATGACAAATTGTAGTCCACTTTTAAGCAGTGTTTTATTTGTTTTCAAGTTGAAATTAAAACAAAATAACGGCGGTGGAAGCTGTTATCACTATCGTAGTTTTGTTTTCTTGTTTCGTATTCAGCGCCATTTTTACAGTCGTTACCTTTTGTGACTAATTCTTTAACATTGAGTTCTATTGTTGCGTGAAACTTGGTAGCGTATAATTGCGGTGAAGTTTGAACCTTTTGTTTCCGAACATAACGTTGGTGTTTTTCGACGCTTGCGACATTATTACTGATGTTCCCTCTCAGTTTATTTTACCCATGTGTGTAATAAGGAAAACGGACCTAATTTCTTCTGCCTTTTCGAATCACTGATGTATTGGTTTCTCTAAGTTTGTAATTACGAGATAATTACTGTAGTTGATGTATCAGTGTAATGAATTAATGCTGTTATTGGGTTAAGAACTCCAGTTGGTGATTGTTATAGGTATATATGGCGGATTATAGCTTTTAACTTCTAAAATCTTTTAAAATGTTGTGCAATAACCAGGAATTAATAGAATGTAGGTACAATATAATTTGTACCTGGAAAGAATTCAGTCATTGGAACATTCGCGCCCCACATATCATCCTTGGATATAGGACATTTTTGCCTTCATGTTATGCCAAAGAACGCCGACATAGCTTCGAAAATGATTCAAACTATTTCAATATGTTAGAACTATGAAGTGAAAATGCAGGTAGTTTACTTCGCTATACACCAGTGGTTTTATACAGAATTTAATTATTCATGATAGTAATTTCAGTACAAGTTTTGATGTTCGCGCTGGTAGTTCCACATGTATAGTATAGAAGTATCTCAGAAGTATGATTGCAACAGTAAATTTACTTTATATTGCGAATGAAGTGCCAAAGTGAGTACAAGTGGAAGTTTATAGTTAATTCTATACTCCACAACTTAATTAATATCTGTATGTGCTGGCGATGAAAGGTCATTATGACCCGCTCGGCCGCATTGGCTATTCGCCTATTGTTTCACTAGCGGTGTCATGTGGGTTTACTCGTACCAGTTTCCGTGAGAATTTTGGAATTAAAATAAAGTTCCCTTTTGAATATAACTCATAAAAACAACTTTTAACCTTCTGCAATGAAGCTGTCATAAAATACATTCAAACGTGATGGATGATTCATTCTCATTCAGTCGAATCCATCAGTTTTAATATAATAAGTATGAAATAGTTTCCTCTATAAATGAATTGGCATTTTCAAGTACAAAATTTTCTGTATCTTTCAAATTTTACTTATTATTTTTACTCGGACTGTACCAGTTTCCGTGAGAATTTTGAAATGAATATAAACTTTCCTTTTGAACGTTACTCATATAAAAACCATTATGTCTCTTTTTCTACTAGCTGTCATAAAAATACATTTTGTTATAATCTGCACACGATTCATTCGAATTAAAATGAATTCATCAGTTTTATTATATTAAATATGAAAAAGTTTTATCTTTAAATGTATTTTCGTGTACAAAATTGTCCATATCTTCCAAATATTATTATATCCGAACGTCCAAAAAGTTTCATTTCATGTTATGTTAGTAGAAACTCGGAGATAAACTCCAAAATATTCAGCAGTGAACGCAATAAAATCAAGTTTATGATCATCTACCAATTCATAGAACAAAGGCAAATATGCTCACAGAAATATGTAAGGTACGTGATTTGTTCTATATAAATGGACAAAGCTGAATTTACTTTTGTCCCCGATCCAGGCGGACCCAAATAAATCACATTTAGGATGTATCTATTTCAGTAAAAGATTTTTTGATGATGTCAACCTCAAAAATGTGGTCCCTACAACCTCACTTATAAAAAATAATAAATCGATTCGAAGCAATTTAAAACGGCTTTGGGCACCCTTATCATTCCTTGAAATCCTATTTTGTTACATCTTCAATTACTTTGAGGTCGGGTGTGAGTCGGTTCACTCTTTTAAACTTCGCTTTATATTTGTTTTTCGATTTAAGAAGTGTAATGTTGACAAACTAAGCACGCGTTTGGCTAAGAAACATATTTATTTACGTGATTAAGACATAATTATTGGTAAAATTGCTTTATTAAAATATAACGAAATACTTCATACGTACGTTATGTTTTAATAAACTAATAAAGTGATTAAGGCATGTGGTAAACAGAGCCATTTATATTGGTCAAGAGGCCAGTTCAATGTTCAATGTACAGTGGTCTCATAGAGGGATAATAATTGAAGGATTTAGTTGGTGCACAGGTGAGGGCGTCGCGACGACGCTCGACGCCGGGTCAAGGGGCTATGACGTGCACTCGACCTCTCACCACTGCTTTTAAACATTTTCGAAACTCCGTCTTTCATTAAGCTACATACGGAATTTTTCTTAAAACTTTCTACATTCAACAAAAAAATAAAAATCACCCACTTTCATGCAAAATATCCACCCACGTAATTACACGGAGCGAGTGCGAACACTCCACGGTATATTCATCAACCTTGAGCGGCTAAATGAGCAATTTTTCTCAAGCAATATGATTGATTGATTTCTAGACCGGAGTAATCAGTAGGCCGTGAATTGTATAAAAATTGCGAGAATATTTTCGGTTCCGTTATTAAATTATGTAGATGTTGAATTTGAGATTGACCTTGTTGAATTGACATTAGGGATGAAACCGGTGTTGAGGTATTTATGTCGCTGTCAGATATTGTTTGTGATGTATTGATTAAACATCAGCTTGTGTCGTGCACATGTCACCGCAGGGTGTCTGCTTCAGGACACCTGTATTTGAATAGGAACCCGGCTTCAATTTGGGACAAGTTTGCTATCTCGTTATTATAATTGAAAATCAGTAACGTAAACCCACAATATAGTTATTTCACGGCAGTTGTGCCACCTCTATGTTGTGACATAAGCGTGGAACGCAAACATTTTTATGTAGTGTACACATACATTGTTTACCCTAGTGAGTGCAGTGACTAAAGTTGAGATTTCAAACCCAGCTATCGGGCAGTTAAACAAATTGTTGTCCCGAGAGCAAAGCGTGTAATTATTTAAATCGTTTGACCGAGATCTTGGCACGGCGTATTGTAATAGTTGCTCTTATCTAGGTATCTCTAACAAGAAAGGGAAACCGAGACAACAGGGCTAGATCAGCACAATTCTACTGAGCACAAAGGGTATGAGCACGACTAACAGAGTGGGTGTAATTTGGGCCCTTTGTAAGTCAGAGATCGGTGTTGCTTTGTGTGCTTGCGAGTCTCTATATGTATGTGTGCAAACGTCATCTGCGGTAAATAATGGTAAACCATGGCCTCTCTTCCATTAATTTCGGAGAAGTTGCTTCATTGCATGATAATTCATTCCTGCTTGTTCATCAATTTGAGAAGTAATAGACATTGAATGAATATTCACTGAATACGCCCATCTAATGTAAATTATAAACGTTTTAAGTGTTCCACTGAGTTCTGCCCAAGATGACTGTACCGAGTCTTCCACGAAACCTAAGATATTTAACGAAAATAATTATAAAAATGGCGTGGAGTTTTAAAGTAAATCAGTGACTTGCAAAAATATTGATATCCTTTCAAAACTAAGAATCTTTGTACTGAAATATCCAAGAAACATTTTTATTATTTGTTTAGTTATTTCATCTGCAAATGTCGTACAACAATGTATTTGATACCATTTTATGCGCTTCAATTTCGATTTTATCATATTTTGATTCTCTTTGTATGATACGAAAACACACCTGTTTCTCCGATATAGTTTGGTTTCATGATCCAATACTTTGAATTATTTACAACTTCCATGTATATTTAAAATCATCCACGAGTTTATGTAGAAAACTTTGTTTTCTTGAGCTTCGTATCGGGGGCACGAAGATACGTATCCTTATAAGTATCAATTTGAAACCTCTTCGTAATACCGTATCCATGTCAAAATATAAACACTATCGCTACAAGGATTCGCTCTCATGTTTATGACTCTCAAGCCATTCAGCGCCAACCGAGTTTAGCGAACAAAGAGTAATCTGAGTATTTGCGAGGATCGGTACGGGAGCGGGTGTGTGTTCCGAATTAATTAGCAAATCTGGGGACGAGACGCGACCACAGTCAGCGTCCGAGGCACTGCGGTCACTCGGCGCCGCCCGTCCACCTGTCCGGGCCATGCCGACTCCCTGCTTCCAACGTAATCCGATTACCATTCGTCTGTTTCTAACACAGAAAATGACACTAATTGGCGTTTGCAAACCTCTCTTCACTCAAAGCAAGCCGCATTTAGCCGAACACAACAAAAACATGCTTAAAACCATTTCATAGTCTTTTTTAAATTCAATACGAGTCTATTGTAGAAAAACAGCTCCATAAATAGTGGACAAAGGACCTTGTTTGCTTATTCGATCTTGGAGGGGACACCACAAATATTATCCACGTCTTTTGTAAAGAAATGATAATAAACATAAAAAAATAAACTGGCGTGCGTTTTCCGTTTCTAGTGTTATGGTTGCGATGTTCTTAGTAGTCGATGCGTATACCTGTTTGTTTGTGCAATAAGGTTCTCGCCTAAAATATTATAGGAAAGAGGAAATTGAATGACTGGGGTTCACCGCAACGCCTCGCACTAACAGCTTCTCGATAATCGCATTTTATGTGTGTGTGCACGCATCTCCCTTAATAAATTACGTACCTTTCACTGAGGAAAGCTATTTTTCACACATATTTTATGACGTCGCAATATTTTTTACCCGCTTCAAGTGAGATTACCGAGCGTACATTAACTTGGAATATATTTTTATTGACTTTGATTAAATATTGCCATTAAAAGTGTAATAGTTATAAAAATAATCGTTAACTTTGCGGATTCTTTACAAATTAAATTAAAGTTTGTAAATACATGTTCAAATTGTTTTTCATCAATAAAAAATAATGTGAAATCGGTTATCCTTCTTACGTTTGTAGTTCGGTAAACTTTTCTACTGTATCTAATGTACACAAACATTGACTTCATAATATTGTCATTTGTTTTCACTAAATCCCTCTCGTTGAAGTGCTGCCATCTGTTGGGTGGTGTTTGAAGTTCTTTCTTACTACAGTTGCCACTAGCGCCATCTGTGAGAGGGGTTTATTTTACACTGAGCTAAAGGTTCATACAATATTATTATTTTAGTTTATTTTTCGCCTGTGTGGCGCTAGTGTTGCGACAGCTTACGCCATCTGTCGGGTGGCTGTAAAATGTTGAGTTTTAGGTTCAACTTCGCAACAACGTCGCCTGTTAAAAGTAAGGTTTTGTATTTTTTAAATATTAGAGATGGCAGCACCGTGTTCTGACTTTTGTTTAGCTTGACATAGATGGCGTTGTATGGAAAAGCGTTGTAAAAATAACAGTAGTACAAATAATCTAGTAAACTGTAGAAGAAATGATCTACTATAGTGAAGTCTATTTTTTACTCATAAACATTTTTTTCCTTAACATAAGTTTTTTGAATTAGATTTTTTCTTACGTAGATAACGACCAATTTATCCAAATTGACGTTATTAACATATTCTAAAAAAAATATTAAATAAGAAAATAAGTAATTAGAATCCTTACAAATAGGGCTTCTTATTATCAAAATTAGATTCGAACATAAATTGTCAGCCTCTGGAAAAAACCTTGATTAAACTTTTTAAAGTCGACAAATAAGTTTTGAACTTTCTGTTAAAAGTTACGTCCCTTAATTAGATTTCGGGTGAAAAAGGAAACGAATTTCTTTTTTTCAAGAAAAAAGTATAAAGATGTTTCTAATAGATTTTAAAGAAGAAGTTATGGGATTATTAGATTATTATAATGTGTTCAGCCGCTGCTTTATCTATATTAATTATAAAGAGGTAAAATTTGTACGTTTGTTTGTTTGTTTGTATGTATGTTCGGGGTAATATGAGGAATTATCAGTCCGATTTGAATAATTATTTTTGTAATAGATAGCCACATTCAACGGGAAGATTATAGGCTACTTTTCATCCCGAAATTCCCACGGGAACAGGTACAACGTCGGTGAAACCGCGAGGCGCGGCTAGTACATTATAGACAATAAACCTGAGAAATCATGAATACTAATACATTGTAGTAATATGTAGTAAATACTAATACAATCATGTAATTAACTATTTCTGGACATATTTCTTATCCTCGCAATACTTAATAACATAAGAACAATTCCTCCCAAATGATTCATTAAGGTCAACCTCAATCACACAGTATACACAGATACATCCCGTATCCAGATTCGACTTATCTATTAGTTTGAGTGATCAATTACTGTCTTTTGTTTTCAGGTAAGCGGACCCTTCTTCGCCGCCTGATCAGATAAGTAAAAGAAAAATAACCGTACTTACTTGAATAAGATGGAACTGGTATAAATAGGGGCACTCGCGCGATACATCGTCGGTGGGAGTTACGAGAACTTACTTAGTTTCACTTGATCCCTACTGTAACTGAAAATAATGGAGCGCTCCTTGATTTGACTTTTACCTTTGTTGGTGTCTCGCCTTCTGTTTTTGTTTTACTTATCAACATTAAGCTTCGGGTTAGATACATTTACTTTTATTAGTATTGTACAATGGAAAGTAAATGGTAATTGTTTAGTCTTGGACTGGTACTTAATCTTAAAGCGAATAACTATATTAATTTACATCAGTAACTTGCCAAGTACGGCATGTACTAGGCGTTTCTAGGCAATATAATTAATTGGTATTGTAGTTTTCTTAGCTAAAAGTTCAAGAATTTTAATTAAGAAAATCAAGGTATTTGGTAACTTAGAAACTTCGCAAAGAGAGTTGGTTATTCGATTTGTAACATGTAGGCGCGCAGACCGTCTCAGATATTTGTTAATTACAATTAGGTCGTCACCGATATTAGTGTTAATTTAACGTAATTAATACAAAGGTGTAATTATACGTGTGTAATAGACACTCACTGCCCGCTGCGATTCAATTGATCACGAATAATGAAGATTGATTATTGTAGGTAATATTGAATGCATTTACAGTTTATATACATTTAGTAACTTATTAGATAAATCAACCTAAATACAGTTTATACATATACATTTTGTAACCAAATATTATTAGGTAAATCAACTAAAACAAAGGACTTAAATCAACAAAAATCTCCTAGAAACACTTTGTAAATAGTGGTGTTGTAATGAAATAACAACTTATTACTACACAAAGGAAATAAGTATTTGAACAAAGTTCCGACATTCAGCCGTAAAACAATTTACTACAAAACAAATGACTAAGTACTTAAATGTAGTCTGGGCCTTGGGCATCACAAGTTTGCTTGAGTTTATATTTAACCGAGCTAATTCAAATTAATGAATTTAATTTATTCATTGTCATTCTGTCAGGTACACTACTGCTTCAATCGAGGCCATTTCTAAACACACCGGCTAATTTGTATTGTTAATTATTAGTGGGACGATCACTAAACTGACAACGGTAATTATCATGTAAATCCCTATTGTTTGATTACCAAGTTCATTTGCAACTGTGAACTTCATCTACCAATTGTTGCTCACTTTCAAGTTATCCTTATTTGTCTACGACTAATGACAGCTGTGTTGTTCGACTTAGGGCGGGTTGCTTCAGCTTACGCTCACGCGCTCGTTAACGTTAACGCAAAATTTCAGTGTCAACAGACGTAAGTAAATGAAAAATCGTGGCACTTGAATAACAGATGGTCATTTAAGTTATAGACCAACGCTTTATATTTATCAGATATTTAACACCGCAAACAATTGTGAAATTTTTAACGAATGTATGTTACGTATGAACGTACGACTATTTTGCTACTATTAAACTTGGAATAGAAGTGAATTCCAAGTGCATGTTTGTGCAAGAAATCTAATTTAACATATTGAATCAGGTGTCAGTGAGCCGGTGCTATGTAATTTCCCCCGGAAAAAAGCTTTATGCGTATTTGCTGTTCCATTTTCTACGTACAGGAACAAGAAAAGCATTATTTCAAGGCACAGTTTTATTGTTCAGAAAATGACAAGAATAGATTGAATTCCGAAAACGGTGTTAAATTTTACTTGAGTTTGGCAAGGGTTGTTATAAACAATGGCTGTGTCTCGTGAGTAATTGATCACTGCATCAAAGGAACGAATTCCTTGGGATATCTGTCGCCAGTAGATACTCACTAACTGGGTCACGTAAACACACATTTTGCTTAGTGATACCAGCGTGTAACGTTACTTCCATCATGCAATTTTCGACGTCCATGGCATATTCATGTTGACATATTCGTATGTGTGTGTACATTGCTTGCATTGGTAATAAATCAGGTGAATAGTAGACTTATCACAGTGACTTCCTATTAGGATCGAGTGTTGACAGTTAATTACATTGATATTGATTGATAGGTTGATAAACGGGAATGTAGATTCTATAATTAAAGAAAGTGTAGTTTGATATAATTGATAATTACGAACCTTGACTAAATTATAAAATTACAATCAAATTATAAATTAATCATTAACGCATTATTTTACCTCCACTATGTACTATTAGAAATATGAAACAGTTTTACAGTAAATAAAAAACAATATTTCAATACCGTTGACCTCAATACATAATATAAAACCCCATAAATCTTGCTCCTAAGTGAAAAGAGTTGAATTCTTTTCACGAGCAATAAATAGTGTCGTCAATGGCGCGTTGTTAGTAGTGGTCGTTCGCTGCGCGGTCGACAGGCGACGATTGTTGCGGCCGGATACTGGTGCCATTTCCGTGTCCATTGCTCGCCATTCACCTGACGCTCGAGGCTCGTTATCCAACAACTACACGGTAATTATCGTTCAGGGCATTCATTATTTTTAAGTCACCCGCACACCACCTCCCTGATTTACATGAACCGCTCTGTACCACGTTACAACTTTGTTAATCTCGTTAAATTGAACTCGATTTTATAACTTTATTCACAAGCTATATATCGAAATAATACCCTCGTAATATCGCTCATTGTTTTAAAGGCTTATCAGCTAAAAAAGACATTAAATCAATGATTACTGCAATAAAATCTTTCAAGACATTAAATCTGGAATTGTTTCTAAGAACATCTCGAAGGCAGTTACTTTACAATTCGATCTCGGAGTAGAGAGGAGAGCATTAAACAAGGTAACAAGTTTAGGAACTATTCCATCCCTAACCGAAATCGAATACCTGTTTAATATTGGAAAAATGTTATCTCGTTCCATTTTAAATTAACTTGGAGTCACATTGAGAATAGATACTCTTTTTCTATGTTATTTGTGGTAACAATAAAATGGTTGAATAAATACATACCGCAGATCTGGCCATATTTCAGCGAGAGCGCGAAGTCTGCTACATTCTGTCGTGCGACGACGTTAGTTAAAAATGAGTTTTGGCTTTGTGCGAGAATTGTGGTTGGAATAATTATTTTTTGCGGAGCTCTAGGCGGGGCGTCCGTGTTCCCATTTATCTGAAGCTAAATGCTTGCATTCAGCCGTCCGTTTTGGCGTGTATTTGGGTTTAGAGCAGAGCGCTATTTTTGGCGAATTGTGAGCTTAAAATGCGTAATGCACTCGATGTCAGCGTCAAACGTAGACGAGTCAATTAACAGAGAACGGTGCCAATGTGTCTGGAACACGCCGAGCGCATTGTCACGCAACCTCAATCCTCAGCGTTTGCATTCAATTTTGTTCCACATTTGATACTTTGTTAGTTAATTGACGTACCTGTTACCTCATACTCTATGTATGACTCACTTAATAATAACCCGTGTGCTGGTTTTGGGTATGTCACTGCACGTCACCAAACGTTTTACCTAACATTTTAGTTAAACATTGCACAGCGGCATAATTATCATAATAGCGGGTAAATGGTCATTTCGAATATTGTTTCATTTAAATTGCAAACATAATGTTTAAAATTAAATCAGAGTTGTTGTCGCAACCAAGTTAAACATTGAATTTAATGCCCAGGCTACACGTAGGGGTTTGCGTGCATTTCTAGTGAAGCGTGCTGTGTGTTTCGGAATCCTTTCTCGCATAATTACCGGGGCATGCATTGTGCGGGTAGCGAGCGAGCGAGCCCGGCGCTACGAGTACGTGTCTATAGGTGGCCAGTTTTCAGCGGTGAAAGGTAGTCAAGCGCAAAGAGGGAAAATAAAGCTTTATTCGACGAAATTGGTGGCAGTGCGGTTGTTCTCGTGTACAACATTCACAATTATTATTGTCGTGTAACACGTTTTATCTTTTAAAACACGACATCAAATTGCGGTCTGTCATGTGCTGGACATTCGCATGTCCCTCCGCAACGACACCTCGACGAGCTGTTTTTATCATTTTTATTACAATTGGACACAATGTTATCTCAATCTGAACCCCTTTATGTTAACGTGTAATTCGTAAAGCTTGGTAATGCTGGTAAATATATATATGTTTATATTGAATAAAAACAATGCTATTTGCCTAACGGGAAGCCATTTGGGTTGTCTGAGTAATATGTTTTCGTTGAAAGCTTGCAGTTAGCAGAATATTGTTTTTGGTCTAGCTAGGTATACCCAAACTCTATAGAACGGTAATGGTTATTGGAAGCAAAACGTGGCTAAGCGTTGTGTAGAGTTTAGGACGAGGCTTGTTCTCTATGGCAACGGTACCAGGATTTAGATCGGCCAATATTGAAACTTCTCTACAAAAGTTATTTGATATTATTGAAATTAACATATTGATCTGCGCAATTAAATTACCGCGCATTAATTTGGATCGCAGAGCTAGAAACTAATTGGCCTAAGATTATAATTAAAATGTTCACTGATGTACGAAATTTCCTAAAACAGTATTATTCCTTTAAAATTTATGGCTTCTTAACTCGCGTTAGCGTCACACGTGATACACATTATAATGGATTTTAATACAACGCATAAAGCCTTTTTGTTATAAAGTCCATTACCTAAAAGCCTTTGAACAAATGTGATTATAGAGCGGTAAACCGATCGAACTGAAAACTTTTCGAGACACAATGCGTATATAACACCTGTGGTTATAATGGTGATAGGAGGGCCGAGCTCCTCGCAACTGTCACAATGACTGTTGACATTGTTCCACTTTAGTGTAGTTTCATACCTAACGTAAATCTACTCTATTCATTTATACAACTCAAATAAAACTAAGTTGCGTTGACGCTTCACCGTGCGACTTCATCCCCTACAATTCGAGCGAACTAAACTTCTCCAAGAAGCTCTTTTGACGAGACGTTTCAAAAGTTATTTACTTCACTATGCATTGAACATTAAAATACTGCTACCTTACTCCGTATATTAGATGTTTCGTCTAGGAAATGAGGATTTGAACCGGAAAATAATTGAAATTCCAAAAAATATTCTAATAGGACCATCGTAATCACGTTCACCTTGGAGCTGGTTAATTTATGGTTCAGACAAATTAAACTTGGATTCTTGAAATTATGTAGCGTAATTTAGTCGATTTTGTATGCTTGAGAAAACCAAGTTTCTAAAACGATAATTAATGTAAAAGATTTATTTAGAATATCACGCTTAAATTAAACAAGGGCGTGGCAAGTTCGCGAAGCTAGAGATTATTCGAAGCTATTATTTTGAGTTAGCGAGTTTATCAGTGACAGTTTTAAATTCCGTCACAATGAAACGGGTGCTATCTCGTGAAGTAACTTGATAGTTATGTAATCTGGAAGTCTGAACTTCGGTACCTGCTATAAACAAAAGTTGTTTTTGTTCTATAAATCCCATTGTTAGTAATAAAACTTTAAGTTCCGACTGTGTTTCGTACACTCGAAAGCTGTAATGGTTTCGTAAATCACTTTTATATCCGATTAGCCTGCCAAAGGCCTAAAAACGAGTAAAAACAAAGAATAGTTATAACCAATCAGGCTAATACTTGTTTCTGTTTCCGATTAGCGTGTCTCACTGAGCTTGTTTTTGTATTTCAAAACCGCTAGTTTAAATTCAACAACCTTTTACCATGTTTCGTTGTTTCGGGATTCAGTCGGACTTTTGCTCTGTTAATAGACAAAGTATTTGGGTACCCCGGTACGGGTATAAACTTTTAACTTTATGTAAATTGGTCTAGGTTAAAATTTTCAACTAGTTTTCTAAGCTTTGAAATCTATCTTGAACTGGGGATTCGGGAAGTTTTGATAGGTTTTTGTGAGAAGGTTATGCGGGATGATTTAGTTCATCTGTACAAAGGGATGGTAAATTCATTAAATGAAGTGGACCTCCGGGTATCGTGCCCCTTTTATATAATTTATCATGTTTGTTAGAGAGGTTTATTCTTTACAATGTACCCTTATTAACGGATATCACGAGTATTTTCAAAAATCTTTGAATGTATTTTGTTTCTCTTTAATAATAAAGAAAACTTCAATATTATTTACTATTTGCAGTATTTAAAGTACTTTCCCTCTATCACTAAAAATCTTACCCTGTATGTCTTAATGCTTTGATTCGAACTGTAAGTTCTCTTTTCAAACGTCGTGCAATAAATTAAAGTACAAGAGTAATGGTAAGCAAGCGTGTACATATGTACACCAGTGTAAATTGTATCATCGGACCGGCTTATTGGATTGTAATATTGTTTGGGTGACGCTGACGGTGTTGGCGTGGCACTTTCCTCGCAATATCTAACTTCTCGACGAAACATTGCAATTTTCCTGTTCAAACATTTTACTCTCGCGCTGCGCCGTTGTAATATCGTTAAAACTCTTAGTAGACGTTTGCTGTTGTATTGTTATGACAAATATCAAACATATCTATTATAATTTATTTTAACAAGTTGTTTTTACCCGACTGCGGAAGCACAAAAGGAGCGTTATTGTGTATTCTGGAAAACACAGTTATACAGGGTGGGAAACAGAAAATATTGTTACCTATTTTAGAAATAAAGTGTTTTAAATACAGTAGCAATTAGCAAATACTTCGACAGAATTGTCAAAAACTGAATTGAATTGTGTAAATTGTGTTACATCGACCATATGCCATATGATTGATGTATCACATATTTTTATGATGAGTAAATATTTATAATGGAATTGTTTAAAAACATGTACTTATCTAAATTACTGGAGCACTTTACTGTTATTGGTACATGTTGGTTGGAAAAGGAAAAGGTCATGTTGTATAGAGATGTAAAACATACATGCTAACAGTATAAACAAATGGAAAAGCATGCATCAGCTTCCCCGACAAGAGCTTAGCTCTTAAGTTTAATGATGACTTAACTATTATATCGGTACGGTATCTATTATAAAATGTATATATTTGAACATGTTTTTGTATTCTAAGACATACCCTCAATTTACTACTTACAATCCAACATCCTTGTTTTCCTAAAGCTACTATAAAAATAGAAGCCCTCACTCCCGTACCGTAACATATTTAATAACACGTCACGTCTAGAAAAGATAAGTTTAGAATTATTGATACAACGTCTACGTGTGTCAGCGACGCAGTCCTTTTTATCAAGGATTTTGTCTTTCAGGAATTACTTTAGGTTCAAGACTAGACTTGAATATTAAAAACTTTTTCATGAATGTTTTACTCCCTGTATGATTGCATCTTGAATGGGGTTCGATTTTACAAGAAGCGTCTCAATTTCCCGGCAGCTGAGAGCAATTTCCTAACGTTTGTAGTTGTGTAGCGATCCGCTATCACAAACGCACTAGACCCTCTTCTAGATATTCACCACTTTCAGATATATTCTACCTTGTTTAATATAAACAAATGAGGCTATAACGCGCGGCAGTTTACAGCTTAAGCATTAAGAATTTTGTACCTTATGAAATAATTTACCTGTGACATTGCTGTCTGGTTTCATTCAAGGCACAGAATCTCTTTAATTTTAATCTGTAGCGTATAGATTTTTTTGTACTCCTGATAGTTAAGTGGCATCCTTGGGCCGTCAGTATTTATTTATAAACATTCCATTAGCGATGGGGCTGTTTCGTCGGGGGTAATGCTTACGACACAGCTGGGATGTCGGCACTTAGTTCCAAATAGCGAGTCAGCCGCGAGATGATACAGTCAGGGCTGAAAACTCGGTCACTCGAGCACGTCCTACGTTACTAAGCTAGAATTCAACCCGTGGCATCCAGCCGCCTCCGTATTTGTAACGTTTCGATGCGTCCGTCGACCATTCTTCCATATTTATTTAGAAAACTATTTGCAACGTTGTAGGTACAATGAATACTTTCGAAACAAAACAAGGAAATAAAAGCAGTTGTGCTAGTTTAATGTCAGTTGCAAGTCTAACGTTCTAGTTACGACGCCTGGTTTATATGTAAATTACTTCGCTGAAACACGTTTAGGTTACAACACCTAATCCTGTACATTATATATAGTAAAGTACATCAACGCTTATAAATATTGACAAGTTAAGTAATGTTGTGGAAACTTTTATAGAAAAGAATGAGGTTAGATATTTTACTTCCTTGCTGCAGAATATCTCACGTGTGGATAGCATGCTTTTACCCGTCAAAATGAATGTGCAACAGAATAAATTGATCTCCTTTATGAAGATTACTTTCGAACGAAAACTTTTCACCGTATAATAAAGCGATCGATACTCTCGCTGTATCAGTTTGGCACAGTAACTGTTGACGGAAGTAATATCGACTACTGATATAACACTAATTTACTTTATTATGCTGGTCAAAGTCCAAATAAAATAATAGCAAACTATATTATTTTGTCAAAATATCTCAAGAAAAGCTCATATTAGATTCTTTCAAACCTAATTTATATTAAGTAATGCTCCAAAAGCGTGCCATAAAAAAAGGAAATAAGAGAGATAACCGCTATAAAAAACATATGGACCGTAATCCTTTTTTTTATTGAGCTTTCTGTGGTGAAGAATGTCTGCAAGTAAAGTGTAGACTAATAGAATTTAGGTGGTTTTTAAAGGTTTAGTAAACAATGTGTGTCCGGAGAGAAGCACCTCTACTTGTGTGCTCGGTGTAATTTGAATAAACGGGGATCTAGTAGCATCTGAGTTTTGGGTTGAAGCTTTGTGTTTCTGTTGACGTTCTTTTAGGGAACCAAAAAGGATGAAAACGTGATGAGAGAGAAGCGAGCAGGCCGCCGCCTAATGTGTCGGTCGGAGTAGCTCAACACAATGACATAAAAAATGCAAAATTCAACCAAAGTTTTAAGGTTTTATGGAAATGCTTCTGGCTTGTTTTTATGGATGAAGTGACAACAGTTTCTTAACTTTTGTGCTTATAATTCGACCATTATTATTTATTAGAACCTTTATTTTGTAAACGTTATATGAATTTCAATAATTCGTGATGGAGATGGCTTATTTTCGGTCGTGTGCCTAAAGTCTTAAGTCCTGTCCTGCCTAAAGTCCTGTGTAATATTTTCTGAGTCAAATACATAAATTCTTGTGAGTAACATATTTTCATACATGTTTTTCAAAGAAGCAGGATGTATATTTTTGTCGTTAGATAAAAACCTTCATCATGGATTTTTCCGCCACTCACTGTAAGCTTTAGATACAATATTACTTTCCGCGTGCTCGGTTGAGTGTTCATATTATGACACAGTACGTTAAGTAGGTTAATAAAAGTATTACATCAATCTAAATACATATAACCAAAAATATAAAATAAATAAAAATTTACTTTATATCTGGGCCATAATAGTGAAATAGGTTAATAAAATTAAATAATTGGAAATACTAAATTCAACGAATCCAATTAAATTTGTTGCCAATCCTTTTTTGTGCGATTGCCAAAACAAAACATCCTACAATTTTCCATGAATTTATGAAATATTTTGATTTATTACTAAATCGATACCGATAATGCCGAAACCATCTGCAGACTCAATTTTTTACGTTGAAACGATCGTGATTTTTTAAAACTCACAAAAATTGTTATCTGCCAGGTCTAATGTCGCGCTCGTAAAAACTAAGCGACAAAATGTAAAGAAAATTGCTTAAAACAACGTCAGCTGGTGACTCGGGCACGAGTTAGGACACAAAAAGTATACTCCGCTTAATAGTAATGTCATGTCACTTAAAATATAATTTTATAGTAATGAAAAGAGTAATGTGTTCATTACTCTTTTCATTTCTATAAAATTTTCCAATATAATCTTGATTATTTAAAGCTAAATCGGTTAAAAATGGTAACTATTTTGAACAAAAATTATGGCACCGGGTATAATAAATATGATGATAAATATTTTGGAATCTCCTATTGGAAAGCCATTAAAAGCGTTCCCAATGAAAGTCACGATCGGTTAATTAAAGCTAGTTCCAATATGAATCTAAAAACACGGGTAGTTAAATTCGAATATTTCGTGAAAGCACGAATGCTGTTCGTTTTCATATACAAATCTCAAATAGGAATATTTTTATAGACCGTTGTATAAGTCTTTCAGAGTTCGTAAAAGCAATCATTTTAGTTTTTTTTTTTACATATTATTTATTTTTACATTCTATATTTATTTGTTACAATATGGATCAACTTGAATGTATTTCTCTTTGGTTTCTTTATAATTGAGTGATTGAGATCGATTAACGATGAGACGCAAGCTGCGCGGCTTTTCGTTACAAACGCTTCTATGTAACTTAGAGACTCACACACACATATTATAGGTAAGTATGAACACATACAAATCGCGAGTATACCCAGGTATAATATACACAAGAACACTTCTCGAACAGAACACCGTTTATTCTACACGACACTCTAATGACGTAGTCAAATTGCTTGGAAATTATTCGCACAGCTTGACTTGTAATCGATTACATAGTAACGCAGTTTCATAGTAAATTAGTCTGGCTAATAGCTGTTTTGGTAGGTCTAGATGCCTTGATAGTTTGTTTAGGGATTTAGGGCATATTATTTACTCATTCTTTGTCGAGTTTTTTTTCTGACTGTCCATAATTAAATAAATATATAATTCTTTTTTGTTCATTTTTTTATTCATATGCAGTTTGTGGGGCATTTAATTTTGGCTATTATTTTCTAATATGGGAAAAATTATCGCAGTGTTCTCTAGATGACATTTTCGTATTAAACATGTTTACGCCCGACTAATCGATGTCTAATGTCAATATGTTGCACCAAAATCATAAAATATTACTTGCTGAAGTAGACCGACATTGATTAATGATCTTTATATTTATCGTTTCCGCCGAACACATTGTGCATGTAGTAATAAAACTTGATTTTATTTTGCCATTCTATAAAAAATATGTGTCGACGCGTTGTATTAAAATATTCATAGTATTGAAATTTGTTCATAGACAAAACGGGTTAAAAGTGAAATGGAATTTTTCGCACGTTTTATCAGACATTTTAAACCGGTTAATAGGCGTGGCTGTTAGCTCTACGCAGTTAAATAACCTTTTCATACGTGAACCTACTGAGTCGGCGACGTTTTAATATAATGTGCTATCACTTGATGTAAGTGAAGACACGACCGTCTACATCGCAGCGCTCACGGCCTATCACTTTTCTTCCAACATATTAAATTATCGCCAAATGTTGCGTCCCTGATTTATTCCCACGCGCGCGTGTACCAATTTCCATACTTAGCCGAACCTGTGACGAGTGCTTTAGCTTGTATACCCTGATTGCTGTCAATCAATTTACTCGACCTTTTTTCATTTCAGAAATTGATGTCATAGATCGATGTCCTTCATTTTTTAGTCACATCTAGCATTAGTTAAGTGACCTATTTTAGAAGACTATCGTGTCAGATTGATAATGATACCTAACGCTCGTAGTGTTCCGTGCTTTCAATTGAAATTGTTTCGATAATCAGTTTCTGTGGAAAATCTGAGATAAAAGTGTACCTGTCCTACTCACGTCTTTAGCAATCTGTGTGCATTTTACGCAAAACTCCATACTAGCGTAAAACAACAAACGTCTGTTCAACTATTCATAGATCCACAATCTTCACAAACTTCCATCTATAATATGGGTATTAGGAGATGAAACAGACTAATTTCTAACTGAATACAAACAAGCATCGGTGCATCTATTGATTTGAAGCTTTGAACTACTTGAACGATACTTCTGGAGCACGCTCTGGTTCGGCTTTCATAAATTATCTATTCAATTTAACTCTATGCTCCTGCAATACTTGCTTGTGCTAGAATCGGATATTAAATTTTTCGAGTACATACAATTGCATGCAAAGATTTGTCTCGTCTCTTTCGTATTTTCCTGAACTACATTTCGAATGTCAGATTCAAAGCTCGACAGTTAATATAAGTTAAAGTTGCCAGTCTTAGGAAAATAATTAACATTGTGGATGTAACATGGCTAAAAGTCTTTCGTTTGATCTTGTCAGATGGGTGCGGTCTTTGCTGTATTTATCACAGGTTAATCCTTAACGTACCAAGACTCGTGACACTAAGTCTCATGTTTCCCCTCGTTTTATCATGTTATCTAGATACAAGTTTATATCCGTAGTACCAAACTTAGAACCTAAATCAAGTTTTATAGGTGCTAAAATCGTTCGAAATTACCATTTTGGTTTACGAAGATATGTAAATTAGACGCGTTAAGTAACCGTAAAGTCTTGCCAGATTGTTATTACTGCAATAATGTGCCTCGTTTTGATGGACGATACAGTGAACTGCCGTTTTCGGTCTTACCTGTAGCACGGCTCCGTTACTTATGTGTTCCAACATCGTGTTCAACCGCAACAAATATTTATATGGGCAGCAAATATTTGTTCAGGTCACTCCGAAAGGATATGTATATTGGAAAGTTCAAAGCAAACTAACCTATCAAGTTCTCTTATGCGAAATACCACAAGGAACTTACATACGTATCGCTTTCAAATATTGACACAATCACAGTAAGTATCATTGCAAAGAAATATTACGCAAATGTTATTTGACAGATACACGTTTTCATACAATAAGCTCTCTGTTAACAATACAAAATTTAATAAAGGTATGTTAATTTGTAAGTAGTTTTAAACGCTCAAGTTATACAAAGGTTTGGGGGCTGCTGTTGACACAGTTAACTACTTAGCGCTACCTATAGTAAATTATATCTACAGAGGGTATCCTTGCTAGGTAGTTGCCCGACCGGGCGCTGAAGGCGAGACAAAGACAACGAATGGTTTGAATACCGAGTAAGCCCGTACAAACAAACCGTCTGCCTTATCTTTTTGTAGAGCACAATCTGTCTTGGTCTCACAATTTTAAGTTTTAATTAAAAATACACCAAACTTTTTTTTCTTAATGAAGACAACTCTTTTTTTTAATTTATTGCCACTATAAATTTTATTGGGACATCAAAATGCTCCCTGCATTTGTCCTGTTTTAAGAATCATGAAAACAAAGAGAGTTTCCGTGTTCCTAACCAAGAAGTTTGATAAGTCGAGAAGTTGCTGGGACTAACTGAGAGTTGGAAATCTATAGAGTTATAACTCTAGAGATACGCTAGTGGCAGTGTCATTAGTCTCGCAGAATAAGTTTTCATCGGAAACTCCTGGCGGCTTGCGGCCGATACGAAGCAATCCAATTTTGTTTCTACTACCGAAAGTCTGTCATACAGAGCGCTGCGCGAATAGAGTGACCTATTCCATTCGGTGATAACCAGTGGTGCTCTCTATGCATTGTTTGCGAACCTACTCGCAAATGAAGACCAAAGTGAACTTTCAAACTAAGCGCACATGACGAAATTTTACTTTATTATACCCAACTTCATTCTTATCTTATTAATTTGTTTAATTAAATTCACCATAGCCAAGATACTCGTAATTTAACTTATCAGTTATGTTCGAGTCCTAAAATGTTTTTTGGTTCAAAAATATGTTCTTACAAAAATATGTTCAAAAGTGTGAATACCTTTACATAAATGTAAAACACATTGAACACAGTATCTTTTGAGTCATAAAAAGGGTCCGAATCTTTGATTATAAAAGGGGTAAAATATTGTTTAATAGCTTTGGGTCAGTTATATGAAACGTGCATTAGATAAGATTAACATGTTAGAAGTCGGTCCACGTCGTGGTAGGTGCAGGCCGGGAATGTATCGACGAGACACTTCCATAGATCACGTTTTATGTGTGACAAATAGTCTCGAGTTAGGCGAAATTGCTTTCCGATCCAGTCTGACAAATAATGTCAGGCCACTGACGCGTGACCTTTCTCGTTTCGGAGACGATCACAATTTGCCTACACTCCCGATTCGGATTCGGAAGGGATCCTCATCTTGTGTATTCGAACGGCGAATGTGTCCGTGGGCTTATTTGTCCCACAACTACTTAAAAAACTGGAACGACAAATATTTTTTTCCGCATTAGACGTATTGAATGTTTGAAATATAGCTCTACTTGTTTTTTCTTGTTGGCGTGTACCAAACTTTATAGCATGTCGAAAACATACAGCAACGTTTCATACATTTATTCGTATCGTATACTACATGACATGTGTATTTGGAAATAGATTACTTTTCTTTATTATGCAGTCTACATTTCGTGAATACCTAAGCTAAAATGGAATCCTAAACATTTGGTTGAGCTATGTGTAATGCATGCAGTATAGAATCTGCAAAACATGTTATTTAAGTATTTTGTTTCACGTTGTATAATATTTTAAAGTAAAAATATTTGGCTTATTTGGAACATTTCCAAATGCACTTCTCGGGTAATACTCCTATTTGAAAAGGTATAAAGTCAGCTCACCTTTTAAATTAGACAGGTGGTGGTAGTGCAGTGTAAGTAAGCACACAAATATGTGCGGAGCTGTAGGGTACCTGTGTGTACACAATGTGGCCGCTAGGCCGCTCACTGAATTACAGTTGTGCGTTGTCGCAGCTCTATTGTACTCCGAGCTTGCTCCGAATAATATACGAATCTTTTATTCAAGTGCCCTGGCCCCAGAACACCACAAGAAAATAACACAAAATGGACTCTGCGCCCATTGTTCCACTCTCAATAGGATTTTGACGGATAAAGATCGCAGATACTTAACTAACATCAGAAAAGGCCTGGAACGCGGTGTATTTAAATTAAAATAAGAAAGTTGAGAGAAACCGTCATTTCGGTAAAAGCAACAGAAAACCGAGGGCCAATATGTATGTAATCTACTTTGCAGTGTATTTACTATCAACAATATAGCAGATAATAGATTTCGGTCAATTGTTTTTGTTGTCGTGATCAACATTTATAGCCTTATTGGTATGCGGGACTAAATCTAAAAAGGTTCAGGGACATTCAATAAAATTTTATTCCGTTTTAAGAGAAATTACCTAGTCTTAGTGTATTACCGTCTGAACGGTCAGAGGCGGACGTGGGAACTGATCAAAATGGAACCACGCTACAAACATTCGTTTTATTATTTCAATTTAAAGAGAATCTTTCCACCCTCCGGTCATTACTTAGTCGTATTAGCAATCCTAATGCAGTACGTTTCATAAACATGAAATATTTCTTGGCGAGCTTTCGGCTATCGAGTCTTGCTTTATTTACATTTAAATCAAACATCTAAGAAGGTACACATTTTCTCTGATGTTTACTTCAACATACAAACTTTTATGTTATTTCAGATTAAGAAAATTTAATAACTTTTAGAGTGGTTTGGATTCGACTTATTAACTTTCTTTATTTATTACTAGTCAGTGCCTTTTCTTTAGCCTTTAGTTCGTATAGTAGTTTCTACTATTTTTGTATGAGAAACCAAGGTTTTTCAATATAAACCAGAGAATACTTGACTGGAAATCTTTTAAAATTGTTGAATAGTAGTTTGATATTCCAAATAACAGAGATAGGAACATTGTGATCTGATGTCCTGGTATCTCGTTCGCGTCGCAAGCAAATCTGGATAGCACAAGTTAAATGAGCCATGTGTCCGTCCCGCATCCAACTTTTCAACAAACAGCTATTTACTTATCGATTTTCCTCTCTTCAAATTAAATGAGTGTAACCTCAATTTACAATCTTTTCCCTTAAGTCAACTTTTATTACAAGTTTTAAATAAATATTTGAGAATGTACCTTTCATTTGCTTTCGTTTATTTTTAATAGTATTATTTTGTTTGATAACTTCTCTTTGATGTTTAGATTCTGTGAAAAGCTTTTAATACTTGGAAAGTATTGAATGGGAAGAATGAATCTAAATAGGTTTAAGTAGGCGTTTCGTATAAAATTTGATAAATTTTCGTTTGTGCCTATACATATTTAGTTATTATAACACGTTCCTGATTATCTTCTATGTTTACCTTAAATGTAGTTTTCTACATGTTTAACAGTTTTGTTCTAGTTTTATACACTCTCAACGTTTTGTTGCAATTAGTTTCGTTAACCAATATACGGCATTGCGCGGGCACTGGTATGTGTAGTCATGTTTATGCTATCTTTGGATTAGATTCGCACGAAAATTGTTGTAAATTCCGCGTGCGGTTTGCTGGCTCGAGTACCGAGTTGTAACCGGGAAACGTTGTGGTCGATGTTTGCAATGATCATTGCTGAATAAAAAACATGTACATCTAAACAACACTACATATGTACCTTCCATCGATTCTCTCTAAATTCTCGTACAATTCAGTTCATTTATTTTTCATTAAACCTAGTATTTGTTTTCAACGTTTGTAAAGGTTTAAACATGAGTATAGTACATTAACATTTGATCTTCTAATTCAAACGTATTCCGAACACCCTATTGTATTCACAGATTCAGGCTCGTATCGAAAATACTCCTAATAATACCATGAATAGGAGAAAGGGTTACGACTTCGCATCTAAGGTAATTTATATGTTGTGTGCCTCCACAAAAAATCGTAGCCTTTGATACGCCAATATACTACTGTTTGGATGTTGAAAACCTCGAGCGTGATATCATTAATCAAACGAGCATTATCTCGTATACCGATACGCCGCCTCTCGAGTAATCAACCCTGCGATTCAGCAAGCTCATGTGTTATTGTAATTTGCATCACTTACACCCGCACACAGAATTATTCATCCACATGTAATATACAGTAACATGATTGCGTACATATCAAACAAAGTTACGGCCTGACTGGACATTTACATGAACCGTAATTAAAGTAAATGTGTAGTTACTACTAACATTACTGCCTTTATTATGTAGTGCTTTTCCGGAACTTGTCAAATGTTCGTGGTTCGAGTAAAGTTATCATGAACTTTAAATTAAAACGTATAATAGGGTTGAGCATTCGGAACTTACATATTTTCGTGGCAGCGTAGTTTAAGGTTTTGTAGATTAGTATTTTAACATGAAATCTGTTATAAAGGACTTGTGTGTTATATTTTTAAAACAAATTTCATATAAGACCCTGTTATTTGGGTTTCCTTCCAGTATTTTATAAGGTGTCAGAACCAACAACTTGGGTCGGGACTTGATTTCCACATCATTTAGGGACCTTTTTATATATCCCAATATCAACATGTCAACTTGGTGCGAGTAACCATTTTCTTTTGATATTTAAATCCTTATTATAATCGAAAACTATTTGAAGATATTCTACAGCAAAACTTTAGATATTTATAAATTTTACAAGAAAATTAAATAAACGTTTTTATAAAATAACATTTACTCTAGGCCCAGAAAACTTTGTAAACCTAGTTAGCTTTTTAATTCAAGAATTCCAGGAGTAATTTTTGAGTTTCGAGATGAATTAATTATGAAATGGAATTTGTGCTGAGGTTTCCAAAACGTTTATTGTTTAGGCAAAGTGAACAAAGAACAGAACGTGCTTTTGTAGTAGTGACGCAATTCAAAGTCCTCTGTTGTGTCGAAATCGGAGATTGATGCCTTGTAGCTTAGCCCGTTCGTCGTACCATGGACCAGTTTGGGCGACCACTCGATGTGAGACCACTATCTACATGCACTGTTTTCCACATAACGTCTCTCAATTCTAGCTCAATAGACCCTCTATTGTAGTTCATGTCTCATATTCAGTCCTAACATAACAAACATACAACACTAAATCGTAAAATTGTAAACCAGTGTTCACTTTGAATGTTTGCGTTTGTTCACCAAGGATAAATAGGTCAAAGCAAGGCTGCGAAATATTGAGATTGCATTCTCCGAATACGCTGAATAGTTTTGACGAATCAAAGACGCAGATATATTTGCGCACGTAGATAGGATAGAAGGTTAAGCAAAGGAGGTTTATTTCGATTATTTAATTAATTTTATTGCCGTATCTTTCATCTCTAAAAGTTTACGAGACTTCGCGTTAAAGTTCAACGTTGAGAAATTATTCTTTGAAGCATAGTTCATGAATACTTTAGACTGAGTATAGCTTTGAAATACAGAAGGGATATTTGAAAAATTTTAAGTTCAATCCAATCTTTTTGGTTGTATTTCTCAAGTTTTTTCCCTTTGAACTATTAGAGATGGGTATTTTATAAGTTGGTTTTTACTTGCAACCTTGCCGAGGGATATTTCGCTGGAAATGCTTGGATTAAAGATTTTAAATTGGTTTATTTAAGTGAAAGGTTGTTTAAGAAAGCAATTTGCGGGAGGATTTTGTTATTACTGGTTCAGTCGTGGTGTATTACTTCGAATCGTTCTCGCCGTGGCCCGGACATTATTATTCATGGGACGTCTTCGCATTAATAATCACGAAATTACAATCACAGACAATTGTTAATATTAACGGGAATATGTCTTTGTACAATTACCGACTCGAATGAGGATTTCCATTATGTGTGATTTGCTTTATTATTCAGCTGCGATCCGGATATAGCCGGAATTTTCCGACTACAAAGTACCCAATATTATTATTCCTAGTATTATTTGTATTACTAGCTGCGCCCCGCGGTTTCACCCGCTTTGTACCCGTTCCCGCGGGAATTTCGGGATGAAAATAGATGTTGTCCGATTCTCTGGCCTACCCGATATGTACACAAAATTTCATGAAAATCGGTCGAGCCGTTTCAGAGGTGTTCAATTACGCACCCCGTGACACGTGAATTTTATATACCTACTAGCTGCGCCCCGCGGTTTCACCCGCGTTGTACCCGTTCCCGCGGGAATTTCGGGATGAAAAATAGATGTTGGCCGATTCTCAGACCTACTCAATATGGTGACAAAATTTCATGAGAATCGGTCAAGCCGTTTCGGAGGAGTATGGCAACGAAAACTGTGACACGAGAATTTTATATATTAGAGATTAGAGAAGATACCTATCTGACACCACATGTTTATGACACTTTAACAATATAATGGTAAGTAAAAATATGACAAATACTCGCAGTATACGGTGAATGCTCATAGGTACCACATATGCTCACTATACAGTACCTTGTTAAATGTCTTGCATTCGATTTGAACACGCTATTAATGACGCGGTGGCTATCATAAGTTCTGGTTCTATGCATTAGAGCATAAAGGTCCTATCACACATGCGGTATAGAATGTGTACTAATAATTATTACATCTACACTACTTAAATTTATAAAGATTTTCACCTGTTTGGCGAAATGTATGGATGCGACCCCACTAAATCTGAGTAAATAACCTAAGCGCGATCTACAATATTTTCACATTACCGCCATTTACTACATCTAATTGGATCGCGGGAAAAAACGGCCGCGCGGCACAGCTAGTACTAATATAAAAAAGCATATTTTTGGATGGGCTATTCTCAGAAACTACCAGTTCGATTTGAATAATTGTTTTTGTATTGAATAACCACTTTTAAGATAAAGGTTTTAAGATACTCTTTGTTACGAAGTTCTCACGGAAACAAACACAACATGGCGCTGCTAGTAGCAAATAAAAGTATAACATCTGAAGTCATGAAAATAGCGTAAGGTTATTGAATCTTGTGTTAGAAGCTTTTTAACATTGTATAAAGCATATTATTATATGAGAATACCTTTATTCTTCATAAAGTATTCATCTATTTTAATCTAATGTATGACATCAACATGCAATGCATAACATAACTCACATTTGCTTATCGAGTCATTTTTAATATGAACATTCTGAATAATCGATCCGATGCAAAACTGTACAAAGTTGGCAACTGCAGTTACTGCAAACCTATTAGTTACACTTTTAAATATTGTTTAAAACTCATTTAATTCATTTCAACTGTGAAATATAATTAAAAGAACGGTTATGACATTTTCCTATTTTTCTTGCAACGTTTACTTACGTCTGTTTATATATTTTAGCATTATTAGCATTAAGAAGTCATTTTTGTATAAATACACTAGCTACGCCCCGCGGTCTTACACGCGTTCTGCCCGTTCCCGTGGGAATTTAAAAACCGCTCCACCGATTTTGTGCAAACTTCACATAAAGCATGTATATGTACTAAATAGTCTGAAAAAAGCCTAAAGATTTGGTTTGGATAGGTGAGCCCGTTCTTGAGTTATAAAATTAAAACGAAAAGTGGCATTGATTTTTATATTTATAGAAATCATAAATATTGGATAAATTATAGCAACAGTGAAATAGAAGTTTAATCAATATTTCATATTAAACGAGTGTTGATATATTTGGGACAAACAAGAAAGAAAAATGTTTGCAATCGAATTAAGATTACCTCACACTTTCAAATGATACAATACGTACGTATTGTATCTGTCCAATATTAGTAAAGATTTGATTATTTTTCTTGTAAACTGTGTCTGGAACAGTATTCATGAGTGCCGTAAAATTATTACTGATTTGACCCTCGTAAACCGACACGAGAACTTATAGGTTCTGAAAGCTTGTCAAATAAAATTCATACGTACCTTCGGAGGAAAAAAGACGCGTACTTATGTTTTAGCTTCGTAATAAGTGTTACGTTTCGGTATATTTTACAAAGATAAAAGTAAAAAACCTTATTATTATTATATATTATAATATTTTCGATTGGTATTATGTCAATCTTTGTTTAAGCGTCCCCATCTGCAATTTGTGAATGAAAAATATGTCAATTTGTATTGATAACTTGTTTTGTTGGATTTCTGTATCAATCATTATTACGAATGACATTATTTAAAAATGAAAAAATAAAAAACAAAAATAATTGCTACACTACAAAGTACCTATAAACAAGGTCGTTTTCCGCTGTCTGTCTATCTGTTCCTATGTATGCTGAGATCTTTAAAACTACGCAACGGATTTTGACGTGGTTTTTAATATATATAGAGTGATTAAAGAAGAAGGTTTATAAATATAAAAATTCCCGAAATTCCCACGGGAACGGGCACAACGCGGGTAAAACCGCGGGGCGCTGCTTGTTTATAAATAGGTTAGAAGATGTTTAAAACGCCTCTCTTCGCAGTTTAATTTTGTGCTCATAGCCTCTTCAAGTATAAGCAACGATACAAGAGATCATGTTATTGACAATGACTAATGACAATACATACGCGTCACACGCCACACACATTCTTATCACAAAGAAAGGTTCAAGAACGTTAATGTGACAGCATTATCGGATACATATGAGGAGAAATAGCGCAAAATGTAATGGTCCGAATAAATTAATGTTTAGGACGTGTACTTAATAGTAATGACCGACCTAAGGGCTCATGCCGACAGTCTATTTCACTTATTGTATCTTTACATCTGTGCATGAATAACGAGCCGATTTGTCTTTGCATGTTGAGTTTGAGTTGCTTGTTCCATATTCGTACTTACATTAGACATAATAATAACGTGAGCAGATATTGAATTATGGATAACCTATTGTATAGCTTTATATTATACTAGCAGCGCAGTGTCCCTCGGTTTTACCCGAGTTGTGCCCGATCCTGTGTGAATGTTGGAATGAAAAATAGCCTATGACCTTCCCCTTGAATGAGGCTATCTATTGCAAAAATAGTTGATCAGATCGGTAAGGTATTTTCTGAGATAACGCGTCCGAAAAAAACTTCTGCTTATTACATATCATCAGGTAAAATGTTATAGTTACAGCTAAATGTTTCAGAAAAGTTAGTGCGGGAATTTGATTCGGAATTATGAATCTTAACCACAACCTCCGGTATTTATCGTTTTTCTTCATAATTTCAAAAATAAGTTAAAATAAAGAATTGTTAAAGTGATTTTGAACGCCATCGTAGTCCCGAGATATTTGATCAATAAAGATAAATCAAAATTCTTATCCAAAAATATATAAAATATGGAACTTAATTCAACAAAAGACCAGTTGCTTAATCGTAAGATGCCGATAAGGAATAGGATCTAAAACGGTGCCAAGTCATATAAAATAGTACCTATTTATATGTTAGACTGAAGTTATAAAACGGACATTATAAAACGCTCAATTATACCTTGACTTTTCGTTTTGATTTTTAAATATTAGACTTGGCACACGTACAGATTTTCGTTTAAATCTTTTTTCAGCTCCAGTTACTTTAGCGAGTTTTTAACGATATAATTAATTATCTTAAAGGAACGGTATTCTACATTTGAAATCATTCAGTTCAATCATTTGAGTTCACAAGGACATAGACATATACATTTATATTAGATACGTTCTCAATAATTGCACCTTTGTTCTACATATTGAATGCCTCTTGCTATTCACGGAGCTGTGTATACGTATCGTAGTCAATAGATCCAAGGATATTATATTAATTTTACTTTGATCGTTCAAGCTTTGTTACCTATGTGCTCGCATTCAGATATTCTGGACTGGAGGTTTATATTCTTCCTGACTGAATGGGTCCGGGAGCTAGAGACTTCGAATATTATATGTACGAGGATAGTCGTGTTCCTCCGTCGAGTGTGCACTATTTACTCGTCCAGTACTTCGTTGCCTATCCCGTTGATATTGCACTAAAGTCCGTAGTAAATTAGTTTGTTTATATCCACCAAACTTATGTGTATACTTTAACCTGAGCGTTATTAGCTTAATATATTGTTTTGATGTTGTTTTGGATTGCTTGTGAATAGCAACTTTTGTTGTTGGTAAATAAATTGAAGTTTTTGAAACGCAATCTAAATATCTGTTATATTTAGAGTTAAGGATTGAATTTATTTACACCAATTAGGATTTGGAAACGTCAACAAGTTCTATTTGTAAAATAATAAATGATTTTGCCTTAATTTTTTTTACGTTGATTGTGTGACAAGATTATTATTTAGCGCTCGACAAGTGAACAAACAAAGTAGGTGGAACAAATATTTGGACTGTGTAATATTTTTATACCAATATTTTATATGTACATATTTAAAAAAACATTTCGTTGTTTATTTATCCATCAATTACTTTATTGGATAAATAGTAAAGCATAATTATCGGAAACAGTTTTCGTTTAATATCCGTCAGTAATCAAAATAGTGATTTGTGCTTTTCATTATGTATCAGGTCAATAATCATTTTAATCACTATTGGTATGTGCAATCTATTGAACTCGTAGTGGACCCGCTATGTACCGTTTGAACATGGAAAATTTAATTTGAAACGTAATGTAAATTCCGATTGTCGTGAACTAGGCGAGTGTGCGTCTGTAGACCGCCAGTGTAAAGGTATTACGTAAGCAAGTGGTCTGAAGCCGACTCCTTCTATTAACAAGCAACTTCGCTAGTTTAGCACTTGGGTCTCGCGGTGCCAGTCTTCCGCGATTTCCCTTTGTTGTCTCAGAAACCGCGGCCGGCTCCCGGGACCCCTCAACGCACGATAAAATTAGCTCCTAACTTTTTTATTTACTCAGAACACCAGGGGCTTTGTAGTTCTCTTTTTAATATTTTCATCGTAACACGACACAACACTGCTGTTATAAAAACTTCCTTGTTAACCTAGAACGGAAAGAAAACTTGAGGGTTCATTTTGATTAAGTTTTCTTTGTAAAAGCTTTACCAACAGTTGTATGAAATGAAGTGTTTAAAAT
This sequence comes from Cyclophora punctaria, assembly GCA_951394245.1. NCBI lineage: Eukaryota > Metazoa > Arthropoda > Insecta > Lepidoptera > Geometridae > Cyclophora > Cyclophora punctaria. Next base: position 6,311,666 of record OX596170.1, on the reverse strand, counting down.
TTGAAAGTGATCTTTGTCAGAGAAAGGCCTTGCGTGTAATAATAACCTCATAAGAACATGGCGCTCTGTTTGTAGAATGTGTACGTACATACATAAGAGACACTTATCTTCTCCTAACGTTGCCACACAATAGCACGAATGCGTGCCAATATAAAATGTTTTATTTGCACAACGCAAAGGAAACACACCAATACAAGGAAAATTTTGTGCAAATAAATATATTTAACTTTGCCAAATACAACAACGTAGACAACTTGTAAGTATTTATAAAGAACTTTTATAAAAACCTGAAAGTAATATGTGGTCCCAATACAGAGAGCGAAGTAACATTACGACAAATCTTTCTTTAAGATTCTTGCCGTATCGTAATAAAGACTGGAAGTAATCAACGCCTAGTTGCCCAATCTTTTTGTCGTGGTTTATAAAATTCCGAGCTCTGCTTCATTTTCTATCATTGTTTTCAATTACATTCTTTTAAGCATCTGAGGAATGGAAATGACAACTTTACAGATTAGTTTTCTCTTTAGAACGGCATTCCTTTGCAAAAAACAAGTGATTTTTTAAAATGATTTTAGTCTTGTCAATTTTCAACCCAATTAGCAATTTCCATTAGTGAGTAAAGTGGTATATTACCCATTTTTGATTTGACATTATGAACAAACTCATTAAGAATTTGTTTACCGCTGGCTCACAAGAAAACTCCCAATCTTTCATTTCTCTATATTGCATACTAATATAATATTCAATTCGAGCTACGCAATTAATTAAAACAATTTAATTTCGGCGAGTTGCTATGTTTTCTTTGGGTTTACGTTCCTGGAGTTCGTTGTTTGTTGTCTTTGCGTTTGCGAAAATTTGTTGACCCTTTTAATTAATCGTTTTGTATGCAGACAAGGACAGTTGTATCTTAGATGTAGGTGTCGGGTAGCGCTGTTTGAACTGCTGAGTCGGTTTATCAAGCTGTGTGTAGCGCTGCTAATGATATAATGTATGTGGCGGCGTGTAATGTGTCTGAAGGGGCGCCATCCCGCGGCCGCCGCGCCTCTACCGGGGCTATCCCGGCGCCTCTGTTTATTGCATACGGCAATTTGCTCTTCGCTTAATGGAAGTCCGCAGTTGGCGGAATTCATTCCGTGATTAATAGCAATCTTATCAGATTCTAACACTGTACATTAAGCGCTCCGATCGCAGCGGACTTAATCGTCGAACCTTAAACCCTAAAAGGTGCGAATTAATTACACGATATCTGATTGAATTCGTTACACTAATTTGCAGTCAACTTATGTACCGATTGAAATCTCTTTCATCGGACACGGTGATGAGTTAAACATTTGCACGACATAATTACAAAATAAGGCAATTACGCGTTCCAGTGTAAAGCAAAATAATTGTTATTTCACAGCATTACGCAATTAACTGGCATAAGCTCCGACAGTGGTCGTTGGCCTCACACGTACTGTCAACGATTCAAGATAATAAAGTTGCAATATATAGGGTGTAATGCTTGTTTTAAAAGGGTTTTATTGTCTGCAAGAATCCCGGATAAGAATGTGTGTTCTTGGTTTAGTGTGTTTAATTGAAATACTTGTGTGTGGTTGTAAGTAGTTGGATGATGTGCTGGTAAAATGATTTAGTTGAAGGATGTGATGTGAGTGTTGGTCGGGCTGCGGCGGGGCGGCCGCCGGGCGGACGCGCCGCGGCGGCAGTTCGCTGGGCGCTCCTCGCCGGCCGCCCGCCTCGCGCTCGTCCGCCCGCCGCGCTTCCAACACTCTCTTATGTTAATATTGTTGTTCTCGTGGAATGCATCTTGAACAAGCATGTGCTGTGTGACCCGTTAAAATGAAATATACCCAAATTGCAGTGTCTAAGGTTGTGTGTGCTTGTGATAACAATTACCGTTGACAGTTAAAGTGCGCGATGCGGTGAGCCGCGGTGCACTCTACGGATATGGTAGACCCGCTGAAGATATTTTGGGTTCTAACTAATAGCACTTACTTAGGTATTATTAATATTGAGTATTTATTGGTATTTTATTACGATACTGCAGCAGTAATGTTTTATTGTGAAAATTATTGACGAATAAAACTCTAAGAACGGATTTCCGTTAATGTTATTTACTATCTTATAGTTGGACGTTGTAGGATGGATTTACGACTGATTTTATGGTTGGTTCGTCGTTGAGAATGTATGAACTAGCCGCACCCCAACTATTAAATGGTAACAGTTTATATTCCTCATATGAAAAATTAAACATGAACGCTGCCATTAAGGCCCAAAAAAAACTAGTTTAATGTTGCAATATTTTTAAAGTATGCCAAAAATTACAAGCTACGTACACAAAGAAAATTGTTAATAGTAAAGTACTCAAAGACATATTAATAATGAACATAACCAACGTAATGATGAAATCCATTGATCACATATAATTATCATCAACATAAGCTTAATAATTTAATCCTTAATAAAATTAGCTTACTAAATAGCTTTTAAACATGAACATGAATCACCGATTATGCGATTGGGATTCATATAAATATGGAATTAAGTTCGTTTTAATAACTCATATTAGAAGGAACAATGCCTAATGGGGCAAATTACAATATCAAGCTCCAAGTAATTACTAGATATGTTTGTTAATTAAGTACTATCTAAACGATAAGCAAATTGATGTGGTAATTACTGTTAACAACTGCTAACACAAGACAGCATAAACTGTCAATAGAAATCGAACCATGCTTTGAAGAACACTCATTCATAACTGCTTAAAAATAGGATTATTATTACAACGATCTATTCCTCGCGGTTTGACGCGCACCACGCCCGTTTTCTTCCTTATCTCTGTAACTAATTTCTAAAAATCAGTTCAAAGGTTTATGAGTAAAAGCGTTATAAAAATGAACAATAGACAAAAGGACAGACAGGCTGTCAGAAAGAGGTATTTGGTATATATAATATTAATAAAGTAAAGTATTAGTTTTATCCCACGGCTGGGCAAAAGCCTGAATCAGTACAGTGAGGATGAGACCTTGCCTAATGCGGGTTGGTGATCTCAAACTCGAGCCATGTTTCAAAAGTAGGAAACATAATATTATTAGGGATATAAATTAGTAATAGGAATAAGGAGCGTAGTACCTAATAAAAGTGGAAGCGTAAAATAAACTTTCCTTAGTTAGAAACAAAAGTACCGTTCACCAAATACCATAACATCAATGTGCACAACTTACATAAAGTAAAATATTCAGTTATAACAATATCCGAGGCTGCTCAACTTCCAAAAATTAACCCAATTTACCCAAAGAAGCCTAAATTAGGGTAAAATTAAAAGAACTCACCCTTTGTATAGAACTTCCTCCCTATTTAAAATATTAATTATATTTTTTGTAATAACCGCAGTAATTTTAATCTGATGTCGGAAAGTATGTAAGCATTTTAATTTAATATTTTGCGGCAATTATGAGAGCAATTGTTAAAGATAGTTCGTTTAAAATATGAGTAAAATGTATCGTTATTAAACTCTCCTGTTAATAGTATCTATCGAGGTATCGATGTTCTCTTGTTCGAACATCGAGTCATTAAGTCTGTAGCCGGTATTTTGCATCTAGCCGTGCTTTCAACTTCATTATACAAGAATATATAATGCAATAATAAACGTCAAAACCCGACCTCTGTTCCAGGCACCACATAATAAGGAAAAATATCGAGATTTATTTGATAATTTATTTCAGCTTCTCCTTCTTGCCGCGTTTATTTTTCCGAAAAAAAGTAATAATTTTAATGATTAACGCAAGATGAGCGTGATTTCAGTTCATCTCTCGTATTAACGTCTAAGTGAAACGTGGCTTAACTGGAATTTTCTACCAAAGTGGTGTTGTGACAAGGGTCTCACGGGGTTTTAATTAACTTTTTCATTTCCAAGTTTACTGATTGTCGCCCTGTTAGTTTCAGTAGACATCTCACTAACCAGATGGCGTTTAAGCGCAATAATATTGTATAAGGAAAACTTAAGCTGAAAATAGTTATTAAATATAGTATTTGATTACTTCCGAAGTCGCTATTAAAGATATCTACGATTTGCATACTAGAAAAGTTTCTAATTTTAAAGGTCAACATTACTAATGTTATTTACCGCCGTTAGTACATATATTCACACTATGTTATTTATATAACTAGTTTTAAACACTGTCTAACTTATTTGGCTTCCCAGGGAACGGTTGCGGAACTTTAAGATTTTGACATGTTTGTAACAACAGCACACACAATATACTTGTTACCGCGTAAAGTTCAGAAATGAAAACTTAGTTAATACGTGCATAAACTCAATTCTCAGGTTAGAAATTAGAATACAAGACTAGAGACCTTATCTGGCTGGCGCCCACATTAGCAGCTGAGCACCATTGTTGTATTCAACTTTAATTAAAATTCTTTGAAAGTTTTTCAAAAGATCCTCCACGGTCACGGAGATAACATTTATTTCATAATTTAAACGTATTAAGGGTTAAAAAGCATCGGACTTTCTGTTCAGATAAAGAACTCTTATTTTAAATAATAGCCACATAAATTTTCTATATGATGTACGAAATTCTCAAACATTACTCGAATGGACCCAATTCTCAAGTTCTAAAATATTTTTACGCCGTTGACGATTCTGGTCACGAAGTGAGGAACTTTGAAAGTACGGAAAAGAACGGGATAACACGAACCTTAGAGCTGGATGAATCGGTTAGAGATTCAATTTAAATAAGTAGCTTGTCCGGTTTTAGATTTAGCTTTTTATAGAAAAAAATGTGAAATGCAATGCACCTGTGGCCGACGGAGATGCGGCGTTCGCAGTGATCGGGTTCGAATGAGACGATAACTCAATCCGGGAGCCGGCGCCGAGCACACAAAATGTAATCGACGCAATTCCCACACAAACACTCAATCCACAACCAAGTGAAGCCACTTAAACTAATGCGATCCATATTATACCACAGCGTTTCGCTGTTCAGTAACGAACCTGACGTAAACCGCGCACATATCAAACAATGAGCCTTCACATTACGCGTATTCCTCCGCCGAAACAATGCCGCATACCACCTGCAAAAGTGTCAAACAGTGTGTGAATTAAACTGTGAAATTTTCATAGCTTCGTTATTTTAAATATTTTTATTCTTTTTGTCACCCAGATAAAAAATATTATAAATAAAATTGTTGTCCGTTCACTCAATCGTTTGTTTGCGGTCGCTGGTCACGTCGCCTCTTTTTGTGTCATATGTATTGCTTAAAAATACATAGCACATTGAGATTTTTAACAGAAAAACGTATAGTTATTAAATTAACATCTATGATTAAATTGCTATGTTGCTTTCTATTACTTTTAATTGCACTGTGGGAATAATAATAAGCAAATTAGGATTCAATAATACATCTTCAAAACATTATACATGTATTATGATAATATATCTCTCTTTGTACACAAACACATTGATAAAAAAGTTCGGGGTTGTAACTGTGCAATAGAACCAAGCGTCGGCTTTCACATTCCACGCAAACGTTTGAAATTAGTTTTCTTTCAATTCTCCTTTCAGGAATAGAAGATATGTCACCTGGAACACCATAGAGGCTCCAATATTGCCAATAACTCGATATTGCGTTTATACATGCCACACTTATCATCACGGACATTGTTACCTGCGAATATATCACGCCCGTTCATATTTCAAACAAATTTTCTTTTATTCGATATCATTTCACTATTTCGTTTCGGTTATATTTGGCCGTAATCTTAACAGAACATTATACTGAATTCGCTGTACCGAAATCTTATTTAATTAACACGAAGCGCATATGAATATAACGTGTATTATGTTAACATTTGTTTTTATTGTATCCGATAAAAGTAAATTATACGCTCAGTTAACCTATTATCGTTGTCATAAATAATAACAATGACTACCTCCGTATTAATTCATATATAAATAAGCTTATAACTGCAATATAGTGAGTGAATCATTACGGAAATGTGTCAAGAGGTCGTCTCAAACTCGAGTCATATACTTGGAGACTTTTTATTCCGATCCGTAACTAGTAGTTTTGCATAGTCATTCACTCACTTCCTACCTTGATATCATGGAATGGATAGGTATGTGTACCTGCTACCCACGCTACCGTAATCCCATATAACATGCCCTCTCTACATGGGTACAATGTGATTTCACTAACATTCATTATTAGATCTACTAGTTTCCTTGAACTTAGGATGGCCGTGTTAAACTTGCTCTTACAGATGGGATACCCACCGAGACGGATTGTTTCGCCTCGGTTAACTTCCGTCCGCAAATTAATTTAGGATAAACAGATTGATACAATTAATTATTCAATATACGAAACAAAATCGGCCTCGGAGGCATTGACCTTTAATTATTTATTTACAAGTAGACGTAGACCACATCTCTTGCGGCTGTCGTCAATAAATCGAAGATGCCAACACATTTGTTACCACTCAGTTAAGGACATCAATTCACACCAAAAATTTGACCCACGGGACGAGTTAGGACCAAAACAATTTGTTACTTATATTCTCGACTCGATCGTAAGAAAGAAACTATATACCTACGTACATATTTGGCGTGATCGAAAGAAACGAATGTTGAGCAATACCTCCGTATTTTTGAGTTTGAGTGACAAAGACGAATCTAATGACTTTTGTAAACAAAACCTTTTATATAAAAACAAGGTAAACATCTCTTTGAAAAAAATGTATTCTTTCTTTAGATTTGTTCACATCCTCAGTTTCTCATCAGAATATTATTTGATTTCGTCGCGTCTCTTAAAGTGCTTCTCAGGAAATTGTTTTCTTTTTCTCTTTAGACAGAATGCGAATCTTTGCTTCCGCACGGTGATTGCGATGTTTCACAAATATTTTTGTATCTCGTATTCTCTACAACATACTCTTAACTCGTCTTAAAACTTACCCTATTTATTTAAAGTTATATTGTGCAGAATCAAATATAGAAATCGGAGCAGTTTGGTTTTATCGTATTTTTCCGTGGAGCGTAAAAGGTGAAAATACGGACCCTCGTAAAATATTTCTTGTTTTTCCATTTAACCTTTGTATTGGTAAATCTAGATAAAACCCGCGTCACGTCGATATTGGGACCTCTTGTAAAATGTTATCGTCTGGTGGCACATCGAGAAATGACCGCGATCATACATATGCGGCTCACCCCTCGGGGAAATCTTGATACAATTTGTGATCGCCGTACACATCGTCAGTTGATATTATAATGCTGATACTAAACATTTTTTCTTTCAACTTATTCCCCGTACACCTCAAGATGAAACATTGCCATTTCAATTGGTTTCTCTCAAATGCTAAATAAGTTTAGTAGTAAGGGCATTGACTAATGGTAGTGGCTCGCCTCACCAATCAATCGAATTTTACATGGACCCATTAAAACTTTGCTGACCCATTTCGAATACTGTAAAACGTATATTTGAAGAATTATGTGTATTGTATCAAATTGCTGGCACATGGTTGTTGATTACTAATTGTTTTTCGATAATTGGTTTTGAACTATTACTTAAATGGATTTGTTATATGACATATACTGCAAATGATGGCTATATTTTATTACTACAGGAGATATCTCTGTACTCACTATCATTGGTAGCACTCTGCGTATCGTCAATGGATTGGAGGCCTTTACTCGGCCGGTCGTGTTGTAATCAGTGTTTGTTCAAACAGACTACACTAAGGCTCAGATTTTGACGACTGAACTGACACACGGAGCTCTGTGTATTTGTGTATTTCTGTCCCGATGTTTTCAAATCTCTGTGAAGCTCGCTTCTCTTAATACCAAGAAGATATCCACCGTCATACCCGCATGTCCACACAGTTGAATCACATTATTTCCTATTTATTTTATCAACTACTAGCACATATTTTTTGTGTCCGAGCCAGTTATTGCGATACACGTCGTTAATCGCGAAATTCAGGAAGCACTTTGCTCGCCAAAAATGTACGAATGCAGTACATATTATATTATACCTACAGAATAGTAATAAAATTGAAAAGCGACCGGTAGGTCGTTTTGAATAAATGATAAAGATTCAGTTGACCGATATTGCAATAAAGCTTAATCATTTACAACGTAATTAATATTAATAAAAAATTTAAACATTAACCAAGGAATCCGAATCAAAATAAAAAAATAATAATATTAAATTTCCGGAACTCGAAGAATTGAATCGTAAAACTTGCGTATTCAAGTTAAGTTAATACATATTACAATTTGTTGATAATTTGTTATAGTTATTGTGATACGATGAATAAGTTTCACGTTTAAACTAGTAGTAGTAGTAGTTAGCCTGTAATGTCCCACTGCTGGGCAAAGGCCTCTCATCTCACTGAAGATATCAGTACTGTGAGTTCCATTGTTCAACCCCTTCTTCCCCAATCCAACAACTAGTCTTGTTTAAAATGTTGTATTTATGAATGTATGTATTTTTATTCTAACGTCGGTTTTTTATAACAATCGGTGTTAGAGAACAATCCCCATTTATCTTGCGAAATAGTTGGTAGATCTGATAAGGGACTCACAGAAAGGACGTTGGATTTTTACGGATTCCAGCGAGATGTGCTAGTCACGGTGTCTGATTCGGACCGATTTATCCACACGTCGGAAGTGCATATGAGATCTTCTATTGTCATGTTGAGTTCGTAATCTCGACCGGGAAACTTTATAGAAAAGCTCAGTAATAAATTAAGCTGGGAGTTGGACTTGCTACTTAGTTATCCAATTGAGTCTATTGGATTCAAGGCTCCTCTATCAATTTGTGATCATAATCATGTCTTATGTGATCGTGTATCGACCTGGCCGAAGGACTTTACGTCTTACCACTTTTACATCAGCGTTGGACAATAACCTACTTGATTATTTACTTAATCCTAACCGCAATGTTATTCCAAGTTCAAATTTGTATTTACTTTTTTATTACAAGACATTGCCTTCGTATAAATAATCTATCTCAGCGGGACAGACAAGTGTGAAAGTAATCGGTAAGCTGATCGCGCCGACAGATTAGCATACATTTGTGTTTGTAACTCTCCCGAGTATTGTTTAAAGGGCCAGTGACAAATGTCTGCGATGTAAAAGAGCATCGTATCCGCATTATTCCAACATTCTAACGTCCCGACCTTCTGGACGGAGGCCGAGGGCGACGCGCAGTCACGTCTCTCCACTCTGCACCTCTTGATAAAGAATTTCATTATCAAGCACGCAGCCCGTATTATGAATGTGTTCACTAATAAGACCTCGCTCCATCTCGTTACTTCATGAAGTGAATACTCTGAAAATTTCGGGTAAAATATGTATCGAAATATTTTCCTTCCCCTCTCAATATTAAATACATGATATGTTTGCCTTTGTTGAAATTGTACTCTTATTATTATTCCCTCGGAATTTGGAACGAGAGACGTTTGGAAAAACGTTTTGTTCATTGATTACAGTGTATTTGATGGAGACTCCCGGTTTGTTCGACGATCACACATATAGTCGATAGAGTTTGTTAGGAAGCTCGTTACGGGTTACGGAGCAGCGTGCGGTATTTGATTGCTCTGAACAGGGAATACTAATGCAGCCCTGTGTGCGATTGATTAAATAGACTCCTGCACCTAGGCACCTGGTATTAAGTGCCCTTTGTGCCGAATCACTTATCAAACTTTTAATAGCGGACGCATGATTTATTTACATGTGTTATGTGTATCACTACGAGTAAACATGATCGACATTATTCAAACAGCAAAAGCCAATAATTCTGCTTACTAGGGTATTGATACGCGTTGGCATCTTATTTGGTTTATTTAGTATGTCAATAATTGCCTTTCTTCAAATATAGACAAACCCCCAGATTACCCTTTTTATGGTTCATAACTTTGAGAATATTCAAAGAGCTATCAAGGACCTTCTAGAACTTATAACCCGAAATAATTTAATTAATCAATATCGTCTTGGGTACTTCGTTACATCGAATACCGATACAACCACTATAAAGCCTTGAGGATCTTATGTTGATTTCATCAAGAGCAGGTTATTTAATTATTAACCGGCGAAATGGTTTGGCATAGGAACTGTGATAGATAAAGTTTCCTAACAAAATTGTCCCCGCAACGTTAGGACAAGCCGCAAGCCTCGTGTTTGTCAAAACTCGCTCCGGGCTTCGTTAGGGAGCTCTTAACAATTCTGATTAGTTTTTATACGTTACCTAGCAGCGCCCCGTGGTTTTCCACGCGTACCTGTTACCTTTTGATGTACAGGTGCAAAATTATTATATGCATAAACTAGCCATGTGCTACAAACAAGTTTTCTGCTGTTCTTTATAACATAAAACCACACTGTTTTATAAATAGATTTCTATGTAACAATACTCTGAGTTTCACAAAGGAAATTATGGTTAATTGCACCCTTGCGCACAATACTATGGAACAGAAATAATCTTAACATAATATTATTAATATGTACTCATTCATCATAGAGTGCGAGCAAATTCAATCCGACCAATATCCAATTAAGTACCTCCACATACAGGATGTTCAACATTGATTCTCCCTAACACATTCAACGTTATAATACATTAGATTACGTGATAGATGTCTGTTATTCCAATTCACGGAAGTGATTTGTTTGCCGACACGGAACGGTCGTCTAAGACACGTTTCTCCCACCAAAGTACACCATACTGAAGACAACGATCACTCAAGTTTTGCAATTTTCATTAAATTTATATAAGTATCCTTCAAAGAGATTTAAATATTCATAGTATTTGCGTGTCCTTCGAGTCAACAAGAATACAAATTGAGTTCAAATTTTGAATCGACCAATATTTGTGATTCCTGTAACAAACTTCTCGCTCAAAACTTTAGTTTAGTGCCGTCAATTAATTACTGTTGAGGAGGTCGGCTCTAGAGGGATTGAGTAAATGTTTTAATAAATGGATAAAACAAATTCGTAGTTTGGTTTGTGTTTGTGCTATGTTACCAATAGCAATGGCTCTCTTCGGACAGGCTATCCTGTTAAAGCGGAGCTTAAAAGCGGTCGTATGTTTGCTAATAAAGTCGCCGGACATTTGGGGCAGCGGTGCCCTAATTTATCATTGTTAGGGAGTACCGCAAACGAAAGCAATTTCCGTCTAGAATTATTTTTTCCTTCGATAAAACCTCTCTCGACTGAGATTAAAGCTCATTTAATATCGTCCAATTAGGACGCCACTAGAAAAGCTTTCCCTAAAAACCGGTCAAGTAAGACGGATGGTTTCATATGAATGAATCACGAGTTTGTAGCTGGCTAGTGTTGCCCTGTGTTTTAACAAGTTGCTGATTGTGATCGACGACAAACCTCTTCCTTCAAAGACCATCAAACATGTTGCGGTTCTGACAATGTTAACAGTCCAGATCGACCGATGTTTCGTTCGGGTGAGCACATACATTTGCGTATGAAACAAGTAATGTAAACATCATGACTGACGCTATTCCGTATTCATCGAATAACATTCTTGCCGCGTTATTTATTTTTCTATTATTTTTTTCCATAAAGAATCGAAAGGTCCCAACGTACCAACGATAACCGTCCATTCGTAAAGTTCTTTTACGCTATTTGCCATTTCGTTTTTGCCACTATGTGAAATTATTTGAGCGTGACAATATTATATTGGTACATAAATTGATTTTACGGCAAACGTAACAATGTCTTATAATTCTTTTATCGAATAGTTTTGTATATTGAATTCTTATTTGGAGTATGTAGTCTGCATACTCTGTAGAGGATTCGTGTCTCTGAACCGTTACATACCACTCGATAGACAATAAAAGCTTTTTTGTGTTTTCTCGCAACAATGGTGTATTAGCACATCGAGTGGGCTTTTTCATCGTTAAATCGAAGGCCCGGTGCTATACAATGAGATTCTATATCATTTTACTGATATTTTTATTAATATTACATACTTGTTTGTATGACTTACGTATTAGTTCAAAAGTAAAGAAAGACAGATTTAAAAAAAACGCTTAACAAGATTAAATAAAATGTCGAGGACAACGTTTTAACAATGAAATGAAACAAATAGAATATAAAATACTGTATCATTAAAATACAATGTTTATTCGTTTGAAATTGTAGAAGTCTGCGTAACTTATTTAAACATAACCCTTTGTTAGTTGAGCACGCAAAATCAAGTTTGAATGTTATTTCAATTGTCTAACTTTTGCGTACTTAACTTAACTCTTTGATGTGACCCTTTAAATGTTTATAATAATAACTTGAATATTAATTTTATGAAACAAAAATAATAGATGTAGTAATGTTTTGTTTAAGTATAAACTTATACCTAATAATAATGTGCGATCCCTCTGCCAGTGACTGCATCTCGTGCCCTTGAGTTATGAGTAAAGTAATTAGACATATTCATAACGCTAGCCTAATTTAAGTTAATGATATCTAACCCGAGCCATGCTTGAAATATAGAATTATATGATATTCACGTAGAAAAATGTATTTAATAAATAAATAACAAATTACGATCTTTGATAACTCTCTACATTTATAATTACTTTTTAGTAGATAACTCACGAAAATGACGAAGCACTTTGGTTCTTTGACTTTTAAATAGAATAATTTTCTTTGAAATTATACTAGGTTTTTACAGGAGTTTTAATATAATGAAATTCCAAACAAGTTTAATTTTTTCATGCGCTCGCTATACTGAAACGATGTATAGTTTGTACGAGTACTAACTTTATTATTTTGTTTGCAGTGACAAAGTTCATCCGTATTGGCATCGCTGACAAGAATGACAACCCGCCGTACTTTGACAAGGAGCTATACGAGGCGGAAGTCGACGAGAATGAAGACATACAGCACACAGTACTCACTGTCACCGCCAAAGATCACGACGAATGTAAGTACTTTATATCAAGTTTAGATCCTTTTAAACCTCACACTCGGTCCCAGGCGCCCGATATGTTTGCATACAAGATACCAACTATTTGAATCTTTCGCCTTTTCGGTGCATACAATTTCCGCCAAGCTTTATTCTCTCTGCGTTCTTTGAATGTTACCAACGATATATTGAAAATAATACTTGCGAAATTTTTAATAAAAATAGTTCAGCAGCAAAAATGTGTTTTAAAAGTAAAAATATTTTTGAGCTTGACGTATGTGGCAAATGTTGTAACTTTATGACCCGAAAATGTGTTGGTCGTTTTGATAAATATTCTCCAAAGTTGTAGTAAGTCGGTGGGAGGTACATTGATCCTGCAGAAGACGATATCACCCGACGCCCGCCGCTGTCGGTTTACACTCGCCATAAAAAAGTTGAGCACATTTGAAACATTCACAGGGTTGGAAATGTTTGTAGTAAAACTGCTGCACCAATTAAAGTGACTGTGTCAAACAACTCCTCCAGAACTCGTGAGTGCGACATGTAAAGTTGTGGCTTACCGTCGTATTTTTTCACTCGAATTTCGCTTCGAAACCAGGCTCAATTAGCAACAAAGTAGAATGCTTCGACTAAATATTTTAACGTAATTTCTACAGTTATTTATAGTAATTGACCCAAATGTACAGCTGTAAATACAATATGGTACCCACGTAATAATATTAGTTAATTTGAGTAGTACGACCCGTAGTTACCGGTAGCCGGCACTGGTAACATACCCTGAATCTAAACTATCGTCGGAAGCGGTACCGAATACGTGGTACGAAGTGATTGGATTGAGTTTTCATGTAATTCTAATCAGGATCCGACTCTATCTCGAGTATGCATTGACTCTGAAAACACACCAATGTATAACCAAAGCCCAACATTTCGCCCCTAAAATGAATATAACATTTTGTCTCCTGAACCCAAACATTTTGGTACTCAGTTACTTTTTAAACAAGTTTACTAATTTCTGTAACAGTTGTTTAAAATATTTCCGTTTCTTTTTACACTCTCAATGTTGAAAATGGGTAAACGTTTTCTTCTCAAGTTTATTTTCTATAATCTATTGTTCGAATTCTTTGTGCTACTAACGCTTTGTTCGTTTCTTTTATTTTTGTTGATGGTGTTTTCACTCCGTTTATTATTTTGTAGAGGACTTTTTTAATTTTACAACATAAAAGGGACATTTTATATCTTAATTATTAAACTCGAGATAAAATCAGATGTTCGTTTTAATAAATTATTTCACCGCACCAGGAAAACTCCGCTACCGCTATAATTTTAATTGGTTCTGACACATTTATGTTCATCGATAAAATAATGTTATATCGATATGTCAATACTTTGGGGTAAACTCATTAGTTCGCTTAAGTGCAACATGTAATAAGTTGGGTAACAAGAACATCTAAGTAATGTCAACAAATAGATATCGAGTTTGCGAATATTGGTCCTTGGTAGCAGTAATGTCACAGTATGGTTCGGCACATGCTTGCTGCTTCGACGCAAACTTTCTCGGAGAAGCAAACTGAAGCCGCACAGTCGCGTACGGTGCTTGCTAAGTGCCATCGCACATGTTTGATCGATGAGCTACCAGTTGCCACGATACATTATATTGGAAAATTTTCCTCTGTAAACACAGCTCCCACCTACTTCCCCCGTTCTTGGTCTTATTAACTCTATAACCATCCTGTGCCTTTTCATTAATGACATTACAGACGCAAAGTCTCTCAGACTGCTATTATAATTAACTTACCTAAGGTATAATGTTTCAAATTGCCTATTCTCTTACGAGTCCAACCCAAACCTCAACACGAGAACCTCTGCAGTGTTCACTTTTCTTGTTTAACTTTGACTCAGACATGATTTTATCCTTAGGGTTTTTGTAGATATTATCAAATAAATTGAAAGTATAATAAAATTTTCTCGAACAAAGTCGTAAATCTTTGAAGGTTCGCTGTAGAATTGTTCACTTGTATGCTTTTGACAAGAACGTGGTTGTACAGTAATGGAATGGATTTCAATATATTTGAAGAAAACATATATTCTTGTATAATGAAAGATCTATACATGTTTACCTGAATCTTTTAAAGGATTGAATCCTTGCTTGATGGAACCATTATGTAAGTATAATATGGATATTCAAATAGAAATAAAGATAAACCGAATATACCACGTGAGAGCAATACTGAGAATAATTGAAAAAAGTTGAACTCGTTTAGTAGAAGTTATAAATTCCATTCGTCTGTAGAAAACTTACGACGACGTGAGTCTTACAAAAGCTTAAGAGCACTCTTAAGATTCTGTTGGAAAGAATCTTCGTCATTCGTTTTATTATTTTTGTCTGTTTTGAACTGAACTTCTTCAATTTTTATTTATTTATAATGCTTTGAGTCACAACGACCCTCATCATATTATTATTTAACAATGGAAGTATTGTTGTCGGATTCTTAAGGAGTCTCAGTGGACTCTTTGACACACGTCGCACTGATATTCATCGCATAATGTTAACCCAACAAAAATCCTTTGTTTAAGCCCTGCCAAGTAATTTATAAAAATATTTTTGTAAAAGCTTTTCGTAACAAGGCTAAAAATCGAGTGAAATTAGGCAAGTTCAGATTAAATACTCCATTTGTCCTTGAATGTCGTAAAGTACGACTAAGGGACCCATTCAGGGGCCGGGGCCCGACCACCATACTGAAATACCACCCCGTTTGGTATATATGGAGGATTATGAGATTGTACAGACTAAAATTTGCCTTAAAAGGAGCTTATACTTATGCATGTACAAACATGAAGGGTGTCGTAACTTTAGCTATTAGGAAGTTGTAAAGTGTCGTGAGTATCAAAAATAATTAAAAAATTGTGAACTGAACTTCATAAAAGTAGAACATGTTATAAACATCCTCCCTTTAAAATGTAATGTAAAAAGCTTTTACTTTAAAATTTGTACGAGAGCAATACACAACGTTTATATTAATTATGCTGAAGTTATATAATTAATGACCTTAACCAAATCCGAAATACAGCGAGCGTTTTAGAGCTAGCACTAATTTGCAACGTACAGTTTCAGTCTTGTATTACGACTAGCCTAGAGCGTAAGTTTGAACCGCAAACCAAGCTATTAGTGGGAATAACGGCTCTATAGTTATAACCAACATTCATCAGTTATGCTAAGCTCGTGCAACAAAATCGCTGCTCGACAAAGATAAATCTTGTCTCCAAATAAAAAATATTAGTTAGGGAAGTGGATGGTGTTACGAGAACGTAATTATGTCGAGTTATTTTGTTATACCAGAGACTAGAAATCAACGCTGCCTAGAATAGCATGACCAAATTAGATTTTGTCAATGTTTTTGTTTTGTTTCTGCTTTTTGGAAGCAAGAAACTTTTTTATTTGTTCATACATGGCTAACCATATCAAAAGTTCCACTACCGATGAAATCTATTTGAGCAGTATAATTGAATTCTGGATAAAATGGAAATAATTATACCCTAAATGGCAAATTAAAATCGAACACAACACAATAGGTGGGGCGCCTTCTTAACGTTCTTTATTGAAATCTATTGAAATGGCAGCACAATAAAAATAGGGCATAATGATTCAATCAGAACAGAAATAAAACTTCTACAAAGTGAAATGTATAAGTAGGAGTAAGTACGTTGGTAGCAGCGCCATCGCCGCGTCGCCGCGGGGACTATCGCCCGCCGCTGCATTCTTACGTATTAAAATCTCAACGTCTATAACAGATGTCGGGAACTGCGACTCAATTCGCCTTTTAAATGCCTCCCCTTCGCTTGTTAGGAAATTATAAGTTCCGCTCAAATAAACCTTACAAAGAATACTGCCATGAATCTTTGTTTAAAACGTAACTTTGTCAGAAACTAAATAACGAAAATATGAGTCGGAGTAAACGTTGAAACAAGTAATCAATCAGCTGTTATTCCCAGTTTAGCTGTTCAGGCATTTATGTGAGTGTACGACGCTGAAAATTGTTCTTAGGAAGTTAGTTTCGGTGTTCCCACGTTGGTGAAACCGTTTAGTATTTAAACAATGACAGACGTGAACTTTCCGGCTAAATGCGTTGTATAAATTAAATAAGTTATAAATACACGTTGATTCACAACGTGATAAGACAAATTCTCAGAACAATACTAATGATTAACTGGAATGTCTGTTGTGAAGTGTTTGTTCATAGAACTGCGTCACTTCTGGTGAATGAGGGGTGTTGTAAACAGCAGCGGCATTGAATAATCAGTTAATATCTGGTCGGAGACGGTTGTGCCAATGATCCGCGCCATTTACCGCAAGTCTGACGGTAAGTGGCTGTGTCTAGAATGAAACAGATCCCATAAGACCGTTACACCACAGTCGTTAGCTTTAAGAATTAACGTTGCGGTGTGTTCTGTTACATTTCTTATTCCCTGAACTACACGTAATTACATTTACTTTGTATTCGCTCGTGAACTTTTGCTCTTATTAAAATATAAATACTTGTTTACCCTTCCTAGAGACAAGAATGTTTTTTGGTTGTTACTTTAGATTGAAATGGATTTAATTTTTAGGTCGTTAAAGAATATGTATACTTATATTATAAAGAGGTACAATTTGTAAGTTTGTTTGTTTGTATGTTCGAGGTAATCTCAGGAATTATCCGTCCGAATTGAATAATTCGTTTTGTAATAGATAGCCACATTCAACGGGAAGATTAGGTTAGGGCTTATTAGGCTATTTTTCATCCCGAAATTCCCACGGGAAGGGGTATAACGTTGGTAAAGTCGCGGGGCGCTGCTAGTATGTTATAACGCAACAGAAATATGTCTAGCAGTATAATATGTAGATGTATAATGTAACGTTCAATGCTTGGATTGGAATAATTCACATGAATGAAATCAGTTTTAAAATATTTGGTAAACTGAACAGGTGTTCTATTAATGACATATGGAAACATTAAATCCTAACTAGAACACTTTGTATGTAAGTTCACGGGAAAGCCCAAACTTTTATCACCTTTTTGTTTTTAGGTTTCCGGACATCCAATTGAATAGTTATTATCCTCATCCCTTAGAAACTGCGTAGTTGAACTTTAGACCCTTTTTATGTTATAAGTTTAAGCCTTTTTACGACTACACATAAAGACATAAGGATTCCTTTTACGGACCTACAAACTAAACGTATAATATTAAGTTTCAGTGGCGGTATCGGGTTACTACCGACATAGTAATCAACCCTCGAATGCGTTACACTAAAATTGAGTTTCAGTGATTATGTTACAAACACGACCAACTTGTTTCATGGCGATACATGGTTGCTATTTCCGAATATACCACTTTGATAACATGTAACGAACAAAGCGTTATATTTTAGCTACACTATAAACGCCGGAAAACATCGATCAACGTAAAGTTTGTTAACAAAACTATCCTTTGTAACAATATTATCAGTTTTCTTGAATATTTTATTAAATAATAAGTTATTCGGGTGATAAATATTGTTTGCGAGTAATCAAAACTTTTCCTGAATATGAGTTATTATGTCGTGGCGTAACAGTCGGTCCAGTACATTTATCTGGCAGATAAATAAATCACAGACACGTGCATTATCGTTCGTGAGCTGCTTCTAATTAATTCTGTAACTGACACGATTGTGTTTTTATCATACAGAGAAGATAATAGGATTCTTTTCGTTACAAAAGAACTCGCTCATTTCCCATTCATACGATGTTTTAAACAACATGTTATTATAAATATTTATAAATTTAAATAAGAATTTTGTTTTGTTCTCGTCTCAATTATTCAAACGATTTCTGTGTGAAAAACAAAACCGAAATAAAATTTCCAACACTAACAAACTGTTCAAAATTTGGCATGCTTGTTTCAATGGGAAAAGCTCGGTTGTACTTTGTTTCAATTTAACTGTTATACATTCATTTTTGTGCATATGCAGTAATAACAAAAGATGGTAGAATAAAAACGTACTTCAGTTTTTATTATATTACAATTATTACAAGTACCTACATATAAAATCATATTTTGCTATATATCACAAAGGACTCACAAAGAACAACACGCTTAAAAATAAACTACTTACATCTATTTTTCCAAATAATATTTTGCTATATATATCATAAAGGATTCACAAAAGATAACACTCTTAAATAAACTACATCTATTTTTCCAACTTATCAACTTATTCTGAGTAAAATAGAATAAAAATTCTAGTAATCCGCGTCAGTTAGCTTCTCTAACACTAGCAAACAAAGTGATAAAGCACCCAACTTTACCCGTCGCTTGTTAAAAATAAACAACAGACAATCGTTAACAAAACGTTTGTTAAAAATAAACAACTTAACCGACTTCTGTTTGTTGAAAATACGGAGGAAATATTGTAGAAACAAGTCACTGTTTGTAAAACCGGCTAACATTGTAATGCGTATCTTAAATATTGTAAAACCAAGTCCCCAAAAGTTGTCTGTATGTAATTGATTTTCTCAAAATTTATTCAACTTCAAGAACATACAGAGATTAAAAAAGAAGGTTTTCGGGTAACTTTTCACGCCAAAACTTTTATATCGGACACAATGCGGGTAAAACCGCGGGCTTTGCTTGTAGTAGATAAGGGAAAGTAAAACGTGTGTTGTATTTAAAGTTTAAATACAACACACGTTTTAAGGGTGGTTTAAATTTTAAACCACCCTTTGATGGATGAATGAAACCAACGTCAGCGCGACCAACAACTGAATAAATTAAGGGAACCCTCTGAAGTACTTGATAAATTGCGACGCGTCTCAGTGTGTTTAAACGCCGCGTTTTAAGCGCTATTAACGCGTTAAATATGTGTCTTGTATCATATGTTGGATTGAATTATGTTGGGACTAAACATAATGGTTTCATTTGCTTCTTCCCACGAGCTTTGCAATACATATTATAAAACAAAGTCCACAGAAGATGTTTGTCTGTATGGAATTGATTTACTCAGAACTACTGAACGATTTTCATCTACTAAGTGTAATTTAAGGAAAAGGTCTGTGACTTCTTTTAATTCCAACGGGTACACGTAAAACGTGGGCAAAACCACGTGGTACTATTAGTTGTCCGTAATTTTCAATACTTTCTTTGTAAATTTTGTTGCTGATACTAAAAATAAAACTGCATTTTAATGAAATATCACGATAAAATATTCAATCGATCCAGGCATAAGGTTCAATCTCATTTACATTTCTCAAGTTAAATTCAGCAAAAAATGCGTCCTTTTTTTCTCGAGCCGTTTTCCATCTAACATTTCAAATGAAAACTTGGCTTGTTCTGCAGTAACGTTTTTGATGAGTTAAAGCTTATAATAAAACTGAGACAAGAAGCTTTGCTTTTGATGAAACTTCGTCCTGCGTTCTTCGTTGATTGGGGACCGTAGTTGTTTGGTATCATAAAGTACTGTTCTTGGAATCGCCAACTAATTCTGTTCGACTATTAAGTGCATGCGTGCCGGTCAGCTCACATTTAGGTCAACTTTAGCTGTAGAGTCTCTCGTCTCGAGTGTTGTCCCCTATTTGCGTCCGTGGGTCGGCTCGGGCCGTAACGTCACGCTGACTGATTGTCTCGCTAATTCACCGTGACGTGAACTATCAGTGTCCGAGTGTCACGTCATCCGTCCCCCTCCCTCCGCCCCTCGACAAATGCAAACCTCCTTCCTTCACTAGCTATAGATAAGGACGGTTAGTGTTCGCAACAAATAGCTGTAACAATATTTCCTGTCGTAAATTAAACGTATTATATTCGTGTTGTGACATAAATGTTGGCGGCACTTCACTAATTAATTGACATTGTTATATGTTCTTTCAGTGTTTGACAAGAAATGTTAACTACCCAAAAACTAATTCAATCACAACTGATATGTCCTAAAAGATATTTGATTATGTTCTGTAATAATGTATCTTGAGTCGCATAAGCTTTATTAAGTCATTTTTAATAAAAAGCAATTTCGAGTGTTCGCCGCCTCTTAATAACTTTATAAGAACGCTTTGATCGCACAAAAAATAGCTTGCACTGATAAATCATGTCTCCCTCGGCATGCTCTTAATTAATGGAATTAAACGACTTAAGACTTTGACCGTCGGCGACATTTATAATCTATATTAGCAAACGTATTTTCGAGAGTATGACCTCCATTCATTTTTATATTGATAATTATAGGACATATATCTTACAACTTTTACCGTGCATTTGACACATGACAAATTACATTATAATATTGTTTCTCAACCTTTTGAAAACTGTTATTACTTCGTTTTCAAACTTCAAGCTCGCGAGTGTTGTAAAGTGATAAAGTTTCAGCTGTTTCCGTGTTGTATATTTATCCTATTTTTATTTTTTATGAATCGCAACAGGCAACAAACTCTAATAAAACATAAATTTATAACGAAATTATCTTGAAATAGTTCAATAAAACTTAATTATTCTTTAAAAATCTTCGTCGAAAAATCTGAATTATTAATTTAACAACGCCTTTGTGTCCATTTACAATAAAAACAAAACAAGGGAAAATACTATCGTTAAAATGTAAAATGTAGATAGGATTTCGCGAAGATGTTTTAATGAATTGAAAATTTCCCTCGGTGCTCCGCGATATTAATCGAGGACATTCTAATAAAAGAGCCATCGCCGTAGCACTTAGGTACGTAGTACGTAGCGTGCTACGAACCTGGAGATTTGCTACGCCACGGTTACGCGGCTACAGCTACGCTGCTACGATGTACTCGTAACCATTTACTTTAACCGAAACCCGCATTTAACCATTGAGCTATTTTGAATATAAACTCCGCTAACAGTATAATAGCCGCTGCAATTTACATAATTTCAACTAGCTGCTTCAAAAAATTCAGCTCTTTCCAGCTCGACTTTCTATTTGGGATAAATAATTATATTTACAACGATTGAAAATACTTTCAATAAAATTGCTCGAGAGAAATCTTAAGAACAGTCTGTTTTTGAAACGTTTTAATGCTAATAGCACATTTTTCTTCGTCACTGACATTGTTCAACGTATATTGTGAAGACTTTTTTCTTGTCATTATTCTGACGTGTTTACTGGCGCGTTGAGAACTCTTGATGAGTTACAATATAGGGAAAAGTAATATATCTTCGTGTAAATTAGTGTAACAAAGGATATTTTCGAATAAATGTGGGAAGTTGTACACGAAAGGGTTGCTCTAGGCTAGGTAGATATATTATGATGGTCGTAAGTAACAAACCCAGAAACCCATGAAATGAAATAATGTGGTGTTGTTTTCCACGTCCTTCAAGTTTCACCCTTGACTTTTACTTGGTCCGGCGTCTTTCTGAAACCGTCCTCGGCTGTAATCTCGTAATCAGGATTATCTGGAATACGATTATGTTTCGACAAACAAGTCATTAATATAAGCGTCTTACGAGCAGGAGCGGAGACTTCGTAATATTAATTCTCTTAGGTTATACTAATATTAACCTGACGGAAGGTCGATATTTTCTACTTAAGTATTGTAAATATATATTAAAAAATATTTTACGGTTTATTAAAATTTGCGTGGAAATATTTGATGAACTTATCAGTTTTGTTCGTAGAGTGGCGGGAAGTTTTCTATTATCCTACTATATCTATAGTTTTTTATAGTGTCCTCCATATATAAACCTATTTAATTAAACATTTATTTTTAAATTACTAGCTTTTGCTTTGCTTTGATCTTAAACCAATCAGTTAGTAAAAATTGTATGAAAATTTGTTCAGCAGTGAAAGCGAACAAGCAAACGCGGTTAGAGACTATTTCTGCTCCATAATATACGCAATATTAATCCAGTAATTAGGTGTAGCTAGTAGAGGATTAATCCCGAATCCCTTGTCTAAAACTAATTGAGTGTGCCTGGGTTCAAGCTCTTCAGCTTAAACCCAACTTATTGGGATTCTTCACAAAGTTTGATGACACGACTTTTAGTAGAACAATGTATGTGTAGAATCCTGAATGTGTCACCTATATGGAACTCTCAAACACTGCATTATAGGTAGTATATTTAGCTAGACATTATAAATTCATTCATTTTGAATAAGTTTTAGTTTATAACGACGTTTTTGGTCCGTTTAAAGCAAGATGGAATTAATTTTCACAACTTTATAGTATTTTTTATTTTTTGCATTTTGATATTTTTTTATTCAAGTTTTAGTTTTCGTGTTTTATGGTAAAATATGTTAAACTACTATCTTACACTACTCAAATCAAAATCTCTCATATGATGGTAGCAAGTTTAAATCCAATATATCAAAACACTAAATGCTATTGTGTAAAACAAAATTTAAGTTGTTTTTAAACAAAGCAACTTAACAATAAAATAGTTTTAAATTTAAGAATATACTTGTATAGCTCTTTTAAAGACTACTTATTTATTAGACAAAACAATTGCAATTAAAATATTATCATGACTTGAAGCGAACTGTCGTTATTTTAAATAATAATTTTACGAATGAATAACATATTTTTACGAAGTTAACTACACAGTACTCAACTAGAAGTAGAATTTTTATGGTTCGTTGAAAAAAAGAGTTATGGTTTCAAAAAGAACATTATCCTTTTATCGTAAGGGTAACCAAAAAAGGTCGAGCAGATAATCCGATAAGTCAGAACGAAGGGAAGAACTATACTTGAATCAATCAATATGTTATCACTCGAGCTTCACGTTCCATTAAGGCGCGCCAAATATCCGAACCATGCCCAATGATAGGGAAAAGAATGGGGCGGTAACTATCGTTTAATATTCGATGTGTGGGACTCCGTGAGACTATATTATGAGGAATACGAAGTCGGGGTTGAAAAGCAACGAACACGCCGTCGTCCGCGATAATTAGCCGCGTCAATATGCAGCGTGCGCTCTCCGCCCGACATTTGAATATTTCCCCGCGGGCGAAGTTTGCGGTATGCTCGTTAGAAATGCCGGATAGAGTTTTATTAATGTCCAAAATGATAACGACATGTACCGCGCCGTCGCGCACACCCCAACGCGATTACTGACGGTCGGCTGAATTAATAACTCGCTTTACTGCCCACAACTCAACAATACATGTTTCGATTCCTGTTTTAAATTTTCAAGCATTTATATGTGCTCTGAATTATGCATCTCGTTTAGAAGTCATTTCCGCGACCGCGAAATTAACACAATTTCATGGTTAATAAATTGCGCTCTGGATTATTTGAAATGTTCACAAATATCGTGTAAAGGGAACTCGTTCCTGTCTTGTCTCATAGCTATTTATTACGGCTCTGATAAATAATTGCTACACGCCGAAAGAAAAATACCGGAATATGTTAACATTTATGACACATACGAGCGTAAATGCTGAATTATTAATAGGATATACGTTATACTTTGTGCAAAAAAATAAAGAACGGGAAGGAGCACATTGTCTTGCGATTACGACTTTACATCACTCCCATCACTCCTTTGGTGGGAGATTTATGTTGTTGCAATAAAATCTCCTCGTTTGAATAAACATCTTTGCTGCCGGAGGCTGTGACAAATTGCCGGAGTTCTCCGCCAAAAGTCGGAACGAACATTAGCTGAAATAATTCTTTTTAACGAGTGCGCTCGACTTGCCGCCTAATTATTCATGTGAGAGGCCCGATGGCTGCCTGCTCCTACCGAACGCCTTGCGATAAAAGACCACGCACCGTAATTACACCAACCTACCTACCTACCCATAAGCACAATGAGAATCTATGGCGTCGTTATTAGTACCTAAATATGTGGGAAGTTTTCTTATACGTCCTCACGAATAATAAATCATGTTGCCACAAAAAAAATCTGCTTGATTTATTACTGTAATTATCAGACTATCTAGAGTAATTTATGTGTATTAATAATCCAGATAAACCAAATAAGGTGGTTTTATCGAGAATGTAATGTGGGACGAGGTGCTTCAAATGATTTTAATGTGGCAGTTACGTTGTTGATTACCAATTTGCAAATGCAATGCTGGCTTTATTTGTATGAAATTTTATTACGTCTGTGTAATACAATAAATCAATGGCTTTTACAGCTGCGGCGGCGCCGTGCGCCCGGCCGCTCTCTGATTCGAAACATGTTTTTGTTTCAATTGTTTATTCAAATAAGAACTCATTATAATTCAACGTATAAAATACAACGCAATATTCAAGAAGTATATTTCATCAATTCTTTGCTATTTTATGTACTCAATAAAACTCATAAATTGATGTATAATAAATATATGTACATAGTTAATAAATCTGCGTAAAATTAATTGATTTCCAATTTTATTCAGTAACAATCGTATATATCAAATCCCAATATTCCCGGTAATACCATTTTAATGAGAAAACGTTCATTTTATTTTATTCAATTTAAATTTGAGATACTTGCTCGTTACATATAAATCTTTTTGAAACGAGAATGAAGACAAAAAAGTAAATTAAACATGTCTCTCACAAAGACAAACTCTGATCTACATATATACATTTTCTCAGCCAAGGCAATAAATTTATGTAAATATTGTGTATCATACATAATGATAGACAGCATTGAAGGTGACCACATACCGCTTCTATAAATTCTCTATTTCTTTTAAAAGCAATCGGGTGGCTCGAGTAGGTCTAACAAAAACTAATTAAACCGAACATTGGCATGTGTAGAGACTCCGAGAGTAATGAATAGTGGAGGGGATGGACCTCCGCTCCCGACCGAGGAAAACAACTTTAATGAAAGAACTATTCTTTTGGATTCAGATTTTAATTGATATCGCTAAATAATTGCGCTAATTATCAGATTGGAAAGTAAACAAAATTATAGTAATGAAAATTAATATCTTTATAAATGGCTGGCTGTTTTCTTTAATTGTCAGCATTAATTTATGGCGAACTGAAAGACTAATGTTTTTAGATTAGGTCTTAAGTACATTACCTAATGTTATTACAAGCACTTGAATACAGTTTATGTTTATGTATTACTTTTGAGTAATGTTATTTACGTCTACCACGTCTTGACATAAAGAACATTTTATGTAACCAAGATAAATGTTTGTGACATTATTTACTGCCGAACCTTTCTTTAATTATCTCTTGAAAGAACTCTATTAAATAACGGCTTAATTGTATCGGATTATTTCGAAGCATATAAGCTTTATAGCGCACACATTATTCATTATACAGATTAAAATTGATTTAAATGTTTGTATTTATCCACTTCACCCAATCCATGCTCGCTCCATTATCCCCTTTATTCCAATACGTATTTTAGGCGCGAATCTATCGCTCTCCATAAATCCACTGCGTCATTTCAGTTAACCCAATGGGATATATTAGAATCTCATATCATTACATAGAATCACAGAATAGTTGCGCTCATCAATATTAATTCATCCCAAGGGAAGTGGTTAGATAATGATATGAATTTCATATTATAACAACTAAGTAATGCAAATGAGGTGTGAAATAACCAGATGTGTGTAGCAACTAATATCGTTGCGTGTACAAATTTATTGTTATCGTCAGTTATAGCTCCCTTGTGAGATCTTGTTTCCCTTCGGAGTAATCTGTCAAACTCAAAAGCGCCGCGCCTCCGCTCTACTCACACCTCAATTGATAAACTTTTAATGGGTACACGAAATTTTAATTAAATAACCTGAACGATTCGTCGGAACATTTCGAGTACATCCTTTTTAAAATTGACCTTTATAAAGGGGGTTAATTATAATGAGGTTGTCACAAACAAAAGGTTCTTTTGGCTCCCCATTAAAACGTACGAGGCCGTTAGATCAATATACCGTATCGTCGTTCTATTATGCTGTTTCACGTAACTTAATTAAATGAACCATAAACAAAGCAACAATGGGACGGTGGCGCAAGCGTTTGCAACCGCAAAAACAATGTGCGGAGTGGCGGCGTCACCTCCAATAATGAATGGGTCGGGCGCCACGTGAGCCGGCTCTCGTAATGCGGAGTCCCGCGGAGGTGCCGCGCCCGCGCCGTGACACCCCGGAATGCTAGTTATTCCCGTTACGTGAGGACAGCCGAGGCGGCATGCTCGCTGACGTGGCTCTATCGCACAGTTCACATCGCACCACTTAATCTTCCGTCTCCAGCTCACTCAGCATTCTCGCCGCCCTATTCCACTTTAGTTCAGTTATACAATAAACGCAACATAACTCAAATCATCGCGGGAAAGCACATTCTAAATACAAGTAATAGTTATTACTTGGTACGCTTCTATTATTTGATTGTTATAGCGATCCAATTTCATACAAATCCTTCTAGACGAGAATTTGAAATAGCAATATTATGAATGCCTTTACTGAATACATTGATAACCCAAAAACGTGCAAATTAAGTTGTATGTTAGGAGCATTGTCGTGTTTAGGATAATGTAGGTTGGTATCATATATGACATTCCTGTTTATATTAAGCTTACTATTTACGATAGGTGGGTAACCTATAACTTACTGTAATCCTAAGGCCATCAACCGCATATCAGCATCATGCACTCGCTATTTGAAGGGCTCAGCGTCGGCAAGGGATGTTAATTTTGGGAGCGGATTATTCTCATAGTATTTAAGATATGAGCTTGAAATGTAGGCGTAACTCGTGTTGTATTAAAGGGACCCAGGATATTTTCAAAGTTGTTTTCGTGGTTTTAAATTTTAAAATTGATCCTTAATGGGTTGGAGTTAATCGTGAGTAATGTGATGCGTGATGAGCGCCGGTCGGGCGGTGTCGCGGCGGCGCCGGGCCCGGCCGGTGTCCGACCAGGCCACTCGGATATTATTCCGGGGCAAGCGACCAGCCACATGCATATTCATGTGCCCAGTCCAGAGGCGCGTATTAATTTGCATCCCGATCCGACACCGGCTCCACTACATTGTCCATTTTCGTTTCTTTACCGTCTAGCGTTTACTGTCCTTACTGATGGCTCAATGGAATGTAAAATCGGCAACTGTTTAAAATGGATAACGTCCGTCCGTGTTCTTTGTGTTTTCTCCTTAATACTTCTATATCACAAATGCCAGTTGCCAAATCCTTTTAGTGGTACGCTGCAATAACAGTTATTAAAGTCATAATTCTAGCAGAATTTGGGCATAAAAGGTCTATCTATGCCAAAATAATGATCATTAGATATAGCCAGATTTATTGCTGCAATTCTCGGTAAATGATTGCATTTTAAAAACAGTTTGGAGGTTTGGGGTGCGCGCCACATTATTATGAGCGTATCATAAATCCTAACATTCCGGATTGAAATTAGATTATATTAACTACATATTTTTGGGTAGCAGTAGGAAACTACGTTAGTACGATACTTAGGAATTGTACAATAAACATTACAACTTCAACTGCCTAGCCATAAAACTTTCGGATTGCTTTCATTGACAGAGTACCTACATTCAAGTTGTTCATTAAAAAATGATACGCTTTTTACAACTACTTTTGGATAGTTATTATGAGGTCCTTTGTTACTCAGAACGTATATTGCCCAAACGATTGTAAAGCACAAATTGAAATGAACTAAAATATATCAACATTTCCTGTAGGTGATTGTAAAACTGGAACTTAATGAATTTCCGGAATTTTAAATTCAGTTACACGTTAAAAACTGTAGCATGCATCTTTATTAACGAGGCCGTTTTATAGTGAAATCAATCGAAATGGACATCGAGTTCTTGAAATTCCAACAGATGCATAAATGAAGTAAGAGACAGAAAAATAAAGTTATAAAAAACTTGGGTGTGTAACCATGAAAGCAACTGCGAAGGGAGCAATCACAAAGTTGTGTTGTGATTCTTGTTGTTTCTTTAGTTGGTTGATTTATTTGGTCGGTATTGTGCTCCTGTTGTGTGCCACATGGCGCAAATTGTCTGATACTCTACCATTGTAACTGCACTCAGCACTCTTTGTCCTCGGCTAATATTCAAAC
This sequence comes from Cyclophora punctaria, assembly GCA_951394245.1. Taxonomy (NCBI): domain Eukaryota; kingdom Metazoa; phylum Arthropoda; class Insecta; order Lepidoptera; family Geometridae; genus Cyclophora; species Cyclophora punctaria. The sequence continues at coordinate 6,282,776 of OX596170.1, read as the reverse complement.
CTAGCTTTTCGTCGCTTTGCTAACCGTACTCTTACGGTTCGAACAATATGGACTGTTTATTTCTCGGTTTACAAAAGCAAGTAGTAATGTTACTTTCTTGAATTCGTGGAATTTACAAATGATATATTATGTGAAGGGCAAAAATGTTCTATGGTGTCACTTAATAGAAAATAACAGTTTGTGTATTACTTGTAGCGTTCTGCAGTAATTTCCGTGGGGTTTCAAATACAAAATGTTATCATATAAGACTGGTAGTTCTATGGATTTATACGCACAAAAAACATTTTTTTCATCTTTAATATAATAAAATATGTTATATTTTCAAAACGCCACTCTATATGAACTTATTGTGTGTTTATCAACTTTTTGGACCATAAACTGGCAGCTATCCACGAGACCATCCCAAGGGCCTTTTAAATGAAAGTATCTTACGTACTATGTACGTTTACAGATAATGTTTTATGCGCAAAATACTCCACGAATTCGGACAGCGGTTACGATGAGAAATAAGTATCTTTTGACAATAATAACAATGGGAATTAAATTTAATGTTGGTTCAAAAATCCAAGCACATTTTAATGATGGAAAGAAAGAAAAACAAAACCGATTATCTTGAACGTTTTATCGATCAAGAGGCGTAACGGAGCGGAACATCAGATTTCATAACACGATTTGCATTTTACTGTTGTCCTTATACATTGGAATATTCAATGTACGAGTATACTAAGAATCAAGTATTCAAGATTTATCTGCATTTCAAGCGGTAGGTACATTACTAATACTTCAATCATTTGCAATGCTAACATAAATTTCCTTCGCTGAATGAAAATTTTACCTGCTCCCCCGCTATGTTTATATAACCATCTTTAAAATGTCTATTCCGAGTATTTCGAAGCGACCGCGGCCAATTTATCTCTTTTTATGGTCATATCTTAAATTATCATAGTAATGAGTTACTTTGACACGGGAACCACTGGGACTCTATGCAAATACACTTGTTTTATTATTTTCTGGTGAAGGTCTGTGTGGTATCACTAAATTAGATAATGAAACCTCGTTATTGTAGTGACATAATCGCGGTCACCGCTCCACTGTAATCATGTTGGTTTCACGGAATTTTAGACACTATCGGAGTCCATTCCACTCAAATTTCTAAATGCATATAGCATTGTCTACATTAAATGAAACACTTAGTTTATTTTCAATCAGAAATTTATTTGAAGAGTGGTTAGTCATTGCTTCTTTATTCCATTATGTTTGTAAATAAATGTTTTTACTTTAAGCTAGCTATTGTTTTGAATAGATAAATGATTGGAACTTAAACGATCTGAAGCTGTACTATCGTCCAATAAATTAAGTTATTGTTCAACAATGCATCAGTTTTCAGTTAAAAGTTGCAACTTGAAGTTCTTTTTATATGAATGGGGTAGTAGCTGCTCATTCCCTTTTTCCGAGCTGGCTATTTTTCTACGAGAAAACCAATGGAGACCGTCGTCGGTAATTTCTTTAAAGCTGCGCTGGCATCGATTCGACTTCAACAGAAACTAATTAAAATCGAACATCGCGCAATCTGGCGGACTAGTTGGGATATACTCGCATCAGTAGGCACTAGTTCAAAGGATTTTTAATGGTGTACAACCAACATTTATAAGTTACTGAACACAGAAGTATTCTCGTATTAAGCATATTTGCTTAAAACACGAGTTATATCGGTAAAGATTATAACCAAGATCGTCTCATAAAATATTTATCATCACCAAGATTGATTTAAATATGAAATAGATTTCGGGTATTTTATTTTATTCTGATTGTTAACTATCATGGCGGGGGCACTCCAAGACGAGCATAAAAGCGGTAGAACTTACGTCCTATAACTAACTTGCTTATTTGTTGAGTTCATTAATATTAAAATCCTGTTTATACTTGAGTTATGCCCTGAGGAATGTGGGATGAAAAATAATAAAATACTGCACTAATAATTCTACAAAGAGAAATTCTATAAGGAAAAATTATTATATAAAATGCAAGTTATTATAAAATATTGTTAGCGAAGAATTTCTTCGTTTAAAGTGATAAAACTATAATAAGCTTTTTAAAGTGATAAAATCCTATATCAATTAATATAGCTCAGATGAGACAGAAGCTATAGGTTATTTTATTATGGGATTTTTTTATTCTCCATCATTTTCACCCACGACCAACAGATGGCGCCATAAGTGCATGAGTACTATCGTTATTTTTCAGTTTGGTGGACAATTCATTTAAATTCATATTGAATTAAATGTAATTTTCTGTTTTACATTGATTTCATAAATGCAAACGTATTACAAACAAATATATACGGACTTCTTGGATATGCTATAATGAAATACGAAAATTAATTTGAAGGTAAATAATTGTTTTAATCAATTCAATTCTCCGTAATTGAACCCAATGTAAAATTGAATGGAAATTCAATCTGTAATATGAGTCACAATATATATTTGATTACATTAATATTTGTCTTTAATTAGAATAAAACAAAGATTACGATTCATTTTCAAGAAGTCTTACACTTTGGAAATGGTTTGTATTTTATGTTTTCGCTCGTTAATAAGCTCGATTCTTTGTTTCACTAACCTTTGCTTTGACCGCTAACCAATTTACCGCTGTTTTATCGTTGTATTAGCTTTATTCGACAAGTTTTCTTTTCTTTGGCACATTTTCTTTTGATTCTCTGCCTTTGATCTGAAAATACAGATATTTTTAAAACACAAAGAGTCCGGGATGAAATGACAAAAGCTGAATCTAACCAAATTACCATTAAATATAATACGAGTATGTCGCAGCCTGCTTCCTTATAATTAAACCATGCCTTAAAGGCTGGGGTTATTACGGAAGTTCTATTATAAAATGTTTACTGCATGCTTAAAATTAAAACTGAGTATTTTCCAAGGCTAGTGATGGGGTTAACTCTTGATAAACAAAATTACGTTGTATATGAATTATCCTAGTTGCGGTCAGTGATATTGTTTCGGTTAAAATGACTCAATGATATGCATATTTGATGTATGGTTTCACGGTTTGGGAATTCAGTGTCGGCTGCCGAGATAATTCGTGTATAAGGCCGCACAATTGTTTCCGGACTCAGATTCCATGTGGATAGGCGCAAAACGAGCGACCGTGTAACCGCTCCAAGCGCTCACGCATTGTTTCATGCCAACAATTTATAACCGCATAAATTCGGACAGGCTCTCACTAAAAGAGGATATTTCGTAAGTCCCCGTTCGTAATCCCACCGGCGCGATAAAAACTTTTGACGAAAATACGCTACTACAGTTTGCAGAGGAAAGAAAAATGCTTCTACTTAATTTCAGATGATATGAGATAGGTGAGTGTGACATCTTTTACGTAATCTACGTTATAAAAAAGACAAAGTTCCTTGTTTGCGACGACAAATTACAATCAATTTTTAATACAAATCTTTGTTGATGCGCTTTTATTTAACTTCATTTTTAAACGACTCGTTTGTCAGAATGAATATGATTACTTATATTTTACCGCGTATTTGTACCTTTTATATATAAAACGCATGAATAAAACGAGTGGTCCTGCGAAATGTAACACAATTGCTTTCGTAAAGAGAATACGTATGTATGTATGAGTGTGCATATCTTTCGTATTTCAGCGACAATACAAAATTATTACTTGAATAAACAATAATAGCAATCAAAATAATGCATTGTTTTGTCGTAGTTACATTTGCAATGGAATGTGTTTGTTACCTGTCGGATTGTTTGTGTGAATGTGGTAATAATGTGAATATTAAACGAATATTACTGTTTGCACACGCCTTAACACTTCTATGTCGTTGAATTATTCAGTGGCGAGCGGAACTCGCAGTTCCCCTCATTCAGATCTCGAAGCCAATTGTTTACTCCGCCGTATTTACTGGGCAAATAAAACTCTTCAAACGAATGTTATGCATTCGTTGATAAAAGATTTCGAGGGAGGAACCACTCCGTGTTTTTATTGATATGGTGTTATATGACTTATTTTTCGATAGAGCTATTTGTGTCATAAAACGTAACTATATTGCTGTGTTATCATCACGAATTCAGCGTAACGTTATATGGAAATGTTACAGGCCTGACCGACCCGAATCGTTATAACACAATTCATAACACAGGTAGATTACACAATAGCCGTACCGTTCATAAAAATCAGTGTTATTGCCTACAACTAAATTTGCCAAAATTAAATAAAGGCTCGTCAAGAATCCCGTTTAAACTTGCCTTATTCCCGGAGGCAATAACATTAAGTCGGTCATTAAAGTGACCCTACCGGTCAGGATCCTAATAAGCGTCGCATATATGGTCGAATACAGACCTAATGGGCCGCGGTGGGGATTTTCATCACGTCAGATCGTCCGAAAGTTAAATGGAGTCACGTTGACAATGCGTGGCGATAACGCACCGGCGCGGCGCGTCAGACGCCCGCCCGTTACCGCTGCCCGCCTAACTACCACCTCATATTTAAACTTTTACAATAGCACAACCCAGCCGCCTCCATAAATCACCCCAGCCTTCTTTCACACATCTCGCCTGAATTTAAATAGCCCCTATACACGATCTCTTAGTGATTTAAGGACCACTTCGCCACAAAAACTTACGATTTTACTGAATTTTATTTATAGACATGTAATTATTCTACTGAAAAATCTCTAATCTGAAACAGTCTTATAAAGAACACCATTACCGACGACACCCACAGTTACGATATGAATTCCTTAATATTTAACATCAAACGAGAGCTCGGTAATCATAAATCATTTTATGTAATTATGATAACGTGATATATGAACATAAATCACCCTAAACACCTTATACTCGTACGTACTTAGGCAGGACAATGAATATGTACATCGGTGTGCTGTTTAATCTAAACTTAGTTATTCACCGGAGGGCTGCCTACTGGGGCAAGTAATTAAAGGCCTTATAAATATTAGAAAGCCGGGTAAGATCGCCGCGCGAGCCATTTAAACATTGCGCAGTTCTATACGAATAATGAAGGAACAAGTACTAATCCACCGACTTTGTGACTACCCGTACGTAGAGTCGTTTTAAAATGTAAATACCCACTGTATTTGAAGAAGGCATATTTTCAGAAATGGAACGAGTAAATTACAAGTCTGTTTCCGACGACTAACTCGGCTCAGAGCGGTATTATGGGACTATTAAAACTCTTATGTTAAATCTACAGCGATTTTCATTACATCCCTATATTATAGGGTATGAGAAACAAATGTTAACTCTCATTATTGCTTTATTATAACTTTATATTTCAAGTTATGTTCTAATATAAAGAGAATTTGGCCACTGATCTTTGTTACCAAAGAAAAGATTACCATAAATCTCTGTTTGGACATTTTATGTTGTTTTTCTTTAGAATGTTATAAATAAGTAGTGTTGTTTAAGAAAACTCTTCTTTGTATCGGTCACCGAAGACAATGCTCATGCATAATGTATGGGACGGGTCTCCGTCAAGCCAACTCCGATCATACGATAGCATCGCCCTTGTTTACATGGACCCGCTAATCCTCTCCTCTGAATTTTAACAAGACTTGAATGATGAATCCGCGAGTCTGTATAAGTCCTTATCAGCTTCCGACATAAACTACACATTATACGAACACCCAACTCCAATATTGAATTTAACTCTACACTTAAAAGTTATATTAAATTGGTTTTGTTATAAAATGTGTATACTTGTTTAAAAAGGATGTGAACTTTATGTTCTCGGATAATAGCTTGATCAAACAATATGTTCATTAAATTATATCGAATAAGTTATTCAGTAACTTAACACACTGAAATCTTAACGTTATTTCGTATGTTGTTTTAATTTGAATTTGTAAATGAGAATCTTAATTAAAAATCAATTATTTGATCCTGTTAATTAGCGAAACCTACGAAGCTTTTAATATATTAATTAAGATGAAATCAGTCACTGGTTTCTAATTCGATTATCGTGCTACATAAATTAAAAATTTCACAAAATATATTTACTTTAAAGAAAGTCCGCATTAAAATATATCACTTCTATAAATTAATCAAGTTCATTTCAACATTCATTTCGGAACTCAAATGCGAAAAGAGAAATGTACTATTTTGATTTTAAAAAATTAGTTCACATCCAGATAAAGGTTGGCTGGGTTCCAACTGGAATTATGTCCAATATAATGCGTTTGAAACTAACTAGTAACTTAATATTCTTACTTATCTTCAAACTAACTTTGTGAATTATACTCTAACGAAACAAATCTAGGTTTAATTTTTATATTCGCTTGCGTAATTTTTTAATATTCGCTTGCGTAAACAGATACTGAAAAATCTTGTAATAAGAGTCAGTTGACGAGCCCTGACTGCTCTTGTACGTACAGTTTTTATTCCGACTATTTCTGAATTGAGACATTTTTTGTTGTTGGTTTCAGTTATTATTCAATTTGGATAATACATTGTTATAAGGTCTTTTTATAGACTTTAAATGTAGATTCTATATACTACGTACATTATTCTACATACCTATATGTACTATTGTTCTTTATATTACCGAAATGTTAAAATTAATGAGTGTGCAAACTATATTATACTGCTATATTATTTTTGCTTGCCTTTCTACCATTCTAGGAAAGACTGTGTTGTTGTTTTCAATTATACCCTTTATTTTTACGGTATCGAGTAAAAATAAAGGTCATTTTTGATTGAGGGTTCTGAAAGTTGGAACATTTTTTCTTTTTGTCCGTTTATGTATATTTGAACCCCGATTTAGCTTCGGTAAAGCATCTCATATTCCGCATTCATTCCTCAGCTAATGAAATGCGAGCATACACTCTTTCTCATTGTAAATCGTACCGCGTCATATTTTGCAGAATGTTTCGTCCCGTTTATGAAAAAAGATACTGAATATTTTTGAATTGAAAAAGTTAAACGGAGTCGTGTATGAAGTATTTAGTAACATTCAGCCGAGGACCTGCAGTATACAACCTTCGTGTTTAACCCATACTCACGGCATTCCTCAAACTGAGAATGGTTCACGAATTGAAAAAAGTTATTTACACCTAAATCTTCTCCTATGAATTATTTATAAGAGATTTCGATATTATATTTTATTCATAACACCACTTATTGGGGAAACACTCCCGTAACAAAGAATTATCATTATTGGCCTACTTATACGAAGCCAATAAAAGAGGGGAATATATCTTTCCTAGTGTAATTAAGAATATATTTTTGGACCAAGAACATTGAAGGCATCTTTCTATTTTCTTACTCAGAGTTTAGGACCGTTTGTGTTAACAGAAGTGTTTATACCCACTCTATAATTAACTCAAACGATCTTTAAGAAAGTGACATTTAAACATTTTCCGTTTCAACTTAAATGGGTACTCTCCTAGTTTAAAACTTTCGGTGGAACGTGAGACCCAATTAAAGTCGAAATAGTCATAAAATTGCGCCTAAAACACCGTGCAAAATTGAAAAATGGGTAAAGCTGAGCGAGCGACAGAAATATATGAACGATTATTGTCCGTGAATGTTGGGATATGAATGTTGTACGTGAAAGGTATAACGCTGATCGTGGCAATGTTCTTGAACGTTCGGGAGACAAATCGTAGCGGCGGGAGGCGAGGCGAGGCCGCGGCGGCGTCGCCGGTGACATTTGACTGAAGGCTCTGCCGAACTCACCTAGCGCCCGGCCGGCCTCCCTACAATTTCCGCCCTAAAAACGACGCCCTCGCTCCTTCCTATTCCTTACTCTGCCTGTGAAATCCCAACGCTTTACTTTTTTATAACCCCTCGCTTATCTTGCGATGTAATATACACCGCATTGCGTTTTGATACAAAAAAAATATAGTAATTTAAAAAACTTAGATAAGTCGGAAGGAAATAGTCTCGTTTGTGCGTTCCTCTAGAGGCGGGGCGATTGGGAAATTGACTTCTTTTTATCGAAGTAATTTATCTCGTGCGGCGTAAAACGAATGTTGCGTAGGCAGGTAACAATTGTCAGAAATACAATATCACATAAATGTATGAATGTATCTCATGAAAAAGGATTTGCTTAATTTGTGTTCGTGGAAAGAGACGTCTGACGGCTTCAATTTAGTTTAGCTAAGTAAATATACGAGAAGATTGAGATGTAGAGAAATATAATATAAATTATATGGAACTAGAATAAAAGCATACCCGTCGAAGTGATGGAAACAAAGGAGTGTTCTTCGTATAAATAAAACAAAATCATAAAATGGACGTTGCCTACGAGGATTTAGATATTAAGATAAAGCTTAACTTGTTTTATTACCATGTCAGAATATGAATCCAGTTTGTTAATCTGCGCTTCAGAAATGTTTGTTCGAGTTGAACTTTTCCAGAGACAGCTATTTTTCTCGGTGTTAAGTTCTTGGAAAATATACTTTGTCATTTGTAAAATAATGCGCTTTTCAGTAAAGAATGTTAATGTTAATGTTATGTTTAGTATCAGTTAGTTAATTCCATAATACAAGCCTAGAGCTTAGTTTGGGTCTAATATACCGTGTGTGAATTTGTCCGGGTCTATTTATATTTATATTAATTTAATCTCTTTTCTCTTTCATTGACTTCTCGTGGAACATCATGGAATTTGACATAACAAATGAGTATAAAATAGTTTTTGAAATATTGAACAGTTTTTCATCACGAAGCAATCTAAGCTGTCTCGCTGAAGCGGTCGTGATAATCCACTAGTTCAATATAAAACCAACAACCAACTATCGGACATTTTTCACTGTCATTTGTTTTGTGCACTTTTGCTGACGATGTATATTGTGGGCGGCCTCGCTTATCTATAAAACGGGCTACGGAAAGTGTCCAATTTATAAATGTATTATATTATCGTTGTCTGTAAACACTAGAACGCTCAGAACAGATCTGAAGCCATTGTTACGTCACTCGTGGACTTAGTACTCGGAACACATATTAGTACGGAGTGCGAGAGCAGTGGTCGGTAGTGATTTACCGCAGAAACCCGGTGCTCAGACTTATTGAATACCGACTTCAATGGAAGAAAAATCGTATATTTTGACATTGCTACGGTAAAATTTATAACTTCCATTTTCCTGTGACAAATCACAATTATATCAATATGTCTATTGACATTTTTATAGAACGGAACGTATTAATCATAATGTAATAACGTTGTTATGTTATTACGTTGGTATCCAAAGTTATTTATTTAAAAAATAAGAAAATTAACAGAAGTTTCTTGCGCTCACTTACAGTATTACCGCTGCTAACAACTATATTTCAAAGTATTATGTAAAAGTAATATCTTGGAATTGATACAATATCTCCTAACTAAGTTGCCGTTCGTGAAGTTACTACAACGAGTAGTTTGTTTTAACGTTCTACGAAAGAAAGGATGCTGTTTCTAAACCTGGTCTTATCTTAAACTTTTTATTTTGAGTGTAATTGAAGTAAACAAAAGCGGGGGTAGTAACCGAAGTAATTTGTTTCCATAATAGCGTAGAAGTACAGGCCGGGTATAGGCGATCAAATGGAGCTGTTATAATAAAGGCTTTCCTCGGCGATCCATTAGCGCGGTCATTAAGCTATCTCGACACAACTTGAACTAAATATATCGATATTGCATCGACCAAGTGTAAGCAAAAATCAATTTTGCAGTGCAAACTACGAGCTTGGATTATTGCTACCTACCGATTTTTGTTAACTTATTTTTGGTTTTCGATTGAACTGGTAGACGGTTGGGTTTTCATGTTTTTCCGAAGTTTTACACAAAGCCGTCGACGATATATGCTTTTTTGCCCAAAGGTATGCTCAATCATTGCTTATATTGGAATTATATTGAAATTTTTAAATAAAATAATAATAAAACGACTTTGTGACTAAATTTAGTTATATTTCATTACAATATATTCGTTATCTCTGTCGAGTCTATGAATATTGCTTTTAAACGGTCTTTAATTTCAGAGGCTTATTTATTAAAAGCTTGAGCTTTACCGAAGCAATTATTAATTTTGATAAAGTTTGTAATGGAGTAAATTAGCTGCTAATTAATGTACAATCACAATTCTGTTGAGAAACGAACGGAGAAAGCAATAATTTCCCCACAATTTGGTGACGTTAAGAAAAAGATTTTTCGACACCATAAAGTAGAGATGGTTGCGAATTATGTAAATTACCCCATTATTAAAATGACTCCTTCAGTCTGCACCAGAATATAACGTTGGTAAATCCGCTCCATCCACCACAGTCAGGCAATTACGTATATAACGGGATTCCAAATATCAAGTACTAAAATTTAATTTGGCTGACAGACTTTGAAAAGATCTGTTTTACTTAGCAAAAAGAGCGAGCAACAGAAACGAGAATACAACTTTGCTGATCTCGAGTTTTAAAATGGAAATAAAAAGTAAAAAGCACAACATTGTTTGTTATTCAGACAGGTACAGTTTTATTCACCACATAAACGATTGCGTTCTGTACAATAACATTCAAATAGGAATACATACAAAATCTAATGTTGTTACAGTGAAACAACGTTTAAAATATTTGTTTGGCAAAGGTTTTGCTTCAATAAAACTCTGGGAGTGCAACTCATGAATAAATATAATAACGTTTTGTAATAAAGGTATTGGAGCATTTCTTGCTTAGGAAGTTTTGGGATTTTGTTCTCGTGAGCAAAGAGCTCGTGTTATTTTCTAGAACCATAAACGCTTCACAGTTCACGTTCAGTTAAGTGTTTGTATTCTGCAAAAATAAAGTGTACAACATATAAAGTTCACAATCACTGACAATCCGGATAGCCGCGAGGAGTGAGTTAAAGTAGTCTTGTTAAAAACACACCGTAATGTTTTGTTCCCATTAATAACAGAACAATGTTTGCTTCTCTGATGAAACCTGCAGTTAATTAAAAGGCTATAAAACTTGCTTCGTGGGTAAATACGCACTATATATGATATTAATTTTATTACGAACATTAAGCCTCCGCTGCGTAGACGTGATAAGTCCATGTAATCAAACAAACACATCCATTTAATGGCCGAACGAGCTTCTCCGTTTGAAACTTATTAATATTATTACCGCTCAGCGCTTTTGATGGTAAGCATTCATAAAATAACGTCAAGATTTAACCGTTATTAATATATAATTAGTTGGCCAAGCGCTTTTGAAAATTTTTACACATATAAATTTAAATTCCAATTTATTTCCGGCTAATCAATTGTGCTTTTAAATAATCGTTCAAGTCTTCATATTATATGGATTTATTTAATATCAATCGTTAATCGAGATACAAACAACATATCCACAAGCCAACAACGTATAACTTTTTACTTTCTACATCTGTACTATTTTATCATTTTTCTTTGGTCTTTAATTTGGTATTTTTAACCGACTTCTTGACAGTCTAAAATATCTGACATCAGTGCTGGCCACTAACCCATTCGAACTCACTATCTTTTGTTTTACTAAGATTCAAATTTCCAATCTTCGCCACTTTATTAAGCAATAATGTTTCTAATTTACTATGAATTCGGTTTCTACTCGATATAATAATTGGTTTATGAGTTCGGAAGTAGGGTGCGCTGCAAATTGTGGCTTCAAATTGAATCACAATTGGTTTCAATAAGTAATTTATGTACATTGATTCATATACATATTGAATTTAAATTACTACTAGATTAAGAAGGCTGATTGAAGCCCAAAGTTATTACATTTTCACATATAATATTCATGAAATAACTAACTTCTAAAAGTTATACCCAAAGATTATAAATAAATAAATTATCACTTAATAAAGTCATAATATCTTATCTGAACTCATCAAATATTCAGCAACATGATCTACTCAGCTATATGAAAATATTCGATACTTAAGCTCCTGAAGCTTCGGTTTAGCTCCACTAAGTCGCCGCTTGGCTATAATGAGATAATTCACATCATCCGCATAACTTCATACGAAGTTGGTCCAACAAAAACACTCGAGATATTGCGAGAAAGTAACATGACAACGATATCTTTACAATTGTGCGGGCCTGACCGCGGCCCTTATCTACTAGACTCTATTACTAGTAATGGAAATCGAATTACTATTTTACCGAGATAAACTGGAAACGTGCCGATTGACCGACCCTGACCACACAGAGCTCAAACTTGAACAATGTTCAATGATAGAAATATAAACGACTCTAAACTCCATCAAGGCCCAAAAGGGGACCGAAATTAATTCATTTTAAAGACCAGAAACTCAAAAAGGTTCGAATTACGATTCCATAAATTAACATTGTTAAAAATTTATTATGAAACCAAAATGTGTTAACTCCAGGACTACAGTGAATTGATACAAGTTATTTTTAGAAGTGTCTGTTGAGGTTGTTCGACCTATTTCTGTTGTAAGTTTAAATTTCATTTTGTTTGTTGCAAGTCTGGAGATGGTTTTGTATTAAATAAATGTTGTACAGGAATCTCTTTGGATTAACATTGTGCAATGATACTTTACAAGTACATATTAAAGTAACATTATAAACGAACCCACTTCTTGAGAGATTAACGTAAGTATGCGTGAATGCACTCTAATGATATAAGAAATTATATTTTAACTATAATATTTGTCCATTGAAATTCCAAAAACTTCATATGGAACAGAAAGCAGTCGACAAAGAATAAACGTAAAGGTTTTCAATTTAGGTTTCCACTCAATTTCCACCGTATCCACTCGTGTTAAAAGAAAAACCTGTGATATTTCATACTGTCGTTGTGTTGTGGACCATGAAGTTTGAATTTTATGATAGTACAGACGAATGCTCGCGACTTTGTATGATTTGAAACACAATGTTATTATTGTTTCTTCATCCGGTTTTAACTTCCATTCCAAAAAGCGATGTATCATTGACGGTTGTTTATATTCGTATTTAAGTGTCGTAGTCCCGAAATAAAATGAAAAAAACACTTAAAATACATGAATTTAAAAAGACTAATTTTAAAGAATATTTAACTACACTGAAAATATTTTAGCAAATATTTTTAATCAAGTTTTCTAATTACAAAATAACCCATTTAGCCCTTGGACCGACAACAGGATCAGCATATCCATTTTCAATAGTTTATATCATAACTATGTAACTGTTTTAGGTACTCGTTTGTTCCAATACTACAAAAGCATTATTGCATAACTCAGAAACTTTGTAAAAGAAGGACAGCTATTTTTACATTTCATTTATATCCTATGACGTAACAACGATTTCGGGATTGAATAAATAAATACCCTTACGCTGGATGCGATGTGTATGTTTGTGACAAACAAATACATTTCAAAAAAGATCTGACATTACTTTATCTGTTTATATTTGATCTATAACGGACCATGTTTTGTAATATTAATAGACAGAAGTACTATACATGTTCAACTAGGTACCCTAATGCATTAATTTCTAATCGGTCAATGGCCAACACAGGTCTCGTAGCTTTTAAACCGCTTAACGGCCTCCGACATGGTCTGACGATTGAAACAGCCGGGACAGACTGCTTAAAGTGCCCTCCGAAGCACAGTATCGCTCAGATAGAAATTTCACTAGAGGCCACCTATCCCAGTAGTGACCGAGCAGCACGTTGCCTAACTATCGCTATGAGCTAACGTCACTTAATCAAATTACGCCAATAATCCTTACGAAAATCTTACTACACCTACTGACTCTATCATACCTGTAGCGAAAAGAATGTTATCGCCTAGTTAATCGTATTTTCTCGTCAAAACAAAATCAACCATTCCAGACACGATGGCATCACTAAAACATTTGCTTAAAACTCGGACCATTGATAGTTTCATTCTATTGTTTGAATACGCTTATCGGGGATTTATAATAGGATTTTAAGTAATTATTTATGTATGACAGCCACATGTATAAAGAAGGTTTGAAGTACGTTTGATCCTGAAACTCCTACCGAGACAAACACAACGCGGGTAAAACCGCGGGCCGGTGTAGTACAAAGAATAAGGAAGCCTTAGCTAAATGTTATATTTCCTTGTTACAGCCTCGCGTATTCGATACGAGATTACGAGCGGGAACATAGGAGGAGCATTCGCTGTCAAAAACATGACAGGAGCCATATACGTCGCCGGCGCACTCGACTACGAAACTAGAAAAAGGGTAAGACATATTCTGTTAAATCAACTAGAAAGTACCGACTTATTTTGTTAAGGGAATTCTACGTATTCAAAGTTCCTTGTCTATTCTTAGAATTCCTTGTCTATTCTTAGAACGTGACTGGAACAGTGACATGTTAACAGAATTTACAAACAAGCTATTTAGTAAATTTTATATAAAAATTCGAAAAGTATTAACTAAATTATGAGGATTAAACTGCCAGAACCAAGTAATAAGTCGAAGATATTAAGTGACGTTTCATTTAATTGTTGTTATTTGACGAAATATCTATGGGGTGGAGAGTAACTTTACACGGATGTTTTGTAAAGTAATTACTTTAAAACAAAAGATCGTTTTACACAGAAACGAAATTAATGGTACTCTGAGTAGCGGAGTCCGGAACTTGATCTGACGTCATTTTTATGGGAAACACTCTCTCATTTTGTCTGAAAGCAACTCTTGTCATTCCTATAAGGAATAAACTGTTCGTATTTGAAGTCAAATTTATCATTCAGAAACTCGTTGTTTGTGAGAAATTTCCATTTAATTTCTAGAATACTTTTCGTTTTCTAACATTCGTATGTAAAATGTTTTGCTTTATACGGCTCGTATTACAAATTCTTGTCAAGTTTCGGTGTATGTTCTAGAAACAATATTTGTCTTTACGTCGTCAATACATTGAACATACTTATTAGAATATCCAATAACAGTAATGTATCGAAATTATACTGTTTCGAACGATTTTCGATCCCATAACTTATTGAAAATACTATCGGACATAAAATCGTAATTTGCTTAATAAAAATGCTATAAAAAGCTGCAGAAACGGCAATAAGGAAAGAGGGTAGGGAAATGTCGACGCAGCGCTAACAAAAAATAAAATGTGTGCGTATGTTCAGATGAGTGCTCGAATTAATTAATATAATGTATCGCGTGCCCCTTACGATTTAACTGACATTATTTTTTGTATTAATTGTTATTACCTTACTCTTTTCACCGATAAAATACCCTCGGAAACATCAATAAACAAACAACGGACAAAACCAATTGACTTTCATACAACGTGTTCAATTTTGTCAATAGTACTAACTAACTTGTTCGTATTCAGCGAAACTCCTGTTATTGTAGGTAATATTATTTTACATTGTATGTATTTTCAAGAATTACTCCACGCGTCGGCATTACCCCAGTAAAACAATAAGGGCTACACCGAATTAGGTAATTATCAAATATATAACCTCTTTTGTGTTTAGAATTCAGGTTTAAACTACGAAATATTATTTGTAAACAGAGAATATTCGTTTAAATAAACAGCAACAGAAGGTACGAAGACCGCTTTCATATTATTTGCCCAATCAGAATGAGCCTGCTTATGTTCAAGGTGAGTTTCAAAGAGAAATTAATCGCCCTTTGAGCGTAATTTTGTTGTAATGAAACGTTGAACAGTTTTACTTTCTTTGTCTGTTCGCAAGTTTCAATTTAATCGTTATGTCTGCGATTGTACGCCGCCGCCGCGCGCGCCCGATGCGCCCGCCGCTGGCCAACGAACCGTCTTTGTTACTCTCAAGTTTCCAACAACTTTTCACAAGATAAATAATTTAATCTTTAATATCCATTTTAGCGAAGCGTCCTTTCTTCTTTCCGAGGATTTATTGGTTCGGTACTACTTATATCACTCTGTTAAATTGTTTTTGTGAATGTTGCGTCAACAGTAATGCATCTGTGCTAATTTTCAAAAAATAATTATTAAATTATGTTCAAAAAACTCTAAAAGAGAAATTCATTTTCTATTGTCAGACAGTTAATGTATATTTTTAATAGACAGTCAATTTATCTGACGGAGGCAATCATATTGTCTTATTCGAGACCCTTGAAAGGACCTAAACATAAAAGGAAACACATTCGGATTTTCTATAAGAATATTTACCTAGCAGTACATTTTCGTATTTCTCAAACATGCCTGTTTATCGAGCACCAATAAGCTTCGAGGACTGATGTCAGATAAACCTTATAGTACTGTGAATATTGTGGGTAAATCCGTCACATGTATTATTGAGGCTGTACGTACAATACGAGTATCTACGGCGGGTCTGGGAACGTAGATTTTCGGCTTTTACCGGCAGTGGAGCGGCGTGTGTGCGCTCACCTGTGCCAAGTTAGCTTTAGGATTGTATTTATTATACTCTACCAAGAATGCGAACGAAAAGGTTAAGGCGCAGGCTAAGAACATACGACGCTAATGAAAACAGTTACCAACTTGTATATGCGTGAGATGACTTTTGGAACAAACATTTCCCCTGGGCGAGGAAATTACTGAGCGACACTGACAGATGACACCAATAACTCCCCTGGCTCGCAAACACGAACACTGTATTTCAAAGCCAAGTGTGGACCTAGTATATTTTAGTAGCGATTTATATACCAGTAAACATACTTTATTACACCAAATAAAAATAAAAGTATTTTTTCATTTAAATCTACGGATCCACATGGAATGCCATTAATATGATGTTTTCCTCTTTCCCTCTTAGCGTCGGCCCGAAAGATGTTATTTATAGTCTTAAATTACGCCGCCCTGTTCTGTACTTAACTTCCTCAAATTACATTGTTAATTTACCGATTACCAAAGTCATATTTCATGTTGATGAGTATCTCTGACACTATGTTCGAGTTGGTAGTAATGTAACTGTTTGGACGGCAGTACGAGTTGAAGCTGGCGGCGTCGGATAACCTGAAGGAGAACTACACGACCGTGGTGATCCACGTGAAGGACGTCAACGACAACCCCCCGGTGTTCGAGCGGCCCACCTACCGCACACAGATCACCGAGGAAGACGACCGCAATTTACCCAAACGCGTCCTACAGGTCCTGCAATATCCATTTAACCCCACATCCGACTCTTCTATTGAACAGCTACCACTATTAGCAATAGCTTCAAAAAGAATTGGATAGTATCGTATTCACGGATTGATTCCAGTAGTTCTTTTTGCATGGCATGGGTTTTGACAGTTTTTTTTTGTTCGCTATATTGCAGTTTGGTTGCCAGTGTTCTAGTTGTTTTTGTTTCGTTTTTAATTGCATCTAGCTTGTTTATTGCGGCCATCTGCAGTTCCGGGGTATGTGCTGTCAGCGGACCTTCATAACTTTATTTTATTATTTTTCAGGAACGAGTCTTATTAAAAAAGTTATAGTTTTTCTTTTGTTTTCGCACATTTTCTCTTTTCATTATAAAAGTGTAGTTGTGTAATGTAAAGCAGAGTCTAGTTGTATAAGCGATCTGCATCGGTATCGAGTTGTTTAAGCCATTTAACGATATTGGAATCGCTAACGAAACATCACTCGAAGCTCCTGAGTAGAACGAGCAAAGTTCACTGGGTCGCGTAATACCGTCCGCCGTCGCCACGATAATGTTCTTTAAACAACCAGCCTGCGGTTTTAATATTTATTTACTTCACCACTGGGGGTCTAAGTATTTTTTTATATAATCTTATTGCAAACTCGACTTTTTCAATTTTTCTAACGATAATGTCGTGAACTTCGGCAGCTGGCCGAGTTTACTGAGTGTTCGCGTTTCAAATTTGTACTTTTCAATTATTTCACGAAACCCCAAAAGCAAAGTTCCTCGTGCGGCGTAAATTAACTTCTTCGTTCCGATAAATCCGCAGCGGCTTCTGAAAACATTCTTGATGATTCTATCGTTAAAAAACAAAATACTTTTTATGTATACCGAAAAGTCTAGCGACCGACATTCAGTTGGATATATCACGGCGTATCGATATGATATATTACAAATACTCGTGGCACTCGTTAAAATGGCTACTGTGAAAACGTACCGTAACTTATCTCTCTCGAGTAAAAAATTTACTGTATGAAGTGGATTAATGGAACGTATATCATATATTGTTCATCAACAGTTTTATAAATATGTACTTTCGTTCAACAGATCGAATTAATTTATTTTATAATAAGTTCATCCGTTATATATGATGACAACTGATGTGCTTATGACCTTCAGTTTCGTTTAACAAATACATATTTTTTTGTTTACAAAGTCTAATATAATACAATGCAAGCGTACTCTACGTACTAACAGTCTTACAG
Source organism: Cyclophora punctaria (assembly GCA_951394245.1). Classification (NCBI taxonomy): domain Eukaryota; kingdom Metazoa; phylum Arthropoda; class Insecta; order Lepidoptera; family Geometridae; genus Cyclophora; species Cyclophora punctaria. Next base: position 6,264,498 of record OX596170.1, on the reverse strand, counting down.
TTTTGTACCCCTTTTAAACCCAATTCAAACAGCAGACCTCATTATATCACATTTTTGCAATTTTTCTTTTTTGCGAACGGTATTTTAAGAAGTTTGCATGAGCATGTGTGCTTTGATGTGATGCGTGTGCGCAGTACGAGCTGACCCTGGTGGCGTCCGACGGGCGCAACGAGAACTCCACGCGCGTGCTCGTGAGGATCCTCGACGTCAACGACCTCCCCCCAAAGTTCACTCGAAGCGCCTACGTCACACAAGCACTCGAAGAAACCGGACCCTTCCCACGATCCCTCATTAAGGTTTTATTTACTTTTGTTTTTATTTAACCAACTCTCCTTATCGGTAAAGGTACCTATCTCTTCCACCTCTTTACTCTCAAACAATGAAACCATTCCCGGTACCTCTCATCGAATATTCATTTAACAATAACACTAACAACAAATCGGGTGTCGTAAAAAAAGATATCAAATCCAGTCATCGAATACAACAGCAACAAAATTGCAACTCCACTTTCTGTAATTCGAGTTAGTTACATTTTTACGTCCGCCATTTGCATTAATTGTAGTTTCACGCGCTTACGATGTGACCTACGTTGATAATACTCCCAATCATAAAGCTTTACTGTCATAAATTCCACCTCGGTTAATGGGTTTCGGGCGTGAGAGATAGTGCGATCTGCTAATAGGTCTGCATCTGCCGGCTGGATGCTCGTATTTCATTCTATGTTTATTTAAACAGTCCAATCTCAGCTATTGACTATTCCATGCTGACTCACACTACTTTAATATTTCAACCCACGTGTTAAGAACCACGTAATCAGTTTGTGAATTTATCAAATTGTATATTTGTTTTAATATAAACAATAATTACATGGTATTAGAGTAATTCCTTGTTAATGTTTAGATTTAATTTCATTAAAATTAAACATTCCTATTTGTATATTAATTGAAACATACTTCATTGATATACATTATTGGAAATAACATTTGAGCATCTAAAATACATACAACACTCTGCGTTTTATTATTATCAGCAGGTAACATATTTTCACTGCCCAAAATATTTTTACTTGAATAAAATGTAATTCAATGTCATTATCTAATATTTATTAATCTCTCGTTCTGTGAGACGTGTTAATTTCCGCACGTGCACAATATTAAGTCAGAATAGGTATTGATCAATGTTCTTAATGGCTCGGTTCATTGGCGATGGCTTCAGGTTCTTGGTAAGTAATTAATGCAAATTTTCACTGGAAGCTTTTTATGAAATAATAGTTGTGGCACCTTTATAGAGTCTCGGTTTGAAATATGTAGTTTAGGAGTAGATGCATGCATTAGCTAACAGGGTTTTCTTTCTAATACTAATGTGCATTTTTTCTTTTTTTCTTACATATGTTTTATTACTAACTATAAAACTCCCGTAAATCATCAGAAAATAATAAATGTGGTATGATCATTATGTTTTGTAAGCTTTTGACAGTCAAAGAGGTCTCTAATTTCAAAAATTTTAGGGATATTAATCACTTGCAATGAAGTGTGATATCGAAATAAAATTGATGGTAATAATTTGATTTGAAATATCATCTCAAGGCGATATTCATTGTTAATCAGGCGGAACGGCCGTTTATCAAGGGAAGCAATCCTCCTATAGTGACAGCCATTTTTTTAAATAATTTGAACTGAGATTCGCAAATGATCCCTGTAATTACGCAACTGTCTACCCTCTTCATTTCAGTCACTCTGGCCCAGTATTCGTAATTGGACATTCCCCCTTGTCTGCTCGTAACAAATTTTCACAGCTACCAATTTAAGAATACAACGACATAATATTTTTTCTTGAAGTGGAAAAGAATATCCTTGCAATTTAGCAAACAGATAGTTCAAACGTGTCCGAACAATGGTCGGGACTATTTATATGGATATAGTGATAAAAGTTGTTGAGTTTTCTTCGCCCAAAGATCCTTAAAGAGGAAAGTTTTAGTTACTTCCGGAGACGTACGGTTTCCTTCTGTCGGTTTAGTGATGCAAACAGTTGAGGGTGTCGGTACTGTCGGGTTCATAAAGTTTGCGAAACTTCCGACGAATCTACGACTTCATAAAAGAGGCCATTTGCAGCGACCAATAATTAAATGTAAATGTCTGTTGTCAATACATAATATTTTTCCCATACAACAGCTGTTTTCCTCCAAATTATTATGAATGAGAATTGCTCTCGAACTGGGCCAACTTCCCTCAGAAAATTATTACAAAAATAGGTTCAAACCAATAAAACACAATGAAGACGTATTGAAAGAAACTTTTCTTCAATTACCTAGTTTACAAAACGTGTTTGTATTTTCTGAGGTAAATATAATAAAAGGTTCTCAAACAAGGCTTTAGGGTATCGCTGTCGAATACCAAACTTCCCCATTACCATAAAATTTTATTTCATTTTGGTGTACAGTAAATAAATTCAAACAGATGAACTTCGCTCAATATTAATTTGAAATATCACAAAAGCTTACATTTCATAACGAAAAAATAACATAGACACTTTTACGAGTGCTCCAAATCATAAAGTATAATTTCCATTTTTTATTTTAGTCCGTTTTAATTCGGGCCATTTTAATTGGACATATAATTTGGTTGTATACTAAACCATATACTTTTATTTAGGTCACAGCCACTGATGGTGATAAAGATAGACAACAGAACATCGTTTATTTCCTCACTGGACAAGGCATCGATCCGGATAACCCCGCAAACAGCAAGTTTGATATCAATCGCACTACTGGAGAGATATTCGTCCTCAAAGTGAGTAATGCATTGAATTCAAAAACTTTTTAATTTTCGTAAAATTTAGCATGGGTGCAGTTTACATGGTACGTGTGCGCAAAGTTATAACCATATGGTTTTGTTGGTACGAGAGCTCGGACTCGTGACTAGATAGCGAGCATCGGGACATTGCGTGCTCCGCATGCAAAATGCAATCACACATTTATTGCGTTCCATTTGTCTCATAACCTGAACGCGATTATTTCCACAACGAGAAAAGTTCGAATGGACGTTGAATGTTAATTACCTGCTTTTTAGATTGCCCACATAATTCCAACGCCCTTACGCAATGGAATACAATCAATGGGTTTTTTCACGGTTTTAGCAACAACAGCCGAAAACAAATTTATTTACCTATTGGGTAACAAATATTTTCAAGGGAAATTACTTTTATTTATTGTGTTATCTCAAGTAAAACTGAAGGTTGAACGTCAAGTTTATAAGAGAGAAGTAATAAAAAGTAAATGGGTAATTTCTTTCACACGTGTTCACAAAAATCGTTTCTGGTTTTATTTCGTCACATATCACATTTACGAATGTTATTACGCGTGGTTTTTCTTTACTGTGTTGATACATGTTTGCGTATATTGTATATACCTTTGTAATACATGTTACCTTAACAATTTTTAGAGTACGAAATAAAAGGATTCTTCATACTCATAAAACCTTGTTATAACGATGCTTATACGCAATAAATTATGTTATTTGCAGCCTTTGGACCGTGATCAACCTAATGGACGTCCGCAATGGAGATTCACAGTATTCGCTCAAGACGAAGGGGGAGAGGGCCTTGTAGGATACGCAGATGTTCAAGTTAATCTCAAAGACATTAATGATAATGCCCCTATTTTCCCTCAAGGAGTTTATTTCGGGAATGTCACCGAAAATGGTACGGCCGGAATGGTAGTTATGACTATGACCGCTATCGATTATGACGACCCCGCTGAAAGCAATAATGCCAAACTATGGTATTCTATTGAGAAAAATGTTATCGAAGAAGAAACTGGCTCTCCTATATTTGAAATAGAACCCGAAACTGGTGTTATTAAAACTGCAGTATGTTGTTTGGATAGGGAAAGAACACCAGATTATTCAATACAGATAGTTGCATCGGATGGAGGGGGGTTAAAGGGGACCGGGACGGCTTCCATAAGAGTCAAGGATATAAACGACATGCCTCCTCAGTTCACGAAAGATGAATGGTTCACAGAAGTCGATGAAACCGACGGCACTAACTTACCTGAAATGCCAATCCTCACAGTCACTGTTCACGACGAAGATGAAACGAACAAATTTCAATATAAGGTTATTGAAAATAGCGGATATGGTGCTGATAAGTTTACTATGGTTAGAAATAATGACGGTACTGGGTCACTAAAAATTGTACAGCCCTTAGATTACGAAGACCAATTACAAAGTAATGGCTTCCGATTTAGGATACAAGTTAATGATAAAGGAGAAGATAATGACAACGATAAATATCATGTAGCATATTCGTGGGTAGTTGTTAAACTTAGAGATATTAATGACAATAAACCACAATTTGAGAGGGCAAATATAGAAGTATCTGTGTATGAAAATGCAGAAGTGGGCAAGAGCTTAGAAACATTCAAAGCCACTGACCCTGACCAGGGCGGTAAAAGTAAAGTTTCCTATGCTATTGATAGATCATCAGACAGAAAGAGACAATTTTCGATTAATCAGGAGGGTACAGTTAGTATACAACGGTCTCTTGATAGAGAAGATACACCTCGTCATCAAGTTAAAATACTGGCTATAGATGACGGAGTGCCTCCGAGAACCGCAACTGCTACTTTGACCGTTATTGTTCAAGATATCAACGACAATGCACCAACTTTCTTGAAGGATTACCGCCCAGTCTTAACTGAACACATTACACCTAAGAAAGTAGCTGAAATATTAGCTACAGATGACGACGACAGATCCAAGAGTAATGGACCGCCCTTCCAGTTCCGACTTGACCCTGGTGCTGATGATATCATCCGAGCTTCATTCAAGGTGGAACAAGATCAAAAGGGCGCTAACGGAGACGGAATGGCCATTGTATCTTCTTTACGGTCATTCGATAGAGAACAACAGAAAGAATATCTTATTCCAATAATTATAAAAGATCATGGAAACCCTGCAATGACAGGCACAAGTACACTCACTGTCGTTATAGGTGACGTAAATGACAATAAAATGCAACCAGGATCCAAAGAAATACTTGTTTACAGTTATCAATATCAGGGGCAGGCCCCAGATACTGAAATAGGACGTGTATATGTGTATGATCTTGACGATTGGGACTTACCTGACAAAAAATTCTTCTGGGAGACTACAGAACATCCAAACTTCACATTAGATGAAGAAACGGGTATGGTCCAGATGAAGCATAAAACCAAAGAAGGGAGATATCATTTGAAGTTCAAAGTGTATGATCGTAAACACACTCAAACTGATGTGCCCGCTAATGTGACAGTTTACGTAAAGGAAATATCTCATGAAGCTATTATCAACTCGGGATCTATAAGAATATCTGGGATATCAGATGAAGATTTCATTAGAGTCTGGAATTACAAGACTCTTAGTGTATCTAGGAGCAAGCTGGATATCTTTAAGGATAAAATTGCTGATTTACTGAATACTGAACGTGAAAATATCGATATATTCAGTGTGCAACTTAGGAAGAAGCATCCACCAGTAACCGATATTCGGTTCTCGGCCCACGGTGCCCATTATTATAAACCTATCAGACTGAACGGTATAGTACTTATGCATAGAGAAGAAATCGAACGGGCCGTTGGAATTAATATCACCATGGTTGGAATTGATGAGTGCTTGTATGAAAATCAAATGTGTGAAGGTTCTTGCACGAACGTTCTTGATATCAGTAATGTGCCGTATATGGTGAATGCTAACAAGACTGCGCTTGTCGGTGTGAGGGTCGATGTCATTGCGGAATGTACTTGTGGCGCTCGAAATTTCACCCAAGCTGAAACGTGCCGCAACTCACCTTGCTACAACGGTGGAAGGTGTATAGAAGGCAAATATGGCCTAACATGCTCTTGTCCTCCTGGATATACTGGACCAAGATGTCAACAAACCTCTAGAAGCTTCCGCGGCACAGGATGGGCTTGGTACCCCGCTCTTGAAATGTGCGACAGCTCTCATCTGAGCTTTGAGTTTATTACAAGAAAATCAGAAGGTGTCTTGCTCTACAACGGACCAATTGTACCTCCAGAACCTGAAGAAATAATGGTATCAGATTTCATTTCCGTTGAATTAGAACGTGGCAATCCAAGACTTCTTATAGATTTTGGATCGGGCACATTGGAATTAAGAGTTAAAACCAAAAAGTCATTAGACGACGGAGAATGGCATAGAATAGATATATTCTGGGATACCGAAAACGTGAGAATGATCGTAGATTACTGTAAATCAGCTGATATACAAGAAATGGAAGACGGAACACCCCCAGAATTTGAAGATTCGACTTGTCAAGCCACAGGAACAATTCCGCCGTTTAATGAGTATTTGAATGTGAACGCACCTCTACAGATTGGCGGTCTTTACATAGAACACTTTGACCCGACCCATTATCACTGGCAATATATGCCAATCGGTAAAGGATTCGATGGATGCATAAGAAATCTTATTCATAACAGCAAATTATATGATTTAGCGCATCCTGGACTATCTAGAAATTCAGTTGCTGGTTGTCCTCAAACCGAAGAGATCTGCAATCAAGCTGATACAACTTCAAGGTGTTGGGAGCACGGAACGTGTGTTGGTAGTTTCTCAGAAGCAAGATGTCAGTGTCTGCCGGGATGGACGGGACCCTCTTGTAACTTGCCTACCACACCGACAAGTTTCCGACCGCAAAGTTACGTTAAATTCGCTCTCAGTTTCGAACCAGACAGGTTTAGTACACAAATCCAATTGAGATTCAGAACGCGTGAGCCACACGGGGAACTTTTCAGAGTAAGCGATCAACACAACAGAGAATACGGAATACTTGAAGTAAAAGAGGCCCGTTTACATTTCCGATACAATCTCAATTCCCTGAGGACAGAGGAGCGCGACGTTTGGTTGAATTCCGTCGCGGTCGATGACGGGCAGTGGCATATTGCTCGCGTTAGTCGATACGGAAGCGCCGCTACTTTGGAAATCGATGGCGGTGAGGGGAGACGATACAATGAAACTTTTACCTTTGAAGGTCACCAATGGTTGTTAGTAGATAAACAAGAAGGTGTTTACGCGGGAGGAAAGGCAGAATATACTGGCGTGAGAACTTTCGAAGTTTACGCAGACTTCCAAAAGGGATGTTTAGATGATATTCGCCTTGAGGGGAAACATCTACCATTGCCGCCGGCCATGAATGGGACGCAATGGGGACAGGCGACTATGGCTAGGAATCTTGACAGGAATTGTCCTTCGAACAGTCCTTGCATCAATGTCCACTGCACAGAACCCTTCGTCTGCGTCGACCTCTGGAATGAATACGAGTGCACGTGAGTATTATTTATGTACATCATAATTTTAAATGTCAACTTCCCATAAAGTTTCAATAAACATCCAAAAATATAATTAATTACGTACTGAATTTTAATCTTTGTGGCTATCGAAATACTGAATGTTCTACTTTCCCTGTGTTAAATATTATGTTATTTAATATTCAGAACAGTAACAAAAATCGTAATTAATTTCAAAATTACCTCTTTACAGTGAATTTATTTCTTTTATTATTTTATTGTTATAAATCCGCACTGAGTTCTCTGATCTTCATTTAATTTTATTTACTTGCATAATAATAAAACATAAATATTTATTTTATTACGATCGCAATACTAACATGAAGCTTACTGACCTATAATATCCATTTGTTTGCTTTAATTTAAAACCGAACATAATATATTGCTTGTGACATGTACTAAAATGTATTGGAATGGTGTTCAGTTGCGGTGAGGGTTTGGTATTGTCTCCGGACGGCAAGGGTTGCGTAGACAAGAACGAGTGTCTCTACTTCCCATGCCGCAACGGCGGGTCTTGCGTGAACCGCGAGCCTGGATACCGGTGCCTGTGCCCCGAAGGGTTCTGGGGGGAGAACTGCGAGCTGGTGCAGGAGGGCCGCACGCTCAAGCTCAGCATGGGCGCTCTCGCCGCCATCCTCGTCTGCCTCCTCATTATAATGAGTGAGCACTAACACGCTAGACGGTCTCATCACTCACCTCACCCGTCATCCGCGCACTCTCACACCATCCATATGTATCTATATCGCGCTTTATATGTAACCTCCTTTTATCTTTAACGATAACATTAACGCGTGACTGCGTTACACGATTACTACCAAAATAATCGTTAAGGATAAGGGATGTATCATTATGTATTTGTAGATTATAGTATGTATAGTAGAATAGTGCATGGCGTTACTGTGTAAGAGTAGGGGGCTCAGTGCGCGTCATCGCCGTAGCAAGAGGTGATGTAAAGCGCGCGTTGTGTAGGTGCCCCGGGGGCTCGACCCGCGGCGGGGTGACGTGCGTGAACGTCAACGAGTGCCTCAGCAATCCGTGCCAGAACGGCGGCACGTGCGTGGACCGCGAGCCCGCCAGGAGATACGAATGCGTGTGTGCCTTCGGGTACACGGGCCACGACTGCGACCTGGGACTGCTCGCCTCCGGCATCATCACGCCCTCCAGGGATTTCATTATAGCTATCATTGTTTGTTTGTTCATGCTTTTAGGTGAGCACAATCATTTATCTGTTTGCATGCCTGATTCGATTGTACAGAGATTTGAATTCGTTAATTATGAACCGCTCAGTAATAAATCCTGAGCACGTAAGCCTCGAAATTGTGTCAACTATAATAAACGATCTCTTTGAATTTGTGCTTGTGACACTTGAAAGAGCTGAAATTAACAGAATGCCTACAAGCTCTTGTTTGTTTCGCCGAATTCTAATCTCTGTATGTTTCACAGTTCTCAACGGAGTCATTAGTACGTATAGACATGTATATTCATTGACGTTTTTATTGTGTACCAAATCACATTGATGTGTTAGCACAAGTGTTAGTGTCCACTTAGCTAGAGATATTAGTTTTAAGTAGGAACTGATAAGGATATTACATCAATAAATGTCTAGTAAATTAAATTTTATTAGTTAGTAGGTAAGGTCTCCGCTCTCCATAGAATCCACTACGCACGTACTGTGAATACCTCGTTATGTTCTGGAGTCAACGTTGAGTCCCTTCCTTTATTAAATGCGTACCTATCTAAAGGAAATTGAAATGACGAAAACAATCCCGCTCTAATATTGTCAAGTTCCTTGCTACAATTTAAACGTTATTATGGGGTGCTATTTGTTAAATAAAGTAGAAACGGTTGGGCTGTATTATGAGATACTCAGATTTGATATAGAGGTATCTTATAAGCCCGAGAACTTCAATCGTTTACTACAAGTACGTTGTAGAAATGGAAATAAAACTATTCACATACAACTGCGAGAAAAGTAATTATATATGCCGCTGTCTTATTTGATATACAAGTTAAACAAGATTTATATCCATAAAGTGCCTAAGACATAATATAGAACTAAAATAATATTAGGGTTCATCTAAAGTTCTACAACCAACTCGACTAACAAAATGGTTTGAAACTATCACAACTATAAGAAACATTTCCAGTGGTATTCTATCGAATAGTGACGTGTAATCAAATGTATGAATATTCAAATATTGCGAGCGTTTAGTATCTTCCGTAGCCAGTAAATTCGGATCGTCGAGAAACACGTAACAATCACCAACTTCAAGTTAAATGGGGATTTAATGGCGCATGTGTTGTCTCAGTTTTAACATACATTTAAACTGCTCGTATCTGGTTGATAGTTACTTGATAAACTATTCTAACAATTAATTTCTTATGTTGGCAAACTTGTGTGTTTAATGTGTTAATGAGAATTAGTAAATGTTTAGGAGCCGTTAAACTGCATTTTATAATAAGAGTCTTGTATTGTATTATTAATGTAGTTGTATATTTTATACTCTCAGCTAGAAAAAGCTGGTAATTAACTGCACATCACGGGCCAAAGCCAATTGTTGGCAGTGGAAATAGGTTTTTTTATTATTTACGAGGGTCAAATTATTGATGCATTTGTGTCTATCTGAAGGAATTTGCGAACGATTCTGCAAGTGTTTAATATTGTTGAATTTTGAAGTAGTATGTAGGTGAATGTGGGTAGATCGAGTAGAGAATATTATTAAGTGGGTAGGGGTATGAACTTGGTCAGGAGATGTTAGAATCGAGTTAGATGAATAAATAAAAAGTTGTATATGTTGTACTTTTCTTTTAGTTTAGTTTTTTAATAAATAACGTTTTACTTTACTGAAACTTTATAATGAGTTGCAGTCTCTACAATATGAACATAATGATGTTGAAAGACGTGCGTAGTAACAGTACCTATGTTAATTATAAGAACACATTCCCCGTATTTATTCTACGTTCTTGGGAATCTAGAGCGACTTTTCGAGACCATCTTCTAGTTCAAATATTATTACAAGCTAACTGCAGAATAATTCATTTAATTTTATCAAAGTCATTTAGTTTAAAATCACAGTGCATTATAATTCTTTATTAAATTTACGTACCTAAATTTTATCAGAATTATTACTCTATACTTCACAAATATCTTTGTTAAATATAAAATACTGAAACACCAGTAGTCAGGAGTCTTATTTCATAGAACAATGATCTCTTTGAAGACTTTGGTCGAAGTCGATCCCAAGCTATAATATAGCTTCACCTGTCTCAGTGTCAGGAATTGGAAACCTGAATTCGACCCACTTTTCCAGCGCTCAATTGAACTGAAATTTGGATCACACGACTGAATTGCGTGGCGACGCTTGTTTAAAAAAGTTGTTTAAGATAGTTCCTCTCGATTTACTGGTTTTTCGGAATTTGGCCATATACCTTGTTACGTCAATTTTAAAAACTCTAATGATTAATCATTTTGATAGTGTACATCAAATGATGATATGTACAAAACTACGTCCATGATTCTAATTCTTTAATTTATCAGTCCTAGTTTTGGTGTTCGTGGTGTACAACCGCCGGCGTGAAGCTCACATCAAGTACCCTGGACCGGACGACGATGTCCGCGAGAATATCATCAACTATGATGACGAAGGAGGCGGCGAGGATGACATGACTGCGTTCGACATCACCCCGCTTCAGATACCGATAGGCGGTCCACTACCCGATCATGCTCCTGGCAAGTTGCCTTGTAAGTACATTTGACACATTTTTCTAACAAGTAAAGATAAAGATTTTATTTAAAGGTAAAGATTTTGTTTTAACGAACGATCAAAGAATGTTTTGATAGCTACTTCAGGTAACTTGCAGGTAACCAGCTCACTCTCTCAGTGTTCCTAATGATATTGACATATGACAAAGAAATAAAACACAAGTTTACCTGTCTATAGTTATAATACCAGATATATATGCAATAATACATACCGTTATAATATCCCTTTCTAGTCCGCAATCAAAGGTTCCATCAAAGATTCTTATTACGTATATAGATACAAAGAAAAGAAATGTTATTTCATATCCATTTGTGCGATATTGTATGTATTTATTAATCTGTAAGTAATGTATCCGTCAGTGTTTGTATTTGAACAAGTTATGTCGAAACAGGCGTCATTATTTGGAATCACACGACATGTGGAACATAAAGAACCAGTATGTATTGTATTTACAAAGGGCATTATAACGTATCCTGGATTTGTTAAAATCGGTTATTAGAGCCCGTCCCTTCTGTTACGCATGAATAAAATCGGGCACAAATTGAAATTTTTATTTCCCAACATGTAGATCCATGGCGGCGTGCGTGTGCTCGCATATCACAACACGAGCCATGACTGTCTTCACAAACGAAATTGAAGATTCTTTATTTTGCAACTTGTGACAAAATAAATTAAATCCTCAAAGGGAAATTGTGACTCGCGATAAAATCTCTTTAAGTGAAACTTATGACACGTAAATGGAAATGAAAAAAAATACGTTTTTGAATAAATAATTCAATAATGAAAAAGGGTTGATGACCGCGACAATTTTGGCTCATTCGCAATCTTTTCGGAGGTCAGGCGAAAAGATTACAAAAAACATAGGTAAAGAAAGGAATGATTATTTTCGCTTGGTGCTCTGCGAAAGGTCATGGAGCCCTTTGAGTCTGATTCGATCCTTTTGCGCGTTTGCTTATTATTTACTCGGGTTTATAATAGCGGGCTTTTCTTTGATAATCTTTGAAGGTTGCTTACGAGTCACTAATAAACGCAACACTGAAAGATTTGAATGAATTTTAATATTAATAAAAACTGGGTCAGAGTCCTTTTGTGTGGCGCTTTAACGTGTTTTGTTTACATTATTTTCTTTCATGTAAAAAGATTATTGAAAGAGCATGAACAATACTTTTTGTTTAGATCCGTTGATGGGTGTTGGCTTGGGTGTGGGCCCTATGGGCGTGGTGGCCCCGGGCGTGGGCGTGGGCGTGGGCGTGCCGCTGCCGGGAGAGACCAACGTGGGCATGTTCATTGAAGAGCACAAGCGGAGGGCTGATAGCGACCCCAACGCGCCGCCCTTTGATGATCTGCGCAACTACGCTTACGAGGGCGGCGGCAGCACTGCCGGATCCTTGTCTTCGCTCGCTTCTGGTAAGTAAATTCATACCTACACATCCACATATAACACTTAGGTCGCTACACACACTATCAGACTGCAAACGTTATAACTTCCTGATAACAGAACAGTCCAATACGTATAGTTTTTTATTTTACTAATAGTATCCAGCTGAAACCATCATTCGTTAGTCCATAGTCGGTAGTCGATTTTGTAGAGCGTCAACTCTGCCACAGTAGCGATAGTATTTTTAGTGCGACCCATAGTGCGACAAACTTCACGTCAGTTTATTAACGCTCTGCAAAACCAATACCAACCATGACCATCCGTCAAACGTTAAATGCTTTTCGGCGGATACTGAACATGACTTTCTTTATATATCCAGATATATGCAGGAAACCATACCGAAATCGAATAGTAATGTTTGACCAAATTCGAAATCACCTCGAACAAACACCAGTCTTCGGTATTACAAGAAAAAAATGTTAAGCTATTCCTTTAATACGAGTGTTCGTGTTATTTGCCTTTGTAAGGAAAAATATGACCTAGTTCCGCGGTATCTGAACGAAATTCAAAGAAAAATCAAAAATGTATGACGGTCCTTTTGGTGGCGTGTGTATCGGAATACTTGGAGCGTTTGGTATAATATTCATATTTGTATGGAACGTATGCAGGTACGGACGACGAGGTGCAAGAGTACGACTACCTGGGCGCCTGGGGCCCGCGCTTCGACAAGCTGGCCGACCTGTACGGGCCCGAGCAGGACGAGCAGCTGTAGACCCGCACTCCCCCACCTACTACCAACATTAGTCAATTGTCTCCCACCACCTCACAACACGACGACTAATCCCTTCGTTTTGTACAAGCGCGACTCGACCGTCGGACACACCCGACCACTACCTATTTTATACTATTTTATTTATATTAGATGTTTAAGCTTACAATTACTCTTAATGATATTTAATTGCAATGTTGTTTTTATAAAACTAAACGTACATTTTCACCAAATATTTGATATAAGTTTTATTCGAGTTAGCCATATTATTATGAGTCAGTATTTTATTGGAAGTTACTGAGATAAGAGGATTTCTGCCGGAGGGCCAGACGTGAATGTGAATCGTGGGTGTTTGTAGATAGTGTGCTATAAATGTGAATAATTTATACGAGTATTTTGTAAGTCCACAGCTTTACGTGATATCACTTAGTATGGTGGCCCCCCGCGTGAAATCACACTATAGTATAAATGAATATGTTATATTTTATGATAATAATGGTATAATTATGATAATATTTAAAGTCCATTCGGACATCGAGTTGAACCTAATGCTCATTCAAAATTAAATAACGGGGTTGTATATACAGTAATAAAGTAAAGCAACTTCCCCTAATTTTAATTAAATTTAAACTATTGACATTATATTAGTGAGTAAGCGAAGTGTACAGTAACCGGTGTTCCTCTCCTATGTCTCCGTGTAGTGCTAGTTAATGATAATTATATTTGAGAACGACTTCACTAACTATACAGTAGATAACGGTCAATAATCAGAGAGTTTTAGTTAGTGTTCATGTGCGCGAGTGAGTGACTGAGAATATTTATGGGTGAGTGAGAGAGAGAATCGGTTGCGGAGAGGATGTTGACGCGTGAATGGTCGCCGCGCCACGCGTTGCCGACTGCGCCTGGTGGCCGACGCGCGCCGGGGTCGCCGACGCGTCGCCCGGCGACTCTGATATGAATGGGACTGTGCCAATTCCTTAGCATTATGGACGCAGCTAATGACAGTAGATCTAAGTGTTTGCACTTTATTTATTCGTATGTTTACATATAAATTTAGTCGCACCTAGGAAAATATCAATAACTTATTAAGAGTGTTGTGCTAGATTACTATTTCCATCGATTCCGAAGTGAGATAATCTTTGAAACGCGTAGAAGTCATTAATTTATAAAATAATTATTAAGAATTTAAATAGTAAAATTTAATATTAATTGAATGGTTTCCTCGACTGTCCCACTTCGTTATCGAACAACGATCAGTGTAAATTTTAGAATAATATACTGAATTGCGTTAAAATGACTGATTTTATTATATGTTTGAAAGCCTAAGATTTTGTAGACTCGGTTTAAATAGATTTCGATTAACTTACCTCATGTAAGTTCACCCTCTAGTTTGCACTAAAGACAAATAAATAATTAATTATTCAAATATCTTATAAAGCAATTCTCGTTAATTATTCGTGTAAGTAGGAGTTTCATAGTTATTACTTATTATTTTATTGATATCATTACACTGCCAGTATCATACATATAGACGAATTACTATAGTTATTTGGGTCCGTTTTGTATTTTCTGTCTTATACAATATTTTGTAAGTTTTTTGAACTGTTTTATGATATGCAACATTTTGGTTTTCCAATTGCATCGCGCGTCACTGCGCACAACTCCCCAGCTCTGCCGCGTCTAATGCTTCGTACAGACTATACTACTTGGCGTTTCACAAGCAATACACACTCTAAACGGTGTACGTAAATACATGAATACATTTCAGTCCTTTGATGAAATATTCGGCGATGCGGGTGGCCTCAATCACACAGTGTGTACCGACCGAATAGAATGTAAATGATTGCTAAATTAATACATCAATACAAAGTTTATTACGGGTTGGGAAGCATAATGACGTCATTACACTAAACGCTCGGTAACTGTTGGTGATCAGTTACCGTAAAGCAATTTATTTCTGTTCAATATTGTTCCGTGAAACTTCCAAAAATAAGTGAAACCGTTGATCCGGTGTGTGACTTTAATAAACTCTTCTATCGGGGTCGTGTTCGTGGGAATATTGATCCCCATACAGACTTCACTTGTTCAATAACGGCTCGGGTTCGTTTTCAATTCTTGATCTCTGTTACTGGACTAGTCTTCCTGAGAGATTCGTTTAAACTTAAAAGTGAAATGTTGCATAATTCACCGCAGATTGCATTCATTCGCCCGCTCCGTACTAAGCGAGTCGAGTACGTACTCCTTAAGATTAGCAAACCGCTCGGCTTTGCCAAAACTGTGTCCTCTTTTAAATGCTAATTGCTCCCCAGTATTTTTACAGCGAATCTCAACGCTCCACTTCCACTTATAAATAGACAGCAGAGCACAGAAACCCAGTACAAAATGTATAAAAAACAATAACTATAATGAATATAGAATTAAATATCTACACAGCGGTGTTCCCAGCACTAAACCAATGTTTCATTTTATATACATTAATTATATACATTTATAAATAGTTACGTTTTGTTTTCAACTGTGATTATTTAGTTGTACTACTCTGATGATTAAAAGAATGAATAAAATAATTGAAAATGTATCATGAGTTTTATTTCAGTATTCATATTTTAATTAAGTTATTAAGTACTTTCCTTTATGTATTGTAAAAGCATTCGTAGGATTAATATAAATTCTGAAATTTTTCTATATGCACTTTTGGGACTTTGGGGTTGATTCACTTAACAAGAGAGATTAACGTGCATATTTTAAATAAAAAAATCGTTGTTCTTATTTTAAAATGTTCAGCTTAAATAATAATAATTACGGATCATGATGAAAAGTATAAAATAAGATATTTAAAGTTATGTTAAAAACTTTTATTCAATTTGAGGTTTATATTAAGCTGCTAATTAGAGCTTAATAATATAAATATATTTTCATAGGAAATCGAACAGTTAAATCATTGTCATAAGATACAAAATTATGTAACTAAACCAATTATATATTTTCACAAGTAGAGAACCTACCGAATTTAACTTGAATGTATTAATTAATGCTCTGTTGCTCAAACGTAGGTAAGTAAGAGCTAATCGAAACATAATCTACTATTAGTCGAACCAATAAATCCGAATTAATTTTAATTAACGAACGACAAACCCATAAAGTAACTACTTAATTAATATCAAAATTTAATGGTTTAATTAATTTGAGCGCGTTTGTGGAAGCAAATTATATTTTGAGATCGATCTTGTGGAATGGGCAGTGGGAATATCAATTAAGGCAAAGCGGGCAAAGCTAAGTAGAATTTATTTACCCCGTGCACAATTATTGCGGGCGAGTAGCTCGGTCCCAAACCAATGTTCGGGTAACTATCTAATACCAAATAATCTAAATTGGACTGCGTAGCGCGCGCCTCTGATTGGCCTTTTGATCTCAGATATCGTATGAGCTATTGTTTCATCCACTTTACGCCTACCCGATTAATATGGTATTTATTAGCAAGGCAGTATTAGAGGACGGAATGTAAGTACATTCAATACAATACAATAATATGAATACCTAATTAATACTTTAATTGGTAAATGTCAAATATGTGAACTAAATCAACAACGTGATATATTATAGTTAAGTACCTATGAATTTTGTGGAACTAATAAATGAATTGGATATTCCTTGTAAAAGGAATATAATAAACTAGCAGCGCCCCGCGGTTTTACCCGCGTTGTGCCCGTTCCCGTGGGAATTTCGGGATAAAATGTAGCCTATAGCCTTCCTCGATAAATAGACTATCTAACGGTGAAAGAATTATTCAAATCGGTTCAGTAGTTTCTGAGATTAGCGCGTTTAAACAAACAAACAAACAAACAAACAAAACAAACTCTTCAGCTTTATAATATTAGTATAGATATAGACTTTTTGATTGTATTCTAAGTTCTTATTTGTTACTAGGTATTCATAATATGGTATCACCACTTAAGTGGTTATTATCAGTTGTTTACCAAGAATATCAAAATTACTTGCCTACCAAGAATAAATAAAGTGTAACCTAAATTGATTTAATTCTCCAAAACGTGTTTCTAAAAGTTTCACGAGCATCTTCTCTGTAAAGCAAATCTTTGGGGAAATAGTTGCTTAATTGAGAACCATCTTACGTAATTGAGAAATATAACTTAATAACTTACTTGACCTTAAACATCATAACTTTACAAGATTACTTTCTGTCTAAGTTGAAGTAAGAAGACGAGTAAGTAAGTGCTCTTACTTTATAAGGCCCTTCCATTAGAAGAGTAAAGTTGAAGTTTAATACTGTTTTACCTATGTAAAATAGATTAATATCGATACCTAAGTAACAAAGTAAGTAAAATGAGTTCAAGTATGCATTGACCAACTCTTGTCTCGGAGTTTATACCGACATCAGAAAGCGACAATGTTAACCTACAGACAGAATAGCGCTCAAATAGAAATAGACCTATTGGCTACCCATCCAAGTAGACGCTGAGCTGCACGTTACTTAACAAGCACGATGAGATTACATCTCGGGAAATGACAGTAGCTGTCATCTAATCTGACATTAGCATTAAATAAATAGACAACTAGTGTGAAGGAAGACATTCGTTGACAAAATTAAAATAAGTTCGGAGACGCAGCAAACGCAGAAGTGTAATTAGGATAATTACGCCATAATTAACTTTAAAAAAGTGTTGAGTGGGTTGTACATTTATTTAATTGCGCTCTAAGATGGCTGAAAGTATTTTTCATAATTAGTCCACTCTCAAGGTACTAACGTTCTTTGTGCGTGGTTTTAATTGGTTTTATGTGATTTATTAGGCAATAAGGAACCCGAATTTACTTCGGAAGTCATGTAAGTACTTACCTGTGAAGAACCAAGTAGATTTATATTACGTCAAAAGTTTTAAACACGAATACCGCAGCGCAGGTTAGGTCTAATAAATTAGGAGCTAGACTGAGAAGAGACCTAATGGTTTTTGCTAAACTGTGTCGCTGTTACGAAGGCTGAGTCTTGTTTTATGGTTTAGATTATCGCCTATTTTGCGGAAAGTGATTTTAGTATATAGTACCTTAAAACCGTAAGTACATGAAAATTATATGAAATTTTCGGTGTTCACGTGAAAATTATCTGGAATATTTACGTAGGTATTGCTAGTGGTATTTACACAGATTTACCCACTGTCTCGTTTTTTTAATAAGTTCGTTATAGATACAACGGTACATTGACACAGAGAAGTGAAATGAATTAAATATGTGATTAAACCGAGTCTATAAGATACTGAAATTATTTTTATAGCTATGATCTCCCACCGTACCTCTCCCATCAAAAACAAAACTTGTTATAACACATATTATAGAATGTATAGGTAGTATAGTTAGGTGTAGAACTACCGCACGGCCCTTGTACGACTCACTCTCTTTTATGATCGGCAGGATTACGATCATGCCTATAACCCTAGCAATTAACATGCAAGACCCTTCTAAAGAATATACAAGGTGAATAGTCGCTCGTTACTTATCTGTATAATGTGCCGACCCATCTATACCCGTACGAGGCTCTTAATCACACATTTTGTTACTATTTTAGGACTTAACCAAGGCGAGGACCTAGAATATAATGCTTTATAGAGGACCCCTAGCAAGTTTGGAATGATGCAAAAAAGTAGAGGTACAGTCAGTTATAAAACTTGATGAACACATTAAATACCTGAAAACTTAGAATAAACAAGGCGAAATTATTCTTATAATTAGTAATTTGCAAAAACAGTCAATACCGCAATTTTTCACAAGTAAGCTGAACATAGAGGTGTTTTTAATATTTTATGTGTTCTTCAACTTTTGTAGCTGACTGTACCTATTACTTGTAGACACCTATGCATTTTAAATTACATCCTATTTTCGTGACTACAAATTGTAAAACCTATAAGTATAAAACGAAATCTTCTTTAATTTGCTAGTGCCTGAGATTAAACCCCTTGAAGACCTTCGACTTAAAAAATGCTAAGACAATTAAAAATGTTATGATAAGCCTTCTATAAATATTATCTATTCTACTATTAATATAACGATAATTCTAAGAATCCATTTTCCTCATCGCTAATACCTATTAAGAAATAAAGCAGCTATTTATTCTAGCGAGTGAAAGACCTGAGGCGATTAATAAAGTTGTTACACCTATGTATAAAATTTTACCTGAAACTGAAAAGGATTTTATGCTACGATTCAAGATAGGTTTGCCTGCCTATCCATTATGAATTTCATTTATCAAAGTAGCGTAGCATAGTTTGTCCAAGCGATGTTAAGCCATTAAATTGTCAGTTGTGGTTGTTTCAATCTTTAGATCATGTCAGAGGCATTTACGCTGTCTAGAAAATCTGACACTGGAGGAGCCATTTACTTATTCGAACTTATTTTTTACTACTTTTTCTAAATACATATAGGTAGGCATGATCCAAGCTATAGGAAAATATGCGTGTTAATATTGTGATATAATGTTGTTCGCTCGAATCCGGTCTTTTGATGGGCATCTGTTTGCCCTCGTAGACTCGTAAACATGACAAAAGGATGTGATAGAGATTCAACTCGTGAATGCCGTTTGAAGCATTTCACGGCTAGATCGATGGTCAGTAAGTCGGACGGTTGCTAAACGCACTACGCTGTTCGGAAAAAAAGTTCTCAAAAAAGTAAACAAACGTACGTAGAGTCGAATTGAGGACATCCTCCGATTTTTAAATATGGAATACTAGCTGCGCCCCGCGGTTTCACCCGCGTTGTACCCGTTCCCGCGGGAATTTCGGGATGAAAAATAGATGTTGACCGATTCTCAGACCTACTCAATATGCTCACAAAATTTCATGAGAATCGGTCAAGCCGTTTCGGAGAAGTACGCGAACGAACACTGTGACACGAGAATTTTATATATAAGATAAAGATCAACCATCAACTTCCCTGCTTGTACGTAACCTACAAATCAAAATTTCAAAATTACATATCCTATTTTCGTTATAATTATAATAATGCATTGTTCCCACTTCCATACCTATTATCGAACTGAATACACGTCATAATGTGACAGGCAACCGACACGATTATCTGTTCATTAGTAGATTTTGACATAGTACGTAGCCGTACCAACGTACTACTAGGCATTAATGAGAATTAATCCATATGATAGACCTCACGAATATCGAGATATAGGTTCTAGGAATTATCATTCACTAAGGTTACCTAGGTACCTATGTAGATAGTCTATCCTAGCACACAAGGCTGTAAAGAGCAGGTAGTTGGACGCTAATATTAACACGTTATATACGAACACGGTACATAATGTAGTTTCGGTTAGGTAACCCAAAAGCGTTGAGCAATTTTCGCCTTAAGGTGACCGACCGCCGATTTCCCTGACCTGTCCAAGCTTTACTTATAATATGAAGGTATATAGGTACCGATATGAGAAATTATTGAAGGCTACCAATAAGTGACAGCAAGGATTTCGGAAAGCGAAGGGTTAATATGACACTGACAGGTTAACCCTCGATTCTTTATTATATTTTAGAATCGGGAAAGTGCGTGAGCTCGGTTAGGTATAAGTAGTTTCATCAGACTGATCACGGTTTATTAAAAATTGAGCAAAGTTGAACTCTATTGCGAAGAGGAAACAGTTAAAATTCCATTTTGTAATAGGTCTATGAGTTGGCATTTTTAAACGGCTATATCATCTTCGAGTTGCGAATGAGTCCCTAGATACACATAAAAGTAAAGGTTTTAGTCTTTATCAATGTTATATGCTTGGATGAACGAAGAAATCGTCTGCAAACATAAGGTTGTTTGTATGATGCTTTACCTATTAATGCACACAACTCAAACTAGTTAATTAAAATAAATACTAATTTATTATTTTGCACCCAAAACAAAAAGAGCATCCGTGCGCAGATGACAGTCAGTGCATCGCCGCGGCTCGTAGCAGGGTTAAAAACGCTTTGAAGAAGCCCTTAGACTTTAAAATAGCAGTGAACGAAATACTTAGGTCTTGATATTAAATCAGTAAATAAATCTCTATATTTTAGAATCTATTCAACTTATTTATACCCCACTTAAAGTAAATAGATATAATATTACTGTTAACTTAAGAACTTTTATGACCATTTTATATTCAAATGGAATGCCTTTACTAAGTTACTATCTCGATAATAATGTTAATGTAAACATATCGGGAGGTTCGAAGAAAATATATAAGTAAATAAAAATGTACCAAAACATTGTAGATTTTATTTTACGAGTGCCTAGATAGGCTCTGCTCAGATAGGTACTATAATAAATATTTCATCAAAATTACAATCTACATAATTCGTGGATTGATATGCAAAACAGTTTTTTAGGGTTCCCAAACTTCCAGATATGTCCGTCCGTCCGTCCAAACGTCAGTCTGTCCACAGTTTTATATGCATCTAAAGACTACACCGTCACCTGACAGATGAGGATTGTTGCATACGATGCAGTACGATGCAGCACAATGCAGTACGATGCAGAACGATGCAGTACGATACAGCACGCTGCAGTGCGATCACCAGAACCGCTGCCCGGTTGGGTTGCCCTGCTCAACAAAGTTGACACATGATGCATGCTGCGTTAGCTTAGAGCCTGTCCAGATGAAGCGTTTTACGCGCGAGTCCACTCGCGCGTATACACTCGCGCGTACTCGAGATACTAGAGCTACATACATTCCGTCCAGATGCTCTCGCGCGTTACCTCACTCGCGCGTAAAACGCGTGCAATAACCGCGACTCTCGACTCGCGCGTCGTACGCGCGAGCGGCGCGCGAGTCGAGATACTCGGGCGCCATTGCTGCGTCCAGTATTACGCGCGAGTGCGTGGCGTATGGACGTATTTATTGCGATGATGGAGCGTGACAACTTCAATACCTCCCAGAGTAGAACGCGCGTAAAACGCGGTATCTGGACGCAGTGTAAAATTGATACGCGCGAGTCCACTCGCGCGTAAAACGCTTCATCTGGACAGGCTCTTAGACTTGAACGCATACCGAAAAACGCATCCAGTGTGACGTCCTTAAATTAACATCATACGTCAAAATTATATCATTATTTTAGTAGTTTATGAGAAGTTGTGATAAAAAAACGAACAATAAATAAAAAATAATAAATCTTTTAACATCACGTCACGCCGACAAAGTGGCAATATGGAACCTTATATCTTAATCTTATATAGGTACCCACTTTTACTTTTTATAAGATTGTAATAATGTTCTTTTTATTCTAGCGCACCGTATGGTGGAGTTACATACAGGTGTATTTTAAAAAATATGATGTTTTTATGAAAACGAATACGTTGATAAAATATTGAGTTTGAAAGTGATAGTTTTTGTTTGTAAAGTGTACGAGCACAAATTAGTTTTAATTTGGATTCCTTTATAAAGAAAATATTGTATATCAAGAATTTTAACTATCCGGGTGATAGGATACGTATATACGGTAAGTAAGTATGCTTTACAAATTACCATTTGAAATAGTTAACCAACATACATAAAACACGCAAATTTAGGTAGTTAGAACCTACATAACATGGAGGTAGTACCAACTCGGAGGGAGTTGAAGCGATGGTATTCTTCATTAACGTCAAAATGTTTTTAAAAAGTTGTAAAGTAAAGCCTGTAATGTTCAACTGCAGGGGAAATGCTCTCAACTCACTGAAGTTATCGGTACAGTGAGGAGTATGTTAAACTGGTAAAAGAAAAGGTGCATTTTATAGGCATTTGTCCATGTATATAATTTGTAACTGACGAAAGAACGTATCATTATAAGTGATCTGTACTCAATTCCTACTATAGAAAGGATTAGGCGTAACTCCCACGTTCATTCAAAAATAAAATCCTTATTATATCTGCATTATTGGACTAGTCTGAACCAGAACCTTACATTGCTCGTGGCCTGACTCACCCTTGGCCAGTTTTTTATGTAGATCCTTTTCTGTGTACTTACATTTTATTATCTTATTTCAGTTTGTTATTAGTAATTTCTTAGGAATTTTCCGTGATAACTCGGTATTGGATATTCATTAATATTAATTAACTTACCTAAGGCTATCATTAGCCTTATTTATGTGATCAAAGACTCTGAGCTTCTTTAATCTTACTATTATTAATAATCATGATTCTGTGGATTCTTAGATAAATATCACAGCTAAACTTAAAAGTAATTATGATTACGTAGTATAATTGGGTCTTGTATATTTTATATGGCATGAATAAAGAATAGGTAATATCAATCTCCGTTTGCTACATCATATTGGAGGCTAATATTACTTTCATCGGACGACCGTGATTATGGTTTTACTAAGAGTGCTTGTACACTTGCATGGTAAAAACACCACCAACTACATGTGCACTGTGCAGGTCCAGCGACTTGCAACCCGCGCAACAAATCCACGTGCTCTGTGGCGCGCGCTGGTCACTCGCGCATATTACTTGAGCGGGTTCAGGCATTCTCCTTCGTCGAGACATTTTGAAGCGATTCAACTCACCGCGCGAATAGCGTGCACACGTAGCTCTTGATCACGACGCAAATAACTTGTGCGGACTGCTTGCGCAAGTAGCCCACGTACAAGTACAAGCGAGTAACTTGAACAAGTAGCTTGCGCATGTTACTCGGGCATGTAACCCGCATCTTTACTTGCTCCAGTTACACGCACCATGTACAAGCACCCTAAATTACTGCAAAATCACAGAAGTTAGCGGGTACAAATTTTATTTGACTAAACTAGAGACAAAATGCCTTAGGTTTTGGAGCTATGCAGAACTCGATCGACCAAATCACAACCCATTGAAATTGTCAAACAATGCATTGACGTTGTCTCCGCTTAGCTCCCCCGCTTAGCTTCTATAGGCACGCACTCTGAGAGACAGACAGGTTTTCTCAGGTAGACAGACTTCACAAACTTTATCAGTTAGACTTAAGAATTTGTACCAAAAATGTTGTTCACCTCGCATAATTCAACCTACGAGTTGTCTAGACTATAATGAGCTCAGGTACACATATTTATTATCTTCACCATAAAATGTAACCCAAAATAATGCACTCAGTAGTATGTGTATAGATTAGTATGCTCGCTAAGTTGCTTACCGAGCAAAGCCTCGAAGTAAGTCACTTATGATTCTGCGTGAGCTTGTCTATTTGAATATTGATCAACATCTGTGCTGCTTCTCAGAATCTTGAAACTAGAGAACAAATCCCAAACACATTTGTGAAATACTTTCGGATAAAGGTGGAAAGAACAAAGAGTCAAGATTATTGAAATTATTGTGAACTGAAAACTTTGAATACTGAAGTACCTACTTCAATTTTGATTATGTACTTATGCACTATGTAGCTACTAAGTTTGCTTTTTCATTCATTTTTTCGAGTATGTTAGCGGCCAACCCCGGTGTCGGAATTTTTAGACCACCGATATGGTCTAACGATTGAGACAACCGGAACCGACTGCTTAACGTGCCCGAACCGCGATAGCGTTCAGATAGCAATTCCACTATCGGCCACCCATCTAAGTAGGTACCGAGCTGCACGTTACTTAACAATCGCAATTAACTAACTTAGTTAAATTACTGCACGAGAGCAACGCCAGTTTGCTTGTATTGTCGTTTTCCGAGCCTCAAACATGCGGAAAAATATTCGGAAATACAATATCAATTAACTACCTACTTATATCACCATATCGCCAAAAAATACGTACTTAAACCTATGTAATATAGATCCGATATAGATCTATCAACTTATCTTATGGACCTATCCGTACAAATATAGAATTACGGCATAAGATTTTTAAAATCAGTATGGAAATTCGTTTATTTTTATTCTAGCACCGCGGTTTTACCCTTTTCCGTAGTTATTTCGGGTTGAAAAATAACTTATTACCTTCCCGATGAATGTGATTCTGATTATCCATTACAAATATAATTATACAAGCAAAAATATATGAAACTCTTCTGCTTTATATTAGTATAGATATTCTGTTCTATTCCTTTTACAACTTAGAAATCGTAGGTAGAAAAAAAGGTACCTCTGCCTACATAATATGTAATTTGTTCTCTTTTGCAAAAACGTTAGTCGCTGTCGCTAACCCCATGGCACCTTACACACATTGAAACAGCTTGTGCATTTTATATCTTGGATGAATCGAATATTAGCTTAAATAATTAAAATCCATCAAGCTTCACGTGGAAGTACGAGGGCACCTAATCTCACCCAACAAGCACCCAACCTTCCATATACCCACAGAACATAATACCGACTTATTTTCATACACAAAAGGATAATATTAAAAATACAAATTAATCCCTGTGTCTTCCCGGAGGTTTTAGCAGAAAATTTTAACTGAAAATTCATGTGAACCTTAAAAGGCAGTCTTTTTAGAAATCGATTTACTTGATGAAATATGGAGTGTAGCTAGTCTAGGTTCAATTGAAAGTAGATTTCAACTATATCTAACATGAAGGTTCCTTCCTAGTTTTATTACAAACTACCAAGAACTTTTCAAATTTACCTCAACAACAAGGAAATATATTGTGTAATGTAACGAAATAAAAATAAACATATTTTTTTATAAATCAACCAGGCTACTTGGAAGCATTTTTATTAAAAATACCAAGCTACATTTTTTATTATAACTTTACACTAACAAAGTGTTTTAGGAGTACAAAAGAAAGGTAGGTAGCGAAGGCCACCTATATATTAGTCTCGTTCCCGCCAGAAATGTTAATCAGGCCCAAGACCCTTCTCCCGTGGCGAATCTGGAGAATTGCCGTGACAGTATTTTAATAATGTCTCCTGCATTCTCCTGTCGCGTTACTCGACTAACTCCAAGTTCCGATCCCTGTCAAATATTGTGCTTGTTATTTAAGTATTTACTTATCAATAAAACTTTAAGCTCACAGAAGCAATTTTATACAATAGACCTGCCCAAAACAAACGCAGCTCGTTAATAATTGGGTTTGAAATGTATCTGTCAAATAGAACATAATATAAAATATAGTTTTGAACTAAATTATTAATTAAATATCTAATGAGGTTGTGCAAATAGGCCTCGGTAAATAAATACCATTTACAAACACATCATTTGTTCAAACATTATTTTATGCACCAGATAATATTTTGATGGCTTTATATGTAGGTACATAAACCTTAAAATATTGCATTAAAGCTTTAGATGGCTAGATTTTCCCAAACTTTTTGGCACTGCAATGTATTTAGATAGTTTAAAATATTAACGGTATTTTAAATATCTTCGTGGAGACCTGTGGATTCATAAGGTATGCCTAAGATTTTGTTTTTCCAAACTAAGACCTAAATAAAAGTTACGCTTTCGATATTGTTCAAACATGGCTCGGGTTTGAGATCACAATGCGGGTTGCATTAAGGCAAGCGCGGTGATGACACCTAATTATCTCCAATGAGATGAGAAGTCTTTGCCCAGCAGTGGCACATTACGGGGTAATACTTACTTTCTTTTCACATAAATCTGCATAGAACGTACACAGAGGACAGATTTGTTATTCAATATGGGTAAACAGTACTAAACAACCATTTTGGATCTACTGATCCTCGATTTAACATTATTAGATGTTCATTTTACGCTAACTCTCATAACACAATGTTACGTCTTAATAGCTATCTGTATGCAAATCTTAGCCCGATCTGTCCAGTGGTTTGAACTGTCCGTTCTTAGATTAGCCAATAGCCACGTTATCATAAAATGTAAGATGGGTTTCGATCCTAGTAACTCGACAGTATATTCGTAAGATTATATTATTGTGTGTGGTATTGCTAAAGCAAGTCATTCTTATACTATGTTTACTTATTATTTATGTGTTCACCGGGTAGATTTTAAATCAATTACCTAGTATTCGGAAGATCTAGGTTAATCTATCAAAGATAGGGCTAATCTGTGTTGATTGAATGAAGGATTGAGATCTAGGACATTTGTGTTATTTAATGGTCCGTATAAAATGGTATATTATTTTCATATTTCGATAATCTATACTAATATAACGTCGTTTGATTATAAAACATATTTAAGCGATAAATAAAATTTAGATTTCTTGTGCAATACTTGTGTTTTAATGTTATCAAAAAGTTAATTACAATTAAACATCTGATCTAGGTAGTGTGGGTGTAGAATATGATAGCCTGCAGACGCAACCCAAGTCACGTTTAAGGGTTTTTTAGTGATAAGTATTATAGGTGCCATCGGAATACTAATCGGTAGGTAGTAGGTACGGGCCTGTAGTATATTAACGGAATTATAAGATAAGCACTACGTTCGTAGGTACAGTCGAAAGCAAAAGTTGATGAACACATTTATTATTACTGTTTGGTAATATTATAATAATATTAAATGTGTTCTGGACCTGAACGTTTAAAAAGAAAAGAAAAAAAAGGTTGTTATGAAAAGATGAATTAATCTTATGGTTATATATGCAAAAATAAATAAATATAAAATATAAAAAAATCAACACCACATTAATTTTCCAAAAGTAACTGAACACTGATGTGGAACTGTTTTCATATTGAATATTGTTGTCATATTGAATATGTTCATCAAGTTTTGTCGTTGACTGTACGTAAGCGAAGCATTAGCTTCTCATTTTGAATGATTTAAAAATGTACGAACAAGATTTTTTCATTAGAAATGGGCTTTTTTCAGCTTCATGTGCCTAGTTCGTTAGGTTACCACTACTTAAACAAAATAGGTACCTATAACGCACTTCACAGTTTTACCGTCCCGTTCTTACCGCTATTATCCTCCAAATATATTATTTAACGAAAGAAAACAAGAGACGTAAACTTAAGTAGGTGAAGTACTTCAGTACATTAAATAAGTAAAAAGATACGCTTGCAAACATCTGTTTTCAAACCTTTCCCTTGCATTCGTTTGTTCATAATAGTACAGATAACTTAAAGTACCAAAGGGCTTTTACGATTTTCATGGTGTTCGCAAACCCTTCATCAAGTAAAGGTTTGACGTATGTCTTTGTGTCTCTGGTCTCTCTGTTGCCATCTTAACTCCCTAAAAGGATATTATTATTCTCTCTTAAATTTTTGAATACTTTGACAACCTACGCCTGTGTCTTAGGCCGGCATTATACATACTGAATAGGCTTGTTTCCACTAAGAATGAATCGGATGGCTTTTAGTTTCTAATGATTAACCATGATAATTAGTAAATAAATAATTAACTTTGCTATTAAAATAATAAAAGATTAATAATATTTTTGGAAAATAAAACCGACAAAATGAGGCGTTTAATCACGTGACATTAAACACCAATCAGAGAAGCGTGACGTCACATTTCGGATAAAACTACGATGTATAGTAGATTTCTAATTTTTTGGCAATTCATGTTAACAAACCTTTGATTTTACGACATTCACGTATTTATCTTAAACTACACACTCAATAGTTTGCCACACACTATACACTTTTTCCTAAGTTCTAAACACGGAATTCATGAATTTTATTAATTTTTAACATCATATTTTAACAAAAAGAAAAAAAGTGAGGTTGTGAAAATACAGATAGTAAAATGCTATTTTTTTTACTATGGCTATAGTGATGAGCAAAGCAAGCAAAAAAATATAACAAAGTATGAAATCAACTAAGTGATTGAACTTTTTCAACTCACAAAAAGGCAAATTAAAATAAATCATCGTATTACTTTGAAAACTCACGACATTATTTTTAATTTAATATACTAGCAACGTACGTTAATATACTAGCGCTAAAGCGATTATATTTTTGTTGTATGTTCAGTTTTGAGATAATTAAGCGGTATTGCCACTGTCGGTTAACTAAGAACTGTCATTATGCTGGCAAGACAGGCCGATACCTAGTCAGCCGCCATGCTTCGTTCGTCATTCGTCTCGTTTGCTTGATGTCGTACGTTACGGGTGCTCCTCTATGTTCGATTTCCTAAAAAACTTGGCTTTCTCTCTGGACTTCGATTTGTTTAGTGATTTGGTGTGTTATTTATTAGTAGGATAGGATGGGATAGGATAGTAGGATATTATACGACTGACAGCAATTCGCGGTTTTTTATCAGCGTTGTATCTGCGTGATTAAAAGAAAAACTTAAAAACCCGACTGATTAACTTAATTAATGTATAAACCAATGAACAGATACTATGTCAGCCATTAAGCAACTTCTGAATTTATATCAGTCATATTTTAATATAGAATATAACTATCACTGCTATAAAAATTATTATGAACTCCTACCTCCGTGGCTAATGTATCAATCTTTACCTCTATATTATCTTTGTTCAGAAAATCGGCCATATTTATTTGTACATACGTCTCGCCAATGCGAAAGAAATCGACTATACATTGTGGAATTAGTTGATAATGACTTTCTTCGTATTTTTTATTGTTTGGAACGTATATGAATTATTTGTCGTTGTACTTTTACATTGGGGCACTATACAGTATTTATAATACGAGATATTCATTATTTATTAAAAAACACAATTGACTTTCATACACAAACACGGCTGTTCTGCGAAATGTGACGTCATTCAAGACGGCATGACAGTCTTGGCCTTTTTCGCGGTCAATTTCAATTTCATTTCTTAAAACTCAAAATACAAACGTAAAAAAACTATTTTTCTTAAAATAATATATTTTTGGGGTGAAATAGATGCTAAGCTATAGTTTTAAACTAATTTCCAAATTTTGTCAACTAGCCTATTACCAATACAGATTCTGGATTCAGAACGCCCATAATTGCAAGAAAAACGAGTACTACACATTCTGATTTCTCAAACTCTTAATTCTTCTCTCTGTAAAAAATGTTCAATTACTGATCAATCTATTTTTTTTAATATCCCGAAGATCGATTTAATTCAAAAACCGATCTCAGATCGAGATTCAGCATGCATTTAAAAACTAACTATTCCTATCACGTTGCCACGAACCTTTGTGATAACTACTTATAAATGATATGGGGATTATTAATTACTCTTCAAATATCTAGTAATCCTCTTATCAAATAACTTTTATCTATTCAAATATTTAGAAAATAGTGATCCGTGCACTGTTACTGTTCGCTAGTTTTATTACTTCATTGTTACTAAACTAACTAAGTGTTACACGGATTACTCGGATTAAAGGTGTATTCAGTGAACAAGAAAAAAGTTTAAAACAATTCTTTGAAGCTTGAGACAGGTAATCTTAAATGTAGCTGAAGTCGTTACTGGAACTGAGGCAGTTGATAGTGATGACATTCCGTAACGACAAAGAAACTGGATTTTCTTGGATTTTTTAGTAAAATGCAGTATTTTTTAACAATTTATGTTTGGATTTAACAGGTACGAGTTGTTAGTATCTATTTTCTACATCGTTTTTAGACATGCCTAAGCTAAGTACCTACCTAGATAGGTACATCTAATAAGAAGTTACATGAAAGAACTCAATTAGTAAATGGTTACTATAAGTTATTGTATATGGGTAGAATAAGATAATTATTTATGGTTTGGTGTAGTTAAATCTACGTCTTAATGTATTAGGTTTGAATTAATTTGTTATATAGATGAAGATAATTTTCATTATGAGCAAATTTACCAAAATTCGACTAAATATTTAGGGTCCCTAAGAGCTTAATTAAAATGGGTTTTGCAAAATGAGACCTAAAGAAGTAGGTAGCAATTTATGTGCAAATAAGTTTACCATATCGAATTACTTACCTACCTAGGTAAGTTTGAATCCTATTTAAGTTCTATGTCAGCTTAGATATCGCCTAAGTATGACAGATCCATTACACTGGTACTAAGTAGGCTGCCCAGTGCCCGTTTTACTGGTTGTAGGTATTTTCCTATCCTAAGTATTATAGGTATGACCTAGGTCTTAAGTTGAACACCTACCGACATAACTAGAAGCTATTAAACAACTACAGCAAGATAATTAATTATTATGCCGGTTAGATACCCAAGTACATCATAAGCTAATTGTATCTTTTGTTTTGAAAACAAATTTGCCTAAGTAGATATTTGTAGGTACAGGTTCCGCCTCAAATTGTATTTAACCCTTTTAAATACAAAACAAATTCAATTAGTTTAATCTGTACAAGTAATGAGCTGAAGGGTAAGTTAAATAATTAGATTTTTCAGTGCTGGCCGAAGGGACGGGAGTAAACAAGATAAGTCTAGAGAGACATGCGACAGGGTCAGGGATCAGCCGGCCATCCAATAAGTAAAATATTTATACCAACGCGTTTTTTTACCAATAATACCGAAAATGTTAGGTTGGTACTTTTTAAATTTATTGCGTGAGTAATGAGGTTTGTATTGGTTTGATTTGTGTTGGTGTGTGTGAACCGGGATAGACCTATATTCATTTTGTAGTTAGGCAAATCTACCTTACTTACGAAACATGTAGGTTATTATAACTTATACCTATGTTATGTTCGTTTAGTTAAGTTTTTAATTAAGTGAACGTATGGACCTACATATAAAGTACTTATTCAACATACATAATCTTGGTACCTATATCCGTAGAACTAACTGCTTGCTCCTAGTTAGTTTCTTCCTACTTAGATAGAAGGCACTAGAAAGTTCCTCTAACAATACAACCTTTCAACGAAATGGAATCGGGGAAATCAAATGAAACTTTTCACCGAAAACTTTTAGTATTCACTGCGTCTCCAAGATTAGTCGTTGGTTCGATATGTGCTTATTTGTCTCCAACCTCCGCCGAGGTAGCCCACCTTGTTTCGTACCATTTCAGTGCAGATTTTGAACAAAATGCACACTTTAATCTATGCGAAATGCGAGAGAAAAGGGGAAAATTGAATTCGTGAGCAGTTTGCGAACAAAAACCAACAGACAGATACGGGAATAGGGAATTTGTATTTATACAGGAGTACCGCCTCACCGATCTGAGGTACTTATTTTAGTTTTTATAGCTACTTAGTACGTAGGAAGGTCTAGCTAGGCAGTATGGCGTAACTAGATCGGCACTTAATTTTACGTAACGGAATTTTTAAAAGTATCTCTCCTTCAGAAGTTATTTTTAATTTAAAGTAACAAGATTCTCGAGATCTTATAGGTAGGTCGTCGATAGTGTAATTAATTAAGTAAGTATGTACATTATAAGACGCGCCTTTTGACAGATGTCATTCCAAAACAATTTTAATCAAAATGGAAAATGATAGCTGTCTTTTCCGACTTATTTCGTCGAAGTTTAATATAGAGCTCGAGTACCTTTCTACAAGAGCTATGCGATACTACGTTTGATACGATTGGTGGCATTGCAACATAACATAACGTAATTTTGGTGGAATGACACCCTACATTCAATTAAGCTATAACAGTTGAACATTAACCCAAACCACATCGGTATGTTTTACTTCAAATCTGAATGTGAATGTACCTACCGGACAAAAAAGTACCTTCCAATCTATGACCAGTCTCTAGGTTTTAATAAAAAGGTATTCATATGACTCGTCTAAAAGTGGTTGACCGCATTTCAGTGGGAAGTTAGTACCAACTCAATCCGTAGCGGAATCCGTGTATGATGAGATGAGTGATGACATCGCTTTTAGTAACCGCATAACATGTCGTAATTACATTTTGAAGTTTAGTTAGGTATATATGTATGTAGGTACCTATAAGGTAGGTACAACCTTAGGAATATATTAGGTACCTATGTAGATTGTAAGTATATCCATATATTTTTTCAATAAGTCGGATAAAATGACTTCGCTTTAATGTACGTATCGCTTTGTACGTATACCACCTACTACTCCATCTGCCTGGGTAGGTACTTAACACTAGATATTATCTGTTAGGCACATAACTTCAACATGACTACAATAATTAGCTCTTAGAATCTCCAACCCAAGGTAAACGTTTATATAAACAAAAGTGACTATTAATTAGATAAACAAGCAATTAAATACATTAATTAATGTTAAAAGCTCTTATCTTGTTTTACAGAATTGCTACAAATCACAAGACATCTCGTTCAAATGAGACAGTTCCACACTAAAGTTTGTGTAATTCCTGGAAAGGAGACGCTAAGTTTACACTTAAATCATACTTAGTGGAGACAACAACCGTCGAAGAAGTAGTTCAGAGGTGGCGATGGAGTGACGTCATACACAATGAGCTTACTCGAGCGGAAAACTGTTTACTGAGCCATCGGATTTGCAATTTATGTGCTGTGTGATTGTAATGGAATCATAATGAGATGCGTTCACATTCGAGTAAACTGAATCATTTCTGTTTACTTAATAATGTAATAGGTAAGTTCCTGCTTATTCAAATATTGTTACGATAAAAAATATTTAAAAATCAATGAATTTTATTATTGGTAAGAATTCGTAGGTTTACTTATTTTCTTACTTTACTTAGGTACCTACTTACTTATAAACTAACGTTAACTCCTTAAATATGTCTATAGATACCTAATAATAAATAAGTAATATTTTTTTAAAATAACAATTTAAGATTTAATAGCCTAGAATCTAGGTAAAGAGTGAAGTAGAGTAGGCAAGTTAATCCTAGTGACAATATGAAAAAAATAGTCGATTAAAATATCGTGTTCATAAAAAGAGAAATAAAGTATAGTCTCCGGGTGTGTAGCTTACAAATACTAACAACCGTTTGTAGAGGATAATTAATAAAAGCAAAGTAAAAAGCGTTTATCAAGCAGTTGCGACCACTCGGTAGTTTAATTAAATTTTTAATTTATTGTGAAGATGGCGCGCGTGTGCTACCACGCTAAGAGCGAGCACTGAGCACACCCACAATTTGCAGCTTACAGCTTTAATCTATTTTTAACTTGATTATTAGGTACTATAGTAGGTCTAGGTAACATAAGAAAACAAAGTCATCGGGTTTGATAGCGATGATATACGATAATCAATTACCTAGTTGATACTTTTCTGGTATGCTTGTTTTAACCCCTTTGTGAATTTGAATGTCTCATGTTTACTTAAACATCTATTCCGTAGATAGGCAGCCGCGTAACTAACGGGATCGCAATGAGATGTGTATAGATTAATCTGCAGAGCATAAAAGTTTATCCTGTAGGTAGGTAGTTACTTATTATTAAAAGATCATCTTTTATAGTATACCTGTCAGTGTCAACAGACGTAAGAAAATGAAAAATTGTGGCTTCGTACTAGCCGCCGGAATAACTTTAACTTAGACCACTGATATGAAACAACGCTTTGTATTTAACAGCGTAAAATTCATGAACTTTTTAACGAACGTAACATACATTCGTGGTTATCGTAACCCGTCCTAACTGTCGGAGATCTTCAGTGAAATGAGAGGGCTTTGCCCAGGAAGTGAGACATTACAAGCTTAATACATACCTAACCTAACTAGTGCAACGTACATTAGGGTGGGTCAAAAATATTTTTTTTTGAAATATGCTTTGTAATAGCGATAATTAGTTGTTATTTGATGCTATTATAACGTGTATAAAATATTATTTTAATCGGATAAGTGTAACTGCCTCCGGATTAGGTTTAAAGTTTACACATTTTTGTTAAAAAATCTGATGTTTCAAAGAAACCGTAATAGTACATATATCGCTTCAAATTCTTAAAACAACTGTTGTTTATTTAGAATTGATGTCTACTATTACCAAAGATATCGAATAATAACAAAGATGTGGGTACTTAGAAATTAATTGTATGTTAACGTTCGGGTATAGTTATGACAACAAAGTGATTCTTTAATTAAATTAGTTGAGTTGTGTTTAGCTAATACAAAGGTGTGTTTTTGTGATTATTAAAATGAATCGTACTCGAAAAGCTTTTAAATGTCCTATATTTGGCGATACAAGTGATATATGAGACAATATGCTTCCAACTTACCAAGAAATAATAAAGTGCTACGAGTGGACGAGATTTGAGTTAAAAATGTCTAAAAACACTAAAAAAGAACCAAATTTTCAAGAAGTTTCCAATATTGTCACCGAAAAAGTAGAAACGTTATGGAAGAAATCATCAATACCAATTATATCTCATGTTAGAGTGCAACCTATGTGGTTAAAGTATATGCTCCGACATGGTTTCACATCAAGAGCCATCCAAGTTGTAAAGATGGAGGAAGACATTTATGGCAGTTAATCTCAAGGTCTCGTTACTTGACGACAGAATTTAAATCTATTATTGATCCGGTAATACAACGCAACAGTTATTTCGCCCATCCTGAAAACCTAATGCTAGCAATGTTATCAGACAGTGAAAAAGAGATATAAGAGAGTTAGCGCTGCGTCGTATTCTGAAAGCTCGCAGAGAGCAATCCCAAGATTTGAGGCTTTTTCATGTTCCGGAGCTAAACATGAATGCAGAAGTATATTACGACCTCATTAACTGGCAACAACAAGTAACAGAACCACCTATCCTGAAGCAAATCTCTACCGAGGAACTTGAATGTTTCATTGTTCGAGGAGAGGAGAACAAAATAGATTTTTTACGATTACCATTCCACACTCAAGCCGTTGAAAGGTCAGTTAAAACTGTAACGGAAGCTTCAGGAACTCTGTGCTCAAAATCAGCTCGAGAGGGTTACATTAAATCTAAGATTGAATCTCGAAAACTCATGCCAAAATTTGATAGTAAGAAGGATTTTTGTGTAAAATAAATGTTGTATAAAACTGTAAAAACTTATTTCTATATGTGTTTTCCTTTAATAATTAATAAAAATATAGTTTAAATATACGTTTTTATTATTTATATCCAACCTACAATATAATATTAAACATTTAGAAAAGTTTTAAAAATCAGACTTTTTCATTATTTTTTCCAAATTTTCAGGGCAATCCGGAGGCAAAAGAAATTATCCGATTGTCCTGAAATTTTCTGTGTTAGTTCTTACAACCATAACACAAGTTTTTAGTGCTATTACATGTCAAAAAACAAACTTTTATTTTTCTTCATACAACGGTAACCCACCCTAACGTACATACAACTGACTACATGTATCAAGGTCAACCCGTATGCGTGTAGCCATAAGAGCGTTTGTCCACCGCCACCGGCACCGGACCGTCACCGGGAAAGAGATGACGGCGCCGAAGTAGCGGTAGATACGTTTAGAGCGTTTTGCTTTAGCCGCGTGTCCACCGCACATCCGTCACGTCATAATAAACTCGGGCCGAAATAATCTCGTTCCCGGTGACGGTCCGGTGCCGGCGGCGGCGGTGGACAAACGCTCTAACACGTCTCCAACTCGGCATGCTCCCTTATATTTAGTTGGCACAACTTTGATTTATATTTTCTTAACTATCTAGCCTAGAAAATTCACGACTACGAAAATTTTTGCGCAAGTGAAGGAAACAGCTGCGCTAAATATCTTTTAAGCACCTAACTTCGGCGTGTTACTAGATATACGGGCTTAAGAATCAATTGAAATTCCAGAGATTTATTTAGGCAGATACATATAAAAAGTATAGGTAAATGTAGTTAATAACCTATATGAAACTAATATTTAATAGGTAATCTAACTAATATCAAATACAGAATTGTAAGTTTGCTAATTTGGCCACTCCTAGGAAAAATCCGTAAGAATAGTTTTAGTATATTTTTTGCATTAATTAAGCGTTCTCTAACTTTACTTACTGACTAACTTTTAATGAAAACTAGTTTGAGAACGAATTAAAACTAATTTCTGGAGTAAAAGTAGGATGGTACCATTCCATCTCGCATGAGATTTAGCTATGCGCTGCGTGTTTTTTTTAGTAATTAGATAATCACATCACTAGATACTGATGATTGATTTTTGGTTGAGCTGGTGTGGGTATAGGAAGAAATTTGTGTTTTAATCTATATCGACGGTTAAAAGGTAATAGGGGATAAGCAACAAAAACCGAATTGTTCAGGAGAGCAGTTTAAAGTTTGAAATTGTAGAAAAATGGACATAACTTTTTTATTTATTGTCATATTGTGAAACTGGAAACAGCTATAGAATAAAAAAAATTAAAGCATTAATTAGCACTCTTATTTATTTGATTCGACGTTGTTTTATGTGGTTTTATGTCGCTTAGATCAATTGATCTTATTTTCCTTATGGGGTAATTAGGCATAAGTTACATCTACACAAAAAAAAACGAAGAGTATAGAAGACTTAGCTACATTTGATATCCTCATGCCAATAGGTAATAGGGAATATGTCACATGACTGTAGAATAATTTAAATGGGTAAAGAAGGATAAGTGACGATTCACATTATTATGCTATAAGGTAATGGAACATAAGAAACAGTGCTTAGCAAAAACATCTTCAGGATGTTAGACATTAGCGACACTATAAGTGGATTGGAAAAAAGGTAACATGATACTTCCACACATCATGATTTCAATATCAAGAGGAAAACGAGAAAATCCAACATACGGCAATATTTGGCCAAATGGTAACGACGATTAAATGTCAGTTTTTAAAATAATAGAATCACAACCAACATAATTCTCCTTTAAAATGAGAGTTAACATCTAGCTTTCAATATCAAATTTGATTTTAGTAATTGTGTATACGCGACAAATGTATTCTTAGCTTGTACATGGTAGTAAGGTATAACCGACAGTTCAATATCAAATTACATTTAAGTAATTGCGTATAAGCGACAACTGTATTTTAAACTTGTAAATGGTAGTAAGGTATAACCGACGCTTAATGTTTATGACGACAAAGGTAAAGAGATATAAGTTCCAGCTTTCAAAACAGGTGCTAATGGTAAAGAGGCGTAAGCACCCGGAATCTCTACGCCAGTAAGAAGTAAAAATACATTACCGACTATAAACCAAAAGTGATGCTATTTTTACAGGGGTACAAGCGCCTTAAGGGTAAAAAAGGCATAAAATTCTGTTGGTTACACCGAAATGACACTACGAAAACGCAGTTTTTTGCTTGGGCATAAGTGACAAAAAAGTCATTGTAGAGCCGTGGGAGTAAGCGGATTCGATAGAGCGAATTTTTTTAAGTAGGATGGCATTCATAACTCATTTTCGACCAAAATGTCGCTTATGCCCTATTACCTTTTAACCGTCGATATTTATTTTTGTCCCCGACATTGCCAATATCTGGTCCAGGTTCTACCTACCTACAGCGACAATACTTATTGGTTGGTCCAGACTCAACGTAATGTGAAATTTATATTATCATGGATCCTAATAATAAAATCAAAAACTACAAATAGATTTTGGTTGTTTATTTCTCAGGAAGCAAATGATTCACAGCATTGGTGGGATACAGAGGTCTGACAATACTGGGCCGAAACATTCATATTCCTGATTTTATTAGCAGAAGGTACAACAGCTTAAAATACGTAAGTACCCAAATATAAAAAGTGGGAAAACAACATTATACACAGCTGTAAGATATTTAGTAAAGCATTTTTTTCATTTTCTGTTTTTATTTATAAACTACACACCTTACTAAATCACAATTTCTAATTATGTCAAAAATTTATTTATCACATTTATAACATTCTGTACAAAGTAAAAAAATATCTTCATACTCCACTAGTACAAGGTAAAGCTGCATTAACATTGCAACAATAATAATATTAAAAATCAAAGATAATTAAAATACTTAAATTGAAAAAGTGTGTAGAAATAAAACGCTTAAGTTTAAAACCATTTTTTTGTTTGTTTTCTTGTGTATTATAGATAATGTACTTTTGTCTTAGAGCAACCGAGATGTGAATGTAGTGAACCGGGTGCGTCCACTGGGTTCACACTCA
Source organism: Cyclophora punctaria (assembly GCA_951394245.1). Lineage (NCBI taxonomy): Eukaryota > Metazoa > Arthropoda > Insecta > Lepidoptera > Geometridae > Cyclophora > Cyclophora punctaria. The sequence continues at coordinate 6,225,504 of OX596170.1, read as the reverse complement.
ACTGCGTTTACTTACATGATATGCATTTGTAACTATATGTCGTATTGCATGGTACCACTGCACTGCTACAAATACAGGTAGGCATACTTACAAAGGTAATCATTAAGTTATTTTTAACTATTTTTAAACTATCATACTTCAACTTTCTTCAAATATAATAAAATTGTTAAGATATAAATAACACAATAGTTATGTTACATGGACATACAACCTTAATAAGGAGTGAAATATCATTTACGTGTCTAACTAATTTATAGTCCCCCTGCGGTTCATATAAGATTGAATCTCGCACGGTAATGGCTCTATGTAGAAATGGATTCTCTTTGTGTTACTGCAACAAATATATCTACTTTGTACAACAATTAACTGTATTGCTTTTTAAGGGCAAAATGTTTACAATAGGAACATTTTATTGTTAATGATGTTACTTAACTAGATAATAATTATAACAAACAATATAGGTAAGGTTATGAATGCGCACAAAAGAGAATGCAACTTCCACTGCAGTGGGGTCAGCAACAATATGTCTATGAACGTGTCATTAGTATAGAGAAAGGCAAGTAACTGCCGGCCACAGCTGTATACCCGGCACCCACCCATGCCCTGACGCATCCCTCTCTAATAAAAAAAACATTTATTTGTATCCATCATTATGCAAAAACAATTACAACCATACTAATTTTCAAATTCTTCAAAATAAAACTGGGACTTAAAAATGCAAAAAAAGATTGTGATTTGTGACAGTGATTATAGAGAAACAATCAAATATACTCTATAGGGACACTCAAATCATTACAAATAAATTTACAAATATACTCAATCTCTAATTATTATTTAACTAATTCCATATAAACTGAATTTATTTACAAAATATGAGCACGGGCCGCGAGGCACGACGCGTGTTGACTCTCTTACTATTTGTAACTATTTACAATGACTACAATATAAACATAAGAGCATTGCATTAAAGTGAGCTTGATCAATATCCCTTGTTCATAGATACAAATGGTCTGTCGATACACATACAAACAGTGGTCAGTCATACTAATCATTATAATTTTTACTATATATTACACATTTATAAATGGTATCATACACAGTTTTAGCTCATTTTAACTAAAAACAAACAGTCCCGAAATCTACAACAACTTGTGGCTTCATTTATATAATATATATAATTTTTAATTTAATGTATTTAGAAGCCCAATCGTGAACTAGAAATAGTGATCAGTCTTGGGTCCGAGGAAATTAATCAGTACTTACGACAAATTGATTAATATTGGTGTTCTCTTGAAATTGTGTGAGGATTCCTTGACCATAAACATTAAATTAATGAAACATATCTATTGTTTATTATTCTAAACTTTACCTGTATATAACTCCTGTCAAATTGTACTAAAAATATGTACTAATGTATCTTAATTAAATGATATAGATTTTACTTTGTCACTAATGTGTACTCATATTTGAGTAAACCATAGAACAAAGATAGATATCGTGTATTGGAATAATACGCGCGTCCTTACCTTATAAATTATTATTTAATCAATACACAAACTACATTTTACAATACCAATACCCATTATGGCACACAATTTATAATTGAATGAGTAACAGTAGATCAAAGATATACAGTTAAGAATGTAAATTTTATTAATTATTCCCTTTGTGCATATATCAATAAAACATCAACACATATTACGTCTTGAAATCCTCACAAAATCTTATGATAAAATTGGCCTATATTTTAATAATTGCACTTTCAATACGGAAAAAACATGAAAAACTTAACATCTATTACACACATGTTAACATTAACAAACAACAGATGCAGAAGTGAAAACTACAGCGAGGCACATCACTGAGCTACATATCTGTATTAATTAAGTTAACTACATACCTACAACAAATGAATCACTGGGCATGGACTGTCAGCACATTACGTTACATACCTACTTGAAACATAAGCAAAGACTATCACTTACATTTTATTCCTAATAACCTGTTCAAGAGTTCAAGAGGTGCAAGTAAAGCACCATTCAAAGCGATTATATTATTATCCATATTGCAAACTATAACAATGTAATTTGAGATGCACATTTCAATAAGAAATGTATATCGCTAGCATACTTGGAATGTGGTTAATATACACTGAATGAATCGAAAGTGCAATTACAATAAATTAATGTCACTGATCTGTTAATCTGATAATAAGCACACATAATATAATAATTAACAATTACAATATTTTATCTATAGAAGGTATATTTTGCTCTAAAATCGAGTCTGTCAGTTTACTTTTAAAATGATTTACATCACAAACAGTGTGCGACGGGGCCAAGACAAAGTATTTACAATAGACAGATGTGACACTTTGGTACTAATGGACAAACCGCGCGCTATATCGAGTGTAGAGGAGCCGCTCACCTGCGGGCGGTCGCCGCCGCCTACCAGGTGAAGGCCCAGTCCTATTTGTCGGCGGAGTCGGGCGGCGCGCCGCCGAAGTCGAGCTGGTAGCCGCCCGCGCGCGTCATCTCCTCCATGCTGGGCTCCTTGCACTCGTGGCCCGCGTGGCCGGCCGCGCCGCAGTTCCAGCACGACAGCTTGGGCGGCGCGTACAGCACCGGCACGAACCCGGCGTACGGCGCCGCGGCCGGGTACGGCGGCGGCTCGCCGTTCGCAAACGGCGGCGGCGGCGGCCGGTACGCGGGCGGCGGCGTCGGGTACGCGAACGGCCGCTGGTACTGCAGGAACGGCACGGGAGGCGGTGCCGACGGGGTGGCGCGGCGCGGCGCCGGCGCCGGCGTGTCGGGCGGCGATGACGCCTCGCTCGACCCGCTGTCCGACGACGACCGCGTCGGCGGCCCGTACCCCACCGTCCGCCTCCTTACACCGTTTAACTTTTCCAATGATCGATACTGTTGTAAACCGAGTTCTCTTAACCTTTCTTCTCCAATACTATGGCGAATCTGAAACGGGATTAAGATAGGGTTAAGAAACTGTTGAATAGTTTTTGATAAACAAGTGAATTTGTATTAATTACGATCTACTTGATAGATACCTCTGTGACTGATAAGTTTTCGAAGTTAGCTGCAAGATGTGGTAGAGGTTGGTCGGGCGGGGGCAGGGGCGGGGAGCGGTCGCGGGACAGTCTGCGGCGCGCGCGCGGCGAGGCTGCGCGGCTGTCGCCCGGCGACGACATCAGCGGGGACGTCGGCGCCCCGCCCGATGTAGGTGGCTGATAGTTTATCACCTGGAATTTGAACCATTCCTTGACAACAAGTTCTTCCTACTTGTAATCTAGAGCTTAGGTTTGTTCAAAGTGTAGTTATACCTCTAATGGTTGAGTCAACGGAGAGACGATGATGTTAGCCGGCCATCCGTGCTGTCCCATGTACTCTCCTATATTGTACTGAGGCGGCAGGGGAAGGCCGGGCGGCGGATGTGTCACCTCACCCAACATTGACACAACGCCGCTGGCACCCGTCAACACTGGAGGCGAACTAAGTTCAGGCACTGTATCTGCACTTGAGGGCTGGAATTATTCAATTTAAGTTAATATTTAGTTAACAATTTTTAATTAGGTTCCTGTAATATTATTTCAGGAAAGAGTAATATTCATCAGTTTATATCAGTACATATATAAACATGGCTAAATTATTTTCAAGACTTATTTTCCATTTCTGTTACTCACATACCAATCATATGCAATGTATATTTTAATCTATCACATTTACTTTTAGTTGGATATTAATATAACCATGAATTCCTATAATGAGCATTATTTTTTTATGACATATTTTTATATTGTGCTATTGGTTGTCCAAATACTACATAAATATTTGGACAACCAACATATTATTTTCATGTTTGTTATTTCCTACATGAATACTGTCATTTTCAAATCCCTATATGAAAGGAAAGACATTGGCGGCTTCCAAAATAAAACGATATACCTACATAGTAGTCTCAATCAGCCAGCACTTAATTTCTCCAAGATGTCATTACCTGGCATCCATTACCTGAACCTCCTTCAAAAAACAAATACATCCCTAGATAAAACAATAATTCAATAGTATGTAACTTTTGCCACCTTTTGGTAAATCAATCATGACTGTTCCAAAAACATCATTACATGTAGAATATTTGCCTTAGCTTAGTTTTAAAATAACAATAACTATGTATTAGGGTATGATAACTGACACAATATCCACTCCTATAGAACAAAACACTAATAAAATGTATATTTCTCTAATCAATTTACATAATGTAATTGACCTTAAGTAATAAATTATTGCTAAAATTAATTAGTTAGAAATAATTACTGATAAAATTCATTCTCTGCATTTTCACCAGCAGATTATGAATATATTCTTATTAGCAGCGTCCCATGGTTTTACCTGCGTTGTGTCAATTTTTTTGGATAAAAGTTTATGCTTGAATGTTCTCCTCTATCAAATACTAAAAGAATAATTAATATCGGGCTGCTAATTCCTGAGATGAGTCCGTTCAAACAAACATAACTTCGACTTTATTATATAAGATTAACATGTAAAGTGTAATTAAATGTGCCTAGAAGACCTAAATTGTTTTTTCAGCGGAAGGTACTATTTGTCTATCTGAGACATTCTTTTCTTTCATTCAATTCTTTTTAATTAGATTGTGATTTTACCCACAAAAATAAAATGTCATAATCTATATAAAGAGAAAAATGAATTGCTGTTCGTTAGTCTGCTTAAAACTCGAGAACGGCTGAACCAATTTGGCTAATTTTGGTCTTGAAATATTCATGAAAGTCCAGGGAAGGTTTAAATGGTAAGCATTGACTGAATAGATGATACCACATAAAATGAGGCACTAAAATGTTCAACAACAAAATTACCTATGGGAAAAAACATAAATTACATATATGCATTCAATATGAACACTGAACAATTAGGTATACAATAGGTATTTACAAAATGCTATAATATCCATTTCACCAGATGATATATTTACAAAATTAGAATAAAATTTAAATACATGATTTCTATCACCACACTCCTAATGTTTATTATGTAATAAATAATTTTATGTAAACATGCATTCAGCGAAAGTGAACAGGTTCATATCATGAGTTAATTAATGAATTTGTGAGTGAAATACATTCTCCTTGGATTTGAATGAAAATATTAATTATATATTCATTATTAGAATCAGATGAGATTCTAAGCAGTTTCTTATTCATTCCAATGTGTATTTATCTAGAAGCTTGTGAGTTTTGTATTGGATTAGAATGGTAATGTTGTATGGAGGTATGGAACATGATAATGCACTAACCTGAACCCCAGGTGTTTTAACAAACATCAAGCCAGGCGGTGGACCCAAGCTAGACAGATTAGGCGGTGGAACTGACATATTGGGTGTAATACTAGATTGTGTATGGCATCCACTCACAGGTGCTACGTTTATATGCTCTTGCTGCTCTGGAAACTGTATCCGTTGATCCTCTAACTTTAACTTTTCTAATATTTCACCGAAATGTGATTTTTGATCAAATGTAAAAGCGGGATGATGTAACGCCATTGTGTACAGCAGTAATATCTCCTCCAGAAGATCACCGTATAAGCCCTTCAGCAGCCCACTCTGTTCTAGGCTGACCATGGCATTGTACAAAGTGGTGGCGCAAGCAAAATTACATGAACGTAATAATGACACATAGAGTGCCATTTTCCGCCGTGTCCTGGGATCTGTATTTGCACCACCGATGTCTGCAGCCAGGTCTGTAGGATTGTTTGCTCTGAGTTCGGCTCCACGCAACTCTTGGAAGTCTCTCTTACCGAGTTCCTCCAAATACGTTCCGATGAAGCGTAATTCGAATGGCAAGCACATATTTAACAATGTACACATTGCGTCTATGCGTTTATAGCTTTCCAATTCTTTAAACCATGATACCACGTCCTCTTTGCAAACCATTTCCAGAACACATTGAAATTTAGTGTAAAGAATCAACCGGTCCTCCGCAGCCGAAGCGCGTCCGTTCCTCAATTTTTTTGGCACACGCAGTTTCTGTAATAATGTGATGGTAGTAATCCAGGTATATTTAAGTGTAACATTAGTATTTCAGGCTATAAAACACTATTTTCCAAGTTTTAATGGTTAAGCAACTACAGGCAATGCTATAGTTTTGTCTTGTCTATAGTCAATGGAACAGAAAAAGCACAGACAACGTGCATGTCCAATATGTGCGCCATTTTTTAATTTGTTTAATACATTTACAACTTTAATACTATGAGTTAAAGTCTTTTTTTGTATGGTGAAAAGTATGTTGACAGTACATTTCATAGTAATCTCCATAATGATTTGTCTATTGGCAGTACCTACAGATTAAAAAATGAAGGTAATAAAGACAACAATCCACAGCGCGAACACAGGGCTAAACTTTGGTGTTCATAGAAGACAATTAAAAAAACTGGTCGAGTGCTTGTCAGGCCTCACGCAAAGTTCATGCGACGAATGTAATGGGCAACTCCCATTACATTCGTCGCATTTTGGAGTTCAAGTAGGATTTAAAGACTCGAAACCAAAATGACTCTGCTTCCGAACGGAAAGACGATAAACTTGAGTGTTAGTTACACCGAGTTTATTAATAAGGCGGACGTTGTTTACACGCGCAAATTCAATCAAAGGGGTATTCACGAGCACCAGGTGCACGCGCATAGAACAAGCTGAATGGCATGTGATGTGGCCGTAAATGGGTTGACTACCGGTTTTTGACCAATATTGATGCAAAAGTCAGTCAACTACAATATTATTATGTACGAGACAGTATGAGTATGCCTGGTAAAATTTAATTCCAACTGGCACGTAATCTACATAAGACAGCTCAGAGTTGCTTAGCGTCCATGTCGTCTTCCGTCTTTAAGTGGAAACTCCGAACTCCTTGCCGAGCTGCGTGACGAGTAATTCGAGTGCCCACCACGCGTGTAAACGCACCATCAATCATATATTGTTTACTCAGACAGAGCGCGTTCTAAAGAACAATGGCGAGCACAATATTAACGTGCAGGCGTAAAAGCAGACTTATTTTGAACTAGCAGTGCCCCGCGGTTTTACCCGCGTTGTGCCCGTTCCCGTAGGAAATCCGGGATAAAATGTAGCCTATAGCCTTCCTCGATAAATAGACTATCTAACAGTGAAAGAATTATTCAAATCGGTTCAGTAGTTTCTGAGATTAGCGCGTTTAAACAAACAAACAAACAAACAAACAAACAAACAAACAAACAAAACAAACAAACTCTTCAGCTTTATAATATAAGTACCTATAGATGTGCGAATGTAAGTAAAAATTCGTGAACTTAATATGTACAATTATTATTATGGTATAAATGGTATATTATTTCGTTACGTGTAGTTCACAATAAAGCGGTGTATTCTATAGCCTATGAAGTATGTCTTCTTTGTCTATGATTTTTCGAAATTAGAAAGAGACAGAGCTAATTCAATTCACTGTTCAATTTCATGTGTTGAAAAGAAACAAAGCATGGAAGACTATTTATGCTTAAATTGCGACCGTCAAATTACATGAAATGGAACGTAATTGAAGTTACTCGGCATTTTTTGACAAACAAAAATCATCTTTCAAAAATCAATTTCTCTCATCATCCACTATAATCATTTTAGTGAAATTGTGAATTTTTATCAAAAGAAATTATTCAATTATTAGCCAAATACATATAAAGAAGGAAATATGGCACCAGCGGAAGATGTTGAAATGAAAAGTGTTGAGAGTCCTGCTCCTGCAAGTGATGTGGAGACTACAGAAGTCAAGAAAGATGCCGACGTTGTTACTGTTCAGGATTTGAGGGAACATGTTCGCCAAATTGATAAAGCTGTGGTTTCTAAAGAGCCCCGGTTCGCTATGCGTGTCCTAAGATCATTGCCTAACACTAGACGGAAGTTGAACGGTAACGTTTTGAAAGCCATTATTAACCAACTGTTCCCATCGGGTGCTGACAAGGAAACTCTTCTAGGTTTTGTTGAGAGTCCTCTGCCAGGAGCTGTCGAAATCGAGACACCGCGCTCGAGAAGCGCTCCTAAACAACCAGTCCCTGAAGTCGAGGTTTATCTGCATCTCCTAGTACTACTTCGTTTACTTGACACCAATAAGTTGTCAGAAGCTACTGAATGTTCACAGTTGCTGATGGGTAAAATAACGGCACAGAACCGCAGAACTCTCGATTTAATAGCTGCTAAATGCTATTTCTATCATTCAAGAGTATTTGAGCTGACCAACAAACTGGATTTGATCAGAGGATTGCTACACGCCCGTCTTCGTACTTCAACTCTTCGTAATGACTATGAAGGACAAGCAGTGCTTATAAACTGTCTTCTCCGCAACTACTTGCACTATTCTCTTTATGATCAAGCTGATAAATTGGTGAGCAAATCAGTTTTTCCTGAAAACGCAAGTAACAATGAATGGGCCAGATTTTTGTACTACTTGGGCAGAATAAAGGCAGCTCGTCTGGAATACAGTGATGCCCACAAACATCTAGTTCAAGCTCTTAGGAAGGCCCCTCAAACTGCTGCAGTTGGTTTCCGCCAAACTGTTCAGAAGCTGGCTATTGTTGTTGAATTGTTATTGGGAGATATTCCTGAACGTGCCATATTCAGGCAAGCTCCACTCAGAAAGGCTTTGGCGCCCTACTTCCAACTTACACAGGCTGTCAGACTTGGTAACTTGCAAAGATTTGGTGAAGTATTAGAGAACTTTGGTCCTAAATTCCGTACTGACCACACCTTCACTCTGATTTTACGTTTGAGGCAGAATGTCATCAAGACTGCCATTAGGTCTATTGGCCTGTCTTACTCTCGTATATCACCTAAAGATATAGCCAGGAAGTTGGGTCTTGATTCTGCTGAAGATGCAGAGTTTATTGTTGCTAAAGCTATCAGAGATGGAGTTATTGAGGCTACTCTGGATCCTGAGAAGGGATACATGAGCAATAAGGAGAGCTCAGACATTTACTGTACAAGGGAGCCTCAACTTGCTTTCCACCAGCGCATATCTTTCTGCTTGGAGTTACACAACCAGAGTGTTAAGGCTATGAGATATCCTCCAAAGTCTTATGGCAAGGAGTTGGAAAGTGCAGAGGAACGCAGGGAGAGAGAGCAACAAGATTTAGAACTTGCCAAGGAGATGGCAGAAGAAGATGATGATGGTTTCCCTTGATTAAAAGTTGTGTACTTTCAAATTATTTCTTTATATTATACTAATTAGTTACTTATACTCAACACTGTTTGAATATACAATAATAAAAGATAAAATATTCACATCATTTGTTTTCTTTGCGTTTAGTGTGTTAATTACTTAAAAGCCATTTGGATAATTCACTAATAACTGTGTGCTTGTAAATATATATTTATTTATTTTATTACTTACTAATGCAAAACAATAGAGTAAGTGTCTAGATTCAAGGAACTTAAGTCTGGGTTCCAAATCATGATTATTTATCTTCCCTTGCCCTTACCTGCACCATATAATAGTTGTATTTTCATAGGATTATTATATTGACCTCTTTGAGGACAAAAAAATGTTTAATATTGATGGATTTTAAAGCAAGATGTACATATGGATGGGCTTGTATCACTGTTTGTATTTATTCAGCCAATATTTCCTTCATCCATGGCTATTTCATTTCAGCGCCATCTAGTGAAATAATGTACGAACTTATTTATAACCATACTTGTAGCACAACTGTCATCCGTTTCCTAGCAACCATTCAATAAATGGCGCGCTGTCTTTGAACTGGCTGAGGCAAGAGTTTTATCAATAAAAATATTATTACATTATTTTCCACATTACACTCATTATAGATTGTGAGTTAAGCTACAAAAATGGTCGACTTTCCGGTTGATACTATGCAAAAACTCGCTGAGTTGCTGAGACCACCTGAATCCGAAGTGCTGCAGGGAGATGAATTGCAATCTTGTCGTGAGTTGAAATTATTACAATTAAGTTTAGCAACAATTAATTTAGCATTAGCAAGACTTTACTTACATAGATTTTGTAAGTACCTATATTTATCTCTTAATAATAATTGTATACGACCAGCGGTTTTAAAAAATATAAATTAGGTAGCTTCAAACATCTAGGTATATTTCTTGCAAGGAAACGATATTTAGATTTAATTAATGCATGATAGTTTAATCGTCTTGATTAGCGTGATAATCTTCAAAATGTTTAATATCAAATGTCCATTAGCTTTCGAAATAACTTCGACAAGAGACAAGATACCCAAAGAAGAAGCTAAAAAGACTCCAAAGACTATAGAGGAGTTTGAGGAGGAACAAGAACGCGAGGCGGAGGCGATGGGGCAAGTGGGTGGAGGGATCTCGAGTCGGAAGGTTCCGGAGTATACTATGAACTACCAGCAAGCTGTGACTGCTGAAGATGTGTTTCTTCAGGTAAGTGAAGACCTTTTTGGATAGTAAAAAGCAGTAGTAAGTAAGGTGCCTATACATTAAGTACAAACAGTCAAAAATAATTACTTTTTGCCCATTTCACCTCCGCATCCACTTACGTGTGGACGGTGTGGATGGCGCATTAGTTAGAGGATAGTTGACCGAATTGTATTTTGTAGATCGTTCACTCTGTTATACGACCAATTAAGCGACCAATATTAAATATTGTTTTCAGCTAGTTCGTTGGTATGATAACTTTCTACCGTGTAGGTAAACCTAAAATGGAAACACCGTCTTAAAAGGATAAAAGAAACCTGTGTGTATATTGAATTATTAGTATTAGGTACCTACTTGAAGTAACCACTAACATTGCTACTGACTAAACTTCTTTGCTTTATTATTGTTAAATGAAACAAAGGTAAGTATCTAGGTACTTACTTACAGTAACTAAGTATTACTTTCGGCTAACCTAAAACATTGACGAGACGGCGTTCATAAAGGCACCCAGCAAAATCATCGTCGTTTCTCCTACAGATCGGTCCAAAGACTACAGCTTCAGCCAGCTGCGAGAATCTCATCGTGAGGATCAAAATGCCGGGAGATAAAAAGGAGAATGTTGATCTTAAAGTTGACACCACCAGTATTACTGTGGACTCCTCTCAGTATTCGCTCAAGCTTCCTCTCCCCCACGGGATTGACCCAGATATGTCCAAAGCCAATTGGGATACCGATCAGGAGACATTGGTTCTCACTTTGAAACTGGATAGGGAGTTCGATTATATTAATTTCTGATAAGTTTTCATAAGTTTATTTTAAATTGGGATGTTTTGCAGAAAAGTTGTTTGCTACATGGCTCTTTTGGCTCTTTGTTAAGTGTTCATGTACCTATCTGATAATTAATTATAATTTCTTACCTACTCTATCTATGGTATGGAGTGATTACTCAAGTTTGTATTTTTAGGAGTATGAATGTAATAAACATGATGCGGACAAAATAAGTAGACCAGTTTTCTTTTTCCTCAAAATACTTATTTACTATTTTATTAAGAATCCTAAGTAGTTAGTTACCTGTAATTTATCCTTGAATCATACCGAGGTTTCATGATCCGTTTTTATTTTGTTTATGGACTTATCAGGCGACTTTGTTTTTTTATATTTTTGGCGCCCTTTTTTTATTGTTGGTTTGTTCATTGATGATGAACCTCCTATTTTACCGGCTATATCGTAGAAACTGGTACAGGCAAATACATGACACCAGCGGTCAAAAGCTTCATCGGGTGCAAAAGGGACAAAAGAAAAAGGGCAGTGGAAGGATTGCGTTGGGGATAAACTTAGGTGTAAGGGCATGGCGACCGACAGGTTGAGTTGCTGCGCCGAAGGAAGTGAGCAAGTGAGTAATTTTACATTGGGTATAAGTTCATTTACCAAGTAGGAATTAGTCCGTTTAAAATTGTCAATTTCAGCGTTATCGATAACGGTTATCATTTATTCCTTTATCTTTAACAGGAGAAAGCCGTACTCCCTGTCACTACCATAAGTACCTAACTTTACGATTTAGATAGAAGTTGCAAGTAGATATAAAACAGATATGAGTCCCCCAAAAAGGCAGTCTATCTTATGATCTCTGTTACGCTTCACACCTATACCACTGAACTTAATGCAACTTAGTTGGAACAGAGATATCAAAGCTTTGGGAAACGCCATAGGCTACTGTTATCCACAGGAACTGCACTACGGGGGAAACCGTAGAAAACAGTTTGTACCTAAATAACAAAGAAAATGAAGAACTGGTTTGCCTGAGACGACAAGTTAAAGACTAGCCTATAATTATAATTAAAAAATTTGTTGGATCAAATCACGATTAGCTACGGCATTTAGGGACTTCAATCAATATTCCGGTTTTAATATAATTAACTTTGAGAATCGTGATAGCAATAGTTATAGATGAATGCGAGCCTATAATAAAGTATTGGCCATGAGTCAACATAATAACATTATTATCTAATACATAGTTATACCTACAACATTAATAATTTTAGCATTACAGTAGGTAAAGTAAAGTAGCTCCAAATTAAATATAATTGAAATTCCATTAAGTTTATGCGCCATAGCTACCTTTAACAATACATTCCATTTCATACTTACTTAGGTACGTATATAGAGATGATTCGTATCTTTTACCCGACTGCGGCGAACCCAAAGGGATTTTTCGATAGGACACGTGACGTTCGCAAGTTTTTTTTGTTACTAACCTAACTTTATTTACTTAAGTTAATAAAATCAATGGTGTAAAATGAATAATGAGCAACTGTACTAATTATAATAGTTATTTTGAATATATCCTAGTCTGAACAGTTACATTTTGATGTTATCTAGCCTTTTCAGTTGTTCCTTCCTCATACTATCTGCTAGGCGCGGTTTCTTGTTCGGCAGCCGCAGCGACGAACCATTCGGTCCCTTTCGTCTCTGCATCGCTTTTTCTCAAATATTAACCCATTCATCGTTTACTATCGTGATATGTTGGATTTAAGATTGAAGTGCTAATTTTGAATTCCTGATTCTACTATCGGACGGGGAGTGGTGATCCTTTTTAAGCCAAGATCAAGATGTTTTTATTGTCAGAGATTATTTTTTATTTATCTGTTACCTTCAGCAAAGGTTGTTTTATATCTCTAGGAATATGTGTTAAAAGTGTTTGTATCTCTCTATAACATCTTGGAGAGGTGTTTTATGCCTCATACATTCCATAAAGGTGAAAATTGCGCATCAGTAAATAAAAGTACAGTTTGAAGACTCATTCCTTACCAACTACCAAATGTTAAAATAATGAAACACAAAAAAGATAATTCAATAATAACAGCTCTCCAAATCACACTCTTTAAACAAAAATTAAGTTTAGTTACACTATTCACTATTAATTCATATTCTGTATTATCATAAGAGTAAACTAATAAAATTAAAACAATACCACCTGTAGCAATATTCAATTAATCAAAAATAACAAACTAACTTCTCAACCAAATAACATAAACTTAAAATTATGTGCATACGCGCACTGTCCCCAATAATTTGGTCAGGGATGGAAAGTTGTTACCGCTTAGTTTATGGTGTTTGATTATAAAGTTAACTCCTTGTAGCTAGACACGTGATGGTCCACATGTGAGTCCCATGTGCGTATAGTAATAGTATTAATTAAACCAAAGAAAAAATCACGTTTGTTTTTCCGTAAATCATTCTTATTCGTTAGTAAATTATTCACGCTATAATTTTCTTGATTTTGCATGCATTTCACATTTTAGCAAGCGTGCTAGTGCGAATTTTTTTGACATCTGCCGACTTACAAATTCAATAACTTCCATGTTAACCCAGGTGCAATCAGGTTTCAGTTTCGGGACTGTCGCTCTTTGTACTTATTTCTAACTAGCCGCGCCCCGGTGTTACCCGCGTTGTACCCGTTCCCGCAGGAATTTCGGGATAAAATGTATCCTATGATTTGTTCTGGTGTATAGAACCTATATTACTGTAAAGTTTCATCTAAATCCGTTTAGAAGTTTTTGCGTATGAGTAACAAATATACATACATCCACCCATACATACATCCATACATCCATGCTCACAAACTTTCGCATTAAGTGGTAGGATTACCGAACGTAACGTCAAAGCTACGTGATACATTGTCACCTAAAATGTAGGCAGATTTGCATCCGCACACGACGAGTGCTCTCGTAAATGTGTATAAACCCGGACAAAAGCAAAGTTCACAGCTCAGAAGGCTCATAATTGTTTCAATAAAAATACATTGAACAAATAATGACATCGTGATAACAATATAAAACATATAACTTTATATAATAAAACTCTATTAAACACAATATTAGCCAAACGTGTTCGTCACGCAGATTTTTTACGTTACTTGTACCTACCTAGTTCCAATCATTCAAGAATATTTATTCGGATAGTTTGCCTTTGACTGGTCAGCCATTGACGCTTTATTTCGTATCCAACAATCGCGAGTAGTGCTTGTGGATCTAAACCTAAGATATTTTTAAACAATCATGGGTAACGTGATATTATAAAATTGAAAAATAATAGGGCCATTGAAGTGAACCAACTGTTTCTCATACATACCGATGTTGCACGATAATAGCTGCAGGACCTTCGCAAGATAGGGCGCCGCAGATAAACAATAACATTCTAAGATTATATCCACATAAAGTATTCTTATAAATGATTTTTTTGTGCGTTTAATTACAGTTGTAAATATATTTTGGTGTGTTTTCTGTGATCATTTAAGTTGTAGTGCTGGTGGTGTACAAACATTTTCAAGAACAGAACAATAAGAACAAAAACAACTAATTAGGTAGGTTTACTGATTTTATAACGTATTTACTTATTAATCACAGACATAACTTAGTTATATTTAATTAATAATTTAATGTTTGTTAACCGTTCAAATATTTTAATTTCCCAATTAAGTTAAGCCTTAAGATTCTACTTAATTAGTGTAAGGCAATTTAATAAATTTAATTCAGGTAACAGACATGTTTTTTCAAATGCCCATGAAATCTTAATATAACTAAAGGTATACAGTATACCTAAATATTAAAATTATACTTGGATTTGCTGTTACCTGCCTAGCGTATCGTTCGGTTGAATAAATATTTATTAGGTCACATCTAGATAAACCTTATAGCTTGGTGTAGACCACACTAACTATGTAAAAGCAAATAAGAGTATTAGATGTTTACAAGCACTGACTGACCTGACTGTACGTCAAAACTGAGTACACTTACGTAATTTTACGTTTTTTTAAAAAGTTTTATCACTTTAATATTTCACGGGTTCTGTATGTTGCTATAATGTTAGTTATATATTTTAAAAATGCCTATGTCAGCAATTTTTTCCAACTTCTTTCTTAATATCAGACCAATATGAAATGGATTGTTTAAATCTGAACTCTAACCTCATGAGTAATTAACTAACTAACCGGAGATGTGTGCTGTGTTTTGCAAACAATAAATCTATAGGTTTATGATTATGACTCATAATGCAAATAATAAAAAGTAAAAGTTTCAAATTCCGTTGTGTGTTTTGAAACATCGTTTTATATTTATAATCTACCCTTTAGTCCGAATCTTAGTAATGAACCTAAGTAAGAATCGACTCTTTTATTACCAAGTATTATATTAACTAGTTATAAATATTAGCTCAAGTACTAAATGTCATTTTAATTCTTTAAACGAAATATGTTACAGTTGATATATAAATACCATACCTATATCTAGTAGACCTACACAGTAATATTTGTCAAAGAACTATGTATTGTTTATATGTTCAATGTTTATTTCTTCTGATAGGAACTCCTCATTAATATTTTAAAAACAATAGCAGAAAAAGTTTCTTATACATGCCATAGTCGTTTCAAGTGAAGCATTGTGATTTCATATTTTGCAGTGGTTTATAGTCTTGTGTTTATTCCGGTTTAGTATTCTGGACATTTCTAGTAGTTTCTTAAAGTATCTGACACTTTATGAGGTATATAGATACCGCTTTTTATAAGTGAGCTAAGAGAGATAAAAATTGTGAGACAGTTTTCGGTGAAACTATACCTATTTACCAATGTCGTCTTAATTAATATGCACAGTTGCTCAGTTGTTCAATTTTAATGTTGATTTATTTGACAACGTTTAGCGAAGTGACCAATAAATTAGGCTGAGAATTGAATCAATTACACAACAAGTAAGTTGGTATATATGTAGTTCAATTCAAGATTCCGTGCAGTGATCTGGCGTCTCGTAATGTCGGAACCTAAAATAATGTTACAACACTTATCAATGGTGCTGAAAGGAAATAAATTTGTTCGTTCAAATAACGTTTCATTCATGGAGTCATTTTTTCATTTTTATAATTCATTATTTCTAAGTGCACGGAACTATGAGTTTGGATATAATTAGATCACTGACTATATCCTATATCACAGATTGAGGGTACTAACACCGTCAATGAAACGCTTCCTTTTTTATCTACTTGTGTCTTAAAGGTAGCTAATGGCACCAAATTGAAATAATGTTCTATTCTTACAGAGAATACTCCTAATAATCGATAGATTTTCTATATAATAAAATAATATATGTACTTGGACAAATTCACACACAGTTAATTAGACCCAAACTAAGCCCTAAGCTTTTTAAATACTTTATTTGACACCCAGACATCGTCACCAACAACTATGCCTGCACAAATTGTTGACTCCGGGCGGGAATCGAACCCGCAACCCCCGACACAGTAAGCGCTCTTACTGCCACTGTGCCAACGGGCTTGTCATATAATTTTACCTTTTTAGCTTTTTAACTAGCAAGCCAGAATATAGACACAAATTAAGTAAAGAACCTACATAATTGGGATGATAATAATAACTAATTAGATAACGAAATCTTTTCTATTTTTTTCTACCATAGCATGGACGGACTAACAAATATCCTACTTATTAGTAGGTATTATAACAGCCTCCGTGGTCTAGTGGTTTGAGCGCTCGGCTCACGATCCGGAGGTTCCGGGTTCGATTCCCGGTGGGGATATCTCACAAAAATCACTTTGTGAGACTGTCCTCAGTTTGGTTAGGGCATTGCAGGCTGAATCACCTGATTGCCCGAAAAGTAAGATGATTCCGTGCTTCGGAGGGCACGTTAAGCCGTCGGTCCCGGTTACTTTCTACGGATAGTAGTCGTTACATGAGCCATGTCAGAGGCCTTTGGCGGCTCTATAACTTTGACACCAGGACTGGTCAAGTTGACCATCCACTCGATAAGAAGAAGAAGAAGAAGTAGGTATTATTATTTGTTTGTATTATTTGTATGGTACCAAAAGACACATTTCCTTTATATACTAACCATACTTTGTAAATAAGTGTTATTTACCTGTGACGTACTTTCGATCGCATAACAAAACAGTGTCCCTTAAACGTCATATTAATTTACCGAAACTAATGCAATGTATATTTAAACCCTATTGGTCTTGTTGTTCATTTAGTAACTTAGATTGAGTTTAAATATATTGGGGACCTACGCTGATTCGAATAACGATTGTTCAGTGTTCATTTGATTTTTTTACGAATACTTAATACAATGTTTAAGTAAGTAGCTACATTTTCTCTTCAAATTCTTCGTGTAAATTTCGGTATCTGGAAAACTTAAGATATCTTTAAAAGGATAGACATTGTTAATACATTTTCGAACTTAATAAATAAAATGATATCTAAATATATTTCTACATTTTAATAAGTGTAATAGTTTCCTACATATACATAGTTAATATGTTGCGATGGTGTTCTCTTTATAATATGTTCTACAATCATTATTTTTCTCTGCAGGATGTTGTCGCGGCGCATGTTGTGTTTACAAGTGCTCATTATTTTGAATGTGATCGTCGTTTTGAATAGTTTGGAGTGGAGTGAGACACGTGAGTAACATTTATCTTTGAAAAGTTTGAGATGAAAGTCAGGTGATTAAGTAACTAGGTATACCAAATTAAAGTCTTGAAAGTCAACCATAGGTGCTTATGATAACATGTTCACATTAAAGTTAGTATATTCCTTGATGTTAAAATAGATATTATTTGCATTACCTATATTCAACAAGGAACAAGCTACAAAACACGATTCAAAATAAAAACAAATTTAAACAATAAAAGTGTAGGTACCAACGTGCATAAAAAATAATACGCTTGCATTTATGTATCTGGTAACTACATCCACATTACAGATGCTATGATGACCTTATTTAGGATTCATTCTTTTTTTACGCGCATTACAACATTCTATATTTTTGCAATATTAATGGACATCTACAAAAAATAAATAGGTACATATATAGAGTGTGTACCAAAGTTTGTAGATTATTAACTAATTTTGCCACTTAAATAGATTAGATGGTGGTAGATATGGTTCCTTCCTGGGTAGGATGTACATACAGACAGTATGTCTATTGTCTTTGCCAAAGTTTATAATTCTAAATGCTAAAAATAAACACTAACTTCCGTATTTCTAAGTTATTACCTGTTTTTCAGAACTATTTCCTCCACAAAAGATTCCCGATGGCGCGTTGGATCCCAAACGTGCCGTAGTCCGGAGGAAGATCGTGCTCTACCATAACTTCTTCAGATCCAAAGTGCGGCCTACTGCTTCTAATATGCTTTTGATGGTGAGTAAAATTGAGTGAAAAGATATGGAATAAATAGCCTTTACATACAAAGCGCCAGCGCGAATATGGGACTGTAGTCCACCTTTCCTTAGAATTCTTATATGACCGAATGATTAATTCATTAATTTCGAATAGGGTAGTGGTTAAGTGGTCCTGGTTTCGGAGTTTCGAGACCGCCTAAAGGTCTTCAACGTGGTCTTACTATTGATATAACCGAGACTGACTGCTTAAAACGTCCTCCAAAGGTTCGGAAACCACGGCACTCGGATAAAAATGTCACTATCGGCCAACAATCCGAGTTGTGGCCGAGCTGCATGTCAATATAAATAAAAAAGTTGTATATGTTTATTCAAGTAAATTTGTGTGACAGTGGCACTTAGCACGTCAGCGTATAGCACGTCAAAATAAACCCGACACGGCTTCATTTTCCACCGTGGTAAAATTGCAATTTTAGGTGCCTATTACCGCAAATAATAGAATTAAATTGGAATGTAACGTAACTCACCAGCTTATTATCCTAATTGTGGATTATTGGAACAGTCAACACTCAAATATATTTGTTTTAGCGGTTTCATCCGCGTTGTGTCCGTTTCCGTGGGAATTGCGGGATGAAAAATATCCTATAACCTTTCCGTTGAATGTGGCTATCCATTACAAAGAGAATTATGCAAATCGTATTGGTAGTTTCCGAAATTAGCCTTTACTAACAAACAATAGTTAAGCAAAGTTAGAAACTTTACTTCTTTATAATATTAGTATGGTCACATAGAACCTTAACATATTCAAACTACTATGCTACATCTATCCTTTTTAGTCAATAAGAACTTTCCGTATAACATGACAAAGTACTAAAGTCACATTTTCATGTGCCCAATGTAACTTGCTGCATGTACTGTACAGCTGTACACGTTCTGTGTATGCTTACGTCTTTACCAAACACAATATTTATATAATATGTTCCTTTTACATTTATTTTTACGCCACATCACGGTTATCGTAATTTTGTATTTTATTGCGATTACAAATGGTTAAATGAATGGTTATGATGCGTCACTAATAAAAAATAATCCTTGCTTCAGGAAAACAAATGGAACTGAATTGAACAATAAAGAATTATTTTTGCAATCTGAATTGTAAATTATTAAAATAAAAATAACTATGAATAAATAAATTCAAAGGAATTGGCACAGTTGCTGAGTATTTCTATACAGAATAATGCTACTCAGACTTTCTGTAAGAGCTATGCTACGCTGCGTTACTGTATAACGTTTGGTATCCACTAATGACAACAAACGTAATATAGCTACAGATCATACCGTAGATACCTAAATGTGGTCATAGCACTGACCTCTACTATATGGACTGGCTGCAGTCATAATAATTTTGTGCCTATTTGAGTGTCGCCATTTTGGCGCTGTAGGCCACTGTAGGCAGCTACGAATTTCCATGGAACTAAAATTAGTTATGTCTTATGTCGTCGATGTACCCATATTTGCTTGCAGTGAACGTCAGAATTAGTTCTCGGGAAACTCGTAGGGGCGCTTCAAATTGCCACACAAAATTAGCTGTCATTTGTATGGTAACAGCCAGTCCATATAGTAGAGGTCAGTGGGTCATAGGGATTACCCTATGACCACATTTAGGTATCTACGGTATGATTTTATCTATGGTGTTTGTTAATCATTCGTTGTAATTATTATTAAATAATTACAACGAATGATTAACAAACACCATAGATAAAATCAAATAGATGCATTACACAATAAACAAATAGGTACACTCAGAATCTTTTGAGAGAGATTTTTTAGATTAGCGTAGGGTGATAAGGCTACCGTGCTTTGTAGGGCACATTAAATGGTCTGTCTCGGTGGTTTCAATCATCAGACTATATCGGCAGCCTATTTAGATGGTCTATAAACTCCCGAAACCAAGGTTGGCGAATAACCTACTAAAACTTACTTCTTTTACGAACTCTACATGTAAGTCCGTAAACAATTATCTAGTAGAAAAATCAAAATAATTATCTCGTTGTATTGGTTACGTGCTATACGCCCGCAAGTAATTAAACGCAGTTGCTCCCACTATCTACTTTTTAGGATGAAATTCTTGACGTTAATTTAGCACACGCCAATGTTTCCGGTCGACTTCCATTATTTAATTATTGTGGTAGAGCAATGTAGAGCACTATTTTTGATTTTCGACTTATGATAACTTAGAAAGTTCCTCAAATATAAAACCTTGATACCCATCGAAGACTAGATAATTGGCGACGTAATACAGGTCTTGATGATGACTTTTAGACTATTTCTATAAATATTTCCAGGCCTGGCACCCTGGTGCAGCGAGACAAGCTCAGAGATACGCTGAAGAGTGCAAATTTCTAGAACACAACAGCCCCTCAGATAAAATTGTCCCTCATTTAGGAACGTGCGGGCAAAATCTCTTTGTTGCTGCTCAGAAAACGCCTTGGTAAGTAATTCTAGACATCGGATTTGGTTTGTTGTCTCGATTGATGCTGGACAAATCTTAGTAAGGTACTATAATTGCACCGGAAACATTATGACACCTTGAATTATTCGGAGAACTTTGGCGGTGTAACTATACAGCCAAATTATTAATTATCACAATAAAACACTTGACTTTTATTGCAATTATTGTTACGCCCTTATACTTACTCGCTGGTGATATACCTCTCCGTTAATAAGTCAGAGGGGGTCAGCCTAAATTGATCTAACGTTTATACCCTTGATTGCACACTTTAATAACACATAAATATTCGTGTAATTGAGCATTTTATAGGTATTGTCTTGTACTCTTGTACAATTTTGACAGATGGTTATATAATCAAGGTCTTTTGATTATTGCGCCCATGAATGTATGAATTGAAGATGATAAATATTAACCTTGTTACTCTTTACACGTTTTTTGTGAGTACCTCACTTCCTCTTAACGTCGTTGTATGAGATTAAATCACGATCATTATGTTTCCACAATGGATGTAATGATAGGGTATTTATTAGCTTTTAAGGAAGCTAAAAAATTCAATGAATCTTCGTCAAATTTGCTGGGAAGCCAATTAACCCTGAACGTGTTTGTAAAAAAATGCATTGTTGGGAATAAAAACACGAGCTTTATTGGTTGTTGTTTTTATTATTGTAGACACAGGTTACAAGCTGTTCCTCGCGGCTTTACCTAAGTTATGCTTATTTTTTCGTGAAGATATCGGCATGGAATGCGGAGTCTTTAGTAATATAGAGAAACTAGCTTTTGCCCATGATTTCATCTGCATAGAAGTCGAGGATGATTCTAATATGATTTTTAATTGGTTTTTCATTACATGACAACAAAGCTTATAATTAGGTAACTATATCATATATTTCAGGTTCTTTGGTATCAAAACTTGGTTTGTGGAGTATAAGAACTTCACCTACGGATTTCCGTACCCTGATTTGAAATCCACTGGTCATTACACCCAGATGGTTTGGGCTACTAGTCATAAGGTGGGCTGCGGCATGGCGTTTTGTAACGGCGGACCTTGGGGGACTTTTTACAACTATGTCTGCCATTATTGTCCTGGGTAAGTTTAGAAAAGACGGATATTATAAGGAAACTAACTTATTTACAAAAAACAACTTTTTCGTTTGGGGTCCAGCAAGATCTAGTAAGGAACACTTAGCCCTTGATTTTTACAAAATAGATTTCATGTATCTGTTCTGCTGTCTCACATATTTCTTCTTGCTATAAAGTTGAGGTGATGTTCAAACTTATTTGGACTAAAATATAACCACAGCTCTGTTGTACTTTTACTCTCATAGATTCTGTATTTCCCCCCACTTTTTTGCTATACTCTATTATCTCTTGATTAAATGTAAATTATAACTCATCTTAATCCAAATTTTCCATATTCCAGAGGAAACTATGAAACTATAATACAGTATCCGTACAAGAAAGGTAAACCATGCGCCGATTGTCCAAACCACTGCGTTTCTGAATCTCTTTGCAACAATGCTTGTTCGAAACGGGATTTCTACTCCAACTGCGAAGAATTGGTACATGTAGCTAAAGGCGTTTGTGGACAAGGCTCTTGCAATGCTACCTGTGAATGTGGTAACGCTAGAATACACAAAAATTATCCCTGGTAAAGTAAGACTGTAATTGATACTACTGCAATGATTATAAGGACTATAATAGTGGTACAGCAGGTAAAAGCTAAGTAGGTATAAGATACACCAGTTTAAAAAAAATATACTGTATAGTGTATGTTCCCGCTAAGAGTAGAATATTGTTAGTAAACTTTATCTCGAAAAGAAAAACTTTTCTGGATAGAAACGCCTGTAGCATGTAAAACAAATTATGTAAACATCTGTGGGTGTGTATAAGTAAGATTATGGTAAGAATTAATTTAATAAATATTATAAGTATAATTAGACTACGTTGTACAATTTCTTTTCCTAAATATTTATCCTTATGTCCTTTTAATATTGATTATTTTTAATGTAATTTATTTGGGAGAGCGAATTCATGCCCAATAAACCCTTCGAGGAAAAACCTCTTAGACGTTTCGGTACTCTATATGTTGTTTTGATGCATGACTGCACGAAGGCTGAAGGAAGTTATTTCAATTGATATAGTTACACACTTTCAATATAATACTGTAATTGTACTGAAATAACATCTATCATTTGCATTATTCATCTGTGCAAAGCAAAGAGCTAAGTATAAACAAACAATGTTTAAATCACCCTATCTCTACAACAAACATAGGAACAAACTCAGGAATTGTCTTATCAATAACAATGGTAGAATCATTGTTAGTAATAACATTGGCGAGTAATTACTAGGACTTATAGTCCTTGTTGATGTGACGTTCGTATGTTTGCCTTGTTTGTGTTGAGGGGGTTCATAGTGCGCCCGCGCAGGTGACTCAGGCAGGTGGGGTGCTCGCCGGTGCGGAACCGATCGCGTCTGATGCTTCCTTGCGTACGGTTTCCGTTGCATCAGCTTAAGCAATGACTGTGACCTATTTAGTTCACTATGTTTTGTTTTGAATTAGAATTTTGCGAGACAAAATGTCCAATAGCCTGATAAGTATAGTATCAGCTACCAATCGTGTTATGCAGTGTCGTTTTATTCTTCGCTGTGAAGTTATTGCAAATTGTTTTTATCGTATCATTGTACTTGTTATGCTGTCCAGCTAAAGTATTTTTCAAAAAAGTAAGGCAATAAATCTGTGTCATGTAGTTGGATAAATATGATAATGTTATTGGTTGGATTCGTAATCCGATGTGTTCCCGTGCGCGCGGGCGGCGCGGGCAGTTGTTTCCCACCCCCTCCACGTCTCCGACCCATTTGTAATGCATGACGCGGGCGCGGGCCGCCCGGGCCTGCGCGGGCGAACATTGCGCGCGCTCGGCCGCGCGGCACCTGTCGCCCCGCCATGGTCTGCGACGCGTCCTCCTCGCCCGCCCGCAAGTCGCTCCGCCGGCTCGCTTCCACCCGCGGCTTCAAACACAAACAAACACCAGAATATGGGTGGATCAGAGTCTTCGACGGACTCGAGCCTTTCGCCGTCGACGCGCCCAGCAAGTTGGTCAAGGTCGCTCTCAACACTACTGTCGAAGAAGTCAACAAGACTCTCGGGTTTGACGACGAGCTGACTCTGTGGGTGCAGACCGGTTCCGAACATTCTCGAAGGTTGGAATTGGACGAGTTTCCGTTAAGGATCCAGGAGCAGTATCTGGCAACATGTGGATGGAAGTCAGTGGCTCGAAGGCAGAGGTTGGCGGTAGACCCTGAGTTGAGGCACTCGCTGCGATGGAGCACGGGCCCGGCCATCCGCTCCGGCGGGGTGTTCAGATCGGGAACTCTACATGTCCTGAAAGGCCACGTGTTTCCGCAGTGGAAGCCGCGACCGGCGCACATTATCGGATCAACACTTCATACGTTTGGTAAGTAGAGTTAAACTTTAGTAATTTATTTATAGTCTGAACTATCCCACTGCAGGACAAAGGCCTGCAGACAACATAATATCAATAAAAATAATTATTGTAACATTGATTTCATTTATTACATGCGTAAATGCGGTAGGATTGTATAACAATATACACGAAACAGGAAAATATTTTCTTTTTAAGGAAATACCTGGGAGATCCTAGAGCTATGTGGTGGCAGCATAGAATTGTGTCAACCGAAGGCTCAGAGACTGGTGCTATGCCTGAAACCCCGTTTCCAAGGAAACGGCCTGCCTGGAGACAACATCATGAATCATATTTTCTTTGGATTCTCAACTGTTTGGGAGAGAAACATGTGGTTCTGTTGGCTCAAAGAGGTACGTACAACTTAAATACCCATTACGGAGAAAATTTATTAATTATCTATTTATTACTATAAGAAAATACTGCAAAGTGGGTAGATACTGTTAGAACTGTTGATACTTTTTAAAATGTGTTTGTAGGTAAGGAATCGTTATCAGACCAAACCTAATATTTCTCTAAGCGTGTTAGTAATCGATTTCACGAACTAACCGAGGTCTTAGCAGACGATTGAGGATTTGATTCCGGTACACTTCTCAAACTAACGAACCGTCAACAAACAGCGGCAAATTGCTAGAAATTCACTTTAAGCTTATCAAGCTTTGACATTTCAATGCTGTATTTTATATCAATCATCTAGGGTTGTGCAATGCGCACTTTATGTAATTGTATATACATATTCTTAAATATAAAAAAAAAACGCCTGAAACGCAAAGCAAATAAATAAAATCATCAGATTAATTTGAGATAAAGAAAATGAATTCTTATACAAGTAACTTACATTGTTACAGAGAAAGTAATTTATGTAGATTGTTAATTGAGTATCTTGATCTTGTAACAGATAAAATGGTGTACATTTGAACCGTTTTTGGTAAAATTTAAAAAGTGTGTTAATTGCAAACTGTGCGCGCATCGCCCTGAAAGAAATGTCACGCTCGAGAACTCGAGAGTACGTCCGCAGAGATTGCGAAGCGATTCCATATTCCGCACTCAGACTTGCCACAAGCAAACTGTCTTTTGGAGGAGCTTTACCTGTGAACGGAATCCGATATTCATACAGTGAAGTGACCGAAACAACAATCTAATTTACATTCGATAGTGATGGTGGATACCTTGAATTAGTGACTGCAAATGTGTTTCCAGCAAGGACATATAAATGACATTAACGCCGGCTTCTAATACGTGATAGGACTTTTGTATCACCAGACGGGAGTTATTCCGTAGTCTTTGGGAATAACAATGCCATGTAAGTTCGTCGGCCCCGCTGTGGTTACAAACCGAAACAGGCGAATAAGAATGCCATTCTGCAGTTACCTTTAAAATGTCTTTTGATGTAACGAAAACAATGAGCCGGTTCTAAAACAATATCCAGTCGTTGGCGGTCTGTGCCGAGTGCTCGTTGTGATGGTAGAACATAATATGAAGTGTGCAGAGGATGAGATAGACAGTCTGGATGTGTTCAACCAGAATGAAGACCAGTTCCTGGACAGTTTGGAGCCAAACACTTTGCGAGAGAAATATGAAATCACGGTGGGTTACATATTAAAAATGACGTCATTTTTTACACCTACATTAGATTGACTACATTACACCCAAAGTACTATTTCAATGTTATATTTATTCCCTAATGTGTATCTTGTAGTTAAAAATGACGCGCGTCATTAACCTCTGAATAATATAAATGCCCATTTTTGTCTGTCACACCTAAATTCTGTTGAACGTAGTTTTCTTAACAAAAAGCAGGAAATCGCTGAGTTGCGACTTTGTCCGCTATTTCGCGACTCTCCCATTTTATATCGATGTTTTTGTTGTATGGTAGGTATGGAAACAACTAGGTAACATTGGCTTATTGATACAATATGTACCATAAGAGATCATGACAAATGAAAGAGTAACTCATTTCATTAAAAAGAAACTCATCTAGGATTAATTGAAAAAGTTTCCAAAACACATTCTATTCCTATGATATGAAACAAAACAATGAAGAATCTTTAATGTTACGTAAAATGTTATCATGAACTCTATTGTTTACGTATCTTCTTAAGTACACTTGGTGAAGCATTGGTGCAATCACTGAGGTTCTTGAGCTTTTGTTTAGGTTAATTAAAATTAATTACGCATAGAATTATTTTCTTTTTTATTCATACGTGTTCTTATTTAATACTTAGTTCTAAGTTAAGTTCTTGAAGTTAAGAATCAGGAGAAAATAGTTTATAGTAGTATAGTTTGTAGTATTAAGACGAAAGTTTTTAAGTATGTTTTGCTAAAGTAATCCAAACACTACAAATTTAAAGGACCGTTTGCACTATTTAGCAATATGTCTGATTTGAGGATCGTATGTTTCTACTTAGTTTGCGTACAACTATATATGTGAGTTCACAGTATAAGGGAATAAATAATGACTGGATTTTTGGTGCTCATTTGCGCAATGAAATAAAACCTGACTAGACATTTATTGTAAAAATCAACTCAGAATTCTGGTATTCCCATAGGGTCGAGTTACACGTGTGTAAAACCGTAAGGTGCATGCCCACTGCCTGTACTACCTCATAATCCATACTTCCATACTAATATTATAAATGCGAAAGTAACTCTGTCTGTCTGTCTGTCTGTTACGCTTTCACGCCAAAACTACTGAACCGATTTTGCTGAAATTTGGTATAGACATAGATATGACCTTGAGAAAGGACATAGGATACTTTTTATCCCGAATTTCCCTCCGGATAAGATACTGTTACGCTTTCACGCCAAAACTACTGAACCGATTTTGCTGAAATTTGGTATAGACATAGATATAACCTTGAGAAAGGACATAGGATACTTTTTATCCCGAATTTCCCTCCGGATAAGATACTGTTACGCTTTCACGCCAAAACTACTGAACCGATTTTGCTGAAATTTGGTATAGACATAGATATGATCTTGAGAAAGGACATAGGATACTTTTTATTCCGAATTTCCCTCCGGATAAGATACTATTTTTCTATATTATGTTTACTATTTTTCACCTAAGCAATTGTTTGATGCTTCGCGCTCACTGGGACGGCACGGCTAGGGATTTTAAGGTTTGCTAATATAAAATCAAACGTATTCGTATATAAACAAATGCTATACCTACTTTAAAATAGCGCCACGGCATCGAAAAGGATTTTTCAATCCCGCGGCGTCATTTGAATGCATAGCCATTTATGCTGTATTTCTATGAAGCTACGTTCGAATTTTCACAAGCAAAAATGATAAATCCCGAGACGTTCCGTCCCGGTGAGTGTGCAGCTTGAGTCATACTTTGGTAAGATAAATATAATATAAATAAGTAATATAATATAAATAAATATAATATAATATAAGATTAATAAGTTAAAAATAAAACTACTGTCCAAAGTAACAATCTAATGCGGACGAAGTCGCGGGTAAAAGCTAGTAATATTATATATGCAAAAGTAATTCAGTCTGTTTCATTTCCACATCAAAACTCATTTTTTTAAAAAAATAGCGGTATGTGATTGAAATCTTCCAATAAAAAAATGATGTTCATCTGCAAAACAAACTCCTTTATGTCCTTAAATTCCCTCAAGAAATTTTGATTCATTGAACAAACCAATGGTAGTATTTGTTAACCAGTATCCAATCCCTTCATTCCAGGGTATACAAAGCACGCAGCCCCCGAACGTTCTAGACCTTAGCGGAGGGGGTCGAGCTTCCCTCGGGGCAGCCCTGTCCCAACATGCTTCAAGTGCTTTCACGTTGAGAGTGCTCAGACTCAGGGACAACAGCCTGACGTCACTGCCCCCTCAACTATGGACGCTGCAGTCGTTGACACATCTAGACATTAGTAACAACAAGATCACCGAGTTGCCGAAGGAAATATGTCAGCTGAAACAGTAAGTTTTTTTTCATGATTTGCAAAGCAATTTAAACCAATTTACTAACACAATCATGTATATACGTACGGACATACGTCACGCGGCTTATACAGAAGGACGACATAGGCTGTCAAGATAGTACAAATTAATGCTACCCTACACATTTATTAGTCCAAAATTTTCGTAGGATTGTGTACAAATAATAGTGATACCACAGGAAACTGCCAGTTGGTTCAAAGTAACTCCCAGTAAACAAAATCGGGTTTATTTTTACATAACGTGCAACTGCTTAACATAATATAAGGCCAAAGTGTGGTGGCTCGGTAACGCTCCACCGACGAAGCGTGGTGAGTGGTGAGGCGCCTGTATCTCAACCTTCGCTCAACTTATAGGTAGATTATTATGTGAGGTTGGAGCTAGGGCCCATCATCTTTACCGCAATCATGGTGAATAATTACGAAATACTTGGAACTAATAACGTATCTCAGTAATTGTTCTGTGCTTCACTTTGTAGTTTTAATAGGAATGCTGACACATAATGTCCGTAGAAAATGGTGAACTAATAGTAAGAGTAGGAATAATCTTACTTAAAATACGAAAGGTTTTGATTGTTTGCTGAACAGTATCAAATAAGTTGTTATAGCGTGAAAGCTATCGTATTTACTGTCTACTTTAATTGTCTCTCTTAATTTATGCTTGGATCACTTAAGACTTAATATATCATTTAAGAAATGTTTCCCAGAGCTCTACATCAGAATTTCTTATTCATCTATGCTTTGACGATATAAAAGCCAAGCCACGAAACTAGGCAACCGTTACCACTGATGCTAAGCTAAATATATCTGTCCAAGGTATAGTTATGTTTCTTATAAAGTAAGTAAGTTCGAGTTTGTTCGTGGCCAACACTGGTGTCGAAGTTTTTAGATCTCCTAAACTTTTTTTATGACCAATTAACACACATATATCCTTTTATATAAAACATGGCTTAGTTGAATTCGTTTCCACCAGAGCTATGAGCACTGGTGGCAGAAATGAATAGGATTGACGAATATTTAGTAATATTCTTTTTGGGGTTGAAAATACTACCGTTACGTACCAGGTAGAAATGTATAAACAAGAAAGACCAAATATGTCAATTAATGGTTACTTACGTAGTTCATGATAAATGTCATCACGCATTAAGGAAATTGTTATACATTATGGAATTTCAGTCCCGTAATGTTTACAAATTAGTTTGTAACAAGTACTTGGTAGTTTCCCATTTATCATACATCATAAGGAAGCAATTAATTAAATTATATGTCCTGGTTAGTCCTTTAAAAGGCAAATAAGTCGTAGATGATAAAGTACAGGTACATATTTTATCTAATAAGTTCTACTGGGTACCTTGGGCAAGCTTTTATCATGGACCAACATTACCGACTAAATTTTGTATTGTCATCGGAACTGAAGATGTTTTTAAAATTGGTAAACTTTAAATAGTTCAAAACTTCCTTCTAAGATTTGTCCCCCACTAACAATCGATAAGTCAAGTTAATAAAAATATTATGAATTTCTCAGAATAAATCAGATGATTTAAGAGGTTTTTCGTAACTCTATTAAACAATTTAAACATAATTATAACAATAACTGTTACCAGTAGTACTTATAACAAAAATATGGGACGAGTTACTGTGAAAAATAATTGAAACATGACCTCGGTGTGTCAAAGATTGCGGTGTGTTCAGCGCAAGTGAGTGCGCGTCATGATAGTATTGACAACTAGTGCGAGTCCAAGGACCGTACTACGACAAGACGTAATGTCATAGTGAGTCGAGCTTGAGGACTAGATTCATCTCCTCTCTTTGAAATTGGTTGGAATGTACAGTCGGTTTGAGTTAAACACCGTAGCAACTTATCATACAAACTTCAATAATATCTTCTGACATGAGTCAATGGGAACCATTGTGCAAAAACAGTATTCAACAACATTCATCCAGTTTCGTCCAAATCCCGTTTATATACGTTAATTTTTTAATAAATAACAGGAATATTTTTTATCTATACTTCTATACTAATATTAAATTTGTAATTTTGTTTATTTACTCATATTATGTTCATGCTTATCTTACCACCAATTTGAATAATTCGTTGTGCAATGGATAGCCACATTCAAGCTATTTTTATCCCCAAATTCCCGCGGGAACGGGCGCAACACGGGTAAAACCGAGGGACGCTACTAGTCTACTATACGTACTTATTTTAAGTAAACTAAAGACCCATAGTATTCTTTGATAAATACTTTGTTTCCGTTGTGTGCTAATTTTTTTGAACGAACGCTTGCGTACCCGCCGCTCGGGCAAGGGGCTATCTACATCTGTGCGCCGGAGTGTGACGTTACGTTCACTTTACTACGCGCAACCCCTATTAGCTAACCTTACCAAGTTTTAATTGTCTTTTATTCTTTGAACTTTTCATTTAGACTGGGCGTTAAATATTATGTATTATCAAATGTTGTTACCTTTAAAGCATACTAACAAACATACTTTCCATGCTAGTTAATAACTTAGACTAAGTATGAAAGGAACTGAGGTATAACCCCCAGGAAATACTAATGTCGTTAAGGTCAAGTGAAGCTGCGATAATTAAGTACTAAGATGGATCTATTAAAATGGCCAACCCTTAATGACCCTCACAAACTGCAGGGTAACGCTATGGAAATTATTGTCGCCCAAGGATCCAAGGTACCACGAGTATAATCCTTAATTACAGCTACTAATTACTCAACAAACGGCTAATCAAAACAAAAGAATCATTTAAACTCGAAAGAACTTAACGATTTGTCCTTAAGATATCTTTTAAAATTTCCGTAAATGCATAATAACTTACATCCTTCCTAGCAAGTTTTAATAAGTCAGATACTCATTGCGTAATTCATTCACTAAACATGATAGACGATTTTATGAAAAGGTTGGTGCAATTCAATTAAATTTCATTAAATATATTAAAAAAATCTTTTAATATGTTCAGTGCTACAAAATTAAACATAAAAATGTTAATTGCTCCTCTATTCAGTAAATGATTGTTCGTAAGCTTTCAGTGTTTTCGCTTTCAAACCGTTTGTGTTTCCCGAAGCTTTCCATCATTAACTTACTCAACAGTGTTATTTATGTTGTAACGTACGTCGAAAGGGAAACAATGTAGCAACAAAACGATAGTTAAATGAAGATCCATTCAAGATAGAACGAAACAATAATGCGTGTATGTAACAGAGGTATAGTACATTGAAGGAATAGTAAAACCATACTCTTGCGGCTTGTGGTCAGCGGCGCATTCTCCCCGCGGTCAGTGCGATCCCAAACACTCAAATCTCCAGATGGTTACATCAACATTCACGAAATAAAATTAAATATTTTAAGTTATATTTATGTAATAGTGAGCAATTATGATAGTGATAGTGAAATGTGAATTTTTGTTTAGAAATTGTGAAATTGTCGAATGTTTATTTTTGTGTTAAGTGAATTAGTAATCGCTGGTTTTTGATAGACGTCGCTGTTTTGGATTATTTGTGGATGGTTTCTTGATTTTATTTATTAATAAAAGGTAGGCATTTTAGGATTAACTTCAAGTAAATTTTTATTGCTAAAAAAAGAAATTGTAATTTGTAATTTTTTTGATAGTTACGTAAATACTTATATTTTCACATGAATTGTTTTGAGGAACACATAACTCTTTATACATTTTCTTCGTTTTTCATTTATGTTTTCATACTTTTGAATATTCGTATAATTTGTGAAAAAACCGAATGTGTCCAGGAAAATATAAAGTTACTTTACCTCAGTCAGAGCCTGCACTGAGTTTCAGATGATACCAATACCAATTGTGTTTGTCCTAATACGATTTATGTTCGTAAACTTTAAAATATAAAAGCTTCAATCTTTATTTTACGTAAGATCTTCCTTTTTTGTCGAAACCATGGTTCCGAATACACCATCAATTCCATTTCCTCTGGCGCCATGTAAAAACCAAAGTATTTTTTTAATTCACAGTATCTGCACAGAAATTAATAATCTTAATTAAGCTCGTTATCTGCCAACAAATTAATTACTCTTTACTAAAAATCGTTTATTTTATTTGCACTTTCCTAACACAAACTGCTTTTGGAAGTTTCGAAAAATGTAGAACAATTTTTAATTACTTATGTTACGGTGGGTGATCTTCTGGGTCGTTAATATACTTAGAATAGCTAACTATAATAAGAACATACTTGTACATATAACTATGAATATTTACACTTTGAGTATGAACAATACTATAATACTGATTTATAACAGACTTAAAAAACCAATAGGAGGCTCACTATTCGTGTGTTTTTTTTATCTCAATGTTACAAAACTTTTAGTATATCTATACTTATATTATAAAGCTGAAGAGTTTGTTTTGTTTGTTTGTTTGTTTGTTTGTTTGTTTGTTTAAACGCGCTAATCTCAGAAACTACTGAACCGATTTGAATAATTCTTTCACTGTTAGATAGTCTATTTATCGAGGAAGGCTATAGGCTACATTTTATCCCGAAATTCCCACGGGAACGGGCACAACGCGGGTAAAACCGCGGGGCGCTGCTAGTGGTATTATATGTTTGCACCCAGGTTGAAACCGTAAAACAGTTGGAGCTTGGATTACGAATACCTAGAATACTAATAGTCTATGCACCATTCTCACTAATTTTCCGAATATAGGAGATGATATTCGGTCAGGACTATTGTAGGCAATCCTTATTACTTATCTATCAATGATATGCTGCTGTGTGCATATATCAACAGTATTTACCTCAGAATAATTACACTGACTTGTCGAGGCAAGACACATTGTTCTGGAAAATGTATACAATATTTGTCCATCCGTGACTTGATTAAAATCAGCGTCAGAGTGATGCAAACTTGATATAAAACATAACTTCGTACCTAGTTTATGTATAGCGTATATTGTATAGTCATGTGGCTCTGCTCTAGACAATGTATTTACATATCAAGTACATTGAACCGTTCTCTTTACATTAACTTCGTTACTCGAGTGCATTATCTGCTTTCTATTTGTTACTTCCTTTATTTTTGTATACTTCTATCTAGCTAGATGATGTAAGTAACAATGGATGCAATGACGTAAATAAAATCAATAATAAAAATAGTATTAGATTCTTTGCCTATTTTTAAGACTAAATTAATTATGAATACATTAAATGGGTGTACGATTGTTACCTAACATGCGATTAAAAAAATACTTTCCTTTAACTATCTCTTAAATCTCAAAAATTTTAACAATTAGAGCTTATACTTACTATCAGATGGTTCATACTTTACCAAATTCCAACTTATAAGTTTCCTTGTCCTGCAGGATGAAGGTCTCATCTAAGTTAATATATCAGTGCAATGATGAGGATTAGTCGTAATCATCACACTTAATACTATAATAGGTAATCCATTTTATTTTCAGATTAGAAGAGCTTCAAGTAAGCGACAACGAACTTCGTTCGTTAGATTCAGCACTGCAGTTGCCTCGACTTCGCAGTTTGACTGCTGCCAACAATCTCGTTACACATTTTGGGGTGAGATACCATAAAAATGTTTTCTTGTATCGTTAAAAAGAGTATTTGAACTGTAATGTCCCACTGCAGTATACCCACTAGGTATATCAATACAGTAAGGAGCATTACTTATATTATATCATGATGTACTAAAATTAATTACGTAGATATCAAAACAACATACACACACTTAAAGACTTATTTTGAAAATTCTCTGACTTTCCAGGGAAGCAACATAATGGCGCCCGACGACGAAAACAAATCCGAACATCGATCACCACTTACAAATGTTGACTTACGACATAACAGATTAAAAGGGAGCATTATACTTGGCAATTATGAAGTGAGTATATTAGTCATCATATTTTAAGGAATTTTGAACATTGGTTAGTAGAGTTTGGAGGTAGATGACATGAGCATAAGGGCTGAAATAAGCGATGTAACATGATTAAATTTAAAAATCTGTCATAAATGTTAAACGTGCTTATAATAGTAGGAATCTTTCGTTGCAACCTTTTGTTACGTATTTTTTATTATTAGACCATTATTTTTTATTTGTATTTTTTTAACTTTTCCAGCATCTAGTATCTTTGGACCTGTCACACAATTCCGTGGAAGTGCTCGTGGTATCAGCATTGCGAGGACTCCGAGAGTTAAATGCAGCTAATAATTCTCTGCAACATTTGGCTCTGCATGGTGCTTCATTGCGAACTCTGAAAGCTCCGAATAACCGTAAGTTTGGGTCAAATAATTTGAAAAACTCATTACAAAGATATCTTTAATATAGGAAATTGTCATTCCAATGGTTCGTCTTTTGTTTTCCAGAACTAGACACATTAACAACTACAGTTCCGCCTATAAACCTAATAGAAATGGACGTCACACACAATCGCCTCACATCCTTGCCATCATGGTTGAGTGGATGTTCAGATCTCACAACGCTGCACGCATCGAACAACCAACTGACTTCTCTCCCCGAACATCTGTTTTGCAGTGAACTTTCAAGTCTTACCAGCCTCCATCTTGCCCACAACAAAATATCTAGCATCCCCTCAATGCCAAGACTAAGAGCACCACTACGAGAGCTCCTGCTTCACGATAACTGTATACAATCGTTGCCAGAAAATTTCTTCTCTGTCTGTGATAGACTGAGTGTTCTCAACTTAGCAAATAACAGACTCAATCGATTACCGCCTACTCGAGGTCCATCCTCACATTGCCTAGAACGCCTCTACTTGACAGCCAACTGTCTAACTGATGACGTTGCCGACGTTATTATAGCATTCCGAGGATTGAAAATACTTCACTTAGCATACAACTGTATAACAATGCTCCCGGAAAGTTGTATTAACTTTTGGCCAAACATAGAGGAATTGGTAATATCAGGAAACACACTCAATAGATTTCCTGAAAATTTGCCCCAATTAAATAATATCAGAGTTGTACGGGCGCATTCAAACCGCCTCAAATCTGTGCCAATGTTTGCATGTAGTGCTTCTGTTAAAATTTTAGACTTCGCTCACAATGAGCTAGATAGTATCGATTTGAGGCTGCTTGCACCTAAACAGTTGAAATTCCTAGATATATCGTGCAACAAGAAATTACAAGTAGATCCCTCACAATTTAATGCGTACAAATGTCAACGGCCTCTCAGTCTTGTCGACGTTACTGGAAGAAATGCTTTACCTTGGACTCAAAAAAATGGGTACCACGACGAATTGAATGGATTCACTCCTTGGAATACAGGGTTTTCCGAATGTCCTAATAAATCATTGCAACTGTGTTGCGCACAAATACGTCTTCCGTCGTTTTGTAATAAGGAAGGTCTATTCGCCATCATAGACGGTGAAACTGACATTGAAGTACCAAAAATATTACAAGCTAGTTTGCCTGGGCTGCTCCTGGAAGAAAAATCTATTAAAGAAACTGTGAGTGAGTATATGAAATATGTGGTTTTATCAGCTCACAGGGAGCTAAAGGAAAAGGGCCAAAGAAGTGGGGCGTGTTTAATTTTGTGTCATTTATCCCCAATCACTTCATCGGAAAATGGTTTTGGGCACACTGCCAGAAAGTATAGCTTGAAACTAGCTAATGTTGGTGATACAAGAGCAGTTCTAAGTAGAAGAAACGGGCCGTTATGTTTAGGTATTGAGAATAATAAGCGCCTAGGATATTCCACACGATATCCAAATACTGTTCCCGATCCAGATGTGATTCAAACAATTGTGAAAGAGGATGATGAATTTCTTATATTGGGTAATGGTAACTTCTGGAACGCTGTCAGCATGGAGACTGCTCTGTCTGAAGCTAGAGCAGAACGTAACCCCGTACTGGCTGCTAAAAGATTACAAGATCTGGCTCAAAGCTACGGCGTAGAAGATTGCATATCCGTAATGATAATAAGATTTGATAATAGCCGGTCGGACGTAGATTTATTAATGCGAGAGTTGCGACAAACAATAAGTACCAACAAGACCTCAGTTTGTAGGTCAGACTGTTGTTGTTCGCGGTTAGAACCTTGTTGCCATTCTGTATCCCCACCGAAACCCTGTAGTGACCGATCTTCTCCTAGTGGTCAAAGCGATCGTCCTCCAAGTGAAGTAATTAGCCATCAACATTACGCTAGCGTTCGTTCACAAACAAAGGCTTCTGAAAGGAGAAGCTGCAGAGGCGGCGTCGCTCGAGCGATCCGCGTCAGAGTCGAAGAGGACAAAGAAGACGAACAAAGACCAGAAGATCTTCCCAACTCTGAAGAACAATTCAAATGCTGGGAATACATGCTTGAACAAAACACACAACTGCTATTCGATAAAGAATTGGATAATTTATCCAAAGGCATCAGATCAAACGTTAGTAGCCTGCGGAATTTAAAAGGCCTATCTGGTAGTAGTCCCCAACTACAATTAGTTGGGAAACAAACTAAAGGTATTCCCTTTTTGTCCAAACATTTTGGCAGTGCTAGATCATTCGGGACAGCGGGGTTGAAACAGGATTTGCGATTTGGATCAGGTAGGTTGCCTAACGGGGGTCCGAACGCAGCATATTTTGGTTCTTTGCAGAGGTTGATGCCATACCATTTGGAGTATGATTTCGCTGTGATACAGGAGAAGACAGCCCCCCATTCACAAGACTCGTTAGACCTTGATGGACGTATGTCACAATACTGGGGCGTCGCTACAACGGAGCTATAACGTGGCCAGAATGTAAATAAAACTTCAGTATAATGTAGACGTAGGTATAATAATTATTTATATAGATACCATCTGTTGACTAGATCTTTTGCACAAAGTATTATAATCACTATGGACTTCTATACGAAATAGATTTACCCTTATGAAGATACTTATAACACTATTTACAATAAATTATACGTTTATGTACAATATTGTGATACATTTTGTCAAAACTATTGATGAAATTAAACATTGCCTATTAGATTGTCTTTAGCTTATAATTACTTTACATTTATATAATAAGGTGTAATTATTACAAAAACTGACGACTTGAAAACTTGACGCATTATGTATTATTTACAGTTATTGACATATATTATACATCTTCAAATCACGTTAAGTAACTATAAGAGAAAACTTTTAAACCAAACGTGGAACATTGCACCATAAAATCACAAAGCTTCAAACCAAATACCTCGTTAATAATATGTCATGTGAATAATAAGTTCAAAAGCTGCTATCTATTTCAGAAAAAACGAATACAACAGCAACCCGTCTTACCTTTAATAAAATTGACTAATATTAATTGGCAATTTGGTGTGTAGATAGCCTGAGATGCCACCTTATTGTGCCAATTTTGTACATTCATTTACATCGATAATATTTACAATACTGATTAGATTACACTGATGTAGACAAGATGTGTCCTGATAATTAGTAAATCATCCTTTTGTATATCTAAGCATTATAAGTCCCTAAGTTTGTTTTATGTACATGTATGATATAGTTAATAGTCTTCACTGATATAGTAACTGCACTGTTATCCTGTGGTGTTACATCTCGCGTTTGACGACGAGCTCGAGCGGCTGGGCGAGCGGCAGCGGGAGTGGAAAGGGCGGCGGGGGGTGCGGCGGGGGCGCGGGGGGCGCGTGCGCCGGCGGCGGCCGCCGCTAGGGGAACCCGCGAGGCGAGTAATGGTGCGCCTCGCCCAGCCACGAGTCCGGCGACGGCGGGAACTCGGGGTAGCCGCCGCCTGCCGGAGATGACGAACTGCTCAAGTCAGAGGCACCACCGGCTCCCGCGTTCCCAATACCCGCCCCGCCCATTGCCTGACCTGTTGACGTTTCAATTGATTCATTACTTTGTCATAAATTTTTCAATTGATTCATTACTTTGTTACTTTGTCACTTACTAGCTAGGTAACCATTACCACCAGCTCTTAAAAGGTTCACAACGTAGGTGAATATTTTGAAGCATAAAGCACGGTGACGTACGTGGCAGTAATTTTTTTTAGAATACCTACACAAAAGACTGATGCACACCATTGGCGGCTCTGAACTTTGCGCGACTTTTTAGGGAATCAGCATAACTTAGACTTAATTGATTCTGTGCAGGTAACTAAAAAGCGGCCATTATGATTGCGTCACTTTACATCTCGCTTAATTTTCAGTAATTAAAGAATCTTACCAATATTAGTGTAAACAAGGTGATCTGGTGGGTAGTGGTAGTGGTGTTGCGGTGGTGAATGGGCCCGCAGGTACGGTGGAGTGGCTCCGTATCGCGCGCCTCCCGCAGCGCCCCCGCCCCCTGCAGGGGAACCTTCTTCACCTCCCAAAGCCACTGTACTGTAGCTATCATTACTTAGTTCTAAAAATAAAAATGATAATCGTTAGAGTGGTTGACGATTAAGGACGTATTGTATGCTTCTGAAAATAGTTCTATTTATGACTTACCATGATGGCTAAAGGAGTCCAGATCAATCTTCAGTTCATCTTTATCCAGTAGTCTATCATGACGTGGGGAGCCTCCGCCGCCACTCTTCATAGACCTGAAGTATTGTGACCACCGCGTCCTGCCTGCATCCTTCTTCAAGCGTTTTTCTTTGGCTCGTCTGTGGACAATTTGATGTGATATGAAAATTTTGTCACTACTACTAGGGTGATAGATTTTTTAGAAGGCTGGTTCATGTAATCCTTTAGCTATCTAGGGAATTAGGTAGGCGTAAAAACCGCGGTGGTCTACTATTGCTTTTGATATCTCAAACCAACTTCAATTAGATATGAAAACTCCATCGAAACAAAAGAATATGACTCAAAAACCAAACACCAGCTTTTAAATTAATTAGTGCATTTTCCACAACTGTTGATCTTTGAAATCCATATCGCAAAACTCGTTATAACGCTTCGATTACTCTCGATTTAAACAAATATGTAATGTAGTATAAACAAAACACCCCTCGCGTGTTGTTATTAGCTAAGCAGCGGGGTGCAGCGCGCGGGAGGGGTGCACAAAGAGCTTGATTAATTAAAGTGCCCCCGCCCAGTCCGCCGGGAGAGCGTGCCTCGGTACCGCCGAGTCGGATTATTGAAACAATGAGAATTGCCTTCAGTGTTACTGACCCACCATGCGTGTCTGAACCTTTCAATTTATATGGACACTTACGAAGATATTGTTATGTATCTTAAGTAATGCTTTGTATGCAAAATTTAACAAGAAGTAGAAGAGCAAAAAGTTTTATGAATAAATTGTTGTTATGGATTTCAAGTTTGTGAATGAATCTTAAGCCAAATGTCTATTTATTTAACTAGAGTTTAGATCTATTTTTTTCTTGTAATTCTTATTTAAAGAAAGTACTTACATAACTAAAAGTGGTAGGTAGGGCTTATTTCCCACTAATGCTGCTTAATACCTAAAACCGTCTAGATGCTCTACCTACATTCTAATCGTATAAGCACTAAAACATCATCACTGATACATCAAAATAAGAAAAAAAAATAGGAGAAAGCATAAATTCAGTGGCTGATTGAATTACTAGATGTTCTGGGTGTTTTTTCCTTGTCAATCCATGTGGAATGTCATGTTCAAAAGGTGAACACCACTTTACGACTGCTATGAATCGCATGTTCTTGCAATACGAGCCTCTTGAGGGTTTAGTTTTCTCAATGTTGATACTTCCATACGGCCAATACGGCTACGCGAGCGGTTAGGTTTGTTACTACAGAGTGGCACACAGGCTATCTCCCATATCTTAGTTTGTAATTTTTTGGTAAACCCTTGGAGGAAAAGGGTTTTAATATCTTGGAAAAAATTAAATACGCGTCACTATATACAATTATAGACAAAAGGTATCTAAAATGGTCCAAGGTATCTCCCATATCTACATAAAGCGCGCTCGAGTGAATATACGGAAGCACTTTGGCCTCCCCTACTAGTCTGTTTCTTTATACTTAACTAGCTGTGCCCCGCGGTTTTACCCACAGCGCACCCGTTCCTGTAGGAAATACGGGATAAATAGTATCCTATATCCGTCTCCTGGTTCTAAACTACCTCCCCACCAGTTTTCAGCCAAATCGGTTCAGCCGTTCTCGAGTTATAAATAGTGTAACTAACACGACTTTCTTTTATATATATAGATTGACAAAAAGGTCAGAAACAGACAAGTTATACGACGTAATACTCAACGAAAGACTACGATAACTAGACAACTTATCTTCCAAACTAATTGGCAATACGATATCTCGAAACTGTAATAGCTGTAATGCTAATAAGCTCACAAAAAGGATTACGAACAAAAATCTTGATTTTACAACGTTACTCTTTTCAGTTTGATTGTAGAGTAGCATTAACTAGACGGTTTTGCCACATAAAGTGAAGTCAAGCATTGATATCGAATCCAGGTTTATGAGGCAAAGCCGATGTGCAAGCCGTGACACGCATTGACACGCGTAGCGAGCAAAGCTAGTTTACTATAAGGTGGACTACAATAGGCAACTACTTAGGTTAAGCACTATTTAATTATTTAGCTCCAAAGCTAACAATGGTAAACAAGGTGCAGACGAAGGAGAAAATGAAAAGTTACAATAGCTTGTTTTATTATGCGTCGCTATGTGATGTAGCTTGGTGGATTTCGTTTCAATGTTTTACAACCTAGAAAACAAAGGATTCTTGCAGAAAAGAAGGATGTGGCAATCTAATAGTGTAGATAGTCATTTTTTCATGACTAACGTATGAAAATATGACGAGTAAACCAATGAGACCATAATTCAACACGGACCTTCCAGTCCATTAATTTTCCGAAAGATAAGGTAGTCTGGTAAAATAATAAAATATTAAACTTCGAGTGGGTGATTTACTCTGATAGCTATTAGTTGATTATAATATCGCACCTATTGGTTTAAACTCATTTTCCTAGAGTCAATGACTGAAGTATTTCACATTTCTTAATAATAACTATACCAATGCTTTTTTCATTCGCTTTATTTAAAAAATATCGTTTGTACGTATATTAATATCGGCTTATCACTTGTCACGTCTTGTTAAGTTACAGACCGTATCAAAATAATATTGCGTTAGTAAAGGTACCCACAACTACCGCTGTATGTATAGGTATTAGCGATTTGAATCACTTACTGTTTGATATCCTTAAAACACGATAAGGCTGTGTTGAACTAAGATGAAAATAAAGTACCTTGGTAGATTGTGTTGTATTACCGATAAATACGTAGCTATTGCTTTCCAATACGCCAGTTTATTTTAAGAGCAGAATGATCTTTGTCATATCGTAGAATCAAAACACTATAAATAAGAGTCTGATGGTCATGTTTACCTCTATGATATAGGTACACCCAGCATCGTTTTCAGTATTTCTCAGGACTTTACGACGGTAACCACACCACAGATAGCCGCAGATAACTTAAGCCTTACAACTTTCTTTTTTTGACCGCGTAAAGGACTCCGACATGATTTGGCGATGGGAAATTAATAATTTAACTAACCTATTTTGGAACCAGACTTGCACGACCCTCATGTCGAGTCCAGTGTCGTGGGCCAGCTGTTCCCTGACGTGTCTCGCGGGCTTCGGACTGCTGCTGTAGGCGCTCTTCAAAGTTTCCAGCTGTTTCGCAGTAATGGTCGTTCGTGGTCGTTTGCTGGCCGCGTCTCCGTCCAAGGAACCTTCGCCACCTGCACATGTTGGATCTACTACAGTTAGACTGCAACTAGATCTGGCATTTCACTCGAAATAGAAGGTATATTCAAATACTCTTAGTTCGGGATCTGTGAATACTATTCGAAATATGATGCATGAACTGCTTTGGAATTGGCGCAAACGTTTATATTAGACAGCGCTGATCGTCATTTTAGT
This sequence comes from Cyclophora punctaria, assembly GCA_951394245.1. NCBI lineage: Eukaryota > Metazoa > Arthropoda > Insecta > Lepidoptera > Geometridae > Cyclophora > Cyclophora punctaria. Next base: position 6,183,086 of record OX596170.1, on the reverse strand, counting down.
AAAACATTATATTGTTATGAATATGTTGAAATATGTTGCAAGATATGACCCTAAAACGAACACACAAAAATGTTTAAATTTCTTCTTAGACCCAGAATAATTTCTATTTACATAGGTACTCAATAAAATCTGTACACTATATATTTACAAACCTTTTGCTCTCGCTGCTTCATAATCCGGTTTGCAAACAAGTTTTCCGTCCTCCATCAGGTAGAATTCGTCTCCAGTGTTCAGGGTCCGAGCACAGGCCGCACAAGCGAAGCATCTGAGGTGGTACACGTGTGACTGAGCTCGTCTCACCACTTGCGTCGGAGGAATGCCCTGACCACAGCCAGAACACTTGGTACCGAACCGCCTGGGACAACAACCGAAATAACAACAACATTATCAACGTGAGAATGGAGAGAATTCAGTTGGGACTTGGCTGGTCTGGTGCGTCAATTGATATCTATACTAATATTATAGACAGATAAAATTTATAAGTTTGTTTGTTTGTATGTTCGAGCTAATCTCGGAAATTACCAGTCCGATTTGAATTTTTTTTTGTAATAGATAGCCACATTCAACGGGAAGGTTATAGTTCATCCCGGAACTCCCATGAGAACGGACACAACGCGGGTAGTACCGCGGGGCACGGCTATTTATCTATATTTATGATAGATGGTAAATGAATGGACTGATGGTAATGGTAAACAGAAAGTACTGGTGAATTAGTGAGTTCAATTAAAATAGTATTTGTATTATTGTTCAGAAAAACTGAAAAATAAGTATATAGGAAAACTTTGAGTTGGACTAAAATGTGTACGTTAGTACTTTACATACAACTCAATCTATTAAAAATATTTTTCAAATATGGCTCGGAAATAAAAACTAACACGAAACATTAAGCAAATGTCTCCAAAGAACTAGAGGCGTTCATAATAGTCGTTACTATTAAATCTATCTACCAAAACAGCACTAATATTTTCAATAACCTTATCATTAGTATCCTATTAAGCAGATTGTAGTCGAGATATGTAAATAAAATATAAATCAAACAAATTAAGCTTACTTGAAGAAATCATCTGTGCAGTACAGTTGGTTGTTTCTTGCAAAGCATTTCCCCGAGAGCATGGCGCGGCATTCCACGCAGCGGAGGCACCCGGCATGCCAAGTCCGGTCCGACACCTTCAGCACGTACCGGTCCACTATCATCTCGTGACATCCACCGCATTTTGGGATACTAGCTGCAACATACACCACTTTTTTACAACTGGGTAAGTTATTAGAATGTTATGCTTCTATTAATCCAGGATTAGCACTAAATATGTGGTGATGGCGTGATTTTTTTTCATGAGGTAAGCCTTCAGTTTGTTCAGTAATGTATGTTTGGTATTATTTTATTTTAGGAGGAAAAGGTTGTCTTGCAAAGTATTATGCACATTGTGCATGAATTTTTAGGTATGTCTGTGTACCTAACTAAGGAATGCCGTGTTGTTCGTGTGCCAGTGGTTGAAATAATTATATTACGTACTAAAATATTTGCATAAAGTAGTGATATTACCACAAAATATATGTACACAAGTTCATTTTCACATTCATTCAATATCAGATTATGAGTAAATGTTTGTTGCTTGCAGGATTCCGCGTTACAGCATAAGTGTTAGGTTAGGTATCTACTTATTTTCCTGTCTTACTGGAAACATTTTTATCGGTAAGAAAGAGATAGAATTTAAATATAGGTATGAAAGTACATAAAAAGTACTCTTATACTAAGTTAAAACTAATTGAGTTTTATGTGCCTAGTTAAATTTCATGTACCTACCATGGTGTAGTTTTAAAGCTTGTCTTGTGACTAAAACATTCTAAAACTATGTGTAAATTAGTCCGGCCAATGTCTGTTTAAGTATTTTATTATTCCAAATACAATTTTACGAAAAATTACATTAGGTTAACATAACGTGGCACTACTGCACCTTGTTATGGTCGATGGTATACATAAATAGTTACTCTTTTGTGTGAGAAGAGACCGAATAGCTCAACTTCAGTTAATTCAAATTCAAATTATTTATAAAGACTAATGATCACATCTTTGCAGAAATATACATACGCCTCTACCAAAAGTGTAAAGAACAAAATTAAGGACGAACACACCCTTCTTGCTTGGTCAACAATAGATTTCAAAATCTACGAAGATACGTATATTACTTCAGAAGTGTTAAAATTTATTCCCACGTATATCCTCATAATGTAAAAGAAACACCGGTTCTCGTCTTTAAAAAATCATAATACCTTTTATAGGGTTGGGTAAAGAAGTTTTAGCACTACTCAAATTATGCAGCCTTAACTTTCATACAAATTTAACAATTTGTTTAAAATAATTAATTATCAAAAATGTATCAAACTAAGTAACCTCCTTGATTATTCGGGGGTTAAACTGTGTCGAATCTCTCGATTTTAAAGATAAGTGTTAACTATATCGCACTGCACTCACAATCACTGAACTACGTACATAGGAACACTTCGGGCAGATGTTCGAGCTGTATCGGCGGGACGCGCATGTCCTCCAGTGTGTCCTCAGGGTACATCATGGCGCCCAGCATCTCGCACAACCGCCTCGCCCCGTCGCTTCAGTCGCACTGCCGCCACCCGCCACCCCGGCTCGCCACCCCAACCCTCTTATCATCGCCACCGCGCCATTGGCCGACACACGCCGCGCTGATAACACGCAACACGCCCCTCGACCAATCCACACGTTACGTGAACACCCATCGATCGATTTCAATGGAATTTTCGTACCATTTTCCACTGATACCGAACTTTTCACGGTGTTGAAGTGTTTACAGATGAACGCGAACGCTCACCTCTTTTATTTTTTAGACGCCATTCTTTTGTTGCTTGAAGATTTCTGTTGACTGTTTGATGTTGTATTGCAAATGGATTTGTTTATAATATGTAATTCAATTGATGTAGGTACCTAGAAAGAGATAGAAACCCTAAAACCCTAAATGTCTAGACAAGAACCTAGGAATCTAAGCTACGTAAGCTACATTACACTAACCTGATAACATTTACCTAGGTCATATCAAAGAAAGTGTTTATATTCGTTTGTTTAATCCTGACTGTCTTATCGTTTTCCTATCAATTTTTTAATCCGATTATCGCTTATTAGTGTTACGATGAGCATGATAGATTGAGCATGATAGAGCATGATGATTCGTACCAATATTGATTAAACAAGGAATTTGCTCCAATTTCGGCAATGTCATGGATAAACAAAGTATTCAGCTACTCTAAAGCCGGATTTATAATACGAAACTAGTGTCATACATGATAAAACTAGTTTCGTAAAACTCATTTTAGCACATTTGAAACGACTTTCGTTTAAATTATAGTGTCGTGAAATTATCAGTATCGCGGAGATAATCTCCTGTCGATATCAAAGCTATTGCTGCTGCTGCTGTCTCTGAAATGCTGTCGCGACACTAGCTTCACGTCACATTTACATGATGAAATTAGTTACATGCCGTAAGTTTCACACAAAATATGCGCATAGCACGGAACTACTCCAGTGTCACAAAAGTACTTAATGCATGCATTGTAAAACTGAACGCTGACATGTAAAATTACTGATGAAATTAGTGTTATAAAACTAATATCAAGTCACTGGTTTCGTAATGTAAATCCGGCCTATAAGTATAAGTACCTATTAAAAAGTTCCTACTCATGTCATTTCAAAAAGGGAAAGTAATTTATTACATTTAAAACAATAGAATGTATAAAAATACAATATTTTATATCCTATTTCAATATAAATATTCATTGTCTGCCTTTAAAATCCAGCGTCTAGCGTTTGGTCAAGCGTGACTCGGGCCATGCCCGTCATAAATTATACAAGTGAATGCGAGGGCGCAAGTTTACGGCGGCATAAATCACTGCTTGCCGTCACTCCTTCCATTTCACCCTCAGAAGTCAGAGCGCAGGTTACAGCGCAGTTATGAACGTGCATGACCGGAGGTAATTCAATTTATAACGAACGGCCACTGGGTCAGCATCTTGTCTTAAACATTAGTTGTGGATATGACCTTACTCTGGTGAGAGTTGTTTAAAGTTTTGGTGCTTTGTCATTCGGATCTATTTCATAAAAGTTTTAAGCAATTATGATATTTATTTGATGCGTAGGTATCATTAATATAGATAATGTGCTACATGAGATAATGTGACTATTTGAACCAAGCAACCACCACCAAAGGTTTATGAGATGTTTTATAAGTTACTACATAGATGTCTACTTATCTCCGATCTAACTAAAAAACTGAACTCATAATCAAATATTCAACATATTTGCATTTTATCGTCCAAACCCCAATTCACCGTTATAATATAACTGAACACGATCAGTTTATCAAATTCATAGTACCAAACTAAACAGATCAAAATTACAAAGTTCATTCACTAAAACCGAGTTCAGTTGACTGTGGTCCGAGGTGGAAACGATGCATTTGGCACTTAAATAACCAATATCATCAATACTTAGCATTCCTGTACACCGTGAGAAACACAAAGTTTAGTCAAAAGCTTTGTGAATTCAAAACCGGGAGTTATTCCCGGTAGCATTATATTTCATAAATTGGAGGGGGAAGTCGCGTGGCCCGTCCCGGGGGAGCCGGCGCGTGCGCGTCCTGTAATTGACGATTACCTCCCGCACGCATTGGTGGTGCTTCTTCCCTTTAGGATGCGACAGCCGAGTAGAAAACAAGCTTCCAGATAGTATTAGGTTACAGTGCTAAATATTTGGCGGGTAGGGGAACATGTGCAATAGGAGAGAATGTCTCTGTGTAGTAGGTATAATAGGTAAAGTAAGTAAATTTAAAAAAAGTTAGAGGCCAACCCTGGTGTCGTCGTTTTAAGACGGCCTATAGGCCAGGCTGAAATGGTCTGTACGTAAAGATAGTATGTGTATGTATAGCATTATCGGTGCTGATGAAGAAGAAGTGAAGCGAGACACTTGCTACGTAAATGAATGTTAAAATTCCACATTTTAACAATAGATGTGGATATCTTAAGATTTTAAGCGACTAGAAATATCGAAGAACAATGTTTTCAATGTGACGCGTATATGTGTATAAAAATGTATGTAATGAAGCCTACTTTACGTTTGTAGAGTTCAGTGGTAGAGTCAGTACAATCCCATTACATTACCAGTGCAAATCTAATTTACATCTGTATCTAAGTTAGTATTTCGTGTGACTCTAACTAATCCATCTACTTGTGTACCTAAACTAGACATTAACAAGTTTAGTTCATGCAACATATGTAGGTACCTCCGAGCTGCTTTATATCTAAGTACATTCGAATGTTGTTGTGAATCGAAATTCGAACACCACATATACTCGTATAAGTTATCTAAAATCACTATTTTAATGTCATATATATATCCCTCCTTCACATTTCAGAAAGCAGGTAACAGATCACTAATTAAGGAATTTCAGTTCATATCTGATGTGATAAGGAGCCATCTTCTGATCGAACGATTATTTGATAAAATTTGTTCGAGAGCGGAGTGTGTCATCGCTATCTCATATCATATTTCTATGGGAAACAGAACTCGAATTACTTCATGTTCCCACAGGATCCCATTAAAATGGGAATGTTTGACAAATATTAGACTTCTGCTAACTTATTTGTGTTATTGTAACGTATTGATAGTTTGTTTAACAAACATTAAAGTATTTGATTTAAATTCATAGAAACAAATTGAAATTAACAATTGAAAATAAACTCAGATAATAATTTACATTTTACACAAACTGTGTTTTCATAAAGTCCGTCTCTTATAATAAAACTTTTGGAGAGCTTTATAACCAACTCTGAATTAAAATCAGAAATTAAAATGCCCGTAAAAGCATTTTACCATGAAATATTTTATTGAAATTGTATATTCGGCAGTTGTGCGCGATCCCGCCCGATGCAAACTGAGTTATAATTTGATAATGTCTGCTTTATCTGATTATGAGAGAACCGAAAAATTATATCATTTTGTAATTAGGTTAAAACGCAATTTAGAGGAGCGCACCGCAGGCGGCACGCGCCGTTAGTTCCGAACACTTTGACGCGCTCAAGAGGGGGTTGCCCCATTTATACGAGTACACCCGACACACAGTATCGACTCGATCTGTGATAATCCTACATTCAGGATCAAAGACAAATGCTTTGTGGAGTACTTAGTAGGCGAAATTGTTCCCGATTGTATTTATCACTTCTGTTGCTACAAAATTTAATTTCAAGGGCCTTATGCATAAACGCTTATAACAGCATATCAAATGGTTTGTCTCTCTCCGTCATACGCTATTTTCCAAAGAGTAAAATAGACAAAATATGTAATTTATAATAGTGTTTTAACGTTTATGACTAAGGCGAAGGCGGCTAGTCTCTTGGACTCTGATTCGACGTAATACAAAACAACGCTCAGGTCCATAATTTCTTATTTCTAACAAAACCTAGAGATCACGATAGAAACGGGACTATAAACGCCTGTCACCAATATTGCCCCCATGACTAGATTACACTGAGAGCGCAACATCATCAAGTTTCCTTTGTTTCTTTGTCTGTTCATCGCTTTGCGAATATTGCTGCACGAATAAGTCAGGCACTAAAAATATTTATATCTTTAATAACATCATAATAACATAATAACATGATACAAACAAAGAAATAACAAGGTCAACGATAACAGGACATTAGAATTTGTAATGAACATCGGTAATAATAATGGACTTTCATTTATTAATTCGAAAACTTTTTATGAATTTCATGTCGATCTTCTAGAAATATCAACACTTTTAGATGTCAATGTCCATGGATAGGATTTGAAGTCTGTTTTGATAAGGACATAATGTACCGACAAAACCATAAAATCAAAACTAATAAAACAAACATAGCTGACTGTCGTCGCCCCTCAAACTCACCCCACTTATTAAAATTAATAAGTGAGCCCTCGTCTGTATTAATGATCGCCTTGTGTCAATAAAGTTATAATAAATTCTGCAAACAAAATAAAACCGAGCACGGCTTACGCAAACTATCGGAGACTTTGTGGGTTTCGGACGTGGAAATATTCGTGAGCCGATTTCACCCAGAGGGGTGAGTTTTCCAAAAAATTATAATGCTTTTCTAGTTTGCTAACTCGATTATTTCAGAAAACCCAGTAGGAAAAAGGTGCCCAATAAAAGCAACAGAGAAGCACACACTAAAGTTATTTTTGCCTAGAAATCACAAACCTACCAAGCGTTTTTAGTTTATTAAAACAAAATATCTACCTACTTTTATCCACGTTAAACAAAATTGACTATAATTAACCAAATGGACACTTGAATTAAATCTTTTTGCTTATTTAAGTACTATTGAAGTGTGTACGGGGTCTTTGATCTGAGTTAGCGAGACCACTTCAAACCTTCCCTCCAGGCACCGGCCGTGGGGGACACTGTTTACTTAACAAATGCCGCATTGCCTATAATAAACGCACTTACATCGTTTAAACAATATATTTTGCTGTGTTATCTTTTTATGTTGATTGTAAATCTAAATTTTAAAAAATCGATCTTTAAAATGACTGAGTCGGTCATAGCGTATGTCAGTAATAATACACGATAATTGAGCATCAAAATATAAGTTATTAAGATTAATTTTCATTTGAAGATTTACATATGTACTTCATCGTTAAATTCCAAATTATTATTTTGTACATATTTCGTGAGTGCTCGAGTTTGTAGATAGAGTAGAGACAGTAAAGAGTTACCTACTCTACTATTGTCCTACCAATGAATTGCAAGGATTGCCGTGGTATAGCACCGGTAGAGTCTCTAGAATACTTTAAGCACCTAACCAAACTCACATCTTATATATGAACTTTATTATCTTTATCCAGCTAGGTGCATAGCAAAATCTGAAGCATCTAAATAGAATACTCGTATAAGTACAATAAAATGTTACAATAATTCTGAAACACTGTAGTTTATGTGCATCATAATATTTTAATCCAATAAACCGTTATTAAGTCTTCCGAAGTTAAGTAGCAACTATACTCAACCATACCTACTCGCATTTCCCCTGTTTTGCTGGCTAATGAAGTTGTAGAGGCATTCATAATGCGTCCTCATTAACTAGTCCGCGACCGTGGCGGGTCTCGGGGACCGGTAGCTGAAACTCAACTCCTGCGCATGCCTCGCACACTGATTCGCATTTAGTTTCGCTCCTTGATAATGAGCTGCCGAAATGTACTTGTTCATGTGTTCATTAAAGAAAGAAATCTGAGTAGTGAGAATGAGATCATTAATGGACGGCTTAACTTATAATATAAGACGGTTACCTAATATTTAACAATACGAATAAGTTACTAGCGTTGCGTTGATTTTAGCCGCGTTGACGAGGAAATTTCTGAACGCTTTTCTTAAATGTGATCAAGGTTCTATGGATATTGGACACCATGATATAATCTTTCAATCTCGAGTAAAGATTAGTAGTTCCAATATATGGATCAAACAAAGCGATAAACTCTTCAGATTTATATACATACTAGCTGTGCCCTGCGGTTTCACCCGCAGCGCCCCCGTTCCCGTGGGAATTTTGAGATTTTTATTCCTTATAAACCTCACGGAGCCCGAGACCTTTCCAACGAATGCAAAACCATGGAAATCGGTCCAGCCATTCACGCGTGATGCCTTGACCAACGAAAACGGGTTTCATTTTTATATATATAGATTAGTTTAATGAAAAATTGATAACAACCACCTATTTTTTTTAATAATGGACGTTGACCGAATCTTTGTCACCTATATTTTTAATTTAATGGAATGTAGGTACCTATTTAGGTAGAATTTATTTGTATTAAGTCTGAGCATAGAAGGAATTTAAATACATCTAAATTATTAAATGACAAATTTATTAAACTAGATTATTTAATTACTCAGATTGTTACAAAACACAGCGGTCCTTTGTTTACTTAATTCTCAAGAACAATTAGAAGGGTTTTCTTGGAACGAAATGTTCCACAAATAAATATTTCCTCCGTTTACTTTACGTTTACCTCGTTCCGTTGTCGTTACTTAATAAAAAACCAACGCCGTAACTAACGAATTAAATTGCTAAAAAACTCTACACTGTATAAGTATTTATAAAATCAATCATCCATTTTCGTACCGGTCACGGAGCAAATAGAAAAAACAACGCAATTGATTAAGAGTTAAGCTATTTACGTAAATATTTGAGTCGAGAACACGTGAGCGGGTTCGTGACTTTCAGACATTTTAATTACTACATATTATAAAACAAAGTCCCCGGCCGAGTATGTCTGTCTGTCGAGAGGTACAATAGATAGAGTGATTCAAGAGGAAGGTTTATTAAGTATAAAATTTCCCGAAATTCCCACGGGAACGGGCACAATGCAGGTAAAACCGCGGGGAGCTGCTAGTTTAAATTAAAATAAAGCTATTAATTGAATTACCTAATTATGTTTAAATACATTATCCATGTCCGTGTGTCCAACAAAATATTTTTTTGATTCAAACAATACTTTTAAGTCAAGTACATGGTAACTACAAGTACTGTACATCGTGACTGTGTTGGCATTGTGCTACGGTGGTTACACACTAATTAGGAAATAGAAATACTTCAACATTAGTTCAATCATGGTTTCAAGACCAACACTAGAACGTGTGTACCTCAAACAGAAGAACATCATTCGAACATGCATACAGCTTCATAACAATACGGATCAAAATATAATAACCTAGATTCTAGACAACTAAGTTTGTATGTAAGCAACCCTGGTTTCAGAGTTTATATACCAAAGACTTCCGACATAGTCTCACGATTGAAACCACCGGGACCGAAAATTTAATGTTCCCTCCGAAGCACGGACACTATAATTACATTACTATGCGCATTATAAACTTAATTATATTATAATTCAGTAGTTTTGTTCACCAGTGACCTACACAGTGTCCTCATATCAGCATCAATGGAATTAAATTACTGTGATCGTCTCGACCTCGTGCCTGTTCGGAGGGACTCGTCGCGTGCTTTAGGGCGCCTATTACTGCCCACCGAGCCTAGATACGTGGACTGCTGATAAATGATAATTACCATAAACATTATTGTTACAAACTACGAACAATTAGCACCTAATCTCCGAATAGAGTCTGGAGATAAATCTAGAAATCTAAAGGCCTTAATTCATAAACGCTTATTAAGAGCACTTTAGCTATCAAATGGTTTGTCCCTTTCCGACATACGCTATTTGTCAAAGAGCGAAAGGGACAAAACACTTTAAATCACTGTTTAAGTTATATACCTATCGTTTATGAATATGGCGGTTTTTATTTAACATCCAATCTTAGTTTATCATCCAGTGGTAGTTTGTGCCGCCATTTTGTGGAATGATTCCTAACACTATCTTCAACGATAGAAGACTGAGTTACAGATGTTATTGTTGTACAAATCTTTCATGTTTCGTACCTAAGTGTTTTCATTTAACAAGCGAATGGTGGCTAAATACTGTTCAGAACACTTAGTGAAAATTTCACTACACCTAAGTTACCTAGTTGAAACACAATAAAGAGAATTAACATTTCTATTTCTAAGTTTAATTTCTAAGTATAAAAAGAAAAATATATCTTAATAATGGATATTATTTATACTCTTTTCCTTTCTAAGGTTATCCTTAACTTTTCGAGGCTAAACAATGAAGAAGGTACCCACTGTCTAGCTAAAAAGACTGCACCTAGTAAAAATCTAGATAACTACGAGTACTAAAAAATAAAGTAATCTTCATGAATTGCGGTGAAAAACTAATTAAGTAGACATTAAACCCAACCACTTAGTGGTAGTAAATAAATAATTGTAAACAAATCAATTTGAGGAAAACTGTTGTCCTAGTTGAAAAAATGACATAAGGCAGTGGTCGTGTTATTAAGGCGATTGCGATAATTTTGTATTAGGTAAGTAACTAATATAAGCACATCTCGCCGCATTGCAATAATGATATGCACAATTGCATCGGGTCGCAATCGCCTGAGCAATGCAACCGCAGCCTAAGTAAGTACTTAAGTAGGTACCTAGACACTTATCAATGGTATCATTGGTTTCGTGCAGACTATTGTCTATTAGTCATTTCTAGTTAAAATAACTCGTTAATTATGATTTATGACCTCTACTTAACAATCATTAAACACCTCAGTACCTATACATTCAATATGTAAATCACAAACTACCAACAACACGATAATTGATTCGCTAAACTGTTGGTTTAAACTCTACAATTCAGAGTTCGATAAAACGATATAATTAATGGGCTACTTCTACATGTCAAATGTACACTTGTAATGATCTACTGCTAATAGATAATATACCTATCAAAGGAGATAGTAATACACTTACATATAAGATGAAGTGAGAAATAACTGAGTAATGGTTTTTTGGGGACCTAAAGTGTCAGGTAAAAAGTGACGAAAGAGCTTTTAAAAATTTCAAGCAACCGTGTAGCTAGGAGCTCACATAAACAATAGGAAGTAAATCATGGTTAGAAGCGAGATGGGCGCGTGGCGAAGCCCCTTCGGCCGTAGGGCTTCGCGTGACGTCAGCGGCATCTGCCGGACAGATGGCCACCACCCTTCACCAAGATAATATCGCACGCACGCCAACTTTCCCGGAATTCAAATCATGTTTATAGTTTAATTGTAATTAGAACATCCAATGTTAGCTTTTACGACGAGTCATTAAGCAATAGGTTGAGTATCATAACCACGTAACATGTAATTAAAGTCTCGTCTGTATTCTATAACTAGGCAGTTTTTATCTTTAATTTTTTACCTCTGGCTCTGGTGAATGGTGCAAACAAAGAGAATAGGTTTTATAAAGAAGGTTAAGTAGCGTCACCAGAGATCACAAATAGATAAACAAATAGCACCGATAAAAGGCATGAATAATAATAGGTTTTCTCATTGAGGAATCACAGATCACAAATGGATTCATCGGTACTTTACTTTTTTCAGACAGCTGCCTCATACACTTAAGGTGCTTTATAAAAATGATTGAGATTTATACGTACCTACATAGGTTGTACCAGTAAAACAATGACATCACATTATTAACTTAGTAAAATAAACTATTTGTGACAGCATTAACAGAACAGTAAAAGTGGCGAAGTATTACCGCCACATTAAATAAATGAGAGCCTGCTGTTTTGTTGTAACTTCCGGAGAGGGAAGTAATCTGGTAACATCATCGTTACTAATTTTATGTCATATGGTGTCAACTCTATAATATATGGAAATAAGTAGAGAAACGGTGCTGATAATATCATACATCTACTAACGAAGCTTTCAGAAGCTAAAGAAATTAGTTATGATTCACTTACTTATAGAGTTGGTTGAAATATAGGTACCTACTACCAGCAAGCCTTGAAAAATGATACAAATAAAAATATAATAATTAATATGATCTAACAATAGTAACTGGTAGAGCTCATAAAATATTCTAGAACATACGCAAATAGTTACTCGTTAAAAATAACTATAGAATCGATATATGTAGTAGGTAATAGGTAATTTACACGAGTATCGAGTGTATGTACCTTTATATATTAAAGCTCTATTATGCCTACGTTATGTATCTCTCAATTTTATTAATAAACCTACAAACAAAGTAACTTTCGCGAATCATTATTATGTTATGCAAGCACATATGTAAGTAGTAAATATCATAAAAAATAAAAATAAACAAACCTCATACGCGAACAAAGAGTCAATAGAGAGATGAGAGTTTCACAACATAAAATATTTGAAACAAAAGAAAATTGTTTTGTAAATCGTCAGCCGCGGAAACAATGAACTTTCACACGAGATGGAGCCACGTTGATTTAGTGGTAGGTAGTTTATTGTTGAATCAAAGCGGAAAAGTTGGTCTGCGGTGCTCGGTAATTGGATTTAGGAAGCAATCCGTTTCTTTGGCTGTGATACATTCGCAACACGCACACAACACACCTGGCGCGGTATTTCCTGGTTAGCGTCCAACGTGGAGCCGGCTCGAATCAATCTTGCAGCAAAATTAATAGTACAAGGTTCTAATAAACAATTTTTACTGAATTGCGTTATACAATAAAAACTATCTTGGTACGTAAAACAATGAAATACCCATGGAACTTGTACTACATAGATATGGTCAAACAATTTTAACCGAAAATAATTTCGGTTACCTACGTGATTACCGAACCATTATCACAGTATAAAGAAGAAGTTAGGTTGCAAAGTATATTAGAAACTATAAAAACACTCAATACCTAAGTAAATTCTTCAAACGTTCACCAGCCATCATGGACATTCATAAAACAAAAGGATGCGGATCTCAAATCACTGAAACCATAATATTGCCTTTAAATATAGCCACAAATACTACACCATCAATCAGGACCAGTTTACTTAACATCAGAGTTAATATAAGAGCGTGTTATCCCAAAACTGTTAACAAACTCATACGCGTGCCAGTAACTTTTTAACCGCGAGAAAAAACAATAAGGGTATCTCTCACCAGTATCGGTTACAGTGAGATCGAGTCCCGCGGATAATTGAATCGCAGGGGTCCGGCCGACCCCGGGCGACATTACCGATACATTTGATTCGTATGTCCCAACTTCCACAGCCCCTGTTGGGTGCTATTGTTTTCCTTGTACCGTTTAGGCGATTAAAGTTATTATTGTACAACTCATTCAATCTATTCATCCAATACATTGAAGTGTATATGAAAATACAAAGTATTTTTAACGCATTTTTATTAAACTTTTTTTATGTATCTGAATAATTAAAATAGCATACAACAGTCTGTCTGTCTGTCCCTATGTATGCTTAGATCTTTAAAACTACCAAGCAATGGAAATTGACGCGGTTTCTTAAAATAGTTGAGTGATTCAAGAGGAAGGTTTATATGTATAAAAATCCCACAGGGCACAACACAGGTAAAACAGTGGGGCGTTGCTTGTTATAATTATTTTACGTAATACCAGACTAGCATGCATCAATTAAAATGATAAGGCTCAATAATTATAGCTAGGTCACCTACACAATGGATTTAGATTCAGCGCAATTACTTAGTTGAGTAATACAAATACAAGTCGTTAGGTTCTTTCATAATAAGATGTTCTGAAAGCTCCCGACGATTTGGAGCCATTTGCATTCTGTTGTCATTTGTAAGGCGTAAATAACTAACATAAATAAATGCAGCACTGCCATATCTCAGCGGGTAGGAGCTGTATTTTATATCACCACTGGGAGGGGGTCATTAATGTACTCGATTACACTTTTTGTGCCAAGTGTTTTGGTGGTATGACAAGGGTGAATACTACCGGATAAAACGTATCGTTTCGACACCCTGTGTGTATCAATGCTTGTGTTTTTTATCTGGCCGAATAACGTAAAATTTTGAGAGTATAGATGTTATTAAAATCTGTTAAAGGTTAGACAATGCTCTACCAACCTAATGGTATAATATTACGCAAAATACATTAAAGCAAGTAAGGTGCTTTGTTATGTAAACAGAAATACTTAGTTAGCCACATAATTATGAACTTGTAACTGAAAAATAAAACCGTATCTAACATAATATTTGATATGAGTATTAAGTTTTATAACATTCAACAATATTATATTATATTTATACTTATAGACGTAGGTAACGCTTATTTACATAAATAAATAAACCTGATAATAAATTCGTTAGAATTGCATGAACACAACAATAAGTTATTTATAATCTTTAATCAATTGTTATAATAAAGTTTGACATCAATGTCTAAATATCTTAATGAAATAAAGCTGCACAATTGGTTTTATTTTAAGTTAAAAATGTAACTAAACCAACATTGTGTCATAATTTGTCATTAAAAGCTATAATGTTCGCAAGTAAGTTAATGAAACGAAGTGAAAACGGTATTGAGGATCAACGACCCGACAACGATCTTCACATTCGCTTTAAGATGGTGAGAATAATTAAACGAGCATTTGTGGACCCCCGCCGCAGGCTCGCGCTAAGTAGGCGACTAACACTTTTACTTGAACCATGTGTGTATAAAAATAAACGAATTTAGCGAGCTATTTGACTAAGTGATCGCATAACATTTACATGCCCTGATACGTTTGAATGCAGAATGGAGAATCGTCATCAATCTTGAAGGGGTGCGCGAGTCGCGAGCGTGGAGCGATAATGCGCCCGGCATATGGCGTCATCGGCGATAGTGCTTCTGTGCGCTTGTATGGATCGTTCCACATGGCTGGCCCCGAATGGGCCCGCGGCACCCGTGACCCTGCCGCCGCCGACCTTCCATAGGTGCACGGTCACTGTGCCGCTCCCAAATAGATCCCATCGCTCTACAAGTGGACTACCACTTCAAACACCATTGTTATCCACTGTTGTCCATATCAATGACAAATGTTACATTCATACTATTGAATTTAAAGAGCTATTTGCAAATTACCCGCATTTTATTATAAGAACCTATTGCAAAGTGTATTTGATACATCTTTTGATACGTTCGATGGGACAATAGACCCACATGGTGGGACCAAGGAACTACTCTTCAGGTCATATTTACGTATACTAACATTTGGGCAGATAGATCAAGTACCAAGTTTGATGTTTTGGTGAATATTATTTCTAAATATCGAAATAAGTATTAAAAGAAATACTGTAGTGAACCTATATACCTAGCTTTCACATTTTTATCATCATGTAAGTAATTTGCACTTATAACTCTTATAAAGCGTGTTATGACGACGCATATGTGGCCTCGGTTAATGTAAATTGTTGAAAACATTTAAATGGCCGTAATAAATATTTATGGGAGATAGATTTAGCCGGTGCCTAGGTGCCGGCGAGCGCGAGGGTGTCGCTCAATCGCGGGGAGTGCTAAGTGCCGTGAGCCACATGTCGCTCTGTCGCACTAATCTCCAGGATTTGCCATCCAATGTCCCTTCCAATCGCCCTTCTCTTTCCCTTTACACACTGAACAATACATCCATCTCATGCGACTCATTGAATATTATTGCTCTATGGGGATTTTGAAAATATGGAGCCGTTTAGCGAGTCTCGTACATTGTATCCATCCAGCGGAATTATTCATACGCGGCACGATGCATTTATCACTTAATGGTATTAGTTATTAGAGCGTTTAATCGCTCGATTTGCGACTTTATTGGCGGGATAAAGTTTACTGGGTAATTCAATACATAAATTATAACTTTATTTCGTTTAGCATAACGAAAATACATTGTTTTAATTAATATGAGGACCTACTTTTAGTTTTATCATAAGGGATTTTTTATCCATAAAAACTTTAACGTATTTTCCGGGTGTTCTCGTCATCAATATTGATCGGCTTTAATTTGTTTCAACTTTGAACTAATATCTATTTTTATTGTTAAAGATAATATTGATCGACAAAACAAGATAGGTATTTTTAAAACTGCTATGGAAAATAAAGTAAACACTTAAATTGATTGAAATAAATCAGTAAGTCAACGTCTTTGGAAGGCATAATAATGATCACACACTGCTGTCAGCGGCACCATGCGGCATCCACTACACATGGCGATTTTGCACCGACCAACAACTTTACAATCAATTACGAAAAACATTTATAAACCCTATCACAAGCGAGTAAGGTTTGAATTATGTTTATGACCCGTACTGTGCGTATGGTATGTTAGTTTATTTGAGTGCATTGTGGGGACTACAGCTTGTCATTGCTTCCCTACAACCCTAAAATCATTCCATTCTGTGTGCCGGACGAGTCGACAGGTTAACTTTTGTATTCCACAAAGCCGTGCATTACAGTTCGATTGTTAGCACAAATGTTGGGTATTACAAAGCATTTTGTGTTTACTGATGATTATTTCAAGTTTTAATTCATTAATGTTTTCCTGTCGGGTCTCTGTTTTTGAGGGGACTATGTTCCCTAATAATATGGTTGATATAGTTTAATCTTCCCACTGGCTTACCTGTTCCTATTATAGGCAAAAAATTCTTGTGCTTTATTCTTAAAAAACCTAAGTAGCCATTAGTAGTTAAAATGTTAAAATGAATAATTAAATGTCTACCATTTATTTATTTCGTTACGTTCAATATCGTGCAATTAATAAAAGGGGTAAAAAACCTTCGATTTGTTGTCATCCCAATTCACAATTCCCAAAATACACCTGAGTGAAGAGACAAAGGCGAGCTCAGAGATTGAGATTTTCTGTTTCTTATTAAGCTTTACAAGGGGATATTGACTTTTTCCTATCAACAAAGACTGAAATGAAAATATTTCTCTGGCGGAGGTAAGTCAATAGAGGTTTGAGGCATTGCCCTCGCGGGGAGAGGCGGGCGGGGCGGGGGGCGCCTGGGGACGGGTACTCTTCTTGATTACAGCACACCCTACAACCCCCGTCTCCCCTACTGCTCCCCGCCCCACTGCAATACACGTAAGCCTACGATGACACTTGTGTATAACTTTCATTTACGTTGTTGAAAAAATGTATCCATTCAGGCTGAAATAATATTACACAACGCGACGTTTTGTTTTGTCATTATGGTTTTTGTAATGTTTTTAATTATATAGAGCTGTGATTTGTAGCAATACGAGTACATATTTACTTGGGACGATATGCATGAGTACAAATGTAGGTCTTACATTTTAATAATCATTATGAGATATGATGCAATTACGACGAGTGTCCAGTAAACATTCTTTTAGATACATTATCTGATTCGAATTCTTATTCTTTTAGAGCTATGATAATAAGAGGCAACTATGATAATTTAGGATAAATTTGTCCAATTTCCATACCAGCCACACTATAAAATGAGACATTTGCACTAAATTTGAGCCAAGCTCGGCGCAGAGTGCCCGTATCTCAGACTCAAAGGAAGGGCTCAGGTGGGCGGAGAGGGCGCCGAGATTGTCCGCATCAAACATGCACGAGCCCGCGCTCGGTCGCTCGTAAAAATGCATATTTCAGGCTCCAAGCTTTTAATAGAAAGCTGTAATGAGCAGCCGAGGTCGGCATCTTCCTAATTCACCTTTACCATCCCATTCAGGTGGATTGTACCCCTTATTAATTGCCCTACAACGTTAAGGCGGAACAATCTTAACTGAACAACTGAACTACCCTCTATAAATGAACGTTTTAATCAGAGTTTTTGGGGTAACTTTATCGCAACGTATTAGAAAACTTGAGGTGAGTTAGAACGGAAAGAAAACTTAATTATGTGTCATTTATTATTGGGCGACCGTTTATATTCGATTTGGCTTCGATTTTTTGCGTATTAATCATAACTAACAAAATATAAAAACAACTTTCCAACTTTGATTAAAAGCCAGAAGTTTGGCCACATTCAATTTACGATAAATGGGAGTCAAAAAGAGGCTACCTCGTAATTACCACGCAACCCATACCACAGCCGGTGCTCCCCCGTTAAAGCTGCGCCCATATTGTTTTGATATGAATTTAGTAGGGAAAAACTTGTTTAGATAAAAATCATTCATCGCTATAATTGACTCTACGAGCGTTCTTTGTTAGTCGCGTATTATAGCAATTAAGGATCGTAATAAATCATAAATTAGCAGATATTTTATTTGATTCTTCACTAACATCGTGTAGGTTATTTACGGCAGAAAAGACAGTTTATAAAGAAAGTACAACTATGTATGATTCCTCTATTTAATATTACGCCTCGGTGGTCTAGTGGTATGTGCACTCGCCTGCCAAGACTGAGCTCCAGGGTTCAATTACCGGGTGGAGCGAAAACATGTTTCCTACTTTTCAAACATGGTTTGAGATCACCAACCCGCATTAGGTAAACGTGGTGATTAAGTCTAAGCCTCCTCATTGTAGTGATATCTTCAGTGAGATGAGAGGCCTTTGCCCAGCAGACAATACTAACACTACAAGATTTGAAGACTAATCTCACTGTATTGTGGTGTCTATTATTCTTTCTCATATTATTGGGTTGCAGCGGTTTTAATTTTGCATGAACATTACAGGCTGATACATTATTTTTATTCTTTACTAGCTGTGCCCCGTGGTTTCACCCACAACGCACCCGTTTCCGTAGGAAATACAGGATAAATAGTATCCTATATCAGTCTCCTGGTTCTAAGCTATCTTCCTACCAATTTTTAGCCAAATCGGTTCAGCCGTTCTCAAGTTATAAATAGTGTAACATAGACTTTCATTTATATACATATATATAGATTTATACATATTCTCTTACTGCCACACTCAGAGACATCTATTACATCGACACTCAACTTATACATAATTTTTCGTACATAACATGTCAAAATCATTCATTATTTTTTATATTTTATATTTTTTTATATTTTGACGTCTTTTGAAGTATGGACGTGAGACGATTCATTAAAGGACATCGCTCATAAAGAAAAATAATCATAACCTCACCATTGTCCGTTTGAAAACAAATTAGAATGCCACAACTGCGTGATCTTTAATCACAAGAGCATCCCCACGCGATCATTCGGCGCCGAGCTGATCCCTGATTGATTAAAACGTCAACAATGGGATAGAACTGATCAGCGGAGCTTGACTCGAGCAAGAAGCCTTTTATGTTAGAGTAATCAAAGAAACCCCACATAAAAATTATAAAAGAAATGATTATTGAACGCGCTTGTTTTGAAAGGGGGTCGGGAATGGTGAAGATCAAAAAAAATTGTTAAATTTATGAGTTTGATTAAGTTTTCTTACTAAAGCAAGATTCGTAGAATTACCTGTAAATAGTTTTATAGGTTTCAGATATGTATACCTACTATACCCTATACTTACTCTATTAAATGGATTGAAACCAGTTTTTCGAAACGGACGGAATTCCCATTATTATTTTAATCCGTCTCTATAAGTAAACACAGTTGATGTTTCAAATCATTTTACATTATTTTAAAGAATTAATTAATTTATAACTGCATCAAAAATATTAGGTTTTTATATTCATGTTATTTCTTAACGTTTTTTTCTTAAAGTTTTTAGGGTTCCGTACCCAAAGGGTAAAAATGGGACCCTATTACTGAGACTTCACTGTTCGTCTGTCCGTCCGTCCGTCTGTCACCACCAGGCTGTATCTCAAGAACGGTGATAGCTAAACAGTTGAAATTTTCACTGATGATGTATTTCTATTGCCGCTATAACAACAAATACTAAAAATAAAATAAAACAAATATTCACGCGGGTAAGGGGTCATACAACAAACGTGATTTTTTACCGTTTCTTGCTCGATACTAATAATTTTTAATGGATAATGGTACGGACTCCTTCGTCTGCGAGTCCGACTCGC
Organism: Cyclophora punctaria; assembly: GCA_951394245.1. Taxonomy (NCBI): domain Eukaryota; kingdom Metazoa; phylum Arthropoda; class Insecta; order Lepidoptera; family Geometridae; genus Cyclophora; species Cyclophora punctaria. Next base: position 6,162,731 of record OX596170.1, on the reverse strand, counting down.
ACTTGGCCGGTTTTTTTAGTTAGTTTCCACAATTCATGATTCCTTACATTTGTTTCATTATCCCGACTTAGGTAACTTATAGTAATTTAATTTGCATTAGTATTAAAATTTATATGATAATTACTTTATGATGATGTTATCAGTGGTTAATAAAAATCAGCAAACTGCATCAAATGAATTGTGGGAAAAAATAACCCTGAAAAATATAACAAATTAAGTTATTCTTGTATATAATTTAATTTCAGCAGCACTCAACAGTGATATAAGAAGCATACAAACGAACCCAACGAGTACATACCCAATGTTTATGTCTTTGCACCAGCATTTTACAAGCGTTAGACAGGTACAGTCTCTCTATCTGTTATCAAATCTTGCAGCAAAATTTACTTACTTCCCGATGTTTATTAATCAAATTTAAATAAAGGAAGTTATTTCGAGTAAATTTTTAAACCGCCTAAAGGCCTCCACCATGGCTTAACGACACAAATTGTATATAGGCCTGTAAGTTAGATGAAATGCACAGTTATGAAATAGAACATTTTGTCATTATTATAAAGGTTTTACATGTTACTATAATTGTACATAAAAGGTACCATTTTTTTACAATTAATTTATCCAATTAAAGATTAATGTATTTCGCCATACTGAATTATTTACATTGAATTACTTATAGTACCTATAGTTTTTTACTCTTACTCCGAGATGGAGATGGAGTGGGCAGAAAGTTTTCATGGCATGACCCGTGCCTGAACTGCACATGAGCAGCGACAGCAAAGGCGACTAGCAAATTTTAGAAAAATAACAGTGTGGGCTTGTGTTGGATGGTATTGAGTTAAGGAGGTAATAGTGTCCATGTTTTGAATTTAGAAAAACTTGCAGATCATGCAGAACATTTTGGATGGTGCCAGGGACTTTATTGATAATATTTTTAACAGCTCAAACTCCGCACATATCATGTAAATCTAGGGTCCGGTGTATATATCAGGTGTAATAATTGTAGGAATTTATTCTATTTAAAACCATCGTTGTTTGCCATCGCTGCGGCTGCACCGGTAGGACACGCGATAATCATTAAACGCATCTAATGTAAGGTAAGTCAAGGTGAGGGTGAGAGGTCGACAGATGTGGACCCCCTCTGAGCGAGCGATCAGCTCCGACCCTCGAGACTCGGTAACGGATCATAAAACTTGTTATCAATTATATGACGCCTTTGTTCCACTATCAACTTTGGAAAAAGTCAGTAAAGTGTAATTTACGATTATATACCCAAAAGTAAATAAATACAAAAAATGGAGTAATATCGAACAGAAGCTAAGTACATTAGGAGGAATAAACTGTTATGTGTATTTTTCTCCTGAAGCAAAATTTTACAAGATATTAAGAATAGGTCATTAAACTAGGTTGATGATTAAACATTATATAATGCAATCTCGAATTCATCTTCGCAATAGATCTCTGTGAATCTGTGATGACTACTGTTGGTCCAGTTTCATTTTTTGTTTATTTGAGCGCTTGTAAACGAACGCTATAACGCGGTTTAAATTGCGGGGTGGCGCTAGTCTAATTGTATAATATAAAATAGTAAAGTATTAACCTGTAATGTTCCACTACTAGCCAAAAGTTTCTCATCTCACTGAAGATATAAGTACAGTGAGGAGAATTAGGCGTAACCACCACGCTAGCCTAATGCGGGTTGGTGAATATGTAATTGAATAATAACAGTATTACTTTAAGTTACACAAAGGATCAAAATTAAACGTTTTAAACGAAGTACATCAACTACCCTCACAAGGTGGGTGGAAAACCGGAAGTGGACGATTCTTTGCGCACGTGTCAACGCGTGGCTGCTTCCGGTTCTAATGTGATAATATAATAGGAGACATCTCCACAATGTTCCTGTGTTTATTTTAATATCGACTTGTAAAACGCTGTATCATTTTCTCACACTCTTTTTTACGTGAAATATTCGAGAAATATTTTTAAATTTACGGCTTTGTCACAAAATTGTTTAATAACATCAATATTTTTTTTAATCTTATGAGAAAATTAAGGACCTCTGAACTTAGATGTATTCCTAAAGAACAATAATAACCTACTCTACTTCACTACGTTGTTATATTTTCGCAGTATCCCACGGTATCCCTATGCTATTCAATATATAAAAATAATATTTTGCTCTTATGCATTATAAACAATACAATAATAACAGTGATTTGTAATCGGTTGGTGGCCGGGTGGCGCATTGCCGACGGCAACCGACTCCCGAACCATGTAATCATAGGCTTATATTGGGGCTAAACCGGCATAATAGCTATTGGAAATGTATAATCGAAATATAATGAACAGAATATTTCAGAGAGATTATAAAATTAATGGGAAAAATCATTTGATATAGGGCAACATAGAAATGTATGTTGAAGTATCAAAAAACAATGTATTAAATTAATTCATTACAGTGAATTAATGATAACGTTAAATCGATCTAGTGTGAAATAAGTTTCAAATACTTCATTAGGTATGTATGTACTGCATATGGACAAAGTATTAGGTCAACAATTCAATGGAACAAGTAAACAGACGCGTAATTTAGTTAAGTGTGATGCTATCGGCTGTATGACGGTCGTTACCTCTTGTCTGGTGTTTCATCAAAAAAGTCAGTGAGTGCTTGCATAGAGCACTTAACTTGATTATAGGAAGCCGGTGGGTGTTGTGTGTAGGCATGGAAAGCCGGGAGTACGCACGAGGCCGCCCCGACGTGTGCCGCGCCGTCCTTCTCAAAACCAAGCCACGCGACGGCTCAGATGGTAATTGTACCGTACCGTATTAACATAACATTACTATTACAAACAACCATAAGCCTCAAATTATAAGTACTTTCCTATTTTAAAAGTCCTTGACTGATGTAATTACAATATTGCATCATTTTACATTTTGCATCATTTTATTGTACTTGATGAAAAACTCGTTTACGTTTACTCGTTTATTAGATCCTATGTTTTTGTAAAAAGTATACAGGCCCATAAGTCTATCTATATCATACCTTCAAGAGCTTTATTCCTGGCGAGTAGGGCGAGCAAGACGTCTGGTGGGGGTGGGTCGAGAGGATGCATAGCATCGAGGGTGGCGTCCAGCGGGGCATCTCGTCGCGCATCGCACTCGGCCACCACGTCCCCGTACCCTGTCTCCATGGATCCACTACGTCCTCAAAGCGCACAAACTATATTCACTTGGGCGCGGAGAGTATATCATGCCTCAGGCAGGAGTAGTCCGTCAAGTGTGTGCGCCACTGGGAGTGGTGTGCGTGGGCACCTGTGCGCGAGCGGGCCCCGGCGGCGTGTTGTGCCGCACGGGCGCGGCGCCGGTCGCGCCGGGCCCACGTGGCGGCCCGCCCACGCCCGCCCCTCGCTGCGCCGCCCTCCTGCCTCCCATTGAGAAGTCATTTTTTACCCCCTGAATCTGATAAACCCCGGGGCTGCGCGGCTCGCCGCCGCGCGGGGCTCCCCCGCCCCGAACTAATTTGCCAGAGTCGTACGACACACCCCGGGTACTTACATCCATCTACAATATTACTCTAGCACGTTATCCCGCTCGCGAGGGCACTTCGTTTCTAGTCATCCAGTTTAACTGTAAAGGAATGAAATTTTGAAATAATAACGCTAATATTTTACAAATCCTAGCACGTGCGTTGTATAAGTACCTACAATGCCTAATGCATTGTAACATAATTTAGATCTATTAAATGGCAAACAAATAGTTTTATGTTCGGTGCATTTAGCTAAAATAATTTGATGATGATTATTTCCGACTTGTAAATTAAGTACGAAAGTAATTTTCACCGTTTCATTTGTGTTTAATTTAAAAAGACAATTCAGGCTTTACTTCGGGCAAGCCGACAAAACAGACTTACTGTTTAACACTTTTACCAGATTCACTAGCACGTTAAGCCTGAATAATATCATTTTTTTATAAGACGGGACCATGGAATTAATATTACTTAAATCCATGTTTTTTTTGTTTTTTTTTAATGACATTAACATTTATGATATTTGATGTTTTGACACATCAATCAGGTCAATCAATTGAAATATTTTTATAATTTCATATAATTTATTAAATTATTTTATTTAACAAGACTACTAAATAACTTGTTTTAGATGTCTTCTGAAAATATATGTGACTCTTTTGATCCAGACCATGTTTTCCAAAGATTTAAGATAGTGGAGTTTCCTCCGTCGTTTGTTGGACTAGCGACTCATCGGATCCTAGATGTGGAGGTGGACCTCACAAAGTCTGCCTTGTTGAAAACTTCTTGTGAAGGATCTTTGTTGGTAAGATTATCAATAAAATCAGTTATTATACGTATACGAAGCATCTATTCAACTTAAAATGGACATCACTAAAAGGGGTAAAATAATATGGAAACTTTCTCCAGTTGCGAGACTTAAAAATTAAATTTGACATTCAGTTTATTCAGGAAAGAAATGTATTTGCCCTAATTATACTTAGGCAAATGGGTCCAGTGCATCTTACTCATTGTCTTTTTACAGAAATTCAGAGATGCCCGCGATATATCACCGTCCCATCGAGCTTTCAATATTGTGAATGTAGACAATCATACAATTTTAATTACATTCTACCCTATCAACGAATGTATTTGTAGCTCCAAAAGGAAAAATGCAATCAATAGATTTGTCTTTGATCTCCGTTTGATACAAGTGGATGGAGAAAGGTGTTGCTACGATGAGTACCACGCAGAGATAGGACGCTATTATATTTCCGGCGAGTTCGAGTACTGCAAATTATCGCACTACCCTAAAATAATTGATTTTGACAGCGTTTATATAAACACCAAAGTTTCGAAATATGTACATATTAGAAACGAATCCAAATTGATCGCAGCTAGATTCGAATACATCAGAGAGACAGGTTTCGAAGTGATTCCACAATCGTTCCAAATACAACCGAACTCAACCAGACGGCTACTCGTTACCATAAAACCGTATAGCCTTAAACTGGGCAATACGCTTACATTCCAAGTTCGTAACATACACGAAGCAAACGTTGATACCACAATGGAGTTAGATGACTTCTTTATATCTTACTCAATTGTATGCAAAGTCAAACCAATTTATGGCAAAAAACCTATCATAAAACCGATAGAGTCATTGCATAAAATCATAGAACAAGATGCCAGATATGCGTTTATTACTGAAAAAGAAAAAGAAAAAAATAAACAGATCAAGGAAACTACTCTTAAATATTTACAAATGTGTAAATCTTCCTCTGAGAAGAAGCCTCTCAAAGAAAAATATTGTACCGGAACAGTACAATGCTATGATGAGGACTCCAAAATTTACAAAAATCCAAAAGATTTTTGTAAACAATTGCACAGAAGAGTGTCAACATACGATCTTATACAAATTATGTTCTTGCCATATAGTATTGATTTTGGTCGCATTGCTTTGATGACGTACGGGACGCAAAAGTTGACTGTGAATAACAAATCACTTTACGATATTTCCATACAACTATGTTTAAATGATAATGTTTCATATACAAAGGAGAAATTTAGAACCTATTCTTTGAATCTCAAGGCAAAGCAGCAAACTACACTAGATATTTATTGTTTAGGCTTTGCTGATGGATATTTTAAAAGTGTTTTTGATTACACAATCGACAACAAATTTTCTAGGAAACATTCATATTCCCTTCAAGTGGCAGATCCCGCTTTATGCCTCAAAGAAAGGATTTTAAAATTTGGAATGACTACATCTGATACTTTTGTAACTTCAGTTCCAGTATACATTTATAATAATTTTAATATACCAGTTAAATATACTTGGGATGAAATATGTCCAGAAACGCCATTTGAAGTATATCCATCCGAGGGTGTTGTTCCTGACCATTGCTGCAGAATTTGTGATGTAATTTATAATTCGAAACCTACTAAAAGTAAAGTTCATGAAATTGGTTTTACATCACAAAATAATATTATACCCATAGAACTTAATATAATGACAAGAAAATTAGCAATAAAATTTCTACAACCTTCAGTTAATTTCAAGGATATACCGCTTAATATTGAAACTACAGAAATTATCAAATTGGAAAATTCATCAAGAGAAATAGCAGTTTTCTATATCGTAGAGCCCTTAATCCCAGGACTCACCATTGAACCAATGGTGGGGTTCATAAGACCAAAGATGATATTATCATTCACCATCACTGTTAAAATAGCGTGCATTTTAGAATTTTCTGTAGATATATGTCTTAAAATAAATAACAAAGAAAATGTTATTTTACCAGTAAGCGGTACAGTAATGGAACCAAAAGTCGTGATTTCTCCAAAAAACATTTTCATGTCCCGAATACCTTGCAATATGATCACGTATGTTCCGCTTACAGTCACAAACTTGAGCACATTGAAGTGTTTTGTGCAGGTTCTGGACACGGGCGATGAAAACATTTTCAACGTGTACGTAGCTGAAGGGAACGACAAAATAAGAACATTTGAGTTTACCATAGAACCTGGCCAAAGTAAAATCGTGTACATAAAGGTATTTGATATATACCGTAGGGAATACGATATGTATATACCTTTCAAAATAAACAGGCTATTAGGACCTCCTGATGACAACCCGTATTCGACAGAACTTCAATATTATATTAGAAGACATGAAGAGAATTATGAAAACAATCTTAAAGTTAAAATAAAATCTCTTAACAGAGATATCAGCTTCTGCCGTGTCGTTGGCGTCATAACAGTCCCTTGGATTGAATTTTCTGTTGATAAATTTGAAATCAATTATGTGCCTAATGGACAAAATAAACTGGATTTTAATATATCTAATATATCAAAATATCACTTGTTTGTGACAATAATAACATCGAAATTATCACCATACTTCGTGTTGCAATGTACCACTGAAGACTGCCTTACTGTTGTTTCTGATAGTCTCTTGAAGTTTGAATTACCCCGAGGCAGCGAAGTTTCGTTTGCTTTGAAGTTTACTGCAAAAGGTCACGGAAGATTTGTATCTACAGCAATAATGTTTCTAGACAAACATATGACGATACCGTATTCTAATTTGACTTTTATTGGGAAACGCGTGACCCCAGTAATGACGGCCAGTGAATACTCCATCATATTCCCACCTTGTCCTGTTGAACACGAATTATTTCGACAAATAAAAGTATCATTGAAAATAGAAACCGATCTAGATTCCTTCTCATGCTCGTCGAAGGATGAATCTTGTGTGGCTATTAAATTTATGGCCATGGAATCAGCAACAGACGATGATGGTGAAATAATTTCTACCTTATTGGTGGACATTAAAGTTCATTCATCAAAATCTTATTCACGTACATTAACGGTTACATTTCACCACAGCTGTGGTTCCTGTTGTAATGTTGAAATTTATTTTAATTTTATTAATTGTCCTCTCACTCTACATACTAGTCATATTGTAAGCATTGATGATAACCCTTACCCATATTACCCATTAAAGAATCAGGGACAACTCTATGAGTACATGACAGAGTGTACATCGTTCCTAGAAAAATGGATGTACCAACAAGGATTCCGCCGTGACTTGTATCCAGTAATTCCCGATAGCTTTTATGCTATATCATCATCCTTAACGTCACAACCAACGGGAACTGGAAAAGTAAAGGGAATAAATGTATCTTATTTAAATTTTGTAAGAAGAGTAGCAGGACCATTAATAAAGCACGTCCGTAAAATAACGTAAGTATAAACTTATAGTGTTAGTGTTTATTAAAAAAAACTCTCTTCTAGAGATTTTGATTTTTTTTTGTAAAGCAAAATGCCTTGACAAAAGGAAGAATTAAGAGTCGTGTTTTTGAGAGGCTAAGTTAGGTATTGTGGCATTAGTTAAAATTTAAGATTTCGAGGATGTGAGCGTAGGTATGCGTTGAGAGTGATTTTAAGGTTAAAAATCGCTACTACTCAACTTTTTGTGATTCCAAGGCGGTAAGCACCTTTTCTGTAAACTTTAACTGTTTTCAGAGTAATGGGTTCAGAAGTGGACGAGGAATACAAACCGATCAAAGAAATTCACGACACTTACCGAGAAATCATAAACTTACTGAAATCACGCGGTGCCAACATGTGGCTTTTACAACCAAAGTTTCTATTGAATTACGAGCAATTTGTCGTTTATGTAAAAAATAAAGTACCGAAACGTGACTCTGAAATATTACTGAACAGAGAGCTGTTAGCAGATGTAGAGCTATTCAACAGAATCAGTAAACAATCCTGGATAGACTTTATTCTGCAGACGTACAAAGTTTTTATCATTGATAGTTGCTTTTTCGACTGCGTATGTGTGTCTTCTGCAAATAGAGATATTGTGGAGATTCTAATAAGATGGTACAATGATAACATTATGCTACAACATACTAAGCTTAGGAAAAAAGGGAAGCCAGTAAAAGTAATTACAAACATAACCACTGACTTGGCGGATGGCATCGCGATCATATCGACATTTCTAACCAACTGTCCCTTTATGTCGGAGCACTTCAGTATGTTTTGCGAAGCAGAAGAAGGTGATGACATGGGAGGTATCATCTTGCACAACGCTTGTCTGATCATTGAAGCCATAAATCAATTGCGGCTCTACTTCCCTATATGCAGTAAAGATTTTTTTGACATTAATTATTTACGTATGCTATTTCTATCTATCCATCTCTACGTAACATTACCAATGTTTAGACCTAAAGATACAATTATTTTTAATCCTCCTTCACTGAGAAGTTCAACACGGCTGGTGGCAATCTGTCCCTCCAGCCAAGAATCATTAACATTCACCTTCATAATTTTAAATACAAATAGAAGTAACTTCATTGTAGAAAAAGCGCCTTCCATTGATAATGGAAAGAAAATTTACTTGAGTATAAAATATACTGCTAACTTTGTAAATTCGGAAAAATGTATACTACTAATACATGGATATAATAAAACAAGAATATTCGATACCTATATTGTATTTTTACTTCAAGGAAATGTGGGGTCATTAAATCCTTGGCGAAAATGCAAAGTAACTGGACCTTTATACAGACCACATAAAGGGGATATTTCGGTAGCGTCGCCGTTTACTACGGCTGCTATATATAAGATTTATTTAACGGACGCAGAGCCAACATGTCCCGTCACTTTTCAAGAAAATACAAAACCGAAATTTTATGTTCAACGGTTAAATCTGATTGAAAGAGAGATTCATCTAACAGGTTTTCCAAAGGAGACTGGAACTGAGGTTACCGAACACAGGCTGTTTCTCCAAATAATTTGTTTGAGTACACAAGTTGGTACTTCGTGGATATGGTTCAGGGGCGAAGTTGGGGACTTTTTTGTGAAAGTGACCACTCAGCCTAGATGGGATCTGATGTTGGACACGTTACATATAAGGATCCCAAACTGGCCAGAGGAATCAAACAGCTGCGAAGAGCACGGTGAGTGCTACGAGTCGACCTCGCTGTTGGTACCACATAGAAACGAACTGATGCTCAAGTCGTTAAGACACGCCTTGATGGAAAACGCATCACAGACGATGATGAACGTTTTTGACTACTTAATTGGTACGGATTTTTTTAGGATCATTTCCACTTGTCGACTGTCGAATTCCCATTTCAGGCGGGTGCCGGCGCGGCGCCTCAAATGGGCGGCATTACAAAATGGTAGCCCGACAATTGGGCTTTTGAAAAAAAAAAATTTTTGGGATAAATGGAAAGATTATATATTAGTTTTATAACAAAACTATTTTTATTTTATTTTTTTCGCAATAATTCAAAAGTTATTTCAAAATAAAAATTAATTTTTGAATCCAGTACCGAAAACACTCGGACAACTCCCGAACAAACCCGAGCGCGTGTTACGACATAATGTATAGCCCCATTCGGTTACACGTGTAAGGGTGCGTCTCCATTGAAGCGGAGCGGAGCTGTGCGGAGCCCGATTAACCAATCACAGCGCGTTGAGATTGTCAAACAACGCATTGACATTGTCAAAATCTTTTCGTAACGCATTGTGATTGGTCAGTCGAGCTCCGCACAGCTCCGCTCCGCTTCAATGGAGACGCACCCTAATAGCCGTAAACGCTGTACGTACTTATGGTTAAATAGCTATACATTATCACGTCACAACCACGGTGACCAATTATGGCGCGTTTATAGTCACGTGATTTTTATTCAATTTTTAATTGTTTTTAATTAATTGAAAACATTTTTTTTTTAAGTTTTTTGCATTAAATATCAATATTATTAATAATAAAGTTTTAAAATACATAAAAAAAATCATTTTTTTTTTTCAAAAGCCCAATTGTGAAAATTAAATGTTTTCCACTGAGACGTTTGAAATCTGGGCTCGACAGCCTACAAGTGGAAACAAGCTAAACTAAAAGTAGAAACAGACTATATTTATATATATATATATATATACTTACTTATCATGTAGGTATTATCAATAAAGGCGTAATCAAATTAATGTTTCTTCTTACAGAAACAACGTCAGGGAAAATGGTTCTAGCAATGCTTCTAAATGAAGTTGGCACGAATATGAGTGATGTGAATCACATTCTTCACAACGAAATTTCGTACCGCATCAATTTCAAGTCTTTGATTCCAAACGGCATCGACCGAGTGACAATGAACCATCATACATCGGCGATGCTGAACCTTCCCGTCCTCGTTCCCTTACAAGAGAAGCAAGATAAGTACTCCATCACATTCACTTCGGACTGCGGTATGGATATTAGGACCTACAAAGTTATCATCGTCACAGATATTGATTACATGTAATGTTATTAGATGAATATAATTACCTACCTACAGACCGTGTGCATTTTGTTGTTTTTTCGGATTTTTAGGTAGAATATTTTTAAGAACTCAATAATTAAATGCAGTTATATGTTTTACCAACTCGAATGAAACGATAAAGTTCATATATTTTCGATACCTTTAGACATGAGTGAATAGGTTATGAAGTGGCTTAACTCAAATTGGCGACATAGTTTAATTATATCAAACGATTAACTTTACAATAACCGTAACGTAAACAACACCTAAAATCAATCTTCAGTGAAGCGGAGAGCGGGAGGTGCGGAAGCTGAGTTCGGAGATATCTCTGCAAAGCAACGGCCAAACCGGTAGCTAATCTAGTAATGATTAGATAAGCTACCGGCTATCATGCGACGGAGGTATTCTGGTCATCAGTACCTTGGCCGAGCCACTGAGCCGTGCCCGAGCGCGATCGGTCATCACAAACACCGCTTTGCTGTCAAGGATTCTTCTCACGACCTAATTTGTGACATGACAGGCTTTCCCACTGATTTTCCTGGGTGTGCAGAAACTTATTAATGTGATATATTACTACTAAATAATGTCTAACCGCTCTCTCATTGACAGGACAGACATGACATTGAATAAACTGTCCTTTAAATCGTGGATATCTGATAAGATTAATGTAATTTAGAAAGTATATAGGTATCGTCTACTTAAATGGGTTCAATTGATTCATAAAATTTACCAATAACACCATCACTCTATCATGTTCGTTCGATCATCACCTAATAACTACTAAAACCGCATAAACTTATTTATTAATATGTTACTTGTAGTAGCTACAAAAATACTGCTACTTGTTGTAGCTACAAACTTATTTAATTATTTGCGGTTTGCGATAATAAAACAATAACACTTTTTCAATTAATTTATTTCCTGATACTCCTTACAATAATCTAGAAACGGTTAATGAAAAAATACTCCGGGTTTGATACTTAAGCGAACCTATCTATGTAACTGGTACACGATAATACAATTAGACCAGATAATGGAGGCAACAAATTGCTTTTGCGTTGCAAAAATGTGAGTAATTTTTCGCTTCTTAATATAGTTTAGTTAGGGTGGAATTTATAAACATCTCAAGTTTTCAATCTGTAAATGTAAGCGATTATCTCCATCTTGAATTTTGACGGCTTACGCTCATATTTCCTGAGGTCTATATCTAAGCAAGGGTCTATATCTAATGTGTAGTTCATAAAAACAGGACTTAATACCTTCTTAATACAAAATTTCCCATTTTCTGATCAAATAATTATATCAAGTACCTAATTCTTATACTACTACCAGGTAATTGGTATTTTAATTTCTATGCCATATTTTAAGTAATTAAGTAATATTAACTATTTAAATATTATAAACATAAATAAATGCACATATTTTGATTTATTTTGACAATTAATATTTTAAGTAATTTAATATTATTTGAATGATAAATATTATCAAAAATGTCATATATTTATCATGAATAAGTAAAAAAACTATAAGGTTTCCCTTTTGCCATTTTGCTACGGAACCCTAAAAACTAGATACTTAATTGTCTTGTTGGTGTAATCTGATCAAAAAATAAAACTAATAAAAAGCTAGAGGTATAACCAACAACATGGCATGGCAATAGGGCTGGCTATTACTTGTCCGTTTTTTTTACCGGATAACGGACCGTACAGCGCTTGTAGACGTCCGTTGTCCGGTGCATATACACACATTCATTATTAACCATATTCCACCGCAAATCCGGTCACGTTATCCGGTGAAAAACAAAAGAACGTCTACCAAGCGTTCTAATACAGTACCAATACCAGGTACCCAAGTCCAACAGTCAACTAAACTTCTGAGTTTTCAATGTACCAAAGTTAAGTAACCCGCCTGTGAAGTCATTATTATAATATATACGCTCTTTCTTTTTACTTGAATATAAATCTCCTGATACAAAACCCTAACCTAAATTAAACTTTTCACCTAGCCTGTGATGATCCAGGATTATTGGCACAGGCGAAGATAGGTTTTGCCAAGGGACAAAATATGTTGTTATCGGAGTGCTGAGACCGTTTTGCCCCTGCGCCCTCTAGACCTGGACCCGCTACTGCACTAGCGTACCTAGCTACCGTAACGGATAGGTAAACACGTGACATTACAATCACCCAAATTAGACAGGACTGGTGGAGCCACGGGAAATAATTTTGTAGGGAAATAACACCATTGTGTTATTTCTATAAAAAGTTCTTGGAAAAAATCTGTATACAAAACCATAATAAAAATTCTACTCACTTAATTCCTATATTTATGAAGATATTAAAATAGAGATAATAAATAAATTGTATTATTATTTATATTATTGTTTTTAAGCGTTGTCTACTGCCGACGTAGAAAGCTGAATTGCAGGTACTTATATATCTGAGTGTCGGTCGATCTCACTCATTGTCTTACTGGACCTCATCTCGACAAGTGCCACGCTTTCACACTCGTTACAGACAACTTGTTTGTTTAAAAATCGGTTACATTATCGTGAAGTGAATGCTTTGAACATGGATTCACAGCAGTTCAGGGAATTCGGACGCGCGGCTATTGATGTGATAGCCGATTACGTTGATAATATCAGAGATCGGTAAGTTCCTTATTAAATTAGAAACTTTATATTCTAAAAGTAAAGCATCTGAATAATTAATAAGTCAATATAATTAAAGAATCACTCGCTGGAGAACAACGTATTAAGACCTATTGCCATTATTCTGTTGTATGGATTTATCTTAGCCCAATTAGCAGAATATCCACTAAAATATTCCCTCGGGAACTACGGATGCGCGGCGAACAGCTAGTGTTGTGTATTTATACTTGTGATAAGGTATCTATGTCATTAAACGTTTGGTTGTTAGAGAGTGCAACTAGAGGTACTGATTTTTGAAAAAGTACTTAGTTTACCAATAGGTTATCGATTTTTACGAAACATTACCTACCTAACCTACAGGAGCACTGCTTATTAAAGTTTGCTGGAAAAAAAACTGTGTGTTAAATCTCTTGAGGTTCTATCCAACAGTGGGATGTTAAGAGTTAAATAGTTAGGTGTTGAACATTATTTTATATTTTATTCCTAGTTCTAGGTAGTACTTATAGGCAGGTATATTTTATGAGCTGTTTTTATTGTACCTTATTCTAGTGATTTGATTAGTGAAGCAGTTGCAATGCAATATAATATTTTATTTAATAATGCATTACAAATAATATATGTTATTACTTAAGGCAGCATTTTAAGACAAAATTATAGTACACGTACTTAAATTTAAGTCTATACGTAAGTACTGAAAAATAGTATAACTTATATTATTTTATGTAGCGTAATTATAATAGTTAGTTAAATTGATTCGTACTTCAGCCTTTTACAAGAAAATCATAAAGTGCTTTTTGTTACGAAGTTTCCATTTTAATATGACTCTTTTTTAATTATATTCTTTTCCCCATTTTTAGTTCTGTTTTAATTTCATATTTATTGTAACAGTGTCACGTTACGTTGTGACTATTACGTGTGTCACCTACGTAGTTACCTACTAATGATACAGTTGATTATGTAGATCATCTACTGTAGATACTATTAACTTAGATACTCAATCTAGTTAGATTTATATTGTTACTTCTTTAAGCAATAAACTTACATGTAACTCATTGCTATTCCGTGCAAATGGTTCCACCCGCGATCCAATCGATGGCCCTAATGTGAAATTTTTTTAGCTCGCGTTTACGTTATTTTCCCAGATTTCCCAGCCGTACCCATACATTTCGTCGAGCAGGAAACAATATTTTTCTTTTTTAATAGTGCTTATAGATAAGTAATCAAATTCAAATAAAATTAAGGATAAATCATCTAAGAATTGTTATTAGCAAAAACAACAAATTGTCACGAAATATTCCATCAATTAAATCATTATACAGGGGTGCATTTATCACGCACTTGCCTTCTCAGTTTACCTAACGATTAGATGGTTTACCTTATTTACACAATGGACGCCTAAAGGTAATTACTAATCGTGATTACCTTCAATTGAATCGAAAATGTAGGAGTAAGCATTTGGCGGGGTTTTATCCGATTGGCAATTATTAAATATTGTGCAATAATTATGACTCCGCATAGAAATTAATCTATAAGTATGTACTTACTTATAAGTAGGTATATAACGCAAAAGAGTTTGATGTAATCTAAACTACTTGACCGATTTGAATACTTAAATCTTTTTTTGATGGATAGCCAAATATAAGAGGAGGCTTCTACAAGCCACAACGCGGGTAAAACCACGATACTCGACTAGTATCGAAGAATTTTCAATGTTACCTTGTGATTGATAATAATGTAACAAGTAACAAGGTGGTATGAATCGTGATGATGAAGCTGAAACGCCTTGAATAAACTTGAAGCAAAACATTGAATTAAGTAGGCACTTTTGTTGAAAGCTGAGTAAAACATTTCAATTTCCTCTTGCTTGATATTACCTAATCCTAAGGTTCAATGTTCCATCATTATGTACCCTTCCTATACTCGTATACTTGGGTACCGCTTTGTTGTTACACCTATTACTCTTAGGTCGCTGATATAACGCAATCCTATTGTCCTTATAATTATTAGTAGTTCCCACATTATAATGATGCTGGTTGCAACTTTGTGTAAACAATAAACATTCATGACGTCTAACTGAAAACTACCATTCTAGTGAAGTTACCTATGTTAAGAATGATATTAGCTACGTTTGTAGAGTAGAGTTAAATCAGATGCCCGAACACACAAATTCCTTCATTTACATGCAAATTAGACATACATACTTACTATAGAATTAGTCCAAAACTGTATAAAATAAGAGCGTTTGAATATTCGAAGGATAATAATCGAACAATTAGATAAGATCAATGCAATCTTCAATGCACTTATGCAATCTTACATTCGATAACAAACTAGACATCCTTTGTCAAGCCATGACGTTGCACTTAGGCCTTTGCCTAGGTGCAACGTCATGCGATATTTTTGAATAATACTAAATGGTATCTAATGGAAATACATAACGTACTTATTTATGTACAAGTACTCGGTAAGTACTACATGAAGATGAGTTTGTAATATACTTTGGAGTCTGATTAAACCGCAAAGTGTCGTACCCATTCAGGTTGGCTATGGTTGTTTGTTACAATAAGTAGATCACTCCGTATGTTCTATTTGTTTCAGCGATGTATTACCCTCCGTGGAACCAGGGTACCTGCTTCAAGCCTTACCGGAAGAAGCCCCCGAACAGCCCGAAGAATGGCAGGACATCATCAAAGATTTTAGCAACACTATATTGCCCGGGGTAAAATGAGATATATATGATATTTATTCCTTTTACCTATCTGTATGGTTGCATTTCGTCACTGTTTATATCGTGTCCTGTTTGGCAAAAAGAACCACGGATGAGATAATGTATATACTTACTCGTATTAAGTTCATGTTCAAAGCACTACTGACCTATAATCTAATCAAGCTTTGAGTCTAAAAGGCACATCCAAAGATTCGTAGGAAAGAGATTGGGATTCTCGTCGTTATTAAAATGTTTCTTGAAATTTTTAGGTGACCCACTGGCATCACCCTCAGTTCCATGCATTCTATCCTTGTGGCAACTCATTTGCCAGTATGGTGGGAGGTTTCCTTTGTGATGGCTTAGGAGTCATTGGGTTTAGTTGGGTAAGTTGAATTACTTGAATGTTTTTTCCATAATAGGTACCTGCGCTACCTATAAAATGATAGCTATAAATTAAAATTTCCTACTTTAATTTCCAGCTCGCCAGTCCGGCTTGTACAGAACTAGAAGTTCTAACTTTAAACTGGCTCGGAAAGTTGATCGGACTTCCCGAAGAATTCCTGAATTCGTCGTCAGGCCCCGGAGGCGGTGTCATTCAGGTACCACAATTTAAAACTAACTTGTATAGTAAAATTTATTAATTACATACTTATATGTACATACTAATAACTCAATGACTAATTATTACTTTTTCATTAAAAATATTGTCTATTTCACAGAGTTCCGCAAGTGAAGCTACTTTAGTCGGTCTTTTGGCCGCCAAAGAAAAAACAGTAAGAAATCTGATTAAGGCGAACCCAAACCTCGATCAAGACGAAATTAAACCGAAGCTTATTGCGTACACTTCGGACCAATGTAATTCATCAGTGGAGAAAGCAGGATTATTGGGATCCATGAAAATGAGACTCCTTAAAGCTGATAACGACGGGCGTCTCCGGGGTGAAACACTCAGGATAGCTATAGAAGAGGACAAGGCGCAAGGATTCATTCCTTGTTACGTAATCGCTAATTTGGGCACGACCGGAACGTGCGCTTTCGACCCGTTGTATGAACTAGGACCGGTATGCCAAGAATCTGATGTATGGTTACACGCCGATGCCGCGTACGCCGGATCAGCTTTCATATGCCCCGAATACAGACACCTTATGAAAGGCGTCGAATACTGCGACTCATTCGATGTTAACGCCCATAAATGGTTACCCGTCACATTTGATTGCTCAGCAATGTGGGTGAAGAATGGGTATGATCTGATTAAAGCTTTCGATGTACAGCGAATATATTTAGACGATGTAAAAACTGATATCAAGATACCAGATTACAGACACTGGCAACTAGCACTAGGTCGCAGATTCAAGTCCATGAAACTGTGGACCACACTGAGAATATATGGCGCTGAAGGCTTGAGAAACCACATCAGGAATCATATATCATTAGCACAGTATTTTGCGGAGTTGGTACGCGCTGATGACAGATTTTTGATAGAGCCCGAACCTGCTATGGGATTAGTTTGCTTTAGACTAAAAGATGGGGAGATTATAACCAAGAAACTGTTAGAAAATTTAACGAAGAAGAAGAAGGTTTTCATGGTCGCTGGTAGTTTTCGCGAAAAGTATATTATTAGATTTGTCATCTGTTATCGGTTAACATCGAGAGCAGACGTGGAGTTCAGCTGGAGCCAAATCAAAGCAGAAACTGATTTACTTTGCCAAGAAAACGTTCGTGCTAAAGCGCAGATCCCCGCGATAGACATTGAAGAGATTAGAGAAATTAGTGAGAAGTGCAAGTAATTAAAATAATACAAAAGTAATGTAAAATATGTCTAATAATAGGTTTAGTATAGCTTAACTTAGGACAATGTTGGTAAAGTTTCTGGCAATTGTTACATACTACATTACGGTATCTACCGTAACTAAAGGCGGAATCTAACGCCTTGATTAAACTATACAGCAATGGTTTGAAAGTTAGCAATTATTATAAAGGCGCGAAGTGTACCTATGTAATGTTACCACTTTGTAAATGTGTTTGTATACCTTAGTAACTTTGGGTTATATTGAAAATCTACCTACTTCCATTCTATGTTAGTTTTTATTATATTTCTTCGAGAGTAAGATTTATCACTGTACGTACATTCTTACGTAAGTACTTTTTTTTTTTCCTCAAAATCTTGCTAGAAAATCTACCTACCTACTTATAATTTTATTGAATGTATACACGTAAAACTCTACAAAGCAATTATTATTAAAGGTAAACTTCGGTATAATAAATAAGCATAGACGTACAAAATATGTTAAGATTAAGACCTTGATTTCTAGTTGATAATGAAACAAAGGTAGGCAAATAAATAATAAGTATATAATGTATTTTATTTTCTCTAATATTCTTTACTATTTGGTTTATATACAGGCACGTAAGACATAAGACATAATATTTGTAAGTTTAGTATAAAGTTATGTAAAGTTTCATTCATCGAAACTATCCATATCGACCCGATTTTCCAAATTCTTTCACTAATAAATATGTATTTGAGTCCCTTCAGGGCGAGCAAACCTGCTTTGACCCGAATGTTCCGACAAGAAATCTTAATTGATCGAGGCGGAGAGAGTGCAGATTACTACTTTTTTATACACATGTACAGGTTTTGTTTACACAAAGGCCATATACGTATCCCTTCGGTAGACAATGTTCTTGGCATATGGCGTCTTCTGTAGCCTCCTCATGTTCACATGTTATCCGAGCAGGTCCTGTAAGCAGAACATAGTAAGATAAAGTGCCTAGTATGATTAAGTAGTACTACTTAGTAGTATTGTTGCATGTATAAATGTTCTACAGCTTGGCAAAGAACTTAGCCACGCCAGTGTTCTTCTGGTGCTCCACCAATAAAGCTAAATTACATTATTAACACTACATACGCTAACCACAGGACTATTCATGTAATCTATTATTTCCTTGCATAGGCGTAAAAACAAATATATATACATATAGATGTCTAAGGAGATATTACCTTCTTAAATACCTACTTAATAAAAACATTCGACAGCACATAGGAAGGGAATGTTAGATATGTAGGTAGGTATCTACATTGTGATCTCAATACTCGATAATAACAACTTAGTGCTAACAATGGGACTATTACAGCTTTGTAATGGAAATTGATAACAAAATATCACCTTTTGCAACCTCCTCCGTGTGCGATTTAACTTTTTGTTCCGTCGCCTCAGCCTCGCCTTCATTCAAAATACTTTTCGCGTGCAACACCGTAGTATCCCGTGGTTTAGGAAAACATGACACTACACTTAAAACAATCACAGCTACAAATAATACAGGGAACACTTTGGAACACATCGTAAATTTATAACAAAATATGTATGATAGGCGTAAAGTGGAAATGATTGTGAAATAATGAAAGGTCAAAGTAGTGCTCCCACTTTATATACGAAACGTAAACGCAGTTAACTAACTATAGGTAGATACTATGTAGATATGTATTGTTATAGTGGTCCGAACAAGCCAACGCAGTAATGACGATGAGTAATAAGTATTTCATAAGAAATCACTTCGCACAATGAATCATTGTCTGTTCGGCCAAAGTGCTTAATGTCCCCGTCATTGATTGTAATTAGTGGAATAGTATAGGTAATTAGTATAGGTAATAGTATAGGTATTATTAAATCAAATAAAAATAAACAATAAATTAAATTTATTGCCAAAAGTTAAAAATTACATAATGTACATAAAGACAAAACAAAACAAAAAGTCAAGGTACTTGGCAAAAAGGCTGCAACTCAGCTGTTGCTGTATAGGCCGGCACGGCGCTGGTTTTCAATTGCCGCCTCTAATAGATTAGAATGTAATAGGTCTTCTTGGGATTATAAATAGTTACATTCAACATTATAGATGGTTGACCATTTTTATGCGTTATCTAAATCTTACTAAAATGCGGTGTAACTTCAAAATCACGGGGTACAGATAGGTGGTGCGACTGTAAGTAAGTTTTGGGTATCAAATCAGCACCACCGCATACTACTAAGTAGGTATGCATTCCTCATCTGCTCTGGGTACGAGTCCTAACTAATAAAAAGTAATAACCTATAGTAATAGCCTACCCACTGCTGTGTAAAGGCCTCTCTTCTCATTGATGATATCAGTGCAGTGAGGAGGATTTGGCGTAATCACCACGCTCTTCTAATGCAGGAAAAGCAGGTTGGTAATGACTTATGATAACTAAAAAAAATAGCTTCTGTTTAACCGAAAACCGATATTGTTTAATTAAATAAAAACATGATTGATAACTAATTAAAAGTAAATATATTCTATGTGATATTACAGTTACGACTTACGATCGTAACCCTACCTATTCCTGACAATTACATTCTTCGTTTATAGAGAACCCGCTATCATAGCCCTCGCTTGCACAAAACTCTTGACAAATCAAATCTTCGGGTCGGTCCACACTCTCAACACGATCTCTTCGTATAAGCGGTATCACAACACCTGTGAACCAGACAATAATATGACATTCAAATTCAACAATGAAACCGGAAGAAATCCTAATACTAATTCGAGAATAGAATGAAAACTAGTCCAAATATCTCAATCCCTTACGCAATTAGTTAATATGTAAGTTAATTATAGGTACCTACGACCGGTATAAGTTACGATAACCTAAATATTTGAAACTGGAAATTATGGGACCCCAATTTGAAATAATGCCACAGACAGACACAGATAGGTATAGCTACATACACTCATGGTACAATAGACTTTTAACCGACTTCAAAAGAAGGAGGTTTATCAATTCGACCCGTATGTAATATTTCCAGAACTGCCCAGATTTCGTATATCAGTGTCTGAACAAATGCGCCAAATTTAAAGTGTATATATGTATGTATGAATGTACTATGTATGTATGTATGTTTTTATTATGTTTGTGTTCGCATATCTCCGGACCTACAAGTCCGATTTAAGTTATTCTTTTTTGTTGCACTACTTAGGTATTGTTTAACTTAGGGAATACTGCAAGTTTCAACAAAATCGGTTCAGTAGTTTTTGAGATAGGGAATTTAAACCGTCTTTTTTATGTATGTTCGCGGATAACTTCTTTGTTTATGAACCGATTTTAATTATTTGTTTTTTGTTGTGAAGGAGATTTTCAGAGGGTGGTCCCATGATAAGGAAATCAGGGAAACGGGACCCCAGTGAAATCGAGGGGAACTCTCAAAAAATATAGGGGCAACTAGTGCATTTGTTAATTTTTGCATTAAATATATTATTGCACTAAAATTTAGTGAAAGTCTAGAGTCGATCTGATGATGGAACCGTCTGATAATTAAGACGACGGATATACAGGGTGAGCAATCCAAATGGGTCAGTATGGAGGTTTTGGAAACCATAACAGATAGCGAAATCTTGGCTTAGGAACCATGACGTTGATTTTAGTAAAAAGAAAAACTGCATTCATATACGTACAAAAATACGTGTACTCGGCCCAGGAATCGAACCTGGACTTTTTGAAAAATTAAATTTCGTTATTTTCCTTTGAATATCGGTTATGTAGCTCTTAAATAGTAAATGTTACTAAGAAACATGATATCTAAAACTAATAAAATGCATTGTTTTTAAACAACGAAGTTTTATTTTTCAATACTTCAGGGCCGCTGCCGGCCCTTTGACTTTGTATGGGGAAGTGAAATAAAAAACTTTTTCAAAAAAAATAAACCGCCTTCAATATCTAGTAACTAATAAAAAGATATAAACAATCTATTTAGTCGACTTCCTGACAATTTTTTAAGTTGAATCAATTGGAGTATACAAAGAAGCCTCGGGTCCAGAATATATTATGCAGTATACAATGAGGAGAATTAGGAGTACCAAGGATTACGTAAGAAAAGTAAGGAAAATATTTACCTGCAACTTCCTGCGTTGTGTTATTGTCTTCTTTATAACCCAACTTGGGTGAGGGTTTCAGTTTGTAACAAGTTGCAATATTAAAAAATATTACAGTCACTATTAGTACTGAAGATGCCCTTACGTCCATATTGAAAGATATATTATTGCATACTAAACTTTCTTGATTGTCTTCTCACATAATGTAAACATGAGATACATAACTCATGACATATCTATGTGCAATAATATTTTGTCAAAACTATAACTTATTAAGTAGTACAGTAGGGATGTGCCTAATAAGAATTGAAGAGTTAAAAAAATAATTTAGTTTTTTTATATGTTCGGGCTAATATCGGGAATTACCAGTCCGATTCCAATAATTCTTTCGGTAATGGATAGCCACATCCAACGGGAAGGTAAGGGACCGGCTGGGTTGAGAAACATACCGGGTTGCAATCTCTAGTACCGGTCCACTATCCATCAGAGCTGCCCTAGGCTGTGTAATAGCTTCATTACTTTTCAATTATACGTATTACGAGTACGTTAGATGACCAACCGTAGCATTGCACGATGGTGATATCTTAAGCAATAAGTATTTCGCTCCTCGTGGTGATCACCAATCATCAATGTACCTAGCATCGCTCAAGTACAATGGCACAAAAAGGCGTAAACATTTAAAAACTATTCCATGTCAATTTGTAATCCAAATCAATGTATGATAATTGCGTTGTGTTATTTGTGTTCCAGCGGAACGAGTTGTTAATTGATTTTGTGATGTTTGACGAGCACAAATATGGATAAGAATTTAGAATTTATTCCATAGTATTTATTTATTCCATTTGTTTTCTTAAACACATCCTAACATATACATTGTTGAGTTCTTATAATCTACTATAATCTTCATTATTTTAAATCAACAGTTAAACATGGTTTCCAAAAGAATTTCGGTTCTAAACTCCAGATTCTAGATGGATAATTAGGATGAAGAATTACATTTAAAATTTGTATATAACTATTTAAGTCTTATTTATCAATTCGTATTATTAAGGATATCCTCTTAACCACTAGACGCCTTATTCATAAACACTCTCTAAATAAAACACTTTTATAAAGTATTTTGTCCAGTTTGCTCTTTAGAAAATAGTATAATATGTCGGAAAGAGACAAACCATTTGATAACTAAAGTGCTGTTATTAACCCCTCCTATGCCGGAACGCGGATCCAAGCCAGACATAATTGATTTTCTATTGTGTTTCTAATCCCGGCAAACAACAGGTTAAGCATTTATGAATAAGAGCTAAAAACAATCTAATCGAATATATCGTCGTAAGTCAAGAGTGTTCGCTTGGAGTCCTTGGGCGGCGGGTTGCGCGGGCCGGCGGGCGGCGCCCAGGCGGCGGGCTGCGGCGGGCGGCGCGCCAGCGACACGCGCCAGCCCTCGTCCAGCCCATCCAGCGCCGCGTGCGCCGTGCTCGCCGTCTCGGGGTTCTCGAAGGTTAGGAATGCTCTGGGAACAATTTTTTTTAACAATTTTAAAAACGCGCTGCGCAATCACTGCTGAACCGATTTATGCAAAACTTAGCTAAGGAGGAAACTGCCATAAAAATGAAAAAATCGAAATCGGTCAATCTGTTTAAGAGCTATGGTAGCGCATACAGATATCCACACATATTATCAACATCAAACTTATATAAAATAGATAAAATTTATTAATTTAGACTAAAATTTTACAAATAAAATGAAATAGGAGTTATACAGGAAGGCCTGATAACTTAAAGCTATCTCTTTCATCTATATAGAGACAACATAACACACTGTTAGAGTGTGGATATTATTGAACAATGTAGCATTATTGAGTTATGCTTGTTATGATACATTCCATCATTGAGAGCATTGATTGATTATTTTATCTTTTGTCTTTGTTATGAAATAATGATTCTAAAATGTAACAAGTCTTTATGTCTAGTCTTTATTCAAATACCTATGTCTTGTGATGCTATATGAATACTATGTATAATAATGGCATAAAAATAACAAGTTATCAAAAAGTACCTACCTAGGTAGAAGTAAATTAATTGCACATCTTTTAAACTAGACCATACTTTTCATCATGTTAAGTAAAGAAGTCGTACAGACTTACTTATCATCATCAGGTTCTTGAGTGAATGTGAACTCGTAAGCGGCCAACCTTCGTCTGATAGTCTCCTCACTGATCCTCATACCCGTAACTTGTAATGTACAACTTCTGCCTGTATTCTGGACGGGAGTCTCTCCCGGAGCAACTGCAGGAGCCCCCACTGGGGGAGGCCGAGCTGCTTTCTCCTCCCTGTTGACATTAATATTTTATTAACATAAATTAATCTTGTATTTTATAGCAAAACTAATTAATTTATATTTCAAAGCATATGGAATGTATTATTTTATGGCATGACTTATGCTATTTAACTAAAACACTATTATAAAATGTTTTGTCTTTGTTGCTCTATGCAAAATCACATATGTCAGAAAGGGACAAACCATTTGAAAGCTAAAATGCATCACTAGAATCACTACATAGTATAAAACAAAGTCGCTATTTTTGTCTGTTTGTTTGTCTGTTTGTCTGTATGCTTAAATCTTTAAAATAACGCAACGGATTTTGATGCGGTTTTTTGTAATAGGTAGATGCAGTTTTAGTAATTAAAGAGGAAGGTTTTTATGTAAAAAAATTCCCGAAATTCCCACGGGAACGGGCACAACGCGGGTAAAACCGCGGGGCGCTGCTAGTTTGTGAATAAGACACATAAGATTTATTAACAGTTACACGCTTCCTCTTAGAAGTATGTATAATAATTTGTTAAGTAAAGAAAGTCTGAGCCAAAACAAGATATGCTCTTGGATCTAATACAGTAGCTATAGTAGTGCACTCTCTTTCAGTAAGGTTGCTTGAGAGAATTGGGTAGGACCACATTACTTACTTTTCTCTAGATGTGACAAATGAGTCATAGAGATATTTGACTCTCGGTGCTTGTTTGTCTTCAGGTGGTGGTGGTTCCTGAGAAGCGCTGAATGGCTGGTATGATGCCACTCCCCCTGCAGTACCCGCAGACCCACTGAGTTTCCTCTCTCTACCTAAAATAATATTGGGATCATAATATGATATTGTTGAGAATTGAGCAATTCACAGCTTATATATTTTTTTCTACTTCCATGTCTTATTTAATTTTAGTAAACCTCCTTGTATGTAAATGTATTTATTTTTAATAAGTTGGCAGTCGAACATTTTTATTTTTGAATTAGTATTTTTGAATTCTCTTGTTTTCGTGTTTGTGAATTTTCATCATAGCATAAAATAATGGCGAAGAGAAAAGACTGAAAGGAATGTGTTCCGAATAATAAATATTATTCGATTTAAGTATTATAAAGTGTTGAGCAACAATGTATTGTTTAGTATTGTCAGAATATTCAAAAGGTATGTTTAAATAAGTTATATTTTTGTTTGTCGTGTAAACTAATGTGTTATCTTAGATACTTACTTTATTTTTTGTTTGTTTGCAAGGTACCTAGTCATGCGACCTGAGTCCGGCCCTGTTGTATTCACCAGAATAGCTGACTGAGCGTCTGGCTCGAATACCCGGTAGCGATAAGACGGTCATTGTGGGCGGCCTGCGAGCCCAGTAGAACTTTAAGTTAGATTTTAATTTCATTCCTTTGTACGTTACTCAATAATAAACTTGTCTTGAAATATTAAATTAATTTTTAATTTTTAAAAAGTCGCCCCGAAGCTCCCAAAGTAAAACTGGCGCAGCCGGTAGGATACCGTGTAAACCGTGTTGCTTAGTGAAAAACTCCAAAAATCGGGTTTTGGGCAAACTGTGTTCGGTATCCTCGAACCAAAGAAAATAAGTTTTCCGGGACGGGCAACAAGATATTAGTGAACTGCAGAGGAATCACCACTGGAGGATTATGGCTGGCTTGTGAGTAGTCCAAATTCACTATTCCTTTTCCATTCATATTCTATTCCTATTTAATTAACTAGATTGTAGAGGTTCAAAATCACCTCATAATTATTAGTTAACTTTTAGGGTAATTGCACAGAAAATAGGCAATTATCTATAGCGTACATCGTGTACAATTTTATTTTAATAAGTTAAATTAAGTTAAATTGTAAAATGACTCAACCACAACTGGTGTCAATTCCACAAGAAATTTCATCTATTATACCTAAGTTCGATGGAGATGAAAGGCTCCTAAATTTATATATTAAGAAGTGTGAATATGTTATAAGGTGTTATAGACGGGAAAACAATCCGGCGCAGGATTTATATGTGTTTCATGTAGTGTCGAGCAAATTAATTGGCAAAGCGGCCCACTTAATTAGTGAGCGCCCAGACATAGAATCCTGGACCGAATTAAAATCTGTATTAACCCAACATTTCGGAGATCCGCGTTCGGAAGAATGTATAGCCATCCAACTAGAGACATTAAAAATTAATACTAACGAATCTTATCTAGATTTCTGTAACAGAATTCAACAGGTTAAGAGCTCTTTATTGGCAAAAGTTAATTTAATCACCGATGATCACATTAGGAGAAGTAAAATCACTATTTACGACAATATGGCACTTAATGTATTTTTATATAATTTACCGGAAGATCTTATTCGTATAGTGAGACTTAAGGGTACTAACACACTGGAAGATGCCCTCAAGATTGTTCTGGAAGAAGTCAATTTTAAATTTCAATACGAGTCGCGCAATAGAATAATGAGACCTTTAATGAATAAAAACCCTTCACAGCCTTCAGCTATTACGAGTAACCCTTATGTAGAGAAGTTTGGTCTTAAACCATTCTTTACCACTAACTCACAACAAAATCAGGGCTTCAGATTTGGTATACCGAATCAAATACGCCCTCATGTTCAGCAACAGCCTAATCAACAATTCAAATTTGGAATACAACATAATCAGTTTAGACCTCAAGGTTTTACTAATCAGCCTAAATTTGTGAACCCACAAGTTCCTCAAGGTTATAGACCTTCGTTTGGACAATCTTTTAGACCAAATGTCAACCCTCAGACTCAATTTAAATTCGGGATACCCCCAACACATCAGAATAAACCAAAGGTAGACACCGATGTTACTATGCGTACAGCATTACCGAATCGAAATCAGGCTCACCATAACGAGTTACACGTAAACTCACCCTATGAGACAGATCAAGACTATTACGAGCAGGACGTAGTCATAGATGACTACCTGTATGACGGTAACTGTGGAGTACCGGAATACACACATGAGGTAAATAACGAGACAGTGGAAAATTTTTACCAGATAGCCTCGGATATGGATCGACCGAATTGATTAATTTAAATTGCGAAAATGTTGCAAAACTTCCGTACATTTACTTACCAGAAATCAACGCTAAGTTTATGATTGATACAGGCAGCTCTCGTTCCTTTATCAGCCCTAAAAAGGCGAATGAATATTACAACCAATATAAATTCCCAGCTCCATTTGAGGTAATAAGTACACATGCTCGAAGCTTACATAATGAGGCAATTTACGCCCCACTTCCTGAAACATTTAAATCTATAGTTTCACACACATTTTATATTTACGAAGTAGACAAAGACTATGACGGACTTATAGGATCTGATCTATTATCACAACTTAACGCTAACATTGACATGAAAAATTTGATTTTAAAGACTTGCGATGCTGAAATCCCTTTCGTATATAATCCTCAAGTTACAATTAAATTAGAACCACGTACCGAGACTAAAGTTACTTTACCGACAAATCTTGCTAATGGTACTGGAATTATTAATTACCATATATTTGAACCTGGTGTTAGAATGCCTTCTGCACTTGTTAATTGTAAAAATGGTCATGCTGAAACATTTATACAAAACAGTTTAGAAACACCTGTTTGTTTTACAATAAACAAATTAGTTTCAGTTACTCCATACACACCTGATAAATGTGAAGTTAATGCTAATACGGTACCTGATAACGACCTTGACATCGATGACCATTTAATAGAGAACCTAGAGAAATTAAGACTTGAACACATGAACACTGAGGAAAATAAAGCAATCAGTGCCTTGTGTTACGAATTTAGAGACATTTTCTACTGCGATAAAATACCCTTATCTTTTACAAACAAAGTAAAGCACCATATTAGAACCAAAAACGAAGACCCAATCTATATACGACCTTACAGACAACCCCAAAAGATAAATGACGAAATTAATAGACAAGTTGACAAATTACTAAGTGAAAATGTTATCCAAGAGTCTTTTTCTCCTTGGAACTTTCCTGTACATCTTGTGCCAAAGAAGCTGGACGCTTCGGGAGAGAAAAAGTACAGAATGGTGATAGACTACAGACGTTTAAATGACTTGACTACCGATGACAAATACCCATTGCCGAATATATCAGACTTATTTGACCAATTAGGAAACGCTAATTATTTTAGCACAATAGATTTAGCAAGTGGCTACCATCAGATCGAAATTGACGAAGCTGATAGGGAGAAAACCGCGTTTAGCACTCAAAAAGGGCATTTTGAATTTTTACGCATGCCGTTTGGCCTAAAAACGGCACCTGCCACCTTCCAGAGGGCCATGGATCGCATACTAATAGGGCTACATTGTTTAGTATACCTGGACGACATTATTATATTCTCTAAGAGTCTTCAGGAACACATAGAAAAACTACGTAAAATATTCGAAACACTCAGAAAAGTGAATCTAAAAGTACAGCTAGATAAATCCGAGTTTTTAAGAAAAGAAGTTCTATACTTAGGACACTCAATCACGCGTGATGGGCTAAAACCTAACAATGACAAGATAGATGCAGTCCTGAGATTTCCGCTTCCAAAAACCCAAACTGAGATTAAAAGTTTCCTCGGTTTAGTAGGGTACTATAGGAAATTTATCAAGGATTTCGCTAAACTCACACGACCCTTAACCGTTTGTCTAAAGAAAAACCATAAAGTAGTAATCAATAAAGAGTTTATAGAATCATTTGAAAAATGCAAAGAATTACTAACAAACGCACCTCTTTTACAATACCCAGATTTCGATAAGCCATTTATTCTGACAACCGATGCCTCCAATTATGCAATTGGCGCGGTATTATCACAAGGATCAGTAGGAAGTGATCGTCCTGTGGCATATGCGTCACGAACACTTAACGATGCGGAAAGCAGGTATAGCGTTATTGAAAAAGAAGCACTCGCTATAATTTGGGCTATAAAACATTTCCGCCCGTATTTATATGGTAAAAAGTTCACAATTTACACCGACCATAGACCACTTTCATGGCTTCATTCATTCGAAGAACCCAATAGTAAGATCACGAGATGGCGATTAAGATTAGCGGAGTATAATTATGACGTTATTTATAAAAACGGACGTCAAAACACAAACGCCGATGCGTTGTCGAGGGTTAAGATCAATGCATTAAGAAAGGGAGCTAAAGATAATAGTTCAGTAAAAGTAAACGTAGATGAAAAAGACTTAGAATTACAAAGGCACTGTGAACAAATTACACAAGAAATAACTAAATTAGGTAAAAAGAAAGGAAAAGCAAAGAAAAAGCCAGATAGTCCAATTTCTATTTCATCAGAATCGGAAAAACCCATATCACTTTCATCGGACTCTGAGCGTACCGTTAGCATCCCCAAACGTTTGCGCTCACCCTTTCCAATAACTGAATTTTCAAGCGGAACTGTTACTGCCTCTGAGTCAGAATTACACGTAGGATCAGAAACAGTACACTCTGCACATAATATGGATTCTACAGGAATTCCAATATTAAAGGAATCAATAGATACCAAACCAAACCAAATTTTGGTATATACTTGGTTCAGAGATCAAATAGCAGTTAAAAATATTTCTAATGTTAAACAGAAAATATTGGAAGTACACTTACCATTAGAAAGACCTGATTTAATAAAAGACTTTTTGAAAAGATATATTCGTACAAAAATTAAATATTTTATCTATTTCGAAGACCCACAGCATAGGTTAGAATTTACTAATGCTGTTTTAACACTTTTTAAAAAGGGAACCGTTAATATATTAGAATGTACTGAGCGAGTAGTTTACGTAGAAAATGAGGACGAACAGAAAGCAATTGTAGAAAAATATCATGTAGGTAAAAACTGCCACCGGGGTATCAAAGAGACTGTAGCACACATAAAGCGCACGTATTTTTGGCACAATATGGACATAACGGTAGCAGCAATCATTAATGCATGTGAACCGTGCAAAAAGTTAAAATATGACAGAAAACCACTCAAACCTAAGATTCAATTAACACAAACCCAAAACAAACCCTTCCAAGAGATATTTATAGATTTATTCACAATTGAAAGTAAAACATTTTTAACAATTATTGACGCTTTTAGTAAACTTGGTCAAGCTTTCGAGATTCCTAACAAATCTGCTCCAGAAGTAGTCAGAGCACTTATCAAATACTTTTCTTTCTATGGATGCCCAAGTAAACTAAGTTCCGATTCAGGATCAGAATTTAACAACGCACTTATTAAGGAACTTCTAGATTTTTATAAAATAGAGTTACATCTAGGAACCCCAAACAACCCTAATTCAATGGGTTTAATTGAGAAATTTCACTCTACTATAATAGAGACATATAGACTGGCTAAGTACGAGCAAAAGTTAACAGACGCTTCATCAATTATGACCTTTGCTGTATTAGCCTATAACCATAGTATCCATTCAGTAACAGGTTTTACACCTTTTGAGGTGGTATTCGGCCATACCGAATCAGCAAGCCCCTTTAACGTAAATTTCGACAAAGAATATATGCAAGTACTTATTCGAGATCATAAGAAAAGGACTAAATATCTTTACAAATACTTAACTGATAAAATGTTGCAATTAAAAGAAAATGTTCAAAATAAGCGCGGCGGTGAGACCGATTTTAATATTCAACTAGATGATGACATCTTTTATAGAGGAACGAATGTAAGAAGAGGTAAAGATAAACCTAGATATAACAAAGGTAAAGTTATAGGTGAAGTAGATAGAAATGTAGTGACAATAGCAACAAAGAATCGCGTATCTAGGATCCCCATTAAAGATGTTAAACGTCCTCCACAGAATCGGCACAGTCCTGTGGCTGGTCCTAGCCGCAGCAACCCAGGCCCTTCAGCTGCACCCCCTTGAAGGAAATCCAGGTGTTTTGCCTATAAAGGAAGGAACAGCTGTTAAAAGTTCTGAAAAATGGACAATTATTAAAAGATTAGATTTAAATTTAATTTGCGACGATATAAACATTAATATAGCTAGATTAGGTGATCTTAATAGAATTATAAGAGGTAATTCCGTTACAGATAATCAAATATTTTCTGATTATAGAATACAAACCGAATTTGTTATGAACTTAACTATAAATAAGATTAAACAAATCGTCCCTAGATATAGAACCAAAAGAGGTCTTGTCAACCCACTGGGTTCGATTATTAAACTTATTTCTGGAAACCTAGATAACGAAGATGCGATTAAATACGATAAGCTTATAGAAAATACTCAGTTAAAACAAGAATTTTTGAGTAAGAAACTGACCCTGGTCTCCGAAGTAGTTAAAAATTTATATAACACCACACACAAAATTAGAGAAAATGTTATACAAATTGATCTTAGAATGAAAGAGTTTCAGAATGGTATAGATAAAGCAAAAGAAACAGAAAAGATTCATTATTTGAATAATATAATAATTAATGTGTATTCTATGATTTTACACAATTTTCAAATTATAATTATAAAGCTAAATGAAGTAGAAACAGCAATGTCATTCAGTAAGCTTGAAACCCTACACCATTCTATAATAAACTCTGATACCTTGTTAATTTTACTAAAAGAAATTGAACTTACTGAAAGATTAATTTTCCCTGCTGAGCCTGAAAATCTTGTGAAAATTGAACAATACATTAATGTAAAATCTTTTATCAAAGAAAACCAGTTAACATTTGTAATGGAAATTCCATTAGTATGTAAAGAAACATATACTTACTATAAATTGTATCCTATCCCTATTATCCATGATCATATGACATACATTATCCTTCCTAAATATCCTTACCTCATAGTGAAAGGACTTATCTCCGAGCCGCTAGCCAAACCGTGCCAGCGAACAGATAACAACAAATTCGTCTGCTTCGAAGATTACCTTGATAAAATAAATGAAGATCCGTGCATCTCCGAATTGATGCAATTCGCCAAAAACATCTCTTCCTGTACGTTGATACCTGTCAAATACAAAGGTGTCCTTGTCCAGCGCTTACAAAATAATAAATGGATTGTATTTTCTGAAGGAAAGACAATAATTCGCAGTTTTTGTCAAAACGAAGTAAACCAAGAGAATATCCAAGGAACATACATCGTTACTACAGAAGATACATGTGAAGTGAAAATAGACAAATACTCACTAAAATCACGCCCTCATCGGATAACAAATTTGAACTACGAAAAACTGCCAACTGTAAACCTACCGCACATCAGCGAGATAAAGGCGGAACAGAGAAAACCAGTAGAACTAGAAGAAATGAATCTGGATAACATACAAGAAATAACGAATTCCGTAAAGTTCGATACCAATAGTGAAAGTGAAATAGTGAGAGTCAATAGTGTCAGTGTTTGGACCATTGGGTTATATTTTATTATAGCAGTTTTTGCAGGAGTTATGTTTTATATTAAATTAATAAAATTAGGTTATAAATGTAACTTTCGAAATTCTCCGAATCAGGTAAATTCGGATAATCTCGAATCTCAGGGGGGAGAAGTCATGCGACCTGAGTCCGGCCCTGTTGTATTCACCAGAATAGCTGACTGAGCGTCTGGCTCGAATACCCGGTAGCGATAAGACGGTCATTGTGGGCGGCCTGCGAGCCCAGTAGAACTTTAAGTTAGATTTTAATTTCATTCCTTTGTACGTTACTCAATAATAAACTTGTCTTGAAATATTAAATTAATTTTTAATTTTTAAAAAGTCGCCCCGAAGCTCCCAAAGTAAAACTACCTTTTGAGAAATGTTTTGGACTACGTAATAAATAAATATTATATTCAGACTGTTATTTACATCAACAAACCCGAATCCACTGAAATTAACAACAGGTTATGGGCCCAGGGCAACTGTAAAGGGTTTTGTTGAAACTGAGGACAGGAAAGCAGTCCAAAATGTCAGGCACGATCGACACTACGAATTGGTAACATCGGAGCAGCCATCGCACAGCAAGACAACGTTGCTGATACGCAAGTCGCCATAAGTCAGAAAATCGCCACGAAAGTATTTAAATTCATTTTGTTTATTTAAGAATTGTCAGTAGTAAGTCTAAGCAAAATGGATACTGTAAGATCTCAGTTAGAGATGCTAACTGAAGATAGTCAAGGAAATGTTAATTTCATTTCATGGCGATTTAAATTAAACCTAGCACTTAAGAATAAAGACCTGTATGACTTTATAACAGGTGTGAAAGTCAAGCCAGTAGGTGCTATGTCAGCAGAAAACGTTTCAGCTTGGATAAAGAAAGATGTCGAAGCTCAAACGTTGATAGGTTTAAATGTAAGTAGTAAGATTGCAAATAAAATTGCTAATTGCAGAACAGCCAAAGATATGATTGACAAATTAGTTAGTTTATATGGCACAAAGACTGATGTAACTTTAGAAACGTCCCGAATTAAATTTTTTACTTTTGAGTATAATGAAAGTAAGTCAGCAGTAGAGAATTGTATGGAGATTTTAGATCTAGCTGAAGAAGTGTCAACTGATGATGATCCTATGAAGGAAAGTTGGATAATGACGAGGATTCTGAGTGTCTTACCAGCAAAATTAGCTCATTTCAGGACATCTTGGAACAACGTGACAG
The DNA here is from genome assembly GCA_951394245.1 of Cyclophora punctaria. Classification (NCBI taxonomy): domain Eukaryota; kingdom Metazoa; phylum Arthropoda; class Insecta; order Lepidoptera; family Geometridae; genus Cyclophora; species Cyclophora punctaria. The sequence goes on along the minus strand of OX596170.1, from coordinate 6,128,802 downwards.
GACCAACAAAGAATATTGATACTCTCATCGAACGTCTGAGACTCGAGGACGAACAGCTAAAAGAATTGACGACAAACTCGGAGAGCAGCACTAGTAACGCTCTCATGGCAAGACGTGAGAAACACGGACAGTCGTCAAACGGCAAACAGGTCAAGTCACAGCAAGAATGTTACAAATGTGGGAAGAAAGGTCACATGCTCAAGGAGTGCAGAGGTAAGCCATGTCAGAAATATATCGATTATTGTAAGAAGAAATACTCATGCAACAATTGTAAGCAGAAAGGACATTTTGCAAAGGAATGTCCAACTCGAGAAGAAGGAAATAGGTTAGGAAATGGAAGACCACAAAAGAGGGCTTTTTTGACCACAGCACTCTCGACAGTAGATAACGTTAACTTCAAAGACAAGGCAACATCATGGTATCAAGACTGTGGAGCCAGTCAAGACATGACATTTCATCGAGAATGGTTCGTACAGCTTACTGAACTAGACGAGCCCATTTCAATTGTAATTGGAGACTCAACCAGGCTAGATGGCGTTGCAGTCGGGAACATTGAAATGGAGGCTTTTGATGGACAACAATGGTATCCAGTGGTACTTGAAGATGTGATTTATGTTCCAAATCTTAACTTTAATCTTTTTTCTGTAAGTCAGATGCTTGACAAGGGCTATGTACAGAAAGCAAATGGAAAAGAGTCAACTTTTTATAATCAGGATGGCAAGGAAATTGTGGCAATAGCAAGGCGTAAAGGAAATCTCTATCAGATGATGCTCAGAAGAGAAGAAGAGACAAGTTTGATAGTCCAGTCAATCAAAGTATGGCATGAGAGACTCGCTCATCAAAATGTCAAGTATGTGAGGGATATATTGAAAAGGAAAGGTATCAAGTATGTTGATGATTGGAATGACTATGTGTGCACGGGGTGCTCATATGGGAAGCAACATCGATCATCACATCCAAACAATCCCAAGACAGCCCAGCAGCCATTAGATCTTGTACATGTCGACACCGGTGAAATGAACATTCCATCTCTGGGAGGAGCTAGGTATTGGCTCATGTTGAAAGATGACTTCACTCACTACCGAAGCTGTTATTTTATGAAGACGAAAAGTGAGGTTCCAGAGAAAATTGAAAGCTACCTGAGACTTGTAGAAAATCAACTAGGAAGACGAGTGAAGAGTCTGAGATCTGATAACGGCACGGAACTGAAGAATATAAAAACGAAAGAGATGATGGACAAACTGGGAATTTTTCACACTTTTACGAATGTATACACGCCAGAGCAAAATGGAAGAGTTGAAAGAGAGATGAGAACGATTGTCGAAGCTGCCAGAGCAGCGATACATGCAGATTGTTTAGACGAGAGACTTTGGGCAGAGGCAATGAATCATGCGATTTTTACGATCAATCAGACAGGAACCAGCAATGTACCAGGGAAAAGTCCAGCAGAACTGTGGTTTGGAAGGAAATTGAAAATTGAGAAATTGCGCCCTTTTGGATGTAAATGTTATGTGCTGACACGAGCACAGAAGAGAGGCAAAATTGATAGAAAATCAGAAAAGGGAATTCTGGTTGGCTATGACATTGATTCGCCCTGCTACAGGATTTACATGAAAGAGAAGAGAGATGTTGTTAGCTCAGATAATGTAATTTTCGACGAAGAAAAGATAAGACTGAGACAAAGCACTGAACTTGAGACATCAGTATCAGAGGGTACACCTAAAAAGCAAGAGGAAAGTAGTAGTGAATCAGAGGAAGATGATGAGAACTATAGAACCGGAGAAAGTGCTGAGGAAGTAAGTGATAATGAAAATGAGACACAACCGCCAGAAGACGAGCCAGAAAGGAGAACATTGCGAGATCGTCGAACTCTGCAACCACCACCGAGATTGAGAGATTATGTACCTGATTTCCGGCGTGGAGGAAAGAATGTAACCGTAGCCATGATAGGTGACACAGAAGATATCCCGGTGAGTGAGGCACTCAAAAATGAGAAGTGGAGAAAAGCGATGCAGGAGGAGTACAACTCGTTAATGGAAATGAAAACTTGGAAACTGGTGGATTGTCCAGAAGGAGTGAAGCCGATTACCTGTCGTTGGGTACTTCGTTTGAAGGCAGATGGAAGATACAAGGCCAGACTTGTGGCCAGAGGATTTGAACAGAAGGAGGGAGTGGACTACGCAGAAACTTTTAGTCCAGTAGCTCGTCATGCATCGATTCGACTACTTCTAAGTCATGCAGCATCAGAGAGAATGAAGTTAGTATCGTTTGATGTAAAAACAGCATTCTTGTATGGAAATCTAGAGCAAGTAATCTTCATGAATCAGCCTGAAGGGTTTACTGATGGGTCAGGAAAAGTCTGCAAGTTGAATAAGAGTCTTTATGGGCTTAAACAAGCTCCAAGGATGTGGAACGAGAGGGTTACCACATATTTTGAAAAGAAGATAGGTCTAATTAATACTGATGACGACCCGTGTATTTATTATAACAAGGACAAGAACATTATGCTATCACTCTTCGTGGATGATGGATTGATAGCTGGAAAGAATGAAGATGAAATATACAGACTGTTAGGTGAGATAAGCAAGGAATTTCAGATAACATACAGCAAGAAAGCATTGGATAAGTTGACGTACTTGGGCATGGAAATCAAGATCAACAAGGAAGGTATATTCGTGAACCAGCCTCGTTACACGGAGAAAATTTTAAGAAAAATGAAACTGGAGGAGTGCAATCCAGCATCAACACCTATTGAACAAGGAATGATCACCAAGAAGACAGATTTCAAGAACGACGAGCCACTTCCGGCAAGCAACAATTATCGCGAGGCGATAGGAAGTTTATTGTACTTAGCTACAATCACTCGGCCAGACATTAGTTTCGCCGTGAACTATCTCAGTCGATTCTGTAACAACCCCATGAAAAGTCATCAGGCAATGGTGAAACGTGTATTTCAGTACTTGAGAGGAACAGCGACAGCAGGAATTTACTTTGGAGGAGATAAAGAACTCGTTGCATATACCGATTCAGATTTTGGAGGAGATTCTGAGACAGGACAGTCGACGAGTGGAGTGTTGGTAATGAGAGGAGGACCAGTGATCTGGTATTCACAGAAGCAGCGATTGGTGGCAACTTCAACTGCAGAAGCCGAGTACCGAGCAGCAGTGTCTGTAATTGACGATGTGTGCTGGATCAAACGAATTGCATTGGAACTTGGTATCTTGAAAAGTGATCAGCCAATTACCCTGAAGGTTGACAACATGTCAGCTATACATATGTTACAGAATGCACACGAAGGAAAGACGACTAAAGGAAAGAAACATATTGAGATACCACGAAAGTACATTCAGCAACATATCGGCAATACTGTAACATTGCAACATGTTGAGAGCAGCAATCAGATTGCAGACATTTTTACCAAGCCACTCAACAGAAGAGTTTTTGAGATGCTTCGCTGTAAATTGATCAAGGAGGAGTGTTGAGAATTGAGCAATTCACAGCTTATATATTTTTTTCTACTTCCATGTCTTATTTAATTTTAGTAAACCTCCTTGTATGTAAATGTATTTATTTTTAATAAGTTGGCAGTCGAACATTTTTATTTTTGAATTAGTATTTTTGAATTCTCTTGTTTTCGTGTTTGTGAATTTTCATCATAGCATAAAATAATGGCGAAGAGAAAAGACTGAAAGGAATGTGTTCCGAATAATAAATATTATTCGATTTAAGTATTATAAAGTGTTGAGCAACAATGTATTGTTTAGTATTGTCAGAATATTCAAAAGGTATGTTTAAATAAGTTATATTTTTGTTTGTCGTGTAAACTAATGTGTTATCTTAGATACTTACTTTATTTTTTGTTTGTTTGCAAGGTACCTTTTGAGAAATGTTTTGGACTACGTAATAAATAAATATTATATTCAGACTGTTATTTACATCAACAAACCCGAATCCACTGAAATTAACAACAGATATGTAAAATATTGCATAGAACTTAGAAAATAACAATTTAATTGTTTAACTACTTTATTACCTGCTCGAGGTCGTTTAAATGTAGCATTCTGAGGTTGCGGTGGCGGGCTTTTTATGGCTTGTATAGCGCCACTTTTGATTAGTTTCCGAGCAATTTCGCGAGCATCCCTAGCTTCTGTAGGTCGCTTAGGCAGAACAGGCTTTTCCGGCTCTTGTTTAGGAGCCTTCAATGCTTGTAGAGCTTTCTTTTTCTTTTTGAGTTTCTGATATTTCGCTTGCAGCATCAACTCCTCTTCAGTTAAGTGATTAGGAAAATGTAAATACACCATTGTTATAACGCGAGTGTGATGTACTATTTAAACTATTTTATTTTATTATTGTATTATATTGGTTTTTCTTTTTAGATAGCTTAAAAAGAACTCAAAATCACAAACCAGGAAACTATAGATAGCAAACAAACACAGCAGAGCAGGAAACAAACTAAAATTCAAACTTCAAATCAAAGTCAAAGCAATAAAATGACAAAGCTGTCAGTGTCAAAGGTTTGTCTTGTCACTTGTCATTCATCACTTAATAAAATTACGGTAGTACTTACTAATTCCATGTAAAATATTGAACCACGGATTTAAACTACTTAACCCTCATCGTGTTTTTTTCTACCGGGAACATGATACTGTAGGTCTACTCTAATTCAACGAAAAACGAAATATCGATCGAAACTTCGCTTGTTTCCTACTACAATTCGTTTTCGTTCCGAAGTTTCGTTCGAACGAAAATGTTTGACGTTTAAAATCTCTAAACCTACTCTAATTGATAAATGTTGCGAACGAAAATTTGAATTTGACAGATGATTGTTCGGAATTTTATCCTCAATTCGACGAAACCAAAAGTGTTATCTTTTGATTTTCGTTAGTCGTTCGTTGGAATTGTTTGTGTGCATTTTGTCAGGAAATTTGTTTGAAATGGTCACAAGAATACTTTTAATAGAGGCTGCTCTACGTGAAGAGCGTTTAGAGCGTAGAAGAAGACGGCGCCGTCTGCGCAACCAACTCAATATCAGCCAAATTCCCGACTTAGAGTTTATAGGAAATTATAGACTCAGTCGGCAAGAGCTGCATTAGTGCAACTGTTAGAAAGGAATAGGTAGGATTAACAACTTTATCATACATATTTCTAACTGTTGCACTAATGCCTATGTTAGTGACATTTATGAAATATTTTTTGTAGTAAGGAATGCAAATAAAAGCTTATTTTTTTTAACTTATAATAATGTTTTATTTACTTAACTCTACCTAGAAACAAAATATTAAAAAGAAAGGCAACAATAATAGTAATAATCAAAAATAACAAAATAATCTTAATTTCTATGGGTTAAATATTCCCTAACAAGGCCACAAAGCTCTAACAGGGCAGCCCTGATGCCTGCAAGCTCAGTGTTCCTGACTGTTTCTATCTCTATACGCCCCTCTTCATATTGAAACAATCTGCTTCTGACATTGCCAGAAATCAAATCATGACCTCCGAAAATCAGCAACAGCTTTCTTGGCTAAATGCTTTCTATCAGCCCAAACCTGCAAATCATAAAATCATGAGATTTTTATGCCACTACATTATTATGTTATTAATTACATTATATAAAACTAAATACCTTTTGCCACTGCTGAATGGTCTTTGTGCAACCGCCCATTGAATTGAGCAAATTGCACAATTCTCCCCACAGCCTCTTTGCCTGGACATTTCCTTCGGCACTCCTCAACCTCCCGCGGGCTAGATCCCTATGCTCGTCCAAGAAATTGAGAAGAGTGTCTATTTGCTCGGAAGTAGCGGAACCCGTATGTGGAGCCATTTCAAACTGAAAAAAAGAATATTCAAAAGAGGTGATTTTAGTGAATAAATACATAATTATAATAAATTTAATATATTATTTACTTACAAAGTTTTCAAATCCAAACTTGCGAACTAAACTAAAATGAAGACTGCATCAAAAAAACTCAATAACTCTGACACCAGTATTGGTCAGGTTGGCCATCCACTCGATGAAGAAGAAGATCTCATCTCGGATGGTGAACATCTATTGGTTCTATTGATGAGCTATTGGTTAGTAGTGGATGTTCGTAGTGAACCCTTCCTTTATTTCACCCCCTTACGGGTTAATTTTTGGTTTTTGATGTTGATCGTTTTCTCGACTATTGTTTGTACCATTTGTTGTTGCTTCAGGTTGGAACATTTCGTAGTCTGTGGTCGGTCCGCTTCTCTGTCCCCAATCTGTCACTCAAAAAGTCAAAAAGCATGGTCAAAAAGTAAGTCAATCGAATTTTGAGTTTGACAATTTTATACTTGTCTTGTCTTTCTGAAAGTACCTAATCCCTGCAATCCGTCATGCAAGGGATAAAAAATCACATCAAAAAAATTTAAAAAGCCTAAAATCGATTTGATTATAATTACCAAAATGTTTCGTTTGTTTAGTACTTTAACACCTACATTATCTAAAAATGTAATAAAACGCAATTTTAATTCTCAAGGAAATATTATCTCGTCCATTCAAGGACATCGTTTGTTTTCGGATGCAGGTAAATATTTCGGTATCTAGAAAGTTTTCCGAACAATGTATCTTCGCACTTAACACTTAACACTTAAGCAAATAATAAATAGAATATTAAGTCGTCGTCATAAACTCATTGGTGCGCATAATAAAAATTACACAATAATAATCAATAGTTTGAAGTAACCTTTAAATAATCTCTTACCTTTATGTATAATTTGAATACAAGTCTGAAGAAGATGCTTTATTGTTATTATTGTTAAACTATGTTTTAGCGGAGAATAAGTTTGCAACCCAAAATGAGGAAATTGGGCGACCTCTCTATTTTGATGCTCAGGCTACAACTCCTATGGTAAGTGGAATTATTACAACTATATTCAACAACAAATCTTATTTTTCCATCCTATCAGTTATCACTATTAGTTAATTAGTCTATAGCCTTTCTTTAATTCGTTTCCTATCCTTTTACTATATAAATAATACATTGAACTATTTTAAATTGTAGCTTCAAATATTGATCATTGTAAACATTAAAGTTAAAATTTTGATAACAATTGTTTGAGTACCATTCATTTATGTTGTCTCTTATTATGTAATTCTCGCCGTCTCTCTCTCCCTTCAATTTTAACTATGAATATTTTAAAGTTTTCCATTAATTTTGGTTCTTACAGGACCCGAGAGTACTAGATGCAATGTTGCCATACCTAGTCAGTTACCACGGTAACCCTCATTCAAGGACACATGCGTATGGATGGGAAAGCGAAGCTGCTGTGGAAAAGGCTCGAGAACAGATAGCAAACCTCATTGGAGCTGATCCAAAAGAAATTATATTCACATCAGGGGCTACTGAGTCAAACAATATATCTGTAAAAGGTGTTGCCCGATTTTATGCACCCAGGAAGAAACATGTTGTTACTACACAAATTGTAAGTTTGGAATTAGCAATTAATATTATTCTATAGGTAATTGCTACAATATAAAAGTTCTAAAGTCTGAAGGTTAGTGTTGAACTCTAGAATCAAATATTTTATTCTGTCTAAATGGCAATCATATTTCGTTGCCAAGAATATAATTTTGATATATTGTAACAATTCTTCACAACTTCAAATAATCAAGTATTATCATATCACATGTACACAAATACAGTTAACAATGCAGTTTTTAGGAATATAAATTTCCTTGTTAGAATATCTATAAAAAATTTGGTGACCTTCAGTTTAGACAGTTAAAATTTCTCTAGTCTTATTATAAAAAAAAAGTTCTATTCTAGGAACACAAATGTGTGTTAGATTCTTGCCGAGCTCTTGAAGGGGAAGGATTCAAGGTGACTTACTTGCCGGTACAACAGAATGGTATTATTGACTTGAAGGAATTGGAACAATCATTGACCCCGGAGACCAGCCTTGTTTCTATAATGACAGTTAACAATGAAATTGGTAAGCAATAATGGTGTACAGTAACTTCAAGGGATCCTAAGAGTAGCTTCTATGTATAATAATCTATTATGATGGCTCAATTCTCTCTCTATATTTCTACCTACCAATCTATACTAGAATTTATTTGCTGGTTGGTCTCATGATTCAATTATTTAATTGATAATTTTGTTATGAAACCTATGAAATCTAAGATGATGTGGGTTGGTGTGGTTTTCACTTTCTTATCAATCATTTATCTTGAACTTTGATATTGCATTTTTTTTAATTACCTACTTAAACAACAGTCAAAAATGATTGTGTAACTATGTAAAATTTTATTCTTTCATACAGGTGTCAAACAACCAATAGATCAAATAGGCGAAATATGCAAAAGCAAGAAAGTATTCTTTCACACTGATGCGGCTCAAGCTGTAGGGAAGATACCAATAGATGTGAACAAAATGAACATTGATTTGATGTCAATATCTGGGCACAAGTTGTATGGACCCAAGGGAGTTGGAGCTCTGTTCATCAGACGGCGGCCGAGGGTTCGGGTCGAGCCCTTACAGAGTGGAGGTGGGCAAGAGAGAGGCATGAGGAGTGGAACTGTACCAACGCCTTTGGTTGTTGGATTGGGTAAGGATATTTTGTTGACTCATTAGGAAAACATATCCGACTTAGGTATCTATATTATGTATTAAACCAGACTGAAATACTGCCAAGTTCTTGGCAAAAAAAAATTACAAAATTTTTCTAATGAAGCATAATGAACTAACTGCTTAATTGTAATTATTTTAGGTGCCGCCTGCGAACTAGCACAACGAGAAATGGCCTATGATCATGCGTGGATGAAGAAGTTATCAGATAGGTTTTTAGACAAAATATATTCGAAACTAACACATGTCATACGGAATGGAGACCCTGAACAAACTTACCTTGGATGTATTAACTTATCTTTTGCTTATGTTGAAGGTATGATATTTGCATTTTTATTGCATTCTAGTATTGTACTTGTTATCTATATTGTTATGTCTCCAGTCCTGATTGTAGGGTTTCTGACCTACCACCAGTGTATTATATTGCAATCAATTTATAATTATCCAATTTAATGTCAGTGACACAAGCCAAAATAACGTACATTTCTGTGTATTTACTAATCACGACTATCGTTATCATATGCATTTCAGTTTTAGTAAAGGATCCCACGTGTTCATCAATATGCGCTCTGGATCCACCATCTTGAAAGAGCAACACCCTTTCACATACCTATTTTTAGCTTTTTGTATTAGCCGTGTAGGTTCTTACTAAATAACCTGTTTATAACAGATTTTTTAATGTATTTTATTGTTTCAGGTGAATCTTTATTGATGGCGTTAAAAGACATAGCGTTATCGAGTGGGTCGGCCTGCACGTCGGCGTCGCTTGAACCTTCATACGTTCTCAGAGCTATCGGCACCGACGAGGATCTAGCGCATAGTTCTATCAGGTACTTTATATGTTATTTACTTGCTAATCCTCGTTCCTCCAATTACCAATTTAAATGACCAAATATACGAGTATAGCGCTTGGACGCTATTTAGAACACTCTAACGTTAACTTCCCAGGTTTAGTGGGGACGTGCTGCTTCTTCTGCATGTCGGCAAGAATATTTCTTTACATTCTTATTATTTCTAACTAACTACTTTATTGTTTACGTAATTTTTGACCCAGTTGAGGCAATGTCGAATAGTTAATTCACACAAGCCATACAAAAAAATAATATTTGCATAATTCATAAACAAACAAACAATGAAAATAACAGAACATATTGTCGTCCAACAGATGTTTACAAGGCTTCATCTATTTAAATATTAAATGCGTGTGTGTGTGTTGCATAATTTAAAATAAAGTTGTGTAACTTTTAACGCCAAAAATAGTCACGCGGACTGCCTTGTGCTCACTTAAAAGGTTGTTACACACATTTACATAGGATCACAAAAAGCACCTACCTACCTAATTTGCACATTTAGGTACATATTTTATACAACTTTCGTATTTTAATGAATCGATTCCAGAGGGAAAACGGAGTTTTAAAATTCCAGAAGTAACTCTTGGTAACAGGAATTTAAGACACAGGATAGGCTTTTGCCAACCGTGGAATATTGAAGTTTCATTATTAGCAAATCTCCAGTGCAATATTGGCTTCAAACATGCTTAAAACCAAGGGTCATCTTTATAATTTATAAATTACCTATGTGTTTTTTTTCTTAACCTATATTGTCCCACTGCTGGGCAAAGGCAAAGGCCCCAAGCATCGCAAACCCTCTCTGTCCTTTCCCACCAATCGTTGTTAAAGGCGACGACATCGACATCGTCCCGCCAACGCCAAAGTATGTTAATTAATGCAAATCTTGCTGACGTAATATTGGTATTTCTTTTACAGATTTGGCTTAGGAAGATTTACGACGATCGACGAAGTTGACTACACGGCTGAAAAGACAATAAAACACGTTGAAAGACTTCGTGAGATGAGCCCGCTCTGGGAAATGGTACAAGAAGGAGTGGACATCAAAACTATTCAGTGGTCACAACATTAGTATGTTAAGAATACACAATGAGATGTAAATTTGTTATGGATGAATAAATATTCCAATATAGCTGTAGGTAATGTAAAGATCTGGTATAAAATTAACATCTATTATTTTTCTGGCTGCTACGCTGTTAGTAGTTATGTACATTTTAGTAATGTAACAATCAGTTCCTTTGTAAGTATATAAGGTTATTTAAAAATAATACAATAAAATAATATTGTAATATATTTTATTAAAACCAATAATACACTTAATAACATTACAAAAGCCAGAAAAACCACAATAATTAATTGAATCAACAAGTAAATATGTTGTTTGGAATGTGAAGATTATTGTTAATCAAGAGTTGAACAGATTGTGTTAAAATTTTTTGTTGTTTGACCCAGATTAAAGTATTGCACATAATAAACATTGTATGTAATTACGAATCAGCTTGGTTTTATTAACTACAACATTCACGCCTACTACATAACCACATTTATTAACTATGTACATTCTAAAGTGTGAACTAACAAAATAATAAAGATTCTACTATTGTAACTGCTCTGAGTACTAGTTATGGTTGCATTATGTTAAAGCTTTTACGGTATCACTTACGTCAATACATATTAACAACACTCAATAATGTAAAATAATTAGCAAAATTAATACTTGTCATAAAAATGGTATAAATACCCTTATTCTAAATAATAGGCCTTTAACATACAACAGTTTATATTATATTGCCAGCAGACACCATGGCATAAAACATTTTATTAAATTACCAATACATAATTGTTTTCTATGCAAATCACTGGCTAAAGTTTCAGAGCCTTGAGCATTTCAAACATTTAGAATTCACAAACACTACTGCATTAGAGTACTATTTTTAATAAATATTTACAATTATAAGTGACTTATAACTCATGATATCAGATCAGTTCAGATTAAAAGATTTGATCAAAACTTGTTTTATGCTTAACAAGATTATTAACTATAAATAAACCAGTCTAATATAAAATAGAAATATTTCAACTGGCACATTGTAAGGAACAGTTAAAATGTAAAAACAACAATTTCAATTCTCAATTTGATTAAGGGCTGATTCAAATGATTGGGCCTTTAAATATAACTTATTTGATGACAATACAGCACAATTCTTATTTGTTAAAAGTCTGTCAGAATAACATAAAATATTTCAAAAATAAAGTCACATTTTATCAGAAGAATAATCAGCCCTATAAAGGTACTTATTGTTCATAGCTTTAACAGCTACAAGAAGGTTCTTCAGGGGGATCTGGTTGGGATATTTTAAAGCTCTCATGATCCAAAGTCTGCAGTTCTATCCGTGATCTGTTTGTCTCTACCAACTGTATTGCAATGTCCGCAAACATGTCCTCTATTCCTTTGCCATTCTTGCAGGATGTTTTATATGTGGTATTGATTAAATTGTGGCATTGTTCACTGTGGAAACAAAGAGATTATGAACAATTTGTTGATATTAGAAATCAACAGATGGACCGCACAGTGAATTATAGGATTTAATAATGTAGTCAGTACATTCAAAAGATTTAATGCCTCTGTAGCCAATGAATGAAAATAATTGTCAGTGCTACACAGAGTAGAATGAATTGGTTTAGTTAGCTAGTATACATACCAAAACATCTCAATATCAGCATCTGTTACTTGGGGTGCTGATCCTTCCAAATCAGACTTGTTGCCACACAAGAAGATCTTTGCATTTTCAGCGTAAGTCACAATATCTAAGAGATGTTGGCTTAACACATGGAATGAGGAGGAATTGTCTAATGAAAACACCAGGATAGCTGCTTCAGCGAACTTGTAGTAGCTTGATGTAACTGAAGCTATTCTTTCCATACCACCCGTGTCCCATAATTGTAACTAAAATAAGAGCTTCACTTAGAGTATCATTTTATTATTAATTTAATTAAGTTTGGGAGTGTTAAATAATGATTACTGTATAAAGTAGGAACTCAATTAATTCAATTTACTTTATGCTACTAACCTTGACATCCTTATCTCCAACTTGGTATACTTTTTCAAAGTGATCTAATCCTAACGTCGACCTTCTGTCTGCGTTGGGAACAAAGGTATTATTGATGAACCGCCTGAAAATTGAACTTTTTCCAACACCATATTCACCGCACAATATCACTTTTAGCACTGGTGTTTTAACAACAGCCATTTTACAGTAACAATTGTGTTATTTAACAGTCGATTTAAATTGATTTCGTTTCGTAGGCTACAATTTATTGATTTATTATTAATGATAAAAGTAAAATGGGCATGGAGCGAAACACGGTCAAAAAATTTATGAATAAAAAAAAAAGAAAAAGCGAAAATTATTGTAAATGACATTGACAATTTACAAACCGCCAAACGTGAAAGAAGTCAATGTCATAGACAGATTCTATCAATGCCATAAATTTGACGTTCATCTTGCATTATTTTACTATCATTGTCATTGTTTTTCTCTGGTTCATTTCGTGGTCGGTCTGTGATGTTTCATTGTTTGGCTTTCGTTGTCGAGCGAATCGATTTCTCGGACTCAAATAGGGATGCCCAAAAAAGTGTATTGTATCGATATATCGCATCGTAACTGTATCGAACTTGGTTGTATCGATACGCGATATTATCGAATTCCTTTGTATCGATATATCGTATCGTAACCGTATCGCATGCCTTTCAATTAATATGCGATATAATTAGTATATTTCGAGCAAAGGGTTATGTTTTTAGTAGTTTTACTATATTATTTTATTTTTTAAAAAGAAACAAATAATTATATGTATTTAGTTTTTATTTAAAAAAAAATAATCACATTTGCCATTGATTAGCACTCAGACAACGTAAAAATAATAATTTGGACAAGCGCTGTGGATGTAACCTATTACGGCTTTCGGAAAGTGTTGTTCCAGCTAATGAAAACAGGCGTTCAGAAGGAACTGAAGTTGCGACAACTGCTAAATAACGCAGTGCCAAGTCGCTGAGATCAGGCCAAATACTCTTTCTTGTTGTCCCTAGTTGTTTTTATGCTTCGTCGCAGATACGATACGGTAATGCGATATTTTTATAAGACTGCGATATATCGAAGCGTATCGTATGGTCAAAATATCGAATCAAATATCGATATATCGTATAGTGCTGTATCGATATTCCGATATATCGTATCGTAACGGGCATCCCTAACTCAAACAAAGTTTTACATAAATATGATCTGAATTCGTAAGCGCTGTGAGTTTTTTATCTCTTACGAATCCGATTTGGTGAGTGCGCATCCAGTAGACTTAGAAATGGATCTACAGTCATCTCATTTAGCTGCGGCTTTGATGTCGGGGGCAGCTTACAACAATGCCAACCCGGAATCAACGGTACCTGATCAGAACCCTGTTATTGAAGATACTAAAGTTGAGAAACCTGTGGAGACTACGAAATTGCCTTCAGATGAAGATAAAGAAGAGATTGCAAGTGGGGAAGAATTCACAGACGAGGTGAGAAATTGCACTGGTGCTCGTTTTTATCTTCTAACTTTACGTGGGGAGATGTATGAACTTAGAACTACTCCTTCTCTTCGTATCAATTACTTTACATTATTTATATCATTTTTATCTTATTTTTTAATTTATAGGAATGTGAAACACAGGCTGGTAGTAAATCTATGCCAGGAAGAGGAGTCACATTGCAGATGCTCCTTGAAGAAAAAATGTTAGAACCTGGAAATGCTGCCATGACTATCGAGTATTTGGTAAGAACAACAATATAGTACAATATGTCTAAATCATTTATTGTACACCTCATATCACAATTTATAGCAAACGGGAAAACTAAAAACATTTGATAAATCTAAAATATCTTAACCATAATGGGATCTTTTATTCATAATATTAGATTCATTAACATTAGAACATTATAATGACTTTAATTAATTGATTTCAGGGTCAAAAGTTTGTTGGTGATCTACAGGCAGATGGTAAAATAAAGTCCCATGAGACTGAAACCATTTTCTGTTCTCCATCGGCTTGGGCGATTCACTGTAAGAGGATAATCAATCCTGATAAAAGATCAGGCTGTGGATGGGCTTCAGTCAAGTATAGAGGAAAGAAACTTGATACAATTAAAGCAACATACCTGAGGAAGAAACAGCTGCAAAGAGAAAACATGCATACTGATGGTAATTATTTATTTCATGAAACACTACAACCTATTATAATATATTGTGTATGTTATACATTGTGTAATATTGGTGTAGTATTAATATAGTTAATGCATTCACATTGTTGCTACTATTATAATTCCAATTTATGCCTATTGGTTTCTTAGCTATGGTTAACACCTCAGTCTTCTTTCTCCACGGTTCCTGTAAAAGGGCCGAAATGTCAGATTGAAAGGTAAAAATAAAGTGAAGTGAGAAGAGGAATCTTTAAAAATAGTTTCAATCCAATTTATGTAATAAATCATACTACATAAGTATTTGTATATTATGGATTATGGGCACTGGCAAACAATTGTAAGTGTTCTACTAGTTGTTCAGTTGGTATAAATAAATGTCATCAAATTTATAATATATTTTGTTTTCCAGAGGAAGTTGAAATGGAGATAGAGAGTCCTCCAGAACCTCCACCCCAGAGAGTGGTCATGAAACATAACACGGTGCCCAACAGAATGATGCAACAGTAAGCTTCTACCTTTATAGTTTTACTTTATAGTTTTACTAGCCCCGTGTTTTTTTTTGCCCGCATTGTGCTGGTTCCCGTGGGAATTTCAGGATGAAAAATAGCCTATAACCTCTCTGTTAAATGTCTAAGCTATCCAATGCAAAAAAATGTATTTAAATTGGCTTGTTACTTTTTGAAATTAGAGCATTCAAACAAACTCTCCAAACTCCAAACAAACAAACTCCACATTCAAGAGGAAGGCTATTTTTATCCCACAATTCCCACAGGAGCCCATTCCTGCCCTACTGTTTAAGGGAACAGCAGTGTAAGATACGTGAATTTCGTAAAATCAAAGGTTTGTTTACATGAATTGCCAAAAATTAATAAATGTACGTTATTATAAGTGTGAAAATAACGGCATATCAGTAATTTTTCATAATACCTTCCATGGTTTTCTTTTCTATTGATAATCAATTTGATTAAAGTTAATATCAAATTAGAATTAAAATATGTTTATTTTCTGTTACAGTGATTCCAATATGCTCATTGAAGCAGTATCATTTTCCTCTGTAGGCAAAGTTCAGCCATTTCTGGTTTCGGTCAGTTCTAATGCAAGTTTAGTTCTCGACATCCATTGCCATTTGAAGAAGGAAGAAGTCTATGGGTACTTAGCTGGCACTTGGGATTTAAATACACACAGTAAGTGAAAAGTACTTAGATAACTAATGTTTATCTAAAATGGTTGGGTTCAATAGACCTTCGATTAAACTAATAAGACTTGTTTCCATTAACTTGGAGCAGAATTTTGCGGAGTTCAATGATCTATCACAATGCATTACGAAAAGATTTTGACTGAATTTTAATGAATCAGAATAAGACATGGGATACATTTTGACCTGAAAATCCTTCGGGAATGGGTACAACGAGGGGAAGGCCGCGAGGTGCACGAGATTAGAACTTATATAAATAATCATTCAATGTACTTCTACAAATATTTATGTGTTTAAATAAATTATTACACCATTATAATAAATTCGTAATAAAATAATTTTATTGTTGATAAGTGCATATAATCAAAGATAATCGAATCTATAAATATTTTATCATGTTGTTTACAGATTTAATGATAACTCACACATTTCCTTGCCTTATAAGCAAGAATGATAAGACGCCGAGAGTTCTGGTAGAGATGGAAATTCAGATGGAGATTGAGAAGTTGGGGCTAGTTCTACTTGGATGGTATCACTCTCATCCCACTAACCCTGCGATGCCAAGTCTCAGAGACTGCGATAACCAGCTTGAGTACCAGATAAAAATGCGCGGACCTAGTGAAATATCCTATGTGCCATGCATTGGAGTCATTTGCTGTAAGTGACACTCTCTTAAACATAACCTGAGTTGTGTTAAACATTTATTAATAAAAATCTGTTTTTGTTACAGCCCCATACAACCCTGAAAGTCCAGTACTGGAGTCTTCATTAACATTCTTCTGGGTCATGCCTCCACCTGAACAAAGACCTACTGAATACCCTCGACCTCTTTTACTTCAATACAACTTGGTGCATGACAGTCATCTGTCTCCCCATGCTATGGAACATATTCGGAAATCTATCAAGTACTACCAATCGTACCCCGATGACGCGTTAATTAACTTTAAAGATACATTCAAGCCTGATATTACATACCTAGATAAGATGAAATGCACATTGACAGCTAAGTTTCCAAGGGAGCAGAGTGATGGTTTGCTTTGGCATTTTATCCGCGAGGAATTGGGTTGTGCCTCTGAACAAGATGATAAGATGGATTTGGACGCTTTGCTAGCTGTTCCCCAGCCTATTCCTGTATCAAAACCGAACCCTCCTACATCTGTTCCTAACTTCCCATCCGTAAGTACATTGCAGCAAATGGTTAGTAGACCAGCTGGAGTTCCACCTATTAATGTGTCTTCTAGTATCGGGTCAGGGTCTCCTCATAAGTTCGAAGTTCCTCAGTTGAACATTCCCGTCCTGCCGACGGCAAGTAAGTCTTCTAGTAAATCAAGCGCGACAGCTCTTCCTCCTTCATATCCAACTGGTTTGGACATGCTCACCAGCATGGCTCTAGGTCTCAGTTCGACCAACATGTCGATGCCATTAGGTGCAAGTAGTTTAGAAAGTCTGGCTGCAGCTAACAGTATGTTGAGTAGTCTTACTCCCGGTCTATCTCCAAGTTTGACAGCTAGTTTGACAGGTACCAAACTTCCCGATCCACCTTCATATGCTGCCTCTTTGCAGAACTTGACTAATAGTTTGACCAGCTTCGACAAGCCTGCTAGTAGCACATCAACTAGTACGTCATCGACACCCATCCCTGCTAGCATAGCATCAAATTTAATGATGAGTTCGGCCGATATCGCCAACGCCTTGTTATCTGCCAATAAGTACTCTAGCGCCGGTATTCTGGGTATTCCAGATCCTATGTCAAAGTCCACTCTAGCAGCTAATAACATGTTTTTGTCTCCATCTTTGTTGAAGATGCAAGAGTCTTTAATGAAGCCTTTATCGTCAAGTAGTCCGATATCGTCTAAAATCGGGTTAGATCAAAATTCATTGATGAAATCCCCTCATGAACTGTTAAAGGGAAGCAAAGATTATGGCAAGGACTATAGCAAAGATTATAGTAAAGATTATGGAAAAGATTATAGCAAAGACTATGCTAAAAATTATAGCAAAGAATACAGTAAAGATTATGGGAAGGACTATAGCAAAGATTACAGCAGCAGCAAGGACTATAGCAAAGATTACAGCACCAGCAAGGACTATAGTAAAGAATACAGCAGTAGCAAAGATTATAGTAAAGACTACAGTAGTAGCAAAGATTATAGCAAGGACTACAGTAGCAAAGACTATAGTAAGGACTACAGTAGCAAAGATTATAGTAAGGACTACAGTAGCAAAGATTATAGTAAAGACTATAGCAAAGACTATGGTAAAGACTACAGCAAAGAATATAGCAAGGAGTTCGGAAAAGATTATAGTAAAGATTACAGCAAAGATTATAGTAAAGATTACGGTAAAGATTATAGTAAAGACTATAGCAAAGAATACAAGGACTATTTACCACCAGACTTCGGAAGTGTCGCTAAAAGCAAGGCAGACATTCCACACACTGAGTCCTCAAAACATTCGGAGACTGCTTCGAAGCCGGACTCTTCCAAACCGGAACCAATGGACACGCAGGCTACTGACTTTAGCATGCCGGCGAGAGTGGCGGGCGATTCATTCTTGAACCAAATGTTAGAGTTGACTAAAAAGACTACTATGCCTGACTACGTGCCCGACTACGGTCAACCTTTAAAGCTGTCTAAAACTGAAGAACTTGTCACTTCGATGCCCACATCTAGTCATTCCTATCTCGGATCCAGTACTGTCACAGACTCGGTGGCTCATATTCCCGTTTCTAGTACCACAACAAAATCGTCGGACGAACCTTTAGATTACGCAAAAGAGTTGGATTATTCGCTTAAACCGGCTGAAACGGACAAATGAGATCCGGCCTTCGATTTTTGGAGTATGGACTATTTTAACTTATAAAGTGCTTATACATAGCCATACGTACATAGGTCGTCCGTTCCTTTTCGGAAGCTTTTGATGTGAATGTGGTAAAAGACTTTTGATAATTAAAACAGTATTTTTAATCGAATAGCGACTGACTGGTTATGAATTACATTAGCTTTAGACGTGTCGAATTTAGTTTATCGAGAAATGAATACTATTATAACTACAGTACAATACCCGATATTTAAGGGACCAATTGAAAAGTAATTGTCTCTTTTTTAAGATCACTACGTTTCCTAGAATATCGGGTTATGCCTTTTATAGATATGTTGGTGTGTCATAGTCTCGTATTGTAATACAGCTACATATTTAATACTTTAACTGTTTGTTTGAGCAATATGTCATACACTAATACAATTACTATTGATATGGTAAAGCTAAGTTTTCTATCTCAAGTGGTATTCATTAGCAGTCTAGCTAGAGTGCCCTAGATAATGTAGAGGTCTTTATCTATAGTTATTAGTTTGCTAAGTTTTAATAGTATTATGATTTGTATTCAGACTTCCTTGTGTACAATTTTGTTTTTAATATAGTGACTATGTTGCCAACATTGGATTTTTGGAACACCCAGAATACAAATGAGTAAGAATATGTTATCTATGCATTTACGGTATAACTAGTATCTTATATTTTAACAATACATTATATTAATTTATTGTTTTTATCTAGAATAAATGAGAACAATTTTATATCTATGACGATAATATTTTTCTTCCAATGTTACCTAAATGATTTAATATTTTAATCCGGTATTTACCTATATTATTTTGATTATTATTTTATTGGAAGGTTATCTTTTAGTTACAAACCAATCGTGAAAGAGTGTACAAGTGTAAAACATCGCGTCAGATGTAATTAATATACGCACAATTGTGTGCATATTACATTGATATTAAATTAATTGGTTAATCTTACTTTATTCCTTTAGTGCAATGGTGATGTTTATTTTATTAACCGACACAAAAAAGGCGGATGTTATTAAACTAAGTGATGTGATGTGTAATTCGGGAGGAATTTAAGAAAATGTTTTTAAAATTAATTGCGTGATAATATTGAACATCAAATCACGGTTTTCGATCGAGTGAGATTACTGATAAATAATTAATCTATACAATCAATTGATAAAGTTGTGACGGTGAGATAGGGTAGTTTACCGCGAAACTCCTTTGTGGAATAGACTAGTGTTGTTTTGTTTCCGGTGACGCAAAGACGCAAAGGATTCCGTGCAGTTGTGATATTTAAATTTATTAGTGAAACAGATGGGATTTTAACTTGTTTTCTATAATGGTTTCTAACAAATTATAGCGGTAAGTACATCCTATAAACTTTTTATTCTTTGACGAGCTTTTTTGCTTTTGTATTGAAATAATTCTGCGCTATTTCTATTTATTTGTGTACTTACCTTAGGATTATTGAAACGGACTAAGCATTAGGTAGGTGTCTAGTATGTATCTAGAATAACATCACATTCCTATCAATTCCTAAAATTGCTCCAATTTAAATGTCAATTAATGATTAAGCGATAGCAGATTGGTATTATCGTTACTTATGCTACTAGCGGTGCGTTGCGGCTTCACCCGAGTTAAATCTGTTCCTCTAAAAAACTGCACGTAAAATACCCTTACATTCAAACGAGACCACTATGAAATATATATATATAACTATGAACAATACGCTTTGATATCGCAGTAAGATCACTACTAACATCTGTCATTCATAGACGAATCAAACAAACACACAGAGACAAAAAGTTTATTTACCATATTTATTTTATTATCAGTAGATATTACTTGCTAATAGGCACTTGCTTTTATTTCTTTGTTTTATAAAGATTAATAACATTCCTAGGAAAATCCAAGATGGCTGCCACAACCCCAGGATTCAAAGCGTTAGGAGACGACACGGACGAATCAGATTCTGAATTAACTCCACTTTATGATGACTTCGATGAGATAGAGTGAGTAGAAGAGACACTATGGAATGAAACATATTATTGGGTAATTTAGGATAAGATGAAGTCGAGATATATATTTATAAGTATATTAGCTTTTAAGTTAAGTAAGTTCGGCCTGCATATGTCTATACTAATATTATAAAGAGGAAAGGTTTGATTTTTTGTTTGTTTGTTTGTTTGTTTGTTTGTCTCGAATAGGCTCTGAAACTACTGCACCGAATTAAAAAATTCTTTCACCATTCGAAAGCTACACTATCCCTGAGTGACATAGGCTATATTAAGTTTTCAAAATTCCCACGGGAACGGGCACAACGCGGGTATATGTAACCTAAGGTATGAAAAACATGCCTAAAAAAATTGGTTATTGGCGTGCGCTACTAAATCTATTGATGATACACAAAAACAATGTTCTACACAATCAAAGTACATATCATTGCGAACAAATAAGTTCGCGAGGGCATATGTCTAACTATTATAGTTAAGCCACAATAACCGTTTTTAGTTAAAATTAATTAGTTAAAAAAGGAGTGTAATTTTAAGTTGATGATATTCTTATGATGATATGAATCTACATCAAAATAAATGGCTCTACAATCAAGGTTAATTATGTTTCTTTGTATACCTCTTTAAATTATTAAAATCGGACAGTTAGTTTCAGAGTTATGATGAGAAATATCACTACATAGTATAAAATAAAGTCGTCTCTGTTTCGTGTATGTTTATCTGTTTGTCTATATGCTTAAATCATTAAAATTACGCAACGGATTTTGATGCGGTTTTTTGTAATAGGTAGAGTAATTCAAGAGGAAGGTTTTTATGTAAAAAAAAATTCCCGAAATTCCCACGGGAACGGGCACAACGGTGTAAAACCGCGGGGCGCTGCTTACAAAATAATAATGCTCGATGGCGGGTCTCTTATGGCTACTTACTGTTTCGTGCGGTCAAAGCGCGCGGGGATATACCTACCTACGAACTACGAACGACGAAGACGTGCTATGTAGGTATTATCCCGAATTCTTCCTCACATGAAACCTTGATTGTGTATACATATATACTCGCGGGAGACATGTAATATTTTATCCCCAATTTCCCACTTGAAATTTTGATTGTGTTATTCCTGCGGAAGACACGCAATGTTTTATCCCGATTTTCCTACATGAAATCTTGATTGACCCGAAGCGAAGCGAGGGCGGGTCGCTAGTACATAATATGTTACAAGCTGGTACAACAGAAATCGTAAAATAATCTAAATTGTTCCTTCATCTAAGTCATTGGACCAAAATGTGCCTCCCTACCACTTAAAAATATTCCTAACTAGCCGCACCCTGCGATTTCACTCGCAGCAACTTTAATAGTTAATTGACGCTGAGACGAAATGAATAAATGGTGTGACTAACACGATTTGTGTCTATTTATACTATTATGTTATATATTATTTAATTGCTTTATATTTTGGTATAGATAGGTGTAAATAATTACAGATTTACTTACAATTATGTAGAATGTTTAATATTCCCGTAGTGATATATAAACTCGTAATAAATGTGAAGGTTTGTGAGTATGTATGTATGCGTGTTTGTTACTTTTTTCCGCAAAAACTTTCTGATAGATTTTAAATAAAAATTGGCACTGGCTAGAGTGTAGAATAAGATATTGGCTGTTTTTTATCTTGAAAGACCGTGAACGGGTAGAATGGGGGTGAAACCGTGGAGTGTGGCTAGTTGGGAAAGTAAGAAGTAAAATTATTTCACCATTCTTTAATTTGCAATTCAATTCAATAAATTCAATAATTACTTTTTCCCTATACAGTGTTAGTAAACTTAATCGTTCACACAATGTGAACAATCTTGATTATTGTTTTCAAGTACCTATCTTTTAATATGTAGATTAGATCGAAACGATATGATTTCAGCGAATGCGGAATGTTTGAAAATTGATTCATTGTCCCTTTAATGTGGGAATTAATTGCGAATATTATAGATTATTGTTCGTGATAACTATTAATAAGAATGATTAGTTTACGGAAGTAGTTGATATGTGGGTAATTATTGTTATGGTTGTTTTATTTCTTTATGTCTAGTCTCCATTTTTTCACCGAATTCTATATTATATAAAAACCATGTAATGAACGGGTGAGGTAAGAAAATATTTTAAGGGTGCCACCTGGTGGCCAAAATAGTAACATTGTAATATAGATAAAATAAAACTGGATCGACTATAACATACTTATATCACGTATGGTAGGTACTCCTGAATCTTAAATACTCATGCAACTATCCAGCCTTTAATTCTATACAATTTGGTAATATAATTATATAGCGGTCATACATTTATTTATGTTGTTTTCATATATTATAAAATGTAAGCAACCTTTGAGTATCCAGGGGGTAAGCTAGACAATATCAAATAGGAGGAGCTAATGGCATGTTTCGTATGTTTTGTCACAGTCAAAGAACAGCCCAAGAAACAAAAGGATGGAACTTATTCCGAGAGATTCCCGTGAAGAAGGAAAGTGGATCGACGGTGTCCACGAAATGGGTGGACGTGAGCGTCAAAGTACTCAAGGCTTTGGCTTACGTCATCACATTTTTAGTCGTCATTGGATCGGCAGTCGTGTCCAAAGGCACGTTGTTATTTATCACGTCACAGTTGAAGAAAGGCCGAGAGTTTATACATTGTAACAGAATACTTGGTACGTACCTATCGATATAGACAAGGGAAATCTATCTCAACCATAATATCTTATTAGATTATTAAATTACTGCAAAGAAGGGTTTTTAGGTATTTTATGAGGATGTATAATATTCTGTTACTCTTTAACGCAAAAACCTCTGATCCAAATCCGTTCAGAGGCTCTGAACGGATTTGGATCGAAACTTTACATTAACATACGTTAGACATAAGAATTACACATGGGATACATTTTATCCTGATTCCGAATTATCCAATTTTATTCTCCTTATATCTTCTTAGGCAACAATCTTTACCACACCTTAGGCAAGACCGCTGTTGTACTAGCCTACTAGCCTTGTACTCAACTCTCCTATCTACTTGTTTCCAGCGTTAGATCAACAGTTCATAACAGTCCATACATTAGAAGAACGAGTAACATGGCTCTGGGCGGCGTTCATAGTGATATCTATTCCCGAACTGGGAATATTCTTGCGATCTGCCAGAATATGTTTCTTTAAGAGAGCTAAGAAACCTAACCTCATTCTGTTTCTCGTGGTAAGGTTTGAATGAGTTATTATAAGTTATTGTATATTTTTGATGTGGAAATAAATGGTTTAAATGGTTTAAAAAAGTTTAGTCGTTCAAAGTTAAAATCGACCACGAAAATGTGTATTTTTCTCAGTTATCACATAATTTATCACTGACCCATTCCCACTTGGACCCACCTTTACCTATGTCTTTATTTCAGGCATTCGTTATTGAGACGCTCAACGCAATCGGTACGGCGATGTTCGTTCTCTTCATACTACCCGAATTAGATGCCGTCAAAGGAGCTATGTTGATGAACGCATTCTGCTTTGTTCCTGGAATACTAAACGCAGTCTGTAGGAACACAGCGGACCCTAAATACTTCCTACTGTTATCTTTCGACGTTTTCGCTGTGTCGGCCCAAGCGACGGCGTTCGTAGTGTGGCCGTTGTTAGATGGAACGCCAATACTTTGGACTATTCCCGTGGCGTGCGTGTTCATTTCACTGGGATGGTGGGAGAACTTTGTTGACGAAGTTGATGTTAACTCTTCAGGTATGTAATTGTTTCTTTCATGCTGTTATTCATACTACAAAAGAAAAAGATGTTAGTAACCCCATAATTTGGACACTACACAGACTACAGAGCTACACAGACATGTTGAATAAAAAAAAACTTATAAATGATATTCCAGTAATTGCTTTTGGGATTCCAGGATATAAGGAATCCAGCTTTTCTACTACTGATTTTGACAAATTTTTATATTTATTATTTGCAGTGGGACATTACAGGTTAATTCTTTACGTTACTTTTACAATATTTCAGTGGGTCTCCTCTACCTTAACGATCTGCGTCAAGATCTCAAAAAGACTCGGTACCACACCCAAAGAATCCTTTCTCTATGGAAGATCTTAGTGTTTATGGTCGTCGTTTTATTTTCGCTGTACGCTCAGGGCGATGATCCGTTTTCCTTCTTTACTTTGTGCCTGGAGGCATTCGGACCGCGGGAATACACTGTTGAAGAGGTGAGGTTTAAAGAAAACTTGATTTAGGTTATTGAGCTTATTGGGCTTTATTCAGTAATGGAAATATATAATTTAAAGGAAAAGTATTTTTAAAGAGAGTATGCTTTGATATTACATTCTTATTTTCGATTAATTCATAGTAGCTAATCTAACTGCCATGGGTTAGTGGATATGCCCGATATACTATCGTATCATACAATTACTTAAGTTGGACTTTCAATTCATTATCTTCTCTGTACATCAACTACTTAACTACCTATATTTAAATATTCTGTACGTAAATAGTCTGTCCTGCAGTTAAATCTTCTTAGTCATACCATACTTTAAATAAATCAGTTTTTTTTCCCAATTTTCTTCATTTATTTCAGGTGCAAGTGGTTCTCCAAGATCTTATCCACGGGTACATAGAGTACGCGGTAACAGGCGAGTCGCTGCCCGTTCCCGCGGCATCTTCCACGTCGCTTTGGGTAGCTCTAATCCAAGTAGGATCAGCTTACGTATGCTTTGCATCGGGGAAGTTCGCGTGCAAAATCCTGATCCAAAACTTCAGCTTCACATTTGCCTTAACACTAGTTGGACCGATAGCAGTGAATCTATTGATTGTTATTTGCGGACTAAAAACGACGAATAGTTGCGCGTTCCACGGGACGATACCTGATTATTTGTTCTTTGAAATGCCTCCAGGTGAGTTGTGTGTAAAATTACTAAGATATGAACTATTTAAAAGTCTAATTTAGTATACTTACAAATGAAAAGGGGTAGCCAGATGACTCTTGTAGTAGTACTCATCTACTATTCAAGTTGGCAAGTGACCAACCCTGGTAAGAGTTTGAATAAACCAAAAAAATATAGCAATCACATCACTTATAATTAAGCACTGAAATCTTGGGAACTGGTTCCGAATATCATCTATAATTTTATCACATCCGCAGTATACCTACTCCGAGAATACCTAGGCAAAGAACACGCCTGGATTTGGCTCCTCTGGCTAATATCTGAAGCTTGGATATGCATCCATACATGGCAACCGCGGTGCGAACGACTAGCCGCTACAGAGAAACTATTTGCTAAGCCTTGGTACTCGGGCGCTTTTGTCGATAGATCGCTACTGTTCAACCGGACTAAGGATAAAGATAATGAGATATCGTTGGACGTAAGTTATACTTTTGTTGGTTATAAAACCTCTTGGTAGGGTTCCTAATCACCTGTAGCATGAATGTTGCTGAAACCATAGACTAAATTTAACTTGAGCGAGTGCTGGTTTTTCCCGAAAGTAGATAACCCGTTATTCTGACTACTATATTGTATTTTTTTATTGTTACAGGATCTGAAAGATATCAACGACGACGACTCTGTAGTGAGTGAAGAAAAAAAAGACGTGCGACCAACTGACACTGTCTCCAGGTGCGTACCAAAAAGGAACTCAGTGAGTGAAATCTTGCCGTGTTACCGTGTCTTTTAACAGAAGAATTTGGCACTTACTCTTTAACAAATAGCTTGGTTTTTCGTCAATAACTTAAATAATATTCTTTCCTCAATTATAGGATTTACATCTGTGCTACAATGTGGCACGAAACGAAAGAGGAAATGATTGAATTCTTGAAGTCTCTCATGCGATTGGATGAGGATCAAAGTGCTCGACGCGTCGCTCAGAAATATTTGGGCATTGTAGATCCAGACTACTATGAGTTGGAAGGTTAGTGTATAATGCGAGGATAGTTTCAGCACCCTTAGTTTTTCTTTAACCATAAGGTGCGACCACTACAGGCCTTCCGCTGCATAGACCGTTTTAAATATGGTAAATCAATGTTTACCTAACGATTAGAGAATTAAAAATATTTGTCAGTTTTATTAGACGCCTCAATTAAGTGGCAATATTTTTCCTATGTGTCACTATGTCGCTTAAAATAATAATCAAAATGTTGAACGAAAATTGTGTTCACATATTATTCCTTAATCATTATCAGACTAAAAAATATGCAAATCACTCTTCCAGCTCACATATTTATGGACGATGCATTCGAAATAGCCGGTCACAATATGGAGGATATGTTGGTCAACCGATTCGTCAAGTGCTTGGTCGATTGTATAGACGAGGCCGCCTCTGAAGTTCACTTGACTAACGTACGGCTCAGAGCTCCTAAGAAATATCCCACTCCTTATGGAGGGAGACTGGTTTGGACTCTGCCGGGAAAGAATAAACTGATTGTTCATTTGAAGGATAAGGCGAAGATCAGGCACAAGAAGCGATGGTCTCAGGTGAGATTTTTCAATACATTTCTATAAGAGCTATGCTATTTGACATCAGGCATAAATCAATCATATCAAAATTATTATAGCAACGTATCATATCCATAGTGATATCCACTTTTTTAGGTAACCTATCTATATACCAGTTATTGACTATCATGAGCAATATTTATCTAAATCTTACTAAACTGTTTTTAACCGGCATCAAAAAAGAAGGAGGTTAATCAATTCGACCGTATATTATGCTCTCAATTTAAGAAGAAGAAAAACAACTTAAGTCAATACAAGAAAAAGGTTCATTCTTGGATAGACTTCTGTGACCACTGACCACGGTTCTTGTAAAGGGGCCAAAACGTCAGATGAAAAAAATTAAAATACAAGCGAAGTGTATCGGTAATCTTCAACATGACTCCACCGGCTTCCTTGCCCCTGCAGGTGATGTACATGTACTACTTCCTGGGCCACCGGCTGATGGACCTGCCGCTGCCGGTGGACCGCAAGGAGGTGCTCGCCGGGAACACGTACCTGCTGGCGCTGGACGGCGACATCGACTTCAAGCCGGCCGCCGTCACGCTGCTCGTCGACCTCATGAAGAAGGACTACAACCTGGGCGCCGCCTGCGGCAGGATCCACCCCGTCGGCTCGGGTACGTCGCCAGGGAAACGGTCAAACATATCATTAGGTGTTCAAATAAAACCATCTCTAACACTGGTGTTACCAATTAAATTAATGTACTCGAAAGTACTGACTTTTATGTATTTTGCAGAGCATTATTATAACCACTGTCATTGTACTTGTCCTGTGAAAATGTCAAGGGGTTACGTTTATTGATCTCTAATACCTTTGATATTTTTGACCCAGATCTAGCCCGGGAGCGGGTTCGGAATTCCTACAAAACATACATTATGTTTCTTGCGACGTACGCGATTTAAATATATAACTGTATAGAAGTATAACATATTTTTTCTAGGTTTCATGGCATGGTACCAGGTATTCGAGTACGCGATCGGTCACTGGCTGCAGAAGGCGACTGAACACATGATCGGCTGCGTGCTCTGTAGTCCTGGATGTTTCTCACTCTTCAGAGGAAAGGCTCTCATGGACGACAACGTGATGAAAAAGTATACGCTCACTGCGAGCGAGGCGAGGCATTACGTGCAGTACGATCAAGGTACCTTTTTTCACTATTCTTACATCTACATAATAAAATATACGAGTATCTGTATCTTTCTTCGTAATAAACTGGAACACTACTTGTTTTAATGCGGATTTCCCCTATAGAAAGTGATTATCATAAAAGGTTTTGGACCACTTTGTGCCGTTGTGCTGTCAGTGTGCGATGGTCTGGAGTCTGATCCTTTCCCTTCTGTAAACAATTTTTCAATCCCTGGCCAGGCGAGGACCGCTGGCTGTGCACGCTGCTGCTGCAGCGCGGCTATCGCGTGGAGTACTCGGCGGCGTCAGACGCGTACACGCACTGCCCCGAGCTGTTCGACGAGTTCTTCAACCAGCGGCGCCGCTGGGTGCCCTCCACCATCGCCAACATCATCGACTTGCTCGCCGACTCCGGACGGACCATCAAAGTCAATGATAACATATCTACGCTGTATATATTTTATCAGGTATGAATCAGAAACGAAGCGGTTAACCGATTTGGGTTGACAGATTTTAATCATATTCGTTTTATCGTTTTCGACGAACGTTTATGGTCTTCAAATTGACGGTTAGCATCTCCAGTCTCACTACTGAATACCTATCTAAGGGGAGCGACCAAATACTGCCAACTAAATATCGGTTAGTTTATAGTAAGTGAACTGTATACGGGTTGCAGCTGAATATGGCTAACCGAATCTGTTCACATTAGTCAGTTACCCAGTACCGACTGCAACCGTATTCGGTCTAATTGACTAATGCAAATAATCCCTTAAGCACCCTGCATTATGTGGTGGGCCTAATGGTACCTATTTAGTATGGTGCCGCTGTTTCAACGGCACTTTGAAACGAGTTGTAATAGACGGATAGTGTATAGTCGTTTCCCTGCAGAGTTTCCTGATGGTGGGCACGGTGCTGGGCCCGGGCACCATCTTCCTGATGCTGGTGGGCGCGGTGAACGCCATCACGGGGCTCAGCAACCTGCACTCGCTGCTGCTCAACCTCGTGCCTATCGTCATCTTCGTCACCGTCTGCATGACCTGCAAGTCTAACGTACAGGTGTGTTATATTGTATTTTTTCTTCTAGCACTCGCAAGGGTTATGACATTTGTGGTTTGTATGATTTGTCTAGTATATCGGTGACATTATGAACTTTACTTTCCATGGTCCATAAAAATAATTCGCGTTGTCATTTAGCGTCCTGAGCGAAGTTTTTGTTCAGGGCAAATTGCTGATGGCCGACGTTCATTCGGAATAGAAATGAAGTGTTTTCATTTAGATCCTGTCCATCACTTAGACTTGTTCAGTAGACTATTAAGTTAAAAAGCAGTAGAAAAACATAGAGTCTTTAGAAAAATCTTTAATTTTATTTTGAATTGCCTAAAATCCCTTATTATAATTTTGTTTTTTATAACTAATGCCTATTTATTTTCAGCTAATGATAGCGAACGCCATAACGTGCGCGTACTCCATGCTCATGATAATGGTGATAGTGGGCATCGCTCTGCAAATCGTCGAGGACGGCTGGATGGCTCCTTCTAGTATATTCTTCGTAGTGACGTTTGGGAGTTTCTTCGTTACCGCAGCGCTTCACCCGCAAGAGATCTACTGTCTATTGTACCTGTTAGTCTACTACATCACTATACCTAGCATGTACATGTTGCTCATTATATACTCTTTGTGTAATCTGAACAACGTTTCTTGGGGTACCCGTGAGACAGTGCAGAAGAAAACGCCTAAGGTAAACTTCGATATGGTTTTTAACTTCTATTCAAACTATTATACAGTTTGTTGACATTTAGAATTGACATTTCAAGTTAACTATAATAGATTAGATTTGTTTTATATAAAAACGGATACCACTATGTTAAAAAAAAACATTGTTTTTTAATTTATTTTTTTGAATAAAAGCCAACATTATTTTCTATAGCAACTAGAAATGGAAAGAAAAGAAGCGGAAGAAGCGAAGAAGAAAATGGACAACCAAAGTATACTGAAATGGTTCGGCAAAACTGACGAGACGAGCGGCACTATGGAGTTCAGCATCTCAGGGCTATTCAAGATTATGTGCTGCACCAACCCCAAGGATCACAAGGAGGATTTGCATCTACTGAAGATAGCCAACTCTATCGAACAAATTGAGAAGAAACTTTTAGATCTGTGAGTGGTTTCAAAATGATATGTAAAAATAAGAATAAGAATAGTTTTATTTGTTAATCACGAGTTGGAAGTATGTATATGATAGCTTCTTAACTGATTTTGATGAAGTTTAGATGAATACTTTTCGTCTCTTAGCAACATCTAATGAAAATGTTTTCATTTTTCATTTCAACCTCCTCACTGTACTGATATCTTCAGTGAGACGAGAGGCCTTTGCCCGACAAGTGGGACATTACAGGCTTATACTTTTTTTTAATTTTATTTCATAGGGGTTTTTGGGTAACATTTCACATGAAAATGATTGGTAAATACTAGTCCAAACCGTACTTCATCGTAACATTATAAATACCAAACGTAGTAAGTATAGCTTAACTGTGCCTATCTTCGAGTCCCTATGTATTTAATTTTCGGTTGTCATTTCAGTGGTGTATCAGACGATGTTCCGGAAAAGCCAAACCGTCGTCGATCCTCTATGGGCTTGAGAAGAGATTCAGTATTGATGCACGAGGCGTATGAAGACAGCGAGCTGTCTACTGACATACCCAGAGTGAGTCACTATTTATTTAATATTTTATTTTCACGCCAATGTGTTAAACGCAAAATCCTTTCTCTAATTGTTAATTTCGCTCAAATAATTCAAATTTTCGAAGATTTGTTCACATTAGTTAGTAACGATATAATACCAAAGGAGTCATCAAGTGACAAAAGTTTGAAATAAATGTCAGATCAAGTGACATGAAGGTATAGTACACGTATACGATCTTTAAACCACATGTCTTATTTGTAGGAAGAAAGAGACGATCTCGTGAATCCGTACTGGATTGAAGACGCGGACCTTCAGAAGGGAGAAGTGGATTTCTTGACAACCGCCGAGATCGACTTCTGGAAAGACTTGATCGACGCCTACCTGCGACCAATCGATGAAAATAAACAGGAACAGGTAGCGTTTATATTGATTAGTTTTTTAATTTACTTTAAAATGCCTTATCCTTAAATATTAGCCTGAAATTAAAGATTACAATTTAGTCAGGAGGGTTAAGCGTAATTACTACGATTGTCTACTGCAGGTCAAAAAATATAAGTTAAAAAAATAGACACCACCTTCTGTTATGTTATTGTTTCCCACACTATACAAGTAAGTTCGAGTAGATTAGTGGTTTTGGAGTTTTAAGACCGCGTAAAGCCCGTCATTGTCTATCGATTGCACCAACCAATATTTCTGTTCAGGAACGCATCGCCACCGAGTTGAAGAACCTCCGCAACACGATGGTGTTCGCGTTCTTAATGCTCAACGCTCTGTTCACGCTCGTCATCTTCCTGCTGCAACTCAACCAGGACCAACTGCACATGCAGTGGCCATTCGGACAGCAGATATCATTGTTTTACGACGAAGAACATAATATTGTAAGCATCCTAATATTAACACTTGGACATTGCCGAAATTACTGTACCTAGAAACGTGAAATTTGGTATATGTGTTCCTTTCATGATGTAAGTGAACACTAAGAAACCTCTAACAGAGGGTGGCCTTTTCACCCGAAGCAAAGTAAGGGCGGCATCTAATCACTACATAGTATAAAATAAAGTCGTCTCTGTGTCGTGTCTGTCTGTCTGTCTGTTTGTCTGTCTGTCTGTATGCTTAAATCTTTAAAATTACGCAACGGATTTTGATGCAGTTTTTTGTAATAGGTAGAGTGATTCAAGAGGAAGGTTTTTATGTAAAAAAATTCCCGAAATTCCCACGGGAACGGGCACAACGCGGGTAAAACCGCGGGGCGCTGCTAGTGTGTAATAAAACTCACCGTTTTCAACACATTCTTGTAGATAACGATAGAGCAAGACTACTTGATGTTGGAGCCGATCGGCTCCCTGTTCCTGATCTTCTTCGGGTCTGTGATGCTGATCCAGTTCACGGCGATGGTGTTCCACAGGATGGGCACGCTTACCCACTTGCTCTCCACTACGCAACTTAACTGGTTCTTCTCGAAACGGGTAAGATTTAAAATAACTACTTATTGAATTATACCTTAATTTTATACCTTTAAGTATTATAACTACCCCTTAAATGTTACACTCGTTTTTATAACAATCTAAGTGGTATATGTCATACATTTTGACATAAGTTACGACTTCAGTTAAGGTTTTTGGATAAAAAAGTTTATAATAAGAGGCATTTTAGTATTCGGGGATAGTTTAAGAGAAAAGACAAGTAAGATATTAACTTTGAATGTGTTCATTAACAGCCCGAAGAAATGTCCGAAGACGCCATCTTGGAAAAGCATGGAGTACAAATCGCTAAAGACTTGCAGAGACTCAACACCGATGATTTAGAACAACGCGGCAACAACGACGACCACGTCTCTCGAAGGAAAACGTTGCATAATCTGGAGAAGGCGAGAGATACCAAACATAGTGTACTCAACTTGGACGCTAACTTCAAGAGGAGGTTGACTATACTGCAGGGGAATAATGATCCAGGTAAATATTATCAGTCCAGGTAGTTTTAAGTGTTTTTTCCTGTGTGTTCTGTCGGCAACAATAACTTTATGAACTCTGTTATTTGACTCTTTGACTAACACACTGAGTAATAGCGTCCCATCGTATTCCTTGTTTTCCAGTTAACTTTTGAGCTTGTTTACTATCTCACGTTTAGAACAGCGCTCTAGAATCTACGTACTCACTTGATGCAATATCTGACACGTTACATGTACGTGATGTACGTTTCATGCTACACGCTTAGGTTTAGTACTCTGACTTTTTAGGGTTCCGTAGCCAAATGGCAAAAACGGAACCCTTATAGATTCGTCATGTCTGTCTGTCTGTCCGTCTGTCCGTCTGTCCGTCTGTCCGTCTGTCTGTCCGTATGTCACAGCCTTTTTTCTCCGAAACTATAAGAGCTATGTTGTTGAAACTTAGTGTGTAGATGTATTCTGTGAACCGCATTAATATTTTCACACTAAAATAGAAAAAAAATAAAATTTTAGGGGGGTCTCCCATACATAGAAATGAAAAAAATATTTTTTTTTTTCATCAAACCCATACGTGTGGGGTATCTATGGGTAGGTCTTCAAAAATGGTATTGAGGTTTCTAATATCATTTTTTTCTAAACTGAATAGTTTGCGCGAGAGACTCTTCCAAAGTGGTAAAATGTGTGTCCCCCCCCCTGTAACTTCTAAAATAAGAGAATGATAAAACTAAAAAAAATATATGATGTACACAACAATGTAATCTAACACCGAAAATTGTTTTGAACGAGGTCTAGTTAGTAGTTTTTTTTTTACGACATAAATCGTAAACCGCAAAAAAATACTGATTATTCATTCAATAACTCAAATGTAAATAAAAAAACATTTATTTCAAGAACTTCTTTATTATGTTACTCGCTGCTACGGAACCCTTCATGGGCGAGTCCGACTCGCACTTGGCCGCTTTTTATTATGGACACGCAATGTATAATAGTTTTCTATAATTTATGTTTTTTTTTAACCAGACTGTCCCACTGCGGGTCTCTCCCCCAATTATTACCACATCTTAGTTCCAGCTCCTCCTTCAGCTTCCCGCCATCGCGACGGAGACCGACCAAGGGCCTGTAGATAAATGATGAAGTAAAAAGTATTGTAGAGTAATTGTCTCTGTGAACACTATTAACGTTACCCCCAGGTATGATCTCCCGACTGCCGTCGCTGGGCGGCAGCACGTCGGCGCGGCGCGCGACGCTGCGCGCGCTCACGACGCGCCGCGACTCGCTCGTCGCCGAGAAGAGGCGCTCGCAGCTGCAGGCGAGGGACTCCACCAGCTACTACTATACCTTGCCTCCTTCTGCGGTTAGTTCTATTGTAATCAATTCATTATTAATTGGTAACATAGAGGTGATAGAGGTCATAGCTCATTAAAGCCATCTGATGCCAGACTCAAATTATTGATGTCACACAAGGAATACCTTTCTAGAATAGAAATAAAAACTTTGTACATGTACAGTATAATAGGTGGCTCTGTTGTAAGCGCCCGGTTGAGGTGACTGGACCCAGCTCTGCCCGACCGAGGGCTCTATAGCCAAGTGTGACAGTTCAGTCTTATTTGATTCTTGTATACCAAATTTCTCAACGCCTGAAGAAGTTTTCACTTCAAGTTTTTCTTCTCTTGGTTTGATTAATCATTAAAAGCATCAAAATTAAGTACCAGTTAGATCTACATACATACATTTTAAACTTTCGTTCTGTGTATTCAGATGGGTGAGATGTCGGGTCGTACGTCCACCAGTGCGTACAACAAGGGATACGAGCCCGCTTTCGACAGTTCCGAAGACGAAGCGCCGCGCGCCCGCCCCAGCGTGCGCTTCAGGGAACACTACAACTGAACAACTGATTCTTCTATCGTGTCAATGGGCTCAAAATATATGATTTATTTTCCCAGCCCCATTTTTTAATGCAGGGAAAAATATATACCTACATGTATATAAATAAATGTTATATACAAAAAATATGGCTATTGCGTGATATGTATTTGTATAATAAAATGTATGGTTATTGCAATTTGGAGTTTTTAGTCAATAACATTTGGTTAAGTTTGTGTTCATATCCAAACTAGGACCTCTGGACCAGGACTAGTACTGTCCGCTTTTAGTCAGCCTGGTAGTCAGCCAGTAGTAGTCAGCCTGCTCGGCGTTCAGTGAGCCGAGCTGCGCAAGGTAGTTCTTTTGTTCGCATTTAATATAAGTGAATCACGGCAACTAAAAAGCTTAAGTTGAAAAAGCCCATATTGAGACTTGTGTTTAAAACTCTACCACAGAACACTACAGTATAGGGTAGAATAATAAAATTGTTGGAGAATGAATGTACAATTTCTTAGTAAGTCACAAGTCACATAAATACCTACAACAAGTAAGTAAAAATAAAAGCTTTAAAAACCATGTGACATATATCTTCAGTAAAAAAACCATTTCATTATTTACCGTACGATAACATATTCTTTTTCCATTTCTCCAAAACAACTCCAGAAACTTCTCATACACAACGAACTTAGTATCAAGTTAAGAATTAGTGTTGTTTTGTTACTCTAAAGTAAAGTTGAAGTCGTGAGTCAGAGAGTGAGAGGCGCGGGGTCGAGTGTCGGCCGGAGTCAGTCGCGCGCCGCCGCCGGACCCGCGCGCCATGCCCCAGCGACACCCGCGAGTGAAACAAGTGCAGTGATTCAGGATTACACACAACACGAGGAAACCAACACTATCACTCAAGTAAGTACCAAATACTATTATTATTAGCTGGATATTTATTTATTAGTGCATATGTCACCTTTATAGTGCTTTACAGTACCTACGTAACTCAGCTTCCGAGGCTACGATCAGCTGCGAAAGTATGCGAGGGTGACTGTAATAGAACTTGCATAATACGCGCATGTAACTTTTAATTGTGTTCATTAGTCAACTTTTGAAAGTCAATTTTGTAAGTTTGGACTAGACTCGTATTTTAAGCTGTTATTTTTAAGTTAGTTGAGAAAGGAATTAGGGTTTTTTTGTAGCGGAAATCACAGGGCAGATTATTTTAGGAATTTTAATGTGTGAAGATTCCAACGTAGTATTATTGTGTCTAAAAGTAGACATCAAATCTTAGAAATATTCTGTGAAACATTTAAGAATAATTCACAACATAAAATCAAGTCAAATGTATCGCTTGGTTTCTCTTTCGAAAGTGTCGTAACAATATTGATGTAAAATATTATATGACGTTCTACAGATAGATACTATTTCAATGCCAGTAGCGTTACTGATATTGTAAATATGTATTTCAATAAAGATACAATCTTAATTGCCGTATAAGTTAGCAGTCGTAAACAAAAGTGAATGTAGGCGGTGTATGGGAGAGTAAATGGGAAACAAAGACACACGTCATATCCTTAATACTGAGCACTCTGACCTTATAAGCCAACGTGATAGAGGTTAGATTAAAAGGAACCGATAAAAAGATAATTACTTTTAGTTATGAAATGTTAAATGTTGTTAACAGTTTGGTAACAACAATATGTTCCTCCTAACATAAATCTTAATAGATACTGTACCAATATACCATTCCTGGATACAACTAAAACATTTAGACTTTGTTGCCTTTGTGGTAGGGATTTGTTTCGTATCTCATATTTCAAGTAGAGACACCATATACCTACTTAAAAATATTATTTATCATGTTTAGCTCTTATATTAAAATCTCAATTACAATAAAATTAAACTTATCTAAGTTGAAACGCTACTGAAGATAACAAAATTATAATTTCATTTCAATTAGTTAATAATTGATGAAACTATTATTAAGTATCAGTGAAGAGATACGTGAACGAAAGTAGTTTGGTTTAAGAAGGTCTTTATATGCATATTATGCATTAAAAGTAAAGTAGAATGTACCACGTCGGTTGAGGTCGCGATGTTCGAATGCATCCGGCAAAGACGGAGGGCCGTTCTCACTATTTAAAACACGTATTTTGTTATTTCCGCGACTCCACGGCAACTAATTGTTTGCAACTTACCTAACTATTAAAAGGTAATGTTGCGTTGTCGACCTGTTAATTTAACAATACGTAATTAGATGCAAAGAATTTCGCTCACAAGTGTTGACATTAGTCAAACAATTGTTACAAGTTGGCTTGTGGACAGAGTTTATTGTTTTTATGTTCTATTATTTACAACATTCTTGTATTAGGAAATAGCTTTGGCTGCAGTAATATATAAATGTAACTTTTACATTAGTACACAAGTTAGTTCATACTTATTTCAATAGGTACTTGTACCCAGTCGTTTTGAAAACAAAATAAAATACAATATCCTGATTACTATTTTTGGCAACTGAGTACCTACATTAAAGCAAAAAATCAAGGATCATACACAAAGCCGCAGATTTTAATCAAGCTATTGAAAAAACTGTATGATTCATATTACTCCAGTTGTTGGAGAAAACAAAACGCTATGATGCATAAGCGGCGATTATTGGACGCACACCATAGTTAAATATACACTCTATTGACAACACTGTGATTGGGAAAAAGTAGAGTATGACTTGTTATACTTGCTACACATTGAACGACCGCCTGAAAGACCACAATGATCTCTTGGAGATGAAAGACAACAGTTGTCCATTTGAAAAATAAATGTTGGTGACGTGAATAAGTGTTGACGATGTGGCATTGGTAAATTTCTGGAAATAAAAAAGAATGAAGTTTGGCCGGTCTACAAAATATGTCTAACGAGAACAAGACATTAGGAAATAATTTCAATAATGACTTGTACTACAAAATACACAAAATAGTAAGTACTTACTTACGTATTTATCAACCATAAAGTACCTTCTTGTAAAACCATTTAAACTTGTACGTAAAGTTTTGATTTAATTTACGAATAGCGTATATTAATGGCGGTATTTCCGTTTTGAATGATCTTTATTGCTTAGATTATGATTACATTCAAGGTACAGTCGGTGTTCAATGTTATAACTAATAGTTAACTGCGTTGACGAACTGTGGTTAACAAATAATAGGCATATGTTGGAAGAGTGAGGAGATACTAACGTGTCTACTACTTCATTAGAAACTTTGAAGAAAATTCACGGAATATTTACATTCTTTACTATCCCTACAGTCTGTTACGCTTTCACGCTTAAACCACTGGACCAATTATGATGAATTTTGTCATAGAAATTAATTGGATCTTGGAGACGAACATAAGAAATTTTTATAACCAAAATACTTACATGAACGAGTATA
Organism: Cyclophora punctaria; assembly: GCA_951394245.1. Classification (NCBI taxonomy): domain Eukaryota; kingdom Metazoa; phylum Arthropoda; class Insecta; order Lepidoptera; family Geometridae; genus Cyclophora; species Cyclophora punctaria. The sequence goes on along the minus strand of OX596170.1, from coordinate 6,090,564 downwards.
CTGCATGTGAAACCGCAGGGAATAGGTAGTTTAGTATAACTTTATAATATCCCATTGTTAGCATATACTTATAAGCTTTAATTCATTCATGAAAGTTTAAAATATTAAGTCGGTTGTCTCCTGGAATTCATTCCCACACTATTAACACTGTTTTTTTTAATATTTTCATTCTTAATTGTCCAAATGCAAAGAGCAAACAAGTTTATTCACAAGTACGTGCGTATGGTGATTGCGCTAATAAGACACACTTTCTCTTTTTTGTCTAAAACTGTCTCGTAACTGTTGGCAGGTTATTGTAATGTCCGTGATTATAGCAAAACGAGCGGCTAACAGGCGAGTACATTTATTATATTACTATTTAATGCGCCGTTTAATTATTGTGAAATCATAGAATCAGGTTTAAAGTAGGATACCAAGAGAATATTTCGTACACTAGCTTTATATAGTGTTAACAGATGGGAGCGTACAATTAGAATGGCTGTTTTTATTTCCAAAAAGTTATTAACAATTTTATCCATCAGATTTTCCATCACATTTTTTTATCAGTCGGCTTCTGTTTTAAAAATATGTACTACCAATTCTGCAAGATAGTTTATGAAATAAAGAAAGTTAGTAGTAAGTAAATATTTATATCACAAATTTACATTAACATAAAAAATAACAGTTTGAAAGTTAGTAAATAACGCGATTCCATATTAAAATCACTTTTATTTTTCGTACGTAGCGCGTTGATGTCTTTTATTCTGCAATAGAATCGCTTCAAATGATTTCATTATTAGTCGGAATAATTATGAAAATATTAGAAATACACACATTATAAACTCGGATACATTTACTAAGCAAATAAAGGGCGAAATAATTTTTTACAATTGTCAATTTGAAAAAGGTAAATCTGTGTTTTAAGTTAATATCAGGTTTGATAACGGTGTAATTGTAATTGAGGGTAACATTAAATAACGTACGATAAAAAAAAAAACTTACTTCATTGAGTAAAAAGGAATACAGTAGTTAAAATAACACTCTAGACATCGTTAGGCATGTGATACAATACAAGTAAAATAAAATTTCGATTATCCAATATAATTTATTACGTAAAATCAATATTTGCCTAATGTATTCCAGTGTAAATGTTTACTATCCATGGTATTTCGTTATAGTTAGTGTCGATCGCATGCGTGTGGTTCTCGGAGGTCGCATGCGCTGCGATCCGCCCAGTGATCTCGCTTATAGTGATGCGCCCCGCACCGGGATATTACAACATGTGGGATATTCAACCGACGACGGGCTAAATATTTGAAAAGTTTGCTTTCTACGGAATAAAAGAAAGTTTGTTTATTTTTTAACATCTACCAACATAGATAAAAACTTATAAAGATAGATAAGTACAAAATAGGAGTCAAATATAGGAGTCATCACGTATCGAGTAAATTTTAGGAACTGTTGCGTAACAAAAGTTTATCGTAACTACGGAAGTTTAGTGTTCTATGTTGATATTGATTTCCTCAGTGTCCAGTGCTTATTGGTCCTGAGACAAAATATGTGTTAGTCTTAAAGTAGGATATTACCACCCGTTAATTTAGTTTCAGTAATCGATCTGAAAATCAATTGCTGTTTATAGGAAGGAATTTAATGCGGGTGCCACCGCGGCCTACCGCTGATGTGTAATAATTAAATAAAATAATTATATTAAATTAAAAGTCACTTCTCTTTCGCAAAAACCTGCCTAATACTGAAGAATAATAAATGAAGAAATCATAAGGTTTGGCATTTCAGTGGCAGACATTTTGGACATAGAGTCGAAGTAATTTCAAAACGTGCCATTTTATATTACGATATTCTTTACATACATTGAAACACGATAAAGATGTCGTTACTTACCAAATCGTCAATCTATTGGTTACATTTTCATGTGGTTTTGATGCCTCGTAAAAGTTGCAACATTCAATTAAAATAGTGCCTAAGGTTGTTGCATGTTAAAATTTACTTATATAAACATTGTGGTATATAGTGGGGATATAAGAACTTTTCCCAGCACTAATGTCCACGCTCGGTCGGATTTCTAGCACGTCTTTTTGTTACATTTGTGTATTACGTCTTGATTTATCGACTCGATATAACATTGGCTTAATTTATTCATAAGTTGTCATTGAAATTCAGGAAATGCACCTTTGCCATTTCCTTGGAATTTTCTTTGAAGATTGATTGTGTATCAATGTTCATTTTCATAAATAATGTCCATGTTGTACATGTTGTAAATATAGATACCAATCTTAATAATGCGCAACTTAAGTATTTAATTGTTAGTAAACATTCCGCGAGCCTACATTACTATAACGATTTTGCTCTTTGCTTCGGCACAAACTCGATCAAGCCTCAATTGCATTCAACTAGCGTCTATTAGGTTTGTAAAGTATTTGCGGTAGTAGATACTGAGTAAAATTATCAATGCAAGGCAATGTTGCGCAGTGGTTGGGGAAGGGAGGAAGGGGGAGGGGGGACAAGCAGCTGGCGGCCGTCAATAGTGAAAGTAAGCCTGCGCCTGCGGCCCTCATAGAGTCCGGCTTTACTTGGCGTTATAGATCATGACAGCCAATCGATAACACGTGTGTTGATCGATATTTATAAACTTGTGTTATGAAATCACTACTTTACTCTAGGAAATTACTCCAAGTTTTGATAAATAAATTTTGGTTAAGGCAAGGGGTCCACCCTTGATTTTGAGATATTAAAACTCAAGTCAAAATACAAAGTAAGATTCAATAACATTGGACCAGCCAGCAAAAGTAACAAAGAAAATAAGCAAAACATAGCATTCACCTTTTTGTATCTTTATACATTGAGCACCTAAATCAGGTTGAAGTTTGCGTAGGATACGTCTATTTTGAATAAATGTAGCAACAAGACATAGTTGCTAGGGTGAGGTTCTTTGTGCAATGGAAGGCCGGTGGTCGGTGACCTTGTGGTCGCCAGCTCGCCTCCATTGGGACTAGATTCACCGTACTCTGAATAAATCGAACGTTGCATTGTTCGAATAACTTTTTAAGAGAGACCTAATAAAGAAGCTAAGAGTTCTGCAAGTGCGTCTTGATTTATTTTTGTCCAATTGTAGAGAGAAATGTGTTGTAGAGAACATCACATTGATAGTGCTTAATGAATTTAAATATATTTTAATAATATAACGTACAATGTATTTTATTTCATCGTATGTAATATTATGAACTTATAATGAGAAGGTTGAAATTAATCAGAATAATATTCGATGCTTCGCTATTGTTCTTAAGGTAAGTGACAAAGTTTTCAGAAGTCTATTGACCGAACGATAAGATTTTCAGTAAATTACGAGCACGTGGTTAAACAAAAGTGTGTATTTATTTAACTAAGTACTCAGAGATAACGCACACTGCGGTGGGTGCATACAAACAAAATTTCGCGGCATTGGCATTGTTTGTGGAGATATGCTTATGTAATGATGTATGAGAAGGTCCGTATTGTTACGTGTGAGTACGTGCCAGTTAATAGCCGAATTAGTTGGTTTATAACAGCTGTCGATTAATTGTTTTATTGACACCCAATGATGGTGTTATCGAAAGTTATTATTATGGGGAGAACGGCTGTATTATGATTTATTTTCTTTTTGTATTTTGATACTACCATACATACGTACTCAATAGGTAAAAATTACTCTTCAACCAAACTGTCATGCGGATAATAGTCTAAAATTTCACAATATAGGTTAGAAGAACGTTGGAAATATATCTCCAAATTTGTTACGAGTAAATCAATATTAAATAATAGACATTTTACATATCTCATAACATTAATTAACACATTAATTTTATAAAATCATTTTAATCGTAATAACATACAATTACGATATAATAACAACAAAAAACGCACCTAATACTCGTAGATGGGCGAAAATGGAGCTGTTTAGAACTCTACGCTTACTTCAACGTTTTTGTTCCACCGCAAAAAGAGGCTGCTATAAAACACTTGATAATATTAATGTAAGGGACCAATACCATTCTCTGGGATGAATGACCGGCAAGGTCGGAGTGCTTGTGAAGAATGCAACGTCGAAATGATTCACGCAACAGATAGCTCACAGGCGATCCGGGAATGTTGGCAATACCCGGTCTTCAATAAAATTACTTGCTGTATACTTTCGATCATCAATATCATAAAAAGGATTCACGAAATTTACATTTACTCGAAACTTATATAACCTTTGAATTTAATCAATAATATGAACAGCAAATTAAGTCAAGTCAATTTAAGTTAAGGAAGTAGTAAATGGAAGTGAAAAAGAAATTAGATAATAAATAGATTTTGTTAGATACAATTTCGATACAAAAGAGGGAAAGATAAATATAGCAAGATATACTAAAAAAACAATGTACCGATAGAAGCAAATGATAAGAAGTTATCAAGAAACTAACTCGACTATTGTAATTTATTTTCAGAATCCCCTATCATGGCGACTTCTGGAGGGAAGCGCCGTGAGGAGGCGAGCGACAACTCCGACGATGAACTCACACCGTTAGCCAACGAAATCTACGGAGGAAGGTGAGACCACACGATACCGATAATAATATCACAATCATAAATATCAACACTTTATGTAACATCATTACGACAGAATACATTCTTAAAGATTTACTACAAGTCATATACTTTCATTCTTAACCTTTTTTTTATATCAAAAATGCTTACTGATACTTGAATAAGTAAGTTAAAATTTATTTAACAGACATACCTAGTTGGTTCGGAGCTTATAAACCATAAAATTCAATTGGATAAAAATAGCCATACAAAAGACATCAACGCGTTCGATCAAAAACAAGATTTATTGTAAATGCGTAGTTTGTGAATTACTTAGTGTAGCTTATTAAAGTAATATCATTTATTCATTAAAAATATTTTAATCTTTTGTGTATCTTATAAATTATGCGTATTCAGAGCGCAAAAGTTGCCCGCTCATTGAAACAGGATCTCCCAAAATGTTGTATTAAGATTTAATAAAGATTTACAGTTAGGTTATTATTTGAACATAACCTTCGTAACACATGACATCATCACAAAGGCGCTGATATTCGAACACGTCATGGTACTCCGCTCCGATTGAGAAGGAAAAGCTCGGTCATTGGCAGATCAAAGAAAATACACAATGAATAGAAAATTAAAAGTGCCTGCAGTTAGGGTTCCCTTTACTTACTTACAGTCATTACTTGTAATTAAAATATTCGTTACGTTATTTGGCATTGAGTCAACTTTTTAAGGAAGAGAATGTTAATTTTGTTTAGAATAGATTAAGTATGTTAAGGTTCGCTATTGCTATATGATGAATGATATCAGAAAGCAGTTTTTACCAAATCAAGTGAAACTTTAATGTATTGGTAAAACGCGTGACAGAGTGCAATAAATGTAAGTTATAAATTACAAAAAAATAACTAAAAGTTACTAAATATTCATTAGTAATCAATATTTGTCGCACCCAAAGAACTTACGTCATTGTTTATGGGCTAAAGTTATTTAATAATTCAAAGTTATATCAAACTAGCCGACTGGGTTATGTTTGATTTTAAATATATCCCTCGAACGAAAACATTTGGAAATATTAATGTAACAGATGTAGCTCTAGTGAAGCAATCTAAATAGAAATACAAATAAAATGTATTCCATCGCACTGTTGCAATACAAAGGTACGCTTATGACGGACAGGTATCTAACGTGATTTCATAAGAGTAATTTGAGCAGAATGCAGTTAATGGTATCTAGAGTTCACTTTACACAAACAGTCAAGGCATAACAATGCGATTATGTCCGCGTTGTATTAAATTATATTATTTTCCCATCGGCTTGAGCAATCCGAAGTCATGACCAGTGAGATAGCAGATCTGTCCCACTTCTGGTTGATGAATCAACTCTCACTCACGAATTTCCCCGAGACGCGGTGAATAGACAAGCCTATAGCCGTGACTAAGCCTGTTCAAGATCATTTGCTCAGATGATATTCCGAAATACTGGTATTTTAGAAATTTACATAAAGTATCAGTTTCGCATAATTTTGATGACAATATCTTACCTAGGATGGCGGTTCTTACAATGTTTGGAGTACTTGAAGTTCTTGTTTAAATATTTATAAGTCTTTTGGAGTACAAATGCGTGACATAAACATATAATAATATCTACTACCTAAGTATTGCAACGCGCTGTGTCAAAATAGGCGAAACAGGTCAAACTAGATTATTCGTGGTGATTATAATATTAAAATGGTTACGTTTACCAATTACGCTAGTCTACTTTTATTTACATTTTATAAACACTTAACGTACAGTTTATTCACCAAATATCATTCTGATAACAAGGAAACAATCTAAAGCTAAGCAATGAAATTTTTTAGAAGTGATTCGAAATTAGAATTACTTCTTAACACAGACACATTAGCCATTAACGCGCTAGTTTTGCAACAAAAGCATTACCTAATTATCTAATTAAAATGGAGCGTTATTAATGAATGTAGAGTAACAAGTAAAGCTAGGCGATCGGTGAATTGTTATTAACTTAATATTAAGTCGAAGCTTGAGGTCGGTCGATCGGTCACTGCGGCCCGGAACCCGCTCAAATGCCAAGGTTGTCAACTGTGACGACACAACTTTCGATACTCGACTGCGCCACATTTTTGCGCCCCACTTTGCTTATTCGGCTTCATTGTAGCCTATTGAAAACAATTGTTTTTAAACCGACCTTGAGTGTAATAGTTTTATCATGATATGAACGCTATTGCCACTTGAGAGATAAAATTAACTATTTTATATATTGTTTTTCCATTGATTAGGTAAAACTTGTTTTTTTGTGATACCTACGTCTATATTCTTGTTTATACTTATCATATAAATACATATCACCATTCCACTGTGATAAATGTAATAATAATTTAGGAAAATCCTACTATAAACGACAATCCTAGTTGCCTAGCTTATGGAACTTTTTAAAACATATAGGTATTATACTTTTATTATTTCGTCTCCAACTTAAAGATACGTTCAGATTGAAACAGGTATTAATAACCTTGGTATTTGTTTAGAAATGCTAAGGTTAGGAATAATACGATTATAGCGCCAACATTATAGGCATTTTAACATTTTCTATTGTTTACAGTTTTAACGTAAGGCATGTCTTCTTAATTAGATAATTTGTGATTACATTGTAGGCAGACCTTCCGAATAATAATAAACATATTTTCATTGAATTAATCACTACATTTGTGCTGCAAAGGGTCGACCGCCTGTGTCGATCGCCCACCTTTAGGGGATAATCAGTTTAAAAGCGGCATTAACTTGGTGTTAAATAAGCAAGCAAATACCATCCTAGTTGTATTGTAAACCATAAAGACGTTTAACCGGAAAGCTTTTAATTGGTATGTTTCTTTACCTGATAATAACAAGGGCTTAATTACATAAATACACGAAGGCTTATCACTGTTAGTATGTGAAGTAGCCCAGTAGGTATGTTTAGTAAATATAACGCTATTTGTGTTTCATAGCTACTGCTGTGGGTTCGGGCCTCGGGTGGGTCACGCGTGATATGAATACTCAATCACTGTCTCCTATTCGTACCATGTTCATTTATACCGGTAAACGTTGGCTATGGTTTCTAACTGATAAACAATAGTTACTATTTATAACGTAGAAGTCTAATTTAACTAAACTTTTGATTTTGAAGCCTTTGATGTGAAAAATACTTTTTTACGACAATTATGATTGTCGTTATGGTTGTACCTTAATTTTGATAGGCAATAGTATGTATGTAAGACTATAGTAAGCTTGTTTATTGAATTATTGACCTTATATCATATACTCGTATAGTAACAAAATCGTAGCAAGTCATAAGCATACAAACCTTTTCAGTTTTTCTATGACAGACGTTTTATGTAGAGTCAAGTGAAAGATAATACTCTGGACACTATTAGGCTACAAGGCGAAGTAAGTAGTGTACTAAACTATAAGTCACTCGAATAATATTCACTGGTAAAAATATAATAATAGATAACTATCTGTACACAGTATCTGCAGTGTAATAGAACCAGTGATGTAATTGTCTCAAGTCTGGTTTTACGACAAATGTGGAAGTGAGGTCCTTCCAAACATGAGTGGTCGATGACCCCTCTACGGTGGACATTGGGCTTTAGTCTGGAGGTAGCGTTTCGCATAACAAATAAAACATTACGTTTTATAATATATTGTTGGCTTACTATCAAATACTTTGTGGGTTACGGGAAAACCGTTTAATAGGTACATGTTTGAGATTCTTCGAAGTTAAGACAGTATACTTAGTTTATGCACACCCGTTTACAATTCTTAAAATAAAAATTAAAATAATCAATATGCATTTGACATATCAATAGGTGTATCTGTATTTTAATAATAAACTAATTTGATTGTATCACGCCTTAATCTCGTGTCATAATAAAATAAAAACGTGGTATATTTATAATATTTACAGCATTGTTTAATAGTATAGAACCAGTTATGGTTTGAAGTCAGGCGATGGGTTTCGCAAGTTTTCGTGAGTTCGATTGACATTGAGTGATGTATTGTTACCTTTGGCGGTGCCTCTAGAGTCTAGCTAGAGGCTTTTGTAAAGCATGTGGTGGCGCGGCGCAGGCGCCAGTATTGCCTTCTAAAAACCAGCCACAATAGACCCGTCTGGATCGTGTGTCGTGGAAGGTCACAACACAATTCATTTTAGGTATAGTTGTCAACTACATATAAACAAATTCAAACCTTACTTTCTTTACTATAAAAGCAATAGTCGCATGCACTAATAAATAAATCAGGTTTATTCAAAGTAATCACCTGGCTCCGAATTGATTCCGACCTCGCATTTGCAAAAGGCAGAGGCTGATTGCATACATTTTATAGAGATTTACTGAAGGCTAGATTTTTATTAATATTGTTTTTTTATTCTAATAACTTGTACACTTAATACTCGAAATTATGTCTGGCTTCACTAAACTACAACCGGAAGCTTGATATTTTGGTATATGCATTGAATTGGATAATTACAATTACTTACGTATTCGATGTTTATTCATCGTTACATAGATTTGGAAGGCAATTAGAAATGAGAAAAGAAAGAGTTACTTTCATTTATATGGCTGCTAAATACCATTGCGCTTAGTACGCGATCACACCGACAATTAACGCACTACAGAATAATTTCTAGTGCTCAGTCCACCAGAACAAAATGCCCAGTGGTTTATTTTCGACCAAATATATTTAAAAAAATATTTATTAAGCTTTCTTCTGTACTTCGAAATGTATATTATCATAATATAGATAGATAAAGACCTAGGCAAGGTATTGCAAAATATTTTTCTATAATAAATGCGTGGGTGTACCGGTACCATACAATTTCACATTTCTCTTGTTTACATATTTATGTATTCCAACTGTACCATTGAAAGGTAGTTTAGCGAATCAAAATATTAATATTCACATTATGTCCAGTGTGAGACAATAGCGAACCAGTGGGCAGTCGATGGACGCGTGCCTTCCTCAGTAGTGGTTGTTGCGATACCGCCGTTTGCTGTCCTCATACCGTAACAATGTGTTATTGAACACCCGACTTGTCACACATTCGTCAATAGTTCACGAAAACTTTCCAAACGCACAGTGATTAGTGAAGTGCTCAGTGATAATGATTTAGTTCTATCACAAAATGAGTGAACGTGATCGCAAGAGTCATTACGATAGAGAAGAGGAGGAATCTCTTTACGCGCCTAATAATAATAATTCAATCTACAGCAATGGAACTTTACATTACTGTAGCATCTACAGGTTAGCCTATAATTAAATCCTATTGTTTTAGCTGTGTATTCTTGATTGATGGTTTTGAAATCTTCTGGCTCTAGCTCTTAGCCAACAACTAACTAACTACTTAAATCCAAAACATGTCGGTTATTTGTTGTTCACGATTGCTTTACGAAACTAAGGGATAATTTTGTGCTCTGGTAAGCAACTTGGTAAACTTTAGATGTAATTATGATATTGTTAGGTAAAATTACTGCCAACAGCGAGTCAATGGTTAGCGACATGAGTGCTTTTGAAAATTTAGAGTATCTAGGCGAATTGCTCAGAATATTATCATACATAATTAGTACCCAGAGACAAGTTATCGTTACCAATGTGTTATGTATCGGTAATTCATCATATCATAAACGTATGCCACTGTAATTTCGACGTAACGCATAATTAAATGTCTTCAATACACAACTTTCTAATAGTATAGGAAGGAAAGACATACATACGCATACTTTGTATGGGATAGCTTTACTCATTCACTGATGACACAAATACTATAAGGATTCTTATAAATAATTATAACATATACTACATACTTTAGTATTTACTGTACTTACTTATATAAGTTTGAGACGGTTCAACAAAATATGCGATGCAGTTAGACTAATCAATAAACAGTGGCTAATTAATTGCAACATGTAACGATTTGTTTTTAACTGTACACCTAACTACGATATTTTGAACATCTATTACCATATTGGATTGTCTATGACTACGTGTACGATATCAATCAAGAGTGACGGGCATAGGTAACAGGCACGCCATTCGACAAGACGCAACATTTAATTGGGTTACCGCCGCACCGCCTCGCCTTACGTAAACCTCCACTGACACAACGCCGTACCCCAAGACCGCCACTTGTGTTGAAATAATAACACTATGCTATGTTTTCTATCCGTAATGCAGCCAAGTATTAACACGCGAAGGTCACCACGTATATTATAGACAAATCGGAAGGAAGTCACAACGTCATGTTGAGAGCGCGCAATCGCACAGATTTCTCTCTGTTGTAGAGTAGCGTGTGAAAGTTGTTTTCCTCGCACTACCGTCGACTTAATATTTTTTGCGTTGGCACAATGATTTCAAGTAGATGTTAAGTCTATTGAATTACAACCCATAAGTACGAATGTATCAATAAGTTACACGATTGTAAGTCACATGATTGATACATAGACTTTACGTATCTAAGACTATCATCTTTTCTGATTTCAGCCAAAGAACCGTCCACGAAACAAAAGGATGGGACGTGTTCCGAGAGTTCCCGCCGAAACAGGACAGTGGTTCCATGGAGAGTCAAAAATGCCTGGAGTTCACGGTCCGACTACTCAAAGTGATGGCATACATCATAGTGTTCGTAGCAGTCCTTGGGTCTGGCGTGATTGCCAAGGGAACCACTCTCTTTATGACCTCGCAAATAAGAAAAGATAGACGTTTAGCTTATTGTAATAAGAATTTAGGTCAGTATCTTTAAAACCGTTATTTGAGTCGATGCAAAAATATTTTGACACTTCTACATTTTATTACCAATCTGTTTACAGGTAGAGATAAACAATTCATAGTTTCATTACCGGATGAGGAACGTGTGGCTTGGATGTGGGCTATATTGGCAGCATTCGCCATTCCTGAGTTAGGGACATTCATCCGATCAGTCAGAATTTGCTTCTTCAAGTCATCTAAGCGACCCTCTAGCGCTCAATTTATTGTGGTAAGATATTTAATTATATCTAATTGTCATTTAAAAACCCTTAAGATAAATATATCGAGTGGATTACACCACCCGTGGTTGGGGGCGAACTCAAAGTAAGCCGCGAAAAAACCCGGAGTAATATGTTGATAATGTGTAAAAACCGCGAAAATTTAAAATAAATCCTAAAGATAAGTCAAATATTAATCACAACTATGTTACTGTTTCAGGTGTTTATTGCGGAGTCATTACACACAATAGGACTGGGGTTGCTGTTTTTCATGATTCTGCCGGAATTGGATGTTGTGAAAGGGGCTATGGTCACAAATTGCTTGTGCATTATTCCCGCAATACTCGGATTGTTATCACGTAACTCGAGGGAATCGAAGCGATTTGTCAAAGTGATCATAGACATGGTGGCGATTGTTGCCCAAGTGACCGGCTTTATCGTGTGGCCTCTGATCGAGAATAAACCGTCGCTGTGGTTGCTTCCAATAGCGTCGTTATGCATTTCTCTAGGCTGGTGGGAAAACTACGTAACCCGCCGAAGTCCAATAGGTGAGAATTTAATCCATTCACTGCAATTTGATTTCACCTATTTTGTTTGTTCTTTAAAGTTCAATTGTTTTTTGCAACTTGATTTACATACATTGTTTTCTGTTCGTTCTAGGTATGATAAAAAGCTTGGCAAGATTAAAGGAGGAATTAAGCCAGACTCGTTATTTTACGTATCGGTTTATGTCCATTTGGAAGATTATGCTATTCATCATGTGCATTTTATTCAGTATTTGGACTGAAGGGGATGATCCCGCTATGTTTTTCGGATTGTTCAACGCTGGATTTGGTCCGCATAATATTGTTGTTGAAGAGGTAATAAAATTAAGAAATCAATAAAATAACTATAAATTGCGAAAAATTAATAGGTCTTCACTAAATAATTATATTTTTCAGGTTCAAATTCAACTGGGTGGAACTGTAATACCAGATTTAGCTAACGTAACCTTAACCGGAGATTCGGTAGAAGTAGCCGCAGCTTACAAATCCGCATTTTACGTCATGTTGATACAAATATTCGCAGCCTACATTTGTTACATCTTCGGAAAATTCGCTTGCAAGATTCTCATTCAAGGATTCAGTTACGCTTTCCCTATCAATCTTGTGATTCCGTTGGTGGTTAATTTATTGATTGCTGCTTGCGGTATAAGGAACGGCGATACTTGTTTCTTCCATGGAACAGTGCCGGATTATCTTTATTTTGAAAGTCCACCTGGTGAGTGCTCATTTCATGTTCAATCCGAATTGATATATTTTTATTTATCATATATCTTTTATATATCATATATCACCTTTGTTTACAGCTTTCACACTGAGCGATTTTATATCTCGTCAAATGGCATGGGTTTGGTTACTTTGGCTGCTATCACAGACATGGATAACCATCCACATATGGACTCCGAAAGCTGAACGTTTGGCTTCAACTGAAAAATTGTTTGTTATTCCAATGTACAACGGCTTGCTTATTGATCAAAGTATGGCGTTGAACAGAAAGAGAGACGATCAAAAGGACGTTAAAACAGAGGTATAAAAAATACAATAACCTTCATAATCGAAAACAAAGATTGATCTTCATTAAACTTTGCTTACTTTTTCAGGATTTAGCCGAAATCGAAAAAGAAAAAGGCGACGAATATTACGAAACCATATCAGTCCATACAGATAACACTGGTTCCTCACCGAAAACAGTCAAGTCATCAGATCAGATCACTAGGATATACGCATGCGCTACTATGTGGCATGAAACGAAAGACGAAATGATAGAGTTCTTGAAGTCTATCCTACGTTTGGATGAAGACCAGTGCGCCCGTCGAGTTGCCCAGAAGTACCTGCGTGTTGTCGATCCGGATTACTATGAATTCGAAAGTGAGTTAACCGAGTTAAATAAAATTATTAATAAAGGTTTATTAATTATTTATTTAGGTCACTTAAAAATTGAAGGTCATTAGCGATTGAAAATCCTATTTTTTTTACCTGGACTGCTTATATTTATAACTAGCAGCGCCCCGCGGTTTTACCCGCGTTGTGCCCGTTCCCGTGGGAATTTCGGAATAAAATGTAGCCTATAGCCTTCCTCGATAAATAGACTATCTAACAGTGAAAGAATTATTCAAATCGGTTCAGTAGTTTCTGAGATTAGCGCGTTTAAACAAACAAACAAACAAACAAACAAAACAAACTCTTCAGCTTTATAATATTAGTATAGATTTTGACAAAAGTCGCTAATAGCCTCTGTATTGAGACATTTAACAACCGTGGATTTCTCTTAAGTTTTACGCGTAGCTTAACTACCGAATTTTAAATTCCAGCTCATATTTTCTTGGACGACGCTTTCGAAATATCCGACCACAATGACGACGATTCTCAAGTTAATCGTTTCGTGAAGCTCCTTGTGGATACACTAGATGAGGCGGCGTCAGAAGTTCACCAGACCAACATCCGTATGCGGCCACCGAAGAAATACCCCGCACCTTATGGCGGCAGACTAACATGGCTACTACCAGGAAAAACCAAGATGATTTGTCACCTCAAGGATAAATCCAAGATTCGGCACAGGAAACGATGGTCTCAGGTAGTCCCCCTATATGTTGGTGGTATTGTTGAATCCGTTCGTATCCATGAACCATTCTTATTGTAATTTTTAATATATTACAGGTTATGTACATGTACTACCTCCTCGGGCACCGATTGATGGAACTGCCAATTTCCGTAGACCGCAAAGAAGTAATGGCTGAAAACACGTTCTTGCTCACTCTGGACGGAGACATTGATTTCCAACCGCACGCTGTAAGACTGCTAATTGACTTGATGAAAAAGAACAAGAATCTTGGCGCTGCTTGTGGTCGTATTCATCCTGTTGGTTCTGGTACGTTATATTGATTTAGATTTCACCAATCAAGTTAGGCACAATTTAAATTACAGTGCATTAAATTTCAGGTCCCATGGTATGGTATCAAATGTTCGAGTACGCGATTGGTCACTGGCTGCAAAAGGCGACTGAACACATGATCGGCTGCGTGCTCTGTAGTCCTGGATGTTTCTCACTCTTCAGAGGAAAGGCTCTCATGGATGACAACGTAATGAAGAAGTACACGCTTAGGTCTGACGAAGCTCGGCATTACGTACAATACGATCAAGGTAAATATTAATAACTTTATGAAAGAGTTTTTAACAGAATTGACATATACATACCACACATTTTTTTTGTCTAGGTGAAGATCGTTGGTTATGCACACTGCTACTACAACGAGGATATCGTGTAGAATACTCAGCTGCTTCCGACGCGTACACTCACTGCCCCGAAGGTTTCAACGAGTTTTACAATCAACGTCGTCGATGGGTACCCTCCACTATCGCCAACATTATGGATCTGCTTGCCGATTACAAACACACGATCAAGATCAATGACAACATTTCTTCGCCATATATTGCATACCAAGTAACTAATATTTTATTTTATTTTTTACTTAATGATTAAAAGCATCTTCTAAGGTAATATCACACACATTTTCGTTCTTTTAGATGATGTTGATAGGCGGTACAATTCTCGGACCTGGAACTATATTCCTTATGTTGGTGGGAGCCTTCGTGGCTGCTTTCAGAATCGACAACTGGACATCGTTTGAGTACAACTTATACCCCATTGCTGCATTTATGCTCGTTTGCTTTACGATGAAATCCGATATCCAAGTAAGTGAACTAGACCAAGAAAACGCTTGTGTATTAAACGTCATTCTTAATTTTTTCGTCTCTTTGCAGCTACTGGTAGCACAAATATTATCAACAGCATATGCAATGATAATGATGGCTGTAATCGTCGGTACCGCTCTTCAGTTGGGCGAGGACGGTATAGGTTCTCCATCCGCCATCTTCTTGATAGCATTATCGAGTTCATTCTTCATAGCAGCCTGTTTACATCCGCAAGAATTCTGGTGTATAGTACCTGGTATAATTTATCTATTATCTATTCCCTCTATGTACCTGCTCTTGATTTTGTACTCGATCATCAATTTGAACAACGTTACATGGGGTACTCGAGAAGTACAAACGAAGAAAACTAAGAAGGTATGTTTTATTAACAAACGAATACTTAATTATCTTCGGGCGGATTTTAGTTAATAACACTGACATTTTATTTAAGGAAATTGAGGAAGAGAAAAAGGAAGCGGAAGAAGCAAAGAAAAAGGCCAAACAGAAGTCACTTCTCGGTTTCCTTCAAGGAGTAAACGGCAACGAGGAGGAGGGCTCTATCGAATTTTCATTCGCAGGCTTATTCAAATGTTTATTCTGCACGCATCCAAAAGGCAACGAGGAAAAAGTACAGCTCATGCACATTGCTTCCACACTTGAGAAATTGGAGAAAAAGCTTGATAATGTCGAGAGGTAAGATAATACAAATTGGGCGTTAATATTATGTGATATTAATTAACCACGTAAACAAAATATATTTGTGATTTTCAGGTCAATTGATCCCCATGGACTGAGTAGAAGTAGAAAGCTGTCAGTGGGTCACCGAGGCAGCACTAATGGCGATCACCAGCTCGACGCATTGGCTGAAGGTCCTGAAGATGACAACGATTCCAACTCTGAAACTGACACCATCTCTACATCTCCGAGAGTAAGATTGAACATTCTTAAAACGTCACTTCTTTGTCAACTTTATGACTGAATAAGAATAAAATAATTATAATTTTTCAGGAGAGACGTGACGACTTGATTAATCCCTATTGGATTGAGGACCCTGATTTAAAGAAAGGGGAAGTAGACTTTTTGACTCCTGCTGAAATTCAGTTTTGGAAAGATTTATTGGACAAATATTTGTTCCCTATTGATGAGAACAAAGAGGAAAAGGTATGTGAGACCAGATACTTAGTAACGAAGAGTAGATAATATTTATACTAATATTATGAGATAATATCAAAGTGAGAGAGAGAGTGAGAGTTTTTGTTCATGAACTGCTTATTTCGGAAACTAAACTATGTTTTATTTCAGGAAAAATCTTTAACTCTTTTACAAACATTGATTTCATGGTATTTCTTCCCCAAATTTTAGGAACGTATTTCCAGAGATCTTAAAGAGTTGAGAGATTCATCAGTCTTCTCATTCTTTATGGTCAATGCCCTTTTTGTACTCATTGTGTTCTTGATGCAACTGAATAAGGATAGTCTGCACTTTAAATGGCCCTTCGGAATCAAAACTAACATAACGTACGATGAGACTACGCAAGAGGTAACGTCTAAAACCATCAAAAAGCGATCGGCGTTCAACGATGACTCGGGACCGATTCTGGCCAATGGTTCAACTCTATGTATGTCACCACCTCTCGCCACCAACCCCAAGTCACCCTTGAAAGTTGATTCAAATAATTAAATCATGTTTTGCTTTATGAAATTTTACAGGCTCGAATCGCTGGCGATCTTCTAGAACTTCGAAATAAATCAGTTTTTGCATTTGTTATGTTCAACGCTTTATTCATATTGATAGTATTTTTATTACAATTGAACAAAGATCAACTCCACGTGGATTGGCCTTTGGGAATAAAGACAAATATTACGTACATCGAGGAAACAGGCGAGGTACAGCCAAATGATACCATTTAATGTGTGTTCACTTCACACGTCTAACGACCTTCTTCTAACCGGTCTGTCTTGGTATGGCACACCAGCATGGAGTCCCTGAGACACGAAGACTAAACAACTTTGGCGTCACCTGGTTTCACAATCTCTAATAAACACCTGATCCTTGTGGATGTTCCCTAACCTTTGTTAGAAAAATGTACCAGATCCAAATTATATCCTTATAGCTATATGAATATCACAGTGTGTCGATACAAATAAAATAGTATTAAGAGACATACGAACAAAACATATCCCAAATAAGAGCACATCCAATTCCAACACACCGAGAAGTTAATGTCTATTCTGTCTATTAAGGTGGAGGAATCTCTTCTATTAAACACGGTACAGGGTGTCTGGTTTCCTGTGTACATTACACCTCAAAGATGTGGTGAATAGTTTAACATCTAGATGCACTGGTTTATCTAAGACTTTCCGTGCAAATGTGTTACTCTACGTGTTCATATCAACTGATCATACTTTGTGTTTTATGTAATTCTTCAATACACCAGGGAAATGTCTGTCAACTTGTGAACACCAATAACATATCAAAATAATATTTCATTTCCACACTAAATAATCAGTACTAAACTAACAAAATTGATTAATATTATTAATTTGGTTTTAATTATTTTATGAACCTATTCAAAACTATTTTTAAATTCATTATTTAAAATTATTTCCACAAAGTTGGTACTGATTAATTTAATGCACTTGTTTTAACTGAAATCACTTTCATGAAATTAAATATTTTATCAATATATGTAATATTCACATTTTATTAATAAATTTATGAACTTTCAGGTATTGATCTCAAAGGAATATCTTCAATTGGAACCTATTGGTTTGGTGTTCGTGTTCTTCTTCGCGTTGATTTTGGTCATACAGTTTAGCGCTATGTTGTTCCATAGATTTGGAACTCTAGCGCATATATTGTCTTCGACAGAACTGAACTGGTTCTGCTCAAAGAAGGTATGATTATAAACGAACTTCTTAGAGTTGTAGTAGAAAAAACAGTTTAACTGTGTATCATCATTTATATAGAGAGAAATAATTCTCACAATTTATAAAATATACAGCGAAATAATCCCCATTGCTTTTCAGGCGGAAGACTTATCACAAGACGAAATACTCGATAAAAATGCAATAGCAATAGTGAAAAACCTGCAAAAACTGCACGGTCTAGACGATGACTACGACAATGACTCGGGGTCTGGACCGCACAATGTGGGCAGGAGGAAAACAATCCATAACCTGGAGAAGGCCAGGCAGAAGAAGAGGAACATAGGCACACTGGACGTGGCCTTCAAGAAACGGTTCTTCAATATGAACGCTAATGACGGACCAGGTAATAGACATTAAGTTATGTACTGTCAATTAAATGTGTGAGTTTTAGAGTACCTTCATGCCATTTACCGGTTTTGCCATTTACCGGTGTGAAAAGATAAAAACAAAATCAGAAACAACACTTTGAATTACAAACACAATATCAATAATATTTTCTCAATTTTAGGCACTCCAGTCCTTAACCGTAAGATGACATTGCGTCGGGAAACATTGAAAGCTTTGGAGACGAGACGAAACTCCGTAATGGCGGAGAGGAGGAAATCGCAGATGCAAACTCTTGGTGCTAATAATGAATATGGAGTGACTGGAATGGTAAAAGTCTTTAGTGTAATAAGTTGTTGCTTTTGATATTAATAATTCTGAGTATGCCTTCTTGAAGGACCTGTATGAGCAATAATTAGTATTTTAATAATCTAGTGACAACACATAAAATTTTCTGTATAATGTGTATTTATATAATAGTTTTCCATACAGGTATATGTTGATTACATTTGTTTTACAGCTAAACAACAACCATGGCGTGGCAAGACATAGAATATCAAATGCAAACATATCAGTCAAAGATGTTTTTGGTGAACCAAACGGAGGGCAAATTAACAGAGCATATGAAGCAACCATCGGGGACGAGGATGACAGCAACTCAATGAGACTCCAGCCGAGACAGAACCAAGTCTCCTTCCAGAACAGACTATAAACATGAGATTAAACACGAGTTGCCAAATTGAATTTAGCAGCAGCTAGTTTCGAATACCTAGTTAGAGTAATTTTATTTAGAAAATAAATTTCAAAAATTTCTTCCCATTGTTACATGGACAAGATTTCCTATTGTACAGTAAAATTATTAAAAATCTACACCTTGTTCATTGATAAACTATTTATTTAGGTTTAAATTGTTTGGTCATAAAGAAATTTTTCAAGTTTAATTTCTGTAATTGTATATCTTGTGATACTCTTGTAAGCTGAATGAATAAATCAATAACAAGTACATGTAAAAAGTACCAATTTGGAATTTAAACAGCTTTATTGTAGTTAAGACTTAATGAGTAATTTACACTGCCACTTATGTTTACCATATTGTAAGTACTTAGTATTCTTTTTTATTACTTGAAACATATTTTGGTGAATTTTTACCAATAGTAACATTATATTTTGTTAATGAATATACTATGTGTTTTATTTCTATTAGAGAAAAACTGGTGTATTAGAAATGTATATAATAATTTATAATAGAATAAAATGAGACTTACATTAACTTAGTTTTCTAAGAAAGATACAAATTCTGTGAGTTTGAATAGTTGATCTTCACTGGAGGTGTGGAGCGGAGCCGGTTGGTTTGGTGGTGTCGGGTCGACAGTAGTACCATCCTCATTTATCACCCATTTGCGATCCCTACAGACTTGGAGTACGGCTTCCCTGCTGAGTCCTGTCATTGTGACAATAGTGTCAAGGGAAATGTTGCTGTATGACCGGCCAATAAGATCCATAGTTCGCTCTCTAATCTTTTCTGAAATAATAGAAAAAAATGCATTATTGTCAATAGAAAGAAAAAGACAGGTATAATTTTGAACTATAAAATACATATTCTTATGAAACTAAAATTGTGAAAATTAATTTTATTAAATTGTACCATCTGGTCCTATCCTCGTTCCACCATGGTTACTAATAAGGGACTGAAATGTCAGGACAATATTATGATTTCTTCGAACCATAAAAGACGTCTTCTGTGACTACAATCTTCTGCACAAACTTCATGGTCACTTCTACAGCCCTTTTAAAGGAACCATGGTCAGTTTCAATATCATACATGCAGTGATAAAAGTAATCATCTAAGTAACCAGTAAGTAGCTAAAATAGTTATTAGCTTACAGTCACAATAAGCGTTTATAATTATAATCAATAGGTCTCTTTAGAAATAAAACTAAATAAAAACATTTGAATAGATATTATCAGGTTAGATTCATAATGTGTCTTAAAGTCACCTTCTAATGCTCTGATGATGCTTGCAACCGGTTCTGTCCAATTGAAAGCTGCCAAAGCTTGGTATGTGCCCGCTAGATCTTTCTTCCATAGCTTTTGACCAACAGCCCAAATAGCCGTTATTTCCAGGTTACTACTTGTTATGTTCTGTGGTATTCTTTTCCACAAGAATTTAGCATTGCAACTGGAACATGAAGATTAATACAACTGCTTTTATTGTGGAAAATGTAGATACCTAATATATCAGTCACATATGAAGTAAAACATTTGTACTTACAGATCATTTTGGTAAAGATATATTGCTAATAATTGTGCATACGTTGAAGGTGTCGCCACACCAGTAGGAGCCTGAAATGTATAGTAATAATAAAAATATAATAATAAAACACAAATTTATATTTATAACATAACCTAACGCAGTAGACAAATCTTACTTCTAATTCTTGTTTCTCCAAATCTGCACAGACTTTGTCGAAGTTTGTTAACATCTTCGACAATTTCTACGTTAAATTATAGTATATTAAGAATGAGTTCTTTGGCAAAATTAATGTTTTATAGAAGAAAGAAATTACAAACACAACTACATACGATAATCACTATTTTGTTGATTTGGTTGACTATTTTTTAGCTTTGACTTTGACACTTTTGACTTATCTTATTTACATTTAAGCAGTCTGATGACAATGATGGTAATGAAAATGACAGTTTGTATTCTGGCTGATAGTTGACAGCACAGAAACAAGGTTGACAGTAATCGGACGGAACTCCCCAGGTTGGGCCGAGCCGAGATAGGGCCACGAAAAGCACGAAATAGAGAAGTGTAAAGTGTAAACTGCTTCACTCTTCTCGACCGAGTTTGTTGCTACCTACATTTAATTTTATAAGTAAAGATTATCGCTCGCAAAAGTTTATTGGGAAACAATGAATATGAAAACTATAACCAAAACCCAAAATAAGGTACCTTAGAGCGGGCGCTAGAGGTAAGTGAGTATGCAAATTAAGAGTACCGAATTTCGCCAACGGATTTAAGTGAATAAAAGGTCAAAGAATAATAATCTGGATCTTGCCGGTAAATTTTTTGGTCCATATTTTTTAACCCTCTTCTCTTATTCGTAAAGGGAATATATTGAGTACATGATATAAAATCATTTTAATGATTATTTTCGTAACACAGCTAGTGTATTTATAAAAACACGACTTAACAAAGCAACGTCTTTACGTCAATAGATGTAGAAACACACTAAAGTAAACGCGTACGCGCGCTATGCTTACTGTATGGGCGAAGAATATGAAAGGAGCGGGAAGGGACCAGCACACCCGGCGGCAAGATGTGTTTTGTCATTATTTAGGGTCTCAGGTATAGGAATCCGATCTTTATCCGATCTCCAATCTTTAATTTCAGTTCAATCAGTCGAAAATCTAAAAAGATTTATACAAAATTTCATCCCCTATTTTATTCCCTTAGGGGTGGAATTTATCAAAATCCTTTCTTAGGGGATGCCTACGTCATAGTAGCTATATGCATGCAAAGTCTCAGCCCGATCGGTTTAAAATTGTCAAAGTTTCATCCCCTATTTTATCCTCTTGGGGGTAGAATTTATCAAAATCCTTTCTTAATGTGCACTTAAATCACTTGAAGAACCTTCCTGACAAATTTCATGTTTCTAGGTGTAGCGGTTGAGGCTGTGCGTTGATTATCAATCAGTCAGTCAGTCAGTCAGGACTTTGAATTATATATATATATATAGATACTATTTTTATATGTACATAATAAAAAATATAAAAACACGACTTAACAAAGCAACGTCTTTACGTCAATAGATGTAGAAACACTAAACGCGTACGGGCGCTATGGTTACTGTATGGGCGAAGAGGGGATGTGAAGGGAGCGGGAAGGGACCAGCACACCCGGCGGCAAGATGTGTTTTGTCATTATTTAGGGTCTCATTATTTAGGGTCTAATAAAATTGATCGGTAGAAGAAACGTAAATCATCCTACACATTTTTTACGTGCTAGTTGCAACTAGGTATATTTTGCACATAAGACATGGTACCTCCAATAACCTACCATGCATTATTCCAATAGTTTTTTTTTTTAATTCCGTAGTGTAATAGCATTATTAGAGTTGACTAGGTATTTCATTAGGTAAAACTTTAAGATTCCAAAGGCCCCTCGCGCCTTATGTCCCTATCTGTTCTTCTTTTATTTGAATTTAAATTGTCAAGTTATTATAGCAAGAATAAAATTATTCTAGGTACTATGATAAAATTATACATACCTACCTAATCTATCTTTTCGATTTTTTAAATTAATTTAGCATTAGTAGATGCTCTATTAAACTACTTATATATGTTACTAGCAGCGCCCCGCGGTTTTACCCGCGTTGTGCCCGTTCCCGTGGGAATTTCGGGTTTTTTTTTACATAAAAACCTTCCTCTTGAATCACTCTACCTATTACAAAAACCGCATCAAAATCCGTTGCGTAATTTTAAAGATTTAAGCATACAGACAAACAAACAGACAAAAATAGCGACTTTGTTTTATACTATGTAGTGAAGCTTGTTTTATTATGAACGTATCTATCTACCTACTCGGGTAGGTAGCTATTACCAATTAATTCAAGGTGTTACGATTAAGGAAGGAACTCGTCACTTTCACTATTGTTCGTTTGTCCAATGGTACTTGTCACGGTCTGCCGGTAACCAATGGTTCTCATCACCCCACTTTTAAGGCGTGTGCTTTTGTGTAACGGACCAGCAGAGTCATAAGGCGATTTATAAAGATTTTGGATAAGTCGCTCGCCTATTAAAATGTAAGTCCTTACTTGTTACGTGATTTGATTAATTAGGTGGTACGTATACTCTACCCGTACGGAAGTATATCTCCATAAGTAGGTAGGTGCCTAATTTCGTTGATAAATACATAAGTTCTTAGTTTATTCACTTGAATACTATACTACTATGCAATGCTACCTAGTACCTATACATAACACATACTGTACCTTTTGCATAAGGATCGTAGAACACAACATAGGTACCTACCTAGTAAGATGTAGGTAAGTTTCTAGTTAACTGCGATATCAAGAAACCTATGTAAGTGGGTGTATTTGGAGAGGTACACGGGTACGTCTAATGATTAAATTAATCGAGATTGCATGTGGGGTAACGCGGCCAGCCGGTTGGGCCCGAGTGACCCCTGCGGCGGGTCACCCGGTACATCACCCACTGAGCAACTGCAGTCTAGGTAGGTACCTGCGGAAAATTGGTAATTATATCTAATCTTACACTTATTTACTAACGCAATATATGTAGAATTGAACTGCGTGCAAATGTTTAGTAGGTACCTATATAGTAATAATGTGGAAATAAGAAGGTATGCTATATACGATAGGGGGTAGATGATGTTATGAACAGGGTTCTATGGTTATGGACTAAAAACATCTGGAGAATTAGCAGGAGTTGTCATTTTTCTTAGTTTTTACCTCGTCTTTTAAACTTTTAAGTGTTGTCATATTCTACGTTGCGACATAGTTAATTTGACCAAAAAGAATCGAGGTCAAATTTTAAGAAAATTACCAAAAAATAACAAAGGTTTTAACGCATCCAGAGTTAATGGACAATAATTAATACAATTAGCCCTCGGCAAATTGCACGTAAAGACTGAAATAATGAGCGTAAATTGAGGCAACTTTACACTTCTGATTTATTGTCCTGTACTTGCACGATTTCGTCGAAAGAGAAAACGGACCAGTTGAGACGGATATTACGGACGGTTCATAAAATTGATAATGAATATTTATAAAAACTTAATCACAGCTCAGCATGTTTTTCATAGGGGTCACAAGGAGAAACCATTAATCAGAACATTTCCACTTAATCATGCAAATGTAACTGATTTCACCGCCAACCGGCTGATCATTACTGATATTCACTTTATGTGATATTTTGCTACGGAGCGTAAGTTATGGTTCCAATTACCATAGAATTGGGTAATAATGTGGAGTGGTCAATAGTCAATTCACAAGTAAATAAGATGAATCTGTTATACCTGGAATCTTCCAGCCCAAGACTATTATCAAATTAGTGATTTCGGTCCATTTTTATACCATCACTGAAGCCCTATTTCCTCAACGGAAGACGTTGTCTTTGATTTTAGCTATCGTCAGAAAAAAAATATATAGGTAGGAAATCTTCATGGTTCTAAATTCTACACCATAGTAGGCGCATAATGCCGCGCTTCCCATTCTGGATATTAAAAAAAAATGTTTACGAGACACGTGGAAAATATTATATCTACTTTAATCAAATAGACATCACCTCCTTTCTTGTTGCTATTTGAGTACGATGTCTGCAAAATAACATACGAATATTCTACTTACTACCAAGTATTCAAAAAATATACTTCTTCAAGATCTTCTTAAAAATCATTTCAAAGATAATGGTAATTAAAACATAGATAATTAGACCCCCCGCAATATATTAGATAGGAATCTATTGTCAATCTGTCTGATTGACTCGCCCAATTAATTATTCATCAGATTATTATTAAATGTCTGTGACTTTATTTTGGAAGTTGAAATAACGTTTGATAAGCGCCACTGGTATTTTAAGCCAATACTTTTTCATTAATTATTCATTAGGCATGTTATCTTATGATTTATCAGGCACTTAATTTTCTTACAGTTGCCCTTACAGTTGTGAAATCAAACCAATTGATAGATGTGCGTGGAAATAAGGGTAATGCAAATATGTATGGAGATGGGAGGATGATTTCTCGGTAGGTATTTAGAATTTCCAAGGTGTATTCATATACTCAATAATAAAAAATAATAAAAAAATAGTATTAGCCTGTAATGTCCTACTGTTGGGCAAAGACCTCTCGTCTCACTGAAGATATCAGTACAGTGAGGAGGATTCAGGCGTAATCAACACGCTTGCCTAACGCGGGTTGGTGATCTCAAACCCGAGCCATGTTTGAAAAGTAGGAAACATGTTTTCGCTCGACCTGGGAATTGAACCCGGGACCTCAGTCTTGGCAGGCGAGTGCACATACCACTAGACCAGCGAGGCAATAATAAAACGTATAGTAAAATGTATGTAAACCTTTTTGGTTTGCAAAACATTTACTTTGTTATAAACATGGTCTAGGTTCGATAAACTAATATGCGGCAGGTGCTATGAAAATTCTTTGTAGGTAGACTTTTACTTAAACATTAAGCTGTCTTTAACATAATACCCGTGTCATAGGATAAGTGGGTAATTTATATCGTAGGTACTCTCAGTAATCGTAAAATATCGATAAAGTAAGTAGAGATGTATTACTATTATATAATAACTACCCAAAAAACCATAATATAAGATTATGACAGTACTACGCTTTCCAAAAAACATTTAGTTGTTTTTTTCTAGCCTTAATTGTTGCTCTGCAGGGCAAATGCCTCGCTATTCTCTTTCCAGCTTCCTTTATCGAGCATAAGACTGAGTCAACACTCAACCCTTCATGAAGGTGTCGTCGCCTCGGTCTATCAGGTCATCATATTCGATCCTGTGGGACCCACTGAGTGGTAATTTTGTCCCACCAGTCATGCAGCAGACGTTTCCTTAATAGAATTTACTTTTTACATACGTAGGTTATATTTCTAACCGTAATTTTACCATGTTACAAAATAAGTAGATATATACTCGTTTAGAGTAGTGGTCAATCCAGGTGTCAGAGATTTTATACCGCTTTAAAGCCGTACCGAATAATGAAAAGGACAAGCGTTAAATAGCAATAAAACAGATAAATGCATAATAAAATCCGTTCGTGAAAACGGTCCTTTACTTCGTGATTGTAGCTAGGTATTTACATGTTTATGCAAAATTCAAATGTGATAGTCGCAGATAGAGAGGTACGTTTTACTTGTATATTTTGTAAAAGCTTGTTTCAAGGCCTGCGACATCTCGTTCTTAACGAAATGTCCTCTTGCTTACAAAGTATTAATACTTGTCTATTGGATGCATGAATTTTGTAATACTATTTTGGAAATTTTATTATTATGATGTAGATAGACATGTCAACAATGTTTCAACGTATGGACACTTAAGTGTGACAAGTGATTATAGCTTTGCAAGGTTTGTAATTATTCTGTTTACGTACTCGCACATTTAATGCCTACCTATTTAATCAAGCATGCAATTTACAAATCAAATCCACTTCGAAACTTAAGAGGCATGTACCTAGAGACTTATGTATTAATTGATAATTATCCTTCCTTCTAAAGTTTCTTAATTTCTGGTATGGTGGATGAGAATTCCAATGGTACCTATACAGACTTAAAAATAAACACTAATACTTTAATAAACTTTACTTATTTTCGTGAAAAAATAATTCTTAAACAGCTTAGCATATTTTCGATACTAACGTGTCGTAATGGTGGGCCTAACAAAGATTATCAATAGGCATTTAATAAAATGTCTTTTCTATGATGGAGTGGTTTGTTTTGACATCAATATACTTGCGATAGAAACAACTGTTGCGTGTCAGAGAGCTACTGTGTTGTCCGACACTGGTCAGCGACTTTGTGTCGAGGTGCTAAGTGCTGTTTTACCGTTGTACCGTGTGTAGAGATAAGTTTGTAAGTACCTTTAAGTTGTGGTAGCTGCAGTGCGAGTGTCCATTACCACCTGACAGCTGGTGACCGATCGCCCACCTCCTCCACGAGAGCCTTCGCACTCCCATTGTCACAGAACAATGCCCCATCCGCGTATCTTTAATCACCACAAAACGGTCTCTAATTGGATCCGCAAAACAGATCGCTAGTGTGTTCCAAACTTAACAACGCTACTTATCTTCATTGTGAACAAGCTTTTAAAATGTTTTGAGAACTAATGAATTTGACTAGGTGCCTAGTAGTCTGAGTATTTAACTTTTATATAACTATCCTAGTTACAAAATTACACTTTACGAGACGTTAACTTAAAAGGACAAATCAATAATTTCAATAAATATGAAGGATATTTTAATTAAAATAATAAGCAGATATCAAATATCACGTACCTATATTGTGAGTAGGTTGCATGCTGCCATGATTTTTACCTCATTAACTTTATTTATGCTCGTAAGAGTCAATTATTTATCGGTTAATGTGTACCGGAACAGGACAAGAATGCAAAGTGAGAATTCAAGATTGATTAAATCTGCTGCACCTATAATTTTTGAATTGAGCGTAATGATAATCGAATATATTCTTGCGTATTTACCGATTTATTACATAATTTACTTTAAATGGCTAAAACTAAATTATAATTACTGGTAACATTATTGGTACATAAAGTTGTAGGTAGTTAAAACAACAAATAACTAGGTACACCAACTGTATAGAAAACCATCTCGACCTGAAAACCTTATTACCTATCCTTAAGTTATCAAGTTTTGAATAGAACTCATTACCTAGCATAACGATGGTTTAATTGATGGATACTTCAGTTGAAATTTACTATCTTTGGTAGATATAAATTACTTTACTAGGTACCTACTAAGATAAAATTAGTCAATTTAATTTGAATTGCCTAACTAGCTAAGTTAGTTATTCGTACGAATAATAAAAACAACGTAGGTACCTAAATCGAAGATGCAGACTTAGTTGCGCGTTGGGAAATATTACGGTGTTACTTATTATATAATTAATTTAAATACTAGTATTACATTAGTACCTACTGTACCATTCAACTGATAGTGATTAGCCTTTTGCCTTAAGGGTTATAGCGTGAAGTTATATTTGTATTTGTCAATAAATGAAGAAACTTATTTGCCAGTAAACGATCGATAAAATAATAATAATATTTCATAGTTGTAAGATTTTGTAAAGCGCCTTAACAATCGCGATTAACAACGATATTAGTAAAGAGATAGTGGCTAGAAATGTGGCGTGAAATGGGCAGTTAGTGAGTAATATCATGTTATTTGGAGGCGCGGAGGGCGGCGGGGGCGGGCGGGGGCGCGGGCGGGCGCTCGTGACGCTGCCTCGGTCACGAGTCCCCACGACCGACTTGACCCGACTCTACTCACTCCCTTACTCAGCAAGTAAAACAAAACTATCCTTTATTTTGTAGCTAAATTATTAACCTTTATTGTCCTAATCTAAAATAGAGTATATTGGTACTTAAAGTCTAGATTGGTCAAGTCGGTCGAGTTAATCCAGAAAAATCCGAAATCCTTTCGTACTATTTGTAGATGAAATACGTAAAGCAATGTGTTTTATAAGTTAGTTTTCTTTCGACATCGTAGTGTTGACAACCCTGCAAAACGTATCAAATATTCGAATCATGTTAAATATTTATTAAACAGGTGTCGTGTGAACGCTAATGAAGACTAGGATGTCTTAATATCGACGACTAATGGCGGCCATAAATAAAACTGAACTCGAATGCGTTAGATTCAACTCTGGGAGCGTTTAGTGCACATTACGATGATTACATGCAGAAGAAACGGTATAATTTTATTAACATTTTAGCAAGTGAGGGCCATGCCTTGCACCTCGAGGCCGTAAGATCACCCATCAGCAGTTCTCTTGGTAAATAATTTGTCTATATTATTTCGGTATGCAAATTCTTGACGTAAGAATAATTATTCAGCAGGTACCTAATTAGGTTGGAGTTTTGGCACCGACTTTCTCAATTATCTTCCAAGTCTACGTAACGATACCTCAAGTAGAACATAATTTTAAAAAATTAACTTAACTACTTTCAAACTACTTGATAGTAGTTTAGAGTATGATTACTCCCAACTACTATGAAAACACGAGTTATTGTACCAGTACCAATGTTCGAGGAGTATACTTAGGTATTTGGTAGTAAAATAAAAGTTTGCATAAATAAGCACCTACCTAAGCCCGACACAGGAAGAAAGCTAATAGGTTTGCCACAGGGCTTAGGTTAACTTCACACCGTCGAACAAGACAGAATTATTAATCTATGCATTAACAAATCTTCCATCTAATTAATTGTAGTTTGGCTAACATGTACATGTCCTAACAAAATTACCAAGTATTTTAGTTAAGTCCGCCTTATAAGGATCTGTTGAGATTCATGTTCGAGAACTATGAACCGTTAAAGTGAAGCCGCCTTCAATGTTCCTCTGTGTAGATGCTCTTTATGAACATGATGCGAATATAACTCGGAGTGTAGTCTACCATAATGGTTTAAAGTACATCATTAACTACCGTTAATCTAAAACAGAGTGCACGGTGGCGCTCTTGATGCATGCATCACTTAATAGGGCCAGGCTGAGCGCACGCTTTCATCGCTCTTAACAATAAATTATCACGAAGATCATGTTCCAATGCTGTTCCTGTCTTGCGCCCGCTCCGGAGCATGGGAACTTGGATCACGACAGACTTTCTACTCTTATCACCCGCTTTTAATAAGAGTACTTACATGTTACGGTACAAACTAACTAACTACAATGGAGCTCAGGTAGTTTGAAAAACTTTATTACATCCTTGCGTAGGTCTTACTCGCCTGTACCGCTCACCCAAAACAAAATTTAATCAAATTGTAAATTAAAATTAATTTTATCCAGGAGTTAATTATAATTGAATATCTTGTGCTGCGCAAATCTCTTAACTAGCAACGTTCGCATCAATTTCGAGACACGAATATATTAGTAACAGGCTACTCACACACGTTCATTCGTTTAAGGCATGCACATCTCTTTAAAATACAGTTTGGAGGTCGACTTCTTTCCTAAATATGTATAAATAGTGTAGATGCTAAAATATTACAAGAGCCACGATAAAATAAGATGCTGTATAATTTAAGAAATAAAATTACATGTCATTTGTAGGGCGTGCTGGACAGGCGCAATTATGATTCGGAGATTTATATTAACATGGTGTAATAAAGTTTTGCGAATTTTCCCTCCATCGAAAATCAGTTCAAGTTGTGCAACGGCCGTGAATTTGAAGCGAGTAATCTGTTACGCGGGAATCTTAAAAAGCTTTTAAGAGACGAACGACATTTTGGAGTTTTATAATGCATTTTTGCAAGCGTTGGAGCATGAAGTTACGCAAGGATGCCCGAGAACTGGTCCGACCGGCTGCAGATCTGGGCCAGAGCCATCTCTCCGCCGAGATATTACCGCTAATAGATATTGACCAGCCGCCCGCGCCGCCCCGGGAGCCCTGCACGGTGCACACCGAGCCACTTGCATCCACTACTTCCGATACACATATAAAACGAAACTAATTACATGATTTATGACAAACATTTTATAAGTATTTTCATTGTATGTCTTCAACACAATCTTAATACATACATTTATTTATTACACACGTCGTAAAATGCCTCTGTAGCCTATCTGAGCGTCATCTTGTTTTGCGTCGCAATTTACTACAATTCGATTTGATCCGAAGGGCGGACGAGAATGGGGCTAGACTTGCACAATATTGATTTCACTAAGTGCTGACATTTCATTAAATGTATTGAAATCGTGAAATGGAGTTTGCATCCTATTGATTGGAGCGGCCCGAAGCGCTGGTGCGCCGCGCCGTCCAACAATACTGAATTAGATCGATCTTCTTTTGAAATTGATGTTATTACGTTTTATTGATAAAACGATTCGTTAGTACTTGATGCAATTGCTGCATTTCGATTATGAAGTAGGAAAATAACTGTAAGGTAAGTTTTTTAAGGGTGTGTCCAAGTTTTCCAGTGTGCACTTTCTTACATATCGACTAGATATTTTGTATAGTATCGACTAAAAATCATTGAAGTATGGAATATCCAATTTCTAAAATTATGCAATTTTTTATAGGTCCAAAATATTTTTTTGTAACTAAAATCCATGACAGAACAAGGGCGGAATATATTTATTGGTTTGTGGTAAGCTGATAAATGTAATTTATTAGTAGCTCGTGCAATCATGCGCATGTAGTCAGTAAACACAGGATTTATCTCTGTAAATAACTAGACAGCGGAGAGATTCATTAAGGTCGATTTATATCTACAGACATTGAGTGTGGCAGACACGTGCCGTGACAGACACCGACAGACACCATTTATTTATATGTAACGTATAGAAACGTGCCGTGACAGACACCCCGGATACCGACAGACACCGTCATCGGCGTCCGCTCTCACTGGCAGCACGTGTACGCAGTTCCGATACTCTATTCACACTGCCCGGCAAGGAGCCACAGACACGTACAGACATGAACCGCACAGACAAAATATTCTTTCCGAGAATACTGGCAGCACGTGTACGCAGTTCCGATACTCTATTCACACTGCCCGGCAAGGAGCCACAGACACGTACAGACATGAACCGCGCAGACAAAATATTCTTTCCGAGAATACTGGCCGGACACGACACGTGTCTGTACGCGTCTGTACGGCCACGTTACGATAGATATAAATACGTTAATAGTTACTGTATGGAAGAATATCATTTTGTCTGCCACGGCACGTGTCTGCCACGCTCAATGTCTGTAGATATAAATCGACCTTTAGGCGTCGATCCGCGTCGGGCGAGCTGTAATCGAAGCAATTGTTCTCTGGGAAATTCAATTATTACCTACCTGGGACGGAGAGCCGCGAGCGCTAACACAGACTATTGGGCAACCCGCTGCGTCGCGAGCAGTTACAAATAATTGTTTGCGATTTATCTGTTTAGTAGTGGTTGTAATTAAATGGTTAATAATTGAAGGAGCACGCTGGAATGTCTGATTCATAAATCTTGTGAATCGGCAGGTCCCGGCGTCGCGCCGCGGCTGCGCCCGCGCGCCGCGGCCGGTGCAATACCGCGCTCGTGTTCCGCGCTTGCTGCAATACCATCGAGGGTTGATCGCTCTCACGCTAACCAATACGTTTAATTGCTTTAAGCGATGTGTTGCCAGATTAGCAAGCTGTCAACCTATTAGTCGTTTAATTAAGGATGTAATACAGTTATAACGATGCACATATGGTTACTGTTTAAACTTTCTCTACAACATACTAAAACTAAGTCGCTAAGCAGGTTCTTGAGAAGCTAGAAGATTTCAGGTGGTGGTTTTGTGTAAGTACATATTTACTTTTTAATAATCTTGTAACGAAAAGTTTATTGCTTGTGATAAATAAAAACGGTATCTTCGATTACTCGAACATGATCTAACTAAATATAATTACCTAATTCAACAAATCGCTTATAGACAACTACAAATATTTAAATATGGCACTGTCTACGAATCTATTATGGGCGTGTTCCTACAAAGCATTCGATACACACCTTATTCGCTTATTTCCCATAAGGAACCTCGCGTGGAATACAAAAGAGACAGGCGCAGATGTAAACAACCAACAATATGGTAAACGTGATCCTAACTATTAAATTTATTTGTTTAAAATGTGTTAAACGGTGTGCCTTATAAATAAATTTCAATTGTCTGTTGCCATTAAGTATTCGGAGTGATAAATCAAAGCTTATCGGCGGTCGTCGTCGTAACGGTTACATCGTAGTGCTCCGGGTTAATAATTTAACGATACCGATACTAGGGATGTTCCGCGGCTCGGAATGAGACACCCAACACCTTCGTTATTCAATCGGCTCCGTACTTTGGTAAATAACTAGGAATTATAATATGGAACCATCTGCGAATCCGTGAGATCCATCTAAATATTTTGATGCCATTTTACTAGAGATAATAATTACGATGTGCGAATAATGCGGTTCCTTAGATTATGCTTTGACAAATCACGACTTTGCAATTCCAATGTAGCAGATTTAATGTATGGGCGGCAGTTTGCATTCTAACCGCGACCCGAAGGGCCACCTCTTTCCTAATGCACGATTATTTGAGCTTTTTAACCTTTCATCATTGAAGGTTCTGAGCATCGAGGGACAATAAACATAATGGTCATACTTAAAGCTGATATTGTTTTCTATTAGCCGTAGTTAACTACAGTTCATGTCTTGGAATAACCACGATCTCAAAAATATTACTCGCCTCTCGCTGTTGTCGCCACAAGCTACGCGAAAGGCCAGAAGTTTACAGGCGTTTCAGTGTTATTTAAATTAACGAATATTGATTTTAAATTGTGCTGTATACTATTGTTGCGAATCTAACAACAATATTATTTATATGGCAAATAAGTTTGTTAAATCATGTAATAACTGGGTTTATTAGGCTATGCCCATTACTATGCTAGTAATGGCATAGTACCTAATGGGCATAACCTAATAAACCCAGAACATAAGAAATACACGTTATTTTAGTAATTATACAGAAAACTTTAATGTTCCTCGTTCGTTACAATTATTTTATTCTAAACAATTAACCTTATTTAGGTCGACCGTTTAAATCCTATAAACGTGTAAGTAGGATATAATTGGCGAGAACACAACCTACACCAATTCATCAAGTAGTTTAATAATTGTAAGATCATTAAAGTCAAATTCAAGCTGGCGAGTACAATTTATAAAACGATCGTGCACCATACCCGGCTATTTGCTAATGCTCGGTATTAACGAGCTGAATGAGGCGGAAGGGTTGAGAGGTTTTGTGTTAGAGATATACCAGTGCCGCGGAGTTTTGTAAGAGTCGTTTTCATTACACGCCGAATGGGGCAAGGCTCGAGGCGAATGTTTCTATTCTGGGAACATTCGGTTACGTAACGTCGAGGTGGAAGGTGGTTGAGGGTAGGACGGAGGACGGAGGGGCGGGGCGCCGCGGGCGGGCGGTGAAAGGGCTGGGCGGCGCCGTACACGCCGCTCCGCCCACTGCATTTCACCACAGCCGCCGCGGTAGAGTCCGCAGTCGCTCCTCGCGCACGAGCCTCGCGCCCTACTTCCCTCGACAGGTTCGCTCTTGGTGTTCCATTGTGTACCACCTCGAACAATACCATTGTGAAACTCTTAGATAACATCCCCACGGCACTGTAATTTAGGCGGTTAATTTAATTTTGTCTATTGTAAGATTGATTTACTTGTAACCGTGTAACTGTTACAAATTGACGTAACTTAGTTTCTGATTTCCAATTTATTGTAACTAATATCACTGAGTCGACGCAATATTTCAATCTTATACTTGCTTTGCTACAATGTACAATGTATGTTATTGAATAGTATGCTTGCCTATTTGTATACTAAACATCATTGCGAAATGCTTGCATCATTATCATTCCTAATATCAGCTTAACCATAGCTTGTTACAGGTTTGAGTGTCGTGGAATTTAAAGTTGATTTGATACCGATGTCGGGTGCTAAACGCGCCATTGCTCGCGGTCGTAATTGCGCTGAAAAGCCTCAATTTGAGCCGCGTTTGGTTCTAAATAAGACGTCTCTAGTCGAGCGGTAAAGAGGCCGCATTACTCTTATTCAAGCTTAAGGCCTGCATTATCTGCTCGCCCGGAGGTGCCCGCTCGCGTGCACGATCAGGACCTAGACGTCGCGATAAGTCTATTTCACAAAAAAAAAATCTTATATATCAAAGTATGATTAGATATTCCAATAACTATACTCTTACAACAAATTATGATCGAGCAATCAAGTTCATATTAAACCGGTATGTCGCCTCGCTATCACTATCAATTTAATTAAGTTATTAATCGGTCCATTGTACACTATTAGGTTACTAGATCGGTGACTAATTTATAACGTCATTTCAATTACCCAAGTTTGTGTTCTCATTTAAAATTCAAAACTGTGCCCCGGTTTATGTAGAGGGGCGGTCCGGAGCACGAAGTATGCGCCATTCATCGCGTCATCTCCCGGAGACACGAGCTGACTACGCAGCGCAGCGCGCGCCACGGTTGGCCCATATATTCATATTTTCAAATCGATGTCACAGTTCCCGAAAGGTTACTGAACCGCGCCATTGTTTAGGATTGCGTCAGTGATCGTCTGCCATAAGCGCGTTGTACTACGACTACGCATTATATTATTAGAACATCTATGAAAAAAACAATTATATTTTTGCCGCAAGGTAGAGTTGTTTATGTTGTTTATAATAGGATTCTTTGTAAGTATTTATCTTATAAAATTGTACAAAGTAAAACCTACTTCATCATTAATCTACTATTACCCGATAGCAGTCCATATAAGATATATGTATTTGCTATAGTTGTCCGTAATAGATAGCCTACCATATACTTGATTGCATTAACGAGTAATAGCTAATAAAAGTTGTGTTAATGATAAATGTTTATTTCTCAGTAAGTTTAAAGGGCCTAACACTGTGTCTGTAACCGTGCCGACCAAGTCGTATATCTCCGAGTGACTTCTTAAACGGGTATAATGTTTAGAAGCGACGCACTAGCGAGCACGAATTGACAATAAGAGCAAAGTTCACGGAGGGACCGGGGAGGAATGCGCGGCCGGGGTGAGCGCGGCGGCGCTGCGCTCACCTCTCCGCAACAATCACGATTAAACACTATTTATATCGACAGCCTCAGATACTACACCTGTATTTAAGATATGTTCTATCTTAATGGATGTTAAATTAACCACCTGGATAACTTTAAACACCATGGCATTGTTAATTTATTATTTTGGTATAATGTCTCCTTCACACCGTTAAACTATCGTTAGTTTAAAGCGTAAGATAAAACGTAATCGTAATTGTGATGATGAAGTGATGTTTTATTGGAAGTAATCTCAGTTAGTTCGCGTGACCCTCGGGTCAGCCGCGTTTTCTGACACATGTCAATTAAGGACTTCCCGAACGTCGCCCCGAGGTCTCGATAGAGTGCTTGGACATGTTTGTGGATAACCTTCAACACCAC
Organism: Cyclophora punctaria; assembly: GCA_951394245.1. Classification (NCBI taxonomy): domain Eukaryota; kingdom Metazoa; phylum Arthropoda; class Insecta; order Lepidoptera; family Geometridae; genus Cyclophora; species Cyclophora punctaria. The sequence goes on along the minus strand of OX596170.1, from coordinate 6,054,283 downwards.
GATTGATTCATTACTTTACCTATTCGAACGCTTTCAACGCAATTTACTACTCGACGCACATTGGTCATAGATTAGACTGTCATATGTTCACCCACTAATGAAGATTCATAGTCCTACGGAACTGCGCCTGAATGCGCTTTAAGATATTTACGATTCTTTCTAATAGCACTATTACATGTTTAAGGGTATAAACGCGGCATCGGCAGTAAATGCATATATTGACAATCTGACAATTACGTGTTTGTGTTGTAAATATCCGACGAGTTCGGTTGTGTCTGCAATGATATACTGCCATTTCGGTATTTTCTGAATGTAGGTATCTGTTGGCAATTTACCGGCTCACAGATCGATCAGCTCCTATTATTGGAAGAGGTCGAACGTGTTCAAACATCGATTTCGTGTCGTTAATCTGAGGCTGAGTCTCCGAGGTGAGAGCCGACACCGCGGCGCACCTCACGTCCCGCCGTCAGTGTAACGACGTGTAATCATTACCATACTCACCCATTACCAGCCAGATGAGGGGGCTCCTCCGGTGCTATCGCTAATTGTCGCGCTAACACCGTACTTTTACGATTCTTTGCACACCTCCAACTCCATAATTATGCTCTTCTGAAATCATGATACAGAACCACGGGTGTACTATCGACTTTCCATTTCTTTTGTGGGTCAGTTAATACAATAAATAACAGTGTAATTAAATCTACATTATTGTATTGTGAAATCCTATTAATATGTATTTAAAAATCTTTATATAGGTATGCATGCTATGCAATTGCTTAAAACTTTGAATTAAACACTTAATTGAGTTTTATCACGGTTTTATTACAATCGTTGCAAATGTCAAAACCTTGTTTAAAACATCATCCAATACTACTTTTTAAAAAATACCAATAAAATTAAGAACTAGTGCAATTAGCTAGTTATCTGATCAAACCAATACTATTTTTATTATGATTACAAAATAGCATTGAGAACTGTCACTTGATATTCACAAAAAATAGTTTTTATGTTTAAAAACCTACTGAAAGAACTACTTTCAAAATATATTACCGGTCAGAGTAAGATAAACTCTTATGCAAGTGAACGTCTACATATGAAGCCGATATAATGGCGAGCATTATTCAAATTGATAAGTCATAGTGAAGAGTTCGCTTCCTCTAGAATGCGCTCGCTGTTTGCGGCTATCCGCTCGGCACGTTCGTTTATAGCGCGTGATTGCGGCCAATTATTTTCTGTTTATCTCTAATTACGCATGCACGGCCAACGTCGACGACTTATCGTCGATCTGCCCTCCGCCCTGAGATCCGATCGCATTTCTAATCAGTCCTCTATCCCTGTACACGAGACATCAACAAACTCTAGATAAATCGGGTCAAATCGATCTTTACGACAATTGCAAACGGTGACTACCGGCTTTCACAAAAAATATATGAAATTCGTTCCGATTGTCATTTGGATATAATTGGAGAAAATACGTAAGCAGTTAAGTGAATTCTCGGTAGCGACTTTTGTAGGGAGAGCATGAAAAATTAATGTTTTGCATGCGGCGGCAAACGATGACTCGAGCCGTGAGATGAACTGAGTCCCGCGAAATGCGTGTGTCGGTCGCGGGAGCGCTCGCGGTATTCGTTTAACTGGCCACTCGTGCAAACAGAATGACGTTTCATTTTTTATACGCACTCACATCAGCGGCGGTGAAATTAGGGTACATTAAGGCAACAAGGTCAATACGGTCGACATGTCCTGTCGGTGTGGTCAGCCACGCTTTAGAAGTCGATGAGCTTTGCGGTTGGTCGTTTCCGTATGCAATTTATTGACAAAATTCATTAAATTCAGTACGTTCACACACAAAGTATTCTTTCATTAAGCTTATCATTGAACCTCAAACACAATATGTAATATGGGTGACTAAATGTATTAACGGTTCCAAAATAGTATAAGTAAGCTGGCAATCTTCATCGGGTAGCATATCTAAAGCATTTATCTAGTCGTTGTAAGTGTGGGAAAATAATAATAAGTCACGGCACCCAGCCATAACCACAAGCCATACTATCTTGAGACGGTACATCCGTACATTAAAGTACTTTTTATCATCATCAAAACCGAGAATAATCTTCTTAAGATAAATATTTAATGCAGATACCTACTAATAATATTAATAGTAAGTATAGATAGACTATTGAAGACTCATCTACGGTAACCTTGTATCTCAAATTTTATAGTCGAAATAGACATTCAAATTACCTACGGCTATCGAATTCATCGTCAATTTAGATACCTCTATCTTTATTCTAATACCTATTAAGGTCAAGTCTAGTCTTTGTAATGTGTAGGCATAAAGTACAGGTCTAATCGGCGTCTAGATTATTACTAATGCGCTGTCTAGACGTGTATTAACGAAAAAGCGGGCTATCGTGATGAGATTAGCTATCAATCGGCAAGTTCTCACGGCTACTACCGCAGCTATAATGCCTCTTCTGTTATTGATCTAGGTACGTTATGATTGATTCATGTGACATCGTTGTCTAATGTCTATAAATATTTACAGCCACGTTATTCAATTATAATTTATCGATCTTGTAACCTTAACAAAATTATGACATTATTTCATACATATTCACTTCATATTCAGTATTACAGTGATTTCATGAATATATAGTATCGTAAAAGTTAATTTATTTGTTTTTGATTAATTTAACTACAAATTACTTATATATGAAACATTTATTACTTTCTGTCGAACATCAATACATATTACCACAGTAATGTAGCAATTATCTATTACATGTTCACTGTCCAGTAAATAAAATATTACCTATTGCTAAATATTATCATGTGTACGTTTCCTTATGAAATGCTGAAACTTAATATTAAAACCATTAGCCTGCATTAGCCACTGGTTATCAATATTTCGCACAAGTAGCCGCTGTCTCGGTCTCACGATGCTATTGGAGATTGAGAATGACTGATGACCGGGACAATATGTTAAGATAAAACACAAATACGATTGTTAATAGTACCGTAATGTTTCATCTATACTGATACTCGGATAAGTACAAATTGTTTAGCTCTTTGTTCGTGTCACATTCACTTTACGTTGCTATGTTGCAGACAATTTTCTTATCCACAAACTAGTCATTATTCAATATTAATAGTACCTACATTAGTATACAAACATAAACCCCAATAATGAGCAAAACTGAAAATTGAAAATTCATTACCTTTGAAATTGCATTCTACATGATAAAGAAGGTAATCATCATTAAACTATTGTATTTTAGAATAGTATCTTAACTGTTCATAACAAATTATCGTCATTATTATTTGTGGTTGTTTTGATAGAAATTCAACGTCCATTGGTTATTGGTGTTGTTTGTGTAATGCATTTGAACTATTGTTCTATGAGACTTGAATCACGAAATATAAATAATTGCTTTTGTAATTTGCTAATGAAACATTATATACAAATACATAGTTAATCGAAGATTAGTATTTGAAATTAATGTAATTTAAATGCTATTTGGAATCGAGTAAGTATTTGTTTGTGATAAGTATTGATGGAAGTAATAAATCAAAATTAAGATCAAATCGATAATAAATTGTAATTATGAGTAATCACTGACGTGTCAGGCCCCAGTCATTGTGTATGACCCCGCCTCGTATTATTCACGGGTGTATTGAAAACGAAATTAAATCAAACCTTAACATTTTCCGTTATTCATGCGCTAACAAAAACTTTAGGTATAATTAACTCAATCGAAATGAAACTACATTCATAATATTAAGATAAAGTTTGTGAGATCCGTTGTCAGATTTAGCATACCAATTAAACAAGTCGTATTTTTTCTTTGCACAATATATAATTGTTACAATCAATGTGTAGAAAAGTGATATCAGAGTTGATTTCCTGGTTCATAAATCAACAATACTATGATTTATGTAACATATTAATTGGCAATATTTATGTATTTAACATATGTCACAGGAAATCCTTAGATTATTAATTTTATGAGCCCATAAATATATCATTTATTTGCTTTATGTAACACGTTTGCTATACAAAACTCGATCAATCTGTTTCCAAATTAGAAGAAACATATTAATAGCTCATTTTGTTACTTTTTGAAACCTGATGTTGTATTACTAGGCAGTTAACCTGGTTGCAAAGATGATGCAAATATGTTCGAGAAATCGTCTCGTATCGCACACTTTCATAACAATCCAATGATTGATTATATTAAATTTGAATACTGAAGCAGTTAAAACCAAATTAAAATCGTTGCCGGCTTGAGATAAAACAGTTGGCAAGAAATCTGATAAATTATCGAAATGATGATTAAGCGACTGTGGTCCCGAGTCACAAGAAGCCGCAGCCTCCTACGAGAAACTGGACCTACCATCGACACGTCATTCCACCTAAACCCATGCCCCATTAGTTGCCTAGTTGTACCTCGTTTAAATATTTGCTGTGTTTTTATATAACTAACATTTCCAAATTCACAGGACATCACAAATTAGTAGAGTGCATTGAAGCATAACTTACCAACAAAAGGCCCCATGTTTTTATCTTATTATCGTAATTAACTTGATATAAAAATGCCACGAAATTATTTTAATGCTCATTAAACACGTGCGCTTAAGTGGAGCGTGAGCTTTGCCTGCCCGCAGTCGGTTCCGCATCCAATTATCGCCATTGATTCTGCGGTCAATTTGGTACTCTACCAAAAAATAAGCAGGTGTACCCCTTGGGAAAATAGGGAAAATATATCGAGTTCCACAAATTGTGGTTGGATAAATATGTCCGCAATTACACGGCATAGTAACCCTTTAACCATATGTAATTTGAAAATTCATAATACTATTTAAATGAGGAATGTATGTAGATGATGCATAATCTGATAAATTAGCTGGTTGTGCCATGAAAAATATACACCATAGATAGCGGCCGCGGCGTGGAACAAAAGACATCAACGCGCTCTTAAATAAATGCTGCTAGTGTTTAAATATTATCATCAACAACGAAACGTCATGCGGATGACAACTGTCAATTGAATATTTATTAAAGGCAAGTACCTTCTTGTAAAGTTGCGTTGGTGATGCTATACTTATTTTCCCATTAATCAGCATGATGTAAATCCATATGTCTATATTCCACTCAAAATCTAGAGCAAATGAGTATTCTTTAAACATTTTATACGATCTCTTGTAGTATTCATCGCATTTTTTACTAAAAATATTACGGTACTGTGTGCATAATTTTTAAAACACCGTATAAAATATTAAATATGGTCCATTATATTTATTGAGTTTTACGATAGAAATGCATCTGACAATAAAATTGTTCTGCAATAACCAAAAATCGGTCCATGAACATGTCGTAAATATTTATTGTTATTGCATTGCAGACACTTGTAGCGAGTTATCTTAACACTTCATTCTGCATTTAATGCGGTTAGTGTGCGGGTTACTTTCTTAAGTGAAATTATATGTTCCCACTCGCAACTATTAAATACAATGTAAATACATTATTTGCTACAAATTAACTATGATAATATTCACTAGATCGTTAATATTGAAACTGTGTGAAATGCTTGGTTTAAAGTCTAATCCTCATTAATGGTCGTAGCACACATATCAACTCGGAAAGGGATCGTCACCGTATCGCCTCGCCGTCAACCAGGCGTCAACCAGGCGTCAACCTATCGTAAGCGCGTCACCGTGCGATCAGCAGCTCCGAATCGACTCGGCTACGGCTAGGCGACGCCGCGCTTACGGCTCGCCGGTCGCTGGTTGACGACGGCTGGGCGGGGTGCCTCGCGGGAACGAAGAAACGCAAGCTAGGGTACGGAGAGTCGTAAGACAGCGTACGGAGAGACGTAAGCGCGGGTACGGCAAGTCGACCACGCACCGTACTGCGGTTTGTGAGCTTGTCCCGAGGCGAGGCGATTACGTTACGATTCCGATAAGTGTGCGTTGCAGTAGGGAGTTTCATACAAAGAATACTGAACGGCTCGAGTTGATACGTTTACGTTCCGTTTACGAGTTGATATGTGTGCTACGACCATAAGGCGTTATGACAACGGGCCCTTCTACTTATGCTATCGCCAAACTTGAACTATGTAACTCGGTTGCCGAACATTATCTTTACTTTAGACAAGACTAACAAGATCTAATTAGTTGGCAGTGGTTCGCACTGAATACACTGTCGTGTTCGTCGAAACGACTTACTGTAACTGCTATATCTACCATACACATGATCTAATCAAACATAAGATAAAACTTGATATAAATATGTTTATAACACAACTGTAGACAGAAGTGAATTTAATTTGTAAGTAAATGTTAGTAATTTCGTAACTTTAAGATCAATTGGAATTAGCTATAAAAGCCCGAATGGTCCTTAGTTTGAAATTCTCTGTTTTATGAGATCCGTGATTGGCGTCCTTCATTAGCATTGGCACGGATTGCGCTATCGACACAAATATCTGAGATACGAACAATAAACGAGTAGAGTTGTTTGTCCGACGCGGACTTGTTAGTTAAACGTCGTTTGTTAGATTCGTCTATCATTTAATGCATCTATACAAGCTGCTTTAATATGACCAATTCCATAGCAGGTAGACGCAAATAACAGATTAAAAAGTAAAACCAAAAGTGAGATAAATGTTGTCCTTTTTACAAATAGTTATAATTTTGGTATCGAATAGGTTTGTCGACTTTCTATTTTGCTAAGTCTAATTCAGACTAATCGTCACTTCATGTCTGTTGAGGTACCGCCTCCTTTGATAACGATCTTATAGCATAAGAGTTATGGCAAGTGGTCGTTTTTCTTTCCAATAACGTGTATTCGATTCGACTTACATAATCATAACTGTGGATATTCCGTGAATTTGATCTAAGGAATGTGTGTCACCACTGTAACTTACATGTACTGATTATTACAATCTTCGATTTTAAAACAATTAATAAGCCTATCTTAAATCATGTTGTACAAATTAATGTTCTGCTAATCACCAATAATTTATAATCTAACACTTCTAAGATCTTTACATTTGGTTACAAAGTAATCACTTGTTGCATAGAACTGCAGGCTTAAAGACATTATATTGAAGTTATCGTAACCATGGATTAAGCGGTGTTGAGGCGAGTTCAAGTAGAGATTTCAAACGCCAATTATGTTTAGTCGAAGTAAATATGAGAACCATAGTTATAATTCAGTAAATTGGGTAACAATGATAGGTGAAATATGAATCGTGTTCGGTTATAATGGGTGCAATAAATAACAATGTGTTGATAGTTGAATGTGGATCGCAGCGAGGGCGGACCGACCCGAGGCCGTGATTGAATGATTCCGCTCCACGGCTTGTCTCTCATAATAATCGATGGGCTATGTATAGGTACCAATTAATAATAATTAAGCCTATTTCATGACTACGTTTAACTCATTTCAAAGAACTGTAGTATTGAACCTCAATAAATAAGTACAAGTTTAATTTATTTATATCCTGCTAGAACATTTATTTCCATACAGCTTTATATTTCCATTTACTACCAGCTCATGACATTTGTTCCAAGCAATATTTAAATGTATGCTTCAAATCCCAGTAGCATTTAGATGACATAGATGAAGATCCCAACTAGCAATTATCATTCCAATTAGAATCCGTCGATTGCTTCATTTACACTACATCATTACTATCGATCAGTCAAGCTTGCCACGACCACGGCGATCGGTATGAGGCACACGAGTACGTTCTCGTTAATAACACAATAATATTGGAGTTATTTTTAAATTAAATTACATAATAACAATAATTTAAATACGCTACGCATATCATCAAATAATGAAAAGCGTCAAAATTAAGCAACAACGGTAATGGCGGTCGTCCATAAACGTTGTGAAACACGCCTGCAGCCACAGTTGACGGCTTGTCGTAAATAATTGGAGGCGCACTGCTTGTGCTAATATCACATCTAAACACATAACTCCACTAAGAATTAAGCCATAAATTAAAACTGATATTCGTTTTGATAACGCTTACCGTAAGCTTTGAACCACGACTTGCTTTAACTATAAAATGGATTGTTTAATGTTTATTAGTGATTTTATGTCATGAAATAGTTGTAATACTTGATTAAAGAATAGGTTTTTTTATGTCTATCCATCACAATTCGTTAAAAAACGTTACATTCGACTAAAATTTTGGCTCAAACAATATAATTTGGATGTTTTTGACGTCACCTCTGATTTAAAATGTTGATACTTAAAACCTGTTGCATTGATAACTCAGCCTTGGCGTAATATTCCTATGTATAAGCTCTTGCCCGCGGCGGTCTCTGATTACCGTCGGATTGCCACCTTGATGTCGCTGCTGATGATATACTAGATAAGTCCGACTACCTGCCGCAGGAATACAACTCTACCGTGTAATAACACTACATTAAAAGGTACCTAACAAACGAACCTAACAACATACAGCTACTTTTAGAAAAACTATTATTTAAAATCTTAGTAGAAATATTGGCTACAACTGTCTCCCTGATAAACTTTATCTATATCTCTCATAGTATTCAACATTCAACAAACAGGCGTTACCAATGCAAAGTATTAACGTTACAATAAAAAAGTGAATCTATATATTAACCGAACGACTGAATAAGTTTTTCCATTACAATATGCATATAGTTAATGCACAGGGAATAGCAACATGGAACAGAAAATAAACTTAATTAAAGTGAATGTTATTGTGAAGCTTCACATTGATTAATAAATACTCGTAAAACGCCTTGAATCGTATTTAATACTTCGTTTTTATTTTTATGTCACATTCTTTACCGATCTCGTAATTTAATTAACTCGAAAAGAACTCGTGTAGTTTTCTGCATAAATATTTTTTTATGACTTAAAACAGAATAACAAGTTCGATTCTGATCTTGTACCTAGTGTGAACAAAACATATTTATTTGTTCCGAGTATGGGTGTTTTACTGCCAGTACAATTTGATGGAAACGAACTGAAGTTAATTCGTTGTTGAGTGTTATTAAGTACAATATTTGAATATAACTAAATAACAATAGCAACGATTGTGAATGGATGATTTCGATTCGAGCCGAACAGCACGTCCGACAAGTTCAGCCGATTCGTTCTTGTAATATCGGTGTAATTTATTTAATGTTAGAAATATACCTCGGCAGCACCACAAAGAATATTGGCTTTCACAACGGAACCCGGCAAATTTATGTGAAGCGAGATTTAGCCAACACCAGCTTGGAAACGAATCACGAGAACAAAGCATTAACGCGGACTATCTACAGTCGTTTGATTCCATTGTAATTTTATTTAGTTCTACCTGATTCTATTGATGATCCCTGTTGAATTTCATTTCACTTTCTTATTATTTTCTGATAAGTAGGAAAGTTGAGGTTAGTGGCAAGGTTAGGTAGTAATGGACCTTAGGCCCCCTTACTAGGATGGTGTAACGATTAAATCAACCGGGATCAATAATGTTCATGTGATTCAATTTCAATATAGATACATATATTTAAAAGAACATGGGTTGATGTAAATGAGTTTGTAATACTTTTAGTTAATTCTAATACGTTAATACTTTTGGTTTTAAATTACTGGATTTTACTAGCATAGTTCGGGCTTCAACTGTGAAGCATTTACAATTGTATGACTGTTTAAAGTTAATTTATATTGATATTTACTTTATATTGCCTTAAATTGACTTATATTTTTATTTCAAATAATTTATTGGATATTATTACTCTACTCTTACTACTCGTGAGACAGCGGTCAGACAGCTTCTTTCAGCATAGTTTAACAAAAGTAACAACGCATTTTCTCGGATACGACTTTAGTTAATGTGTCTATGTTGGTAAATTTTGTGCGGACAAAGGTGCTTAGAGAATGAGTTCTATTACAGCGAACTAGTAATTTACCAGCCTACTAGCACGTTTACCTGGAATCGCCTTAAGCCAATTCCGTTACTAGAAATTATAAGTGGTCTCCAAGTTTTACACCTGCCCATAGAAACGGTCCTCGTAATTACGTTAATTGTTCTTCTATGCATTCATTCCACTATCGCAGGTTTGATATTCGCTATGAATTGCAAAGAAAAACAATTTTTGTTTCAAAGTGGATAATTAAACTCCCTACTTGTTATTACAAACATTAAGTTGCAAGTGTATGTGAGTTCTTTATTAGGTAAGTGTAACTTGGTTAGTAAGGAATGTGGGGATAATTTAAAGAAATAACTAGAATACCCGTTCGTAATTTCACAGACCTATGTACAGGTTTAAAAATACTTTCTTATTCGCACATGATAGGCATATAATGGCACATGAATGAATGTAATAAGGCCTGTTTTATTTTATGACTGTTGCACATGATTATTTTATTTATAACGGCTAATTTATATAAAATAAAAAATTCTATAATATATATGTACGTGACAGCAATTTTAAATTATAGTGCACTTACACGTTTAAACAAAGCTCATAAATTGTTATAATAGCAACAAAGCGTCGCTCTCTAGTATCAAGTTATTTATTATGCATTATTTGAAACTGCAACATACATCATGGAAACTAATTATGATATACATCTTTAAATGGCGCAGTTATCGCGTGCCCAGTTGTCTAACTGGTTCCTTAATACAGGCAAGATGCTGTCAGCTAGTTGTTGCTAATTGACGACATAGTACGATGCGTTACAATTATTGTGTCGCGCGGCGTTAGGGCTGGTCAGTGCCGCGCCCGCGCCCGCGCTCCGCCCGCCCCGCGCGTAAGGTGCAACACCCGCGCATCCACCGCTCGCGTGCCACTATTGTAACGGTCAAGCAGCTGATCCTTGCTATTGTCGTATAATTAAACTCTATACATATCAAAAAATATAACCGCTTAGCGGTAGATTAATTGAACTCGCTTTCAGCTTACGTTTAAACAAGTAATTATTTTGCCGAGCGTTATTAATTTAATCAATTAATTATTATTGTGTTACGTACCAGAAATATATTACTCCAAAACAATCTTCATTTTGTTGGAATTACCGTTGGCCATTTCGAAATTGATTACCCATTACTAATGCTTCTAATTACGAAGCACATTTCATTTATTTAACTGTGAGTAAATAGGTCGCTACTGGCCCTTTAACCCTTCGAGTTTACGACAGAACTATAAAATAAATACGTGGGAGTAGAGCTCGGTTTAATACCCATTAGTTTTATCAATAGAGATAGGATCGATGAATAAAGTAACAAGTAAAGCGGCGCTAGGGCATTCACGTGTAGTGTGTTGTGTAGGAGCGAGGGCCCGCGGTGACTGCGCTGTCTAATTAACCGCGCTTCCAACTAATTTGACGCGAGCACCGGCTGCCTAATGAATAGTATCGCACACGTTCATCTGGCACGTCTCTGGACTCGTGCCTTCGAAAATACATTAAGGAAATCGCCTCACCCATAGATAAATGGAAATTATACCGCGCTAGATTTTAGGCTCACTAATTAGACGGCTCTAACTAATCATGATCAGATTTGTTTACAAAGTTCAACATCATTGGGTTCTGTTTGTCTTTTATGCTAATGATATTTACGTAAACCATACATAGGTATGTACTATGAATGGAGGTAACGCTCAAGTAGATGCTAGGGTGTAGAGACCTCATAATAAGCTCCCTGCAAGATGTTTCATAGTAACATAAAAAATATCAAAGGAATTTCATTAAAAAACCTATTAAAAATAGTCATTAAAACGTTACCACATTGTTTATTCTACGTGCAGGATGTTTTGCACTGGAAAATATTTTTGCTTAAGAATTTGCAATAATGTTGCAAAACTATAGGTTGGTAACGAGCGTGCGCTAATAATGGTTATGCATATACGAAATAATTGAAACGATTACAATGATTGTTAATGATTGTTAAGCGTTACTTATAATATTAAATTACTTAGAATTAATATTGATAATATTTACATACTGAGAACAGTTATATGAAACAAAATAAAATAGTCAATACGTCTAATAACACTACTGAAACTGGGTATTGTAATGTTATAGTCATTAATACGACAATCGATGTTTCTTACATAAATCATTCTTCGCACGCTTTATCTTTACAGCCGTACAGAAGCGCGGGCTTCATTAACTTAGAATAGACTTCGATGTTATGTTACAGCTAAGTTATATTACATTAGTGTGGCTTAGCTAATGTTAACCTATTCAGAGGTTGCAAAAGCGGGCTAAGTTGATTATAGGCAGCCAATGATGCCTTGCGAATGCGCTTTCAATACATTGTTCGATGCATTATAAATGTAGAATATATTTAGATGAACTATTAGTGTGTTATGTGAAATATGGCGGTGTTATTGAGGTCGTGCCTTCTACAATAGGAGTTGTCTCTATAACGCTGTTATAATATAAAGCTTTGTAACATTTAACAGTTTAGTGGCTAATTATGGATTAATTTCAAGTTTCATAACAAACGATAAATCTTCATTCTTCACGATTTTATATGCATTTACACAAAAATATAAAAGATGCCATCGGATTTAAAACTTGTCTAGAACAGTAAACACTTAGGTATAAACTGCATTATTCGACGCGGATGAAACTGTTTTTAGTCAACAAAAAGGTTTTAATTATTAATAAAATTACTAGTCTTGCAGTCAAAAGTCTGTCAAAGGTCTTGTTTTCATGGACCAGAACACAGTCGTCTACATTGTTTTTATATAGTGGACTCCGGCTTTAAAACCCATCAATTAAACATTCTTATCAAAATTAAATATAATTAACAGTATTTTTTAATTAACTTGCGTGGATAAAAACTGGCATTTCAAATATCTTTTGTAATAAATTGCATCTGCACTCGGATAATATCAGAATGGAGTATTTAGGTTTAATTAATATTGTCTTTGACTCGTACAATACTTCTATAAATAAAACCGTGTAGTTTTAAAACAGCAGAAAATAAAAGAAGCATTTAATGTTTCTGAAACCATATTATGGAGTTAAGTGCATAACACGATATGCTGCTACTAATGGCGAATAAAGACTGAATTCATTGTCTATTAATTTTTAAAAGGCTTCAACTGAATTTGGCGAGTTGAACGTGAACAGTTATAATTTTAACGTGTTATACAGAAGTATTGAGTGTTTAAGTGTCGTCGCTGCTTGCGACAGAAGCCTCGGCGATTACAGAGACCGGTCGCGCACTCGAGCGACAACTCACCGCACTATATAAATAATTACTTATCTTTGTAAAGACATTTTTATCGCACAATTTGTCACGGTATACATTGACAACTTTTTGACTAAAATATTTTCAAAGATTAAACTTTATCGGATTCATTTGAGTGGGCAATTTCGATATATTATTGTTTGTTTATTATTTTAGTAGTAATGCACCTGTCTATTAGTTAATAAATTAACCTATTTATTACAAGACGTGCATAGTGAACGAATAATGAACAGATAAAAATATCTTAAATTACAATGAATGTTTCCTTACACTGTACAAAATGCTCAAGTTACCAGGATACGTAAGCCTGAATTAAACACAGTAATTATATCAACAACTACTTCTCAGAAAAGGTTAAATTATCAATAATCTTTGAACATAATCAGGTAGGTAATATCAATGCATAAATTAAACTCCTTGTACTCATAATGTAACAACACAAATTTATAAAATGTTATGTAAGCTGGAAAATCTTAATTTTATGTACTTGTTATGTATTTCGTAACAATGACTTTTCCTTGAACTGTTTATTATACATTTTATGTAATTAAAGTGTCATAACTGTAATGAATAGTATTCTTTAATCATTGGCCGTCCATTTGGCACAACGACTGCGAGCTAATTACTCGAGACTCACGACTCTCTCTCGTTTAAAAATCTTTAATCTGACTCATTTATTTGGCTCCATAATGGATCGATAACATTTTGAGTATTACCTTTTCCTCTTAATGGCCTGTGTTACAAATTAAGTTGGTCTAAGTTATTGATTACAATACTGTAAACGGACAATGTCATAAAGTTAGTCATTGCCATGAATTCTTTAAATAAACATACACTAGTGGTTTAAGGAGTCAGAAATAGTCTCTTAAGTACCTACTGAGGCGGTGACAGCGTTTATTATGAATAAAGATAAGATTTTACGCTGATTCAGGAAACAAGCTGTGTGACAATGTATGTAGGTGCGTGCATAATTGTACAATATTACGTTCGCTGTAAATATTTCTTAGATTGCTATTGGCAGATAACACACCTCAAGCAATAAATATAACAGTTTAAGTAGAGTAAACAAGGAATCGACTCAATATGTCCGTTTATTTAATCCTCCGATTACAAAACTCGATACCATTTTTGGTTGACATTTTGATGAAACATTTAAACAATTTACTGTTCTTGTCGGTTTTAATGTATCGTAACATCTACTTAAGAAATAAAAGAATTATAATAATTTCACTTAATTACGCATTTATTTAACGCTATGAACATTTCTGCGGCTGCCACTCGGCCGTAATCACTTCAACTCTTTATCTACGTACTCTTTGCGTCTACGGCAATGAACTTAAATGAAAATAAAAGTTTCCGTGTCATGTTTGTTCACAAACCTGTATATTTTTAATGGTTATTTATGATTCTTGATATAAATTAACGGAATTGTTTTCAGATGAAGGTTTAAGTGCATTACTCATTTAATGAAAGATAAAAAGCAACTGAAATCACTACAAAAGCAACAATAACAGTGTGATTGGTTAATTATCATGTGAATGTAAACAAGTAGTTTTTATTTCTTATTTATACCAACAATACTGTGACCGTTACTACAGACTTCGGTTATCGAAATGTCGTCGAACCGTATTTTTATATCATTTTAATAGTCAAACAAAAATTCAATTTAGTGCCATAAAATATACAGAACTAAGGGCTTCCACACAAAACTGCGATGCGATGCGATGCGAATTCGCATCGCAGAAACTTGCGATGCGAATTTCTGCGATGCGATTAAGTGCGGCGAACCGTTTGGTAGGGTGACCATTCCTTCAAGTGTAGGCCGTACTGGACATGTTTTTAGGAAGCGTAAGATGGATCGCAAAAAGATTATTGCACTGCTGTTATTGTTCAACTCGCCAGATCGCCAACTCGCCAACTCGCCAATTCGCCAATGCCAAATGCACGGCCTTCAAGCTACACCTCCTTGCCCGTCGGAGTGGGGAGCGTGAGGTTTTTTCGTTACGGAATTTTTGGATTCGGTCCCCGCGCTCAAGGCCCGCGATAGAAGCTATGCAATAGCTTAATAGTTTTGTTATAAATCATATATATTATCTTTCCATTTATCACAAAAAATTTTTTTTTCAAAAGCCCAATTCCTGTCCTGAAATGTCCTGAAATGGTGTCACCAAGGATGACGTAATATGACAGGAATGTGCGATGCGAAGCAGATCGGAAATTCTTACGATGCGTCGTGCGAATTCGCAGATTTTTGCGATGCGATGCGAATTCGCAGTTTTGTGTGGGAGCCCTAACTTTAAAACTTGAAATCAACAAGTTTTTAACAAAAACTTATTTCTCGTCAGATTCTTAACAATATAAAGTTCCGGTGTCCCAAGAAGGTTTGATCAGTTTCGAGCCTTTAGGTTCTAGAAGCTTTCTGTTTAATAGTTATCTCCTAATCTACTCTATCTAATACATATACTCCAATTTACACAACTTTGAACTATCAGACGTGACAGCTTCGGTATATTTGGTAGACCTGTCATTAAATATATTAATTATACGTGGTCGATACCAAAATAAAAGCACAAAAACTAATGATATTACAAAAAATATACTCAAAAATATCTTCTGAATACAGGAACTGAAGACGAATTATGTAAATTCTATGTAAATACATTTTTTATCCTACTTTTTGCACGTTTCAGTGCCATCATTAATCTTCAATGCATCTATAATTTAATTCTTGAAGTGTTTGAGATATACAGCAGTAAAAAATAATGCAACTACAAATTAGCCGGTATTGAACTATGAACGACGAGATCGAATCACGAAATAATAAACGCCCGTATAATTAGACCACGATGCATGCACGGAAAACTGAGAAAAGAACCGACCCATACCAATAAACCATTTTACATACCTAATATGTTTAGTCTAATAAACATTACACCAAATTTATATAAATCATCATGTCATACCATTCAAAATCAAATAGCTTTACTTAAATTGAGTTTTGTACATTGTAACTGATACAAATCTCAGTAATCCGAAGTAAGTCAGTGACGATGGCGATTCCCACGTCCAAAATAACTATGACCACCACAATCCACTTACAGATAAGAAATTCAATAGAAAATTAAATTAACTACAGTTTGAATGATACGCTCGTAGCTATAGTGATGTACTTGTAAGATCTCTAAGTAGGTGATTGTGATAGTACGTAGGAACACACATGGTACCTTCACAACGCCAATGACATTGTTTGGTACCTGAGTTAATAACTGAAATAATTGCATCATTTTATTCTAATAGGGTCGAGATTGTAATAATATTTTTGAACGTTTAGAAAATTAACTCAACTAAACCAAACAAATTTTCAATCGCGTACTATTTTAATGATACTTTTGTTGTAAAAATGAGTGGACAATATATGCTTACTCCTATCAAATAGGCCTATGAATTATAAAGTAGTCAATGTCTGTAGACACAGCACGGTACATGCAACATGTAGCAATGGAAATATAATAATAACTCAATTATGTCAAGCTTGACTAATTAATAGGCTGGATTATGATTTATTGTCTGAATTATACAGCAGTATTACTTTAATATTCCATACATAATAGCCTGCTATATTTAAATTACGCAAATATTTATATTTATTCTCACTTTGCTTACTTATGGTTGACTTAATTGCAATTTATTCGTATTCGTTAG
Organism: Cyclophora punctaria; assembly: GCA_951394245.1. Lineage (NCBI taxonomy): Eukaryota > Metazoa > Arthropoda > Insecta > Lepidoptera > Geometridae > Cyclophora > Cyclophora punctaria. The sequence goes on along the minus strand of OX596170.1, from coordinate 6,037,340 downwards.
TTTATTATGCTTTCTGCGTATTGACATCTCAAGTGAGTTAATATATATAAATATGTCAATAATACGTACGTATTTCCTTTACGTAAGACATTTTACCGGCATTTGTGTATAATAAGACATTTATTTGTATATCTTGATGTAAGTGTTTACTGTTTTTTGTAAGAAATAATAGAAGATTTCTTATAGATTATTGTGTGAGGTATTTTCTGTCACATAGTTTTATTCATAAAGATCGCAGTTATAACATGCATTTATAAGTAATGTTTTTAGATCATTTGCGAGGTATATTGCGATAGAAAAAAAATAATTTAGTAATTTAAACCTCACTAATGAAGTTGATGATGGTACTCTATAGTTGCAGCACATAGTAAATATGTATTTATAGATACTTATTATACAATAGATGCATAATTATGTACCACTAGAGAATGTGAAACCTGTCAAATTACTGTTTGTTAAACAGTTTTTACAATCACATTCAAGGTGTAATCACTCGAGATATACAAACATTAGCATTTAAAAATTATTAAATTGTGGTTTACGAAAATTACCGAGAGGTGAATGAAGCCTGTCGTCAACGTACCAGATAAGTAATTTAATTTCATCACAGTACATTTCTTTGCTCTGAACCTACATCGAAAGTGCAATTAACCGTATTTGACCCGTGTCAATTTCAACATATTGTCGGCGAGGTTGCCAAAAATAATGATTCGGGGCCACAATGTGAATCACAGCGTCTTTCAGCAACCTGCATCGGTTAACTGTCAGGGAACTTAATACAGCCTTCCGTATATACATAATGTAATAAATAAGTGTACTTACGACACTCTGTTTCGCTCGGTTATAAGCTCATAAAAATGTAACAAGGTTTCATACATATTTTGTAAATATATTGTAAAGCTGATGGGTTGATCAAGGTCCGTATAAAAATCCGTTTCCGTTACAAGAAATCATTTTCATAATATCCCTTTACCTATACTATATTTGTATCACAATCGTAATGCACATAATTTAGAAGATACGTTAACCTACTCGGTTGTCCTCATAAATATCGATATATTTAAATGTTATTTTGTATAACAATAGTCGTTTACAAAGATACAAATCGATTTTATGTTAAGAAATATTTGCAATTGAATAACGAAACATGGCAAGATGTGACATGGATCGAGGCCAGGTCACTCGGCGCGGATCTACACTCACCTTCGAATCCTTGACCCATCCAGAAGAGGCTACTCTAACAGTCCTGTCGCTCTGTGAATATACGTAGGCATTTGAAATGGCATGCGGCGTGGGAACCGTGACGGGCCCGCGCGGCCGAGCGCCCGAGCTGAGATAACCTGCGTGTGCGCACCCGCTCGTCCGCTCGCTGTACTAAACAAACAGCGCTTGTCACAAAGGACTATTTATTGATATTTCCCTGTATTCTTAAACATTACAATAGTAGACAGAAATACATTTTAGGCGATACAAAGTCTCCCAATCAGAAAGCCAAAAATGGTTACATGCGTCAGCGCGTTTTTTCTTGGTGAATTAATTTCATTTTTTTTTTGTTATCGTCAGAAATAAATTTCATGATCAATTAGAAAATGTAACTTCAATTAACTACACTATACTATAAAAAAATGATAATTAACTACTGTTAGTACTAAAGATCATCGCACATGTAACGCCCCAGCACCCAACTAGGGCCAAAATTCACGCGCTGGACATTTGATCGCTCTATGAACGCGCCTCACGCCGCGTCTTCTAGCGTTCTGAAACCATTTTGTTTTGAGCTAATATTTGCTGTTACGCACAAGTTCTCTAAAAATTTTAGAGTCTTGTTTCATTGACTGTAAGAACAAACGAAAGCTCACTTAAAAATGTTCAGACCACTTTCTAAGTGAAAATGAAGCTTCATGAACGTAGAGCGGTCCTCGGGTGGACGCCGCGTGGCTCGCCCTCGGTCCTCGGGTGGCCGCCGCGTGGCTCGCCCTCACGTGTACTGAGGTATTGCAGTGCCGAGGCGTTAGCTGATCGATTACCTTTAGAATTCGTTGCGTAATAAGGGGAATAAAACAGTAGATATTACTCTACAGAAATAATGTAACAATATACAACACCCTTCACCTTATTATTTATAAACAACAACTCTTATTTTTATAACTGTAATGGTACTAGTTAAACGATAAAATTTGAATTGGTACTTTATTTATAGCATTACCAAATATAGTCAACAATGAAAAGTGAACTCTATTTGTTGATCCCGAAGGTCAATCGTCAAACGTCGTTAGAGCGGGTCGAGTGAGACAAGGCTGCACGCTGCGAGATGTCATCTCGGGCCCCCGCTGCGACGCGCGAACAATATCGTCTCTCCTATAAACAACCATTGTGAATTTAAAATCAATTCATATTAACTTAATATTACGTTTATGTAACATCAACCATTTTATTTCATTTTTAAATTTTATAAAAATGGTGTAACATTGACCAAATATGTATATTTATCGAGACAACCTCGTAAAATATAAAATTGACTTGCATAAATTGTGGTCTGGTTTCAGATACTATTACAAAAATATTAAAATCTTTGTATGTATTTGGATTTGAGATGGACAATCCAAGTTCCGGCACGAGACTATGTATAGGTGCCATATTATAATGCCGTTACGTCCTACGCTTATCACAAGTTTAGAGCCATTATAGGTTCTAAGTTGAAACAAAATATATTTCAACGCAAGAGCATTTTAGAGTTTAGACTGTCTTTGTTACCATTACAGTACGGGTTTCATGGTAAAGAAAAATAATTGGTCTGTCTCAAGAAAGAACACTTCACAAAACGAACCCTATGGAAGTAATTTCGAGAAGGTCGGTGGCCAATCCTGGTGTCGGAGTATTTAGATCACCTAAAGTCCTCCGATATGGTCTGTAATATGGTCTAAGGTCTACAAAATGATCTATGAAAAAATATACATTTAAATAGTATTTTTTATTAAAACATAAATCGACTTATTATTTGTATTGATTAAAACATAACTTTCATGAATATTTAAATAAATAATCAAATTATGCAAACGAATAGCTAAAAGTTTATTATTAAAATGACTTTGATATACACTTGAGAGTAATTTGAAACAGGTTAGATGGCTGCAAGCAATTACTATTTTATGACTTGATTCGACAAACATGTATATTGACGCTAAATTAGTGTATTATCCTTCGAGCCACACGCCGCAGTATAACTGAAGCTAGTAATTAATAAGACATAGTAGAATAAATAGCAGACTAGTAGAAGTTTCTTTGAACATTGTCTCCACGAAATCTTTTATTTTTGACCCCAGCATGGAAAACAAGTTATAATTTGCTTTTTAAATCAATAATTATTAGTATTTTTTTCCATGCTTAAATAACATAATGCATCATAAATAAAAAGCTATAGATTAAATGATAAAATCAAACTTTTCGATGCAAACTGGGGAACATCAGTAGTAACGGGGCCATCCGAGATGCAATCGGAGATAAAACTGAATCATAACATAAAGCAACAGTTAAATCATTAAGCCCGCTCCAGAGATTGTTATCTGAATTTTTATGACACTGCAAATGGATTTTTAAAGCAACATCTATATTAAAGATTATTCTCATTAATCTCTAGGATCAAAGCACTTGCATTGCTTCCCTTATATAATAGAAATTGCCACCAATAAATTACCACTGCAGACATTTACGCAGGTCAAAGGGCTTTCTCTAAATGAGATTAAGAGCACAGTTAAAATTAAAACTGTAAAATCTTTATGCCTTAGTAGTATAAACAAAAACATAATTTAACCAAGTGAATGACCAATAAATGTTTACGTATTTTAAAATGCAAAACACAATTACAACATAAGTAGTCATAAATAATATGTACACCTAACGTATAATATTGCACTGCATGTAATAACCAAACAACTATTAAGGCACCTGACGTCTATCATTATCTTTAAATATTCGGCGGAGAATTATAATTGATCGTTTTATTTTAAACGGGACCGTTAAACTAAAGTAACACATCAAAATCGCCGCTCACCTGCGCTATCCCACGATCGAACGACTCGATTTATAGATATCGCAAAACCGAAAGGCGCTTCGTATTTTGCATAACGATTTACTATAAGTTGTGTATAGCACGATGCCCCATGACCTACACCCGACCGCGACGGACAATCTACCGAGAGCCGCGGCTCGTGGCACCGATGCCTCTCAGACACGTACACATTCAAATTGAAAAATACACTACTTTAAATTCTGAGCATTTCAAACACTTCTTGTACCACGAAAATGGTATACTCGTCTAACTCTATTGACGCTACATATTCTTTTAAAAAACAAACAACTGAACTAAAGGTATGCAATCTCGTAGAGATGCAATAGAGTGCAACTATTGTTAAGTATTCTTTCTTATCTATAAATTATTACATCGATACCACAATACCTTAGTAAGAATACTAAGTGATTTCCACAATAAAGTTTACACATACCATATTTAAAAACGAAAATAACCGATATTAGTATGATTTTTTAATATTGAATTTACGGTATATATAACGGTATAACCCCCGAATAACTTTTTCGTAGGAAAGAAAATACAATACATAAGGATACTCCATATAAACTTATTATTCTCTCATAACAGGTTTTATTAGTAAGACTGAATTTCTTTACAGCTAATTACTTTCGCACAAAGGAACCTTAATTAAGTCAAGACATACCGACGTAAGTCATATTCGGTCAACAAAAAATGGTCTGAGAAGTTTTGCACTCGAGAAACACATAAATCTTAAAGTTGTTCAATCGATTTAACTTCCTGTATCGACCAGTCGAAGCCACTTCGGTACTTCCAAATAGGTGTTCTGATATTCTTTTTCTTTTTTAAATTATATAAATAGAGCAAAAACACGTCGCGAGTTTATGTTTTATACCAGACGACCTTGCATCTGAGTAGCTTACTGATTCTTAAACACAGTTACTTAAAAAACGAAGAATATGATAAATCGTAGCTATTAAAATGGTCTATCTATAAACGGCCGCGCTTTTGATCAACATATAAAATGTTTAAGAGTCGAAATGATCAATATGGTAGCGGGCCGATCATTAAGAAGACCCGTTCAAAAAGATTCACTTTTACTTTTATTCAATAACTAAGCTATTGAATATGTATGAGAGGGCAGCAGTTAATAACATCATTTCGTTCGTTATTGAGTGTTTCGACATTACGAGTATTATTTTGTTCGTCAGTGTCTGTCAATCGAAATCGGTGTTCGGCGAGCATCAAGATTCCTTATTAATGTAAGTATCGACTGACAAGTTCGCCTCGCTGCGCGGCTCGGTGACGACATGTTCATTTATTTAATTTCCGAATCTTGCCTTATGTATGGTACGTGTCTTCCATGTTATTTATTAAGAATACTCGTACATTAGTAGGTAGTTATTAATATAACATCGAAAGACAGACTCTTGACACTGTACTTATATCTATATGTCGAATGTGCAGATAAAAAACTGAAAGTTAGATGAAGCTCTTTCCGGTGTCATCTGAGGTATTACCGATTATTGCGAACAAGTAGTTAATTGCTTTATAGATTGCAGATTTTATGAAAACAATAAAACCTATAAAAATACCTATAAGTTTTGTAGAAAATTAATTGTGTTTGTGAGAAAAATATTGCGTGAATACGCGGTGGCTTTTATAAATATTTCTGTATAACCAACATCAATCATCTGTCGTTAAACAATCAACTTTCTTTTTTTATGAGTGTATTGTTTATTATGGCTATCTAAATTTACATAAGTGACAACTTTATTAAAGAGAGGAAGCTTTTTCGTTTGAATTTAATAGCTTTGAATCTTTTCGAAAATCATAATTTTTTTAGTATTCAAATTACACAATTTACTTCCTGCCGAGTTCAGTTCGTCAGTTAATTGTCGTCTCGGTTCATTTCGCTGGTGTGTGTTCGATGGAGCAGGTTATGCGAAAGTGTTCCTACGAAGCACGAGGCATTCAATTCTGACATCTCATCACAATAATAGGCGTTCGAATTGTTGCCGCAATGATGTAGGCATGAAGCCGTGACGAGCGCAGGCGTGGCTCTGACAATTGAATTGATAAGCGACTTTCTAGTCGAAGATAGAGGCATTGTATATCACAAAATGGCCCACTTGAGCTTATTATTAAATAAAAATAATAAAGCCTTTTTACACACCGTTATTAGACGAATTAAGACGGGAAGGTACTTATTTTTAAATCGAAAGTTTTAAGTACTTGAAAAGAATGGATTATAATTACATTCATTGCGCTTCGATACTGCACGATGATTGTCTGATAGAGACTAATCTATATTAGTTTTAAATTAAGATATTTTAATGACTTTCCGTGTAGCTCAATATAGATCAGTGCACAATATCGATAGCCAAAATTGTATACTTGAACAAATAAAGGTTATATTTCCTTTTCAAACAAATGAAAAACAATGCAGCTCGTTACATCCTGATAGTAATCAATAATTTCAAGGTTAAGAATCCGCAACGGATCGAAATGTTTTTATTGACAAGGTCAGAAGGAACGAAGAAGGCATGGAAAATTAAATGCGTTTGAAAAAGAATAGATACCGAGTCATTAGCCACGCTGGTCGTACAATACAGTTCAATAGAAACATAACTGTTTTATGGACTAGGTGCAATTAACCAGTCTGCATAATTATGGAGTTGAACTAATAATATTATTCAAACACTCGGAAGAACTTTGTTTTTATTTAATAAATAATATAAAAATGGCATATATTAATTGGTACCAGGCGTTATAAAATGTTTTTTGAAATTCAATACTATTAAATGTAAAGTTCAGAGTTAAAGTCAAAATATATACTTTGAAAATGTATTAATAGGTATCATAAATAATCTATTATACAGGTAATTATTTCGCTCTATGGATGCAGATGTTTGATAGCGGAGCGCGTTGATGTCTTTTATACGGATCGTTTAATGTTGCCGATAAACTTATACCGCTAAATATTGTTTTGTTGGAAACAAAACAATGTTATTGTTTATTATTGTTATTAACAGTTTTATTGGAAAATGTGGTTGAGTTATAATGGAAATTATAACGTATTTTTTTTAGATAATTTTTCAGACAAAACTCTTTACTTAGTCCATAAAAGAACAAGTTACGGTAAATATATCAAGATCACAGATCAATGCCAAAAATCATAAACTTCAACTAAAGGTGAATTAAGAATATCCGTCTTACAATTATGGTATCTGTTTATAATTATTTATTTTTAAAACCTTTAAATTTTCTATTGGACAATAATGGCTGTGTTCAGATGTGGTCCAACGCATATGCGAATTAATGAGCTAATTTTATAAATTGCATCGCAGCTCGCCGGCGAGTGGTGCGGCGTGAACCTGTCGCGCCGCGGCAGGCGGTTGGTCGCGGCCGGGAGTGACCGCTCTTTGTCCGAAGCGTCCTAGACACCGGCCGGCCCGGCGCGGGCGCATTCATGCATAGTAAATAATTACTGTGATCAGCGGCAGGTGGAGTCGCACGCGCGCATATAGAAATAGAAAGGCACATTGCAGTAATTATTTAGTACAGTTATCCGTAATGGGCCGTTTTGCGAAAGCTGTTAAGTAAATAAGCATAGTCCTGCGGTTCCCGCCGGGTGCGCGACACATGCGCGCGCGGCCGCGGCGGGCTCGCGGGCGCATGCGCCGTGCCACTCGCTTCTCTACTCCTACATAAATTGCTGATAATAAGAATTCCATGAAACAACCGCTCGTTTTCTTCAACTATCTTGCCCAATACAAACATTTATGGGACATGGCTGTTAGTTTACTGTTTACTTATCTATGTTAACTACACTTATTATCCTAAGTAGATATGACAAGAAGACAGATTATGGTAACCATTTTCAAATGATAACTTTGAATAATTGTCTATTTAGCTTTTTACGATTAAAATAAAATTAGTATACGTTTTTCCACTTAGTTAAAACTAGTTTTTCTAAGATTTATTTGTTTATTCTAATGATGAAGCAACAATCATTAGATATTATAGACTACCAATTTTTTGCTTAACGCTAAATATATTATTCCTCGATTAAAATTCAATTATTCTTATCTTCCAGTATGATAAATGTCTAGTTGTCTATTAAATGGAAACACGTTTGAGTGTTGTGACAAGGTGTATAGTGTAAATGAATGCATGGGGCGGTGTTCTGGGGAGGCAGATAAATAAAACCGCGTACAGACTAACCGTTCCAGTGTGAGTTGGTTTAGAACGTGTATTTCCCGTTTCCACGTGATACGGAAAATGTGAAAGAAATATCCGCGGTGTTAATAAGTGAATATTGAACGCGTAGTCCGTACGCAACCTAATGTTGGTTGATAAGGAGTTTGTCATGTCCGCTGGAGGCGATGAGGGGAAGTGTATGGGGCGTGAGACACGTCGCGGCGCTCCCGGGCACCGCCGCGCTACACCGCTGGGGGTCACGGGTTAAGCGATACTTTATTTTGAATAATTTATATGTCCCACCGCGATAGACGGCGTGCCCTCCGCCTCGTGCTGTTTATGTAAATACTTTATATCTCGCATTGCAAATACACTAAACGTGTCGCCACTCGAACCACCGCTCGAGATAAACAACACTCACAATGTATTCCGCCCGACATAGTTTGCATACTATATTAACTTTATGGAGGTTCGATGACTGTTTACTTTTACAGTGTTGACATTGTACTCAGATTACGATTGCGAGAACGCTGCCGCGTCCGGTGTTGTTTTCTTATTGTATCATTATTTACGGGCACCGACGTTGAACTCGTTCATTAATTCATTGTATTTAAGCTTACATTCACTGTAATGATCGTTCTCAATCAGCCTCTCAATCAGAACAATAACAATCGACGTTGAACGAAATTAATTAAAATGTTTTAAGTTTTACTGCCATCCATGGCAAGACAACTTGACTCGGAGCAGATCGCTATAGTAACTCAAAAAAATCACTTTTAAGAAATTGTCATTAATCAAAATTAATGGAGTTATTATCGCACTGGAACTTTCAAAAAATATTTATTACGGACATAAATCTGTGTTAAGGGCCGGCCGGAACGAAGCAGCGCGGGTTTCTAGGACGAGGCAGGAATCGCAGCAATTACTGCGCGAGCGCAACTCTCGCGCGCGCCCCGGCCGGCGCGCTTGTTATACGCCCAATAAAAACCTTATCATATTACTTATTGTTCACACTTACAGCCACATTACGTTATATCTTATTGAAAGTAATTGCACAATAAAGTATCAGTGTTGCAATAAGCTAAATTCTACCCAAAAATATCAAATCTCTAATATGCTACAAGGTGTGTACAAATTATAATTGTATTCAATGTTTACCTAACAATAGATATTTCGTCATAATGATTCATGTAATGATTTATAGGCGTATCGCGATAATGCGCGATAAGTGACGGATAGTTATTTTATACAAAATAACGAACAATGTGATGCGATATTTTTAATAGATAATGTTGATGAACGACAGCGCCGCGGCCGGCGCACGCGCACCGTGGGAACAATATTTCGGCTATAGGTTCGATCACAGTATTTTGCAATCATTTTATATTATATCGAGCATCTCGCTGTAATCATTGTTCTCGATAAAGCATCATTCAAATCATGAATGTAATTTTGAAAGCTTCAGAAATTACCAGCTATTTCGGTAGATAATTGGTCGAAAAGAAATCAAGGCTTAACAAGTTCATGTCATTTTGCCATAATATGTAAATACGGAAAGTCGGAAATGAAGTGAATCTTGATATATAGTTGATATAAAAGATTAAGAAACGGAGGCAGCATCTCGATCGGCAGCGGGCAGCCGCGTACTTTGCTTATAATTGGCAATATTTTAAGAAACAAAGTAGTGCCGGGGGCGGGGTGGCGACATATTTATGTGACCCGCCGGTGACCGACCGGCCGCAGTTGCCAAATTAACGAAAGCTCACGCAGGTCGAGACACTTTCTACTGGCCTGCATGCGTACCAACATTTTCATTATCGATCGCTTTCATAATTCAACTGACATTTTTCTTCCATTCAATTGCACCTCAGAAAAAATTACCATCAGAGCGATTATTAAGAGTTTTTAATCGTTATTGAGAAATTTTGTTTTTTATCGTTCATTACTGTTGCGAAATAAGTCAGCGTCTCACTTTTGAGATATTATATGCTGTAGTTTCAAGTGAGGACCAAAGGATGAAATAAATCCTACGATTAGGTAAATGAAAATGATGAATATATTAAAGAAGTATTATAATGAATTTCCAATTCCGGTAATAGGTCCTATGCCACAATATTTTAAGTATCAATACTATCTATTATTGAGCAGAGAACTATGCAAGTTCCATTGCGAAATTGTATTTCGGGTGTCTGTCTATTAACATTTGAATTTTTCTGTAATGACATCAATGCCGGTCCACTTATACATATTTATAAACGTTATTTATGGCTCTGCTTAGAATAAAACATTGAAAGTCTTGGTTGATTTAAATTCACGTTTATATAAAATGACTATTGTGTTTTCTTTGAATGAAGAATAATTGCTGTATAGTAACTGGACCACGATTTTGCATTTTATTTTCAATAATCGATTTCTACGCTTATGGCGGCGGCGGCCATAATAATTTCCTTGACTTGATTTATTGCTCGGGCTTATTAAGAGTCACATTGAATGTTGTTTTAATTATGACTCGTCTTAAGTTTTGTAACATCAATAGATAGATAGTGGAGTCATTCGTTATTTGATTTTTATTAAAATTATTTTTCGAAATAATTTATTAATAGCGAAATTATCACGTCTCTTTAGTCAGCATGCCAATAAAAACAACTGTTTGAGGGGGTAAATAAAGCACTGTAATCACATAATACAATTCAACTGTGTTAAAAAAATGTGTATTTGCACATTGCTACCTTATTGAATAGTACGTGATAAGGGTCATAAGGGTCATAAGATGTTACAGTATTTGTTAGCCGATTGCAAATATGAGGTACCAAAATGTTCTTTTAGATAACTATATGTTAAGAATATTAATTTGGAATAAATGTCTACTCAATAAGTTTCAAAGATAGCTCTTTATTCTGTTCCGTTATGTGTATATAACTTTTAAGTGTAAGGGTTAACGCGCACTACGCGGCTGACAGCAAAGTGTGCTTCCAATACGGTTTCATTTTCTGTTCTGCGCTCTGTTGCGAGTAGTCGGCTTCGCAGCGCCGCTAATATGAAATCTCAATTTGCAAACACACATGTGGCTGCCCGTCCAGCTAGCCGCGTAATGCGTTTGATCCCTAATAAGCTCCTATGAAGATAGAAATAACTGGTAATGAACAAATACGGATTGATTATTATAGAGTGGTGATGAAAATATCATTAGTGTTTCATAACTGAATCTCATACTGCGTCTAATAATATAGATTGCATTGTGTGGGCTCGTGTTGCAGAACTACGGCGGATAACACTTTACAGGTTTATATATGGTTCGGAGATACCTACCGTCCGGACAAAGGCGACCTCGCACGAAATCATTTAAGCTTTTTATTTGTCTCACCGCGCCTACACGCCAATACAAATAAAGAATAAAGTTTTTATCACTAAGCAGTTTACACCTGCAACGTATTTCTTTCCATATCTGTTTTCATAGGCATGACTTCCTTTATTATGTATCAGGGTAAAAACTATTAACATGAGCAGGAATTTTATGAGCTCGAGAAATGCACTCGGTGTGCCTTGTAATTCTTCACTTTGTCAGACATGAACGTCGCAATTATATGCACTTGCTCCTTTTTGGTATATTTACAGATAATTTATGAATTTGTTCAACTTGCAATAAACATAAAACGATATTTTCTTGAACTGTGGTCGTATGTTGAAATTACATACACCGTAAATAAGTTTCTCATAAACTGAGTTTTATTAATTTTTACGGCCTGTTAACTGATCATAAAGGATCGTGGTAATTATGATAATGTATATAACCGTCACAAACGCTGATGACCGGAGTTCTTTGGACGGTGAAAGCCAAAGTAACAAAATATGGATAAATCATCGGAGTCAAGCGACAAGCTGGAGATAAGAGAGGATGAAATAGCGCGTGTTTGGCGAGGCGAAAACGCGGGACGCAACATGTGACGATGCGATTTACCTCGACGCCCGCTGCGCGGACACCGCGGTGCCTCATGCGACAAACAGGACTTGTCACTAAACTGTACAATAGCAAACGTACCCACAATTATACTATGTCGCTTACTACAATTATATGCAGCAATTGCAATTAACTTTTTCTATAATATGTTCATGCAGTCAAATTGAAATATACTACAAGTAAGGTTTTATGTTTTTGTCATATTATTTGCAATGCAATACTACTTAAATATTTAAACCAGAGATAATTTAAGTATATCTGTTGTAGTTATCGCCAATTCAACGACAGCATTAGACTTCGTTAAACATGTTTATGTGTTGTGCAAAATTCAATTTTCTCAAACAAAGTGAAGTAGGACGATCTGATATAAGTGGCTATTGAAAAACGAAACCATAGCAATAATCACCGCGCGGCAAAAAGGTCGAGAGTCGCGGCGACTTGCGACAGCGAGCAGAGCTTTGCAGCCGAGGCCGCCTCCTCCACCACGATGCGATGCATTCTCGGGAACTTGCGTTTGCAAAGAAATGGACAATAAATTTGAGCCGTCAATAAAGATATCGATCAAAATTATAGGGTTCCGATGATTTAACAAATATGAACGGATCGCCAGCGCGGGCCGCGCAGGGTGGCCGAGTGTCTCTCTTCCATGAAACTGTAATGTAATGGCCCTTAACAATAATTTTGCTGGTCCATGAAAGCTGCACCAATTTCTTTAATTGCTATCCGAATTGAGCTGTTGAAGCCACTTAATTAAACACAAGAATCTCTTCATTTATAAACAGATTTTACGATGCTATTCCGTTTGCAATGAAGGTATAATTATTGAGAAGCGTCCGAGTACGATCAGGGTTAATGACTTCCACGGCTTCGAAAGTAAGTACACTACGAGAAAAATAAAATAATTATATTAAAGTATGTATTACAACAATGCAATCGCAGCGTGTTAGCGGTCAGAACGCGGACGCGCGATGACGGAACATTTACGGGTCGATGGAGACATGAATGATATACGAAGGGAGGCCGATATTTAGAGTAGTACATAAAATAGATCGTGCGGATGATGACGTGGGAACCCGCTGCCTAGGCGAGCGGCGCCCACCCCAGCGCGTGGTGCTCCCAACAAAAAGTTGCGTCTCATTAACGCCTTGCGAAACCTCGAAAGCGGCCCTTGGGGCTCTCGTTGCCAGAGACAAGCAACGCAAATTACTTTGGCACCATTTGACGGCGGGAAATTTCATTACCACGAGCACATATCATTATTATCTTGGTTGCAATCTACATATTTTACCCGGTAATAAATGCGCGGGTAGTTTCACTTTCCGACACTGGTTTTCGAAAATGACCCGACTTTATAAATTTACAGCGGCTCAGTTTTTGTGAAGGGCGTGCTACAGTTTTAAGTGAATTTCTTTCTGACCTCTTGCTCCAAGGTGTTGTTCGCAATTACTTGCATACTGGCATATATAATTTGGGGTAAACAACATAAATGACATTTACAAACTTAATATCAACAGATTACTGTAAATTAATTTCATAAGGTATTACGAATCTGGACAAACGAAGTATTCTGCATTTTTAATAATGTTGGTGGCATGTAATATTTTAAATTCAACATACTTAACTGTCTGAAATTAAGGCTGGACTATAGAATACCATTGTGGGCTATAGTTCAGACTGTACTTAGACCCACTTATTCGACGCAGTCAGTTTACCCTTTAATAGTCTAACCACAGACGTCGGTAAAACAGACTAACAGACAAAAAAGTATGTGACGGATGAAAAAGTCTGTTAAAAGCCTCGGCACTCTCGGCTCTACATAGGCAGACCAAAGAGTCGCTGAACTAAGCCTATCATAGCCCTATACTGAAAATTTAAAAGTAATGATTTTATGCGCTCGTTGATGTCTTTTAGTAGGAAGCAAATAATCACATCGAAGCAAAATTAAATTCAAGGAAGCACATCGAATTAATTGGTGATGGATATTGTGCTAAATTATGATATTAGGAACAATACCATTATATCTTAAGAATACAGCAATCTAATCGTCTAAATTCTACACAACTAAATTCTTAAAGTGAAAAAATAAACAAACATTATGTTGGAGTAGCCGCAAAGTGCATGCACCGGTACGTTGAAATTGCACCAGTATTTACTTAACCTGAAAGAACATTTCGAAAGGTACAATTAAGGCGGTGTAATGTGAAATTAAATATTAGACGTATCTTGTTAAATTGTATCAGTTCAGCCACAACTTGTTACCGACTCCTGACAGAGTAATGACAGAGGACCGCCCCTTGTAATCACTGCGCCTTATTTCTACCCTACATCACACTTCAGAATCATTTTGTGAATTTAATTTTTGGAGGTTATCAAAGTCCTCACGCGTTTTCTCCGGCCACAGAACACTAAGCGTATCATTATTCGGTTTGAAGCCTACAATTACTTGAACGACTTGGTGCAAAAACTTAACCAAAAGTAGTACAGTATCAGCCTCGACGACGATTGATTAATTGTTTGTATGTGAGCGATAAGCTCAGACACTTTGGGCGGTTTCATCAAAGTTGATACAGAAGGACCCGCTATCATTTCTTAACAGTTTCTGAATTGCAACATCAGAAGACTTTTTGTAAATTACATACTTCAGTTTAAGGTATAGTATACTTATGGTTTTACTTATCTGCTTACGAATAAAGTGCATATTTTGCTACGTTCATACCACTCTAAATTGGATAATACTTTTGCGAGAAAACATCTGGTAAAACTTCATGTTACATTGTAAGTTTTCACATGCCAGCAGTAATTATTCCACATCACCGAAAAGTTAAGGGCAGGATTCGATCAATTCAAAGTGTAATGTGATAAAAAGCCGTCGAAGAGAACAACCCGAGCGAAATGTAACGTCAGCATGAAGGTTGATGTGTCGCCGAGGGCGGGCGGAGGCGGCGCGAGGGCGCGGAGAAATGACGGCCCAGTACCTTGTGTAAACCTGTACTCGCTGTAAATCGATTACATTTCATGTTCTGCTCTGTACACGCATCGCGTGACGGACTTTAATTACCAGAGGTGTCGATTCGAAAATCGACAAACAGAACAATTTAAATCTTGCCGCAAATCATTATTATTATTCAATGAAAAGTGGAAGGCTTATTTGCTACTTTTAAAACTTGATATCCATTACAAAAGGTATTTTATTTACCCAAGTACGGATTCATGTTGCAATTAGCAACAAAATTGATGTAATTATTTTAATTTGAGTAAATAATGTGAAATATCATTTCCCGTAAGTGAAACGTTTATTTTTGTCGTTTCTATGTATACATTGTTTTAATAGTAACTATTGCATTAAAGCTGTGATAAGTGTGGATGCGCAGGCTGGTTAGTGCACGCTGGTCCGTTGGTATCGCGTCGAGTATCTCACGGCGGCGCTGCGCTCCGCGACGCCGCGCCACCTGCGCCAGCCACTTCTTCTCGATACTCCATCGCCGCAATCTCACTACTCATCTATTACACGAACCTTACCCACTAAACCGAATGTCGATGACCCACTCGACCTCATCCCTCCTTATACGGAATTTACGAGTGACAGCCGCGTGTAAGGCTCTTCATGAATTCTCGTCGGTTTTATGGTTACGGTCTTACAACCATGGTCTATGTATCATCATGAATGGTAATCTTATAATCGTAGAACATAAGCGAGTCAACAATTAGTTGAAGTTAAGAAATCTATTAATTTGCATCATGTATGTTACAAATACATATTTAAAAGAGATTTTAATTAAATATTTGACAATTAATAACTTAGTTCTCTAGACCGAATTAATCGATATTAGCGTTAGTCACTGGGAATCTGGCATTTAAACAGCGACTTAGTATCAACGATGATCAGTGAGGCGGTAAAATCTAGATTGGCTGAACGGTTTTTAAGCTAATCCTAATTCAATATCACTTTTTGTGTGTAGCAACGTTGGTGAGAGAGCATTGAGTTGCATCGGAGCCGGCCTCCGCAGTGGCTTTCACTACCTAATTGTTTAATGCAACGTCAAATAACGAGATAACAATAATGCCAACTTGTCTGTCCACATTTCAAGCTTCTAAAACCATATTTGCATATACAGAGCTAACCAATCCGAGATCAGTGACTGCATTAAACTGTCATGCACTCGATTATTATTTAATGGCTTAAACGTGAGCCGTGTTCGTTACATTAATTATTTTAAATCGATTGTTTGTTTTTCATAATTGTTTGGATTAAACAACGTTGACACGGTCAATCAAGCACATTTTGTTTATTCACGCATTTAATGGTTTTTTATCAAGGTACTTAATAAAAATACGATTATATTCTATAATTTTTTTGTAGTTTACTAAAATAAAAGTTTATTCTCATTATTAGGGGTCATCAGAATGGGTAAAATTTCATCGTAATAATAATATAACATTATTAACAAGTATAATCATCAATATCCATTATTTTTCAAAGTTAGGATTACTTTACTAAAATTGCCAGCGTAAAATAAATAAAATTTTCCACTGGCATACAAGTATGAAATGTATGTTACACAAATGAAGCACCTACATTACGCAAATACTACATCTTCTGTGGACATAAGTGATATAGAAAACTATTTGTTTTTGTTTCTTATGTAAATTATTTCTTAAAATAATAAGCCGACTTAACCCCTCAGCTGTGATATGCAAAATGGCCGATCTGTCGCGTCTGTGGCGCCCTGAGCGGGTTTCGCCACAGGCAGAGGTTTCTAGACGCCCAGCATACACTAAAACTGCAATTTCTTGTTCCTTGGTCATGCAGAAGCCCTTATAAGGATCTGAATCATTTTGAAATTAAATTTTCTACCTAGAAAATAGTACTTTTGTAATATATTTGTCGGTAATAAAGTTATACGGCTAGCATAATTACTGGGGTACCTAAATGTTCAGTAGATTTTGGGTCATATTTTAATAATAAACCACTATTTAGTGAACCAAAAGTATTTATTTATAATCTTATAATACTATTCACAAAATAATATCACACAAGTCATGACTCTCATACAATTATTTTTCATAAACAAAGTTTTAAGTACAGAACAAAGTGCCTTGGTCTCGACGCGGCCGTTATTTTACTGGCCGTTTCGCGGTCATTCCTTCTTTACCGAGAACTCAAACGACGCTTGCTATCTGTCTTGCTCTACATAAACGCGTTTTTAATATGATAGACTAAGCCAAAAGTAGTTTTATCGCTGTGTTTGCACATTAAACATGTGTGCGTAGACAGCGCCCCTGAAAGGGTCGCACCACAGAAGCGGACTTTTGACGTGCGACCCGTTGCGGGGTTGGCCACAGTTGAGGGGATAAGTAAGCAGCTTGAGAGCAGGCGGTCTAAATATTCCGGCCATCACAATGCATCAGCACAGCGCAAGTGAAGGGCACTCGGAATTCTCGGATTATTTTAACTTGTCTTTTTCAATGTCAGCGTTTAAAATAATTGCATCACAATTTTTAAATGCATCGCTTTTGCTTTTAAGATAGTTTTAAGTGCTTCGCAATAAGATTACTTCCCATAAAGTACGTGAGATATTTTTATTTTCATATCTTTATTGCAGCTTTCCTTCTCTTGACCCGACTAGTAAGAAACACAAAAAGTTGATGCAACTCTACTTACTGTTCTTAAGCGAATAACAGTAATAGTAGGTACAGTACGCTATAAGCTTTGGATACGGCTTACAAAAAGGATTACCGTTTATACAATTCCAATTATCCGTTACCCGCATGACTCAATATATTACTCAATTCATTCTCAGTATTATCGATAAGATCACATTATAGGCAAATACTCTTCAGCTCTTACCAACCGCAATTTTATCATCGACATTTGGAACAGTTTTCTAAGTATATAACTTGAATGATTTTTCTAAGAAATTAGTTTTGAAATACAATGTACAATAATTGAATGAAGGTGAATTGTGGAGACTAGATTACAAAGCACTAAAGATAGTTTAGTTAGATTATACGAGATATAAAGCCCAAGGGTTTATTTATATCGTGAACTTACAGACCCAGATCATGGTGTTCGGTCGCGGTATAATACCCACGCTGTCGATTCAGTTTATCGAAATATAAGACCATAAAATAGACGACACACGCTCGTGACCGACTCGGCCTTCCACTCTAGCGGGCCACAATTATTTATATTAAAATTGCGGAAAAAAGCTATCTCTCTCTTTCGTGAGGTTATTCGCCCATTGTTCAACGTCGGTAACTATTTAGACGATTGATGCTAGGATTGGCTTTGTCATTAAATACACAGCGACAACCGAGCGTGGGCCGGTTGCTATTGTAATTCAATTTAAGCTTTGGTATGTTAGACATGTAACAATGCGTTTATATAACTATAATATAGCTTGGATGACATTGAATGCCTTTTAGATGAACATTCTCAAACTGATCTGATTCAGACACAATATTGGAACGTCAGCGTTGTGAAATTCAGATTATTATAATTCGTTTGCATAACCTCGTTAGCATAAATATAATTTAAAGGAGTGTGTGAATTAGATTTAATTGATCTTTGGTATATCTAATTATTATCACTAATTATATCGTAACTTAATTTGATAAATAAATTGTTTAATTAAGTTAGTTAATGAGCATTGAGATTGTCTCGTGATTGGTGTCTAACTTTGTCCCAAATCATAACATAGTATAAAACAAAGTCGCTATTTTTGTCTGTTTGTTTGTCTGTATGCTTAAATCTTTAAAATTACGCAACGGATTTTGATTGATGCGGTTTTTTGTAATAGGTAGAGTGATTCAAGAGGAAGGTTTTTATGTAAAATTCCCGAAATTCCCACGGGAACGGGCACAACGCGGGTAAAACCGCGGGGCGCTGCTAGTAAGTTGATAATTTATAGTTATTTATGATACAAAACTAGCAGTTGGTAGGTATGTCTTTTAATAAGCCTACAATTTGCATATTCAAAATGTTAAGGATATTAAATGAACTTCATTTTTTTCTGAAATGGAAGTAACTTATTGATACCCAATTTTGCTCTTAAAATATCTATAGGTATATTCTAACCAACGTGATTAATTACTCGTATTAGTTTTTACCTGTATTTCAACATTATTAAAAAGTGTCATCTTTAAAAATAAAGCCACACAATAGAATGGCCATACAATCACTAGTTCATAGGTAATAATACAATATGGATATCAATGGTCACTCCTTTATAACGCACAGAATACATTATGTGAATATTTGGTTTTCTGAACAGAATAAACGGAAGCCCTGCATACAATTTATATAAATCTTGTTCGCAACAATAGTGTCGAGTTCGCGACGAAAACGGCATATCTCGCTTTTGTGAATAGTTGACGAGTACCAAATGTGTAGAACACGTCGCCTCGGGGCTTGTTCGGTGTAAAATAAGCTTTCCAAATAACGAGCACCATCTACATTATGTAGGAGCGCCAGAGCTAATACTTTCCGGGAAATCTGTGTCAGAGGTCGCCGGCGCACGCAACACGTTCGTGTAACCCGCCGTTTAACAACATAATTAATAAGCGTTTAAGGTGAACACTAATTAAAGACTTTCCGTAATTAAAACCGATAAACATCTAATTGATTAATGGACCAAGTAATGAGTCTTCTCATTAAGTGGAAGCTTTGATGCCTATTGATTTATAATTCTAATACCTCTGCCTGTGATGTAAATGAATACATACAACGTTAGGAGGTACTTCAGACGCTTTGTTATACGAAACAATATTCGATTGAGACTGCAATGTTTAGAAATAAAGACTGCCAGTTCGTATTATTAACAAGCGTTGAATAGTATGAATTTTATTATAATTTTATAACATAGGTAGAAATATACCTAATATTTTTGTAAGTATTGCCTTCTTTACTGAATATATTTCAAGACAAATTATCTATTCATAATTCAATTTGAATACATAATTAAATTCGAGTTATAAAAATTAATAGTTTAGTGTTTTTTTGGCAGGAAACATAAAATTATGTGCATATTATAAAAATACCTTATAGCTTAGGGTAGTCTACACGGTAGTGCGGTGTGGGTAATACTATGACAACTTCTAATGGAGTTAGTTAGTTTCCCATAAAGTTACGTTATTTATTTACGCACTTTCCTTAATATTTATTATGTGGTATCGCACGCATGACAAATGACGTTACATGTTCACTAATCGTCGTACATTTTTCTTGCCATCAATCATCATCACCCGAAGACGGCGCTTTAAATATAATTCACAAATAATTTTCCCTGCAGTCATGTAATGTGAAAGTTGCGTCATTACATCCATTTCACAGCTTCCCTCTATTTATCAGTGAACTTCAATTACTTTATTATAAACTCTACCTGTGTTTCGTGAATTCAGTTAAATAAATTCTTGTTCAGTTAAACATATCGTTTAGTTTGAGCAAATTGACTAACTCTGATTCAGCAGATCTTTCAAAATTTGCATTAGAATTTGCTAACTTACAAATTTCGCAGCGTGTAAAACTATGTTCATAATGACATTTAGTCAATCCCTTCCAAATACTTATATAACCGACTTTTATACCTGTATTTGTACGTATTTATTACCAAAATGCAACATTACTTTCTTATGGTATATTAAGTACAGTGTTAGGTAATTGTTTTATGCTCAAAATACGGTCATTGAGTGCATGCGAATCAGCGCGATGCTATGTCGTCTGAGCGGCGCGGCGCGGCGGCGCGGGCGCCTTTCACCACGGGTCGTAGGTCAGGGCGCGCTCAGGTGCTCCGCCCTCGCCCTCCCCCCGCCCCACCCGACCTGCCCCCGCTGCACTCCCCACCTTGCCCTATTCAGCTGTCGCCTGAACAACTAACCCGCTGGGAATAACAACACTTATGAATTATTCCACTTCTGCACTGTTTAGGAACAATTACAAACAATACGAATTGATAGCACCAATTTCACAATGCTCTTTGTGTGCCTTCCGGACTATTCTCCTGTAAATCACCGGCAGAGCTAATCTCCGTTCTCTTATTGGAATCGTATTAGTCACGGTTTTTAATGTTCACCGGTAGAAAGTTCCGTATCAATTACGGTGTTTGGTGTATCAAATACGAGCGGCAATGTGAGTTTGATACGATAATTTAGCATAAGAAAATAATTGATTTAGCAACGGCATCGGTGTGTGTTGGGAGGCTGCCGAGCCGGTGGATGCGTGTGAGGAGCATCGTTAGCGGATCGCCGACGGCGGAAGCTGCGGGCGCAGCGCGGCGGCGGCGAGGTTTCGGCGGTTCCCACGGCGCGGCGCGCGGCGGCGGCGCCCCCCGCCCTCGCTTACACAATGAGAGGTGAACGCGGATCTAAGCAATCGCTTAACCTCGCCCACTGCGACTGCGCCACAACACAACACAACACCATGCACATCCAATACAACGCTACATCCCTTTCCAATCTGTATTTACATTTATTCAATTTGTCATACACAACTAAAACAAAGCTCGGTTTTACAATAATCAATTCTTTTGTTCATAGAGATGTTATTATGGAAAAAGATTACAGTTAAATAAAGCAAAATATACGATTGTGTCTTGGTTCGGCCATAACACCAATTACTCGTATATATAAACCTTGGAATACATTTTTTAATAATTGCCGTGAAGGAAGTATTTTGCAATTTCTTCGAGTGCTCGTCCTCGACCTGCTGATATCGAAAGCTTCAATTTTACCCGCCAACCTCAACCGCTACTAGGAAATACAGTTCAGGCGTTAATCGTTTCCGAATGATCGAATGCTGAAAACGTAGGTACCTATGATTTGAGAAGTAATTAAGTGCAATATTGTAACAAAAGGAGAGTATCAGAGTATATTGAACTGCTGCCGATGATCGGTTATGATTTATAGTGTCTACAGCGTGTATTGAGGCGAGTGTCGAGTCAGCGATTGTGTTGAGCACTTTCGATACATCCGGCAGGTCGGCGCGGGGTCGTGACCGCTCTTTTTGTCCAGCCTCAAGCTGCAGAATACACACGAACCTCACGTGATTATGTCTGACGCGCTTAATTATGCTGTCACATCGTCACTTGATGGGTAATAGTGAAAGCGAAATGTACCCGCGCGCCGCCGTAATAATAGACCAAAATATCATACATATGAGTAACATGCATATTCCAACTCTTTGTTGATATCACGAAGGTTTCCACTGAGCTATTGTATTAAATCCGCTAAAACTTATATCACGATTTTGCCACGTGCATACAAATTAATGTATTTCTGCCCATATACCAATAAAGAGCGTACGAATAATAAGCAACAGAAAAATGTATCTCATTTGTATTGGTGATCAAATTTAGAAGACATAAATCTAGTTATATTAACATAACGGCTTTATAATTTGGTGTATAATTAAAGTTGGATAGCGTTACAACATGTGTATCGTTTAGTTGTTTGTGATACTTCAAACGTTAAGTTTTAGTTCATAGTACGAGTAATATTAATGTGTCGAATATGAAGTTATCTATAAATAACTTTAATTATACTTATTTAAAAGTGTCCGTCAAAATACAAGCAGTATAACCACGGATCATAATGTCATCGTTAAATATCATAAACTTCATAACATTGAATGGCTCCCATAACGACTGCAGCGTTGATACTCGTTGATACTCGGTTGTTACATGATCCGGCTATTGACATCAAAAACAAACCAGTCACAAGGATTTCTCAAAAGCTCACTCTTATAATATTGAACGTAAATAATATTTTTACATACAATAACTCATTTTATGTTTACTCGAAGCACGAATTAATTGAACGGTAACTGATTAATTACAAAAAATATCAACGTTCATAAAAATAAGGAGTCGCACCTACTTAAACGAGTCTATATTTTTTATTTTGTGCATATATTGTGGACCGGTTGGCTGTGACGATTAAATATAAAAGAAGTGTTTGCGATTGTGTCGGTGTGTGCATAATTTCCATGCGGTTCGGTTCCGGCTTCGGAATGGGCCGGTCCTCCTTGAGCGCGTCCACGAAGTCCGGCGGGCGACGGGCCGGGCCGCCGGACTCGCACACTTTTAGATCATCGTCTCCACTTACCTACACCACACACACGTAGGTGTCAAACATTTATTACCCCGATACTTAACAACTACTATAAAACGAACTTTATTGGTAGATTCATTATATTTAATGTACCTATGAACGTAATTAGTTATTTCTCTTTATAATTTAATTTTAAGTAATTTTGTAGGTGTATTATGTTTTATAGCTGAGCTGATTACCTAAGAAATGGTTTTCGTAAAGGCGCGCTAAGAAATAATTACTCAAGATGGTAAAATGTTAATCAATAATCATTTTCTCTTTGTAATCCTAATGATGATTGTTACGGAAAATTGAAATTAATCTTCAATGATTCGATTCTTCGACTCTGCCTACTTTTTCTTTGGGTGATGTAAATGAACAATAGGTGTTGTCCGATTGCAGCCGATGTCACCGCTAATGGTCACTAACGCCTACGCGTTTGACATATTCTAGCTCCCACCAAGGCTTGTCTGCGTCTTGCTAGATAACGAATCGCAGTTCATCTTGCCAAGTAAATCCGTTTAGACGTCCACTTACCTACCCACATACGTATAATAAAATTAAGATTGCTTATAAAGTTGTTAGTACTATAAAGAAATACAGTAGATAGAAATTCTGTAAAATCCTACTGTTAGACACTATAAGAAGTTTTCAATGCCGTTAATAGAATTAATAGAATCAGTATAAAAACTTAACATTCATGCTACTCTAAAGTCTATAAAAGTAAAAGTCCTATAAACATGGTTGCACATACCATATTATATTATGCAGGTTGTCTGTTCAACTACTTTAAGTATAAATAATAATTATACCTATCGTAATATTAGATAGGTACCTAGGCAAATTAAAAAAATATAACACTTATGGACCTACCTAGTTGTAAAACATGCATGCAAATGATTACCATTAAAAACAAATTTAATATGTCTATAATTAATACAATACATTAAATTTATATTCCGAAATTAAGATGATTTTTTGCCAATTACGACATATTTTTAAGATAAGATTTTAATGTATGTGTCGGAATGGCGTCCGCCATTACATTGAAAACACCACTTAAGTCAAAGTCAACTTTCTTTATTCAGGTTTGAATTTACCACCCATTCGGAAAAGCATCAGCAGAGAAGAATGGGCAAGAAACTCTGCTGTCAGCTTAATCTTTTATACACTGGTTTATTTCATAACAATCATAACGTGTGCACCGGGCAAACGACGTCGAACGAGTGAGCCGTGTTTCTGTTCACATCGCCTTATATAGGATCGAAGTGGTGGGGTTAATCGTTGCACGTGTTGTTTTCATCCGATGAGGTTAGGCGCCGTCAAAACGTCCATCTCCGACACGGCCATCCTGCTAGCACACGTCCTCGTGTGTTAATCTGCAACCAAAAATCACGAGAGAACAATTCCGCTCGGCCATACCTCTTATTCATGGCCAATCTTGGGGATCTAGCCTTCATTGGCTCTCAATTTATTAATTAAAGGACCTTACTCATGATTACTAACAACTCAAATTCAGATTAATAATATGATCAAATAGCGTAAGAAATCACAAAGTAAATTATGATAACGTCTCATCTACCAAAACCCTGAGGCCAGCAACAGTGACAGACTCTGGTTCATTATTCACACACAATTAACAATTTAATCACAATTGATTTACTACCGAGTCTTTGTTCGTGGTCACAACACAAGATTTAGCAAACGCATTTGCCCTTTATGCACTTCCATTTCGGAATGCCGAGTCGTCCCATGACTCTACGGTCTTCGCTACCAGGCAAGACCCGACCACACTACCCAGGGCTACCGCCTACTGCCTACCCACGGACTACTACAAGTAGTAGACACCGATTTCTAACGGGCTACAGCTACGGCACCCTGGTGCGGTCTCAGACTGACCCACCGACATAAAAACCCAGTAACAATCAATAACTTAATCAACCTCACTGTCTCCACCTTCGTCTGAGTCAGCTGTTACCCGCCCCACAGGCATCTTCCTAACACGATCATGTGTATACTTGTAAGTACGTTTAGAGTTCAAAGCTTTTCAACGTGTAACGATCACCATCGTTCGGTCACTCCTGACCTAAATAACTACTTCAACGAAAGACTTAGTAAAGCTCAAACTATTATTCTTTTCCAATGAACAAATTAACTACCTCAATATTCATAATCACATTGCTTATCTCAACATAATACTAGAACATCGTCAGGCACAAGTACCCATTAAAAATCAAATTAATCTCAAATCAAAGTAAAGGTCAAGTGTGTGTGTCTCTATTGTCCGGCTATCCCCGTAGCCCTAATACGCAGTCATCCCTGTGACTGGCTGTGATCATCCCAGTGATCACCCATAACCCTGATCATCCCTGTGATCAGCCACTCTCGTGATCATCCCAGTGACCACCCGTGATCATCCCCGTGACCACCCAGACTCAAGAGGACACGCACAACTAGTTACCACACAGTCAAAAGTGACTACAGTTCATCATCACAAGGCTCAGAATTACTAACAATGGGTACTTGCCCTTCAGGCATTTTCCTATACCAGTCAATGACACTATATTGTATACTCGTTCTCCTCTAAACCTCGCGGCCACAGTAATTTGCACTCGCTCGGTCAACCTGACTATTAAGAAGCTTGTTCTTCCTTAAATTCTTGATTTTAATCAAAAGTTAATTACAATTATTGTCAATCGGGAATCTTCAATGCTATGTAACACATGAATACTAGGTACCACGTCATTTTCAACTTTAACTTCAATAGACTATTAATCTCAAATGCACCTTACAATATGAGCCATGAGTAAGTAACAGTAAGCTTGTCTAGTCACGTCTAGTCACGGCAACTAGCCGACGAGCAATCACATTGCTCAACAACACACGGTCTCAGCAGACCACTCCACAGTACGGTCAATCCAGACCACGACCATCGCCGATTTCGAACATTGAACTCAATAAGTCACATAGTCACATGAAACCCTTACTCATACTCTCATATTTTACAACGGAATAAACATCCAAAATACTTTCAATCAGCTTTCTACTTTATTAAGTGGTACGAAGATTCACTACAAAACTCTCAATGTTAACTGACTCAAATATCACAAAATAGCTCACCGGATATTTCCCAACAAACCAATCATTACCGCAATACATCACCAATTTAACATCCAATGTGAATTTGTCGTGATAGATTCTTGAACAATTTGGAATGCCGCAACCCCTCATATTCCTCAGGTAACAGGACCGAGAAGAGAACCACGCTCCTCCCTAGACGAGGTTCATCAACGCTCGCAATAATTACCAGCATTGAACCAACATGAAAATCAGAAAACATATTAGAACATATCACATTATAAAATAAAATAAAAATAAAAATAGCCTTTATTTTCTACTACTTAATACTAATATTACAGTAAACTTAAACTTATCTAAAACTTTTTTCTTTTTTTAACATAATAAATACAATATATTTTTAATAATTACAGTAGGTAGTAGTCGCCTCTGCGGCGAAGGCCTCTCCTAACCCTTTCCACACATCTCTCTCTCGCGCTAGTTGCATCCAGTGGGGTCCACATCTTTGGTTAAAGATATCTCTCCATCTTTTATACGGTCTTCCTTGTTTTCTCTTTCCGTCTCTTGGTATCCATTCTGTTAATCGTTTTGTCCACCTATTGTTATTCATTCTACAGATGTGGCCTGCCCATTGCCATTTCAGTTTTCTAATTATTTTCTTTATATCTACTAGTTTAGTTCTACTTCGTATCTCGTTGATTTCGATTTTATCTGATAATTTTATTCCGAGCATGCTTCTTTCCATTTTACGTTGGCATATAGCGATTTTTTCTTCATCTTCTTTCCTTAATGACCACGTCTGGCATCCATATGTTAAACATATCACATTACGTACAAGATTAAACTTGACTCTTTCGGAAGCTCATAATTACCTTCTTAACTCCACAATAGAGTAGAAAACTAACTAACTATACTCACAGAACATTCCAAGTTTTATAACCAATTGCAAAATAAACATTACGTAAAGCACCATAGTCGTTGGGATGATGATTCAGACATATCTCTGAATACCACGAGCTTCACAATCCAGTGGAAGGTACATGAATTTCAATCCCGTCGTCGTCGTCGCCGTCGTCGTCGATAATATGCACTAACGAGCTCAGCTTGCAGCTCTCAATATTCTTTCATCTTATCATAAACCCAGCTCCGTGGTTGAAATGGTTTATGCTCGTCCACCCGTGGGAATATAGCATCCAAATTTCAAATACCACACCATGGCGATATGATATTCAGCAGCACTCTCTCAGTTGCTATGGTGAAATTTATCATTCTCTGCTGGAAGCTCAGTGGGCAATAGCGATCTTGATCATTCTCTGCTGGACGCTCGGTGGGCAATAGCGATCTTGATCATTCTCTGCTGGACGCTCGGTGGGCAATAGCGATCTTGATCATTCTCTGCTGGACGCTCGGTGGGCAATAGCGATCTTGATCCCACTTCTGATGTCGGAATGGCGTCCGCCATTACATTGAAAACACCACTTAAGTCAAAGTCAACTTTCTTTATTCAGGTTTGAATTTACCACCCATTCGGAAAAGCATCAGCAGAGAAGAATGGGCAAGAAACTCTGCTGTCAGCTTAATCTTTTATACACTGGTTTATTTCATAACAATCATAACGTGTGCACCGGGCAACCGACGTCGAACGAGTGAGCCGTGTTTCTGTTCACATCGCCTTATATAGGATCGAAGTGGTGGGGTTAATCGTTGCACGTGTTGTTTTCATCCGATGAGGTTAGGCGCCGTCAAAACGTCCATCTCCGACATATGTATATCTACATAAGATATTAATCTCATCCTGTGAAAAGTCCGAGACGTCTTGTTTAATGTATGCGCACCTTTATAGATATGTAAGTAGAGCAAAAGGCAGTCTTAACACTGACTTGACTATACGTACATATTGTGCAAGCAGACCAATATTATCACACAAAATAATATATCAGTAGGTTCGTATTTTTATAACTCCTACAACATAATCCAAGTATTTTCATTGTAACTCTCTGTAATGAATGACGCAATGGTTACCGCGAAATAAAGCTAACTAACGGAGTGAGAAAACTTTAATGATTCGTTACCCAGGCGCGTTCAAATTGTGACGGACTATTAGAACGAGTACTACTACAGCGTTGAGTACCGATCTAAGAGGATACAAATCAATGACATTTTTAATAATACACTTAAGTACTAACTATATCCGTTTGGTATTTTTGTTGATTCAGATTAATGTCCGCGCAGGTGAGTCAACCATTTTCTATGAAATTAAGATTTATTTCAGCAGTGACAGTATTTATGTAGAGGATCTAGAACTTAGTATTAATTTCTTAATAAACACCTGCAGATTTCAAGATTCAGATTCACTATGGTAAATTTTTAGTAGATGCATAGTAATAAAAGCCCAAAAACAAAGTTTTGCATTTCTATCTGGATTATAAATCCTTTGTTTTTGCGTTGACATAATATCTCTTTATAGAATTGAACGATATTTTTTATGACCTAGATATCTAGGTAGCCATTTCATTCATGATCCCGGCAATAAACTGGCTGTGTATAAGACACCCAAATTGGTCTTGCTATTGTAACATGAAAACTCCTCGAAAAATACATTACACAGGTGGACATATCCTTGTAAGAATATAACAATATCAGTAATACAAGTAGTATAACGTTTAGTAGTGTCAATGCAAATTAAAGCTGATAATAATCTAGTGTCAATAATGAACATTCAACCGGCCAATGCATCATTTATACCGGACTGTCACTGCAAGTGTTACCTCAGACAATTTGTATAAAACTATGACGCTGATAATATCAATCTCCGTCCATGCCTGCCTGTTATTCATAATAGACGTACCATTTCATTTATGTCAAACACAAACAGTTTTGATTAATAATACGCGGGTAACAATTATTTATTCAAATGACTGCAGGTTCTATACATTTTTTCTTGTGCCCACTTGACATTATTGTAAATATATTAAAACATGTTTGCTCATGTCTAGCTGAGTTATAATAAAAAGTTCAATTTTAATTACGGAAATACTATTGTTGAATTCTTTTCTTTTTTATAGACTAACTGCTCTGCGGTCGGCAGCTAGCTCATAGCTGCCGATAATACCGTGGTTCCGGTCGATGTTTTGACATAAAAAGTAGGTAAACTATGTCACCAAGATTTAATCTATATGTATGCCAAAATTCATCAAAATCGATTCACTGGTAAAAGCGTAAAAGCAAAGCAAACAGAATTACTTTCACATTTATAAGCAGGTAGGTACTATAATCAATAGGGAAGTAAAATCATACCGATTGCCTACCTAGAAAGTCGATTGCAAATTATATTATGCTTTGCTGTAATAAAACAATAGAACGTGCCTGATGTACCTAAATTTACCGCATATTTTATTTTATTATAATAGTTTATATTTAAATCAAAATAAATTTAATCGGTACCAGTAAAACAAGTTTTTAAGTCTAGACCTAATTTATCGTCTTTGCAATTTTAATGTCGAATAAATTAAACAAGAGAATAGCGCTTTGTTAAAGTGAAGTATTGCTGTCACCAATCAGAAAGTGAGGGCAAAAATGTACTTAGTAAAAATTAAAAATATTTTCCTTCATAAAAAAGACAGTCTAACCTCCTCCTTATTAACGTAGACTACGGATTTATCGTGGGTCAAGAGATTGTTAGTTATTCTTTTAATCTCGAACTTTAGATCTCGAAAGAATATCTAAAATAATTATTATTCGAGATAAAAAGATGTTGCCACTAATACATATAGGTACTTACTTCCCTATAGGGAGGCAAAAAACCATACTACATGTCATAACATAATGTACATTTACTCATGCTTGTATGCAACGAAACGCATAGCAAATCACATCATGTATGCCTTCATCGTTTCATTCCTATCTCATGAGCGTGTTATAAATTAATAATGCATCGTAATTACATAATAACTCTTTTAATATCCGCAGTCTGTCGGTAAGGCAGCGTCACACTAAATCATGTGGGAAAAATGTTACGAGCAATCAAACAAAGGAACCGGACGTACACAGAAGCAACGCTAATTGTTTAGAGACGAGAAGAATTGCCCAATGAATTATGCATTTTGTGATAATAATTTATATCTTTGTATTTTATTATTTATTACAAATTTATTAATTTATGTTACATTAGATCACTGAGCTGCACCTAATATGGCGAAAGTGTGTAATGTTAACATGTGTTTATATTTTTCTGAATTGTGAATATATGACTAAGATTTAAGACCGTAACTCTAGCCTAAACTAAAGCGCTTTAAGCTAGGTCTTTAATTTAAATAGCAATTTACTTAACAGAGATGATTGCTATTTAGTATAGACAGTGAATACCATAATTTATTATTATGGTACCTGGGGTAATTGAATTACATTATGAAGACTAAATACATCTTGGAATATTATCCCTCGATGCACAAATTACGGTATTTGTAAGACCTTTAGCATTCCTATCAACCGTTAAATATAAGGTCAATTTTCCACGATTAACACCACACCCTCACATACCCCGGCTATATGCACATTTTATTTTACATTATAACGGCTATTGAGCACATGCTTTAGTAAGAAACATGTTCACGTGTATAAACATCTAGGCAGATGGACGTATAAACATCTATGTATTATTCCTAACTTTTATGATGTAGTTTTTATTATGTCATCAATAGTTGAGGTTTCACTTTGTTGTTAAATAAAATTGAATTACGCAATTGTAAAGGTATTTGCCTATTCACTATGTTTAATGTAAGTATAAAAACTTTACTTCCTACAAGCATAACATTTGTATACTGAATAATTTTACTTTCATAAATTTAATATTATTTTTCATAGTTACGTGAAATAATGCTTACTATTTTATTTGTGTGAAACGTAAAAGGATCATAAAAGGCATTATTTTATTAGTCATGGTCGTCACGGACGGACTTTGAAATACAAAAATGCAGCTTTATAAATGTACCCTAAAGTACATAAACAAAAAAAAACAGTAATCAAAAGAAAAGTACTTGTATACGCTAATGGGTTTCACTTACACAAGTTACACATAATTACCGACAATAAAACTGCACAATCATCATGAAATTACCCAGGACCACCCTTGCGTCCTCCATACTGAACAAAACACATAATTGAACTACTTTAGTATTGCAATTATCGCGTAAACATAAAAAATAATTCTCATAAATTGTCAACTCAAAATTTTCGATGCTGTTAACCAACCTATGGGCTCGCGGAATGGATTCATTATTTTTCCAAAATAATATTGTGACAAACTTAGGTTGACGAAACGACCTTATCGTTTTCAATAGCTTTTTTACGCCTTTACAAACCAAATGCGAAAACAAAGGCGAGTCTTGAGCATGACTGAAAATCTATGAAATTGCGCAAACTATAGCTAAGGCGTCTCAAAGACTTTCTTTATAGATTTTCATAAAGTAAAAGTCCGTCTGAAGACTACTCCCAGACTAACGCAGTCTGTATGTTGATCGCTTTTACCTTTACTGCTGATGTTATTTGAATATTTTTAAATACCAAAAATAGACAATTTTGAGTGGATATGAACAGCAGATTAATTTATTTTAAAGCCAAAGGTTAGACAAAACGCTTCTAGCAATGAATAATGTCATATATTTCTTCAATTACATTCTTATTTATCCTCTTTATACATAAGTACACAAGTAAATCCACGTTATGCATAAAACAGATAAATACGAATGTACAGTCTATCCGATCATAGTTAGGCATACGGTCATACGGCGCAAGTACTAGGTGTGTCAGGGGGTCATCGACTGCCGCCCAATCGGTACATCAACATAGGATTACAAAACACTTACTCTCACTCACGTAACACCACTGCCTCTTATACAAACCACAAAATAACCCGAGGATTAAGGCTCGTCTTAATATTATTTTAATGATAATACTATTGTATGCAATATGTCAGTGCGGCAATGAAGTATACATGCAGATACCTACAGCATTAATGATTAATTAGGTAATTTCTTTTTATCGTTTATATCCAGTAAGGTTACGTGACCTAAGTAAAATCTATATGGTATAGGTAGGAATGTTAAATAATCCTTAATACCAAATACCTACGGATTTTTCAAACTTAGGTAAATCATATCATATTGCCCCACAGCTTACTAATATGTAGGTAGGTATATGATGGACAATGTTAAGCTTATAGGTACAGCATTATTAATCATGTTCCTGCCTAATTATGCTGCTACAATTGCATGCTGTTCAGATACATAGTTACATAAATATCTAACTGTTTTCTCACACAGTTTCACGTAGGCCACGGAATGTTGCCAACAAAAAATATCATATGACACGAAAATAATTACAAATCATAAATAAAAAGAAGACGTAGCTCATACAAGTTAGCCTGAAGGCGTTTTCTGCGGTCAGCATAATCATAGAAGTTTAAAAGTAATCAATCCATTCTCTTTGGCAACGTTTACAAATTGTGTCTTCAATGACTCGTAAAATCTCACGACTCTCACTCGGCAAAACATTGTGAAACATTTTAAGCGGTGTTGGACCAGCGACCAGTCATAATGCGCGTTTACTTTCAAACTATTATTAGTTTATGTCAGAGAGGACGGTCAGGCACCTTAACATTACTTGTTTACTTTAGTGGCACACTGACCAGTGACCACTAGTCCGACCATCGCCCGCCACACACACCACATGCCCACATGTTTATTTATACAGGTTTTCCTACGATTATCTCTGTAATACTAAGTTAGTAAGTAAATACAAAACGTGCTAGTTTGAAGGAATATGCGTATACATGGATTATTGATGTATGGAGATATCTATAAAGGTAAATCTAAATCTAACAAAAAATTGTATAGAGCCAGTGATAAGGTATCTGTATGATAAAGATAAATAGGCACAATTAGTTGCTTAATAATATTATGTTCCAATTCCAGCACAATCTAAAACAAATTTTAAATTTGGTAATATTATCCGCCAAGCGCCACAAAAATAAAAGCTCATCTCATAAAAGTAAATTGAAAAGAATGTTGGCCTTGAAATAATAATTTTGCGACATAAAGAACGGACCACCTAATCTGGAAATAATATAATCGCGAGTGTCCACTATGCGACCTCCACTACCTTGATCGATTAATATGCTAATTTATATTATTTATTAGTCGGTCTAGCCGAGAGCTTTAAACATTTTAGTTTTTCTGACCATCGCGGACGGGAAACCAAACATTAAAACTACACCTTTACACCATTAGATTATGTTATACATTCATACTGGACATGATGATGATAATAAAATTATGGTATTATATATTCACCGTAATGACTATTAACGATTTAAATAAAGCTGATATGATTAGTTATTAAATGAGGAACTAGGATGTCCGCCGTCAAGGCAGTCTTAATTGTTAAATATTAAATTGGACTCGTCGTGAGCCGATCAATCAAATTATGTTGAATCAATTGACAGCCGCCCGGTTGGCATTCTGTGAAACTGGGTGATGGTTGGAGCTCGTGGTTGGAGCCTGGCAAACTAATTACAAGCAAACAAATTACAAGCTCAACTGTACGTTGAGCTTTTTGTTGTTTATTTTTTGTATAATTATAATAAACTAACTAGTAAAATATTTCATTAATAACATAATTTTCCGCAGTTTTCCTTACTAGATAAACTGCCTGCTATCAATCATTGTAAGCGATTAAGGCTTCTAATAAATGTCTCGTTAATTGCTGTTGCGATGAGTGACATGACGACACGAGAGGTTGTAATGTTGATCAAAGCGTAATCGTTACCCGATGCGTCATTGTTTATTCTAATCACGGAGGTAGCGGCGCGACGGCTACCGATATACGCACTGTAGGCCATAATAGCGATGACCTAACTTATCTTACCCTAGCATCTTTCAATATGCCTCACATTGTATACAGGTTTAAGGTACCATTTTACCGCAGACGGTAAGCCGAAGGTGGTTCGCAAACATTGGACGTACAAAAATAAATGATGTTCATGAACAGTTGCGGTCCGCGATCCAACTCGGACCTTAGTAAATCGAATAAAACGTTATTACAAGTCGAATAACATCGTCTAACTATTCATGAATAAGCCAATGTGTCTAGCTTGTATATTACCTTATCATACTTAAACGTATGCTACTAAAAATTTAAGTTTGAGCCAAAAAATATAGTTCCAAGTTCAATTATTTTTAAACTACCTACCTACTGAATATCGTTTTATATTCACCCATTTATATGTTTTTGCAGTCATACTTGTAACGCATCCACTACAAAATCCAGTTTTTAATAAATTCCTCGAAATAAGTTCCAACAGTCATTAACCAATTTGTGGTAAGTACTATTTATATACAGGAAAGAAATAGTTACCTTCGCGTCGGTGGTGCATGCGCCTGCGCCGCTCCGCCGTGTAGGCAGATCGTCTCACAATCACACAACAAGCTTCCATAATTATTTACCTGTCCAGTGCCAACTTACCGGTTTGAGTGGGCAGCTTGCTTATTTTTCATATGATAATTTGACCGGTATCTATTACCCACATATCACACTATTGTATTTCATTTATAGGCGTAGCATTAGCTCACACTAATATCACAGTTGATATCTACCGTATTTCTCAATGTCTATCGTCTTTTTATTGCTTATAATTATACTGAAATCTAAAACAAGTTTGTAGATAGACGGTGAATACACTTGCAATAATAAAAATAAAATAATAATAATAAAAATTAATTTATTAATTCCACCTCTCAAAATGTATGTAAAATAGATATTCCCTTCGGTTTCATCCACAGTGCACGCATTGTCGGGATAAAAAAATACATTCAAGTTCCTTGGTTCTCTGTTTGTCACCGTCCAAATCGGTTGAAATCAAATGAAATGAAAATCAAAATTAGTTCCGTAGATTAGGCGTAAATGTAAATACAAAATAACTTTTATTACGAGTAGTATGGATAAAGATATAAGAACATTTTAACAATTATTCACTCTGCGACATATTCTTGTAGACGTGAGATAGGTATTGATATTACACAGGTAAGTACTCAACATGACTCAGAATTCGTTACTTAAACTTATATTGGTTTGTTACGTTTTGTCTTGACATATTTACGATATAATTACTTGACATCAAATCATGAACAGTTTGCGAAGTACAGTCGTGGTAAGAATAGTTTATTTAGCCTAAGGCCTATTTTTTAAAGTAAAAATACACTTTATATAGTAACCCATAAACGGTCTGTTTTTCTCTGATTAAAGGGAAGGAAATACAAGAATACTGATATTGACAGACACTGCTGACTAAATAGAACATATTTAGTTCAAGCTTTTTGATAACTAGGCCACTAAAAAGGTTCGACCCTTATATTAAAGTTGAAGAAGGATAATGCGACCAGCATCGAATAGATAAAAAAAATCAAAGCATAATTTGATGTGCAATATGTTATATTATAATGCTTACCTAGTTCTATTCGTTCAAAAGCTAAGTGTTTATCTTCAAAACTAACGAAGTTTTTCCACCATGACTGTACTTACTACCTACTGGTATAAAGTAAGTCAGATTATTAAAAGTAAAAGAGACTTCGACCTTGAGCCGCGCGCTGTTCCGGGTTGTCTCCTCGGTCCACCTGACAAGCGCCGCGGACCGGTCTCGTCTCCGACTGCACTCCTTGCACTACTCATTTAACATTCATTTTACGACTTCATTTAAATTACAAATATTAGATAAAACAACATCAGTATACATCTTATCTACTTTATACATCACTAAAATTATTTAAAATCACTAAACATGTTTATACATTGAATTATTTTATTGCAACATAAATTATAATATATAAACGGTGGCTGTTGTTCAGTTGTGAAGTGAAGCAGTATCAACCGACAAAGACATTTTTGAAATTACAAAGACCTTTTATCTGAAGTGGCTACTTTATTAAGATTATAATAGGTGCTGTAATTATAAACATACCATTTTATATCATTGACTCATATAAGTATGCAACATGTGGAACAATATACGTTCTTTAGACTTGTCCTTTTTTATTACAGTAGAAAACATTTGGCAATGCAATAAATTAGTAGGAGCCGAAGTTAAACATAATAAACTTCCAGAACGACGGGAAAATAAAGTATCAATACTAATGCTAAAATAATTTATTGAATTTTTAGCAAATGTTTTAATGAATTAAATAATGATTAAGGCAATCACGTGGTTTTTAATGCAACTATCCATGAGTACGAAGTTAAAGTACGCATTAATATATTAATAATTTAAGCAAAAGCTGAGATTAATGTACCATTACGGCGGTTTTACCTATCACAATTTCTTTGGAATAAACGAACAAACAATGGTCTCATTGAGTGGTTTCCTCTGCCGTGGAGTCGGTTGTGGTAGGCTGCTCGTCGACGCCGCCCGCGGCCGCGGCTGCCTCGCCGGGACTGCTCGATCGGATGTCTTCAGCAGTCACTACGTCGTCAGCATTCGAATCTGGCTCGTCTTGTTTCTCGTCCTCTGGCGCAGAATGGGCATTGTCGGGAGTGTCCCCGGCCGTCTCGTCATCTTCAGGTACAACAGTTGCAGATAAGTTAGGTACTTCTATAGATATATTTGTAACATCATTCTCATTCTCCTTCGAAGATTCCGGTACTTTGTTCACTTCAAGAGGCTTGAAAATCTCTTGCAACGACGAAACCTTCTTTTCAGTCGGAATTATCCTATTTAAATACACTAATATATCCGATAGTGACACAATTCCTATTAATTTGTTATCTTTATTTACTAATAATAATCGATGACTTTCAGTTCTAACTATAACTTCTAAGGCCTCGTATAAAGTAATACTCAAATGACACTTCTGTAGTTTTTCTTCCCAGTCTTTCTTTTTGTTCCTTACTTCACCTATCGTCAACGACAGGTTTGAATATAACTTCTCACTGACTAAGTTTAACACTTCATACTTAGCATATACATCGATTAGAACACCGTCTTCATCCAAAACAGGTAAAGCTGATATATCTTTATCTAACAGCATCTGAAATGCTGCCTTAATACTAGTGTTATCATCTGCAGATGCAATATCTTCATACGTTCCAATTTTTAAATCGACTAGAGTTTTATGGAAAAATGTTAGTTCAGGAAACTCGTTAAGGTACACGAACAGAAACCTGAGAATTCTCTTGTGAGACAATATGTAGAGGACGTCGCCGGACTCAGGGTCTATAATCAATAGCCGATGAACACGATTTTTGTTCAGCAAATTGATAGCTTCATGTAGGGACTCGTCAGGCCCAAGAGTGCACAGTTGTTTTCTAGTATCCCTCAATATTTTCCTCCAAGTGTGAAGTGTGTGTTTTTCTAGATCTTCGACTGATCCATTTTCTGCTTCCAGTTTAAGTAAGATTCTTATAAAGTCAGTGACAGTAATCATACCAACTAACTCCTTCTTGCTAGCGTCCCAAAGTGGTGCAGAACGAATGCCGTGTGATATTAGAGTGGGAAACGTTTTGCGTACATAAAATTGTGTGTCAAATATAATAACTTTTGCAGATTTAGGCAGGATTTCATAACATTTATGATATTTAAAAAAGTTTAACAGTAGCCTAGTTTTATCTCTACCTCCGATAGAAATTTGTACGATAGACAAGTACGGATCATATTTAGGAAGGCCGCGTATTTCTCTAAATAGTTGTTTAGCTTGCGTTGTGTCTAAAGACGCATATGAGTTTTTGTGATAAGTTGGCGAAGTAGTTTCAATCGATGAGCGCCTGATTTGTTTAGTAGTTTTCTTTTTGACTGGCTCTACTGGAGACTGCGTGTTTTCTGTTTGTGGCTTACTGCGGAAAATGTCCATCACCCTCGTAATAGGGCTATACTTTCGTGATGAAGCACCAGTTACTGTATGGTAATACTTCTTATGGGAATCCTTATTTTCTGACGTGCTTGGTTCTTCCTTTTGTGGCTCCGGGGCCTCACTGGATTCTTTGATTTTAGGCTGATATTTTTTGGCGTCACTCTTTCTTCGTAATCTAAAAATATCGAAAATGGAACTTCTTGGACTAGATGACGTTCCGTGAAACGTTTCGTATTCTTTGTTGGCTGACGGGTCCCGTTCCGAGCTCGATGCTCGCGAGGATTCCGGTCTGTCTTTGAAGATGGACCGGACGTGCGGCCGCTGGGACTCCACCCCCCGGGTGCCGAAGTGCACGGTGTGGATGTTGCTCGCCGCCGCGCTCGTTGAAGGAACCTTATCATCAGGGGCCGGCAACGTAGTAACTAAGAATCTCTTTTTCTCCCCAACTACCGTCTGACTCTCTTTCTGAGCCTCCACCTTCTTCTTCTTATGCTTATGTTTTGATTTGCCATGTTTCGGGGACTCTGTAGTAGCAGAGTCATTTTCTAATATTGGATCCATATTCAAGTTTGTATTATTTTATAATACTGTTAGTGATTTGTTTGCAGTGCTAGTATTGTAGACCATAGTCGAGATGTACGCAGTATGGTACCTGTAAAAAGAAAATGTTTATGTTTACCAATAGGAAGGTTAAAACATGAACCAATGCTGGTTGGAGTCTAAAAATACTATACTATGTGTGTATAATTAAGATATATTATTGAATTATTAACCACAAAATATTAATTCACATCAGATATTGACGTTTTTGATTATTATTAAAGGAAACAGTTTGAATAAATTAAACAATTATCACTTTATCATGTTTAATATTTGGTACCTTAATTAATTTCATAAAATCACCAATGACTAATCATTGCATTGAATTATCATAAAATATAAACAATATTAATAAAACTCGAGACAGCTACATAATTTATGTTAAAAATGAAAAGTTGATAAAATCCGAATGGTCGTAGTAGGTAACATCAAGGTCACATCCTAAACATCGATTAAATCATTACATATTAGTAGAGTGCTTGGGGAGTTTGACCTCGGACTCCAATTACTGTCAATGTATTAATGTGAGACCTTCTGCATTATGTTTTATACATAAATTACTAAAAAGTTTACCAATTTTTTTTCGTTGCTTTTTTGTTTTTCTTATGATGTTCGCTTATATGCAACTTTTTATTCCTTTGATGTATTGGCTCCAAATTTTGCATGTAGGTTATTTATACAAAGAAAATAACCACTAATTAAAAAAGTTTCGGAAAATCTACCCCTAATAAGGTAATTTAGGGGTTGAAAGTTTGTATGACTTTTTAAATCCTTTAATGTATTTGCTTCAAATTTTACATGTAGGTTCTTTATTTAACGTAGTTAAAGATTACAAAAGGAATTTTGGAAATTCCACCCCGAGGAGGGTAAATTAGGGGTTGAAAGATTTATAATATTTGTTTAATTTTTTAAAGGATTTGCTTCAAATCTTGCATGTAGGTTCTTTATTTAACGTAGATAAGGATTGCAAAAGGAATTTTGGAAATTCCACCCCGAAGAGGGTAAATTAGGGGTTGAAAGATTTATAATATTTGTTTAATTTTTTAAAGGATTTGCTTCAAATCTTGCATGTAGGTTCTTTATTTGTAGAGTGCCTTAAGCATCTAGAATTGAAAAAGCTCGGAATCCAATTACTGTCAACGAATTATTATGAGACCTGTTGGATTGTATTGTTGATAAGGTATATTAAAATGTTTACCAATTAAAAATCGTTGCTTTTTATTTAATAATAAAATAAATAAATTAAGGCATATAATATAAGACATTACGAGCTTAACTAAGTAATGTAGTGTCAAAATCGTGTTATAAATACATTTCTATCATATAATATTAAAAAGTAATAGTATGAAACAATAAGTGTAACAAAAAAAAGTTTATAAAAAATATTTATTTAGTTCGCCTCTCATACATGCTTAAAAATGATTAAACTTCAATTATTCCGTTTTCGTCACTTTCTTCTACTTCACTTATTTTTAAGACAGGAGATGCATTAAAACAACTATCACCATTGCACTGTGAACACGCTGAAGTGCAGTATAAGCCACTTTTTCGACATCCGCAAGCATTACCACATCCTTTTTTACAATTACAAAATAGCATTTTAAGTAAATTATCTGGAGCTGGCGATTGTTTCATCAGTATTGGTTCAAGTTTATCAGAAACGTACCTCCAACCCCAATTTTCAACAGAAATTAGTGTCAAATAAGAAAAACAAAAAAGCAACGAAAAAAAATTGGTAAACTTTTTAGTAATTTATGTATAAAACATAATGCAGAAGGTTTCACATTAATACATTGACAGTAATTGGATTCCGAGCTTTTTCAATTCTAGATGCTTAAGGCACTCTACAAATAAAGAACCTACATGCAAGATTTGAAGCAAATCCTTTAAAAAATTAAACAAATATTATAAATCTTTCAACCCCTAATTTACCCTCTTCGGGGTGGAATTTCCAAAATTCCTTTTGCAATCCTTATCTACGTTAAATAAAGAACCTACATGCAAGATTTGAAGCAAATCCTTTAAAAAATTAAACAAATATTATAAATCTTTCAACCCCTAATTTACCCTCCTCGGGGTGGAATTTCCAAAATTCCTTTTGTAATCTTTAACTACGTTAAATAAAGAACCTACATGTAAAATTTGAAGCAAATACATTAAAGGATTTAAAAAGTCATACAAACTTTCAACCCCTAAATTACCTTATTAGGGGTAGATTTTCCGAAACTTTTTTAATTACTTAGTGGTTATTTTCTTTGTATAAATAACCTACATGCAAAATTTGGAGCCAATACATCAAAGGAATAAAAAGTTGCATATAAGCGAACATCATAAGAAAAACAAAAAAGCAACGAAAAAAAATTGGTAAACTTTTTAGTAATTTATGTATAAAACATAATGCAGAAGGTTTCACATTAATACATTGACAGTAATTGGATTCCGAGCTTTTTCAATTCTAGATGCTTAAGGCACTCTACTATATGTACTTGTGAGCCGCGGTCGTGTCGTAATATAAATAAGGTTTGATAATATTTATATTGGGTTGCTAAGAAACGCACTGCACTAACTTCATGATGCAGATAATTGCATAATACGCATCGTCATCGAATTCATCGATACATTCAACGCACGAGAATCAATACAAAACATTGTAATGCAAAACGTCCAGCAAAAAGTATTTATAATACACAATCACAGTAATCAACGTAGAAACCGGTACATTTTCGACAAAAAGTTACGTATCTATTGACACCATTTCGCTAATCAATACTTTTGACGACAGATTGTGGTACGCGTGGTAAATAAACACAGTACGTACCTTTACTTTGAGCGGCATCGTGAAAATATACTTTGAACAAGATTTAGGCCTATCATTTTATATTTTATTTAACAAAAACTATTATTTTAGAGTATTTCACTGGAGAATTTGCGCCGAATGGACGAATGCGTTTGTAATAGACATGGTAGTTGTCAAAATACAAGTTCGAGACTGTCGCGACATCTGTCTGAGGGGACCGGAACGAGAAACTAACGGAGGGGTGCATACTGAACTCTCAAGGGTTGGTTCGTGTTCGGATTATTTCCTACTTTGTCGTAAGAGGTCATTATTAGTTCCTTGACAATGTCAAAATATAAAAAATCCTACTAAGCAGGTTAAAGGTAGTACCTATAATAATTCTAAGTTTCTGCCGATCAGAGCATTTAATATATATTTTACTAGGTTATCAATAAATAGTATTGAATAGCGTCAAACGAATTTTATGTGTTTATTACTTCGGTGAATTATGATGTTTAAAAACTATCTAAGCATGAGTCGTGTCAACTGAATTATTACTTTACTCAGGAAATGATTCAGGTATAGTATAATCTAATAAGTATATATATAAATATAATACTTAGCAAGAAAAGTTATTTCTGCTATTAATAACTTTAACAAACGAAAAACTGACATCCAACTAGGTATTATAAAAACTATTTACCACCTTTTTTAAATCGGTTGAAAATGGGACACATTTGTAAGTGAACTGAACATAGACTAACTGAACAAATCGGTCAGGTAACAAACAAACAAAAAACATGCGGGCGATGAAGAATTTCCTTTGGTTTTTAAGATTTGGGTTAAAACTGATAAATGATAATGTATAAAACTCGAACTAAACTAGACTTCCTACAAACAATCTATTTATATATGATCCAATAAGTAACATAATATGTTACTTAATTTATATTTCACGGTTTTACATTTGTGAATTTTATTGTTTTTGTTTGGTATGTAATTGAATACGTTAAGGAAATTACTGTCTTAACTCTTAAGGGATTTAACGTTTATGTAATATTTTCCCTTTTACGATCAAAAATAACAATAAATATAAGCACAGCATTGAAGGTACCTACCCCACAGTACGGTTGTTTGTATAAGAGGATAACGTCACTTCATCCTTTATAAAAGTGTTCAGGTTTTAGTAA
Organism: Cyclophora punctaria; assembly: GCA_951394245.1. NCBI lineage: Eukaryota > Metazoa > Arthropoda > Insecta > Lepidoptera > Geometridae > Cyclophora > Cyclophora punctaria. Next base: position 5,994,508 of record OX596170.1, on the reverse strand, counting down.
AGCTACTACAGCATTCATGACGTAATGGAGGCTTATCGTAGCAACAACCTAAAATACTTATACAGATTAATGGACATATGACGACACTGCTATCTATTTTGGGAAAATTCTAACACTGAGGAGGCGCATGCGCTAAAAATCCATGACGTCATATTTCGTCATCAATGAATGACATCATCGTTTATCGTGGGTGTATGGAACCGTGACGTCATGTAGCGAGGAGAGAGGGGAAGAGCTCGATCAATACGCTCGGGTGATAATAATATCTGATCTGCCTCCGGTTCAGTGACGTTCAAGTAACGCCGTCACAGGAGTAGAAGCGAATTGGTATTCAATAAGGCACGGGTCGAGTGTTCACGTGTTAGATCCACTTGCACTTTACACGTTGATAAACTCGCAGGTCAACTATTTATCAATGAAGTGAGATGTGACATTTTACGTCTAAGCCAATCACTTTACGTGGACCTTACCTATCACCTATAATTAAAGTTCAAGTTACAATAGCTTCTAATTAGCTGCAAAGCATTCATAGTATTTTTGACACCTGATATAAGTACTTAGCTCTATGTAAAGTAATTCTAGGTACTTTCATAGTAACCTGATATTTGTATGCAAATAAACACTAAAACCTTATTGTTACTATTAACACAAATAGATTCTAACTCATAGATACGTCGTAATTATTAGGCGTCGGTACCCACATACATATGCAGCAACTGGGTAATTAATTTCATACGTAAATTGACTTACTTACATACACTTGCTCATTGAATGAAACTTAATTTTATAGCCGTTTACGGTTTTCATATGAAAAATGTGGTGAAACGTTGTGTCTCAAATAATTGTGAATTAAGGTAAGTACTTAGTTGACACCAGTTGCTGTTAGATTAAATTAGTATAAACATTGATTATACAGCATCAACATCTCTCTCCGTAAGAATATAATATGCCTATATTTAAAATTGTGTCGTATTACGTTCCAATGACGTAGGTACCGTTAATACTTGTTACGGCAAAGGGAGACTTTCATTCATAGACTGTGAGGTACCGACCGATACCAGGGGCGGGGAACAGTGGTCTCGAACCTACCGATTTTTCGGTATTTCTACCGATATGGGGTCTGTCCTACCGAAATACCGAAATGCAACGATTTTTCCACGATTTCAGAGAATACAAGGAAATTATCCCGATTTTTCTACCGATTTTACATTTCTAAGTTGGCAGCCCTTTTAATTTATGTTTTTGGATACGGGGAATCCCTCAATAGTAAGAATGGATGAATAGTGAGTTATTGCAAATTACGGAATGTTCCATATTTTTTGGGGAATACCCTTGAGTTGAGTCCTTCAACTTGATATTATAAGGGATTCCCCGTTTTTCGTTCGGAAATACACTTGTATATAAACAGTAATTCGGGATTTATTTTTTTCTTTAATTTTCTTAACTTCGAAGAGAAAGTTTTTAGATATGAAGTGCCTACAAAAATTTAGTAATAATATTAAAAAAATGTTATGATTTGCAAATTAATTCAAATATGACCGCGGCTATGGCCAAAGAATATTGGTATGATCCTAAAGATAGTAAAAAATAATTATATTTAAGTGTGTTTTTATATTAATAATTAGGCTTCGTTTGTTTTTTTTGATAAATAAACGTGTTTGATTGAATGTTGTATGTTTTTTGTCATATACCGATTTTGGGTACAAATATACCGATTTTTAGTGGGCAACTCTACCGATTTCGCTCTTTGACGTTCGAGACCACTGGCGGGGAATATACTATGTAACAGGAACTTATTAAAGTTGTTCAACATATTTTAGATTCAAAGCGATATTTCTAGTAGAAACAGTAACCCAGATCAAAGTATGTATGTTGTTTATTTATTCATAGCTCGCAGTTTAATAATTGAAGCAGAACGATTGAAGCCGTGCTGGTATAAAATTCAAGGTTTAAAAATAACAATTTCTCGTTGGAATTAGATATTAGTCTGTATAGGTTTTGTAACATGTGTTTTATGTCTTGAGAGTAGCAATAAAATTATAATATGAACATATCACGTGACCTTGAATGGCAAATCAGGTGTTTTTAATAATTTATGGACATCGCGATAACATTACAGGGTAAAGAGATTAAGAGATAAATGTCTGTTATAGTACTGCCCGTTCTAATTCTAATTAGGTGAGGGTAAACCTATGTTAGTACCTATTTACCTATATAACTGATTCTAATATTAAAAATTTATGACTTTAATATTCAAGTAGGTGAACTACGTTAATATTAATGTGAGTCACTTTAACATTAAAGTAGTCTGTTTATTTCAGAAATCGTTATTATCACCTCATTACCACACAAAAGTTAGTCAATATTATATGCTTATTATTTACGTATTTTTTGGTACTTACGTCTGCGTTTCTTCGTTAACAAGTAAATCCCATTAAAAATGTATTTACAACAAAATATCTGACTTATGAACGGTGCATTTCTAAACGCGTATGAATGAAAAATGCTTTGAAAATGCATCCATACAAGACCTTTGACTTTAGTAGCTACGAGTTGACTAGTTATCACGCAAATTTCTGTTATCATTCATGAATCTCAGTTAATCTCGATCTTGAACTAGTGATAAGCGAAAAGACTTCATTGTAAGTATGACATACTGAGAGACCTAAAATAGCGATAATATTTCCAATTCAAGTACTTCAGTATCAACTCATTTTCAACAGCTTATCAGTGAAATCATTTTTATATCATAATTTGTTTGATTTCTTGGATATTGAGATTAAGATATCAATATTAACGTTTTAAGGTCAAATAGTAAAATTATGTGTTCAACAAAGATACCCATATGATTCAATATTCTACCCAGTGGAACATAAACAAGCCAAGATAATAGCAAATATATAAACATAAATATAACAATAGTTAAAGCATCTATTTAATAGCGTGTCCGCACAAATAGTTTGGTGATGAGCCAAATAGTCCATGACTGTACACGAGAGCCATGAGATGTGATTATCTAGTGTACTTTCATCCATATCGGTCCATAGGAGCGTAGTTACAGCAATAAAGCGAATACAAGATTAGTTTCACAAGAACATTCTCAAACATAACCTCAAAATCGATCAAGATCATTTGTTATTGTATCGAGGCTTAATAACTGATATGGACAACATACTTACAACAGAGAACATTACGTTCATCTCCCCAGATCACTGCCTATTTATGAACACTTCACACACACTCTCGCAGTCAGCATAATGCATCTAATACTAGGAGATAAACACACAGATGCGATCGTCCGCGTTAAATCGAACATAGGTAGTCACTGGTTGATTATGCGGACGTTGTATAACTTGTGCACTGGGACGGGAATTGATGATACTACTGTTTTGTCAGTAGAGACCGCCATGCCCAATTAGTGCAATTTACTATCGTGCCACAGAGTGTTCCAACTTCGCGCTGACGGAATCGAAACAGTGAGTCGCGTTCACGCTAAGGAATTTTTTCTCGGGCAAGCTCCCGCGGTCGCGGCGCTCGCGCACCAATATGAGTCCACACACGCGCGCTCGATATCATCGCTCATACGCACACTAACGCACACGCAGACAGACCAAATTGAACTTTATGTCGCCGACGCAATGGGCGCTCTTTATCTGACACTACTGTGATTAAACAATCCACACTTTGACGTTGTTTTGCTTGAAATGATCCATTTCAATTTTTAAACAAAATGAACTATTCAATAATAATTGAATTGTTTGTAGTGATTGATATATGTCAATGAAATATCTATGTCCATATATCAGTGAAATTAATGTAATAATACAATCGTTAGTTAACTTTAAAAGAAAAAGCAAGTATTTCGTGGACTTGTGGGCAGTAAACATGATTTCTTTAATTAAAACAAGTGAGACATAGTTATTTATTATTTAATTATACTTAATTTATAGCCTATTGATAATAATCGTATCGTATGTAAATCTTATAATTAAATGTAATAAAACTATACGACCAAGTGTAATTTAAATTGGACCAGTCTTTTAGACACCCTTTCTAATAAAAAATAGAACATAAGAAAAACAAGTAAAAATAAAAAAAGATAAGGTTAAACATTCTAAGAACGGAATATCCAATAATTTTCAATGAAACCTTTTTAGTAAAGTTTTCATTAATGTGTTCATTCTGAAAATCCTAATTATATTTCGCAAACATGTTTGTAGTAGGTAAGTGAAACACGACGTTACCGGTCAATGGAAAGGTCAATTATGTTAGTCTAACTTAACAATAAAATTCCTCGCTATTTTAATTTTCTTCTTACGTAAATCTGGTATATAAAATGTTTTACGTCAATGGAGTAACATTGTGTTACGCTTTAAAGGGAGTCTGGAATATTCTTACAGTTTTCTTTGTCTATCTCTGGTGACGGCCCTGAAAGTCTATAAAGATAACAATATTAAAAACCGTTAACATTACCGTAGGCCATTCTACAACTTCGACGTTTAGCGATTGAGGCAAAAAGAAAAATTATATTACAACCTAGGTTAACTAAAAATTTAAAAATAGGAATATCCTAATAAATACAACTAAATATTCAAGGTTTTCAACCACCAGCAATATATTCCCAATAAACATTAATTAAGGTATTTTACATTTTATGAGCCTATTGATTATGTGCCCCAAATTGGCCTAAATCTAAATACCCAATAGTTGACCATTACAGACATGTAGAATTTGCATGCATTCAAATGAATATAGAGCGGTGCCGCCGTATGCGTGGAAACCAAGATTTGTGCTAATGAACCAGCTCAATCGAATTTCCATATTTATATCCTTGCGCTCGATATTATCTACGAATGCTAAGTCCTGTCCATAGTCGAAAATAACAACATACTCTTAGTTTCTACCAATACACTGAGCTCTACTACTTCCTTATTAATTGTCATTTTATGGAAATTGGACAAGTCATTATTAATCGAGTAGTCAGATCACGTATTACTGAGTAGGTATTATGTTAAATAGTGGGCTATTGGCAATCCTGTGATAAGTTATCAGAAAAATTAATAACTGTTACTTAGGTATGTATATAAACCAGGATAACGGACTGAGAGCGAGTCGTGGAATTACTTATCAACTGAACGTTCATTGGCTGTTTAAAATTAAGGCTTTTTACCAAGCTGAAGTATGCATTAAGGTGGATTGTCAGGTGTCTATTTCCAGACCCTATTTTCACCTTTGACAGTTGGATAAGTCTTTTGTCGATGAGTCGACGATGCGGCGGCATCGATTATGTGTAAAATTAGAATAACTGGACGGCTGCCCACGGAACGGGCAGCAAATAGTACTGGGGCATGCGACCAATCGTAACAGCCGTAAATATATGCACTCAGATCTACTTGGACATAACAAGAATCATCAACCCCCCTTCAAAACTATTCCCTAAAACATAACTAATATATCATCTATGATTAACACTTTCTTCATGCTCTATGTGTGAGCTATTTGCCTAAAAACTCACCACGAGCCATAATAAACTCTTTAATAACACTCAATTAGCTTTTATATTCTAATAGATCTTGTAAGTACACACTAATAGACTTGTTAGCAATTCACTTCCGACGATTAAGTATGCCTCAAAGCTTTACAGTGGGCCTATAAATTGAACTAGCTCGCTCATAAAAAAGAGTTCGCTAATTATGTTTCCATTTATACTTAACGAGATTAAACTGAGCAAGGTGTGTAATCATAAAATCAGTGACCTTAACCTCCTAATAGGATTACATGGTGATATAGTTTAGAAAGGAATACCTTGCATGGTTCATTTTAAGTAGCTTCATCGTTATTTTACAATATAGATACATAATATAAAATTAACAACCGCAAATATACAATTAACAATGCCTAATTTAAGTTAGAAATAACGATTTTGCATTTTTTACTGTTTCTTTTTAGTTGGTTTGGTAATATAAATATATTTCTTTATAGATAGATATTTAAAAGCTTAAATTTAATTAAATAATAGAAGCTTAAAGATTAAATGAGGTTTTTTAAGCGGTCCTCGAAAACATTTGTTTAAATTATTAATTCAATGAAAAGTGTGCATGCTATAGACAAGACCACAGCACCAGACCAGAGCACCCTCTGCTGTCGTACTTAAAGATTCGCCCAAGTCAAGTCAACATTAGAGAAGTTTATTTTGAGGTACTCCGTGAGTTTCATATTTTCGAACATAGGTAAATTTTTCTTTACGTTAATATCACAATATAAAGTAAATTGTTTTACTTGAGACTACTTTATCGTTAGCTGAATTCCCTTAAAATATCTGTACACACATTCTGGAGACTTCTTTAGATCGATTTTTGCGTACGAAACTTTCCCGGGACTTTCCGAGAACTCTATTGAGTTTTCACCGCTTTACGTAAATTATATATCTACCTACGTTTCATAAAATACTCGGTAATTACTATTCTGAAATATATAGTAGAATTCTCCAGAAGTTAAAATATCACTTTTGTTTTTACGTCATTAATGACGTAAAAGTTGGTTTATTTAACGCAACTTATTCTAAAGCTTAAAAGCTCCCTAATTTTTGAAATATTTCTGGCTTAGAGTTTCCTGTACATAATATTTTATCATGGAACTAGGTGATGGCTTAATGATGTACCTATATAGTTAATCTTTATTATGAGGAACTTTAACAGAACTTCTTTGTAACTATGCTAATTTTTCAGCAACGTTCAGCTCTGCCACGACTTGGATGAGTGGTCGATAGGGTACTGGAAAGAGATAGGGTATAGTGGAGATAGTAGACCATGACCTAACCTCTTGGCCACTAACTTAATCTAACTAGTTCAGTTTAACTTACTCCAAAATCCTATAAAAAATGTTTGACACAGTTTGGTTAGGTCCCCCTAGTAATATTTTAGTGGTTATTCTGCAAGTTGTAGTTGAAGTGAATAAAAAACTAATTGTTATGAAGATCTATCAATCCGATCTTGTTATAAATTTTTACTTCGTTTTACATAGGCAAAGTTAACTAAAAACATACAGTTGATAGATTTTAAAGGTTTTGGTTTTTAATGGTAAATGGATTTTAGAGATTGCGGTAGTATCATCCCTGTGTGTATCTGCGTGTGACGACGAGTGCAATCAATGCGGAAGCGCTGGCCAGTCTGCGGCGAATGAGGCCGCGGCGCGGCTCCGTGGACGTCCCGCCGCCATGCGCCCGCGCCGCCGCCGTCACCACCGCATTTGTCTCCCGACTCCAATAAACATGCATTATTGGCTATTGTAATGTCTTATTCTTTCTTAAACTCAAGTTATTCACCTGAATTATAAATTGAAGGCAACGTAAATTATAGAAACATTTATTCATACTTTTGAAAGACTGTGAAAAAGAAATAATTATAAAACAAACTGTTTTAATTTCTGTATCGTCAGGCAAGAAAAAGTAAGTAGAAATCTTCAGCTTCAGCAATCAGTCACTATAAAGTGGGTCAACTTTACTAACATAATTCTTAAAGACACCATTAGTAGTTTAAGTTAAAAAGTTCGTGTACGAGCACTGCACTAGAGACTACATTTGAAATAATCTGTGAAATTGGTGTATCTACATTGACTTACAACAACTCCTGTCCTTATTAATAAATGAAATGTAAATCAAAGTATTTTGAGTTCGGAAATAATCGTCGAATCATAGCATAATACATACGTACAAATTTTAACCATGAGAATATGATGAGAATATATATACGTGTAAGCTTAATAAACTTTCATGGTTGCCATTTTGAATATTTGTATTTTATTATGTATAGTACCTATTTCGCGGTTACATTCTTAACCAATTCAAAGATACTATTATTTGTATTGAAATGATCGCACTTTGATGATAGAGATGTAACGAGGTTCTGGTGCATAATCAGCACTTGCCTGAGTACGTGTTAGTGATTTCAACACTCACAAACGAATCATTAACTTTTCCAATCAGGTGAACAAGTACTGAACTAAAGATCTAACACTATTAACTGATATAGCTTTCATAAAAGACGAGAATCATAACTTGTCTAAGATTGCGCCTTCCAATTCTGTAAATCCATTCCGAAAAGCTCATTCAAATTTTAATGTTCGTTTCAGACCTTCAATCTTGGTTTCTAGAACATTAAAATTTATGTGAGAACACTTCAGGTCCGTAATATTGAATGAGTTGTAAATAATATTATGGTGCGGGAGTGTTAAGCTGGGTGACACAATTAAGAAGATTCAGTTAAGAAACTAAATAATCATTAAATAAACTAAAAGTGATAGTAATTAAAGTATTTAAAAGTGATTGAAGTGTTTGAATTATAGTATTTAATGTATTTGAAAGTATTGTGTTACAAAAGGCTATATGACATAGTATCAGTTACGTTCCTCAAGCTTGGTGTCTTTAAAACTGTTTGTAAATTGAAAATAAATAAAAATAAATGGTTTACGACACTAAGTAAAACACGCATTTCGTTCATTTATTCGTGAACAAATTTATTAATATTTATTTGATACAAGTTCAAAATAGAGTTTGTAATTGATATTTAACTTAATATTATAAACAATGATTAACCGATCCTTCGCGTGGGTCGGAGTTATAACAACACATTATAACTTATTTAAATCCTTATCGATACAGCTCAGATAACTTTGGTTCAATTCAACAAATCAAATTAGTAATTTATGGAAACTTTCAAGGTGGGCGTGAGAATCGAAATGACTTCAGCAATTCCGTTAACATAGATTATAACATAATTCACAACCAATAAGTGTTTCAAATCATGCTAAAATTAAGATAGATTTTTAATGTCCATTTAAGTAGATGGATATAAAATTAAGTATAATAAAAATCTTTATAGTTTATATTTTTATCAATTTGGCGAAAAACAGGAGCCATTTGGACTTAAAAATAAGCAAGCCAGTAGATGAGGAGCGCGCGGCCGGCGGGTGCCGGGCGGCGCTCGGCGGAGTGCCGTTGTAGTCAGCGGAGCAGAGCGCGGGCGTATGAAAGCTCCGCGGCGTACTAGCGGTGCCGTTAGCGCAGGCTCGGGCGGGCGGCCGCGGCGAGGCGGCGGCGGGCGGGCCGTGGGAGGTACCGTTAATGACGTCACGCCCGTGACGTCGCACCCGTGACGTCAACGAATGCGATATAGCCACCAGCCTCGTCGGCGGCGGCCTCAGTAACGCACCGACCGTTCACCAAAGCGGAGGTTCACGCGCGCCCATCGCGATCCGACCGCGTCCCTCGATTCGACTGACTGAGTTAGTGAGTGCGCGTATAGTGAGTGGAATGCACTAGAGCCGCATGAGGATCCTGCTGAGCGAGCTGGGACTGTCCGGCGCGTGCCTCGGTCTGACGCTGGAGCCGCGCGCCCGCGCCGCCTCACTGGAACCCGACAAGCCTGCGCCAGGTCAGCGCCACCAGGACATCCCGCCATCCATCGCTTCTGTGTTTATTTTCACTTTCGTTGTGTAGAGCCTCTGGGTGTTGTAGACTGTGTGGAACTGTCGTGATGATGGCTCTCGGCTAGAATGCGAGGTGCGTTGCTGACGCCATCCACCCGACACTGCGGCCTTAGACAATTCCAGAGTACGTACATCCCTTTTTGTTTTTATTATTTATTATGTTATTTTATTCCTTTTATGTATGATTTTATTTTTTGTACAATTTTATTACTCATTAACCAAAAGCTTCCTATCATTAACCTTAGTCGTTCGTCACGTTATCTCGTAGTTATCTTAACATATTTCCCTCCAATAAAAATAAATTCGCGAATGTAAACGACCTTAATTATTTAAATTATTACTAATTTTAATATTGAATTAATTGAAAATCATTAAAAGGATTTGTGTTAATAATTATCCTTCAATATAATAATAAAATATGAAATATATTTGTAAAATATTAATTATATATTGAAAGTATAATGATTCCCGGTAAGTTGTTATCGGTTTTTGAAATTAAAATAGTTTAACGTATTTTTAATAATATGAATAAGATAATAACGCTTTAGTTCTAAAACTACTTCCAGACTGAAAGTTTGGTTCTCTAACTAGATATTAAAACTTGAATAGGTAGATAGCGAACTAAATGTGACTTTTATCATTAAAACCTTTATTAAGTTTATTATATTACTCTTATAATATTTGACCAATATACAACCCATTCAACTAATTTGATAAAAATTAGGTAACGTTTGTCAAACCGGTTCAATAAATCCTGAATTGGAAACTAGTCACACAAATATAACTTCCTTGAGTTTTAACACTTTTAATTTTGTTAGTTATTGGAAGTTTTTGGTATAATTCGCGCGCAATAAAGATAGGTGAATCGTGCAATAAAGGTAGTTTTTACCCGACTGCAGCGGAGCCCAAGAGGAGGGTTATGTATTTGACCTGAATGTATTTATGTGTGTGTTCCTGCGTTCTCTCGTAATTACTGAACGGATGAGCCTATTTTGATACTTTGTTATTCTTTACTCTACTGAGGTCGTGGAGAGAGTTCGACTTATAGTAAGTAGAAGTTAATGTGGAACATATATTTGAGAAAGTTTAAATCTATCATTAGGTCTATTTTTTCACAAAACAAATCGTCTTGTTGAGGAAAATTATTAAGTGATTTCTTTCCATTCTTACCTACCGCCCGAACCATTGTCCTCTATAGAAGGAATTGTCTTTCAGAAGTTTAAATTAATAACCGTTTAAAAAATTACTTAAGTATATTTTGTAACGAACATCAAGTACATAAACTCTACCAGGAAAAAGCCGAGAACTGCGGTGACAACTTTTAAAATAATTATTCTCGTTCTGTAACAGAAAACTAGCTAGACATTGTGGCAATGCAAAGATTCATAGTTTAGGATAGTCACAGACGCGATGTCGCAACCGGCATGTGTTTCAACACTCGCCGAAGATGATACACGCCGCTCCATCTAGTCTGCATAAATTATAATCGAGTAGCAAACGTGTCACAAGAGTCATAATCATAAAGTGAAGTGGCAGCTTCGATATACGAAAATTGTTATTAAGTCAGTTAAATTATCCTCGGATTTGTTGTAGTGTTGGGTAAGTGCGAGAGTAATGTGGGATGTTTGTGTGGCGATCTCGTGGCCCGGAGCTGACGGCCGCCGTGTCCGCACTTGCCCAACCGGGTGTCGCAACCGGCAGACGACGCCGCGCCGGCCTCCGGTCGCCGGCCCTCCGCCGCACCTGCCCAGATCACAATTACCCTCATAACATAACCCGATTAAACACACTAACACACTATAACACATTCTAGTTTATAGCTCAACTACCCAACTGGGCAGGTTTTGTCCCCGTCTAGGTATTTATAATATGTATCGTACGTAATAATTTTACATATAAAAACTAATTTGAATAACTACAGATACAAACTAAAAACCTAACAGAACGTTGAAATGGCGCCAAAAGACTAAGTCAGTTTTGTTTTAAAGAAATCCTAACAGGATCCTTCCGTTTGTTTTTAACTTTCACTGTTTTGTAACTCTCGTCCGTCTAATAAACGATATCTGAAAGTAATTTTATTTGCAAATAAAAAACACGAACATAAATTTAGGTATTAGATGTTACGCGTGCGTGTATTACGGATGATAGGAACAAAAAATGAAGTGCACTTTCAGTAGTGTAGGTACTTAGTATAATTGATAGGAGTATTTCAATATCGAGTGTCGTTTGGCTAGGTTATTACCGGTCAGCTGTGAGTGTGACGTCACGGTGGGAGTGCGGCACTGGCGTCACTCTCTGACGCTCCTCGCTTCTGCCTCCTCGCCCGCCCTCGTCGCAGACATCCTGACTCCCTCCCCATCCCTCACTCATGTGTATTGTTATCACCCTCCGCTGACGTTTGTTGAACCACTACCGTAAAATACGTATACTGGACTTTCGTCACAGCAATTCCACTTATTCTCTAAATTAAATTTATATATAATAATAATGATTGCTTACATTTCTCTCTCGCTTACTGTGCCGTATCCTCAGCAGTCGAAAAGCTTCGCAGAGGGATTTAACACATTATAAAAGCATGTGCTTAGGTGTCAGTAACATACTCTAAAAGTGTTTCTGTGAGGCGTGATTACGTCACGTCTAAAAATATGTTGGTGATGGGGGCTGGTGGCTGGTGGAGGAGGAGTCCGGTGGAGAGACCTCGGCCTCTGCATCGACCGCCGCCTGTGACGTCACTAGCGGCGTTACGTCACGCATCGACCCGCGCATAGTTTCAAGGACGCCCTTGGAAAGCAATACACTTCCTTCTAGTTTCACTGCATTTTTGGAAGACATCGTAAAAAACTGATCACCTAGTCTTTCTTGTACGTAAGATAAGTAGGCTGATAGTCCTGTCAAGACAAAAAATCCTCATTGTCTTAACTCAAAGAATTACAGAAACCGCTAATGCTTATTTCCAGACAAACGACGACATATTTTTGTGATCATACGTTAATACGCTAATAATAATCGTTGCATAATTGCTAATTTTTATAAGTATGTAAATAAAAGTCTGAGTTACAAGGAAAACGATTTTTAAAAGTAAATTCAAGGTTACGAACGTAAGTTGTAAACCAAAAAATAAAATAATAAAACCCGACCGATGTAAACTAGACGTCCGAGAAACTCTTGTATTTGATGACTACTTATTGACTTACACACTTAAAATAATATGTACCAGTAGGTTGATTTGATCATTATGTGCGAACTAAACTAATATTTAAAATGGGCGTTTACAGAGAATCACATTACTATTGCGATAATCTTAAAACATTTTAAATACCGAATAGGTACTTTGTTTTAATACTTTTTGACAACTCTTTAAAGTGAATTCACACTTAAGTATATAAACACATACTTAGAGCTAAATAATGTTAATAACTTGACTACTACTTTGACACTACTTTACCCTTAACCCTCTTTTACATCCGTCTTTTAGAAACCTTCGCATTAGCAACTTATAAAACTTTTACTGTACTAAATGATAAGTATATTTATTAGTCTTGGGTGTGTCCCAAATGTCGTTTCACGCGACAAATCTAGGTTCCTATTCGTAGATGCAGAAGCTAGTAGTCTAAATCTGTCACTAAGTAACGCAAATAAAACGGAGACTTCGCTGTATGATTATCGCATTAATTAAACGAGTATAATATTCATAGATAGATGATACATTAATATGCAGATTAATAGCAGTGTTACTACTTATTTAAGATATTATGAGGGTAATAAATGTGGGTGAATGTGATATGGGTCCTAAAACCAACGTTTCATACGAAGACAACAAATAGAACTGTATTAAAATCTTGAGAAGTCTTTTAAGAGAAGCGAAAATTCAATTATTTTACCTATAAGTACTTATAAGTCCAAAAACAGTTTCCATACGGTTACTTAATAATAGCGCATACAAACATGAACTTGAATATAATAGACATTACAAATCACGTGCTGGCACGCTATTTTATACAAAGAAGTGTGTGCGACCAGACGCGATTTCCGAAGGGGTGTGCTGACGTCAGAGGGTCTGACGTCACGCCGCACGCCCCCCGCCCACGGGCGCAGGCGCCCCGCAGCCGCGGCACTCACCACCTGACTACCACCCCAAACACGCATATATTGCACATCACTTATTGGCACAGCCGATAACAGTTTCGCGTCGCCAATTAAACGTTATTGACCACTTACGCAACTCAATTATGACTTTCAAAAGAAAGACGTTATGTTACGTGTTGAGATAGTGATGTTGCTAGCCAATTGGGGTGACCAATCTATCCCGGACTTAACTACATACATTCTTGCCAGTGGAAAAGCCTTGAAATCTTGTTGATCACTTTCGCACTGAGTTTCGTTAAAATGTTCCATTACATTGTATGTAAGTATCTATGTATTTATTTTTATGAATATAATTGGTATATTTTATTTAACATTTTTCGTCCGTTTACGATCAAATTAGCATAACAAAAAACTTAGCCGAAAATCTTCAAAAACCTGTAATATCATTATCAATTACCTATTTAGAACTTACTCATTAGTTACGGGTAGTAACTAATGAGTAAGTTCTAAATAGGTTTTTATAAAATTTTGTTCAATATAATAATAAAAGTAGTAATTAAATAAAAATCAACAGATTATAATGCTCTTAACGTTAAAAACGTCATTTATTTACGTACATTCAATTTAAATGGTAGTGTGGGGTATTTATAAAACAAACTTTTATTTGATAGAATAACTTGATAAGTAAAAACGCCCTCTGTGTATTTATAACTGAACTACGAAAGCTTCAATGGGAGCTTTTAATAAAAGAGGGTAAGCTGTGATATTTTGAGCCCCTGGATAAAACCGAAGTGTTTACTCGAGGTTCGGAAAAGCTTACATAGATGTCGCTAGGGGTAGTTTTATCTACTTATTTAAACGTAGAACATATTTACGTAAACTATTATTGTTGTGCATTGTTTTGTCATGTTCTTCAAAGTGATCGATATCATATTACTTAACGAGTATTATCAGTAGCTTGTTCATGTTTATTTATTTAGTTTAGTGACTTCTAGAAAACACCTACTGACTACTTACTGGTTTGAAAGTAAAAGACTTTTATAACAGTATCTGATGGCGTCGTGAAGCTCTAAATAGAGAGAAGTGGAAACGATGGGGGGAGGCCTTTGCCCAACAATGGGACACCCAAGGCTAATATAATAATATAATAATCTTTTTTATGAGTAACTTAGTAGCCTAGTGGATAGCGAATGCAATAGGTGCTAGGACAGCTTATTTTAAAACTTCTTACATACAATATATCAAACCAAAATACAGAGTTCGGGTCAGTATGTTTTTATTTCACATACATATTAGTTGAGACTCATTTATGACACAAGGTGGCCCCCGCATTTCAATATGCATAAAAGCTAATAAATTAATAGAATATAGTAAAATTCTAAACTATTTCTTCTTCTATTCCTTCGGCGATCTGTTCCTATTACTACGAGATGTGTAGGTTGTGCCGAGCTTTTGAATCAAAAGAGAAAACCTTGCAAATTCATTTTCATATCTAGAGGTGGGAAATAGTGGTAGCTAATTCTATTTTCATTTACCTAGTGTTTCTCATCTAAAGCAGAGCTGTTAACTACATTCCAAAGACAATTACTCTTTATATCTTCTCTTCATAGACAGATCGAAAAATAAAGGTTGTCTTTAGAAAACAGAAAAACGAAGACAAAACCTTATTTTGACGAATACTTAGCCCTACTGTGTCCTGCAACCTCACTAACTTAATCGATGCCTATTCTTCGCTCGTACATACACCTACTACCGTCTGATAATGAATTACGTAACTTTCTTATACTGTTATGTTATTATACCCGAAATAAGAGCTGCGTTGACTCTCTACGTTGTTAATATCACAATAACTAACTCTAGCTAGACTATAGAGCTCTAAAGCATTTATTGTTTAAGCGGTGGGTTAAAGTAGCTTCCTTCTAGGTAAAGACCATTTATTTTAAGACTAAGAATTTAACCGTAGCAACCTATGCCTACGAATAACATACCTAGTCATTGGAATTAAAAATAAACTATAGTATTAATTAGAACATGAATGCGGAACTAAAAGAAAAGATTAACATGTGATATCGTGCAAAAAATATAGATAAATAAAATAATAAATTAAATTGAGACTAATCATAAAATAAGCGCCTATACATATGTGTATACATAATTATGTATTAAAATTTACATATTTCATATGTGAGTTTAATTTAAACCTATTTATAAAGTTTGGTTAAAACAGGTTGAACAAGATAATAAATAATATTGCTCGAAAGACATTACAGAATTGGAAACATATACCTGGCTATTGGCTTGAATCATAATCTGTGTAAACTTTGTATTCATAACGAGGAGCTTGTGATATTATGATTCAATATTTGTACCAAATTGGTTAAACAACTGTTAGTATCAATTACTTTGTTTTAAGATTAGATCTTAGCTTCATTGACTTAAAAAGGGTTCTTTATTACAAGGTTTGGTAGCAATTACTATGTTATGTACTTGCCTGTATCTGCGTATCACTCTCTCTCTCACCTTACAAATTACTTAGTACCATCCCAGTCGATGATGACTAAATGAATATAATAATCTGTTTAATGCTCATCTCAATTACTTATTGCGTTGATTTTATACTTTAGTAAGTATATTCATGAAATGAATTACGTACAAAATTTATAAATCAATGAGCATTAGGTAAACTTTATGACCGGCTACTTAACACCGTGCTGAAACCAAAATACATGTGTCATATTCAAATACTTATTCCATACAAAAATAAAATACAAAACATATCTCTGAAGTTATAGCAGCTAAAGCTTTGTTGCTTTGTTTATGCCTTAATAAGACTGGAATTAATGGTTCCTAACATAATAGAAACTGCAAATGCCACTGATTTCATAACCTCCCTGGAGACCCATCGACTTTTCGCCCCAAAAAATAAAACCGTCGGCGCTTCCCTAAAACAGAGTCAAAATGAGCGGGATAAGGATGAAAATCAAATGCACCCCTTCTAATTTACATGGTCTGTGTAATAGATTTAGTCGAGGTGTATACATAGGATTCAATTTTCTGGGCGTGGCGAATCAAACACCGTGACACAATGTATTCAAAACGCCAATATTCGGTCCGCAAAACTGTTGTATAAATAGAAAGACCTTTCTCATCCACCGGCATTTTACTCTTGAAAGGGTAGCGATCATCACTTATAATTTTGAATAGGAACGTGTATACATATCGACTAATCAATTACGAGTACTTGTGAAGGAAGATTCAAAGTATGTTCGCCGAGGGTAAATATAAATGATGCATGGATTGGATAGCGTGATAGTTCACACCGCGACGACTTCGATTCTTCGACCGCCACTGACACTCATTGCTGGACGGTCCTTCCTTCTAGTGTGATTGTTCATTTGCAAAACGTATAATATAATCTTTAATTTAGTTATCGTCGTGTGAACAGTGAGTCTAATGTATAATGTTTGATTGTTACAGGGCCGAGCGCCTTGGTGGCGCCAAGCGCATTCACGACAAACCCCACCAGCATGATACTGCTGCAGACACAAGTAAGTTATTCACATTTATATTTAGTTTATCTTTTAAATTCTTATAAAACAAGTTTGCAAATCGTGTTAATTCAACCAGGAACGGCTAAACCGATTAACGTGATATTTTAGTTTTTGGAATTCGTCTCAACCCCAAATAGCAGAGTAACATGAAAGCTGCTGATGATGATGACCGGGGAACAGTTAGTAAAAATAAATAATAATCTACAGTTACGTAATCCTTAGTGTATATTCTTTATCTACCAATCAATTGAAATCTAAGGCCAACGAATTCAAAGTTGCACATAGAGGTCTATCGCTAAAAGCGGTTTATTCCAGACTACCTCATTTTTTTATTAGTAATTTTTATACTTATTAGTTTGAAATAAATTAATAAAATGTCCCGACGTGAGAGTTGGCACTCTTAGGAAATTGGAATATGTCAATTATAATAACTTATTATCGTCAGGAAAAATAAATTGATTGATTGTAACACCTGCACTGGTAGTTGAACAAACGACTACCCACTCAATAGCCATAACAACCAACTCTAAACAATCGCAATGAGCTCGCCATTGGTGCGTCATGTCCGCCCCTGTCGACAGTCCGCCGCCTACCGCTTCGCAACGCCTACATTATCGATTGTCTTTTCCATTACAGAGCAACTACGGTTCATCCTTCAGTGATCTATTGTCTCCGCAGTTCCAAGAAAACTCTTCAGAAATATTAGAAGAGAATCTCGACCCCTTCCCGGACGTCGAGTTCCACGCCCCCGTGCCCGCCGAGCTAAAGCCGAATCGGGAGACCTTTACCTGTGAATCTCTATCACCCACGCTAGCCCCGGCCCTGCCGAGCTTCGAAGAAACGTATTCCGTCAGGTACCCAAAACAGGAAATGGCCGAATTTGGAATCAAGATGGATGAAGATTGCTACAATGTAAGTGCGTACTCTCATCAGGGCCACGCATCGACGCAACTACTCTATCAATACCACCAACCGACGATCCCCTACGTCCCGGCGACTTACTACGCACCCCCGCAGCAATGCAGTCCTACTTTCGATACGGGAGGCATCAACCCGAATCAAGATTCGTATTCGTTGCCACCCTTCACGAACACCGTAGACTTACATATTACAACGGATCAAGTAGCGAGGCAGCGACGATCTTCGCTGCCTATACAACGATCAGAATCGAACAGTTCCAATGATAGTCCAAAAGTACATGGAGGAAGAATTCATTGCATGCAAGCGTCCGCCCCCAGTTCTGCATCGAGTTCGCCGGGCATCGCCCCGCCGGAGAGCGGCACCCCGCGCCCTGCGCCGAGCTCGCCGAGCCAGCTGTGCGCCGTCTGCGGCGATACTGCCGCTTGCCAACATTATGGAGTCCGCACCTGTGAAGGTTGCAAAGGATTCTTTAAGAGAACCGTACAAAAAGGTTCGAAGTACGTATGTTTAGCTGAAAAATCTTGTCCGGTTGACAAAAGAAGAAGAAATAGATGCCAATTTTGCAGATTCCAAAAATGTCTCGCAGTTGGCATGGTTAAGGAAGTGGTTAGAACCGATTCTTTAAAAGGTCGGCGAGGTAGACTACCGTCTAAGCCCAAATGTCCTCAAGAATCGCCTCCGAGTCCACCGATCTCACTAATTACTGCACTCGTCCGAGCACACGTAGACACTTCGCCGGATTTCGCAAATCTGGATTACTCTCAATACCGTGAACCGAGCCCTATGGAGCCGCCCATGTCAGACTTAGAAGTAATTCAGCAATTCTATTCCTTGTTGACAACATCTATCGATATGATTAAAATGTTTGCGGAGAAAGTACCCGGCTATGGCGACTTGTGCCCAGAAGACCGTGAACAACTGTTTGCATCTGCCCGCCTCGAGCTGTTCGTTCTCCGCCTAGCGTACCGCACTCGTCCTGAAGATACAAAGCTCACTTTCTGTAATGGGCTCGTGCTTGACAAACGTCAATGCCAGCGATCATTTGGAGACTGGCTACATGCGGTCCTTGACTTTAGCAACACATTGCACTCTATGGATATCGACATATCTACATTCGCCTGCCTGTGCGCTCTTACTTTGGTGACTGGTGAGTTGAAACTCTTATTTCTATTATATAATTTTAAAGGAATCTTCGTAAAATTTAAGGCAGGAAATTAATTTGCCGATTTTATGTATATTTATGTATTATATTAATGTGTTTTCCTCCGCAGACCGCCATGGCTTGAAGGAGCCGCACCGCGTGGAGCAGCTGCAAATGAAGATAATCGGATGTCTGCGAGCGCACATGCCGGGCGGCCCGGGCGGAGCAGGCGGCGCGCCACACTTCAGCCGCGTGCTGGGCGCGCTGCCGGAGCTGCGCTCGCTCTCGGTGCAGGGCATGCAGCGCATCTTCTACCTGAAGTTGGAGGACCTTGTGCCGGCGCCGCCGCTCATCGAGAACATGTTCCGCGCCAGCCTGCCCTTCTAGACTCACACACACTACCCCGAGGACCACTCCCGCCTTCGAACATTCTCCTCTTATCCTTAGAGCCGACTCCGTTATTTTTATAAGTGTTTAGATTACCTATAGAAAATATTTTTCTAGAAACTAGATGGACATTTTATAGGACTCGATCTCCCACGGAATCGGTTCATGCTAATAAATAAGATTTTAATATTATGCATATTTTTTAAACTTAAGTGAACAGATTTCGTTAAGACATTATTAAATTAAGGTTTATATAAGTTTAATTTATTGTCAGAATTAAGAGAATATGTAAGGTATTTGGGTGTGATTTGTTTTATCTCATTAATATTGTGTACCTATTTTGTTAGTCTGCATTTGAGTTACCGCTCGTGATCAATGGCATCTTGTCGTACAAAATATTCCTATGTTATCATCGTATTATTATATAAGGAAAATCTAGTCACAAGACTTAGACATGTTATTATATTAAGCTCGTAAGGATCGAGCTTTTTTATATTAATTATTTTAAAAGATTGATAGGCATTTAATGTCATTTTGTAAGAATGTGAGTGAAGTGAGGGTTGCACGTGGGCCGCGGGCACCCGCCCTAGGCTCGGCGAGGGTGCCGTGCCCAGGGCGTCCGGAGCGCCCGGGGCCGCGGGGATGGGCGTTGACTGACGACTGTTGGAAGTTACCTTTAATTAATATCATTTTATTACTTTAGACGCTAGGATGTTAAATGTAATTTGTTATTACAATTACTTAGGTAGATTACCTGTGGCCAGCAAAAAGTTCAGCATGATGCAACTCGATATAATTAAGTACCACCATAGGTAGGAACGAAAACATTTGTGATTGTATAACACTCGGAATAAAAGCGTGTCTTAACAGTACCTTTGTCCTTTATAGATAGATTTATATATTTCTAAGAGTGAGAATGCTTTCTTTTGGTTTAAATTAAACACTGTCTAGCTAATTGTTATGCTATAGGTACATTTGCCTATATGTATGAATATACATATTTGAACATATCATTAATATTAAAATTACGGTAATTATTACAGTTTTTTGTGCTGTAAAGATCATCTTAATAGGATCATCCTATTACTACGAAATCAATTCTTAGAGGAAAGTATATTACATTAGTATATGCAATTCTTCTTCTTCTTATCGAGTGGATGGTCAACTTGACCAATCCTGGTGTCAATATGCAATTAGAATGTGAAAACACTATATGATGTAGCTGCACTTTGGATGCTAAAGTTCACTCTATCAACATAGATTTTTATTTGATATATTTTGCCTATTCCTCGAAACGGACCAAGTTATTAGATAGCAAAAGTAAAAAGAATTGTAGGCCTATACCTATGTTTATGAGCTAGATACAGAATAATATATTTATTATTTATTCACTTTGAATGTTTTGAACGAAGTTTGAACCACGTAGTGTAGGTAGTTAGTTAGATAGGAGTTAAAAGATAATTAAAGTTCAAATATACTAAATTACTCCTCTTTATAGAGCATAGGCTAGTAGTACCTAATTATATTTATACTAATAGGTACTACAGGAGACATAATCTAAGTGTAACACGTTATAGGTAGGAAGGAGGTTATATATGTACCTATATGTTTTCTTATTGTTTGCTAAATATACACGAGTAAGATATGATATTTTGATACCTTTCTATGAACTGTGTGGTGATATTTGTTACGATTTATACAAAATATTGACAAATCTGTAAAGTATTTTTATTAAAATACGACATAAACATCGATTAATGCTGAACTTTTTAGCCTGTAGCCAAACCACTACGTGTTAATTTTATATATTTTTAAGAGATTTGCAAATATGTGACGTACTAATTTTAATCTTAAAGTATAAATATATTAAGTTACATTGTCCTTATGAATGTTTTCTGGTTGTGCTTAATGTATTTATATACCTACCTATTCACATTTTTAATAAGTCAATTTTCATAAGTACCTACTTATTTGTGTTTCACGGTACTTACATTATTTACAATAATATAATGTTTCTATTCAAAACGTAAAATCCAAGCCTACTAATGGTACCCATTCAAAGCATTCCTCATTATGAGCTGGTCATATCTCCGTTATGAATGAATACTTACTTTATCTTAACTTCTACTTAATATTATTACTGCAATATTGTCTATGTTTGTTATTAATGTAATAATTTGATGTTAGATGGTGTTAAATGTACCGAAATCAAATACTCTCACATATCTACCGTTAGGGTACCTGCCCATGAATGTCTTTATTAACTAAGTATACTTACATTTATTATTATTACTGAAATTGCATTTCTTTTGTCACATACTCGTAGATTTATAATAATTAGTTGTGCTTTTGTTAATGTTACACGATTTTCTTTGTAAATATTTCGTCAGAATAATACCTATCAACGCAAAAGCGTTTTATTGTATCGATTCTTTTATTTACTCTCCTTACATAAGCCCTTTAATTAACTACCTACTTTAAGACTTATATATTATGCTATGCTATTTAAACAAGCCTTCACTAGTAGATGAAGTGGCGCTATCGCCCGTTCATAAATATATTGTGACACTATGGTCACAAGAATTAATATTCAGTATGCTTACTCATAGATAGGTACCTAAACTACCCAAGAATTGACTAGGTATCTTAAAAAATATTTAAAAAGTGTAACATAGTATAAATAACTAACGCTATAAGTACATTCACAAAGAAAATATAAGATTATCCATATAAGTAGGTATGGGAAGGTAATTTATATAAGACTTAGGACACAGAGAATACTAGTATGGGAGGTGATGTCTCAATAACTGGGTCAAATATATTTTGTAGCTTCTTTTGAAAATAAAAAAAATGAAATTGATATTGAAAAATTTAAATTGACTTATTTACTTATATCTGATTTTTTTATTAGATAATCCTATTTCTTAATGAACGTAGCAAGCGCGGCGGAAAGATCTGCTTGTTAACCTCCTGAAAGGAGTAGTATCTATGAAACGTTGCCAATGCACGCTATAGGTAGGAACTTAAAGTTTGATGCACTGACACGAAAACTAACAAACTAACCACAAAAACGTGCCGTTAGCACATAGACAGACATCCCCCTACATTGATCAGCTAAACTATCCTAGGGTCTACCTAATTAAATAATACCAATGTCTAGGTGATCGGATTAGCAACAACTTAAAAGGAAAATAAAAAGGATTTCACAAAATAGTTATTAAAATTATATCCTGCTTATAGTACTGTATAGAAGATGAACATGTAAAGATCATCGGTGATGAATATACGAGATTTTTTTTTTTAAGAAGCAACATCCCCAAGTAATCTGTCATCTAATGTATACTGTCACTGTCAACTGCTACAATATTTATTTTAGAACGCCAGTGTCAGTCAGTTTCATTATGTCAAGTCAAATCATCGTTTAATCAATGTCAAAGAGACAGCCAAGTCAGCTGAGCCCACCCAAGGCAAGGACTTCTTTCTTAAATCCATGGCTGAGCCATCTGCCATGCCATTATTGTAATATTATTGTACTGTGATGTGATTAAACTACAAACTAAAATTATCGATCGATTGCCGACGTGACTACCAACAAAAATCGAATAATAAATATAAACGACTCCCAATAAATCTAACAGATTTTTATATGAAACCGCTACTTTTATAAACAAATACTGCTATCACAAAAATTACTCATTCGCATTCCATTTCACACAACAATGACTGAAAAAGGTGACATGAAAGAAGATTTAGATAAAAACTTAGAAGATTTTGAAATACAAGAAGTCCTTCGAAATGGAACAGATCTTAGGGAGTATGCTTTACAAATCGACAAAAGTATTAAAGAAGCTGAAAAGACTTCCGTCGCTGACTACTTGAAAGAAAGTGAGAACATAGCTTCACTCCACAACCAGATAGAAGACTGTGATGGCATCCTTGCTAAGATGGAAAGCATGCTTATGGTCTTTCAGGTCAGTATTGTGGACATAATATGCAATAAAAGAAGGAGTAGGTAACTATATGTAATGTCTGTTCTTATCCTATTTTATGCACTATTTCAGAATGACCTGGGCAGCATCAGCAATGAAATAATTAGTTTACAAAAACGTTCTGTAAGTATGTCTGTACAACTATCTAACAGACAAGTGCTAAAAGGGCCTCTATCATCTTTCATTGAAGATATGGCAGTTTCTGAAACACTTATATTGTAAGTTCTATTTAAATTCAATTATTATTAATTGATTATTTAAATGGATCAATTATCCTCAACCTTATTGTAATTTACAGTGGCATTAACAATGTACCAGTTACAGACAAGGAATTCATGATACAACTTGCAATTTTAAACCAAAAACTGAACTTTGTAAAGGAACAGGACTTCAAGGAAACCAAAGCTTGTCATGATGTGAAAGATGTTCTCGAAAAGTTAAAAATTAAATCTGTAGCTAAAATAAGAACTTATATTCTGGAACAGATTTACAAATTTCGGAAGCCCATGGCCAACTATCAAATGCCTCAAAATGCAATGCTCAAGTACAAGTTTTTCTTTGAATTTGTTTTGGCCAATGAAAGAAATGTGGCACAAGAGATATGCAATGAGTACATAGATACATTGAGCAAAGTATACTATTCTTATTTTAAATCTTATGCTTCAAGACTTGATAAGTTGAAGTATGAAGAAGCTCCTACAAAGGAGGATCTGATGGGTATTGAGGATGGTTCAAAGGGTGGATTCTTCCAAAAATCAAACCTAAAGAACAAGAGCACAATATTCACTATTGGAAATCGAGGTGATGTTTTGGCTCAGCAACTGGAAGCACCTATTATTGTTCCTCATGTACAACAAAAAACGAAGGTAACTAATTTTATGTAAAGACTAGCAGTGCACCACTATTTTACCCATTTTATGCCCGTGTGAATTTCGGAATGAAAATAGCAAATTATTACTATATTCTCGATTTTTAAGATAGTAATAAGTTTGACTAAGTAACTTAATAAATCTTGAATCTTCTCTTTTAGTATTCCTATGAATCACTATTTAGAAGTCTCCAGTATGCACTAGTGGACAACAGCTGCAGAGAATATCTATTCATATCTGAGTTCTTCCATGTCAAAGGCAGTCATGCTCAAGAATTATTTGATAGAATCCTAGGGAAAACACTTTCTTTGCTTGTTGTGAGTACAAATCCATTATGCAATATGATATATCTGTATGCCTATTTATTGCTATTTACACCAACTAATAATATTTTAGAGAGCTAATCTCATTATAATTGGTTTCTTTTTTCAGAAAAATGTAGAGAATTATGTACTAGAATGCTTTGATTGCCTAGCATTATTCCTCTGCATTCAACTCATTAATCGGTACAGATTGATGTGCCATAAAAGAGCTGTTGGGGCTCTAGACAGGTAAAGAACTTACAATAAATTAATTTAATTGGTAGTTGTTGCCTAATAATTATACTGTTTTCAGTTACTGGGATTCTTTGCATAATATCATATGGCCTAGACTGGAGTATGTTTTAAAATTGAACATACAAAGTGTAAGAGAATGTGATCCAGCTAAATTATCTAACAAAGAATTGGGTCCTCATTATGTAAGTTTTCATTTCATCATTTCTCGAATAAAAGTTACATTATTCATTTGTTAATAGCAACCTCATCAAAATGTTGTAAATATTTTAGATAACACGTCGATATGCAGAATTTTCAGCAGCAATGTTAAGTTTAAGTGAACAGTTTCCATCAGAAGAACTCAGCAACATCCTTCTGGTATTACAAGACGAAGTACATTGTTTTCTTTTAAAAATGGCTGCAGAGTTTCCTCAAAGGATTCAACAGCTTATATTCCTAATCAACAATTATGATATGGTGTTGAGTATCCTTATGGAGAGAACACGAGATAATACTAAAGAAGCAGAAAGCTTTCGAGAACAATTGCAAGCAAGGAGTTCAGAGTATGTAGAAGAAATATTGAGTCCTCACTTTGGAGGAATGATACAATTTGTGAAAGAAGGCGAGCAATTGCTTGATGGTGGAAAAAATAACGAACTAGCTAATTTGGAAAGAAAATCACTGTCATTGGTTGTATCATTTAGTTCAGGGTGGAAACAAAGCTTGGAAGAAATCCACAGGGAAGTTTTAATATCTTTCCCAAACTTGGTGACAGGATCGGGCCTACTGCAGATGGCATTGACTAACTTTGTACAATATTATCATAAGTTTGTTAAACTTTTAACCCCAAATGCACGAACACAATTAGTAAATATCCATGTTATTATGGTTGAAATAAAGAAATATAAAACTAATTATTAAACAGATGATCAATACTTTTGCAGCGGACGTAATGAAGACTTTCATTAAAGTATAATCATAAAATATTTTAAGTACCATAATCATTAATCAAATTAAATTATATTGTACTTATATACCTATAAAATAAATATAATAGTTCTCCTTGCAAGTTTATCCTTTTTTGGCTAATCTATGCTGTCCCACTGATAGACAAAGGCTTTGTTCTAGCTTCGTGGACAAAGGTCTCCTTCCAAATACCGCTAACAGTCTCAATCCTTCACTCAATCTACCAATCCCTATTAAAAGTAGCCAGATCATCTTACTAATATCAAATATATTGTATTGTTTGCTTTAGGGGTTAATGCAATCTTCTTCTTCTTCTTATCGAGTGGATGGTCAACCTGACCAATCCTGGTGTCAGAGTTATTGAGCCGCCAAAGGCCTCTGACATGGCTAGTGTAACGACTACTATCCGTAGAAAGTAACCGGGACCGACGGCTTAACGTGCCCTCCGAAGCACGGAATTATCTTACTTTTCGAGCAATCAGGTGATTCAGCCTGCAATGCCCTAACCAAACTGAGGACAGTCTCACAAAGTGATTTTTGTGAGATATCCCCACCGGGAATCGAACCCGGAACCTCCGGATCGTGAGCCGAGCGCTCAAACCACTAGACCACGGAGGCTGTTAATGCAATGAATTTGCCCTAAAATACTGCAATAAAAACGGAAATTTCTGTTCACGACCCATGTTTCACCCTGTATACTGACTCACTCACACTTACATAATATACCTATCAACGCACAGCCTAAACTACTGTACCTAGAAACTTGAAATTTGGCACAGGGGTTCCTTTTATGATGTAAGGGAGCTCTAAGAAAGGATTTTGCGAAAATCAAGCCATAATAGGGGGTGGTTCTTTCACCCAAAGCGAAGCTAGGGCGGCCGCTAGTGATAAATAAAATTAAATGCTCTAAATAAAGTAAGATCTAAGTTCTCGATATATTTCTGTGATCTAAGTCTATTTAGGATAAAGTAGGTTTAGTCATCATTGCGTCACATCTCAACGTGCGAAAAACGATTTCGTTTTACGTGCACACAAGTTAAGCGACTACGAAGGGGTCGAACGACCATAAGTATAATTCGTGGTCTGCGTCGAATACTCCTTAAATTTTAATACATATTAGAAACATGCTTACATTCTTGGTTAATTTCGCCTAGCAGTTACTACCAGTATGGTGGCACTTGAATACTCTAAAGTTAAAATGGTAAATAAAAAATATGTAGTTACACTTATAATTTAGATATTTATTAGTCTTAGAATAGAACTTAAAATAACAATCACAGTTTTTTTTATACAAAACAATAATTTTAAGACAGTAATGGAGATAAATACTAAGTTATGACTAATGGGCCTGTAGTTATACATAGTTATACACCGGGTGGCCCATTTACATCAGCCACTATGGGAAATCTGAAACTGTAAGTCTTACGAAGTTTTGTTCTTAGGGACATGCTATCGATTTAAGTGACAAGAAAAAATGTATTTGTAGATTAAAGAAAAAGTGCGCGGGTATTATCGGAACATATTTACATTGGGAAGGGTAGGCTTAATTCAGTTTTTCTTGCCACCACGATGATATTATTAAGAAGAGATCTTCGTATATCTTGTAGTTTCAGACTGCCTATGTATTGTATAATTGTATTTACTCTCATTATTAATATGCATTACAGAGTAAATTCTTCCATACTTTGACTGATTTCATTTTCACATAATCCTTTAACAATTCTTCGAATTCCGGGGAGACATTGCGTCGGTTACATTTCAATAAATAATTGAGGAGTCTATTACTTAGTTTTGTCATATAAATTAAACTTGAAATTATCGCCTCCCAAATCCCCAGTGTGGCTGAAAACAAAAAATCGGTTTTGAAACATAATGTAAGACATGGTACCATAATGATTATAATTTAGTTTATTGGTTTTTGCTGAGGGAAACCTCGACGTTGCCATAAACAAGATGATGCGGTTGTATTTGCTAAGTATTGGGTCTAAAGTGAAAACATATGTTAAACTTACGTTTTTCGTTTAATAGATCAAAAAGCTTGTTAGTAATAATTTCACAATGTACTTTCATATCATTTGGATATGGTTTCATCAATGGTCCCAAAATGGACAGACAAAATTGCTTGGCTCTGACAGAGATGTCTTGGCTATCAATTAATGGTAGCAACATATTGTTTATAATTTGATTCTGACACCACTTCGCACCATTTCTCTTTGCAAGAATGATTAGTGCCATTCGCAACATTTTTTTTTCCATTTGATTATCTGTAACATAGAAACAATTGACATTAAATATAAACCTAGAAATTACTCGAAGAAAGCTATCTATGGCACAGGGAGACAAACCTTTCATTTCTTTTATAGCTGATCTTAACATTTCCAAAATCCTCGTTTCATTCCATTCAGTGATTTTAAAAGCATACTTGTGCTTTAAAATATGTTTTATATCACCTGCCCTGTTAAACTTGTCATTACATTTATAAAAGTGAAGCAAGTATATTAAACAGGTAACAAGTGGGGTGTGAGCTAAAACAAAAATAAAATATGTAAAATCACTTCTAGAAACATCCAAAAGAAAACATAACAAGGTAATGTATAATTTTTTGTTGGTGCTAATTTTCGCAACAATATATTCATCCGATTTCAAAAATCCTTTCACCGTACGCCTTCAGGTAGAGTACGGTTTAGGTAGGTACGGAGATAGGCTACGGCTATATAAGTGTTATTCAAAAAATCCGCGCTCAAATTGCAATTATGTAACCCAAGTATGAAAATAAAACCGGTTTTGACGTGCTCTGCCAAAACTATTGAAAACGATGATACATAAAAATAATGTTTAAACAACCTACAAAGAGTCATTATGTCTACTTATGTATATATATATATATATATATATATATATATATATATATATATTTAAGGATCAATAATCACTTTACACGTAATTTGAAGAATATGATATTCTTTGTGCAGGCAGCCTATCAATTGTTAAAAGATACCACAAAAACAGTTTAACCCTAGCTCTCCAATGTCAACTAAGCCTTATGAAGGGGAAATTATACTTACATAAGCTCATGTGACCCAATGGCAAGATGTGCATCCACACATCCAAACATTGTTTAATAAGTGGCATACATTTGTACTGAAGACAGTACATAGCATCAAGGACAAACAGTCGCAGTCGACTTTTCATTTTGTAATATCTACATAGAATAGCGTAGAAATGAGCCATGGTCTCGATTGCGTTGAATTCTGGAGTTCTATTTAGTGAGAACAAAGTATATTCGATGTTGTT
The DNA here is from genome assembly GCA_951394245.1 of Cyclophora punctaria. Classification (NCBI taxonomy): domain Eukaryota; kingdom Metazoa; phylum Arthropoda; class Insecta; order Lepidoptera; family Geometridae; genus Cyclophora; species Cyclophora punctaria. The sequence goes on along the minus strand of OX596170.1, from coordinate 5,965,282 downwards.
TAACACTTCTTGGATCAAGTCCAAGCCCTCCCAACTGTATCTTAATTCAGTAACTACAAACAGAAGCACTTGTTCAGATTTCGTCATGGAAGGCGCAGGCGGAGTAACGATCACTTTGTAAAGTTCAGCCCTCCGATCTGGACTCAGCATGTACTTTTTGAGACCAACCAAAAATTCCTGAACATTCCAATGTTTTAACTCTGCCACAAGATCGTTCATTGCATGTTTGCTTTCTGGGAACTTTAATTCGTTAATCTTCGCTATTTGTTCTTCTAAACTGGTACAAATTCTATTGGCTGTAGCATCTGAAACATTAGAAACATATTAAATAAAGCACTAAATACATTTAGAAATTGAGATGACAAATAATATTGGGAAGAGGTCCATACTAACCTGGTATTTTCGTGGCTTGAAAGTAGACAACGTCCACTGCATACTTTTCAACCATGTGGCAAATAATACTATCCTTTGGGTCAATCGGTGCCTCCGATACATCTATATCTTTTGGTATTAAGCTTGTTTTTACATTTCTCTCGTCTGAATACAAGTCTAGATCGTCATAGGATAATAAATTAAATGCGTAATCCTTATTGGCTTTCGTTTTGATTCCATTACTACAGTTAGAAACTTCTGAAATGACTTTTTTGTCAGAACTCCTTCGTGTAGAAACGCCACGCGAGATATTGTCGCCATCCTTAATAAGACTATAACTGGATCTAGCAGAAACGTCACGCGATATGTTCTCATCCTTAGCAATACTGCTATTGGGTCTACGTCTAGTAGATACACCACACGAAATGTCGTCTTCCTTAGTAACACTACTATTGGAGCTGCGTCTAGTAGAAACGCCACCCGAGATGTTGCCGACATCCTTGGCAATATTGTTATTGGAACTGCGCCTCGTAGAAACGCCACGCGAGATGTTGCCGTCATCTTTACCAATACTTTTATTGGAGCCGAGTCTAGTAGAAACGTCACTCGAGTTGTTGCTGTCATCCTTGGAAATACTGTTAATGGAGCTGCGTCTCGTAGAAACGCAACGTGACATGTTGCCGTCATCCTTACCAATACTGTTATTGGAGCTGCGTCTGGTAGATACGCCACGCGTGATGTTGCCGTCATCTTTGGCAATACTGTTATTGGAACTGCGCGTCGTAGAAACGCCACGCGAGTTGTTGCTGTCATCCTTGGAAATACTGCTATTGGAGCTGCGTCTGGTAGATACGCCACGCGTGGTGTTGCCGTCATCTTTGGCAATACTGCTATTGGAGCTGCGCCTAGTAGAAACGCCACGCGAGTTGTTGCTGTCATCCTTGGCAATACTGTTATTTGAGCTGCGTCTTGTAGAAACGCCACGCGAGATGTTGCCGTCATCCTTACCAATACTGTTATTGGAGCTGCGTCTCGTAGAAACGCCACGAGAGATGTTGCCGTCATCCTTACCAATACTGTTATTGGAGCTGCGTCTCGTAGAAACGCCACGAGAGATGTTGCCCTCATCCTTACCAATACTGTTATTGGAGCTGCGTCTGGTACAAACGCCACGCGTGATGTTGCCGTCATCCTTGGCAATACTGTTATTAGAGCTGCGTCTCGTAGAAACGCCACGCGAGATGTTGCAGTCATCCTTGGCAATACTGTTATTAGAGCTGCGTCTCGTAGAAACGCCACGCGAGATGTTGCAGTCATCCTTGGCAATACTGTTATTGGAGCTGCGTCTCGTAGAAACGCCACGCGAGATGTTGCCATCATCCTTGGCAATACTGTTATTGGAGCTGCGTCTGGTAGATACGCCACGCGAGATGTCCTCATCCTGAGCAATTCTGTTATTGAAGCTGCGTCTAGTAGATACGCCACGCGAGATGTTATCGGCACCCTTATTAGTATCAGAGCTTCGTCTAGCAAAAATACTTGGCGATGTATCATCCATGTTTAATTTATAATCATGATCATTAAAATTTTCGGCATTGGTACTCCTTCGACGAGAGACAGCTTGCAATGTTTCAACTTTTTCAGGCGATATTGGCATTGGTTTAATTATTACATAACATTCCCCAGCGACGTTATCTTTCGTATCCTCACGAAGTGAAGAACTACGCAACCGTTTACTAAGAGGTGCGTCGTTATTTGAAACATCATCAAGAACCGATTGCCGTTTCCTGGGCGATGATCTGACATTGTTTACTATCTCACTCTTGAAAGCATGCGATTTTTGGCTTGACGTGCGTCTTGTTTGTTTGCAAAACTCATTTATTTCCGGATTTTCCTCATTGTAATCTGCGATATGTTTTAGTGGAGAAACATTTGTTACATAATTTTTAGGAGAACCACTTTCCATTGCTTTTACAGGGCTTAAGTTATGATTAGTTAGTTTTACCGTAGAATTAACGAGGGTACTAGGAAATCTTGATCTATCCATAGTATCTGCTGACTCGATATTTTTTATTGACATTGGTGATTTTTTAGTATTATCCGATTTGGAAAAAATGTCCTTAACTCTTACGTTTGACTTCTCTATCTGTTTGTCAGTATCAATATTATTGTGCCTAATAGTATTAACCGAGTTTGAATATTTTGCACCAATCGCCTTAAACTTAGTAGGTTGTTTTCTTTTAAGTTCTGCCATTATCATAACAGCTTTTTCGTAAGCTGTTTTATTAGCCACAATCAGTTGTGATTTGTCGTGGCGCGTTATTGCTTTGGGTTTAAGTTTAAGCTTTTTCGGAGTGTTATTTTCAGATATAATTTTACTTTTAGGCAAAAGCTTATGCCTCATTTTTTCCAATTTTGTTAATTGTCTCCTACGAACCTTTTTTATATCATTGACATTATCATGTGGCGGTATATTTTTATATGTGCCACGGTCATTGGTATCTTTTTCAAAGTCAACCGTTCGTTTCTTAGAATACTCTTTATAGGGTTCACCGTCACACACGCTTATTTTATTTCCTTTGAGTAAATGTTCATCAGTCTTTTTTATACTTCTCTCCATGTCAAATAATAAAGATATTGGATCTTCACAATCCGAACCTTCATCTGTTTCTTCTTCTCTAAATTCATTATCTTCCGTGATAATCTCTACACTGATACTATCATTGCCAGTCAGAAGACACTCGTTATTGTTGTCTCTTTCAACTATCTCTTCCATAGCACCAGGTAGCTCAACATCAGACTCACCATTGCATGCTGGAACCTTCAGCCCTTTATCATAATAATCAAGATCTAGTTTTGTTAAGGGTTCAACAGCCATCTGCCCTGTGCCCTCATCCAGAGGTTCTATTAAACATTTTTTCACATTATCCAACAAAGGGTTTAGACTCGTATGAATATCATGACTATCGGGAACATTGTCAGGGAAACTGGTTTTTGAAATACGTTCACTTAATGACTGTACCATTACACATAATTCATCAATTTTCTTGATAGTTTTTTCGTCCAATGTTTTTTCCGGGGTATTTTCAATACCATTAAATGAGGGCGTCCGCAACCTTGAGCGATTTTTAACAGGTGTTGGGGGAAGTGGCGTGAGGATGCGATGAGTAAATTTCATTTTGTTCAAAATCGTTTCAATTTCAGTATCATTTTGGGTGTCATTAAACAGTATTTTACTGTTATTCGATTCTAAGCATGTCTTTTCACATTCCATCTTACACTGTATGCTGGCTTCGAAAGTTGTAAGGATGTCCCTCTTTAAAATACTCTTTTTAGGACTGGTATTTACTGATGCCTCTTTAAAGGTGTTCACTTTCTTTGTCATTCCTTGTGCAACAGGAGACCTGGTGCTTGCCATTACTTGTATCGGGCTTAATGCACGATCTGTTGTATGTGAGTTACATCCAAATGGAGTGGGGCTTGTCGCAACAGACTGATACTTCAGGATTGGACTTGTGCACACATCTTGGAGTGATCGTATCATCTCATGGCTATCGATAGACAGAGCACATAATGGACTATCACTGGCGTAATATTCGGGGCTATGGTAACTCTTTTCGCCATCAGAAAAGGCTAATGAAGATCCTCTGCCAGTGTCCACACTATGTCCACAGATGTCTGAATTTGTTCTGGTATCCCTTTTAACCAAATGAGTTTCAGGAACCACTACCATGTCTGTCTCTATTTTTGAATCTTCTTTTATGCACTGAATTTCTGCAACTGTTTTGATAGTTGTGACTTGGTCCAAATTGATTGGTAGAGACTGAATTTTCTGAAAAATAAACAGTATATTAAAATAAAACCTTATACAAGTTATACAAATAGAACTTAATTTAAAATATTTGTAACAATACCTCCACAGGCTCAGATGAATCATCTGAATGGAACATTGCTTCCGGGACATCATCAAATTCTTCATTGTCATCTTCACTGTCATCATAATCGGATGTGCTGACCTTTTTCTCTTTACCAAGTTTTTCATACTTCTCTAACAAGGCTTTTACTGATTTGTTATTTTTTTCTAAAAACAAATACTTATAATAAATATTTCATTGTACTAAGAAAAACGATTGAAAATTATTACTACTACTACTACTTTCTTACTACTAATCAAAATGAAACTCAAATTTCATATCCATTAGCAACTAAAGGCTAAATAGAAAAGATTACACAGTGCCAATTCATTACCAGATTATGAATTTGGTAGATATTTCGCATTAATTAGAATGGGAAAAATAAAAAATTATACCCACTTTTTTTTTGTATGACTTCTGAGAGGACATATAAATGACTGATAAACAAGTTGTTCTCCGTTTTAAGTCTTGTTATTCTTTTTTCATTTTGATTTTCATGAGTTTTGATATCTTTATGAGGCTTGGCCTCCAATTTTAACTTCTCTATTTCTTTTTCATATTCTGATACTAGCACCTGAAACAAAAAATTCAACTAGCTTAGAAACATAGTGAATCTTCTTCATGGATGGATGAGTGAGTGAGTGGATGGTCAACCTGACCAATCCTGGTGTCAGAGTTATTGAACCGCCAATGGCCTCTGACATGGCTCATACAACGACTACTATCCGTAGAAAGTAACAGAGACCGACAGCTTATTGTGCCCACATAGTGAATGAAATATTAATACAATTATTAGTTTATTCCAAAAGTTGGTGTTTGTTAATTAAAATAAATTTTATAAGTACTTTATTACCTGCAATTGGTGAATATGAGACTTAAGAGCCTGATTTTGACCCTCCCAAGTAGAACATTTGTCAGTTAATGTTTTAATTGAATTTTGTAGTTGTTGTATTTCCTGAAAATAAAATAAAAGTTACAATAAACACTAGATAATACAAAACCTTTCATTTAGATAGCCCAATTATATAGTCATTTAGGTAGGTACTTACAGTTTCCAGTTTGGAGCATTTCTCTACAGCATTTCTGTACTCAATACAGATATTTTTACATTCTTCTTGTGCAGACAGAAGTGACTTTTGGTTTGCTTCCAGTAAATCTTTGTTAGAATTATACTTATTGACAATGGAACTGGAAATAAACAAAGATTCATCACATCATCGTCGTACATTTAAGAGATAGGCTCTTGTTGGTGAGTCTGATGCAGACTTCTCCATCATTACATAACATAATATAAATTCAGTCATTAAACGAAACTAGCTGTGCACTGCGGTGTTGCATTGTACCCACTCCTGCAGGAATTTGGGGGTTAAAGTAGCCTAAGTTACTCAATGTTACATCAGTCCAGCCATTTCAAAGATTAGCCGGAAAAATGGAACATTTTTTTTAAATGTTGTTTTGGTATATATATATATATATATATATATACAGGGTGGCTCATTCAAATCGATCAGTATGGGCAGTCTGAAACTATAAGACATACGAAGATTTGTTTTTAGGAACCATGTCACCGATTTTGATAAAAAGAAAAACTGCATTCATACATTTGAAAAAAAAGTGTACCCAGCTGGGGAATCGAACCCGGTTGTTTTGAAAAAAAAAACTTACAGTTTTTCTGTTTAAATAACGATTGTGTAGGTCTTAAGCAGCAAATGTCTCTATGAAACACGATGTCTAAAATGAATAAAATGCATTGTTTTTACATACTTTAATTTATCATAGTAGATGTTCGAAGTGACCACCGTCCTACGACGCGGGCCCTATCAAATGGCCCGCGAGGTCGCCCGATTTAACCTTTAACTACCGACCTGGTATAAACGTGGCACTTACGCCGACGTGACGACTGAGGGACGTCAAAATTTAAGTAATGAAATAAAGATTGCATTTACATGCTACATTTTTATATTTTGTACATTAAAAAGATTGTTACTTGAGGTAAGTAACTACAGAATAAAAAAAAAATACACGTTATTTTTCAGGTAAAATCAACATTTATTCGAGAGATCACAATTATTTGGTACTAAATTTTAAAGACTTATTTCAGTCTCCTTTTTCTCTAAAATTAAGTAAAAAGCAACAAATTAACTTAAAATATGTTATCTTCTATAAACAATTATCAAAATAAAACATAAATCTTACTTCTCAGTTAAAAAAATAAAAAACTAACAGTACTTGAATATTTGGTACATTCATTACATAGATTTGCAGTCACTGCATATTTGTAGGCAGCAAGTAAGGCACATTGGTTTCTTGAATTTGCAGCAACAGTATTTCGTTCGCCTTTTCAATCGACTGGGACAGATTGCAAATGTCTTTCGAACACCTGGATCAATATTCGAATAAGTTTTTGGTGGTGGAGCCCACTACAGTTGTCGTCACTCTCGTTCATGAGATTTTCTCGTATCTCATTATCATCTAAACGCCTATTCTGTTTACGCAGCTTCTCGGGAACTGAACAGTCATCATTTGCAGGTATTTCCCGCTCACTGGACGTGATGTTTCTTCTTTTAGGCATTCTGCAATTTTAAAAGTATAATGATACAACCGATGTGACGTCAATCAGACACTATAAGCTAACACACATGAACACCGAGGTGACGACCAAGAGACGTACGAAATTTTGTACATAAACACCGTACTTACGTCTGTGAGACGTCGATTGCTTCGATACGGAGGCACGTGCACTCGTCGCTGGCGCAGCGTCGACTGCCGGCTCGCGACGCGTATGTAGGAAGGTAGCGGGAGGGGCGACGCCGAGGGTGGCGTGATTTTAGAAATAACTCAAAATTAAAAATTATTACGTCTGTGAGACGTATAGGTCGGTAGTTAAAGGTTAACTCCTCTAGACTATTTCTTGTGGGGTTACGTTAAGGATGAAGTGTACAAAACAAGCTATGACACCGTTGAAGGCCTAAAAGCAGCCATAGAGTCCATTTTAACGCAAATTCACCACATGAAGATACAAAATGCCATAGTAAGATCGTTACCTAAATATGTTGAATATTGTATTGAACACCTACTATGATAAATTAAAGTATGTAAAAACAATGCATTTTATTCATTTTAGACATCGTGTTTCATAGAGACATTTGCTGCTTAAGACCTACACAATCGTTATTTAAACAGAAAAACTGTAAGTTTTTTTTTTCAAACAAACGGGTTCGATTCCCCAGCTGGGTACACTTTTTTTTCAAATGTATGAATGCAGTTTTTCTTTTTATCAAAATCGGTGACATGGTTCCTAAGAACAAATCTTCGTATGTCTAAAGCTGGGTATCCATTTGAGGCAGCCTCGGGCCGAGCGGCTGCCTCGGCCCGAGGCAGATCTAGTGGAGACCGTGCCGCGAGTCGAGTCTTGCCGCGACTTGAACCAAACGAGGCGGCTGCGCAGCGAGCCAAATCGTGTCGGTAAATGGCCATGCTCAAAGACGCCTCAGTGTGAGGCGTGCGTTAAGTGGGGACGGACGTACGTGTGCTCGGCACGCAGCAAAATGGATAATGAGAAATGTATCGAATTAATTAAGTTATATGAAAACCACCGACATTTGTGGGATCCAACTTCACCGCATCATTATAATAAACAATTGAAAGAAGATTCTTGGAAAATAATAAGCAAGGAAATGAAACTACCCATTTCCGAAGTATAAATCGTAGCTCGGGTTGAGGCTTGCCGACGATATTATGTGTGCTCAAGTGGAGACGCATGTACTTTCCGAAGCCCGCGGCACGCTCAGAATGAGGCAGCTCGCCACGAGGCTGCGCAAATGGATACCCAGCTTTATAGTTTCAGACTTTCCCCTACTGACCGATTTGAATGAGCCACCCTGTATATAGTTTTTATATGCACTTAGTAAAAAGCGGTTATTTTAAAATTACAAACAGACACTTCAATTCTATTTATTTGTATTGTGGTAATAAAATTGACACTTACTCGGTGAGGAGAAGTTTTGTTTTCAAAAATTGCACAGAAGACTTTCTAAGTGCTTTATCTGGGATCTGAAAATACAAATTACATTTTTGAATTAAATATTACAGTCTTATTTCCATGTTGATGTGCCACAGTTATTAATGACTCCATTGTCCTTTGTTTGATGTTTATGTTCACATCTGACTTAGCCAAGTCAAATAGTCTATCCTACAGCTACACTGGAGTGCTAGTACAAAGGATGTTCTCATATATTTAGGTATAGTAGAGCTGTAATTGATTGGAATGGTCCTGATAATTAATGAAAAACAAAAATTGAGGATTTTAAATGATAAATAAGCAGGTATGTTATTACATTGAAGTCTGAAATTTAAACTACTCTGAAGGACAACCTACTCTCAATTATCAAATGCACAATATTGTTCCAACATGCTTGAATCATGGTTAATTGAAATAAAAACTACAATAATTCACATATAACACATTGCATACAATAGTTTAAATTACGTATTACTCAAAATTATGTTTTAGAATTCATAAAATCTTGTTTTTATTTGTGCCTGCCAATACCACTAAGACTTGTGACAAGTATAATGTTAAAGTAAAGTATTTTCATATACTTTGTAACTTCTACCGCAAGTTTGACATAGCTTATGATAACATGGGGCGAAAAACCAAAACAAAAACTTAATGATTATAACCTAATAACCTAAAATGTATTATAAAATGATAAGAATATAATATCCAATGGCTCGAGTTTATCATGTTCATAATTCATCTATTATAAGAATTATAATTAACTAGATATTCAAAATTAGTACATTTATAGTGAAGCTATGATAGCGATGAAAAATCAATAACCACCTAACCTCATTTTTACTCACCAATTGTTTCTTCGGCAAATCCAAAAAATTCAAATCAAAATCTGTAACACTGCTATGAAAGGATGACGCCATCACTTAAAAACTTAAAAATAGTAAGATTAGACATCAATATTCACATTTTAAGGTAAAATTATTTAACAACAAAACCGGCACAGGGTTTTTTTCTGCAATCCACTGCAAACGGCGCGTTCACGTTCACGTTCAGTCACAGTCAGTGTGCCCAACTTCAAATTAGAGATGTGTTCGTTATTATCATGGACTTATTATTATATCTTACAAAGTACTCTGTGGGCGCGTTAAGACTAAAACAGATAACAAACCACAGACTAAAAAATCATAGCTACTGGTAACTGGTTTTTCCACTGACCTTATACAGTATGTATACTACAGGTCAGTGGGTTTTTCAAAGTCTTTATATATATTTCCGCGAAGGGGGCAATAGTTTAATGAAAAAACAAATTATCTATTTTTAAGCTATTGCATAGCTTCTATCGCGGGCCTTGAGCGCGGGGACCGAATCCAAAATTTCCGTAACGAAAAAACCTGACGTTTACCCGATCCGACGGGAAGGAGGTGTGGCTTGAAGGCCGTGCATCGTCTAACGTCGTTTCAGTTCGGCAGTCTTCGACACGGCGTTGTGTGCGATTGTGCGTTGGGAGTGAGAGAGGGGGTTAGAGAGGGTGGTGAGAGAGGGGGTTAGAGAGGGTGGTGAGAGAGGGTGGTGAGAGAGGGGGTGAGAGAGGGGGGCGAGAGAGGGGGCGAGAGAGGGGGCGAGAGAGGGGGGTGAGAGAGGGGGGTGAGAGAGGGGGGTGAGAGAGTGGGGTGAGAGAGGGGGTGCGAGAGGGGGGCGAGAGAGGGGGGCGAGAGAGGGGTGCGAGAGAGGGGGGCGAGAGAGGGGGGCGAGAGAGGGGGCGAGAGAGGGGGCGAGTGAGGGGGGCGAGTGAGGGGGGCGAGTGAGGGGGGCGAGAGAGTGGGCGAGAGAGTGGGCGAGAGAGGGGGGCGAGAGAGGGGGCGAGAGAGGGGGGCGAGAGAGGGGGCGAGAGTGGGGGTGAGAGGGGGTGAGAGAGGGTGGTGAGAGAGGGGGCGAGAGAGGGGGGCGAGAGAGGGGGCGAGAGAGGGGGCGAGAGAGGGGGGCGAGAGAGGGGGCGAGAGAGGGGGGCGAGAGAGGGGGGCGAGAGAGGGGGCGAGAGAGGGGGCGAGAGAGGGGGGCGAGAGAGGGGGGCGAGAGAGGGGGGCGAGAGGGGGCGAGAGGGGGGGCGAGAGAGGGGGGCGAGAGAGGGGGGCGAGAGAGGGGGCGAGAGAGGGGGGCGAGAGAGGGGGGCGAGAGTGGGGGACGAGAGAGGGTGGCGATAGAGGGGGTGAGAGAGGGGGGTGAGAGGGAGAGGAGGCGGAGGGGTGAGTGAGAGAGAGAGGAGTCGGGAGGGGTGAGAGAGAGAGGAGGCGGGAGGGGTGAGAGAGAGGAGGCGGGTAGGGTGAGAGAGGAGATATCAAATATATCAAATATAATTGCATAAGTTGATACAAAATGCTATGCAATAGCTTCACCGCGGCAGTCCTCGAGTGCCACACGTCTTTTTTTTTCCCAAAAATCAATTAGAAATAATTTAATTAAAAATACTTGCGGCCATATTTTGATAGGCAACCTAGTAGATCAGATATTATATTCTCTTGATCTATATTAATATTATAAAGAGGTAAAATTTGTAAGTTTGTTTGTTTGTATGTTCGACCTAATCTCGGGAATTACCAGTCCGATTTGAATAATTCTTTTTGTAATAGATAGGCACATTCAACGGTAAGGTTATATGCTATTTTTCATCCCGGAATTCCCGGAACGGATACAACGTGGGTAAAACCGCGGGGCACGGCTATCATAAATATAAGTAAAAAATACGTTTTTAGCATATCTGGATGAACGTAGTAATTCTGCAGTGGAATCTTTACCCCTAATTTTAGTCAAAATAAGGTAAAAATCTCGGAATTCGCAACCCAGCTGTATACTTGTCTAAACTTCTATTTTTACATCCTTCAACTTGTCTCAAAACCTAATTATTGTAAGGTGTTTATCAAAAATTAAGGTCACAAAAATCGTTTTTTTTTTTAAATTGCAAATATCTCATTTCCTTTGGGGTTTACGCTATTGGGATTTATTAACAATTTTATAGAAAATAAAATTCTCTCCAACTTTTGTCTCAAAAGTTTTTAGTTTATTAGTCTTTTGTATTACACACCATCACTGACCTCTACTATGAGGTCAGTGCACACCATAGGGCCGAAACACATAACCGCGTTGCGGCGCCGTGCCGCTAAAATCGGCGGTTTGCGTTGCGGCGTTGCGGCGCCGCGAAAAAGAGCATTACGGTAGGGTAACCACTAACCAGTTCCTCGTGATTTTTTATTGTGGATAGACGTGTCTTTGCCATGGACAATCGTAAGAAACTTACTGCTTATTTGTTATTAAAAAGACATTACTCTGTTTTAAATAAACGACAAAGAAGATACTGGATACATCCATTTAATAAGGCTATGAATCCCGATGGCGAGTACTTTTCTCGAAAATACAAAGCATTAAAAATAGACGAAAATAAATTTTTCGCCTACTTTAGAATGAGTATATCATCATTTGAAGAGCTACTACGCGGGTTATCAAAATATATAAATAAAAAAAATATTAAAGGAAGGAAACCTCTTACAGCTTTAGAAATGTTGGGCTTGACTGTAAGGTAAAGTGAAACAAATACGTTTTTATTGATAGTTTTTATTGATTAATTACTTACTTGAAGAATACTTTAATTAGTCTTTCAAAAATACAATGTTCAAGAACAAACAAACTATGAGCCGAAACACATAACCGCGTTGCGGCGCCGCGACGCGAGAATCGGCAGTAGCGGCACTGCCGATTGTAGCGGCGCGGCACCGCAGCGTGGCGCTAGTTTCAGCGTTATGATGTCATACTTGTTGACAATGATTTAGTTTGTTTGTTCTTGAACATTGTATTTTTGAAAGACTAATTAAAGTATTCTTCAAGTAAGCTGTAAGAGGTTTCCTTCCTTTAATATTTTTTTTATTTATATATTTTGATAACCCGCGTAGGAGCTCTTCAAATGATGATATACTCATTCAAAAGTAGGCGAAAAATTTATTTTCGTCTATTTTTAATGCTTTGTATTTTCGAGAAAAGTACTCGCCATCGGGATTCATAGCCTTATTAAATGGATGTATCCAGTATCTTCTTTGTCGTTTATTTAAAACAGAGTAATCTCTTTTTAATAACAAATAAGCAATAAGTTTCTTACGATTGTCCATGGCAAAGACACGTCTATCCACAATAAAAAATCCCGAGGAACTGGTTAGTGGTTACCCTACCGTAATGCTCTTTTTCGCGGCGCCGCAACGCCGCAACGCAAACCGCCGATTTTAGCGGCGCGGCGCCGCAACGCGGTTATGTGTTTCGGCCCTAAGAGCCGAAACACATAACCGCGTTGCGGCGCCGCGACGCGAGAATCGGCAGTAGCGGCACTGCCGATTGTAGCGGCGCGGCACCGCAGCGTGGCGCTAGTTTCAGCGTTATGATGTCATACTTGTTGACAATGATTTAGTTTGTTTGTTCTTGAACATTGTATTTTTGAAAGAAAGTATTCTTCAAGTAAGTAATTAATCAATAAAAACTATCAATAAAAACGTATTTGTTTTACTTTACCTTACAGTCAAGCCCAACATTTCTAAAGCTGTAAGAGGTTTCCTTCCTTTAATATTTTTTTTATTTATATATTTTGATAACCTGCGTAGTAGCTCTTCAAATGATGATATACTCATTCTAAAGTAGGCGAAAAATTTATTTTCGTCTATTTTTAATGCTTTGTATTTTCGAGAAAAGTACTCGCCATCGGGATTCATAGCCTTATTAAATGGATGTATCCAGTATCTTCTTTGTCGTTTATTTAAAACAGAGTAATGTCTTTTTAATAACAAATAAGCAATAAGTTTCTTACGATTGTCCATGGCAAAGACACGTCTATCCACAATAAAAAATCACGAGGAACTGGTTAGTGGTTACCCTACCGTAATGCTCTTTTTCGCGGCGCCGCAACGCCGCAACGCAAACCGCCGATTTTAGCGGCGCGGCGCCGCAACGCGGTTATGTGTTTCGGCCCTAAATCATTGTCAACAAGTATGACATCATAACGCTGAAACTAGCGCCACGCTGCGGTGCCGCGCCGCTACAATCGGCAGTGCCGCTACTGCCGATTCTCGCGTCGCGGCGCCGCAACGCGGTTATGTGTTTCGGCTCATACAGACCTTGAAACATAGGTTTGATTGTGCTGCCAATGCTGCCAACAGAGTGAGGAGTATTCGTGATCTGTGGTGCGGAGCATGCGAAGAACCACAGACCCTGAAACTGCCTACTGATTTATCCAGACTGTCAAGTCTGTCAGCGTCTTAAATTTAATTTATCGAGACTGTTATCTTCAACGATCTACATCACAGACCAAGAAACTAAAAGAAAGACTGACAACTCCATACATTCTGAGTGACGCGATAGGCGGCCATTGATTTGGGGGCAGCCGAGGGAGATGACTGTCACCCGTCTCACTTCACCCACACACGCAAACAAATCTCACTCACACATGCTTAGGCCTTAGCTCACTGTGGTGGTGGTAGCACAAAAACTAATGATGCTGAATTTCAGTTAAATCGGTAATAGTACTTACCGATTTTTTGGTAATAAAAAAAATCATGACACGTTAAATTATGTTTATTATTATATTGGTACATAACATCATTTTTTATTTATTCAACTACATACTACAAGTACAATATTAAATATTATTTATACAATACCAATTCTCTAAAAATTACCGGTTATTTGAGACAGGAAATAAAAAAGTTTACATTGGATTAATGCCAATTTCCTTAAATTAACCGCCCAAACATTTAATCACTACAGCAGTCACCAGTGCTGTGGGGTGTAACAACCCCATAGCATACATGTTGTTCTGTTTGTCTCGCTGCCTAGCTGCCTGCTGGAAGCTTTTCAGTTTTTTTAATGTCTTGTCTGTTTTCCACCTGAAGCAAACATATTTATTTTTTATTTAATGAACACATAAATACTTATTTGTTAGACGGCCCCTAGACCTACAATAACATTGTACAATAAATTTAATTGTGCAATAAGATTGAATTGCGTTTTGAATCCAAACGGTCCCGTTCCCGTGGGAATTTCGGAATGAAAAGTAGCCTATAACCTTCCCGTTGAATGTGGCTATCCATTACAAAAAGAATTTTTCAAATCGGTTCAGTAGTTTCTGAGATTAGCGCGTTTAAACAAACAAACAAACAAACAAACAAAACAAACTCTTCAGCTTTATAATATTAGTATAGATATTCAATATTGCGCAATATAATTGATCGTCTAGAGGCCGCCTTATGATTAAGATAATGTTATGGTACATATTTGATTTTTCTATATTCCTCATTTCTTATAAAAAAATTAATACTACTAATATACTAACACTCTCTTTATACATGTCCATTGTTCTTTGTTTAAAATAAATGTATATTTATTTATTTATTTATTTATTTATTAGACACTACAACAATATAATCACTTTGCACTTACAATTAACTTATAAATAATGTATGTTCTGAGTGACATATCTTTACAGTAGCGTACAACATTCTATGCTTTACAAATCAAACTAACAAAAGAAAAAAACTGAATAAACATTAAAAAAGTAAACAGATAAAATATAAATAGAATTGTGCATACCTGCATAGACATCAAGCTCAGTATAGTAGTCCATCGCCCCATCTTGTTTGGTCTCGAGTACTGCTCTACAATTGACATGAACTTCCACAGGAATGTATCTGCAATATACAAGAAATAAACAATTATTTAACTACATACGGTGAATTTGGAGATGCGACTCCCTTATAATTCATATATATGTTAAGAGGTCTTTCATATGATGTATGTATATGTTATTCTTATTGGAGGTGGGCTCATTTATACTTGTCCATTTTTCTCTATTTTTATAAATGTACTAGCATCGCCCCGCGGTATTACCCGCGTTGTTCCCGTTCCCGTGGGAATTTCGGAATGAAAAGTAGCCTATAACCTTCCCGTTGAATGTGGCTATCCATTACAAATAGAATTTTTCAAATCGGTTCAGTAGTTTCTGAGATTAGCGCGTTTAAACAAACAAACAAACAAACAAACAAACAAACAAACAAACAAAACAAACTCTTCAGCTTTATAATATTAGTATAGATAGTAGGAATTGTGCATACCTGCATAGACATCATAATAGAATAGTACAGTAGTCCATCGCCGCTTCTTGTTTGGCCTCGAGTACTGCTCTACAATTGACACGAACCTCCACATGGAGAAAGTATCTGCAATAAACAAGGAATTAACAATTATTTAACTACATACCGTGAATTTGGAGATGCGACTCCCTAATAATTCATATATATGTTAAGAGGTCTTTCATATGATGAAAATGAAAATATTTATTTCAGCAAAACAATTTTCCTTAAATATAACGCACTTATGTTCTGCTGTTATCTTAAAATTATTAAGGTACATAATAAGCAGGTATACAAACGAAACATATTACAACAAATAATAATTTTACAATATTGATATGTTTTGCTGTGAGGATGTGTCAAGGAGACATAACGATGATACCCACACTAGAAATAATCTGTATCGTGGGTACCTATACGATTAACAATACAATTTTTTGAGCCTCAACTAACAATACATTGAGTTAACTAATTGTGAATTAACTAATGATGTATGTATATGTTATTCTTATTGGAGGTGGGCTCATTTATACTTGTCCATTGTTCTCTATTTTTATAAATGTATAGTAGGAATTGTGCATACCTGCATAGACATCATAATAGAATAGTACAGTAGTCCATCGCCACTTCTTGTTTGGTCTCGAGTACTGCTCTACAATTGACACGAACTTCCACATGAAGAATGTATCTGCAATAAATAAAAAATGAATAATTATTTAATGAATAAACCCTGAGCAAAACAAAGATTTAAAACGACATTGCAAG
Source organism: Cyclophora punctaria (assembly GCA_951394245.1). Taxonomy (NCBI): domain Eukaryota; kingdom Metazoa; phylum Arthropoda; class Insecta; order Lepidoptera; family Geometridae; genus Cyclophora; species Cyclophora punctaria. Next base: position 5,949,056 of record OX596170.1, on the reverse strand, counting down.
TTATCATCCAGTAGCAAATCAGCGTGCGGGGTTTCACCCCCGTTGTATAAATAGGCGAGGTTTCTCTCGCGTTAAAAAACCGACATAGCCTAGGCTATCTTTCAAAATCTTATCCATTGTACTAAATAATGTACCAATTTTAATCCAAATCAGTTCAGTAATTATTGGGTGAAAGAGGAACATCCATAAAGTAAAGTAAAGTAAAGTATTAGCCTGTAATGTCCCACTTGTTGGGCAAAGGCCTCTCGTCTCACTGAAGATATCAGTACAGTGAGGAGGTTTCAGGCGTAATCACCACGCTTGCCTAATGCGGGTTGGTGATCTCAAACCCGAGCTATGTTTGAAAAGTAGGAAACATGTTTTCGCTCGACCTGGGAATTGAACCCGGGACCTCAGTCTTGGCAGGCGAGTGCACATACAATTAGACCACCGAGGCGTTACATACATCCATAAAAAAATTAAAATATTACATACCTAATAATTGTAACAAAACAGCTATGTACTACGCCTTCGCGTTGATCTGTAGCTCGCTCCCTTAGTGACCTTGTTCTGGATCAACGCCTCCATTTCAGCATCTTTGGGTCTGGAATCAGAATGATGAATTCGGCTATTAAAATTAATGCACCACTGTTTAACTTGCATTCGTATAACAAAAAGCCAAAATGCTTTAAAAAATGTTTCCTTGTGGAGCGAACAATTATACCAAGAAGTATCAATTTTTTGCTCCAAACGCCTGGATCAAAGGTGGATAAATGTGGACATTACACATGGATGGAAGGGCTCTATCAATAATATAAATGGACTGCCAAACAATCTGGCTTAAAGTACTAGAAGGATAAAATAATCTACGGACATCTGAATTATACTCTCTCAACACTATCAATGAATGGGAAGCGTCATTTTCAGCAATCAAGGCCTGAAGACAAGACATAAATTATTCTACATTAATTGTAACACCCATCACATTAAAAAACCCCCAGATATTGAAACCGCCTTCTGCTTTTTGAAATCTGTTAGTGTTTGCTAGCTAAGTACATAGATAGTACAGGTAGTCAAATGTCTGAAAATACATATTATTGGAGGATTGTAACCAATCCTTCATTATTATGTGTTTATCAATTGTTTGTGATTGTTTACCTTCATCTTGTCATATGATGTTGGGTTTATATGTCTGTCCGTTAGTTTTGTACAACGGGCTCGTCCTCCAGCTCCATCTACTTGGTATAGGGAATTGATAAATTCCAATTTGGCTCTCTGGTCACCTAAAAGTAGATCTTTTTTTAAAAAGTTGTTACGTACACATTTCAATAGGTGAGGGACATCATAGATGTGATAAAGTTTGCTATTATCAATGTAATAAAAAATATTATCGGAAATTTGGCTATTACAACGAAGAAGATCTGCTCTGGACATTATCGTCTTGAGTAGAAAATGTACTACCACTATGGAGAGATGGCATTATAAGATCGAAATTCAGAACAGGAGTACTAGTGCTAAGGGGATGTGAAGAAATGTCCGTCTGTATGTTAGGCACAATATGCGAAGGCCGGATGACTGTGAAATTGAAAGACGTAATAATTTCTAACAGCATATTACTGTGTACCTGACTGTGTTGTGTATAGTTGTTACAGGTACAGGTGGTAAATTTAACATGGGGACAGCGTCTACAGTCAACCGTTGAAATGAGGAGTTAGCAATGATAATATGGTTTGGAATAAAATGTAAATGACATATACGCAAATTCTTATACTGTACTTATGAATAATCTCTTAATTTCGGACATACCTTCAACCATTTTACCATAATCGGCTTCGAATATGGAACACAACACAAAAAAACTTTAACTGGGAGCCCCTGCTGTAGCACCCAGGGACAAAACAGTAGCAAACCATTTTGTAACACTTATACACAACACAATAAAATGTTTACGACGGATTTGCAGATTTTGCATACGGAAAAAAACCGACTACATAGCAAAAAGACCGGCAAAACAAAACAGAAGTGAAACTGAAAAATTAAAGATGGATGACTTGATGTGACGCTTTATATTATTTTATTATTTATTTATACAATAATACACTCAGTCGTCTGTGTGAGTACTTTTGCATGTTTCACTCACACATGCCGTTGCCCCTGAATCGTGTTGTCCTTCTTAGATTTTCAAACAAAAGAAAGAGATAGATATAGGATCACTATAGAGTTAAGCTTTCCATCGAAGTTGCCTCGCGCTGATCTACATACTACATACATACTATCAGTCATCAGTCAATTCATTTTTGTTTGACATAAAATATGTACAATTTGGTTGGATTGATAATTTGATTGATTTGAAGAGAGCACGAACCCTGTATATATAAGTTACTCTATGGCCCAAATCAATGGCCGCCTATCGCGTCACTCAGAATGTATGGAGTTGTCAGTCTTTCTTTAGTTTCTTGGTCTGTGGCACGAACGAAGGAAGGATGTATAAATAAACGCGTGTTTCGTTTCGTCTGTTTTTATTTAGAAACAAAATTTGAATAATAGGGAAGATAGTGTTTTAGTGCGCTTTTAGTTTTCACAAATAATTAATACTTACGATTTTAAATTGCTATATTTATTGTAGGATCAGGAAGTTTCAGCGTTTCTTGAAAATAAATAATTGCTGTAAAAGTGCTTATCCCAAATACATACATAATATTTTTGTGCCAACAGCGAGATAATATTTAAAACCAGTAATTAATAACTCATCACAGAAAATACGTCATAGTTTCTTCTTGAGTATCGAATCGACAAAGTTTCTGCATGCGCCTTGTTTGTTACACTTAGCGCCCACTGTCAATCATTGTTTGCATTGATAATGCATTGTAGATTGTCTAGGTAGCTTAGCAAACATAGGACGTAGTCATCAATTAACGTATTTGGTTTATATTTCCTTATTCCTACTCGGGACTTTAAGGTGCCATACATTTTGCATAGAACTTCGCAATCTCATTGTTTTGACAAGTGTCGGTGTGGTCGGTGGGTGGACGAGCGAGCCTCTTCAGTCTCCAAGTTCAAGGTTAGTACAAGGTTTTATTTACTTACTTTATGTAAGTCTCATATTATGTTGATCTCACATTACAGATACATAAACAAATCGTTTATATAACTATTTTTTTTTAATGAACATAAGTATATTTAATATTGTGAATATTTTTAGTGTCTTATTAAATAAAATGTCGCATTTTGTAATATTTCAGATGGGATACATAATGAAAAACAATACATTTCATGAAGCCAACTTGTATGATAGAGTCAAAAAACTATTAGTGTCATTTGAATGGAGTGACTGCAATTTCCATGTCTCAGAAAGAGATTTCAAAGCTCACAAATTAATATTAGGAATCAGCAGTCCTGTATTTGAAGCAATGTTCTATGGGCCTCTCGCAAGCAATAAAGATGTAGTGATCACAGATATACAACCAGACACATTTCAACTTCTACTCAACTATATATACACAGACCAGGTTGAAATAACTAGTATTGATCAAGCCTATGAACTTCTATACTCATCCAGGAAATATATCCTGGAGCATCTGACTGATATATGTGTGGCATACATCCAAGCTAACATAAGCATTGATAATGTCATCGATATCCTCAACTATCCTGATTACATGCAAGATGATAAACTTGTCAAATACTCCCTGAAGCTAGTCTGTGAGCATGCCAATTACTTACTAGCTGAAAAGAAAAACCTAATCTCATTTAAATGCATCAAAGCCATACTAGAATGTGACCAAATAAATATCTCAGAAAAAGATCTGATAACACATGTTTTTGAATGGACCACAAGTTGGTGTGAACAAAATGATATGCCTGCTACAATTGAAAATCGAAGAAGTATTCTCAAGAACAAAGATCTTTTTAAATTGTTAAGATTTCTTACTTTGAGTGTAGAGGATATAGAAGATATCTACTCTGACATACATAACTTGTTATTGTCTCATGAATATAAAAAGTTGAAGAGTATTATAAAAAATATACACATAAAGAAAAACTGTACAGAAGTGGAGCCTGTCTATAGTATTAATGTACCTAGAAACCCAGTGAAACTGCAATGGTTCCTTTGCTATCGGAGCCCTCTCAGATCAATGACCCCTATTGTAATTGATTCAAATAACTACAAGATTCATTGTTGTATAAAATCTAACAAGTCAGTGTTTATAAACTCTCTTTGTGTTCCTACTAGAATGGCACCTGCTGTATATTTTCGCGACAATTCAACAAAAGTATATTCTGAACAGTTATCTGTATCCATAACCTGTGAATCTGATAAGAGTATTGTTAAATTTACTAATTTTATGAATACAGTGGAATATGATTCAGTTGTAGACATTGAGTTGAATGAACCTTGTTTTATAAAAAAAGATAACTGGTATAAAATAAGTTTTATATGGCCATATAATAACATACTGCCCACACATTCTTATATTGTTGAATATAGAGATAAACTCTATACAGGTCACAAGGTGACTTTTGAGTTTAATGACTTGCCTTTCAATGCAGGGAATGGTGGTAGTTTCCTAGCTGGTTTGAAATTTTGCTTGTAAATAAATGGTCTTTAGTGACACTATTCAACTCATATACTTAAGTAAGTTTGTTGTGCAGGTTACAAAAAGTATTGTAGAACGAGTATTATTTTGTTAATTTATTTAAGTTATTTCTGGTAGGTAGGAGTCAATAACCTGTGTAGTTGTAGAACAAGATGACCTGACGAGCTCCTCCGACCTGCTAGACGACATCGCGTTATTGCGGCCATTAGCCTTGAATTGAACACCGCTCATCACTGAATGTTAATCGATGACCCATATACCTAACTACTCAGTACACAGTGCACTATAGACTACTGATTGTCGACAGATAGTTGCATCAACAATATAAACTTAATTTTAAAAGATAATTTTAATCACTTAATAATAATAGCAACTTTCGAATATAATATTTAAAAGTATAATTTGTTTCATTCATTATAGTTACCTTAATTATATTAAGTAAGTAGTTGTTATTAAGTTGTTGGTTTCACTTTTTTGTTTTTGATAAAGATATCTAACCACATGATTAGGATTACACAAGGCATGTTCTCCAAACTAAAATAGGTATGTACTCAAAGCTGTCTACCTAAATATCCCCACCTATTGTAAAAACTATTTCAACCTTGAGGTACAAATGAATGTGTAGGTAATGTAACTTTATATGTTTGGTATGTATGTATCACATAATGTATAGCTATACAAAATACTGGTCATGTAATAAAGCTGAGGAGTTTGATTTTTTGTTTATTTGAATAACCTTACCTCTAGAACCACCAGCCGAATTCGAATAACTCTTTTTTTATTGGATACTAACCACGCCCCGCGGTGTTACCCGCGTTGTACCCGTTCCCGCGGGAATTTCGAGATAAAATGTATCCCATGTGTTATTCTGATGTACAACCTATGCTACTGTAAAGATTCATCCAAATCCGTCTAGTAGTTTTAAAAATAACCACACTTCTATACAACCCTGTTTTCGCGATAAAAAGTAGCCTATGTCCTTTCTCAGACTTTGTACTAACTGTGTACCAAATTTCATTCAAATCGGTTCAGTAGTTTTGGCGTGAAAGCGTGACAGACAGGCAGAGTTACTTTCGCATTTATAATATTAGTTAGGAAATATGAAAGGAGCTATACCACTAATATGTATTATGAAGAGGTAAAACTTTTAAGTTTGATTGTTTGTATATTCGAGCTAATCTCGGGAATTATGCTAAATTCAACGGGAAGGTTATAGGCCATTTTTTATCCCAAAATTCCTATGGGAACGGACACAACGCGGGTAAAACCGCGGGGCGCTGCTAGTTAATTATATTCATGCTTTCAATCTTATTATCTTATGTTTATCCCTGAAATTGCCACCGGATCGGGCATAACATGGGTAAAACCATGGGGACATAACACATCTAGGAACTACGAGTAACATAGATGTGATTTACTAGGCAGTAAAAGGCACACATCCAAATATTATTATAAAACATGTAGGTTGGTACCTAACTATATTTAGATCTATTTCTGTGTTAGATTAGAACTCGATCTCTCGATACTCGTATAGGTACCAGGCACACATGGTGTCGTGAACAAATATATTTTAGTTACACCAACGATTTTGAATGTGTTACTTCAGCGCTCAATAGTCATTTACATGTTAATAATAGACTAGTAAAATATAATTTTGAAGGTTTATTGTATAATAAAACAGCAAAAAATTTACACAAAAATAAATATGAAGGCATGTTAGTAATGTAAATACATACACTTATAATAATACACTTAGGCCTTTGGTGGCCCTTCAAATTTTTTAGTAAGACAAATTATTCTTTCCGCTTCTCGTATACCACTCAATCTTGCGCCGTGGACAGTGGCAAAGTACCCGGGGACCGTCGCTTCCCCTGCAAATAGGAGTTTTGGAGGCTGTGCGTCACATGGTCCTGGAACAGGCGTCCCCAACTCACACTGATGACTAACTGTTGAACAACAGCCCATGTACGAGTATGCACCGCAAAAGTGGGGATCACTAGCCCAACTCGATCGTAACAGCATCTGAGGATATGGCAAGCAAGGATTGCCCGTGAACCGGCGCAACATATATGTCAAAGTTTCAGCAACATCGCTGTCAGCCATAGATTCCATCATAGCCGCTTCTTGTCCTGATACTTGCGCATATAAAACGTGTTTACTACCGGGCATTTCATCTATAGAACAAACGCCCCTTGTCCAATCACAATTGCACATCAGTTCTTCGGCCGACCAAGCCATTTTTAAATTTCCTTCATGGCAAACCCAAAATGGCTCCTTATACTCCAAATAAATTTTGTCGGATAAACCATATCCTATATTACATATTGCGTCTAGCTTACAACATGGGAGTGGAGGAGCAAAGAGCTTATCAGCTTGGCATTTCAGACAACCTAGAGAAACAGTTATAATGACGTAGTCAGCGTACATTTCTTCTCCATCACAGCACTTGATCAGCACTCGCCCTGGTCCAGTAGCGCCATCGCCCCATCGGATAACATTCACTGGCTTATTATATCTGATACAATTATCAGGCAGCCCGCGAAGTAGAGGTGCCATCACTCCCACATACCCCAAAGGCACTCTAACATTTCCACCTGGTAATTCAATGTAACTACCGTATTGATCGACACTGACAAGAGAAAGATCGTCACCACACCTATTTCGCAAAATATTAGTGAGACCAAACATTACTCTAGCGGCGTCGTATCGTTGGTCTTCTGGAAAATTATGCAATTCTTGTTGAATTCTTAATCCAAGAAAATTTAACAGAGTCCCATGTTGTCTCTCGCCACCCAATCTGAATAAGTTAGCCGCTTGTTGTTCTATTTGTCTAAATGTGTGATAAGCTGTTATCGTCACCGGCAAATCAACAGCACGACCGTCGCTAGTGCAAAACAACCCGCGTGAAGGATCTAAACGAGGCAGTGGAGTTTGTAATAGTCTGTCTTGAGATGCTAAGGTGTAAACCGAATTCGGCAAACATGCGCCATAAATCCACTCGGCTCCCATTTCTATTATAGCGTCTCCGAGCCAACAGGACTGTATTCTACCACCAGGTCTGTGAAATAAATACGTATTTTGTAATGTGTATGAAAATATGATCGCGGTAAACAAAACGCTATTGTTTTCGGTTAACAAACCTTTCTTTAGCCTCCAAGACCACAAAATTTCGAATACCACACTGGGTAAGTCGATGGGCTGCTGACAGACCGGCCATGCCGGCGCCGACGATGATGACTCGAGGTTCCTGAATAATGGGATTGATACTGCAAGAGTCGAGGATACATTTTTGATTCTCAGCCGGTACAGCACTGCTCATTGAACGAACATTCCATTCATTGAGATTTATCTTCTGTCGAGCTAGTTTCTTGGGTAACTGTTTTTTTTGCGATATAATTCTAATAATTGACGATTTCATTTTGATCTAAAGTTTAGGACAATTTACATCACTATATACAACTGCCTACATAAGTTACACTCAAAAATTTGGGCTGTACAGCCACAGCACATAAAAATAATAATTTACCTATATTTTACCCAACATGACGTTGGAGTTAAAATATCATAGATAATTAATCATAGGACAATATTTATTTTTCTGCAATTGCCTTTTTGAAGAAGGTATCATGTAATGTTGAAGAAGAATCAATTGTTAACCTCATATGGTAAGTTTTAATCATCTAATTAAGTAGGTAAGTATATATAATTTTACGTGATCTTTCTATTACCTACATCAGCCGTTCCCACTGGTTCGAGGCCGATCAGAAATTAACAAACTTAGGCGTCGACAAAAACGGAGTCCGACAAATGTAAATAGATACCATTACATGAAACGTTCTATTACACCGATTAAAATACGAGCCCGAAAGTCTACAAGTGCCAACTTTCTCTTATTTGTCTCTAATAAATATTATACTTAGTAGGTACCTACAATTAAAAAGCGTTAGATCTTATTAAAATAAAATAGCATTAGATCAAACGAGAACATTTATTTTTTTAATTTAAAGACCAAGGAATATGTTTTGAATATTCTTGAGCATTTAGCTCAATATATTTCTAATAGGTTACATTTTAAATGTAGTTGGTTATAAGTACCTACCTACAATATGTTATAGAATCCTCTATTCTATACCTACTCTTCTACCATGGGTAAGTATACATATGTAAATTTAATATCATGGGCGCAACGTAAAATACCTAATTATGTGAAGTTAGATACGCTACAGTTGCAGAACTATGTAACTCAGTATAAATAATATACAATGTACAAAATAATTATCTATCTACATACTTATTAATATAAAAATACAATAATACTAATATCCTTTAATAACATAATTTAACTTTTAACGAAGACTAATACAGAGCGTAGCGTACTTACAATACATCAATTACATAAAGCTCAAAGAGCAATTAAGGGTTAAATAAGCAATGTATAATATGTGTATATTTGGACCTCTTAGCTTAGTATGTATTGTCACTAGTTACCTACACGTATAAATATTAGCGATTGATTGCGTCTTGGGCCACGCGCAATATAGGGTTATAGGAGTTATCCATAGTTATAGTTCCATAGTTACGCAATTTCAAAAGAGGGATAGACGAAGAAACATATAAGTGATACTTATGGAGACCTAAAATATTATTGGTCCAGTGCTTCAGAAAAATCACAATGAGTTGGTATAATGGTATTTAGGTACCTTGTAGTTAATATGTTTCATTACTGAAGTATCAAATATCTAATAGTTCAGCACAAAGAAATGATATTACAATAACTACCTGGTACCTATTTTATTTTCTTAGTCAATGCTTAATCACAAGGTAGTAGTACCTACTAGTAGAAGTACCGTTAATCCTACTTCATTTCTCACTACACTATAATGTTCTAATACAACAAGTCCAAGTACAACATTAGGCAAGATACGAACTGCATATTATTATAATTCTCTAGATCTGCTGATTCACACACTACCTAGGTAATATCTTCAGCTATAATAGGTAACACTATATTATATTATATATTCTAATACAACAAGTCCAAGTACAACATTAGGCAAGATACGAACTGCATATAATTCTCTAGATTTACTGATTCACACCCTCTAGGTAGGTAATATCTTCAGCTATTAAGTGAATTTCACCACAAGTAGTTTAAAATTACGACTACGATTAATACAAATAAAACTAAAATACTCATATCCTCAAAACATATAATAAACCCGCAAGAAACTTTAGTAATAAATAACAAAAATATTGAAATAGTAAATAAATTCATGTATCTGGGTAGTTACATCACGTCAGACTCCAGATGTACTTTAGATATCAAAACCAGGATAGCAATAGCAAAGCAGGCTTTTCACAATAAGAAATATTTACTTTCTTCCAAAATGTCTAGAAAGGTAAAGATGTTCAAAATATATTTGGAGTATAGCTTTGTATGGATGTGAGACGTGGACGATGACTCAACGGGATAGGGAGAGGTTGGAAGCGTTTGAGATGTGGTGTTGGCGTAGGATGGAAAGGATTAGTTGGACGGAGAGGGTGACAAATGAAGAAGTATTAGAATTGGTGAAAGAGAGTAGAACATTACTTGAGATAATAGAAAATAGGAGAGGGAAGATGATAGGACATTTCATACGACATGACAGATGCATTAATAACATTAAGGAAGGTAAAGTTGAAGGAAAGCGAGGTAGGGGAAGGCCTAGAATCAGTTACATGAGTCAGATTAAAGAAAAAATGTCTGTCATGTCTTATAGAGATGTGAAGGAACTTGCACTGAATAGGAATAGATGGAGAAGTCTGCATCGGACTCACCGACAAGAGCCATGCTCTTAAATTTATGATGAGTTTAAAATTGTCTACACGACGAGAATAATATGGAGTAATTAAGTACAATTATTTCATAGTAAAATTGGAAATATCAATATTTATATCGATTCACTAGTGAGATTGTTGACGATCACTAGGTAATGCCAATATTTGCTGGCTTAATGAGACTTTTGCTATATATTTTTGATTAGGCGCTCTTGAGTACATCATCTGCAGAATTCTTAACCTCTTCCCATGAAATATGGATATCAGACTCTTCACTGAAACGCGAGCAGATAGCCACTCTTAGGAAGTATACGTCATCAATTTTAGAAGGAACTAAGTGAATCTTTCCTCGGCCGTTGATACGTCTCAGCAGCTCTTCGTTAATCTCATTCGATCCTTTGAGACGGAAGCACACGAGACCCATAGTCACCTCTTCAAATATTTCAAACCTGTCGTCTTCAAGACAGAGGCGTTCGAACAAATGAGCCAAAGCAATATGTTTTCTAATATGCTTTTGAAGATTCTCAACTCCATAGAGCCTCAAAACAAACCAAAGCTTCAGTGCCCTGAATCTTCTGCCCAGGGGAATTTGCCAATGCCTGTAATCAGGAGCAGAACCCTGCTGGTCATGTTTTAGGTACAGTGGGTCGACGTTGAAAGCGTCCACAATCCAACGGGGTTCCTTCAACCACATAGCAGAGCAATCAAAGTTCACTAACAACCATTTGTGTGCGTTGAAGTTAAACGAGTCCGCCTTCTCAACGCCTTTCATCAGGTAACGATACTCGGGGCAAATGAAAGCTGAACCAGCGTAAGCAGCATCCACGTGAAGCCAAACATTGTGTTCCTTGCAAACTTCGCCAACCTCATCCAACGCGTCAAAGGTACAAGATGATGTAGTGCCCAATGTAGCTACAGTCTGGAAATGAGAAATTAATCCAAGATTGAATAATTTAGTAAATAGTAGATCGACAATTACATGCTTAGAAGGTATACGTCCAGCAACTTACGTAGAATGGAATAAGTCCGTTGCGAATGTCTTCTTCAATAGCTTCCCGAAGAATATCACCACGGAGACGCCTTTTGGAGTCGGGCTTAAGAGAACGCAGCTTGACTCCACCTAGGAGACCAGCCCGCTCAACTGACGAATGGGCTTGCTCTGGAAAATATTATAATGTAAGAACTGTATCAGTACTTGTAGAACTCAGCTATTTAAATTAAACTTCGATTTAACTAGAAATGCATGAGACAGTAAACAATCATAAGCTTGTAGGAAGGTACTTACTGTTACAGTATCCAACCAATTTTCCCAAAATTTCATTTTCGGTCCATTCAGGGTGTTGTTCCTTGATTCTATACATCGTGCGTGATTTAGCGCCGAGTAGGGCTACAAACGTGGCCTCACTGGCTGTTCCCTGGATGACTCCTCCCGCCTGCCCTCCGGAGCGAGCTAGGAACTCTTCAGGCAAGCCCAGCATCTGACCCAACCAGTCCAACATCACTACTTCCAATTCAGTACACGCTGGACTAGCAATCTGAAATATCAAGAAATCAATGCAGAGACTTTATTGACTTCCTTATACTAGTAGTTTAAGAAGGTAGGATTGAAGTTAAAAAGGAAAAGTTCAACAGATTTATAATCTTGAGATTCGTAAATAACCAAATTAAGTTATAATTATTTCTTAGATTATAAATTGCTTCATTTTATGTCATCTATACTAATCTATACTAATATTATAAAGAGGAAAGGATTGATTTTTTGTTTGTTTGTTTGTTTGTATCGAATAGGCTCTGAAACTACTGCACCGAATTAAAAAATTCTTTCACCATTCGAAAGCTACACTATCCCTGAGTGACATAGGCTATATTTATTCCCGAAATTCCCACGGGAACGGGCACAACGCGGGTATATGTAACCCAAGGTGTGAAAAACATGCCTAAAAAAATTGGTTATTGGCGTGCGCTACTAAATCTATTGATGATACACAAAAACAATGTTCTACACAATCAAAGTACATATCATTGCGAACAAATAAGTTCGCGAGGGCATATGTCTAACTATTATAGTTAAGACACAATAACCGTTTTAATTAATTAGTTAAAAAAGGAGTGTAATTTTAAGTTGATGATATTCATATGATGATATGAATCTACATCAAAATAAATGGCTTTACAATCAAGGTTAATTATGTTTCTTTGTGTACCTCTTTAAATTATTAAAATCGGACAGTTAGTTTCAGAGTTATGATGAGAAATATCACTACATAGTATAAAATAAAGTCGTCTCTGTTTCGTGTCTGTTTGTCTGTATGCTTAAATCTTTAAAATTACGCAACGGATTTTGATGCGGTTTTTTTGTAATAGGTAGTGATTCAAGAGGAAGGTTTTTATGTAAAACATTCCCGAAATTCCCACGGGAACGGCCACAACGCGGGTAAAACCGCGGGGCGCTGCTTACAATATATGTAGTAATGCTCGATGGCGGGTCTCTTATGGCTACTTACTGTTTCGTGCGGTCAAAGCGCGCGGGGATATAGGTACCTACCTACGAACTACGAACGACGAAGACGTGCTATGTAGGTATTATCCCGAATTCTTCCTATGCTTAAATCTTTAAAATTACGCAACGGATTTTGATGCGGTTTTTTTGTAATAGGTAGAGTGATTCAAGAGGAAGGTTTTTATGTAAAAAAAAATCCCGAAATTCCCACGGGAACGGCCACAACGCGGGTAAAACCGCGGGGCGCTGCTTACAAAATAGTAATGCTCGATGGCGGGTCTCTTATGGCTACTTACTGTTTCGTGCGGTCAAAGCGCGCGGGGATATAGGTACCTACCTACGAACTACGAACGACGAAGACGTGCTATGTAGGTATTATCCCGAATTCTTCCTCACATGAAATCTTGATTGTGTATACATATATACTCGCGCGAGACATGTAATATTTTATCCCCAATTTCCCACTTGAAATTTTGATTGTGTATATTCCTGCGGGAGACACGCAATGTTTTATCCCGATTTTCCTACATGAAATCTTGATTACCCGAAGCGAAGCGAGGGCGGGTCGCTAGTTGCAAATAAATATTAAAAACTTTATCAATGGAAGTAATAAGTAACTAGTTTTCCTTGTTCGAGTTTCGTGTAGATCGTAACATTGACACTGGCACCGGTTCACGCAATGTCGATTCGATACAATCGTTGTTATAAATCACCTTTTGTGTCAATGAGCTTCTCATTTGCGACTACAATCAATGCCACATTACTTACTTGGTAATTGGCAATCTGATTTGATATTGATACATATACCTACTACATACTAACCTACTCATGTCCAATTCAATTGAGATCGTTCTCAATAACCGGATCCGCCATTCCATCATGTAATACATATGAGTAGGTATCGAAAGATCGAATATGCTTACCTACATACATATATTGTATGTTATTTAATCTATACTAATATTATAAAGCTGAAGAGTTTGTTTTGTTTGTTTGTTTGTTTAAACGCGCTAATCTCAGAAACTACTGAACCGATTTGAATAATTCTTTTTGTAATAGATAGCCACATTCAACGGGAAGGTTATAGGCTATTTTTCATCCCGAAATTCCTACGGGAACGGGTACAACGCGGGTAAAACCGCGGGGCGCTGCTAGTGTAAAATAAAATAAGGAAGTTTAAAGCAAGTACATAAAATAAGAGGACATAAAATAGATAGGTCATATAATAGTAGTAGAAGGTACATAAAAAAGAAATAGCCAGTAATGTCCCACTGCTGTGCAAAGGCCTCTCACCTCACTGAAAGATATCAGTACAGTGAGGAGGGATTAGGCGTAATCACCACGCTTGCCTAATGCGGGTTGGTGATCGACATGTGTGAAAACTGAAAAGTAGGAAATATGTTTTCGCTCGACCCGGGAATCGAACCCGAGACCACAGTCTTGCCAGGCGAGTGCACATACTAGGTAGGTACTAGACCACCGAGGCGTAGTAGGTAGTTCAATTTCTTACATACCCAAGTGAATCCAATACAAGCAATAGCTCCGCTGAGCATATCGGCAACGATGGCTGGGTACGAGTTGGCAGTTGGGAAGTATGCGTGGAAGCGAGGGGAATGCCAGTGGGTGACTCCTGACATCACCACTCGCTCTATGTCGGCCATCACCGCGGTCCACGGCTCGGGCTTCTCGGGGGCCTGCTCCGGCACCAACGGGCGGAGGTAGCCGGGCTTCACTGAAGGCACTACTTGCCTGAAATAACAAAATGGAAAACTTTATATAAAAGCTACATTTATTGTGTACCTACATATTTTGTTTGGGTACTTATAGATAGAAAAACCTACAATCTTCAGCGAACGGACGAACGAGGATTAAGCGTACTTAATAAACCAAAGTTTATATAATGCGTTCGTGATCTCAAACCCGAACCTCGTTTGCTATGACAAACATAATTCACTTAACCCCAGGATTGAACCCGTGACGTTGAATTTGGCTAGTGCACACACATGCCACTATACCACATTTGACTGTCAAAGCGTTAGGCAACCAATAAAAATGATATAAATATTAATTCATTGGCTTGGCCTACTCACCTGTCTCTTATATTTTCCAGATATTCAGCCACATAATCTGTCATCGCCTTGGCAAAATCTTTAAAATCTGCGGCTTCCATGACGTCTGTAAATAGTAAGCAATAAAAATTATAACAATGGTACTCATTTAATTCAACAGTTACAATAAAAACACACATATGTATATAAAAATAAAGCCCCACTAGAAAATAAATTGCGACTTATAAAATACGCAGCTAGAGAAAATCAAACATAAGATTTTGTAAGTATGAAAGAGCCCAAAAAATGGGGAGGTCAGAAGTGACAAGATCAAAAAGCATCAAGACAATTGTTGTCAACAATTTGTAACATCAATTAACAGAAAGAAAATGCTAAGAATTGATTTAAGACATAGTAGGCAACAATCAAGTAGTATCTGCACAACACAAAAATTGCAAGAATATGTTAAAACAAAAAAACTAATATTTTAATTTTACACAAATTGTCTTTAACAAACCGAAATTAAGTTTCATATCCTCAACCGACATCTCGTTAGTTCTAAAAACAGAAAAAGTGCGCGTTGAAGTCTTTTGTCTTCGATCAACAATACACAAATATCGATATACATATAGTTGTGTATTGTTGATCGACCCGATATCGTTTATTGTTTGTACGTGACCATCGGGTTACGTAGCTAAATACTGTCCGCGTGAATAGGCGGATCCACACCAGACGATCCAAAATGGATCGCCAATTCCTGCGATCCGCGATCCGGAAGCATCACGGATCGTGTCGTCTGTTTCTTGCGGATCCCGCCGCGTCGCACCGACACGCTCCAACCGATCCACACTGATCCGCCTAAGTATAGCACAGTTAAACTTTCGGTCGCTATGGAGTTACACGTGCAGCAACGACGTCGAATTGCTGTGGCAGCAACAACCTACATACTTCTTACCATTACGAAATATATCACAAAAACGAAAAAGGCGCTTCTGGGTAGGAAATTTATATAAAAACCGATTGGAATATGGCACTCAGTTTTTTCCATAATGTGTGATCGCGCGCTCCACACAGAAACGTCTACGCCGAGCGCGCCGAGAGACTGAGGCTCCTGTGTGCTGGTACAAAAACCGACAACTGACGGATCGCTCGCGGCAAGGAGCGCGCGCTCCTGCCGCGCAGTTTGGATCGCAAGAGGCAAGTACACATCAAACACTCCTATAGAGCGCGCTCCTGCCGCGCGCGATCGGAGCGCGGTGGATTGTTCGGTGGGTACACACCGAACGATCCACCGGCTAATGACGTGTGACAGCTTATTTTGTTTACTACCGAAATGACAAAAAAGTTTTAAACCAGTTCGAAGTTCAACCTAATTACAACCATGACACCTAGCAATAAAGTAACAAATCTTCAAAATATTATCTTATGCAATAAATTACTCATTAAAAAGACATAGGTAAAACCACATTTAGTGTGAAATCAACCTTAACGGCCGCGGCCTACAAATAAAGTATTTTATTCCCGTTTTTACCTTCCTTTCGTTTCGTTTCTTTTTGAAGAACTACAGATGGTATGGAGTCGTGTTGAACACTTAAATAATTTGTAATATGCACGTAAAAGTTTACTTAAAATTATTTATGTTTTGGGCTATCTATGTTTGATAGTATACATACTTGTTTTCATTTCTATTTTTTTGATAAACTTGATAGTATAACTCTGCAAATATTGATCCAAGCGTATAAATGATAATGACCAAACTTGTGAGAAATTAAATTTCTATATGTTCTAAATTTCTATATATTGTGATACTGTCATTTTTGCTCTAAAGTTGAAAATTAACGAGTTATTTCAGAAAAACTAAAAAATTTAAGTTAAAACAAGATGGCGGCGAATCCTCTACCAGGATTAGTTAGAAAATCGAGATTTTTAAGTCCAACCCACCCACACACGACACCCCACGAAGTTAAAAAAAAATCGCCCTCCGGATTTTTATCTATTTCAGTCTAATTTTATGTCTGCCCCGACTGGACGATAGATACAAAAGTAGTAGTAAGCAAATAAATTATTACTTCAAAACAAATCTACTCCATGTTTCTGCTGTTCTGTTTCACAAAAATTTGCGCCAAAGTTGGCCAAATATTTGTAGAGATGACTTCAAATCAGTATTTTTTTTTTCAAAATTTGATATTATTTATTAGTTTAAAGCTTAAAATATAACTTATTCATACACTATATTCAACCTTAGGTGGGTCCCAAATTAATGCTCTTGACTGTACTTACTGAAAGTAAGACACTCCGGCTGTTAAATTGTTTTTCCGGCCATTATTTTTGCAACTTTTAAATAAACATTGCGACATTGTGACACAATATGTTTACATTGGCTGTGGTTCGAGGGAACTAAAAAAAAAGACGTGTGGCACTCGGGGACTGCCGCGGTGAAGCTATTGCATAGCATTTTGTACCAACTTATGCAATTATATTTGATATCTCTTCTCTCTCACCCCACCCGCCTCCTCTCTCTCACCCCTCCCGCCTCCTCTCTCTCACCCCTCCCGCCTCCTCTCTCTCTCACCCCTCCCGACTCCTCTCTCTCTCACTCACCCCTCCCGACTCATCTCTGTCTCTCTCACCCCTCCCGCCTCCTCTCTCACCGCTCCCGCCTCTTCTCTTTCACCCCTCCCGCCTACCCACTCTCTCTCACCGCTCCCGCCTCTTCTCTCTCACCCCTCTCTCACCCCTCTCTCTCACCCCTCTCCCTCACCCCTCACTCTCACCACCCTCTCTCACCCCTCTCTCTCACCCCTCACTCTCACCGCCCTCTCTCACCCCTCTCTCACCCCCCTCTCTGAACCCTCTCTCTCACCCCTCTCTCTCTCACCCCTCTCTCTCAGCCCTCTCTCTCACCCCTCTCACTCACCCCCCTTTCTCACCCTCCGTCTCATCTCTCTCTCTCCCCTCTCTCACCCCTCTCTCTCACCCCTCTCTCTCACCCCTCTCTCTCTCTCATCCCTCTCTCTCACCCCTCACTCTAACCCCTCCCTTTTTGCCCTCTCCCTCACCCCCCTCTCTCACCCCTCTCTCTCACCCCTCTCTCTCTCTCAACCCTCTCTCTCACCCCTCTCTTTTAGCCCTCTCACTCACCCCCCTCTCTCACCCCTCTCTCTCACCCCTCTCTCTCACCCCTCTCTCTTACCCCTCACTCTCACCCCCCTCTCTCACCCCTCGTCTCATCTCTCTCTCTCACCCCCAACGCACAATCGCACACAACGCCGCGAAGACTGCCGAACTGAAACGACGTTAGACGATGCACGGCCTTCAAGCCACACCTCCTTGCCCGGAGTGGGGAGCGTGAGGTTTTTTCGTTACGGAATTTTTGGATTTGGTCCCCGCGCTCAAGGCCCGCGATAGAAGCTATGCAATAGCTTAAAAATAGACTCTCACTATTCAAATGAGGCCTAATTCACCTAGCTGTATTTTTTGCGCCGACCCGACATCTAGTTGTGTATTGCTGATCGAAGTCTTTTGTGCTATAATTAGTTAATTATTATCTAATTATGATAAAATCAACAATAGTATAGGTATAATAGGTCCTGATATGTGGTGCCTTGTGCATGCAAAAATGCATGAAAGTAATATTCTTCAAACCACACAGATCATGCACTATCTGTTTTCTCAGGTTTACTTTATTTACTTGCGGAATGTACTTTTACGTACTTATGGTTAAATAGCTATAACATTATCACGTCACAACTATGGTGACCAATTATGGCGCGTTTATAGTCACGTGATTTTTATTCAATTTTTAATCTATACTAATATTATAAAGCTGAAGAGTTTGTTTTGTTTGTTTGTTTGTTTGTTTAAACGCGCTAATCTCAGAAACTACTGAACCGATTTGAATAATTCTTTCACTGTTAGATAGTCTATTTATCGAGGAAGGCTATAGGCTACATTTAATCCCGAAATTCCCACGGGAACGGGCACAACGCGGGTAAAACCGCGGGGCGCTGCTAGTTGTTTATGATTAATTGAAAAAATATTTTTTTTAAGTTTTTTGCATTAAATATCAATATTATTAATAATAAAGTTTTAAAATACATAAAAGACGTGTGGCACTCGGGGACTGCCGCGGTAAAGCTATTGCATAGTTATTTTTTGTATCACTAGATGGCGTTAGTGTGCTGAATGTCTGCATCGCGCTAACGTTGTGTTCTGGGCTTATAGGTAGGCAATGTTTGTTTTTAGGGTTCCGTAGCCAAATGGCAAAAACGGAACCCTTATAGATTCGTCATGTCTGTCTGTCTGTCCGTCTGTCCGTCTGTCCGTCTGTCCGTCTGTCTGTCCGTATGTCACAGCCTTTTTTCTCCGAAACTATAAGAGCTATGTTGTTGAAACTTAGTGTGTAGATGTATTCTGTGAACCGCATTAATATTTTCACACTAAAATAGAAAAAAAATAAAATTTTAGGGGGGTCTCCCATACATAGAAATGAAAAAAAAAATTTTTTTTTTCATCAAACCCATACGTGTGGGGTATCTATGGGTAGGTCTTCAAAAATGGTATTGAGGTTTCTAATATCATTTTTTTATAAACTGAATAGTTTGCGCGAGAGACTCTTCCAAAGTGGTAAAATGTGTGTCCCCCCCCCTGTAACTTCTAAAATAAGAGAATGATAAAACTAAAAAAAATATATGATGTACATAACAATGTAATCTAACACCGAAAATTGGTTTGAACGAGGTCTAGTTAGTAGTTTTTTTTTTTACGACATAAATCGTAAACCGCAAAAAAATACTGATTATTCATTCAATAACTCAAATGTAAATAAAAAAACATTTATTTCAAGAACATCTTTATTATGTTACTCGCTGCTACGGAACCCTTCATGGGCGAGTCCGACTCGCACTTGGCCGCTTTTTTTATTTTAAAAATCAATTTTAAGCTATTGCATAGCTTCTATGCAATATCCACACGTCTTTTTTTTTAAGCTATTGCATAGCTTCTATCGCGGGCCTTGAGCGCGGGGACCGAATCCAAAAATTCCGTAACGAAAAAACCTCACGGTCCCCACTCCGACGGGCAAGGAGGTGTGGCTTTAAGGCCGTGCATCGTCTAACGTCGTTTCAGTTCGGCAGTCTTCGACACGGCGTTGTGTGCGATTGTGCGTTGGGGATGAGAGAGATGAGACGGGGGGTGAGGAGAGGGGGGTGAGAGAGAGGGACGAGAGAGAGGGGTGAGAGAGAGGGGTGAGAGAGAGGGGTGAGAGAGTGGGGTGAGAGAGAGGGGTGAGAAAGAGGGGTGATAGACAGGGTGAGAGAGAGGGGTGAGAGAGTGGGGTGAGAGAGAGGGGTGAGAAAGAGGGGTGAGAGAGAGGGGTTAGAGAGAGGGGTGAGAGAGAGGGGTGAGAGAGAGGGGCGAGAGAGATGAGACGGGGGGTAAGAGAGGGTGGTGAGAGATAGGGGTGAGAGAGAGGGGTGAGAGAGTGTGGTGAGAGAGAGGGGTGAGAGAGAGGGGTGAGAGAGGGTGGTGAGAGAGAGGGTTGAGAGAGAGGGGTGAGAGAGAGGGGTGAGAGAGATGAGACGGGGGGTGAGAGAGGGGGGTGAGGGAGAGGGTTGAGAGAGGGGGTGAGAGAGAGGGCTGAGAGAGAGGGGTAAGAGAGAGGGGTGAGAGAGAATGGTGAGAGAGAGGGGTGAGAGAGAGGGGTGAGAGAGAGGGGTGAAAGAGAGGGGTGTGAGAGAGGGGTGAAAGAGAGGGGTGAGAGAGGGGGTGAGAGAGAGGGGTGAGAGAGAGGGGTGAGGGAGAGGGTTGAGAGAGAGGGGAGAGTGAGAGGGGTGAGAGAGAGGGGTGAGAGAGGGTTGAGAGAGCGAGAGAGGGGGTGAGAGAGAGAGAGAGGAGGCGGGAGGGGTGAGAGAGAGAGAGGAGGCGGGAGGCGTGAGAGAGAGAGAGGAGGCGGGAGGGGTGAGAGAGAAGAGGCGGGAGCGGTGAGAGAGAAGAGGCGGGAGCGGTGAGAGAGGAGGCGGGAGGGGAGAGAAGCGCCGGGTGGGGTGAGAGAGAGAGGAGGCGGGAGGTGTGAGAGAGAGAGAGTGAAATCGGGAGGTGTGAGTGAGAGAGAGAGGAGTCGGGAGGGGTGAGCGAGAGAGGAGGCGGGAGGGGTGAGAGAGAGGAGGCGGGAGGGGTGAGAGAGAGGAGGCGGGTGGGGTGAGAGAGAAGAGATATCAAATATAATTGCATAAGTTGATACAAAATGCTATGCAATAGCTTCACCGCGGCAGTCCCCGAGTGCAACACGTCTTTTTTTTTTCAAAAGCCCAATTGCAGGACTAATTGCATTGACGTAATTCTATTACAGCAATATAGGCGTAAACGGCATTGAAGCGGTCTATTATAAACACGATACCCGTAAAAGTTTACTTATAAAGTGGGCCCTTTCCCGGACTTATAATCGGATATAAGTCTCATATAGTCCTACGGAAATGTGCTCCTGGAGATAGATTAAAAACCACTTTTGACGTCGCCTAAAAATGTGGACCAATCTTAAAACTTTGCCATTATCATATTGATTTGAATTAAATTTTAATCGAGTAACATGTAACAGGTGGACCGTACGTATACGTACACATAGGTACGTCATATTATATGGTACGAATAGGTCAGTTACTCGTATCTAGTGCCGAAAACTATGCTAAAACAATCATATTTAACAACTACAATACAGGATTTCCCATTAGTATACTCGTATTATCGGAGATATGCGAATTGTATAAAGTATAAAATCAAACCTAATGCATCAGTTTAATAAACGTCAGTAGCTTACGTGATACGTGATAAAATATTTTGTTTACATTTTCTTGGTGAACTATCTTGACGTAACAAATAAAAAGAAACAATGATTCAAAACGTAATATTCGGTAATGTTTTGATAACAAAGAGTGGAAGCTGTTTCACACGTCGCTGCGGACAACGGAGGGAGGCACGAATTCGTGGTCCTTGTTCAATGTCGAGAGAACGGCGGCCGCGGCGTTTGCGCAACGTAACTGCGCGCGCTGAGCAAGTGGTGCGAGGTTACCGCCGGACCTCGTGTACGTACGGACTTCATTGCAAATAGAACTTAATTGTTGTCGTTTCAAGTATACCGATAAGTTAAAGCTTTTTCTACAATTGCTAAGTAAAGTAATACATACGTTACCTGTTTTTAGGTAGCGCTGTAGGTGTTCTACAATACATATGGCTCGTTAACTTTAAAAAGTATGAGGTTCTTAATATAGTTGGTACATTTTGCATTTAACTAAATTGAGAGTCTGAAGAATGTATTTTAATTTGAATTGAAAATTAACGTTTTTAAGCTCGATTGACGTATTATACAACAAATTATTCATATGAAAATTTATACATAATACATAATAACTAATAAATAACAGGTTGTTCTAAGCCTCTAAGGTCACTTAGTTCCGGATTACTTACTCGCGAAGTTAATAAATTATACTAATTTATTTCATCAACTTACTTCCCATGTCAACTGCATAATAAACCTACAATACCTACCCGACAAGATTTTAAAGCAGTCAGACTGTTTTTTATGTTGACAGGTACCAATTACTAATAGGCATATTCCAAAAATAGATGCAACTTTCAAAGTAGAAGACTTATTTTTAACTCGTGCGAACTCATTTAACTCAGTATGACTCAACTAGCTACAACCTAATTTTACAAACTAATTAAGGTCTCACCTAACGAATATTGCCATTAACTTATTGTTTGAATGGATTTCCCAGCTGAGCGGAACATGTCCGTAAATTACCTTTAAACCAAACTCGGTGGTTTTAATCTTCCTAATTGATCCTAATGAAATCTGTGAGTGTGAGAAATTTTCCTTTATCCTTGGTTCAGACTTCAGATGGACCATGGGCATTTAATTTTGTAAGTACATACTTTAATAAATTTATTTAAAATTAGTTACTTTAACGATATCAAATGAGGCTTTAGTTAAATTATTTGTTCTACTTTATTTCCAGGGAGTAGAGTTAACATGAATCTGGAGTAATTCGCCGTTTCACTATAAACGTCATATATTCGTTATATTCATTAATAAATCCAGATTTCTCGACTCCTACGACTCATTAATCATTCAATTAAGTTAGGGCCAAGGTGACCGGAGCACGCGATCACAAAAAACTAATTACTGCTCAAATAATTGACACGAATCCGTTTACTTATAAAACTTGAGACAATTAGTAGACCATTCAATAGGGTCTATTTCAATAAAACGATTTCTTTGAAATTTATAACCTACTGACTTATATACATTTGATTTACTCAGGTGGTTTCGTGGTCATGGTCAATAAAAACAGAAGACTTGTCTGTACCTTTGTAAAAACTGACCGTTTAAAACGCGTACTTACAGTCTTCTTCTTCTTCTTTTCGAGTCGAGATGATTATTTAAATTAAATTAAATAAGTTTAGACCAAAATTTGGCCAGGTCTATTGCACTGTCATTTGCCCTCCAAACATCCTCCACAGTGCAGGACACGGGGCTGCTCGGGCACTGTAGCAAATGAGGCATTGTTTGGACAGCTCCACACTTGCAGCTATCGTTATCCGAGAAACCCCACTTAACACGGTTTTCTTGGCATCTTCCAACACCAGTTCGGAGCCTATTAAGTGACTTCCAAACTGCCCAGGGAAGATTGCCACCCGGCGGCAGTTTCTCAGATAGCGGAGTGAACGGTGACGGAGGGGGGAACTTATTTTTCCATAGCTCCAGCCTGGTTTTAGGAGCAAGCCTTTCACTCAGACTAGGCTGTCTGAGGAAGCTGTTACGGCTCCTTAGGCGCGACGGTGGAGGGGACAGATTATGGAGTGGGTGCCTGCTATCCCGCTTCTGTTTATATCTCTCCACAGAGCAGGCAATTTCCCGTCGTACACTGGGTGGAGCTATGCCAGCCAGGCTGTATAAGTATGGGAGGGGGGTGGGTTTTAATGTGCCAGTTATTATTCGGCAAGAGGCGTTTAGGGCAACATCAACCTCTTTCGCATGCGAAGAACGTGCCCAGACTGGGCTCGCGTACTCGCCTGCTGCGTAGCATAGGGCCAGGCTGCTGGTGCGAAGAACTTTTGGTGATGCCCCCCAGTGGGTAGATGTGAGACGACGTAGGATATTGTTCCTGGAACTGACTTTGGACTTCAGTTGTAGGCAGTTCTCCCTATAAGTCAGAGACCGATCCAAAGTGACGCCGAGATATTTAGGCTTGGGGTTGTGTTTAATATCTACGCCGTCCCACTTGATCTTAAGGGCCCTATTAGCCTCTTGGTTCCTGAGGTGAAAGGCGCAAGACTCGGTTTTATTGGGGTTCGGCTGAAGCGAGTTTATTTTATAGTAGTCGGTGAGCTGTTGTAGAGAGGATGTTAAATGTGACTCTATTTCTCCGAAGTCCTTTGCTTGGGAAGTTAGTGCCAGGTCATCAGCATAGATAAACCGGCGAGTAGAAGGGTGGAGTGGTTGGTCGTTTGTATAAATGTTGAAAAGAATCGGTGCTAGAACACTACCCTGCGGAAGGCCGTTCTTCTGGGTCCTCCACCTGCTCTTTTGATTGAGTAGGTGAACTTGGAATCGTCGGTTCTGTAGCATTTCACCGAGGATTCTTACGAAGAGTATGTCGTTTGTAAGAGCAGCCACTTTTTCAAGGAGACGCTTGATGGTAACAGTGTCGTAAGCTGCACTAAGGTCGACAAAAGCTACTCCAGTCACTAGGCCTTTCTCAAAGCCGTCCTCGATGTGTTGTGTAAGGTTTAATACCTGCGCACAACAAGACTTCCCAGGGCGGAATCCTGCTTGCTCAGGTATTAATTGGGGATCAATAAGTGGGGTTAGACGGTTCAAAAGCAAACGTTCGAATAGTTTATAAGTGTGACATAACAATGAGATTGGTCGGAAATTCTTTGGGTCGTTGGGTGACTTCCCTGGCTTAAGTAAGGCGATAATTTTAGCTTTTCGCCACTGTTTTGGAATCTTTGAAGAGCTTATGCAGGTATTGAACATCTTAAGGAGCCAGGAGACAGCTGTAGAACCAAGATGCTTTAGTTGCTCCACAGATATATCGTCTACACCGGCGGCTTTTCCAGTCTTCAAAGATCTAAGGCAGTTTTTAATGTCAACGAGGGTGAAGGGTTTACTGAGAGGTTGGGAACTGTTACTTGTGGATATTATTTTTTTCTCCTCTCGTCCGACATTGAACAGTAAAGACACGTTAAAAACGCTCCAGTTAATTAAATTATTTTCACTAGTAAATACTCACAGTTCAAGTTCTATATACTAGAAATCGTTAGTTCACAGTGCTAGCTATTTGACACCTGTGTGCACAGAAGTGTATGTTCCTGATTTGGTGAGAAATTAATCAATTAAATAATACTCGATCACTCGTCACTCAAATCCAGCTACCTTCTTCGTTAAAAAGTAAGATACCAGAAAGTTTGAACGAAACGCGTAAACGTATTCAAATCATAGCGGACTTACGACCTTCTTTCCGCGAGCATCGAATGACCGGTTGACTCGCTGAGTTTTCGAACAAAACGTGTAAATGTGTATGAATTGTAGCGCACTTACGACGTTCTTCTCACAAGATTGGCGTCGACGAAATATTGCATTTTTCAACACCCATAACAACTTGCATTTGAAGAATCAACTTTGTTTACGTTAACCACAACTTTACCCGATGCCGCTAAAACGAACGCCTACTAAAACTCCTAATAAAGAAAAAGGATGTGATAATAACTTAAGTACAATTAGAAAATCACCGCAGGCGGGTTCTACGCCCAACCTATCCTCGTTGAGCGATGAAAATGTAACAAACCGTCTCAAACGTAAACGCGATGAAGACACCACCATTTTGGATGAAATCCGTTCTCTTCTTTCCTTACATTCAGTAAAATCGGACACTAAACTAGCGTCGCTGGAGAAGGCTATGGCTGAAATTATGGTACAAAATTCAGAAATAAAGGAGTCTAT
Source organism: Cyclophora punctaria (assembly GCA_951394245.1). NCBI lineage: Eukaryota > Metazoa > Arthropoda > Insecta > Lepidoptera > Geometridae > Cyclophora > Cyclophora punctaria. Next base: position 5,923,112 of record OX596170.1, on the reverse strand, counting down.
TGCTTTCATATCGCAGCAATACGATGATATAAATACAAAAGTACAAAGTTTGGAATCAGCTCGTGAAACCGACCGCAATTACATCCAGCTCCTCGAACAAAAAGTGGACAACTTGGAACGACAGATGCTCTCTACTTCACTTGAAATTAGAAATGTGCCCATGAAGACAGGGGAAATGAAAGATGAACTATGCGAGATAGTAACAGAAGCTGCTAAAGTGCTCAATACACCCGTACAGCGAAATGATATCAAAGATGTGTATAGAATTAAGAAGAAAGACGGTCTGCCAGTGATTATTGTTGATTTTCTATCAGCAAACACAAAAGAAAACATGATCAAAAAAGCCCGTCAGTTCAACTTCCGGAACCAGCAACAAAAACTTAATACTGGCCACATTAAGCTAGAAGGACCGGCCAAGCCTATCTATCTGTCGGAGAGACTAACAGCAAAAAATAATAGATTATACTATCTAGCTCGTAAATTCGCCAGTGGAAATGGATTTAAGTATTGTTGGACTTCGTATGGAAAAATATTCCTCCGGGAATCAGATGGGAAACAGCAAATACCTATCACCTATGAAGCTGATCTGAACGCGCTCCGTCCACAACCTAAATGACTATCATGTATTTCCAAATTGCTCTCATTCATGATGTGGCTAGGATCCTTGCATTTTCGAACTAAATGTAAAAAATATGTTATGTTTAATTATGTACTGCATGTTTTTTCTGGATTATATAACAAATGTAACATCATGGATTATACAATTATATTGCATGCACAAATTAATTTAGTTATAACATTTAATTGTTTCCTAGTAATATTCCAGCTTTCTTTATTTTTTATTTTAAACTTAGATGAATTATTTTATATCAACAAAGTGTATTATTTACCTTTAATGTTTACTAAAGTTGTAAAACAGATATTTTTAAATTTAGCATTCCCAATATTATCAAACTTTTCAATTCATTTAGTTAAGAACTTTCATAACACCCAACTAAACAGTGGATAGCCCGCAACTAGATACTATCTTAAATGAAATTGATGAATTTAATGTAGCTTCGGCTTTCATGTGTGACACTGAGACTTATAATGCTACTGTATGTAAATCTCATAAATCACTTAATATTCTATCTCAAAATATCCGTAGCATACACAAAAATTTAGATAACTTGCAGGCCACGATGGCAACGTTCATAGTTGATTACGACATTATAATCCTGACTGAGTGCTGGTTAGATGATAGACCGGTTCCTATTATAGACGGGTATATTTCATATTTTTCTCATAAATGTTTAAACCAAAATGATGGTATTGTTGTTTATATAAAAAAAGATATAAACAGCTCAGTGCATGAACCGGATTCGATAGGAGCTAATTTCCTGTTAGTAACCTTGCCGTCAAATATTTATATTCTAGCCACATATAGATCTCCGTCAAATCATAACATAGAAAGTTTTCTGAACTCATTACAAAGCATTATTCAACCAATAAACAGCACGAATAGCAGCATATTACTACTTGGCGACGTTAACATCGATATTAAGATGGATAGTAATGATCGGAATAGAACACCATACCTCAATCTGTGTGCGGAATTGGGAGTGTTGCCTGGTCACACTTATCCAACTAGGATACATAATTGTATAGATCATGCTATGTTCAAAACTAGCTACCCTAGTTTTGTTTATGTTATTCATACATCAATAACTGATCACTCTACTGTTGCTGTGAATATGTGTATCTCTTTAGTTAAACGTTTCTATAATCCTATCCGTACAAAAATTGATTACCCATCAATTTCTAAATTTTTGGAATCCGCTGACTTCTCTTTTATAACGCCTACAGCCAATGCTAATTTCTGTGCCGCAACTTTTGTGAACCTTCTAATGACTGCTATAAAACAAAATTCAAAGATTTGTCCCATTCCCTCTCGAAAGAAGACCCTAAAACCATGGATCACACCTGGTTTATTGCGATGCATCAGAAATAGGGATAGACTTCACAAACAAACCAATAAATATCCTGAAAATACTAACTATAAAACAACGTATAGCCGATATCGTAATTTCTGTAACGCACTATTAAAAAAAGTTAAAAATAATTACGAGAAGTCATTATTACTGAATGCAAAAAGTAGTAGAGAATCATGGTCAGCCATTAAATCAATTGTAGGTATGTCGAAACCCACTAATCAGGCCGAACACTTAATACAATCTCAGCACATTGAATCGGTCAACAATTTCTTTGTTAACATAGGTAAACAACTTGCTAATGCCGCTAAGTCCATCCATATAAATAACTCATACAGGTTTAAAGTTCCATCTGTTACCAACTCCATGGTACTCCTCCCACCTGATGAGGCAGAAATCAGATCACTAATTTTAAATCTAAAAAATAACTGTGCCACTGGGTGGGATGGTATTCCAGCCCAAGTACTCAAGACTTCTTCTCATATAATAGTTCCTCCTTTAACTAAAATTATAGATCTTTGTTTTAAGCAAGGAATATTTCCGGAGGTTTTTAAAAGAGCACTAATTACGCCAGTTCATAAGAGTGGGGCTAAAGATAACGTGTCAAACTATAGGCCGATATCAGTACTTACGACACTTTCTAAAATTCTGGAAAGAGCACTTAACACCAGACTTGTGAAGTACTTAGAACAAAATAATTTGCTTTCAAAATCTCAATTTGGCTTTAGACCCGGTATAAACACTGCCGACGCTGTTAGCAAATTATCTGACTACTTAACAACTCACCTTGACGCTAAAGATAAATGCTTAGCCATATTTTTGGATCTGGCTAAAGCGTTTGACACGGTCTCTATTCCCATTCTAATACACAAGCTTTATTCATTTGGAATTCGTGATACCGCACAGTGGATTTTTAAGGACTTTTTGTTCGAGCGTTCTCAACGAGTAAAGATTGGAAATTCTATTAGCGCCGATGCTCAAATTACTTACGGAGTTCCCCAAGGCAGTATCCTGGGCCCAACCCTCTTTTTACTGTATATCAACGATCTGTGTCAACTCAACTTAGAACATTGTAAAATCTTTACTTACGCTGATGACACTGTCTTAGCGTTTCATAGCAGTACTTGGGAGAGAGTTAAACAAGCTGCTGAAGCTGGCCTACATAAAGTGAATTGTTGGCTTGTGGCTAATCTTCTAACATTAAATTTAACTAAGACAACCTACCTTCAATTTTCCTTTGCAAATAAACCTCCTCCAAACTTTGACTTAAGAGTACATTCATGTAATTTTCCTTCGTCCACAAACTGTACGTGTTTTGTACTATCTAAATCTGACACGGTCAAATACCTGGGTGTAGTACTCGACAACAAGCTGAATTGGTATAAGCATATTGAGCAGATTGTTTGTCGTACTAGGAAACTTGTGTGGGTTTTTAAAAAATTACGAGAAGTCGCTACTTTTGAAACTCTTAAATCAGTTTATTACGCTTTAGCCCAATCTATATTAAGCTACTGTGTCGAGATTTGGGGTGGTGCGTGCAAATCATACATAATTAATCTTGAACGTGTGCAGAGATCTATCTTGAAAGTTCTCACCTTCAACCCTTTCAGATTTCCTACTAGGTTATTATATGAGCAATGTGAGGTCCTTACGGTTAGGCAGCTCTATATACTTAGCGCAGTAATGAGGGAACACAAATCTACATTATATCAGAGTGAGGTATATAATCCTAGGAGTATTAGGCATGTTTGTAAGTTACCTAAATATCGTACTGCATCTGCTAGAAGACAACAAGGTTACAGATCAAAATTCTTATATAACAAGATAAATAGAAAATTAAATATCTATCCATTGTCAAGTTTCGAGGCTAAATGTAAGCTAAAATTATTTTTACTTTCGCTTGATTATGATACAACTGAAATGCTCCTAATATCAAATAAATTATTATCTTATTAAAAATATCTGTTTAAAAGTTTTCCTAGGCTGGAATAAAATCTGATTCTATTATTTTATTTTTTATATTTCAATTAAGTAATATTATTAATACTGATATGTGTCTTTATGCATAAATGTGTAGATTAAGTCATGATTCTGAGAGAGTACACTGACTTCTGCAATACAAGTTAAACTTAGCGTAGAAGTCAGGGACTGTATTTAGTTTGTAATACTTTTATGTCAATAAAGATATTTATTATAGGACGCTTAGGTTTGGGGATTTTGTGTCTTGGTTTGCCGTTCAGAAGGAGCTGGTGGGCAACCTGATTGGCAGTTACTGGGCCTGGTTGTGTAGCAATTGGTGGGTCGCTAGTCAGTTTTCGGAGAGTACTCCAGGCTTTTTTGCTGTTGTGAGCCATATCTACAGACTCGACCAGTTGGATCCATTTTTCCTACCACTTAAACGTATTGTACTTACAGTACAATACGTTTAAGTGGTAGATTTATTTGGTACTCTACCTTTGTTAAACTATTTAGTTGTTAAGCCACATAACGTAACATTGGCAGAGGAATGGACACTCTGTTAATGGACTGTACTCATGAATTGAAAACTTTACATTTTTAGAGCTCCTCTACTATATATAATAGAGTTTACATAGATAGGTATAATAAATATTGTAATGGATTAAATTTATTTAAGTAGTTTACCAAGCACCCCAAAAAGCAAATGCTTCCGTAAAACATAAATTATCATTTAAATAAGTGATACTAAAAGATGCTGCATTTTTGGAACTGCAAATAACGTTTTCAAAACATAATTATTTTTACTTCGGTTTTCGTTTCTGTATTTATAAATTAATAGACCTAGAGCCCGTGAACCCCAGACTTTCGTCATTTTATAAAAGCTGAAAGTTTGTCAGCGCATGCTCCCACACACAGGTAAGAACGATGGACTATTATGAAGTTTGGGTTATAGTGGCTTTGGCAGATAAACGGTACTAAAGGTGTGTAAAATACCGATCTAAATTCATCAAATAATTAAGTGTGATTTGTGACATGACATATGTCATTTGAAAGCTCTTGAAGAGTTGTACAAGTCACCCTTTGACGGTGATATCGAAATCGACGGCCAACTTGGTGTTTTCGACCATTGAAGATTGGAGTTGACCTATGCTATGGACGCTGATCCTAATGCTCAACAGTGACATGACCTATATCATTTGAAAGCTCTTGACAAGTTGTACAAGTCACCCTTTGACGGTGATATCGAAATCGACGGCCAACTTGGTGTTTTCGACCATTGAAGATTGGAGTTGACCTATGCTATGGACGCTGATCCTAAGTGACATGACCTATGTCATTTGAAAGCTCTTGACAAGTTGTACAAGTCACCCTTTGACGGTGACATCGAAATCGACGGCCAACTTGGTGTTTTCGACCACCGAAGATTGGAGTTGGCCTATGCCATGGACGCTGATCCTAATGCTCAACAGTGACATGACCTATGTCATTTGAAAGCTCTTGAGGAGTTGTACAAGTCACCCTTTGACGGTGATATCGAAATCGATGGCCAACTTGGTGTTTTCGACCATTGACATTTAGTACCGTATACCTGCCAAAGCCACTATAACCCAAACTTCATAATAGTCCATCGTTCTTACCTGTGTGTGGGAGCATGCGCTGACAAACTTTCAGCTTTTATAAAATAACGAAGGTCTGGGGTTCGCGGGCTCTTGGTCCATAAGATAACCATTCAACTTTATCGATCATTATCCACTACGCTCTAATACCAATTTTATAACTGAGAATTTATGAATATGGTTGGTGTCAATCTTTCAGTTAGAAATCTATCTACTTTCATTACTAAAAACGAGTACCCTGTATCCGAGTATCGCATGGATCCATAATATGTAGCCCGGCGGCAGCCGCGCAATCCAAGCCAGTGTTATTCGCGGTAAGCCGACCAGCAGTGCAGCTCCACCGTATTACTTCGATCAATTAATTCTCGTAATGTCGATGCCGCATTAACATTATTTAATTAACCTATTAATTATATTAACTACTATCTTGGTAAAATTTGTAGGTTTATTTATTTGTGTGTAACGGCTAATCTTCGGAATTACTCATCCGATTTCAATAATTATTTTTACTTTTTATGTTTATTATATTATTTAAAACTAAAATTACAAGGATATTATAATTTTATAAATATTAATAATTTATTTATTCATTATTGATGAGTATAGATAGAGGCACTGAGTTAGTAGATAGCTAAATGTAAAAATTTGAGGAAGGTATACGAACTTTACGAGGAAAATTCCGAACATGATGCATGCTTGCGGCTTGCCTCACTCACTACATGTTTGTGTAGCGGTAGGTAAGGCCCGGCCGTGCCCGGGGTTTCCCAGATCACTGACTAACCAGAATCTCGGAAACACATTAAGCTATCGGAGAAACCTTGCCGACATTAAAAACAAGGTAATTTCCGTCATAAAGATGGTAAAATACTAACTTACTTCAACATAATATATTGGTGGATATTACTCCTACATAATAATTATATTGGTGGATATAAGTATAATTTGAAATTATTTACTCGACTCGCGAATCACATCTGTAGGGTTATGTTTTTGATAAAAACTTACTAAGTGTATGCAATGTTTTACGAACATTTTATTATAAATTATCATAACCAACCGCAAGTTGTCTTATCTAAATATTTACTACATATTTACTATCTACGTGATGCCAACCTAAGTATGTATTTTGATTTATGTATCATTTTCCTGTGTATCTTAAAAATGGTAGATACGGAGACTAAATAATGTAACTGTAATAGTAACATTATTTAGTCTCCGTATCTCTCCGTATATCTGCCTTTTACGCACGTGACAAGCCTTTATTGTAAATCAATTTGCACTTTTAGTTTAAGCACTTTTATTAGCGTGAGTCAAAATACTAAAATAATGCTCATTTGTTACGCCATGTACCTAGTTGAATTTCTGTATAATTAAATATAAAGGGGTTTTTCCTTTGAGTGCAATTTGTTATCTTCAGTATTTACAGTAGAGTTACCTTTCCTCCATTATTTATACTCAACGGGTATTTTACTGAACCAATTGAATAAGTGCACTAAGATAGATACTAAGAGCGGGTTGCTTCAGCTTACTCTCACGCACCAGTGAACGTTTACACAAAATATCAGTCTCAAAGAAAATGAAAAATCGCGGCTTTCTTCTGGCCGCCGTAATAACTTTATCAAACTATCACTTAACTTATGAAACAACGTTTTTTAAAACAACCCACCTTAAGATAATTGTAATAATTTAATATACTTTTATCAGGTACCAAGTATCAAGTAACCCACATGACATGATAGATCTTATCACTGTCCTTGTTCTCCTACAATCGCTCAGAGTGGCTATATCTACTTGGGTAGATAGCAGTTTGGTCATTGCATCTCACGAATGTCATGATCTAGGTCAATTGATTATTACCGCTTACTTCTACTTAGTATCAACCTAGGTCAGTGTTTAATATCTAAGAAAAGAGTTTTTTCTTTTTTATAACTTATATAGTTATGGTAAATTAATTTTTATTACTAGGCCAAAAAATACTCACGAAAACTAAAATAGCTGATAGGTACGTATTATTCACTAATTTGTTAAACTGGTTTGATAATTTTAATAACAATCAATATATAACCTTTAAAATTTAAAGTAGAATTCAAATGCGTATTAAATTAATACGAGTATTCTTAATTATTATTTAAAATTTAAAGTGTACCTAAGTATAACGCCAACTTAAATAATTATAAATTAACACTTAAAGTTAAAGTTATTTCGTAACTAAGATGAATTCTTACCTCGTTATTTTAGTTTCGGGTAAACCACAATTAACCACCGTGACCACTCAATGAATTACAATCATAAAATATTAAATAAATTCGCGCAATTTTCTGTCCGCAGATTCGTGCGTTCGGTTCGGCGGCTGTGTGACTACGCCCGCCTCCGCAGGCCTTGCAACGTTTATATACCAACTTACCCACATCGGTATTGTACTGTTCACTATGTATGACTACATTTAAAAGATTAGAGCCGAGCTCGACCCCTCAGCCCGAATAATAAAGAGAAAAGTAATAGATCCAAGTTTTAAAAGTAGAACTACGTATTCCTTTTTTATATTTAAAACTTTGCTACTGTTTTTTGTTTTTAGTAGCCAAATATTTGTTTCCAATTAATAAAACTAAAAACAAATAGAAGTGGCTTAAAAATAAAATAATTTATATTATGCAACGTTCCACTAGAACGGGTTGTTGATACATTTTAATTATTCATGATTTTTGGATTGCCTAATTTGACCTTAGATTTTCAAAAACTTTATATTGAGCCTACTTGTTAACCCACATAATTTATAATAACTTTACTCATTATTTTTATTGAAAAGTAATGCCGTTCTAGTATTTGTTCAACTTCGACTACTTTAGGTGTTAAAAAATCGTTTTATGGGGAGACTAAATTCACAACGTCTCGACTTCGAAGACTGCGGTCGAGTGCGGAATCCTTCGGATAGGAAATAAAGGTGGCTTTGAAGGAAAATTGGGATAAGTACCTACCTAATTTCTGCATTCCTATCTGTATTTCTATTGTTCTATAATTACATACGTAAATCGTTTAAAATATTATTTACTATCATCGCCCGCAGTTCCATCCTTGTTGAACCAGTTCCTGTGGGAAATTCGAGATAAAAATTAGTCTCTGTATTATTGCAGACTCAAATCTATCTTTAATCCAAATTAATTTCATATAGATACGATTAGTTTATATGTGAAAGATTATCAACCATCCATACATATTGTATCTACTTTCGCTTCTTGATGGTAGGAATAGCAATAAACATCCATTATATATAACCTCACAAACTTGCGGAATTATTCAAATTACTACATAGTATAGAACAAGTCGCTTTCCGCTGTCTGTCTGTCCATATGTATGCTTAGATCTTTAAAACTACGTAACGGATTCTGACGCGATTTTTTGAAATATATAGAGTGATTCGAGAGAAAGGTTTATATGTATAAAACATCCCGAAATTCCCACGGGAATAGGCACAACGAGGGTAAAACCGCGGGGCGCTGCTAGTAATTTATAAATGTTGTACATTTTCGTTTATATAAAACCCTGAGTACTCCTGCAATGACTTGAGTATTTTTAAACTAGCAACTGCAAAATCAACCTATGAATAGTTGACTAATTAAAAATATACTCCATAGATCTCCTGCGTCGTATCGTAACATACGATTTGAATAATAATCCAGCTATGTATGTACCTCAGTTAAAACTTTTCCCATTCAATTGGAAAAAAACATAGATATTTTGATAACGTTGAAAACTAGACTCTGTGATCCAATTCAATCCAGCTGTTTTAGGGTGCTTTTCCATTAAAGCAATGCTATGCTAAAAATTAAGGATTGGAAGCAGTTGGCACTGAAAAGAGATACATGGAAGGAATTGGGAGAGACTTTGCTCAGCAGTGGGGCAGCGAGGTTACGTAAAAAAATGCTACGATTTTATCAGTAGAACCTAATGTAGTATAGCCTAGGTCAAATAGAATGGTATCCTTATTCCTAGTTAACTTCGGAGTTATTTAAAATACCTATGTTATAGTAGAACCTCAAGTATTGATATGAGATATTGAGTGTCTATGATCTCCGAAGTTCAGCAGAACTTAGTTTAAAAAGTTGCAGTCCTTATAATCTTAGCTCAGTACAAGTGCTCGTTGATTCACAGTAGTTCGTGTATTTGTGACTAGAAAAATATGAAGGTTGTTAATTAGGTACTTATACACACAGCTACTGAATGATAACCTATCAAGCCTCATGTCGTATTTCAGTTACGCATATTTGATAAGTAATTTATAATTAAGTAAATGAAATAAAACAATAGTTACGTACAATTAGCTTTCTTTATTATTTATATTCGGTTATTGCGTTTTTAGGGTTCCGTACCCAAAGGGTAAAAACGGAACCCTATTACTGAAACTACGCTGTCCGTCCGTCCGTCCGTTACCCACCCACAGTGGGGGCTCCCATACAATAAACTTCTTTTTTTTACCATTTTTTGCTCGATACTAATAATATTTAATAGATGGTTTAATAGAATGTACGGAACCCTTCGTCTACAAGTCCGACTCGCACATGGCTGGTTTTTTACTATACCTTAGTCAAATCAATTATAGACGTTTAATTACGAAAAGTAGGAATTAGATTTAATGCGTGACCTAGTGCTTAGTACTTACTTACTATTACCATGGTAGGAACGAATTGAATGGATTAAAATGATTCAGATTTGTAACGGGGAGGTTCGGATTAACTCGGGCCTTATCACACTTGCGATTTACAAGCGATTTGCGCGTACGTTTCGCTTTCAAATCGCTTGTAAATCGCAAGTGTGATAAGACCCTTAGCAAAAAGTACATTGTCCTAACTAGGACCCCTTCCATTCAAGAGGCTCCAAGATGCACTCAGTAGGTAAAGTAACCTGATGATTAGACATTATCATCAATTCCAAGCTTATTAGTCTCTTAATACCAGTTAACCAGCACAATGTTTGACGTAATTACGGAGGTTTTTACCAAAATTGTTGGTGTAAATTAAGTGAAACCACTGTAACAATGGAAATGGGATCATAATAAATCAGGCGGATTGAATGGAGAGCACTTGTAGCACCAGCTATAGGTATTGGTGCCTAGATAAGTGCAGGATGGTGTGAGGGGCGGGTGGGGGGTCGGGTGGCCCGTGGCCGCCGCCCGCGCCTCCCTGCCTCCGACCTTTGGGAATTGAATCAATTCACGAACACCCAGCTCTTGAGAGTATCCGCTTGTCTACTAAGTGCTCAATCCATTAAATTGGCAAAAGAAATGCAAATATTGAGATTGAACTTCGGAATCACAAAGTCGAATGTTTTTATTCAGTTTTTGTCTCAAACAATTTTCTTTTGAAGGAATTTTAATTTAAGGTTTCAAAGAATTTCCTTTCACTGACCACAATTTTATGACTTTGTTGTCATAAAAAATATTTTAGATTTAAGAACATTATCCGTAGGCATTTATTATCAATAATATACTAGGTTGCTTGCCTTGACAGTAGACAAACAGTACGAGTTAATGTGCTGTTTTATTTACCACTTTTACCAGGCATTTACTTAAAGGCAGACTGTACAGCCTCTTCGTCTTGTGTAAGCAGCTGCAATGAATAACTCAATACCTTACCAAGAAGTAGTAGTTTTACATAGGATTTAGCAATCCTCTTTTTCCTTGTCATCTAAACTCACTAACCAAATATGGATGGTATAAACGGGACAATAAAAAAACGTTTATTTGAGAACAAATAAATTGTACAACGTTCGTAATTGGTGATATACGCGATAGCGTGAGTGTGCGTATACCAACGCCCTCCTCCAGAAGTAATAAGTACAAAAGTATAGTAGTTAACTTAGCATTAACTTACATTTTAGTTCCTAGTCTAAATTCTAATACTAACTACAAAATAAGTAAATAGTTATAGTACTATAGTTCTAATAATAATACAGTAAGGTGTGTGTGTAAGGTGTATAGGGATATAAATATAACTACGAGTATTGTCGAGATATTGAATAACAGATAATAAGACAACAGTTTACTCAACCAAGGATACAAACGGCAATAAGCAATTTCCTAAAGTCAAGAACTCTCAGAAGTCTTTGAGGGCAGGAAATGATTTATCGCTTTTAGGTCTGACCGTACGAAAGCCGAGCTCCATCAAAAGCTTTAGATGTGTAATTACCCGCGCCGAGAACTCTATGACGCAGCTCCGCTCTCGACTTAACAAGTGGTGGAGGGTGAACGAGGAGGGAGGTGGGCAGTGAGCATGGGGTGAGTGGGGTGGCAGTTCGCACCGTATCCATGGATACCCACGGAAGGTATAACTACGTTGAAACGAGATGACGACGGTTGCAACAAGTGGAACTTTTCTTTGGGATAACGATGGTAATGTAATGTAAGTACTACATAAATGTATGAGAAGGTATCTATCTACCTGACGCTCGTCATCATAAGTAACTACCATTACTTAGTTATAATTGCTAACGTTGATCTCCCTAGAGTTGGTTTTATCTAAGTACCATAATAAGGCCCTTCTAATTTCTACATACTATCCCTGTTAAATTAATAAATTCAGATGCTCCGTGTTCACGAAATACTTAATTAATGACTAAACCGATTTTGGAAAATGTTATTCCTTTATCGTCTCTTATCAACCGCCAGAAGTAAGTAAATATTAGCCTGTAATGACCCACTGCTGGGCAAAGGCCTTAGTCTCACTGAACATATCGTATAGTGAGGAGGATTAAGCGTTATCACGAGCCACGCTTGCTCAAACCCGAGCAGTGTTTGGTAAAGTAGGAAACAGGTTTTCGTTCGACTCAGGAATTGAAACCAGGACCTTAGTCTTGGCAGGCGCATACCACTAGATCACCAAGGCATATTATTATATTAGAACATAAAATTCAGAAAATATAAACGTGAAGTATATATAGGGTGCTGGGTGAGTATGTAGGTTCATATAAGGCCCGTATTCAATCAATATCGCAAACTGCAGACTGAGGCCCTAATGCAACTAAACCGCCGCAATTTTTTCCGCAACTCGTATGTATGTGCCAGAGCGGCTTCACGGTATTGATTGACACAGTATATTTATATACCTACATATAAATATTTATATTTATGGTATTGATTAGTAAAGTTCGCAGTGGCTCTCCATCCAGCGTAACAGTAATTCATTAGGTGGCTTAGGTGCAGGGCTCTAATTCCTAACCTCGTCCCTTGGTGTTAATTTTTATTTCAAGTTTCGCGCGTAATTTTACTTACGGAAACGGAAATGCATACCTGTCCCAAAAACTATTTTATACACAGAGTAAAAATCAACAAATTACAAACATAATTACAAAATTATATCCTCGTTGTCCTCGTCCTCTGTTTGAACTGAATGACTTTGTATCTAAAAGCGATGACCGTCAGTTTTTGACCAAGATCATCATGTACAGTAAAAATATGCAAAAAAATATTATGTCCTAAGTTTGGTTTAGTTTCGACAGCACAATGAACAGAATGAACTCCGTACACTGACCTGTAGTATACATACTGTATATGGACTGGCAGCAACCATACAAATGACAGCTAATATGTGTGGCAATTTGAAGCGCCCCTATGAGTTTCCCGAGAACTAATTTTGACGTACATTGCAAGCAAATGGCCCCCGTATGAGATGGTAACAGCGGCGACGGCGAGTTTTTTGTGTAATATAATTTTATTTCGTGGTATTTAAGTGAGATTTCATATTTAATTGTGAAAGTTGAGCTAAATAAACATGATAAAATGTGTGTTTTGTAAAGCTCGCTACAGAAAAGGGAGTAAAACGTCATTTCACAGGTACGTGTATTTTATTGTTGTTTTTATGCAAATTTGTCTTGAAATTGTGTTTATAGCAATGATTACTATCTGAAAATTGTTTGCAATGATATCTTAACAAAATAATGATGATATAATGATGAATTTCGTGAGAATTGATGTAAAAATTAGTTTTGTTTATGCACTAGGGATTGACAAATTCTTATCGATAAAATATCGATATTCAATACTTACTAAAAGTTGACATAGGTACTTAGTATAAGCTCAGGCTAATTGGAAGTAATTGTTATACACCCGTATTTCGGCATTGTGAAAAATTAAAAAAAAAGCCTGGGTCAGCCTCACACGCTATGCGAGGTCGATTCGACGACTGAAATTCGAGTCTTATAATACGTATGCAGAAAAATAGTCGTGGTTTTAGTAATAAATCTTTTGGTGTGTCTCATTACTCAGCATGTACATAATTGTACATCTTATTTATGTTATGTATAAGTTATCAATTATATTTTTGCAGATTTCCTTCCGAGTTGACGCTAAGAAACGTGTGGTTACAAAATATGAATGCCTTAAACTGGACCCCGAAGGAAACAGATTATCTCTGTTCCAAACATTTTGATATATTTTATATAATAAATATTTTTTACAATAAAAATGTGAAAGTATTTTTTTTTTTTTTTTTGTCTAAGCTACCCAGTTATTATTGTGTTGGTCTAGTTCGTCCCGCCAACATAACTGGCCTACAATAGCTCAGGATAGAGATCAGTGGAAGGAGGGTAGGGAGGCCTTTGCCCTGCAGTGGGACATTTATGGCTAATTAATAATATTAATAGACATAGCAGTTTGCAGTACACATAACCTCCAAACCACACATACAGAAAAAATAGCGAAATATGTAGACCTAGCGATAGAAATAAAAACACAATGGCAGGTAAATCAAGTCCGCACCATCCCTATTGTTATCTCCAGCACAGGCGTCATACCCAAGACCCTACACAGCAGCCTAGAAACACTCAATATGAACCCCAATGTAAATAAACTATTACAAAAAGCCGTCATACTCAATACTTGCAGACTTGTCCGCAAGTTTCTCAATTTATAATTATGGCACTTGGCTTCGGCCCGTGCTCTCTACATAACCTCCCTTGGGAGAGATATACATTGTATAAAAATAACATAATAATAATAAGCTACCCCGTTTTGACAAAACAGTTTTTTCTTTGGCAAATTTTTAGAGTTACGGTAGGTAGTGTTATTTATAATCATCGATATATTTGTCGACTTATGAACATCACTAATTTTAGTTCCATGGAAATTCGTATCTGCCTACAGCGCCAAAATGGCGACACTCAAATAGACATAACATTATTATGACTTGACTGCAGCCAGTCCATTTACTATAGGTCAGTGACTCCGTACCATCTGTCTCTTTCCAAGTTGCGCAATGCGCAGGTGCTTGCTTGCCGCCTTGCCGGACTGAGTGTGAAACTGTTCGACACGCGTGTGAAATGTGAATTGCTACTTGTATACGTCACAGTAATCAAAGACAATATTAAAATTACGGAATTTCTGGATTCGGTCCCCGCGCTCAAGGCCCGCGATGTGCCGCGATAGAAGCTATCTATGCAATAGCTTTAAAAAAAAAGCATTTGACGTATATTTGACACATCGACCTTTGCCTGAAAATGACATCTGACGGTTTCTCAATATTTCATTCCTTCATGTTCACTTCCCTTCCTCCCCGCAACACATTCCTTTCCCCCTCCGACGCCTTCCATCACGTCGAAAGTTTAGGTTCAAAGTCTGGATCCAAAATCTAAAAAATAGTTTTTAAGTTTTAGTTTACAATAGTATTTTTACACAATGGCAAATAGCAGAATTTTGGACGCTCTCAAACTATTGAGGAGCCGCAAAGATCTCCTGCTTACTGGTAAGAACAGAGTTTCTTTGACTTTGAAAAGTTTTGTCGGTCTCGTAACCTAATTATTAAGATGAAATATACATATATGAAAATAAATTTTACTTTCGCCGCAGGAATACATGGCAGAAACTATGCTGCGGCAGCTGGTGGCGTCCACACAAAATGTAAAATCGTCAATGGAGTGTATGTTGTTACTCTGGACTCTCCCAATGTCAAGGTAGGTATATTCATTAAAATTCATTAAAAAAGTACCTACTAAATTAATAACTTCTAATATCCTATATTTGTTTACTGTCCACCTTATATGCAACATAATATATATATATATATATATATAAACCCCATATTATAGATCATACTTTAACTAAAATTAATTAAAAAAGTACCTACTAAATTTATAACTTCTAATATCATAAATTTGTTTACTGTCCACCTTATATGCAACATAATATATATATATATATATATATAAACCCCATATTATAGATCATACTTTAACTAAAATTAATTAAAAAAGTACCTACTAAATTTATAACTTCTAATATCCTATATTTGTTTACTGTCCACCTTATATGCAACATAATATATATATATAAACCATATTACAGATCATACTTTAACTAAAATTAATTAAAAAAGTACCTACTAAATTTATAACTTCTAATATCCTATATTTGTTTACTGTCCACCTTATATGCAACATAATATATATATATAAACCATATTACAGATCATACTTTAACTAAAAT
This sequence comes from Cyclophora punctaria, assembly GCA_951394245.1. Classification (NCBI taxonomy): domain Eukaryota; kingdom Metazoa; phylum Arthropoda; class Insecta; order Lepidoptera; family Geometridae; genus Cyclophora; species Cyclophora punctaria. The sequence goes on along the minus strand of OX596170.1, from coordinate 5,907,096 downwards.
TAATTAAAAAAGTACCTACTAAATTTATAACTTCTAATATCCTATATTTGTTTACTGTCCACCTTATATGCAACATAATATATATATATAAACCATATTACAGATCATACTTTAACTAAAATTAATTAAAAAAGTACCTACTAAATTTATAACTTCTAATATCCTATATTTGTTTACTGTCCACCTTATATGCAACATAATATATATATATAAACCATATTACAGATCATACTTTAACTAAAATTAATTAAAAAAGTACCTACTAAATTTATAACTTCTAATATCCTATATTTGTTTACTGTCCACCTTATATGCAACATAATATAAATATAAACCCCATATTACAGATCATACTTTAACTAATTTATGTTAAAATAGTTCCACTAAAGTTACCCTACCTATTCAGGTGAACTCTCTCAACTCCGCCGTCATGGATGAAGTGAGCACCATCATAAATGAAGTGGACTCAAACCCTGCCATCGAGGCAGCGGTTATTATATCTGGTAAACCAGGATGCTTCATAGCAGGGGCTGATATCACAATGCTTGAAAATTGTAAGACTAAAGAAGAAGTTGTCACTTTATCAAAGAAAGGTAATTTTAGTAATATTTATATTATAAATGTGCATTATTCTATTATGGACTACTCACTACACTGTAAATAATTTTGGCATAATATATTTTTTTTAATTATAGTTATGTTAATTAGTTAAGCTTTTTATTGATTGCTCCTAAAATTAATATTGATGCTTGTTCTTTAGGTCATGAAATATTCAGAAGAATAGAGACTTCCCGTAAGCCTTATATTGCTGCTGTACAAGGAAGCTGCCTTGGGGGTGGTTTAGAAACTGCGCTCGCTTGTCGGTACCGCATTGCCGTTAAAGATTCAAAGACTGGATTCGGATTGCCTGAAGTTATGTTAGGACTATTACCGGGAGGAGGGGGAACTCAAAGGTATGTGTGTTGTCAATCACTTAGCATCATTGATGCATTATTATATCAGTTTTATATATAGAAGTAGGTCATTGTTAGTAACTAGATGTTGATACATAGTATTACTTATTTCTCATCACTATAAGAAGCAGCCATTATAAAAATTGTAAAAAAATTAATGAATATTTTTCAGAATGCCTGTTCTAACTTCCATACCCACAACACTAGATTTAGCACTTACTGGAAAGACTGTAAAAGCAGATAAAGCTAAGAAACTGGGAATAGTAGACTTGTTAGTGTCACCTCTGGGACCTGGTAAGAAATAATATGCCATCTATACTAATATTATAAAGCTGAAGAGTTTGTTTTGTTTGTTTGTTTGTTTAAACGCGCTAATCTCAGAAACTACTGAACCCATTTGAATAATTCTTTTTGTAATAGATAGCCACATTCAACGGGAAGGTTATAGGCTATTTTTCATCCCGAAATTCCTACGGGAACGGGTACAACGCGAGTAAAACCGCGGGGCGCTGCTAGTTCAAAATAAAATGTCAGGTGTTATGTTAGTTGATAACTTTTGGTGGAATAATAACATTTTGTCTAGGTATTGGACTGCCAGAACAAAACACCAGCAAGTATCTGGAAGATGTAGCCATTCAAATAGCAAAAGACATTGCTTCTGGTAAAATAAAGGTTAACAGAGAAAAGACTGGATTGGTGAACCAATTGATGTCCACAGTTATGCAATGGGACTTTGTCAAGAACATCATTTTCAACAAAGCCAAGGAACAAGTCATGAAGGCTTCCAGAGGCTTGTACCCTGCTCCATTAAAGGTATTACATACTTTATTGCATAAGTATTATAAATTACCAATTACATAGCATATTAAGTTACTTAATGCTTATTCTACTTAGAAGTTTAATCTTTAGTTTGATAAACAATGTTTCTTTAGATTTTTATCTTTAACCAATTCCACCAGATTCGGTTCAGCTGAGTGCTACTCAGCAGAACAGAGAATAAAGGTGCAATTTCACCATTTTATGTTTAAGATAATGATTTTATTAGAAAAAAAAACAAAATAAAGATACTTAATGATGACATTTGTGGTTTTTCCTCAGATCCTTGAAGTAGTAAGGACTGGGGTAGACAAAGGTCCCAAGGAGGGTTACGAGGCTGAAGCGCAAGGCTTCGGTGAGCTAGCCATGACTCCGCAGAGCAAGGGGCTCATCGGACTGTTCAGAGGACAGACGGAATGCAAGAAGAATAGGTTCGGCAAGTCGGAAGTCAATGTTAAAACTGTAAGTTGTTCATTTGTTTAAGATATGCATTAGATGATAAAGGTCAAATAAAAAACGGTTTTAAAAAATGTATAAATCACGTTTTTATATTAGCATTTCCAGAATAGAAAAATTAGTTTTTTTGAAAGTTCATCAGGGCCATAGAAAGAACCCACACGTTATATAGCACAGCAGCAATAAATTAAAATAAACTATGTTATAATCAATCAAATTAATGTTTCAGATTGGAGTCCTCGGAGCTGGATTGATGGGCGCTGGCATCGTCCAAGTTTCCATAGACAAGGGATATAATGTAGTGATGAAGGATGCCACTAACGCAGGCCTATACAGGGGCGTCGGCCAAATACAGGGAGGACTCACTAACGCAGTCAAACGGAAGAGAATCTCGGCGTGAGTTACGTAGTTATGTTATTAATGAAAAGTATGTGAGGTGTTGCAATATAGCTTGTTTATCTATTATTCTGAAACAGATCAAAAAAGGTACACTTAAGTTCAAGATCTAAATCTGAAATAACACAGATAATATTTTTATCCCGTAATGCCTATAGAACCGTGGAAATTGCTGCTGAAGAGGTACTTATACGCTGATATGATATTTCCTGTAAACACTTTATATACCTCCGTGTTTTTTCTTTTTAGTTTACAAAGAGACAAGTTCCTCTCGAACTTGCTGCCAACATTAGAATACTCGAAGTTTAATAACGTCGACTGCGTCATCGAAGCCGTTTTCGAAGACATCAACATTAAACACAAAGTTATCAAGGAGCTTGAGGCGGTTGTGCCCAAACATTGCATTATTGCTACCAACACCAGTGCTATCCCTATTACCAAGATTGCTGCAGGCAGCAGTCGTCCCGACAAAGTTATCGGTGAGAAAATCTATTTTCACAACTATTTTGGAAACAGCCAGGAATGAAAAGAATGATCTCCACTTTGGTAGTTCTCACTGTAATTTGAAGCCACGATTTGTGTGAAGTCAACCATTTTAACTTCGCCCACTTGACTTTCCGATCCACTTAGGTTTCGCAATGTCCATTCGCGCTGAGTGTATAAAAGAGGTTTTAGTTCCCTATTTTCACAAGTTCACAAACTGAAACCTGGCCTGTACCCAATATCAAAGAACAAAATACTTTCTTCAGACAGATTTTTCACGCAAACTATATGTTGCACCTGCAGGCATGCACTACTTCTCCCCCGTGGACAAGATGCAGCTGCTGGAGATCATCCGCCACCCCGGCACCAGCGACGACACGTCGGCCGCCGCCGTCGCCATCGGGCTGAAGCAGGGCAAGGTGGTCGTCACCGTGGGCGATGGGCCCGGCTTCTACACCACCAGGATACTCTCCACTATGCTGAGCGAGGCCGTCAGGTTAATAGCATTAAATTTATATCCTTGTGAATAGGGTAACGAATGTGACGTATTCTCGGTTTCAATCACAGTGACTTGCTTTTCTGAGGTTGAGTCTCCATCACCCCAAAGCACTTGTTGAGGAAAATTGTTTGAACGGCTTCGGAAAAACCGTTTGAATTGTTGTTATTGTTCAACTAGGCTGATGCAGGAAGGTGTCGACCCCAAGGATCTTGACAACATGACTAAACAGTTCGGCTTCCCGGTCGGAGCCGCGACACTCGCTGACGAAGTCGGCATTGACGTCGGCTCACACATTTCTGTGGATTTAGCAAAGGTATATTTAAATTCGGATTTTTATTTTATTTCGGAACTATGAGCAATCTTACTATTTGCACCTTGATAATGTTATTACTTAATATTACATTTTTACTCTACATTTCAGGCCTTCGGTGACCGCATCAGTGGTGGAGACCTCAACATTATGCAGGACTTAGTCAAAGCCGGGTTTATGGGACGTAAATCTGGTAAAGGTATCTATGTATACGAGAAGGGCACTAAGCACCGAGAGGTCAACGCAGAAGCCACCAAGATCCTAAAAGAAAAGTACTCCCTGGAGCCCCGCGGCCCCAACACCGTCGAAGATAAGCAGCTGAGGATGGTTTCCAGATTTGTGAATGAAGCTGTATTGTGTTTGGAAGAGAAAATCCTTTTCAGCCCTCTCGAAGGCGATGTCGGTGCAGTCTTCGGACTTGGTTTCCCGCCATTCACCGGAGGACCTTTCAGGTAACTAAGTCGTTTCTATTTTTTCAAACACTTTAGAAATTGTTAAATTCAATAAATTCACTAATTTTTTAATCAATATTCAGGTGGGTGGACCAATTCGGTGCAGCAAATCTGGTAAAGAAAATGGAAGAATACCAGACGCACTACGGGGCTCCCTTCAAACCTGCCCAAACTCTCATTGACATGGCCAAAGACCCAAGCAAAAAATTCCATAACAACTAAATACAAGTTACTGCCTATTTATTATATTAATAATATGATCGAATGTGTCCTCCCATAAAAATAATGAAGATTTTGTTAGGTTTTAAGAGTAAGTGAATCGACCTATTTCGATAATGTTTATTTAAGGTTAAATATTTTAGAAAGCGAGCATGTTTTGAGATTGTACTAATTTATATACTTTTACCCAGTAGATGATTGTTAAAGGTCTTTGAAATCAATAATTAAATATATTTTACAAACGATTTATGTTCTTTCCTTTATAACTAAAGCAGTCTTTTTTTCAATAGTTATGTGCTTAATTTATGCTTGAATATCGAAAAGAAAGTGTAATGTAATATCGGGCAGGGTTATGTTTTGTTAAATTATATTCTTTTTATCTCCCAAATTGACGACATGGTTTAAGAAAATATTTTATATCTTGCAGTTTCACTGACCATACAATTGAGTTTGAATAGATAATATTCAATCGAACCATGAAAATCCTTGCTTCAAACTCGTTATTAGGATCCACCCTGGACGATCCAAACGGGCGCGATCGCGCAGGACTGGATCACGCTCCACGGAGAGAGAGCGGTTGGTTTGGTGGGGACGTACCGCGCGCAATCTAAGCGCACACATTGAAACGTGCGTTCCTTGCATTCATATATTTTTGTGCATGTTCAAAAGGGCCTCAATAACGCCGCCGATATGACTCCGCGGCCGATATGACTCCGTCGCCGATATGACTCGATGGTGTTGTTTTCTTAAGAGGTTACTCTGACTCTATTGCGAGATATTAAAAGATTATAAAATTCAAACTTACATGGCTGATTTACCAACCAAAGACAACTTCTTTTATAGAGGAAAAGGGTTGGAATAACACTAGAATTATCACTTAACCTTTTCCTTCTTCAGATCAGAAGGTATCACCTTCGGCTGGAAAATCGACCACAATAATCCACATTTAAACTCGCGTCAGAAAAAGAAATGATTATGGTCCTTATTTATAAACGCTTATTAACAGCACTTAAGCTATGAAATGGTTTCTCCCTTTCCGACGTATAATACGCTATTTGCCAAAGAGCGAAAGGGCCATACAAAACACTTTAACAGTGTAAGTTAAATATCGTTTATGAATAAGGCGGTTTAGATTTAAACTGTTTCTCTGTGGATTGCCTGGAGCAAGTTGGAGCAGCCAACTAAAGATCGCATCGCAAGAAATTATTTATTTAATTGCAGCTGGATCGGCGTAATTGTACGTAAACTTTAGATAGGCATTAGGCATATACTGTCGCGGGGTTTATTATGCAAAATAATCAGTTCTTTAAACGTGTAGAACATGTTTTTATGTATCATCTATAGTTTTCGCAGCGCACGCCACAGAAGCACGCCGATTTGTGATTTTTTCTATACCCTCCGTTACATTATTTCAATTTTAGTTAGGTTCCCGAAGGAAATTTGGGATAAAACTTTAAACGGGACCAATGGTAATGTCTACGGTATCGAACAAAAAAAGAATCAAGTAAATTGGATGAGAAACCCCAGAGTAATCGGTGTACATAAATAAAATAACAAAAATATATAATACTAGCAGCGCCCCGCGGTATTACCCGCGTTGTTCCCGTTCCCGTGGGAATTTCGGAATGAAAAGTAGCCTATAACCTTCCCGTTGAATGTGGCTATCCATTACAAAAAGAATTTTTCAAATCGGTTCAGTAGTTTCTGAGATTAGCGCGTTTAAACAAACAAACAAAACAAACTCTTCAGCTTTATAATATTAGTATAGATACTAGCTGCGCCCCGCGGTTTCACCCGCGTTGTACCCGTTCCCGCGGGAATTTGGGGATGAAAAATAGATGTTGGCCGATTCTCAGACCTACTCAATATGCTCACAAAATTTCATGAGAATCGGTCAAGCCGTTTCGGAGGAGTACGCGAACGAACACTGTGACACGAGAATTTTATAAATAAGATAAGAAGAAGATATACCGGCCGAATTGATAACCTCCTCCTTCGGTTTTGGAAGTCGGTTATAAAAAAACAAATCCATCCTGTATATTCGAACCCACAGGTCAGTGATTCGAACCACAGATTCAACCTTATTAAAGACGCGGCCGAATGTCTGACTGTCAGTCACAGACCAGGAAACTCTACGAGGAAACTAAAGAGTTCTTTAGTTCTTGGTCTGTGCTAAAGAGTCAGAGTCAAATCAATCTATCAAATTGTCAATTGTCATCATGGATTGTCATTACTGATTGTCATTTGTTTGTCATGTCTTGTCATGTGATGTAAAAAAAAACAAGTTATAGTAAAGAAAAGAACGAGCATCGAGCGATGAATTTCTCTTAATTTTTTAATTGTTTGGTACTTTGTGCTGAGAAAATTCAACTTACTACTTACCAACAATTAAATTTATTTAATAAGATTTTCTCTACAATTTGTGTGTATTGCTAAAGAAGTGAATCTTAAATTCACCGGGAAGTTTAAACTTTCACTTATACAAGGTAATTTTTGTTCATGCTATAAAATAAATCAGGCTAAATACATAAAAATATAATCATAAGATATTACCTAAACGTATAATTTATTAGTATGGTAATGTATAAATAATACAAAAAATGTTTCAGGATTTTAGCTGAGTTGGAGAATTTGGAGATAGCCTGCAAAAATGTTTCTGACTTTCAATATAGACTATTTTAAAATTACTAATAAGCTCTACAGACGAATATTAAGTCATGCTTTTTATTTAGGATTGGTGATGACTTTGATACCTGTTTTCTTTTACTTTGAATTGTTTATAGTATTGCCTGTCATTGCACAGCCTTGGACTATTCCTTACTTCATACATATGATTTGTGGACATTTTATTTTGCTCAACATAATTGGAAATTTAATATATGGCATGTTTACCAATTCAAGCATTTCTGGCAAAGTGCTGAACTATAGTGGGCAGTCTAGTTGGTCATTCTGCTCAGCCTGTGAATGTTACCGTCCTCCTAGAGCTTGGCATTGTTCCATTTGTGATGTTTGCGTTTTGAAACGCGACCACCATTGCACATTCTTTGCAAACTGTGTTGGATATTATAATCACAGATACTTCATCCTTTTTGCATTCTACATATTTGTTGGAATGGCATACGCCCTAGTATATAATGTAAAGTTTTTAATGACATTTTTGTGCTGGAACCATGGTTTTCTTCTGCTAAAATTCTTGTTTCCTATAGCCTTTTTAGTACAGGACATGTCCTATGAAACATTGTTCATATTCCTAGTGGTTATAAATGTTATTGTAGGCTTTCTTGGTGGGTTTTTTTTTATATATCATTTTATTAATATTCTAAGAGGAAGGATAGTGTATGAAAGGAATCTAAAAAAGGCAGATTGTGTTTATGACCAAGGTTGGAGGTTGAATTTGACAGAAGTTTTTGGCATACATTGGTATTTAGCATGGATATTACCATTCATTGAGAGTCCTTTACCTGGTAATGGTATTGAATGGCCCAATAGTGATAAGACCCAATAAGAGATGGGTAACAATTTTCATGTCATTACTATTAACCTCTTATAATATTATTTTAATAAATTGCACCTTAATTTTAATTAACTACTTATTACCTCCTAGTGCCTTTACTTTAATGTTCATTACTTTCACTGTGATAAAACAAGCTAGTGTACTTATGAGTATTGATACAATTTAATTTAATAAGAAACACATAATGCTTGTCAAATACATATTTATTTTATAATTAAAAAATAAAATTTACTTTCATAATATGTTTTATTCTAAGTACATACTTACCCTACAATGTCATATAACAATAATTACAATTTATAAACATATACATCTTGCCGACAACAAAAAGCATTAGCCCCGTTCAGACAGTGCGAGAATGCGATGGGAATGGTTTGACACCTCGGGCTATGTCAGTAGACATGTGCATACGCCCATTGCGAACACCGCATCAACACAAGGAAGTACACTTAGAGACATAAAGGCAGGATCGTATACAGCAGCCTCTTATACCTCGCGATGATTGAACGCGGCCTAAAATACCTTGTTTAACCTGTTTGGCATTTTGACTTTTTGTAGTGAGACTAAGTCAGTTACATGCAAATGCAGATTTACATGTAAAAGGGTCAAAAATCATGAAATTCGTGTGAAGTAATCCATGGATGGACCCTAAATAAACATTTGTCGTGCAAAACAGTTCAGAATCGTCGTCAAATTTGAATCTATCTGTAGTTTATTTACGGAATGCTGGTATTTGGCAATATTTGTGATAAGTATCTGCTGCGAATCCTGTCCGACTCGGAGAGTGACGTGTCGCGATGGCTGGCCGGCGACTCCTCCGGTATCCTTGCGTCTATTTCTTCTTGATCAGTATAGTCCTCATTGTCCAATAAATTCGCAGTTTCGTCATTTGCAACAGCATTGGTAGTACTGTAAATAATAATAATTACAATCAATGCTTGTGATAAATCACTCGTCAAGCGTAGTAATGCATTATCTTTTTCCAGCGGAGAGTCTAGGCAAATAAAATTAAATGTAAAAACTATGAAACTTACGTTTTAAGAGATTCTCTTAGGCGTGGGGGAAGATTTAAGATGCCCTTGTTTGCCGAATCCATTATATATATCAGAACAGCCGCAATAAGTGAAACTGAAAAATAACGGTTAAAAAAATAAATACGAATACTTAATAACGATAAAATTAATGAATAGCTCTTTGTGTCATTGCATGTACTTACTGAATAGACAGCCTAAGAAAAACATTTCTAACATCAAGTATCCAAATCTGTCCACGATCATACCGGCTAATATAATGACGGTTGCCAGTCCCATATTTTGTACTGCTTGACATCTAAAACATACAAACGAAAATAAGCCTTATTCATAAATGCTTATTAACAGCATTTTAGCTTTAAAAATAGTTGTTCCATTCCGGCATATGCTACTTTAAAAAGAGCAAATGACAAAACACTTTATACAGTTTTTAATTAAGGAGCGTTTATGATATGAGCAATAAAGATTTAATTCACAAATACCTTTTTCATATTTAATTAAATATATATTGTAGGATTTTATTCCATACTTACATTCCATAAGCAGTACCAAGTTGATTTTCAGGTACAATCAAAGCCACCAGTGGCCAAAGACCACTAGCCAATAGAGAATATGATATGCCCAAAATAATCTGAAATAAAAAGGATATACAATTATGGTATGGCAACAATCATGTTAGTATTATATCGTCACATTCCCAAATCCATTTTTAAATCTCTATTTTTATATCCCGTCATTCCCAGTAGGTCCCATTCCTATTTTGCTGTAGCAATGAAACCATCAGCATATCTTATATGAGTTCCAATGCTTTTCAATTATTTTTTCTTACTAGGTCGGAACAAAGTTCCATTTCATCATTATGATGAAATATAAAGGTTTTAGCTCTCGTGGTATTGTTAGACTAAGCTATATTAGTTCCTTGCGATTATGAAACAACGTGCAGCTCCGCCTGTACTTGGATCGATGGCCGATAATGGATAGTGTCATCTCAGCGTGCAGCGTTACCGTACTCGGAGGGCACGTAAACTTCCGTCCCGGTTGTTTTAATCGTCACGAACATGTCGGAGGCCATCAGGCGGTCTAAAAACCCTGACACCAGGGTAGGCCACTATTTAACATACTCGAACTTTACTTTTCAAAGTAAAAAATAACAAAAATACTGACCACTCCAATGTAAGGATAGTAGAAAGTAAATGCCAATATGAAATGCGCACTGATAGTAGTGATAATACTAATTATGACCCATGTGACATTCCGTCCAGTCACGTCGATCAGTATCCCAAAGAAGGGACTCAGAGCGGCCGACAACAAGTACACCATTGAGTTCACATTGTTAGCCTGTTGAGGACTGAAGTCGAATTTCCTTTCAAAGAATAATCTGTAACAGTTAAAGGCATATATTAGTTATGGCTCTGAGCATTTAAATGAGATAAGAGTCAGGTGTTTCAGGTTTAGGTATACACCACTAATATGTGGCTAACATAACATTGCTTAAATTCCTGGTAATTCAGTTGGTAGTTTTTGGTTCGTTATTAAAAAAATAAATAAATATGCAATGAGCTTTTTGACTGTAGTTAAGTAATTTAATTAGCATGGGGTTACACTTACTTTCCCAAGGCAATAAAAGGAAATATCGCCAAGTAATATGCTACGCAGATAACCGACACAAGCCAGAACACAGACTTAAAATGTCTAATGTCTGATAAATGGAACGGCTCATCATTCGCGTTTACTTCTTGTCGGCCCAATATCTTCTCGGCTCTGTGATCCATCCAGCCCAGCAGTAGCCCACAGATAAGAGATATCAGACATGTGAGTGACGCTGAAACAATACGAATGGATTTCATATTTTTTCAAATTTCATCTTGCTTATCTAATAAAAAAAATTGCGAGGTGTTTGCGAGTAGGTTGTTGCGAAATTTTGACGCTTACTAAGCTTCTTAGTTTCTAGTTTAGCGCAGCACCATACCGGGCGCGGACCACCATACACGAGCCAAATGAACTTTTGTCTGTTTTGAGTCAAAACAGACTTCACACCGAAGCTGCACCTAATTTTGACGAGGCCTTAAGTAGCCGAGGATGCGAATATATACTCTTTAAAATTGTATTCATATAATAAAATATTAGTTACCTAAAAACAGTGCGGCACCCAATCTCTCATAGCCACTGTAATATTTCCCGGCCCAGCTATAAATTGGTTCCATGACCCAAAAGTTGACTGTACTTCCAAATCTTGAAAAGGATAGCTGGAGACCAAACACCATGTTAAGCTCTTTGCCTTTGAACCACAGGACTACATAATTGTTCACAGCCACTTGGAGAGACTCTCCTCCAATTCTGGAAAAAACAATGTGGGGTTTGGAATATATGGATTACTAGATGCTCCCTACGTTTTCAACAACAACACATACCCATGGGAATTTCGGTATAAAAGGCCCTTCTCAGTTTAGGCTTGATTGTGTAACAGAGTTACTTTCGCATTTATAATATAAGTAACAAATTAAGGTTATTATAATTTCCTACAAAACAATAATGTAAAATTGTATTATTTGGAGTAATACCCTGTATTGATTTCAAAAATCCATCTTATATATCATATGAACAGTTTATGATGTGTAAAATATGACTTCCAAGTTTATTAGCCTATAATGTCCCACTGGTGGACAAAGGCCTCTCGTAGCATAGAAGATATCAGTATGATAAAGAGCATTAGGCTTTATCACCATGTAGCCTACTGCTGGTTGGTGATGTACCTAAATTATAAAAATTAACTTACCCAAAAATGAACCTGCCAAGTATCATTAACCAGAATGCATTTATATAAACACCTAAAGCAAATACAACAGCACCAACCAGGACGATGGTCATGTATATTATAGTACCAAGTCTTACACCAAAATATCTGAAAAAGAAGAAGAAGAAAAATTTGCAAAACAAAAACTATTCATATATATTTCATCCTTCACATTCTTTTTATTGTAAAGGAAATAGTTGATGGAGTGAAATAATTGCATAAATTATGCCTCAAAGTAACAAACAGTTACAATTTAAAATAGTTCATTTCATATAATATAAACATGTAATTCAATATACTAATAAAACAGGGTCAGATAAACATATAAGTAAAATGATATGCAAAGCAAACATGGAAACAGAAACATGAACATTAGCAATTTGTTATCAAAACAATATGAACTGTAGTTCATGAGTCACTCATGAATTGAAAACATGGGACAAATACTTTAGGTGTCTCAATCTGACCAATGAATAATGCTAATCTAAATCATCTATATGCTATTTTGTTTATTCCTAAGGTGTAATCTATCTCAATTTTTATTTCTTTAAAATTACTTCAGTGATCATACTAAATGGAACAGGGCTGTATGACATAGAATATTATATGAACTATTTATTAAACAGACTACACTACTCGCAATCACGGGATATCATTTTATAAATTGAAAGTGTAAATTGTTGGTTTAAAAAGTATAAAAGTATAATGTGAAATTCAGTAGAATTGTAGCATTTCTTGATAAAAATATTTTTAATAGATAGTAATAAAAACTATATTAATGCAATAAAGTATTGATATTGTAGATTAATTAATAACTTTGCCCTGTCCATGAATTGCTATTTGATATTACTTTATATTAATGCAATGCCATCGTTATCACTTAGGACACCAATTTAATGTATAAAATTGGGATCAAAATACATACCTATCAATTAAATATCCTCCAATAAAGCATAAAACAACATTTGGCCATGAATATATTGAATAAAGTAGAGCAAACTGTGATGTATTCAAATGCGAATCCACTTTGAAGTTGTCTGCTAGAGCACCCGGGGTATCATAGCAAAAATAGGAACCTGTAATATAAGAAAATATGCTGGTATAGTATTCTTCAATTTTGTCTAATACAAGCACAATAGCAACATAAATAATAAATGTGGGTCCATTGAAATTATCTTACAGTAACAAGCCTTAACTTCCTATTCAATTGTCAATAATAAGGTACTCAATTTAGAATTATAAAAAAGCAAATGTATGTATATACAGAGTCTTTGTTTAATCATAATTGTCATAAATGCTTCAATAATATAGCTAAACTAGTACAGTGCCACCAACTTATCTGTTCAGGTGGGCAAAATGGGAACTACAGCCGCGTCAGAAGTTTTTTCCTAAACGTCATTCCGCTGTCAGTTGATGTCTAGTGCGAGTGCTCCCGTGTTTATTTATTGATTTCATTGTGAAAAAAGCAAATAAAATGCCGAAACCTCTCAAAAGTGTTGCACGGCTAATTATTTTAAAAGTTATATCTTTCATGAAAGAAGAGAAACGCCTACAAGCTCCATTAATACCATTTGAAAAGCTGAATGAACGCGTTGCTGCCGCGACAGGTCAATGTAGCCAGATATGGAAATTTTAAATCACTCATTATTACAAAAAAAATATATATAGAGCTGGTGGTTATATAATCAGCAGATGGTTCAGGAACATCGACCGGAATTCCTGGAGTGCGACCGCTTGAGCTCAGAAACCATGACCACAATTATTTTTATAAAATATAAATAAAATCCTATTGTGCTGCATTATTGTTTTATTTATGTAGTTACTAAGGTTCATAGCTATCTATACTAATATTATAAAGCTGAAGAGTTTGTTTTGTTTGTTTGTTTGTTTAAACGCGCTAATCTCAGAAACTACTGAACCGATTTGAATAATTCTTTTTGTAATAGATAGCCACATTCAACGGGAAGGTTATAGGAAATTCCTACGGGAACGGGTACAACGCGGGTAAAACCGCGGGGCGCTGCTAGTATGTTATATTTATTGATTTGTGAGCCTGTCACAAATTTTGACCTGTTTGATCACTATCTCACCTGATGGTAAGTGACGATGTGATCGAAGCTGGTAAACACTAAACACAGTAAACCTGGAATATGCATGTTAATGTTATCATTTATTATATTTTTTTATTATAATTAAGCCATATTGAATCTATACTATACTATGTTAGTTACGCTTTATATGATTGATATTGTAGTTTCTTAAATTTTAATGATATCTATAGACTGACTTGCAAGACATGTTTTAATTACCTTTGTTTCTTGGTGAATTTCTTATATGGCAATACCAAATTCTCCACTAGCGACGCCGTCAACTGAACAGATAAGATGGTGGGACTGTACATTCTCTTTATCTGATAATGAATGTCACTTACCAAAACAAAGGAAACACATCAGTATCAAGGCCATTAGGCGGTGCACTCGGTTCGCAGGGTGGCACCATGATGTAGGAGGCAACGAGTGCGACCTGCTGGAACTTGGCTCTGGATTCTCCATCGTATCCTACCAGTAGGCTCACTCACAACATAATGCACTGACCAACTTCGAATATAGCAACGTCACTTTTTAGTATACAATATATTATATAGTAACTACATTTGAAACTGTTAGTCAAGTTTCCCCCCTAAATTTCTTTTACAAAATAAATTATGAATAATCTAACGAACTGGCAATATACACTTTGCCGTTATATTTACATACACCCACTTTCATTTCACTAACAAGTAACAATGTTACATTACATTAAGCGTTCGTATAGATAGGGCAACTGGAGAAAATGTTGACGAGGGTGTTTTAAACAAGACAATATCAATAAAAAAATAAAATATGTGTAAATTAAAGTTAAAAATTGCTAATATTAATTGTTCCGAGTTTCGACTGCTTAGCTTAACTCATCTAGACAGGACAGCCAGTATTATAATTCGTATTTTACGTTTATTGTTCACCTCAAAGTCAACTTCACTCACTCTAACAAATTACAATTAGAAATCAAAATCATTATTCATTACACATACTTAACAAAAATCAAATTCATTTTTCAATTTTATCTCAAACGTCTATGTATCATTATTTGTTCTATCAATGTCAACACATGAACACAGACAAAAGAGAATGAATGAATGTCAAATGTCAACACTCAATATTCTAAACGTCAAATACATTGCTGTGGTACAATGTGACCAGACTTGCCTGGAAATTTCCAACATTTTTGAATAAATCCTTGTGGAACGTACGTTAATGTCATTATTATTTACTAGCAGCGCCCCGCGGCTTTGCCCGCGTTGAGCCCGTTCCCGTAGGAATTTTCGAAAATCCTTTCTTAGTGTGCACTTACGTCACTTGAAGAACCTTCCCGCCAAATTTCATGTTTCTAGGTGTAGCGGTTGAGGCTGTGCGTTGATTATCAGTCAGTCAGGACTTTGAATTTTATATATATAGATTTAAAACGGGAACTTACGTACGACGGAGACTACTGTCGAGAGTTCCTCGACACGTTTCGGCCACATACGGTAGCCTTCATCAGGAGGTGGGTGAAGCGCTCGCGACAGCGTCTCAGTGCGGGGAGAGACGCTGTCGCGAGCGCTTCACCCACCTCCTGATGAAGGCTAGCTACCGTATGTGGCCGAAACGTGTCGAGGAACTCTCGACAGTAGTCTCCGTCGTACGTAAGTTCCCGTTTTAAATAAATAATAAAATCCTTGTGGAGTATCGTTGAAATTAATATAGGCAAAAGCCAAGTATGAATAAGTTTAAAATAAGAAACATTTAACATTTAATAGATACATAATCTTCTTCTTCATCTAATGGATGGTCAACCTGACCAATACTGGTGTCAGATTTATCGAGCCGCCAAAGGCCTCTGACATGGCTCATGTAACGACTACTATCCGTAGAAAGTAACCGGGACCGACGGCTTAACGTGCCCTCCGAAGCACGGAATCATCTTACTTTTCGGGCAATCAGGTGATTCAGCCTGCAATGCCCTAGCCAAACTGAGGACTGAGGACTGAGGACTGAGTCTCACAAAGAGAATTTTGTGAGATATTGTTGTCCCCACCGGGAATCGAACCACAGACCAAATCGAACATGGTTACTGATACTCTACAGTTAACAATCCACAGCACTGTAGTCTCCTACCTCCTATACCAAGCACTCAGTGTACATAGGCAATTTACGTATCAATTTCAGTAGTTTCACTGTTATTCACAAACTATCTACAAAATAAAATCCGTGCCACGGGGCGCGGCGGGGCGGTTGTATTTATGGGTTAAACTCCAAAAGTAAATTACTAATTTCACAGAGTGTTTTCACGGGATCGGGTTTAGGCTCATTTCCAATTTTGGGTTTGAGCCCTGGGGCTCCGCTAATTACAAAGCCTTGACTCAATGAATTTTCCTTGACTCAATGCATGAGCTAAAGGTCGGAATTACGTATCAAGACCAAATAATTCCTTAAACCATCATATTTTTATCTGTATTCTTGGGAGACCTAAAAGCTAGTAACACATATTTTGACAGTTATTTTTTACTTTGACAGCAAGAAGTGACGTCACAAAAATGGTTTACGAATGCTCGGAGGGCAAGTAACAGATAACATATTTTTTCCTTGATATTTTTTCTTCTATTATTAGGTACAATCAAACCACAAGGTAAAAAAAAACAAAATTAAGCTTGGAACTTTAAGCTGCTTGTTCCTTGTTGGATGCTAGGTCATGAGCCCAGTGCCGAAGTGGCGAAAGTACTGTTAAAACACTCTTTAACTGACTAGCGTAGTTTGACTAAGGGAAGTTAGCTCAATGCGATTTTAAGCTCGACCCCTACTTGATTGTATTGGCCGACAGCGGCATTTCTATTTGTGCGCTACCGTGCTTCGGATTGCACGTAAAACTGTCTGTGCTGGTGGTTTCAACCATGACCAAGGCCAAAGCCATGCTTTTATGCCATGGAGGCCTTTAGCTAATTCCAATGTGGTTTTAGGAGCCACCATAAAGTTTGAATCAGTAATGAATGAATAATGTAAAAAAATAATAATGTAAAACTATTAAAATTAATGTAAGTACTAAGGTACCTTTGTATTTTATTAAAGATGGGTATGGGAATGGAATACCTATAAGAAAATGTTCCTCAAGATTAATGTTGGACACCATGGAAAGAGTGGAAACCGAGACGTTCTTCACTTAAATAGTTATATATTCATAAAACTTATAGCATTGTTTCAAATTTAAATAGATAAATGCCTTTTTATATAGTGTTACCACATTGTGACATTCCTCATAAGACACAAGAAATAGAAAATACATCTCTGTGTAAGCAAAATAAATCCAGTGCCTACAGGCTACCTTGGGTGGGCTTAGAGATCTACCTAGGTACAATGTATCCATAAAGCTTAAAGAAGTTAGGAACACTTACAGGTATCCTAGTCAATGCAACTGTATATGATTAGATACCTAAATCGTCTGTTTGGCGTTGAGAAAATGAAACTATCCAGTGGAGCTTTAGAGAAAATGAAATCATCCAGTGTGTAGTTAGATTGCATCATAGCAAGATTAAATTCACTTATTGCTCTACATATCTGAATACTAGTGTATAGATAGAGAAAATAAATTATTACGAGTAGAACGTATAGGTACCTACTAAAATCGTGTAAGTATTAGAAGGTTAGGTAATTAACGGAAAGCTTCTGTGTTTTTAATCGTCTGTGATTAATCGAGGGAGGCAGGTCACAATTATTAAAAGTATCCGAAAGTAGGCATTAGATAGTGGGTGTTGTGTGTGGTGTTGGTGTTGGTTGGTGTTGGTGAGTGGCGACGTATTGTCGGCGCGCGGTGCGAGCTGGCCGCTGGGCGCCGGGCGCCGGCGGAGTGGAGTGTACGCAGTGCGCAAGGCGGGCGGGGGGCGCGGCGGGCGGCAGCGCTCGCTCCGGACGCGCAGTGCTCCTCGCGCATCATCGGAGTGGTGTTCACTCGGCGACGCGCCACGGCGCGACATGCCCAGCTGATGTTTATTTATACCGCGAGCTCGGTGGAGGGTGCGCGCGGGAGGCCCTCCCCTCCGCGGCACCACGGTTTTGCGTGATGCAGCCGAGCGAGCTCACCGATACCGCGCACGCCGCTAGCGGAACCCCCCCGCAGCGTGGGCTCAACGGTGGCCGTTTCGACTTTGACGATGGTGGAACATATTGTGGTGGATGGGAAGATGGCAAGGCTCATGGCCACGGAGTGTGTACGGGACCGAAAGCGCAAGGAGCTTACGCGGGCTCTTGGCACTTTGGCTTCGAGGTATCCGGCGTCTACACCTGGCCCAGGTGAGATAGTGACTTCGCCCGGGCCTCGCACATGCCCGAGCGCAAATCTCGTTCGAAGCCGCTCCAAAAATAGGCTGCTATTAATAATTGAGTTCGGTGTTTCGCTAGAAAACGCGTGTAACGGCGGTGAAAGTGCCTCATGGCTCAATCTCAGCGAAAAATATTCGTATCGATCCGCTGACACTGATAACAACACATGATAACAGTATCATAGGACTTTTTGGTGCCAATTGACTTGTCACTGCTGCAGACAAATCCATTATCACGCAGCAAGATTGTCGATTGAGTAATCTCGTCACAGCAAAGCGCCGATATCAATAAAAGCTGGTTTTGTCAATATAGCTGCCTATCATGTATGCATTGTTGAACATGGAGATCTATTCATACTATTATTTCTACTGACCTACATAGGTACTTAATACTTATATCAATGGTTTGCTATTAACTTATGAAAATATTCCCATGAAAATTTAAAACAGACCTGTAGTAATGCATTCATTGGCCAATAATAATAATATAACTACCTAGGTATCTAAATTATTACTAACTAACTACATTTTAATTTGTAAATATTTGAACTTTTGTGCTCGGTCTTCTCATATGACTGATACTGTCCTAGGTTACATTAGTAGAGTTCAGTACTTAGTAGCAGCTACAGTTGCTATGTACAACCAGAATGGACAATGTTCTACCAAAGCTAGTAAATCACCAGTAAATGCTAGTAAAACCATCTACTTACTCAACTTCTTATTTGATCCCGTTCCCGTAGGAATTTTTGGATAAACATTAGCTAATAATCTTCCCATTAAATGTGGCTGTCAAATACTCAAAAATAAATTTAAATTTAACCGGTAGTTCAAACAAACAAAAAATCATACTCTCAGCTTTATTTATTAGTTTAGATAGAGAATAGAAGATTATTGCAGGTACCTATAGTGTATAGGCATCCAAGGTTTAAAGGCCAAGTTTACCTGATTTAATGTGTATGTATCTTTAGTTTGTAGAGTTACTAAAACAATCTTTATTCTAGAACTAGCCGTATCCCGCGGTGTTGCCCGCGTTGTACGCGTTCCCGCGGGAATTTCGGGATAAAATGTATCCCATGTATTATTCTGATGTACAACATAAACTACTGTAAAGTTTCATCCAAATCTGTCCAGTAGTTTTTGAGAAAATTCTTCTTCTTCATCGAGTGGACGGTCAACCTGACCAATCCTGGTGTCAGAGTTATTGAGCCGCCAAAGGGCTCTGACATGGCTCATTTAACGACTACTATCCGTAGAAAGTAACCGGAACCGACGGCTTAACGTGCCCATCAGGTGATTCAGCCTGCAATGCCCTAACCAAACTGAAGGCAGTCTCACAAAGAGTAACAAACATATATACATCCAAACATACATCCTCACAAACTTTCGCATTTATAATATTAGTAGGATAGGATAATGTAATGTATACCTACATAATTCAACGTTGTATAGTACTTACCTCGTAGTCATCACTACATAGTATAAAACAAAGTCGCTATTTTTGTCTGTATGCTTAAATCTTTAAAATTACGCAACGGATTTTGATGCGGTTTTTTGTAATAGATAGAGTGATTCAAGGAAGGTTTTTATGTTAAAAAAATCCCGAAATTCCCACGGGAACGGGCACAACGCGGGTAAAACCGCTGGGCGCTGCTAGTTCATAAATAATACGTACCTAATCAAACAATACATATTGTATTTCAAGTTCATATTACTTTTGCACCTATAATTATCCTTGTCTTACTTGTGGGTAATATAATAATGTAGGTTAACACATTATAAAGGTAATTGTATGTATGAAACCACAGTAGCCAGTGGGTACAGAAGATTGATCTTTATTTTTTTTTCCAATCAGTTAAGTTCATGTTAGGGCTTACTGGTACTTATCATTGAGTTCAAGTTCAAATTCCCTTGGGAATTTCGGGATGAAAATTAGCCTATAACCTCCCCGTTGAATTTGGCTATTCATTCCAAAAAGAATCATTTAAATCGGATTGGTAGTTTCTGAGGTTATCCCTTGAAAACAAACAAAGTCAGAAACTTTAGCTCTTAAATTTAGTATAGAAGATACTTATTTCCACTCAAACTGGTACTTTATATTATACCTACCTACTTATAAGTAACTTTAACATTTAACAATTGGTGTATGTACGTGTAAGGTATTAAGCAAAACATGAGTGAGTAAGTAAGTCCCAACAATGCATTTGCTGAATTCAAGGAACTCGTTACAATTTTGCAATTAAAAAAATACTACTTTCAGCTTGTTATTTGGCTGTCGGATTTAGGAAGTAGTATACGGTATTACATATTTTATATCACTCAATCATTAATTAGATACCTATTTTTATTTTAATATAATTAAAGCCATAATACCTTACTTTTTATGTACTTAATTATTTTGGGGTTAGACATTACGACCCATATTTCCAAAAAGTGGTGGCTCGCACCCGATTCCAAAGCGTATGATGTTAAAAATTGGTCGTATGCGTGCTAAGTCTCCATTAAGCTAAATATCCGTAGCAAAATAAGTTTTACCAGACATAATCTCTATTATTAGGAACTATTTCAATAATTTAACGCCCTGGCGATCAGTAGTAGATTCGAAAATGACGCAAAGCATGAGGTTTAGTAAATACCTTCCTAATTGCGCCAAACTCTTCAGTTGGACAGCCGAATGTATGCGAATTTTTGCCCACGTTAAAATTAAAATTAACATCATAGCATATTATCTTGAACTCGCGAATTATGGAAGTCTACGGCAACATATTTTTTCATTCTAAGCATTTTTGCTGGGAGAAGGAAAAGCTTCTATCGTTCGATCCATGAAGAATTGATGTATAATTAAATTTTCTTAGTATTTTTGCAAATATTTTACTTTAAGCTTTCAAACTACTAAAAAGAAGCTGCCAAAGACCAGGGGTGGACATTAACCTATTCAAAAGAAAGAAAACGGCTTTGAATCCAAGTCCTTAACATTTATTATTCATAGTTATTTGGAAGGTTGAAACAACGAAATTGAAAATTGCGTAATGAAAATGCCTGCTTTCTTTGAATTTAATATTAAAAGGTACCAAATTGAAACACAACGCAAATGTAAATATGTATTTACTTAGATTGATTTGATAGGCTTACATTTTATATCGAGATATAAGAGCTTAAAACCTTACTTGGTGTATATGGAAGGTTCCACGGACAAGTGGTAAGTATAAGTACCACTTATCCGTGAGATATCGAGCTGAATAGATAATTTCAGTAATCAAAATAGACTAATAAAAAACTTATTTCTATAAAAATCTTAATGATTTTTAGGTTTTTTATTCCAACAGAATAACAGCCGAAGCAAATTTGCGATACGGAACCGATCTGCCGTTCCGTGAACGATCACTATCTCATTATATCATTACCCTAAATCTTCTGCCCGACGACGCCAATCTTTCCAATAACAGTATAAGTTTTAATATTTCATTAAAAAAAGTTTGGTTCGTAATTCTGGATTTGTGATGATGAAAAACAGCACAATCAACATTCATGAAAATAACATTCATTAATCTTTATAAACGTTATTTGTAACTTTAAATTTATTGTAAATTGAAAAATATATGGAGTATTTACACTATTTATGTTTTATGAGCTTGTTTAAATTATTCTAGATCTTGGTTGAGTTATTATAAAATAATCCAGTTAGATATTAACAGGTAACACGGATAACAACAGTGATATTTACTTAATGGTTAAATTTTCAATTTGATACTGGTCAATTAAATATACATACATATTATACTACCTACCCACAAATATAAGGTACCTATACCTTATTACTTTGGGAAACATAAGAACAAGGCTCATATTTTACAATCGTTTTAATCGTTGGAACATAATTTGGCGGCACATTATTCTTCAATATTCACCGCTACAAAAGCCTTATTATTAATCTTCCCTTCTTTAATTTAATCTTTTAATATAGACGAGTTAAGTACCTATAAAACTATTTTTTAGTATAAACATCTAGAATGTAAGTATGATTCTTAGTTCTTTCAGAAATTGTACAATCTTAGCTAGAGTTTCGAAGCCCCTTACAAATAATGAGGACCGAATATTTTCCAATTTATATTATTTTCAGAATATTGTTACACTAGCGACCCGCCCTCGCTTCGCTTCGGGTAATCAAGATTTCATGTAGGAAAATCGGGATAAAACATTGCGTGTCTCCCGCAGGAATATACACAATCAAAATTTCAAGTGGGAAATTGGGGATAAAATATTACATGTCTCCCGCGAGTATATATGTATACACAATCAAGGTTTCATGTGAGGAAGAATTCGGGATAATACCTACATAGCACGTCTACGTCGTTCGTAGTTCGTAGGTAGGTACCTATATCCCCGCGCGCTTTGACCGTACGAAACAGTAAGTAGCCATAAGAGACCCGCCATCGAGCATTACTATTTTGTAAGCAGCGCCCCGCGGTTTTACCCGCGTTGTGGCCGTTCCCGTGGGAATTTCGGGAATTTTTTTACATAAAAACCTTCCTCTTGAATCACTCTACCTATTACAAAAAAACCGCATCAGAATCCGTTGCGTAATTTTAAAGATTTAAGCATACAGACAAACAGACACGAAACAGAGACGACTTTATTTTATACTATGTAGTGATATTTCTCATCATAACTCTGAAACTAACTGTCCGATTTTAATAATTTAAAGAGGTACACAAAGAAACATGAAATCGGGATAAAACATTGCGTGTCTCCCGCAGGAATATACACAATCAAAATTTCAAGTGGGAAATTGGGGATAAAATATTACATGTCTCGCGCGAGTATATATGTATACACAATCAAGGTTTCATGTGAGGAAGAATTCGGGATAATACCTACATAGCACGTCTTCGTCGTTCGTAGTTCGTAGGTAGGTACCTATATCCCCGCGCGCTTTGACCGCACGAAACAGTATAAGTAGCCATAAGAGACCCGCCATCGAGCATTACTATTTTGTAAGCAGCGCCCCGCGGTTTTACCCGCGTTGTGGCCGTTCCCGTGGGAATTTTGGGAATTTTTTTACATAAAAACCTTCCTCTTGAATCACTCTACCTATTACAAACAAACTGCATCAAAATCCGTTGCGTAATTTTAAAGATTTAAGCATACAGACAAACAGACACGAAACAGAGACGACTTTATTTTATACTATGTAGTGATATTTCTCATCATAACTCTGAAACTAACTGTCCGATTTTAATAATTTAAAGAGGTACACAAAGAAACATAATTAACCTTGATTGTAGAGCCATTTATTTTGATGTAGATTCATATCATCATATGAATATCATCAACTTAAAATTACACTCCTTTTTTAACTAATTAATTTTAACTTAAAACGGTTATTGTGTCTTAACTATAATAGTTAGACATATGCCCTCGCGAACTTATTTGTTCGCAATGATATGTACTTTGATTGTGTAGAACATTGTTTTTGTGTATCATCAATAGATTTAGTAGCGCACGCCAATAACCAATTTTTTTAGGCATGTTTTTCATACCTTGGGTTACATATACCCGCGTTGTGCCCGTTCCCGTGGGAATTTCGGGAATAAATATAGCCTATGTCACTCAGGGATAGTGTAGCTTTCGAATGGTGAAATATTTTTTTAATTCGGTGCAGTAGTTTCAGAGCCTATTCGAAACAAACAAACAAACAAACAAAAAATCAAACCTTTCCTCTTTATAATATTAGTATAGATAAACACTTTTGTTTGTTAAGACAAAGGCGAGGCATCAAGTATTATTTATATGGCAACAGTACATTTAAGTATATATTTTTTCTAAGTTATCTGCGCCACGCTCATAGTTTTGCTTATATCGTCCGCGTTCGCTGTAGTTAGTCCATTGACTCTCATGGCATGGCATCTTGCCATCTCATTGGGTCTGCTCTACTCGGAGAACAACGAACGATGTTGCTCTACTTATGAGAGTTTTATGCGCTCATCCGTTTTATTAAATTAACTTATAGGGTACATTTTTTAAGATATCTATTCAAATATTCATGAATTTTCTTTATAAACAGTAAAGATGAGAAGTGAAGTACTTTTCATTTAAGTGGTACTTAACATTCAATATATAGATATTGAATGTTAAGTACCACCGCCATTTCATAGGAAATGGCAGTTAAATACTATAATGCATGTAAAATCTAAGAAGCACTAATAATCACAGGTAAGGTATCTAAAGATAGTACTCACGAACCAACTAGACCACTGAAGACTATTATAGTTTACATTTTTATTGAGTACTAGCTGTGCCCCGCGGTTTCACCCGCAGCGCTCCCGTTCCCGTGGGAATTTTGGGATTTTTATTCCCTATAAACCTCACGGAGCCCGAGACCTTTCCAACGAATGCAAAACCGTGGAAATCGGTCCAGCCATTCACGCGTGATGCCTTGACAAAGGAAAACGGGTTTCATTTTTATATATATATATATATAGTTGTTGTCGATACTAACCGACCACTACTTACTAAACTCTATCATTGAACTACCTATGTACCTGTACAGCGTAAACTGGGCTTTACAAACAGCATTGCAAATGTTTTGACATTACGTAGTTACGTAGTTTGCTACGGAGTGGAGAAAACAAATTAAAATGTGGAAAACATAAAAATTAGAAAAGTTTACAGGAACATTGCAAGGTTTCTCGCAAGTGATTGTGTAACGTTTTGAAATCGCGATTCTTTGTAAGAATAATGTTGTTAAATTATTCTTATTAACAAGTGAGATGGATATACTACTGTGATACCTAAATACCTTGCTTATTCTCAAGACACGGCAGTGACCGTGTGACCTGAAATATTACGAAATGCGTAGTATGTAGATAGGTACCTAGGAAATCTAACCTAGAAAACCTAAGTTAAGTCTTTACACTATAATAGGAATATAGGAATATTAACATTACAATCAATTATCTGCAAAGTAAGGTACTATCACTGTACTATTTTCCCCCGACACTAAAAGTAGGAGGTTTTACGTTTGGGGTTTGCGTGTGGCTTTATCATTGTCTCGTAGCTTTCAAACGAGAGTGGGCCGATTTTAATATAGTTTGTTAGGCGTTTAGAAAGTGCCTATTATTTCTTAGCTTAAAACGGAACTATTATGGTTTCACCATTATCAAACATATCTTCAGAATACGACCTTTATGTGAAAGCACACGTACCCTCGCAGATACCGAAGAAAGTGTCATAGGTATGCATTTTCTATGAATCAATAGCGAACATTCTTTTTATACAAGTCGAGCATGTAAGCCTGTAACACTATTCCGGAATAAAAGATTTATCCATAAAATGGTGGTAGTTTAAAAAGTCGTATGTAATTAATTATTTATCTTACATAGTATGATGCGCTTATGCGATGTCAATTTATGCGTCCTACGCCAATATCGTTAGCTACGGTGTCCCCACACCTACTCGTAAAAGCTGTCGTCCATTTATACGAAGCGGCTTCATCGATTTATTGTAGGTAGCTATTGAGTATGTACTTAGTACAGCATTTCACTTAATTAGATGGTCAGGCCACGGTCTATGTACGTATAGTAGCATCAGAAGCGTGTTGTCATACGTGGTTTTATATTGGCTCTAAATTCAGGGTGCCAGTCTTAGTATGTTCTGTTATCATTTAACCTCTCACTAAAAGATGGATTAAGAAAAATAGATTCAGCTTTAGACACTGCTAGCAAATTGGAAAATTGTAAAAAGAGCTTTTACAAAATGCTTTTGCTATTTTAATACATACATATAAAAAATACAACAATTTATTGGCTTTATCTAATAATACGTATATGTCACTATGTATTCTCGTATAGTCCATATACGATATGGTAGACAGATCATGATAGAATGACTTTGGAAAAAACTTTCGGATCACCCTCTCTAGCTTGAAAGCTCCTCTCCAGCTCTCTATTTCGGAGCGCTGGAAAAAGGATTTGGCAAATACTTACTTTCCATCCTAAAGCTAATATCCCCAAAGCAATGTTGCGAATTTTCTGACCTAAATAAACAGTGTTTACAAGTTGTGGAGCAGGGCAGGGCTAATGTCTATAATGTAAGCAGACATTTAGGAACTTAGGCACCTATTTACTTAATGCGACATCATTATCACAAGAAAAACTTGCCAAGAATATATATTACCATTATAATAAAAATACAAAACACAGCGCTAATGTAATTTGGCGACTTTTTGGGTATTTTCCTTTTCGTTGAATTTGAGAATGTAAATGAATGTGAAGTGACCCATAACAGTGGTTAGCTCATTTGTTGACACACGGCCAGAAGTTCGGGCTCCGATCAACTGTTCGTCTTACTTGTAACATTCGGCACTGTGGCCGCGTGGAGTCGTGCACTCGTACAGCGATATAAATAGAGGTTAAACTCGGGTTTGTTCCATCCGCTTTCGTATTATACTCAACAGACCAATCCATTATCTTACCACATCTAATAAAAACTGAAAGGAATTTCATTGGTTTAGAATAGTAGCTCTTTATAGCTCGATACATATTGTATTTTATGATCGTAGCCGTGTTACAAAGGTGCTCATTCCTTTTATACAATAAAGCTATCGTGTGCCACTGCTAGGCCAGACTGAAGTCTCTATCCCCAATTCCGACTTGCGTGTTGGGGGCCTGACTGAACGTGTATTCTATGAAAAATTACGAAACATTGAAATGACAATAGTTACTATAGGCTATAGGTGGGTTAAGGTTATGTTAGGTTTATATACGACCAGTTATTTTTTATCAATTACGAGGCCCGGGCGGGAACTGTATCCAAAGCCCCATAGCCCATAGTAAAATGAGTTACCATTTTCTAGCCAGCGAACGATAATTTTCGTACTTTTCTTTTGTCGAAGTATTTTTTAAGTTTGTCACACCAGATAGTGCTAAGCGGTAGCGAAAATTTTCCTTACCTTTTTGTTTCTTTGGCCAAAAATGCTTTATTTCACATTTATATCGATTCAGTTTCTTCATCGGAATGGACAAGTTTCGATTTTCTTTTCGTCGTTGTTCGGGGCAGCTGCGCCATTTGCCACACCTAAGAACCGCCACTGATCACAGAGCAGAAATAGGATGACGTTTACGATTATGATTTCTCCCACTTCTTACCTATTTCTTGTTAATGTCGGATGTATAAAGCTACGAGCATCATAATTTACTTAGTTATAAACTGTCCTTTTAGGTACTTTTAGTAATTTACATTTTTCGGCAATACCTAATCAAGAGATGAGAGACCTTTGCCCAACAGTGGGACATAACAGGATAATACTTTAATTTACTTAATAAGTATTCTGGCATTGTTATACGTATTTTTTTCGCATATTATCGCGTATATCGTTATTCTTACGAGATTTAAAATGTGCGCTAATGTGGTCGATTTCCCAGCAAGAGAATTCGTTCAAAAAAGGTTAAGTGGTTTCATTCCATTCTTGCGTCTTTGGTTGAAAAATCAGATATGTTTCAATTTTAACTTACGTAAGGAAAAAGTAGAACATTGCCAGGAGTTACATAGCAACAGAGTAAGTATAAAACAATTAGGAACGTGGAATCATATTTTATACACATATCATCATATCATGTAATCCTAATATGCCCTCCGCCCTAAACAAATATTTATGAAGTTAAACAACTAACAACTTTATCTTTCACGAGGTAGTTAATATGTACACATAAGTACTAAGAAGGTTTTTGTGAAGTGAAGCTAAAACTTTTGATAATAGCAGTTTTCATTAACAATAACACTAACATATTAAAACTGCAAATGATAAGTCCGAGTTAGGGTTATATTATTTAAAAAAATACTTTGGGTATTTGATTCATAAAATCAAAGAGTATCACTGAAACTATTAAGTGACACCTAGGCTTGATTTTACTTCTCTACTATTGTAGTATTCTAGTGTTTTATAACTTAAAATTACAATCAAAATGTTGACAGAATCTTCGAAAATGTCGAAGGGTAAATAAAAGGCTTCACTACATAGTATAAAACAAAGTTGCTTTCCGCTGTCTGTCTCTATGTATGCTTAGATGTTTAAAACTATGCAACGGATCTTGATGCGGATTTAGAAATAGATAAAGTGATTCAAGAGGAGGGTTTTTATGTATAAAAATTCCCGAAGTTCTCATGGGAAGGGGCACAACGCGGGGCGCTGCTAGTTATCTATAAGGATTAATCATTTATTCTTTTATAAGTAGGCTTTGTTTATAATTTGAAGAGAGACATCGAAGGCTGCATAGTAGAACCACCTACGTTCAATAACAATTAACATTTGATAATAGGTACACGCATTGCCATTAACTTTCTCATCTCTAATAATAATAAAAAAACTAAGGCATTGCCCCCGTTTGTCCACATCGTATCTGTTTCTTTTTATTTTGATATCTACAAGAATATCCTACACTTAACTTTTTTTTATTTTTTTTTTATTTACCCTATATTGTCCCACTGCTGGGCAAAGGTCTCCCCCAAGCATCGTCAACCCTCCCTGTCCTTTTGCGAGCTCCCACCAATCGCTTTTAAAGGCGATTAGATCGTCCCTTAACTTATTTAAGATTTTAAAAAATGTATATGTTGTAATCGATTTCTAGTTATCTCTATCCTAAACTAGTCTTGCCAATATAGCAACCAGCATGGCAGCATATATTCAAGCTGCATTTTCATAAGTTATCCGAAACACTTCTGAACAATTGTTCAAAGCAGAAGATGTGGCTTTAGAATCCAACAAACAACAAATAAATTTCTCTTTTTACTAACTTAGATCATGTTAGGTACCTTGTTGTTTTAGTATATACATATATATTTAGGTATTCATATAAAAAATATATTCAATGTTCAGCATTCTACCAAAACTGGGTTCACCAATGATTCATGTTATGACGCAAAACCAGCCTAGCCTAACGCTCACAAAATTAACCAATCTTCTTTCGACGAGATCGATTTAGCTGTTAAGACTTGTAAAGGTATCAAACATGCATACCAACATAGTCATGAGGCATGAAAAAACGCCCAAAATATTGTTTATATGTTTACAGCTCTGTACCTAGAGCTCAATCGAATACTTTTGTTGTATATTAGCATACTTAAAAAAAATCCTTTTAAAGGAGGAGGTTCCCAATTCGCCAAAATACACTTCGTCGTACTGCAGATATTGCAATATCGCCACGTAAGCCATATCAACTACCCTAACAGTTTTTTACATACGATCGGCAGATACTCGTATGTGGTGCAATGGTACTTTCAAAATCAGTCTATTTTAAACCCGACAAAAAGGATCATAGTCAATCAAAGTCTAATTTAAGTTCTAAAAATTTACATTATTTTATGTTCTACAACATTTCTCCGTATTTTCATATCAAGCGATTTTTACATATTCAAACACGCCAAAACACTCGCGTCGACTACTGTATTCTACACTCTTGCACAAAATAAAATGAGAGATAACCAATATCATAATTGCAGAAAGTTAGAATGTTATAATACGAGTTAACATCATGTATATATTAGGCCCAAAGAGCCAAAAGAGAGCAGCCTGCAATATACTCGTAAGTCCCATGTAATTTAAAAATTCGTCGACATAGTTTTTGATTCAAAACGCAACACTACAACAATAATTATTTATACATCACTAGTATCAGTAAAACATAAAGAAGAGCAACCCCACATCTATTGAAAGCCACAAACTCCTTAAGTTATCGCAAACTGAGGATACCTATCAGTCAGGAAACTCAGCAGAATTAAAGTGTTATCACCGCTTGCCATATGTGAATTGGTGATCTCTAGCGTATGTACGTAATATGTACGAAACCCACTGACCTCTAGAGGTCAGTGACGAAACCCACACGAAACCACACTATATCAAATTGGAGTTCGCTATAACCCTATAACTTAGGCCTTGACATTTAATTTTCATATCCTGAATAAAAAATAAGCCGGTTAAAATATAATGTTAGCATGTGAGTTATTAAAATATGCATTTATAAAGAATTATAACATTAATTTACATAGGTATATTTTGTGGCAGTATGAAGATCGCCGTGTCAGTTAGTAAAAGAAATATCTATCATTAATTTAAAACATGTTAAGGAAGAGTATCATATCAGGGAATTTAGTAGGTGGTCTAGAGGAAGATCAGAAAGCATGTGCCTGAAAAAGATTTGGATGGATTGAATGTGGATTTAATATACAACATAAAGTTCTTAATTTAATAAGTTTATTCTAATATGCCAGCTATTGTCAATTAATTGTACTACTTCAGTGTCAGTGTCACAGTCGCTAATTTCCTAAAGTGCACGATACATGTTATGTTATGTTAGGTCGATTGTATTATTAATTACAGCTATTAAATTCTGTGTGGTGATCATGTCATATTATTTCCAGTGGGAGTTCGTACGAGGGCCAGTGGCAAAATGGGAAGAGGCACGGACTCGGCGTGGAGAAGAGGGACCGGTGGTTGTACCGGGGGGAGTGGACGCAGGGGTACAAGGGGCGCTACGGCGTGCGGCAAAGCATCATCAGCAACGCCAAGTACGAGGGCACCTGGGCCAACGGCCTGCAGGACGGATACGGCTCTGAAACATACGCTGATGGCGGTCAGTATTATCTCATTCCTCTCATTGCCAAACAGTTGGAATTCAGATAAAAATACATACGTTTACCCGGCATTGGCATTCTTACGCAGCTCGGTGCGCCCGATTCCTGGGAGAGAGCGTTATTGTATTTTAATTAACAGAGACGCACTAGGTTTTCGCTCGGACATGTTGATTGCATTCGCCCAGACAATCTGACCGGGAACCGGAACACATGTCTTATAAACAGTCTTAATTTAACTCTAGTATCGATATTGTTTCATGAGTGTACACACTAGAAATGTTCTACCAAAACCCTCTACACATACAAACTATAGAATCGGATGACGCTGATTGTTGCCATTAATACGTCTTTAAATTGTAAAATCAATATAAGAGAGATACGACATATTGGGGTTCATTGTATAAGCATGAGTAGCTATTAAACTACGTTATTATGTATAAAAACCGATTTTGAAATATGATAATACAAAACTAACTGAAAATATAATTTTAAAGACCATAAATATAGGTCGTAAGGAAAAACCAGCATTCACAAATAATTAGGTTATATAGAAGTCTTATGGCGATCGCAAAACGAGTCGAGCGATCGAGAATGGAGCTTTTGTTTATTCGTGTCATTCCTTGGTATAATTGTATGGTACCGACCGGCCTATGTGAAAATACTCTGCTAATCGAACACTTCGACAGCAATCGATATTCGCTTATAATGTGTAAATCTTATGTAAATCTTCAATATCCTTGTAAATTTTCACTCATTCCCATGATTCAATAGAAATGTAGTTATCCATTTAAAATGATCTACTGTCGTATTAGCCGAGTATCCTATGTCTAACTTAGCATACATTTCCGGAAATCTAGTAGAAATAATAAAAAAATCACACATAACTTATTTATGTTAATCCCTTTGCCAATAGATCTAATATGATTTACAAGCAAGCTATATTTACTTACATCAGTCAGACTACAGACATTTCCATTTGATATACAATATATTCTATTTGCTACACATCGACATGAAAGCGTGTAATAGTTTTCATTTCGCTCGTGCCAAATGACAATCTAAATCAATTAGACTTATTTAATTCAACCTTGAAGACAGATTGAAAAGCATTCTGCCTCTATTATTTTACGTAGTAGACATTAAACAACGGGGCCGTTCGTGTAGGGCTGAACATCATCGCTACATATTTCTCAACACGCGTTATATGTAGACGTGTTTGTTGACTCATAACCCCAATAATGATTAGTCATTCACATAATTATAATGATGAATTCACCACCGAACGAAAACAAATCCGAAAAGATGCTCCTTCGAATATGGATCCAATTTAGTAGCATTAACGACGACACGTGTGGGAAGGTACTGTTAATACGTTATGGGTCATTCATTCTGCGAATAAAAAATGCTTACAGCCACGTATGCAAGCATAACTAGCGCTGCGTGAGTAACCCGCGAGTCGCGACACGCTTCATGAAGGGTATGGCGGCTCTACATCGCCGCCCCAACAACTTAATAATATCCAGGTCAAAGTCGTTCATACTGTGTATAGCGCATTCGATACAATTTACTGCGTATACATCTAGTACTGTTTATATTATTTTTCCAACAGTTTTCTCTAAATAACAGGTCTTCATTTAAAATGTGATCCACACTTTCGCTGAATGTTTATGACGTGATTTTGTATGACACATTGGAGCTTCTATGAATGAAATTATTGTGGATGATAATGACGTAAAGTCGAGTTCCGGATGATAGAGTGGAAAGCCAAAGCGGTTTTCGGCAGATTAGTAGGTGAATGATTCGAGTGAGCGGCCCTGCGCGCCGGCCGCGGCTCCGGTCGGCCCTCGCACGATAAATATAGCCCGGGCACGCCTGCCGCCGCGCCGCGCCGCGCCGCGCAGCACTCCTAGCCCGACACACATTTAACACTAACAATCTTACGGTATCATTACTATTCTTTCAATTTTTACTATAACACATAAATCACAAATCAAACAAACAGGATTCAATTTACTATAGATAGTTACCCACGATGACGCAATACTAACAGATGGTTTATTTTTCAATGGAAATATTACGCTTTAGTGACTGGTGCCCTTGGGTAGGTAGGGTGGGGAACCCTTAATCCCTAGAGTAACAAAGCTTAGCTGCCATTTATGAAATTCAATTATTCAAGTGTTGATTAAATTCTTCATGTACTTCTTTTTTAATAAACTAGGTAGGTATTTCAGTCATCATTAATTATTTGCGTTCGTTTGATTGTTTTCTTTTTAATAATATTTGTATTATTTTAATGCGTATAAAATAATAAACTTCTATTGAACAGAATTGAACAGAAAAATATAAATAGTATTTGTTTAGGACAAACATAATCGAGACGTAAGCGCATCTGGAACACTTAGCCAGCGCACATCGTTACATCCTAATCCGTTTACAATCAAGCGTTCGAGGTTGACGGGTTTAAGGCTTCGAGAACGCTCTTTGAATGTTTACGTGTTGGTTTCAGGGACGTACCAAGGGCAATGGATGCGAGGGTTGCGGCACGGGTACGGCGTGCGAACGTCGGCGCCGTTTGGGCTGGCGTCGCACTACCGGGGGGGTGCGCGCGGGCACCGCGGGTCCATGTCCTCACTCACGGAGGCGGGCGGCGCCGCGGACCCCGCCGAGCGGCGCACCACCCGCATGGACGACGCCCGCGGAGGGTTCGTCCTCACCGTCCGCTCCGACGTCGCCTCCGGCCGGCGAGGGTCCCTCGTCGAGAAAACTAAAAAAGGACTGCTTTCAGTGAGTGTTAACTTAATGTTCAGTATTCTGTTTTTGTTGTGCTGTGTAAAACAAAATAGTTTCTTTGAATAAATATATCGGTTTTCTCCCGATTTGTCGTCAACCAAACGAAGAAAATGATCACACGTGATTTTATTTTCTATTTTTATAAGGTGATTGTGTACTAATGGAGGATTTACAGTATAATGTAACAGGAGGGTCGCGTGAACATTTTGGTACTT
Organism: Cyclophora punctaria; assembly: GCA_951394245.1. Taxonomy (NCBI): domain Eukaryota; kingdom Metazoa; phylum Arthropoda; class Insecta; order Lepidoptera; family Geometridae; genus Cyclophora; species Cyclophora punctaria. The sequence goes on along the minus strand of OX596170.1, from coordinate 5,873,156 downwards.
TGGGATATTTATTATTAATTAAGTTCCAATCAGTGCCAAAACCGTATTGACGGAACTCCATTTAGCGTTTTTCTTTTAGTTTTTAGTTCACTTATCTCAAGCAGATTAAAACTTACCTAATACCTTTATATAAAGTCAACTAATCTTGACTATATATGGCAAATGTGCGCTATGGCAAATTTAGAATACATCGAATAAATCAATATTATATTTACTAAAATAGCGAAAAGTACTACAACACTGTAGGAAATTTTATAATATACAGATTTTCCTAAACGATGCGAGGACTAATCATCGTTTTACAATTCTTTAAACCCGCTTTGTAAAGTAACTAAATCATAAGACAGCCTGATTGAAAATATTAAGTCCTTCGCTCAACAATGGAATGACATAACGGGTAATAATTAATTTGGAATTTGCACAGAATTAATAGATAAGCATAGTTGTAATGGTTGTCTAATGGAGCCAACTTAATCAAAATCAAAACTATGACACCCATATTTTGTAAGTAAGTAATATTAGGTCATTGCGGTGAAATATCAGGAATAACACAGAAGCGAATTCAAAGAGAATTTGTAAGAAATCCGACATGGGAAAATTCCCACACTTCATAAAACAAATTGTAATATTTCCTAAACAAATTGTAATAATCCTCATCCCATCCCTGATCAAGGTCTCTTTTTCTCTATAGTTGAAATTAGCGTGCGTGAGCGAGTGGTATTCTGAATGTTTTGTGAGAAGTGCGTGTCGGTTGATATGTAAATGAATGGAATGGTGATTTCAGAAGCTGCGCAGACAGCGCAGCGCCGGCGACCTGGACAAGCACGGCTCGGCCTCGGTCCGCTCCGGGGGCTCGGGGGGCTCCGCCTCTTCGTGGGTCTCCTCCGTAGAGAGCTCACACTCTGCTATGACCCACGCTTCTCTGCACACAAACTCAAACACAAGTTTCGTGGTCGAGGTGGGATACCTGATTTACCCAGAAATTCTACTAATGATATTAACAACACGCTTTCATACTGCACTATCTTACACGCTTTCGATGTTCAGACTGTGTCTGGGCCTTCCACCCCCGGGCCCCGAACTTACTAAGAGCTATGTAGATAAGATAGTAGCGAGCGGCTAGAGGCAGGTGACCCGGCAGGCTCTCACTCGCCTGGCTGAAACTGAGCTATCCGAACTGAAATCGTCTTAAACATTTCTATTGTGTCTATTATCGTGTCGTTGACGTGAATGGCACCTGCTAGCCAATACATTCAAACATGCCAATTGAGTCACGAAGATTTAAATATAGAAAAACAATAGAGAAAAATAGACAAGGTATAACATTGTCGCACGTAAACCTAAATATCTGAACACTAAATTGTTTCAGTATCCAACTCAGAAGGCTATTTTTACACGAGCTTGGATGTAGAACTTTATAGCATAATTTTAAATACATGACACATACATACATAATTACACATATTATTATATTACTGATAAATTGCATAATCCGTATCAGTAATTCTGGTCCTAGTATACTGACTCTATTATACTAAACCACGAATCATCTACCTAACACCTAAACCTTTACTTATTTTTACTAATCAAATAATTACATAGTTAGATATCCTAAACCATTTAAGAGGATATTCTTAATTCTTAGAAAACAACATTATTGCAGAACAGAGTAAATAATACTGTATTATTTGTTGCAGGACGAGCATTTGGACGCTAGTGTTACAGAAACATATAATGGAGAATGGAAGAATGATAAACGCACGGGTTTCGGAGTCAGTGAGCGAAGCGACGGTCTTCGGTACGAGGGTGAATGGTACGGGAACAAGAAGTATGGGTACGGAGTCACGACCTTCAGGGACGGCACCAAGGAGGAGGGCAAGTACAAGAACAATGTGCTCATCACAAGCCAGAAGCGGATGTTCCTCATGCGATCGGCGAAATTCAGAGAACGAGTTGATTCAGCGGTGAATGCAGCGCAAAGAGCTTCCAAAATCGCATCTCAGAAATCAGATATCGCCAGCTCCAGGTGAAAACATTAATCAATTTAAATACTTCTTTTGTTTTCCTATATTTATATACCACCAGCGTCCCGCGGTTATACCTTCGTTGTACCCTTACCAGGGCAGTTTCATGATAAATAAGTAGTAGCATTTAACCTTTCATACACACAAATATTATTTCGCATCCATATGCTAATTTCAAGTAGAAGTGCGTTTAAATACATATAACAAATTCTTCACCTTTATGATGTTAGTAAAGATAAGAAAATCTGAACAGTTTTTACCAAATCATTTAAAAATAGATAGCCAATCATAGGATCTCACGTTTAACATATGTCAAGGATACAATTATTCTTAAATTCAATGATTGTTTGTCTACAGAACCGCTACTGCCCGAGGTAAAGCTGATCAAGCTGATGATTCGGCGGACCAAGCAAAAGAAGACTGTGATATAGCGCAAGCCACTGCAAAGCAGTTCGCCCCAGATTTTAAGCACCCGGGCTTCGATCGAATAGGATTAAGAGAAAAATATAAACAAAAAGCTTTCGATGCACAAGTTGCAGCACCCGCACCACAAGAGTCTGAAAAGATCCTTGACGGAAAGAGCATTCCAAACCATATCCCTCCGACACATTCGCAGCTTCCCCAAAGTAGTCAAATACCTAACGTCATGCCTTCCAGAAGACCCTCAACACAATTCCCAAAACCCATGCAGCCATTAGACCCGAGATTACCGAATAATACTACTTACAACGCAGATAACAGAACACTCGGACCACCTTATGACCCCTACAATAGCCCCAGTCAAGAATCATGGGCACCCTCGCAGCCCCATAGTCAAGACTATCAAAAACCATATACGCAAAATGACCAAATAAATGCATATGGTGCTCCGGTTCCAGGTGGTTTACAACCACAAAATACTTCTTATAGATTAAATAGACAAGATACATTACAACATCAACAAAGTATGGACCAAACCAATCAACAATTTTCGAATCAACCTCGAAGATTATCATCAGCAATGAGACCGTCATTGAACCAAAATAGAGTGCCAACACAACAGGAATGGAATCCTTCGCATCTTCCGTCGCGAAGACAGAGCGTTCTCGGGCAACCAAATAGTGCTCAAGAAAATACCTACGTAGACGGCCGGAATGAATTTCGTACAGGAACAGTACATTCCGAAAGTACGCTTGAAAGACAAGCTTTGGAGCAACAAGGATATCGTCAAAATGTGGACCCTCAAGGTTACCGACAAACGACCGATCAATATGGATACAGACAAGCTCCCGAACAGATGTCATCCCAACAAATGTACCGACAACAGCCGGCGGACAACCAAGGATTTCGACAACAAGGTCATGTGGAACAGGATATTGTTAACGGAGCAAGAGCCCCGGGCTCTCGCCCTTCTATTGACTATTTTGACCATTATAAGAGGCCACCGAGTCGAGACTCCAGCGTCGACCGGTACGGCAGGCGCTCGCGTCAGCCGTCAGTGGAAGCCACCGCGCCCAGCTCCGGGTCCCGGGCGGGCTCGGTGGCACCGCAGCCGGCGGCGGCGTCCTCCAGGCCGCCGTCGAGAGCCGCGACGCCCGCCGGCAACGGACACTTGGCGTCAGGCCGGGGCTCTATATCTCGGGCGAGTTCAAGAGAACATCAACCTTTCGAGGAATCGCTTTTAAGGAAGCGAAATCTTGGACAAGATATCTCGCCCTCTCCTTATCAGCCCAAAAGGACTGAAAGTCTGTACGTTGCTCAGAACCCGGCCCCGCCACCGCCGGCGCCGATGATGGGAGGTGGAGGTGGTGGAGGCGGTGGAGGAGGCGGTCGTAAGGTGAGTTTAATAACTTTACCTAAATAGTTTATAGGGAGTCTAGATTTCATACTCGACAAGGTTGTCACATGTGTCTGAAGCTTTCTTCTTAAATGTAAGTGCTATCCTCTGCAGCCAAAGTCTTTGTAAATAGACAAGAGCCTAAAGCCCGGTTTCCACTGCAAGCGGAGCGGGCTCATTAATGACTCCGTTTGGCAGCCATTACGTGTTTTTGCTAGGTGTTATGCGTCTATACAAGAAAAAGTAACGCAATGGTAATTAAACGGAGTCATTAATGGGTCCGTTCCGCTCGCAGTGGAAACCGGGCTTAAAGCAATATTTAAATATAAGAAATAACACTTTGAACCAAAGTCAAAAATTAGATACAAAGCTTTTAATTAGAATAACACGCTAACACGCTGTGGACATGTCACTGACAAACTATTTTCCAACAAGGTCAGATGAGTAATTAACTAAGAGTTATGTTGCCCGACGCAGAGCTTAGAGAAATCATTAAGGCATCAAATAACAATCTCGTTGTTAACAAAATGCTTAAATAGGTTAAGGGCACATTCTTCTTTTTTTTAAGAGCTTGACTCAAGTTAGGCAACCGAAGCAAACTTCTCTATGATGATGCATGTTCCTACATCTCCATACGACGTGAGTCATCTTTATTCGGGTTCGTATAACTAATCATATGCCTTGTTTTCCTCACAGTCCATCAACATACCCTTTTATGTACTTATCTGTCATGTTGTATGAAATAATTGACCATAATATATTCTCTTCTATTTCTTATTATTTTTATAAATTGAATATGCCTTTCAGTCTAGTTTCCTTTTGGTTAATTATTTGTTATAAATAACCTTAACAAGAAAAATAACAAAATGGTACATGAGGTTTAAAGAGACCTATACGTAATGTACAAAGTTATATTATCTATGCACAAATTATAGATAATAACATTACAATTTCATTCATCATTCGCTTCAGATTTCTCTTGATAAGACAAGTAGTAATAAAATTGACGTTAATCTAATTAGTACCTAACCTTCGATCAACAATACACAACTATAGCTAACGGGTCACGTACAAAATCAAAGCTAAATGCTGTGCGCGTGGATATATACTTATACAGCTTCATTTGTTTACTACCTTACTGAGACAAAAGTTTTAAAACAGTTCTAAGTTCAACCTAATTACAACCATGACACCTAGCAATAAAGTAGCAAATCTTCATAATAAAATAAGAGCTCAAGTTTCTGTATTTCTGCTGTATTTCACCGAGACGTATTTTGCGCCGATCCGATATCTAGTTGTGTATTGTTAATCGAAAACCTAAACGTATATCTTTATCGCCGCCATGAATTAGTGTTCAGTTACCGGTGCGGTATCAAAGTACAATATGCACTCGGCTTGTAATGTAATTCGTGTACGACAAATTGTTCGGCGAGCGCTGGGCCGGCGCGGGCGGGCGGGCGTCGTCTCAATGCCTCGCTCAGCCCGTTCTATTTCTAAATTGAGACAGTCTCTCGCAGCCGCTTTCCGCGTATCACCTCTTCGCTATATTTAACTGAAAATCGTCTTAAAACAACTCGTTTAATATTTAATTTCTATTCAAATTAAATACTTAAATTAATTGTAGTCTGTAGACTCATAAAATTCGAAAGTGAAACTAATAATGTATTGTCCTTGTAATCTGTGACCTTTGTGGGAGTATTGAGTTGACTGGTTGAGTTGTAAGTTGGTTGAGGTCTGTCAAGATGTGGTACCAAGGTGAGGAGGAGGACGAGGAGGACCTCATGTGTTCTCCGGCGATCCTGGCGCGGCGGGCCTCAGAGAGCTGGATCAATGTGCCTCCCGTGGAGGTAAACACTCGCGAACAACCTTGAGATATAAATTCAAAACAATCAATAGGAAAAGTGCATTTGTTCTGCAGTAAACATTTAAATTACTTGTAACATTGGCGTGTTCTATAGGTAGCGGTAAAGTCATGGGCTTTAGAATTAGTCGAGTCTAGTATTAGAAAGAATATTCTAGTCTATTTAAAAAAAAATAGGTCACTACAACAATATATCGCTAACAATATTTTTCTTTCACATGCATTATTTATTAGTATAATAAAATCACATCCTGTATTATAATTTATAAAAGATAAGGACCGGGTTTTGGACTTAAATAATTCCTTTTATTTGTGAGCTCGTTAGGGACATTAAAAATGTGAATGTGGTTAAACCGGATATGTTTTATTACTTAACGAAAATGAAGGTAATACGGTGCCGCAATGAATTAATAATATCTTGCACGTGCAAAATATCAAATAGTAAGGAACTGACTGCATGTTTGCAATGTTTTCAGTACGAATAGGTAAATGAAACATGCTATAACTGGAGTACAGTCACACATTTTATTAACTTTGCATTGCAGCGGTGCGTGTTGGCGGGAACAAGAACTATGTACACAAATTTCAGTTCAAACATAAACAAAATGAATGTTGAACGATACACGTCATGCTTTACATCGTGTTTCTGAATGATTTATTGGTTATTTACATCTTGGCTTGACTTGGCTTTAGATTTTAACTAAAAGTTAAGTTCAATATCGATTTTTGTGATATTATGAAAAGAAAAAACAAACTGTTACTGATTCCGTAACAAGAATAGAATTGGTAATTTTAATGAAACATATTTGTTTATGTCTAAAACAGAAAATTTATAATTGTATCATTCTCAAATAGACTAATATTGTTGTGATTTGTGTGCGCAGATGCTAAGTCCGCCGCAGACGTTGCAACGTAAGAAGTCTCTACCGGACGTGGCGGGCATGCCGCGCATGCCGGACGGCGGCGGCATGTCGCGCGAGGAGGTGTCGGCGCTCGGCTCGGCGCGCCGCGAGGAGGTGCGCCGCATGCACGAGGAGACCGAGAAACTGAGGGCCAACCCTCTGCTCTACTTAGTCAGTCCGCAAGTGAAGGTAATACTCGGCTTCGAATCAACATCTAGTCTAGTTTTATATACGATACCCACTAGTGGTTACGCTTTTATTGGACTCCTGACAACGGGTAACGGGTTCATCCAACGAATCATATATTATTGAGAAAATTAACTCTGAAGCAAAATAATTGTATTTACCAAAACAGACTGATGATTAAATTTTTCGAGACCACAATTCAACCAACTAACGACACTACGTACGCTACGCAGTGTAGCGCCGTAGCAGCTTCAGTGCCCGTAGCCTGTGTCGTAGCGATCTAGTGACTAGTGAGTGAGTGACCCAATATTCCGTAGCACCGTAGCACACGACAGCGTAGCCGTAGTCAAATGACATTCGTGTTTGAAGTAGAGTAACATCAATGGATGTTTGCGTTGTCCCCAGGACTGGTTCTCCCGACAACAACTGGTGATTCTAGTGCTGTTCATCAACATCACGCTGGGCATAATGTTCTTCAAGCTGCTCACGTAGCGTCGGTCTGCGGCGCACGCGCGCCCCCTCCCGCTATGTATTGACAAACTTTTGTAAATATTTGTAATTTTTGAACCAAAATAGGTATAAAGCTAAATTGTTTTTTTAATCAATATGTTGTTATTCAATGTTAAACATATACTATTCGTCAAAAACTTCGGTTTGCTAGTGTATTTTCTTTGACGTTGTATAAGTGTGCAAAGTATGAGAAACATTTTTAATGAAATTCTTTATCCCGTCAAGCTGTTACTTCAACTTGTTAGTGCGAGAGTGTATTTGAACCTCCTTGAGTTCCAGTTGCTGGACTGTCGAATGTTAGAAGCGCGAGTTGTTAAATGAAGTTACGTGAACCTGCATATTGTAGGTTCGCGGTTCGGCGGTGAAGCTTAGCGCCCTTATTTATCATGTTTTTATTGACATTTGACTGTTGTTATATTTAAAAATATATAATATATATTTAACTATTCGAAATCTTTTAGATATAGAATAATATTATCTTGTTAATGGCTACAAAAGTCATGTAATTGCAATTAAAGTTACCTACCATAATATAATAGCAGTTTATACGATCGATTTGCCAACTTTATATAATAATAGGAATAGGTATTTTGTAAATTTTCAAATAAAGTAAAATATATTGTCATGATTACTAAAACTACATAATATCTTGAATTAGTAATAATTGAGACTAAATAGACAGCTTGTACGATTATTACGCGATAGTCAATTTGTTTACAGAAGGAAGTACTTCGTATTGGCGTCCTCGGAGTTGTAAGTGAACTGAAGCACAAATTATTGATCCTAGGGTAATGCCTAAAGCGTGTTGAAACATAAGGACCTAAGTAAATGTTATAAACCCTTTTGAAACCTAGATTTACATAAAGGTAGACCTGATACGTTGCTTACCAACTGCGATATTTATACAATTAAAAAAAACGCATGTGCATTATTTTCCTATTCTATGAATTGAATAAAATTTGTATAAAATTAGAGACGTTAGCAATTTTTTATACAAAAAGGTAATCTTCTTTTTTATACCTACATTGTAATGTCAATTTTCTCGTAATCGACGCGTTTGTATAGATATTGAAATTTATTTATGAATAATATATTAAAACAAAGTTATTTATTGATTCGCGCGGAAAGCGAGCGAATGAGACTGTTGGTTGATTGGTGAGCACCGGCTCCCGCGCGGGGCGTGCTAGCCGCCGGACGCCGGACGCCGCACGCCGGACGCGCACACGTACCACGACACGATCTTTATATATACATAATATATATTATAAATAATATATTATTGTTACTAAGATAATTTTCACAGTTTCATTATTGTGTAAAGTAATAAGTTGTATGTCTAAGAATTTTAATTACTTGTATCGATTTTATCTACGTTTCACAAATAAATATTTTAACAAAATCATAAATGCTTTTATTAATCACCTACCTAATTCCATCCCCTCAATTCAAAGTTATTTTTTACTGCTTGAGCCTAATGAGGTTCTGAATACCAAAAAACAGCATCAGTAGAGAGGACAGAAAACTCATATCCTACTTTACACATTGCTCAAAAAAGTCATAGCATAAATAGCCTGATTTAAAAGTGGATTCCATAGCCGTATCGTTGCAAAAGTAAAAATCGTAGCCGGATATGACGTAGTCGTACCTACCATTGCATTCATTCCCTCTATAAATGATAACAGCTAATATCGTCACAAGTATTAATAACCGTGCACATTTTGTTATATTTATAGTAACAGTTAACAGCTGAATCGATATTGATTTCCACATCATAAATAGAAACGATATGCACATTATAATTTATGTAATTTTGTGTAGTCAAAAGTGTCTAAGGTTACACAAATTACACATTCCAAAAACCTGCTGTTCTTGCACATTTTATTTAAAATACTTAAAAAACCAATAAAACAGGTACTAAGTAGGTAGATAAATATTTCGTCAAGCGCCTTAAACTATGGCGGACGTACCTGCACTTATTCGATTAATTCGATTATAAGTCCTAAGGCTTCCTCCTCACATCCTCTAAAACTATCAGTATGAATGTCAACCTTACTTATGTTCCGTGTTTTCTTGGGTGACTCGCGCGGTTTTCATTGAAAAATGGCATCATCGGAAAAAAATATGTCCGATTACGGATCAAGACAAAAATTGGAGGTAAACTTATTAAGATTATTTATTTAATATTTTTGCATTAATACAATAACAAATGGTGCTCGATATGTTAAAATAAATAATGTAGTCGAATATAGTAGTAAAGTAGAAAATGGCCCCCTTTTTTGCAATTTTACATTGCAAATGAAGCAGACATCGATCTATGTCAGTCAATTCGTTTCCTTGAGTTTATAAATAAATTCGTTTCCTTGAGTTTATAGACTAGTTGTTTTAACTTTTAACTATTTATATTTTCCATTTAATTTGTTTATCGTTATTTTAAGCATTTTCTTGAAGTTTAAGTTTTAATGTTGATTTTTTTTATTTATTATTGTGTAATTATTACTTAAGTTAAATTACTTACTTTGTAACGTGCATATTCTAACTTATGGCTATACTTACATACCGACGGGGAAGTGCGAACAACTCCTAACTTACAAAAACCAAATTTTACAGGAGGCGAAAAAAACCGTTTTTTATTTTTCCCAGATGTTTAAGAAAAAATGGTAATTTTATACTTAAATGGACCCGCATGTAAGGTAATAATCAAAATTTGTTTGGAATAAGTATTTAGCAAGATAATGTAAGATAGGAGGTATCACCAAGCTCGTGTGGCTAAAATTTTGAAGATAGGAGTATTTTCCATACTTCAAAAAAGTAACAGAAGTCATTTAAAATTATCATTTCTCGTTGAAATTTTATAATCTTATTAGGTAATAATATAACAAAGGAATCTAAAAATTACTAAAAATAGACCAAATATTCAAACTAGGCGATTTTTTTGAAGATAGGAGTTATTGGCTTTCTAATATCAACATCATCGTCACTATATCGGTTAAGATAGGAGGTATTTTCAAAATGAAACACTGTTATAACTCTGAGAAATCAATGTTTATCCTTTGCAATTTTTATTGTAGTGTTTGAAACTATAATCCTATAATTACTGTAACATTTATTGAAAAAACATCCTTTAAAAAATCAAAGATAAGCTTAAATAAAAAGTCTCAAGTTTGTCCAGTCTCAAGGTTTGCCAACGGGCGATGGAGCGCAGCATCTTGGGTGTCAAGCTGACGGACAGAGTCCGAAACACCGAACTGCGCTCCCGATGTAGGTCGCAAGTCTGCTGAGCTAAAATGGAACTGGGCTGAACATATCTGTCGCAGGCCTGATGAGTCTTGGGCAAAAATCGCCACTTTATGGGACCCAGACCCAAAGAAACGATGCCGCGGCAGAACAAAAAGGAGATGGCGAGATGAACTAAACGAATTTTTGGCTGGTTGGCGTCGTGGAGCTCTAAATAGAGAGAAGTGGAAAAGATGGGGGGAGGCCGTTACCCAACAATGGGACATCCAAGGCTAATATAATAATAATAATAATAGACAACGCCTGGAAAAGCTACTGGACCATGAAAACGCTAATGAAGGGAGATTTGCCAATCTCTCTGAAGCGCAAACTCATTGACATGTGCATCTTGCCCATCCTCACTTACGGTGCGCAAACATGGTCACTTACCAAAGCACAGAAGACCCGACTCAAGGTTAGTCAAATAGCAATGGAACGCAGCATTGTAGGTATCAAGAGACAAGACCGCGTCAGAAACACCATGCTGCGTTCCATGACAGGCATTGCAAACGTGGGAATTACAGCTGTCAAGCTCAAATGGAATTGAGCTGGTCACGTAAGCAGGATACACCCGGACAGATGGGCAAAGATTGCAACGGAATGGGAATTCCAGGATGCCCCAGGCCCCCAGGTTGGCCTCCGACTCGATGGCGGAAAGAGCTGGGCGATTTTAATAAGGATTGGAAGGAGTTGGCTATGGAAAGAGATAAATGGAAAAAATTGGAGGAGACCTTTGCCCAGCAGGGGAACAGCGAGGTTACGTAAAAAAAAAACTTTATGAGGCAGGTTGTTGAATCCAAGTAAAATATTTGTCGTCCAGCACAATTTACATAGTAATTGTAACTATTATTTACTCAAAAACAATCAAAAACGCTGCAAATAGATTAAAAACACAGCCCTTAGTGACGAGACGTCGCGCACGTAAGCCGGTGTCCCTTTCACACTGCGAGAGACGCACCGTTTTTGTCTCGCTCTAGAGCGGGAACTCTGTACTTGCGTATGAAGATAGGAGATATTAGCTCAAAGTTTTATTTTAAATGAAGTTACGAGATGTTTCCATTTGTAAGTTAGAATATATTTCCTGCCAAAATTAATCAGGTTATGTTGGACCTTAACTTAAGAGATGTTTCTTCGATGCCTAGCTACGTCAATTTTGCGAATTTCAACTTAATTCATATATCAGTAGACGCGCAAATTCATTCTCTATCGAACTGCATTCAAAAGTCGTTTTCGTAAAAAATGTAAGTTAGGAGTTGTTCGCACTTCCCCGTCGATACACATCTACACATAGGTACACATACAGATACACTTACACATACGTTAATAAATATTTTAAATTCCCATTTACACATCAAAAAGGTTTACATGACTATAAAAGTTCACATGTTTCAATTTTATCTAAAATATTAATGATATTGATTTTATATGTAACAATTTAGAGAAAATCTCTATCTCTAACTCTTTCTTATGCACTCCTGAAGACTCCCTCAGATACATCGGACATAAAGACACACTAAACTTCCTTCATGTAAATATCCGTAGCATAAATCATAATTTCAATGAACTTATCACCTTAACTGAGAGAGTAAAAGTTAATCTGGACATCATAGTACTTTCGGAATGTTGGTTTAGCAAATGTCAGAATATACCACAATTACCTGGATTTGACTTTTACAAAACTTCCTTCACAAATCAAAATGACGGAGTAGTTGTATATGTTAGAAAAGCTCTTGATTGTAACATCATGTATCCCGATTTTCCAGAAGCTAATTGCCTCACTATTAAATTCCTAAATAAATTGGCTATACTAGCTATGTACCGCTCCCCGTCATATAGAAACACAAATCCTTTTTTGAACAATATTAACGATGCACTTAATGATCTGAAAGAGATGGAGTCGGTGTGCATAATCGGTGATATTAACATTAACATTTCACCAGGTGTCACTGATTCTATGGCCGATGAATATCTTAACCTTCTCGCCTCACATGGTATGCTGCCAGCACATACTCTCCCAACTCGTGGTACAAATTGTCTCGACCTTGTAATGTTCCATACTTCTCGTAATACTACTACTCTGGTTCTAGACACTCTTACCACTGATCACGCCCCAGTTCTTGTAAATTATCAAATTAAAACAAACACACTCAAAACTCCACATACTCTTCGTCATACTGACTTCACAGCTGTATCTGAGGAGCTCCGTAACTATGATTTCTCCAATATCTTCCGTGCCGATTAATGTTGACTCTGCCACAGACCCACAGACCAATTGATAGACATTGTGTCTACTGTTATAAATAAACACACATCTACTAAAATTGTCACCAGTAAAAAACGTATCCTAAAACCTTGGATCACTCCTGGTCTCTTAAGGTGCATTCATCACAGAGACAAGCTTTACAGCAAATAACACATTACACACAAAACAATGTTTTTGAGGTACAAATTATTTTGTAATAAAATCCTAAAAAATGTAAGCTAGCGTTTGACCAATCCGTGGTTCATAAGGCCAAGCGCAACCCAAAGGCTACGTGGAAAGCCATCCAAGAGATAGCTAACATTAATGAAAAATCTTCTAAAGCTACCCGACTATTAACGATCTGCAATAATAACCGAGTTCTCACTAATAATGCCGTATGTAGGTACGGAAACATATTGAATAATTATCTTCTTCTAATCTTATATATAAAATTCTCGTGTCACAATGTTCGTTCCCGTACTCCTCCGAAACGGCTCGACCGATTCTCATGAAATTTTGTGTACATATCGGGTAGGTCTGAGAATCGGACAACATCTATTTTTCATCCCGAAATTCCCGCAGGAACGGGTACCGTGGTTGAACTCCTCTGAAACGGCTCGACCGATTCTCATGAAATTTTGTGTGCATATCGGGTAGGTCTGAGAATCAGACAACATCTATTTTTCATCCCGAAATTCCCGCGGGAACGGGTACAACGCGGGTGAAACCGCGGGGCGCAGCTAGTATAATCTATACTAATATTATAAAGCTGAAGAGTTTGTTTTGTTTGTTTGTTTGTTTGTTTGTTTGTTTGTTTGTTTGTTTGTTTAAACGCGCTAATCTCAGAAACTACTGAACCGATTTGAATAATTCTTTTTGTAATAGATAGCCACATTCAACGGGAAGGTTATAGGCTATTTTTCATCCCGAAATTCCTACGGGAACGGGAACAACGCGGGTAAAACCGCGAGGCGCTGCTAGTATATAATAATTGTACATATGGAATGGAATAAACAAACGGATTACAACACATTCCAATGCAGTGTCAAGTTTACTATGAAGTTCATGGCTCATTTTACGAGTACAAATGCGGCAGAGTATTTGTTAGTACTTTAAGTTCGGGCTATTCAATAAAACTATTTCATTGTAGGACAAAAGTGACCACAAAGATGCCTTAGATCTGGACGACCTGTTGCCGAAAATTGGTGAATTTGGGCTTTACCAAAAACTTCTGTTATGGCTTGTGTGCTTGCCGGCTTGTCTGCCGTGCGGCTTCTGTGCCTTCAACCAGTTGTTCATGACAGACGTGCCGGAGTACTGGTGCAAGGTTCCAGAACTGCTCCAGTTAAACTTAACCATTATGCAGCGGAAACTCATGTCGATACCTCGTAAGGTAAGTTCATGGTAAGATATTACTCGTATATGACTCAAATCACCTTATTTATTACTGCCTGACGTTATGTTTATATTTTACAGGATAATATAACATTCGATAAATGTTTGAGATATTCAATAAACTGGTCTGAATTGCTGTATACTGAGGAATTTGATGAAATAACGCCAAGAGACGATTGGCAGTTGGAGCCTTGTCTTGATGGATATGAATACGACACATCTGAAGTTAAATCTTCTATTGTAATTGACGTAAGAAAGTTATCTTTATAAGTTAAAAATATCATTTTCATTTACTTAAATAGATAACACAATGTTAAACTATGTGTAAAGCTACTTTTTTAAATTCCAGTTTGACCTAGTTTGCGAGTACGATATATACCCAACAATCGGCTTAGTCGCATTAAATGTTGGAGGGCCGATCGGCGTGTATACCTTTGGGTACTTGAACGACCGTATCGGCCGTAAAAAGTCTTTCTTCATCTGCCTCACTACGCTTTTGTTGGGTAGTTTTTTGACGGCATATTCCTACGCATATTGGGTTTGGGTGGTAGCGAGGACCATTGTAGGACTTACTATACCCGCTGTATATCAAATACCATTCATCATTTGTAAGTATTTATCTTTTATGAACTGAAGTGTTTGTTCCCGGTAAAAGTTATGACGTATGCGTACCAATCTACATGTTGTACATGATGTCATTATTTTATTTCAGCGCTAGAATTAGCTGGACCAAACTACCGATCATTCGTGACTGTGATGACTTGTGTGTTCTACACATTGGGCCTGATTCTGCTATCAGGCATTACATACCTACTTCGAGACTGGAGGTCTCTGGCTCTCGCTACTTCTGCACCATTTCTATTCTACTATCTATATTGGCTTGTATTACCAGAATCACCTCGATGGTTGCTAATGAGAGAACGGCTGGAAGAAGCGAATAGTACTTTAAAAACTATAGCAAGAGTTAACGGAAAACAAATGCCAGAAGAGTTTACAGCAAAGCTTCAGAAACAGATTATAGAGCAGAAAGAGAGAGGGGTCACCGAAGCGAAATCTGCGAGTGTTTTTGCTCTTTGTCGGACTCCTAACATGAGACTAAAAACGTGTCTGATCACTTTGAACTGGTGCGCTTCAGAAATGGTATACGTTGGCCTCAGTTACTACGGGCCTGCAATCGGAGATAACCAATACATGAGCTTCTTCCTGTCTTCGGCTGTGGAGATTCCCAGTTATTTAGTTTGTTGGTATTTGATGGACAGGATCGGTCGCCGATGGCCTCTTTGTTTGTCCATGGTCATCAGCGGGATATTTTGTATCGTTACGGTTTTATTACCCACTGGTAAGACTTATTTATTTATTAATATTAAATTGCTTACTAATGCGGGAATGTATCGATAATAAAATAGGCGACTAAGTATCTAATGTTAAAACAGCATCAAAAGTTTTGTATTCAGTAATGCGAAGCGAAATTGTCGGAACTAAGCATTTAGATTTCGAAAATTCTTCGCATTTTCTTATGTAGGGATAATATCAAGGTATACAATATATACAACATTTTCTGGTCCGGATTTTGTATCTGGCGACTGTTGATGATCGTCTGCAAAATGAGGATGTGACTTCTACTCGTAGTAGGTACCTAGTTAATTAGTAGGCAATCATAAAAGTCTACAACTTAATAACATCTTGCTCCATATATTTATATGATTTTTTTCAGATGCTGTAATGGGTACCCTAATATTATACTTAATATCGAAATGTTTCATTTCCGCATCGTTTCTAATTATTTACCCGTACGCGGGGGAGCTGTATCCGACTGAGTTGAGAGGCGTTGGAATCGGAACATCGGCCTACATCGGGGGCCTGGGGCTTATTGTTATACCCTTTATTAATTATTTGGTAAGATATCGTGAATTGTTTTCATTACTTTAGGAAGTGATTCACATTATTACCTAAGTATACATTACTATATCACCTACATACTTAGTAGTTAGAACCTACCTATGTATGCCTAGGCCTAAGTTCAGCCTAGCCTACAATGTGCCTTGGTGTATCTATATCTCTCCACTTAGATTTAACGTTTGAATATAAAGTCTTTGGATTGAACATATACCTAGTACCTACATACTATTTAACTAAGGGTCAGTTCACACCGAGACGCGACGCGGCGCGACGCTGCGCGCACATTTTTCATAGAGCGACTCAGTATATACTTTATTCACTACACGAAAAGATACACATTACATTGTGAGAATTCAGATTACGTTGCACCACGCAGCACTGCGCCTCGAGGTGCCTCGCGGCGTAGCGCGACGTATCGTGACGCAGCGGTGCATCGCCGGTACGCGCGGCGTGCAAGAGCGGTGCTGCGTCTCACGGTGCCGCGCGACGCCGCGAGGCGCAGCCTGAGGCCGCTGTGGCGACTTCTCTACTATTTCCGTTCAGAATAAATATACGTCGTTCTCGTGCGCTTGCCAGTGGTAGACTGCGGGAGGGCGCGGGCGGGGCCGCGCGGCGCCCGCGGCTAGTAGATACGTTCCGCTGCGCCTCGCGGCATCTCGCTGCGCAGTGAGGCGTCGTCCTGCTACGATTTTAAGATGCGCCTCGCGACGTTGCGATGCGTCTCGCGACGACGCGCGGCGTAGCACGAAATCATTGGCCTCTTTGAGTATCGTCGCGTCGCGTCGCGTCTCGGTGTGAATTGACCCTAAGTAGGTAGGTAATAAAGGATTTTATACCGAAGATAATGTATTTCTAATTAAATTAAAGGGATCAAGTAATTTGGTTCTACCGCTGGTGGTGATGGGCGTGGTGTCGGTGGTGGGTGGCATCAGCGCACTCCGTTTACCGGAAACTCTTCACACGCCGCTTCCGCAGACCGCTGAGGAAGGGGAAAATATCGGCAAAGATTGGACTTACGCGGACTGCTGGTCCTGCGGTGCACAAAAGTTAGTACTTACTTACCTACTTATTTATACATTTGTATGTCTATCTACAGCGTGCTGGTCTCCAAATTCCAAGTTGTTATTATTTGCAGACAAATTCCATCCGAGTCGTATGAGAACCTGGATCAGCTGGAGCTGACTGAAGCGCCTACAGTAGAAGACGAAGTGCCCGAACTGCTATCATCACGACGACGAAGTTCTATGCGGAAATTAGTCCGACAGACGAGTAGTATTCTGGAGACGCAACGAGACATCGATGGCAACATGAAAATGACCTATTGGTTTTAAATGATTTGGACAATTTATTTAATGTATCAAAATATTGTAAGGATTAATAAATAGGTACCTAATCTAAAAAACACGCGATCTTTTTATTGAACTGCGCAATACGCCGCCACGAGAACAGCCTAAAGCCTAAATTACATTACGAAACTAGTGGCATGCAACTAATTTCGTAACACATATTTCACCAGTAATTTCACGTGTAAACGTTCAGTTTTGCTATGCATGCATACTTTCGTAAAACTAAATTAATTTCGTGCCCTGCGCAATTTCATCATGTAAATGCGACGCGAAAGTAGTGTCGCGACAGCATTTCAGAGACAGCAGCACCAATAGATATTGACAAGGCCATTATCTCCACGATACTGATAATTTCACGACACTATAATTTCAACGAAAGTAGTTTCACATGTGCTAAAATTACTTTCACAAAACTAGTTTCATCATGCATGACACTAGTTTCGTAATGTAAATCCCGCGTACGAGTACAGGGATGTACGAGTTGGTACTCGTACATCCCTGCGCTCAACCCACACTATACAGTACTAAAACCACCCTGACTAAAACCCGTCCGCGCTCGTATTTTATATAACTCAGAAATGTCCAATTTTAATTGCCTATGTAAAAGTCTGCTGATTTTCGGTTAGGAATACAGACTAAATACTACCTCCATGAGGTTAACTACGAATCTATTGAATCAATCTGTCACACTGTCAACTGTCAAATGATGTGTACATAGATTGAAAATTGGAGATAATGACGTTTGTTCTCAAATTCTCAGTTCTCACATTCTCACTCAAGTTGCTGTGTAAAATTTACGTTTACTTTCATAAATGTGAGATTGTAGTAAGTCGATAATTATAATGATTCGATCAAGAAAACAATTGTTTGGATTAGTCCTGGTTTGTGCAGTCATCTCTGCTTTTGGGCACCAGCACATTCATTCACATTCCCATGAAACCGGTGAAAACCCTGCTTTCAAGTACTCTAAAAGTGCAAATGAACAACTCAAGAAAGAAAAAGTTGATGAGCTAGATTATAATTTATACGTCAGTGCATTGTCTTCCACTCTATTCATAAGTATTGCACCATTCCTGATATTGTTTTTCATTCCGGTGGACGGAAGTGTTGAGAAACAACCACTGTTGAAAATACTGTTATCTTTTGCTTCTGGAGGACTACTTGGTGATGCATTCCTTCATTTGATTCCTCACGCGTTATCATCAAGCTCAGAGGGTGGTGGCCACAGTCACAGTCACTCACACGGTGGTGAAGGGGAACACCAACCTCATGACACTACAGTTGGACTTGGAGTTCTTGGAGGTATTATTATATTCCTTGTAGTAGAGAAAACCGTCAGATTATTTAGCGGAGGTCATGGTCACTCTCATGGAACTGACAAGAAAACAGATGAAAAGCTCAAAAAGAAAAGCAAAGACAAGAAGGACAAGGATGAAATAAAGATTGCTGGATATTTGAACCTTGCTGCAGACTTCCTACATAACTTCACAGATGGATTGGCAATTGGTGCATCCTTTATTGCGGGTCAGAATATTGGATACATTACAACTGTGACTATTTTCTTGCATGAGATTCCTCATGAAATCGGAGATTATGCTATTCTTGTTCAATCTGGATGTTCAAGAAAGAAAGCAATGTTTCTACAGCTATTGACTGCATTTGGAGCCGTATCAGGCACTGTACTTTCAATATATTTAAGAGGAGCTAGTGAGGGTCTAGTATCATCTTTGATCTTGCCATTCACAGCTGGTGGCTTCATTTATATTGCTACTGTGTCTGTGATTCCCGAATTACTAGAAGGATCAACTAAATTGTCACAATCAATAAAAGAAATACTAGCATTACTAGCTGGTGTTTATATGATGGTACTTATTGCACAGTATGAATGAATATAATAAATTAGTTAATACCTATGTTTTCAATTTGTAGCTAATAAACACATCACAAAATTTTGAAAATATTATATTTATGCCTTGCATGACCTCACTAGGAGAAGTACCTTCTCCTCCAGTCCAGGCATTAGTAACTACTAGCAGCGCCCCGCGGTTTTACCCGCGTTGTGCCCGTTCCCGTGGGAATTTCGGGATAAAATGTAGCCTATAGCCTTCCTCGATAAATAGACTATCTAACAGTGAAAGAATTATTCAAATCGGTTCAGTAGTTTCTGAGATTAGCGCGTTTAAACAAACAAACAAACAAAACAAACTCTTCAGCTTTATAATATTAGTATAGATGTGCAGAAAAGTCATAATTTTATGTAAGATTAATTTTCCAAGCCTTAAGAACTTTGTAGTGGACAAAATAAGCTTGACATGAAAAGTAACAAGTTGGTCATGTTCAATTTATTATGCTTACTATGACTTGTTAGTAATCCATATGAAAAATAACTAAAGTTTGGTCATGTTCAATTTATTATACTTGAATTGTTAGAATAAGAACAAATTTATATGACTCTTTGTTGATACTGGAAGGTATGTATATATTATTAAGACTATGAATAAAATAAAATAATTTGCTTGAGAAAAGATTTTTATTTCTTATAGTTTACTTCTTCTTAGACACACCAACAGTTCTTCCTCTCCTGCCGGTAGTCTTGGTGTGCTGACCACGCACACGCAGACCCCAGTAGTGACGCATGCCTCTGTGGGCACGGATCTTCTTTAGCCTTTCCAAATCCTCACGTAGCTTGGAATCCAGGTTAGATGATGTCAACTGGCTGTATTTTCCATCAACAATGTCCTTTTGTCTATTGAGGAACCAGTCTGGGATTTTGTATTGCCTGGGGTGAGACATGATAGTCACAATTTTTTCAACCTACAAATAAAGTAATCGTAATATAATAATCTTCATTAGGTTAATTAATATTGAAAAAGTTAACATTATTATCAGACTGCAGAGAACACCTCCATCGATTCCTTCCATTATACTCAATAGCAAATTACACACAAGCCTTAGCCTATTTATGTAATTGAACTATAAGATCTGTATCAGTCGAATTAAGACAGTATCATGAAAAGTATAGTGAATGGCTTCCTTGGCTACTTTAGTATTACCATTTGAAGATATGACTGATATAACCAACGCAGAATAGGTTCAGTCACAAAGCAGTTATCTGCCAATATAGTGGTAAAGGTTGGCTAGGTGATCAACTGAGGTAATTTATTTGGCACATGGGAGTCTACATTCATTGACTCAATATCGGACAAGAGTAGATGTTACAGCACATACCTCTTCCTCTGTGCATTCTCCAGCACGCTTGTCAAGATCAATGTCAGCTTTCTTCAAGACAATATTGGAGTATCTACGACCAACACCCTTGATGGCGGTCATGGCAAACATAACTTTACGTTTGCCATCGATGTTCGTATTCATAATACGAAGAATATGTTGAAACTTGTCTGGGATTACCAGCGACTGAAACATATTATTTACATACCGGTTAACAAAAATACACACTGGATATCAATAAAACACATTTCATTACCACAATGTCTAACTTATTAATTTTATTCAGATTATGATTTATAAGTTAAAACAAGATTTAATACCATTTTGGCAATTTATTCGTCGCCGAAACACAACATTCACCACTGACACAACCTAAAAAGAAAGATGGTCGTTCGTTCGTTTTGTGCTGACAGTAGTGACCAAGTGACAGTCTGTGACAGTGATATATATATAACTGTTTGAGTAATGACAGTTTGAACTTTTGAAGTGCAAGCAAACTCTGTGGTGAAAACCCATTGAGTTTGTCAATGTCGTTGGTCTGGATCCATCATTATTCTACAGGTTCTATGCAAGTTCCACACGAACAATTGAAAAAAAATTAGGTCTCCACCATGGACTGAGCTCTAGCAGCCGAAAAACGAGCCGAGCGAGATGTTGAGAACCGATGCTGTTTGTCACTTTCTAATAGGATGACGACACTTTTTCATTAGGTGGGACAAATATTATAATGAAATAATATTTGTTTAATACAATGAGGAACTTTCCAATTAATTTAATTCTCTGCAGTTACGTTCAAGTTGTAGCGCCATCTATTTTATAAGTGTATGTAAGAAAATCTCCCGTAGGGGCGTTTTCTTGAAGAAAATTTTGTTCTTTATAGCTAACTAGCGGCGCCCCGCGGTTTTACCCACGTTGTGCCTGTCCCGTGGGAATTTCGGGAATTTTTATACATAATAAACCTTCCTCTTGAATCACTCTACCTATTTCAAAAAACCGCATCAAAATCCGTTGCGTAATTTTAAAGATTTAAGCATACAGACAAACAAACAGACAAACAGACAGACAAAAATAGCGACTTTATTTTATATTAGGTAGTGAATAGATGGTGCTTTGTAATAAGTCCATGGTCTCCACTGACTTACGACGAGGCTGAGTAAGCTCAGTGTTGGGTATTTTGGGCTCAATGCGTTACAGGCGCCGGTAACGTGGAAATTGGCGGCACACGGGTCCCGCCCGGCCCCACCTACCTGCCGCAATACAGTTAGCAGTGGGCAAGAAGCTGGATATTTTGAAAAATTCTGAAACTAAAAAATATTAACTGTTCTTCCCTGAAATATTATTATCACTATCACTACATATTATAAAACAAAGTCGCTTTCCGCTGTCTATCTCTATTTAAGCTTTGATTCTTAAAAACTACGTAATGAATTTTGATGCGGTTTTTTTAAATCGATTGGGTGATTCAATAGGAAGTTTAATATGTATAAAAATTAAAAGGTATTTAGTCCATTTGACTACCACATTAGACATGGTGCTCGTTCCTATCTTGCGTCGTCAAGTTAGAAAAATATTATTAAGGCAAACAAAAAGTTATGTTAAACTGTGATCTCAGTCAGTTGGTTGAGTATATTTAATTTTGATATCGTGGAACGATGGAGTAGATGTACTTTTGTAAAAAAACAAACTCTGTTATGAAGATAACAGTTTTATTTTTAACCTTCGATACATTATAGGAGCATTTAAAGTTTGACGTCGATGTCTGCCTTTGTGTGTATTTGTCTGTAACACCGTAGCACTCATATGGATAGACCGATTTTGATACAGAATTTTTCATTTGAAAGACAGATAATTTTAAAAATTGTACCCTAGATGTTGTCGTAAGTATTCGTTATTTAGTCTGTTGTAGTTATTTACTTAATATCTACTATAGATTTAAAACATATTTACACGTCCCAAATAACATCTCTTGTTGGATTAGGTGCAGCGCAGACGACAGACTTTTCGTGCGATCGAGTCTGTGGCGCACAAAAAGTCTGCATGGCGCGCAAAAAGTCGGTCGCGGATTTTTCACACTCAACGCACACGACGCACATCTTCGATCATTCTGTTGGCAGAGCTGTAGGGACGTAGACGCTATGGAAATCGTGCAGAGATCGTGAAGTATTATTTTGTACATGAAGTACAGAAAAGAAGAAACCGAAAATTTTGGGTACATCCTATACTTTCGGAAAGATCATCAATTTTTTTCACACACTTTTTGTGCGGAGCGGCGCGGCGCGGTGCGGTCTGCCCGAATTCACGGATTTTTTGTGCGCCGGACTTTTTGCGCGTCGTGTGCGTTACTGCATATAATAGAGAAGGCCAAAGGGTCAAAATATTACTATCAAATGCACCTACAATCCGAGCTTAGGTCATATATATTACACTACTTTTTATTTCACTTCAATCCATGCAGTATTTCCGAAGTTATAACGACGAGAAGTTCAAGCCCTTTTTTGAATTTCCGAGATTAGGCGCGCTTACGCTATGACGTCACAACTCGACACAAGGGGCGGCGGTCGGTCGGTCCGGTGAACTCCAGTAAACTTTGGTGCGTTTTGGCGTCTCGTTTCATATTGTTTTGATTGTCTTCGTATTCATAATACCTATAGTGTGCTTATATTTTAAAGAAATAAAGTAAATTATCCTTTAAATCCCATTAACTCAAGTGAAATGTGAAGTGTGTAGAATGGAAGAAGGTTTTTTAAAAGGTCAGTCGGACAATCTGCCAAGAGTGGATAGTTTGATAGATGAAAAGGTATTTACATCCTGAGTAAGCATTTCCTACTCTCGGTAGGTATTTATTAGGAAGTGTGTGTTTCATTTAGTAGGTACCTACCTATCATGGACGGCGATAAAAAATACTACCAGATACTCCCAATCTACATCTCGAGGTTTTCGATGATTATTTTACCTCTATGTTTTATTAGTACATAAGAAAATGTCACTATTTACCCATATACAGATGTATGTAAGTTTTAGTAGGTAGGTATTTACGTAGTTATTACTTTTCTGAGTAGACAAATATGTAACCTGCCTATTAATATAGTTTTATAATAAACCAGATATTTTTTTAATTTTATCCAATGTCCGCTTTAGTTTGTTCATTCACAGTTGTTTTTTTAATAAAAATAAATAATACCTACTTAGTTAAGAAATCAGTGGTGATCAACTTGCGGGCCGCAAATTTTTACTTTTTTATAGGGGTGTTGCAAGTTTGAATGCTAATGTGTCTGACAGACACATTAGCATTCAAACTTGCACTGTCTGTCTACCTATGTCTGTCTGCGTGTCTGTATGTTATTCTGTAGTAACGTAGCATATTTTTAAGCAGGTGAACCGATTTCGATGCGTTTATAATTTATTTCAATGTTGTTTTTTAACAGTGGTTCATAGACATGTTTTGTCAAAATCAGTTAAACCGTTCTAATAGTAAGTACATTAAAAACATACGTTTTGAAGGTATTTTTTTTTATTCGTAGTGTTTTATGGTTCTAGGTCAGGAAGAGAGAGCTACGGAGATGATGTCATAGGGTATATACAGTTAAAAAGAGAGGGAGACGTATGTAGGGCTTATTGAATCCATCCTTTTTACTGCAGTCATCCACTTCTTCCTCATTTTTGGGTCCCCAGGCACATTAAAAAAGAGTTTATCTGGTGTTTTAACTGTCGAATTGAAGCACTGAGGCACAATACAGTATTTCCTCACTATTTTTTCACTCATTTTTCCGTAGAAAACAGTTAAATTTTGATTTTTAATGCGTAGCGGCGTGCGTACGAGAGCGCGACTGTCGAGTTGTGACGTCATCGACCAGTGAGCGCCCGCCCGCGTTTTTAAAATCCCACGGCCGAAAATACGCACTTTGATCGTTAATATCTTAGCCATTTATTGAGATATGGAAAAAGTAAAAACACAGTTTTTCTTGTAATTTTGTATAGATTTATTTGGTGTGTAAAGTAAAAAATGTTGGCCTTCTCCATTACATAGGTTCTATTTTCACAGACTAAAAAGTGCGTCACGGTTAGTCTGTCGTCTGCGCTGGGCCTTATGAGGGATTCACATCATGATTGCTATTTTCTTAGGAACGCCTACACATTTTTCTCAAATTCGGTGCTGATCAGTCATAACATAAGCGATGCCATTATTAGATGGTAATCTTGCATTCATACACAAAACCATTGACGAAATATAACACTTTGTATTTCAAAAATATCCCGAATAGCACCAATGGCAGTGAGAGCGCTTACTGTGTCATGGATGCGGGTTCGATTCCCGCCCGGAGTCAACAATATGTGCAGACACAGTTGTTGGCGATGACGCGGACGTCTGGGTGTCAATTATTTATTCTTATAAAGTATTTGTGTATGTATAAGTAGTTGTATCAGTGAGTTAGATTCCATAACACAAGCTTAGAGGTTACTTTGGGGTCTAATTAACCGTGTCTGAATTTGTCCAAGTATTTATTTATTTATGTCCTGAATAACATCGGTTTACCGTACCACAGAATAGAACAACTATTTTTCTTTCTTTGTAAACTGGCAACATTGCCAGGCAGAAACAACATTTTTCAATTTTCATTTTATGAATGTTCTTCCGTCGTGGTGCCGGTTTTGTAATTTTCGGAATCCAGTTATTACTTTTAATTCTGTGCTTATAAACTAGACATAATGCATTCGGAAACCACATTACCGTTAATACAAATATTAGAGAAAACAATATCGCCTGGTAAGTAAAGTATTCGTAAATGATTGTTGAATTGTAGACTTGATGGCGTTTTATGTGTCAACCGACTTTATCTGGAATTGTCTGTTACAAAATAACTTTGTACTGTAGTTTTCTCCATTCTATCTTTACTAAGAAACTTTTAATGCTATCAAGTACATTCACAATATTCATATTGGACCTTGATTGACGAGTTTAATGGGAAACGTAACATTTCATCAATGTTGAACAAAAGATGTTAGCGCGGGACGTACGTACTTATTTATTCCTAACTTGTTGATTGATAATACGTTTAGAAAGCGCTAGAAGTCACATTTCTATTGTTATTTGCCGTGTTTCACCATACCATCTTAAATATATTGATATTGTCTAATCTTAAAGTTTAAGGTTAGGTATGTATACCATTTTTTCTTAGTATTTGTTTTAGGTAGTTGAATGACACCGTTAATCTGGCAGTGTTTATCATCAATTCCTGATTATTTGTGCTCAGAAATCTCAGTCACTGCTTGTATAATACTAAAGCAAGGCCTACCCACTGAAATATAGATGCAGTTAGGCCATTGTCACTTTAGTGAACATTTTCAAATTGTGACTTCTCCATTATAATCTTTTTTTATTTCAGATCGAAATGAGTTGGAAGCTGCAGAACAATATCTGGACCATGCGGCGATCAGTAATTTCACAACATTCATCAAGATGTTGTCTGAAGTGTTGGCGCAGGTGGGGAATAGTCAGGTTGCCCGCATGGCAGCGGGTCTCCAACTCAAGAACCATCTCACCTCCAAAGACCCTACACTCAAACAACAATACCAACAAAGGTGGCTGGCCCTACCTGAGGACATAAGACTTTATATTAAGAAAAATGTAAGTTACACAACAACTACATAATATTTTCAGTCAACTAAGTAGAATAATAAAATTAATTAAAATAAGAAGCAAAGAATATTATAATATTATGTGCTCATATTAAAGGACATATGCAATTTTGTAATTTTAGATCCTAAGCGCAATTGGAACTGAAAACAGCCGGCCAAGCTCAGCAGCACAGTGTGTGGCTTATGTAGCTGTAGCTGAATTACCTGTTGGCCAATGGAACGATCTCATACCTTTTCTTGTTGAGAATGTTGTCAACGCTCAGTCTACAGAAATGCAAAAAGAGGCTACCTTGGAAGCTATAGGTATACTTTGGACCAAGTTGTGAATATTATCAAATTATTATTAAGGTCCGACCGAAACTGGTTTTCCAGCCGAAACCGAAACCGAAACCGAATGTTCGGCCGTGGCTTCAGTTTCGGCCGAAACCGAAACCGAAACCGAAACTCACGTGGTCAAGTATAAAATTCCGTAAAATACTGACATTTTGTGCATTTTACCCATTATTCTGCATTAATTAGGACATTAAATAGAAACACAGTTCCGTAGTCAAATGGCAAAAACGGAGCCCTTTTCATTGTATCATAGGTACCTACCTGTCTGTCCGTAACTATGTCACAGACCTTTTTTATGTAGAGTAGGTTACCTAGTGCTTACCTAGAATGCAAGTATCAAAATAGTAGGATAATTGAATAAAGGTCTCTAGTTGCCTGTCTTATCTTTATATAATCTTATTTTATAATTCTCTGACATCTCAAGATATTTAACAAGTTTAGGAAAATTAATTCACTGAGCACTGTTTTACACATTTACTACCACTATCCAAACAAAACATAACCTCTAAAGAATGTTTGCGTCGGGCGATAACGCACTGACTAAGAGCGTTGTCACATTATCCGATCCGATATCGGTGTCGGACGACGATAGCCGACATCCGATAGCCGATAGACACCACGTGCTATTTTCACATATTTCCGACAAAATCGTTCCGATACGGCCATTTGCTCGATAGCTTAGTGCGTGCAGGTCATCATGGCAGACTATAATAGAAAACTTTATTTGCTGTATCTATTATATTTGAGACGCAAAAAAAGATCTGTCCACAGACAGTATTGGATACATCCCATTGTGGAAGCTAGATATTCAGAGGGAGCATTTTATACTATTTAGCAAGCTACAAACGCACCTAAAAAGTTTTTTAATTACTTTCGTATGAGTGAATCCACATTCAATTATTTGCTAATACATCTCACAAACAGTATCAAGAAACAAGACACACATTTTCGAATGGCTGTGGGGCACACAGAGACAATTTAGATACACGTATAGCAGACATACAAACATTATCGTCCGACGGCTCACGGGCGTCCGATGGTGCCGCCAGCATATCGGTGTCGGCTCCGATATCCGATATCGGGCCGGACAATATGAAAGACAGGTACATATTTCATACATTTTACTTACCCCGATATCGGATCGGCGTCCGACACCGATATCGGATCGGATAATGTGAAAATGCTCTAAGTTGTGTTGCTACAGAGCTATCCGAACGGCGCACGACAATTCCCGAACAGGGCCGCCAGCGCCCGCCAGTGCGTTGCCGCGAGAAATGAAATTAGGCGAGCGTGCACGACAACTACCGAAATCAGTTTCGGTTTCGGCAAAAGTTTCGGCCAATTTTGGGCCGAAACCGAAACTGCCGCCGAAACTTGATTTTTGGCCGAAACTCGGCCGAAACCGAAACCGAAACCGAACTTTCGGTCGGACACTAATTATTATGATCATCCTTCACCATGATATATTTTCATCATTTGTACTGAAATTGATATAAAATACCAAGGTTCTTCATAAACTTAAATATTAATAAGTAAGTAAATTTGTTTCAGGTTATATTTGTCAAGAAATTGAAGCTGAAGTTTTAACAGAACAGAGTAACCTCATCCTCACAGCCATCATCCATGGCATGAGGTCAACTGAGCCTAGTAACTATGTCCGCCTTGCTGCAACTCAAGCTCTACTCAATTCCTTAGAATTTACTAAAGCCAATTTTGATAAAGACAATGAAAGAAACTTTATTATGGAAGTTGTGTGTGAAGCAACACAGTCCAGTGACATGAGGATAAGTGTGGCTGCTCTTCAGTGCTTAGTAAGTTACACAATTTTACTTCAATGATGAAAAATCTTACATGATTCTTTTTTGAAAATTGTATTTACTTATAATATCTGTTCAGGTCAAAATTCTGTCTCTCTACTACCAATATATGGAGCCTTACATGGGTCAAGCTTTATTCCCTATTACACTAGAAGCCATGAAGTCTGATGTTGATGATATTTCACTCCAAGGAATTGAATTCTGGTCTAATGTTAGTGATGAAGAAATTGACCTGGCAATTGAAGAAGCAGAAGCTATTGATGCAGGTGTGCAATATTTAATGTTTTAATTGGATGACAATTAATAGCATTTTTTACTATGAATTATCATTAGATAAATTTACATAACACATTTGGTTATGTTTTCAGGTAGACCACCAGCTCGAACTTCTAGGTTTTATACTAGAGGAGCTCTTCAATACCTTGCCCCTGTCCTTATGCAGAAGCTCACTAAACAAGAGGACACTGAAGATGAGCTCGAGTGGAACCCGTCCAAGGCTGCGTCAGTATGTCTAATGCTTCTCTCTAACTGCTGTGAGGATGAAATTGTACCTCACGTCTTGCCTTTCATTAACCTCAACATTAAAAATGAAAACTGGAGATACAGAGAAGCTGCGTTAATGGCATTTGGCTCCATCTTAGGAGGTCTTGAAGCCAACACTCTCAAACCATTAGTGGAGAAAGCCATGCCAACTCTAATTGAAGCCATGTATGACTCCAGTGTTGCAGTGAGAGATACTGCCGCTTGGACTTTCGGAAGAATTTGCGAAATTGTTCCCGAAGCTGCCATCAATGATACATATCTGAAACCTCTTTTAGAAAGTCTTGTTAATGGTCTGAAGGCAGAGCCCCGTGTTGCTGCTAACGTCTGCTGGGCATTTACAGGGCTGGCAGAAGCAGCATATGAAGCCGCTGATTGTGATGATTCCAACCAACCAGCCACATATTGTATGTCTAATTACTTTGACTTTATAGTGGAAAGGCTTCTTGAGACAACTGACCGCCAGGATGCAGCTCAACACAATCTTAGGTCAGCTGCTTATGAAGCTCTCATGGAAATGGTTAAAAACTCACCCACTGATTGTTATGTCACTGTCCAAAAAACAACTATGGTTATTCTTGAGAGGCTGCAGCAGGTTCTGCAGATGGAAAACCATATATCGAGTCAAGCGGATCGTTCGCAGTTCAATGACTTACAGAGCCTCCTTTGCGCCACTTTGCAATCGGTGCTGCGCAAGGTTACTAAGGAAGACGCACCGCAGATATCAGACGCGATAATGACTGCTTTATTGACTATGTTCGCTGGAAACGCCGGCAAAGCAGGCGGTGTACAGGAAGACGCGCTGATGGCGGTCACTACTCTTGTAGAAGTGTTAGGAGAAGGTTTCCTCAAATATATGGATGCCTTCAAAAGGTACCTATTTATGGGACTCAAAAATCACCAAGAATACCAAGTGTGTATTGCAGCTGTGGGACTTACTGGCGACATATGTCGCGGATTGAAGAATAAGGTATAATTACATATCTAACTATTCCATATAACTTACCACAAATCACGTATAAATGTCATCACCACATCGCTTTTATTTGTTTCAGGTACTTCCTTATTGCGATGATATTATTGTTTTGTTACTGGAGAACCTCGGCGACCCTTCAATACACCGTTCAGTGAAGCCACAGATTCTGTCTGTGTTTGGTGACATCGCTCTTAGTATTGGCCCCGATTTTGCCAAATATTTCGATGTCGTCATGCAAATGTTGCTGCAGGTAAAAAAATACATACCTATTTAGAGAAGCATATTCTTTTATTTATTTTTAAGTAAGATACGATAACTTCGACCATCACATTACAGGCAAGCAACGCACAAGTGGATCGTAATGACTACGATCTAGTTGAATATTTGGGCGAATTGCGGGAAAGCGTCCTCGAGGCGTACACTGGAATCATTCAAGGACTTAAGGGGCCAAGTGGCGAGGTGAGTCACATTAACATATATATCGGCTCAATTGGGCGAATAATACCCAATCGGTAACTAACGGCTATTGCAAATTCACAATGTGCTATTAAGAAAAGGCCTTAGGAAAGGAAAATTACGCCAACTTTAACACGCAAAATATAATGACGGTCATCGGGACAAGTAAAGCTCAATAAGGCTTAAAATAATGTATAGAATGTTAATAGATAGATAGTTGAGATGTCGATCGGTGCATGCGCAGGTGCTGGCCGAGGTGAGCCTGGTGGAGCCGCACGTGCCCGCCATCGTGTCGTTCATGTGCGCCGTGGCGGGCGAGGCGGAGCGCACGGACGGCCACATGTCCGTGGTGGCGGGGCTGGCGGGCGACCTGTGCGCCGTGTTCGGGCTGCGCGTGCTGCCGCTGCTGGAGACGCCGGCGCTGCTGGACCTGCTGCAGGCGGCGCGCCGCAGCCGCACGCCGCGCACCAAGGCGCTGGCCACCTGGGCCACCAAGGAGATCCGCAAGCTCAAGCAGCAGCAGCAGCCGCTCGCCAGCTGGTAACGAACACCTACACACATCAAACAAATTCATTTCAACATTTTTTACGCCTAAAAAAATATTTTCATTAAATTATTTATGAACTATTCTAAGCTTAGACAACTTCTTTTATATATGAACTTTTATACGAAAAACTACTACAAAGCAGTCCACTAGTTTATGACACTCAAATTACAATGAGAATACAAATACAATGAGACTTTGAAAACAAAACTTAACTAAATTGCGATCCTAAACCAAACAGTATGATTATGATGTATCAATGATGGTATATATATCATTTGTTTCAGATTTGAATCGCCGCACTGCCACAGTGACGTACCGCGGTCAGAAACAACTTGCTGCTAGTAATTAATTTACTGTATTGGCAGGCATCCTTTGTCCATTTCTCAAGTCGTTAGGTGCATTAGTTTAAAGCTTATTTACGTTTCAAATATCGTCTTAATTCACGAAATTTTGTATATTCATGGAACAGTGTTAACTGTTACAAAATATATTCACCCCTTTTTTGGATTGATTTTTAAGTTTGAGTTATTTAACCATAAATTGATGCCGAGTATTTAACTTATAATGACTCAATAGGAAGTAACTACATATTTAAATATAACGTAGAAATACTATTGTAAACAAAAATGCATTACCTTCGTATTGAACTGTATAGTTTATTATCACGAAACACCATTTCAGCAGCTTATATAGAAGGCAAAAATTATGTATAAGTCTGGTCCTGAAGATCACCAAGTGGTTAGAGCTGCGAGCTGTGCACTTAGCGCAGCATTTTCGATTTTTATAGAACATGCCTGACCATTATCTTTCCATGAATTTTATCATAAATTAGCATTTTCCTATTTGGTATTATAAATACAGACAGTGGCTGTGGTATCTTTACTTAATTGATATAAAAGTGATAGCATGCATGTGGATCGAATGAAAGGGATGGTATGTTAATATAGGCATGCACATATGCAAGGGATTGTGAGTTTTTATAAATTATTATTACGTTTTGTAAGATGTATGGAAGGTATCATGAATGAGCAAGGACGGCTGGTGATGCGTGTCTGGCGATCACAGGTATTTTATAAAACTTAGGTATGACTATACTAAATGAAAGTTTGGTTGCCAACGTTTTCGAGATCTAAGGACGCCATATTGGTGGTCAACATTTCATTCATCACAGTTAAATTGTAGGGACTTATTATTACATAAAACAGTATCATTTAAATCTGATATCATAGTTGATACAAACACTATTTCATTCTTACGGTACACTAACGATGCTTTAAATTAACTATTTAATGTTAAGTGTGATGAATAAGTGGAGAATTTTGCCTTTAGGTCTCATTATCACAATGTACATATTATATAATCATAAAATGTGTTTTCCTTTAAAACTTAATGTCGGAGACACAACAACGTTAAATTGTATTTGTTGTTCATATATAAAGCATTCCGAATCTCATTCTCAAGACTTCTAACTGTCCAACCAAAACCATCGTATTAGTTAGTCCTTTAGTGCCAATTAGAAACTGTAGAAATAACAAGCTGCTAAATAATCTCTAATATTTGATTCAATGAAACAATTGTTTTTTCCATCACTACTAAGATTTGTACTGAAATACGTTTATCAGTCGGTCAGTAATTAAGTTTAATGTACTACATATTATGCACAATAAGCTCTCCATATAAAAGACAGAAGAATGTAACAGAATGTTCATACTTATTTTTATATTTACTTATTATAGTATAAACTTTGACAAGATTATCTTGCAGTTTTATGTTGGGTAGTAGTAAGTGCTAATAATATAAGTTGAATGTAACTTAAGTACCTAGATTACCTACAATAATGTATGGAGAGCCTGCTATTACTATCTGGTCCAATGAGATGGTTTGTAAGACGAAATTCGATCAGGTTTGCTTTACATTAGCTGTCAATCAGTGCCTTTAAGTGTATCTTAAAATAATGTTTTATTTTGTTATCGGTGTAACGTTACTGCGATGAATTAATTCGCAATGGTTAGTATGATAAAATGAAACTTTAATGCTGTTAATGCAACACCATATTGTGCGAGAAATTATTGTATAAGATGATGAATGCTGTTTGTGTAGTTAAATGTTTTTGTAAATGAGTGCCTGCTAGTCTGTGAGCATCACTGACAGGGATGATGTTTGCGCGAATTATGCAAGATTTTTTAAGAAGTATGTCATGTTATTCTTATCTATTTTTGTTTACATGAATGGAATATTTTTTTAATAAAATTACGTTTTACTCTTTATTCGGAATCCGATAGTTGTGTACAAGTGTGATAGGAGGATGTGTGAGGACTAGTGCCATGCCATGAAAGGTTCTGAATTAGAATCGAGAGGCATCGAGTCAATGAATACCACCCACTTTTCCTGCGCGAAAAATCATTATTCAGTTAATTTGTTACGCCTTGTATCTATTTAAATAATGTTAACTACTATTTCTATCCTGTAACTGTTCTGGTATAATAAACACTAGGAAGTTATTTTAGTCTTTCATTTAATTATCATTAAAAAATACCCATCCATGTCGAACCTGTCTTATTTTTTTACAAGAGCGGGTTGTGAACCTTTATAAAATACCTAATGAACAAGTGCTGCGTGCATGTCGCGCGCAGAAATTGAATTTCAAGGTGCCCGTGATAAACTACTCGGGTTTTTTTTACAATCTTATAATCTTAGTGTACAATATGTCCCACTGCTGGGCAAAGGCCTCTCACCTTAATGAAGATATCAGTACAGTGCGGAGGATTAGGCGTAACCATCGCGCTTGCCTAATGGGATACCTACGTGTGAGTGCGAAATACTAAACTGATAATTTTATACATCGAAAACTTTATACCGAAAAGTTTTGGTAGTGCAATGGTTTATTACTGCGAAATATATTTGATTCGACGTTTTTAATCATCGAGTATCGTAACTTCCATACCTTGTTTCCCCGAGTTTTCTTTGTGCGATGTTAAGTTGCTTCGAAATCTATACTAATATTATAAAGCTGAAGAGTTTGTTTTGTTTGTTTGTTTGTTTGTTTGTTTAAACGCGCTAATCTCAGAAACAACTGAACCGATTTGAATAATTCTTTTTGTAATAGATAGCCACATTCAACGGGAAGGTTATAGGCTATTTTTCATCCCGAAATTCCTACGGGAACGGGTACAACGCGGGTAAAACCAAGGGGCGCTGCTAGTACTTAATATAAGTTCAGATACATTTTTCTGTAATGTAATATAATTTACATTGTAGATTGTGCAAACAATTATTTGCTAGCAAGCCAATCAATGTTATTTCTATGGTACTTATATCTTGCCTAATTCGGGTTCGTGATCGCAAACCCGAGGCATGTTAGAAAAGTAAGAATCATGTTTTTCGGTCAACCTGGGAACTGAACTCGGGACTTCACTCTTGGCAGACGAGTGCACATGCCACTAGACCTTCGAGGCCTACAATAATAATTACTTATAAGCGTCATGAACATTGTACCAATACGAGTAGCAGTTCGTTATAAGGTGAATGCATGTCGAAACAGTCGATAAAAACGAATTTTAGAATTCTGTTTCTGAAATCTCGCACACCATGTCCGTATCGGATCGTCCAAATCTGGAAGAAAACCCTATAGATACGAATTCGGATGACGTCATCAAATTGTGCTCTGTTTAATGAGGTCGACTTGGCCAATAATATGCGCTAGAATTCTACGTTGCGTACGTAAGAGCCATGGAATTAATTCCATGGTAAGAGCAACACACAAGTAATAAGTACCTACTATTTTCGCCGCAGACGGTTCCTCCGGTGCGAATATGTGTGCGAGGGAGCCCTTTTTGACTCCATCCATATGCGGGTTCAACTTAATACAAGCTCAGAGCTTACTTTGGATCCAATTAACCGTGTGTGAATTTGTTCGGGTATATGTATGTATATATCCACAAAATATGGGCCATAATATATGACGCAACACGGGTTTTACTTGTTGATCAGTTTGAGCAGGTTCACCTAGCCAAGAACTAGCCTGGTAGGTACCCACCTCTATCTTACGGCAATGGATGACCAACTTTAGGGTGCGTTCCATTGAAGCAAGGCGGAGCTGTGCAGAGTTCAATCGACGAATCGCTTCCTTAATGTTTCTGTTACAGAGTATGGACCACTTTTATAAATAAAGGACCCTTTTAAAGGACTTTATGAATAAAGGACAGATGTAGGAAAGCTAACGTTAAGGGACCAAAATCTCACTGTGACTTTATACCGTGTGTGTGTGTGTGTGAATGAAATTAAAACTACATATATCGTGAAAAATCATTTCTGACATGGTAATGGATCATTGTGTTTGAAATAACTCAATGGTTTTGATATTTCCATGGATTTAATATATATTTCCTACCAACAAATCTATCATGCACAAAGACTTTTGTATGGTAAATCCTTGATCATGCTTGATCATGTTGCTCATGCTCGTTTCGTCTTTCGGCAAACGTCAAACAAACGTTAGCACTAACTAGTTAGCGCGCGCGTTTCACGATGGCCAACTCGGAATAAAAATAAATGACTAGATGCAACTCGAGTTGTTTACGTAGCTCGAGCGAGTTAATATGCGGAAACTAGTGAATAGCAGCTCAGTTATTTTTAACAAAATTGATATGCTCTGGTATTCATGAATCGTGAGCAAGTTTTTAAACATAACCAAGGAATATAATACTCTCTGCCGAGAGAAGAACTGTAACTCTATAGTAAAAAAAAGCAACCATAGCGTTACACATCTACACTGCTAGCGCCATTGCGGAATAGCAAGAAACAAATTTGCGAGGGAATATTCGAAATTTACAGTAGAATATTGTACCATAAAATAAATATGGCATTAATAAGAGGATTGTTATTTGTATGAAGTAATACGTTAATAATAATTATTATTGTATTACTTCATACAAATAATATCCTCTTCATGCTGAAGTTATAATGTAGTTTTATATTAAAACAACCAGTCAGTATTAGTTTAATCATTTATTTCTTATAATCCTCATTTTCCTTTCCATGGCTTTTCTTTTCTCTTCTTCTTCCAATTCTCTGTTTTTTAATATAATATATCTTTATTAGTTATGTGGAGCGAGTATAATGGTTCTCTAGAACTCCAGTCATCATTCGGCCAACAATATTTAGCCCAAGCATAAGCCCTGGAAAAAAAATATAATCATCAAACAACAGAATTACAAACTTACAAATTATAAAGTAAATAAAACGAGTTATTAAGTAGTTAAACAGGTGTTTACAGTGGACGCTAAGATACGCTTAGCTGCGAGAAATGGGACACTAAAATTATAAATATTCTGCCTTTATTCACTTACTTCGTGATATTATCTTTTCCTGGATTTGGAAACCTATGATAGGTTACCGACATATCTTCAGCTTCAGCGCGTGTTCTACCACACTTTGCACATTTTCTATTATTGTTGACAGACATTGTTCACAATTTACACACAAAATCAAAACATACAACAAAAAATATCAAGAATAATCACTACGTTTGTAATAATTTCAAAGAAACTGTAATGGCGGCCGGCCGGCGGCGGCAAGTCATGACAGTGTGGCCAGTCACCCAATGTTTTAATTTTTGACGTCTCATCTTATTTTTTAAAGTGGTATACATTAGCAACAAATACATAGAAAAGATCGATGTGTGCAACCGCAAAAACACAATTAAGAAAGACAACAGACCCTGAACATAACTAACATAAGTCAAGGAGTATTGAATAGAGATGAGGCGTATTTACTAGAACAGATCCGAAGATTAGGTATTTAACGAGACTAGGCCGTACCTATTCCAATATTCGCAGTACTTAGTCCAACTAGTATCGTGTACGTTCGATCACTCGATCGTTCGTTCACTCGATGACTGACAGCGCTTACGCGTCCTATTCATTGTCTCCCTCACTCACACGTGTCCTGCTTTATCTGCCATCTTGCTCAAGACAGGAGGAACCGAGACAACGCAATACATTGTTGTTTGCATCTCGCTCGCTCTCTCGCGCCACGAAAACCGGTTCGTACAGGTCACACACAGCAGGTCATAGTTCACGAAATATTATATGGCGAACAGGTGCAATTATTGAGTGCTCCATACAAAGTCTTTGTATTTAACAATTTATTAATAATTATTATAACAAAACACATTCGTAAGTTGACAGTCCTAAGCCTGTAGAAGAATGAAGGAGAGTTTAAATTCAGAGATAAGATTACCTATTGTATTTCACTGATTTCTTATATTCTATTGCGTTTTGATACGTATTAAGTACTTGAAGGACTCGCAACGAGAATTACCTAATCATAGTCATAGTCGATACTAGGTGAGACTAGGTGGAATAGGTATTTGGATCGCGTATTTGTATGGACTAGGAATAGGTGTACTTGATCTTAAATTTACCTAGTACAACCCATCTCTAGTATTGAATGAATTCAATTCGTGTAAAGCCGAGCTCGAATGAAGTCGAGCACAAAGTCGACTTAGCAAGCATGACATGACAACACCACAGGACAACACTACAGCTGCCAATCAATCAAATCAAATAAGTTTACTTACCGGCTCGCTCTCAGCACAGCATCTGTGTCTGTGACTGTGAGATAATAAATAAATCTTTCTTTTTTCTCAGTTTCGCTTGCCCAGCTTGGTCGGGTTGGTCGTCCGGGTTTCTGATCAATTAAACTAAAATATCTAGTTATTTTGCTAGACTCCTATTGCAAGGTTAATCTGTAATTGAGTTTAAAGTACCTAATAAATAAACTCACTTTGAAATATGAAGCCCCCGTACAAAATCGGTAAGTTAAGTAAGCATTTTATATAGGTAGTATTGTTAATATAGCAGGATAGTCTCGACATATTGTGGTATGGCTTATGTTATATTGTGAAATTTTCCATTGGTTTTCCCTAAAAACTTATTTCGAGGTTATAGAAAACATGTGTTGATGTAATTTGAACCCCCATAGACTTGCGTTTAGAATACATTATTTATTTACTTACATACATAAGCTATTTTATTTATCTCCCATTAACTGACTACATATTCAACATGTTTTTTAATATTATAATTACCTACATTTGCAATGTTCTTTTGCATGCTATTTTAAATATTAAACAGTATATAGATTACATTTCTTAATACTTGTCTATTAATAACTGATACCTAGGTACTGATATTACAAAGTCAATAAATGTTTCCTAATCTTGAGATAATGAGTGTATAATGTATATTAATAATTCCAGCTGACGAGAAACTCGCCGAGTTGGGCCGCAATGAGATCATGTTGGCTGAGAAGGAGATGCCGGGGTTGATGGCATGCCGCCGCAAGTATGCTCCCGGCAAGATCCTGAAGGGTGCCAGAATTGCTGGAAGCTTACACATGACTGTCCAAACTGCTGTACTCATTGAGACTCTCATTGAGTTGGGAGCTGAAGTAAGTTTAACTATCCACACTAGCTGTAGTGGGATGTTATTTTTGACGCAGAAATGTTCTTTGGCTCTGAGAAATAACCATAAAAAAATATTTCATCACATCACATAAGGTTGTGCAACACATAAAGGATAACATAATATTAAGGTCAGAGTGTATCTAAGGGAGTGCAGTATTATGAAGGCGATAAGGACTTTAAAAAAAATTACATCAAAAATTACTTTTTTATAAGAAATTAAATTATTTTTTTGCAAAGATTTCAATGAAATTTTTTTAAAATCATGTTTTCCTTTCATTCATTCAAAGTTTTGCTTGTAAACATAATTTTCTCCAATTGGTAGTTTCATTAGAAAAAAAACAAAGTCCTGATCGTATTTATAACATATAAGGGTGTGCAGCACCCTTTGCTACATTCCAACCCTATAATTTGTATTACATATGGGTAGGTATTTGTCTCTATAGAAATTAAATTGCTCTAGAATCTATTCAAGTGCAAATATCCCACTATCAACACTTTCAGATTACAAATAGCTATTCCCCGTACCATAAAGAACATGTCATGTGTGATTTTATCTTTAAGATAAAGGAGTGTATAACATTAATATTGACATACTAGATCAGATATTTACTATCTCTGAAATCAATATTAGCTGTCTTCAAAGGCCTATACTATTTTTATTTATTGTAAGTCTCTTTCAATATTTTTATCAGGATTAAACATCATATTGATCACAATTTTGTAAATTAATCTTATTTTCTGATAAATTAATTAGCTAGTGTTTTACCGCTATAATAGGTACATAATTCTTGTTCATTTTACTATAATTATTTCAAAAGTAAATCATAATGGGGCGGAAGGAGAATCCTAAATCAATTAACAATCTAATTGACTTGAACTAAAATTGATATTTTTAGTACTACTACTTTACCTATCAATTTGGCCCTGCAGAGCCATTAGCAATTGTTGATGGCTCTGATTTTGAATTATTTTTATTTCCATTTACATGTAAATTCGAAACACATATTGTGTCTATTCATTCATGCACACAAAGACTAAAGGTATACAAAATGCTTCAGATTTTTTGGGTAATAGTATGTAGTTATCTTAAATTATAAGAAAGTCATATTTTGAGCAAGTAAGTAGGTATATGTAAAAAAATGTTATCTCATTGAGCGAGTAATAATAATATCTGCTGTAACTCATGTTTGGTGTTACAATCTTTGCAAATGTATGAATATTTGCATCATAAACTATTATCAGCAACGGTTAGATACACACTTATATCACATTTATTTATATTTCGTTGTATATACAGGATAAACAAAACATTCCCTAGAGTTAACCAACATTATCTGTTAACCTCTGATCTGTTGTTAACAGATTAGTCAGTATTGTGAAATACTCAAGCATAATGCTTCTTGTTATCATAATAACACAGAGATTATAGATATTCCAAATAACACCATTGAATCAGGTATATGTTTATTTTAAAAATTGAATATGATGGAAGAGCATTGGTGATTCAAAAGGAATTTTAGATAAATTAACTCTTTGTGCATTTTGTAGGTTCAATGGTCCAGCAGCAACATCTACAGTACCCAAGATGAGGCTGCCGCCGCTCTGGTCGCCAGAGGCATTCCAATCTACGCATGGAAAGGGGAAACAGAGGAAGAATACATTTGGTGTATTGAACAGACACTCATATTTTCTGATGGAAAGGTACCTTCATTTCCAACAAAAAGGTTTATTTTGACAAGTTGTATTTTTTATCATTTCATTTTCTTTTTTTTTCAGCCCCTCAACATGATCTTGGATGATGGAGGTGACTTAACAAATCTGGTTCACAAAAAGTTCCCCCAGCTTCTGGAAGGAATCAGGGGTATCTCGGAGGAAACCACCACTGGTGTCCACAATTTGTATAAAATGTTCCGTGATGGACTTCTCAAAGTACCAGCTATTAATGTTAATGATTCAGTTACAAAGAGCAAGTTCGACAACTTGTATGGATGCAGGGAATCCCTACTTGATGGCATCAAAAGAGCAACAGACATTATGATTGCTGGCAAAGTGTGCGTTGTGGCTGGCTATGGAGATGTTGGCAAGGGATGTGCCCAAGCTTTCAAAGGGTTTGGTGGAAGAGTTATTGTTACTGAAA
Source organism: Cyclophora punctaria (assembly GCA_951394245.1). Lineage (NCBI taxonomy): Eukaryota > Metazoa > Arthropoda > Insecta > Lepidoptera > Geometridae > Cyclophora > Cyclophora punctaria. The sequence goes on along the minus strand of OX596170.1, from coordinate 5,832,563 downwards.
TAGATCCCATCAATGCTCTACAAGCAGCTATGGAAGGTTTCCATGTGACCACTATGGAGGAAGCTGCTGAGGTTGGACAAATATTTGTGACAACAACTGGCAACATTGACATTATTTGCAAGGAACATTTTGCTAAAATGAAGGATGATGCTATTGTCTGCAACATTGGTCATTTTGACTGTGAAGTTGATGTTGCTTGGCTGGAAAATAATGCAAAGAAAGTTAACATCAAGCCTCAGGTTGACCGTTATGAACTGGCCAATGGAAACCACATCATTGTGCTTGCTGCTGGTCGACTTGTCAACTTGGGCTGTGCTACTGGTCACTCTTCATTTGTTATGTCTAACTCGTTCACCAACCAAGTCTTGGCTCAAATCGAACTTTGGACTAGACATAATACCTACCCTATTGGTGTACACACCTTACCCAAGAAATTGGATGAAGAAGTAGCCACTTTACATCTGGATCATTTGGGGGTGAAGCTGACTAAACTGACTGCCAAACAAGCCAAATATATTGGTGTGCCCACTGAAGGACCATATAAACCTGATCACTATAGGTACTAAACTGTGTTTTGTAAGATATAATCTGTATGTACTTACACCAAATTATTTTTAACTACCGTGTGTAATACTGCAATAAAATGACAATCATTAAAAGTTTGTATTCATACTAAATTTAGTTTTTCTATTTGTTATTCCCATTTGCTAACATTGTTTTCTGGAGATCATAGTATTTGTTATAACCATCAGTATGATAGAAAGTTTGACTATGAATGAAGATGTTTTATGTGTGGACATTCTCATAGTGATACTGATATGACCGCTTGGTGGTCAACTAGGCCTGCAGAGCACTGCAGGCACTTTTTTCATAGGTGACTCGACCCACACTAATCGGATAACTCGACCCGCGGGTTCAGACGACTACTATTTACCGATAAGGGCCTGCTCAGCGCCCACAGGTTCAGTCGATGTCAAGTATATTGTACCTAGTTAAATAAAAAAAAGACGTGTGGCACTCGGGGACTGCCGCGGTAAAGCTATTGCATTTATATTGGCGAGTTGGCGCAATCGACAATCGCCAACTCGCCAGCTCGCCAGCTCGCCAACTCGCCAGATCGCCAACTTGCCAGCTCGCCAGCTCACAAACTCGCCAGCTCGCCAGTTCGCCAGATCGCCAACTCGCCAGCTCACAAACTCGCCACTCGCCAATTCGCCAACTCGCCAGCTCGCCAACTTGCCTACTCGCCAACTCGCCAATTCGCCAGCTCGCCAACTCGCCAACTCGCAAGCTCGCCAACTCGCCAGCTCGCCAACTCGCCAACTCGCAAACTCGCCAGCTCTCTCACCCCCCTCTCTCACCCCCCTCTCTCACCACCCTCTCTCATCCCCTCTCTCACCCCCCTCTCTCACCCCCCTCTCTCACCACCCTCCCTCACCACCCTCTCTCACCACCCTCTCTCACCACCCTCTCTCACCACCCTCTCTCACCACCCTCTCTCACCCCTCTCTCACCACCCTCTCTCAACGCCGTGTCGAAGACTGCCGAACTGAAACGACGTTAGACGATGCACGGCCTTCAAGCCACACCTCCTTCCCGTCGGATCGGGTAAGCGTCAGGTTTTTTCGTTACGGAAATTTTGGATTCGGTCCCCGCGCTCAAGGCCCGCGATAGAAGCTATGCAATAGCTTAAAAATAATAACCCTAACCTACCGAATAGTACCTACGCCCGCGGGCTGAATTGACCCTTGGGTCGAGTCGCCCGTAAAGAAAACTCAACTTAGCCCAGTGGGCTCAGTGCTCTGCAGGCCCAGTTGACCACCAAGGTTAAATGACAAATAAGTATCACCACTATGAGACAGATTTATCTGTATAATATTTCATAAAATTTAAAATAAAACACATTTAATCAACCTACAACAAAGTTTTTATTTTATAATATACAAACAACTAGTTTAAATCTACATGATGATTGAAGGAAATAATCTTATGATGCATAATATTGCAATAATTCAGAGTCTTTGGGTTTTAATATGGTCTGATCTTTTAAATTGACAACCCAGCCAGGCTCAAGGCCATAAAATATCTGTCTAGGATCTTTCCTTACGCAAAACATTTCATACTCTGCATCTTGTTCCAAGTTTGGTAATTCATAACCATATTTTTGAGCCAGTTTTAACCTTTCTTCTGATATCTTCTCGGGGTCAGCCAAATAGCCACGATTAGCTGCGTTTGTATAGTATTCAATGGCATCTGCTGGAGGGATCATTCTCCGAGGAATAGCTTGTCCACTTTCAAAAAACTTTTTTGGATTTTGCAAAAGAAATAGACTGTGGGGGTCATAGTAAGCTGTTGTGATTACTCCCCCATTTTTCTCAATAGCAGCAATGACTTGTTCACTGGCCCATTGAACTTCAATATTTATTTTAGAATTAAATATATCTGCTCCTTCATCAGTCAACTGAATGCCAAACTGCTTGTTTTCTGGACGAAAGTGATATAAGCCAGATTTAACAAGACTAGCAATATCAATTGGCTTAGATATGTCTACTCTGTCTTTTTCAATAATACTTTGCAGTTTATATAATGACATGGGTGGGTATTCACGTCGGAAGCTGAAAACACAACAAGAACAGTTCCATTTAGTCCACATAATATTAAAGTTTGTAGCACATAGTAATTATATTATTTGATACTCACTGGTGTCCTCTATAGTAAAATTCTTGAGGCACTCTTAGATAAAATGGGTTGTTTCCCGTTTCATAGCCGAGCCTCATGTAATTCTGTCTCTGTCCAGATCCCTTGTTACCAGAACCGTGTTTATCACCGCCATGCTGAGCCCTTCCTCTTTTTTGCTTAAAAGAAATGAACATATTGTAGTAACTTTTTGAATCACCCATTCTTCATAATTTGATAGTATTGTAACTTACAGTTATCTTAGAACCTGGATTATCCCGAATATTGCTTAATGAAACCCTTGGCAAAGATTTCAGCATCGAAAGACTCTTTTCAATAATTTGTCGTGAAGACATTTTTCAGCAAAACATATAAATCTATATCAGAAAAAACAAGATACTGTATTGATACGATTATAAATGTATATCGTTTTAGTTTTCGTGCATTTTATAAACTTGAACGAAGTACGAGCAATTATTTATTTTAAATAATCTCGATATTTAGGTTATGTATATTGTCAAATGTGAAATGACAATGTAGGTTGTTTGTTTGTATTGTCATTGTCAAGTTAATTCAAAGCGATATTTAAAAAATGTCATGGAGCTAGTAGTCACTAGTTTTCTGTATTCTGAGCGTGTAAGTTGTAATGTAACTCACTGACCTGTAGGTATGGGTCGTTACGTGATTTTTGCGAAACGTAACGTAACTAGTTATTGTGAAGGCGTAACCTGTTTTGAAAACTAGTTATATCTAATAACTAGTTATTTGTCAAATTCTATTCAGTGATTCAACATGGTGTTACTGAAGTTTTTGCGAAACGAAAATATAACTGGTTACCTACGTAATCGTTACTGTCACAAGCTTCAGGTTTTTTGAACGAAGTAGTTTTTGTAGCTAGTGTAGCTAACATAAGCAGTTACATCATTAACGTTATAATGTATCTGAGCTGGACGACGAAGGCCCAGTATTTCACTTAAGTGAAATAAGTAATAAGTCCTAAGTAATAAGTATGAAAACTATACGCATCATTTTGGTAGTTGGCGACTTGGTGTGTGCATGTTAGAATTTAATCGTGTCATCACTCGTGATTTCGGGAAGTCTCGGCTCGCCTTGGCGGTCAGTACCTACAAAGAAGTAGGCACAGAGCAGTAACAGTAACTATTACGCGCGAAAGAGACGACATACGCTCGCAACTAGTTTTGTTTCGTGTCTCGCTTTTCATTCGATCACTGCATTGATAATGTAACTGGTTACTAAAATAACATGTTTATGTGTGACTCGAAACTAGTTATTCGGTTACATGCCCCATAACTAGTTATTGTAACTAGTGACGTGAAATAACGCCCATACCTACTGACCTGTAGTATAAGGTCAGTGGTGGTGTAACTTGATGGAACGAACTCATCTCATGGAATAAGTAATAATGCGAAGCGCGCATCGATTCGCGGTTCATTTAAAAGAGCACCTAATGACTATTTCTATTCCCATATTTTTCCTAATAGTGTTGACACGGAACTTCGCATTTGCTACTGCGAAATCATTATTCAAAAATCAATTCAATATGGCGGCTAACGCTCACATCTCCTGATCCCATCATACTTACATTATTTTATAATGAAATAAATGATCACGTCTATCTCCGAAACTACCTGTTGTATTGTATTAATAATTATATTAATCTAATTAATACTCTTATATCCCGAAATTCTCACGGGAACGAGAACAATACTACGCGAGTAAAACCACAGATTACTAAATAGTTACTAGTCAAACTCCCTGGCGCTAATATAGGTAAAATAAATACGGGTACCTATCAGAAGTTGGTTCAAATAAAAGCAATATTAGTATTTTTTTAAAATACAAATTAATCTTACTTACCTATTCATAGAGTTGCCCAAAAATCTTGAGCCAGGATGCAGAGGCAGAATTCAAATATGTATAAGTAGTTTAATACTTTTATTAGGATATCTACTTAAATAACAGGCTCATAATAAATAAATATTCACACTAACAGTACTCAGAAGTTAAATAAAAAATAATCTAATCTTATTAATAAACTAAATAATATATGATTCTACTGTTCTACAATATTAATTTGTTAACTTCTTCTGGTGTCCTCTTCATTATGGATTGTGGCTCTAAATAACTGTTAACAGGATCATGAACAGCTTGGTAGAGTTGGGCATAAATAGCAAATATCACTTCAAATGCTCGTTTCTTGACTACTAACTTGTGTGTATGACTGAGCAGCAAATTTAATTGTGGTAGAATGTATGTATCAGGATTGACCAGAAATAAGTCAAACTTGTTTATAAAGGTCTTTAGAGTCGAAGTATCCATGCCCGGTATAGCAGACAATGGTCCACTTATTTTCTCTTGCAATATAGTATAAATGGGCCCCAGATTAAGATTAGCAACAAGGTAGCTGGCTTGTTCAGATGTAAGAGTGTCAATTTGGGCATCTGATTGTGCTTGCAATCTTTCATTGTAATCATCCATTATGGTGTATAAGGACAAAGTGCACTGAATGTGGTAAATACAGTTCAAAGTATACACAGACATGTCAGTTGAACTTAAATGACATGCTGTTTCATTAATGGCATGAAGCAGAGGATCTAGTATATGAGTTACAACAACTTTTCTGTCCGACATATTGATGTTGTTTGTGTTATTCATTATAGCTAACAAGTCCCTCAAGAAGCTGACTAAATCTGTGACCACCACTGAGGGATTCAGGTCTACAGGGGGTGCCTTTACCCCATGACTCAACTCCTTCTGTATTTTGCTGTCCAAAGTGACTAAAAACACTTCTTCACTCTTTTTGAGAAGTTCTTCCAAAGTACTTATCAAGTGCCCTTTACCCAGGGTTGCCTGTATAACATCTTTATAATAAATGATCAAGTTTGTAATAGACCAGAGTATAAGAGGATCTTTATCTGGTTTGAGGATGAGCTCAGCTCGTACTTTTAGGAGAGGGCATATAGCTTCCATGATGTTAGTGAGAGCATCAATAATTTGTTGATTTTTGTCAGGCAGATCACAGTGTTTATATAGGGACGATAAGTTTTCTTTTTCAATTGGTATGATCTGGTACACCCAAGTCAGTATGTCCCCAATGTAGCGCTTTGCATCATTGGCATAGAACTCAATAGGTTTGGATCCATCAGTGCCTTTAGTTAAGGCATCAATGAACATCTGAACAATGGTGGCTTTTCTAGCTGAACAATATTCATCAATAATATTTGAAAATAACACTTGTCGGTTTTGGAACTTGGCTAAGGCAGCTGGTACAAGGGCATTGTTTGGAGAGTCAGTGCTGACACATGCGCCAATAGTCCAATGGTACAACTTCTCAATTGCAACCTCTTGTTGTAGTCCTACTGTTTCCATTATATCAAAAGCTGATGTTTGGTACCAACATTTTACAAGAGTTTTACAATTATCATACAAATTTTCAATTTGAGATAATGTACCAAAGAAGTCCTTAGTTAGAGGTGTTCTAACAGACACATTACACAGATATTCATTATTCTCGTTTGAAAGCTTGAAACTATGCACAAAAGAATTGACCCATAATAGTTTCTTCTCTGTCTTCTTACTCTCGTCTCTGAGTTTAGTTGTTTGAGATATAAGGTGATGCGTCTTTGTCTTGGATTCTGATAGTCGGCTAGACATGTCTCTAACAGAGCTTTCTAGACATGAAATTGAATTCAGTAAAACCTGTAACTTGTCTTTGACTTTGTTGAATTCCAGCAATACGGTTTTATTAACAAGCATATCTCGTTTCTCGATTTCATTAAGTAAAACTCTTCTGGTATAAGCTGTGTTAGATGAACATAATCCAGATACAGATATAAGGGCATCACTGCTATCGGTTAATATGTGATTATCAAATATTTTATTCATTCGTTGTCTAATAGAATTATAAGCTGATGTATCCATTAGGTATTTTAATTGTTTGTCAATCAGAAAAACTATATCCTGGTTATAACTTTGTTTCAATGTTGTTCGCTCGCAATCTTGCAAACAAAAATTGTAATTTAGTTAAAAATGTTAAAATCAAATAAGATTTCACTACAACAAACCACCCAACATCAACTTTGAATTTATTTAGATTTTTGTTTTGGATCATAATCAAAACACCACGTCGCGAAACTGCTGTGGAAACTACAAAACTGACATTACTGACTGACATTGACAGAGAAAGGATAGTAAATGGCAAAACAAAATGACACATCAGGCAAGATTATTTTTTATTCCATTCCACAGAACACTATGCACGCTACGAAATATTAATGGATTTTACTTATTTTGTCTACACGTCAACGGTCTCTGCATGGAGTAAATCCACAGTAAATCTGATTTCTATAGTCTATAGCATAAATAATAAATTGTCTATGATAGTATCATATGATCAATGGTCATCCTCCTCGAATTGATTTGCCTGAGAAAAACTCTTTGGGCTTTTGCTTTGCTTTGAAAATCAAAGCATATCATAAATACTTTATTTTAAAAGTTAGTGATTGTAAAAGCATCCCAAAATATGAAAGGGGCCATTTTCAATATCGACGGCGGATACTTAGAGGGCCTGTGCCGTGGCTTCAAATGTGGAATATTGAAACAAGCAGACTACTTGAACTTGGTGCAGTGTGAGACTTTGGAGGGTAAGAAACGCTATAATTTCCTTGTTTACAAATTACATAGGTATTCTTTCGCATCTTTAACTAATAATCACTTCGTTACTTGTAGATTTAAAACTGCACTTGCAAGGAACTGACTATGGAACATTCCTTGCTAACGAGCCCAGCCCTCTGTCTGTGTCGACTATCGATGACAAGCTGCGTGACAAACTCGTCCTCGAGTTCCAGCACCTGAGGAACCACTCGGTTGAGCCTCTTTCGACCTTCTTGGATTTCATTACATACAGCTACATGATTGACAACATTATACTGTTGATCACTGGCACTCTGCACCAGAGGCCAATTTCTGAGTTGATCCCAAAGTGCCACCCACTGGGGTCGTTTGAGCAAATGGAGGCAATCCATGTAGCAGCTACCCCTGCTGAGCTGTACAATGCTGTTCTGGTGGACACACCCTTGGCTCCATTCTTCGTGGACTGTATCAGTGAGCAGGATTTGGATGAAATGAACATTGAAATCATCCGTAACACCTTGTACAAGGCTTACTTGGAAGCCTTTTATCAATTCTGCAAGGAAATTGGAGGAACTACTGCTGATGTGATGTGTGAAATTTTATCTGTGAGTCCTGGTTTCATTTTTGTGTATTTATTGTGTATTGTTTGTTTGTAGTAAACAACTGTGCAACTTGTGTTTCAGTTTGAAGCTGACCGCCGTGCTATCATCATCACTATAAACTCTTTTGGGACTGAGCTGTCTAAGGATGACCGCGCCAAGCTGTACCCTCGCTGTGGCAAGCTGAACCCGGACGGTCTTGCTGCCCTTGCTCGTGCTGACGACTATGAGCAGGTCAAGGCTGTGGCTGAGTACTATGCTGAGTATTCTGCCTTGTTTGATGGAGCCGGCAGCAATGCAGGAGACAAAACATTGGAGGACAAATTCTTCGAGCATGAGGTAAATAACAAAAATTTACAATAAATTACTGCAATTATAAATAGTATGTTATTTTCAGAATACTAAATTAATAAAAATATTATTTGTGTTTTAGGTGAGCCTTAATGTACATGCTTTCTTGCAACAATTCCACTTTGGAGTATTCTACTCCTACTTGAAGTTGAAGGAACAGGAATGCCGGAACATTGTTTGGATCAGTGAATGTGTGGCTCAGAAACACCGCGCTAAGATTGATAACTACATTCCTATCTTCTAGATGCAGAGATAAACATACAATATCTTTATGTACAAAACATATTATATTTAAAGCTTACCTGTACATATTCTGCATTAAATCAACACAAATAACATTATGAATGTGTATGAGTAGCAATTGACAAAGTTCACTTCAGATTATTATAATTGTTAATATATTATCTGTTTATGCGGGAGAGTAATTGTAATATTGAGAATAACTTGTAAATTGTATCACAACTTATTAATAAAATTGCATAAAGTTCATTAAGATTATATCATTTTCTATAAATTGTTTTAGACAGTCACCATTCCATCAGTGTTTGTTGTATTTAAACCAAATGGGATTTTTAGTAAGTACTCTACTTATGTAAAGCCATATTTATATATATGATTAAATTATATATTTGATTTATGTTACATAATAACGGCAGATATAATTCAAAAGCAGTATTGATATAAAATAGATAACTACATTATTAGTCAAGACTAAATGAATTTTTTGATGATATGTAGTTGATGTTATCACATTTTGATGTATATAGCATAGAATTATTTATTAAGAAATTGGTAGATTGTTTATTCCACTATACCTGCCTAATAAAAGCTTATTTAATGTTATTTTCGTTTTATATTCAATTCCCTTGAACTTCCTGAAAGTGTAATATAACTAAAGACAATCTAGCAACCATTTAAAAGCAAAATGAAAGTTTTATTAATAAGTGATTGGAATAAAAAAGTTAAAGTAATATATGAATCAATTTAATTGTTCTCTTATAATATCTGTCACACCTCCCTTATAATCTAATTTGATGGGTTTATCTTGTAGAATCCCAATATGTTGGTCCCAAAACTTTTCTTTGAGCATATCATCATGAACATCAATAATCACATTCCTCGTGACATTTTCTTCTTTTATATTTTTACGCATCAGAATTGTCCCTCTTTTAAACATGTCTGGTTCATTGTTATAATTCATGTTGAACTCTTTAAATAGTATTTCATTTTTGTCAGCCGACACTGTTCCACAAAGACGTTTTTCAGCCTAAAAGAAAACAATTACTTTAGTAAGCACTATATCATTAACACTAATAAATATAACATACAAGTTATTAAGTAGAATATAAATGTAACTCACCTGAGATGGAGTTAAATTGCCTTTTAATATAAGTGTCCAAAATGTGGTGTTATACAAATTATTGATGTGGACATCAGCTTGTCTCCATTTTAAATAGTCCATCAAATTCTCTTCAGATGGGTAAATGACTATCCGGCCATCAAATGAAGGAGGATATTTTAAATTAAGATCCCCAAAGAATTTGCTCCAATAGAATACATATGATGCAGAAAATTTACTATTGATAGTGGTAAGAAGTTTTGCTTCACGTCTTTTGTATAAATTAGTTTGTTTTTTAAATATAAATGAGTATTCATCGCTTTGTCCAAATCCTATTAATATATCATAAAATTCTTTCATGACTGCTACAGCAGCGTAATTCATAAGTTTTAATGCACGTTGGTCATTGGGTTTTACAAAGTTATGATCGTCTGAAAACTTATGGAAACATTTTCCATCTAATCTTAAAACTATCCAAGAATTAGGTAAAAGGGTGTCATCCAATTCAAACTTTTTTACATATTCAAAAGAACTTTTGGCCATTTTGAATATATTTAAACAATGAGGAGATATTTTCAAAATTGCTGATGGTTTCTTTACGAGGATAATCATGAGAAATTGCAACTCAAAAACTTCTACACGTTCATACTTTCACTGATAGTTTTTCTTTCTAGGTAATCCTGCGTATTTAATTATATATTACGTTATCATTACTTGGAATTAGGATTATAAAATCAACGCTCACGCTCAATATTATCCAAACTTTTTCTTGATCACAGTAAAATAATTCACTTTGTTTAATTTGAAATTGAAATATAAAGTTATTTATTTTTAGAGAATCAAATCAGCCACCTTGCTTGCACGAATCGGACCCACCCAAGGAATATAATACTCTCTGCCGAGAGGACCCACCACAGACCAAAAGAAACAAAGGGACCCACAGACCAACACCAGATCACCAATCACCAGACCAACCAACACGATAAATTATAATGATTGGCCACCATGTGTTTATGACACTGACACTGAATGATATGAGTCTATTTGGTCGTGACTGTGATGACATTGACTGATAGATTATTATTATTCCTACGGCAAGCAAATGGCAAGTGCGAATGGTGTTCATGACCATGGGTTCCGATGGGTTTGTTTTAATTTTTGTACTATTATTTTCAACACTAGCAGCGCCCCGCGGTTTTACCCGCGTTGTCTGATAATAATATACAGTCATAAATTATTGTATTCTTTCTTGGTTTTGAATTATAATTTAGATAGAACTCATAAAACTGAACCAAAATCCATGAACTGAACTGACAGCACTCAGCCTGAGTTTATATTTTTGGTACGGAACTCTATTTCATCTGTCTGTTGTCTTGTCTGTATAAAACAAAACAAGTGAAGTGGAACAAAATTAACAAAAAGTCACAAATTGAGCTGCAAATCAGTTTGTGCTGTATTTGCATTTTAATTTATTTACATCTTTCTAATTATTTACATTGAAACGAATTCTACCATATAATAATTCAAGATGCTTCGTAGTAAATATAGCAGCTACATGAATTCTTCAAATCTTAACCGTAAGTGTGAAAATAAATTATATGTTTTTTAAATTATATTTTTTGTAAAGGCTTCGGCCACCCTTGTTGATCATGTCAGCCTCATGGTTACTTGTCTATAGCCTACCCAGACAATGTTATAAATTTGTACAAAATAGCATTGTCTGAGAGGCCTCTGATAACCAGCAGTTTACTTGTCCACTATAGAGGTTGACTGGGCCTCCAAACAACCTCACTCTCAGGTCAGAGTTCCGACTGCATTTCAGCAAGATTTGTGTTACGTCTTCCACTCTGTGGCAATCTGTGGTGATGGATTAATAGCCAACAGATGAAGGAATTTATTGCGTGGTGCTGTTTTTGAACTAACACAATCAATATTTTACAGCTAATTCAATAATGTTTCCATTACCTTCCAGTCATACGTCAATGCATCAATTGCAATTATTCTCAAAATTCAAATAGTGAATCTGGTGGTGAACCTGTCAAGGGAGAGTCTCAGAGATTATCAGAGTTCAGGAAGAAGTTGCGTGAAACTACACCCATCGACGATCTGGGAGACCAGTCCATGATGCATCCCCCTCAGAAAGATGATCCTCTGCCTCCATTCCCAGACAACACAAACCCTATAACAGGAGAGATTGGTGGCCCGAGAGGACCCGAGCCAACTAGATATGGAGACTGGGAGAGAAAGGGCAGAGTCACTGACTTCTAATGTTGTCTAGGACTTTTTTTAGAAAATTATTGCACTGAGAGTATTTATTTAGTAGATAGTGAAAATTTAGATTAAAAGATATAATTTAGTAGAACTGATGGCAAAGAGGTGTTCTAAAAGTTGCAATATTTTTTTAATGTTCCAATGTGATGTTTTCTAAAGAAAATAACAGTTTGTGAGAATGGAAGTGCTTAAATTTGTTAATAGTGTTAATTAAAACTATATGGCTATACATTAACAATTTTTTATTTACTACTTGAAGATTTTCCTAGAGTTTTAGGCATTTTTTTGTTAGTTGAATCTTCTAATTCCTTTGATTTATAATAGTGTGGTGCAACTTCCAACAACCATTTGCTTTCAATCTCTGTTACTTGTCTCATAAACTCCTTGGATGTGAACACCAGTTCATGGTATATCACCCAGCGAGGTAGATCTTCAAATAAGGCACTGTTAGGATGAATCATTACAGTCTGAAAAGAAAGGTTTCGAAGTTATATAAGTATTGATGGGAATTTAATGTGAATAATATAGATACTTAAGACCACAGATTAATAAATATGTTCATTAAAATAAAACCGTCACCTGATTATGCTTCACTGTCTTATAATGACCCCCCTTTGAAAACTTAGCTATGTGATAGAAATATCCTGCTGTGATCGCTTTCCTGATATTTGAATCATCTGCTAAACCTGAAACCATGTCAATTTCCACTCTTTCCATTAATCCAACCAGCTGTTCTCGTACATCTCTTGCTCTTTTCATAGATCTGTATTGGACAAAATTTTCATAGCACCATTGAACTGAGTATTCCGACTCCACCCACTGGTTATAGATGTTCATTAGTGTTAAGTGATCACCCTTAATGTGGAAAAAGTTCTTTCTGGCAGTATCAGCATGAATGATTTTGTCTTTTGGTCTGTAGAAAATGGAACTGTTAACTGACAGCATTGCAGCTATTGTTACTATTTCTTCTGAACATTTGTATCTGTAACATATCAAAACAAATATTAGCACATACATATTTAGTGCCATGGATTAAATATCCTACTTCCTACTAATATTATAAATGCGAAAGTTTGTAAGGATGGATGTATGTTTGTTACTCTTTCACGAAAAAACTACAGGACGGATTTGGATAAAACTTTACAGTAATATAGGTTCCCGCGGGAACCGGTACAACGCGGGTTACAGCGCGGGTAGCGACTAGTACATTTATAAAACTCACTTTTCACTGGCTAGTAACATCTTAGCAAGCATAGGATCAGTTGGAAACTCAGCCATTCTTCTTCCCGCTTTAGTAAGTTCCCCATGATGATTCAGTGCTCCGAGGGCATACAATTGTTCTAAAGCCAGAACCAAAGTCTCATGGGGAGGAGGGTCTAAAAAGTCAAAGTGTATAAGATCATTGATACCCAGAGCTTTTAATGTAAGGACAGCATTGCCCAAGTTTATTCTTTGAATTTCAGGAGTGGTGTTGTCTTCAAGCTCATACTTATAAGCCCAGGCAGTATACAACCTGAAGCACTTCCCGGGAGCCACCCTGCCAGCTCGACCTGCTCTTTGGTTAGCAGAAGCCTTTGAAATGGGTACTACCATTAAACTTTCCATTCCTGTTTTTGAATTAAAATTATTCTGTTTTGCAAAACCGGGATCAATCACATATATTATGTTATCTATTGTCAAGGAGGTCTCAGCAATGTTGGTTGCAAGAACAACCTTACGAGCCCCTTCAGGAGTAGGTTCAAATATCTTAGCTTGCATGTCACTAGGTAAATTGGCGTATACCGGTAATATGAGCAATTCTTTCAATTTTTTACCAATCTTTTTAGTTCTCTCTTGTAGCATTTCTACACAAGTTTCAATTTCCTCTTGTCCAGTGAGGAACACCAGAATATCTCCTAAAGGTTGTGTGGCATGGATTTGAAGCACAGACACAACACAAGCATCTACATAGTCAGCTTCTGGTGCTTTTGTGTAATAAATATCTACTGGAAATCTTCTTCCTGGAATTCTGAATATTGGTGCATCATCAAAAAAACTGGAAAACTTTTCAGCATCTAAAGTGGCACTTGATATCAGTAATTTTAAGTCTGGCCTAAATCTTGTTATATCCTTAACTAGACCAAATAGTATGTCAGTGTGTAGAGTGCGCTCATGGGCCTCATCAATGATCATGACACTATAAGAAGCCAGATCTGGTTCAGAGAGAAATTCCCTGTGAAGTGTTCCATCTGTCATGTATTTTATGACAGTTCTGTCGGAGGTGCAATCTTCAAATCTGATGCTGTACCCTACTTCATTACCGAGTTTGACATTCATCTCCTGAGCAACTCTTGCCGCTACTGACATGGCAGCTACTCTCCTTGGCTGTGTGCATCCTATTTTTTTGCTATCTTCTGTAAACCCTGCTTCATATAGATATTGTGGTATTTGAGTGGTTTTACCTGAACCAGTTTCTCCTTCTACTATTAAAATTTGATAATTTCTGATGGCCTGAATTAAAGATTCTCTGAATGGAAAAACTGGTAGAGATTTCTTAGTTTCCTCAATTGTCATGCGCATTTTCCGGTATTCGCTTTTTTCTTCATCTTCCTTTTTCTCTTTATTACCTTCGAGCTGAAGAGCCTGGATGAAGTCAATTTGTTCATCAAGTAACAAATCATATTCCTCCTGACCCTTCGCATCTTTGGCTCCAAATTTGAAGAAGGCAGATCTAATTTGATCCTGTTCCCATTTCTTTTGTTCTGAATGAGGCATTTTTTCAAATTCATCCACTTCAATATAATCACCTGAAATTTTTGAAAAGTATGTTTTATATACCTAAAAGTAAGTTTAATATAAGCTTGAACATATTTGAAATATTAAATTAATAGTGATTAAAGTACCTTTTCCTCCTTTACCCAAGTCCTGAGGCATGTGATATCTTTGCACATTCTCCAATTCTCTGGCCTTTTCATGTTCCTTGGCCAATTGTAAAATGGTTTTCTTGTGCTCTCTTTCTTCCTTTTCTCTCTTAGTTAGTCTGTAAAAAATTTAAAGAGTTTAGGTACCTATTCAATATTAAGGAATCCACATATGTACAATATTTCAAAATAAATACATTAAGTACTCACAGCAGAATAAATTCATCTTAAATACTCACATTCTTTCATCGAACAGATACTCGTCATCAGCAATGTCTGCTTCAAGCTCAATCACTTTATCCTCCTTGCGTTTCTCCAAGTATTTTCTTCGCGATTGTATTCGTAACTTTGGTAAGATTTTGTCTCTGTCATCTGCCTCCATTTTCAACCGTTTTGCTGCTTCTTCATAAGACCTTTTGCTAGAAGATTCAGTGACTTTCTTGACTTTATCTTCATCTCGTTTCTTTAAGCGTTTGGCAAATTCATCACGTTGTTTTAAATCCTTTTTACGGGTTTCTTCTTCACTCGAACTAGAAGAGTACCGTCTTTTACTTGACTTATCCATTTTAATAAATTTCAGAGGATATCAATTATTTCGTCCCTTGATTTGCTTAATAATTTTAACAAAACATTAAATAGGCAACGAAATCATCGAGCTTTGCTTTGGACAATACTGTGAATGACCAGTATTAAATCTTGCTGGTTTAATTAAATAACTTCGTTAATTAAGTTTTACCACAAATACAAGTTAAACGGATTAACGAATAAATTATTGAAAACAGAATTAGGTATTATAACAAACAGAATTCGGAAATCCACTAAAAAACCCAAAACTTGAAAGCACCGCAATTTAATTTATTTTCCTTCAATTTGACAGAAAGTCTGACATTGACAGTGGACATTTGAAGATAATTTGACAGCAATGTCACACCATAAGTCACACTCAAGAACTTTATATATTTAATCTATGGTCACACTACTTAAGCTTAACCATAAAATATGAATTATGAGAAATGGTCCAGGAGGTCATAGATGGTCATAGGTCATAGGTGGTCATAGGTTATATGGTCATAGGTCAACCGTAGCTGGCAATTTTTGGGGAAGATCTCAATCTTGACTCAATCTTAGCAGTGGGCCTGGTGGTGTAAACCATGAAAGCGAACCGATGCATCTTTCCCGTTCTTATGAATTTTGATCTGCAGACCTATGCTAAAAATTCCACGTTCCACGTTGGATCATGGCAACCTGGATCACAGCAACCTGGGTGCCAAGCGTGCGGCTCATTGATTTCGAATAATACCATCTATTACCTATTTTATATTTAAATACCATTACATTATTACATTTCTCTATACACAGTTGTTACACATTTGATACCATCATTATGAAGTCCCTGGTTACATTTCATTACCTACTGCCCTTTGCATGTATGCAATGTGAGATACATTTCAAAATATTTATTTGGATGGTACCTATTTAGAGTCATAATTTTAATCAAAGATTACAAGCTTAGAGCTTACTTTGGGTCTAATTAACCGTGTGTGAATTTGTCCGGGTATATTTATTTTATCATGCAAAGGGCAGTAATGAAATGTAACCAAGGAATTTATAATGATTGTATCAAATCACTGTGTATAACCTCTCAACTGGCAGACGCCGCATTTGCGAAAAATCGAATAATACTTTATTTATAACAATAGTATCATATTTGCATACATTGTTTTTGTTTTCAATGGAGTGTCATATTGAAATAAGTATTCATCTTTTTTCATAGACTAAATGTCAAAGCTAGAACAAATTTAGCAATATAATAATTTTATGTATTCAACTACGCACGGATAAATCGTTCAATTTAAATTCAGCTTATACCAAATCTAGCAATATTTTTACAACAGTTCTAACAATCCTTGTACAATATGTTGCGCTACATGGGCAATAGGTTAGTTCGGCTATTATATTTTCTTCGTATTACAGATACTTTTAATGCTTTTATGGCTCTTTAAACTTATTCAGGCTCAACACTTCTTATTTTATCAAATAATCTTAATTCACAGATCTTGGTTACAAAGCCACATAGCGCTTAGACACTTTGGTGTAAATACTGTGATTGATAAGTATAAGGGAATTATTCATGGGCCCACTGCTGATCAGGCACGTTTCACTAATAGACTAGTTAGTTAATTAGTTAGCTTAGTAGAAGTGTCCCTTTATGATTGAGTAGGTGGATTACTCAGAACGGCATAGTAGAGTGGTAAGCTGAAAAGATCTAGTATGGACTTTCCCATATAAATATGTGGGTAGATGTGAATCATTGTAGAGCATTAGATTTAGGCTGGTCAAATAACTACTTACTTAAGTATGTAATAATTTAAAGGTGATGGAAGGGGTAGACTTGACTGATAGGGTGTGCCTTGTGACTGGCGCCAACAGCGGCATAGGCAGGGAGATGACGCGGTGTCTGCACGCGCACAACTGCACCGTGCTGATGGCCTGCCGCAACATGTACGCTGCTAACGCCACCGTTAAATCCATTGCCGAGGACAAGGAACGACTGATTCCTTATGAAGTTAATTTGGCGTCTCTAAAATCTGTTAAAGATTGTTCCGATCGACTGTTACAAGACCAAAGGTAAATCGCCAACACAAATACGAATGATAGTCCTTCGGACTTAGCAGAAACAAAAGTGCTAAGTCATTAAGACACCTTCACGGCAATTATATAATTTAAACACATTTTCAGAAAAATAAATCTGGTTATTTTAAACGCCAGTGTGTTTGGCATACCTTGGACTTTAACTGTCGACAATTTGGAGACCTCATTTCAAGTGAACTATTTGAGTCAATTTTATTTGTTGGATAATATTGAAGAGCTGCTGGCGCCAGATGCGAGGGTTGTTTTGGTGTCTTCAGAATCACACAGGTTTCTCACTATTCACTATCTTTACCTTGTGCATGTTTATTAAAATCATCCAATTTAATATTACCTACTGTTCCTCCAAGTTTAAACCGCATTTTACCCGTTTCTGGGTGAAAAGGCGTAGGTACTATTACGTTTATCCCACCTTTTTTAAAAAATCTAGAAACCAACCATAATAAATATAATAAAAACAAACAAATGTTATAAAAGCCAGACATAGGAATGGCACCTATTAATTATTTCTTTATAAATTTTTTTTCATAGAAATGTAAAGTGGTCCTTTCACGATCAACTATCGCCGACCGAGGAATTGGTGTCGATTAATAGAGACGTGTACACTTCAATAAAAGCATACAACATTTCGAAGCTGTGCGGGCTGCTCGCGATGCACTACCTGGGCTACCGGTGGATGAACACGAAGAAGACCATCCTGGCGGCGCACCCCGGCTCCTTCGTCAAAACAAGACTTTGCCGTAACTGGGCGCCTTACGAGGCACTTTACACGTTAATGCTGCCTTTTAGTAAGAGTATCGTAAGTATAATGAAGATTTTTTTCAAATAGTTTAGTTATAAGTAGTTAAACTAATAATAGTTCTATTGCTCTCATCTTTCCGTGTAAAAAACATGCTTAGCTAAGTTAGTTAGCTAAGCTATGTGCTATGAAATGGGTATCATTAGTGTTTATCGAAGACTTATTCATAAAGATTCTAAATCTATCACAAAAAGAGGTCAAGTGAGAGTTCGACTCGCCCATGAAGGGTTCCGTAGCAGCAAATAACATAATATAAAACTTCTTATTTGTAGTTCTTGTACTTAGAAGATTTGAGTTGATTGACTGAAAGGTAAATTGCGGTTTACGACTTATGACGTAAACGTTCAAACCAATTTTCGGTGGTAGTTTGCATATATTTTTTTTAGTTTTATCAGTCTCTTATTTTAGAAGTTACAGGGGTGGGGGGAGCACACATTTACCACTTTGGAAGTGTCTCCCGCGCAAACTATTCAGTTTATAAAAAAAATATATTAGAAACCCCAATATCATTTTTGAAGACCTATTTATCCACGTAGTATGGGATTGATGAAAAAAAAATTTGAGTTTCAATTTTCAGTATGGGAACCACCATAATTTATTGTTTTGTGAAACTCTTAATGCGGTTCAAAGAATATATCTACTAACCAAGTTTTAACAGTAAAGGTTTTATTGTTTCGGAAAAAAGTGGCTGTGACATATGGACGGACAGACAGACTGAAAGACAGACATGACGAATCTATAAGGGTTCCGTTTCTTTAAGGGGCGCCCATACACGGTAAGATTTATCTGTACGATCCGTCGCATCAAACCGATCGAAACGACGAATCGATGGTGTATGTCAAGATCGTTAACGATTTGCTTAATCGAAAATGATGTCCGAAATCGCAACCAAAATCCATGCAATCATGAATATCGTAAGGATGGATCGACAGTGTATGGCTCTTTAAGAGCAACGATTCGATTTTGTCTCACTCTAGCGCCAGTCGCATAATACATAGGTAAGGAAAAGAAGTTCATTTTCCATTTTATGAGACACGAATTTAATTATTTGAACACGTCCTTAACCTTTAGCTTCAAACCAGTAAATGATCGATCGTTACGACCAGTCGTTTCGTGTATGAGCGACATTTTTGATGCCATCAATCGTCACGATCAGATCGATCGTATAGACGAATCGTACCATATATGGGGCCCTTAATGTGAGTGAGCATGTAAGCCCTGCTTCCCCGACACGTGTTGTGGTGCAGGCGCAGGCGGCGAGCACGCCGCTGTACTGCGCGACGGCGCTGGCGCTGCGCGGCCTGTCGGCGCAGTACTACAAGGACCTGGAGCGGCGCGACGAGAGCGAGCTGGCGGGCGACCTGCAGCTGGCCTTCCGCCTGCGCGACCTGACGCGCGAGCTGCTGGCGGCGCGGCCGCTGGGCGCGGCGCGCGCGCGCGTCGCCGCGCCCGCGCCGCTGCACGCCAAGGACATCCCCGAGGCGCTCGCCCCCAGCTACTCCACTTAACTTATTACTATCTCCTTATTTAAATGTGTTTGTTTGTTTGATCCTCAATAAAATACGTTAAATAAAAAAATATATAAAAAGTCTTAAACGGTTTATTGTAATAAATAGTTTAATAGAGTATAGATTCGACTACTTTACCTTCGAAGGTTATAGAGGCACTAAATATGATAGCCTTACGAATTAGTATATAATAGTAAATAAAATAAACCATACACAATTCATATAGTTGGCCGTTTTAGATTCAGTGTTCCAATGTATTTAGGAAAGAGTTTTCAACGAAGATTTTAGTAAAAATATCCGAGAAAAGTACATAATATTGTTTACAAAAACTCATTATTCTAAAAACCTAATATAAAATGATATATTGTAAGCCCATTAAACTTAAATGTATCCTTCGCTTCAACAAATCTCAAAACAGGTATTAGGTAAGTATCAACGTAAGTTAAAATAAATGCATTATAATTTAACAATCAATCTAATTACGAGCTCATGTTAAAAAGTAACTTTAAGATTTCTTTTTCTTTTCAAACATTTATATATTTTTAAATAAAATACTACAAAGAAATGCGACGAAATAGTTACTTAAACATGTTCTATAATTTGCGTCCCCTCAAAGCTACAGTAGCCTATTCGACTACTCCCTTTATGATTAACAATGGAATATGCATCTAGGGCATAGAATAACATCTAGTATAGTTTGGATAGGTACCATAGATGATAAGTGCTTTATCCGGTTTACGTCTCGTGCAGTGCGCACCCCGTACAATACGTCTCGTGAGAATATTTGTGTGTATCCGACATGAGAAACATCTTGTTGGTTCTCACTAAAGCAACTTACATACATAGCCATATTTTTATCTTTCTTCTTTGTATATCTCATGAAACAAGATGATAGATTGTGTTCATTTTATGTTACTTTTATCATAGATGGAATTGGATGCCCAGTTCGATTGTAATACTTATATGAGCATATTTCGAGTATGTCGTTTGATCAATAGAGAAGTATTCTCTTCTCGACTTGTTTGCGGCATATCGGGCAGATGGTGATCCTGTCGCCGCACATCTGGCACATGCCGTGTCCGCACAGGAAGATCATGTTCTTCAGCCGGTCCAGGCAGATCGGACACATCGTCTGCAACGAACGAACCATCACCATTACTTCTACTAGATTATAGTGTTAACCAACTTATAATGCAGCGTAAACACTGAACATTCTTGATGAGGGAAGTGAGCAGCGTGAAGGTGTACCTGTTCTTTGATGTCCTGTAGTTGTTGTTGTAACTTCTGCACGTCAGCGGGCGGCGGCGGGGGCGGCGCGGGGGCCGGGGCGGGGGCGGGCGCGGGGGCGGGCGCGGGGGCGGGCGCGGGCGCCGGCGCGAACCGCGAGCCGTTGTTCATGTAGTGCGGCGCGTTCGGGCCCGCCGCCGGCTGGCCCTTGTTCACCTGCACCTGCGCCAGGTTGCTGCTGCTCTCCTTCTCCACTGCAAACACACGAAACATTCCGAATGAGGCATCGATCAGTGTACAAGTGACCGTCACCCAATCGTGTCGACACTCACGGTCGATGTTGTGGTGCGCCGCGATGGCGGCGGAGGTGGAGGGCTGCGGCGCGGGCGGCGCGGGCGGCGCGGGCGCGTGCAGCGGCGTGCGGCACTCCACGCACTTGCGCATGAGCGGCGCGCAGGCGGCGCACGCGCACACGTCGCCGCACGGCCGGAACACCACGGTGGCGGGCGCCTCCGAGCACACGACGCACTCGCCGACGCGGCGGCGCGCCGCCACGCCCGCGCGGCACTCCAGGCACTTCTTGACGCGCGCCGCGCACACGCCGCAGCAGCAGATGTGTCCGCACGGCCGGAACATGGTGTCGCGCTTGGCGTCCGAGCACACGAGGCACTCGTCCGCCGTGGGGTCGGCGGCCGGCGCGGCCGCGGGCTCGGTGCCCGCGCTCGCGCTCACACTCGCTCCCGCTCCCGCTCCCGCACCCGCGCCCGCGCCCGCGCCCGCCTCGCCTTCGCCCTCTCCCGGCACATCACCGCCCAGGGTGGCGCCCTCCTTTCGACACGATGACAAGGTCTTGCACAAATTTGGGTCTGGACACAGGTCGAGTGGAGTCTGACCTGAAATCGAATAAAAAGAGTTATTATTGCAGACGATTTAAAGATGTCCATGCAATTAATGGGTGAAAAAATTACCCTTCTTATTCTTGATGGTAAGATCGGCGCCATGTGCTGCAAGGAAACAAGCGATAGACGCAGAGGACTTTCTGTCGTGCGCCTGCGCGAGCCCCGTCAGCAGCGAGGCGTCACGCGCGTCCTGCAGCCGCCGCAGCTGCTGCAGTGTGTGGTGCCGCAACGCTTCATGCAGGGGCGTGTCGCCATCCTGTTTGTCAACATTAATGTTACAATTATTAACATTTTTTTCTCTGATCAAGAAGCAGATGAAAAAGAAAGCTTTGAAATCACAAAATAACATTTGTTCTTAATTGACCATTATACGTGGACAAAAAAGTCAAATAGGCACCTTATCACAAATATTAAGGTTGGCGCCGTGCGCGACGAGGAGCCTGACAATCTGTGTGTGTTGTCGTTCGACTGCGAGATGCAGCGCAGTCTGCAGGTTCGCGTTCTGCAGGTCGGGGCGGGCGCCGGCGCGCACCAGCAGCTCCGCCACCTCGGCGTGGTTGTTGAGCGCGGCGAGGTGCAGCGCCGTGTACCCGTCGTCCTTCGCGTCGTCCACGATCCACGAACGAGGCAACTTGCCTAACATTATCTTCATCGCGCTGCCAACAAAAAAATACAGTCATGATATTTTGGCAATTTATTGAGAATCTAAAATTCAATGTCAATTCTTTTCTGACCATTCTGTATGCGTCAGTGTACTCCATTCCAATTTAAGCAGGGGATACAGGGATATAAGAGTATAGAGGTATAGGGGATCCAGGGATACAGGAATAATGAAAATACGAAAAGCTCAAAACCATATGCGATCATGTAGGTACTTATTATAAAATAACCTGTATAGGTAGCTCCCATTGGGAGTCAAATTGGGTCAAATAGAATTTGCTGATAGAATAACAAACATAACGGTATATATTGGCGCAGTGAAGTAGAAATAAATTTTTTAAATGCATATTACTAATCAGCAATATGGATAACAGAACAGAAACTTATTTTTTCAAAAGGTTAATCCATCGTGTATCAACACAGATCCCAATACACATAATAACCGAAACAGGATAAGTTTTAGATTTGTTAGTACATAATTACAATTACATACTTATGTATTTAAAAAACTAAATGAGTATTGAGTAATGTATTCATGTGTTATTAACACATTCATCAGAGGCCCACCCCACGTGGAGGAGCCCCCACGTCTCGTCAGCTCACAAATGGTGTCACTGGATTACCGTGTAATGTGCTATCACTACACTTTTTGTCGACATTCCCCCGCAACGAATTAACTTTTTGTTAACCAAGGAGGCTGTTTACCCATACAATAAAAAAATAATGTTAGTACTGTCCTAAATAGAGAAAATAGATTACGTCTATTTCTGGGCTTGGTTCTCAAAAATCGGTTCATGAATTTAGCGCCGTTTATGGCACGTCAGAACAGCCGCCCGTACCGTATGCACCAGTATTCTCAAATAACAATGAATGTGCATGTTTCTTTGATAGAGAAAGATATAATCGTGACGTATCTCTACAGAGCGTTTGAATTCCGATGCAAGTTAAATATAACAAAATACATGTTTAAATAATGTAGGTGTGTATTTCAATAGGTACGTTAACGTTCGGTTGCAGAAACGACCGCCAGTGTCGAGGTGGGTGAACCTTACAGAAATAGCTACACGGATTGTGTTTGCTTCACCAATAATCACAACTCCACAAGGTTTATGATTTGCTTTAACTAAATGTAGTCTCAAAAATATTAAGGGATCCTACTCTCTGAACACAATACTGTATGGAAAACTGGCATTAATAGTACCAATACGTGTAAATTTTAGTAGTTACGAATATTTAGAGTCAAATAGTCCTTTTAAAATTCTTTCAGTCACTAAGATTGCATTTTATTTTCTTGTCTCGGAGTAGATTGAAAACGTTTTATTCCATTTCAAAACAACTTTACTTAATTGGTGAACCTGGTTAACCGTTACTTAAGTTAACCAGGCCGAACATGAACACATCTGAATGTATACAATCACCTGATGATTTACCTTTTCAAATGAGGAGTCAATAACCTACCAACTATTATAATTCTTCAACAATACCCGACTAACCCCTTAGGGCCCTTGACCCTATATTTCTTCACATCATACCGTGGGGTAACTGTTTTGAAGTAAAAATATTTTGCATATTTATTTGATGTTTTTTGGTTAGCAATAGAAGAAGAGATTTAATAATGCAATAGTTGGTATGTTCTTATGAAGTACGAAGTGTCCTATTCATATTTCAACAAACGTAACTTCTAAATAATATATGTATGGCTACGTAGATATAGATAGTATGTTTTACGATTGACGGAACAATCGTTCGTAGTTTAACAAGTAAGATATTTAGAACAATAAATTAAGCGTTAACATATTTGATGTGTTGAATTCAAACATTGGAAGAGTAAAAACGTACGAACTAATTAAATAAGGTCAAACGACGCAAGCGGCGGGTGCGGGTGCGGCGGCGGCGCGGGCGCATGTTCAGCGTAACAGCGCGGGCTAGTCGGTGGCGAGTCGTCGCGCGCTCGCGTTTCAACACCACACCACACCATGCCAGAACAGAAACCAACTCAAACGACACCATTACAAACAACTGTGATTTTCATAAAACCATAGTGATATAATGTCAATACAATACAACGACATTCAAACAAAGTTATTAGTTAGTCATACGTCAGTGGTCACCTTTGACTTTTGCTTCACAAGGCTTGAAAAATGTGAATATTGGAACGATGTTAAGGTAAAGTAGGTGTATATGGATTAATTATATTGTTTAGTTAAAGTACATTATATTTCCTATAGATGTAAGAAGAATAAGCAAAATGAATGATGAATTATAGGAATTAATTACCGACATTCACGAGGAAGAGTTGTATGTGACAATGCTCGATTTTTTAAAGAAATGATTTCAGTTTCAATTTCAACATTCCTTTATTTCAATAGTATTCTATTGAGTGTGATTGTTTTATAACGTTTACCTAATAAGTACACTATATTGTGACTATATGTATATCATCAAAAGTTAACCCCGCTATGATTTCAACATAGATATAATATTTCGATTATATTTCATTCTTTCTATATGATATTAAAATAAACACTAAATTATATAAGTAGTAACGAAACCTCTAGGCACGCAAGTTTTCTATCGTAACAGAGATTTTTACAGGATATAAAGTAACTACGCCGCTCCGTCCATAACTTTATGTAAATCTCGTCTATCGATTGTGCTCCTTGCTATGTCAAAGACCAACGAACTAACAAACATCAATTTATGTTTTATAATTAGGTCGAAACAGTTAGTTTACATCAAAAGGTTGAGAATGTTTTTTATACATTACCAAAATAAGGAATTGAACTAAAAAAGAAATTCCCTCAACTTGTATGATGATTTCCAAGTAATTTAGCTTGCATTTTGTGGAAGTTTCAATCAATAAACCTATGTACATTATATGTGAGTTGTTAAGTCGTCGGAGTCGTGATGGGGCCATGGTCCGTTGCGCGGTTGTAATGTCTCTATGTGATGTAAAACAATCAACTAATGAATCATCGCGACTTGTGTCGGCAGCTATGACTCTGAAACGATCCAACGATTCGAGTATTCAAGAATATGGGCTAAGTTACTGTCCACTAACGTATTCCATAATGAATAATGTAACATAAATGTCGCGACGAAACTGAATTTACAGGGCAAATATGAGTGGTCCAAGTGATCATATTCCTACAAAGTGAGCTGATTCCCCACGGATCCAGAATAGTAAATTATGGAAATGTGCGATTGGGGCAGCAGCGGGCACTAGTGGCCAATAACAATGTCGCATTAATATTCAACAGACGGTCTTTGGTCGGGCGGAGCGGCGAGCGGCCGCTGCCGCGCCGCCGCCGCCGCCGGCTCGCTCCGGACACCATCGCATCACGGCAATTCTTTGCTCCCCAAACCACGCACGAGCAAACCGTCGCCTGATCACACAATACCATTAAATATAATCTTATATTATTTTATGGCCGACTACACGTAGGTATCCGAAGGCCTTCCCCGTTAAGCAGATACGAGCTTTTTATAAGAAATCGATAGCAATATAAAAGGGAAGCAATCTATATTTGGGCTTTATTTACTGCGGTAGAGATGATAGAAAATATATTGTTGTACATTTTCTATTAAACTTGAGGATTCTGTATGTTATTGAAGCGTATTCACTTTGGATCGTAATCACATGGCAATGACTAAGCCTTATAATAACTTATTATATTATTACGAGTTAAAATATAGTACTGCAATTAGTTATATATTATTATGCAATAATAATTTTAAAATATCAATTGAAAGGTAAATTAAAGTGATTGTAAAATGAATTAATAATACTATATATATTTATGAAGAGAGCCTGTAAATACGTATAAATATTGTGTACCTGCATGCCTTCTTCGCATACACAGACGCCACTTTACTCGTTATTTAGATTTGATGATTTGCATCCGACGTAATGTATTTGAGATGACATTACGTTAGGGCCCTATTTCATTAGGACATCAAGATTTCGCAACCAGTCGCCCCACACAACGTAGATTCTAGAGTTACCCAGCGAGAGATACGAACAACCATATTTTATATGGTTACCGGTAATCAAATAGTTGTGCAACCAAGTACGGAATCCTTCGTAAAACTCTATAAATACATTGTGATGGTGATACAACTATGGTATCCTTAAAATGACATAAAACTCATATTATAAAATAAGATATGTACCTAATTAAAGACGGCAAAAACGGAATAGATAAATAAAAAAAGAGAAAATAATAATATCTTCTATTATTTATTTAAATTATAAAATAAGTTAAAATTTTCCAATGCAATTCGACCTAAAAGTGAAGTACTTAGGTTAAATACGGAAGAGAAAAAAAAAGAAAAAAAAAATAAGATTCGTACCAATTAAAATCCGTAAACTAAAGTTCTTATCGATCGATTGACAAGGGTCAAATGTCTCACTCATATTCAATTATCATATCTCTAATGAGGTAAATTCTGATGTAGGTTTGTTCCCTTAAGCATTATCTCCAATATTTATGGTGTTTTTCCTCCACCCATTGAAACATTCCAATTATCTTTATAAAAATCAATTGCTAAAAGTCAACGATGGCTGAACCGATTTGGCAATTTTGATTTATGTAGGAACGTTTGTTGAAGTCCAAGGATAGCGTATAAAGTGGGAAAGATGAAAAAATATTTATAAAACATGTTTAAAACTGCCGTTTAAAATTAAAATAAATAAATTGAAATGTAACTTGCTAATTTTGCAATGTTTTTTATACGATTTTTAATTAGTCATACAACAGTTGAACTTTATGATATTGGTTTATTAATTTATTTCAAACCTGTAGCAAAACTTTTAACCAATTCCTTTATATTCTGTCCGGTACCAGTTGTACGAAACTAATTCTTAAAGTACTAATGACAAAACAAATTAATCATAAGAAAATAAAACGTTTAAAGTTTCTACTCTGATACATTGTGTTATTGAAATGCTAACAAAACCATGTTGCTTTTAAGCGGACAAAAGATGAGTTGGCTGTCGTCCCACTTGTTTGTCTACGAAAGTTTGCCAAAATTCTTTTATTGACTCAGTAGAGGCAAGCTTTTACAGGCGGTATGCGGCAGTGTGAAATTTTTGCCGCGCTCTGTGTACTGTGTGGATACGAGCGCGCCGCGGCGTGTATAAACTAGCTAGACACTTGTGTGCATAATGCTTCAGCCGTATGTACACTTGTAAACATAGCTGTTGTATACACCGTATGAATGTGCAATAATGTGCTTCACAGTGTCAGACAGTTTCCAATATATGCGTAGGCGTTTAATCAGTCTGCTGAAAATACAATTAGGTGTATAAGTGGGGAATCTTTTTATAAGAATAATACAGTGTTTTGTGTTGTTTCAGGAGAGGTCAGTGAACGCAGAGGATTGCCAGATCTCGTGATAGGAACTATGTATAGCTCGACTACCCCGCGGGAGGTGACAGTGGTGGATGGTGTAAACTAATAATAGCCTCCCCTCCAGCGCAGGCCGCAAGGAGCGCGCGGCGCGCGGCGCGGCGGCGGCGGCGCGGTGGCGAGCCGGCGAGTGCGCACATGTGGCGCCCGTCGCGCGTCCGACCGCTCCGCGCAGCGCACACGTTTATTTTGGAAGCGGTCGTCACGCGGCGCGGTGCGGTGGTTCACGGTGTTCCTTACATAAGAGAATGAGAGTGGCAACCGGCGGGCGGCTCCAGCTTGCACCTCGGCCAGTCGCCGCGTGCTGCAGGTCGGTGCACGGTCGGGTAACCGATCCGATGGACGTAAGCCGCCAGTTCTATTTCGGGAAAATACAAATTTGGAATGGATGGTACTCGCGAGTCGTAAGCGAACTCCGCCGGTTGACTCCATTTTTAGAGGTGGTCTGCGCGTGCGCACCGGCCCGGCTGCCAGTGCTCTGCGAGCTGCCACCACGCCGCGTCGCTCGTCACCCCCACGCTGCTCTAAGTACCGGCCTCTCGTGGCCTCGCATACGTGCTACCTGTTCACCAACGTCACGAAGCTGTTCACGGAAGCCACCCTGAAGGTAGTTGAAAATCAAGCCGTGAAGACCAAGAGTATTGACAGCGTTCAAGATACAAGAGTCAAGTCTGAAAAAAGCCTTGCGCGAGTTCCGTGCTTCCTTACTTCCCATAGTAATTATAATCGTATGGAATGTAAAGAAGTATGGAGCTGCGCGGGCGTGTCCACAATCTTCGATAGTTATTTAAATATTTTCAAGATTTATTTCAAGTGTATCAAGCAAGGATTTACATTCTTTGTGTTCATTAAATGGTTTAAAGTGCTTTATGAATTTGTTGTAGGCCGCGATTGTACGTACATAATTATTTTGTGGAGATACGGATTAGAACTGATTGGTGTGACTAATTAATTCATAATTTTATTTATAGTGTAGTTTTTATCTCAAATTATTTGTTGAGTCCCTAAATTAATCTGTATTTTAGATATGTTTACTGTTTCGTTCGTCTGTCCAATGCACAGTGTAAATTATGGTATTGTTCCGAGTAATAATAAAATAGAGAATTAGTAAAAATCTAACTGTTTGTTCGTTGGGAGTTGTCGTAAAATAACATCTGGCGTAGGTAACAAACAGTTCGGAGCGAGGCAACATAAATAAACGTGCGGCTATCGTCGTCGGCTGGAGTTTCAACCACTAACTTGGGATTTTAAATTAGCTTTGCGGGATAATATATCCGCAAACCTTTGTGTTTCATAAAAATACGTGAATTTACTTTATGTTCGAGCACAAACGTTACACAAACAAAATTATAGTGTACTTACATATAATTTCAACGAATTTGATTAATGTTAATTCAATATTTTTTTAGGGATTCGGAGGATAAATTAAACTGTATATTGAACAGATTGAGTATTATATATGGATATTCAAAATGCGCTGGACAATTTTAATTTAGTTTTTTTTTATAAAAAGCAATTAAATTAACTAACATTTCGAGTACAGTATAGATTCCTTATTTAACTTTTTGAAATATTGTTAATAATTTTATATCTATTTTGATTTTTTATTTGTTTCCTAGAGGTAAATAATTTTAATTCAGCTTTGTAGAGGCTTGTATATTTTAAGAGTGTAAAACAAAACTAACGCTACCACGCATGATTTTTATGAATGACTGCTTTCTCTACATGTTTCTTTCTCTGTACATTCTACAATATTACTTTTATTTGATTTTTTTAGGTGGAATTAGTAGTTATATTATGTGCTCTAGCTAGATGTAAGAAAAACTGTATTTCTATATTTGATATGATGGTAACATTTATCGGCTGCGATGCGCATACAAAATGACATCATAATGTATTTGTAGGCACTTTGTGAAATCCTGCACTAAATCGATATTCAATATCCATATTCATAAATACACTATATTACTAGATGCCTTTTTAATAAATGAAGCAAGTATCTGGTACTTGTAATAAAATAGGTGATAAGTTAAAGAATAATGTGTGAGTGAGTAGAATGTGTATAATAGAACGATTGTAAGTTGAGACATTTGCGAAGACTGATGAATAGGGACCGAGAAAAAAATTTAGTAAAAGACAAAAACGAGAGCGGGGCCGCGCCTGCGCCACATCTGGAGCTCGGCGCGGCGCTGCATCTCATTACGAGCCGCGATCAGCGCCGCGCCCGCCGGCCCGGCTCTACCCGCCTCTACCTACTCTACTTACAATACATTCACACACCATCACCACTCATCATTACCATTATTACTCACATTCATAATTAACTTCTCTGGACACTTTGTCCGTACTTTGTCATTTCCTCTGTATAAAATCAAATGACCGGCACAATGACAAGTAACCGCATCGAGATGGTTATTCTGATAGTATTTGTTTCGTTTATTAAACATGTGATACAATTACATGAAAGCGATGATGCGAGGCATTAGATAGGTTCCGTTCATTGTTTTAAGTAGCGAGGGGGCTAGTGGGGCCGGGTCGCGGGCGGGACTAGGGCAATGACAGCGCGCGCGCATTACAATCAGGAGCACTTACTAGGCGCGGCGCCGCCGGTCTGCCGAGCTGAGCGAGCGGCTCACTCAGTCTCACGTCCATGCGAATACGCCGCATGTTCCCGCCGATACAAACCGCCACGGATTCAATAATAGTTACAATCCAGAATGTACCCGATACCGCGCCCTTTAATAGTGCACGCCTTTGACTATTGCACAAAAGATTCTATGAGAAAGGGATCTTGACCTACCAGTTTGTTCAGAATGTTCAATCTTCGAAAACAATTTATTCATGCATCCATGCAACGACTACTACTAACAAAAGAATTTAAACTAGACAGGGGTATAATGAATACTAGACAAAGGCCATTTTAATAGAGTTACTTGCATGCAATGCACTTTGTTGATAGGTGGTTTCAGATAAAAAAAATATGAGTAATTTAGGAATAACCTTGTATGCATAATACAATAAAGAGTTTAACGGGTTAACGTTGTTATTGTGCCGAGTTCGTTAGGGATCTGTTGGGAATTATTCATGTATATAATCCGTGATTACTTCTAAGATATTCAGCGAGTACAAAGGTAAGGAAAATGTAGTCTCAGAAACTATAAAATAAGTGTTAATCAGAAGTGTATGTGTACGCAATAGGAATAGGATATAAATTATGAGAACTCTCAATGTTTTAATAGCTCTTCAAATCAGACTGGTAGTTCCAGGGGTTCTTTTAAAGAAACAAATTTCAAAATATATAGTTGTATTAGTATAGAAGTATAGATTTAGATTCATTTACATATGAAATTAACTGAATACACGAAGAAACCATCCGAGGAAATGATAAAGAAATGAAACCGAGACCGGCACAAATGACGCATCTCGTGAGTGTATTACGTGGAATTACCTAAATAGAATTTATTCATTCATGTATACATGTAATGGCACCATAAGTTCATCGACGGGATTTATGTTATTTAATTCCAGAAGATTTGATTTTAATGCGTATTATAAAAAAGTAAAGTTTTAGCATACAATGTTCCACTGTTGGGTTAAGACCTAAAATATGTAGATATTGGATACAACCATAAATAAGGTAAGTATAATATATATAAAATCGTGTTAAACTAAGTTCAAACCTAATTTTGTAGGTTGTGTTACTGTTACTGAGTATCTAGTAATTGAATGAAATGCATCTCTAATGATAATAAATCATAATCATTGGTTTTGATACATACTATAATTAGTTAAATAATAACGTTTAAACTTTTGTGACGTATTTCATTTAGGTTTTTACCATTATTTTATATACTATCACATTTTTAAACAAGGTAAGTGAATAGTATCCATCAGTTTCAATAGGAATGTAATGTTTCAAAGTAAACTTGCATGTACCCAACCCTAGTCTTGTTCTTAGCGGATGACGTGCGAAAATAACCACGAGACGAATCTTTGGCACATCTCCAGAGCTCCTGCCAGACGTATCCACTCATTAATTATTACGGTAACGTTATTGTTTTCAACATTATTTAATTCATCATTCGCAGAAATATTACTAATGCGAAACATTGTATGAATATTCACCACTTTTTCAAGATTAAAAAACATTTTGAGTTACAACGTACTAAACATTAGCACTCAATATATAAAAATTACCTATCATTATATGAATTGTGAATGAATCTCTAGATACTTTTATGGTTGCAAGTATGGTAAAATTCAATCGATTATAAGTTCAGGACCTCGCTTTGCTGGAGCCAAATATATGAAACAAGTGCGATATTACCTTAATAGATTTGCTGTAGTCCCCGTTAAAGATAATTCTATTCTATTGTACACACAACAATACTATTAATCAAAGGTTTATATCTTCCCGCAGATTATTTTCCCCCATGCTTTTACTTTTTTACATACGACCTAAAGAAATAAAAGAATGTTATGAGCTGTTAATTTTCGACGCGTTTTATGCCATCAAAGAAATAAAATTGGTCTTATTATTTTTTTACTATGCTTATACCATAACTCTAAAAATATTTGCTAGAAATAAAAATACAATGTGATGGTATGATCTATGTGTAAAATATTAATAGATGAAATTGAACATTTATTTCAGCTCGTGCGACACGTAGCGGAAATATGGGTAACTATTTAATATAAAGTAGCGAAGAGACTTGATGAATCAACGCTAGATGGCATGACCATCCTCCAAACAGATAGCGGAAGAAAAATGATATTTTAAATCGACACAATTCGAGATTACCGATTAAATAATCTTAGTAATGTTAATGCAAATAAAGTGATTATTTTATGTAGCTATTACCTACCTATATTATTTCATAACACAACAATTATATGCGTTAACACAGACTGCTAATGAAGAGATCATCTGAGCATGTATGACGTAGCATCTTTAGCGGAGTTTGTGATTAAGATTTTGTAGGCGATGGTTAAATAAAGCAATAGGGTAATTAGTAGCATATGTGCAGGGTGGCGGCAGGCGGGCCGGCGAGCCGCTAGTGTCCCGCCAGCCCAGCACCCGCCGACCCATCGCACAATAAACCCTCACCAAATTATCTTTTCAAACAATTAGCCAAGACTTATTGCCCAACAAAATGTTTCCAACAGAAATATGTCCGTAATTACACATTACATTTTTTGAATAAAAAGGCGAAACGTTCATTTTAACGACCATCCACCGAAGATAAGGGTTCGCAATTTTTCACCGAAGCGCATGGAGAATTTTGATTCGAGCATTGTTATCTTTCCGTGATAAATGACAATTACACCTGGATGTGGTGCGGGAGGCCCGCGAGCGGCGCGGCGCCACTCGTTACTCTTCGTGAGCTCACCTCACTGACGCGGCATTATTATGAACGAACAACCCATCACACCATTACACCGGCTGAATATTAAACATAGCCACTGCGTGTATTTCATTAAAAGGGAAATTAGCTTAGCGTCTAAGTGTACCCACTGTAAACAAAATAAAAGGATATTGGATTTACGTGCACATACCTGCCGGTTTCAGCTACCCTATTGGGAAATCTAGATGCACACAACTTTTGCGTTGTATCTACAAATAAAATGAGATATGGCTCAGTTGTTATATTTTATAGCTAATTATAACAATTAAAAATATTTTATACATAGAAAGATTATAATGGTTCAAATGAAGATGTTATAGAAAGAATCTTTGTTATCTACAAGCAACAACTGTTGTTCAAAATGCCTCTGTTTTTGTAATTAGGCAGGCGGGGAGGTGATTATGGTACTTGGTTTATTTTGATTTCGAATGCGAGTATATATATATACCAATTACGATTTCATATAATGAAAATTTTATATTTGTAGACCGCTGCTGTAGCGATGCAACACAACTGACCTCATATACATTTTTCTACAGTAACATTTCTGTAGGTAACATTATTGTCTCGCAAGTTAAACAGTATGCATTTATTGCTAAAATAAAGGGAAAATACAAGTTCAATTTCGTTGTTACTACGAATTCTTTGCTATAAAACGTCGCCGCTGCAAAATTATATTATTGGGCAATCGCAGACTATGGACCGTTTATTTAAAGTTGGACACGAAGCAAATAGAGTTACTTATATTTTGTTGGTGCATGATGGCGCTTGTTACGAGGTAAGTGTCGTCTCCGGAGTCCCGCGGCGCGCGCTATCCGCCGGAATGAGTTGAAGACACTGCAACGACTCTATTGGGAGGAAACTGGCTGACACAACTACTGCCTTCAGATGATATTCATACCTGATATCATATGCTTTTAAAACTTTCAAACACTCGTCTAGTACCTGCAGCATTTAATTTATTTAAACAGAGAATTGAAATGGGATGATAACTTTTCCTCTTCTTGGGTATAAATTGACAATGTCACAAATGTACTATGACAACAATTTGTACTCATGTATGAGCGAACATAAAGCGAAAGCATAAATATGTAGCAAATTAATGATATCTCAATGAATTGAAACAGAACGAAAAGGTTTCTCAAGGAATTTTATGTTAAGAATAATCCCGAAACCGGCACGATTCTTCATTTCATTCACGTTCCCCAGCGATGAAACTTTTTCTCTGCAATTTTTCTGTGGGGCTTGGGGTGTTATCAGGTGGGGCGCGTTGCGAGTCGCAGCACGTAGGGCCTCGCGCCCCGCGCCCGCCGCCCCGCCCGCCCGCTGAATACAAACTTCATTAGCCGTTTGATAATTAGCCCGTTAAACGTCCCTCACTCATTCACCCACCATCACCCGACCGATCATCTCTCCGGGCTTACCTAAGTCAATTACTAAATACTTTCACCTTTTCAAAATTAAGTTTATCCTCCGACGAATAACAAACGGGGTGCCACATGACTAAAATACTCTCCGCCTGATTTAAAATATTGTCGCTTAATAAGAAACCTTATTATTGGTTGCCGCAATGTCGGCAATGGTACATGAGAAGATAGTCTCTAATTAACCTTTTGAGCGCCATTGTCGGCTATAGCCGACATGTAACTCCGTGCGCTCCACGCCAATGTCGGCAATAGCCGACAAGAAGTGATATTATTATGTAGCCTTATATTTGCTTAATAAAAGAGTATTTGTTTATCATATCTTATTTATTGAAACAACAACGATATAAAAAATTATTTTTAACTCAAACCTATCCATAAAAATAAATTGTATGGAAGATTTTTATAACAAAAAAGATGACAAAAAATACGTGCGAACGGCCATGCCTCATGCGCCATTGTCGGCAAATGCCGACCGCTAGTGTTGTGCCAACTTTTTATATAATAAACAACCTGTATGCTAATGTTGAGAGTAAATATACAATTTTAGTATTATTTCATTGCACAAATAGCATATAATATTTCTGATACAATAAATAACATTATCGGTGCCCCCTGAGTGAAAAATTATTAAACTTTTTTACCACCCCTCCATACAATCGATACAATCTACTGTGCCGTTTGCCCATCCTTATTCTATTATATTTTATGACTGTCCTCTACGCCACGGTCGGCATTAGACGACGCACTCTGACGTCATCTGCGTACGAGTACACATCTAGTGCTGTCCGTTGTTCGTGTGTGATAAGTTTGTTATCGTGCTCTAAGTGCTTTGATATACCTATCTACTTTGATGTACCCGCCTTTTGGCAAACAAATATTATGTTATGTCTTTCCCACGGTGTTATAATATAATATAATACATTTAAAAATATCGTTTTTTTACGACTGCACATGTTGTACAGTTTTATGATTTACTATTGTACTACTCGTATATTCCTTGAAAAGTTGGGAACAAAGAAGTAACAAAAACAAAAGATTAGATACATTTTTAGGAATAACGGGTTTTACTAAAGAACTCCTTAGAATAGGACCATCGCATTAAAATATATCATTGTAAATAAAATAAGTAATTTTATTCAATGTATCATAAATAATGCTAAAATAAAAGGTAGGTATTTTAAATGTAAATTTTAATCTAAACGCGCGCGTCCCATCTCTAATAAATAGCGTGCACATAATGAATTCACCGACTGACCACGCCAATGTCGGCTGGGGCCGACAACATCTATTGACTAGTGCTGGGGTAAAGTTACTATGATCTTTTTATTTGATTACTTATCTTCAAGCGACTTTGATGTATCAGTATTTGCTACAATTACGAGCTTTGGTAAAATTACTGAATTACTAGTATGTGGTTAAATAAAACTTCAATAACAATATGTTTGTATACATTTACGCACTTTATTTAATCATTATTTATCCGGAAAAACACGTTTTCGACATGCTATTCCCATCCTTATATTTTGTTAGGTATTTATCTCTGATTTTTGGGGCTGGCGTGGATGGCATGATTTATGTTTTATTACTTGGCGCTCAAAAGGTTAATCATTTTAATTTTGTTTAGTGAAAGTTAAAAAGAAAACTCTGCTCAGAGACGGATAATAAACGTGACAATTTAACCGGAACATCCCCGGAAGGAAAGGAAGAAACAAAAGGAGTGCGGCGGAGGAGCGCGCCGCGCCGCGCACCAGCCGAGTTGAAAGAACTTAGAGAAATTAGAAAACAATGAACCAGGAAATGTGTTTTCTCTGCGAGTGAAAACGATGTCGGGCGGGGTTTCAGACTAAGTAGCCTAACTCAGTTTTCCTTTACAATACATAGACCCAAAAGAATAGAAGTTAAATTCATTTTAATCTGATACGAAATAGTTGAATGAAAATCCAGTATCCAAGTTCGTAATTTAAAAGCATGACATTCAGATTGGTTGGTTCGCTCCGAATTGATTTTAATTGGTCGGCGTTAAGCTCCGCGTGGCTTTGTAATTTCGAATCGAGAAATCGGTTTGTTTTTTATCATTAATAGGGTTTGCAATTTGCAATAAAAAGTGGATAGATGCGGAGGGAGCGGTTGGTCGGTTGTAGTGTCACGCCGCCATCGCGGCATCGCGCCATCGCCGGCGCGCGGATGTTTCGCCGTAATTAAAACAAACAGGAGAGGAGGATCGCCACTCCTCTCTAATTGCATTCGTGTTGAAATAATCACGGAAACTTATGGCAGATACTAACTACATATCGATACTTCCCGACTATGTTACCACAATTTCCATTTATCCACATTCAAAATAAACATAATTAATAATTTCAGGCAATCACGTTGTTCGTACCGTATAATTCCAACGCATTAAGTATGTCTGCTGCAGTAAATATTCATTGCGTTTATATGAAATTCACCTATGATTTATGAATCATGGAACTATTGTTACTGCTTTCAAATTAAAAAGCTGCAATATGATTCGTTTATGTATTGTGATGTAATTTTAGTTTTCAAGGACAAATAAATTGCCATTTGTGGACCCAACGGATATAACTACAGTTAGGAACAATG
The DNA here is from genome assembly GCA_951394245.1 of Cyclophora punctaria. NCBI lineage: Eukaryota > Metazoa > Arthropoda > Insecta > Lepidoptera > Geometridae > Cyclophora > Cyclophora punctaria. The sequence continues at coordinate 5,795,185 of OX596170.1, read as the reverse complement.
TATCGAATTAACTGAAAATGCGCTATCGTTGATACCTACATTATACGAAGCCAGTTGCGATGTTGTGTACCCCGAAGAATATACAGGTTGGGTAAGCGTATACTTAAAATTTTAACTTAATATTTTAAATGCCAAAGTAAATCTGTCTGTCACGCTTTCACGCCAAAACTGCTGAACCGATTTTAATGAAATGTTGTACACAGAGAGTCCAAAGCCTGAGAAAAGACATAGGCTACCTTTTATTGCGAAATTCTCGTGGGAACGGGTACAACGCGGGTGAAACCGCGGGGCACGGCTAGTTATAGTATAGGTGAAACCTGAAACAGTAGTTTTAGAGTGATGTGCACAAAAATAGGGATAGGGAAATCTAAAAATAGTTATATTCGCTTTTATTATTCTATTAAAGACTCTCTTATTAGTATTTCTTCAAAATGTATAATGAACAGACAATGGCGTGTTACTAGACTAGCTGTTCCCTACTGTTTCACTCGCAGTCTACAAACATACCGATACATTAAACAAAATGTTAATTTGGCTGTTTATTCTGTTGTTCTCTTAAAAAGAACCACCAAACCGTCCGCATAATAAAATTAAAAAGAGTTTTCATTGAAAACTGAAATTGCTCAATAGAAGTTAGGATACAATTAAAACGTGGCAGGCAACCTTTCCATATTGATCTAGTCTAGAGTTTTAGTACCTACTTTTTATAGGTTTCCAAACAGTTGAAGGCTATATAAGTTGCCGTCAGGCGATAGTTGGGAATATTAATATATAAAAATAACTAATAAGTTTTTTGTTCAAAGGAAGGTAATCTTAGTAGTATATTTAAGTTTGGGTTGAGGGTTATGAAGAGGTGATGAACATTATACATTATGCTATACTATGTATGTATAGTGATGTTGGCTGCAGGCAGGGGCAGGCAGAGAGGCAGCAGACAGTGCGGTGGCGGCGGTGTCGGCGACGGCGGCGCCTGCGGGTGAGGCGGAGGCGCGCGGCGCGCGGGGCGGCGGCGCGGCGGCGCGATGCTGCGCGCCTCTCAGTCGAGACGCGACACCCGCCCGCCCTAGCCGCCCGCGTAATTCCGCCCGCCCGACGACCGACCGCCCCGCGCCCGTTGCCACACGCGTCTCTTACCCGCACATACCCCGCACATATCTTACAACACTAGTCTCATACCGATATCATCTAAATACTACCATTACTTTAAACTATTTCATATTAAACCCAAAGTCCATTTTATCCCATTGCGTTCTAATTCATACGGGCGTTAGTCGTCGAGTATTTTCGAAGCTTTTCGGATGGACCGGAAGGGGGGGGGGGGGGAGGGAGGGAGGGTCGACGGATTCGGAGGGTTGCGGGGCGCAGGGCCCCTCGCGACGCGGGGTTAGTAGGTTCGCGATGTCGCGTCGCCGCCGCCGGTCGGAATGCATTCGTGGACGTAGAGTGGCGACCTGAGGTGCCATCGTGATTCTCACCTGGCCGGTTAGGGTCGGGATATTTTAGTAAAATAAAATTTTGCCATATCGTTTGGGATTGCTCGTATACACCGTTACAAAAATCTCGTTGATAAAATTATTTTTGGGTCAAACATGACCAGATGCAAGGTCAGATGTGCGAGGTGTCAACGAACCCCTCATCTGATTCTTGAGTTAGGTCGATGACGTCGAGGTCATGGGGTAGTCATTACGGTTGTGGGACTCACCGACGGGAATTATTGAGATAAATTTAGAACTCGAATCGATTGTGGTGTGAACTTTAATAAGTCCTTTAACGTCCGGAAATATTTGAGTGATAATACGGCGAAGGAAGACGGAAGTGTGTAACGACCCACGAAGATCGGGGAGGCCGCCGCGTTAACCCTGCCCGAATTAGTGCACCGGACGAGTCGAAAATAGCTCGGCGGCGTGTACGGTTACATGCGGGCGTCAATGTCGGCGCGCGGCGCGTGGTGCGTGCTCGACGGCTCTCAGCGGGTAAGCTTACACTGCGTCTGATTGCAGAGCGCGCTTACACCAGCCCTATATGAGGAGGCGCCGCCACCGCCGCCGCCGCGCCCGCACGCCCTCGCACCTCGACACTCGTACTGAGCTATTTCTGGACCCATCTGTTCCACTCTATACGTGCTAAATATTAAATCTTTCTAAATATACCTACCGGCTAAGAATGCGCTGACGTTTACGATGTTTTACAATTTTGCCGTCATAGACGCCTACGCATGCTGTTGTATGTAATATTTTGTTTGTGATGGAAAAAGATGGCAACAAGGATTGAGACCGGATGATAAAACACTGAAACCAAGAAGATAATCAACATTGAAAGTACAACCGAAGAATATTCGACATGTCCAGGCGTTATCGAAGGCACTACATGAAAGTGTTAGCGTTGTCCGCTTTAGCTGGTTGACTTCGGGTCAAATTGTTATTTTGTATCATTTGGTCCCCTTCAACCAGCTGTAGTTGACATCTGCTTCGCTTTCTTGATCTACAACACTTCCTCCTCCACAGTGATAAATCTAAGATTTATTCTCTTTATTATAAGTAATTTTATTCTCACCTATTTGCTGAAACATGTATATTAAATATTACTTTACTTAATGCTCTATGTTTATGTAGCGTCTGATAACATTGGAAATTATAATATTGAAATAATTTATCATTTTACTCAGCTTAAAGGAATTTTTCAAAAAATTAAGTGTTAATTAAGTCTTTCTTTTCATAAAACTGTATTGTATGAAATTATAACACATGTAAACATATTTTATTACAACGACTCAACTTAATAATATCTTTAGTGTTTGTTAGATAATTTCGTAAATTGATCCAAGTAGAGTAAATGTAATAATAAATGTAATAAGTTATTGTACATTATAGAGTGCCGTATTAGGTAATAGTAAAATCAAATAATGTTATTTTACATAGATAAGTAATATGTATAGAGTTGACGATTGAATCAAGATGTTATTATGTTTTCAATATGATTCGCATTCTGTTCATAATAAGTATTTCAGTGTCTACAATAGGTATGTTCCGCCAAGTATGGAAAATTGGATTTTTTTTTGCGTATTCGACTCACATCATATCAAGATCAATACAGCTCAGTAGACACTTGAAAGATGAGGATATAATGCTTCTTGTCGTTTGCCTTCTTTTTGTTCGAACATTTTATATTGTAAGTACATATGTGTTTTACAGCGTATTTTACATTACGCTGTAAAACATCATATTTATTGATTCTGGTAATCATTTTCATAATATATTTGTTTAAATTAATTGTGTTTTCCAATTATGACACGATGAATACGGTTCCGCGATATCGGTATAGTAGTCGTAGATAGAGCTGTTGAACTGTTCGTGTATCTGTTTCGTGATATCGATTGGTTGGAAGGTTTTTGGAGTTAGCACGCGAGGGAAGGAACGTAACACGCAGCACACTTTGATATTATAACGAGATTACTCTGGCAACCGCGGCCGGAGCGCTCCGCCGCCGCGCCGCCGCGCCGTCGCTCGCCGCCCGACGGCTTACCAACACTCCGCATTCATAACAGCCTTTTACATTTATTACAAAACGGGAATTATAAAAACCAGCCTTTAAATATTTAAAAGATTTAACAACGACTGAAAATCCGGTGCACATTTATGTGAATAGTCCTTTTAAAGCCCGTTTCATTCTGAATGTGGTAAAAATGTTCATTTTGGTAGATTTTGTAAATCTGCGCATAAAATTCTAGTCATATAATTCGTCATCTCTTCACGTAATAATCAATTCCAAAACATAATATTCAAGCTTATCCAAACACAGAATTTAATAATTTGGAATTGTTAATTTGTAAGTAATATATGACATTCTAATAAATCCCGTTACATCTATTTATTGTCGATTTCGACAAAAGAACCATTTTTCAATTATTGTAATACGTATATTTTTATCCAAAAATAACTGACCTTAAAATTAACTTTACATGAGAGCTGATCTAAAAAAATAATAATTTCATTTTATCACGTCGGCGTGTCAAATATTATAGTAGCCTCTGAGAAAAGCTAGCGGTAAGCTGTTAGAAATAAACTTATTTTGAAAATATGCATAATTTTGAAAATCAGATATTAAAGACACAGGCCTAATTTAATTCAAAAACATTCCAATTGAGTAAAAACATTCCAATTCCAATTGATACCCCAAGTCGTTTAAAAACGGGTGTATTAAAATTAAAACAGTTTATAACGAATGGTTCCCGAAGCTATAACACGAGATGGAAATACTATCATTCATATCACGGTATTTAATCCCACTATATACAGAAATGGCCAAAAACAATATAAACAAGTGACACAGATAGCGGCGATTCCACGATATTGTTACATTTTGTTTTTCAGTTTTATTTGACAGACGTACATTTTGCATTTTTTTATATTTGAAACGGTTATTTGCTCTGGAACAAACACTGGGGTTTGCATATTCATTTGACAATGTAATCATCGTAGATGAAACTGACAATGTTTGAAGGCGAAAGCTTAATCTTATATATAAAATTCTCGTGTCACAGTGTTCGTTCCCGTACTCCTCCGAAACGGCTTGACCGATTCTCATGAAATTTTGTGAGCATATTGAGTAGGTCTGAGAATCGGCCAACATCTATTTTTCATCCCGAAATTCCCGCGGGAACGGGTACAACCGCGGGGCGCAGCTAGTAGAGCTATAATTTCGTTTTTTTACGAAGTAGGTGATTTTTTACGTAAATTTCAAAGTTACATACATATTATATGTATTGAATGCATAAATAATATTAATAAGTTTACGTTAATAACAGTAAATTATTTAGAGTAAAAATAAGTAACAGCCAAGGTACAAATGTGCTGGTCGAATATCTCGATATACATTTGGGTAAAAGTTTATTAAAGGCTTGAAGCACTACTAAAATACCAGTGCAGTGAGAAATTAACTACATAAAAGTATAAAGTCCTGTGTATTGCATCGTAATTAAAGTCATTATTACAAAATCCGACCCATTATCATTACACACAGAGGCGACGGTAATTGTATCCAAATTAACGAGTCATACGCGCGGTTCGATTCAAAATATGATTGTAAGCTTTAATTTAATGGGAAATACATTACACACTAATCCTTCATCAATACTGTGCGTAGTGTGCGGTACAGTATTAAATTATGTGAGCGTATAATCATGTTACAGATGTTATAGAAAGATAATTAAATGATGTGCTCAGGCAAACCGATCCAATTAATTATTATTAAGGGTTTTTTTAAATATAATTGGGTGGTATTCGTGTATTCGTTAATTAATCGAAAATAAAATAGAGCTATTACATAGGTACATTATTTCTATCGCATTGACTCCACATCTAACACACGTGATGGAACGTGGCTGGATCTGGTTGGAAGATACATAGGAGCGCATACCGATAGAAAATATGTTTAATAAAAAGTGTTTAAAAATCCGGAAACAAAAAAATTACTTCATTACATAAGTAGTCATATCAAAGTTCATGTCACATCTAATGCTTGTGTATTCATGTTAATCTCAAAAACTGCTTAACGGATTTTCATGCGGTTTTCACCGGCGGATCTCAGCGAGTGCGGGATGCTGCTTTGGAATAAAAATCAAAGGGCTGGCCTTTCTGTGCTAAATTTAATTAAAGTAACAGCAGCGCCTGTAAAATTCTACTGCACGATAAGAGTTTCTCACACACTGAAATTGTTACAATAGTGAGGATTACATAACTGCATCAAAATGTATATTGGAAAATACATAATTAAAATAAGAGGAGTCTTTTCTCCTGCTGCTCTGCAATGAAAGTTCACTAGATTAGAGCTTTCAACTAAAAACTGAAAGAGAGCAGTGATAGATATTATTCCTTAGGAAAATATTTGTTTTATAATACTTTTTTGTACGCCGTTACTAATTTTCGTTTATATCAAATTACCATACAATTTATTTAAGGTGTATGGAAACCTGCCTACTTCGCTTTCCCAAGAAGGGAGAGGTGTCAACTCGATAGAGTAAGCCTACGTCCGGTGCAAAGTAGACGATGCCTTCCTGTCAATATACGAGTAAGTAAGGAGAATACGAAGTGTATAGAACACTCATGGACATTAACCACAAACTAAGTACTATGGCTGTGCAATGTGAAGACCTGACCCCTCAAAGAACCAAGAACGCTATCCCAAGGTTTTAGTTAAGATTGGCATTATAACATATTACATTTTCTTATAGGTATGGTTTATAAAACATGGTGTCGTTGGGGCAAAGTGGAGAGGAGTGTGCGGTGTTACTGGTGAGGAGTACACGATTAGTTTTTGTTGCGAGTGCCGCGGCCGGGAGTGTCTGCGGTGGGCGGTCACAAAAACGCCGGAGGCTCCGTGCACCCGGCGCGCGGCGGAGCCCGCTCGCTGCGCTGAGACTTTGTGCCATAAATCAAAAGCACCCGCGGGACCACTCCATTCCAAACACTACGCGTTTCAGGTAATATTTCGACTACACTAATTGTGTTAATGTTTACCATATCGTGTTATGTATTATTCAATTATAATAAAGATGTTTTAGTTAAAAATGAGTATTATTGCACCCCATATAATTAACACTTGCGCTTCTAGGATTAAGTAAAATGTACCTACTACTAGGAATGATCGATATATTCAATATGAAATCTTAGTGAAACATAGTTTCGGTGTTTCCTAAGTCATTTCGAATGTGATATAACCGCATAAGTTAGATAAATTTCGTAAAACCCTTCATTTAAGCTAAAGAAAGAAGTAATGTTGGTAACATTACTTCTTTCAATACCGTCGAAAAATGTTGGATAGGAATATAAAAATGTTTTACATTTGTGAGTGATAGAGATAGTCGCATGTCGAGGTGGTGGCGCTTTACCCCGAATACGGCTTAGAAGGAAATCACCTGGCAGGCCATTAACCTAATTCAGGGACGCAGAGACAGGGCGGAGCACGGGACGGAGGTCGCTCGCGAGCCATGGCGGCGGCGGCGGCGGCGGGCGGCAGCGGGCGGCGGCGCAGCACCCGCTTTAATATCATCGCGCTACCGGTAATAAGATGGAAATAAGGCGGCGAGCGAGCCGGCCCAATCATCGCCTTTCGCAACTTTACACCGAGCGTCGGCGCCCCTGCCTACAATAATACTTCGATAAGTATCAAATAAAATATTCATCTCAGAAAAAATACACAGGTACCGGTACAAACAAAACAGAAATACGATAAAGGCTTATCAAAGTTTTTCAAAGTGAAAAGTTTTCATCTCATCATTATTTATAAACTTTTGATAGCGAAGTATGAACTTGTAGCAGTTTTATTAGCGCCGTTTTATAAATAAGTACTTTATTAAAGTCATTTCATTTTAGTATGTTTATGTCCCGTAAGTAGTATTTAAAACCATTTGAGAGGTCTTTATACTGTGTTATGTAATATACTCCACATGAACAAAATCAACTTTCAGCTCTTTATCAAAATGAAGTCATTGAATAGGTTGTTAAGTAACATTCACAATGAGTCGTATTAATAAAATTGTCTAGAAAACCAAGGAAATTAAGTAATAATAAGTATACAATATGTAAGATTATATTAGAAAATTAGAATATAAACGATAATCTCTTGGGCTTTGGCCTAAAATCAGAGCACCATAAAAGGGTAAATTGATAATAAAGAGAGGCGCTTGTTGGATAAGCAGTAGTAGGTATAAAATGACAACCTTAAAATAGAAAATGGCTGCGCGCCCTTGTGTCTCCGAGAGCAAGTGTTCTCAATGGGAGGCTGGATGGGAGCATCGTTTATGGAATCAAGCGAGTTTCACTGCGCGTTTTTCTTTAAATACCGCTTAACTAAATTGCTTTGTTTCTCATTTTTGTTTCGGTGTATTTTCATTTTGATACAGAATCCATTTTTATATTAATGAAGCAAACAACGATATACATACTTCGTTGGCTTACTTTGTTAAAGTTAATGACGTGTTTTCCTTTTCCTTACTTAGTACATGTTTTGTTTTATATTTTTACAAACGTCGGTGTTCGTTTTCAGATAGCGGGCAGCGACTAGTTTCTGTAATTAATTATGTCCGTACCTGCCGTACTATAATTTATTTTCTCCAACACACATAGCTCAGGCATTTATAGTATATTTGTAAATGTCAGGTTTTGGAAACAAAATATACCAACACACTTTATTAGATTCAAAATAGAAAAGCACCTCTTTATAGAGTATCGTACTTGTACGTCTACGTATATGTCGAAAGTAGTGAGAGACATCCTTTGAAACACAAAAGATCGCAACTATGCACCGGAAGACCGTGGAGGATGATTTCAAACTCACTTGAAGAATTTCATGGCGAAGAGAGGTACCTCTGGATACCGCTTGCTAATACCTACACCTGAATTTATTGTGCTGTATTTTAGAAGCATCCAGTTTTGTTTTATAGGTTAACTTTTAAAATATGTTTAAAGATCCTTTGGCGATACAAATGTACGAGATAAAGTAAAGATAACGTAATACATTTTAAGTTTAGGCCACAATGTTCATGACACGGTGCATTATGGAGATATGAAAAAGTGTAAGTAAATGTGAAGTTTCATTTTTGTTGGCTTAATGCATAATGGCTCGTTGGAATTAAATATTAGAGGTGGCGGCGGCCCTCCGAGGTTGCCCACCAGCTCCGCACGCGGCGACACACACGGAAATTTCATTATTGTTCCGCCGCTACACAACGACACAGTTGAACACACTTTTAAATTGTGAACCATATTTCTGTGACATTAAATGAGTTTGTCGAGTTACGATAATCGTATAAAACTGGTCCACAGTTAAAATAATAGATTCATTTTCTAACAAGCGTACTTAATCACGGTCGGAATTTAAAATAAAATAAGTAAGTTCTAAAGATATCGATTCAGAAATAATGAATAAGGGATTGTTCTCAAACGTTTTCGATGTGTACATCGGTTAGGCGAGGACGTAGCTGCTTACGAATCTACCTCGAGATTTTTACAGGATATACTTTAAGAAACCAACCGTTATATTATTCGTCCCAAACATTATGAAAACATTGTCCATAACAAACTCAGTTGTTTATAATGAGTTGTTTAATAATTAGCCTACCAATGTCAGATTAATTAGTATTAACATATTAATGGCCATTTCTCGAAGCGATTAAACGGAACAAATTAGAACGCCATTATCGGAGGTCTGTACGAACATCTGTGTTGGCACTAATCTGATACAAATTAATTCGCGCGTTCAATAATACACAAGGTCTATTCAGTTCAGTAAGCTCGTATAAGTAAATGAGTATTGCACTTGTGAATCGATCAGCTAATGGGATATGAATGAAGCGCGGGCGGAGGCTGCGGCGGCATACACACGGTGGATCTAATGGAATTCACTTGTACGCAAACAAGCCGCAGAGCTCCCCTACTTCCACGTACCTGAACGTTTTCAACATAGGTATGCGCCTCGCATTACGCCGCCCGCGCGCCGACAGCCCGCCAACCGCCCGCCCGCCTACTTGTCAATTTTAATAGACGGTATTAATCATGGTTAATGCGGATCACACGTGCCTCTCACATAACATGTTTGTCAACATTCCATTACTTAGCGAACTAACAACTACTCGCTACTCGTAGGTACTCGTACAAACCTTTAAGAAGCTCAACGTGTTTATTAACTTGGGAGAGTGGATTGGTTACGCCACCCGAACAGAATAATGTAGTTTATTTACGTACCTGAAAATAAAGACAAGATTGATAAGTACGTGATAACGTGAATATATTGGGCCGTTTAATTGTAATGATTGCATGCACCACAAGTATGTTAATAAACTGTAAATCAATCTAAAACAAAACCACAAATGAAAGAGATTGGATTTAATTTGTTCAAATTTTACTACACGCGGCATCGTATATAAATAACTTGGGAAGATTCTACGGAGATTTCTCGGAAGCCTCAGTTGGCCTTAAACCAGATTGAAGCGCTTAGAATTCCTTACATAAGCGCTATGCTATAATATCGGAAAAGAGATCAGAAGTTAATCTATCGGCAACATTCCTCGCGTTTCGCCGGAAGGCAGCGGCGCGCTCCCCGCGCCGCCCGCGCCCGCGCCCGCTTTGGCCGGGCTCCGGCACCACGCACGCGACCCTGCCCCTACCGACTTTCAGACAAATCGATCCTAATACAACATACAATAACTATGCAACTATTCGCTCATTGTATCATCCTAGTAATCTTAATAAACTTGCAATCATCATGTTACGCTCACAGTATTCAAATGTAAAATATATCACTTTCTTACTAAATATTTCTGTTAATCCAATATCAATTTTACTATATTTAATCCCGAGAAAATCATAAAAAGCAAGTAGGGTTTTGATAACAAACATCATACTGTCGATGGGAGCTGTGCGGACGCGACACGCAGTGGGGAAGAGGGTGACTCTTCGAAAACTTGACATTCGTTGGAGTCGTAAAAATATAATGGTATAACTTGTATTTTTACGAGCGGTAGAACCTCAGAGACGAAGGGGTAAGATCTCGGGCAAGATAAGTGTACTTACATTTACGTTACCTAAATAGAGTACACAGAAACAGACACCTTATAGAATATCAGATAATACTTACACCTCTACACTTCCACACCCTCTTGCCCCAAATTCACGGAACTCTTATATAATTATGTGAATAAGGAAACTCATTTATGTCTTTACAACTCGGTATATTTCGTAATATTTCTATTAATAGCATAGAAGACAGGTTTAGTTCAATATATGTATGATATTCTCCAGATGTGTAGGGTATTGCGAATGACAATTCACTAGGACGAATATATTCCTTTAGTCACATTTATGGCTAATATATTCATGAAAGTTTCACAAAAATATTTCAGTATGCGCCCGCCTGCTTTATTACGAACACGACATATAGACAAAACAAACGGGCTCATTATACTTAATATCGAGCCACAGTCACTTGGCGCTTATAGTTTTCAATAGTTAAGTTTAAAAGCTTGAAAAAAGAGTTAAAAACTAAGTTAACATACCGTTTATTTAGTTTTCATATAAACACAAATAAACTGTATTACTAAATAAAATGTAGAAAAGCAACTAAATAAAACACGTAAAATGTAAAGACACATACGTGGTCGTGTTAAAAAGTCGGGAAGCGGCGAGAGAGTAGCGAATGTGAAATAAAATATATGGTGAATGGAGTGCACGTCACGGACACTCGGCGCAGCGCACGCGACGCGCTGCGCAATTTCCGTTCAGCTATCAGATGCGACGCGAGCGCCGCCCCTGAGTTAATTCAACTGAAAACATGAACCGCCATAACCCACACACCACACCACACCTCCTTCACAAACACAATGTGCTTTACGTTTTCAAAATTCCCTCTTTCATAAACGTATTGATGCAATGTTTCAATATCATTTTATAGTTAAGCTTTTGTTGCAGCGGTTAAAATTGATTCAATAATTACCGGGCAAAGTAAGCGTGCGGGGTCTTGGCGGAAGGATGGAGTGGGGCAGGGCGCGATTAAATCGCAGGCGTTTCGGCATGTAACAGGAAGTGGGTCAAGCGGCGCCGCCCGGCTATTTATTGCGTTTCCGACCAAATTGCATCCACCGTCTGCGATTTTTAGCCTTATGTCATTAGGTCATTACCTCATTACTTTCTAGACAGGTGAATCGAACTATTTTTATTTCATATGAAAATGTTTGATTTAACAGATCATGACAAAAATTGTTTTAAAGTGAAAATACTATATTTAAGAATGCGCATACAAATCAGTTGGAAAGTGGGTTGTCTGGAGTTAGTTTTGTAAAAGCCCATGTGTGAGGCTACAAAGGTGTTCCATTAAAACTTTTTTATTCGGTGACGGGTGCCGTTCAGACAGTATAAAGTCTTAGTGACTGTGCAATTACAGACAAGTGCCTTTAAATGAACCGAGCTCTCGAGCACGCCGCATCGCTTCGCACCCGACTGCGCCCACTCCGCCGCGCCTCCTGCCTTGCTGCGCCATTCATTCACTAACATTGTCACAAACTCGATTATAACATTATTTTATTGTTTTTATATTAAGTATTTGAGTATATGTAATAGTCTCATTTAGTTAGATTCCATAATACAAACTTTAGAGCTTTAGATTGGGTCTATTGTGAACACGGACGTGTGTGAATTAGTCCTGTTTATTTATGTTATTATTTATTTTTATTCATTATTCTTAGGTATTTGTTTATTATCTATAAACATTTCCCACATTCATTTCATATGACAGTACGTATTTGCCTTTATATACAAGAGGATAGGTAATATTTGCGTACCTACTGTATGCCACCAGAAATAAATGTCACAAAAGATTTATTTTTCATGCATTATTCATTCACGTATCTTCAGGAGTTTTCATTTGAGGGTAATATTTATGAAACATACTTCGAAAATTATAACCATGTAGTGTTACATCTGACGCTATTTTTGGACAGATTCTCGTGTAGGTATATAGGTATGTACATATTATGTACTGATTCTAACAAATTTAAATATATATTTATATCTCAATCCATAAAATAACCCCTATTATAAGTCACCATGTTATGTATATTAATTAATTATCTCAATAAGTGCCTAAATAGAATGAACCCATTCGGGACGACCAACATACATACGTAAACATGAGAGTGGACAGTTTCCACCTAGTGCATGTTGTTTTTACGGTAAGATTAGTGCAAAATGTGCGACGGCCTGTGTATCCGAAGATATTGATTCTGGAAAGTAGCCAAAAAAACTCGTAGAGCAGGCACGCGTCAACTGCCGCGCTGCCCCTACACCGACGTCAACCCTTTTACGAATATTAAATTCTGTTTTGCCACTTCGCGATTCCACATTTCCTCTGTAATATATGATCCGATTCGTAAGACCTTTGCATTATTCACAGTTAGTTTACTTCGCTCCTAAAGTTTGAACTTGTCATTTAATCTTTGATTTTATAATAGACTTCTATTCTACAAGTTCATTTCATAATTTAGTAATTAATGAATCAACATATATATAACCGTATTAAGCAAGTTTGAGTAGGTAAATGGTCGGATTGACATACTACATATTCTGTACACAGATTTAAGAAATAAATCTGAAATAGATTTTTTCAAATCTGCCTCAAAATTATTTAAAATCTATAGAAGATTACACATGCATTTAAATGTTCTGTGTTGCCACCGAATCAAAAAATTCTGAAACTCTTTAATATTTCAATAGTACACGTTCTGATAGAACGTTGAACGAATAAGTAATTAGATAAGAGTCAACAACTTTTTGTACAATGTTTTGATGAGATAAATGTACATTTTCGTTTCGAGTCAAATTCTTTGAACTTTTAATTACTTTAGAGAAACTTGTGTTGCTACAAACACCGTCTGAAGCTGAGTAAATAGATACGAATGGTTCGCAAATTAAGGATTCTCCGTAGTTACCAAAATATATATATATTTAGAATTATAAAAAAAAATACTGAAAATATTAACAATATCGGAATACAAACGGAAATTGGTAGGTATACGAGTATATCGGTACAACTTAAGAAGAAAAGGGTAGGCAACATGAAAGTAAAAAGAAAACTATTCTTGTTAGCAAAGGTTCACGTATCTACAAAGAATAGCTAAAGAGTTACTGTCCGCAAAGTTTTCAGTTGCACGAACGTCTCTACTTTTCTCTATGAGCGAGTCTGTTTCCGTTTATCTTTGGTTGCTTTTTAGTTAGTGTCAGCTTTTTCATTTCTTTTCCTTTACTACTACCGTTATAGATGGGGAGCTTTACGTGCGAATCGTGTTGTCACTCGAGAAGAGTACATCGAATGGTGGGTGGAATGTCAAGGAGTTGTTAAGTGTGAAAAAACATAATAATTCTATATTGTAGGACTTGTAGGAAATATGAATATTTCACTTGGTGATAACTCATTCGAATTATACGAGTATATATTTTGCATTATACGACTATGTCCATCAATTTGGGCTATCATTTTACATTTTCAAAAGGTGACTACAACTTTACGACTGTTCTGAATCGCATGTCTTTGTATAAGAAGACTTTTTAGGGCTTACTTAAATTGCCCTGTGAAAAACAGCCAGACTCGAATACAAGTTTTTCCCACTTTTTGATGCATCCAACGTACGGTAGAAACCGATTATACTATTTGTAAGATTTTGATACTATGCCATTGAATGACACGTAGGCTGTGTCCCATATCCTATTGAGTAACCCATGGAAGAAAATTATTTTTTATTTTTTATTTTATCAGCACGCGTCACTATGTAGAATGCTAATATTTGGTGGAACTATTCAATATCGTCTAAGGTATCTTCCATATACTGACGCGGTCGAGTGACTATATTAAATCTAACATAGCTTTCCTTAATTTTACATGTGTTGCCTTAGGAACGTGCACAGGATGTAATAATTATGCCGCCAGAGATGTGAGTTAAGATTGCACAAAAATCTGATAAAAGCTATTCTCGTTAATAACAAATGCTGAAGTTAACAAAATGGAGTATATTTCTACAGTAGGTGCCGTTAATTGACGGCTGGCTGAGTTCGGTCTTAAATTGGTGTAAATCCTTAAGGCACAGATCATGCCAACCGAGCGGCGGCTCTCGACGTGCCTCCTCCAATTACTTTAATTAAAACAATACCACGGCACCAGTGCTTCGTCGACTCACCGCGTCTGTTTCCCATTTCCCTATTTAAATACGAAAACGAGCTCGTAGCTCGCACTTAACATGCAAGATGTTGCTATTCACTACTATCCGAAGCGACACCTACGCAGACATTTTAATCTAAATACATGTCCATGTTGGAGATACATTACGTACTCACTTGACTTTCTCAACATTATTTGCGAATAGTAGAGAATTAGCTGATTAATTTCCTAACATATAATTCGTTATAAATTCACTTTTCTTATTTTCGGGGAAAAATATGTCGTAAGTTGCTAAAAATCGATGAGTGTATGGAAGTGGATTCGGTCTTTCGACTCCAGCTGGTAATTTACTGTCGATTTGGCTGGAGGCGACACCTGTCGAGCGCTGACGTTTGAAAATGCGACGAGGCCGCGATGCCTCACACTGAATACCTGGCTATGTAATGTGCACTCAAAATACATCTTAAGTTTTACTATATATTTTAATACAAAAAGATAATTTTACAGTAGCAACACTCAATTTTTATTTAAAAAATCCCTATGATAGATTTCCTATAAGAATAACAAAACGTATAAATCTGTTGTCACGTAACTGATAGTGGAGGTAATAATATAAGTCATGGAAATCCAGCATCATCTCAGGGATTAGAGTTTACAGGAAGCAGAGAACGTGGGAAGAAGGCGGGAGGCGGAGCGGGGGCGCCCAGCACATCTCCGACGGGAGGCAACTTTACCAACTTTCTTAAGGGCGGTTGGCGAAGTTTGACGTGCACGCGCTGCCGTAAGCTCTGGGATCCTATACTTGGTAACATCTAATACGGGAACCACAACATGCAACTATTTATTTTGGCCAGATAATACGCAACCTAATATTTTTTAGGTTTGTTATCTTGTACGTATGTTTCTGTCGTAGATATGAATACGTGTGGCAATAGGCTAACAAATCAACGCATAAATGTTGTATACATAACTTGAAGTTTTGGAAGCGACACCAAGCCAGAAGGCTACCTCGAGTTTTATGAGTTTAATCAAATCGTTTTAGGGGTGTCAGTATGAGCCCGACCGCCTGATTGTATGTTCCAAACACGTGTGCTGACCCACGCAAAATCCACTCTATACAATATAGACTTTCAGACAAATACACATGTACTTACATAGAAAAACAGAATTGTAACAAAAATATTACTTTTTATTATCCAACTGGGAAGCACGCGAAACATGTATTAGAGTTTATATCGTTTTGTTGGTATGAGTGTGGCGTTTATGCGTGGCGGGCCCACTTAGGGGTTACTTCGTTAAGATTTCTACTGATAATAACGGCGTGATCACGTGCTTCGCACAGAGCCGTTCTTGGCTTCTAATCCAAACTCTATTACCTACTCTACAATTTTCACCCGTCGCGCATATTTTTGTATAAAAAATTAATTAAACTTTAACTATTTTTGTGCATTCATACTCCTCAAGTTTTCTGAATCATCGTAAAAAAGTACAAAGTTCTCTCTTCACGTTTTGGTTTATAAATAAAAATATGAAAAATGCTAAACATAAACAATTGAAGCTTATCTAAAAGATACCGGTTGTAGTGATTCTTTTGTAAGCATTGCGTAAAATTATTCAAAATATGTATAAGTTAGATCCTAAGCTGGTCGTAAAACGGTTATTACAAACGTTATGAAGGCCGGGTCGGGCCGGATCTCATCACTTAGGGTTGTGCGTCGAAGCGACTATCTTTCAATAAACCCATAAAATTGCCTCATCCAGAGCGAGTCGGCGCGGAGGCCGCGCGACCCGCTCTACCCTGTTTGTTGTTAACAATGCAAGCATCAATATTAAATTTTAGACGCAGCAACAATACAAGTTGGCTCAACTTTTATGAGCAATATCCTTCAGGGTTCAGATCGAACGTTCATTCTAGATGAAAAATGTTTTCCTACCGTAACCGACGCGCGCCGCCCCGATATGCCAGCGGACTGGGTGACGATATCGCAATTTATTTATGCCTTCAGGAAAGTAATGTTATTCAAACATTAGTGAACTCAATAACACCAATAAATAGTTAATTTTTTATTAAAACTTGATATGTATATCATGGTTCTAGACATGGCACATGTGCCTAGCTACTGAGTGCGATCACATGCATATTAGATGAGGACGGCCGCGGCGCTACACTCTTGCTGCATACCTATGGGCTGTACAGGTGTCATCCTCCTCATTAGTAATGCATTTTAAAGTGTCCTTTACAATTTTATATATGCCATAAGTATGCGAATTTATGAAAGTTAGCCACTGTGTAAGATTTCGAGAATGTACGGTTATAAAACCGTTTCGGCAAAATTGTATTTACGCGTATAAAACCAAATCGACATTTAGCTATCGACAAAAAAGCGAACAGCTACAATAGCTATGATGACGCGAGCCAGTATTGTGTAAGTGGAGAATTATGTCCCTACAGCGCTACGCTCGTAGCACCAGAGCTACGCGCGTAGCCCATAACGACACCCATAACGACTATAACATGGCTGCTCTATGTGCCGGTTTTAATGTAGTAAAACTCACTACACTGTTTATATTAAGGCACTGCTATGTTTGTTTCTAGTGATGCCTACGTTCTTTCTGTAATTTGTTTTGGGTAATTACTGTAGAGTACCTACGTATCAATTTGCGCAACGAGTAAACGATTCAGGTGGAGGAACCGTTTCGGATTCAGACAGAGAGACAAATTAAAAGAGCACTGGAACGCTAATTCCATTACAACTCGATGGACGGCAAAAGTCGCCTCCGTTAGAGTAAAAGCCTGTAAAGCGTAATTGCGAGTTGAGTAAGCCGGGTTCCACGCGGTACGATACGGACGAAAGGGGACCTCCCAGTAACGGCTGATATAAAAGCGGCAATAAATTTAACAGGATGAACGCACTACTTACACAGAACGAGCGCGGACGGCCGGTGCCCGTAACGAGGGGGCACGCAACCGCCGAGCCGCGCCGGCCGCCGCCCCGCGCGGGCCCCGTGTCGCCCCGGACGAACAAACCACATTTTTGTTCTTAAAAATATTTTACGGGATTATGTGACAATATAATAATCACATATTTTATGCTCAAATTTTATGTCTATTGTTTTTAATTTTTTAGCAAAGTAAAAAAACAGATTAACCTAAAATATGTTCGGATTATTTATGGTTCAGCTACATTATGTCTCATTAGAGTACTATAATTAAACACTTTAATGAAACGCGACAAATATGCTTGGTGTGCTTACTTTGGATACACACGTTTATTGCTATGAAACATGGCAGTCTCATAACAATCCCTTTCACTCTCCACAAATTGGAAGAAACGCGTAAAGGAAAACATGGCTATAAATAAAACTGGCAGATCAACTAGATAGGCGGCCATTACCCGAGATAAGCGCGACTTATATACGCGATACGTTCTTCGCTTCAGCAGATTAACGTACGAGGTTTGTTTTTAGATATCGACATTGTGGCATTCTGGTGAGTCACAACTGGAAAATTTATCGTTGCGCTTGGGCAGATATCTTCTTACAGACTCATTAAAAAGGAGACACGTCGTACATAAATCAGGGAGAGCTTGGCGAGAGCGCGGTGCGGCCGCCTCAACACCGCTTATCGGCCGAGAGCGCGCCGGCAATAGGCGCTATCCGGTTCCGTCGACGCCGCGCCCGCCAGCACCCCATTGTGTCTCCCGAATAAACTTCATTACATTATCCTTTACCGATACTCCACTTCCTATCTACATCCACACCACACCGATACCTCATATTATACAGTTTATTCTTATTTATTCCCCACATTTGTATTACCACTTTATTTTTTTCATACTACACTTACGGTGTTTTTATAGTTTTTTATCTCATTAAACCACCACAGACCATTAATATGAAAACTTGCTAAAATTAACCAGAACTTTAATAGAGTGTAGTAAATTCTCGTTTCTTCTTAAACTTAAGGGCTGAACTCGAGTCGATGGAGTTCATTCCGTTTTTCTGCCTCTTTCTTATCATTATTCTTGCTGCAATCCTCTGCAGCTGTTTGCACGACACGACCTTTGCTCTTTCTTTCAGTTGATCTGCATAGGCTCTTCTCAGTCGTCCTCTTCCTCAAAACCTCTCGATATAAGACTAATATAAGGTAAGGGAATTTGGCAGCCACCACTTGTAAATATAAACTACATATTTATTTAGGTAATTAAATAATATGTGATTCACCACCATATATTAATATTCAATGTATGATATTGTTAATTTATCGAAAACAAATTGTATTTGTACTATATATATTCTGAATATTAATCTAATTCAGTGTGAGGCATGCTAGATAACAATTCAAAGAGCATTGCTAGTTCACTGGACCCAGAAGATCACAACTTTCGAGGCACCCTGGAAATTTCCAACATTACGGCCACCCGCTCCCCTTGAATTATTAGACTTACACACCTACTTATACGTCGTCGAAAGTGCAAAGTTTCGTCTCTTGTGCATCGAATTTCTCTAAAAGTTATTTTAGTGTTCGTCAAGTTTTAAATGTTGTGTGATTTAGAAATGGCATCAATTCAATCCAATTCAATAGATTAATTACAGGACTACATGTGAACACTTCAGAAACTAGAAGTATGTAACAAGCCGACTGTGATGTTTTTATTTCAGCAAAAAAAGGATTGGTATTTTTCTTTTTTTCAGAATGTGTGAGTTGACACTCTGTACTGTGTAGTCCTACCAAAGGGCGTGTAAGAGTGGCTGAGTGAATAAATGTCAATAATTGGCGTGCACAGAGCAGTGACATGGGGCCATACCGCTCGCTGCCATCAACGACTTCAATTGACTGGTGATTTCAATTAATGCGCATCGGCGAGTTCACGAAACTCCACTATTTGTGCCATAATAATACCAGATATTCACTCAAAATGTCGTTGGCAGTTCGCTCGCTGTGAATTTACGACACTAAGGACGACCAATAAATGCAAATTTTATTGTTTATGGCAGATTTAACGGCAGTGAACTCTTTTACCGATGCCGTTAAGTGGTCTTTGCATAGTCAGATGAACAAATTTGCTAACTTAATTAATATAATCCATTTACAATTTCGTAGTATGGCGGGAATTACATGAAAATTAAAATTTTACGCATCTTTTTTGGTACCAATGTATTATAAAGTAATTTACTTTTTGTCAAGAAAATAGAACAAGTCGGGAGGTGAAATCAGAAATTTAAACTTAATATAGGAGTTCTGTAGGTAAAAAATTCTCCAAGAAGGTTGGTCCTTCCGTCTTTGTACCCGTTAATAAGGGTTGATGGAGGCGCGCGGGCGGCTCGCGCCGAAGAGGGCCGGAGATAGAGAACGCGGTCTGCCCACCACTGATAAGGCTATTAAAAGTTACGCTCACAAACCGCCTGCCTGGATAAAGCTGTTTCTACCTACAGTTTCCAAGGGTAAACCTTTCAAGGAAAAACAAACCTAGAGTCTAAACGATAGAATAGTAATAACAGAAGTTTGTGTAAAACGTAACCTGTCACTGGTATACAAGTATTCCTGTCTACTCAAAATATCTATAGCTTACTTCGAAATCGTTCACTTCTTGTAGAAAGTGTAATAATATTATGCTTAAGTATTAGAAATTAGGCTAGTCAATTTTGAAAATATTAATGAATTTAATAATAGTAATTAGCAATGATTCGAATCCTTCAAAAAATATTCTAAAAGGATAAAAGATGAAGCAACATGGTTACATTTCAAAAACATTTAATTTTGTGGTATTTTCAAGTAAATTAATTTAATGCTTCTTATTAACGCTTTGGCGGTCTTTGGTCTAGTGGTATGTGCATTGGCAGTCGTTTGCCTAGTCTGGGTGTCGGGTTCAGGTCCCGGTTCAAACGAAACATGTTTCCAATTAATCTTTCAAACATGGCTCAGGTTTGCATCACCAACCCGCATTAGGCAAGCGACGATGCCTTATCTCACTGCACTGTCGTCGGTGAGTATGAGTCGGTGTTGTACGAGTTAATTCAGGAAGGTTATTAATTTAAGGTTAAAGTTTTATTAGTAGCAGTGTCAGGTTAGGTTAGATTCTTTAATGTATTTATTTTATATATTAAAATATATGTATATAGTTAATTGAGTATATCAATACTTACATAAAATAATATAATCTGCTATTTTATTTTGTTACTTTGGAAACAATTCCATTTGGGTTTCATGGTCCTTTCAGATCGTATGTAACAATGAGTTTAATCCTATTAAAACGGACACACAATGTGCCAGAATTGTAGCGCGGTGGCTTTGGTCTGTCGCCGGTCGCATCGACTCTGCATCTACTAACCGGAACCAGACCTTAACCAAATTAAACATGGTTTAATTTCCCTACTGAAGCTATGTTGAAAAAGCTCCGCCTAGTCGAAACACAACTATGCCGGGAGGAAATAAAATAGCAAGGGAAGCGATGCGGGCGTCGGACGAAGCGATTATGCAGTCGAGAATAATGGGCGCCGGTCCACATGCACGTTTTTGTTTGTGGTCTGTGACGCGATTTATACGCGAATTTCTACCGTTGCTGAAGTGAGCACTATTCACAATAATTGCTTTCAACAAATTCTGGGAACATGACTTTTGTTTCAAATTACAAGGATATTTTCCCTAAAATATTCATTAATGTTAGCTGGACGTTCTTTATTTCTTTTGTTAATAAAATCCACCTATGTACCAAAATACATATAAGTACGAGTAATCCTCGTAGTATAAGTATAAATGAACAAAATAAAAGTGTTTTGCAGAATTTCTGCATCTAAATTGCAATTCGAACCGATATGCAGGAAAATTAGCAATGGTACGGACTGAATGCTCTGCGTTTCCATTCCTATCCATTTTGTATTCAGGCAGATTAATTGGTCACTTAATACAAGTTGTAATAAACTAAATCCGGCGAAGCGGCGTGACCCGTCTACTTAGACGTTTTAGCTGGTGGAATTGTTAAGCAACTAGCTGAAATTGAATTAGGCTGAGCGGGTGACAAAGGGGGCGAGAGGAGGAGCCCGCTTCAGACGCTTTTACCTACAAGTTTTTTACTCGTTTATTTAGCGAAACAAACAAATCTCCGACTTATGATTTGTTACGGACTTGCGACTTATACTTTATATGAAATGTAGAACTAAAAGAACAATCAATACTTTGTCTGTACCGACATACAGCCATATATTATAATTATCAATTACATTTATGGTTGTATGCCATATCAAATAAAGGATTAAACAAAAATTAAGCAATCATACATTTCTCATATTTGTTTATTATGTAGTACCTATACTCCAATAGGCGAGTGGACTTATTTCAATTAGAATAGTTAATTAAAAAGTCAAACTGTTAGTAGTAATTAAGATGTTCTCTAAAATATTATTTTGGCTTATGTTAAGAAAGCAAAAAATGTGAATTAAGCACTGTGCTTCAGGAGCAGAATGGAGCAATCAGAGCGAGCGCACTTTGACAAAGCAATTTGGACGAGGCGCGCCACCGATGTGTTATTTTGATTGTGTCGTGCTTTGTATGTTGTTGTTTGTGCGACCGTTTCCTTGCTACTTTTGACGGATATTTAAAATTTCGATAGGTTACATCTAGATATCTACGTAAAAGTTTTTCTTTCTTTTCGTCTTACTTGTATGTGCTAGGAGTGTAGTAGGAAAGAACTTATAAAATTAGTAGAGAGGTACTTGTTAATTGTAATAATAAGATAAAAACAGTTAGCATAATAAACAAAAACGTAAACAGACGTAAACAAAGTAATTCCATTTGGATATTTCATAAAACATTTTCATTATTTGCAGTATTGATTGGTTCGCATCAATCGCGATATGCAAATATTAGCTCGCTCGGTGACCGGCAGCCAGTGATTTACGCGTGTCGCGACGCTATGTTATGCAATTACGATCGCTTATTAAAAATTAACAAACGGTTCGAATTGCATACCAATCTCACTGTAATAAAATAATGAAAGTAAGTTAATTACGGAGCATTTTACTGGCGTAACGAATTTTTTTGAACGATTTTCAGGGGTATATGGGTATATGTAGGTTGTATGGTGTTTGAGTGATGCTAGAGTGTGTGCGTGCAGGCTGTGCGGAGCTGCGTGGTGCGTCTCGCGCGCTCGAGCTGGGCCCGGCTGGCCCGGCCGAATCGGCAAGAGGCAGCGGGTCGCCTCGTGCGCGCGACGCGCGCCCTTGTCCCACTTGCGACCTGCTACTTTCATTTCCCTCACAAATAAATGGTTGATAAACACACCCATTATGTTTGGGATATTCGCTTGTTTTTGTTAGATATGACTGAAATAAAAAAGAGACGAGATTCCCATAATGAGAATATGTGACCGGGGCTGGTTTTAACAGTTGTCGACACAGTTTGTTAGATGGTAGGTATGTATATTATACAACGCAACATATGATTTTGATAATTAGAATTATTTTACATTAGTTCTTCTTATAATGTTGAACCTCTGTTCAATGTATGTTACTTCTATGTTTTATTAAATTATTATTAAATTATATTTTATAATATAACTATGTATTATGTTTTTGTTGTTTTGTAGTAATAAAATCACAAAAATAATTTTAAGCTCTTTGAATCTGGCAAAAGGATATACGAGATATATATACATAGAAGGAAAGTCGTTAAGCTTTGTTATGCTAAGTGCAGTAGTATGTACAACTAGATAGTTCACGGGATGAAGCAAGCAAAGCCATTCATGGCAATAAAAACAGCGAGAGCTTTACAAAAATAATAAAAGTTAGCAGAGGCGGGCGCGAGGAATCGCGCGGAGGGTGCTACGGTCCGACTGCACCGGGCTTCGACTCATTTTTGATTTTCGTTTTGTTTCCATTCTACAAACATTTTAAGAATGTAATTAATTACCTAACATTTATTGAAAATTGTTTTGATTTCTATATTGTGTTGTAGATCAGTAAACTCTTATAATCGTAGTTAACCAAGTAATATCATTTTGTAAGTCATATATTTACAGTAGTAAGAAAGTCGTCAGATAAAGAAGTGAAGATTGTAGTTTTTCATAGAACTTGTTCCACAGTACCATCCATCAAAGAACGCCGAGTGATTTATGGGTACGGCGCAGCGTAGCGACGGAGCGTAGGCCAGTAGCAATGACGACGCGATTGCGACTCCGGCGAGGCGGGCGGCGTCGCGGGCGGGCGGCGCGGGCGGCGTGTCACATGCGATGCTGACACGCGAACTTACATCCTCTTTGATTAATCGAAGGTGCCTCCTCGCCAGACAAGGTGTGACTCCATAAAATCTTATCATTACGTTCCATCGCTGCATCGTATTTTAAGATCGTGATTACATTATATTTTGGTGGGAATGATGACGGTGTTTACAGTAGATTAGATATTATAGTACTCTTGATATTTTAATATAATTCTAATGAAACAAACGTAGAATAAATGTTGTTTTAATTTAAATAAAGAATAACGAATTGACATAAGATGTTAGTAGACTCGTTTCGTAAACTTGTTAGGCTAAGGACTCACGAAGCGGTTTTCACCCGTGCCCGCCGCGGTGGCGGAATGAAATTTTATTTTCAAAACTCACGAGACCGGAGTTTTGTGCGGTTACGCAGCCGTCGCGGTTCCGATTATCGCTCGCAAACTTGGCGGTTGATAATCGCAAGACGGGCGGTTAAACGATCAGTTGAGTTCCAGACCGTCATGGACACACACCAGAAACGAGCTGTTGCGTTATACTTCCTTCACAGAAGAATTAAAAAAAGAAGGCCTAAAAGGTTCTGGATACATCCACTGATTGCGGAAAGAGGATTATTTGTTATTCTTATTAATGACTTAAACCGCCAACCGACCGCAGAACGCGCGGGTGCAACCCGCCGCGGCTGCGGGACCGCGACCCGCGCCCGCCGGTACAGGATGACCGCCGGAGCAGCGGGACCCGCAAACAATCGCATACGCCGCGGGCGTAAAACGCGTCGTGAAATGTGCTTTAATTTTTTACATAAATATCTGTATTCTACAAAGGCTGCGGACCCGCAACCGCGGCGGGCACGGGTGAAAACCGCTTCGTGAGTCCTTAGTCTTAGAGTTACTGTATTATCACAGGCAGAACCCTTTCGAGAAAATTGCGAGTATTCATCATAATGTGCGACGTGTAAAAGTGCCTACACCCGCCCAAACCTAATATAAATCACAGCAAACACTAGTTTTGCTGTAACCGTAATAATATTGTAGTTACTTAAAATTTAACTATAAATGGGTTTCGACTGTTTCGAGTTTTGTTTTATACGTAAAGTTCGTCAATATTATTCAGCGGATAATCCACTTTAGAATAAATATTCTACTTTCACAGCAAATCCTCGTGCGCGCAATAATTTAGCTGCTCTGGTTTTCTGATATTTATAGTATGGTTAACGTGGTACTGGTTTTGTACGAGCGAGTGCGTGTAATGTGCGATTTTTGGTTATACTGCAACTATTTACGAGTACACGATATACGATGCTTGTTTATTGGATTAGTGATGTGCGATATAAGATAGTCGAATTATTTCCTTATTCAAAATCTTCGATTATCCATGAATCAACAAACATGGTATTTAACTATAAAGTAATATTTTGTCTTTTATAAAATGTTATAAATGTATACCTATACGAGTATAAAGCCGATACAGAGGTCTGTGAACGTGTGACTTCCTCAGGTTGCCTGCCGGCCGCCGGAGCAGTCGTCACGAGAGTCCTAACGAGAGCCAAGCGCAGCGCGCCCGTCTCGTCTCGCTGCCGGACCACCCTCTTACATTTATTCATGTCGTTACCGCTAACGATAATTTTATCGTGTGCTCATTTGCCGGCGCCAGTCTCGCGGCCATTCGTCACCGAAAGCGAATCGGCAACTTCTGTAACACTTAAAACTTTATTGCTACGTAATTGACCTCCCTGTATAACCCCCTACGACGACTTTTACGGTAACTTTATTCAAGAACGTTTAAATTAGTCATTTTTAATATGAATTTATTGTTGAAATTAATTAGTTAAAAACATTGAGTACTAACGTACATTAAAAATAATTAATGCATTCTAAGACTAATAGTTAGATACGATTGTTAGGGGCAAACTTATAGGTATTAAAGAAGAACTATAGAAACATCGTTTGACAAGTGACTGATACACATTTTTTTTTGTCAAGCGTCAGTTGGTTTCGGAAATGAGTGATTTTGGTCACAGCAAATGGACCAAGAGCCCGCGAACCCCAGACCTTCGTTATTTTATAAAAGCTGAAAGTTTGTCAGCGCATGCTCCCACACACAGGTAAGAACGATGGACTATTATGAAGTTTGGGTTATCGTGGCTTTGGCAGGTATACGGTACTAAATGTCAATGGTCGAAAACACCAAGTTGGTCATCGATTTCGATATCACCGTCAAAGGGTGACTTGTACAACTCCTCAAGAGCTTTCAAATGACATAGGTCATGTCACTGTTGAGCATTAGGATCAGCGTCCATGGCATAGGCCAACTCCAATCTTCGGTGGTCGAAAACACCAAGTTGGCCGTCGATTTCGATGTCACCGTCAAAGGGTGACTTGTACAACTTGTCAAGAGCTTTCAAATGACATAGGTCATGTCACTTAGGATCAGCGTCCATAGCATAGGTCAACTCCAATCTTCAATGGTCGAAAACACCAAGTTGGCCGTCGATTTCGATATCACCGTCAAAGGGTGACTTGTACAACTTGTCAAGAGCTTTCAAATGATATAGGTCATGTCACTGTTGAGCATTAGGATCAGCGTCCATAGCATAGGTCAACTCCAATCTTCAATGGTCGAAAACACCAAGTTGGCCGTCGATTTCGATATCACCGTCAAAGGGTGACTTGTACAACTCTTCAAGAGCTTTCAAATGACATATGTCATGTCACAAATCACACTTAATTATTTGATGAATTTAGATCGGTATTTTACACACCTTTAGTACCGTTTATCTGCCAAAGCCACGATAACCCAAACTTCATAATAGTCCATCGTTCTTACCTGTGTGTGGGAGCATGCGCTGACAAACTTTCAGCTTTTATAAAATGACGAAAGTCTGGGGTTCACGGGCTCTAGGTCTAAAACATTTTTTAGGACTCGTTAAAGAAAAAATGCGCTACTCTAATAGGACCACTCGTGTGACTATCTACATATCTGTCTGTAACACTCAATTCACTCAGAATCTACTGTACTAATTGAGTTCTTTTATCTCGGTAAAACAGACGCAAACACAGATGTTACGTAAATAAAACTTTGTGTCACTTTTGAACATCTCATTAATAACGATTATTAATATATTAATAACGAATAAAATGTTATGCAACATCAAACATTTTCGTACGCCTATAATATCTAAGAGAGCAAAAGAGACGAAGAAATTTTTAACAAGATTGCCTTGAACATTCGTTCACGTATGACGTAGGTAATTGAATAGCAGCAAGTAGTATACCCCGGCTGAGGACGCCGCAGACCACCGCGTAGTTGTGCCACACAGGCTATGCCATAATTGCACAAACTTTCGTGTGCTTCGCATACATTTTCATAATTAAAGGGGCAACTTGCTCCGAATGTCTAACTAGTTAAACGTTATTTATAGTTATTTACTTAAACTTGACCAGTTGAGATTAATTAAACTGCTCGTTTAGTAACAAATAAAAACATCTTGTTAAAATTTTATTTCAAGACTCAATTCCAGTTGTTTTGTAACGTAAATAAAGAGCGTAAGTTTTGTTTCTAAGATTCCTTCCTTATTTATACTTGTAACGAACAAAGAATACAAACGGACCGGAAATAAACACAAAAAGGATAAGATAAAAAGGACTCCAAACTAAAATAAACAATAAAGAGTGGAGTTACCTAATGAACTTGTGAAAATTTGGCGCGGGGCGGCGCGCACGGGTTGCTTATTACAAGTTGTCAGTTGCGCAGGCCGCGGGTCACAATCATTCCACGGAGGAGCGGGGATCTATGTACACGCGTAATGAACATACCACATGACTTCATTCAAACACTTTTATTTAAGACTATTCGCTTATAAGGTGTTTTCGCATTTTTAAATAGAAACATAATTTTGTAAAGTACATTTTAAATAATATGTAGGTACGTTAAACTATACGTACGATTATAATTATTGATTTAAATATAAAATTCGAACTCTAAATCAAATAAAAGAGGTCGCAGTTCCATAATTTTGTGATTATTACAAGGAAAACGGTAGAAAGACGGTTTTCACAAGCATGAAATAAATATCGCGTTTTTCCATTAGGCACATAAAAGCAATTCGGCGTGAGTCGAATATTAACGAAGGGCAGCGGTGTCCGGTGGTTGGAGCATCGAAGGAAATTCATTTGCATCTTGGGTATTGTAAGGCGATACTGGGCTATGGGGGTCCAGCGGTCTATTCCTCTAATAATAGTAATTGTTTGACCAATAGTCAAGCACGACGTACGAGCACGAGTACAAAATTTGCTGCCACCACCAATACTCGCCCTCTTCTATAACTTGAAATTGCATGCTCCGGAGAAAACTTCTACCTTTGAGAAAATTCCAAACGCTCCGACGTGCTCTCGATGTAAACTTGCAATAACCAGATACGTAACCGCCGGAATTGCCAATCTATTCCCATTAAATTGTTGTTGTCGAATACTGTTGGCCGCGGGATCGGAGAGATATTTCAAAACTACTATCAAAATGTAAATTACAGCAGCGACGGTATAGATACTATAATAAATGTTTGTTTATTATAACAGTTTAAAGCAGACTGGCCAAAAGTGACTAATTAAATATTTACACTTGAAAGATATCTCGTTAGATTTTGAAACAATTATACATTTCTGTAAGTTTTGTTTCTTTATTGTGTTTTTAGTTTTGGTTCCAGGATCACAATCTCAAAATGGGATGATAAAGCGCGACGAATCTTTCAGTGGTATTTTCACACTTAATTTTGTTGGAACACAGTAGCGGTAAGAAATAAAGTTAAAATTAAGACGCGAGTTTATGGGGCGTTACGGGGTGGAGGGCGCTAGGTGTGGGCGGCGGCGGCGGCGGGCGGCGCGCGGTGTGAGGACCCATTCGAATTCTCCGCGCGAGCTCTGCCGTAGATAGCGGCAGGCGGAACACGTACTTCACTTCCACTAACTCCAACTATTGACAATATTAATGCACGCTTACCATGGCCAAGCGGCATCGTGCATTGCTTACGCAATATTACAAAAAATCGACAATAGCGGTTCAATAATATTTTGTTGCTATCATATGTTTATTAAAATGCTTATTTATTTTTATACTTATCGACGTGGCTAAAGTTCATTGACACAAATTTATTCCATTCTTAAGAGAAGTCTCCGGAAGTAACGCAAATATTAGACGAGCTTCAGCCCACAAGGAACGGTTGCCATTAATTCCAGAATTGAAATCTGGAATTGCGGCGGTGGTGGCGAATTTACATTCATCGCGGTAAGAACTTAAATCAAGTTCTCAGTTACGATTCAGTTGCGATATTATTTTATTAAAATATGTAAATGACGCTGTTCTAGTCCACAGACACTCTGGATAGGACCTCACAATTGCCACAAGAGGTATAAGTATACTGATGCAATATTTAATATGGTTTGAGTTTAATCAAAGATATCTATTAAGATAAAATATAAACTCTGCTCTAACTTGTTTTAATGACTTTTGTAAAGAAATAAAACTAAATAGTACCTATAACAAGCTTCTAACTCAATTCTATGACATATCGATGTTTGGTTACGTGTGCGTTTTTTCATCGAGAAGAAAGCGGCACCCGCAGCTTCATCTGATTCAAGGCAGTTTTCAATTTATCGGGAATAAATGCTTTGGTTGGCAGCCAGACACCCAATTACCGCGCACAAAAGCTGATTAGAGCGCGCGAGTGCGGGCTGTGGGCGCCGCCCGCGCGCCCGCGCGGAGCTGCCTGCAGCCGCGCGCTCTCGGAATATTTCAACGACTTCACTTTAAGGAACTCTTCATTTACTCACTGCGCCGTTTACTTAGACAGAAAAGTGTAACTTCTATTTGAAATCTAGACTTAGTTTGTACCTGTCTTTATTCTCCTTTACTGTAAAAATAATGTAATAATGGCTTATAAAAACTGATCGGTAGGTTATATCAAGCAGAAGAGTAAGGTATTGCCAACATTTGCTTGTTGCATGTTGGTTATCTCATAGTTCAAAAGCTGAGGCCATATTAAAAAAGTAATAAAATTCACAAATATGCTTCATTCGACTTAAACATTTACATGAAGGATGCTGTCGTTGAGGCATTGACAAATATAGTTCTTTTCCGTGTGATTAAGCTTTAAATTATTTATTTAATTAATTTCCAAGTTGAAAAGTTCAAAGACCAAAGCAGGCACTAAGGAAATGAGTACTAGTTTATCTGAAGAGACATCGTTGCAATAAAGCGGGCGTGTCTCCCAGAATCTTGATGCGGAGGCGAGGCCAAGTGAACTCCCGACAGCAGACGCCCTGGGAAATCATAGGCGACGAGGACGCCTCGCCACTGTCAACAACATGCACCTTCATAATGTCACTCGGCATTCTTTCAACTTGTTTCGTTTATATTTATTGATTCAACTATGTTTCGTGTTACGTTTTGCACCTTCATCTTCAGAGATTATTTATTTATTATTTATCAGGAAACAGAATAACAAACTGTAATAGCACAGGAAGTAATACCTAATCATAATACAGCAATGCAAATCAACCCGTACTATTGTAAACGTCCTTCATTAGCAGTGCAAACCCCAGCTCTAGTTGAATTATGGCGACGTGTCATAAGCTTAAGACGTGTGCAAACAAGATTTATGTAATTAATTTAGGAGATAAGAGCAGGCACGAGAATACATGCCTTACAGAATACAAAGGATCTTAACACCTAAGCCAGTATTGTCGCCTTGGTGCCAGAATGTCTGCTTCCTCTACATATACTCGTAAGATCATATCGCATAGGAGAGTACTCCTACTGTGAGACTCTGTCTACAAATAGATATGTGTTTCAATTACTTAATGAAATCAAGTAGAGTAAATATTTTAAACAAGGGCAGTGTATTGATTGTTATTAGCATGAATCAATGATTGTTGGTGGAGATGTAATCTGTTTAATTACGATGGGAAGGAGACAGATACAAACGATAGGGCTGAGTGGGTCGGCCGGCGGCGGTGGCGCGGTGGCACGCGAGGCGAGCGGCTGACATCAACGGTGGGAGATATTTACGTTTATCTTCGGATAACTGCTTCATCGCAAGCTTTATTACGACATCCACTCACGTAATCCTCCGTCGGCGTCATAACTCCTCGTTTGCTGTTCCGCTACAATGTATTACATCGCTTTCGCACTATACCCGGGGAGGTGGGTACGGTGCGTCGTTGGTGCTTGCTTACCCATTCTAACACTCTCTAAATATCTGAATTCATCTCTCTTTTTTAATGTAACCAACCTAAGCGTAATTTATTTACTTTTCATGCAAAATGTTTGTTCAAACATTATTAATTTCCACATTACTTTTAAATCAGATATTTCTCTATGATACGAAAAGTGAATAAGCACTCGTATATGGTAAAAGCATACAACCAAATTGAAAGCTGAAAATTAACAGTGAATAAGAAAGTAATTTTCAACTTTTCGAGATTGTGTCGTAGGGGTTGGGTGCGGATCCGACCCAGCTATAAATGAATATCGGATATGGAATCCATAAATACTCAATCTAAATTCGTAAATTTTCTCGAAGGATCGTAAAAATGAAAGGTTTCCAAAATCGGCTTATGGTTTAGCTTACAGTTAAAAACCGAAGTAGAACTAATAACAAACATATACTAGTATTACTACAGGGTAAATTATAAAATATAAAAAAGAAATATGATAAAGACGAACTTAAATGAACACTATTAATAAATCCAATCTTAAATCTTGTAACCTTAAATATTAATGTAGAACATCATAGAAATCGTGTACTATTATAAATTAAGCCTGGACATATAAATACTTGTTGTACATTGTAATATAAATGGTGCTACAGAATAGCCGAAATTGAGCGGGGGGATTGGAACACGCCAGCTTAGTGCAGCCGCCGGAAGTAGACCTCTAACCGCCGCAGTATAATAGCCTCCAAATTGACCCTTCCACTACGGCATCCGCCGCTAGTGCCGCCGCTTGCGTCAGCATTATCGTTTCAAATATCTAACTACATTATATTGTAACCCTAGATTATTGTTGCATTTTATCTATTACGGTACAATAACCTACTACTTTGTACAAAAATATCTGGATCTCGGAAACTGTTAAAACATTATTAATCCATACAAAGGTATTAACATGAAATCACACTGGAAGTTCCGGAAATGTTATTTCCTTTTATAGCAAAGGCAAACGTCAACGAACGAACCGGGCGGCAGCGGGGCCGGGTACGGGAATACGCAAATACATAAAAGGGATGAGTCGCGAGAAATACTGGCGTTGTAGGATCCTAAGCCCTGTTTAGATTAGATCAGACCTTCGAAATAACAGTGAATGAGGACGTGGATTAACTACGGTCCGGAGCACTTCAGCCCGTGCGCTTAATGGGGCACCGTTAGGGGCAGCGGGAGCGCGGGGCGCTGTCTCCTGGTCAGAGCCCGCGCCCCGCCTCCGGTACCGAGACAGGCCGAATGTTTGTACTACACCATCATCGACCAGGTGTACACACCAGCATGGTAGTATACTGTCTCATAGCACATACGTACACTTACGTACATTTGAAATTCCAAATATGACGCGAGGTTTATATTACTATAGCTAAATCATGCAAAACTATTTGCATATTTAAATGACGTGGTTGAATCGTATCGTTCTCGGTTTGCGCATCGATTTAGCTTCAGTGCTAGATGTCCCAGTGGTTCACAACTAAGGGGTCCAAATTCATTTTTCAATGTCGGAGAAGAAAATTCATTAGAAGTTTGAAATTACCGATGGCTAAACTGACGGAGTAAAATTTTCTCTTAATTTGTACCAAAACTTTTTCGTGAATTTAAAACAACTTTCCAAATGACTTTGAAATGTGAAAAATGGAAAAGTGCTAATGATTACTTTGATGATTTATTTATTAGATTAATTTGAGAGACGAAAAGACATAGTAAGAATTCAGTTTATAATTTTAAAATATGTTTTTACTGGTCATATGAAAAGCGAATAAAATGGGTAGCGCATTCAGACGTTGGATGGAGTGCTCATATTAAAAGTAATAAATCTGTAGCGAAGATGACGGTCGGCAGTGTACGTCGGCCACCAGGCACAAGTCGCGCGCCTCTCCTCGTCCAGAACGACCCGATATTAGTTTACTTTTCCTCTCGAACTTACTTTATTAGTTATCCACCCGCACTGCCTGCCACTGATAGTTTCCTAACTTATTGGGAAGCCAAGAAACCACGACTTCAACACTTTATATTTATACATCTCACAATTTGCCCTCAAAAATATTTAATTTGGTTATGTTCGTAACAAAAATAAAACATATAGGTAATATTGTAAAGACAATAAAGCCTTGTATTCACGTGGTTCAGTAACATTTTAATCATAGTTCGGAACAAGTGATTGCAGTAATAAAAAAATTACATACATATAAGTTTATATAGGTATCTTAAAAAATACACACGCATGGTATCCTTAGGCAAAAACCCCAATTTACAGGAAGTATTCTTTTAATAGCTCTAGCAATATACATCGCAAGAATTAATTTCTTTGCTATATTTAATTAATGTAATAGTCATGTGTATACTCGTATATTGTGCACTGTCCTTTGTAATCCATGATGGACTAAAACAGGTCAGGCGGCTTTCCGTTGACAACAACAGCTTTGTTAGGGAGGATTTTATTGGCACAAATATTGTCCAAGTCGAGCTGTGGCGTACAATTCCCGTGATTTACCGAGATGTTTACGCGAGCCTGTCTATCCCGATTTACCAACATTTTTACAGCACCATTTTGCGCGTAGTCAGATGTTTTCTACGTCACAAATCATTTTAACTATATTTTTATGAAAATTTTTCAACACAGCGCGGAGGAAAAAACGGTACATTGCTTAAATTGACAATTCAACCTTGATCGCAATGTCGCAGTGCGTGCCGTCTACTGTGTTTACTCGTAATATAGCCTTTATGGGATCATTATCTGCTTTACAGTTTTTGCAGCATTTGAATAAATATCGAAATATATGAAATAAAGGGAAAATATGCAACACTTTAAATAATATTTGTCATTCATTACCTGATCAAATAAATTTGATAAAAAATAATGGTTAAACCGTTGCAATAAAATAATCTCTGGACCATTGTTACATTAAGGAAGTTTTCGCGTTAACTTTTTGTGTAAGTGGGAAAGTTGCGGAGGCATTTTCCAATCTTAGTGGGGGCTTGACGCCCGTCTGCCTCGAGTGAGTGTGCTACGAGGGCTCGTCATTACGACGCGCCGCTCACTCACCCACCAGAAACCATTGAACCTCCATTACTGCCTGTACTCGCTCCACCGTGCTGTATTATCATAAATTACTTTTTCTTTTCATGGTATATTTTATACGACAAAAAATATATATTCATGTAAATCCTTAATTTTATTAATTTGAAATATGTATAAGTAATATTATAGTAAAAGTAATGAACTTAATTATTGCAAGGGAAATGGAAGAAGGATCTCAAAGACTGCTAATCCTTTTATCTAAGCGCAGCAGTCGACGAAGTTAGGTGAATGTGCCTGAAGCGAGCCTGAGCTTACCGCTCGCACCTGCTCGACCACACTTGAGCCGCGCCCTCGTAATCTCACTCTTTTTATTATTGCCGACTTCCGGCGCTTAATTAACGAACGACTTGCTTCACTGTTTCTATTAGATAGTAGATTTAGTTCCGCCATACATTGAAATACAATTTTATTGATAGGTAAGTAATTTAATAAGTACGATTTTTTTTAATAAGTACCTGTATTACGTTGACCTTTTAATAAATATAGTAATTAACTATAATAAAGACCCTACCGAATTCAAGCAGAGAATAGATTTATTTTTAATCTTGTTACGATAAGAAAGGTACATTTAAAAGGTCTGGCGGCGTGACAACAAATCTACAGGAAAAATCTCCGCTTCTGAGAGCCCAACGGTGATAAACGAGAAAAACTTTGGAACTAAATGGAGCATTCGAGACGAAGGAGCTGCGCTCTCCTCGCAGTATAATACTTCTTCCGAAGAAATAACACTTATAGTCCGCGAGGCTTAAAATCAAATGTCTTCGTTCCTCAGAACTCCGAACAAACGCTCATGAATCTTTGGGAATGGGAAAACAAAAGTCAATTTTAAAATGTTCCTTTTTCTAAAACTTTTAATAGATATATACGTATAATTTATATCAGTAATGCCTGAGTGAAGTTAGTGTGGACTTTACCTAGTTCGCAAATAAAAACGTCACAACTACCTGAGATGTTATAAAATCGTACTGCAGATACTCAATAATAGGTACTTTATATACAGTACTAGAACATTGCATAGATAGAAAATACGAAATCAAGATTTATATTTTATCCTAAAAACAAAGGATTCTCGTATAAGTCCCATGTGCATGAATTTTGCGGGTGAAAATATGTATGAATAAAATAAAGCAAACTTTGAACATAATTTTCAAACTTTACAGATATGAGGATGTAATGACGAGGGTGTATGTGTTGTTTTGTCGAGAGTAAGGTTACAATGTACATTAATATGAGTTTCTGTAAGTGTTGAATTTGTGGAGCCGAGCAGGTAGGGGGCGATTGTCGGTGCTCCATTGTCCGGTGGGGGGCGCCGGGGCGCCGCCGCGGTCCCACAACACTGGTCCAAATCACGCATCCCGCCGACACGCAACCAGCTACATAGTACCTCACGCCTTCGTGTTGTGTTATATGAAAATAATTGACCGTGTCACCTCTACACAACCCTCTAAATTACTTCTCAAAACGAGGGAAATTTGATGTAACACAGTTTAAATTATTTGCTCACAATATATAGCCAGGAAATTAAGGTTTCTTCAACATTTTATAAATCATAAAAGATAGCACAAAGTGAGAAATAAATAGTATTCTTCTATAAGAAGTCAATTGATATAACTTCCTATAATTGTCTTAGGTTTGAATGTTTGTTACAGTTTACCAGCTAACATTACAGAATGAAATATTGAATTCAGTGTAACAGGTGTATCTGTTTGGTTTAACACAACACACAAGGTGCTAAGTAGGTGGGATTACGTGGTAATCAGCATTGCAGTGTGCACATGTGTGTACGTGTATATTGTGGGATATAGCGATAGTATCAAGTTGCAGAGTGGCGGTGATCGGCACGTGCGGCGCGTCAAGAGAGCGGCTGCGTCAGCGAGACGGCTGAATGAATGCCGCTGTCCGCGGTAAGTGCTCACCGTCAATTATGTCCCTGATTGACAACTTAACTGAACTCACACCGGCGATGCACGAGTACCATCCACGATCAACAACATTGGAAATCATTTTAACTATTAACAAGATAGAGTATTTATATCGCATTATAACCAACACTCGTAAAACATACATTAGCGAACTCTTCCCAGATGTGATGAAATAGTTTTTGGGCGAGGCTCACGCTACAAGAAGCGATGCGGAAAAATCAGCTTTTACAAACTAAAGATATGAAAACAAATTCACTTTGGAGCAATATCATAATGGACGTGGTATTACGAGGTATTACACTCGCTAGTGGAATTGCACTCACGTAACACGTTAGACCTGATCGCCACTGTATCTTTTCAATTCCATAACCCAACAAAAAGTTGTTTTTTATTTGGTTTAAATAGTTTATATCTTACACATAACACTGTGGCTCATTGGAGGTTATGAGCGGAAACGTGTTAGTTTTTTTAATTTACCTGTTATACCCCACTACTTGTCAAAGGTCTTGTAAATATTATGGCTGGGAAAATACATATTAGCCCGATATTAATAAATAAGAAAAATAAATAAATAAATATAACCGGACAAATACACACACGGTTAATTAGACCCAAACTAAGCTCTAAGCTTGTAATATGGAATCTAACTAACTGATACTACTACATATACATACACAAATACTTTATAAGAATATATAATTGACACCCAGACGTCGTCACCAACAATTATTTCTTCACATATTGCTGACTCCGGGCGGCAATTGAACCCGCAACTCCTGACGCTCTCACTGCCACTGTGACAACGGGCTTGTAAGGTTCACTAATTTTACTACAGCAGTTTTTTTTACCCCATTGTCATCTCCGTATTTAACAAAGACTCATTATCAGAAATAAATGTGTTATTAATCTAATTAAGTCGAGAGTGCTTTGGAAACCATAATTTGAAAAGCTTCGTGACCTCAAGAAAATAGGAAAATGGGCGCCTCAAGTGATTTCATTTAAACAAAGTTTCTCTATCGACTAAATTCAAGGTGTAATTTGCGAGGAAGGAAACTTCCTTATCACAAACTTCCACGTGGAGTGTTTTGTTATAGTACTCAATTTACTGCGGTATTCTAATTGTTGATGATGATATTTATGTAAATATATTAGGTTAACAAACAGAGATATTCGTCTATTAAAATTATGAGATAAAACACGAGTAAAGAATGACATAAATAGCATTTCATATAACACAGTTGAGCTAATAATCTGAACAAAATCCTCGGAAGATTGATGACGACTGCGATGTTTCTTAATCGCGTGAATTCATGAGGAGTATATTATGTTACGTACAAGGCGAATTTAGAGATACTGCTTCAGATTTTATTCCTTTTGTACTTTCGTCCTTTCGTAATTATTTAAGTATTACATATATTATAATAATGTCTTTTATAAATAATTATCCTATATCTTAAAAAAAACATTACGTTTCAGTTGTTTTAATAAGAGCAAATGTAGAAACAGAAATGTAATTAGGTACATGAAGATAAATTTCGGGTTTTTAATAATTACTAGTAAGCACACGTAGCGTACAAGAGTTAAACATGTAAAAGAAAATGTAATTCTTAGCAACAAGTTATCAGAGTTATAGCACGGCTGGTCCAGATGTTGGTGGCACGTACAAGTTAACGAATGGAGCGCAGCGTGACTCCCGGCTCGTACTCGCCCAGTAATTGGAAAGACGCTACGTGGCACTGCGACTGCTGAACGCCCTATCATTAGCGTCACTCACAATTTATGCTCTCACTCTATATAGGTACACCTACAGGCGCGCAAATCTAACACCTTTCATAATTAACATTCACCGGAAATACTAAAAGTGCGAAGTCAAGACTAAAAATATTTATATTCAAACGACAGTAACGTTTGCTACGAACGTGCTACGGCGTAGCAACGTAGCAAATAAAACTAAAATAGGACAAAGGACAAATTTAATGGAGAGGTCGTTGATAATTTGTTTAAAATATATAGCAAGTGTGATTTGAAGGTATTAGATATGGGTAGTAAAGCACATGTTGAAGGAGGCGTCTTACGTAATTAAGCGCCCGGGCAGTGGCAGTTTATGTGACGATTAGTGAGCAGGGCGCGCAGAAGGCTCGGCCGTTCAATTTGCCGCTTCACTTGACACAATTCGACGCCTGACTCGGGGACAATCGCACTCGAAGCCCCGTCGACCTCCTTATCTCCCACCGAGGTAATCTTTCCTTCCCTCGGCGGCAATAACTCCGAGTGGGCAGGATTACCTGCAAAGGGGCTTCGTAAGGCAACCACCTCTACAAAGGTTATCGATTTAAACAATGTGTGCACGCTTCAGATACATTACTTTCATTGTTCTGTTTGTTTAAGAACAGCTTCTTATATATTTTTACCTTTTTTCTGAGGAAAACGGAATACGATTAGCAGTAATAGTTAATGAAGAGCTTAATTTTACAATATCGATCTCGATAATTGTACATAATCTGTTACGTGATTAGAGTCAGCAAGTTTGTTCCCTAAAATTAATGTGTGATGTTATTCTTAATTTCACTATATAGTAGAATAAAACAAACCCTATACGACAAGCCTAAACGTCGCTTACGATGGTGGAATACGAATCACATCATCGAAGTTTAGTTTTTAGCCTCTGAAGTGAACGAGGTGTGATTTTTACTATGTTATGTTCGAGGTGCAAGTGAATCGCTTATGATTTTTTTTGTTTTACTGCTCTAGCTATACTTTAGACTAGAGTATTTTATAATTGAGGGTCGATTAATATTAGTGTGTTAGTCGCGATTTAAAACATTTATATATTTTTACAATGAAATATCATTGCAGAAATAAGTAGGTATGTAAGTACCGCAAAAATGTACAAAAATACAATTTCAATGTGAAGATCCTAAAGAGTTCGGCATGGATCATAAAATATAGATGAAACAGCGACGGTACCATTTGCAAATAATTTCGTTGGCATGTAAATCTGTGCACGTAAATTCCAGTGCTGCCTGCGCACGGAAATTGAATCGTTCCATAACCATTCCAATACATTATTCTTTACAATATCTAAGAGATGACATTATATTGTGCTTACTTACAATTATTTGCAACAATATATAAATATTGTCTAGAAATAAAATTGCAGACAAGACTCTAGTATTACATACTAGTATTTACTGTTATTACAGATGATGTAAAGTGATAGACAAGAAGCATTTATGTCAATCGGATACCTAGAGTTTTCTGTTGAAATAAAAATAAAGCCAGGTTTTAATAAAGATTGAGTGACCAAAGAGCAATAGTAATGGGCACGGTATATTGGACACTGAAGGCACGAGGAGTGGGGATATTTCAATTTGGGCGACGCGACCGAGAGGCAGCGCGGCCGGCCGCACGGCTCGCTGAACCGTAAGCCCGCTGCGGCTCCGCCAAAGAGCAAACACCGCCTCCGCAATCTTGTGCCACGCGGACCATGCCGAGCACTCGACCCTCACAATCTACTACTACTATTACTCACTCCACACCAAAACGACTAACGTTTCTATCAAGCAAAGTTTGCTTCTATCGAACATATTGTGCATCACATTCTCATTCTATAAGTACCCTTACATTATTGATAGCAAAGAAAACAATTTATTAATATACATATTTTAATTAAAAACAAACTCATGAAGAGAGTGATCATCGTGAGAAGTGTTTTTAATTAAATTATATATGGGGAGGGTGGTAAGTATTGGAGAGAGCTAAATTCGTCGGTTGAGAATAACAATGAATTTGCGGAGCTCGTAAATCTAGCAGGTGCGCGCACCTGTTATTGAATAGACTCCGACAGTGCGAGACTACATTAATCGCAATTCGAGCGTTATGAATCAATATACGTCATAAACTGCTCAATTGAGAGAAAAATAAAAGAGATTAGGTACATCTCCAATGTTTTAATAGCCTGTCTGTGTGACTGGGCCTTGAGGTAAAACAAATTAACCATTATCGAGTTATTTGGTTATACTCTGAGAAGGATATTAGAGTACTTATGCGCAGTTTTCCACCATTCCGGACTGTTGGTGGCAAAGTACTTTTAGTAGCCAATTACATTCCCAAAATAGTAATCATCTCTCTAAGTAAGAAAAAAATACTAATTAAATTTAACCTAACCCACTGATGAATTCAAGTGACAAGATATTTGTGTAAACGGTGTAAAATCTGTTTATGGAAAGCAATTTTAATATTTGTCACCTATCGGAAATTCATATATTTGCGTTTGTGTAACGCCAATAAATCGTCAAGTAATATAAACGCGGGCGTGTAGCGAGGCGCGGGCGCGCGGCGGCGGGGGATACAGCGCGCGGCAATTTTTCTCTCCGCTGACAACATGATGTAACGCCAATATCGCACACTGAGCGATTAAGCCGCGCACGCCGATATTTCAGACTTGCCCCTACTAACTGTCAAAGTGTCGGCGAGAGCTCCTGAACGCGACGTACGTAAACAATATACATACCGACTTATAAATGTCTGTATACTCGTATATGGATTTAGCACACATGGAACCGTTTCCGGTCATAATTTTACATTAACGGAAATCATTTTTCCGTTTCCGCTGCTAATGCACATTTTCTGAAAGCAAGTTAATATTTCGCTGGTTTATATCCAGTCCGTGAAAATACTTTAATATGCTTTGTATGCAATCAGAAGACACGATCGTAAAATAAAAATAAAGGTGAATAATCTCGGGAAGAAATTCGTATCGTTTCAAAAAGACTGTTGGCAATTCGGATCACGCGGGAAGGCAATCACTCGATAATAAACGTAGAGCGAATCGAGAGAGGCGCAGTACAGGGCACGTACTGCTGACGCCGGCTTCCGGTTGCATCGGCACCACGGCATGCCAACCTACGATATACAAGTACGAGCAACCTGCAATAAATCTTTACAACAACAACATTTTACCATCTTCTCACAAATCCAAACCAGTCAGCATAAATATCGTCTTAATACGCGACAATAAGGCGAAGGCAACGCGGCGAATATTGAAAACGCTTTATTTATTACTTTATGATTAATATTCCAATCGATGAGGTTCTTATCTCGTCTTTCATAAATAACTAAGGGCATGGACACGATGGTTAAGTAGATGATAAACGACGTGAAGCGGCGCCTGAGCGTCGGCCGCTGGCCGCGAAAAATACAACTGTCATCTTGACTGATGGTAAAATAACACCCGAGTCATGCTCCGCTCTGCATGCCAGCAGCCATTGTGAACCTCTTTGTATTCCGCTCCTTATTACATGGATTATATAAAGGAGCGCTGAGGTAAAGGCGAAAACAATTAATCCTGAAGCTGCATGACTTGATGGCGTGTCACCGATCTCCGGCGATGATACTTATTATCCCACAAATAAAATACTTGGGTAAACAACGGAGGAAAGTAGCGTTTATCATTTGGAGTAGTTGTTTGTACCACAAAATGAAGTACCTTTATTCATATTGAAGAAGAAGTGATTTTAAATTAAATAGTTTTATAAGTACTTGCTTTAATCTTAATGAATAACTCATAAAAACTTTTTATATACAGTTCAGATGCTTTCCAATACTTCTGTAGAAGTAAATGTTTTAATCTACAGATAATTTTACAGTATTATGTTGGAAAGCTTTTAATTTAAATTAAGAAATGGGTACAGTCAGGAAGCTATTGTGTATAATAAAACAAAAGCCAATTGATTATTGCCATTGCGGTCACGCTCACATCGTTCAGTTACTGTTTTCACGTCTGACATAATAACGTTAGCAACAAAGTTATGGTCCATACGTGACCTTTATTATGCAGTTTATCTTGGTTTTCATAAATTTGGGCTTGATTAAATTTATTTATTAATAAATTTTGACGAGGAACAATAATCGATTTTATTTTAGTTAGTCATTTAAATAAATGTTACCCAGTCAAAATCATACAGACATAAAACATAAACTCCTTTAAAGTTCTGAACCATGTTAACTCGGAGCCAAATGTAGCTAATATTACGATAGGTAGGAGGTAATAAATATCTTGCTAGTATACCGATTGTATTTGCCTTGTTGCCTGCGGATTACCATTATAATAAATCACTTAGAACTAAAATAGGAATTAGTGAATGGTCAGAGAGCGCTTGGGAATCACCTGAAATTGATGGCGGTGTCTGTTTCACTCTCGGTGCGAATATTTCATTAAACGGGCTTTGCGGAGCCGCGCAATGCATCATAGGCTACGCTCGCCTCGGTCACGTTGACGCTGTGATCCTTTTAGCTTAGTGTAGAAAATTAATATGTGTGAAGACCGCCGTACTGCACCAAACTTGCAGGGGTTTTTCAACACCACTACATTATCAGATACTACGTATACAGAATTTGGTTTCTTTGGTATTTCGTTCCTTTCTTTACAAAGTGTTTAAAATATATTTTTTTTATCAACGTTATGTCCACTGGCCTCCAATTACGAAATGAGCTGAACAATTTCGATAAAGATTTTCCATAAATGGCACAGGAAAGAGAATCATGGAGGTATCGGGGGAGTTCTTTGCCCATAAGTGGGATACATTGAAAAATGTGCTATCACAATAAACTGCCGAATGGAAATAGCGCTGATAATATGGTAAAAATGCAGTGAGTTTTGTTATTGCGGCATACAGATGGAGGTAACTCTCTTATGGTAAAGAAACACGCGAAGTAACATGCTTATTTAAAGTACGAAAAGAAGTGTTAAAACAGTTTCTCAAAACGTGCGAAGCCAGGGTGAGTAAATGTAAAACCTGATAAAGTAAAATAACGAACTTCTCAAAGGAGAGCAAAGTTTGTTATGTGAGTGAGGCCGGGCGGCGCGGCGTCGCGCGAACACGCGACA
The DNA here is from genome assembly GCA_951394245.1 of Cyclophora punctaria. Classification (NCBI taxonomy): domain Eukaryota; kingdom Metazoa; phylum Arthropoda; class Insecta; order Lepidoptera; family Geometridae; genus Cyclophora; species Cyclophora punctaria. Next base: position 5,752,125 of record OX596170.1, on the reverse strand, counting down.
GGGAGACGCACGTACCGAATTACATACAAATCTGAACACACACCAGTTTATTATCCCTCTCAAATACACACCCGTGGATAGATAACACAGTCTTTTAACAGTTAAAATAAAATATTATATTTCTTGCACTTTTTCTCAGCATAAACGTTAATTTTGCCGAAAAACTTCACGGTTACAAAGATTTTATTGTACATATTATTTCGAATAAAATATGTTAGAGTAGGTTCATAAGCCCATGTAAATTCGGACGTTTTCTTCCATTCAAATTGAAAAGATCGATTTGATTCGAATCTTACATTTTCGTTATTATACTTTGATTCACTTTTTACAATATTGCAAAATAATAATAAAATATGATCTTATTGTCATTTTAAACAAATAGGAATTAATATCGTGCTACATACGTTAAGTTAATTAAACAGAAATAGTTAATCAAATTACCATTCGACTTAAAAACAATAATTGAAATGTGGAATTTATTTAATTATTCATTAGAATAACACGTATTTAATTATAGTATTAGTAAACTGATTATTGATTTGCACAATCGGGAGTAATCGTTCATCACTTGTTTTCCTACATAAAAATAAAATAAATGACAACGTGTTTACATGACACATTTTATGTTTTACTACGGATTCAATGATCTTATTTTCTGGCTCAAACAATGTTTTTCGTTACAGTAAGTAAGTCATAACTTCAAACAGTTTCCCTCTAGCTACCGAGACGAGTGAAAGACTCTGGGAGCTTATTTACCTTTGAGATACTGTTTGCATTTAATTATCATGTGACTATACGAGTGTATCAATCCCTTGCCTCGTGTGTCTCGTAGTGAGTCGCTTCAGAGAACTAACACAGAGCCTATTTCATGGTCCTTTTATACGTCACAACGTTTAATAAGTATATTACCATAAATTATACCAAACCTTCGTACCTTTATTTTAACCCAAAAATAGCATAACATCAAAAACTTTATTATGGGCCTGAGTTGTGAAACGGCCACGCTGCGTTATAACATCTGTGTACCTAAATAATTTAAATAAAAAGTTTAGTTGTTATACTTTTAATTACTGTAATAATTCTTTCCAGCGAAATGTTTGTATAAGTAAATATAGCGAGCAGTGTGTAGTGAACAGAACAAATGGATCTAAGAAACGAATAGCCAACTCGGGTGATTAAGTGTCTCATTTAAATGCAGTCTCCCAATGCGGAGTTCTTCAAACGCAAAGGGAGTTCACCACTCGCGGGAAGCGGAAGACGATTCACTTCACAAAAGGAACAAGAGGTATTTAAATTAGCGTAGTCGCTGAAAAAGTACACTAACAACATTAGCGAGCGGAACAATGGCGGCACAAAGAGACAGGACGTGCGATGGAAGCGTGCACATGAGCCGCTCGCCGCCGCCGCGTATTACTGCCACCGTCTTGCGTTTATTATAATAACGCACATTCTTAAAATGTAAAATTAAGCTTAGAAAATTCACCTTCCATAAATAATGTAGAATATAATATATGTAAAACAATTATCACACCGTCTTTTGGGTTTCTTTAAACGAAGTTAGAAATAAACGAGTAACAAACATTACACAGTAAATTATGTTTTTATCACGTCTCAATGGTTACTTTGGGACAAAGGGACTATTGTTTTGTGTAAGTTGAAAGGGCAACGAGGTTAATTCGACCAAACAAATTAGAAACAACGTTAATATATCCTCCGTATTCGAAACTCTGCTATAAGCAGAATGTATTAGTGTTATTTATCTTAGGTTGAAACGCCAACAAAGTTTTAATTGCAAGCGCCGATACAATTTGCGTACAAATGAATTTATTCGCTGAATTCGTAGTGCAATCGTGTGAGGGCGTCGAGTCGGAGCAGAGATACGCTAGGCGGGCGTGGGCGCGGGCGCGTGGCTTACGCGGGCGGAGGCGGATTACCCGCGTGTGTACACCCGCTAATTGCGGGTAACGAGCCGCCCGCGCCCGCGCCTCCTGCGCCCGACACCGCCGCCTCGCGCCGCACTCTGCATTTAACTACTTAACGATGCTACCCACAGACTGCGCTGTCTATGTATGTACACATTTTCGTACAAATGATAAACGTTTATATCTTAACAAATAATTTTACTTCTAAAACGATGCTTAGGACAAGCTTAGACCGTAGAGTAGTATAACTGGTAAAGTACGAATACTGTGCGGACGGAACTAACACAACAGTCGGTATTCAGCCCAACAAAAGGGTGATAGCGGTACGTGCGTAAATCAAACGTCGCACAATAACAGAGCCACCCGCGAGCGGCGGCCCTCCCCACAACCCTCTAGTTATGAGCCTCCCCGTTTCTCCATAAGCGGCGGTCAGTTCTAATAAATCTGCCATAGTGAAATGTGCTCCTGCGCCTGGCCGCTCGCCGCTCGTGTGACGGACGCCGACGATATCTGTGCCAATCGGTTTTCAATGTCAGGTTGCCGGCTGGGCTGTTTAGATTCAGTAAAACCCAGTCGTACGTCAGACACGCCCTTTTACTATCTGTCCCAGAACAGGAAACCTTTTTTATAGCGGACCATTAATTTCTTCCGGAAAATGTCCACATATAGTAGAAACGATTATTTATCCGTTCGGTGTACATAAACAGATATGGTGATACATATTTGAAATAGGATGTCGTGGCGCTCGGGTTTCGTGTGTTTACAGTGCACACATTATTCTCGTGAGTTGCAGAGAATAGCTATGTAACATTGCATTTCTAGTGCAGTCGGCACGATATCATCGTACATCGCTCCATTCGCTGCAATTAACGCCGCACAACGACCATATAAATCTTCGCTGTTCCATCTATATTAGTGTTTATATACCCTGGACGAAACACGAGATACTTAAGTAGTTGTAAGTTATGTTTTGCTGTTTCATACATATTAGCGTATAATGGGGGTTTATCTCTGTATGTATCGAAACAGAAACAATATTAATTCGTAAATGCCGAAGGGAAAAGATAAAGCGAGACGCATTGGGGGCGCAGTGGCTAATCTTGCCTATACGTCTCGAGCCGAAGAACAAACAAGCCGCGAGCTGAGATTACGCCTCGAATAAATCAATGTTACGACGCGTTAAAATATTTAAGCTCACGATTAATGCGGCCGCGGATACACGGATCTATCGGAATGGGTCGCCACACCGCAGCTGTTTCAATCGATGCTAATTTGCCATGGTAATTTTACTTAACTATACTATTAATGGGCTTGTTCAACATCTTTTGGTGTAATTGCGATTAACAAAGTTTAAACATCGTTCAATGTTTTGTTATACGTAATATGTTATTTTAGTTAGAGACGTAAATATTTCGGAATAAATTAATAAACACCATTTATAAAATTGAATCACAATAGTCATACATATTTGATTTATTTAAAGTTAACAAAAACAAAAGCCGTTAAAATATAGGATGTAATGTATCGTCATAAATTACCAGTGGAACAATAGATTTTCCAACAAACTGGAGCACATGTTGTGTGGCTCTACATTTCAATATGAATAATCTGAAGTGTTAATAAAAATGTAATTTACGAGAACGATTAACCGGAAGCTTATCGAGTTACAGTAAAGTATCGCGAAATCGCTATGGAAGTTTTACAAGGGCTCGTTAGAGGGGTTGTTACGATAAGCTCGAATGATAACTGTTTCTAATCAGACGTAATGACACGCCGCGGCGGTGTCGCCCCGCGCGCCGCACCGCGCCGCCCGCCCGCCGTCTTCACCTCCCACCTCTCTTCACGAGATCGCTTGTTTAATTTCATTAGCGAAGTTTCCTTCAGAGGAACCTCGCGAATCGCAATCGGCTAATTAAATTTTGATAACAGGCGAATTGTATCCCGAGCTTCATTCAAGATACACACAGACTAATTAAATATCATAACTACGCCTTTGTGATACACCGAACGGAACGTCGAGTTTAACAACGCACTTTAGGTCAAACTCAAAGTTCATCAGCTAGATAACGCATGCAAAGAAGCAAGTCATTGAATTTAAAACAGTTTCGATTTTGTTAAGAAGTTCGAAGATGGCTGCTTTGATATAACGATATACTGGCGGAAGTAATAAAATAAAACGATTTTACATCTCCAGGGGAAGCGAACGTTTTTGTCGAATGGGTAAAGTCGCAAGCGACTTCTCATTCTGTGATAAAATCGGGAACGTTTTACGACAATCTCCTATTCGATTACCTACCTACCGTTAAACAACAATCTAACTATTTTATTCTAGACATTTTCGAATATAAGTTTACTCGTACTTTGAGAAGGATTACATATAATAAGTTATTAAAATAGATAATTTGTATTTAGACATGGAGTAATTGTGTTTTAAGCATAGAAATGGTTGTACTCGTGTAAAAATGTTGAAACCCCAATTCGAATTTCAAGTGAATGTTCGGATTTGGTCACGAGCTAAGATTTTTGTAAAGATTTGTTGTAAGGTCCGACTGCGGTTCGGTAGGCCGTTTGTTTGTAATGTGGGGCCGAAGGAAGGGCTTTCCTACAGAGAACTATGTAGAGGCGTTGGAGGTGACCGCGAGTGGAGGTCTGCGTCGCCGCATAATGAACTGGTCACGTAGGCACATTTCGTATTATTTCCCTGGGACGCTCCACGTGACTAGAATAAATGTGGGCGGCTGAGGCGGAGCGCCGCGCCGCGCCGCGGACCGCTCCGCCTCGGACCCTCCACAAATAAACCGCTTCACGCACGATTCACCATCGGAGATTCATTATTCTAACTCTTACCGATCCATAATACATTACACAACTTTTCTCTTCCAAGAACATTTTATTTGACTATCCTCACTTTCAAAGTATAATATGATTCGTATTTAGGGCGACATTTAAAATGAAATGTGGTTATAAAATTATTGTTTCGAGATTGTGTTAAAAACTAAAGCTAATAAATGTACTATTATGGTTAAGTATTACTTTGTATAAGTAGACAGCAATTAATGTAATTTTTTACCAGGATAGAATAAAACATTGAGTAAACGCAGATCTCTGTTATGTCTGCCGAGTAGTATTAGACATGTAAGTAGTTTATTGTGAGGGAGGCTCGCTCATAACTACCCATTTTCCTCGGGATAATGTCGGGTAACAAGCGGCATAATGTTTATTTCAGACAAACTCTACGATATGAAGGCTTCATGCAGATAAGTGAGTCCCAAATATTACTTTCGTGTATAAGCATACACGAATACCTGGTTTTAATAAAATTGTAATATTGTGGTGTAAAATTATCCGGTGGATATAATAATATGTTGGTGGGGTACCTGGGGTTGCCTCGCAGTGCGGCGTGGTGCAGCGCGTTGAACCCGTTGTTGTTGGTGAGCGTCATGTCGGCGCCGTGCTCCAGCAGCAGCGTCAGCATGTCATCGCGCTTCTTCGAGATCGCGTCGTGTAGCGGCGTGTCGCCCTCGGAATCCTATGAGGAGAACAAACTATCAATACTAGAATATATAGTTTGCCTTGATAATGACCGCTGCAATATAGTATGTCATAGCATTCATATCATATAGCTTGATAGGATTAGGACACTCATGTTTTAAGTAAATAAATGTACCTAACATTAATCTTAAGTTGAATCATAAAAGTATTTCTACAATATTTTATACAGGCAAACCGCCTAATTCAGATTAGCACCGTAAACTAATCTGAAAGACGAGTCCTTACACTGGATTTCAGTGGCAGCTGTGTCGACATTCCAAATGCTGAATTATAAAGTATCGCCCGTCTCGAGTATCGCGACAATTTTCTAAAACATCAAACCGCTCGAATGAATAATTGAGGCGGCGGAGAAGGCGTTTAGGGCGTGGATTATAGCGACTTGCATAATTTATAAACGTCTCGGAGTGGTTCGGGAGAGCAACGAAAGGCGAACGTCGAGTTCGGTTCTGGTGCGATGCAGTGGCGGCTGCACGAGCAAAATCAGAAATGGTGTCGAGTTCCGTAATATAGGGCGGGCGGCGCAAAAAGCGCGGCCACCGCGTCATTATCATAATCACCGCCGCTGCGTGCCGCTGCGGTGCCGCCCAAGTCGTTTTGCTTTGTGAGCGTACATTAAGAGACCGGAGCGTTGTGCTCTGTCATTCTGCAATTAATTTGCAAAACCCTCAAGTGGATTTCTTATTTCAGAATTACAGATACGATAACACTTTTTGAACTTTCGTTCTTCCTTTATTTATTGCCATTCCTTATTATTTTTTGAAATTTACTTAGAATTAATTTAAAAGGAGTATATTATCATTATACCTCAAATTCTGAAATTGCTGAGTTTAATATAATGGTTGTGAAATTAGATGTAATACATATTTTTTAACTAAAAAATGTAAGGATATACATATATAGTATGGCACGTAGGTAAAGGAGCCTTTAAAAGTGAGCATCAACATCAAATGTGTGATGTAAAATTGTAATAGCCAGTACATCAGGATTCAGGAATGACAAAGGTTCCAACACCCATTCAGATGGCAGTAATTCAGTGCAAGCTCAACCACAGACGCGGGGTAATTTCGCGCAGAATAGCAGCATTAAATATTAATCGTATTGGCATATAGATGGCCATTACATCCAGTAATTCGTGCCACCGCGCAGTCCTGCCTGCTCATTACATACCGGAGCGCTAATTATTTGATTGTTCGGAACACAAACAAAAGTAAAGTTAAACTCTCGTTAAAATAAAAGCATTACAAATACGTCTATTTCCAGAGCTGAACACAATAAAAGTACTTGGAAATGTCAAGTAACTTCAACGTTCTCTTTATAATAGACCGTTGAAATAAAAAGGAAACTACACCGTGAGTTGTCAAGAACAAACATTTTAAATAGAAGCTAGGACACACCGCGCGTCGCCCGGGTAGACGTGAGTAATATAAGTGTTGAACCGTAATAAGAAATTTGATTTAGGGGGCAATATCCGCAGGTGCACATGAGCTGCAAGCGACCGCGTCGCAAGCTTTATAAATACACGCTTAGCTACATTATGTTACTTGGGAAGATGAAGTTGACGCCCTCATAACACACTTGCTCCCGGCATATTATAATTTGAAGGCATAACATAACAGTGGAGCTTTATAAAAAGATTAAATTTATAATAGATATTTTAAACTTCTAGTAGTGCATTGGGCAACGTGCAAGTAGAGATGATAAACCTATACTTCATTTACGCTTAAATCGCGTACTATTCTGCCCAATGTAAACCGTTATTTATGATTTTAGTCAATGTAACATTTTATTATGCTTAGACTCCTCCGTCATATAATTATTGTGTTATGTTAATCGAAAAACCCAATTAAATTCTGAATTTATTATTGAGGAATTGAAAAGCCTGATTATTAATCACACTATTTGCCTGATCAACGTTAGTTATGGTAATTTATAATAGCTATTCCATTGTTATTTTTAACCTTTACTACTCTAATTTTGGTCAAATTTAAAAATATAATTATTTATAAGCAATTTAAATGCCTACAATAAACACGGACGTACCCTTTTATTGACAGACTTCTGTATATTAATATGTTAGAATTTGTTACTTGGGTGGTATTCGACCGAAAGAAAACTCTTCTTAATAAAATGTGTTACGAATAAATAAGGCGCAATTATAATATTCGTCTAAAATTCTTGAGTAAATTTATGTACCAAATTAAAATGGCGACACCGACGCATAAACAGAAAATTCAAATTAAAAATTTGTTAACGTTGATTAAGACATCAAAACATTATATTATTGTAGGTAGATGAACAAAGAGGAAGCTTATCAGAAGAATTAATACGCGTAATGAAAGCAACCCTCCGGCGAGAAGGAGTAGCAGGCCGGGCCCGGTGGATACCGGTAGCGGAGCCTAAATATGTTTTTTAATAACCGACCTGTTACTTGTCATACTTTTATAGCACAATGATGGAAGGTTTTACGACTTTCAGCGGTATGTTTAGTTATTATATTGAATGTCTTCGGATGCGACATACCTCTAATACTAAGACTCAAACGATAAACATAGTTCTTTTGTAAAGTTTTGAGTGATGTAAGAAATGTAAGCGCAGTGAGCAAGCTTTACGGTAAGTCGAAAAGGGAACGGGAAACGATTACGAACAATAAATGTTTCTTGTGCTTTTGGTTCCATGTTTATGAAATTGTATTTTAATTTGACATTCATTGTTTCTGCTTAGTGAACTTTTATAGTCATTAAACCGAAGCTACATCATTGACGAGGCAGAAAGAAAACAACTAATTGTTTAATTCCAAGCCATTAAGCCAAGTATTACGGCAGGATTATTCACGGGCCATATAGCGCAGCATCAGAGCAGGATGCCGGCGAGCGCGCGCCGCTCGCTCACATTGACTTTCATCAAAGCCGCAGATTACACCTCTATCTAACTAAACCGAACATAAAGGAATCGCTGAAACAGCTCTCTCTATCTCCAAACGACGCCAGTATTTGCCTTGTTGTAATTAAACGCATCTTAGTTAAGTTAAATCTATCTCTGAATTATTATTGATTGGTTAGGGTGAAAGGCTACGTGTTTGGCGAAGACTGCAGACTCTGTATGGCATAGAAAGTAACAATAATTTACAAACGCAATTATATTCCTCGTTCGTACTAAGGCGGAAAAAAATATAAAAATGTGTAACAACGTAACGCGCGCGCTGTTTCGTCCTCGTGGCGTGGAAATTTGCCAACAAGGGACATCCGGTGGACTTTCAAATTTATGTAAATTCGACACAAGTTAAAGTTTGTTGAAAGCTGAAATTTTACTTGTGAGTAACATTATCATTAGGAGCCGGATACGTACATTCTCAACGGGCTAAATAGTGTAGTACAGTTGTTAGAAACGGTATGCACCCTCATCAGACCGAGCTGCCTTGATTGATTGTGCGGAAATAAGCCCCGCACTGTGCCTGTGTTCATGCTGATACACAACTATGCACAGATGCTACAGTGCAATGAGGATTACACTGTTATTTATGAGAATAAGGAACTAAAGCGATGTGAACCTTGCACGGTTCCCACAACAATGGCTAGTTGAAAATCAAAAAGAAATAATAGGTAGGTACCAACTCATACAAAAGATGAGGAAAAGGCGACAGGATTGTAGAGAGCTTTATAAATCCTCCGGTCCATTAGCGCACCGATATCTAAACCACGCAGTTCTTTGTTATTCAACTGGACGACGGCGGTCTCTGTGAGCTGAGTACTCGCTATCGGAAAACGTTAATGTACTCCCCGAGATTTAGTTGAACGCTTATACTAACACTCTTTTAAAATGTAGGGATTTAGTTTTTAATGTGTCTACGTAGCTCATGACATTAGCAAATACGTAGCCCTATAAGTACCTACTACCTTCTTCGTTCTACTTTTGCAATAATCGAATGCGAATGTGGGTAAAATATTTGGAATCGTATTTCCAATAACGGTTTGCGAGTTTCAGCAGTAACATAGAGAACGATTTGAGAAGGAGAATACGAGTATTTATTACGTGAATACTGTTAGAGGCAGCAAGATTACAGGGCCAGTATAGTTTTTCGGAGGTAGCAATGTGGCCTGAGCGCAGGTGTCGGTAATGTGACACGAGGCAAACACCGGGCGGACCCTCGCCCAATGAGCTCCTAACAAAGGTAAGGGTTGTTGTTTGCTCTCAATGTTTGATAACTTACCCATATTCATTAATGGCAAAATCATTGGTCTTATAACAATATGCAGATGATCCACTAATTGCCTTTAATATTGAGGTTATATAATAATTAAATAAGCCTTCAATTTTATTAAAATCTTCCTGATAAAACGAGAATTATAATTAAGTTAATTTCGAAAAATGTTATTTCAATGTGTTAGTAAAAACATATTTATTTTTATAATCTGTGTTACCATTAGCAGATACAACTCTTGGGAAACGTCAGAATTCATAAATTATTTAAATCCGAGGCACTATCCTAAGTAAACGGAATATCTGAGCAATAAATATAGCGGAGAACGACGAAGAAAAAAACCATAAAATTTCAGGTGACGTCGGCCCTTCCATAAATTTATCGACAGCTCGTGGTAACAGGCAATAAGGAAAATATTTATGAAGTAGATCTGAGTTGTGCGCGATTTTCATTAGCTAATTATTGGATCACCAGGTCGGTCCGGGCCGAGGGGCCGAGATACTGGGACATCAAACTTGTTAATTAATATTGGGATATCTTTCAAACATTTAATTATTATTATTACCCGACATTACCACCAGGAAATATCAGTTTTAACTTTCAAAATCGGTAAAGTAAGACTGATAATTAATGTTGAATATGTACCTAATGTGCACCTCAACAGACATCAATTTACATTATAAATAAATAGCGAACCACCTTCGAACAAACCACAAAGCATTTCATTTCCAAATTGCCAATTCCTGTGAGATAAGCAATTTATTTGTTTCAACCATGTTATTTTAATTTAAAATTATAATAGCATCTATGATATTTCTAACGTCATATCACCAGTTCGTCCAGAGCTACGCCACTTTAGTAGCTGGAAAATCGTAGCCGCGTAGGTTTTTACTACGCAGTTCCACCCAGTCGGTGCTATCACGGAGCTATGTGTCATATCATGTAACAAGTAATCGTGTATGAATATTGAAAAGATAATAACAGAAAGTACTTTTATATTTCAATTAAATAACCTAGTTATCCAAATATACAACACAACACATCCCAAATATAACAAAAGCATACGCACCAATTTCCTGAAAATTATTATTTTCAAAATAATATCTCTGAATATGACACAACCAATAAATCGCATAATGGTGTCGTAAAATTTCAGCGGTATTATCTTGGGAAAACCGGGCTATTTTACATTCACCTGTGAGGTTTTCCTCCGCGTCCAATTTATGTTAGTGGGCACAAAACGAACGCTGACAAATGTGGAAATAAAATGAACATACGTTTTATCTGTACGCTCTTGGAGTCGGTTTTCGTGTTCGTGATAGAAGGGAATGCGGGACAAGGAGCGACGCAAAGCGGAGGGACACCGCGCGGGAGGGGCGGCGAGCGAGGGGGAGCGCGGGGGCGCGCGGTACAAGACGTGGACTTTTCCTTGTGACGCGCCAACCGACTGGAGGCTTGTTTCATAAGAATTCACGTACATCTCAGATGAATATCCGACAAAGGATCACTACACATACGTTAACCATAATAATATGTTACCATAAAATTGGCTTTTTCTGTATTGTATTCCCTCTTTTATTTTATATTTCTTTTCAATTTTCCCAATTTTTGTTTGGAAAAGGGAAAACACATTTAGTGACGATTATTCAATATCGTTGTTATCAAATACAATAGAAATAAAATAAATACCAAACACTTTTTTAAATACAGAAAACAATGTTGAATGTACGCAAATTGAAAAATTCCTGCAAAGCGAACCCCTTGAATTTGACATTTATTATGGAAACGTCTTAAAAGCATCCCTGGACTTTGCAACCACTCGCGTAGTTCTTACTTAGGCACGGTACGACGGCGGGCGAAACTAAGTGGAACTTTTCCCAGGTTGCCGCGTATAAAAAGAATTTTTAAACATACCTTACGTTTCAACTTTACAAACAAGTAGTTCTGCGACGTGTTTCACTGGATGTATTTAATAGAAGTTATCCCGTTGTATCAAAGGGATAACTTCTTGTATATGCATTTCAATTCAAAATGTCTTCAACGAAAATGTTTCAATGAATACTTCTTTATTTAAGTGTTTAGGTAAGGTTACTTCAACTTTAGATTTTATTTAATGAGATTATTTTGTTTTGTGTTCATTTACTTTTTGGGGTTTTGTATCTTTAAAGGAAAAATCGGAACCTTTTTTTATCGGATTGGTCGTGTGCTTGTCTGTCTGTACGTCTTTTACAGCCCATTTTCCATGAAACTACTAAACTGATCGAATCGGCTTCGGTACACTAATGTAACGTGAGTGACCCAAAGTCCGACGAGTAACCTACGAGTACATGTCAGTTGTATGCTGGTAAGATTAGGCACGATGTAAATGCATTTTAGATATAGTAGATAGAGCATTTAACCGAATGAATTAAGCAAACCGTCCCATCTAGAATATTTAAGGGACTTTACATTGATGTCGCATAGCCGTGGAACACACTGTATATCGCGGGGCAGAGTTGGGGTGTAGATAACAAGCAACGGAGGTATTTAATACGAGCAGGTGTAGAGGCGGCCGATGTACGAGGTACCCGGAGATAAACACCGCCCGCCCGCGCGTGTGCCGAGCGCTACGCTCTCCTCTGATAACAACGCGTATCGTAAAACTTTGCCTACCGCCTCCACTCCAATTTGTCTTCAACAAGAGTTCTCAACTCAAACATCATGATAACTTGTTATCTTACTTCGACAATAACCGACATTAAAGGTGTTCGTTCACGTAATTAAATGAAATAAGGATGAATTACTGTTTTAAAGCGGCAGAGAAGTTTTAGGAATTCTCTAGTGGCAATTAATTAAGTACTGATGGATGATAGTGCGTGGAAATTAATTTAAATTACATAGACATTTCCCATAAATGTATTTAAGTTTCACATATACATTTGAGTATAATGTAAGGTTCAAATGATAAATATGTAAGTATTTTACAATGTATGCTATATATTCGTATAATTGTATTAAATGTATCGGTTTTTGATGTGTGTTGTTACCAATCAGATCATGACAACTAGAATGAACTGTTAAATCCCGAATCGTGCATTCAAGGCAAAATCGTGACCACAACTTATTATGTATTCAGTTTTTACAAGAATTTTATTATACGTAATTTAATATTTGAATTTTATCTGCATTAATTTAGTGTAATAGCACAGAAGTGCTTTCCGGACCGGTGAGGTATTTCCCATGGCCCTAGAGTAATTACACGCCGCAGCTCACAGCTCACAAAGGCCGAGGAACCGAGCGCTACCTACCCTCACTTCAATTAAATATATTTAGACGTTCATACTTCGCACTACACCTACCAACTGACACTGTATCTACAGTTATAATATTTTAGTGAACGTTATCATAAAATCATATCAATTTATATAAAATCTAATTAACTTTTATATATGTCTATAAAAAGAAAACATATTTATATTTATTCTCGTTGAGGCATCTTTGAAGACTAAATATAAACCTTTAAGACGGTCTTAATTGAACGAAGAACATTTTGAGACTGAAAAGCAGTAACGACCAGACATTACGAGGGCACATAAGGAGCTTTTGATTAGGGCGCCTGCACAATACAATGTTTACTTTTTCTAATAATTGAGACATAATTTTTAATAAATAAATCTAGACACGCGGCAGCGTGTCAAGCCAAGTTCAAGCAAAGGAACGGCTAGCCAGCGCCGAGTGTAATATTACACGAACCACTTGGTGCCACTTTTGACCCTTCTATAACTCAAAAACTATTTAACGTAAACACATGAAACTACGTGTGTTTAATTATATCCATTAGGACACCTAGAAGCCCAAATTTCATGAAGCTAGCTCAAACGGTTATAAAGATATGAACGTCAGAAAGTCGTAAATTTTAGTATTGACTGACTGACTGACATATAGTACCTAAACCTAACCTACTTCCAGATGACCTAGAAGGATGAAATTTGGTATCTAGCTCGGTAATTGTGTGTAAGCGTAAGAAAAAATCTAAAAATAAAAAAAAGTTAAAAAATAGGGGGGGTCCCCATACAAAAAAATATATTTTTTAATTGTAGCGTTGGAACCGTTACAAGCAGATATTTGAAACTATCCCAATCTAAGTATTATCATATTTGCTATTTAACTGCAATATAAACGTAAAGTTATGTAAAAAAAATAAGTGGTGCCCCCATACAAAAAAACTTGTAATTCGCGTTAAACAACCGGCCAACGGTGTGTCGTCGGCGGCGCGCGGTAGGTACTTATGACGCGGTCGGTCCACCGTCGCCCCAGCCAATCAGCGATATCAATACCTAGTTTTCTTTACAAAAATTAATGATATCCCACCAAAAACATAAATGTAAAAAAGGAGAGCCAAGTTCAATACAAAAATTATGCTTGGCTATGGGCTTCGCCGCAAAAAGAATGGAGATCTAAATGAGTGCCAAGTTGTAGGCAAAATCTCAATATGTATTTATAGGAACAAAATAACATTATGAACAAGTATTAAACTCTATTTCTTCTCTTTATTGGATACCTATGACAATTGCTGTTATTTAAAAATGTGAGATTTTAAAGTGGGTTAGATTTAACTTGGCCAGTTTTTACCAGAATATAAAAAATATACCTATTTTTTGAATAACGTTATAAAATGACCGATGTAATGAAAACTGGTCAAGTCAAATCTAAGCCACTTTAAGATCTCACATTTTTAAATAACAGCAATTGTCATAGGTATCCAATAAAGAGAAGAAATAGAGTTTAATACTTGTTCATAATGTTATTTTGTTCCTATAAATACATATTGAGATTTTGCCTACAACTTGGCACTCATTTAGATCTCCATTCTTTTTGCGGCGAAGCCCATAGCCAAGCATAATTTTTGTATTGAACTTGGCTCTCCTTTTTTACATTTATGTTTTTGGTGGGTATAAATATACCCGGACAAATTCTCAGACGTTCACATTCATTAAATTCAATTAATTCCTAATATTTTAATAAATTTAAATGTGATATAATTTTAGACTAGAATTATATGAGTATTGTTGTTTATTTAAATACTTGGCGTCTAATAATTGGAGGTATTGCTGCATGCAGAGATCACAGTCGGAATCAGACTGTATGATAATATCAGCAGAAACTCCGCCGCCCTAATGAAGCCGTAGCGAAGCGAGGAATGGGAAAACCAACAGCGGCACACGGCACACCGACACAGATGCTACTTTTGTCATCACATAAGGAGGGCATTCCTAAACATAACTATCATATTCTAATAACAGTTTATATTAAAACCTTCAATATATACATCTTAACAATTAATTTAAGTCACGATCAGATAGGATAAAAGTAACGTTATCTCAATAAACCAACATCTATCAGTCTTGGTATATTTAAACAGATGCGGCGATGTTGGAAGCGTAAACGAGCCAGCTGGGAATAGCAAAAAGCAGATTCAGATCACGGCTCTGTATGTTAACAAGCGTACGGGTTCGATATTCGTGTGATGGCACCCGCGTTACGGCGCCGCTCGCCGCACGCCGCACTCCGTACTTATAATCTAATATTCGCAATTTACGAGGATCGCAGAAGGGTCCCGCTGGGAGCCATAGTACTGTCATCGCGCGACCGTACCTGCTCGCTGCACTTACCATACTTACACACACGTACACGTATGATAGGTATTACATGGTGAGAATACACCGTAGAAGCCACGGGTATTATGGTGTAGATACCATTGTGTCTCAATAGACTACATATTTTTACAGAGTCTAGTTATTATTGCAATATTTTAAAAAAAATATACCTATAGATACTAATAAATAAAAAATATCTAAGACATTTTTGCTGAACAGTGGGACATTGTAGACTATTATTTTATTTTTGTTAAAATTTAAGTAAACAAGTATGTTAATTGTTTCATTATTGTGCATGCTTCATTCAACGTCATCTATACATCAATACAAAATATCAGCTCAATCGAAGAACGGAAAGTAGGTCAAAATCTTGTAAGGTTTGATTACAGACTCCGGGACAGGTGAAGCTGAACAAATGCTTGTAACATAACAATATACATTTATTTAAGGTACAGATGTATTGGCGTATTGGAAAGCTCCCACCGAAAGCATTTAACAAGTCAAAATGTAAAAGGAACTAAGGAACCAATAAAATTTATTTACATCCCATAATAAATATATGATCACCAAAATCTTTTATATAGTTTGGGTCCTTTAAGGATAATTCATGAGATGAATGATGTTAGGGAAGAGAACTATTACTTAAAGTACCAGCAGCCATTGTATAGGAGGCCCCGCGAGAGCTTCGACATAAAGTCTTTCCCGGATCTCGTCACGCTTAGGTAAATCTTCAATATCCGCCACTATCGGATCCATGAAAGCCAACGTCTATGTATGTATTCCTACATATATTTCTATACGGCAGAAATATATTACGACTCCTGTTATGGTATTACATTACAACAAACCACAACCTCCAGTCCCACGAAGCATCGGTTTACCAACTACAAATCCAAAATTAAAGTTTATAAAATATTCTCGCATATTGTTACAACGAAAACATTCCTTTTTATATTTTGGTTGGTAATATTTTAGTTTTATCGCACAAAGGTGATATTTTAGTTTAGTCATGTTTCACGCGAAAAACTTAAAAAGTAGAGACCGGAACATGAATATGAAATGACCTCCACAGTGCACACAAACAATCCGAGATAACAAGGGAACATTCACGTCCGAATTCAAAATAACCCAAAGTAAATGTAAACAACAGTACAATACAATAGAAGGCCGACGGCGACATATTTACTCAAATTTGAATCCGGGACGTGAGGAGTCAGCAGTCTATTACGTGACCGTTAATAGCGTTCAGACGGAGAGCAGCGACCGGCGGCCGGCGGCCGGAGTGGGGCTCCTCGCAGCTCCTCGCAGCACCGCAGCCCCCGGCGCGTGCCGGAGAGACATCTATAAATTACAGGAACGACAACTCCTTCCCCACCAGATGAACGCTACGCCGCAAAACAGTGCCCAGACGAATGCCGTCCTCATTCCACGATACACTGAAATGTTTACAGGCGGATTCATAATAATCTTGTGTAACGTGATTGTTACAATGTTTTGTTCCAACAAGTGTACGAGTTTCAGCTACGAGCTCGCTACACGAATTCGATGTTACTTATTTATGGCCATGTTTTAAACCTACTTTGGGGCCGAATCCTCAGAGGATAAATACTTTTCTGTAACTCGATGCTATTTCCAAATTTGCTTCAGAATTCGCCTTCAAAGGCGAACGTTTCTCAACTTCCAATAATTTAATAAAGAAAGTTTGGAAACGTACGTGGCTGACAGCCCGCCGCAAAAAGCCGAAAACTTCGATTCAATTAAAACACAAAGTTGGAAGAAGTTCTGAGGTCGACAATGTGCGCTGCGGTAACGCATAGGCACTAACAATGCGGAGCGGTCACATCGGCTACGAGTTATTTAGTACCCTTCCATAAATTAGCGTCCTTTAATGAAGTTTTGAAGGAGGCAATTCACCAAACATCAAAAATAATAATAATATCAGTGTTATGAAAGCCAAGAAAAATATCATAAAGAACTCTTTATTACTATACTTTAGTTGATATTTTCCTTGAACAGGAAATATTTCAAATATAGAGATTATTAAAGGATGTCCGGGTCTCTACATGGGCTGCGTTTTTTAAAGTAAAAAAGTGTAGTCCGGTGGGGCTCGATCGACGTAGCCTGCGAAAGTCGGCGGCGGGGAGTAAGGGGTGACGAGCATTGTTATGCAAATTGAGGTCGTTATTTCGCTACGAGTGAGGAAAGAGCGCGACAGCGGCCGCCCTGGAGCTCCCGGCGGCGCCCGGCCCGGCCCGGCCAGCACTCCGCCGCGCGGAAGACGCTTTGCATAATTGGTAATACAAGTACCTACCTACCAACATAACTACCGACTACTTACTCTGCTTTGTAACTTCTAATTCAATTTAGAGTACTGCCCTGCCACCGATATATACCGATAAGTACGAATTACAATGCTATTATACTATGTAGTTGTTGACTAGAACGGATTCAGTATGACGGTAAAGTAGGTAGACGTTTGACGGTAGGGTGTAGCGATAAAAGAAAAAATAATTTATAAGCTGTATATAAATTCAAGCTCATAAGGTCAATATACCAACTTAATAAAAATATATTCTTGTAAAGCTTTAAACCCGCTTAAAACGCCGTGGGAGATCATTTTTCACGGTATAATCGACCGAATTTTTCTTCGTAGCTCCGCTAAAATTACTAAAGTTGTGGCCATCATATTCATATTTTCGGCCGAATTATCCAATATAATAAGTTTGGAAAGAGTAAGAGACGACTTTTAAAAGGAAAAGTTGTACGAAAGCACGTAATGGCTCATCCCGCTCATGATTCCTGCGCCCGAGGCGGAACAAGCGGACCGGCAGCGTCAAATAAGTTTCTAATTGCTTATATCCAAGTTATATTCGCTCTTCAAACTAATTAAGTCACAAAGTTAAAACCACATCACATATTTTAAGCTCCCTCGCTGGCGAATGTCTCAAGATTTCTTTTTTAAACATTTAATATATTAAGATTTTTTAGTTAAAAGCATTTAACTCATATTTGTTAATACCGTCATGAGGAGATGTAACCTGGAATTAATAACAAAGCGGCCGGAATGCGGAATTTTGTACAGGTTGTGATGAAGTAAAAATGTCGTACATTTTTGTGGTATGCAACACAACATGGTACATCCTAGGGGACAGTCAAGGGACAATAGTTGCGAGCTCGATTCGATTCGAAGTATGTGTGATTAGCATTGCAATAACAATAGAATCAGTTATGAATAATCAACAACCGAGTGAGAATTGGTCATAATTGCCTACGTTATGTAAGTACTTAACTAAATTATTTTAGAATCGAACGTTTAAACATTTCAAAACAATAGATAGTTAACGTCGTTAGCGATAATGAGTCTCCTTTTAAATTATCGCAAAATACATCTAAAAAGAGAAAGCTATCGATTCTAAGCTTTAAAAGAAATAAATTAAGTGTGCTATTTACAAAGCTTTGACTTTGCAGAAAAACGAGATACCAAACAGAGAAAATATTTGAACAAACTTTAGAAGCTTCTTCAACGAAGTCGATACAAAAACTCTCAACCGAAACGAGTCGTATAAAAAGAGAATAATGTAACGTCGAAGTGGGCAGACGCTTAAATTCAAGAGATATGAAGGAAATGCGCAGGTATTCCAGGCACCAGTTTTGGCTTCAAGTTGGCAATAACGGAGCGGATATGGAGCGTGTTTGTGGCGTTACAGTGGCAGTAAATTAAATAGTACGAACAACGTTCAGTTCACCTCTATCTAACGAGGGAATCATTCACTGGCCATCGCCTTGCAGCCAACACTCACACCTATACGTCTCAAGTGCTTTTCCTCGTATATCGCTGCGCGGTAGACGATTGTAACTTGTATCTACAATTCAGATTACTGATTAATCTCACTCTTAGTACCCAATGGGTATTTGTTGGTTAAGAGCTTGGAGGTAAGAGAAATAAACCAAAAACTCAAAAATTAAAAGCAAAATCTTAAAAAAAACAATAGCGGTGAGTTGTGGTAAAAGTGTAAAGAAACTCTAGTTAAATTTACTGTATCGGTCTGCGAGTGTTTACGAGGCGAGCTCGTGAAATAAACACAACCGGTAGTAAAACACAAAGGCCACGGTTTTGAAAACGACTACTCATTCACTATTTCAGTAAGTTTGACTAACAGATGAGAACCAAGTTAAGAAAATATTAGGAGGATCTTTTACATTAAATACGAAGCAAATAAGTAAAATGCAAGGAAAACATTCCAGCAAAACCGTAAGTAGTTTCAGTCTTACGACACTCTTAGTAAGGGCTAAGTGAGGCCGGTGTTTCATGTTAAACTGCCTTCGGGTCCACTGAGGTAGGTAAAAACTAGTTGTAAAGGGTAGTAATGGACACAATAGGGTGTGAGTTTGCGGTGAGGGGGCTGCGGCGACGGCCGGTGCCGGCTTTCAGCGAGAATTGCTGCGAAAAGGCAAAGTTACGTGCTCCCGAAACTACTTCCAACACATGTGGAAACGAGGTCACACTTTGTCAATAACACTAAGCAAATAAATATACCCACCATCCAATTATTAAATATTGTACCTTCAAAATAACCTGAAATATTCCACTTCATAAACAAAATTTAAAGTAAATGAAGAAATCAAGGGTGTTACGACCATATGCTTACACGGAAGAGCGAAGTATTTACTGCGTTACACTTCCCTATTTCGTGTATGCCTAGGTATGTGAACAATATCGTAAATATTGTATGTAAGTGTGTATGTGTCTGTGTCTGTGTGTAGGTAGACGTGTAGTCTGAGGGACCAACCAAACGTGCAAAACTGCGAGCCGAGGGCGGACACAAATTAAAACATTAACAATAGGTAATCCTCACGTGGCTAACGAGCGAGCCGCGCCATTAACACCCGCCTATGAAACTGAATTATTTTATTGTTATAGTGTGTCCGGATCCACCCCACACTTTCATAATTATCGGAAATATAATTTGGAACACAGTTCATTTGTTGCAATTGTATTAAAATGAATTATGTATTGCAACGTTTCGTTCATACAACATTCGTTCGACATTTAACAGATTAACTAGATAACAACTACGATACCGAAAGCCCTTGTGTGAACTTTGGAAAGTTGATACATAACATTATTTTTGTTGCTTTTTTATTATTATTCAAAGTGACGTAAACATAGTTTATGAGAAAACTGATAGAAACTAATCAAACAAGAAAGGAAAATGAAAGATGAACGAAAATGTGTCGTCATAAAAACAGTGGAGCGGGAGACGGCGCTAATGAGACAGAATAAAGCTTGACGTTCGTAAAGCTAGCGCATTAAACGCCGCTACCAGGAGCAGGAGCTGGCCGTAATCTATTCGTAGCTATTTTAATTAGCATCGTAGTAATAATAAAGCGAGGGTGAAGTTTTTGTGGCATCATGGAATACGTTTCCCGAGGCGTACAGCCGCCCGGCCGCCGCCGCCGCGCCCGCCGCCAGTCGAGCCATCGTCCGGCTTCCACCCGATAGGGGAATACTTAAACCAACTTCTCGCTCACTAAACTTGGACTTGTGCTTGCTCAACCACTAATATCCATTATGTTTATGACCCTCACAGACACGTCCACAATAAAAACTAATTCTTTATTAGCATATTGCATATTAAGGTAATCAAGTTTTCACGACAACAACATAATCATATGAACTTATAGCGAACATATTAGGTAGACTAATGTAGAATAGAAACCGAACTCGGAAAAGCGTTCATGATGCAAGCGGAGGTACCTCCGTGGCGGGAGGTAGGGCAGGCAACAAAAACAACATAAAACGTTATCGTAGCTGCAGAGCAGCTAAACCAACTGCAACGTGCCGTACCAAGAGGTTAGACATTAAAGCGAAGTGTATCTCTGTAAATCTGGTTTTGCACGATGCAGGATAGTTCCACAATCGCTACTGTATTACCTCTTGTTTCACGCACCGCTTGTTTGCTCAGGTGGAGTACCTACCTGCTCTTACTTATTCCTGACAAGTTTTATATCCAGTCTCCTGGATACTTTCAAAGAAACTAGAAGCTGGCGGTGAAATATCATTTTAGATACCGTATTAAAGGTTTTTGTACACACAAAAGATACTGGCACGATCTTTGATACCAGAGCGCAGTGTAGAGACGGAGAGACATCAAACAGAAGTCTCATTAATTAAATTAATGTGTGTATAAGAGGAGAGAAATAGCGCTTGTTTAAAGAAAAGTTCCTCGGGCACATTAACGTTCATTTATTTAATAGAAAGCACGGTCGGAACGTAAACTGCGAGATAGTGTCGTGCTAAGGGAAAGGGGCCGAACCTCACCAGTAGAGGAGTGTCCCCGAGGACGGCATTACATTTCGCTATAAATTTCATCCGCAGCCAGCCCGGAACACAATTCTACTAGCTATTCTTTTATATAAAGCGCTTTTGTTTTCAGTTTCAAATAGGTGTTTCTGATCAGAAGGACAGCCCGTGACGCTTGATATTAAAAAAGTTTTTCTATAAAGACTTCGCTGGCAGACCGAACGAAGATTCCATTGCAATTAAAACGAGCTCCAAGAACTCGATCTAAAGAAAATTGTACAATACACTCACTGTATATATTTAATATGATTAGTTAGCAGATTATTATTACCTAATTGAAATTTATTATTATGTTGATAATGATTAAGACGATATGGAAATTGGTATGTGTTACGCAATATTTGATTTAAGTTAAAATCTGATTAACGATCTAAACTTCTATATCTATACTCTATACTAATATATATAGCAGAAGATTTAATTGTTTGTTTGTTTGTTTGAACGCTAATCTGAGAAGAAACTACCAATCCGATTTTAATAATTATTTTTATAATGGATAGTCACATTCAAAGGGAGGGTTAGACGCTATTTTGAATCCCAAAATTGCTGTATAAAGCAACAGAATGTAAAACACTAGTCAAACAATAAGTAAGTATAGTAAAACGATCTCAAGCCAGTGAGCAAGGCGTATAGTAAATGTGCCATTTGAACGCAGACATGAAACATTTGTAAGGCATAATGGCGTTTGGCAGGTCAGGTGGCAAACGTTGAAAGCGCTGAAAGCGTTCATAAATTCACTCGAGACGAAACAGTGCAGGACACAGCTGGCACAATACTCGCAGTCGTTGCCCGCTCACAGCCTACCTTACTCACACACACATGTACACCAATTAGGACTATATCCAACGCTAAACAATATATGTATTACTCTGTATTAACTTCTTCCCTAATTTATTTTCATAATTCCAAATTTATTTATCAATGTTGAACGGATTCTTTGAACCAAATAAAATACCTCCATAGAAGCGCGATCAATTTGATAGAAGTAGCATGTGTGCGGGTTTAGATAGAGTCGACAAACGAAGTAAACAATCGACACAGACAATTCACGTCCGACGACCGAGCTAACAGAACTGCTTTCAAGACAAAGGGCTGATGAATCTGATTATTTTGTTTTACTGCTCACACACGCCATGAAATCTAAACAAACATTACAATGCGAATCATACGTGGATATTGTATCACGTACAACTCGGTAATTTAACATATAGGAGATGATCTAAAGCTTTATATATTCATATTTACTTTATGCACGTATCACATATGACTGACTATGACTTTCAATTGTAGCAATATAAAGTGTCTACCCGTAGTATATCAGATTCAGGAGTTCACAGCAAACGATATTTCAGGAGATATTCACTTTTTGAATGACATGTTCAATTTTCAGATAAAAGAGCGAACTAAAACGTGTGTTTCGTTTTCTAGACCTTTGTCGATTCTCTGCAATATAAGCATTCACAGCAGAACCACTCCTTTTATGGCAAGTTTCCATCATGAATAACGGAGAGCAATAACGAATGCTGTTTGCAAACTCAAATACTATTTACGTTATTTGTAATTACTTTTAATGTAAACGTTTAGGTAATATAATACGACTACACATAACATAAATAACGGGAGCCGAACGGAATACCGTCCTGTTTAGATGTACATAAAGTGTAATAATAGTACACATATAAATTATTTGCGCCATGCGAAGTGTAACCTAGAGTATGGCCGCATTCCGAGCGTACGCTTGCAGTAACCAGAATGGTTTGCCGCCTCCAAGCTCTCTAAACTCGCCGACACTACACGGCACGTCGACTGCATTCCACTCCACCATTCACCAATAAAATATATCCGGACGAATTTCGTGCGAGTTCGCCACATTTTATTGTTACAAGACAAAACAGAAAACAAAATGCCATGTGACTGTCGAAAAACAGAAATTGTAACGTACCAAACAATAAGAACAATGACTTTCGAGAATGGAGACTACATAAAATAGGGATGACAATAGCGACGCACGACGCAGACTCAAAGTTTGATGATATATTATCTTAGGCAACAATCCGAAGGTTATCTTCGTACAGAGAGGAAAGGAAGCAGCAGTGCGACGTTTTATTTACGACTAGTGAATCCGGATTCCGGAGTTACTGAAATTGTGCCGGAAATCCACCTGCAACTATCGTTACCTTTGTTATACCGAAAACGCTTTAATGGCAACGTAATAAATGGTTCACTTACTGTCTGTGAAGCATAAGGTTATTTATAAAACACTATGGCGACCCGCCCTCGCTTCACATCCGATAATGAATTTATACCGAAAGAATAATGATCAGGAAAATATATATATAACCTGTCTACCCACTCTAATTATCTATTATCAGATAGGTAGGTGGGTTTTATTCCGTTACTAAGAGGGAAACTCTTGGAAGTTCTAAAGATAATAAAACATTTAAACTGCGTTAATTTAAGAATTCATGAAAAATTGGCAGTAATGATTCCAACCTATAAAATATTGCTTAACGAATTTAAAGCAGATTGAAGGTTCACTAACGTAGGATGAGTTATATTAATATAAAATTGTATGAACATTTCTGATGATGTTTATAACGTATTAGTTTCTTTAAAGCTCAATAGTAGTTGTAGCTTTGGTTTCTGGTAATAATGCACTTTGGATTCTACTGAAACTTCCATTTTAGCACGTGAAGCTAAAAAAGACTAAACACAAATTACCTTGTAGCGCAGAAGATAGATTTTTATCAGGGGAACCAAGTTGCAGCCGTTCTAGGGACATAAAACCTTACTTAGCGAGCCACAAATCCTCGTAACACTAAGCCGAGATAAAACACTAAGCTCGGGGCACAACGAGAGGCCACGCTTAAATTTTTCACCTGGGGGCCGCGAGCTGGTGCGCTCCAATGTGTGCCGCAAGAGATATTACTCACTTGAATTATTACATTTTATAATGAAAATTCACTGTTCCCACATCCACACATGTACTTGTCACATTTATTAAGGAAAAACAAATAGTAATATGACGAATATAACGGGTTCATTCCAAAACAATTTTTGCACAATTCGAAAATACATCATAGACTATCATCATTCCAAATTGCAAAGAATATTGCGGGAAATTCACGAGGCTCAATCGTTATGTTGCATATAACGGAACTCATACGGTGCTATGGAGGAAACCATTATGTATTTGTCGAACCGCTTCGCTTACTCGAAAGCGCTTTTAGGTTGTTCAAACGAAGTTGTGGACGAGGATGAAGCTCAGCATTTGAGATCAGCAAACAGAGAAGAGTAATAAAGCCATTAATTCCGCTTTACGTGCAAATAACATAAATCAGAGAGCACGCCCCTCACCGCAAGACGGAGCGGCCGCGAAGCCGTTGCTAAATTAAGCGGCTGTCATACGTTCTTTATAAAACGAAACGCCTGCAGACACTACAGATCAACTCCATTGTTTAATTACATTAAGATCAAAGCATCAAATAGTAATATTACGAGTATAAATAATGAGGGGAAAAAAGTAAGAAATACAAGATTTAATTACAAAACAAAGGGTGACTCCTTACGCGGACAAATAAACTGAAGATTATATTTATCAATTTAGAGATAAATGAAAAAGATAATACCAAGAGTCATTAAGCACTACGACCGGGGCTTTGTTATGAAAGGAAAACATTACAGAACAGTATTAGATCGACGCGTTCCCACTGCGGGTGGAAAAGGGGTTGGTTTACGTAAAAAAGCTCCAAAAGCGATTCCCCTTTAAAGTTTATGTCTTTCTGCCCAGCGCGAGTTCGCTCCTGAACAAAAACCTTTTTTATTTTATCTTTTTGTTTTTACTTCACCTTTAGAAGTTAGCAGAGATTAAAACAGTCGTTAAAAGAAAAAGTGGAATTTTGTAGTCCGTGAAAAAAATACATTATATTAACAACAGAGACGATAAAGTAACGAATGTGATCCGCGCCATTACCTCGGGCGCGCTGCGTTGTGTCTGAGTTAGTAATGCACTCCACAGATAAGGCAATAACAATGAAAATATTATTGTATTGGCGAACTCTCTCAAGCAGCTCTCCGGCGGGGCTCGTTCCGAGGATTAACGAAAATTAGATTTCAATAAGACGCTTGAGTCGAGCCAAGGAACAAACCTAAATCGAAGCCGGGTAATGCCGAGACGGTCACGCTCCACCTTATAATGCAATGTCAGCAAATCGAGACGCGCCTCTCAGCTCAAATTTGCTTCATTTAGCAACCTCGCTGATACGAATAAAACCATTTACATTTTTTATTGATATTCGGTGAAGCAATAATTAGAGAAGTTTTTCTAAAATAATTTCAAAGAGATCAGGTTGCGCAACAATGTTAACGGTAAACAACAACTAATATAACTTGTTCACTGTACCTACTCTGTTTCTGTTGAAGTAACAAAACAACAGTAAAATGTTGAGAAGGACCAGCATCTTTATGGTGAAACTTAAATATGTTTAAAAATACGAGAATTTTGTGTTATGGCTACGTGGTGCTGCATTGCGTTAGTTGTTCAGATGAAAACTCATAAACATAATAAAACTGAGCTCAGGCAGTGAAACGCCCCGTAGAAACATTATTTCCTAGAAATAACGACCAAACTACAAACAAACAAGGAAAACACTGAGGACTTTAGGTATAGAGGGGAATGTTCAGAATAAAAAAAGTCGCTTTCGAAATAAATTATTCCCCCAATTCGGCCGTTTCGATTCAAATTGAAAGAGCATCTCTGTATAGAGATTTTTCTAACCACGAAGGAAGAGAGAATACAAATAGGCATATAAACGGAAATGGAATGGCTTCATGAATCGTCCGCATAACTCAAATGTGGGGTTAGTTATCAACTATTGACAATTGTTTGTTTGAACGGCTGCGCTTGTCTGGGACGACGGAAAAAATGTATAAGATAATATTATACTAGTATTAGATTCATACTTTAAATAACCATACGTATACTGTAAATAGCTGGAATAATGTAAGTACCTTTGGAAAGTAATCATTCACGTTTTGAGTAAGTATTACTTATTCATTAGATATTCGCACGCTGTTCACGTTCGCTATAGATAGCTTGCATAACTCTCTCAGGGATGCCGCGTAGCCCAACGAAACAATAGCAGATTATCAAACAAAACGACGTAAATAGTCCTTGGAATAGGAGAAATAGGGCGCGGGTTAAGGGTCCGTAGGATATCCGCATCGCGACTCGAATTCTAGATGAGGCAGCGATCAAACCATGTCGCTGGTTACACTCGTGTGTTACATTACACTTACAAGAATCTGAATATTAGACGACTCATACTAGGCTCATACATACGATCGAGACCATATGTATACAATACATCGGTGCTGAAAGCTCTTTCACCTTGTGACAAACCATGCCTGAAAGCATGGCGCAATTGTTCGATAAAGCCGACTAGCCGGCGACTCTATGCGTTTAGTCATTCAAAGAAACTTAAACCCTGAGACGCTTTGAAAATGCCAACTTTTGTACAAGCCTTTCAGCTTTCAATGACCTCGACAAGCCGTAGTAGTACAATCGATGACAGATTCTTTAGATACAGACATTTATTAAAACACAAATACCCGACCAAATATTAAGTATTAAACAGTAAAATAAAAATACAAACCGAACAATTTTAGGGGGCTATTGTAGTAGTGTGACAATTCAATTATCCTTTAGTCAGAGCGACGCAATCTGGCTGCCTCTCAAAACAAAGACCCAGCTAATAGTATCGCACGACGGATAAACAGCGCGACACCGAGTTTGTGTTGAAAAAATAAAGGCGCGACGACGCCCGAATAAATGAGAGCGGCGATAAACAGGAGGATCCGTTCCGAACGGAGGGTCGATACCGAAATACATTATTCCCCGATCCGAGTGTTCCGATTCAAATTGAAAGAGCACCTTCAACATGAGATTTCTCAGGCGGCGAGTGGGCGCAGAATATAAATCGACGTATAACCAGAAATGGAAGGGCTGTGAATTTCCGTTTCGCGGTGAACGGTCGCGTTCGGCTTCTACCCCTAAAGAGATATTAAACGACTACTGCATCTGCCATAAAACGAAAAAAGGCTGCTATTAAAGTGTCTCGAGCTGCATCAGAATATTGCAATTGCCAATGGTTACTACGGTTTAACAATATCGAAGCAAAAAAACGAACAAGTTTCCCGTTCAAGATGTAAGGGTGAAAAAGAAAAGCTCTAATAAGAGAGAAACTTTCTTTAAGTTAAAGGCAAATTAGATTTTAATGAGGAGTCCAGTATTGTTGAGCAGTTGCTGCTGGTAATAAAATACAAAGTACCTACCTACTCGTAGTACCTTCAGTGAAATACATTGCGTAAGTATATGAATTCGACGGGATATAATAAATTGCAAAAGTTTTAATCCAAATTTTTTATACAATTGCTTTTCAAATGAATAAAGTTCAGGAGTCGTTTTATTGTGATGCCGTTGTGTTGGTATTTAATATCGTGTGTAGAGACTTAGAGTTGTTTAAAGATGGGGCTTGACAAAATGTTCATCACGTTTTAGTTTGAAGAGAACATAAAGTTATTTTAAGTCGTTGTTGAATACGTTTAGGTGGGTAAGTATAAGCGGGACAGCCTCCTCCTCCCCTCATCATGTATTCCGTCCTATTCGCAACACGCCCAGCCGATATTTACGTAACAGACGCCTCTGCTGACTTCTGACACCGTCTTAGCTACGCCGTAACAAAGCGACGTTATATTGAGTACATATAACAAATCTGCAACGTACGCAATTCCGTAGACGGGAAAACCCAATTACATATTATTCTTTTGTTGATACTTATGGCAGATATTTTTGTTACGTGCACAAGGCTGGCTTTTTTAATATAAACAAGGATACTCGGTCGGGAAATATAAGTCAATAATGTAATCAACAATTATAACAATCTTAATATAAAACTGATATCGTCAGTTTTAATCGTTGATTTTTGAAATTTCATGATCATTTTGTTTTAGAATCAAATAGAATCTTCATTCCTTTTTGCGATTCGTCATATCTGTCTCTGATTCTGTAAGTCACAGCTACTTAATTATGAAGTTTATATCACTCTAAAATACTTACTGAAGAAACAGCAGCCATACTTACATACACATACATACACATGACAACAGCATACATACACATGACAACAGGCAAATAATTTAGTTTGGGAATAAGTCCATAAAATAATAATGGACCCTTTACAATGGGGTTTATTGTAGTTTATAAATATTTACCCGGCATAAGAGATATTATAGTAGAGGAGAGGATACCAAGAGTCGGCCGGGGCCGGGCCGGGCGGGCGGGCGCTCGCGACTCACGGCTCTCTAACTTTATTAAGGACGAGGCTCCGCGCTGAATCAAGGTGACGCGCTTCACAATGCCCTATTCAGATTTAAATAGCTTTACGCCCAATTGCGCTTCAATATGGCGCCAGCTATCTCGGATAGTTGGTGAAGACATAATTAAGCGGA
This sequence comes from Cyclophora punctaria, assembly GCA_951394245.1. Lineage (NCBI taxonomy): Eukaryota > Metazoa > Arthropoda > Insecta > Lepidoptera > Geometridae > Cyclophora > Cyclophora punctaria. Next base: position 5,722,944 of record OX596170.1, on the reverse strand, counting down.
GATAAGTGGTAGGCAACTTTACACCCTTGTTCGATTCAATGGCAATCTAGAATGCTATTTAATTATGTCCTTAGTATAGTATAAATAGTACGTTCCGATCCACTCGATCAGTTAGTTAAATACTATAACTAGATACATATAGCGTAATCCTTGTATTTATGAAAACGTCTTATTTTGCGAATTTACATAATACGTACCGAAATAACTTTCTGAAGGCAATATATCATATTTTGTTCTACGATGTTGAGAAATTGTCGAGATCCCCGGTATAGAAAGATATGTGAATGATGTCATATTGTATCGAACGTGATAAATCATGGCAAGAAACCGAGAAGTAAGAAAAATAACCGAATATTTATATTATATGCCAAACATGATATAAATAACACTTGCATTTTATTCTCGTCAGTAAAAATACTTTATTATGATTAATGCTTCTAAAATAGACTTTGTTATAAGAACATAAGGTAAACCTAAACAGAACCAATTTATGTGAGTTTACATTAAGCAGACAATGTAAACCCTTCAAGTTTGAAGTAGATTTCGGTAAGGGCATCTAAAGGTGGGTTTACACCAAACGAACATAGAGCAAGAGCTAGAGCAAGAGCATTCTTTCGTGATCTTTTAGTGTAAACGAAAGCTAGAGGTATCCATTTACATCAAACGAACACAGAGCTAGAGCTAGAACAAGAGCTAGAATACAAGAACGCTTTGATGAGACCGCTCAGTGGCGCGAGCACGTTCGAACACGCAAGAACGCTCTAAGCAACTGTTCGCGCGCTCTTGCGCCGTTTACATCGAGCGAGCGAGCATTCTTAGAATATTCTATAGAATCTTTGCGAACGCTCTAAGAACAACGAAAGAATGCTCTATGCCTGTTTACACTAGAAGAATTTGATGTAGTGGGGATAGAATGAGCATTCGCTCGGTTGGTGTAAACCCACCTTGACACACGCGTTACCATGCGAACAATGGCGCGCGACAAGTGGAGGGGTACGGTGGCTTCAGCCCGAACAAAGTTTGGCAATTATGTCGACCGCATGTCTGAGAGCGACGCTACACTCATTAACGACTGAAACTCGACTCGACTAGATTAAAAGAGTAGGCGACGCGCGAGCCGCCGCCGCACCCACAGCTGGATCAGATGCGGATTCATGCCAGACAACGTCTAAACAAATAGCGTAGTTAAGACTTCTCCGATAGTTCAAGAGCGCCCGCTCAAGTACGCCGTCTCAAACTATGTAATGAATGTTAACGAAACACCCCGAATAGCTAAGTACTGATCACATTTTAGAACCACGCTGATTTCTATACATACGTATCGTACATTCAATTCAAACATGTTTTGAAGCTAAGACATTGTACTTTGTCTCAAGCAAGAGCACGAAACAAACAAGACGTGGAGAATCTTTGATGTATTAGTGAATTGAGAAAACAATGGGTGAAGTTCGGTAACTAGTTAACGGAACCACCGACAGCCTCGCTACGAGTTCGAGAACATCTGAACAAATATTGAAAGTTCTTATGATTTCTTCGATAGTTCAAGCGCTCTCAATTTGAGTACCTACGTTTCGTTTAGGAAAAATATTTGTCAGCAAATATTTCTGTGCGAGTTTTACACCGCCCCCGAATCGTTAAATTAATTCAATCCCAGTTAACGACTTCGCAGCCAAATACAAATTATGGCGGAACAGATCGTAAACAGCTAATGTATATTTGTTGCCGTATCCATGGATCCGTTCCGTTTACGTTAATATCCTTATTTATCCCGTTCGGAGGTGGTAATTACCATTGGTCACTTAAGCCAAACCCCTATTAGTCGCGCCCATACTATACGTATTACCTACAATATGTCCATTAACTGAACATACGCATAATTCAGCAAGTTTACGTAATGTTTGCTGGAGGTCACTGTATAACAAATACGGTTAAAAATAATGGTTTTAGAGTTATATTAACTTAGTATTTTGTGGTTTATCAGTAGTAGGTATGAGAATTTTATTTCTTCAGAAATTTTGATATTTCATTTAGCATACGATATTTCAGATAGTTATTTACTCATCTCACCGAAGATATAAGTACAGTGAGGAAAACGTTACTAGTAATTGTAATTTGGTTTAACGCTTAAGGATAAAATATATAATGTTGTGTACTTCATTTAAGCCTCGGGTAGAGTACATGAAAAAAATGTAGTAATCTACTGAAAATAGCTTAGCTTAAATGCGCAAAAGGGATTGTGTGTATGTCCGTGTGTGCCGGTATGTGAGTGTGTGTGAGTGTGTGACTGTGTGCGCGCTTGTGTGTGTAAGTTTGTTTGGTGTGTATATCCATGTGTGCAGGTGTGTTAGTGCGTGTGTATGTGTGAGTGAGAACACACATGTGTTTGGTGTTTGCGTGTTTGTATGTGTGTGGTGGGTGTATGCGTGTGTGTGGCCGTCCGTGTGTGGGGTAGGTGGTACCTGCAGGCTGGGGTGCACGGCGAGGTGCAGCAGCGTGCGCACGACGCCGAGGTGGCCCTTGTTGACGGCGATGTGCAGCGGCGTCTGGCGGCGGCGGTTGCGCGCGTTGAGGTCGGCGCCGGCGGCGTGCAGCGCGCGCAGCGCCGCCGGCTCGTCGCCGAAGGCGGCGTGGTGCGCGGCGCGGTCGCCGTCGCGGTCCTCGGCGTCCGCCTCCGCGCCGCCGCCCACCAGCCGCCGGATCACCTCCACGTGACCGTTTTGTGCCGCCGCCTGACACAGAACAGGTACCTTCAACTGCTGACTTTGCTTTGTCTTCCCAATAATGAAACCAAATACAAAGTCCAGACAGAGTGCTGTAGGCGCGTGCGGTCGAGTGCGAATTTGGTAAATACCAATATGCGCAAAAAAAAAATTTTTTTTTGCGCAGATTACCAGAACAAAAAGTACTGACTCGATTTTCATATAATGTAATAACTGCATTCTAGTCGACGGAGTTCTTTACCCTTTTTTATTCCGATTCAGTAAAGTCTGAAAGTGGTCATGTGAATGGAGTTCTGTCCACGTCACACCGTGATCCCCGAGCCCGCCGCGCGTGTTACCTGCAGCGCCGTGTGTCCCCCGTAGAACCCGTTGACGTCGGCCTGCGCGCCGTCGCCGCGCGCGAGTATCTCTGCGCAGCGCGCCGCGTCCCCGTTGGCAGCCGCCTTCACCAGCTCCTCGTTAGCATCGCCCGTCACGTGAGATTCGAACAGCTTCTTCAGTAGAGCCGACAGACGTTCACCTACGACAAGGTTCAGGATAATAGGGGGTTCCAATAAAATAAGATGCCATTTTAATACTCAATTTTAGAAATATTAAAGATCAAATTGCGAAATATACGAGAAGTTTAGAATCGTATTCGACTTCGACGAAAATATGGAGCAGGCGATGGCCTGCAACTGGCCATCTACTCGGTTGGTTTTAGTGAGCCGCGTACGGCAAAGCAATCCATGAATTTCAGAGCGTAACAATTAACTATTTAGATCACTCGGTTAGACGACGGTCAGGGGAGTCGACAGCAAAGTCGTCGGCTTTGTAAGCGAAGATAAGCGGCTGTGATCTGATTTTTGTCCGACGCAATATCCACGCATATAAATTCATAAGCGAAATCATGAGCATAACAAGTAGCAATTTATGAGACATGGTAGTAGACTAAGAGACTCACGATAGACTTTATGACTATGGTAGTAGATAGTAAAATCGTTTACCTGATGAGTTCCCTGGTATGCTGCCGTCGGACGACGCCACTTTAGTGACGGCGTTAGGGTTGTACGTCCACGACGTGTTGCACACTTCGACTTTCAGATCATTGTCGTGGTATATTTGCTGCACACGGCCGATTTTCCCGAGAGTCTAAACAAAAATGTTATTAACATTAAACACCGCTTACTTATAACATACAAAATCAATAGAAGTGTTTAAAAGTATCTAGAGTTGTCTCGCCCGAAGTTTTAGTGCTTAGCGCGCGCCGCCTTCGCAATGAAGCAAACTTCGCGGATTCTGAATAGTGCATCAATTATCATGTCATCATCGAAAGATCCAATGCTAAATAGTCCTAGTAATCCTGTGGATCCGTCTATTTAATCGATACGCAAGGAAGAATTGTATTGTTCATAGATTTATATAAGTGTGGTGTTGTGTAGCTTTGTGAACATGACTTGTTAAGTAGCTCGATAGTTTACGACTGTTTTACGAGCTTGATAACATATGTATAAACATGTACCAATATATATTATGAATATCATGGACGATCAAAAATGCTCGACAAGATTTCAGAATGTGATGTGTGTAGTGTGTACTGCGTTGGAGTATAGTATGCGTGTCTAACCGGCGCCATGGCCTCGGCCCACTCGCCGTGGCCGCGCTGCAGCGCCTTGACGCGCTCGTGGTCGGCGCACACCTGCACCAGGTCGCCCACCGCGAACACGGCGCCGCCCGCCGCCGCCGCGCCCGCGCCCGCGCCCGCCACCTGCGCCACCACACCACCACACCACTACACTACACACTGCTGGATTACATCATTATAACTCAGACTCTTCGCCCTAGCAGGGGCTACTTACTGGAGTGGGTTGCAATACAACTGCTGGTGACTGAATTGGGGCCAAAGATTTTCTGTATCTGTTACGAATCCCCTAGTAGTCTAATGTTGTCGTAGTATACAATAAATTCCCCCGCTATCTATGTATATGTTCGTGAATATATATATTATGTATTATTTATACATTAAGTTTACAGTAAACATGTGTGTCTTTACCCCAAACGCTAATGATGCGCGCCCTCTGCCCAAAATCAAGAATCGTATACATAAAATACTGACATTTCGACATCGGTCTTGTGCTTACTGAGGGTCTTGATTTCTTTAAACACGTGTCGTTATCGCCTAAATAAATTTCATAAGCAAGTCTCTGCCAAAATTATAACGTTCTATTTGTGTTCTATGCACGTCATCAGCTAAATAAGCGCCGTGTACCCTCAGGATATTGTATCGTACCTTAGTCAAGACGGCGGGGTTGAAGGTCCAGCGGTTGCCACTGGGGTAGGTGACGACGATGTCGTGGTCCTCGTCGATGCCCACGACGGTGCCCGTGGTCCCGAGGCACTCGAACATGCCGTCCGTCCAGCCGCCGTGCCCGTGCTGCAGGGACTGCACTATTTCCAGATCTAGGTCCACATTTACCTTAAAACAACGAATTCATGGTAATGAAAACTTACTGGAAAATATGTTTTATTTTTTTTACAGGAAAGTATAATTGTAGCGAACAAGGTCATAAAATTTTTTGTTGGTGACACTTTTCTAATATTCAATGAGCTTTTAACATCATTTAAGCCCACTGCCTAACTGCTTTTACTAATACCTTTTATATACATCTAAGTTTCTATGTAAAGTCATATATCATTTTAAATTCACTACAAACCTGATCGCCCACTTGCAAGCCATGGGGCCCAGTGCGACCTGGACCTAGCTCCCCTAGCAGAGGTAGATGTTCTTTGTACACATTTTGTCCTTTCACATCATTCACGACCTGTAACATTAACAAAAAAACATACATAGATACGGTTCAAAGGAAGTCTATTTAATAACAGTAATGACTTTTTTATTGACTAGTGCTATGTGAAAAAAAATTAAGCATGTTAATCAAAGTTGCTCAGGCTTTTTTATCCCAACATTACCTCGGGAACGTATTGAACAAATTAACTGTGGTACTTCTCTTAAATATGTAGTTACCTTTAAATCAGCCATCCCTTCAAAGCCGACCCGGTACAGGTTCTTGGCACCATTGTCCCACACGATGTACGCAGCTGACCGAGGACTGGCCGCCGACCAGTCCTGTATCTCATTCACTTTGCCTCTCCTCCCATTGCCTCCATCTTGATCTTCCCATTGCCAGTCAACCTTAAATGAGAGAATGTGAGAAATGTATAAGATTTTATTGAAATGTGAGAAATGTTTGAGATATTATTTGTTGTATTTGTGTGCCAAACTTAAATGAACAGAGTCTTTATTTTATGGCTTATTTTTTCGATGATTACTTCTATCTGATTAAATTGAGATTTGTGGTGTTACATACAAAATGCCTACAGCAACCAAATTGTACATTATTGTATTGTAAAATTTTAATTCCTATTGTTTACATAGCATAGCTTAAATTGTCGATCATAAATAAAACCTAGTATGGAATACATACTCCTCTGACAACCCTGGCTCCAGGGAATATTCCCTTAACGGCCTGCTTCTTGCTCTTTCTGCGGGGTTCCACAAGGCAACGCTGAGCTCCCGGAGCACTGATGCGATAGAACCTATGCCTCAGGTTGTGTTTGTCGCCATGGTAACACACTGAACACAGATCATAGTTGCTGCACTCAGCACATTTCCATCGGATACCTATAAACAAAACAGTCTATGATTAACTAGTTGCAATTAAAAGTAAATGTTGAATATTATTCTATACAATAGTGAGAACTTAATTTTAATAGAAATAGGTACTTATAAATAAAATACTAAAATTTTCCCAGTGAAAGTATAATAATAAAGTAATGTGAAGCAGATGTTTATCTTATAAGTTTTTAAACAAAAATAAGAGTGTTCAGTATAGATAGATTACTTACAAGATTAAATGCAACCTGGAGGTTTCATTGAATGTTGTAATTCTCTATTTTAACTATAACATTGTTTATATTACCAAATATGGGTTGCTGTCTGCATGTGTCACACATAGTTCCCTCATGTTTGACTCCAGTCGGTGCACTATCCAGGATCCTCAGGTCATAAGCACCAGAACACCTGTAGTTGGCCGCCGTCCCATTATCCCAAACAACCACTACCTCTTCAGGAGATTCAAAGTTTCTGACAGTTCCAACATGACCTTCTCCTCCATCCTGGAATTTAGTTTTTATGTTTATTTATTTTTTTTGTTTAATTCAGTAATCATTATGTATTTAATATTCGTAATAATAATTTAAACTACACCAATGAGAATTCATGAGCTAAGCTATTACAGGCATAAATAGGAGATATTGCCTAATAAACTATGTTACAATAATTATATATGTTGAGGCTGTGTGAAACAACATTCTTGGATGTTTACATTTCAAACATAAACAAATCTTATGGATTATTGTTCCGAATACAATGCACATGATACATTATAAAGAAAAGTGATTATTAATAAAATAAATACTTTAGAGTTTGTCACATTATTTAATAAGTAACTTATAAAACTATTTAAAACTTTCTGGAATTAATTGTAAGACCTGTTTGCCCCATTTCCAATCTGGTCCTCGGATAACTCTTGCACCGACACCTTCCATCATAAATCTTGTAGCTCTAGTCGAATTAGATGAACCATTTAAATTGGGTTCCATTTTCTTGTTTAGTTTTCTAAAGCATTTATTAAATTTATTTCACAATTCAATACAAGCAAAGCAATCAGTACCAGTACCAAGCACTTTCTTTTCACTCACACTCGTTGTTTTTGTGTCAGCTGTCACCACAGGCTGTGACTGTCACTCACTCAATAGCTGAATTGACGTTGACGAATAATGTAATATGACATTCGGGATCTCGAAATGTACCTATCTTTGAAAAATAATTTCGTAATGGATGATGTTGATGTTTCATTGAATAGGTACCGGGTGCTCTAATTAGTCCGTTCCATGTCTTCCGTGTAGACCTTTCGGTGTAATCTGACGTCAAATGCGTGGAGTGTACGTGATCACTGTAAAATAGAAAGAAATCTGTTGTCAATTTCGTTATTGACTTCAACGTCAAATGTAAATATCCGTCAAATATCGCAGCAGACAAGTGACAATGACAATTATTGTTCATTCATTCATTCAACTATTGCTTTGATTGGATTTCCGAAAATAAATAATATATATATTTATAATTCTCTTCTTTCGATAAAATTGTGAAACGTGAAATAAAAAACATTGATTGCAAAGGAAGGTTGATAAATGTCTCAATATCTATAGCTGCGTTAAGACCTTAAAATAATTCATTTTGTTCAAAGTGTTTATTTACCAATCGATATTTACAATTTGTAGATTTATTACCGTGAGATCAGAATCAGATACCTACTATTTTCAGTAGATAACATTCAATGATTATGATTCCGATAAAATTATGATTGAAATCACTGTTCATTAGTGTCCTACACTGTATCATAAAAATAATAAATAATTACATAATGTCTAACAATCGCCTCAAATATGAAAAAGCGAGAAGAAGATTAGCTGCTGTAACATTTCTTTCAAACATTTCCCTAGACGGCAAGAGTCGAAACCATGTTCAACTTGTAGATAAGGAAGTGAAATACGATACAACTGACTTTTCCGTTAAAGTTGTGGATATCAATAAAGAGGCTGTCCATCGCAACAGCTCGCACGGGCGTCACAACCCCCTGCAAGTGAGTCCCGCGCACAGGATTGGTGGTGACACGAATTCTGTCAGCTCAGACTCTGAGCATGCATCAACAATTACTCCGGTAAAGGGAGGAGTAAATTCTAGTTTTAGAGACAGGTATATTATTTGTGCATATATCCATTAATGATTAGTCATATTGTATAATTTTTTGTATTTCAATCTTAACTTATTGTATTGTAGATGCTCATCAGGAAACACAGAATCATTTAAAGAAAAGCATTCATCTGTTCGGACAAAAAAAGGTCACATTGTTACATTGCCTGGAATCAACACAGATGATAAGAGCAGTTCAGAGAGCTTAAACTTTGGTAATTTATTTAGACTACTATATCTGAACAATCTTACAATAATGTATCAATGAGATTCTATTGCATTTTAAACATTGTAGGACGCTTTAGGACTAATAGCACTTGCATACCTGAAAACCATACTGTGACTAAACTACGAGTGATCCGTCCCATCAAAGGTGTAACATTCAAAGATGAAAGGCTGGCATCAGCTCCTGCTCAAAGTGTGCCCTGCATTGTGTTCAGTACCATACCTTATTCTAAGAATACGAGAAACCATCGGTGAGTACAGATATTTGTTGAAAATACAAAATCTAAAACCCAAGTTGTATCATCTATTGTCTGAAGATTAGCCATAAGTATACCCAAACTTACTCAAAAATAATCTATTAAAGTTTCTAATAATATAATTTCCAGGACCGACTATAGAAAAGATGGGGTCCGCAGGCGTAACACTTCAGGTCCAAGACCGTTATCAGCTATCACTGATAATGGAATCGATCCATTCGATCTGCTTGGTCTGGAGAAAGAAGAGCATGGACAAGATATATCTTACTCTAAACTACTCATACCAACCAGGGTCTGTCCGATGGAAGAGTACAAGAAAATGTATGATGGAGATTTCATTGACAAGGCTAACTGGAAACTCATGAATCGTCATCCTCATGTCATTGCCAGGTAATGTACAATAATAGAAATATATTGTTTCAATGGTGTGTATTGCTTTAATATGTGGGTGTTTTTGACCAAACATACAATATAACTGAAGTTCCTCATTCACACCAATTATGATTAACTTAGTGTTTTAGATGTGCAAATGGATGGCGTTTGTCAGATTGTTACTTTTCTGACATTTTAAACTTTATGTTGCATGTCTTCTAAATAGTTTGAAAAGAATAATAAAAATAGTTTTTAAAATGGTTTCAGACACATTCTTGCAATCTTAGTGAGCAATTAATGATTTAGATTTTTATAAAAACACTTTTAAGATCAGATCACTAAATAGATAATAGTATAATATAGTTCAATCATTTACACTGTTTGATAGGATTACTTGTATGAGGTTACAAGATTGCTACATTTTCATTTGGTCAAATTAACTCCCATTATTTTTGTTTGCGTTTTTAATTTCACCAAACATAACATTATAATCACAATCATTACATCACTAACAAATTTAAATTTCAGGACTAAGTTTTTGACGGGGCAGAAGGATAAGAAATGGTAAATTTGAATAATATATTATGGCTAATGCTCCTGATCCTGCTGATATATTATTGTAGAAATGGTGGTTGTGGGCGTTCCTTTATCATTTTCAAAGATAATATTATATTAGGTATTGGACATTAATATTATGGAAACCATTTAAAGAATCTATAAATAACTAATAGAATCACAAATCCATACATAAATATAGTTTTTTCTTGTTAACGAAATAAATAATTTTTTTTATTTATTTATTAGTTTTGGCAAGTAATATGTGCATTGCATCAACTTTCATTTACTTGTTATACAGAGGTTTCGATATAACATTTATAAAATATCTAATCTCAGGTCAAAGTTTAGATATTAAATAATATAATGATGTATGTTATGTTTGAATAGGATACATAATTATAATATAATAATAAGCAATGCACATTTATATAAGTAATCTACTATTGACGCACGTTAGCTAGGGGCTATGGACGTATTAGAATATTATAGATTATTGTGAAACTGTAGGATCTAGTAATTTAAGTAGATACTTTTAGCAATTAAAATTGGTAGAAAATTTTTATGTAGATCTAGGTACTTGTACGGAAAATATGTATATAAATTTATTATGAATAGCATGTACTAACAAGCTTTCAGGTGCACGCTTTGTTTGCACAAACATCGTAAATAAATGCACGAATAATGTAAATTTCTCCACGACAACGTCATCTAAGGACATCGATATTAGGTAGAATGTTTTTATTGCAGGTGCTTTTCATACGAGTCCACTCAGAGGAATGCGTTGCCCTCGTCGCCGCCTCACTCGTCTGTGGATTCCAAAACTTTTGACTGGGATGAGATGGCGTTACTGACGCAAAAATACGTAAGCAACTATAACTAATTAGACCAGATTTTTTTTTTATTGAAAGAAAATAATGCCGTATTTGAAAATATCCTTTTTAAACATCTATCTATTGAGAAAGACGGAGATTATATTCTATTTTGTCGAAACGCAAAACCAAAAAATTAAGCGACCTAAGCTATGCGAGAGAGCCTTCACGAGACTCCATCTCCAATAGCTTCAAAGATAAAATGTTAATGCTCACCTCATAATTATATTGTGTTACAGCAAATTCATTATTGCCCCAATGTACTGGATGACCCCGAGTTGATAGCTGGAAAACACAGAACACTCCTAACGTTCACCTCATACATGACGTCTATTATAGACTACGTCAGACCACAGGACCTCAAGAAAGAACTCAATGATAAATTCAGGGAGAAATTCCCGCACATCAAACTAACTTTGAGCAAGTTGAGAAGGTATTGTCAAGATCAAAATAATTATTGAATAGCAATATTGGTACCTTTCGATCTTTATCAATTACTATTAATTATCAACTGCTATGAAACGCTGGATATTTTATCTACATTTATTTGTATTATGATTTTAGTATAAAGAAGGAGATGCGTAAAATAGCGAAACATGACAACAACTGTGAAATGGACTTGGTGTGTGTTGCGCAGGCGTACGTTTACTTTGAGAAGTTGATCTTGGCGAACTTAATAAATAAGGACAACAGGAAACTATGCGCAGGAGCGTGTTTACTATTGTCTGCCAAACTGAACGACGTCAAGGGAGAATCTTTGAAGGCTTTAATAGAGGTAATATGCAACAACAACCATAAACGAAAAGTACTTCAGATAGTCAATTATTTATCAATATAATAATATCGAAATGTTTAAATGTTTTCTGGTATGACTAGTTTTAAACATCAAGTTTTCATCTACGTTACGAGGAACGTTTTTTGTCGTAGCGCATCGAGACAACATTCAGGTTGAATAAGAAGGATCTGGTGCGGTTTGAGTTCGCGGTGCTGGTGGCGCTGGAGTTCGGGCTGCACGTGCCGCCGTACGAGGTGTTCCCGCACTACCAGCGCCTGCTGCACGACTCGTGACACTGGCGCCGCGTGGCGCTGCACGCGCCGCGCGCGCCGCCGCGCCGCCGCCACAGCGAGCTGCCCGCGCCCGCGCCCCGCCTCCGCCCCCTCACCCACTAGACACTAGACTGGGCCGCCACTACACAACACCATGCTCTGTGCAGTGTACTAAGCACCAATACCTGTAACTAAGTACTTCCTCCATAAGGTATTAACACTAGGCAATCTGCAACACGATCTACTCAACAGGCTAGTTGCCTGTTAAATCCAATCGCCACTCCAGGCTCCACACAAGTAATGTGACCCGTTCATGTTTGAAAAATATTGATTTCTGACCAGTACAACATACATAAGGCTAATTTTATACCCGGCATGAAATAATAAAATTGACTATTATAGCCAAGCAACGTCAGAGCCTGGGGACTGGCCGGGGTTCGGGGTTCCATCAATTAACGCAGAAATTACTTCGGGTATCGAAATGTTTCTCGTAATATCTCGTAATCTGTTGTGTCGTGTCTGGAGGCCGTTCTATACATTTCTCTCATAAACTAATACGCTTTCCGAATCACCTATTCCCATATGTAATTCGCATAAAAAACTATATTGCATATATAAAGATGTTAGTTGCTGTTTAAAAGTTGCTTGTTGTGGCATCTTTTCACATCAAATTATTTAGCGAATAAATATTATGTTTGTCATTTCTATAATTTTATCATCCATTAGGTCACAAACTCACAAAAATAGTCACATTCATGATTTTGTCTTTTAAAACTTCCTTGCCCTCTTATATCTTTAATAAAATTTCTGATTATACTAAATGTAAGATTCTAGCATTTGAGTAGTTATCGAAACCAACGAGTATTAAAATTAAAGTCTAGTCATAACAGAAATGCTCAATGGAAATTTATTAAAAATCGCACTATTGTTGCAAGAATCCTTATTTTCCTGTTAGTTATATAGAAAAATAGAATATATTCCAAATTTTAATCACTTTTTTCCTATGAAACGTTCCTAGTGTTCGATATTGTTATGTATTAGAAAGTAGCAAGCGTAGGATTGTTGTGGTAGAAGTACGAGTTATATGGGAATATAGCCACCATTATTAAGAGAGCCAAATGAAGAATCTGTGATAAACAAACGTAACACAAGTGAAGAATATTGTTTATATTGATATAATCTGAGGCCTATTTAGATATGTAAACATGAAGTTATGAACTCCTAATAGAAACTAATAAATAGGTAAGGACATTAGTACGAGGACATAGGAAACATTGATTTAGGGCTGATTCTCATGAGCACGAATTTATACTGTTTTTTATTGAGTTTGTACATCAGCTTACTTACAAAATTAATAATTGCCTAATTTCATAAAATTTACTATTATCCTTAATAAGTGTGTATGTACCATTACTTAATAATATTTTTAATAGAATTAATTGTTCCAAAATAAATTTTAATATTTGTTAGCATGTGATATTAAGTGAAATATAAATTTTATTTACGTTGCTGTGTGCAATTGAGAACATTATTATTGAGACTAAGGGTGGCTTCTCATTGAACGTAAGATGCATCGGACTTAGACGCACAAACGAATTATCGATTAAGTATGAAAGGTTGAATTATTATATTTGTATGGTACGCAGTGTCAAATACGCAGTGTATCTTTCGTCAGATGTGAAGTGACCCAAAGGATTATTAAGGCAGTTAATTCAATTCATCCTATGCGTCTGTTATTTTCAACACATATGAATATTATTTTCTGCACACTTTGTTGAGTCATATTTTCATCTGCAAGAAAACTTGTCACATGTAAAAGCTCACATTATACCTACTAAAAAACTGTTCGTCGCATTGATATTATTTGAATAGACCAAATAACTTTCTCGATTGCAATCGTAGTTTCTTACTTACCTACAATTAACACTTGTCAAATATAATAATCGGATATTGCTGGTAATTCCTTACAGGTGAAAAATGACTCAAAATAATTCCACAAAAACGCTATTCCGGTCACCGACCTAGTACTTAATGTTTGTAATCTTGCACATATTTTAATGTTTACCTAATTAGGTAGTTATTGTTTTTTATGCTGTAAAGTATTTAGTTTTTTAGTTTGTTTGAATAAAATGTTTTTAAAAGCAATTTGATTTATTAATTAAACCTAACCTCGTAAGGATGCGTTTTCGTAGAAGCTCAATTTAGCAATCACAATTCATTGCGAGGACATTTTTGACAATTTCAATCCGTTGCGATTAATCAATTCTATGGAAACCTAGATTTGATCAAGTCATTTCACCAAAAGAAATTAAAATGTTGATTGAAATACCTATTTCATGAATTGGTTTATGCCCGTTATCCCAGCACAGTCGTGGGGACACGTCCACAGGGAAAGCGGTATTTTAATTGATTATTTTAAACTAACAGCGCTCCGCGGTTTTACCCACGTTGTACCCGTTCCCGTAGGAATTTCGGGATGAAAAATAACCTTCCCGTTGAACTTGGCTATCCATTACAAAAATAACTACCTATTCGAATCGTAATTTCTGAGATTAGCGTGTTCAAACAAACAAACTCTGCAGCTTTATAATATTAGTATACATTTCTATCTGTTGTCCCTGTGAACGGAGACGACGGGGATACACTCGATTTTCATACGAAAAAAAACATAAATAAAATAGCAGAGTCAGAATTGCAAGCACATCCAAACCGGTCGACGAGATACTTAAATACAAATTAATGACTTACCTAAACGAGTCAATTGGTTTAACATAGTTTTAACAGTCTGATAAAAATGTGTTAGTTTTACTTTTACACAATACCGATTTAGGTCATGAAAAGCCGATGTGCGGCGCGCTCCACTGCGTTATTTTCACTGAATGTATGTCTTAACCAGCACTTGGAACAGCTATCTATTTCACATCAATCTAGGTAAATATTCCATATAAATAGGAACAAAATGCATTCACGCGTATAGCAGTTACTGTATTATGTGTATAACGAGTTCCTACGATGAGTTCCAAGGTAGGAAATTACTTATATTTTATTTCGAGCGGAAAGATTTCAATTCAGGTGATTTGTGTGACCCCAAATCAATAGGTTTTCTTCTTAATTCCTATTTATGCAGTCTGCCTGAAATTGGCAATAATTAGTTTCATAAATAAACGATTGGCCCTTTACCTCAATAAACAACTGGTAAGAGTCTCAGTTAGTTCGATGTTTTAATTTTTCTTGGGTTTCAATTGTTTGGCAACGCTCACACAGGAAAGTACTTTACACCAGAAACCAACCAGTTCTGAAATAATGGAAACTTTGGTACTACCCCCACCTACTTATGTCTAAAACAGCCCGTCGTTTTCCAGGCTCTTGCATTATTTGGGGTAATATTCCTTGTGTGCTCGTGTTGGGGCCACGCTGGCACCTCACAAATAAATGACGAGGACATCCCGATGGAGCGGCTGGACTCCGCTCCGGACGACCTCAGCCGGGATGGCAGTATCTGGACCTTGTGGAGACCGTTCCGGTTCTGGAAATGGGGTTAATATTTATACCTACTCAATATATTGCTAGTTGCTAGTTATATTAGTGATCATCTATACTTTTATAGATGCTGAGGCACTGTTCGCAAGAACGCTGTTTTATGCGTGTTAGGTATCTAAGCTCTCGGACGAGCGAGGGCGGGTATCGACTCATGTTTATTAAACTTAATTTGTTTGCCTTAAAATGATTGTATTTTTCTCTATCCCGGCTAGGTCATTCTATGTTAAACAAAGGTTTAGCACATTTAGACAGTTTGGAGTACGAGCGTGAGCCCCGGCATCATCATTTACATCGCGATCGAGCCCCGAGAGGAAAGATAAAAAATAAACTTAAATTCCTTTTCAAATTACAACAGTTCCAAGTTTGATGAGTTTGAATTATAATATCTCAATATTAATGTTTTGTTTTAATGTTGTTCTGCTCAACTGCCCACCTCAAAGACCTATTTACCTACCTTACAAAAAAAAATTAAACCTATGTAGTAGGTACTACGTAAGGTAGATCACCTAGGATACCTAAGTATATTTTATAGGAACATAGTACTTTACCTATCTATATGTAGGTACCAGATAGATGATAAATATTTGTTAAACGTACCTAATTTAGGTAAAGTACCTCCACGGTAACGTATGGAGGCCTTTAGGCGGTCTAACAACTCAACACCAGGGTTGGCCACTAACCTACTCGACTCGAACTTACGGTACGGTAAAGTATCAGTAGGTAGGTAGGTACACAACTTGTACACAAGAAATGATTATTCAATTCAATAGGCTCCTAGCTGTCACATATCTGAGTGCTGACCACAACATCTGAGAAACACATGAAAAATAAAATATACCTATACTCTCAGAATACAGAAAGAACAGTTCTTTCTGTGTTCTGAGCCTATACTATTGAGTTAGGATCCTAACTCAATGACCTATACCCACCTTTACTTACTCTCATGAGGTGAGTACCTACTTTCTGCTATATAAGTATAGAACATGGATTTAATATACTTATACTAACGTCCATGGTACCTATAGACTTTATGTAATTGATGTCAATCACGTGTCAGTCAATTTTATAACCTGTGATCTTAACAACTACCTATATTTTTTGTACTTTACGTTAATTTCAATAATTATTTAATACAGAACTGTATCTAAGTATTCGGTTTACTTACAGAAAGTAATTTAAACGGATATTTACAAAAATGCATTACATAGACTCTCAAAGAACGCTGACTCGTCGGGATAGCTCTTTACTGGTGGGTAAGCGAGACTACAGCTTCGGGTTGGATAAAAATGAGGGAACGCACACTACACACTACCCTTCAGGCAAAATTCTGAGCGAGTGTCATATCACGGCGGAGACGGCGAGACCCTGTGGCTCGGTGCGTAGAGAAATCATCACCATGATGTTCGAGTCAATGCTCAGCAGTGTCGTTGAGTCGTGGGTGCCGATACTACCCCCAAAAGTTGAAGAAGTTCCTCTTGGTAAAACTGACCTTGGTAGATCTGCAAGCGAGACGAGCACTTTGCCAACCAAACGAAGGAAATCTATAAATATTAGTGGGTTATATTATTAATTTCATTGTTAATACCTATTATATTCTAGGTATATCCTTTAAGATAAACTAGAGAAATACCTAGTTGAACTAAATAAGTATAAATAGGTACTGCGGTGCAGCGAAAAGTAAGTGGAATGACTTTTCCCTGCACCGCAGTACATACAGTGTTTAATTAGATTGAAGAAACTTAATTAAATATTTAATTACACTTAAATGCTTTATAGTAAGTATATAATTGTATTGCTCTTTAACTATTTTAGCTACGATTAAACCATCAGCAAGATCGAAAAGAAGTCGGTCTATAATAGAAGAATCAGAAAATGTACGGGCAAGTATTACAACTTTAAATGAGTATACTAACTGAAATGACATACCTGACATACCTGCCTAATAAATAACTATATTTTCACGGGTTTTATTATTATTGTTTTCGGTGATTTGTTCCCAGGATCCCCTTTTAAAATGTTGGTGGTCAGCACCTGACGAACGCGCCATAATACATTTTAAAAATGGTAATTTATATGAAGGGGGCATTTCAATGAAGTGTATGCATGGGGAGGGTCGCTTTCAATGGACCGACGGAACTGTATACTTGGTAACTTGAAACTATACATACTATAAGATGAATAACTTTTAACAAGGTTTTAGGAAGGTAACTTTACTTACATTTTTATTTACGCAATATGTTCATGCAGCCATTAGGTATTGTACCTGAGTAGGTCTAGGTAGGGTGTTACCATAGTGTTAGATACACATGACACTTAATAGATCTACGTACCTAGATAAGCAGCTTACCTACAATTATGACTTGATATTTATGTTTCAAGGGGCAATTCCATTACAACGAAATTAAAGGAAAAGGAACTATTCAATGGAAGGACGATACTTGGTATCAAGGGCAATTCGCGGGAAACCTCCGCCACGGTGAGGGTTTGTATGTGGACTCTCGCAAACAGCGCTCTTATATGGGGGGTTGGCACTGCGGCACTAAACACGGCGAAGGAATCATTTATTATTCATCGTTTACGAACTCATACGATGGAGAATGGATTCAAGTAAGTAATAAAATTATTGTTATTTACAATCTGTGATGGAGGTTATTGTTACCAACTTACTCAAATTTTATAGGTACTTATTTTCATTTGACCATACCCTACTACCGGTAAAATAATACAACTATGATTAACTAATGGCCTGGCACTTGAAATACATTCTGCAATTAAATTTTAATATTCCAGAATGTTCGGCATGGCTATGGAGTTAGGGAGTATTGTCCTCTGAGTGGTTACAAAGGAGAATGGGACAGATACGTAAGAGAAGGACAAGGAATGATGATATGGCCAAACCATGACGTAATCTACTCAATAGCATTGTAGTCTTATATTAATTTAGTAACATTTTTTTGCTAACGCCTCGGTGGTCTAGTGGTATTTGCACTTGCCTGCCTAGACAGAGGTCCCGGGTTGAATTCCTGGGTTAAGCGAAATACATGTTTCCTACTTTTTAAACATGGCTCGGGGTTGACACCAACCCGCATTTGACAAGCGTGGTGTTATGCCTAATCCTCCTCGCTGTACTGATATCTTCAATAAGATAATATGAGAGGCCTTTGCCTAGCAGTGGGACATTACAGGCTACTTTACTTTTTAACTATTTTTTCCATATGTACCTAATACCTATTTTTACAGTTTTACCATGGCGGTTGGAAGAACGGAGTCATGTCTGGATACGGTATTTACATATGGGATTTTGAATGTAAGCATTCAATGTCTTTGCCAAGTTTAACAGCTTTTCGGGGACTTTGGGAAAAAGGTCTAAGAGAGGGTTATGGCTTCCTTAATTTGGGTCAAAGTTTAGGAGCCCACTATAAAGGAGAATTTAAGAAAAACAAAAAACATGGCCCTGGAAAATTTGTAACTAACAATGGTCTCATACTCCAGAGCAAGAAGCTCTTTACTGATGATAATCTTAGCCCAGAAGGTGATGATAATCTACAACTTGACGTAAAGGCTCACATCGAGGAACCATTAAGATTCGACATCTGTGACGACACAGTAGGTCTTATGTATCATGTCGTAAAAGCATTCAAAAATATTGATAAAGACGACGAAATAAAAAATGAAATGATTAATGACTTTTTTGAGTTGAATAGTAAATATATTGAATGTGATGTATCAATTAAAACTTGCAAAGACGTTGCAGAGGTGAAAAATTCAAAGCATTTAGAAGATTTAATTGAATTTGAAGAAATGTCTCTTAGAAAAGCCCTTAAATGCTATGAAATGGACTTGAAACATATTTATAATACATATGCTACTATATGTAATACTGAACCTGTTGAATTTAAACCGATACTAATACGGTTATATTTATGGCAATTCTATTTTGATTGTGCCGTCCATGACAAGGGTCTAACACTCGTGGAGATAGACAAGTTATTTCACCACAATCGTAATTGGCTCTCGCGAAACCCTCATAATCCATTTGAAACGATATATTTTTGGCAGTTTGTTCATAGTCTCATATCAGTGGCGAGTAGGTTATACGCTAAACGACAACTGCCTGATATCAAACCCGATACCATTTTGGCGAATGCAGTTAGAACTTTTATGGATGACGATGTGTTGCCGAGAATTGGGACTAAAAGAGGTAAGTTTATCAAATCAAGTTTTGTTTGATTCTTAAAATGAAATGGCAAGTACCTAATACCTACCTAACAAAGTGATATTATGATACTAAGCAGTAAACACCATCCTAAGTACTGAGATTAGTTTTATGTTTCTAAAAATATCTAAATATGTTTGCTTAAATTCCAGCGCCCCACGGTTTTATCAGTTCGCTTACTTAGAAGCGTGGTGATTATGCCTAATCCTCCTCACCTCACCATACTGATATCTTCAGTAAGATGAGAGGCCTTTGACCAGCAGTGAGACATTACAAACTAAAACTTAGTTTGTTATGCAACGTGCAACTGAGCTACAACTTGTATGGCTGAGCCCTTCCGAACTTCGGACACATTAAATTGTCATTCCCGATTGTTTTAATCGTTAGACTATGTCTGAGGCTTGTGTGCTAAAGTTTTGATTCTAGGGTTGTTGGGCCCGTTGGAAATTCGCGATTAAAATAACCTAACTAATCTGCTCCTTGAAGCTGTCATGCAATAACCATGTTTCCAGATCAGGGTATCTACTTGTTAGCGTGTTCAAATAAAAAAACTAACATTTAGCTTTATATCGGTCTTACTCTTATCTGGTACTTTAATTTTTACAGGCCATCTTGTGAATGGGGTTGGCTTGTACATACCGTTAAAGGGAACATATAAATTGTACCGTGAATTAGGCGAACCTCATACCGTGCGGGCGTTTCTGTGCGCCGTGCGTCACCCGCCTCATGACACGGACAAGCCAGTGGTGGAACTCGTCGATACCCTCGATGATATGCTGCCGTTGGGACACAATGCGTACATGTTCGGGGATGAAATGTCCTTCATAATAGGCGAGTTAATCGTTTCTTCTAACTTAATAATTCTTGTCTCTAACTTTGGGTTTTATTATTATTCTTAGGTATTAAGGCTCTAGACACATTCTATAAAATTGTATTTTACAGATGACGCCTTCTTGGAAATTGATGAGACTAATTACAGTGAAATCTACCGTTTAAAACTCTTCAATTTTGCCAACGTACCCACCAAGACAGTAATAAAAATATTCGCAAAAATATTTCCTGGACTTTGTCACAAAGACATTATTTTGAATTTGGACATTGAAATCACTTTTCTCGAGTTTTTTGAAGCCTTTATCTCATGTGCTGAAGAAAGTATTAGAATCAGGGATGCCGAGAAATCGTCTTTTACGCTAACAACAGATAAGATAGAGAAGATAGAGAAGATAGAGAATAAAAAACCATCCTAGTCATAATACGATTACATTATTTTTGGTTTTATATAATAATTTTGCAACTTTGGACCTTTTGGAATTAGATAACAGAATTTGAGATATAAAATTAAATAAAGCAGAATTGAACTATTTGCTACTTTTTTAATAACCCTTTTTAGGGTTCCGTTGCCAAATGGTAAAAAACGGAACCCATACAGATTTGTCATGTCTGTCTGTCTGTGCGTCCGTATTTCACAGCCACTTTTTTTCGAAACTATAAGAGTTAACTAGAAAACTATAAGAGTTAACTAGTTTTTCATCAAACCCATACGTGTCTGACCATCTATGGACAGGTTTTCAAAAATGATAATGACATTTCTAATACATTTTTTCTGAATAGTTTGCGCGAGAGACACTCCAAGGCTAAGGACTCACGAAGCGGTTTTCACCCGTGCCCGCCGCGGTTGCCGGCCCGCAGCCTTTGTAGAATACAGATTCTATATTTATGTAAAAAATTAAAGCACATTTCACGACGCGTTTTACGCCCGCGGCGTGTGCGATTGTTTGCGGGTCCCGCTGCACCGGCGGTCATCTTGTACCGGCGGGCGCGGGTCGCAAAATAAGAGACTGATGAAACTAAAAAAAATATATAATTATATTACCATGCAAACATCTACCGAAAATGGGTTAGAACGAGATCTAGTAAAAGCGACTACACACGACCCTAAAATCACTGGCGATATCGGGACAGTGGTGGGGAGGACCCTAGATCGTATCATAAATCGCCTCGTGTGGAGGCAAATCCTACCCGATTTTTATCATCCCTAAATCGCTCCGAGCGAGCTCACGATTTAGGGACAATTATCGTCTAGGGAGCGTTGTCAGTACGTGTGTAGCGAAATCAGGATTGATTTCTACGCAGTCTGCGCTTGAATGCCTATTTTCTGCTGTTTTGTGAGTGTCGGCGGCATCTCGGAACACGAGCAGTCTGTTGCACGGTCGGTTTCGTACTCACTGGCAGGGACGTGTGTAGAGTAGTAGCCGATTTTATCCCCACTATCGCTGTCCCGATATCGCCAGTGATTTTAGGGTCGTGTGTAGTCGCTTTAAGTAGTTTTTGTTAATACGTCATAAATCGTAAACCTTTTTTTACGTAAGCATTTTACCTTTCATTCAATCAACTCAAATCTTCTAACTACAACTTCATGGGCTTTTTATTTTCATAATTAAACCCCTAAAAGACACATTCACACACATTTTCACACTAAGTGGATACAAATAGAATTCGGAGCGATTAGACTAACATAGGTATTATGTAGGTATGTAGAGAAGGGAAGAGATTTCAGGAGTCAAAAGTTTTTGGTGGAAACTTAAGCTAAGTATATCGGAGCTGTGGTGGTCCTACTGATTAGATCAAATTTAGCATCACATAGCACTGTACTAAATAGCACAGGTCGAAAGACATTGTTTTATTGAAGTAGGTACAAAACCGTCGTCTCCGTTATTTACTTAGTTCGCGAATCGAAGCATCAGTGTGCTTAGTGGGAGTTTTCCAAATAACTTTATAGTCGCGTAAGCGAAATAACTCTGTGAGTCTGTTGTTTTTAAGTTGCCATGGTTATTTTTACGCGTTCACAGCGTTCAGATTTAATTTATTTGTATTTCACATTGAATGTGCGCGAGTCCGACTTGAACATTAATTATTATTATCTTGGACCTCAAAGAAAATGTATTTTCGACTTCATTCAATCAAACATTTGAGCGAGCGCGGAACGCGATCGAAGTTTGTGCATGTTTTACTTGGCCCTTAAAGCCATTTTAAATCCGACTTTACCTTTTTATACTTACAGAATGATAATTGAGTGACCAAATATTATTTTTTTTCTTAGAAATAAGAATAGAAAAGTTTTCTATTCGATCGAATTTGTGAAATATTATTTCGTTCAGTATTTTATCAACGACTTTCCTTAAATTTTCATAAATTAATTTGAAAATGTTCGCGAATTATATTTCGACTTTTGGTGCGTCTGTGGACCACATTTTGTCTTCCGCGGACCACCAGTGGTTCACGGACCACCAGTGGTTCACGGACCACCAGTGGTTCACGGACCAGCAGTGGTTCACGGACCACTGGTTGGGAACCCATTTAAACGCAAACGTGAAGTTAAAGTTAAATAATTGGATAACTCGCACTAAGCACACAGGTCCAGTCACGAGGTGCAGTGTAGTGACACTGTAATCTCTCTCTAGATCCTAACATAAAAACAAACCATGGAATAACTAAGTATTGGCTTATATTAACAACCTAATTTTTCATTTTTAGGTTCAAACCTATTCTCTTTCTACGGTTCAAACCTAATCTTTTACGGCAGGTACAATAATAGATGTCAAATCTGTTTTTTAATACTTACTTTCTTAATTTTTGTATATCACTTCTGTTTACCTACATTAAGAATTGTGAAAAAACGTTTTCTATAAAATGAGGACCAAAAATCCTATGGCTAAGAAGCCACAGCAAATATTATTTTCCAAAAATTGTTATTGTCCTCGTGTTAAGGTTGAGAACTGGGATTACGCCACTCATGCTGAACCGAAAGACAACTATGCGTATCGCGATAAACTGAGCAACCACGTGAGTACGTACACTAGGTGGGGCAACGATGACCACGGCACCAGCATGACGGAGACCAGACACATGCTGGCGGAAGTCTTCACCAGAATAGATCCTGTGTACTCTTACAAACCGCTTGTTAACTTCACCTCGTATCCTTGTACGGAGTAAGTATTAATATCTTTTCAAAAGCGGAGTTTTCTTATATCTGTTGGTTTGCTTTAACCTATATGATTCGTAGTCTGCCATTGGTTTAAAATTAAAATGTTAAATAATTTTATCTACACAGTACACCTGGAAGAAATAAACTAATGAAAAGTGCCGATCTAGCGCAACTTCCTCCAGAATATGGAGTGATGGACTATGTGAGCACGCAGCAGGATGATTACAGGAATCCTTACCCCGCGGTCACAAAACCGGTAATTAAGTATTTCTGAATGTATCTATTGAAAAGGGATGTTTGCTTTTTGTTTTTTCTTTGTATTCATCGCCGCGAATTCTTTATTAATTTTGCGTTTTTTTTTCAGTTGAGCATGCCGTCCCCCGTGTGGCTGATGAATAGAGTGATCCGCTCGGACCTGACCCACAACCACGGCACGGCGCCTCCCCGCGGGGACTACCAGTGCCTCGACACTCACACTCCCATTGGTCACATTCGCCAAATGAGGCTCTTCCGCTATCAATCGTTCGATCCGGCCACTTGCATGCAAGACTTCCCAAGACTGACCAAATCGTTAGACACAAATAATGAAAATAAAAGTTAATCAAAATCCTTATATTCTTAACTTATTATAAAAGACACAAACTAAAATGAAGATTTAACAAAAAGTATTACAAAAACGAAACATGACAAACTTAAACCAACTAAAATGTTAACAATAAAGTCAATTAATTACTGAATACTAAGTAATTTAGTATTTCCTTTTAATAATAACAGGAAATTATATTAATTCATTAAAATTAAACAAAATCAATATAGGGTTGGTACACCGTATAGATTCTGGTATAGGTAGTTAATTATTTTTGTGAACTAAATTATGGTTTTATAATATTGATAATTTAATTTCTAACTCGTCGTAATAAAGGACTGCATGAGTTTTGTGTGATTTGCTAGAAGAATTAGTGAACCTAGTAGGTAGCCTACATGTTATATAGAAAAAATATACATTAACAAGTTCATGGAACTTGACAGATATAAAAGATTGTTGTTGATAGCACAAACTTGGCATAAACTTACGAGATTCTCTTATTCTTCTAGTGTTTGAGAAGGACGGATCAGCATTTAAGAACCTTTCAAAATAACAATAGAAAGACGTGACACATATAATATTATGCGGGCTGTAAACACTAGTCAAGATATGGTCCAGAGATGCCGAGAGAGTGATTGAGAGATAGCATGAAGTGGATGGAAAGCTTTGCTCTTCTATAACTCAATCGAGATTCATTAATTTTATTTAATATGAGTTTGACAGGGATTTTATTGTGGCTTCAGTGTTCTCAGCTGGCTTATTATGTTTGTTTAGCTTTTAGAGAGAGATATATGAATATATAACAATAATTTTTAGCAATTCTTTCTCAACAAGGTCTTCTACAACTTTGCAACATGAACAGCCATCAAATGCTTTATTTTAATAATATAAAGTATAATATTATTATAATATTATGCATGCAGCATGCTACATCCACAAATGGAATTAAAATGTGATTAATTTATTAACAAAATATAATTACTCAAGTAATTTCCCTTCATTTTGTGTTGCAAAGCTGTTGGAAACTCAAAATAGTGTCATTAGCTCATTACATTAATGTTTAGGAATTTTATATAGGTTCCTTGAATGTCAACAAAATTATAGGTATTGTTAAACTATGCTGTATAAAATAGAATGTTAAAAATAACCATCAATTAAAATAGATATCTTGTTCATAATAAAACTGAAACTAGTTACAATATATTTTATATAATTATGTTGTAATGTAGCATTACATGTGATAACTAATAGTATATTTCTCTGGGCATTATTATGACTATTTGATTCAATGCGAAAACTAAATAACCCTGGCTTGAATGGTGTACAAAATTAATGTTATTTAGTGCAGATTTGTTTATGAAACTAAAACTATTTACTACATGATGCAAAACACAATTTGGTACTAGCTTGGTTACTTTGTTATGCAAACCCGGTTAAATATGATTATAGGGAACATAGTTCTGAAAATGTGTGATTTATTTGTTTTAGTTCAATTATGTACCGATTTATTAGCATAGTATGTATAAAACATAATTTACCTTATTTACAAATATGTTTTCCCAAGTATTCTACTGAATTGGTGCATGCATTATAATGAATCATATTTAATAATCTTTATTATTCCTTCAATACTTTTTAAAAGTATATTTACCCATTTGTCATATCTGTACAAATTAATATTGTTATTGAAATATTAATTTATTTGGAGCTCTTGGGATGTATTATAGTAAATTATTGAGGATACAATATTCAATAGTTTGCCATAAGAGAAATTATTCTTAGATATGTGTCTTAATGAGTGCGCCTTCTCTTGAACCCTTTGCCTTTCTTTGATTTCATTTTATGTTTCCGAGAAGTGTGTTTGCTACTGCTGCTTCCCGTTATTTCATCGGCTAACATACCAACGGTTGTTAGTTTTCTCCTACGATTCTTCTCAGCCTTGGTGACCGGAAGACGAGTCAGGTAGTTCTCTTCATACTCAGTCTTTTCTTGTTCCATCTTAGTTATTGAATGCTTGACGTGGTTCCCTGAAGTCACTTCCAGTGGAGCCTCTGAATACTCCTCACGGAGTTCCCTCATTACACTAGAGTTTAAGAACTGTTTCCTAGATTTTTCCTTGTTCTTCTTTTCACTGTCAATTCTAGAGCTAGCCTCATCAAAGTGTACAGCTGCCAATTTTGGAGGAACGTATATGTTGGATTTGTGTGACTTATCTTTCTTTTCTTGGTTGTCTTCAGAGTCAGCACTTGAGTCGTCTTCGGTGTCGTCTACCTTACTGATCAGGTTGTCAGGGTTAGCGTGATATGACTGTGGGTCTCCTTCTGTTGTATCTCCAATAACTGCCGACTTGACTAACTTGTCAATTTGGTATTTTAATTTCGAGTCAATAGGACGTATTTTTTCAAGAACCGTCCTTATCTCGATAAGCCTGTCTATAGATGGGTCAGATTCGATTCTTTCGCCAGAACATTTTCTTAATACTATGTAAGTTAAATTAATTAGATAGCTAAGTAACATTTGATACTTCATTTCTAGAAAGCTCAGCCCTTTATCGGTAGATATCTCACCACTTTTGACTCGCACCAGCATGCTGTCCACAAGTTGGGAGACTTGCTGCACATTCATGTTCATTTCCTTCAACAGTTTTACTGCTTGCGGGAGATCAGGTTGCTCCATTTCGTCAGTAGCCTGCAACACAAAGTGTGGTTTACATCAATGCCATTAATTTCGAAGGGACTATACATTCTATTGATCAAATACAAACATCAATAAAAATAACCACAATGAAAAACAAAACATTTACCTGTACCATGATGCAGCTCTAATATAACCTTTTTAACACAACTATTCACTATTGATATAGATTATAGATATTATCAAATCACTTTCTAAAGTTTTGAAAAAATTCTGTTTTCATAAAAGGTACTTCATAAAATAATTGAAAATAAAAGAACTTTGTTTGCACCTAATCCAGACTTTCAGGCGCAGCTCGCTGGCTCGCCTTCTTGATTCTCTTATTCTACCCGGAGGGTTACCACATTACTAAACCAATAGTCCAATACCAAACCAATTCACATATTATGAAAGTAAATATCTGTCTGACTCTGAGATAATGATAGCGAATAGATCTCTTATTAATGAAATAAAAACTCTCTAAAATGTTGAATTAGGTAGAGAAGGGATAATAGGAGTCAGACTTTACTTGTGTTGTGTGAACCGTGAATGCCATCACTGGCTTCGGTCGGCGGTAATCAATCACTTGTCACTGTCGTGAAGAAAATATAAAAATTAATAATATTTTGTTAAGATAGGTACAGATTCTTTGCATGAAAAAATGTGCATGTTGAAGTACAAATGAAATACCTACAAAATTTGTATAAGACGTATTACGTATTACGTACGTTTTGTTGCATTAGTAACGAAGAGTATGACTACAATTCATACTCTAGGAACAAGGTATACAGTATACAGCATGATTTTCGATAGTGTCACACAGCCTAAACCTTTATTAATCCTATGAATAACTGGGGAAAATCTTTTAGCTGGTAGCCCTGCCTGTCCGTCCAGCCACAGACTATCAAATACCAGCTGAACCTGACTGAACATGCCACAGACAACTATTACTACACCCAATCAGTCATCCATAAATCAACCATCAGCCTGGTTGTCATAAATGACAGCTTCAGACAGTACAATCTTTAGAGTTTCTTGGTCTGTGATCTTTAGTTTCTTGGTCTGTGGTACAATCAATGTTCCTTCGGGGTCATTCTGCCAGCCTGCCAGTTGTGCCTGTGAGTTGTGCTGCCAGTGCTGCCAGCCTACCAGCCAGCCAGCTGCCAGTTATTTTATTGTGCCCAGTGAGTGCCAGGGGCTTTTCACTGGGAACACTGAGACTTTATATGGGAAATTTAGTACCATGTCACTATTATAGATGGCGTTTTGGTAGCGTGGCGGTTTTTTTTTTTACTATGGCAACCCCTTCGTAACTTGGCAACCCGTATAAATAAGTTACTCTATGTTTCATTTCATTCCGTCACTTCTTCTGTTGTGATACGAAGTGCGTAAGTTATTCCAAGTGGCTTAAACGACGACCCCGGCTATTTCTTTGGTTACTGATTTCCCCGCATAAACATATTGACCCCTGTGCACGATATCGTACTTGGATTTTGCTTGCGAATTGGTTGTTTCTGGCCATGGCGTCGAAACTTTGGTGCTGTGTGCCGAATTGCAATACAACTCGTACCTAAGTATTCTTATCTATTTTGAAGTTTTGCTTGCTTTTTGTAATATATAATAGTTACGACAGTTTGTAAATTAACTAGAAATAAATACCTTTACTACAATACATCTGCATTTTTATTGCGATTCTTATACAAGTCGTATTTTTCTACATTTCTTTTCCCTGTTTTGTTAACACAAATAGCAATGTTTGTAAAAAACCAGCAAACGTTAATAAAACAGGGTAGAAGAAATTTAGAAAAATCGACTTGAATTAAAATTTCTAAATTCTCTATTCATACTGGGCTATAGCAAGTACCACCGAAAGTTGACATGTCAAATCACTAGGTGGCGATACTATCGCTTTTCCGGCTGATAACTCTATTCCCGTATATATAAGTTACTTTATGGTGAGTGCCAGTTATTCTGTGGGTTGTTGGTTGTTTGGCTTTGATTTGATTTATTTTATTAGATTGGATTGATTGACTTGTACAAAAAATATAAATTACTATTATGAAATCGACTAATAATTAGTTTCAATTATTATATCAATACGTATTGTTTTTATTTTTTTAACCCATATTTGTGCAGTGTTTAGTAATATAATGTCGGTGTATTTTACCAAATGAAATACGAAGATCAAGAAATATGTTTACGGTACTTACTTGGACATACCTTGTTTTTCAATTGATTTGCGCAAACATTTAAACATTACTTGTGTTTTATTAATTGTTTTAGATAATTCTCCACTATATTTTGCTTAGCATTTTTGTGCTGGGCTGTCATGGATTTTACGTACCAGGAGTGGCTCCTGTGGAGTTCAGGAAAGGGCAAAAAATTGAAGTTAAAGCTGTTAAAATGACCAGTATACATACGCAACTGCCATATGAATATTATTCCTTACCTCTGTGTTTGCCCAAAAATGGCACCTTTGTTTATAAGTCCGAAAATTTGGGGGAAGTATTGCGTGGCGATCGAATCGTCAACACCCCATATGAAGTTCACATGGCAGAGAATATAAAATGCAGGCTGCTGTGCCACCAGAAAAATAATCCTATTAACTGGAGTGTTGAAGAGTCAGAGAAGGTAGCAACTCGGATTGAACATGAGTACTTTGTACATCTGTGAGTATATAACTTTCTTTCAAAATTAATAATGTAAATAAATAAATATGTACTAGCCTAATTCACATTCCAATTAAGGACTCACTATGTTTACTTTTCATAAAAACTTTGAGTAATAGGTATATAATTTTTACTTCACCTTAAAAAATGTGAATAACTTTCTTACCGTTTCTAAGTAAATAATTTGTAAAGTATTTAGTTATTTATATAAAAGTAATTAAATATGTCTAAAATGCTTGTTTTGTTATAGATTAGTAGACAATTTACCAGTAGCCACAAGGAGAGTGAATGTGGATACATCAGAGCGAACCATTGAGCAAGGCTACAGACTTGGGTTCATGTCCAAAGGGAAAGCTTTTATTAATAACCACCTAAAGCTGCTTCTCAAGTATCACAAACACAGCCAGTGAGTAAAACTACAATAATAAACTAATACCTAGATTAAGATAAACGTAAACAAATAGACCCAATGCTATTGGGAGGCTTTTCTTCGCTCATAAATCACCGGTATACTGTAATGATAATAAAATATGTGTATTTTTTTTAAATATTACAGAGACTCTTACAGAGTGGTTGGATTTGAAGTTGAAACCCATTCGATAGACAAGGATGACTTAAAATTTGTGGATGATTCATGCCAGTTCCCTTCAAGCCCAAAAGCTCAGTTAGTCAATGAAGATACTGGCACAAAATTATACTTCACATATGCGGTAGAGTGGAGCGAGTCTGATGTCAGCTGGGCTTCCAGATGGGACATATTGCTGGGGATGAAAGATGTACAAATACACTGGTTCTCTATTATAAATTCTATTGTTGTATTATTCTTCTTGTCAGGTAAAGTTAAGCTTAAGCTGTTTTTTAAACGATTTATTATTGTTTTTTATTTACATAAAAAAAAAAATATAAGCCTGTGTTGTCCATTCGCTAACAAAGGAGTTTTATCCTCACTGAAGAATTTACATACTTTGAACAGGACTATGCATAATCATTTAGATTTTAGATACATATAGTAAAATATTAGCCTGGTAAATTATACTGCTCACATAGCCTTTTTTATTTATTAAATATATTTTGTCTATTTTTAAGATAACTGTGTATTTCTAACTTTTATGTTTATTGTATGTACCTATGATATTTTAGGCATATTGACAATGATAATGGTCCGTACATTGCGGCGGGACATAGCTCGGTACAACTCGGACGAGAGCATTGATGACATGATGGAGGAGACGGGTTGGAAGCTGGTACATGGAGACGTGTTCCGACCGCCTCCCAAACGCATGCTGTTTGCCGCAGTCATTGGGAGTGGAATTCAAGTATTTTTGATGGCTCTTATTACAATATGTTAGTGAATATTCTTTGAAAATGATCAACTTTTTCTAACAAATGTACTATTATTAGGCCCAGTGATCTGTCACCAATCACTGACCTTTTATTATAGTAACCCTGCATGCAAGGTATTTTTTGTTATTACAAACTAACCTTCATTACTTTCCACAATAATCTTTGAAAGTTGATGGTGATGAAATTAAACAATTTTTCTTGTTTTCAGTCATAGCCATGTTAGGCATGCTATCTCCGGCTAGCCGGGGCGCATTGATGACAGCCGCCATATTTCTGTATGTGTTCATGGGCTTGATTGCTGGATACTACTCGGCGCGCCTTTACAATACAATGAAAGGAAAACAGTGGAAACAAGCAGCATTTCTCACTGCTACCCTATATCCAGCTATAGTCTTTGGCACATGTTTCTTTTTAAACTTCTTCATTATGGGTAAACATTCAAGCGGGGCAGTTCCATTTTCTACCATGATGGCTTTGCTTTGTCTATGGTTCTGTATATCACTTCCACTAGTCTATCTCGGGTATTATTTCGGTTGTCGAAAGCAACCATTCCAACATCCAGTGAGAACTAACTTCATACCCAGGAAAGTACCCGAGCAATTTTGGTACATGAACATTTTTGTTTGGTGAGTATTACTTTAATTAGTTTTCTGTAATGTTTTTGTCATACTTCCTGTTGTTGTTCCAAATCACAAACAAACTGAGACAGCTTCAATCAAACGAGCCTTCGTATTTATGATGCTGAATCATATTATTAATGTATGATAACAATATTCAAGGGAAAAAAAATCCTGCAAAATGTGAGTAAATCTGCGAGATACAGGTCTAAACGTTTTGTTCCAGTATCCTAATGGCCGGCATCCTCCCGTTCGGCGCCGTGTTCATAGAGCTGTTCTTCATATTCAGCGCGCTGTGGGAGAACCAGTTCTACTACTTGTTCGGGTTCCTCTTCCTCGTGTTCTGTATCCTCGTCATATCTGTCTCGCAGATATCCATCGTGCTCGTCTACTTCCAACTTTGTGGAGAGGTATAGTTAATTTTGTTTACCTGACACTGTGACTGTAAGGCTAAGTTCAGATGAACGCGCGGTATCGCGCGGTACCGCGTGTTCATCTGAACTTGGCCTTAACCTGTATCATTCCACTGGTGGTGTTACTGGTGGTATTTAAGGTAAAGGCCTCCTATCTCCCTCCATTCCCGTCAATCTACACAATTTAAAGTCGTCAATTTCCATTTAAACCCTGGTGTCACGAGTGTTGTAAAGTTAATTTTATTAATTTAAAAGTAGGTATTCCTAAAAATAATTTTTAAATAAATGATTTTTTCCTGGTTGGGATTTATTGACTTACTTTTGAGTACCTCTCGCTATTACATGAAGTCTAAGATTAAAGCCATTCTCGCCCTCTAGAAAAAAACACCCAGCATATTAATAAATAACGAATATATATATAAATAACGTGTTCTGGTATTTCAGGATTACCACTGGTGGTGGAAGAGTTTCATTGTGTCCGGGGGCTCGGCTGTGTATATATTAATATATTCCGTGTTCTATTTCTTCACTAAATTGGAAATAACTGAATTTATACCAACATTACTTTATATTGGTTACACAGGTAATTACAAATATTAAATGTCTATTATTAATGTTATGTATTATAATAATACCTCGCTTGCAACATTTCGAGTGGTAAAAATATAATATTACATATCGGAAATTCAGAAGGAAATATCACATCATCAGGAAAATCTAAATATTACATAGAAGATTGCAAGCTATGATATTAGTGTAGCCATATAGCAAATTAAATATAATAATTGAACTTGCTTGTTGCGTGTGTAGTCTGATCTAATAAATATGTTTATTCCAGGCCTAATGGTGTTAACCTTCTGGCTCCTCACTGGCACCATCGGATTCTTCGCCGCTTACACATTCATAAGGAAAATCTATGGTGCTGTTAAAATCGATTAATTTATTGTACAGTGAATATTATACATGAAAACAAAGATCTTTTGCTTCTATAATCATGTTTAGTTAATTAAAGTGTAAATAAGTATTGTAAAGCCTTATAAATCTTATGTGTAAGCATTTAAAAAGAAATCAGCATGTGTGCATTGAATATAGTTTGAATATTTATTGGACCAAAGCATGTGTTAATGTTTAGTTGTGGTCCCGGGTCGCTGTAAGGAGATTGTGTTTTAATGGGACTGTATAACATGTAGTGTAATTACATTACGTTATTTCTGGAATAGTAGCGAAATCATCCACAATTTTTAGGACCATGTAAACACCTCTTGGGTTTAACCTGAGTCACTATAGCATAAAGTAATTCACAATGATGGCTAAAGTGCATTTTTGGATAAAATTACTACTTCTTTTGTAATTCATAAGGGCGTATTATTTCGTGCATTGTTATTGCAACGATTAACTTTATGCGTATTACTCGTAATGCTCGGTTTACTCCATTAATTTGATTCCATAATACAATTGAAATCGTTTCTCAATCGCTTATCGCTAATTAAAGTTTTTACTTCATATTAAAAGGTACTTACAGTTAAGAATCTTCTTATTTGGTATGATTTGAAAATAAACCACAAATACGATATTGTAATACGCACAATAAATGTAGATGACTGAAAAAGGTATATTTAAACTATAAACCACCCCATAGAATAAAGACTGCAAATAATGTATTTGTAAATTGTGTCTGGTTAGTAACATTGGTAGAAACGAGATAAGTTAACAACCATAATAGAATCGAAAGTTCGAACAACACCAAAATATACTACAGTATCAGAGTTTATGGATGAAACAAACTTGTATTTATAAATTAATGGTCACCAAATCTAAGAAAAGTCTAGTGCTGTATGACAATAAAAATATATGAATTTTCTGAATTATGTTCATAATATTGTCAGCTTACTTAGTACCTAAATATAACGACGAATAATAAAAATCCAGATCCAATAAATGATAAAAACAAATGAATATATCTTTTATTTTAATCAAGTGCCGGCGATCACAGGTTCCTGACTAAGCTGTGCAAAATTAAAAAAACACTTATTTATAAAAATAAAGTTCAATTCAACTTCAATAGTAATCAGATACTGACTTTATGTTGCCTTGGGACACCCATGCATGCATGCATAGCCAGGAGCCTCATTGATAAAAACGTAAGTTGGTACTTCCTCCATATGATTCAGGGAAATATTTGAGACAGTGCAACGCAGAGTAGTGGCAAGTGCAGCTGCAGAGTGCACTCGTGTGTTTCTCTGTACCTATCGATCACCGTTTGAGGCATAGTTGATTCCGCCGAAATAAGCGGCAGTAGCCCATATCCGAAGCATTACGTACTATTATTTATACAAGACATCCTGTCTTCGATCTCTTGTTATGCAACCCTGGTGTCGGAGTTTTTAGACCACCCAAAGGCCTCCGACATGGTCTAACGATTGTTACAACCGGGACCGACTGCTTAAAGTGCCCTACGAACTCCGAAGCATGGTAGCGCTCAGATAGAAATGCCACTATCGGCCACCCATCCTTGTAGGGGCTGAACTGCACGTTGCTTAACAATTGCATCGTTTAGTCATACTCCACGAGCGCTAATCCTGGTCCGTTCACATGGACCGGTTCCAAAAGCATCAGCCCGCATTTTTCTTTTCACATAGACCGGATCGTATACGCTGGAGCGGAACCGCCAACTATATCACATCGACCGGCTGGAAGAAATCTGAAAGCGTATACGGTCGGAGTAAAGTGGCACGGTCGGCGTGCGTGGCGCGCACGTAAGTAGAGACGATCGGCTCCTCTTATTATGCCACACGAATCGCGTTCAAGCATACTTAATGACAAAAGAAGTGCAAATGCAAAAACAAACCTTACCACAATTAATCAAAACTCTGCTTCCAACGTGATACAAATCTGCTCTCCTCTCCAAAACCGGTCTGTGTGAACGGACCCTAAAGCCTACGTACGTATTGCTACCTCCTTGTTTAATAAATGATAAGTATTCGCATTTGACGCGAGTTTGACAGATAAGTGACAGCAGGTCAACAGCAGACAAAAAAAAACTAAACAACACTGTAAAAATTGTTAACCAACTTTGTTAGCCCGGGCGATCAATCAAGAAATATTAAAAAATGATAAGGTTTTAGTGTACATCCATAGTCTAAATATATTTTAAAAAATTACAGTTTTAGTGTACATATTTTCTTTAGTATAACGAAAATAAACTAACGTACAAAATGGAAACCAAAGTAGCGGTTGTTACGGGAGGTAATAAGGGTATAGGCTTTGAGATTGTAAAAGGGCTATGCACAAAATTCGAAGGTGTTGTGTACCTCACAGCTAGAAACGAAGAAAGAGGGCGAATGGCAATACAAAAGCTACAAGAGCTCGGCCTCAAACCTCAATTTCATCTACTTGATGTTACTAGCGAAGAAAGTTTGCAAGTATTTGCAGATTTCTTATCAAAACAACACTCCGGAATAGATGTGTTGGTAAACAATGCCGGGATTTTAGATTTTGATAAAGCAGTTTCCTCTTATGAAGATGCCAAAAAACTTATTGATTCCAACTTTACCAGTTTACTTTCAATAAGTAAAATATTGTACCCTCATTTGAAGAATGACGCCAGGATAATTAATATCAGCAGTGATTGGGGACTACTTTCCAACATTAGGAAACAAGTGTGGCTTGATACATTGATCAAGGATGATTTGACTGTTGAGGAAATACTACAGTTCATCAATGATTTCCTACAGGCAGCTAGAAATGGAAAGAGTTCATTTGTTTCATTTGCCGGTCATTACGGAGATTATAAAGTGTCTAAAGTGGCCATGTCTGCATTGACTTTTGTGCAACAGAGGGAGTTTACTAAGATGGGAAAGGATGTATCCATTAACTGTGTTCATCCAGGTTTTGTTAAGACTGATATGACTAAAGGTATGGGAGACTTCTCACCAGAGCGGGGAGCACGGGCCCCTCTCTACCTCGCTCTGGATGCCCCTCAGACCCAAAAGGGAACATTTGTGTGGCATGATTGTCATCGAGTCAACTGGGATGATTAACAATGTTATAAACTGTTTGTTACGATGTTGTCAGTGACTGTGATATTAGTGTCACATGCACTTTAAACTTTAATATATATTTAATTTTTTTAGTTATACCTGTGTTTTATTTATATGACTTGAGAAATTCATACACAAAAAATTTATAATGATCATATTCAGAAATTCTTGTAAGAATCTGATAGGAATGAACAACTTTACTATTTTTAGAATACCATTTGGTTGTCAACTTCATCAACAATAATTTGAATATTTATCTTTGTCTTATGGGTGTCTCTTAAAACTCATTAAATGTGATAATATAATTAACTGATAAGCCATTATTAATATTATACAAACAATGTAAACATGTAAATAATAAAAATTATCACATTATGTTACAAATAAATAATATAATGTAAGCATACTATTTATTAGGTATTTGTATAAGCACATTCTAAGTTAATTGCTCAAGATTTTATCACCCACTTATTATTTCATACTAGCTATTACCTACGATTTCTCCCGCTGCGGTCGCTTGGGAATTCCGGGATAATAACTCTTATGTTCGTCTTCAAGGTCTTATCTAAGTATGTATATGTCTCATTTAAATCAAAATTCTTCAAAATTGGTTTAGGCGTGGTAAAAGCGTGGAAGCGGAATAAAAGGTAGGGAAATATGGGCTCGTTCAGTGTTTGGGTAGGAAGGTACATACTAGGTAAATCTCATTAGACTTCGAATGCACGCGTGGCATTTTGTATGGATTCTGATGTCGCACGGTGTTTACCGCCCCGCTAAGTAATTGCATTACAAAATCGTATTGGCCGTTGATAAAGGGGTAGTGCACCGTGTCGGCTAATACCAGTGACGCCGTTTCTAAGGTTTCGCAAAGGTATACCTACTAAGTATTTACTTATTTATGTACTTTTATACCAATGATTAGTAAGCATAATTTACGTATAATTAAAAATGTTTCTCTTTACAGTTTTATTTATAATTGTATGTACCTACTACCTACTTAGTTACTTACATGGGATGGGATGGATTTACAGTATATTATATAGTATTTGTATTTTTTTATAAGATTCTCCTCACCGTTCTGATCTACGATGAGATGAAAGCCTTTGCCGAGCAGTGGGACATTACAGGCTAATTATTTTACTATTACCTTTACCTAGCGAAAAAAATTCTAAATCTATGCCTTTACCACTACCTACTTTTCATAAAATGAGTAGTAATGACCTATCTAATCCACATTATTGTATCTACTCATAGTGGTTAGATAGGTACAAGTATAACTTCATTTGATTACTCGAGTCATGTGTATTAACAAAGCAATTGTAATAATTGGGTTGGACAAAATTACAAAATTCTTTTAGCGCGTTATCATCAGGGACAGAATTGATAGCTATCACGCGACAGTCGTTATTTTGATTTCTTTACCAACATTACTTTGCTCTTCGAAATGAAATGAAAATATCAACACGAATTAATTCGGAATGAGTGGTCATAGGTGTAATGATGATTTAATACATAACGTAATTGTTTGTTTAGATGTCGTGCCCGCTGCCGCGCGTTCCACCAACTCACAAACCAATCAACTTAGCACTTAGCCGTTACATTTAAACGAACTAATATTCATACTACAAATAAATAAGATGTCACCCAAACATTTACGACATAGGCCTTTACATGGCCATTACAGATGATTGGTTCCCTGTAAACGTAGATAATTTTCTGTAGTTAGGTACCTATTTTCTTTATGAAATACCTACTAATTTAATTGCAGCTTAAAGATAGGGAGGCCTGATCATGTTATTGCAAGTGTTTTGCTAAAGTTTTGACTGAGGCGCTATACCTAATTTTAAATTGCGTTATTGTGATTTTCTAAGGGCCCATCTAGTGCTACTAGTGACTGCCTATTGTTAGATTAATAG
Organism: Cyclophora punctaria; assembly: GCA_951394245.1. Lineage (NCBI taxonomy): Eukaryota > Metazoa > Arthropoda > Insecta > Lepidoptera > Geometridae > Cyclophora > Cyclophora punctaria. The sequence goes on along the minus strand of OX596170.1, from coordinate 5,685,103 downwards.
GTTGTTTATTTTGGTTCTTATCGACTCGTTAAGGTTATTAATAAATAAAACTCCCGAAACAGTTTCATAAATATTATTTGTATTGAACTGGCCTAAATAAATTACAACTTAAAATCAAACTTAGAACATTGACTTGAACATTTTTACAAAATAGTTATTAGTTTCTTTACGTTAATAAACCTTAAATACATTCGTTCCCATTGACAATTAATTACAAATCACATGAACTTCATCAGGTAGTATTTTCATTACATAAGTTCATTACGGTCTCACCGTTTAGACTCCCTTCAAACTTGGGTAAGTAATTTAGTGAACAAAACAAGACATCTTATAAGTAATTACTTAAGTATCTATCGAAATAATAAATGCTCCTCACAGAAGGCAAGTTTAATCACAAACCGTCTTATTATTGGTATATTAACACGATGATAAATCGAAGCGGAAATGCTGCACTCTCTTTGGTGTTCTAGCCGTTAAACTCCGTGGCCATCCCAATGCAGGATCACTGGTAAATCGATCGCGATACCACGTTAGACTTAACTAGCTTTCTATTTAATTTAATTAGGAATATGCTTCGACATTTTCACAAAACATAGAGCTACTTAGATGTTTATTTTCATTTTCACATTGTTATCTATTCGTTAAACTTACGATAAAGACGCTTAACTACGTACATTATTACAAATCATCAACATTGTACAAATCATTCAATTTAATGTTGGTGTATCCCATTAAACTCGTATCTTCAATAACTGTGGTAACCAACCTCCAAGGTGTGGTAACATTCTGTAAGGTAATCAATATGATGATACGACTTAAACTTATCAATAATATATTAATACCTATGCTCCCAAACCTTAGGACCATAGGATAAAGGTTAGATACATTTTTACTGAAACCGGTGGTATTAATAATACCTAGTTAGTTATTAAAATAAGCTTTATATTCCCAGGTTCCAGGTTAGGAAACATTATTAAAACTAATCACGTAAATTCTGGTAAATTACGACACTGAAAGCTTTTAATAGTGTTGCGCAATATAGTGCTACTTTTAAGACTGTATTTACATTAAAATGTAGATATGTGCCATTTCTCAGTGTAACAAATTAGGCGAATTCAAAGATAGGTAAGTAACTTAGACCTAGACCTCCTTAATTTATAAATAAATAAAGCGTTTCACACTCGACTAATTAAGACACTTTACTTTGGTTTTCATTAGACTAAATAATATATTTCATTAATATGCACTAAGAAAATTTTGCGTAACTCAGTCCTCATCGACTGAATAATATTGTACATATTTTTTATCTTTATAAATATTTTACCGGTTATTTATATATAATTTTTAATGGACGGATAATATTTCAATAAGGAATGATTTAAGTAAGTACCCATGAACTAATTATAAATATACGTAAATGTTATTCTTAAACCTAATATTAAATAATGTGCCTTCATTATATTTAACAATAGCATAAACATATATAAGTCCTTTTAAAAGTGTACTTATATAAAAAGGTAAATGTTATAGGTAAGTAGATATATTTAACATGCGCTTTTTAGCTGACATGTTGGTAAAACAGGTTACACAATTTCACAGATCCTAAGGCACCAAAAGTAGGTAACAAATATATACATTTATAGACATATTTTTTTATCAACAACCTTTAAATTTTGTGATTAGAATTTTGTATTAAGTATAGGTGATTGTTTATAAGTATCAATAGCCAATAAGCTCTTTGGTGGCGTTTAAATATAAATATAGGCACCGAATTGGTCCGCAAACATAATTTTGTTGTAAATAGCGCCTGTAGCAGGTGGCAAGGGTAAGCCACTGCTCTCGCGCACGCAATCAATACACATTTCCCTAAATACTGCTGCGGAAGAATCTACTCTACCTTTGTCCAAACAACTCAATTAAAGGAGCGCCGGGCAGCGGCAGCGGTAGCAGCGGAGCTTACCACTTCCCTGGTCACATTCGTCGCCAACAGGGCTGTGTAAGGCTACATATAGATGTGATAAAAGTGTTCAGTTAGTGGGTAGCGGCGTGAGGTCAGCCGTCGGGTTGTCGTAGAAGGAGTAGCGGGGCGGCGCGGCGCGGCGCAGCGCGGGCGGCGGCGAGGGCGCGTCGCAGTGCTGCGAGTCGCGGTGCCGCCGCAGGTCCACCTTGCGCTGGAACGCCTTCTCGCAAAGTCCGCACGAGAACGGCTTGTACCCGGTGTGCTTGCGCATGTGCGTTATCAGGTTCGAGCTCTGGCTGAACGCCTTCGAGCACACCACACACTTGTGCGGCTTCTCACCTACAACAACATTATGTACTGTTATTGTATATTGTATTTATTAGGTACATCTTAATAAAGTAACGAACGGGTATAGCTACCAATTGTGTTGCAGCCTAAGTAGTAGTTAGACATTAATTAGCCATTTAAAAGCATATCTTATCATGATCTCTTATATGTATATATATTTATAGCTAATAAGATCGTAATTCCTAGAAAAATGAAGTCACAGTAACCGGAATTGGTTGGCTTGGATTAACTTATTGTCGAGATTACTTATATTACCTATAAGCTAACAATATGTTAGATGCTTTCCTATAATTGTCGATGATACACTATTAATTCGTTTTAATAACCACGTACACCATAACAGTTGGCGGTGATATCTACTTACTTTGAATTGGTTATGTCATTCATTAATTACAAGTCCTACAATTTACGTAGATATCGCTCCGACAGGTAATTAAAGCTTGTGTAAGTGGACCAATACTTGTCATATCACAGACCGTTTATTTATTAATGTGCGGTTCCCAAACTGATTTAGTATGCAGTATCGCCCCGTAAGCCGGTATTTATTAACTTTAACTATAATTGTTTGCCGTAGCTCGATAATCTCCGTAACAAACTGTCGCACTAAAATATTCACAAGCTGTTCGTATTCGAGTGATATTAAAAGAAAAAGAAAATGCAAATGTCGTTTATAGATAGAACAGGATTTACTTGAGTTTTTGTGTGTGGAGTGATCGTGTTGGACGTGAAGGCCTGTGAAGGCTGCGCGGCTAATTGCAGGCCGAGCCGCATTTTGGAATATTGATGATGAGGCATTTATCGGGAGGACGAGCGCCATGTACGGTTACTGTAAATCATTCGGAACGGCCCAGAGACGTGACGAGATGTCTCCGGCCAAGACAAATATGTCCGCCACATTTTTTAGCTACTATAATTCGTCTCGTTGAGCTTACTGGAATACAGTCGGCCACTTGAAAAACCACTGCCACTTTTGTTTCTCTTTCATACTTTGAGACTGTTACTTTTATATTTAAACATATAGGTAGAATTGTATAACTATAAATTGTTTTGCCGTAGAGTAGACATTTTCACATGATGAAAGGAACCTTGATAAATTTTGCAAAATAAGGTCGCTAGTTAATTAAGTTTAGTTCAGAACTTCTGAAAGATTTATTAACGTAATCTTTTGAATCAGAAGAATACGTTAATAAAGCTTTATGAATATATATATAATCATAGGTACCTATGATAATGTATAAACCTATCTACAAATGATTAAACATAGAGTAAAAATCTTGTACCGCTTCATTTACGAGTAGATAAGGCGACGACGAGACGATAGTATCGTCGCTACGATTTGCCATTGAAAGGGTAATTGCGGGGTATTTTAAATGTTGATTCCCAGGCAGAGCCGCGATGTGTCTTTCGATTGGTTTTATAATATTGGTCGCAAACTCGTACGTTGCCAATTTAATGAACTTGTCTCCATGCCGGGTGACTAGTCTATCCTTCGTTATATGATGTGAATAGCGCCGCTTAATGAACCCAAGGATAAAACCGTTTAACGTCTTCAGCTGCGCATACTGGATTTGGTTTTCCATTTAAAATGTACACCTAGTTACCTACTAAGACAAGCACTGCTTAATGCTCATAACGGATTAATAAGATATCAACGTTTATATTACTTTATTGGATAAGAGGAACTTTTAGGTAGACATATACAATGAAATAATACAGACATACTTAGCTAATCTAAGATAAACAAATCGGTTCAGGTGTAATATTTAACTAAGATTGTAATGCACCTTCGTCTTAAATAACCGACTAATCACTCTACATTACGAAACAATTCAGAAGTAAAAAACGATTTGATACTTACTTAGCTAACAAAAGTTGTGTCAGTACCCGTAAAACACAGGGTGTAACAAAAGTTGTAACAATAATAATCGTGTGGGGAAACGTTAGTTAACACTTAGTCATCAAAGTTGGTGGAATTCTTGTCATAATAATTTGAGGTTCACGCTACTTGTTTTGAATAGTAGATGATGTGACTCGTAACTAAATAATAGCGTATTATTTTAATAGGTGTTAGAATCTGGCGGAACAATAATTTCAACTTAAAAGTTTAAGTGGATAAAGTCTTTGCCTAACTTTGTTTAATCGCAAATAGATATCGGTTGGCACCTAGAGAGCTACTTATTTTTATTACATGTCCTTTGATATATCTTATAATAGCAGCGCCCCGCGGCTTTACCCGCGTTGTGCCCGTCCCATGGGAATTTCGGATTTTTTAATACTTTTGAATGACTCTATCTAATAAAAAATCCGTTGCGTATTTATAAAGATCTAAGCATACGTAGGGACAGACAGACAGCGGAAAGCGACTTTGTTTTATACTATGTAGTGAAGAATATAGTCTAGAGTCTAGACTATAGAAGAATACAATATATAGTAATATATAGTATCTTCGCTTGCTAGCTACTAGATTCTTCATTTAACTGATTTCCATTAATGAAAAACCAGACGTAAAAACATATCATGAAATCATATACAGTCGTCTTTACTCACCAGTGTGTATGTATGTGTGTTTCTTCATGTCCGACTTCTGGTGGAACCTCTTCCCGCAGTACTGGCACGGGTAGGGCCTGGTGTCCGAGTGGATCAGCAGGTGCGTCGACAGAGTGCTGGACCGCTTGAAGCACTTGCCGCACTGCTTGCACTAAAGACAAATTGGGACAATGAAACTACAGGAAAAAATAAATATGAATCCGCCAAGCAATTTACTCAGTAGGTCATAATTTCGAGAAGCTACTATCAATATACATTATTTGTCTTATGTCGACCTGCTGAAGCAGATTAAAAACACCCTTTTTTGCATCATCAGTCACATCAGAATAGTAACATCTAACTCGGTTTTACTAAAGATTTTAGTTGTACAGGCGTTGAAAATGCTTTCAAAGCTTGAAAGTTACGGGGTCAGGTTAATGAAACCATAAAACAGATTGCTTTCTATTAATATCACTAGTTTTCAAATACAATTTAGTTTATTAAAACGCGGCGATGTAGGTTGCTGCGGTAGGCAGTGCGCGGGTATAATTAGTGGAAGTTGTAAGCGTCTATCACCTCGCACTGTGACAGCCAGTAATAAACTAATTACAGGCCTCGATCTCACCCCCTTTTCCACATTTTTCTTTGATTCACTCTGTGGACGCGATAGCTTTTCAATTTTTATTCCCTTGCCTAGTAATTAGATGAAACGGGTGATTACAGTTTTACTTACGATAGCTATTTTTAATTGGTGAATAATTAAATTGACATGTATTAATATTTATAGGTGACCAACTGTAGGTAGAGTTATTAAAATTTAAGGAATGTTTGTTAAATCTGTTCCGTGAAGTCGTTATTATCGAAAATAAATCACGTCATTTCTGATTCATATTTATTCCACACGTGTGAAAACAATACATAACTATGTACCTATTCGTCTATTTGTGTCCGACAAATAATTATTAACAAGTCAAAAGGTTTGGTGAGAACACATGGAAATGACAATGTGATATGATTCTTATAGATTTATTTGATCAGATGTTTTCGGAATGTGTTAGTGTCGAGAAGAGATAGTGCTAGAACGAGACACAGATTAAAGATATTAGACACGGCCCGTATTCATTAGAACACTTCCTACAACACCGTAAACAATACGTGTTTATGCTGGTTAAATAAAACTCAACGCTACTGTTTCGAAAATTCTTTTGAACAAATGCCTCACAGGTTGGACATACTTAGTTTACGGTTCAAAGTATCTAATTTTCAATCAAACGATTTTTAATAGGTCGGTAAAGAGTTTCAGAGCACAATATTTAAACTTGAATTTGAATTATGGTATTTATTTTATTTATTTATTTTATTTTATTTTATTAAATTATGGTATTTAGGTACTTCATAAGTACTTTTAATCTTACTTATCCATCTAGGATTATATTAGCCGTTCGACCGTCGTTGTGTCATAAATTACGAAATAATGTGAATAAATAAGGAGTATAAAGTATGTGCCGGGCCATTAATCGGTCGGTTAGTTGTTAAGTATGCGGTATGATAATCCACAAATCCGCGGCGCAGCGCACTGTGACAGTTGGCCGGGCAGCTGCCTCAACTCGCGCTTCACAAAAACCGCTACTTTTTTGGTCGCCTTTTTATACAACTTCGATGCACTCTCTTATAAACAACACAGGTGCTGGGGTATGACCATCCACATATGGTTATCGATGTCCCTCGTAGGGAGGTGATTTTTTATGATAGTACAAAAAAAAAGTTATTCTTATAGGTAACCGTTGTTGCACAAGCTAATATAAATTATGTTAAAAAATATTAATTCCGATGGGTATTTAAGTGTTTTAGTCGGAAAACTCGTTAAATCATTGTTGTGCACGTAGGTTTTATATAAATTGCGAGGATAATAAAAGCTCGCAGGCATGTCGCTGCACTGGTGTGATGTAGCCGTATAGTATGAATGTACTATGTGGAGGCGCACGAGTGGCGCGTGGCGGGCGCGCGCCTTTCCGCTACTTGCGTTTTCATTTAGTAACGTATTCAGTACACATGTTATAATTTTCTTGACCATTACCTATATCATAACTAAGGCTCAAGATTAATAAACTAAGACAATAAATTTATTGAAAGAGGTATCTGCCTAGTTTACTGTTTTTAGCAAGCATAATAAGATTTAAAAACTCTGGGTTGTTTTTTATGCCCCTTAATAACAATGTAACAAAAAGTTAATTTCTTGTAAACAATAGTTTATGTTTCAAGTTATGCATAGCGTTATTATGACTCTGAGTCTTTGAGTGAGGCGCCTGTCAACGGAGGTGAACTTTGCGGTATACAGCTTGTCATCATATACCCTTATAACAATTATACCCAGAATCACCAACTCAATGAATTGGTGTGTTTATTTTGCAAATAATGGGCGTAAAGTGGACATTCAGTAACAGCATTTTTATCGACCCATGAGTATGACACAAGGTAATTATTCTTCCAATTATAAACTGCCGCGCTGTGATATTAAAAGCTGGAATTTTGATTAAAACCGATGAAGATTTTTATAACGGCTGAGTAGAAAAAACGAAAGACACAAAAATGGCTGGAGACGAGGCGTTCGTGCGAGAGTGCGCGCGCTGCGGCGGCCGGGACGCGCGACCCGTTCCGATCAAACGAGTACTTATTAAGACAGGGGCAGTTTTTGCTATTTGATTTGTTTAAGAACACAGATACTGGTTTGCTATTTTAAACCATTTCCAACGGAAACTGTACAGTTATACAGGACTTGTCGTAGGACATAGCTATCGGTTAGTAGGAGATTGAGAATAAATAGGCCGATGTGAATAGAATGTGTACCTGGAATGTTTTCTCGTTTCTGTTTTCGTTTTTGATGAGTAGCGAGAAGTTGATGTCTGGTTGTGGGGGAGGCGCCGTAGGGTAGGTGTGGTGCGCGGGGGCGGAGGGGCAGCTGCGGGGCGACGCGCTGGAGCAGCGCTCCTCGTCGGGGCTGCTGCGGCAGCGCTTCACCAGCTCCAGCGGCGTGTCCGTCTCGTCCCGTGACTCCCACTTCAAGATGGGAGAATCGCCATCCTTCTCCCTCTCGCATACGCTTCCAGGTGACCAGATTTGACGGTTTTTCATGGACAGATTCAACGGCATATCTTCGTCATCTTCTGTAAATAATGTTAACAATAAGAGTTTGTTCAAACTCTGAATACATATCTACTTTTCGTTCGCCCCTATAAGGATACCTTCTATACCTATGAATCTGAAAACAAGATGTGTAGTATACATATCTTCTATGAAGTAGGTATACCTACATATAGGTAGATATAAGTATTCAGCTTCAAGCATCTGGATATGCAATGTCAAACGAACCTATCTACTTGTCTACGTATTTAATAAAGTGCATAAATTACATTATTTTCACGCCTTTTGTATCAGTAAATTTAAAGTCGAACGAGTCAAATCGGTCGTTTGGAATATGACTTATGAAATCTGTACAGGTGTGAATGTGTTTGTCGACAGTTACGTCAATGTATACTTAACTACACACGGTTTAATTCCCAACCTACCTAATTCAACGACTAGAGGACAGGGAGCCATAAAAGCTCTATCTACCGTTCATAACGTACTCCAGAAAGTCGTTAAGTGATAACTACCTGAGTAAAACAACTTAATAATATGTACGTTTTAGTATTAAACCGGCATTTTAAACCAGGATTTAAAGGTACATCTTTATCTGAAAGAATAAATATGCGATAAAAACCAATTGCCAATAAAGTTAATGAATATAAAATCATGTGTATACATATTTAATTAAGGTATTTCTAAAGTCAGAACGTAGTTGTTATCTTGAGGTTGGCACATAACCGGTACCGAGACGGATAACAAACAAGCAATTAGAATACTTTTTGAATTTGTACGTCGACAATGAGGTTGAGTCGTATATTAGTGGATGTTTTTCCTTGGAGTAAAGGAAACGCGTGAGTTAACTTCGTCGCCGGAGGTAAACGACTTGTAAACGACACACAGATATCACCGCACCGAGTTATTAATCGGTGCTTTACACTGATAGCTATTCTAATGAGCGTATTCAGGAGAAGCAACGTCGTAAGGAGGCCGAGGCGAAACGTGTCGTAACGTCACTTTTAATGCCATTCTTATTCTGGTGATATTTTTTAAATAATCCTACTTCTCTCGTATTATATTTCGATATTGACGAATGAAAATGTGATGTTTGTGAAAGCACTGGTTCTCCGCTAGTTTACTACCACAATCCTGCTTAAAATAAGTTAAATAGAACTATGAATTTGTGGTCATTTGTACCTTCTCTAGGCGGCGTATGCCTGGCGTGGTCGTAGGCGGGCGGCAGGTGTGGTGAGGTGCGCGGCATCAGCAGCGGCCACACGCCCGCGCCGCCGTACAGCGCGCCCAGACCGCTGCAGTACATCAGCGCTCCCAGTTCTACACCAATCATCAAACAACCATTAGTCTTCAGATAAATTAGATACACCGTTAATATAACAACCTTATGTAGAGTATGATAGATATCTCACCGGTCGCTCTAGCATAGTGCTTCAAAGCTCGACCCGCTATCTCGATGTCTCCCAAATGCAGCAGATCCAAACGGTGATGCGAGAGGACGTCCGGCGAACGAGGGGGGGACTGGGGGGAGTGCGGGGAGTGGGGGGAGACGCTGCGCTCGGGGGAGGGAAATCGGTGCGCGGGAGGCGGGGACGACGCCTGGAACTGCTCTGCCAGCCGGGATAGCAGCACGTGACGCGACATCCTGCTCCTGCCGACACGGAATAGAGTCTAAGCACCGGCCCTTCATCAGCAAATGTACACAACTAATTACCCACTCAATATAGAGTTACAAGCACACAATCAACACCTGTCAATACAACACTTATCTTGATTTAAAAGCTATCTAACAGTGATCACATAAAGTGCCTGAAAGTGGTTATATCACAGTTAATTTATTCGTGACCAATGTCATTAGGGCCGTCTAGAGAGCGTGTAATGTGTTTGTCGACGCGTCGCCGGCACTGTCCGCCGCTTGTTTGTTCACAGTGAATCGTATTAAAAGCTCAATCAAGTAAATGAAGAATCAGAATAATGAAAGTGGTAGCGGCGCCCGATGCGTACGCGCATTAATAATGCACGCGACGAATAAAACAATCTTCATTAGAACCGACATACATTATAATACATACTTATTTCAAAATAAAACACGCCTTCTACATTGTAGCCTACATAGTTTCGATCCAATTCAGAGCCACAGTAATTCCATTAAGGATTAAAACGAGAAGTAGGTAAGCTTCTTTAATTGTCTAAAACTATTGTCATTCTTAATTGTAAATAATGATTTTGACGGACAATGATTTGCTGAATTTACTAATTACGATAATGTGTAAACAGAAGCACGTGAGGGTCAGCTAATAATCTAATCGGGTAGTTGTTGATCAACGCAAGCCCATTGATTCAGCTATTACTTTTAATATAATTGCCGGGTGGATCGTAATGCCCGGCTCGAGGGCTGTATATCGCAATTTCTTGTTTCAATAAAGTAAGTCTCATGAGTAACAATTACCCGTCGCGCGACGATGCCACCTATTTTTCCTTGCCTTCTACTGCTGGGAATTATGACAAGTGTTTTGTTAGAAAATCAATCCGCGCATTAATGTATCACAATCCGCAACATGGTTTTTAGTCACGGTTATATTTTATAGTGAAATCATATGCTCGAGCTTTATACTGTGCTATGGCATTAATGACTTAAACTTCGTTTGAATACTGGATCATACGTGTATATGCAATTTGCATTAGTAGATGAGAATATTACGCATCAAAAATGTTTTGTATTATTTCTGAACTAAGTATGTAATTATAATTTTTAATTAATATGTTAATGTAACTTGATTTATTAAAATTGTATCGACAGATACGTGCATCGCCTGATATACTAAACAATACTCAGACGATTTATATAAGCTGTATCAATATGTAGGTAATTATTTTCTTAATATTGCACTGACTCGTGAAAAAATGCAATGCTTAATAGTTTCATTCATGTAGAAAATTATTTTTAACGTAGGTTCTTAATGAGGCATATTATACGAGTACAATGTTTATTTCCATGGCTCTGCTTCCACATACCTACTCACATAATTTAGGTAATAGTTTTTGAAATTAAAGGAGAGCTCTGCATAAAGGTCTCGGTATATTAATTAGTTTCTACCATAAGCAACCATATTTGATTGACGTATATATAATATGTATTGATTTCCATTGTTGTTCAACCTTAACCGACATTTTAAAGAAGTCGCGTCTAAAAGTGTTTTGTTTTCTAAAACATAAATTGCATTTTGTTTTAAGATTCACATTGATTACACGTAATGGACCTTTAATTATTCAAGTAAGTTAGTTTTTATAAGTTAGCGATAAATAAAATTATATTGAACAATAAAAGTATCTAAGAGAGACCCTCCAATTTCGAAACTATTTATGGTTTAGGTAGCTAGCTACGTTGTAACGGTTAACATTCTGAAAATATTAATTGAAAAATAGACAATAGGTTGTTGAATCGACAAACATAATTGCAATCAGAAGCCTGCCCCAGACAGAGAAGCCAATTGGAAATGTTACTAACAATAAATCGTTTGCATTTCTCCATTACGTATTTTGAGCAAATACATACACAGACAGATTACCGGCACATAATATGAGACATGTTTAAAACACATGTTCAAATTCAGCTCCGATCTTGTTTGTGTATTGCTGCGTTGAAATACTCGTATGTTAGCAGATTATTTGCGTTCTGCTGCATCTCATTACATAATACTTATCTGGTGGGTTTGTTTCAGTTTAGTAGCAACGGCACGCGGTTTTACCCACATTGCGTTTGGTTCCGGAAATAATTATGCGATCTTCTTCTTATCGAGTGGATGGTCAACTTGACCAATCCTGGTGTCAGAGTTATAAAGCCGCGATAAAATTAGTCTTTATGTGATTCCGAGCTATACACCAAATGAGCAAACATAAATTACTTATTAACCGATACTGGTTATAATTTAAATGAGAATAACATTAGAATACCTACACTACTACATGACTCAATTAAAAATATAAAAAGCTGTTCCATTTATTTATCTAAAAAACATAAATTTGGGCATAACACTTTCTGGGAGTTATCCATTTAAACTAATTAGATATCACACACAATATTATATTTAATTAGTTTTCAATACTTACTAACCTTTATCTTAAATACTGATTTAAAAATGAATGAAATACATGTTCTCATAAGAGGTTGCTAGAAATTTCTGCTAAACATTCGAAACCGTGATTTTACAAATACGAGTACAAAATAATGAAATCCTTTTGAGTGAAAATCTACAAGTTTCCTTCTAAGCGATCTAACCATAGATTATGCATGTGATCTACCGGTTGGACTCTACTACGGCACGTTATGCAACGCCTTTTCAACTGTACAACTTGGTGTATGCAAGAGCTTTGAAACTGAAAGCTCTCTGAATAATTAAAACGTCCCTTTTAGTAGAAAAAAACTAAGTGAACAATTGTCATTAAATTGTTAAAGGTAATATTTACAAACGCAATTAACAATCAGTAAAAGTTACAAGATATTTAGACAACAAAGAAACTTGTTTTCTATTAATTATATAGTAAATACTTTGTATGCCTATAAACTCTATATAATGGAGAGTAGAGATTTAAATCCTAGTTAAGTGCTAGTTGTTCGAGTAACTTAAATAAATGCAGTAAGAGTTGAGTGAAGTGTTAGAAACTGAAATATAGGTCGTAATCCGCCCAAGCAAATAATTGAGCAATGCGTCTTAAAATCATATTATTAATGAACATAACAATAACAGAACAAATCATCACAATTAATATGTACACAAAGATAACCCTGAATATTTTTGGATATCTAGTAGATATTTAATTATAATTGGAAAAAATAATTTAATATTTTGTTTGCTTACCTTGGGCGGGAAATCAAAAGCGATGGGTCGATTCACTCACTGCTAGTATATGCACTGATTACAGATTATTAATATAAGTAAGTAGTAAACATGGTTTTGTAGTCGAAGCTGTCGGGTATGTGTATCGCGAGTAGCGCGGTAGAGACGCGGAAGGCTGTGCGGCGCGCGTGGAGAGCGCACGGTGCGTCGCGGGCGGCGCTTGGCACCTGACTGAAACAAGGAGCGCGCGCCCCGACCTACCCAACTAATATTCTACAATAACGTTCTTTTTTCAAAACTCTGCCAACAAAAAAGAGGTTGAATGGAGGCTGCGCTATAAAGAAATGATTTGATGAAACGACCACTTGACAGGTGGCTCGCGTCGCATCCTCGCATGCACTAGTTAATTGTTGGTTGCGTTTACTTCGACGGCGCAGAGGACGTACTGAAAAATGGCTTTTAAGTATTAATGCTCGCAAATAAGTGGTTGTTGCTCCTGTGACATTAAAACCCCGCATTATTATGTAGGTATCGCAAAAGTTATTTGCTGATAGACCGGTTCGTTAGGATTACGATCGGAACCTTAATCGATAGGTAGGTAAGGGGGGCCATGTAGTGTGTATGAGAGTGGGTTATAGAGGACTGGTAGCGGGATCACGTGGAATATTTCGGTAGATGTAATCAAAGCGAGTTGTGAATCGGTACCGCGGAGCTTAGATTTGTTTGTGAGCGGCCCCGCCCACCGCGCGCCATTGGTCGACATCTAGCGCAGGGCGGAGCGTTGCTTAGATACAACTTAGAAGCCTTTTCATGAAACGAAACCAATATCTATTTACAGTGTTCATTTAGTGGTTCAATTATGCATTCAATTGTATTATGTTATTCGATTGTGTTTTAAGTAATTTATGTAATACAATCATTTGTTTGAATAACTTAGTATTAAAAACACTGTGTCAAAAATTTATGGATTTTGTTGTTATGAGTGAATAAGTGTGCAAGGCGTTAGAAAATATATCTGTCTTTGGAAAAATAACAAATCTTGTATTTTCTCGAGTAACTACGTTCATTATTCATAAATAAATAAACTGGTTTTTTAATATGTTTAATAATTTATGTACTATCGATAAGTTAGTTTAACTTTAAAAAAAGGTATGCAAAAAACTGAATACTTATTTATGCTTGAAGTAAGCTGTAAAACTAGCAATGAATCACCCTACTCAACTGTTTGGATTTTGATAGTTAATAAGTCATAAACACGAACCTATATGCAGTGTAAGTTAATAGTCTACTAATCTCCCTTATCTAATCCTTTTAGTAACTTCAAGAGTCTGCATGTAAAGATTTGTTCGCGATAAGTTATACTTAGGTTTATTACTTATAAAAAATACTTAAATACTCAAGCCATAAATATAAATTACATGAGTCTAACTCGATGGCGTCGTTAAAAAGTATTGAATGTAACGACGGCGGCACGGACGTAAAGGTATAAGGACCGGCGATTAAATAACAAACACAATCTTTTTAAGCTTGACTTGGTTGTTGTAATAGCAATCTCGGGAAATTCAATTAAGCGGCTAATCTGGTATAGTAACTACGAGTATTTGTTACGTTTAGGAGTCGTGTATGGTTTCAGGGGGGAAGTGCTTCAGTGGGGAGGTTGTGTGGGGTGCAGAGTGGAGTGTAACGGCGGAGCGGGCGCGTGGCCGGCGTGCGCCCGCGCCGCGCGCCGCGTCACGGCCCGTTAGCGCGCGCACATGGCGCCCCGCGCCCGCGCCTTCGCCCGCGCCGGCACGCGTCACCACAGCTTTTTATATCTCCTTTTTCAGTCACCGTTCACCTTAAACCTTTCTTTGTTTAATTAAACATCAAACTCGACTTTAAAGCAAATCTGTTAATACAATTAGTCGTAAAATTATTAATGCATATCTTGTTAATTATTCAGAAAAGACCTTAAAATAAATATGACCAATTTATTTTGAGAATAATATTGAAATATTTTACGATGATAATGATCAGGTAAATCCTTGAGCACGTTCATAAAGTATGCGAGTACATCGCTGATAGATAAGTAAATCAAAATAAAACAGTTGAAGGGTGGTGTGGTGTGGGTCAGGTGCGGTAAACCGGTCGGCGGGACGCGGGGCGGGCGGCGGCTGACGATGTCGCAGTTCGCCATTCCTCGCCGTCAACGTTTATTAATTGGGCAGATGAGAGAGCCAGCGAGCCTCCGTCCACCACTCCGTCCATGACGAATGCCTCCGCCATATACGGACAACGGTTTGCGAAACCTTTTATAGATTCTCAATTAAAAGTTTCTATTATAGTTAATAGCGCGATTGGACTTTGTAGTTTATAGAACGAGAATATTTGCTTTAAGTAGGAATAAAAAACAGGTAATATAACGGAAAGGACGATTAAGTTGAATAAAATATAGCGTGGGGGTGCGGGTAGCAGGTGGCTGCGAACTAGGGATGGGTCGCGATGCGATGCGCGATGGGCAGGCAGTGGTCTGTCCTTGCTTTATGTTACTAGTTGAACTAACCTATGTCACTTATATAAAATAAATAGCTGAATTCTGGAATAGACAAAATATTATACTCAAACTTGGGAGATGGTGTTAATAAGAATCCAGCATTCGGCAGAAACCATTACCCATAGAGCGTTGTAAGATTTGTAGGAAGGACATAGCACTGCTGAGTACTTAGTTAGTTTCGCAGATTTCTTGTACCTATCATAAAACTTCACAAAGATCAAACATAGTTAAAAAAAAATTAGGTATAATACTTTTTACAAATTCATCTCAACAGCAAAGTATGTCAATATTGTCAATTCAATACTCTACCAACACTTAAAAGGTTAAAAAGTTAATGTGTGAGTAACTTTTATCCTAATAATAAATCATTACGATAAATGTTATAACTGTACGAAGGTGTCGCATCCCTAAGCACCCTGTCTTGGCGGCCAAGATTCAGCACGCGAGTCGGCGCGGGCGCAGCGGCGCGGGCGGCATGTGCACGCTGCTCCCTAACGGATTTATTGAACGAGCGCGTGCCATCTACCTTGCCTTTGTGTTCGCAACTGTTTATCAAACAGTTACTTTCCAAAACAACAAAAAATACACCCCCAAAGAACCTCACGATAACGGTGAGCGGTGATTCAATAGAAATAAACCTTAACTAATCACAGGAATATCAACTTGAAGCCTTGCTACTTGGGTATCTATTTTCTCCCCCGACTTTGCTCTTGTGTTGAGTTCATTTATAACAAGTTTATTACGCTATAGTTCGTAAGGTGGAAGGAATTGTGCCAGTAGCCGGTTTTTTTCAGCACAGTGTTGTTTTTGTAGCGTTTGGAATTTTCACGTACCTGTTTGAAGTTACTTAAGTTAAGTTAAACGTCAGGTAAACCTAATAGGAAATCCCTATACCGTGTTAAGACTGAACAGGTGTTAACTCAAAATATAAAAAAAATGCATTTCATTGTTAAGATTTACCTAATTTCTTAAATGTTAAGTAATTACAGTTGCAATATGATTATGTGGTAAAGTAAGCTAACAATGTATCAATAGTAAGCCGGGCTTAAATATGCAATGTTGTTATTGTTTTGCAACATACCAGTTGTATGGGGACAAAAGCAAGTCATATGGTGTGCGCTGATCTGAAACCCTAAAAGCTGTTGAGGTGCAGGCTTGCGCGCGGCGGCGGTGCGCACAATGGTGCGTCTGGTGCGGCACGCCCGCTCATTACGACAGAAAACTTGCCTCCTCTCTTAATTGCGATCATTTTTAAACTCTCATATTCAGCGAGCACATGTCGCCGACTCCCCAGACTGCTGCTATGTTGCGGTTTACGATTACTCCGTATATACATAATTGTGTAATGACTACGCATACCCACACTACCCACATTCTTTCCGACGGAAGCTTACATTTAGGCTATTCATATCTTTATAGCTTTTATTAATATGTTATTTTAAAATACTGTTACGGTTTGCGGTGGACAATTGCTCGGGTTTCGGATCAGAACGCGTCTCGAACCGATGGTTAACGTGTCTCGGTCTTGAAGCCATTTCTAAAAAACAAGTGCACGTTTGACTTTTGATTATTGGAAGCTATCAGAGGTATGCGTACTTGCTCTTTGACAATTTAATAGCATATGTGCTTGCACCTGCCTCTGCAAAAAGTAGGCGCACGCTTCAGGCATTGAAGCGCGGAATTCGTCGCCACGATCTCGTAGCTAGTCTATCTTATACGCTATTTATTGGTAATTGATTGGAAAGGTGCATAACGTATCGTTTTTATAAAGTTTACTTAACCGTACAAGGATTTTCGCGATTGTGTATTGTTGGACCTGCAGGAATGAAGCTTTTGCAAAACCAAATAAGTCAGTCGAGATGCGGTATTTAAAAAAAGTATTCACAAAACTTTTCATAGAATATCCTACTAATATTATAAATGCGAAAGTTTGTGAATCAAAATAACACATGGTATACATTTTATCTCCGCAGGAACGGGTACAAAGCGAGTGAAACTGCGGGGCGCGGCCAGTATTTTATATGTGCCTATCTACTTAGATATGTATTACATATTTCAGTATAAAACTAATATGATTTAATTATACTGAAATTATTATTCAATGCAAAAATGTGTTCTGAAGAGAGGCTCCATAAATAACAGAGATGGGATATTAAAAGTGTTTTGGTTGTTTTAAGCGATTAGTGTTGTTCAGTGTTGAGGTGCAGCGGCCAGTGAAGATGTCGGAGCGAGTTAACGTGTGCCCCGCGGCGGCCGCTGCGGTCTGCGCTCATGTAGGCTTAATGAGTGTTTTAACTACTGTTGGTAAATCAAGCTTTACGTCCTTCAGGCTGTGATGTACACCGCCCGCTCCACTCACACGCGCAATCATTCAGTAATTGGTACACGAAGATAACATAAATCTACTTAACATGCCCACTGCGTAGCGAGATCAAAGCCTCTTGGCTTTCATTAACATTTACATTTTTTCAGATTCATATTTTAAAATTATAGTTTTAATCAGCGTGATATACCTACGCAGGTTATGTTTTAATTATACAGATGACTGGTGTTCATAGCATGCATACATACATACCAACTTTAAGAAATCGAAAGTACACTCATGAAATTGAAATTTAATTATATGCGATGTTCCCGTCGTCAAAAGATTTTGGGATGAAAAGTAGCTTTCATAAAAACATTTGTAAACAAAATGAGCTTCAGTTCATCTTATATGTATTAGTAAAGTACTTATTCATTAATATCAAAATCCTTGTTTAAATGAAGTTTAAAACTTTAAATTATAAAATCCCGAATTCAATAAAACAAACTTCTGTTCACACGCGAATATTAAAACAATCGCAACAGGTCAACGTTCAGGCAGCAAAACAAAATTCAACTACAAAAAATTGGGTTATCACAATTAACTGGCAAAGGTGCCGCGAATTCGATGGTGGATAATGAATGGGCAATCACGCTGGTTTGATATGTGGCGAGTGTGACCGGGCGGGAGTGACACCGGGGGGCTGCGTCCGAGGGCCCGCGGGGCGGGGTGGGGCTGCGCGGGGCGGCGGGCCCGGGGCCGGCGGGGCCCGCGCAGGCAGGTGCCGCGAAGGCCTCTCCGCACCGGGAGCGCGTCGCCTCCATTTAATTGATTCCAATCTGAGCGGCTCACGATAATTCAGCGGTAAGTACCCGCCGGAGACACTCTCGCTCTTCTGTAATTACGAGACAACCGTAATAACGGTGCTCTTTGTGTCTGAATTTATGATAAACTAACCTTGAAATTAAATATTAACTTCAATTATGGGATTTCTTTCGATGGTTGGATTAATTATTGGAAACAAACGTTAATACATATATACATAAGTAAAGACGATGTTTTCAAACTTTTATGTTTTATCCTGCCACTAGGAATAAAATCTTTCAAAACTTATATAGGAATATCTAGCCAATATTGAATGTTTTTGAGAACCTTTCAAGTTTTTATTTATTTATCAATAGGTATATATTAAAAAATACATATAAAATGTGGTTTCGGTTGTGTTTATATACTAAGGTAACCAACTAGACAATTAAAGAGCTACAAGCTCAACACAAAATAATTAAATTACTCAGTAATAAAAACTACGTACACAGTAACGGATTAAGTTGAAGCAAAACAAATAAAAATAAGATATTATAAAAGTGAGCTAATGAAAGAGCCGAGTGAAATGAAACGGGTTGTCGGGCCGACCGCGCGCAAACCGCACGTTTAATTGGCGATATTAATCTGTGCTCGTCGCACTCTTCCTGTCTACTTCACTTTAACTCGTAAACGAATTATCAGCCTTGTTAATATAATAAGGGATTTTAAATATTTATATGCACTCATAAATATCTTAATTATTGTTTTTCGATCTATTGGACCAATCTTGTATGCAGATAATGGAATGAGAAGTTTGATTTTGTATAACTTTAACTTACGATTATTTATTTATTTTATGCATTGTCCTAAAGACAACAGAATAAATAGGTATACAATTAATTATTTATAATTGTAGTTTAGTATAAATCTTCCTTAATATTAACAATGCTGAAATGAACATATTGTAGAAATAATTAAGTACATACATTTACTTTAAATCAAAATGCTTCGTCTAAGCGTCGTCCTCTATCTACGAGTATAATGTTTGAGTATTATTGCTACTAGTAAATAAAGGCTCAAAACAAATAAATAAGTAAAGCAAATAAATTGACGGCCGAGACATAAATCGGTTAATAAACATTTCTTAGGTAGGTGTAATTGCGAACCTGTTGCAATCCAAATGTATGTAAATAATAGTAAATGTGGCAGCGCTGCTGCGCTAACTGTCGCGCACATCAGCTGCTCGTTAGACGGCCGCTGTCATAGAAGCCCTAAGCGCACATAATAAGACACTTTGTAGCCTGACTGATTAAAATCAAACACAAAAAATGCTAATCAGAGGGCAAGTGCGTTAAAGTGGCAGTTTCCATATATGTATTGCAGATGGCTATGCAGTGACTGCGTCGTACGTGTCCAACGATTCAACTATTACGAGTGGAGCGAGTGCAGTTTGAACGTTATATCCAAGGGGTAAGGTCGGGGTGGGCGTGGTATAGCTGAAGGCTAACTGAAGCACGCGCCTAATAATTACGCGTAAAGGTCGCGCGCGCACATTGCGTTTGCGCCGCCTGCGTAGCTACCGCAAAACATTTTCTGCTTAAACGCCTCTGGGTTTCAATGTCAACCGACACACTAGCTCGATCCGATTAAAAGGGCCTGAACGTTCTTCAAAAGCTTTCAGTTTTATTGTTTCGGATTTTCATATTTATTTGAAAAGCGGTCGTATTTATTGGCATACTCTATTTATGGTATTTAATTCTTTTACGAGATGACAATTCAATTTAAAAAAAATACTTTTACTGTAGTAGTAGGTAATTATTGTCTTTTACAAAGCTTTATCCTTGGAATTCTCTGCTGGATACTGTCATCTTAACTGTGTAAATTCTCATAATGTAATTATGCTGTAGCTGCTTGCTTTTGTCACAACATTTGCCACGTAACGTAAGAAACACGTAATGTAAATTGAAACTATTTCGTAATGACTGTGTTAAGATTAAAGCCATTCTAGAATTCATGAATTTCGTATTTAAGTGTTTAGTTAAAGCCAAAATTATTGGCATCGATCTACCTTTATTAAGCCTTTGTAATCAGTATTTAATGGAGATCGTTTGAATTGTTTATGAATAACACATTATAGTATAATTAGTACGTACGAAGTTACTTCAGTCAATTAAGTAATTCTATAAGCAGTCAATGTTAATTAGACGACATATTTAATATCACGATAAAAAAATTACGAGTTTGTTTACATTAATAGTCATAACAGGGGATGGTATTTAAATCCCACCTACTTTTATTACCTACTTGCTACGTTTTAATGTTCTATTCTCCATTAGTATCTACTTATAAATAAAAAGCGGCCAAGTGCGAGTCGGACTCGCCCATGAAGGGTTCCGTAGCAGCGAGTAACATAATAAAGAAGTTCTTGAAATAAATGTTTTTTTATTTACATTTGAGTTATTGAATGAACTCAATGAATAATCAGTATTTTTTTGCGGTTTACGATTTATGTCGTAAAAAAAAAACTACTAACTAGACCTCGTTCAAACCAATTTTCGGTGTTAGATTACATTGTTATGTACATCATATATTTTTTTTAGTTTTATCATTCTCTTATTTTAGAAGTTACAGGGGGGGGGACACACATTTTACCACTTTGGAAGAGTCTCTCGCGCAAACTATTCAGTTTAGAAAAAAATGATATTAGAAACCTCAATACCATTTTTGAAGACCTACCCATAGATACCCCACACGTATGGGTTTGATGAAAAAAAAAATATTTTTTTCATTTCTATGTATGGGAGACCCCCCTAAAATTTTATTTTTTTTCTATTTTAGTGTGAAAATATTAATGCGGTTCACAGAATACATCTACACACTAAGTTTCAACAACATAGCTCTTATAGTTTCGGAGAAAAAAGGCTGTGACATACGGACAGACAGACGGACAGACGGACGGACAGACAGACAGACAGACAGACATGACGAATCTATAAGGGTTCCGTTTTTGCCATTTGGCTACGGAACCCTAAAAAGGAGCATATTTACAGTAATGTGTATAAATGTTTACTTACTTTATCTCTCCCTAAGGGCTTAATGTTATATTTATCTACAAATAAAGTTTCACTACAGTAAATTGTGAGCAAACTCGATTCATGTGCGGACCTGTAACAAGAACCTGCGTTATTGATTGTTACTGAGATATATTTTTGTTCACAAATATAATAAATACTCATTGACTACAAATAAATACAGGTACCTACACAAGTACTGTATGAAATACTATTATTCTTCATCGATTTGTTATTCGGGATGGCGTGTAATAGTTGTGCAATGTACTCGGCTATAAATAAGTATCGCGCGGTGCAGGCGCGTTAAATCGTACCCGACGAAGACGATGTGCCTGGAACTCGTCTGAACGCACCTGCGACAATTTTTATAGTATAAATTTGCATTAATTCATTTAGTCCTGTTTTCCATCGCATCGGCGTATAAATGGGTTAGCCGGTAAGTGGTATCTAGCCGAGTAGACCGGCGGGCCGCGGGCCGGTGCCCGCCGCCGCCGCCGTCCGCCGCGCCGCGTCGCATGTCCGCACCGACCCTAATTGACACTAGACACAAGACGCGTGCTACAAACATTTTTATCGCATATCACTTCAAATTACCTTTACATTTATATCTCGTTAAATACTTAATTACTTAAACGAAAATAAACTTTTTATTACGTTTTAAATATGAAATGTAATTGACTCGATAAGTATTTACTTAACCAGAATACTTAATTTAACGTGTTTAACCATTAAATATAATATGAATGATACTGAATATAGAACTTTTTTCTTGTTAGTATAAAACATAATGCATTGTTTTTATAAAAGCAACCTCTTTGCCTAGCTGTACATAGTTAATCCATTTTTAAAGGCGTACAAATAAAAAAAAATCCATTTCAACAATTTACATAAAACAAATAAATAATTATAAAGCCTGTGAATAGTTATCTCCCAAGATTTAACGAGTAAAGGTGTAAATAATAAATAGTCATTAGTGACTCATAAATTGGCTGGTTAATGGTAAAAAAAATATATTCAGTAATATTCTTTTTATTGTACAAGTTTATAATAAATAAATGTTTCACAGCGCAGAACATAATTTATGGAGAAGTGCAATTGATTTTCAGCAATGGAAATAATTTTAGGTACGTTGTGGTTTAGATATTATCTTTTAGTTGAAGTTTTAAAATAGTTGTGAACTTGTTAAATAACGTATGTTATGTGCATCTCAGTGGCATTTAACTTGTATTTGCGATAAATCCCAATCGATGCCGCAAGCAAAACTTGGTTTACTAAATATGTAATATGAATTAAGCCTATGTATGGAAATTATGATATATGTACTATGGGCATATACACATGTTGATCTGTGCTTGATTATGATATACGAGACAAAGGAATGATTTTAAATATTATGCTAATATGATGCAAATATTCAGGAATAACCATTAAATATCAAGGAATATTTTACTAAGTTAATAATCTCACAACACCCAGTGTATACTCTAAGAGCATAAATTATGTGGACAATTTTTTTGCTCATTTAATTAACCAAACCTAATGAAAAAAATATAGCTTGCAAATACCTAAGTATGCAATGCTAACATAATGTAGCAACAAAAGAAAATACACCTAATTAGCGTTACTTCCATGTAAATGTAAAATCCATTAATATGATATTTAAAAACATAGTCTAACCAACTACAAGCGTTATTATACTGACAAAACAGACACTAACCAGATGCTGACATTTGAGTAGTGTCACAAAAAGTGTCGTAAGTAATATGCTGACCTACTGCTGCATTTAGAAGCCATCCAGTATCAGTTGTTCCAAGGAACTCGTTAGCTCGAAGGTATGAACAACAGGTGTCGGCATCTTGTACAAGTACCTTGGATATCTTACTTGCACCAGTTAACGACGTTCAACGTTTTTTTCAGAAGTATAACTTGTTTGTTTGTACGTTGTTTAAGTGTTTTCAATAATAAAACAAATTGGAAAACATTATTTTGTTTTTATGTTTGCGCATTGGAAAATAGATTTGATATTGTAATTGTATTGCTGTTAATATAAGTACTTTGATCACACCATTTTTTAACATACTTTACATAAAAGTAATTTTTTAATGGTAAACATTTTTGGGAAATATTTTACAAATAAAGCAACATCTTCCACACAGACACAAAACATTATTGGCTGTACAACGTGTACAAATAAACATGATTTAAACGAAACCGCAGACGGATCTCATTATTAATGGTAAGTGAAAATTAATAGCAAAAAATCGATTTAAGTTGACCTGAAGTACACGTGTTGCGTACAAGAATATACACTTAGCGAGCCCTCCGTGAGACGTGAGCCGTGTGCAACAACGATAGACGTTGGCGAGGATCCGGGCTAACCGTCTCACAATGTTAATGTTCTATTTAAAACGTTTCCCACGAACTAATATACTCTTTAAAACCCTGCCTGTTAGTAATTTATTGTAACGGTTTAATTTAACTTTGACACAAAGATAGGGCTATTAAAGGGATATTATAGCTAACTAAAGTACTTAGTATCTTCCATATTTCCAATAAATCTAAAAAATTGGTCACTAAAAATACACGTGTAAATAAAATTAAATACTCTTAAACTAAGCACTTGAAGAATGACTCAGACCTTTTTGGGTGCAATTTTGGTAATATGGGAGACTTTCGTGGAAATATAAACAGTTCGCATCTTAAACGATTGTGGTTAGCGTGATTCTGTCGATACAACATGCTTCCATGCAACGGTAACTGGAAAATAAGCTTATAGTGTAATAGTTGCACAAACATCTACATCTTTTTGAGTAATACTTGTGAAAAAAAAACGTTACTACTCAATAAACAATCAAACATTTATTTTAGAATGAAAATTCTTCAATGTATTTCTAATGCTTTGCGTAGCAGCTGTCGTAGCACACAATGCTACGAAATTTCCCCCTTCATACAAAAGACTTCAACGCACTGCTACGGTAGATTTTTTGCATCTAGTTTGTAAGAAACTTTCTATTGTAAAAACACCCGTGCCATGTTTTAATATCACGCGATAGTATTAAAAAGTTTAGTTTTTGTTCCACTATAAATATTTCCAAAAAATTTAAATGACGGTGACAGGGACTGACATTGATATAAAGCTTGCTGGAAGTAACGGAGTTTATTAGCTGCTAGGTAAAGATGTATCTTATTTTATGCTTGAATTCCACTACGATGATGACTAAATAAGTAAAATGAAATAGTATCTACATGATCTTGTAAGCTTCCCAATAATTTTCCCACTCACTGAACACCTGCGGGCATTAAATGTTAAATTAATATTCTTTGCTAAAATTAACTAGGTCACATGTCATTCCACATATTTCATTACTACACAACGAAGATGATTTTAAACTTATCCGCAATAAAAGACAAGAGATCTATTAACACATCTAGTAGAAGTAGATTTGTATCTGTGTTTTAAGTTATAAGGTTTGGTAGAGATCCCTCGAATCGGTGGTGGATTCATGCCATATGGCGGGCACATGCGCACGCGTCGCTCGTGCCTTGGCGCTAAATTGCAGGTTCTTCAATTGGTCTCATTGAATTAAACTGGGGGACTGTTTGATGTCAAACCTGGAGTTAGGGTGAACCACCCTCTGCCCTAACGGTCAGACGCAAGAAAACGAAGCGGAATTTTAAGAGCCTCACTTAAAAAATACTGATCACTGTCGGGTCGGAACACCTTTCTTACAACTGTTTTTTTAGGATTTGATTTGAATTTTAAATGTCTATGAATATTCAATGTTTTGTTTATTCATTCATTTGTATATAAATAAGTCCGATATGGCTTCATTTTCTACAAACAATAGCTTAGGCTGCAAATCAAATTAAACTTCCCAGTTCTAAAAACTTCCTACCTTAGTGTGTTGAGTTGAACGTTGCTTGCGAATGCTTTATTATCGGACAAATTACGTTTCGAGAACGGTTTTATTATTTATATTTTATTTATGTCTTGCCGTGGAAATAAAAAGCAAGTATCAATTCATACTTTGGAATAACCTCAAATAAACAAACGGTAAGCCTTAAAAATATAGAATTTATTCAAATAGCTCTTGTCATCACTAAATAACAGTAACTCAACAGTATTGATTAATTGCATCTCATAAATAACAGCGAACGTTAACGAGATGAGTGCTGCGGTGAGAACCGAATCGAATCCAACGAGATTAATTTCAGCCCTACTCGTGACGACGTTTTAATTGTTACACATTGTTTTAGATCAGGGGCAATATGTCGGAGGCAGCGAGCCGTTATCTGATGAAATATGTCCGTTATGATTGGCAAACAAACAGTATGGCGTGGCCATATGTCGCGGCACGTGCGCCGGCGCATCGCTCGCGCCTCGCGCCGCGCTCTGCTCACTCACCGGTGAAACTGTACACTGCATACTATGGACGACTCATAGAAGTGACACCAGAGAATATCCATCACAAGAATAACACAAAACAGGTAGAAAGAAGTTCACATAAAGTTGAATATTTTGAAAATGTGGGGATCACGAAGAGTGCAATATCTTCCGGCATTATATGAGTCATAAAAGTAACTATAGTGATCTGCAGTGATAATGCTTGACCAGACAAAGGTTTTGCCTTTCTTTTGAATTTAAGAGAAGAATCTTAACCTTAGAGGTTACCATGTGACTTCATAAAATACCCATACCTAAATAAACACCTATTTAGATTTTACAAATGATATTATGTTTGAGATTTTTTTATGTAAATAAAGCTAAAATCCAGGTGAAGTAAATATTGTTGTCCTTTCTAACACATGATGAAGTCTACAGCAGCAGAAGCCAGTGCGCGCAGTCCATCCGTCAGTATAATCGCTTGTTAATCATTTTTCGGTTGACGTGGTTCATTGTGCTGCACCCTACCCGGATTATAATTCATAAGCAATTACATGCGTGCAAAATTTATCAAAAACTATGATATTGGGTAAGGTTTTCGTGTAAAAAAATGCATGCAATATTTTTTCGTGTACCATATTTTTTATTAACGTTTTATTGCGACAATCGTGCGGTTTCATATTCTAGTGTTTAACGCATATTGGGTGTGGATATCGGAAAGTTGAACAATTCGATCTAAAAAAGCGTAAAGTAAAACAATAAAATCTTTATGTACATCAACACCGCCCGTATGTATGTTAGAACGAGCGATGACATTGAACCCTACGGCTCGGGCAGGGGATTGTCAGGTAATTTGGATCGTTTAATTTCAACATATATTTTTAAGCTCAAAAGAAAGTTATCTTGCTTTTATAATGAATTTATTTGCCACCCCAGAGGTATTTATTATTAATAACAGCAGCGCCCCGAGGTTTTACCCGCGTTGTACCCGTTCTCGTGGGAATTTTGGGATGAAAAAAAGACCTTCCCGTTGAATGTGGCTATCTATTACAAAAAAAAATTCAAATCGGACGTATAATTCCTGAGATTACCTCGAACATACAAACAATTTTACCTCTTTATAATATTAGTATAGAATAAATAACGTCTAGGAAAAAAATATTATATATCAATTCAATAGTCCTTTTTAACACTCAAACGCAAATAGCTTTGTGTTATAAGTAGAGATTTGTTTTCACTCAAAAAATGTCGTTAAATTGCATCAGCTATGCACGAGCTTTCGAGCGTTTATTCTAGACATAAGCTTCAATATATTTCGTGAACCTAAAACATGTAAAAGAAATTCTTGAACAAAAAACAATGCCAACTGGTGCCATGTCCATTGAACCGTCTCGTCTCCAAGTTGCGGTTGTATGTGTAGCGGCGTGGAGGCCCGCATGCGTTGTATACGTAGCTAGATACACGTCGTACCGCGGTGATTTGCATGCTCCTGGACAGATACCATCGAACGTATAATTTATACGTTAACTTTACGTAATACCTTGAATTTGTTTACATTTATTTGTACGTGATACACGTAGGTACTTAATGTGTTTTACGCTTTTACTGATAACGCCTAGTTCTAATAATCGACCTCCATAGACAATCTAGGAAAGCTAATATTTTGCCGAAATACTATTAAAAACAGTTTTTTTCTAAAGACGCTAAATATGACATTAATTCCGTGGCAAATGTTTTATTCGCGATTAAATCACGTCTAGATTAGTGTTACAATGTGTTTATATAGCGATAGTTTAAATAGTGTAGACTTCAAGGGCCTTTAACGCGTATTAAGAACATTTTAGCTATCAAATGGTTTTTCATTTTCTGACATAGTTACGCAATTTTCCGAAGAGCAAAAGAGACAAAACACATTTTATTGTTACATCGCGGTGTTTTAGTTACATCGCGTTTATTCATAAGGCGGTAAAAGTTCTATTTTGAGTACTGTGCAGTTTGCAGGTTAGAAAACGGTCAGTTTTAGTTTATGGTTTTACGAGTACTTTTGTTACATCAGCGGCGTTTACACATTAACTTTGACAATTAAGAAGGTAGCATGTCATTGTATTCTAAATACGGTATGCAACACCAAGTATATATGTTATCAACATAATAAATAAAATGTAATAACAATAAATAAAATGTATGTGTTATTTTTTGCTTGTGTCTATTTTAATAAATTTTCGATTAAAATATTTTTTCTCACACCATCATTTCGTGCTAATAGCAAGAAATTATCCCTTTTAACTGATAAGATTGCAAATGCTTAATTCACACAATTAAAACACCCCTCGTTATAAATAACTCATTGTCTATATTTCCATTAAGATAAAGAAATAGTTCTACAATAATGGCTGTATCTAATATTTAATAAGTTTTGCGTCGAAAGGACTGTAATTTATTGATATAGTTTTATGCGAATAAATTGTCGAATTCGTCGTTTTTAAGTGATAAAGACAATAAAACAAATAAATGGCTACGAGGTGTATACCTATCTATTATTAGAGGATGATATTAATTGCGCGCGCGCACCTGGGCCCGCAGGTGAGCCGACAATTTGGGGTCAGCGGAGGTTTGACACCGATGAGACATTGCATTGTGGGAACCCGGGGTTTCTCAATCGTTTGAACATTTTTAACACGAATTCCCTTTTATTGTTGCCCGATGACCATGTAGTGGCATGATACCTCACCTACTAAACTTGAAATTTCGTGTTCCATTCCCAGGTCGAACAAAGAGCGTAGTTAGGAATTCCTTTTGAATCTGGTTCAGGATCGACAATAAGTATTAAGAATAGGGGTTATATACATACACCTTATACTCTTTACTATAATGAATACTCTGTTCGTTAAAGCATCCGAGTAGCGAAACTCAAGTGGGAGTTAGCTGGCTATAGAAAAACGGATTCATGTTGAAAAATACTGCTAGATTGAAGACCATGTGACCAGAAGCGACACAGAGGAAGGCCTCACATGAAGTTTAAGGATTACATCAAGAAGCTGACGGGCAGCAACTGGACCTTTACTACCCAAAATATAAATAAATGGGACGAGTTTAAGGAGGCCCATGACTCATTCTTGATAGACGATGCCTAAAAGAAGAAAACGCCTTTGCTGTAATAGCTAGATCATGATAAGTTACATGATAGTCAGTCCATATTTCGTGACTATTTATTTATTTATTCCTCTTGAAGATTAACAATGTTTGCCAATTTATATTGCGATCCCATATTTAGCTGTACACTTTTATTTTTGTAATAAAGTTAATACAAACATACATTAACAATTCCCGATTCCGCCGAATTATTTTCATTTGTATTACGTTTGCAAAAAAGAAAATTTCAAAGATAAATATTAGGTACTAAGGAAAGGGTTCAAAAGAAAGGATGTAAAAAAATACAAATTAAACACTTTCTCATTTATTTAGAATAATTCAATATGTAGTAGTTAATTATCACATGTCTGTATAATTTATCAATAAGCACGTCAAGCATTGTCTTAACAGTTAAATATCATTTGATGATTTTAGCTGCCTCACTGTCGTGTTCGCTACATATCAATATACATACATCTAGATATATTGTACTAGATAGAAGCAATATATATATAGTACTAGATATATTGTGATGAATAAGTATTAAGATATTGAATACAAGATACATGAAACTTCTAGAATACGCTCGGACAATATTAGACGTAGACGTAGATAAGCGTCCATCTATTGACGATTTACAACTTTTCGAATAAGCACTGTGAATGGATATTATTTCGAGAGTACATTTTCTCAATTGCATTGAATTTGCAAATAGAACTTCATCCAAAAAGTAATAAAACGTAAATACAATGGTAGATATTGTTATCATTTACACAACTGCAAAATACAACTGTTCTATCTATTTATTTTGTCTTGATATTATAAACCGCTATGTTATTTCAGTTAATCTATGTATGCATGTTCAAACATTACGGTCTAGATACTTATTAAATGACAGTTAAAAGCAGCTGCAATACAAACACACACAGGTAGGTACCGCGAGTGTGTGCCTCACTAGCATTACTTATGCGAGTGTATCATCCAACTAGTTCAGTGACAACTGTAAGATTAAACTTTATATAAAAAATGTTACGAGACGCATACGAATGCAGTGATAATATTTAAAACACGATATGAACCCACTTAATAGTGTCATAAAAATGATATTTAAAAAATAAAACACAATTGTAGTGAGCGGTCATGCCTTTTTCATGTCGATGATGTACAAGCGACGTTGCACGACCGCATAAAGAAATTAAATTAACTATTTGTGTATTTTATATTTCGCTCCCGGTCATACGAACGTCGAGGTTGCATTAAATATTATTGTTTTGGCAGCGCAGTGTGCGTACCGGCCATTATATAAGTTAAACATGAGAAGAGGTATAATTGAAAGAACTTATAAAACAATGTTTAAAAGATAAACCATTGTTTGACACATTTTTATATATATAATTTTTTACATTTGTAGTAAGACATTATATTGTTTAAAATGATTCAATAATTTCAATATTACACAAAAGTACAACAACAATCGCTAAACAAGGAGCTAAATGTAAAATACAATCTAAAAATAATGGTAACTATATACTAATCTAATACTAAATAGGAATACAAAATAGTTACAAATAATGGTACTTAAGTCGAATATCATGTCAGAGGTACAAGTGTATGGAAACCTTAAGATCCCATGATTTAGTACATTGCCCTATATACAAGTGGTACAAGAACTTCGATTGGATTGAATAACCTCCAATTGGACTGAGGTTCGCTTGTATAACATCTCATCATTTTATTTAGTGCGGTATTCACAAACGACACTGCGGTTACATGAAAGCCTATAGTTTTGCAGTGAAGATAATACTCATATGCTGACTATTTCTAGTACAATTCTTAGTTAACTGATTAATGTTGTACTAAAATGACAACTATCATAAGTATGTTGCTGCACTGAAAAGACTATGGCAGTAGGATAATAACAATTGAACAGATTCGTAATTTAAAAAAATTACATAATAGAAAATAGTTGTCATTGCATTGCGATTTTTTCATCTTAGTTAGTATTGTTTGTGAATACCGGGATAACTGAATTGTATTTCAGATAAAATATGTCATGTTTATTTTACTTCGTGACCCTTTTGCAACAATTTAAAACATAATTTTGAATTAACAAATTTTGTTTTTGGAACCTACTAAATAATAATAATGCTATTATACAATCTAAGTTCATAGTATTTGTATAACAGGTGATTAGATAAATAACGTGATTCACTACATTTCATTCTCACTATAACTATCAAATATTTTTGTCTACAAATCTTCTATAACAGGTGTATAATCAAATGTAAGTGCGACGAACATAACCTCCTTCTTATTAGTCGGTTAAAACAAAACCGAGGCAACGTTATTTGTTTAAAGCCCGCTACAGAATATTAGTTTTAATTTGCGTAGTTTTCTCTATTGTTTATAACACGACGTAATAAATAAAAATGTGGGGACTACTTCATAGCGTTAACTCTAAATAGACATGTGTTAACTAGTTGGTATCAATAGTATAACATATGCACACACACACACACCTTGTCTCTCATCTATACTAATATGATTATTTATTTATTTTATTAACCAGATTTCGCATCCACAAACATGTTTGATCGTTATATATAAACTTAGGGCGGGAATCGCACCCGCAACCCTCGGCTCTATAATTGGTTTGTCTAACAGAAAAGTACTTTTAATCGTTAAGATAAATAAAATCGTAAGCGACATGTAGCGGGCTTGAGAAATAAATAAAAACATTATTCACTATAAACCACCAAAATAAACAACAAACGTTTGCTGTAATATCACTCAACATTTTGAGCTTCGAAACAATAAATGTATCATTTCAAACGTATTTAAAAGGGCAAGATCGTATCAGTCGACAATTAGCTAAAACGTGGACCTAACATCTACAAAGACATTGTTTGAATAAGAGTTTTAAATGAGGGTATGTATAATAAAACTGTAAATAACAATTAAAACATTCCGATCACTTATGTATTATAGCCATAACATTTAATATCATAACAAATAAACTACGAGTACTAACGTACATAATATACAATACTGCACGCTTTCTCTTCGTACTACTGATTTCTATTTATGTCGCTTTAATGTATAGTCCGAGTACGCTTTGGCAAAAGTGTATTTTGTTTACAACATAGTATTAGTAAATAACAATGTATGGGTAAATATTAAACAATACTTCTGTAAATGAGTATTTTCAGAACTCTACTATATTTCCTCAAAGGGCTTTTAAATTATCACACTCATATCGCAGCTGCCGTGTATTGAAGTGTCATATAAGTAAATAGAAATTAGCAGTAAGAAAGTGATGTTGCCGTGTTGCACAATGCCTACAGTGAGCAAACTACACGTCAATGAAAAAATATTTCTCTAATTTTGCAAATCCATTTAAAATATACCTAGGTGGGTGTCTAGTTAAAGCAGATAATATGTATTTAGAATATAGGACGATTTATCTAACAATACCATATTATATACATACACATACTTAGCCGTAGACAAATCCATTAATAGAAATATCAAGATTTACATAATATATTGCAACATTAAACGTAGGATTACAAGTACATTGTATAATAATAATTAGTAAATTCATAGAGAAATTAATTACAACTAAATTGGTGTATTTCATATTAAAATAGCAATAATAATATCTAAAGGCTGGCTCTACTTGTTGGTCGAAGATACCTCTTCAGTTTCGAGGCACATTACAATTATTGCTTCAAATGTGCCACCGTGTGAAACACAGTTTGTGATCTAATGGCACTTGGACAAAATTTCATGAATATTCAAATACAAGGTGTCAATTTCACTTAATTTTAACATTCGGCGGCGTAGTAATAATCCATATAAATAATGTTCTGGCCGGCCTTTAGCGACGAAATTAAGACAACGTCATAGTCAAGATTCAAATCGAATATTATGTAGAGTAGAGGTTAGTAGAACTAAGCAAAGATAGTAAGTATACTGATAAATGATGTATTTATTTCATGGTTATTTGCAGTGTTCGTCTGATTCAGTTTGATTAAGCTATTTACGTAGCTTACATTTACGATCGTTAGAATATGAGATGGCACCACACTGTGAGATTTTAAGGAATGTATTGTGTGTAGAATTAATTAGATAAAACCTACAGCAACATAGGTGTTAAGCTGTTAAGTACTGACAATACCTAAACACAGTGCGTTGATTGGCATTATAATATTATGAAATTGTTAATGAATTGTTATAATAACTAATCGACGTACTGCAACAGCAGTTTAACTATTCTTGTGTCTTCAAATGGTGTCGTTACTTTTAACACAGCGCCATCTAGTGAAGCAGTTTGACATATTTTTTGAGTTGTTACATTCTAATTAATTCTATACCTTTATCATGAAGACCATCAAAGGAAACACGCAGGTTATAATATGGTTGTGTTCGTCAACCGAATACCAATATACCTTGTCATGAACATTTCAATTCTATATTCTAAATGTTACGCTATAGTTTGTATGGTGTTGTGTTGTACGCACAGATGTCTGCATATCTGTTATATAATCACGTAAATAACGAAACTTACATTAAAATAATAGTAACATAATGGTAATTATATTATTTATTAACTAAAGACGTGAGCCTCTTCATACCTGTTTTGGCGATACCTTTGGTTTTCTTTGTCTGTTCTTTGACGCCACTGAAAATAATAATGAAGTTGATTTATTATAAATTGCATTATGCTTTTTGAATTAAATCCATAATATTATATTGAATTGAATTCACTGTAAATATACCGATGTCGACGGGAGTTTTACTGGCAGAAGGTTAATGTTGTTGATTGAAATAATGCATATACTAATAATGTAAAACTGAAGGAATTGAACTCAAAGCTCAATATGATCTATTCATTCTTAAAAGTACTAAAATATAAACAAATATGGCCGATTTTTCAAAGACAATTCATAACTCTTTATTCAATTTTTTTCATCTATAGAAGGAATCGTCTTTGGCTGAAAAACCGACCGTGTTACGTTACATTCTAGGTGTTGTGACCATTAATTCTATTATGTGATACTAACAGATAGCGCGTGAGATCCTCGATGTCGACGAGCATGGAGTCCTGGCCCATGTGCAGCTCGTCGCGCGCCATCAGCAGCTTCACCAGCGAGTCGTTCAGTGACTCGATCTGCGAGTGCAGCTCGTTCACTATCACCTGTAACCAAACGCACCCACTTCTTAAGTAAAACAAAAGGTGTAACGGCACAATTTCCATTGAAGCGGAGCGGGACGGAGCCCGCTTTACCAATCACAGCGCATTGGGTTTGTCAAACAACGCATAGACATTGTCAAAATCTTTTCGTAATGAATTTTGATTGGTCAGCTTAACTCCGCTCCCCTTTAATTAATGGAACCGCAGCCTAAGCCTTTAATGTCCCACTGCTAGGCAAAATGAAGGTCAAAGGTCACACATCTCACCAAAGAAGATAGATAGTCTTTCAAAAACAGAAGAAAAATAAGTAGAAGTCAATTCACTAATTATGTCAATCCGGTGAGGAGGATTAGGCATAATTACCGCGCTTGTCCACTTTTGGTGATCTCAAACCCGAACCCATGTTTGAAAGTAAATTGGAAACATGCTTTCGCTCGAGCTGGGTTAACGTCAACAGTTAATCAATATAGTATATGAACAAAGTAATATAAGTAAAGTTATGTTCATGATTTTTATGGATCTACTTTTTGAACACGTTTTTCTACGTAACAAAAAGCGTTACCTTGGTTATAAAACTAAAAGAATACAACTAACTGGTCATTATCTTACTTATATAAGTAGTACTTGGCCAAGCACATAAATAAACAACATTTAACTCAAGGTAAAGTATCGTAGCTGCGACGTATTGTCGTGACTTCGGTATTTAACTTTTTAAGTGTTTAAAGAAAGAGGACATAATTATGCAGATTTTTGAGATAATGTATTAAAGATTTGTACAACAAAATGCAACAGAAATCATGAAAAATATTACGTAATTATATTTTTTGTTTGTAGTTATGTCGTTACAAATTCAGTTTAGCGCAATGCAGAACTG
Organism: Cyclophora punctaria; assembly: GCA_951394245.1. Classification (NCBI taxonomy): domain Eukaryota; kingdom Metazoa; phylum Arthropoda; class Insecta; order Lepidoptera; family Geometridae; genus Cyclophora; species Cyclophora punctaria. The sequence continues at coordinate 5,649,996 of OX596170.1, read as the reverse complement.
CGTTGCGATTTGCGAAGCGTGACATTTATTTGTCATTGCCATTCAACCTTAATTTCATTACAATAAAGAAACTTTTCATTCAACTATAATACAGACAAAAAGCTAACAATTCAACTGAATCACCTCTAGATTAATTTTTCTATCGATTGCTTGCTTTTCGCTTAATAGATCTATTGTTTTAATCAAAATGTTACGTCTTCATCCTGTTTTTTGTTTTAAACATGAATTCCTAGGCAGGCAATTACAATAGCCGACTACGACTATTATAAAATACATTTCATATTCAGAAAATTGTTTAAGAATCTCGAAGTCTAGACTTTAAATTAAATGAATAAATTTCGTAAGACAGATCTAGAACTAAATATATAAAAATTGGTACACAATACTCATTGTGATTCGAGTATAAATCCATTGTTAATGTTTTTGTGAGTCAGTATCGTGCCAAGAACAATCGTCGGCGATCACAAGGTCACGCTATATACCGTAACATTGTGTGGCCACTCGGGCCGGCTCCTGAACTAATCTCAAATCTTAACAATCTTATATTTGTATACCTAAACTATGGCTTAATGTAACAGAATGTTCTATTGATGTTGTGAAAGTTTTATATAAACACTAGCAGTGCCCCGCGGTTTCACCTGCGTTGTACCCGTTCCCGCAGGTATTTCGAGATAAAAAGTAGCCTATGTCCTTTCTCAGGCTTTGGACTAACTGCATACCAAATTTCATTCAAATCGGTTCAGTAGTTTTAGCGTGAAAGCGTAACAGACAGACAGACAGACAGAGTTACTTTCGCATTTATAATATTAGTTAGGATTCTACCCTAACTGAACCCCCAGTAGGCAGGTTAGCAGTAGTAGCTAGTAGTGGTAGCCAACCCTAAGGAATGTGTTTGTAAAGGCCCCGATATGCTCTTAAGATTATAACCGGGACCGTTAGTATAGCGTGCGTATACCAAAATTCCTACGGAAACGGGTTTAACGCGGCTGTAACAGTGAGGCATTATATTATAACAAAAAATAAGTAGATTTCCGCAATTAGGAACCTGCAAATTGTTTTGTTCTTTGTGTATTTAAAAAATGTTAATTATGCAGGTTATTCCGAGCGCTCTAATTCTTAATTTATTTTTACAAGAGTTAAAATGTAAACTGATAAAAACAATTCCTTCATTCTAGAGAAAATTATTAAGTAGGTAAGTACTTTCATGACATTCTTACGTAACACCTTTTTCCTCTATAGAAGACTTTTTTAAGAATACATAGAACATTGATGCATATGTGCCAATATCTACATATTAATATATGTATTTATGAAACACTAGCAGCGCGCCGCAGTTTTACTCGCGTTGTGTTCGTTCGTTCGTTCCCAAGGGAGTTTCGAGATAAAAAAATAGCCTATAACCTTTCCGTTGAATGTGGCTATCTGTTACAAAAAGTATTATTCAAATCGGACTGGTAATTCCAGAGATTAACTCCAACCTACCAACAAACACACTTACAAATTTTACCTCTTTATAATATTAGTATAGATAAGCTGCCAACGCGACGGCTTCAGCATATAATTTTCATTTGATTTCATTTCGATCTTAGTTCGAGTTTCGAGTTAAAATATCATCTTCGATCTGTACCACTTCCAAACGCATTAAATAAACTGGTTTTACTTTACGGAGCGATTGTCGTAAGTATGCAAATACTTTCACTCTTCGTAAGAGATTCGTTACTGTGAAATGTAACCAAGAGCCATAAATGAAGTAACGTGATGGACATTTACATATAACCCGCGGTTTCTCTTAGATTTATTAGTTCAACTTCGTCTTGTACGTAGTTTTTAGTAAATAGTTTTTACTTGCCTTCAATATATCCCAAAGGAAAATCAGGATTAAGGTATTATGTTCAGACTGAAGGCATTGGTGAAAGGTGAAGGAATTTTTCTTATCGTATAATAGGTACGTTTATTTAGTAAGAGAATCTCTCCCTACTTCCACACTTCGAAATTGTACCCCTAGCTCTGTGGCATAACTAACATATAACCTCTGAATTATGTTGGTATAGACTCCATAGAGTGTATAGGTTTACAACATATAACCTCTGAATTATGTTGGTATAGACTCCATAGAGTGTATAGGTTTACAAATTTTGGTAATCATTTATGAATCAATACCTATTTTGCACACCTTCTTAAATATTGGAGTCAAATAACATAATTCACATGAAAGGTTATTCACCTCAATATTTGCATTCACCCACGAGTACACCCACATGTTTATACAGTGATTCAATTAATACCTATACAACATTTAATATTTTGTAAAGGCAATAACTAGTCGGAATATGTATGTCATGCTGCAGATATTTTAGAATAGGTATCTGAATTTAGAATGTCTATCTAAAGTTTATTTATAAATGTTGTCTGTTGTCTAGAAAGATAAAATGCGTCGGCGGAAGGTTTGGTCTATCATACATAATTATACTTGTTTTGGTGTAAGTACCGGAAACGTCGGTAAAATAAAATGGAGATAGGATGTGGTGTACAATATTTATAACTGTACAATTAAATTAAAATAAATGTATTAAGTACCTAAGCATTTTTATGACGAAAAGTTATACAAACATACCACACTAGACGATCGATATTGTATTGGTTGTAGAGAATATAAAATAAAGTGCTTTTCTAATCTTTAAAACTTATCGAATCATCTTATTAGAATCGTCGTGCTTGTGTTTAACGTACCCTCACAATCATAGTAGGGTTCAGACAGATTAATATAGTATCGGCCATCCATCCAAGTAGTGTCAGAGCGGCACAATCCCGAATGAGTTAATCGCTCAGTCAAACTACGTAACGAGCACTAAGATTATACATACCTGTAGCTGTGCAATGTTCATGTCCGTGAGGAGCTGTCGCGAGACGCGGCGGCGGTCGGCGGCGAGCGGCGCGCTCGCCTTCTGCAGGCTGCGGCGGAGCATCTCCGTCACCGGCGACACCGAGCGACATCGGCGCTCGCGCTAAGTAAGTAAAGTTGCTACAAGTTAATAATGGATGATAAACAGACACTAAGTGTAAGTTTAATGATCAGATGTTTGAAATTCAATCCATCAATCAAGCCACAGTTTATCATTCCATGTTTAACCACATTTTGTAGCCCATATGAGCTAAGATGCTGAGCTAAGATGAAGAAAAAATTGTCTTTTTATTTCATTATGAGAGAAGAGATAAATTATAGAATAGATAAGACAAAGACTTTATCTTTAGCATGCCTCTCAGCCTTACTGGTATTGAATTTTTTGAACCATAAATACCTCCATCTGTATGCGCGCCATCTCCTTGGCCTGGGCCAACGCCATCCTCGCCTCAGTCTGGAGTGTCGACTGGAGGGCGAAGAAGTCGGACTCCTTCAACTCGATGTGTCCCAGAGAGAGTGTGGACCGGGACTTGGTTTGTTTCACTGTTAGAGATGTGGGACGTAGCTTTGTTCCTAAAATACATTCATTTATTGGTAACTAACAATCCATCCTTGGTTTGCTTTGGTTAATTAAATGAAAATAAAAAGGTATTGCTTCCAAACTTTCAAAGATAATCCAACATGCAAACATATCTATAAATCTTTATAATACATACATATTAATTTAGATAGAATGAGGATGACAGAGAAATATAATTCTATATCAGACTTTAATGATTTAATTTATCAAATTAATACAAAGTAATTTAGATAAAGCACAACACATAGATTATGGCAAAATATCTATTATGTTATTTTGCACTCAAACTGTGTTGAAATGGCTCAAACATACTCAAAAGTTATTTTGTACATTATAATAATTCATTACAAAAATAGAATTATTCAAATTGGACTGGTAATTTCCGAAGTCAGCCCAAACAAATACAAACAAACAAAATTATAATTTTTTCTTCTCCATAATATTAGTATAGATTAGGTACATAGTTTTATTAATACATACATAAACACAATTTGGGATAAGGTCATTTACTAGACATGTAACTATTGCATTAATGTATTGTTAATATCAAACAATATGTTTGAAAGCGAACAATGAACAGGAAGTACTCACCACTCTGTACAGTGCTAATTTTGTCATGTTTCGTTATATTGACAGAGAGAGGTCTCGTCTGATAAGGGTGATTGTGGTTATAACTACTCCGGTTGAACAAACTCGAACGGGACAGACTTTTAGTGTTATAATTAACATTTCTATCCAAATCTGAAGCTTGTGATTCATTGTCTGACGCTGTTTCATTCATGAAACATATTTGTAGATTCATCCCTGCACCACACCACAAGAAGCAATGAACACCAGTTAGCAAAACAGAAAATGAAGTAATTACAAAGATAAACCACACACTTCCCAACCACCAAAGAAATTAGCAAATGGGTGTTAGAATAATAAGAAGTATACAAATACAACACAAGATTGATGACTACACAATACTGCACCCAAATGATACACCTTCATTTAAATTGGACAAAAAATTAACAATATTATAACCCTTATACCAATGTATGCTCTAATAGTGCAGAATGGATGAACAGACTTACCACTTTGTAGTCGTGAATGTAGGCTAGGTTTCTTCCCAGGACGATCAGTGTATCCCAAACTGTAATATTCATCAGCCTCAGCTCCCATGGCCAACCTCTTACGGATTTCTTCCCTGTCATTGCGTTTCTGTGAATTATGATTTTTATTGAGGTAAATAATACACTAATACTTACACTTTTATTTTTTACAACTATTTCATACTCACTCTTTTGTCGGGTAAATTATCATTCAAAGTAACAATTCTTGTAAACTTTTCCAAAATGTTTGGATTATTATCAACTAAATGTGGCCATTCTATTTCTGTATGAACACTTCCAGCGGAATTACAAATGGCACGAGGACTTAATACTAAATCATCGGTGAAGTTCTCAGGCGGGTCCCCAGCACCTGTGTTTGGCTTGGGGACTTTTAACTTAGTGAGCAAATTAAGTTTTACTCCATGTTTATCTACTTTATCACCATAATCTTTGTTTCCTTGGGTGGATTTGCTGAATTTTCGTTTTAAATTACTAACTAAACTTTCAAACATTGTCTTAAATTAATCAGTCTTTAAATTTTGGCAAAAATATGGCACAGTTTACTTTATAAATCGAAAATAAACACATGTTTTGTGGAATTTGTTGACTTGGTAAAAAACATTGTTGCATTTTGTCAAATATCCTGTCAATCCTGTCACTTTGACATTTAGGGCAAGGTCGAGTTCGTCAATAATGGTCAATGCTCCATTTCTTTTTTGTCTATGGAATAAACAGGAACTTCGTAGGATTTCTAATGTCTGTACTTGGCACGAAAATTAAAATCGCCAAAATAGTAGAGAATTAGCACGAAATTAATATCGAAAAATATTACTTACAAGACAGCAAACATTGTCGACAGACTCGTGGTTATCGTAGGTAATTGTGTACAAATCCAAAAGAAATCTAGTGTCTTTCTTGTAATGTCTTTGTTCAAGATTGATGTAAGGTAACGACGTCATGATTTAATTTTACACTAACACAGTCGAAAAACAGTTTTACTTTTATCACTATTATTTCACAAACTATTTCAACAAAGTGTTCGGATCGTTCGCAAATAGTGTATTTGTTATTAGAATGTAACAGAGAGACTGGCTGTCTGTGGCGCTGCGTCAGTGAATCACTATAGAAAGCCGAGCGCACACCTGAGTAGGTAGGTATTGATAATTACAAAAACTGTTACACATGACCGCGGCAGACGTGGTTCAAGAGAATATGCATTTACCGTTACAAACCCATACTCATACCGCGGAAATTCAAATGACTGTTCCTATTATTTGATTTGTGCCTGCTTAGTCGATCTTACAAATGACTGATCTATTATATTCCTTTAATATACGAACTTCAATAAGTCCTAAGATGTCTAGTTATGTAATTTATACCAAGAGATAGTAAATTTGCTCATCGGAGCTCTACCGTGCTTTGCACTTTTCATTGTCGGCCCCGGTTATTTCAATCAGATCACGTGGGAGGCCTTAAAACAGGTTTGACCACTAAACTACACGAATTTGTTTATTTAACCATAAGTACTATACTTATATCATACTTCAGTATGATATTCTATTAGAGTATCTTAGATACATTATTTGTATTACTTACTCTTCTTTCCGCTTCTTTAGCGGCTTTCAGATGATTTTCAATTGCATCTATATCAAGCTTTGGTAGAGCTGTCTCTATATTATACACGTCGAAACTCCCTGGAAAATGTCATTGGCAGGGTTAAGTAAGTAAGGTAACTAACTTACTTCTTCTTTTATGAAAATAAGTGCTAATTAATAGTCTCGTTGAAAGGCTAGCATTAGGCCCATTTGGCTAATTTTGGTATATAAATATTCGACAAATTTCAGGGAGAGTAAAACAGTTTTAACGCCAAGGTAACCGATTCAATGCGGGTGAACCATGGGTTTTAAAAGTAATCCTGGCTTAATGTCAGATATTTACAGTAACTCCAAACCTACGATAAGATGTAATCTCAAACAATATTAATTTTGTAATATTAACATGGATCATAACTTACCTAAATCGAAATCCTTGGAATTATCTGTTTTACGGACGGATGTATTACTGGGAGAAACAAGTGTACTATGTCTTGATGAAGGCTCATTCTTTTGTCTTTCTTTCGTCTCCCTGAAAGTGATATTAAGATAAACGTATATAAGCGTAAATTCCCGAAGTTAAAAAAGGAGTAATTTCAATGTTACTTACGGCAATCCTTTAGTACTCGTAGGAATCTGTCGTATTGTAGCTTGAGCGATATCTAAATGCCTGCTATTTCGACTTATTTCAGGATTTTGTGGTGGTTTTACACAATTGTTACTCGTATTGCTAACTTCATTTGAGTTGCCATCCATTATTATACTAACCGGATTTCTATTACTTTCTGCCCATAGTCTATCGCGCTCTCTCATTTCATCTAATTTAGGTATTATCTTCCTTAGCTCTGTACTTAATTGTTTTATCGTATTTTCAACATTTTGACTCAATTTATCGGTATCGTACGCACTGAAGTTGATCTCATCTTTTCCATCTGATAAAACAGCGTCGTCTATTTTATTGTTTGTGTTACTATCTATGTATAAAAACGTAGGCCTACTTAAATTCACTGCCATTCGAGTGTTATTTTTATTTTCATTGCTGATGTTAACAGTTTCGCTATTTGTTTTGTTGCCAGGTTCATCTTTTGGAGCGATGTCGGCACTCTCTTCAATACCATCGTTTTGATTTTCTACCAACTTCTTAATCACATGGTTCATAACATCGCTTATATTGTTTATAGTATTTTCAATAGGCTTCGCAAACGAGTCTTTAATATCCCTTCTCAGTTCTTCTAAATCGTCTTGGATATTTATGTTATAATTCAACAGTTGTTTTATTTCATCTTCAATTTCTTTATTGAAATCTCCTATAATATCTTTGGTTTTAAAATTGTTTTCTATGTCGGTGTCTGAACAGTGTACTTCATATTCAAATAAGTCGACCTCGTTATTATTATTATTTTGGGAAACCGTTTTTAAGAGATCCGGTATTTCGTGTTGTGTATTCTTGCAATCAAACGAAGCCGTTTTGCTGTGTGTCTCATGTTTGGGCAATTGGTGTTTTTCTTTATTTATATGGTTGTTGTTGACATTTATAGTATCGATGGTGTTTTGGTTTGCTTCAGCTTCGAAAGCCAGCTCAGTGATTTCAACATCTGCATCATCATCTGTCATGTCATTTTCTGAATGATAGTAGTTTTCAATATTTGAAGAATAGTCCTGAAAAAAATATATAATAAAAGTTATTCCGTATTTAAAAGTAGCAATTCATGGAGTAATCCGTTCTCAGTGTCCTACTTAGCACATTAATGGTTTCTGTTATAACGTTACCTGTAACGTGTGAGCTAGGTGTTGGAAACCGGGGTAGTTAGGGTTCACAATTCCTCTGGGAACAGGGTGTACCCCGTTTTCTGACATCTCATCTGTATCCGATTGATCGAAAACTCGATCGTCATCAATGGGTGTGTCGTCCGAGAATTCATTAGATTCTTCTAGAAAACCAAAAAGTAAATTAAGCATAAAGTAAGTACTGGGAAAAATTATATAAACAAATATTTTTTCCTTGAAATAAAATGGATCTTCGTAACTTACCTAAGCGCTGTTCGGGATTACCAAGACTCTTCGTGGTTTCCAGATTGTTTTCTTGGAAACTTTTATTAAAATTCACTGTGTTCTGTGCATTGATTCGGTACTGACGATTGCACACAACGAACTCAACGTTTAATTGAGCCTCGGAGTTCTCAATAGATGTCGAATAGTTTAGAAAAGTCTCAGTTGTTTCAGCTGAACTATAAATTGTGTTATAGTTTGTATTGAACAGGGAATTGTTGGTTCTATTCTCGGTCGAGTTATTTGAGTCTATGTTCTGAGTGAGCCAGCCTCTGTCTGAGGTATTGAATGTTCCATTAGTCTGCAGAGGGCCCACGCTCAGGTTACCATTGTCAGTAGCCGGTCTGGTCTTCATGACCTGAAAATAAAACAAAAATATGCTTAAACTAGCAGCGCCCCGCGGTTTTACCCGCGTTGTACCCGTTCCCGTAGGAATTTCGGGATGAAAAATAGCCTATAACCTTCCCGTTGAATGTGGCTATCTATTACAAAAAGAATTATTCAAATCGGTTCAGTAGTTTCTGAGATTAGCGCGTTTAAACAAACAAACAAACAAACAAAACAAACTCTTCAGCTTTATAATATTAGTATAGATTCTTTTAGCATTCCATTAAGGTCGCCTCAAGTGTTTGTTTCTAATATAAATGTGGTTAGTTCAGGTCAGGGCCAGTCGGTAAAATCAATTTAAAGCGCCTTCGAATTCGATTATACTTTGTTCAGTTTCGTATGTTTGTTGATGTTTAGGATCAAAGGAAGTGAAATTTACAAAGTTTAAATGTTTACTAAGTTATAAGTACACGTACATACACACATTAATTACGAGTATAACTTATAATGTACACATATTTCATTTTTATTAACAAAGAACGAGGTGCCTTTAAATTAACACTTATGTAGGGAAAACAAATCTGAAATTACTGAAGTCTTCTCATTAACAAAATAAGGATGTAAATTAGGTAAAAGTACTTTCAGACGAGACATAAAATTAAGTTAATCATAGGAGTTTTCAGTAAACTGCTAAGTTATTCGTGACAAGCGGGTGGCGAGCGGCAGGTGACAAAGAATCTTGAAACGAACACCCTGATAAAAATCTCCTCAGTAAACAAATTGACAATTTGTTAAAAAGAAACCGTGTTTGTTCTCAGTTCATTTAGATAATGGAGTTTCTTTCCACCCGCAATTAATTCGATTGGTTTTTGTTTGGGATTCTTACCTAGCAGTTACTACCAAGTTATATACTAATTCCAGCCAATTAAGATTCCATTAAGCACAAGTGTTGTACAAGGGCGTACTTCTCGAGGGGTAGATAAGTACTACACACGTACCTAATATATAAGTAATTTAATTACATAGTGTTTATGGTTTTAATAAGTAGATACATAACACTTAATATTACTATCTACCATACGTAATTGGTGTACCATTACATTAACGATTTACATCATGACATGACATCTACCCATGTACATATTCCCCCAACCATGTGGTATATTATAAAATATTACACAATACGCGGTGAAATAACTACTTAAGATATAAAAATCCTAATGAATACTATACATTCGTATTTATACTTAAAACGCGATTTTCCTTTTTGGCTCCCTTATTACACAATAACGTTGTTCAACCCAAGCAAGTGAGACCTACATTTGGCATGTAATATCGCTATAAAACAGTAAGAGGCAGGTATTATACATAATCATTTGATTTTATGTTCTAAATCCACAGCACGGTGTAGTGCGCGCTGGGCCGGATATTGTAGGCGGGCGGGCGGCTTTGTTCCTCCGACTGCTTATAGATATTTATTACCCTGATGCAGTCGCTCGCTTAATATTGAATGTCTGTTCTTATTGGAATGAAAAATTTCAATTCTTGTGAAACATTTTACGACATATTTCGCGAAGATGTTTTAGTTTTATCGTTTTTCCAAGCCATTACAAAATTGCCTATTATGTATTTCGTAACTCTACCAAAACCTTTGGAAATTATGTTAGCTTTAAACTATTTAAATTAAGGTGCGAATGGGCGATAATTTACTAAATAGTCCTCTTAAATGTGAAACTAGATAGAATTAAACCCATTATTTTATATGGAGGACAAATACCTACCACGAGTACTTATCTTCGGTGGGTACGTATCTACGCAACCAAATTATTTCAATGTAGAAAATTACACTTCATTTGAGTTTTGTAATATCAGTAAACCCACAGGCGCTGGGGCTTTCTGTGACCTCAACAAAAAGTAATACCGAACGAATTTTAGAATAGCTGAGCTTATTCCGGGAACCATTCGTAGAACATGGCAGGCGACAATTATAGTAACTAGGCTCCTCGAACGCGCGTGCTGCAATACAAGAGAGTACTTAGACGTGCTTTTCATAAACAATAGGCACTAAGGAACAGAGCCATGAAGTACTTAGAAATAGTCAAGATCAATTATAAAGTTCTCATAAAAGGGGCCGCCTCAGTGAAGGAGTGTAAGTGGTCTAAAGTGGTTCAGAGTTCAGACTGAACGCGACGCTTGAATCGGAATATAATGAGGTTCGTTGTGTTTGTAAGAAAATCTTAAAAATAACGTTAATATAGTCTAACCAAAAGTATTCTTATAATAAAATATGACGCACGGTACATTGCTTTGAGTCTTACGAGTAAGTACATTTATATAATTCTTTGTGTAGGTGTCGTTCCAGTGCCTCAGGTGGCAACTTAGTAAATATTAACCTTTATTATAATGTAGGTACCTGTAGACTGACTCATTAGTTTGGTCGATGATATCATAATAAGAGTATTTATATTATTTGTAACACGTGTTTTGTTCACACCGCGGCGTCACATCTCCTGGCGAACATAAAGTAAGAACATTATACTCGGCTATAATATTGATCGGACATAAAGTGTGGAGAAAGTAAACTTTAGGTATAATAAATTAAATCTTAGTACCGGCTAGGCTAACAACATGTAGACAACCAGACACCTAGTTTGAGTGAAACGGTAGTGAACGTACAAATCCAGTAATTGCTGTTTAGCACTTATTGTGTTTAGGCGTCTACAAAATTTCAACGTTGTATTTCGTAACAGAAATGATTGCTCTCGTCCTAAAGTTATGTCACGCTTAAGTTATTTTTAGCAAGCATGCGAGTATCAAAGAAATTAAATACTTAATATCGTTTAGGTAACGTTATCCAGTAATTTCATAACTCAGTATATTGCGCCGAGAATTTAATTTAACAAAACCAAAAGTCGATAGATATCGGAATGGTTTCTCGGTGAGTTATAAACACGATCTTATTTTCTTTAACGATCCTCTGATCTTGCTATTGAAGCAATTTACAATGGAACGGTTCATTGGACCAGAATTTGTCTATTATATTTATTAATGTTATACGTTGGTTTTTACTTAAATTATATTCAAAGGTAGATAAATGGTTCCATGTGTGTAGGCAAAATAACCCTAATCCTCTAATGCTTGACGGAATAATAGAAAGGCGTAAATAAAAGAAAACATTGCTATTTACTAACTTCGAGACAACAGTCTAAAAAAAAAGATTAAAGAATCCAAGATCTGAAGATTCACTCAAAACATGTTAATTTAAAATTAATTTAATTTAAACAAAGCAAATATCAAAAAGCATTATTTTTACAATATTTTGTCACTTTTGTTCCGCACATTGGCTCTAATCTTGTTGAAATGTTTAAATAAAGCAATTCGGCTTTATAAACGTTAATTTGTGAGCTGTAACGTTCTTTGTTTAGGATAAATTTAGGATGAAATGAAGGCCCGGAGCGTGTCCTGAGCAACATTTGTTTACTAAATTCGGAGAATAACATGACAATGGATATTTCATCTTAATTAATATCATTTATAAAAAAAAACAATTGCTCTGAAAATTAATTACTGTCCAATCTATTTTACGGAACCTTGAACATTTTATTAATTATATGAAATATTTTTCCTCTTAAACTTATTTTTGTTTATTACACGACAGTTCGTGACAATATTTTGCCGGAAACACTAAACTTTTAAATAAAAAATGCATATAGCAGGCGTAACTGTGTTTATAGAGGCAATTTTCATTTCCCAGGAACATTTATTATTCTATTATTCGACATAAAAGTAAGCAGCGCGCTTGTTTCCACTTTACGACCAAGTTGCCAGAAAGAAGTACGTTAAGGTCCACTATGTAATGAAAATCCTTTTATCGATCAAACAGCCATAGTAATTTACCGCGAGACCGAGTACCGTAGCGAGCTGCTACGCGACTCGTAGCGTCGTAGCAGCGTAGCCGGTGAATGTTTCGTTTTGTTTATTTATAAGTACGTAAACGGCCTGTCTTGTCTGACAACATCACTCCCATGGGTACTGCCAAGAATTTCTTAGCACACGACATACGAGCATTTCCCAAATAATTTGGCTTCATTCTACTTGAAGGTTCGCACGTGTAATAATTTATTAAAAACTGGGTTGGAACGGTGTTTTGGGTGATAACCACCAGTTATTTACATTCAAATTAGAAAACAAGAAGTTACATGAATGGAGTGAGTCCATAATTAAATGTTTTTATTTTCATGAGCTACATCAAGATTCATTTAATTTACCGAACAAAGTCATCGAAATTCCTTTATTACGTTAATTGACAGAAGCTCGGTCTATATAAAGTAGGTTAAATTTTTAACGACCGTTATTAGTATAGTGTTTCTTGTAAGTACGGGTACATGAGTGGTGAGTGGTGTGCGAGTGGTGGTATGTGGCGCGTAGGGTACTATCGATTCCGAGTGTTCCGTCTGAGGTCGCGGCAGGGCAGTCGCATCAAATATTTATAGTAAAGTATTCTCAACACACGCAGCCTGCCCCGGGGAAGGGGACCACGGGACCGCCATCAATCCCGCGGGCCACGGCTCTGGGATAAATAAAATTACCTTACCGTGTAATTTCAACCTAGCGCTCCATACATCACGACGCTAGTCGACTTTATTGCACGCCCCAAATTGTTTTCGTGCTTATGAAATAAATTCATAAACATTTGAGTACATACACGTTTATAAGTTAAAAATAATGAATCATTTCTTTCAAATTATTTATTCAGCCGAGAACATTATAAGTTACTTGTGTTTATCGATTTGCCTTTAATGTGACTTTCGGCATTGAGGTCAAGTGGATGTGAGAGAGTTATTTTATTTATATGTCAATGTACTTAATCCAACACTGGTGTTAAATAAATGTGTCTTCAGGCGCGATATTGAATCTGAATTTCGTTTCACAAGTTTATCTCTGCTTATGTCATTCCACTACTTGCATTGAAAAAATCTCTTGAGGGTTTAATAAATCTGCTTAAACTATTTTTGGTACAACAGTTATTTTAAGTACTTACATGAGTATGTACATATGTGTTTGCTGTCTCAGAGTAAGTAATTGTAAAAGTAGGTGGACGTATTTTATTTATGTACCATTTTATCTAAGTTAGTTTACTAGGAGTGGAAGTTGTGTCGTAATTTCATTGCGGCTCCCAGCGGGTCGACGTAATAGGCAACGTTTCATTTTACTTTTAACTTTATAAGGAACTGGATTTTACTTTCAACTTAACTATATAAAAAGAAATATCCTAAACTGTCCAAGCAATTTTTCAAATTATCGTAATATGTTAGTTTAATATATTCATTGTTTAGTTCCTTCCTATGTACGTATACATAAAGTAGATAAAATGTATTTTAAATAGACATGAAAACTTAAGTTTGTCATTGTTGTTAACAGCATTAGGTTTTCCGGCCGAGCAGATCAATCAACTATTTATTTGTAATCCATTAAGAATGGAGTGTACCCGACCTCACTATAGTTTTTATTAGGTACATTAATTACTTTAATTTTTGTAACAACTAGTATAAAACGAAAGTGAGAGCAGCACAGAGTACTTATAACATTTCTATATGGTTGTAGAAGCGTCTATTTCTTCATTCTAACAAGTTAGCAATCAATAAGCGCGTGCCAAGAATAAATAAAGGTCATTAAAGAATGTAGTCAAGAGTATTGTGGCATTTTATAAAACAGCTTCCCAAATAATATTGTTATGTGATATAATGAAAGCTATCTCCACACTTCTACCCAAGTTGAGCGACTCTTCGCAAAGTTTCTAATTTCGTTCGGATCTTATTTTTTCTATAACGACTTTTTGTTAAGGATGTCGTACGCAGAGCGCGTAGCGTGACCGGCCGCGCCCTCTGCCTTCGCCCTACGTGTTAATGGTCCCAAAAATGATGGATGACAGAACCTCTACACGATACACGACCGCGTTTTACCATTAAACACCCGCCACTATTAATACACACATTATATATACATCATTGTTTGTTTACATGTTGCCAATCAGTGTGGACCGTGTCAATGATTAATTGGACGGCTTGGGCGATCAGTGTAACATTGGTTTCACTGAAAACTGTAGATACCAGGCTGGTGTTTTAAAAATTACATAAATAATATACTTAAAAATCTCGCTCGCAGACAAACGATAAACATTCCTACTTTATTCCAACAACAAGAAAGCCTAATTTTATTTAAATTAAGTTAATAATTAAAACGGTTTCTGTTTAAAGTATAAAACAAACTACCAAGAAACTTGAACAAAAAGTGAACACAGGAACCCTTTCATTCCATTCCATTTCTTTCGAAGAGAAATCACAAGAAAACCTTATTTTTTGTGTTTGCGTATACTTTTCCTTTCCACAAACAACATTAATATTAATGACTTCTCGATTTAAAAACAACCCGATTTGTCGTAGAGTTACCCTATTTTGATGTTGTCTACATAAATATTAAAAGGAGACTTATCTATTGATAAGACCCTTAATATTGAAAGGTCGGTCAGGCACTATCACATAGATATGAAAAAAAAGAAACGAAATTGTCTCTATGTATGAATTTCTTCCAATATCAGCTTAATAGTATTCGTTTGTACAAATTACTTTTACCAGTTTATTCACGTACATCGATCATGTGTAGTTCTACCTTTCCACCACGTTTCCTTTGCTCTATTAAAAATTCATACGCACCTATATTATAAGGCTCGTATTGAATCTACACAAGTACCTAGGATTGGATCAAAAAGCTCATTTCAAATTCTGATTTCAATTTATTTTCAATTCACAATGGACACCAAACATAATAAATTGATATTCTCTTACAATCGGATTTCTAAGCAATCAAAAGTTGAATTTCACATTAAACTGTATACTGTACGACCTGCTAAAACTGAATAATCATTCAATTTTCTCTTAGATTAGTATCGAGTTATAAACCTTAGTATCAAGTTATGTATTGCTTTATTAACTTTATAACGCGAAAAAACCCGTGTGAGTACGTTTACTAAGTTATAAAAATGTCAAAGACCCAAAAATGGGTTTGATAATCGAACATCAAAATTTAGCCTTAATCTACATATTAATACATAAAGTAACATGGGGTAAATCCGCATTAAGAATTCGTCTCGACGACTAGACTATCCCTTGCTGTCATCTGCCGCCTTCCAGACGCCAGGAAAGTCTCGACATCCACTTAAATTACACCCTTGGATATCTAAATGAACAGTGGATACAAAATCCTTAGAGCTAAATATAAACCCGAGGCAACTACCCACTTGCAAACATCAAAAGCTTGATCTACATCGAATGAGTATGTATCATGCAACGAACATACTTTCCTAACCGATTGCCGTGTAGGTACTTTATTCGAGTACAATACACATCATCAATGCGAGAGTATGTGATATATGTCGCTGGACGGGTAATGTTCGCTCGGATATGTGATCTCAATACCCGCACTACCGTTCCGTCTCGAGTTTGCTTTCCGCTTTGTTCACCGTCAACGGCCAAACGGATTTTCTGTAGAAATGAAGTACAGCAACTTTCGACATTTATATACGGAAGGAACTCCATTCAATACGAAATGCGGACACAATTCCAACCAGTTCTTATACTTTCAGCGAGCATTTCTCATGTAATCGATGAGACGACGTATTTCCAGAAACCCATTATAATAAATTTCGGGCGACATCTACTTAATTCATAATTTGTTATACTTTCGTCAAATCTTGATCAGGTTATAAGTACGATGTGCTAGAAATTGAAATGTATACTTAATCTAGTTTTTATAAGTAGTTTTCCTTCGCTGATTAGGAGTTTAATCGCTTTGCGGTACCTGCTTACTAAATATATAGCTACGTAAAGATTCCGGCCTCTGTTAATAGAACTTATAAGTAAAAGAACGAGTCATTGTCCATTATAAAAGGCTTTTAGCCTCAATAATTTGTAAAACATATATTTATTTATACCGTGCTAAAGCAGTCACGAATAGAATGAAAATAAATACATATTTGCTTTCAGTGGAATGGTTCAATATAATTTTGGGATAATGGTAGGCAATAAGTTTCATAATATGCTAATAGTAAACCCCAGTCACCCTGAATCAAGTTATTATACTAAAGTCCCAACAGAACCGTTTATAAATAAATTCAGTATACTTTCAGGCAACATATCGTGGATACCAAGTACAAAATAAAACGTTCAGCAGTCGATTGTAAAATATCGATTTTTTTTGTTATTGACTATTTTAATTTGATTTCATGACACAACGTTGTTTTCATAGATTGTTCCCACTGTATTGTACAAAAGTTCAACAGAGTGAGCAAAAAGTAAATGTATGGCAAAACACTTTTTACAAGCTAAAAATGACGCACGCAATACAAATTTAAAAATACAATAGTCACATATCTTTTCTATTATTTACTATACTATCTTTTACCCGTGTCTTTGTGAATTTCAGAATTGGGTCCGGGGAAGTTTCAGGCCCTTCCCTGCGGAACACTTAAGCAAAGTATCTTGTGATATACCAGGGTAGTATGGCGTATTTGGGTCCGCTTATTTGGTTTCAAAGCTCAAAAAAATCTTACACTGATTAGTAAGAAAAATCCAAATATCCAACTTTTAGCTAATGGGTATAGCAAGTATTATTTTAATGTTTTATAACAGTAAAATACCCTATCTTCAAACTAAAGGTACATATAGAGTAGGTTAGTGGTCAAACCTGGTGTTGCTAGACTGCATAAAGGTCCACCTTATATATTATTATTCGTAATTTCCTATTTACTAATTATTTGGGTAGGAATAACAATTCTTTCGATGAATTAATAATAGAAAACTATGTTTACGGGTGTTGTAGATATAAAGTAATATCCCTAGTCCTCTGGTTCACGTAGGATAGTGTTATTGAGGCACCTTGTAGGTAGGCGATATCTAATATAGAGAAAACTGCGGTACAGATAGTTAGGAACACCCCCGGGCCGAAATAGGCGGCATTCACTTCAGGAAAGGACAAAACTGTTATTATACTGCCATTTCACCTTTGACTAGTAGAAAAATAAACAAGTTTACAGAAATATAATTATATTGACTAAGTACTTTAATGAAATCGTTAATTGAGCTTCATTATGTCGTTATAGCAAAATTCCATAGACATAATTACCTGAAAGGTCACTAGTCTTTGATATGTGGGTCGGTACTTGTATCGGGGGCTGCGTTAAGTAAAGTTCAGGCCAGCAATCACAGCTAATAAAGTAGCCGACGGTAAATGAACCGTTCGAGCCATAAATAGCACTTACGACGGCCACTGTACACTGTACACTGACTGAACCTTTCTACTCGCTCGTGTGTGGTTGCTTCTATGGTTTTATTATATAATCGTACTTCTTTAAGCTTTACCGCATTTGAAATAGTATACCTACATGGCTATACTATTATAGTTAACCTACTTATCAATAATGAAGGCTTTGCGTACGTATCGTAGTTTCTATTTAATCTCAAAATTCAACCCAATTAATGCTTACTTTTGAAATATCAGCGAATACAATATATTTGTAACAATAAGCTCCTGTTTAAGTCACATCTCATTAAATTCGGGTTAGTAATAATGACTACAATGTGCTACAGCTGTACGAGAGATCAGTATTTTATCTAATAAAGCCATAATAATACTTTTACAAAATGTTTTAGCAAAAACAGACTTGAGACGTTGCCAAAAAACACATTTTTATTACTCAAGTCTGGGCTAGATGTGTTCCAGTTTTCAGAAAATCCAAACACATACTGATGAACAAAGATGTGCCTCTTGGAAACAAACGCAGTATCTTTACTACAAACATTGACATACAAGTACCTATGTATATTAATTTCACCTAACTCTCCACTGGACAGAATAATCCTTAATGAAATCATATCAGCATACATATCAACTTGAAAGTACTTAATGTGACATAATAAAACAATTAATCTTCTGTTATGCAAGGTACTTATAGCTTTATTAAACCCATTTACTTTATAGTCGTTCTTGTAATTGGTAATTACTATTCGTATTCGTGATTTAGTTCCGGTTCGTAAAGCTTTGCAAAGCTGTAATTTTGTTTGTTATTTCCGTTAACAAACTATTCAGTATTAGATCACAATAGTACGCTTTATTTCAGAGGCACTGCATACACAAAAGCGTCATATAAATCATGTTTTCAGTGCATAAAAGGTTCACTATCATGATGAGAGGAACATACCTTTATAGGCCGCCATCCTGGCAATTGTAAGCAGCGCTGTCACTGAATAATAAATGGCGAGCAAGGTTACTCGCGACACAAATGCAATCTGCGGCGCGGTAGCTGCAATCGCTCACTGTACTTAGCTATGTGAGGGATTTACGTCACTTAAGTTAACGAGGTTATAGTGGAATGTGATGACGGACAAAGGGACGTGCTTCCCCGCCGCGGCGCGCTGCGAAGTGATCGCGTGGCGTGGCGGTCGCACGCACCCCGCCCGCCCTCGCAGCCGCCGCCGCCCGCCCGCCTGCACCCTAAGGCGGGTTTGTATAGTAAACATTTCAAATAAAACATTTGTTTTAAACACACCTTTAAAAACACCCTCGGAATACCTTTTCATCTTTAGGTGTAATTTTTATCACATTCGAAATGATCCTACTTGAGGGAAAATGAAATCGAATAGATTATAACTCAAATTGGATGAATTCAAGCTCGGCGCATTTCCATTTGTAATCCACATTCGCAAATTGCGATGTGCAAACAGTGAATGCAATGCAATTTAAATAATAAATAGGTTTTGAACGTATTTGTTGTGACGAATGTAATATTAAAGTTCGTTTAAATTCTCGGTAGGTACTGGATACCTAGTTATATTTGTGTGAGGTAGCTGATGTCTATGTGAACATTTCAGCTTCAGTAATAAAACATGCACAGTGCACACATGGCACTAGGAGTGCATTCCGTCCCGCGGCACAACTGCGCAGGTCTAGAAAGAAACGTAATAGAGATTTCCTATTTTCCTGTATAACTCTTCCTATAATAGCGCGTCTTATAGAGAGACGTACCAGACGTAATCTAACCGCATCCTATACCTTACATTTTAACTCAGTTGGAACAATAGGAGTCTTATAGATGAACAAGCAGATACAGTCAATATGAATGAACGTTATTCTTCTCTTATCAATATAGTGACAATGAATTAACAAATTATTGTAATTTCTGTAGTAAAAAAAATATAGTAATACAAATATATATAATCTTTTAGTGGGTCTTTATACAATTTTCAATTAATCTCTACTAAAAATAGGTGTCGTAGTAGTGGCAGAGATGAATGAAAATGCCACAAGTCAAAGTAACAAAGTGCTCTCAGTGAAGTATTTCTCATTTAGCGAGAACTCCCCAACTCCCATCACACTTATTCCACTTAGAATAAATAAATCTTTTATTTTTACTTTTATGCTTTGTATTTTTTTTTTCATATCTACTTGTCATCACCATCATTTCCCATCGTAAGTATTATTTTGAAAAAAGTTAGATTGTTGATATTGATGGCACTGATTAGGTTGAGAATTATAGCGAATTTATCGAAGTCATATTTATTTATTACTAGTTATGCACCTATCCTATAAGGTAATAATCTCTTCAAATCCGGAATATTTAATTCAAGTTCTTTTGAGCACACTGCGCATCTGGTCTACCGCTGTCCGTAATTATATTAATCACATGACCCATTAAGCCGTCTAAATACTTGTTCCTGTTTTGTACACTCTAGAAAACTTGAAGGGTTTCATTCAAAGACTGCATTGTAACCAAATACCGCCTGAGAGCTCCCTCTACTGTGTATAGTTTCACTTCACTACGAATGAATTTGTGGTGTACTCGTATAACATTTTGTAGGGTTTCAATTTTCTAAGTTACCGAGAGGGAAAACTTCAAGAGAAAACTGAAAACATAATTTCAAAACTTGCCTAGATGTCGCTCCGTTCGTTTCCCAAAGAGGTTTTCATCTGAGGCTCTGTTTAGAACGTTTGTATTGGAAAATTCTCATAGATGGCGCTACTTTACTTGTGGATACAAAGAGAAGAAAATGTTTTCAGAGTTAACAAACAAACAAAGTAGGGTTATTAAAATGAAGGCCTTGTTTACAGAGAGGGCGAGCAGGTAAATATGGAGTCACGTACGTTAATTGGGCAAATTACTTTATTATATCTAAACAACTTATATTATTATAGGGTAATATACTAAAGAGCTTAATTAGTTAGCGCGTTTTTCTACATACGACAGGAAATACATTTTCCCAACCGTAATATTATGATTTGGGTGTATTTTTTTTGCATAAGACTTTTTAAAATAATTATTTAATTTTATTCGATAAAAGAATAGCTATGCCATTACTTTATCCAAAATAAAGGCTTATTTTCTTTAATAATGGAGAGTTAGGGCGTAGAATACAAAATCGAAATTATTCATATCAATAGTAAACTTTAAGTAAATTTTGTTGTACCTAATTGGAAACTGGTTAGCATCGTACGAGTAGAGCAAATTCCCTTAAAAAACGTAGATATAAGTTAACCTTATCCAACTATAACAAAGAATGCAAATCGAGAGAGAGAGAGAGAGAGAGAGAGAGAAATAAAGAGAGAGATAGAGACAACATCACCCTAGTAACAATGATCCTCTACCTACACACATCTGCGTGTATCTGACGACGCTAGAGTTTGATTTTTTGTTTGTTTGAACGCGCTAATCTCAGAAACTACCTACCCGATTTGAAAAAATATTTATTTCTAGTGGACAGTCACATTTAACAGAATATAATTATAGGCTATTTTTTTATTTAATTTATACATTAAAACCCGCGGGCGCTGCTGGTGTGTTATGTACCAGAATTACCTACTTCATATGTAATGAGCAAGTTTGATCAGCAATATTATTAACATTTTCGTATAACACATATTAATTATGTTAATGTTAGATACATAATTCATTCTAATTTGTCGAATAAATAATAATGTATCTACCTACAATATACCAGTTTTCTCATTAGACAAAGCTTTGATATAATTAATAATATACATCCACGGGAACACGTTACGTGAGTTAAACAGACCAATTTATCAGTCTAACATGGTGTAAGTTATCTATACCTACCTGCCTATCCAATCTTGGTATCCTTGGTATCCAATCTTGGTATAAAAAAGGTCCATTCAGACAATTGCTAAAAGTACCTAAAGTACTTAATTGGATCCGGACCGTAATCTCTCATTCCTCTTATGGTTGGATCTTCTATTATTATTTATTTATTCACCTCTCATTCTATAGGTTTACATAATAACGAGTTCGCAATTGTACCTCCTAGTTACGGCTTTATTTGCCGAAATAAGAGTGGCCTTTCCACGAACCGCCTTCGGGGATTTCTTTATTCCTATCTTGTCCCAATCAGTTTCATTTACCGCTTTGTTACCGAGTTTTCTTATTAAGAGAATAGACGCTGAGATGGCTTATTTATTTGCTTATTAATGGAATTTTCAATTAATGGGAATTATGGGTTGCAATTATTTTGCGATGTACCTACCTACTTCTTAAAACTTAGTGAGGAAGTAATAACGTTAGGTACTTAGGTACATACTAAGCTCTTTATCCAGATTATTATAATCGCAAAATATGATATTAGTAGGTCACTAACAATACTGTGTCGTCGGCGCTCCTGTTAAAACCTTACACAACCTAAATCTTTTGTTACCATATTCTTAGAATAATGTCCGCTTAGTCCTAGAGTATTACGAAGAGGGTTGATTAAAGGATAATAAATGTAAGATTACCTACCGGTCACCCATCATTATAAAAACAAGCAAAGAATTGGAGTTCTATAACTATTAAAGTACTTACCTATAACCAAAAAGTAACCGTCGCAATTCGCATGACCTAGGTATTTTCATTCAATATGAGTGAAACAAATTAACACGAAATGAAACGAATTGTTAATTTGGGAAAACATCTACATATAATGTATTTCATGAAATTTAATATTAATTTATTTAGAAAGTCTAATCAAACCATGATGTGATAAAGTTAGATAATAGTGAATGTTTTTTTATAGGATAGGCTCAGGCTAATGGCTAATGGCCTAATCCTATGTATGCTTGTATACGACATTATGTATTAATTGAGATAACAGAATGTAAAATACTAAGAAAAACAGGTACTTATATAGTACCAGCTACTTTAAAATCATTTTAGATACATTACTTCGTCCCAGGCCAGCGGCCACCATGTTGATTTGCGATTAATGTGAATTTGTTTATTTTGATTTTAGCAACATCGTGATTGAGACATGATGAGCCATAGACGTACAAACAACTACCTTCAGTAAGAGTTATCGCTGGGGGACAAGAACACCTAGTTTGGCACTTTTAGTTTGCGCTTAGCAAGTCAATGAATAAAATGTTTATTCACATTTATTAAAGAAACTAGCTTTCCCCGCATTTCTCACGCGGTTTCACACGTTCTGAAAGATTTTTTTAAAGTGTTCGATCAATGTTGTTCTGATAACAAAAAAGGATTAAGAATTTAAGAATATTTTAATAATCATTAGTAAAATTCTTTTCTTGTTATTTTTTTTTGTCATAATAAGTAATTGTCTTGTTTCCTTTACATTTTTCTAAGTCATTTGTAGTAATTTATTATTATTTGAAGACGGAAATGTCCCACAGATCTCTTCTTTTATTTAAATAATTATAAAATGAACGTTGTTGGATAACGCAAGATTGGATTACGGACAGATGTAGAATCCCAGTGTGTTCAGTCAGCGAGCTTCCGATCCCATTTGCGTGCGGCTTGCGTAATTCAACATAGGTTATTCCGATTTATATTCTCAGGGTATTTTTATTGAGGAACAAATCGATAGGAACGTACACTACCCTTTAGATACCAGAGATATTTGCTTGGACTTTATTCACGTCTCGATCCTGGCCAAGTGAAATACGAGTGTACTTTTGTGAAACGAAAAATACTCAACATTTTTTATCGTAATATTGTTGCCAAAATTTTTGTTTTTGCGGACAAAATTGCGTTCATAATGTCTTGTTTTTGTTTTCAGTTAAGCAGTTTGTAAGCACCTATTTGTATAAACAATCCATTTAAATAAAGATCCCCTATTCACATTGAACTCCAGATGTCTATTACTCTGTTTATTACTGTGTATCATGAAATCATAATGAACCTGCACAGTTAGTTAAACAACAACGTAGGTAAAATATATTAGGTACTGCCAAACCTTTATCAAAGTCGCAAAGTGTCGGCAAAAGTTTGCGAAACCCATAAAAGTGCGGTTCGTTCCACTCAATGAGTGAAAAGATAAACTGCCAAATAGCCTTCAGGGCAGGTTCGTGGTAAGCAGACTTAATGGCGCTGATCTGCGAGAGACTAAGTGGCGCGCCAGCCGACGACTGACTCAGATCTAAGATACTTCTACTAACGATTACCTCCGTGCTTCCTAGATATCACGGTAATTACGAGTACAATTCTGTCATACAAAAGGTAGGTAAGCAAATCTACGTAACTATTAAGATTGCGAAGTCTCATAACCAGAAAAACCTCATCTACATTTTTTGGCGGAAATTCCATCGGATTAGTTTGAATATTATTCTATTTGCATAAACTCTAAGGAGATTATTACGAGGTAACAATGAATATATGTTTTAGGCCGAGGATTTTTTACGTATTTTTCCGTCAGACTACATTGTTCTTCCTTATATAATACTATTTCTTAGAATAAAATATAAGTATAAAGAAACAGAGTCATATTTTTTTGGAATACAATCCTCATTATTTGAGTCAGCAGGATCGACAGGAATAATTGATTGGGTGCCTCTAAGAATATTCAATATTTATTTGGTTTCTAGACGCGCTACCTACCATACAATAATTCTTCCAAACTCTTTTCTTATGGGACTTTAATACACGGTAAAATGTTTAAATATTTTTCTTTCAAAATGAAAATACAACGTACGAGGTACCTAGAGGTAGAGGTATTTTCTTCATAAAGTTGAATCAATGTCGAAGTAAAAGCTAAGGACACGAGGGACGTACGTGTTCATGTTGTAGTCGACACATAAAAATCAGCAAGGTAAGGGATCGTTATTCTGAGAAACATCGCGTTATCCAAACTGTTACACAAAGTTACCGAACGAACGAGGCCGACTCGTGTGAAATCTTAACAAAAATAAACGTCGATTCTGAGGTCTATTCTTATTCGTTGATTGAACTTTTATGTGCTACATTTTGTCATATACTTATGACATGGTGCTGAAATTTGAAGTTATGAAATGCTAACAGTAAACATTTCGCGTTGATTTTTACTAACTACCCAACGCAATTTATAACTGTCTACTCACTATCTACTTGCTATATAACCAATTCACAACAACAGAATAAAATGGATAATATACTCAAGCAGTATTAACACATAATTTACAGTACAATTTGACATCACTGTTAATTGTTCTGTTACATACGGTTAGGTGCTCAATTTTAATCAACACTCCCGCCTCCATGTCGTAAAGTTAGTTCGTGTCGTGACAGAAACAAGCGCAAACAAGCCCTCACTCCATTGTTTATACAAAGGGCACGAGAGCTATCCTCTCAGTATATGCGGAACCAAGATTTGCGAAACAGTAAGCACTTATATTTTCATCTCCACGCGTTTCAGGTCAAGGACGTACCGCATTGCTTGTCATAACAAAACTAAACTATTCCAGAACCCACATTTACATTATGTTAAAATATCTTTGTATAATCGCCTACAGCTTACAAGATTATTTAACCACTGAGTTGGAATAAACTCGTTAGGCACACTATTATACATCTACGACCACCTACGATCATATAAAAATATAGGGAACTATGTATTAAGTAATAAGCGATGATACCTACACCTTAGTATAATTGAGCTTAGTCCAATTATATTTGACCCGACCTCTAATGGGTATGATGGGTGATAAGTGCCTATGTAAGTTATCGTCGCGCTCAGTCACGGAGAAGTTTATGAGTGATTCTTCATATTATAATGTATGACAATTACGTCAATTAGTAAATTGTCGATTTAATTGACTTATTTGATTACGGCAGTAATCAATTAACATTTGACTATGATCCGGCTTATTAATATTATTATAAAGTGTTTTGTCTCTTTTTTCTTCGGAAAATAGAGTATATTGGAAAGGGACACACCATTTGATATCTAAAATGGTTTTAATGAACGTATATGAACCAGGCCCTTACTATTTACACTTTTCATAAAATAATAAGAAATACCTATATAATACGTTGGTGTATGGAAATAGCAATAAGTGGCAGTACAGAAATTAGCATCCATAATTAATTATAGTAAGTTCCCGTTTATTTATATAACATAAAGCACGAATTAAGCGATGTATTCTACTTCGCTCTTCCGTGACATAAAGTCACTTTACATAATAATATCTAGTTAGATAACAACAAAGTAACAACAAACATCAATTTCTAAAATGAATGCCAAAAACTGAGGTGTGATAAACATAAATATAAAAGAAACTCAGAACAGCTAAGCGTGTTCCGTAAACACATTTACAAGGCAATCAGGGTTGAGGCGTTCCATAATACAAACAGGCGCTAGGCGGTGGGGCCCGTGTCACGCCGCGTGCCGTCCCCAATACAGCTTCAAGTGATTCCACGAGCACAAACTTAAGTTTCAACACAAAATTGTTCGAGGGCACGCTCGTTGGAACTTCAGGGAATTTTCCGGACCACTGTTCGTCGTTAATCAGGAAACTGGGTAATAAAGTAGAATTGTGTCGTCTCTCTTATATAAATTGGCACGATAAATCATTATTTTTAAACCTTTCTCTCGTTAAAATTTTCATTGTTACGGCAAAAAATAAATTGAACACTCAAATCAATGTTACGGAAGCTATTTAAGTTAATGTATCTTTAATGCTACTCTTTGAATTTAACAGATTTTATTTTGTTTTACAATTCCGATTCTTTAATCTTTTAAAAAGCTTTTACTTATTTATCTGAAGCCGATGAAGTGTTATTAATATTATTGAACAGTCAAAGCAAAGTCTCCGATGAAATTGTATTTTGCATCAAAAGGATCTGAAAACCAATAATACTTGCAGAGTTAAGCTCGCTAAGCTGCCCGCGTGTCTTTGATATTAAATATATTTCGTGGAAGGTTTTACGAGTGGGACCTATCTAATTTTACGTTGACGCCTATTCAAGTAACGACTTTTCTATTAGATTTCGTGCTTTTTTATTCTCAAAATAAGTAATGTTTTTCGATTTTTAGGTATTGTAGCATTGATTTAGAATATAAGTAGTAGATAAGTAATTTATAGAAGTCTTAAATGTATTGCTGAAGTTTAGTTTAAAAAGCTAGCAAATAAAGTATTCTGTTTGTATGGCAAACGTTAGCACTTCAGAGTTACTTGGCATCGATTTTAAACACCAGTATCTTGGTTTCACTCACGTAAAAACAAACTAATGTCGGAGGAAATATGGGATAAAAATAGCCTAAATTATTCCTAATTGAGTCGATGTAATCTGCTTAGATATCAAAACTATAAACAGGACACTCAAATTATTTTTATTTCTATTTGTATCCGGATGAACGAGTTCCTAATCCTTTAAAAGCACATTTTAGTAAGGCACGCCACTGAATCTAGCCCCTTCAGTGGTGGATCGATGTGTGCCGAGGGGTCGCCCATTCATCATCCGACCCGCACACCCTACAGACATTAATTTGTAACACCACACTTACGGTACGTTGCCGTTTTAAACTGTAATAGTGTAGATTTTATGGCCTATTCGACACGAGTAGTTAAAATTAGAACCATCAACTAAAGCTGTGCCACTTATCCTTTTTTTCAGAACGAGTAAAGTACAAAGAATAAGTAGGAACATAAGCTAAGTTTTATGTAAAAACACTAAGCTTAGCGATATCTGAGTAGCGCTAGAGCTACCATTTTTATGAGAGCACGAACTCTCCAACAATGACCATATTTTATGAATGCGACTCGAAACTAATATGAAAGTAAAGTGAAGTATTTATGTGACTTCTCTTGGAGAACCTTGAGCGCGGCACAGGGCCCTTTGCGTGACAGGACGATATTATTAAGTTTAGGGTGATATCAACTCAGAACGACATTCGCTTGGGGTTGTTATTTCATGTCACTTTTACTGAATTTCATTAAACGGTAATATGGTAGAATATGTCTGATGTAGAGTGAAATAAATTTAAATGACTGTTAAAAATAGAACTCGGGATAATTTGATCGACAAAAAATATTAGATAGCGTACCCACAGATTACTATTGCGTAGGTATATTGACAATATTTGATAACTTTATTGGGATTCTATCGCCTACGAGCGTTATCGATACGAAAAAGTATCAAATTAAGATACCTATAGCATAAAAATATATATCAATCATTCGGTAGCTTATGATTCATGAATTAGGAGCATTATATTGAGCAACATGCAATCAGGGTATTAGTAATATATTATTCAATCTAATTAACATTAATGAATATTTGAGTAGGTAAAGGTATGCGGAACAATTAAAACCATAAAATGTGCTTCAGTTATATGTACAGTCAGCCAAAAATGTGGTCTACCACCCTACGGTTGAGATTCATTTGAACGTCATGAAACAACAAGGTCAATTTTCATTTAATAATAGAGGTCCAACTAAGTCACCCAATGATGTCAAATGTCAGGCATCTCAGATAACAGACAAAACGTCATAACATAATTGTGCATAAAAAAGTCAACCTTAGCGATCGTTATATCTCGCAGAAACTTTTGTCAAAAGTGGTAGACCACTTTCTTGGCCGACTGTACATATAGGTTCTACAAATCTATAACGTGCACTATCTGTAACTACCCACTTCTTGACATAACAGAACATAGTGTTCTTTACAGAAATTACTGTTTAACATGAACATGGGTAGGTAAGTACGTAGTATATTTGCAGTAAAGCTGTAACTGTCTTACTGCACACCAAAGTTACATTTTATGTTCCTACTTCTAAAGCAAAGTGCCAATCGAGAGTTTCCGATGCTAAGTTAGATGGGGGCCACGCGCTGTGAATTTAACTAAGGAAACATTTGAATTTCAACAATGTCCCTATTTTTAAATTACCATAGATATCGCTTTACTTCCTCCAAATGTACTTTCCTTGTTTTGCAGTGAATAATTAATTTAGATTCGCATTCTATTAACGAACTTCGGTGTCGTTTACTGAGCCATTGCGTTTAGTCGGAACACGTTCCGCCCGCAGCTCATTAGCTAAAGTATTCCTGCAGTATCGAGTCATCTATTTTGTTTGCTGTAGAAACATGAAAACGTTTCAGCATATACATCTTCAATCAAGGCGAAATAAAATTATACACAGTCATAAGTGAAACAATTATTTAGTAATATCGTTGTAAAACTACTACATAAATGTAAATAGATCTTAATATCTTTAGTTTAAACTAAATACTTTAAAACAAAATACGGTAATAAACTTACGTGTGTTTATCGGAGTATACAAGCAACGCGTCAATCACTCAGTGTGTAATCGTAGCCGTGTATCTGTAGCCGCTACTGGCGCGTAGCACGATCGCATTCCGTAGCCGACGCGGCCCGACTGCCGAACGCCGCCCCCGCCCGCCTACGCCACTTCCTAGCAAGTCAACTGCTATGAGAGCTACGAAGCTAGGTACGTCACTCTGCAACAAAAAGAGCAGAATAAATGTAACAAAGAATAACATTGAGCAAGGTATTAATAATTCTTTTTATTTTTTATGAAATTTTAATTTCATGTAAAATAACATATTTATAAACGCCCTATAAAATAAATGATTGAATAGCTTACATATGGTCTTAATAGACATATCAATTATAGGGTACGATACCTACTAAACTAAATATACATAGGTAGTAGTATATGAGATATTTATAGTAGTGAGTACTTATCAAACCGTGTCATTGAAATAGTAGCATTGATTGGCTATTTTACTGAATGCTGAATGTCTAAAGTTTCGTAGCTCCAGAGCGCCTGTAAAGACTGTTCAAACGGAAACTGAAATAAGCCCGTGCCGGATTAAAGCCTTCGGCGAATAAAGTGATGATCGCGGCTAATCTTCGCTTCCATCCAGGAAATTCTAAAACTGCTTCGAACATTTATTTGCCAGTTGCTACTTAAAATTATTTCTCCGTTGATCTCATCATTTTTCGAACCCTCTTTAATTTGCATGACAGCTATACGAGCTTCAAACGATAAACAAACAATTTATTGCAAAAAGTTATATTGATAAGTAGCAGTCTTGACTTTTATTCAATCTTATGAATATTTAGTCTGAGTTTTTGTTTTATCTATTACCCCAATTACAGGGAGAAGTCGAAGCCAAATACCTCGTATGTAGGACTAGATTTTCAGATGATCCTTGGTGTAGTATTCAGTTTACTTTTTCAATTACGTTTAGTTACGTACAAGAAACTAGATTCGGTACTAGTTTTGTCTACCTACTATTTTAGACACGATTTATGGAATTATAAAGAAAAAGCAAATCATTTTTATAAAAACATTTATTAAAATAACTATCAATAACATTAAGAAATTAGGTACACATCACCAATACAACCGTAACTAGTAAACCGTACCTTTAAATATTACAAGTTGAGTTGACTACTCAACTAACCACTAAGTAACACTAATAACACTTGTCGGCTGGTAGAAACCATCGGGACCCATGGTGTGCTGGGACATGTAAGACAAGTGAATCTCCGTAACGTCCAAGGCACCGAAATCGAAGTCCTTATACTTGGCCAACACTTCGGATCCATCAAACGTCTCTCGAGGTAACTTGTAGTGGACTTCGCCGTCCTCTCTCTTGTTCTTGTTCTTAGTGTTCATTAAAGTGACGTGCAGTTTGACGTCATCACGACCATGATCGCGTTTCATGAATCCTGAAAAAAAACGTGTAGTATATTAATGATTTTAATAGATTTTATTAATTGCTAGGATGAAGTTATCAAATAATTTCTAGTAACAAATCTAGCACTGAAAAAGAAATTTCCATTTCAACTAAGCTTTTAATGTAAAGAGGTAAAGTTTCTAACTTTGCTTGTTAGTTATAGTTCGTTCGTAAATAAGTCTATAGGTATATGATGATTACCTTTTTTGTAAAAGTGGTTAGCGATGGAGTCGGCCATCGTCTGCAGCGCGCCGGGGTCGCCGTGGTCCACCTCCACGCGGCTGTAGAGCACGGCTATCTGCGAGGGGTCATCGTTCATGTACGACAGACCGCGCACGCGGATAGTTAGTGGCGTGTCGCGCAGCAGAGGTCTGCCGAGGAAAATTACATACTAATTACACACATTCACCCCATTCTTAGAAATGTATGAGACTGTTATTTCCCTCAACTGGTCAAGACCACATCTCATTTAAGATGTCACTACAGTAAGGATTAGACTGGTACTCGTAAAACTGTCATTTATATAGTTCTCTTACTAATGTATGTATGTTTGATACTCTTTCATGAAAAAAGTACTGGACGGATTTGCATGAAACTTTACAGTATCATATAAACAAAACATGTAAGAAACAGTTGACCTTGAATAATCATTATTTGTTTAAATACGATATTTTTCTAGCATCATAAAGTATCAGTAGATTAGTCAAATGGATTTATCCATTTCGTTTTATATAGATAGCAATTACATTAATTGTTTGTATTTTTTGCTATTTTTCATAATACATATTAGATTAATGAAAAATATTTAACATACAAAATCACTTGTTCCTTAGCTTCAGCAAGTAACTTGGAAGCTTCCAGTCTTTCCTCATTGTCCATCAAACACATGACTCCAATAGTCAGATGGAGTGTCTCAGCTTTTACAAATATTTCCTCTTCTAATCCTCTGCCTGAACATTCCTTCAAAACATTTTCCTAGAAGGAAACATAAAGCTGGATTTGTCATAAAAACATTTTATTAACCCCTTACCGCATACAACGCCATTTATGGTTTCTAGTTTTGTTTATTTTTTTTTACATATTAAAATTAATATTTTTTCTAAACCAACTATGAAACAATATTATCGAGTTCTTCGTGGAACGGAACGTATTTTTTGTTTTCTATGGTAAGGTCTATCTGTCAAATTATTAGAGGTTATGTTTAGCAACTCCGACCGGTAAAGTGAATTTATTTAGTGCTGATTTTGTTATTGGAATAAAAACAATATTACGGTGAGTAAAAATGCGGGACTTTTAAAATGCTTTCTTTGTACATACATAAACATAAAATAACTAAGATTTCAGTGGTTTTTGCATTTTGGTTGATTTTTAGGCCCCCTTTTTCAATCGCCATATTTGGCTTCGTATGCGTTCAAGTCACATTCACTGTCTGTCATATATGGCTTGGTATGCATTCAATGTATGTTCAGTTTCGCTTTCTTTTCCTTGCAGCAATGAATCCCAATGGATGAAGTCTCGATAAATATGTCAAAACTGCTTAAAATACCGTTCCTTCACGAAATGTGGAAAATCTAAGGTTTTTTTATGTTTTAATGACAAACGCAACTGTTTTCTGGACTTTCATAAAGTTTAATTGTTAATGCATATGAAGCCATATATGATTTCATTTCGTTTTGCTACAATGCATACGAAGCCATATGTGGCTTCGTTGGCTATTTTTTTTAATTATTATTACTTTTTTTTTTTCTCATCTCAACTTATTATATGAGGTAATATAAAAGACATTATCAGTAAAAAAAAATTTTTATTTGCCTCCTTCATAATTCATGCAATAAGGGGTTAAAACTCAAATCAGCTAACTTGATTCAATCTTTAAAAAAAATATAAACTGAATTGTAGTAGGTCAATTTAAGGAACTATGATAGAAGACACACACCAGCAGCTTATTGCCAAAAGTCAAAATTGTTAATATGTTAAAAATTACCAACCTTAAATGTTACAAAGTTTTTCATAATTTCTGGCTTGTTCATAGGTATTGATATGAAATGTGTTGGCCGCTGCTTATTTCTAGAAGACATCACTATCATGTTGATTCTTCTTCTTGCTGCTTTAACATTCTGTAAAAAGTATTAAACAAAAATCACTACATATTACAAAACAAAGCCTGTGGCCGCGTCTGTCTTTCTGTTCACAATAAACTCAAATATTACTGCACAGATTTTGACGCAACAGGAAGGTGTAAATGTAAATGTATAAAATTCCCGAAACTACCACAGGAACAGGCACAGGCAGGGTAAAACCGCGGGGCGCTGCTAGGGAGTAATAATTAGTAATTAAGCTATTGCATAGCTTCTATCGCGGGCCTTGAGCGCGGGGACCGAATCCAGAAATTCCGTAATGAAAAAAACCTCACGCACCCCACTAACGCCATCTAGTGATACAAAAAATAACTATGCAATAGCTTTACCGCGGCAGTCCCCGAGTGCCACACGTCTTTTTTTTATAAATATACATTTTGAACATTGTTCAAACACACAAAATAATAATGAGTGAAATGAAGCAATTTCAACTTAATAGATAAGATCTATTAAGTGTTGCTGTACTTTAAGTTTCAACACATTAATATGTTAATTTAAAATGTAGAAATGTATTTGAGGGATTCATATTCTCAGCAGAAGGATATATAAACAATATGTATTATATTGTCATATAGCCATCACATCTCCACTTACCGCCTCAGTAGGTCCTAAAATACCAATATCTCCGGTCTGACCTTGTTTAGGTATTTTAATGTTTGTATTTGTATCTCTTTCTATTCTCATTTTAGTAGCCCCCTTTTTACCAATTATGGAACCGATGTAATGCCTAGAAATACTTCAATGGTAAGTTACATAAACATGTCAACAATATGGTACATACCTAAGATAATCCATGAATAGTGAATATGAATATGAGGGGGGGCATCTGAAAACCGGTGCTGTACCGAGAATTCAGCCTCTGTACAGCATCAGCTGAGATGACTCCTATTGCTGCATATATTTAGTTGTAATTATGTACTTATTTAAATTTTTATTTTCCTTTTAATTTTGGCAATAAATTATATGTACTAATTTATATTTTTAATATAATTAAAATGGGTGACTGCAGTGATACTGCTTCTTAAGTATGCATCATCAACAATCTTTAATATACTAGACTTTACCCGTCCTAGGAATTTGCATAATTAACTTATTATATTTTGTAAAATTATTCTGAATACTAACTTAGAGACATGAATATATCCACAATATCTAGAGTTGTCTAGTAATGTAACTTCAAAATCATCATCGTCCTCCCCAGATTCCTCATTATAATGTATTTCTGGAAATTAAAAAAATTAAAATAAACAGTTTGGTCAGGCAACAATTAATTAATATGGACCCATACTTGTATTAATAATTCACTAACAAGTGGAAGAATAAAGCAAGGAGACTTAGCTCAATATATAGGCGCGGATCCAGAATTTGTTTTGGGTGGCACCAAAGAGTGTCGCTAAGTGTCTACCATCAAAGTTTTTTAGGCTTGGGTCATACCGTAATTCTAATTAGTGTGTTCTATACAAGTTACTCCTTTGACGGGGATAACCTCGTGTTAGAAAATCATAAATCAGTGAAAGCAAGCGTGCAGCGCGAGCGAGATTTTATCCTAACCGTGAAGTGATGAGAAACCTGAAATTTAGTCGAATATCAGGGTTGCAGGGTGGAGCAATTGCTCCCAGTGCCCCCCCCCCCTGGCCACCCACGCCTGTCAACATAAGAGTTTATTTTCAGGAATTATAGTCAAACAATAGAACCAGAAGTTACGAAAACAAACTAACCATTTTCATATAAATCATGTTCTTGAAGTGCTCCTATTTCAGTTGTCGAGTCATTTGACCTATAACATCTACCTTCAATCCAAACCAAATCGGGCTTAAGAATGTCAGCCATAATAGGTAGTACTGTTTAGTGTTTACGTTTATTTTTAATTTAATTCTGAAAAAATTCGCGGACCACGAAACAAATGCTTTCTTTGCATTGAATGAAAGAAAATTGATACCTATTTTGAATTTTGTTTGTTTTGTTTTGTTTTTGTTGGCCTGTCTGGACACATTGACTTCGACAGACGATATTACATCAGCAATCTATCAATGTCAAAGTTTTGTTTGAAAGTTTGAAATTTATAGACTGCTGATGCGTTTCATCATATCACCACAGAATAAAAATAAATTTAAAACGAAAATTACACGGGACAGTATTGCGGCAAGTTATCTTGGCATCTAGTATCATTAATATCTAAGTACTGATGAAGACGGATCCACATGTTATTGTTACTGATAGCCCATATCGTCCCACTGTTGGGCAGACACATTCCCCTCCCTCCCAACACATTCCCGCCACTCTTTTCCATTTAGGCCCATCAAATGTATTAAATTTAAAGTAACCGAAGAGAATACTGTACCTACTCGGAAGAATCTCAACCCAAGTCCATTGACCAAGATAAAATAAAAATGTATATAAGCAGGCAACGATAATCATTACTATTTACTAAGATTATGTATATTGTATAGTTGTATTATAGTTTCCTTGGTAGGTACCTAGTCTCAACTAGTGCCTCGCGGTTTTACCTGCAATGCCTTAGAGCTAAACCTTTCTCTTAAACAATCAAGGTATGAAACACGTTCAATCAAGTAATAACATTCATTAGCTTTACTTAATTTTCATAATTAAAGGTAAAAATGTGATATTATGAACTTACTTCTATATGTATTTCAAATTCTTCACAACTAGCATACTTATACCTACCCGCTGGTACAAATAAAGCGATTTTTCACTAGGTGATAACACGATAGCCAAATAAATTCGGGAAAAATGCCGTGACGATCATGTCCGCTTGTTATAAATTATTCAAATATTTATGTACTTTATGTTGGTTACTAACTAGACTAATACTAAAACCTGACTGGCTTAACTTAAATTAACTTAGTCGCCAAATATTAAATAATATACTACTGAGGGACCTAAACATTGATATAGAATACCTAACAAGTTGGTCCATCCGTCTTAATATCCGTCATTACCTTGAGATATCGACCCAATCCTCAAATTAATATGTAGACATTACTAGATTATGTAAGTTTGTCGCACATAATACACTTCTAGCTGTGTGTAGATATAAAGTGACGAATTCTTATTTATTTATCCATGTTGTACCCGTCAACTGATAATTTGATAAGCAGTCTTGTATCTTGTAGTCACAACCGTGAACCACTGTACTATTATTGTATTTCGTGTGAACCAGATTTTAGATATTGAATATAACTTGTTTAATATAACTAGTTTTCGTCGCAATGTATTACGTAAATTAATTCAAAGAAATGGCTCCACATACTGAAAGATCAATGGGCACTTTCTTCCACACCAATTCTCAATATGCAACTGTACCAACTAAGGAAGATCATGGTAAGTTTGTTATGAACCAAATGAAATTCCTAAATAACAATATATAATTATATGCCGTTGATCGTTCGCAAGTTTCTGGACTAAAAAGCTGAACTGATAATGGTGAGTTCTCCTAATGAGACGGCTTGTCATTTATGGGGAAGATCAGCTTAAAACTATTCAGATTTCGACACACGAAGAACTAAATATAGGTGGGAACTTACAACAACTATGATTTTATGTTTGAAAAATAGGTATAATAGTTTGAGTACCTAACTAATGAATACTTAAAACCTGTTTTCTTATTACTCGTCAAGGATAGCTTATGTTGTTCTTTTACCGAGATTATTTTACCTTGACGAAATATTTTATATCATAATCTGCATCCTTGCCTCTAAATTGACCCGCGCCACACGTATCAGAAAGACAATCGATCATTGTCATAAGTTTATTAAAGAACGTAATTAGTCAGTTAACTAAAATCATGATTACGAAGTTGTATATTATATTATCCCGTCTATGTGGTAAGTTTATATTATTTAATTTCTGAAGAATAGGCCTCCATATCAATACATTCATGCATTAATGAAGAGAAGCTAATCCTAAACCATGCCACGAATATTTTTTTATTGTTTTCATATAATTTTAAGCTTGCTACTAGTTATTTACTAGCGCCATCTATGTACAAATTAGTTATTTATTTTCTCCTCGAAACGGTACCTACAGCGAATTTAAAACCATGAAAATATTACGAGTCATTATAATGGGTGATTTTTTAAGACTTGAGAACTTTTTTTTAAAAAAAAACGCATAAATTTTGCAAAATCTCATGGGCTTTTTATTTGAAACGTTAGATTGGTCCATGACATTTACTTTTTGAAGATAATTTCATTTAAATGTTGACCGCGGCTGCGTCTTAGGTGGTCCATTCGGAAAGTCCAATTTTGGGCAACTTTTTCGAGCATTTCGGCCGGAATAGCCCGAATTTCTTCGGAAATGTTGTCTTCCAAAGCTGGAATAGTTGCTGGCTTATTTCTGTAGACTTTAGACTTGACGTAGCCCCACAAAAAATAGTCTAAAGGCGTCAAATCGCATGATCTTGGTGGCCAACTTACCGGTCCATTTCTTGAGATGAATTGTTCTCCGAAGTTTTCCCTCAAAATGGCCATAGAATCGCGAGCTGTGTGGCATGTAGCGCCATCTTGTTGAAACCACATGTCAACCAAGTTCAGTTCTTCCATTTTTGGCAACAAAAAGTTTGTTAGCATCGAACGATAGCGATCGCCATTCACCGTAACGTTGCGTCCAACAGCAGCCGCGGTCAACATTTAAATGAAATTATCTTCAAAAAGTAAATGTCATGGACCAATCTAACGTTTCAAATAAAGAACCGATGAGATTTTGCAAATTTTATGCGTTTTTTTTTCAAAAAAAGTTCTAAAGCTCTTAAAAAATCACCCGTTATAAATAATGCAGTTAACGAAGAAGCGCGTGAGACTGTATTTTTTAAAATCAATAATTTTGTTTCAGCCCGAGAAAAAATGCATGGATCAAAAAGAGTAATAATATTTTGTCTATTGACGAGTATTCTACCAGCAACATTAATAGTGATGCCATTATATTTGAGGAACGTAAGATATGGTGATGTTATGTACAAATTATCAGACTCAGATGTAATACAAATCCACAAAGGTCAATCGTCATTGTTTTGTGAAAAGCATTTTTTAACAATGAATACTACTTTTAATGCTTTTCAAATGAAAGGAGTTCCACAACTATCAAACCAACGGAAACACATTAGATTGAAGAAATCAATGACATTACCAGATGATACCTTGGAATACTGGGGGTTTTATCTGCTGAAAGGAGCCACGGTTGAACTAAAGGCTTGTTCGCGTCACGAAGGCTCAAAAATACTGGTGGTAAAGGGCGACAAAATACTGAACACTTGTGGAATATTAGAAGGTAATAAATACAAAAAAGATCATTCTATTTTTGAAAACCAAGGAGTTTTAGTAACTTTAGAAGATCCTAAAAAGAAAATAGATAAACCTTTCAAAGACAATATCATTAGAAACAGTCTGAATGCTACAAAATCCAACCATAGCAAGAATAATGAAATTAAACGAACAGTAAGGAGTACGCACTTGCATAATCCAAACACAGTGTTGGACACTGGAGTGCACCACGGAGGCAACGCTAACAATACGGCCAATCCTGAGGACAATTCAGTGTCAAGTTTTGAAAATAGTTTACACGAATGTTACAATGAGAACATACTCATGAACGATTATTTTCCATATTCTATTCAGTGCAACAGTTCGAACTACTTAGAGACTACCACTACACTGAAAGTGATACATGAAGTTCTAGCGGATGGTTATTATTATTATATATTTTACAGCGACAACGACTTCGTTACTAACGATATACATGCAATATTTGATATTTACAAGCCAACATTTCAATACGTCAATAATAATTCAGATTCCAAAATGTGCTTAAATAGGACAGAATGTGAATTCGATGTAGGATTTTTAAGTAGTGAGCTAGTCATTGTAGAAGTTCCAACTAAAGATGGGTTACAGAATGACGAGGATGATGTATCGATATTGATATCAGTGTGTCATCCCAGGACATCTGTCTACGTAATATTTCCCATTTCAGTGTTACTATTGATACTAGCTTTTGCATTCTTATGATAAATGTATGACAGTGAAAATGAACATTACTAAAAATGTGAATTTAGTTATTTATTAATTAAGAATTTAAAAAGATTATCTAATGGTTATTATAAAGTATTATATATCACTGTTACTTAATAAAATTCTACGGATTACGAATGAGTCGAAGTATTTCAAATGTTTTACTAATAAGTGCATTTACTATAGCAAGTCCTAATTATAAAATATGATGGATGATACAACTGGACTATAAGCTCTTTAATATACGACAACGGTGGCTATTTGCAAGAGATTACAACTCACTAATATTAGTAACATAATTTAAAATATTTCAACTTTGAACAGTTTAGACACAGTACAATGTGGGTTAGATGACACATTCTGTAAAAAATGGAAAGGCATAATGCACAATATCAGTTTACAAAGTCAACACTGTTCAAATAAATTAAACCCTAATAGGTATTTATAGCAATACCATATTATTATCTACACTGCAGTGTGCATGATGGCGCCACGGTGTCATGCTTACTGCAGTATCTTATTACTACGACACGAATATATTTAATGGAATTTGGGACCCAAGAGTATCTTGTCCAATTCTGCAAGCAATGCATATTACTTATGTTTATAATATTATGTATGACTACTTTAAGTTCCTAACAGAATAGATGTAGGAACCTTAATTACCAGTTCTGACAAAGTCATTACTCATTTAAAATATTTCGAACAAAATTTATTCCAAAAATATAAATAAATCGAAAATGAACAAAAAAACCATGTAGAAAACAATATTTTAAAAATAATGTAAAATGCAAAAGCAATGTATATGGGAATACAGGATTCGTTAAGGACCTGTCAAAGGAAAGTAATAAATATTATTAAGGAAATTTTGATTTATTATTTCCACATAGTTGTGTCCATAGTGCGTTTCAGGCTCAGTATGAAGGTCTTCTGTAAAACAAAATTTATATAATTCAGTACATTGTCGTTTTTTCAGAAATTAAGGTTCCGATCGGGAGTGGAGTGCTACAATTTTTATGAACGTCAATAACAATGCAATATCATATTTAATTATATTTATTTACCGTATTACAAAAAACAGTTACCATATGTACAGCTGGAAAAGTTACATAATACAATGTTTCCTTCTAGCAGTTTTGTGATTGAAATAGCCTCTCCAGTACCCGATGAGACCTCTGTGCAGGTGGCAGAGAGGCCTGCGCGGAACGGGGGCCATCCGGCCGAGCCGGTCTTACTCCTAACTATGTATATTAAACTTATATTGATACGTCTATTATAGTATAATGTAAACATTAATTAAACTAAAACAAATATCGGTCCAAATGAAATGAGTTCCAATAAAAAAAATCAGCACAGCGGTAATCAGGAGAGCTCTCCTAATACACACACCTTATAAATATCGCAATAGAACGCAGGACACAAAGTAAAAACCGGAAAATATTGAGGCTTAGATGAGGTTAGCCACATCACTAGGCATTTCAGAGATGCTTGTGTGGTAGAAGTCCTCAATATCCTTGAGTGCTCTCTTGTCAGCTTCAGTGACAAAGTTAATGGCGATTCCCTTACGACCGAAACGACCACCTCGTCCAATTCTGTGAACAATGAACACATGTTACAATTGGAACTATAAATTATTAATAATATCTATAATTGTTAAATTTATTGTGATAAGATACCTATGAATATAGTTCTCGCGGTTGGTTGGCAGATCATAGTTGATAACGCAGGAGACTTGTTGGACGTCGATGCCTCTGGCCAGCAGGTCGGTAGTGATGAGCACGCGGGAGGAGCCCGTGCGGAACTGCCGCATGATCACCTCGCGCTCGCGCTGGTCCATGTCGCCGTGCATAGCCGACACGGTGAAGTCGCGCTCGTGCATCGACTCCGTCAGCCAGTCCACCTGGAACACAACCATTGTACATAAGTACACTGACAAACATATATCAACATTTTCAAGATTAATGCAGGTCAACTTCGCGGAATTAGTCATGACCCTTAAATATGTGTTACTCTACCTACATTAGATCGTAAATCTCTTGCAGTATCTAAGAATAGTTAACAATAGTAGTAATAAGTTTATTCAACTATCCTGTCCTATTTTCCATAGTGTTAATATTTTTCATGGCTTATGCAAGTATAATTTAAAGCAACATCTATTGTTTGAATGAGCTAAATAAAAATGATGAAATTGATTGACAACGAATTAAAACAGATCAAATTTCTTCCTATATGCATGCACTGCTTGATGATTCACTCAAATGTACAAGCATGAGTCATAAAGAATGACAATCAAATTTTGATAATTAGGGCGCAAAAAATATTCATGTCCCAATTCATATATTATGTTTAAATTTGTCTAATATATAAAAACATAAAAACAGTAGAAAATAAAATCAGTACCATCATGTTCAATTGGTTACACGTAATTGTAAACTAGGTAATTTTATTGCTTGAAAAATGACTTCATATTTCACACTACAACTAGTATTGTTTTGTTATGACTGCATATGTTTAGATTTAGAAATTAGTATCACCTACCTAAAAACACATCTTATATATTTCACACATCCATTTAGTGTTTACTAATTGTTTACCTTGCGGCGGGTGTTGCAGAAAATGACAGCCTGAGCGATGGACAGGGTGTCGTACAAGTCACAAAGAGTCTCGAGCTTCCACTCCTCAAGTTCAATGGAAATGTAAAACTGCTTAATACCCTCAAGGGTAAGCTGAAATAAGAAAACAAAATTTTTGTAATATAAACCATGGTAGAGGAATACTTTGTTAGGTATTTCATAAATTATAAAATAAATGAAACCAACCTCTTCCTTCTGCACAAGAATGCGCACAGGGTCTCTCATGAAGCATCGGGATACTTCTAATACATCATCAGGCATTGTAGCCGAAAGTAAAATGACTTGAACATCAGCCGACAACATTTTGAATACATCATGAATTTGATCTTTGAATCTGAAAGAAATTTACATTGTCAATTTTATGTCGATAAGACACATGACCTAGAATAAGCAATGTCCAAGGGAAAAATAACTTACCCTCTAGATAA
Source organism: Cyclophora punctaria (assembly GCA_951394245.1). NCBI lineage: Eukaryota > Metazoa > Arthropoda > Insecta > Lepidoptera > Geometridae > Cyclophora > Cyclophora punctaria. The sequence continues at coordinate 5,608,209 of OX596170.1, read as the reverse complement.
CATTTCATCAGCTTCATCAAGCACAAACAGCTTGATAGTGTTAGCGCGCAGAGCACGGCGGGTGATCATGTCGTACACACGACCAGGAGTTCCCACCACCACATGAACACCACTCTCTAACTGACGCATATCTTCACGCACATTGGTTCCACCGATGCAGGCATGACATTTAGCATTCAAGTGATCTCCAAGGGCTATAACCACCTAAAATTACGTTTACCACACAGTTAATATCGACAAACTGAAGCATTAATAAGTAGTTAATCACACAACCATATACATAATTAGTGGCACTATACCTTCTGAATTTGTTGAGCTAACTCTCTTGTGGGAGCCAAAATAAGAGCTTGGCACTCCCGAATACTAGTGTCAATTTGCTGGAGGATTGAAATGGAAAAAGTAGCGGTTTTGCCAGTACCAGACTGGGCTTGAGCGATCACATCGCGTCCTTGGATGCATGGCATAATCGCGCGCTGTTGAATAGCAGATGGTTTTTCGAAACCATAAGCATAGATTCCTCTCAGCAACTCCTCTTTCAAATGCATGTCATCAAAGCTTTCCACGACTTCATGCCAGTTGGTGTCCAAAGCCTCGGCATCTGCCGGAGGTCCGTCAAAGTTTCCTTGCTCTTTGGATGGCCCATTTTTATCCTCCGGCCAATCTTCTGATCTGAAAATTATATGCATTCAATTATTAACATTCAATAGCTTCAACTTTAAGTCTAACCAATACAATAATCACGTTTAAAATTTGGGTATAAAATTTGCAAATGCCAAACTGAATAATGAAATAAGCTTGTCAAATTGTTCGATAGGAAAATTTATTTTATGCAAAAAATTGTGTGAAATTTCAGATATACTGCATAGAAAACACGAATACTATTCATACACATGAATGATAAAAAAACACGTGCAGCAAGGATCTTGTAATATTGAACTCCTACCAGCGCCATGTTGGCAATCGGCCTAGAGGGAAAAAATGGCATTTATCTGTGAAATTACGCCTTAATTTACTCAACTACTAGCAATTCTACATTTTCTAATGATTTGCATTTCATTATCTTTCAAAAAAAGCAACTAAAAATAGCGTAGGACTTGAACTTACCTTCTTTCAGGTGAATAGGACATGTTCCAATCGCGGTAGCTGAACGGAAAAGAACTAGCAAGGTCAAGTTATGTTAGCAAAGGCTTTTTAAATGTGATGTCGAAATATTGAATTAACACTTGTGTATTTGAATTGTGCTGGTTATATTTAACAAAATATAATTTTATGCGTTTTTTGAAAGAAATATAATGGAGATAATGGGAAATACTTGTTTTATTACAATTTATTAGGAAATAAATCGACGGAAGTCACGTCACACTGAGTTCGCGAGAATTTTGCAGTCTTTTCTATTCTATTTCCTTGTCTATGGTATTGCTAGCTTGAAATTAAAATTCCTATGCACTATCCATCTTTTTAACGTTACCCACATGTTATTTTTATGATAAAGTATGGCTGCGAGTTTTCAAAAAATTTAGCTCAAGACCCCGACATTATGTGTGTAATTGTAACTTTTCATCAATAATATTTTCAAATAGACTGGGACAAGAAAAATATAGCAAATGTTTTTTTCATTTTTATTTATTTATTTGTTTTTATCTTATATATTTATTTGTTTTTATCTTCTCGTGTCACAGTGTTCGTTCGCGTACTCCTCCGAAACGGCTCGACCGATTCTCATGAAATTTTGTGAGCATATTGAATAGGTCTGAGAATCGGCCAACGTCTATTTTTCAACCCGAAATTCCCGCGGGAACGGGTACAACGCGGGTGAAACCGCGGGGCGCAGCTAGTTAAGTTATAAAAACTAAAACGATAAATCTTTTCACCGAAGTTAATTCGTTCGTTAATAAGAAAAATATTTAGTAGTAGAATAACATGATGGAATGAAATCTTATAATATAATCTGCCAAAGGAATCGAAGGAATATCGGACATATCCTATTAATTAGTTAAAACATTCAAGCGTACACATTGATGGAATTTGTCATCGTCGTCAATAATAGTTGCCTAAGGTATACTATTATTATTAACTTATATTAATTTTACGTTATTCACATAGATATTGATAGCAATAATAATTGACATTTACACATTGATGGAAAATCCATAACAAAAGATGTTCGATTGAAGGCCGATATTTAGCCGAAGCCGATTTCTAGTCTTTTGGCCGAAGCCAAAACCGAATTTTTAATGATCAACAATGTAATGTAGTTTGAAACTGAAACTGTATATGAATACCATAATGACTAGCACTAGCATCCCAATTAGTGAAAAGTGAAACTACTTTACAATCTTAACATTGCAGAAGTCGAAGTTTTTTGTCAAAGGTGGCCAAGCCAAAATTTCGGTCGCACAGGCACAGCACAGTATTTAGTAAACACTTTGGTATAGATGCTGCCAGATGCCATTTGTACTTTAGTTCGTCGTGTGTACTCAGCTTAGTTGCAAAATATTTGGAACGTGAATAAGTTCTTTATTTGTCACTTTGGTTTGTTATCTATGATACAAACCATGGACAAAACTTATCTGCCATAAACTACTTCCGGTAGTGTCTATGATTACGCTGCCATTTTGGCACGGCAGTGCTTTTTGTTCGTGTGGAGCGTGAGCTCGTTGTGTAGCGGAGATTGTGATATTCAGTGTAGTTTTATTTTTAGTTGAACTTAATCAAAATGAGCTGGCAAGATTATGTCGATAAACAGTTAATGGCATCCAGATGTGTGACAAAAGCAGCAATTGCTGGTCACGATGGAAATGTCTGGGCCAAATCCGACGGCTTCGAAGTAAGTTATCTAAAATCTTGTAAATTTACGTGGACTGTGATTAGAAAGAAATGTATACTTTTGTGTATTGAAGTGAATTACTATTGTGAGATTTGTGCGTTTCGGAATATTCAATCGATGACGAATACTACGATATCCGGCAAGTTTGACAAGATGGCGACATGCGGTGGCAACTGGCAACCGATTTTTGTTGAATGATTACGTTTTTCGCCCTATTGAAACTTGAGTATTCTGTATTTGGGAATTTAGGTGGTATTTAATGCAATGTATTTAGACTTTTCTATTCTGAGAATATATTTACCAGAATGTTCTCATTGATTGTAACTGCCGGCCGGCAAGGGTGGGTGCCTACAGACAAGGTCCAAGTTGCAAATAATATCTAAAAAAATTTACCTTTCTCATTATGTCAGGTCTATGATGGTTTCAGTCAAGGATATCCTTCTAAAAATATATTCACATTTTATGGTATAAAGTTTCCATTTATGAAAATTAGTGATTAATTAGAACAGCATGCCTAACTTTACTAGAGGCTAATTTAGAGACCTTACTACCTGTATTTATTCTATCAAATTCATTTTCTCGGGACCTTTAGTATTTATTTCAGAGGGGTCAGAACAAAACAATAAAACAATTATTTTTTAACTTTGTCCCCACATTCTCACACAAGACAACATTCACAAGAAACCACAAACAAAATGAATTATTGAAAAATCTTACATATTAAGTTATTTTTCATGTTATGTTAAATTCAAGTTTTCAACTAGTCTTGTCTTGCTGGTTAGTAATAAAATTTAGCTCTAGTCACAATACAATGTATAATTAATTAAGACGTGTATACATTTTTTCCTTCTAGTGACAGTCCATAAAAGATTACTTCTAGTCAGATTATGTTACAATTGAATGTTTGGTTCTCCCTTGGTTGTCTCTTTATCTACTATATTGAAGTCATCCCTAATAGGTATATTACCATCATTGATGTAATTCTTATCTCCTAATCATCAAGTTGAAATTACAAGTCCTATGATGTCCCGCTGCAGGGCAAAGACCTCAACATTCTTAAACGATCATATTGCAATATCAGCGCAATATCCTTCTATAATCTTAATTTATTTTGTAATTTAAAGTTCATTGAACTCCATGTATTACTTTGCATATATTTTAATTTAAATAGTATTCATGTACAATCTTATGTGCCAAATCGTTATCACTAATGTTTACTTCTTTACCTTAAAATTTATCTATCAATTGCTATGCAGTTATATAAATAAAGCTATTTCAATTAAAATATGCAAGAAAGATAGACTTTATCTAATGAATGTCTGATTTTTAAACAAAAAGAGTATTAATCATTTTTTCTATTTTATATTATTAAAACAACTAGTAATTAGGTAACTCCATCTCAAGTTGCTGGCATCCAAAGAAATAATTTAATACACTATAAGAAGGATCATGAAATATTCTGCCCAAACTAGAATTAAAAAATGAATAAAATTGTCTATATTATTATATATCGGATTTACAGGGAAAAGTCTTGTATTTACTGCTATAGCTTCTATGCTCTCTATTATAAGCACCAAATAATATTTGATGCCTGTCTAAATAACTATGCAAGGTCATATAATATAAGGTCATTTACCTTTCAAGTATACTGTATTAAATAACAATATTATTTTACTGACATTTTACAATTGGTATTGTTTTATAAACTGATTAAAGTGTGGCTCGGCAAATGGAAGTGTGGCTGGATGTTCTTTTCATTAAAATACTCAACCCTTAAAGCTGCATCATTGTAGGGGTACACTAAGGATGTAAAGTTCCTCATACAACAAACTTTAATTCAAAATAATTTACCTCTGTGCTATACCAATATACCATTTTGTTGAAACTTCAACAATTTCTGTAAAAGAGCTTGTTGTTGGATCATGCACTTGTGGAGGTTGTAATAAAAATATGCTGAAATTACATTACATAATTATTATTTATGGTTTATCACAAAACTTGGAAGTCTAACTTTTTAAAATATATTAGATTGAAAGTGTGGTATGATTCATACCTGCTTGTGTTTTCTTTTTGTGTCGACAAACTTATAAGTTTAATGGGCAATTATTATACAGAACCAGTTACTTGTGTCTAGGCAAATGATTTTTATGCTACAAAAGTTGATTCCTCTATTAAATTTTTGACTTATTTCGAACAATCACCAGTTGAAATTAAAAATGCTATAAGTAAACATTGATATTTAAATTCATTTAGCCCATTTCTAGTCTTATTCACTCAATTTACCAAAAAATTAGGTAAAGTATGATTATTGGTAAAAAATTGAAGGTCTAGTATTTGTGACGAGTGCATGGAAAAACCTTTTGTTGTTAAATTTTATAATCATTTACCTAAAACATTGAATGCAATGTTTTAGATTTAGTAAAGATTTTATATATGCAGTTGAATATTTCAATTAGTAAAATTAGTTTCAAATTGGAACTGTAAAGGCAATTTTATTTTATATTCGGGATTCCAATACATAAGTACATTCCAACCATACCTTTTTTTATCAAACCATCAATATTTAGATGGATGTCATACTTCAACAACCTTAAACCATCACTTGTCCACTGCTCTCTGCTCTACCCATTACTTCTTATCTTTTGCTCAAGGTTTTATATTTTGTCAACAGATCTCAAAAGATGAAGTTGCAAAAATAGTAGCGGGTTTCGAGAATGAATCACTGCTAACGAGCGGTGGCGTGACGATAGCGGGCACGCGGTACATCTACCTCAGTGGCACAGATCGCATCATACGCGCAAAACTCGGCAAGGTCGGAGTGCACTGCATGAAGACCCAACAAGGTATGTATGGATGAAATACTGCAACATTTTCCCTTTTAAAATAGCTTTATATTTGAAACATTAATTAGCAATTTTAATGTTAGGTTTTTAATTTTCCTGTTCTAAATTACATTGCAATAGTTAAATAGACCTTCTTGAGAGTTTCTTGTTTTTTTTTGTCATACACATCTCTGTACACTAGCTACATTTAAGGGGAAGGTACATGGTATTTTGCATCTCGATAATATATTCACAGTAACGGGTAAAACTGCGAGGCTCGGCTAGTACCTAATAATCCTCTCGTAGTGGTGTTATTAGTTTGACAAGTAATAAAACATCTGGATGTACTTAATGTTTGTAAACAAGTATCGTTATAGTAGTTTTTTGTTTCAGCCGTCGTAATTTCTCTGTATGAAGAACCCATTCAACCCCAACAAGCCGCATCCGTAGTGGAGAAGTTAGGAGACTATTTAATTACCTGTGGTTACTAGAGGTAAGTGCGTCTGATCGTAAGAACGATTATAGAAAACACATGCATTCTAATCACATTAGTTTTCTTTTTCCAAAGACAAAATCAAAAGAAACATCTCTTTATTTTCAGATCGAAGCGCGCCGTGATCTAAGAATACTATAAGATAATATTTTTCCACAGGGAAATAAGTAAACTGCATTTTGTATATTCTATAAAGTGATAAGGACCGTTCATTTGTTTTGATATTTTGATAAATAATGGCGTCGTCAGTGTCTGAGGCGTTTAGTAACTTCAAACAGTTACAATTACTTTGCGGATTCTGGACTTTTTTTACGCTCACCGCTTCCACAAAGTAATTGTTACTGTTGTGATTTAAAATGTATTTTAAAATTTTGCTTTCATTGACCGGGCGTAGTGAAGCGTGTTTAGCTTTGCAGGCCAGTCTTAAAGCGTTATGTATAGAGATTTTAGGTTTCTTTTCAAGCATCTTGTTACTAAACATAAGTATTCTCGCGTAATGATGATGTAACCCTCGTGTACCGTAACGTGACGCACACGGCTCGCAGATCATCCACCAACTGTTGCGTTCACTTCACTCACAGATGCTTGATAAGACGGTATGATATCCACGTAATGAAATTACTGTAACAACATTATACAGCATATATATTATATAATTATAAATAAGCATTTTGTGTAAGGGCTTGTTACGAAATGAAAGACACTGTAACCCAAGTATTACAATTTTAATTGAAAATCTCTAGTCCCACTGGAACCATCGTGTGAGTAATATCCGATAGATCAGTGTGAGGCGGCGGGCGACCTATGTGCCCGTCAACACAATTTTTTGCTATGCTTTTCTTTAATTACGCCGCAATTGTAATCTTGTGTAGTGAATAATAATATAATAAACATTTGCATTCTGTTCTACTTTACCTCTTAGCTGCCGAAATAGAAGCGCTCAATTACCCTGTATCCTCAAACAAGGCTTGCAGTAAACGAAGGGTGCATATTGTTTATATTTGATATTACTACTCTAGCTTTGTACATTGTTTCTTATAAGCGATGGGAACTGTGTCTATCTAATAATAAAATGATTTGTATTATAAACATATTTGTTTTCTTCTGTGCCACATGACCCCTATACTAGGTTAAAGGATTCAAATCAAACACATGAGTATTGCTAATGAACGTAATTTATTTTTCTTTTGATAAATCTACAGTAGTAAGAGTTAAGTACACTCAATACAAGGACTGGTATCAAATGTTAAACTTGCAGCAATAGCCTATCAAGTAATTTGGTTCTTTATGTTACAACGCTAGGACCGATCGTCATTATAGAAATAACATTGGTAAATCAAGAAACGTTTATCTCAAAGTTTTTACACTTAGATAGGTTCTAGGCATTTACAGGTCATACAAAAACTAGAGCTAAGACCTAAGATAATAATGAATGTAATAGATAGTTGTCGATACACAGCTAGAGAAAAAGCAAGAACTGCTTCAAAAGAGGCAACAATATTGTCTGCAGCTATGTAAAATACCAATTCTTAACTAAAATAATCAATTGGTAATCTATTGTTACAATTCAAATTTATGAAAACCAGGTTTATTAACTAGGCAGAAAACAATACTACAAAAATGGTTATCTACATTTACTACATCTAGTCAAAGAAAAAGACTGTTAATAAAATATATTTTTCAGCTTATAAATAAATAATGGTATGAATTATGCATCAATATGAATTAACGTTATTATAACAAATTGATAATACACAACTATTATACATACGTAGGTATGCGATGCGATGTGCTTGCGCACATGCAGGGGTTCGCAACAACCACTTGGCTACCAATAATCAATGCTCGTACATTGCTTTTCATTCATCAACCATTTATAAGTAATGGAAAAGTCATGCATCAAAATCATACTTACATAAGTATCGTACATTAACAAATCCCTCCGATAAAATCTAACTTTACGTAAATGTAATTTTGAATCGGTACAAAGGCTTCTACTCTATGTCTTGCCATAATTATGAACAAAGTCAAGACAATACATAAATATCATGATAAATATTGGTACAGTTAATTATTATTCGCGTATCAACAATTCAAATAAATTAATCGATTACAGCTTATTTAAATATACTTAAATAAATAAATAATCCAAAGTCGGAATAGTTGTTTAGTGACTTCATAAAATACTAATTTATTATTTTGCCCTTTTCAATAAGTATACCTACAAAGATTAAAAAGCTGAAGCTTCTTCAAGGGTGTTCTAAAGAGTAATGGCGAGACTTTTTCCAAAGACTTCGGAAAAAGCCTTTACGTTGTTTCTGTCCGGGGTGGTCCTCTCCTGCAACAAATAATTCCATATTAGTTAAATTATCAAGCAGCAATGCACCTGCCAAGCACTTACTTGGTATTGGCAATTAGTGAAATTTAGGAATTGCGTGAATTGTCTTCCATTTGAGTCGGTCTACATTACGTTAGCGGTCGTGAACCCTAGTAGTGAGGTAAAACTGCGCGAATGTCAAGAGTACGGTACGAGTGGAGCGGTCGATAGCAGGCGCGTCGGGAGTCGGCCGCCCGTTAGCCGCGGGGAGCCATCCTGAAAGGAGCCGAACGCGAAGTAATAAGCCTAGCCTAGGACACGCCATCGTAACGGAATCTGAAGGGAATCGGTATACCGAATTATTTAACGTAGCCAACTACCCACAAGTATACTATCTACTGTATAGGTATAAGATAAAAGAGTCCATCTTCCTACAAAGCGTCTCGGTATTGCCAGATAATTTTTGGGCACCTCGACTGGCTACTGGAATACTACTCGTAACTGTGAAGTATTCTTCGTCTTACATGTGACATATAATACGATAGGTGCTTGTAAACGGTAAAGGCGAACAGAAGAAGTAGTAGAGACTCATCGCAATGAATAACTACCATCTTAACAATCAGCCAAAAATTCAATTATAACACTATAATTGGTGAAGTATTGTGTAAAACTACAGTTAATCCGAGTGCCTTGCGGAGGATTAACAACTGCGTCCATTCTCCAGCCGTCTGTTAACAGAAACCCAATTAACTGCACTTTTTACAGACACTAGTGGATAACGACATGAATTAATTTTAAACTTACCAGACCGTGGACGAATTTAATTTAAAAATTCAATAATTAAACATTTAGATGAATGTCTTTACTTTATAGGTACATAAATATGTAAGTTAAAAAGGAAATGTTATTAGGTGGCTGTGGCTAACTCAGATGTTTGAATCAACACCAAGTACTACTTGATTAAACTCGGAAGATTTTCCGTCGATGAGGTAAGAGAGCGTCATTAGTAGGGCATCCTAAAATAACCAAGAGTTATGTATAGGTACTACTTTCCAGCACACGGCCCAAATGCCATGCCCGCTGACCAAAATAGTCGTGTATCGTGAGCAAGTGAGGTGTTTGCTCGACATCCGATGCCACTATTTGAAAAACTAGTTAGGTATTAGGCAATTAACTATTTATGTACTCAGTTAATTTACATATTTATATTGTGGCGATCGGTACCACCAAAATAGTTGCCTAATTGTAAAAATATTATGACAGGTACGTATCTGTTTTGAAAAATAATGGCTCAATGATGACAAAGGAGTCATAATTCCGTTTCATCTATTTATATTGCGGCGCATGGACACCGGTGGAGGTCTGCTTCAAGTTCATTGGCTAGGTTCCCCGCAAAGATACGTGATACTTACATACCCAGTTTGGGAGGGTGTTGAGAGTAGGAAAACTACTTACGAAACATATTTGAGTAGCTAAATATACTCGTATCACTTCAGGCTAGGTGATTAGGTTTAATTATTGGTACTCGACTACACCTAGCCTAACCTAAATTGTTTTTATAGCCAGTTTTTGTAGTGTGTCATAAATAACGGAATATAATTAGATATTTTTAATATTCACACTGGGCTGTCATTCTGAGTCGACGATGTATGCGTTGAATACGCAATGATAAGCACAAAATAGGTGCGATAAGTGAGAATATCTACACCTTTGTGTATTGTTTTACTATTGTTCTATACAATATTCCGGAATTCAAATCATCAAAGTTCCGTTGATCAAGACTTCTAAGTATTTTATAGGGGTTATCGTATTACTTATACCAATGATTCACGAAGGCCCAAAACCTGGAAGGGTCGACTCGCTGAGTTGCTGACTCATTTAACAAAGAATACTCAATCTTCCATAGTAATAGGTTTGAGTCACATGGCTCCGCACATCATTCTAAGGATGTGAATCAGAATGAATCAGTATTATTCTTTCACAATATTCTGTGAGTGAACGATCCTGGATTTTAACTGCGCTGAATTATGAAATCAGGTCACGAAATTCAAATATCAAGATTTGAGATGTGCAAAGGGGTGCTTAGAGGGTTGTATTGAGAGTTGGGGGTTGGGGCGGGGGTGTAGGGGTCGTCGACACTTGGGTGAAGGGCAGCGAGGTCTGCGTTCGCTTTCGTAGCGGCGCGGCGGGGCGTCGGGCGGCACCGGGCGCGCGGGCGGAGGCGTCGCGCCGCGCCGCGCCGCATGCGAGTATTGATCGCAGCTTCACAGCCTCCCGGCTTCGGACCCGGCTAATACTCTGTACCGACATCTATCTAACAGCCCCTACTACAACGATAATTGATTTTATACTTATTTGGAATATAAGGGGATCTTCTATCCAATGAACAGCGATTGCCTTCATTTTGCAATCGTGCTTTTGATGATATCAACATTATTAATATTATTGATTCATATTTTAATTAGCTGGGTTCTTAACGATGGCTGTTAATAAAACCTACTTAGTAATTAAAAATGGGTCAGGTAGGTATTTTCTAAGTTGAAATTATAATATAGAATTGAGCAAGTGGCGTGTAATATGAGTGGTGCCACAGTCACCGCGAGCTGCGTCGCCAGTGCGCCGCCTTTGTGTCCGCAGCTCGCAACTCGATAGCTCTATCCTAGATAGACAACACGTTTTGTTCCTGCTGCGTTTAATTCCCACATTACTCAGATTTAAGGCTCAGCTCTGCAATCAAAACAACCAGTGCAGTTGCCCTCTACTTAAGTCGTTGGACGCTGATAATATCGTCGGCGGTTGATACTAGCCACTGTATTACACATAATAAGCGGAGTCTGACCTCTTATCACTCGGTTCAACTGTTGACCGTCATTAATATTAATGCTTCATTTAAATAATAAACAAATAAATAGGTATCTACTTATTTACAAATCACGAATTGCATGTATGTTTCTCGATATTTTACCACAACAAGTAGATATCCTGACTTAAGTATCTACAGTTTGCATCAACGGAGATGCTTTCAAATCATATTAAAAGCAATTTTAGATTCATAACTTGATGCACTAATTAGCCATGAGAGGGGAACGTACTCGCGTGGTAACTATATTTACCGCAAGTGCAAAATGTAAAAACTAATTAAATTTAAAAATTAGTAGATTGTTAGGTACCTAGTTAGGAACGTGTAGGCGATCTAGATACTACAGTTTTAAGGTAATTAAGTAGAGTAGGTAATACGATTCGAGACGAGATTGAATAGGATATATGATTGCATGTATGGGTGGAGGATTTAGTCCACTTTCTCGTAACCTAACGGACTCGTCAGACGAGTAGGATCAGTCGAAGCTACGGACTGACACACTTTGTCATCTCGGCATATCAACATGGACATACTAGAATTCACTGGTTAAAAAATGAGGGCGTCCATATTTGTTTCAGGATATGAAGAGTACCTATTTCAGAGGCCCGATTGTTTATACAAGAAAACATATCTACCTATTTAGGATGCTATGCTACTTTACATTTGGTTTAGACAATGGAGTCAATGGATTTTAACTAAATGCTATGGAAGTCTAAAGCATAAAGACGACGATTGCCTAAATTGTATAATAAAATAGGATTTAAAAGAGAAACTAACACACACGGCCTCTAAATGGATTATTATATGAAATTGATTCTTGAGTTGAGCCCCAAGCTACTTTCACAAGCCCGATGTCAACTTAATCGAATAATCTCTCACTAATCAGGTCCATGAAGCGGAACTAAATTATTATATTCCATTATTATACTTAATATCAATACATTTGCGTGTATAATATATAAAAGAAGCATAATAAGGAGCTATTTAGTCGAACATTCACTTTCAGAAAGCAATTAAGTCTCTACCTAAATCTCTACGAGTTTTCAAATTGATTACAAAATTGGTTAGGCAGAGCAGAGGTAAGGTAGAGTTCGTATGGATGCATTTATAGATGCACAGCGGTTGATTAATCCTATCATTCTACCAATAAAGTTAATTGCGCCGCGTTCAATATTCTTAATCTCCGTAATATATTTTTCGGAATATGTTTGGATAATGATCTCTCAATCAATCGTTGTTAAATTTGAACACGTTTCCTACTCAAAGTGGGTTGAACGATCTACAGACTAGATATCAAACCAAGTGCTAAAAAATAGCTTCCCAAATGTGTTCGCGATCCGCCATTACAACATGAATTATTAATTGTAGACAAACTGCTGTACCTATATGTTGGTACGTTCAGTGCGGGCAAGTTCAGTGACCCCGACATGACACCAAATACAAGCAAGTCCATCCGCCGAATACGATGGTTAAACTATAGATCAGCTGTGACGTCAAAACACACATTTGTTATATTCGATTAAAATTAAAACATCTGCAAACAATATTATTATTAAGTACAGAAATTTATAATAAGTACTCTTTTTTCAGAATGGGAAGAATAAGAAATTGTAACACGCAGAACACGAGAGTAAGTAAATGTTATTTATTGATAGCTCACCATTGAATACTAAATCTTTGATAGACCAAAGCGATACCAAAATAATAACCAAAAAATCTGGAAAATGTTATCTGGATGTAACGATTTCATGTTGTGTTAATGCTGGAACCGATCCAAATTGTGCAAACGCTATGTTTACCACCAGATGTGCGCTAGGAATAAACATGAAATTTAATAGTTTTCTCATAAACATTTTTACAATAATAGAATGCGGTTTGGAGACATTTTATTGTGTTGTAGTAGGTCCGTACCCACTCTGTAATTACATGTGTTCATGACAAAGTTACGAGCTTTCCGAGCAGAGAAACGCTAAATAGTATCCATTTCGTAAAGACCACGATTTACGTAAGAGCATAATTAAAACAATAAGTCAAGATGACGTAGAAATTTATAATTGCTAATTGCAAAACATCAAAATGTACGAACATTTACGTTTGGGAGGTGTAGATAAAATGTTTCGATAACGACATGCGAAACTCACAATAGAAAAGAGAAACTAGGCTTGTGTTTCCTAAAAATGAAACAAATAACTATGACGGCGAGTGAAAGTCCATACCAAAACGTTCTCATATAATGTATTATGAGTGTTATACAAAGGACAAAAGCTGTTATCTCGAGTGATAATAAAAACGAGTCAGAACATCAATTAAGGAATACCATAGCACTTGACTCACTCGACCATCGTAATGGACATGGAGAAGCTAACCAATTAACTAGTCGTTCACTTCAATGTAGAAAGGTGGTTGTTACTCGCGGTGACGTCACGGCGACACTTGAAACAGATAACAACGCTAAGCCACTAAATCCACAACATTGGGAAATAAAACTATCGAGAAACTGTCACGAATTCATGTAAGTTTTTTCCTATTATTTGATAAACCATTGATGTCTATCGAAGTGTATTTTTATGTCGGTACTATGTTGGTTCTAATTTATGGGTGCCCTTAAATGTGAAAGTTCTATAATTGCTTATCAATCAAGTGGAATTCCCGGAAAGTATTTAATTTTAACAAAACTTTTCCATGTCGAGAAGAGAGTTCTTCTGCAACAGAAGAAATAACAGGAAAACCCTTAGAAATCCATAAAAAACTTTGAAGTTTTGTGATCGATTTTCTCTCTCTACCACATCCCCTTCTGAATTCAATTGTGTCTGTATGGGGTAGCAGAGTTCAACGGGCGCCGTTTTTGCGACCATTCCTAAATTTGTATGGTAAGGTGGAGTATGGTACGAGTACATTAATAGGCGTGTACCTACATAGTTTCTAATAGCATCGCAGCGGGTGGTAAATGTATGAGTAATCTTAATGGTAGGTACATCATTAGGTAGTGGGTAGTCACATAATTGTATTGTATTTAGAAAACGAGATTGTCGAGTGAGTGGGCTGCCTCGAGGACCGACGGATGTACGGGCTGTGTCTGCCACTATCTCTGTTCGGCCCATTGATATGTCACGTCTAACGCGCTGACATTGTGTCTCAACATTGTATTATCATATCAGTTACAGCACTAGTAGCTTTTGTTTAAACAAGAATTCAATGGAATGCTAGTTAATGGTAAAACAAATCTATTTGTTTTATCACATAACAAGTGTAGGTTGGTGATTCTATTGGAATTGTTTCGTATTATGGGGCTACGGGGCTACGATAATTATCAATATTGTTGTACTCGTTGTTTAACGAGTTGATATTAGGATAAGTTGATGTTTATAATACGCAATGCGACTCTCGAGTACCTTCAAGAATGGCATACACATCACATCACAGTTAGTAAATAGTTGTCTAGTCGAAGTGCTTGCGGACAAAAATATTATTTAATTATTATGATATGTTTATACATCAGCTATTGTGACAGACAATGTTTTGATTTAGGCAACCTACCTAGGAAAACGGTTTGGTTTGCATGTCGTCGTTCTATAATCGTAATTCTTAGCATAGCATATAATAATACTAACATCAAGGTACTTATCTAGTTATTTACGATCGTTAATCAAGAGCGCCTTTGATCATAAAATGCCTTTAAAAATATTTCATTGCAAAATGTGTTCATGATGTGCCATCAAAACACGAGTATGTTTGTAGCACGATGATATCTAGAGAGTATTCCAATTTCCGCAAAAATGCGGTAGGATGGGGTGACGGTGTCGCCCCTGCAGAGCGGGGCGAGGCGGGCGAGCCGAGGGGTCGCGGCGCGCAGGCGCGGCGCTCCCCCGGGACATGTGCGCAGCCCCCGGCCCCACCGATACCCCACACCGAGCCTACTGCGCCCGACACCCTCTTCCCGAATGAAAGCACTATTAATAAGCACCCATTCAGCTTCTCATGCGATTATCACCATAGTAACTTTGGTTCACTTTGATGATTCCGATTCACTTGTCCTCGTATAAAGTATCTCTATGGTATCAATGTGACGAGATTATCTTCAAAGATACTAACCGTTTGCGGAGCGGGCTGCGGGAGAGGTGGCTTCCTTGTTTCGAGAGTTTTCTTTCTCCTTCCCGTTGTTCCCTGAGCAAAAAAGAAACAATGAAAATAAGTAACGTCGTCGTGTAGATTAGTAATCAACTATGAAGTTTTGTGTGCCTAAAGGTTTCAGATGTGGTCTGACGATTTTAATAACTAGGGCTTTACAACTTAACGTGCCTTCTGAAGTACGGTAACGATCAGATAGAAATGTCGCTATCGACCTACGTAGTGGTCATCTACAGATTGAACGAGCTTAGCAACTAACTAGCGCAAAATACAACAAAATAAGTAAATTAGGAGCGATGAATACAATCCTTATTTACTTCATTTCTATTAATAATTGTCTAGATTCTAGAAACCAGTTGGCCAAAGAGCAGTTATCGGATATAACGATAAACTTTTTTCTGATAATTTTGTGTCAACAAGCATTTAGTCCAATTTGTTATATCAACGTATGGAACCACCCGTAATCGTAATCGGTTTGCAATCCCCGATAATAAGTATAATATAATGATTGCATAAAAAATAGGTGCGAAACATCGTAAATTCGTAGCATACTATAATTTAATCTGTCTGTTCAGTAACGTTCGGATAGATATTAAATAACGTCCTGTGCGCGATATGGATGTGTAGCTAGTAGATAACACTGTTGTTGGAAACTGAACCGGATATATCTGGCGGGAGAAGGTACGGTTTATTCGGGTGAAGTCGGGTGTGTTCGAGTGGTATCTGACGTGGCATTCCCGAGAGGATCCTTTTGCGCGCGGTGTCCTCGCGACCGCGCGACCGGTTCCAATGCGATCGTTCACCCGCGACCGCCGGCGAATTTACATCAACTTTTCATTGCCTATATTGTTACAACGACAACCTTCTAAAGATAAGTTAACTCTATACCGACAGTCTTATCTATACAGACATCAGTTCGCAAACCCTTTGTTGGCAGTCAATTTAATAACGCGGTCTAACGCAATTACGTCTTAATATGGTACTCGGTAAACTCTTGGGTTTGAAGTCCCGTTGCAGAATTAACAAAGTAAAGTAGAAGTATATTTCCTGACTGGATTAGTTGGCACTAGATAGGCAGGTCAATGCTATTCTTGACGCTCATTAAAACTGACACAGAAAAGCAGTAGGCACAAGACAAGTTAATGATTAGAAAGCACGTGTTTGAGAAAACTTAAAGAATAATAATGATCAAGGAGCATTATAAGGATTCCAAATTGGGGGTATTGAGAATAATCTTTACTGAACTGTCATTTAAGAAGTGTAGGAAAGAGACTCGGAGTATTGTTTAAGGTTATAAATTAACGTGTTGCATCAAGTGGAGGTCGGGCCGACCTTGGCAGTGGCGTTGACTTCGGCCTCAAATCGCAGCCGCCCGGCGCGCCGCACCATCAACACATGCAATGTAATCAAATCTGTGACCATACTCTTAATTATTGTCTTCATTTCTTACTTCGTCTCCTGTCTGTAGTACAAGACACTTCCGAAACTCTTGAATTACGGTATAGACTTAGCTTAGCTCTTATATGAGCTGTTACCGTTATGTGGGTTGATTCAATCTATAGGTCGATAATTTAGGTCTAAAGTGATCTTGTATTCAAGTTAAAATCAATTTCCGCTCTGTCCAGTTGGGTCCTATTTGAAGCAGAAATGGTTTACTCGGTTTATTGTTATTTAAGTAAAAATGAATCTAATTTTAGAACTAAGATTCACTCAAGGAAAATTATTCCTTTTTACTATCATTCCGTTCTTTACCAATCTCGCAAATTATGTATAACATAAACTTATTACAAAACACTTACTATATTTGTAGTTAGTATTTCAATTTGGAGGAAGGCATTCAGTAAGTTCCTAGAGTTTCTCTGAATAGATCAGACAGAGTCTAGTCTAGTTCTATCTTAAACCTAGGTATGTATAGGATTATTATTCGTACCTATACCGTCTAGACTCTATCGTTTACACAGGCGTCTATGGTTGTTTGTGTATTTTCATTACCTAGAAATGTTTGTATTATTCCTGCCTAGGTTCTTTTGTTTGAATAATAATATCTGCGAGATTACCTAATCAGTTAAGTCACTAGTTTGCACCTATTATTGTATAAGTTTATATAAATAAATTTTCTAACATAAAAGTGTTTACGTACATAAATAAACTATTATATGATTTAAATTTATATAACTACTAGCTTTTACCCGCGACTTCGTCCGCATTTGATTGTTACTTTGGACAGTAGTTTTATTTTTAACCTTTAGGATCTTACCAAAGTATGACTCAAGCTGCACACTCACCGGGACGGACGGAACGTCTCGGGATTTATCATTTTTGCTTGTGAAAATTCGAACGTAGCTTCATAGAAATACAGCATAAATGGCTATGCATTCAAATGACGCCGCGGGATTGACAAATCCTTTTCGACATAATAAACTTATATTATCAGTGATTAAATTGTTCGCCTAAATCGAATTACAAACATTGCCTACGTATAAGCCCAGAACACAACGTTAGCGCGATGCAGACATTCAGCACACTAACGCCATCTAGTGATAAACATTCATTCTTAAACATACCGCCCACTAAGGACAATCAATAAATACACAAAATAGCTATCAACAATAAAAATTTCAGCAAAATCGGTTTAGTAGTTTTGGCGTGAAAGCGTAACAGTATCTTATCCGGAGGGAAATTCGGGATAAAAAGTATCCCATGTCCTTTCTCAAGGTCATATCTATGTCTATACCAAATTTCAGCAAAATCGGTTCAGTAGTTTTGGCGTGAAAGCGTAACAGTATCTTATCCGGAGGGAAATTCGGGATAAAAAGTATCCTATGTCCTTTCTCAAGGTCATATCTATGTCTATACCAAATTTCAGCAAAATCGGTTCAGTAGTTTTGGCGTGAAAGCGTAACAGTATCTTATCCGGAGGGAAATTCGGGATAAAAAGTATCCTATGTCCTTTCTCAAGGTCATATCTATGTCTATACCAAATTTCAGCAAAATCGGTTCAGTAGTTTTGGCGTGAAAGCGTAACAGACAGACAGACAGACAGAGTTACTTTCGCATTTATAATATTAGTATGGACTAGCAGCGCCCGGCAGTTTTACCCGCGTTGTGCCCGTTCCCGTAGGAATTTCGGGAATTTTTTTACATAAAAACCTTCCTCTTGAATCACTCTACCTATTACAAAAAACCGCATCAAAATCCGTTGCGTAATTTTAAAGATTTAGGCATACAGACAAACAGACAAACAAACACAAAAATAGCTACTTTGTTTTATACTATGTACTGACATAATAATATGTGATCCTGATCATGCAACAAGGAAAAATAATATCTATTTCTTTCCTTATTTGAACTTAATACAAAATTATTAATTAATTTGATCAAAATCCCATTTTATTGCAGTTATTTTCCGCCTGTGGTTTCCATGAAATAGAAGCTAGAGATGGAAAACGAACTGACAATGTGTATATAATAATATTGCGATACTACAGCGCCACGTGCGATGAATTAGAGATGGGAAAGGGAACTCTAATCCGATTGGGTTAAAATGCGTCTGAACCGAATGCATGGATCATATGACACTCGATTAATTTGCAGATTTTTAGTACCTACATTTATTACTTATTTAGTAATAAATTGTTAATGTTGCAGAGTCGTCACCGCCATGTGTACACAGGTGGTTCGCACTCGCAGCCTGGTATGTGGGTGATGGTCGACAGTCGCGCGGCACACCTCAGGTTTAAAAATAAAAATTACATACAGCCTTCAGCTATGAAGTAATTGTGTCAACATCAAAGGGGGAAGCTAGTTAGTTTAATTAACACCCATTTTGGTTGTGTGGTGACTAATTTATTAATGCAGTAGTTATTAGTGGACATAATACGTATAGACTATAGAGATAGGTATCATTGAATCCATATACTTGGAAAGGTCTCAAATTGTATAGGTAAGTAATATGTTTAAATTATTTTTATGGGAATAACCCATAATTGAGGAAATAAGCTTACTAATGCTTCTTCAATAAAGTTCAAGTTTAGTTGTAACTCACTCGGTAGAGGCAATTGAAAATAGACTTTAGTGACAACGTTTTTCAAAACATGCGTTAAAAATCCGTTAAAATTTTAACATAAAGAGCAATGCATTAGATTTTAGACATGTGATATATCACCCTTTGACCGACCTTTCCAGTCCAGTAACCTAAAGTCAGACCTTTTTATGGATATGACTCTGTTAAAAGCCATCGGAGCCATATGGCCGTGTAGGTACAGACACGCACACATTATGTTTAACAACTGGACAAATTTGTACAGCTCATATGCACTCACTCAATCCAAGTATAAGCTATCTTTTTACATTATTACTGATTATACTCTGAGAAAATCGGTAGTAATTAATTTTCTTGACATGAAATTATCACTTGGGTAGCATTGAGAAAATAAAAAATAGTAGGTAGAATAACTTCATTAAGTATCTTAGTTACGTCCTGAAGAGGAAAAATGTTTAGAGATAGGGTAAGAATGAAATGAAATCACTAAACCTTTTCCTATTCAAGAGCAATCGTCTTCGGCTCGAAAATTGACGACATTGGTCCATCCACATACTGTGACAATCAAAAAAGTAGAGTATATATCTTCTTTATAATTTAGGCATTTACCTAACATCTCTTTATCCAATAATGATGTGTAATTTAATATCCCTACCCCCAATAATATCAAGTTATGTTGCCTATGTTGATACGAGTTAATTAATTGTCGATGCAAACACTGTTATTAATTACCTTATGGATGATTTTCCTGTATGCTGATATTAAATATAAACACATTCTCGTGGTATAAATAGGTACTAATTAGTTATGTTTGTCACATGAACAAACATTTAGTAGGTATGGTCTGATGTATAAAATAACCTACGTTAAGGTTTCTATTCAGTAAATAATAATAAAACTTTATCTGATAACGAAAGAAACAGATGCAAAATGCATTTTAATTCTAAAAGGTCAACTCTATTAGTTCTCATGTTGGTTCTAAGCATTTGAGAGTCAAGCGAAAGTGTTCTTAATTTGAAACTCGATTTCACTTTACAAACTGAGATGAGTCTTTTGAAAACAGTTTTTATTCGGTTCGCGACATCGCGCCGATGTATTCACAGACAACACTATGTGTATCTGTGGTGCAAGTAAGTAAAAAAATCGTTTGCTCACAATTTGCTTACATACTTATTCAATTTGTGTGGCATTCACGTACCTAAATCTAAGTATTTTTTATCAATACGAGCGGGTAATAATCTATCTAGCTCACTTCCCTATAAGACGAAGGTTTTTAAATCGTTTATTAGTTAAAGGTTGTAGTTCGTGACTTTACAGGCTTAACCTTAGCGGTATCCTTTAGTAACACGGCTAAGTACTGCGATCGGCCTCGGTAATCTAATATGGCGAGGCGCCACGCTCGACTTAAGGCATGATTACTCATTTGTGACAAATCGCACTCGATAAATATAACTCGCGTCTTGTTGTTAAGTTCACTGAAACCTTGTAGCAGTGTGTGAGGTTTACATCGGAGATTGATTTAATAACTGTCTATATATTTAGGTTTATACATTAATCAACGTACAGTCGGCACATAAAATAATGAGCATACTGCCATATTCAAACTTGTATAATACCAACAAAGATATCTATGAGACTTTGCTAAGTTGATAATGCCAAAGTACTAAACTGCTCAACATTTTTAGTGGTAACTGTACATTACTTGAATGGTTGGGAATTATTTTTTTCGATATACATGTATATTTAATTATAGATAAAAGATAGACGTACTTAGTTTATTGTTTCAACAGGCTAGTTAGCTCTTGTTTTCGCATGAATATTATATAAGTAGGATATTATTTATTAGAACTCAACAGTCAAGGTACAAATACTTTCTTAACTTAACATAAGTCCCTAATACAAATTATAATGATTAAAACCAAACGATAACCGATTGTTTGAGTACAAACAACGAGTATGCTTAAAGCGTTTTATGAAGGGTGAATTGCAAAGGCAATAAAATGAGAAACAATGACTGGGTTTGGTTTTATAAATATCCTATAAGTAGGTCCAAAGACCTTGTCTGATCTCTGTGTAGCGTAAATAAACAGGCAATGTGTCGTCTTCATGTAGAATATGTTTTATTACTCAGATGATTTTAACTAATAATACTGGTTTATTCATTCGAGATCTTAAAATAACATGTTTGTTCAAGAATATACAATAATATGAATGAAGACTGGGAGTGGTTCCAATGTTAATGTATAATATTTTTTATATCATTAGTAAATAGTTTATGATGGCGATATTGTTACAGAATTTTAAAAAGATTAAATGGAAGAAATGAGTTACAATGATAAAAAATGCAAGTACCTAATATCTAATATAATAACCTATCCAATCCTCACAGCATTTGTGATTTTAATATTACGATATTTATGGTAACCATTATTATGAGGAAAATGCAGAATTTCCCAAATATGTAGGTACATGACAGGATATGACGATCGCCATCAATAAGTATAAACATTTTCCTTGTAAAATATGCAGAAAGATTACCTACGTTTTCTAATGAATTATTTTGTATAACCATTTATCGCGGTATAAAGTTGATTAACCTAGAATTACGTTGAATCATATTGATATGTCACATTTATATGTATGATTAATTCAAATGAAAACATCTACATAATATAAAGATATACTTAATCAAATTGCTACATGATTACCTTTTCTAAGTGAACAAGTATGGATGGGAGTGACTGGCAATCTAATCTAAACAATTTCTTGCATTATTTGGAGTCTCTTCAGATTATGACTAACACTTATATGAAGATGTAATGTAGGTACCAATTTCACCAAGAAATATATCTAGCTATAGGCTCCTAACCTAACTGTGGGTGCCGAAACAGCAGGAAACATTTATCTAAGTAATGTGCATATATGATTAAGATGGAGAAAGTTTGTATTAATATTGAATTTATCTGTTACGACAACGTACTTTAGACTTCGACTCGGTACTATAAACGTGGCATGTGGAAATAAGTTTCTCTACTTAGGCATTACATACCTATATTTTTAAACTGGCCTGAGATACGTTCGCTAGTGTATTAATATCTTACTGTAGTCATATTTTAACGATATTAAATTACAAGCTGAATTATCTCTAGGTATATTTGTGACAATATCCCTGAATACCAGTGTATCAGAATAAATATCAAGCGATACAAAAAAATCCTCCTCTACGGTAGGTCTGTTCACATCCCCACACCTCCCCTACTATAATATCTTAGTAAACTCAATAGTGAGGTGCGTATTTCGCATGCGCAGCCTCCGGGCACATTGCTCTGGTATCGACTCGTGCCGGTACAAGGGACCCGGCCCAATCAACATCACGCCGAGTCTTACTCAAATACACGCACAACGAGATGAACATTATCTAATTTACAGTAGCTAGTTATTTAATACAATGATTTTAAATACGTAGGTAGTTAGATGATTCTTTTTACGTTTTGATGTTTACATTACAGTACCGTCGAAGATTCCTGTAGTAATCTACAGGAATCTTATCTGTACCAAATTCCTTTGTCTCAGCTCAGTTATGGTTTCTTTTGTTTGAAATATGCTGTGTAAACCCGCGTAGCTACTGACAAATTATGCTCCAGAGAGCACTTAAATGAACTTAAATTCTGGGTGTTAAATTATATTAGTAAGTCATTCAGGTTTGCTTCAAAACTTATAAAACCATCTGCTTGGGTACCTTATCGTGAAATTTAATCCTAAATGTCGACTGTATGGAATACGCGTAGTCTGATTGAGAGCTATAAATACCAATGGCTAAACGCACGAAGCACGTGGGCCCCAAGGTTGAGGCCAAACAGCGAAGGTGTTCAACAATTGTGATTCAACAGATACCATGGCGCACTGTGAGCAAACCGATAGGTCTTATAATAGACTTGTACACCAATGGCACAATTACCATATTGTGAATCATCACATCACTCGTACGTTCAAGCTACTGTGACACATCTGATTTTATAGCTTCACTAGAAACTTGCGTCTTCAACTTTTTGAAAATATTTTGTTGCATGTATTTACGCTAACTTTATATATTTAAGTAGCTACTTATTACACTTTTTGTTGAAGTTAATCTGTACCTACCGAAATAATAGTTGTTTTACCGAGATCAGAAATGTCAACATCTTAGCAAATATTTATTGGAACCGGATCACAAGGTGGACAGAATAGGTCGACCGCCTATTTTCATCAACTAATAAATTTAACTCTCACCTAAATAGACGTACGCTACTCTATCTACTCTCCAAGTCTAAAAATAAACGTTGTTAATCCAATGACACAGCATTAATAAACATAACGTTAGTTAACTATGATCAATGATGTGGAAAAATAAAAGTTTAATCTTCAAATATTGCGCAAAGATTTACAATTTATTATTTACAACGTTAGAGATATTTTTTTATCTGCCATTAAAATTATAATAGAGGTGTGATAACTATTCATACGAGTGCTTTCTCCAATTTATAACTTTTTAAAGGTTTAAATTTAAGTAAGCTCAGCTCAACCGGATATAGAATAGATTTATATCAATGTTTGTACTATTCCTACCTACTTTTAAAATATGGATATACATACTTAGGTATTGCTTGCCTGTTCATAATTCGATGGCCGTAGGTTCAATTGGTGTAATTGACAATGAACGATTGTTCAGGAGAAGCATTTAAAGTTTTTTTTAGTACTAAATCTTACATAACTTTTGATGTATGAATCTTTTTTATGATCTGGTTTGACAAAAATGCTTAGAATTCTGTGGGCTTTCGGCTTATATAAGAATAAAGACGCTATATACCATATTTTTATAAATTAATGTCAGTAACACCAATGTGTTTCTGTCCTCTTGTTTGTTACACCCACCTATTTTACCTTAGTTTATTTGGTTGTTGGTTACATCAATTTGATGAACATTTTTAAAAGAAATAAATAGTCAAAGTGGTGTAAGACTTGTTAAAAAATATTATTATTATCAGCCGTTTGTGTCCCAATGCTGGGCAAAGGCCTCTCCCCATTCCTTCCATGTATCCCTGTTCTGGGCCACTTCTCTCCAGTTGGTCTGGTATGCGTCGAGATCGTCCCGCCACCTGCGCCTCGGTCTGCCGCGTCGCCTGCTCGCCGGATCTGGCTGCCACTCAGTGGCTGTTCTGGCCCACAGCTCTTCTGGCATGCGGCAGACGTTAAAAAATAAAATTAACTAATTCATTCTGATGTAAAGAGCATTGTGGGCATTATTCATCGCTGTTATTTAGAGAGAAATGCCCTATGATTGTATGGATAAGTCATTTTGGTGTAAGTGTAGGTTAATTTTTTTCGAGTTTTACTCTAACTTTACACCAATTTGATTTGTATATATAAGTAACATGTCACTTGCACCATAACTTTGTAGAAAATCTGAAAAGTGCACACCCAAAAAATGTGATGTATCTGTATTTTTTTTAAAGCTAGATTTATTTTGACTATACCATTCGAAAGAGCGGAAAAAACTATGAAAACCTATATACTCAAGTCATTTCACGACTTTTGTCAGTTACACCAATTGAACCTACGGCCATCGATATACGGACGGAAGTACGCTTATTGGCATGCAAAGCGCGACTTTTGAGGAAGGAAAAGAACCTCTCGGTACAACACTGTGGTACCGCCGGCAAAACCAGTCGGACAGAGGATTATTTATACAATTGTGAACATTTTACTAATATTATAAATGCGAAAGTTTGTAATGATGTACTTATGTATGTATGTTTCTAACTCTTTCACGCAAAAACTACTAGACGGATTTGGTTGAAACTTCACAGTGATATAGGTTATACAGAAACTTATATGGAATACTTATTATCCCGAAATTCCCGCGGGGACGGGTTGAAAGCAGGTAAGACCGCGAAGTGCTACTAGTTTGAAATAAAATTATTAATAGGTAACGTTCGATATGTTCAATTAACTATAAATATATTGGAACTAAGAGGAAATGTTGGGTGGTTATGTTAGGTACATTGTTATAAAAACAATTCAACGAGGAACTCCGATCATGTAGAAGGAAATTAGAATACCATATAGATCTACCTCATTCTATTTGCTACATAATTAAATTATAAAAGTCTGTTCATCCATCGTTATGTGGTCAGTAGAGTGCGGTCAGCAACCATTATTATCCATAGATACTTACGTACTTAAAAGGTTATGAAATTAAAGATGAAATAACACATAAAATGTTTCTTACTGCCGCGTGTGGTAAGTATTAGTATTTTACAAAAGCATTTTCATTTTAAAGGAAGACGCGAAGGGTAAGCTAGAAATAAACTAAAGATTAATAATAAATACGGCCGGACACTGAGGCGCCATCACCAACATATATTTAATAAACACTTTGTGTTAGTCATACTTTACGCATAATACCTACAATAATCTCGTAATATATTTAATCTCGTAATACCCAGGGATTACTGAATACATATGACCTTACCTAGGAATACTCGTACTATGTGCACATATGCATGTACACAATTACAAAATATTCGATTCCCATCGAGGAACTTTTTTGATTATGCCGATATCAATGAGCTATCGAGATATCTCGAGTTTATCACACGTTATCAATATTGAACTGAAATGGCTGATAAGCGTAGCAAGTTGAAGGTAAGTAAATGAAGTCTTTGATGCAGTTAATAAAAATTCGAGGTAGTATAATACAACTAGGTAGTTAGGTTAGATGTTTGTCTAACATTTAGGTACTTGCCACAATTTCCTTAAGTAATTTTCACTAAAGAGTTTCGACATCATACACACATACACACATACATAAGTATTAAGTAAAGGAAATTGAGTAATAACACTTTCCTATCAATTACGAAACATAAAATTTAAATGATTCAATTTTTTTACCGAAATGTTAATCGCCGTAATATTTTATCGTTCGATAAAACCTGTTAAGTTTACAACGATTGTGTTCTTCCAGCGAGGTGAAATCTATCGTATGATTGAAAAGTTGGCCGCCGACCAAACCAGATATTTTAGTCCGAAATTAAATTAACTTTCGTTATTTCGAGTAAAACCTCGACTATGAGATGAGCTTAGGCCTACTAGGATACCAC
Organism: Cyclophora punctaria; assembly: GCA_951394245.1. Classification (NCBI taxonomy): domain Eukaryota; kingdom Metazoa; phylum Arthropoda; class Insecta; order Lepidoptera; family Geometridae; genus Cyclophora; species Cyclophora punctaria. Next base: position 5,581,581 of record OX596170.1, on the reverse strand, counting down.
GTAAATGACAGTCTGCAGCTAGAAAGTTACCTAGCTTGAAAATATATTGTAGAGAGAGATGGCAAGTTAATTGAAATATCATTGTGCAAACCTATAAAGTCTGCAATTTATCTGTATGTTACCTATAGGCGCGAGTCGATGAAAATGTAAAGGTTGTATGTAGGACACGTGAGACGAGGCGGTCGGAGGCTGCCGAGCGCTGGCAGACACCGCTCTTGGCCCCGAAGCCTGTCGCCATGTACGGCAACACCGACCGGTTTAGCCAGATCACGTTCCTTCCTAACCGTTTACTCTCTACTACTATTTGCATTAAGACAACACTTAACATGTATTTCCCGACATGTAGATAACATGGTTCAATGAGACATAATCGGAGAAACAAATCATTAACGACAGCTTTCGTCCCATTAATTATTTATGAAGTGTCATAAATAAAGATTGAGTCAGTTTGCTTTCTCGGTTTTTATTAATGATGGGCTGTAATGAGTAGATATCGGCGGGTCGTAGGGAGGTGCATGACGTGGTACACTGTACTCGGTGAATCACTGCAGCAGTGCAGGGGCGAGGGGACACATATGCCCTGCCATACTATTATGCACATATTTATGTCGCAGGTAACAGAATCGCCATTGTATGCTATTCACTATTGTGAGCCCAAACTTTTTAGGTTCTGTCGACGATTGTTAGCGCCTTATTGTTACATCGGATGTGACGGTTATTTAGATTGGAATAATAACAGGATCCTCCGCCCAACGATATCTAGCGATTGTTTTTTGTTTCATAGAGGAAATGATAAACTCGACTTGTGTGCATATGAATGTTGAAACTGCGGTGTTTTAACTGTTTAAACTAAAATAATGGCTACAATAAGGTAAATGTTAACTTGACGTCATTAAATAATTGAACGTATTAAAATGTAGACACCTACACAGTAACGTATTTTAAATAACAATGAATAAAATTGTAACAACTACATAGGTATGTAGGCGTGAAAATAAAAAATCGATAATAGTTTTTTCTAAGTCTATATCTTTAGATCAGTCACACTAATATAAACATATATATATCCATAGAGCATTAGGTAAGTACATTTTCAGCTGTAACAACCTTTAACGGTAGAACATCTGTTTCCAATTATTCATCCAAGCTTATATTACTCAGCTATCAGCCAACGGTTTACTTTAAAAAAACTATAAATTTGCAATAATAACACGTTGTTTTGTGTAAAATGTCCATAAACCCGGCCGGGCACGTTTACGAGTACGATGCATGTTCACTTCGATCGGCGTGCAATGCGTGGAATATGCGAGTTTGGATACTACTAGCGCCATCTATTATCTAGCGGCGGAACTGACAAATTTTCTTTACAAAGAGGGGAGTTTTCATCAGGAGTTTAGCAGGGAAGTTAAAGGATTTATTTTACGATGCCTGATTCAGTTTTATTTAACTGTCTTGTACATAAAAGTTAATGTAAAATGGTATTTTCTGAGTTTATTTGCTGTAAGTATTTGATTAGAAACTGGGTTGGATTTATATACCTATAATCTAGTATGTGAAAAGGTAGGTATGTAAAAGAAATGGCATGTAATCGTAATTTGCTTCCTAATATTGCTTAAACGTTTACTTATAGTAACGTAAACGTGTACTTATAGTAAGTAGGTACTTATAAGCAAATAAATTTACATGAGCCTAGATTATATCAAAAAGTTATAAATAAATAAAAGGTAAATAATATACCTACTTAGGAAAATAATGCCTTTACTCAAACAGATAACAACACACTTAGTTTTAAAAAATAACAAAGAAAAATATTTACAATAAATATTGACTAGTAATACAAAAGTGTTATCTTTTAGCTTTATGTGCCTTAATTAAAAACAACCTACTTATTATATTATTCATATGAGCGTAGCGTAGAGATAAGAACCGTTTATCGTAGGTACATAATGTATTTAAATGAAGTACGGTTAAATGATTTAAAATTTGAACTCTTGTCAACGGTCGATGATGTCACAACTCGATATATTTCGATGATGGGTGCGGTCATGCACGATAATACATTTATTATTTTTGTATACAATTTGTTGTTTTATCAAAATCTTGTTACCAACTGAAAACTCTGTAAATTATTGTAGGCACTCATATAAGGCGATGTTGTTTGTAAGTATTATTTTAATAATCCTTTATTGTCATTATAGATATATTCAATATATGCCCCCCATACGATGTAAGTGACGGCGATGGTGACTTGCGAATACGAAAAGAAACATAATTTATTTCCTTTCCTTATGTAGGTTTGCGTTAAGCTAAAAATGTACCCAACGGATTGCATGTATGCTTCAGAGATAGACAGAATGGCTGCCGAGGAAGGCTAGGCTTTTAGGCTAGGCTTCATTCTAAAATTTCCATGAAAACGGTTAGTTATTGCACGGATAAAAACAGCTTTTAGTAAGTAAAGTAAAAAAGGCGTTAGTTTTGTAGTTGTAGTAGTAGTTGTCGGTGATATGGTCTGCCCAGGCACTAAGGTGTCAATTAGTGATCGTTACTCACCTTTCCGTATTAGTAAGCTGGTGACCCTCCTGAGCGCCTCCCGGGGGGACTTCTGGAAGAATTTGGGCGTCAGGTTGGGGGGTAGCGTGAGCGGTTTGCGGGCGCCTGTGCCCTCCCACGCGACGGGGTGGTCGGATGCCTTGGCGGAGGCGGTTAGTCGCTCCAGGTGCTCGATCGAAGCTGGCCTGTTAGATGTTAGAGCTGACATTAATAAGGCTTTATTATAAAGATGACTTATTTATCCCTCTGCTTACGATGTAGTAAACATGCCTTTACACCAAAGCTATGCTCTTTTGACACCAACTGATTAAGATCAGTAGCATTAGCATAGCTCTGGTAGAAAGTGCATTCATAAATCACAACAATCGTAGCATAGTTGATCACCTGATGCAAAGGGACCTTTAGGTTGTCTGTTGAGTTGTAATGTAGGTATGCATTATATGTAATTGTATATGCCTACTACCTAAACCAAAAAATTGCATGCAACAGCAATCCTACATTTCCAAAAGTAAACACATGACTATACTGGCTCGCTGGCATTACCTATAGTTCAAGTGATTTTACTTTAGAGAGTTCAGTTTCATGTTGAATATGTGTGGAAATATTCAAAGTACTAACTAACACCGTATTGCTACTCTAGTCTAATACACTGTACAAACGTTAAGGGCTATATTAAAGACAATAAGGCAGGGCAGACATGTGTATTGCCTTTAATGCAACAATGGTTAAAGTTTCAGAAATAAAACATGGTCCAAGTACACCCACATTTCTATGTGGTCTGGGGACTGACCTATACTAGAAATAATTTAGTGCCAAGTGCAGTGGTACAGTGTTGTTATTATTGTAGTGTTTGACCTAAGAAGCACGTTGAGTGGAATATTTAGGAGCCTCAGGTTTTGTCCAGTATTTAACAATTTTTATGCATGTTCTTAGAAGTTAAACATTTTTACACCCCACACTTGGGTCATGACATACTAGCTCTTCAAAACTTTGCCCCATACTACGTATTAAGGCACGATATTGTGCAGCTAATTTCTAGGCTATTGAGCCAGTCTGTGCTCCGTACATAATATATTTAGGTACAAACTAATGGATGGAACCATCTCTCTGTTACCCAATTACTAACTAATTATGACCCCAGACAGAAGGTGTTAATGTGATTGAGTGCAATATGTAAACGTACCGATGTCTCTGGCGAGGGTACCATCCCCTGGGAGGCCCGCCCATCCGCAGCAAGTCGGCGCCGGTGCACACGCCCGAAGCGGCCCCCATGATCGATCCTCGCCCGTATCCACCTAACGTGGCGCTGCTGCCTGTAAAACACCCAGGGAATTACTATGTTTCTTTAATTTACAGGTTTGACGCTTCGGTTTGGTAAATTAGGACTTCCCATGAGATTTTTAAGGATTAGTAACCCATTTTAAGGTTTACCAATGTTATTCATATCCATACCAAAGAGTATCAACCCGGAAGGGATCTACAGTTGTTAATAATTTTAGGCTTCATGACCCTAATTTGTTTATGTAGCCGTAGCACTGAGCCGTAGCAATAACGAAAGTAACAATTATTGCTTGTAAGAACAATAAGGACTCTTTTGCGTATACTCTTTCAAATAGTAATCTAGCCAAAAATCAAGTCGTAAGAAGAAAGTTTGCTTATTATTCTGACCTATAGCATTCACGTTATTATTTCTGAGCGGTCCAGTCGAGTTTCTGGGAGGAGTTCTCGGCACGTCGCAGCCTCTAGCGAAAACTGGGGTCTCCGGCAGACTAGCAGAGGTCTGAAGAGGCCCTCGGCCGCCGGACGCTTCACGGTTCTGACGCTGAAGAGTTCGGCGGCGGGCACCACTCGCACCAATATCTAGAACAAGATGAAGATAACATGTGGTTAACAAGAGTTCCAGGTTCAAGGGTAGGAAGAAACATAACCTACATTAAAAACGTAATTAAAGAGCCTTAGATCAGACAGTATTTATTTAGACTGTATTCTGATTAAAACCTATGAAGGAGTGCACACTAGAGAGAAGACGTCTAACAGATTTTTTGTTTATTGCAGTTTTTTTGTACTCGTACTATAACAACTAAAGATCGATTTGACTGTGACGAATAAGTAATTTTGAACGGAGGACTTGATAACGATATGCAATGGTCCTTAATTTCGAAAAAGGAATACTTAGCTAACCCGTATTCTAACCATTCCAAATGCGTTTATTATTATTATTATATTAGCCCAGTGTGTCCCATCGTTGGGCAAAGGCCTAATAAGGCGTTTAATAGATAAAATCGTAATGGTAATCTTTTTTTTGACTTGCGCGATTTGTACACATAGTAAACGTACACGAGTTTTTTCGCGTTAAAAAGTTAATAAACTTAAAATAAGCCGCACTACCTACTATCACAAGAGGATTATTCGGGAAGCGATTGAAATAATGAAATATCCGAATTTCAATCGCGGAGACGGTTTTAAACTCTGCGGCTTGAAATTCGGTAATAACTATAATAAGCCTTTGAGACGTGCTCAAAAGACGTTGTGTGTCAGTCTAATGTGAACGCACCGTTATATTCTAACATTGACCATGTGACGGTACTTCCAACACTTGGAACGCCTAACCTCGCATCACAGCGGTAACTCCGATGTATTCAGTTCACCCGCGACCACGGAAGGTGCAATCCTTTCGAAACATTGGGAAATAAAAAGTAAGTTCTCAATTCTCAAGGTGTCGTTTACGAACTGTTCAAAAATAAAACCATCTATTTCCGAGATTCAACAGAAATGCAGTAAGCAGTTTTGGCTGATTTCCAGCATTTAATTTGTTTTGCATTTTTCCATTGACACAGAATGTGGCACAAATGCGTCAGGTTACAGAATTTATGAAGGTAATCAATTGGGACCGATTGAAAGACCTCGGCACCATACATGAGGGAAACCCACGACGAGTTTTATAGAAATGTAAGTTAATGGTGCTCCAAACTATTTATGGCTATAGAAGAATAGAAGATATACCTGTAGGTAAAGTTCTCCTGTCAGTAGATCCACTTTTGAAATTACTGTTTCGTCTATTTTTGTTGTAGCTGGTCTCCATGGACCTCGTTTTAAGGCTGTTGGTGGTGTCACGGTGTGGAGGCACTGCGGGCGGTTCTGAAGGCCTGCATTAAAATTGATGGTTTTATACATCTCTACAATTGTCAATAAAATGCATTAAGATCGATTTGAGATCGATCGATCAAAATTAAGCTATTGCTGAAAAATAAATAACGTTATTCTTTGGTGTCTTGATCTGCTATTAAATTTATTTATAGCAGATACAGCAGATCAATATAATTCAATATCAAAATTAAGTTAACCTCTGGGAATTTATTAATTCAATGTAAGGAACTACATCGTTTTAAAGGAAATGTGTGTATTGAAAGTGATACATAGTATTTACCTTCGTTTGGAATCCATTGTGGGCGTAGGCAGGGTGTCAGCCTTTTTGGGGTGTCGTCTACAGATCGGTTGCATTATCTCTGTGTATTCGTCTTCGACTTCTTGTACCGGTGACGGCGGAAGAGGAGGGAATGTCGGAGATTCTGGTGTTTGTGGTAGCGGACCGAGCTCGTGAGGCGGCGACGGCGGCAACGGAGGGTGGCGGAAGGGATGCTCCACTATCTGAACGTTCAGAGGGAAATCTCCCCCACTAGACACGGCCGAGTCAGATGACGACGGCTGTCTCATCAACCCAGACGGCACGTCCTTCACACTAGTGGACTTATGCATGCTATTCGACCTCCTAGACCTATCACGGCGATCAATTGACCTCTGATTTTGAATCTCATTGTGACTTGACGACTTCTGTATGTCATGTCTCTTTTGTCTCTCCCTAGAACTATAACGGTAATTGTTATCTAAAATATCATCAGATACTTCATCACAGTACTCATCCTTGTGGATATTCCAGTCTTTTGGTAAGTATGGGGTAAATAGTTTTTGGTCCCGACCTTGATTGAGTATAGCACTAATATTGTTTTCTATTTTCCGGAGTGGGGAGGTGTCTCCGCTGGAGCCGGGCTCGCCGCTCTCCTGGTCCTCCTCCTCCTCGACCGTGGTGATCAGCGCCTGTCTGCTGGCGCTGTTGCTCTCGTCGGCGCCGAGACTCGGCAGTGACACTACCCGCACCATGTTCGGTGGAATCGTAGGCAATTCGTTCACTGTTTCATTACATTCTGTTGGAAGCGCTTCTTCGACTTTACCCTCTTTTATCAATGACTGAAAGTTATCAAAAGTGGAAGAATACTTTTTGAAGTCCGAAAACCTATTCTGGGGAGACAATTTATTTTGAACCAGATTACTTTTGGATGAATGGTTACTTTTGTCTCCGGGTATTTTTCTACTTTTGGGGCTATGACCGAAGTATTCTTGTGTTACATAGCGATCCTGACTATGGTTAAGATCTAGGCTCAGTCTAGATTTTGGGGAAGTCATTTCCTTGCTCAGTCTCGAGTTTGGTGTACAAAGGTCTATGCTATATCTAGAGTTGGGTGTGTTTAGCTCACGACTCAACCTGGAGTTCAAGTCGATGCTGTACCGAGATTGTGGCAAGCTGAGATCTGAACTCGGCCTTGAATTGTATGAGCCTACTGACCCGGAACCACTTATTGATATACTAGAACCGTCTATCGATTTGTCCGTGTCTAGGCTTCTATTGAGACTGTGACTGTGAAGTAAGTTGCTGGTATTGGCTTGTCTGTTGGAAGTGTTTTTATTGAATGTTGGTAACTGTTTTCTGTTTTTGCCTTTTCTTATGACATAGGTACCGGATGCGAGGTCTTGTGCGCGGCGGTGGTCCGGCTCGTTGTCCGAGGTGGGGGAGGGGAGCGGCTCGCACTGCGCGATCGGGGGCGGCGGCGGCCAGTACTCCTCGGCCCAGTCGTCCTCCACTCGTTGCGGTATGGAACTTGTGCTTGAGTGCGATTGATCGCCAGACTTTCTTCTTCTTCTCCCAATTACCTGAAAGTATTTAATTAATTCACATTTAAATTCAATAAATAATTAACATCTTTCAGTTTTTTTAAATGTACTATTATCCCCTGAGTGACGTATTGGGCTGGGGTGGTGACGACGCCATATAAGCCGGAGCGGAGCCACAGTTGGGTCATTTGACGGTTGGCTTTCGTGGGGTGTGGTTATATGCGTCGGCATTGCTTTTCGGTCCATTACGTCATCTCTTTAAATATTAACGGTTGTTTTGTTAGTTGAATTGTTTTGCTCGAGTAATTTATTATTCTTGATTTGTTATTTTTGGTAATTTTCCTTGTAGTTGATTTTAGGTTAAGAATTGATTGTTTAAGAATTAAGTAGAATAAATTATCTGTTTGATTATTATTTTTTTATTCTTCCGTCCTCTGGACGCTAAAATCAGAAGTGGGATTGGCTCTCTGCTTACACTATAGTTGGGAATCTTTTCAAGGCAAGCAACCGTTGATATTTGAATTGAAATGCCGCGTTCGTCAAGGCCACGTACGCCTCCCAGGCGTCGTGGAGGACGATCGAGGTTATCCAGCGATGAAAGCGTGACGCGTTCGCGTCGTGACAGCAGTCGTTCTTATATACGGCACCGTAGGTCCCGTTCGCGCTCGCGCTCGCATAGTGGCGGTAGACACGGCTCTCGCGTTAGGTCCAGACCATATACACCGGAGACACGTCGCGTCCGAAATAGTTCGCGACCGCGTGGACGTGACAGTTCACTTAGCGAGACGCTAGGCTCCATTATGTCGCGACTATCTGCTATCGAGGCTAGTACCACTGTCAGGTCACAAATCACTTCGTCTTTGCGTGACAGCACTCCCCCGGTTGAGAATAACGCTGCCACAACTGCAGAGACTCTGATAGGCGTGCTGTCATCGTTGGCAAAGAATAAGTCTGGTAATTATTTTGTTTCGAGGTTTGACCCCGCAGTAAGCAATTTCGAAACATGGTGCGGCGAAGTCGAGCGTGCTAAGCAGACAAATCAGTGGGACGATTTGGAATGTTTTTCGCGTGTCGCTCACTGCTTGACCGGGGATGCCAAAACCTGGCTAGCCGAGTGGTCAACTAACGATCGGTCGTGGTCTAATTTCGTCAAAGAATTTAAATCGTTGTGCCCTCAAAAGATTAACTACGCGCAGATCCTCCATGACGTGATTAACACCAAGTCTGATAAGTTTTCTTCGTACGCAGAGTATGCGCGTCGTTCTTTACTTAAATTAAGGGTTATAAAGGGGTTGAGTGAAGAACTAATGGTGCAGATTGTAATTTTCGGTATTAGTGACGTGCAAGTGCAAGCGGCGGCTAAAAACGCTGACTTAACGACCGATAACCTTGTGTCATTTCTCGCTACATACGTTAAACCTGTTAGTACGTTTGTTAATCGCAATTTTAATAGACCTAGGTCGTTCAATGGTCCGGTCAAGAGGAAAGGCTCAGGTGAAACGGTTCGGTCTAACGTTAAATGTCACACGTGCGGATCACGTGGTCATTTTAGGAATCAATGCCCTAAGAATCTTACTTCAACCGAAAGTAGTAATAATCTGAAGATTATTTGCCAGTTCTGCAAGAAGATAGGGCACCAAGAGACTGACTGCTTCGCTAAGGCTAGATCGGAGACTAGTAACCAACGGAAAGTTAACCTTTGTCATGAAGTAACTGAAGGTAACAGTGACGTAAGCACGGCAATAATTCAGGGTATACCGGTGGACGTTCTCATTGACAGTGGCGCACTCAATGTGTCCCTGATCTCGTCAGATGTGGTCAGGTACTTTTCTTGTTCGCGTAAGCCAACCCGTTGTACTCTAAAGGGAATCGGTGTTGACGGGATCATAGCTCGCGAGTACGTAACTTTGACGGTCGAGTTTAGTAACATCGCGCTGGATGTTAATTTTATCATAATACCCGCGTCTTGCATGAACACGCCTTTTATTATTGGAACTGATGTTCTCAATCGCGACGGTGTGACTTATGTCCGTACGAAGTATGAACAGTACTTGACCCATACGGTAGATAGGACGTTGAGCGTTAACGCGGTAGCGGTTGAAGAGCCCGTCAAGATAAATACACCTCTTCAAGGGAAAGAATTAGATGATTTGATGGCTGTTATATACGAGTTCTCCTCCTTTTTAATATCTGGTACGGCAACCACAACTGTCAATACCGGTAAAATGCACATCACTTTAACTAGTGATGTGCCAGTAACATATCACCCATACCGATTGTCATACCAGGAGAAACTCAAGGTACGTGAGATTTGTAAGGATTTACTTGAAAAAGGGATAATTAGGGAATCCAATTCAGAGTACGCTAGCCCTATCATCTTAGTTAAAAAGAAAGACGGTACAGACCGTATGTGTGTAGATTTTCGCGCACTTAACCGCATAACAGTTAAGGACAAATACCCATTGCCGTTAATAGATGATTACATCGATAGACTTGGTAAGGCCAAATTTTTCATAGTTTTAGATATGGCATCCGGTTTCCTCCAGGTACTGCTTTCTGAGGACTCAATACACAAAACTGGTTTTGTCACACCGGAGGCTCATTACGAGTTCTTGAAAATGCCATACGGGTTATGTAATGCTCCTACTGTGTACCAGCGTCTCATCAATAGAGCGTTGCGTGCGTTTATCGAGATAGGTGCTGTTTTGGTTTACATCGATGACGTACTGGTACCGTGCGAAACCATTGAGGAAGGTATTGCTTTACTGCGTAAAATTCTAAAGGTTCTAACTGAAGCCGGTTTTTCAATTAATTTACGCAAGTGTTCCTTCCTCACCACCGAAGTTGAATACCTAGGCCGAATCATCAGCAATGGTCAGGTAAGGCCGAGCCCACATAAGATCGAGGCACTCGTCAATTCGCCTACACCTACGAACGTCAAGCAGGTACGCCAATTTCTAGGTCTAGCTGGGTACTTTCGGCGTTACATCGAAGGCTACGCAACAAAAACGGCAAGTATTTCCCGACTCACAAAAAAAGACGTTAAATTTGAATGGGGACCTGAGCAGGAACAGGTCAGACAATATTTGTTAGAACGTCTAACAAGTGAACCTATACTTGCAATTTTTGATCCGAACCTTCCCACCGAGGTTCACACGGATGCTAGCAGCGCGGGGTACGGCGCTGTGCTCATGCAAACTCATGAAGACGGTAACAAAAGGGTGGTATCCTATTTCAGCCGAGTCACGCAGGGCGCAGAACCCAGGTACCATTCATATGAGCTGGAAACGTTGGCGGTCGTCAAGGCTTTGCAGAATTTTCGTCATTACTTGATCGGTATTGTGTTTAAAATTGTGACCGACTGCAACGCCTTGAAGGCCACCGAGCGTAAGAAGGATCTTCTCCCAAGAGTTGCACGTTGGTGGATTTACTTGCAGGATTTCAATTTCTCCATTGAATATCGGAAGGGCCTGCTCATGGGCCACGCGGACTATTTGAGTAGAAATCCACCAACGTTGCAAGTCAACAACATTGAGAGACCTTTGAACTGGGCTCAAATGGCTCAGGCAGCAGACTCCGAGACCCTGGGCCTCATCCAAAAGCTGAGGGATGGTCAACTGGACTCGCAGCGGTACGTATGTCAGAACGATGTGCTCTATTACCGTTATTCACCGAGCGGTGAAGAATCGCGTTTGCTGTGTTATATACCGAAAGGTCACAGATTAAGTTTACTTCGCGTCTTCCATGACGAGCACGAGCACATCGGAGCTGACAAAACCTATGACCTTATTCTGAAACACTTTTGGTTTCCGGGTCTGAAACAGTTTGTTCGTAAGTACACTTCCCATTGCCTTATTTGCCTGTCTAAAAAACGTGTGCCACGGGCTCCACACCAGCCTATAACATCTTGGCAAAAGACTGATATTCCTTTTAACACAATCCACATGGATGTATTGGGACCCTTACCCGAATCTAACGGGTACAAGTTCGTTCTAGTTATTGTCGATTCTTTTACAAAGTTTTGCCTTCTGTACCCGATGTACAGACAAGACGCAGATGAACTTAAACGTGTAGTTAATAATGCTCTTTCCTTATTCGGTACGCCTGCACTAATAGTGTGTGATAGGGGCCGGATGTTTGAGTCATCTTTGTTTAATAATTGGGTTTCTGAAATGGGTTGTGAGATCCATTACATAACGCCCGAAATGCACCATTCGAATGGGCAAGCTGAGCGTTATGTAAGGACAGTTCTTAATTTAATTAGAGTAGAAAGTAATAATAAGAAATCAACATGGTCAGATTTTTTATGTAAAATTCAATTAGTTTTAAATGTAACTAAACAAAAGAGCACACAGTACTCCGCATTGTATCTCCTTATTGGGACTAATGCGACTACTCCGGTGATTCGTGCACTGATCCGCGATGTTGCTGTCGAACACTCCAGCCCTAATCGGGAAGCCATGAGGGAACTCAGCAGGAATGCTGCCAAGGCGTCTCTCGATACAAACAGAGGCCGCCAGGATGCTCGTGAGAATCGCCACAGACACCAGCCGAGAGTTTACAAGCTCAACGACCAAGTATTCGTCATCAAATACTCCCAATCCACTGGTAAATTGGACTCTGGTATGAGGGGTCCATACCGTGTGATTCGAGTACTGCCAGCGGATCGTTACGAGCTGAAACTACTGTGCGGAGCGAGAGGCAAGACTACTCAAGCCGCAGCTCAGTATATGGTGCCTTGGAAAGGCGAATGGTGTCCGGAGAGCTGTGCTGCATTCTTTGACAGTAAGCCCTAATTTGTGCTTTATAATGTGTGTTTTAGTGGCACGTGTGATTTGAGTCTGCGAACTGAAGCTGAAAATGGGGCTCAGTCGATGTAACGTAGAAGACGCGTGTCCTGTGGCAGGCATGCGGGCAGGCTTTTCGACCTGGCAATCTACGTGCAGACGGTGATCGAGTGAAGACTCCGCTCTGCTGTTCAGACTGTGTCCTGACGAAGGCTCAGTTCTGGTGAACAGACTGTGTCCTGACGAAGGCTCAGTGCTGTGTAACAGGCTGTGACCAGATAGGGCAGTCCTGTGGGGGGGGACAACTTGTACAAGTTAAAGTATGAGAATGTAAGAGACATATTGTCAGATGAAGTATGCATACTTTTGAGTGTGAAGTGTTTTAGTTTGACTATGATGAGTAAATTTCTGAATGAGGGCCTTGATTGTGAGATGGATGTGAGACTAGGCAGGGGGGTACGTTTTGGTACGTTGTTAACGACATCCCTTTTGCCAGATCCTGAAGCTGACTACGCAGATGACAGTTCAAGCGCACCAGCAGGCCCGAGCACCTCTGTAGCCCGCAGTGATCACCCTGCGGACGGAGATGGCGAGTTTCCCGCTGCAGCGCCCTCACCAGCTCCCGATGAAGGCATCCGAAGTGCAACCGGGGACGGTGCACGGTCAGGAGAGGCCGTATTATCCCCTGAGTGACGTATTGGGCTGGGGTGGTGACGACGCCATATAAGCCGGAGCGGAGCCACAGTTGGGTCATTTGACGGTTGGCTTTCGTGGGGTGTGGTTATATGCGTCGGCATTGCTTTTCGGTCCATTACGTCATCTCTTTAAATATTAACGGTTGTTTTGTTAGTTGAATTGTTTTGCTCGAGTAATTTATTATTCTTGATTTGTTATTTTTGGTAATTTTCCTTGTAGTTGATTTTAGGTTAAGAATTGATTGTTTAAGAATTAAGTAGAATAAATTATCTGTTTGATTATTATTTTTTTATTCTTCCGTCCTCTGGACGCTAAAAGTACCTATTTCTTATGTCACAGGTGAGTTCCTTTGGTTACTACAAATGAGACACATACATACCTTAGTACTTCCAGGAGTAAGTAGGGGATCATCACCATCGAGTGACACTTCCCATGCGATGGAATTGCGTTTCGAAGGTGTAGTGGCTGCAGGCGGAGGAGGTGGAAGCGATTCCTCGAGGGAATCGTCCGAAAAATGCTCATCCTCATTGCATTTGCTCGAGCTTCTTCTTTTAGAGCTCCCCGTTAAGTCCTCCGTTGATTCTCTACATACTTCTCTATGTCTCTCCATAGAGCCGGCGAGAGTCCTCGGAGGTATTTTACTTTTGGGCGATAACATTTCCCCGTCAGATCTGGAATCACGTATTGTGCTGTTTTTTCTTTCCGAACTTTTCGTGTTTGAAGGTGATACTTTTGGTATGAAGGTGGGTGAGTGCGATTGTTTGTTGTACTGAATGTTGGGTCCGGGGTATATCGTAACGGGGTGTTCATTGTAGGGTTTGTTGTTGAATTCGCTGGAGAATCCCATGAAGGGGAAGACTGGTGGGTTCTCGACGCTCGGTGACTTCTTCAGGTTGGTGGGTGGAGCGTTGTGTCGGGGAGGCAGCCAGGCGGGCGCGTGGTCTGGGGGCGGGGGGCGCGCGCCGTGCTGCAGGGACGCGAACCTGTAGGGGGGCACTGGCGCCGGCTGCAGCTGGAATCCGCTGCCTTCCTCTTTCTCCCACCCGTACGGACGCTGGTGACGGGTTTTCGGCTGTAACATTTTAAAAATATTTTATATTACTGAAATTCTGTCCCGGTTCAAAAAATATTAATAGGTAGGTTACTAATATTGAATTCTTCGATATAAGTACCTAAGATGTAATTAATATATATTTTTTAAATTATTGACACGTTTGTACACTTACAAAAGTGGTTTGTGTTGCTGTAGTTATTCCATTGACGCTTATAATAGAGTCTAATCTTTCTTCTGCCTCACGCTGCTCCACTGATATCGTTCGTTTGGCAGAGTTGGCTGGAGATACTCTGGAAATTCATGAAAGGAATTATATTAGCATCTTTAATATCATCATGTTGTCATATTACATTATTTTTCAGAAAAGGAAAACCTATGCAGAGTACCGAACGCGTAGTCGCTTATCATAAGTTGTGATGTCCCTTCTCCTAACTAATACTCTCACTGACAACCAATAATTTAAAATCAAGCGTCGATGTGTATCAAATGTTGTAACTAATTGGCGTTGAATGTGTTAAACCTGAACCCTTTCGACACGAAAAAGAAGAAAAGGCACTTACTTGGGCAGCAGCGTGGATATGATCCTCTGGGCCTCCTCGGGCGGCGGCGGCGAGTGCGGCGACGGCGGGTCCGGCGGCGACGGCTCCTCGCGCTCCTCCGTCGGACGGAAACCCAGCGCGAACTTGGCTCTGCAGCACATTAGGTAAAAGGTATTACGATAAAATATTATTAAGATATCAAAAACATTATATTTAGATAACAGTATATTAAAGAACGAATGATGCTAGGTTATAGAGCAGTGTCCGACCCGTGTCCGAACCCAGTACGTGCTCCTTATGTATACTATTATTATAAAGAGGTAAAGTTTCTAAATCTGTTTATTATGGGCTAATCTCAGAAACTACCAATCCGAATTGATTTTTTTTTGTATGGATATACACATTCAACGAGAAGGTTATGTTACTTAGGTAGTGTATCATGTTTTTTTAAAAATCTCCTGCAAACGTCTGAGTCTCGTCCGGTATGGTATAGCAAGAACTGTTTCGTATAATAAATGTTATTGAAGTCTTAAATCTGACCGCGTCTACTACCGTCAGATGGCATAAATAATCCAGTGATAACATATACATATTAATCCGACTACGACGCTAATTGCGCCGAATTGTGACATGAGTGTCAGAAATGTCTGACATATACGCCAGTCACATCTTAGGTAAGTACTAATTACAGTAATGGTTCCTTAGCTAAGATTTCTTAGGTTCAGGCAAACTCTACACATTTTCAATTGAAACTCCGTTTAAGGAAAGTTTCAATTGAAAACGCTAATTACGGTTCCACATTCAGGTCTGGATGAAATGTGAACCGTGGCGTAATCTTAAGTAGGCATGAAGTCTACCTAGTGTTGTACCTTCTAGTCTTTATACTACGTATTTGAATGTTAGATTTTAGGATTGTGTTTCCTTATAACCTATTATGGACACAGGAAATAGAGAAGTAAGGTGCTTCGCTCTTTCGTGTGTAGACACTATGTAGAATTGTGAATTGGAACAGGTCTTGGAATGGAAATGGTCTAGGAATTGGAAATTATCATTCCTAGATTATATTTTCGTGTTCTTTCAGAAGTCCTCTTCGCACTATGATCAAAACTGTAGAAACAGGTTTCGTGATTGTACCTTCTCCCGTTCATGCTCATGTATCCATCGTCTTCGGAAGTATGTCCCGCAAGCGGCGAGTCGTCATCCGTGGCGGGCGTGGCGGGGGTGGCTGGAGTGGCGGGCGCCGGCGGGGGGCGCGGTTCCAGGGAGCGCGGCTCACCCTCGTCGTACTCGCTCAGCACCTGGTCCAGGAGTTCCAAGGACCTCTGCACATCGTCACACCCTCTGAAAAATCATATCATAGTTTAGCTGAAGTCGATTGGTAGTTACTTCCAACCTGTATATTTAAAATAATGGAAATCAACATATTATCTTAACCATATCTCTCTATGACTAGTTAAATTATTTTTAACAGATATTTGTGCAATGCCTATTCGTCCATACCGCTGTGCGACAATTGTATGACTGCCATATACTCAACTTTTTAAGATACCCATAGGTTAGTCCTTAATTAGTATTATAATTGAGTCGAATCTTGTAGAAATCTGTGACCTAACGTTATTCCAATCCAAATAAGTGTAATCTGCCTACGCATTAAATAAAATAAAGCTTTGTTTACTGGAGTACAAAACCAGCATTGCTCGAGTGATAAACTCGCCATAAACTTTTATTGTTTAACTCAGTCTCGAGTCTCGACCCGTAGTTTGAATCAAACAGTAGATTTTTGGATGATTTTACGAGCGGTCCTGTGGGTTTTAGGACACTAATAGAACAAATTGAATTAATAAACTTAAACTATCCCAATTGACTTATAAAGCATTGGTATATATAATAAATAAATCTAGATGGTAAAAATACAGTTTATATTCCAAAAGATATTCCATTTGAGTAAGTTTTTCATTTTTATGCCAGCCAGATAATGTGCTTTCTCAACTAAAACCATTATAAAGTTACTTATTCATTGGAATTGAAATAAGTGACTAATGCCCGTTTTCACCAACATCCCCTAAGTTTAGGGGATCCCCTAAACATGCTTAGGGGGCCGTTTAGGGGGCGGTTCCGTTTCACCAACCGTTAGGGGTCAACTAAACGCTAAAAGGTCCCCTAAATTTAGGTGGTCGACAACTGGGCACATAAACCGACCCATAAGTGCGTTGTCTTTTAAGCAACGAAGATGGATAGTGATTTATATGAATTTTTAGATAATTTAGAAAATGTTTCTACTATATTCGACGTAAATAATCGCCGTATATCGAAAATGACCAAATTACTTCGAAAGTTTTGACGAAACCGACTTTTTTCGGAGATTTATGTTTTGTAAATCGTCAGTGTTGTATTTATTGGAAAAGATTGAACACGCTTTAGAATTCCCTGATATTAGGTGAGTATATTTTTTTCCTTAGTCTACGCCGTCAATGTTTCTGATACACTTGTGTGTACCCATTTCATTTGCATAGGTAATTAATTTTATTATATATTCACCAGGTGAAACTTCAAGACTATACCTATATTAGTTTTAAAATTCCGATTTTTAGTTAAACTAAACTTGTTATTTGAACTTTTTAAGGTGGAGATGATGCAGAGCTATTCAGAAACAGAAAGGGATATATGTCTATAAATGTTGAGACGGTAGCATCAGCCAATTTGTTAATAAGAGATGTTGTGGCACGTTGGCCAGGTTCAACACATGACTCGGCTATTTATCAAAATAGCAATTTATACATAATATATAATAAATAATACAATCCATTTATCATAGATAATCAATTTATTTATTATTAAAAATACAATTTCTCTTAGATTTTCTAGTCATTCTTTGGTACACCAAATAAATTCTTCAGATTGAAGTTTCCACCTGTAAAGTAAATAAATTGTAATAAGTATTATGAACTTATAAAAAGTAGAGATGTTATTTCTTTTCAGAATCATCTGTTGACTCCTTACTTAAATCCTACGACAAGAGGACAGCACAAATAATAAGGAATGTCACAACCACAACTACATCCCAGAACACATATGGATTTAGACGATCACAAATTACAAATTATTTTGATAACTTGTTACATAACAATAACTTAATAAATGTTCTTATGTGATAACATACCTTTTATTTGATTGAGTGGATGGTTTTGCTCTTTTAATATTGGCCTTCGCCTTTTCCATATAGGAGTTGGTATCTTTGAACGTGATGTGATGGTGTTACCTCACATTCGTCTTCTATCACGTTTTCATTTATTGCCATGTTCTGAAAACAAATTATATTAAAACACTTACCAGAATACTTTTATTATATTAAGTTATTGTGACTTTATCTGGAATAATTAACAGAACCTGGGTGACCGAGCTTTGCTTGGTTTTTATTGAAGTTTTTTTTAAATTAAACCTAGCTAGATTGATTTACCTCCCCTGAATCCCCCTGCAAACTAAATTTAATGAAAATCGTTAGAGCCATTTCCGAGATTCAGATTACATATAGCAAGCATTGCTTGTTTAAAGATATTAGAAAGATAGATAAGTAACCTGCCCTATTTCTAGATATATGCTATCTCATTGGTTAAGATAAGATTAACTTCAGCAGTATATTAAGTGAAAAGAGTAACAAAAAAACAAAAAGATAGACAAGTCCTTTCACAATTTATTACAATAGTACAGTACTTAAATTGCCTAGGGCAATATAATTTAAGTTTGTAAATAATATATCTGGCAGTACTTACAGTAATGGGTTCAGCATCTAAAATTATAGCCTATTCTTCACTAGTTAGTTCATTTGTGGTATCTGTATGTGGTCTAAAACATCAGCAAGAAGTACCACTGCAACCTCGAGCCATCAAATCGCAGACTTGGTCCAATATTGGGTCTGTTTTTGCAGTTGATGGTCCTCCTCTCCTCATGAGAGCATCTTTACTCCTAAGATAAAAAAAATAGATGTATAGTTAAAATAAGGCATGTTGGTTTTTATTTAAATTTTAACTAACCTGTACATATTTCCCGTTGAATTATATTAGGTACAGAGGTACAGAGGTTTAACCAAGCCTCGTTCTTAGCTTGGTTAGTTGTACCGTCTGTCTTTTTATATAAAATTATGTTCTTAAACGCGTACACCAATTTCACCAACTTATCTTTCTCGTCCACTGTGAAATTTTGACTCCCTCAGCTTCCTTTTTTCTGCCCTAGTAACGATTGACGAATAAAGTATTGATGAAAGTACGAAGAAACGATCACAACCGTAGCGTAGATCACAACACAGGATCACTCACAACAAACAATTAACAAGTAGGTAATCCAAGTGTCAACTCAACCGTCAAATACAAATGACCACAGATTAAATGCGTGTTTCGTTATGCATGTATAGAGTAAATGTGCTAGAACATATTAAATTAATTAAAAATATGAACGAAATAATATTAATTATTATTATTAAAACAATCTTTATCATAAACTTTATCAATATGTGCATGTACTTTAGAGAATTTGATAAAAAACTATAGTGTTTAAAAGTATCGACAAGTTCAAAGACGCATCAGTCGTGCATCAGTCAATAGCACGTCACTAATATCGAAAAATAAACGTCACATAATTATGTGTCCCCTAGTTAGGTGATAGGAATGATGGTGAAACGAAATTTAACTTGGGGGCTGGTTTAGAGGACCTTTTAAGTAAGGGGTCCCATACTTATGTGGTGGTTTAGGGGATGTCGGTGAAAACGGGCATAATACTATAAGCGAGTCGCGTTCTCTCTTGTTAAACTAGTCGAACGAACCCAATTTGCAACCGTGCATTTCCGCACTGGTTTTCTAGATGGATTGTCATAGTAAATAAGTCCGTGTAACAAGCTCCAGCGACCTCCTCGCCGCAGTCAATTCTCCGAGATAATGGTAAATTGAACTCATTTCCTCCACGAGTACCACTCCGTCCGCCTTGAGGACACTTCCTTTAACATCACCATTACGACAGAATTAGGGGAGCGCAGATATTGTTACGTTTAGATATATCACTCAACAATGACATAATTCTATTAAGCTGATTCCATCGCACTTTCGGAGTCGGAATACTAAACCGGCACGGCAGCTTCGTTGTTTCATTTTGCTTATCTGACACTCACCCGAATTTATTCGCACTACCTAACGCCTCCGTTAAATTATGACGGCTCTCTTCAAATATAGCATTTTATTTGATAAATTCACCGTTACTTGCATTTATATCCAATGTATTAGGCGTATGATGGATGTTAAATGGTAACATTACTTTGGGGAGGAACGCGATATTGAGAATCTGTTCATTTTCAGGAAGATTTTGTATCAAATGTATGTAGAGTGCTAGCTCATAAAAGTATCGGAGAAGCGGCTTGTCCTCAATGCTATAAAGTGGTTGTGGAGGGAGACACAAAGCAAGCCTGTTGAAAGAAGAGCGCTCCTCGCCGTCTCTCGATAAGCTCTCAGCGTTGCCTCGCGGAAAGATGTTCTTTATATTTGCTCAATAAACTGCAAACTACTCAACTATTAAAAATGCAAGCCTCGAAACACATAAAAATATTTTCCAATAGAATGGACAGTGTGTTTGAATAGAGTCTAGAAGCTGCACCTTACATTTTACGATATTAAAACGTTTATTTTATTGCAAACTGGTGCCGTGACTGTCGTATTCTAAACATTTTACTTTAATAAATAACTTTTGCTTTGATTACTTTTCTGCAGCCGTTAGATGCTAATTTACGTCTATTAGCTTTGTTAATATTCAGTTGCAAAAACTGCAAAGGAACACTTTAAAAATGATTGGTTTTTTTAAATACCGAATGAAAGGTTTCTTGAGAGTAAATCCAATATTTGGAGTGTCTGCCGCAATCTCGATGGGCCGCTGTCTCCGGCGGCGATCTCTGTCCTTCATCGAGGGTTCATTAGTGTTCACCTCACTAATGATCCCGCTGCACGGTTCAACGCAAGGATACCCTACTACAGTCCAAGTGGAGTTTACTTTCTAAAAATAAAATCATTGGTTCAATTTTACTTCACTGGAATTCTCGAAGCTTTAAGAATTTCATCTTAAAAATAGGAAGCGTAAAATATTCAATACGTTATTAAAATACAGAAATAATTCACGTTTGACGGAATGCGTGAGGAACATACGATATCGAACTTTGTTGAATTTTACCTTTGCTTTAATGTTTCAATCTGTTTCCCTGAGTGTTTATTACCGTTGTCGGTTACACAATAAGCTTCCGAATCGAAGGCGAATGGCGCGGCGACTCAGATTGTGGCGGAAGCCTACTAGGACTCGCTCAAGGTATTTGTGTGTATGTATCGCGTCGCGCGGCGTATTGCATTGTATCGCCAGTCAGCCACAAAGCAGAGCACTCAGCATGAGTGCCGCGGCGGGCGCGTGCCTGCCTTTGTTTTATTTCACCCACACTACTTCGCTTCGAAACTTTTAAGGGGAACTTCAAATTGCGTTTCTCCTTTAAGCGGAGCTGGTTTGCGCTGATTAGTTGGACGTCGTTGGCTCCGTTGGACGTAATTTATATGTTGGTGCGGTCCGGGCACTGCGCTTCTTATGTTATTGTTCTATTGGCAAATGCTAACACCGAAATTGAAAAGGGTCGTATATGGCAAACATCTTTCATTTACGACCAATCGAAAAGGGACAATAATACTTATTATTTTATTACGGTTCGTTACGATTCAATCCAAGAAAGGAAAATATTTGTATGGAGAGTTTCCGCTTAACGATAAATAAACAACAGAATATTATTGTGACATATAAAAATAACTTGAAATCGATAAGGTCTATGTCGTGAATTCGTAGCACCGTTCGTAGCTGCGTAGCGCCGTAGACCTACATCTTGATACATGGTTACTATTTATGCGGAAATGAGTGCAGCGTAGCGGAAGTGCAAAGCAACCTTTGTACCCCCACCCTGCGAGGGGCGTCGACCCCGCGCGTACACACACCCCCTACTTTTGTGTTAAATCACAACAGTACCGACGTCATGACCTCATCAGAGTACACGCTTCCAACAAATCGCTACAAAATCAATCACTGTACTCTAAATACAAAACCCAATTTTGCTAAAATTGTGGATTCTCATATAAATCTCTAACCGATATCTTCTTAAAATATATTTACTCTTAAAAGTAATATATTTTTAATTTCATAGTTAAAACATGTAATAGTTTTACAGTTCAGTATTTCTTTTACAAGTTCGATCACGTACACCAATGGACTAACTTCGACTTTAGTTGTTTCGAAGAAAATTCAACTACTAAATACTTCCCACTTTAGTCTGAAACTTATCTTAAATAGTTGCGAGTTTTTGAGTTAATGAAATTTTGATTAAATGCCTTCATCTTTTATTATCGAATGTGTTTGACACGAACATTTTAATTTGACAATCTTATTATTTAAAACTTCATAAATTGTCGATATTACAATAGAGTAAAAGCAAATACTTAGAATGGAAGTATTCATAAACCTTGTATCTAAGGGCCGGGGGTAGTTTCGGGTCGTATAGTACGAGTACTTACATAATGTAGTAATATACAATAACGGGGTGGTACGTGACCAACATACAACGTTATTTTGGTTGTTCGATTATTTTAGGCAACCACCTATGAATGTCGAATACGTGTGAATTGCTTCTTCAGACCCCATAATTTGGTGAAAATGTATTGATCAAATATACAATATCACGGAGGCATTCCACGTTTATTCTTATTATTCTGCGGGAACATTATTTTTTCAGTGAATTGAGGGTTAAAAGCATTATTTTATCAATAATACATTATAATAAAATTCAATAGCGCAATACCGGTGCTAAGTAGGTAGGTAATGATAATACGTGGGTGAATATAGAAGCACATTGAGCCTGTAATGTTGCAATGTAGGGCTAATGCCTCTACGATCTACATCTCATGTAATCAATACTCACTGTATTAGTACTAATATCTTCAGGAGGTTCAAGCGTGCGTACCTAATCTCTGGTAGAAAAAAGATAGCCGCAGATTGCGGATTTAGGATGAATGAATACGTTGCTCTAGTTTTCGAATTGATAGCTCAATCCAATTAATTAGGTAAACCAGTTGATTTTCCCGAATGTTTTTATGGATCCTATCTATATACATGACAAACTTTTCGGGAGTATGATATCATAAAACGCTAATGATGCAAGTTTAAGAACTTTTAGCAGTTGTTTTATGGAATTCCTTCCCATTAATTTTACGCGGTTGACTGCTCCGATAAACTGAACAAGTTGGTACTGTGGAACAAAACAATCTGCCGCGCCTGCTGTCACTCAGGACACGGCGGCAGATGCCCACCGACTCGAACAATCTTACAAAACATTGAGAGATTGAGTTATTTCCAGTACCGTACGTACTTAGAAGTCTGCATCGGATTCAGACAAGACTCTAGCTATAGTATTAAAAAATGTATTGATGTATTTTGTTTTATGGTCCACTTGATTCGATTTATAAACTGTGTAGCTGTTAGTTATCCGGTAAATAAATGTAATCGGACGTTCGGCATTTAGCGTGAAGTCGTCGTCAGAGCGGGACCGCGTGTCGGTCGGAAGGAAGCTCTGAGGACATGCCAATAAGCGCGACGAGCTGTAACAACACCTCCGCCAAACACCCCCGGAACCAATTCCGCTCCTCAGCGCATGCTATAAGGTTGACATTCCCTACATCCACCGCCTATTATCGGCTGCACCGACTTAAAGCAATTTTGCGAGTAAATATTGAACTTTTCTACTGTAGGGAGTGATGTGTTCCGATGTAACAAAATCGAGTGTACCTCCTCACCTAATCTATCAAGTTCATTTCCCCTTTTATTTTTCCTTCGTCACTTCTGAATAAATACGGAACAGCCTTGAATAAATAACTGTTTCAGCTTAAGTCGACGCTCACTTGTTATTCAATCTAGAGCACAAACAATAATAAATATGAATGTTTATTTGTCACAAAATAACGATCGATGTTTGTTTATTTCTATTTTATTAATATCCCGCTCGTTCTAGGCTGACAACTGTTTATTGTGCAAACGTTTACAACCAAATCGCTATGATATACGAGTACTATACGTACGTGGCGTGTAAATCTTGGAATGTAAAGTAAGTTACAACTTTATACTGGTAGTTCTGTTGAGACGTAGCGTGGAGGCAGCAGCCTATCGGTAGACGGGCACTGATTGCTGTGTTAATTAAGCAATTACCTAGGTCTCGTCACTCACCCCGCTGGAGTCTCGGCGGAATCCTCGTTAACGCATTAACCAACCTCTTGCTCATTATCCATTCCAATCGGCCTCAAGCACCTGCACCCACTCACCCCACAGCTGTATTAGCTTCAAGTAACTCGAGATACATCATTAGGTATGTAAAAATATACTTTGTGTTGTTACGTCTATAGGTCGTACCAAAGTATAAGAATATCGTAGCAAAGAGAAGCAAGTTTCCTTTCATTTGTGAAGTACGAACGGAATTAGTAGCGCGTACAAACCTTATTACGCAGCAGTAACAACAAATAAATTCAATTTAATGTCTATCCTAAACCAAGTGTGGTACAAACGGTTTTGGGATTCGTATAATCGTCTAAGCCAGCGGCGACCGTACCTACACGTCATGGGAAATGGAAAATTCACCCAAATTTAATTTTATTTCCGTCGCTGTGCTATATTTTGAAATAAACAAATCCGTCGCTCTGATTTATGACTTAATGTAAATTAGATTAGACTTTCATGATTTTGTTACGTCAGTGGTAGTAATTAATGGTTATTAAGTTAAGTTGATGTAATAGTAGCGTTGGTAATAAAAACTGCAGTGGGGTTTTACTTGTGTTTGCACGCGAACGTAGCACTGATATTAGTCGGCTAATGAAAGTAACGCCAGATGGAGAGAAGGTATAATTATTTCACAATGTGTCATAGCCATAAATGAGTATATATATCTAGATATTCTGAAGACGGTGGATGTCTATAGAAATGCAGTGTTTGGTCCTAGTATCGATCACGGGCTCGCGGCCAGACGACCCGACAATGAAAAACTATGCTTTTTGCTCACGAAAACTTGCACCGACTCATTCGCATTTACGGATCGACAAACTTTGTTTTCGAACTTACATGAACTGAATTCGTGAAAATACTTGTTCCTAATTTAATTGGGAACTAGGAGTTCTGTTTTCATAGAATGTGAGAAGAGCGGGAGAATATTTCTTTATTCACAGAAATGGTTTAAGCGGGGCTTAAAAATTACCAAGATAATTATATTTTCTTTCATAAATATTGGTAGTAATAATCACTTCTAAGTTTTAGGTGATGATATTTTTCATTTTCATTAATTATTATTTATTTATATAGGACCCGAAAATGAGTACAATTCAATTGTTTATTTATCCGGCGTTTATTTGCCGAAACAAACTTGTACCATAAACTATTTTGAGTTAGCTATACGGAATAAGTTAATACAATGAAGGGTCCCGCATTTCCTCAATTCTTGGAATTGACCAAAGTTGCAATTGGCATGTCCAACCAGAACAATAATTGAATGACTATTTATAAGTAAGGACGTTATTACGACTTTTATATATTGTTAGAAGGGCTTGCGTAAGGTCTAATATATTTACAAATACCAGCAATAATATCGAATTATTTATTAACGTTTTTTTCCTGACGCAACAATGACGGGCACTGAATTTATGAGATAAAGTACACTGGGGAATGTTGAGCAAAGAGCAGTTAATAAGTGCAAAATTAAAAAGAAAACAACCTGCCCTAGCTGCAATGTCTAGCAAATTGCACGTGTTCGTTGTAATTTCATTGAATTAATAAATCTTGGGCCCCTTCTTCCCGCTGTCGTTAGGTTACCATGGAGCTGGTGCCGAGGGGAGCCGGGAGCCGGGTCTGCAGTCGGAGTACGCAACATAGGCAAATGTCGCCGGTCGACAATAAGCGGAGACGCGTCGGATGCTGCCGCATTAACCACGTGATTTATTTGTCTGGCGTCGCCTGTGCTGTGCTTCGCTAAATCCACAAACAATACAGAGGGGACCTCACAACCACCAATCAACAACATCCCACTCTTCTATTGAGACCCATAAACAAAATGTTAAACATAATATCAGAAAGATGCAAAACAAGCCCTTTTATGATAAAGTATCGGGATTACACTAATGGAATTTGAATGTTGAATATAAACAGGCTTCAAACGCATGGTGCTGCTGCGGAATGGTTTCGGCATATTATGTGGATAAGGATCAAATCGGATTTCGAATTTTATCGTTTCTATATTTAGATAAGAGAATTACAATTTACAAATACACTATTATCATAACTCTACGTCTATCTACCAAAAAAAATTGAGAAAGATTTAAAATATCAGTATAATGATGGAATATTAATCTATTAAGCCTCAATTCAAAGGGTTGGGAGAGAGATGTCATTTTAAAAATCAATATAATCACGGTCGTTTACCTAGCCACCCTAACAAATTGTTCAACCCCAATGCGGTGCTCGGAGACCGCTCAGACCCTGAACACTCTTTAAAAAGCGGTGGATAAAATTTGATCCCATACTGTTAGGGTGTAGCTATCTGCAGTTAAAATTATCTGTGCGGAGGGGACGACAGGGGGAAGACGTCGCAAAATGCCAATTCCTCCCTACTCACTACTGGGCCGAGATTCGTGCGAACCATCGGAACGGTAAGCGTCGTAATTAGTTTTAATTAAATCCGACAGAATATAAACGGAGATCGATACCGGATTATTATTTGGATGTTACGACACCATTAAAGTATTTTATTGCTCTTGATGAAAGCCCTTAATAATAATTGTTACATAAATAAAAGCTAGGAAATAAGATTTCGTCGTAAGTATAAAATATCTGCGTTGTCGACGTTATAAAGCAGTGGAATGAAATGTTGAGGGGAAGAGCAGAGTGGCAATGTGCTGTAAATCATTAAGGTAAGTGAGGACGACAGGCCGCCGCGCTCCTTTGCCGCCTCTTAGCCACCTCGCAGGACGGCCGAGCGCCTGAAAGAAACCTCGCTTTCACCTACATTTGACTCGAGGACGTAATTGCCAGCATCAAACGGATAAATTAGATTAAACGCACTTGCTTTGTCGGCGCGTTGATGAAGCCTTGTATTATACAATTTGAAGGGTTAATGAAGAATTACTGGTGTTGCGCTCGTACGTCTATTTACTTACGAGCCTTGAATTATTTGGTTCTGAATTTGAAAGTTCGTTAAATTCGTCTACTAACGTTATTGATTTTGATTTGTCTGAGTTCAAATTTAATTTTATCTAGACAAGATATTTAAATGAATCTATGATACCAAGTCGAAGGTCCTCTTAACAGGAAGCTTAATCGAATTTATGCCAGGGATTTCACTTGAATACTAATACATTTAGTATCAGCAACTTCCCTAACGGCAGACACATTAATTTTCTATTTTCATTTCCGGTTTCTCTGTGCAATGTAAACTTTTGCAATAAGCGAGAATGTAATCCTGGTGAAACAATATCTGAAGCGTGTGTTGTGTGTGTAGTGTAGTGTGTTACATACGAGTACGTATAAAGAGATCGCGTGTGCGTTCTGCTTCAGTTTAGTCTGGTGTTACGCGCTGCATAAACAATACGCTTACAATTCTCACAATATCTAGTCTGGAGGCAGCTGCGAGGGGCTCCACTTGAGTGCCTGCTCGTTAGCAAGAGAAGTTAAATTACGCCACAACTCCATTCCATGCGTAACATACTTAAATATTAATACAATTAGGCAGACGGAGCACCATAGTTACTAATTCATTTTCAGCTAAATGCAGGTTTACTTTGTTAAAGAGATAAACATCAAATTTAAAGAATACTCTTTGCGAAATATCCTAATAATGCTTCATAGTAACGGACATTTCGTTTCGTTTACACCGTCAACATTTCTCATCGTTTGACATTATGTCTAGGATGTTAATTTAAATGTAGGAAACTTAAAAGGATCTTAAAGTTATTTCCCCCTTTTCCGGCCAATATCACATTTGAGTTCCCTTTCGACTTTCCCTTACATCTGTGGGTCTGGCGAGGGGTGGGCGTGGGGGAGGCTGGGAGGGTCAAACCTTCACTTTCGTCCGGCACGCATTGCAGTACCGACCTTCCGGCAAACTTTCTCAATACAAACCTTGCAACACTTAAAATCAATAACAATATAGATATTTTGTTAAATATGCAACAACTTGTTCACGCTTTCTATAACTTGATTCGGTTTGATTTAATAAAAAAACTTCGTATTACGTTAGTTAAGGCTTCTAAAACTTTCAAGGTAAAGGGAAAAGTTTATTATCGTCAATTCGATAAGTTTGAAACTCCCTTTATAAGGTAGTATTAGTGCTTGAGTACAAGTACATATATACAAACGTAGGTAGGTCCACCCAATAACAAACAAACATAGGTATTTATTCCTTTTTCTGAGGGTAAGTTTTCCACTTATTTTAGTCACAGTCTAGCTTTAAGGATGTTAATTGGTGTTAGCGTCTTAATAAAACCGAAATAAAACTGTTCCTTCTTAGGCGTATTACCAAGTAAGTATGAACACAGTATAAAAGAGAAGGAACTTATAAAAGTATACATAGTACTTACACTGTCGTTATTCTCTGCTAAAAGACTCTGTTAATTTATTACTGCTCGGGAAGAATATATGTAGTTGTTATCAAAGGATTATTTGTCCTGTCCATTGTATTAACATCTGGTGTCCGGACGAGCGGGCTTTTGTTACAATTGACAAGCGCGGAGAATAGCTTTTGAATAAATTAACTGCATGTAGTTCGATGAGTGTTCAAATTGCTAATAAACCTCGTTGTGTGTTATTTTATTACATAGAACGTGAGAATCGCGGTATCACTTGATTACGTATATCAATGTTTTATTAGATTATGAGTACTGGTTGTAAAGTTGTTACGTACTTCCTCATTTAATGAAAGTTAGTATAATATGTTAAAATTAATTACTTTATTCAGATACACAGTGATTTATACCCTATCTATAGTCTTACTTTCATAACGGCACCAATCAGCTTTCATACAGTGCTGTAGGTCTAATGGCCTTTTGCTCTAGTTTATCATTAAATGTTTCGTTTTACAGAAGGTTAAAATCGCATTTGAATACATTTATATCTTAAACACTTAATCTGATTAAAACAAAAGCCTGTTATTATGTAACATTCCGCCCCAAAATATGCACCCAGGTTGTGAGGAGTGGTCCGTTTATGGCATGTTCCTATTGTACATTCATTTTAATAAACACACACCTTTATATTTAGTGTGACGTTTATTACAAGGGTTTTTTGAGGGAATGGAGTTTAATTAGAATTAAGTACAAAGTTTTCTTCGTAAATTTTAGGTCAGGTAGGAACATCATGTTTTTTAAGATTTTAACTTAAATTTTGAAATATTCTTCAACCAATTACCTTTTTTTTGTATTTGGACAAAATCCGTAAACTATCCATATACTTTTAAACTTTTATATTCATGTTTTAGAGGCAAATGTTTTAATTTTTTAGTCAAATATAATAAATAAGACATGAAATTATTTCGTGTAATATTGTATTCTTCACACATAAGGGTATGAGTACACAGTACAGGTACAGCGTGCGATTAAATATTAACGACACCGCGGAATACGAATACGTGTTTATAGGATAACAAACAGTAATGCAAGAGTGCAAATTACAGCTACACCAGGGCTTCTCGTTTACATATTCTGTCGCATTAACCGTGTTTCGTAGCCATTAGTCACAACTAGCAGTATAACTTTAATATTATGTTAATGGGTTAAATCTTTACAAAACATACACAAGAAATATGTATGAAATACCTATTTGCGTTAAACTTGTAGGAGATCGTATTGTCGCGATCATACAATAACCTTTACCAAACAAATTGTTGAAATGGGTCCAACTCAAATATTATGTATATTTTATTTGAGGTTTCACCGTTTTCTGTTTTAATATTATGTGGAATATTATGTTGATATACCAAATTTCATATTTTTGATAAGAGAATTGCACATAGCGGTTAGTACTTTCCTTTTATTCATACTTACGGCCCGTTTTAATTTTTAGCTGCCCTGGATATTAATCGGACATCCCACTAGTGAAACATTTTGTAAGAAGCGAATCAACTTATCGGACACCGATGTTGTGTCGGCCACATAAACCAGAAATGCCGACAAATGATACTATCATAAACTAACAGCCGATGAAAGGGACGAGCTCCCATACCTTTAAAATACGTAGGATTTCCAAAACTATTCACTCTATCCAATGATATGCTCATTTATGCACTAGCTGGAGTACGAATCAATGGCACAACAAACCAAACAGTATTCTCTAGTTTTTGTTATTCCGTGTTGATTCACGTCGGGTACAGAAGAAGCATGCAAATGCGCCGAGACAGTCGATAATTGCTTTCCGATTACATTTACATCTCGTATCATATCCGCGTGCGGGCTTCGTAACTATACGTTTCTATTTCAAGAGAGAAAACGTTTAAGTTTTTACTGTCCGAATCGGATGATGAGTGGTTGGGAACTGTAATAAATGATTTGATAAAATGATAATTTTGAACAAGTTTAGAAGAGACCTCTTGACATGAGTAAGATAAAATAATTGCTTTCCTATAGGTTTACTTGAGGATTTAAATGTATATATTTACTTCGATTTAGTAACAACTCAACGCATGTGTACTGCCCACTTTATCCTGCGTTTATTGCATAAACGGAAGAGTCATAACATAAAGCTTTACCGAATATGAAGCCGTCCTGCACTTGATCCGGATGTTAATAGGGGACAAACACTGAAAATAATTATGCGCCCGACGCCCGTATGGTCCTGGTGCATCTAACAGGCAAACAGAATTATACTAAAGTGTATCACTGAACATGAAGTTGGGCTGAGTGGCAAACAGTTGCGGGCAAAGTTAACTAAACATTTTTTATCATATTTCAATAGCATAAAGTGCAATTTACATTTGGCTTCAACTGTACCCAAATTAGTTGTGGGAAGTGGGTATAATCACTAGTGAGGGGATAAAACAAACGGATGACTGTGAGAGTCGTGGAGGGTCATCGTGCGAAGAGCCGCTTTGATCGGCCGCGGACCACATTCGCGGAAAGTTTTACGGGACACTAACCCACTTCTGAACGGTTCAAGCAAACTGTAGCAGACCTTTCCGTAAGAAGTTGAAGCTAAAAATAAATATCGGCGGTCCTTTAAAAAGCTGAAATGTTTGACAATGGCTCAGGTACGTTATAGGTTTATTTCATTAATGTTCTAGTTCATAAATTGTTGTTCAGTACCTATTTATAGATGATTTAGGGTGCTTTCAAATTATGCGTTTCGTGTCGGACCGCTGCGGTGCCGAAGCGGTGCGTTTGTCGTATTGTGAACGTACGATCGTGTGTTTTCATACAAAACGAGCAGTGCGGCAACAGTGCGTACTAAAATTATTTCGCGGTACCGACGCCGTACTGTTGCCGCACTGCTCGATTTGTATGAAAACACACGATCGTACGTTCACAAAACGACAAACGCACGGCTTCGGCACCGCAGCGGTCCGACACAAAACGCATAATTTGAAAGCACCCTTATAGTCATTTTACTAATACATTTTCAGTAAAATCGGTTTGATGTTTAGAGTAATGAATTCGAGGAAATTATTGTTGTTGTCAATCTTCGTACCAAAGTAGGCTTGAAATACGATTTTAATAAATGTCAGAAATGTTGTAAGGGTTCAACATTCTGTAGCATTAACGAGATTCAATTTAAATGTTTATAATACCCGTAAAAGATGATATTTGACGACAACGCAAATTAATAAAAATAAATAAGTAGGTAATTACTGAATATCAGTACGTAAGTATCTTTTAATAAGTGTAATAACCTTCACAAATTACAAGCTACGTTAACAATTTTATGTTATAATCGCCGATATATAGGCAAGATACATACATTATCGGTCAATTAACATAAACTTTATAACCAGAAGCAGTGATGCTAACGTTTTCTCCCATCACCTGACACATTACAGCGCAATACTTGATTTACGAGGGATCTCTGAATCGTGAATTGATTACGTCTTGTTATGCTCTACAGCAATAGCCACTTGATGGCTCGTGAATACATCTCGGAGGGAGCTCGTTTGGATGCTATAAATAAGTCATAAAAATTTCAACCGAGATCACCTTCACTGGAAACTGCGGTTTGCAATTTCTGAGTAATTCACGCCCTCAATGTAAGTAATAAACCCTCAATTACGAAGGTACGGAATA
This sequence comes from Cyclophora punctaria, assembly GCA_951394245.1. Taxonomy (NCBI): domain Eukaryota; kingdom Metazoa; phylum Arthropoda; class Insecta; order Lepidoptera; family Geometridae; genus Cyclophora; species Cyclophora punctaria. Next base: position 5,549,657 of record OX596170.1, on the reverse strand, counting down.
TAAATCGTGTATTGTGCTGCAAATAAGGCAAAAATGTACAGTAATAGGATTTATAACTATGTTGTTGAAACCGAAGAGCACGATGTACAGTTTTTAGAGTTTATAAGAAGCAATTATTATTATGATTTGTATTATAAATGGTACGAGTTTAATATGTTACTTTATAGGCAGCCGCAAGAAGGCAGAGGAGGTTGAAGGATCACAGGTAAATATGAAATCAAATATCTCTCTCCCGGGGGAACGCTTGTGTTGTACCCGCCTATAATATTATTCTCGATTTCCCCTGCGTCGTAAGACGTGGCTCCATGAACAACATATCCCGAACCACTCCGCGTCGCTCTGCCTTCATTGTGTATTAAAATATTTCTACGCATTCGTGACTATCAAACTAGAAATTGTGTCATAAATCTTTTCGCCTGTTTTATTAAAATGTTACAGACATATTACTAAACTCTAGCTATATTAACCTTTCACATAATGTTGGCAGTATTTCGTATTTTATTACAACAACGAAAATACTTAACGAAAACATCAAACAATTAATAATAGTCCGCAACGAAACAGGAGTTAGCAAACTCAAGCCATTAATTTAAGTACTTAAATACAATTTCAGTTACCAGAAAGTATGCTATAGTTGAAGGCAGGTGAAGTAACCGAACCGTGGATATTTAATGAAACTTCATATAAATGAACCTGGAAAATTGTCATCATGAGATGGGAACGGTATACGATTTACAAATAAAGTTCACTCGAGTGGAAAGCAAAGTTGCAGCTAACAATTTAAAGTTGGTCTAGACGGGTGAGTGCGAGCCGAGGTGAGAAAATACTGTGGAGAAGTAGGGAGGGGGCTTCGTGTGGAAGGGGTACCGGACACGGCCCTGGGTAACACTACCCAACATTGACAAAGTTACGCCCAAACCAAAGTAACTTGCAGAGTGCCGACCAACTAGTTATTCAATATTGAGAATGCTTTGAAATATCATGAACTTTGCATTTGCATTCTTCCTGTTCCATCATGTTCACATTACAAAGTTTATACTAATGTGTCGTGTATGTTTGATAAACTTGTCCAAACCATATTCCTTTCATGTATTTCTACAATAGCTTGTGAAGCAAATGATTGTGATTAATAATCACGAGTTCCAGTCGATCCCGAATTAAGATACCATAATCTTATTGTGATCGATCGCGAGACTAATCTCCGATCTGTTTGTTGCGTGGCTTTGTTCATTAATTAATGGTTACTGAAGGAGAGAGCATACCCCCGAGAACTGACAGAACTTTGACCAAGAACACCAGACAAGATGGATGGCTCCAATTTAATTGTATGCACTCCAAGTTTTACATTGATCCTGTCTACTAAACTAACCAAGACAGAACCGTTTAAATATTCACTAATGGATTTAAGAGTTCACCCTGTACGTAGCTATATTTTGTTTGTTTACTTATTCCAACATCTCCTAATATAAATGTGATCATGGCTTAAGATACAGAACTGAAAGTTGTTGTTAATCCAACTCACTTTCCCTATCGTTTTAATCTTATTTTAAATTATTCTGTATTTTAATTTAAAAAGTTTTAGAGATACGACGATGAAGATAATTTTCGGAGGAATTATTTTGTCTCCCAATTTAATTATTTCTAAAGTGATTTTTATGACTTGTTTGTATCAGTCGTATTATACCTGCAACTTTATCGGGGGATGAAAAGCGTCCGCATTGGTGGAGGTTGGCATTAAAAATATTAAAATAAGTAATTGCTCTATCAGACTCGCACCTGCCGCCCGCTGCCGACGCCGCCCGCCCTACGCCGCCACCCTTAAGCACTTTGTGATAAGGGCAATCATACAACCGACTACCGACTCTCTACCACCTATTCGTATATAAATGCACAGTAATAACAGTTTAAGTTACCACTTATTTACATAATTCCGTTTGGAAATTAAATTATCCCTGCCTATTCCAACCGTTTTAACAAATAAATTGTTATTATTTCGTCAGTTGTATTAACATGAAAAATATTAATTGGCGCTTTGTGAAAATACGTAAAATACTCGACTCGTAACTGGTAAAGTAACTTTCATTTACAATTAACCCAATTACTTTACTATAAAAACCATTTTCCTATTTCCTTACAATAATGCTAGTACGGTACATAGGTAGGTGTATTGTGAAGATGTATCGCTATACTCACTCTGCTCCATTTTTTCCTCCCCTGTGCAGCATGCCCGCGCGTGCCATCTCACGCCCACGACCTGGCGATATATTACATTAAATTAATGTCACATATACGCAACAATATCATCACGTCATATTCCATCACTCATATCACACTCACCAACATAATAAGAACTAACGGTGGCAGAGACAATTTGTATGAGATATTAATAATATTGTATGTAATTCCTATAACGAGATGTTTCTTTACGTTGTGATTGATTATTATTTTCTATGTGTTGAAGTAAGTATTACGATGGTATTACGTCTTATTTTAGAATCAAAGTTGTTTTCGGCGTTGAGCCGCCACCCAGCGCGGTGTCGCGACGTTATCTCAAACAGCACATCATTAATTACTGAAGGAACGTTTACGACCCTTTTCCGCATTTATCCTCTCCAAACGCTTTTAAAAACTTCCTTTTTTATTATTAGTTCAATGATACAACAAATTATACCTCTGCGGCTCCTCCTCTTATATTTCCTTCATAAATAATTAATATATCCTTTCCAGATGTCGACATTATCGACTCACCGACTCCACTTTATTAAAATTCTAATTTATAAAGTTTTTCTTTGTCTTTTACAATGTTTTAGGTGAGTTTTGAGGCGTAAACTCTGAAGTGTTTTTAAATTTATTTAAATAAAATTATAATTTTTCAGGTACTTTTAATGAATTGAAACCGCGCTTCTTTGTAGAGTAAATTCTAAGGTGTGTCGGTAGCCGCATGATACTCGTATTCACACTGTGATTTGTGATGTACATAATAAACTCAATTAATTCCAAGGTCGTGATTAATGACATCTGGAATAGCTCCGAGTACTGAGATGTGGCGGCGTCTGGCCACAGGACTCATCATACTTCATACCAACAAAATTAGATATATTAAATTAATTGTATTCTCTATCTCCATATTTCAATGCCGTTGTTGTTATCTTCAGCTTTCCTACAAGCAAAGTGTGTATTTCACTAGGATAACAAAAGATGTGTTACTTCCCAGGCTATAAATTATCTCTGCAAAAAATTACGACACTGTGTTCGGGACTCCGGGAAATATGGAAACCAACAAAAAACGAATACCAATTCTTTACTAAGTAAGTCAGAACTTATTCAGTAAACGTGTTCGTAAATCTCGGCTTATCAGTTTAAAATGTAAACGTATTCTTAAGGACTTCATTTTGTCACCTCGACTTTTGATAAACGCGGCAATTTAACAATTTAATCAGCGTTCTATTTAGGAAAGAACTTGATAGATGGCCAGTTGAGATTATTCGAGCGTCAGAGCGTGTTGTAGCGTCTAAATTGCGACATCAACAGCGATAGGTAGACAATGAGCCGCGCTGGAAATTTATGAGAGTCGAGCACTGAGGCGATCCGTCTCACTTCAGCCATACACAGGGAAATAGTTAAATCACAGTCTCTCCGCGGAACATCGATATTGCACGGTTGTTTACAAGTGAACAAGAATAACAACTGACTATTATTTACTGGTGCTTGTAACGGGTTTAGTTTAATGGTTTTTGTTCGTATCAAGAGTAAAATATACTCATTATCATAAGTAGCGACTGGTTAATGTCAATAGAAAACTTAGTTATTAAATTATTAAAATCACCACATCATTAATCCAAACAACACATTCCACGTGAGTAACGATACAGCCTATGAACTTTTAAGTGGATTACAAGCGATATTAACCAAGCTTTCACTCCGGTATGTAATATCGCGTAAAATTCGTGCGATAATTCGGCACGGCACGCGATCTTTGCATTATGATACACTTGTTTATAATATGTGTACGTAATGTGGCGTATGTTGAAAACTCATTAGTCTAACATGATTAATGCCCAATCAGTTTATGGTTGAAACTAATATGCAATAACCATTCTGCGTTATGACTAATTTACAACGAAAATCAATGTCGGTGAATGTACGTCATGTTCAATTTATCTACTTACCTGTGAGCTTCAAATTATTTGAGCTTTGAATAAAATATTTGAAACATTTGTCGCTAATTGTCTTCCATTGTAAAATAAATAGTTTGCTGAGGTAGTCAATGGAACATTTAACTTGTAATTTCTCATTCTGTCGTAATTATTTAGAGAATGCTCAATTAAATTCTAGACCTTATTAAGTTATCTAGACTATTTTCACAATTACCTGGACATTCGCTCTGGGGGTCTATATTGCTGCTCTTTACTTTTGTTCATTCCAGATACCTGTAACAAAAGAGTATTCATAAATACATGTATCTATAGGATACAGGTAGGCAAGTATGTGAGTTAACGTTCTTAGTGAGTTACGGCGTTAACCCAAAGAAGAGGTCACTAAGTGCGGCAGTCTCAGCTGGATGATGTGACAAGCGCCCGTGATCGCGTAAATGAAAGAATGACCCACTTCCTAGACCCAAACCGCCTCAGACAGCTGGGACCCAGTTCCACGCAAGGCTGCCCCCACAAACGAAACAAGCCAGTTAACTTCCATTCGGACCCTCCAAACCCTAGACTGGCGGTATAAAAGCTCGTTTATGATCACACAGAATTGCAGTTTTTCACACAGCACCTGTGCGCCTACTAAAACGTTTTTATGACCCACAAAATGTAATACATTTCCAAACTTTTCATATGACATGTTTTTAGTAGACTCATAATGAAATGAAGATTTATAGTCCAGATTGAAAGGATTTTACTTTTTCAATGTTGTAAACGGCTCGTAAAAGCACTTTGAGATGTATGGATAACATTTTCCATTAAGCCGTAGTTCACCGACTAATAGAGCTAGTCGGAAGAGCGTAATCAAAATACAATGGAGCTCGGCGCCGCAGTGGTCCTGTTTCCCCGTTTTATTTTCAGACATACACTTGGTTCCGATACAGAGTTATGAAGGAGAACGGAATGTAGATAATTTACAGCGGCAGTCGGAACAAAGGCATGCCCGGCACGCGACCTACATCCTGTAGCCCCATTCGATAAAACTTGCCGTGAAACATCCACAACTACCGAACGAATACCTAATTTTTAATATCGGCGTTGTATCTTTCTGCATACACGAAACGTTTTCCTGGACTATTCGTCCGAATCGAATCGAATTTATTTAGGAACAAAAGTATTAATTGAATTGCTCGAATGTTATTTCGTTAGAGATCTAGAGCACGTACGTGAATTTCGGTTTGTATAAAAGTTATTTCGAATTCGAGGATGTAGGAACTTGTATAGATATGCTACTGTTTCAAACCAGTTAATTGGAAAAACAAACAAATTAGGTACCATGCCGGTTCAATGAAAATGATTTTAAATAAACGAGGTTTACAGAAACATACTAATTATATGTATGAACGAACACTAATATAGATATCAGTACCGGCACTAGGTCCTACCGCAGCCCTATGTGCATTGTGGCTGCAGCGCCCTAGTTAACCACCCACAATGGCGAGTAAGCTATTAGAGCCGACGATGTGTGTTAACTAGTTTAGTTCCTGTTGCTTGTTTTCAAGCGCTGAATGGGCTGAAAAATAAAATGAAAGTTGAAATCAGGTCAGCGACCGAGCGCGCATGCATATGGATCCTCGTGTCAATGACTACTGAACCTGGCGTTACCAACTTAATTAATATTAAACTTATTGCCGCATGAAATATTTTCGGCCTATTTAAATAAGCCACGAGTTTTTCCACAGTAAATAAAATTAAGTTTTACTTATGGGATATTAAATATGTAGATACTCGTATTACTCGCATATAAACATTATTGAGTTCATAATAATAGTCATGTAGGTAGACAGTTAAAGCTGCATCAGACTGACGCTGAAATCTTGTCCCGGCTTGAAGGTGCGTTTCCATTGAGCGGATTGGAACTCAACTGACCAATCACAATACATTACGAAAAGGTATTAACAATGTTATGCGTTGTTTGACAATCACAATGCGCTGTGATTGGTAAATCAGGCCCAGCAGCGCTCCGCTCAGCTTCAACAGAAATGTACCCTAAGGATTTATTTCATCTGCATCGGTATAATTATGTAAGTGGTATCCTTGCGGCAGATAACTGGATAATTCTCAGTAACGCTAGGTAAGTAGGTGCTTACGCCGAGAACAACGCGATCGTACAAAGATAACACTTATCGGTTTTCTCCTAACATAATAGCTATCAGACTTCATCGCAATAAGGGATCAAGGACGCTATTTACAAACTGCCCCGAGACCAATAATATGTTACTAACTGGATATTCTGCAGACGTAGGCACATAATGAAAACTTTCATATTGAGTTCGTTTACGTAGCATTATCTATACAATGATATTATGTCGTTGATATTAGATATTTTAAGGAATTAAGGTGCTTGCATCTTTGTTAGAATGTAGTATCCAGTAATATAATCGGAATAGGTCAAACTCTTTGGATTACTGAGATTTATTGAGAATTTTCAGAATTCCTATAGCTATAGGAATTCTGAATTTCCAGGAATATTATATAACCGTATAGAGAGAATAAAGCTTCTCGGAGCTCTAATTGAAGGAATTCTGTCTTGTATTGATTATTGGTTCACTGTAAATGACCTATTTTCAAATAGGTTGGAACAAGTTAATCAAGTACTTAGAACTTTGTTTCGGATTAAGCTAGATTTATAGTGCAGTTTGGCCCTTAAGTTTAAGAGAAGAGGGCACATTAAGCAGCCGGTCCCGGTTCAATCGTTAGACCATGTCGGAGGCCTTTGGGCGGTCTAAAATTTCCGACAAAGGGTGGCCACTAACCTACTCGATATGAATTGAAATGAAATAAAACTATTGCCTTTAATTGTATATAACTAGGTATTAGGTAGGTACGACGAGTAATTTCTTTCTTGACATAGTAGGCTATTCCATTTCTTAAGTCGTACCTACTCTAAGTATACTTTGAATTTGAATATTATTGTTCAGTAAAGGGTTAAGTACTTTACAATCCCCTTAAGAGATTCGAGAGCACTTCAAACTAACAATATATTTTCAAGTTTATCCAACAGGTGTAAGTTGTCGTGTTTCCGGACGCTACCAACGGATTGTGTCGCAGCAACAAACTTAAAATAAATCGTTACTTTGTAACATTATCCTACGAGGAAGCGTACACATTAAAAGAAAATCTAATAATCCTGTGAATATTTTAGAAATATTTGGCATTCGAGGGAAAATTCCCATATGCATTGTACTCCGTAGGAACAAGTGTTCATTACCAGAGAAATTTAAAAGTCGCAATTCAAACTGCCAAAAGTGCTTCTGTGGTCTAGAAAGTAACAAAATTACCTGTACTATAGCAGGACTAAAATTCCTTTCCTCTAGGTTAGCACTGTGTGCGGTTTGTGGTCGGTGCGCACTGTAGATAATACGAGCCACAATGAACAATATATTTAGTAGGTCGGCGGTGAGCCTTATCGCTGGCAACGGAGGAAAGCTGAGCCAATTTCATTGTGATATTATATTAGTATTGTAACACAATACTACTAAGGTGCTAAAAATATATTAACTCAACATTTACATCGTTGGTACCTAACTTATGAGCAGCGTAATGTGAAACAATTATTATATCAACGTATAAACTATCATGTATTAAGTTATAAATAGCGACGCGTTGTAGGTATGGTCTTTGAAGCGGAGAAAGACGTCATCCCTCTCTGAGATATTGCATATCATATCTGGTACAGTATGGATATTACGCCACAATAAAGTACACCTTATTTTAATGGGATTAGGTATACTGTTTTATTTATCTAAGTACTTATTTAGATATACCATAAATGTTATTGGTATGTTTAATTAAAATACAAATATTACTTTTTACTACAGTGAAATAAAGTAAAACATTGACCAACGCCAGTGCGACCATTAAAATAAATTTATCTTTTGCCAGGTTTCTTTATCATAGGAAATGTAAATGTAGTTTCACGGAGTCGGCGGCTGTTATCTGATGAGGAGGCGCCATCGCCAGCTCCTCGGACTTGAGATAGACTACTTACGTTACTCTGGAGACTTCCCTCCATTTTACAGCGACTTTGACCAATGAGAAATAAAGTTTTTCAACATTTTGTTAGGTACATTTTTTTTCATTTTTTTATGTAATACCTATTAGATCATACGAGTTGAGGAAATAAATATTAAAAGTAGGTGACTAATCAAGCAAGGCAAGTATAGGTGGATATGATATAACGAACATGATCTAGTGATTGTAATAGAAAGTCGAAAGGCAAATGAACCTAAAAGCAAGTCAATCATCATAACAAGGCCATAAAATTTGCTTAAATATAAACTAGGCGGAATACTTGTGCAGTGTTTCTTTTGAAGGCCCGAACGTCTATCATGAAACAGGTCATTTGTTCAAAGGCGGTCCGTGAAATGAGATAGTAAAAGATTTTTATTACTCGATTACACTGAGACACGCGTGCGTGGGATCGGCCGGCAACTGACGGGCCCTCGCAAGAAAAGGCGTCGCTAACTATAACAACTTAACTATACCAATTATCTGCAAGAACTTGCTTAACACTGTTTGTTTTAACTTACTAGGGTGCCATAGTCATTTCGTTTTCGAACCGAAACCGCTCACTTGTAGTGTAATCTAATTATACTTAGCTTGTAACATCACAACACTACAAGCAAGTAGTCCCATTAATAAGCAGTTGGTCTGTTTCTATTATTTTAAAATTGGAACAGAACGTAAATAAATAGAGGAGATAGCGTAAGGAAGTCGCTCGGTCGTCCAATTAATATTTATAGAATCAGGCCGTTCTTTTTAAGGAGGTGAACGGCCATTATGAATTTTAACAAGTTAGAACATCTCGTTAAAAAGTCCATTTTTGAAGGTAAAGCAAAGTTGTTTCAGGGAAGGTAAACAGTGGCATTGTGTCGCGCGGAGAGCAGACATCAAAAGGCGTGTATCAAAGACGAGTGTTGCCACATAGAGGGAAGCGTCAGCCGTCAGGGCGGCCCCCTCTATGAGGGTGCTACCTAGTACAGTTCAAATTTTACTTGCAAACTACACTATTTTAAGCACCCGAAAAACTCTATTCCCAACAACTGCGAACAACAAACAGGATTGTATATTTATCGCTGCGACAATTTTCGTTATGGCTTTATTTTAGTTCAACTTGGAGTTATTTTCGCTATGAAGTTAAATGGCTTCAGTTGTGTTTAACCAGGAAATGGATAGGTTATTTACAGAGGACGATAACAGTAATAAACTTTGGTAATGATGATGTGTTTTCGTTAACAATGTGGTTAACAAAAAAGAGATATACCTTGAGCTTCGTTGACGTTAAGTGAGTTTATCAGCTGAGAATTGGGGAGTTCAATAGAAAGTGAATGCTAAACATGTGATACCAGAATATTACAAAATCTTCAAAGGGAGGTAAACACCAAATATTATCACGAATCCCTCCCATCCTAATAACGTTGTGTACGACGCGCATTAGGCGTCAAACGGATTACAATTTACAAATAAGGATGCGACTTGTTTAAACTTAGAACTGGAATTGTGAACTATAACAAGTCGGGGACAAGACGAAATGTGGAGAGCTTCCGGCGAACTTCACATCGTTATCGGGGCCTTTTAACAGAATTAACGCTACGAATTAATGAAAACAAGATGCGAGGGCCCACAGCTTATCCACCTAATAAATTAACTTCCCAGAATTACTTATCCACTGATAATATGCTGATAGCGGACTCATGTTTCATTACCATTTTGCTTCTCTCTCACCCGAAAGTCTAGATTGACCGAATGGAGGATAATACAAAAATCATTAACTTACTAGCTTAATTCACTTACTAGGCCAAGAAACTTTATTTATCCCAAAGGCATTTTATTCCGATGCGGAAGAATTATCGAATGACATAAATATGTCTCATTGAATAAATAAAACGGCTTCAGACCTCCTCTGGGAAAAAATGTATAAGTCGAGTAATTCGCAGTGAATAATGAATGAAGAATTTCCCCTCACAAAGTTATAGGAAGTGGGATCCATTAGACGCACGTTAGCATAAAGTGCGTCAATTATACGTGTGTTATGTAGTTGTTTGTATCGCATCACACGTGTAGCTTTCTATTCGGACGGAGCTAATAAAGAGAAGTAATGCAATTCATGCATTCACAAGAACACATCGCGGAAACAGAAGCAAACGTAAACAAGAGCTTTAGATATAGATCGTTTGTTTTCAAATAACCAAGTGAAGGAAATCTCTCTATTTGTGAAAGCAGCCCGTAAATAAATCGTGTCTCTGCAAACAATGCACGCATTGTTCACTCCAAATTGGACGAAGTAATTTACTTATGGGTCTCTATTTTTAACAACATGATGAAAATATTATATTTAAATACAAAGATAGAACATTTACACACCCATTAGCATTGGAGACAAAGACCCTTTTGAATTTTCCAATAAGTAGTTATGATACGGGGTACCGACTTTCTCAACTAGTTAAGGGACAACATCTTCGTAAGATATTAGATAAGCACGTTCCTAGCCGTCTTGCTGTAAACACAAGAGGCACAAAGAAAAAATAATACAAAACATCCAAACTGGTCATTCAGATTTATCTATACTAATATTATAAAGAGGTAAAATTTGTAAGTTTGTTTGTTTGTTTGTTTGTATGTTCGAGCTAATCTCAGGAATTACCAGGCCGATTTGAATAATTCTTTTTGTAGTAGATAGCCACATTGAATGGGAAGGTTATAGGCTATTTTTCATCCCGAATTTCCCACGGGAACAGGTACAACAGAGGTAAAACCGCGGAGCGCTACTAGTTACATTATAAATTGTAAACACAAACTTGTATTGACAATGAGTTGTGCACGCATTGAGAACCTATGCAACTTTAATTGAGTGTGTATTGTAAGCATTGTGCAATAGAATAGGCACCTTTTGTCAACATCGTATTGATTGAATAGTAAACAGGCTGCTGCATGACCTAGATACCTACATAGCACGAGTGACCTAACATGAAAGGCTGTTAATGCCATTAGACAGATCTAGAGAAGTTAACACTCCCTGCGCCAGCTGGACGCCTCGGGCTGCCTCCGGGGCCTAACAATAAGCGTACCTTCCAGTCCAAAGCCCCGGCATTATTTAAACGGCACCTCGATTATGATACTTCCTACGATTGCCTCCCAGTACCCAGTTGTTGTGAGAATTACCAAAAATTGAATTTGTGATTTGTTGCAATATAATGATAGTTAGCTAAATGTATGCTGTGTATAGTACAAAATCACATACGTTCATGTCATTTGGAATTCTGTATTAATATTTTGTAAATGCCTTTGAAAGCTTTTTAATTTTGTCTTAAACCATCACTTGTTTTGTTTAGGCATTAATGAATACCTAACTTTTTTGACAACAATGATCTGAGTAAAGTACTATACACAAAGTGACAAGTAGACACAGTAACTACCTATCATATAAAGGTGTGAAACTCATTACGTAAAGCGATTCAATTTACACCAATGTTATAAATTAAGTAATCATTACACCGCCTAAAGAAGGTAACTGATGTTAGGTAAACATTGCAACTAAACCAACTCACGAAGCCGCGAATAGTTTTCCCTGGCGTTTAACGATAATTTTATTACTTCATATAAAACACATGCTACTAATTTTGTGACAAACTGGCAATAAACACGTAACTTACTTACATACAATAAATCACATTTCCTGCGATGAGTACTTTGCCACACACATGTTATTTGTGTTGGTGTTTCGACGAGTATAAGTATAAGTATATAACCTCATGTGGTACCTATAAAATGAGCGATAGATATCTATATTATTTCTCTCAAACTCATTAGTTGGCGTTTTGTGGATGACTTCTTCCCACTTTTCCCACTTTTCCCAGTTATCCTTTTTAGATGGTCATGTTCATACGACACAACATTTGGTTTCTTTTTCAGTTAATCTACATTATAAAACCTTCTTGGCCTTCATATCTTATACAAGGTAGATATTTCAAAAAACGCATCGCAATGTTGTATAATAATAATTAACGTTAAACCCGAACTCTCGTATTCGAGACACGATTAGCTCAAACTTTTTGCTCGTAAATTAAACAAACATCAGACTATTTTATCGCCCACTAAAAGTTATACAGTCAAAAACGTCAGAGCAATGTTTGAGGGTGTCCTCTCCCTTGCCAATTTGACGAGGGTTCTGCTTAAATACTTATTTGTACAAGTTTACTGCCGTGGCTGGTGTCTACCTTGAATTGAACGAGAAGCACGTGTACATCGTTATTTTAATTTAAATTAAGCCACGTTTAGAACACATACGAATTACATTGAACATGAACACAAAACACAACCCATAACCATTACAATTTGTTGCTTTTCATACACGAACCCGGGCACGAGAGTACCAAGCGTATGATTCGTTGATTATTGGTTAAATAATGAAATGACCACACCACACAAATGGAAACGCTTTATTGTTTTCTCAACCATCAAATAATTTCAACAACAGAAACATAAAGGTCCCCGGGAAAGGTTTGCGTTAGCGATGCAGCACACGGTTGTGACCCACATAACGATTTTCTCACATGATTAGTTTGAAAGCGCTCCTCGTTATCAACATAAACAAACAGCTGGGTTTGACTTTCGTAACTCGGGCGTGACAGTAAAAAACGCGGCCAAAGGGTTCAGTTACAGGCCCATATTGAATGTACAGGAACAAATTAGCATTTCAGAGGCTCCCTACAGAATGGCTCTGTAGTGGATTTAATGAACGAAGAACATTGTCATTAAACGCCTTATAGAGCTGTTGACTCGTGTGCGGAGTTCAGCGTTGCCTAAATTTAGCAATTAAGGAGCGCACCTCGCGTGCCGCCGCTGCGTATTGATTATGTCAAGTCTGCGGCGCCTGCAGCCCCTATCCTAGAGTTTGGTTCTTACTCTCTGTACACACACGAAACTCGGCGAAACAACAGTCGACGCGACGCTGTATTTAAAGTCAACAAAAGCAGAAACCCCAGTACTTAAATTATTTGGAACCATAAAAATCTTCATTTTACTTTAAGTATCGCGTTGACGTGAAGTGTGAAAAGCTATTCCATAGTTTAACTCGACATCATTCAGCTCGACAGCGCTGTTAAATTCTTACTCCATAAAAACTAATGGCGTCTCATTTAGACGGTCGTCCCTGGATTACTGTATATTCTAATACTCGTAGTACCTAATTGTTATTGCCTCGTTACTCTCCATTACTTCTATTTCAAAATTATATTTCTTGAGTTTATTCATGACCTCATACGACTGAATGTTTTGTTTTGTCAAATCTTCTTTGAAAATATCTCAGATCAAAAACTTCCGAATAGAAAGTAGGTTGAGAGGGGTATGAATATATTCATGTGTTAGTGACACACGTCGAATACTGATCCTTTACAATTTATGTACGTACTACCATATAAGAAGGAGGTTTACGTATATATGGGAAGGTATGTATTGTTGAGAATTTATATCTATCTTTAAAGTAATGCCAAACAATGGTACACTGTAAATAAAATCTCAAAACAATGCTATAATGCAGGCACATAAAGTTTGTTAGCACCGGCATTGAATAGAATTTATACGTAGTATTATTTTAACTGCATATTTCCAAATATTGTAACATAATATTTTTTGTGTTTGGTATTACACAATTGATTACGTGTTGGTTGCGCCCCAGAAATCCTATTAGTGATTTATTGTTTATGTGTTAATAATATGTAATTGAGCAGGATTCATTAATATTCATTGTATTCTTTGGAAGTTGATATATAATTTATTATTAACTAATTATATTGTTCCTGGCACAAATCAAAGATGAGTGTTTACTGTAGGTTCTCCTGATACTCTTCGATTCCAAAGTGCATTTAGCTTTAAGAATTGTTAAAATATGATTGACTGCACATTTTAAAAATAGATATTTACAAAAAATTTATATCTTATAAAACGTGTACATTTTTAATGCCCCAGTAAACTATCGAATTTTAGTAGCCAATTTTGAAAGCATAAAGTATATCGACATTGGCTAGTTGCACAACTTAGTGATAAAACAGCCATAACGAAATGTCCTGACTTTGCGCCAGGTTTAGTTCCCGGTTGGCGCGCAGCCAGCTCCTACCAACTCTCTTGTATATGACCAAATAAAATCTCTTCCAAAATTTACCGACCTCGATCAGATAATCATTTGATACGGGATCCACGTGGAATCGAAATGCTCATGATACTGAATTCCGTTAATAGACAGAATACTCATATGATATTTGAAAGCGACATAATAATAAATAAAAGTAGGTACATCGACATTTTCTGATATTATCGTTGATTTTTCTTTGGGACGCGTCAACATTTCCAATTGCATGTAAAAAAAGTTAAAACGTTCGCTGGCAACAATTAACAGGCGAGCAAACAAAAAGTTCACTGCGTCAAAAATTTAATGCGACTCCACATTTTACAAATTCAAATTAGCCCTGTTTCAGCGTACAGCTGTCAATAGGTTGAAATTCTAAACTTTAGCCTATCGTGAACTAGGCTTTTAACATAAGTATCAGCGGGGGCGAAAACGAGGGTTGGAATGGGGTTGGGAGAAATATACATTGATATTTGCAGGGTCCTCGAGTGTAGCGCGGGTGAAGTCACTCACGGTCGAGCCTTCTTCACGCTGCCGCTGAGAAAGATTGTAATCCAGCTTTGTCAGAGCGCGCCGGGAAGTGCTCGAGCACCGCTCGACGCGATACCGGATCCAATCGGAAACAACGCACGTGCGTCCGCCGCTTAAACTGTATTTTCCATTAGACGCCGCGCGCCCGTTCGATCACTATAACAATCTAGTGAGTTTAAAAGTAAATCTAGTCTAATGCTTACCATGTCCCATAGGATTACAAGTTATTTAAGCTCTTCCAAGATCACTTAGGAAGTTCAGAAAATAGTGCAGTTCAGTATAAGGAAGTAAGAGACTGAAGCGTAAACTACGGAGTAAGTTCTAGTTCTACAAATAGGATCGCTAACGCTGCGCGAACTGTCGAGTTAATATTTGTTGTGAACCGAAAGTTAGCAGTCGACTCTACTTATAGAATAGCACCGAGTCGGACGGACACGTCAATTTTTATTTGCCCCAACACTAATGGTGCAAAAAGAGAAAAACCCTACGTCCCTAATCGATGAACGGTTTTCAACGGTCGCTGCCACGAAGCACTTCGAAATAAACTATCGCGACCACAACTCGTCATAACTATCAGATATAAATGTTTACTTAACAAATGTCATTGGACCCATAAAATTAACATCTATATTTCATAGTAATGTCCATTAAGAACACACGTATCACCTTGCTAGAAGATTAATGATCTCTAATAATAAAATATAAGCGGCATCCGTATTGATTAATCCCACTCGATTGGCATATATCGCACAAAGTCGTACCAAAGAAAAGATTTATTGAAAATTGGGACGTTTACTATAATTCATGCAGAAAGGGGACTTTGCGGAAACAACGCCAAAATAGAATGTGCCCAATGTGCGCATTGTTCATTTATGGATTTATGTGTCTATCTATGTACTCACAGCCTTCCGGAGACGAGGCGATGGGGAAGTTATTTATAAAATACTAGCAGCGCCCCGCGGTTTTACCCGCGTTGTACCCGTTCCCGTAGGAATTTCGGGATGAAAAATAGCCTATAACCTTCCCGTTGAATGTGGCTATCTATTACAAAAAGAATTATTCAAATCGGTTCAGTAGTTTCTGAGATTAGCGCGTTGAAACAAACAAACAAACAAACAAACAAACAAACAAACAAAACAAACTCTTCAGCTTTATAATATTAGTATAGATAGATTAGGTATATCGTAGACATTCACTCGGTAACATAAGAAAGGAGGAGAGTAAGGAAAGTTATATTGAAATGAATATTAAATTGGTATTATTTCCTTAAATGTTCTATCGCGCACACTTACCTATATTCTCGGTAGAAAGTTTCAGTTTTGCCTGCTTAACGATCGTTCCGCAACATTATGGAAGTCGTTATTCAAAACGGAGGAATTAAATCAAAACACCTATTTGCATACGTAGGTATAAACGACGTCGAATGTTATGTCATTGACCACTTTATTACCCCAACGGTTTTACGCAACTTTTTAGCATAACGAAAGTTCCTTTGGATGATTTGTGAGGCCTCGGCATGGAGGAAGAGGCCATATAACTTCCTTAGCTTCAGTCCTGTTTATTATCAGATTATGTTAAAAAGTAAAGAAGCGCTAGCCTGTAATGTCCCACTGATAGGCAAAGGCATGTAATCTCATATAAGGCTGAGGGGGATCAAGCGTAATTAGCTCGCTGTCCTACTGTAGGTTGGTGATATCAAGCCTACATTATTTGATAAAATATGTATAAATTATTGTGCGTTGCTTCTATATGAAACAAGCGTGAAGGAAACGTATCGTGTCAGCAGTATGGTGACGTCACGGGCCCGGACGCAGCTGTCACCGGCGCGGCGGAGCCCTAGCCTGGGAAGCGTCGCCCCCACAACTACTGGGCTCGACTCGACATTGAACTTCGCTAGCACTGAACTTGACTCACTTTAAAACATTCCCATATTTTAAACTCTTATTTCAAAATAACCATCGAAACACGAGTACTGGCGAAAGTGAAATTTTCATTTCGAAGACACTTTCAACAGTGTTCGTTTAGAAAGGATTGTTACTGTCGGTTAAAAGTAATAGAAGTTTACTATCGAGAGATCGAAGACTCGCTTTCAATAATGCGTCGTAAATCTATCTCCGGGGCTGAAGGACTTTCCTTATGTTAGGTAGTTTCCTATTATGAGCGAGGGAATGTATTCTTCAACCTTTTCCGATCGATATATTTATTGTGAGCCGCTGTAAATTTTGCTCTATACCAATTTGTAGAAGTTGACCTGATTAATATTACTTTCGACAATGTAAATTAATAATGTCATGACCTTTCGGCCCAATTCAACCATTTGGAGTTTCTGTGTATAACGATTGATTTTATGGAGTCGACAAAAGTCGTTCCAATTTGTAATAGGGTAACGTTAATTTCATTGATCGGACTTATTTATATGTATTTAGAGTCATAAATAATGAAAGTTTACATATTCCACGCATACATGATACAAAAATATGAACTACATACCTGAAAACTATGATTGAAGCAAAAGCAAATTGGACAAAGCTTCGATGTTGGATTGTTTCAGCCGGGTGCCCGCTGGCCGGTTGGTTTCAGTCCATTGAGAACACGGTTTTGCTTTTATTTTATTGAAACTAGGTAACCGCCCTGCGGCGACGCACCACTGTCCACATTGTTCATTCTGTATCGAAATAATGCTTCTACGAAGTCTCCCGTATAGAGTTCGTGATATTTTTGCGCTCATAAGGCTTTTTTTTCTCTTTTTCATAACATCCTTCTAACTTTAACATGGTTTTCAGTTCAATCAAAAGTTGTTTGATTTGATGGATTGTATTTGGCGTAGCTTCCATATTAAATTGAATTTTGTTTTGGAATATACGAATAACAATCTATACTAATATTATAAAGCTGAAGAGTTTGTTTTGTTTGTTTGTTTGTTTGTTTGTTTGTTTGTTTAAACGCGCTAATCTCAGAAACTACTGAACCGATTTGAATAATTCTTTCACTGTTAGATAGTCTATTTATCGAGGAAGGCTATAGGCTACATTTTATCCCGAAATTCCCACGGGAACGGGCACAACGCGGGTAAAACCGCGGGGCGCTGCTAGTAGGAGATATAATACGAAGCACTTGGCTTCATGTGACTTGGTATTGTAGTTTTGCGTCCCGCCGCATATGAGTCAAATATCCATAAGCCAAAATAAGCAGCTCAACAACCGACAAGATGCTTATGGATTTCAATTCTCCTTCTCAAGTGGCCCGAGATGTTAGGAATGCATTTTAAACACAAGAGCGCTTATACTAGTCAATATCTTGAAACGCTCTTATGGCTTCGTCGTACTAAAGGCCTATTCTGGCGTATTTAAAAAAAATATTTTTATTTAGTTATAAAATTAGGAATGCTTAGTCGTCGAGGTTTTTTTTAATATTTTTATATAAGAACATGTATTAAATCACGTTGTAAAAGGCATTTTTATCAGTGTAAAGTCCCGTTTTAAGTGTATTGTAGTAAGGCGTATGTAATGGTTCATTGTTTTTGCGGTAAGTGCTCTGAGATTACACAAATTGATGCTTGTATGTTTGAAGTGAAAGGAAGTGTTCTGTTCCAGATAATGGACTCGCTTGTTTTGTTTTTAACAATGCATCTGTATATTATGCCATACGGTGTAATGATATTGTTTCAACGTGATTTATGACTTTACAAAACAACCATTTATCTACGAAATATGTTCTCAAAAGTTAAAAAATATAACATACTCGTATATTCATCTAAATTATAGAAGGGTTTAAGGTAAATGAAATGCATATCCTATTTTGTAAAATTTTCTCGTATATTTTTAAATTCCCAAGACATATTTGATGCGTCAACAGTAAGCGATCGCGTTTCGATTTACAGGACGTCAATCTACTTTATACCCGAAGCGCATTTGAGAGTGGCGAAAGATGTCTCGCCACCCAATGCAGCTCTGTCGAAAATTGTCGTAGCCGGCTGCAGCTCGGATCTGTTGACGGATATGTTTGGGAATTCCCGCAAATGATGTATCGAGGCACCGAGAGGTTGTCAAACTAGTCTAGTACTTCTTCGTGTCTAGACGGCGCGCGGCAAATCCCTATCGCCTGCCGTAAAATTATGTGACGCGGCGGACAAGGTACCGCGTACAGTCCTAGGATATCCGCCTGAATTCGATCTTCAATCGGTTAATGTACTTCAAACCTGTCCGACCATGCTATGAATAACCCAGCTCAATTGCCAGCTCCTTTCTCCACAGACTTCCTTGTAATATTATAAAGAGAATCCCATTCTATTATAATAACACACACATTGAATACGCGGTCGATCGATTGTACTCGTACTAACTTTCAAGCTCTTTGTAAATATGTCTCTGAACAAAGTTCGATTCAATGCTCGTGACTTATGGTAAGTTTATTCACATTGTACTCGTAGTTTCATACGGACTGGTGTTTGTATTGCATGTGCCGTATCACGGAGCTATCGAAAATTAACTAATGAAATATAATTTGCATTTCACTTATTATTCAGTTCTTCCTTACCAATTTCTTCTTGTGTGAATATTGTAATGGAGTTCATTAAAACTTACAAATTAGTTATTATTACATGACGGGGGTTCATAAAGATATATTGCACTCGGTTCATATTTTATCGCTGATAAGTTAGCAATAAAATAAGTTTTATGACTTTACGTAACAAGATAAAATACGTGCTCACATGTAGAGCGTTTCATCTTTGCACAATAGAGGTCGCGCACGATAACCCGCAATAGAATAAATCGTAACTCCTGGTACAAAGAGATCTAGATCAAACGGACAATGCGTTCTTTGCGAAACTTGTTAGTAATTTGAGAGGTGTTAGTGACTTTCTGCGGTGAGAGTTGTGCTAAGTGGCGAAACTGTGGGTAAGTACAATGAAAAGTGGAGGCGCTTCGTTCAGGCGGGACTGGCGTGTGTGGCGCGGCCGCAGTGGCTGCAGATGAGGGGCCGATACGCATCTCATGGGTCACCGCACCATGCCATGCCTTTCACTGCGACACACGGTGCTCACGCGGCTGTCCGAATGTGGCACTGCCGAGTACCGATTCCCAATTAGATTAAATCACTATACTATAAATCAATGTATATAATAGAACACACATTTATCTGATGCACGAAATCCCCAATCTTATCGAAAAAGGTACAAACAAAATTCTGTTACATTTAATATTCCAAAAGTGTTGTTGTGGTATATATTTCAATATTGGGGCATAAAATATCAAGCCCAAATACAATAAATCGTAAGCCAAATTAAACTCGAATGTCTTTATAATTTAATCTAAAACAACAGGGATGTAAATTATTCGCTTTAAATAGGATCAGAAACAAAGGGGTTCTACGTTTCCCGATGCCTCTATATCCTTTAAATTATCAAGTGTAGCAAAACCACAAGTAGCTACCAATGTCTGAGGGGATATTCAGATAACTTGAACATTTGTTTTCTCCGAGGAATTATATCACAAAGTTTGTATACCCCCACATGTAACTTGAATGAGTTTTAGTGGATACATTATCAGCATATTGTTAGGAGTTATTGACATGACCTGAGACCTAGATTCTGAAAATTTTAATAGCATTGGGAAAAATAATATTATTACCATTAAGAAAATAAATTATAAGGGTTTCAAGTAAGAGAAACAAGACGATCGCACCGCTAGCCAAGATATCGGAACAAAAGCTAATAAGTTATTCGCATTACACGGTTACTGCATTTTCATTAAGAGTTGTAATTGTTTTCCTAGAACGATTATATTCTTCTGTAACTTTCCTCGGATTCTGTCGGAAATAATGACACAGTCAACATGGACGCCCGAATAATATTTGTTTTTACATTATTGGCTCTTGATTTAGTAAGTTAGTTTTGTTATGATTATGGTAAAGGCTGAAAGGTTCAATGAATAAAACGTATTCCATTTGGAGTAGGTTAAAGGTGTATTTTAATGTGCTATGAGTGCAAAACGATGTAAAATAACTCATCGCTAGCTCATTGTTAAGCAACGTACGACTCGGCCGCTACTTGGATAGGTCACCGATAGAGGCATGCCTAACGCGACCATACGTCCCGTTTTTCGGTTATCTGTCCCGGTGTCCTCAGGACATAGTCTCGGGACGCAAAAATATACATTTTTCACTCGATACGCGTCTCGCCCCGTTATTTCAGAAATGAAAAATATCGCTCGCGCTCCGCTTAATATACTATATGTAAAGTTAAAAAAGCATGTACGATCGATTTGAGAAACCTCCTCCTTTTTGAGGTCGGTTAATAAACACAGCCATACAATGGTTTTGTGGCCCAAATAAAAATTGAAAATATTTTGCTCGTGCTTCGCGCCTATAAATTATTATGATTTAGTACCTCCGTAATTAATGGAAAAAGTCGGACTTAGAACTTTAAAGTCCATGTAAAGCACATACAATCCTCGATCATGCATGTTCCGCGCTCGCTTCAATGTATATGTGTAATATTATGTATAATTGAATAAAACCGAAAATTCAATAACTGAGCTGAGGTCGAAGATTATTATAACTCGTGCTCAAGTCGGACTCGCGCACGTTCAAAATATAATACAAATAAATTAACCTACTAATTAATAAAAAAAAATGGGTGCCCCCCTTTTGAGCCAAAAAAATATGGGCACTTTAGGTATGCCTAACTGTGAGCTACTGTGTTTCAGAGGAACGTTTAGTTTGTCCTTACATAATATCCGAGGTCTACCGTCACACTCGAAACCATGGCTGGCCACTAACCTACTCGAACTTACTTTCCAGGTTCTAAGTTCACCGAGATTACAAGAAGCAGCACGTAAGGGTAAAATTAGTAAGTTACAATTACGCATTGTATTATTGTTATTATTGTATTGAAATTGAATGTTTTTGCCTTTGATGTTTTTAATTATAAAATGTGTGAATTCCAGTCAAAGTATCAGAAAATAATAGAATAAATGGTTTGAGAGGGGAAGATTCTGGTAGCGGTGATGATAATGGCAATCAAAGCAACGACGATAATGGGGGTGGCGGAGGTGATGACGGAGGTGATGGCGGAGGTGATGACGGAGGTGATAGCGGAGGTGATGGCGGAGGTGATGGCGGAGGTGATGGCGGAGGTGATGGCGGAGGTGATGGCGGAGGTGATGGTGGAGGTGATGGCGGAGGTGATGGCGGCGGTGATGGCGGAGGTGATGGCGGTGGTGATGGCGGAGGTGATGGCGGAGGTGATGGCGGAGGTGATGGCGGAGGTGATGGCGGAGGTGATGGCGGAGGTGATGGCGGAGGTGATGGCGGAGGTGATGGCGGAGGTGATAGCGGAGGTGATGGCGGAGGTGATGGCGGAGGTGATGGCGGAGGTGATAGCGGAGGTGATAGCGGAAGTGGTGGCGGAAGTGATAGCGGAAGTGATAGCGGAAGTGATGGCGGTGGTGATGGCGGAGGTGGTGGCGGAGGTGGTGGCGGAGGTGGTGGCGGAAGTGGTGGCGGAGGTGGTGGCGGAGGTGGTGGCGGAGGTGGTGGCGGGAATAACATTGAATCTGACGACAGCATCGATAGTAAGGATTTCATCTCCACCACAACTCAAAAATTTGACCCTTGCCTCCACCCTGTGCAACAAAAATTGCCTGATGACGGTACGTACAATAGCATGATGTACAGAAGTTTCTATTAATTCTTCAATTATTGATTTGCTCTTCAATGACCAAAGATATTTAAACGATTTAAAATTATAGATAGACATTAGACAAAGATAGAGGGAAGTAAATATTGATTTAGACATTTTAGAATATTAATAAGATAAGTAAGTAATTTATTGTATTTTTTTTATTACAGATCCTCTTAGCAGGTCACTGAAAGTAGGTAAGTATAGTTTTAATTTCGTTAAAAAGTCAGCATATTATAAGTTTTATTTCTCTATACAACTAATTTGCTTCTACGTGTGTTATAAAACGAGTCATTTTCAGGGGACATATTTACACCTCGAGAAATGTTGCCGATTACGACGAGAATTTTGGAATATGGTATGTAGAAATGCAACTGACGGAACAGGTTTAAATTTGGAACTTATTGTGCATGAAAAACTAGATTATTTTTTTTGTTATTGCAGTTAAAGAATCCGGTGGTAAGTATGAAGAATTTTGCAGTAGCTCATTACTGGCCGAAGTATCTTTTACACGAATGCATGATACAAGTAAAAACATTTTTTATCATGTTTGATTGGTTTTTTTTTATTGCAGACGGTATCATTAGCGGACAAAGAAATCCACAAGCGTTAGCCGATAATCTTTTCGCGATTTATTGTGTGTACATATTTTTATTTAATTTATTTCTAGACGTATTTAATTTAAATTTTTGTATATAATTTACAAAAGTGTAAACATTAATTATTATATCTTTTTCAGTTCAGACTTACAGAAGAATAGTTATACTAAGAGGTACTTTTTAAAGGTTTCCTTGTTTTTAGCTCATACTATTACAATACTTAGTTACATAACGAAGCAACCAGCTCAGATGTTCTTTTCATCTGAGCTGGTTTCAAAATCATTAGTCGTATTTGGTTTAAATACAATCCAGTACAATTTTATTTTTATTCTAATTTCAAGCCATTTGTGAAACTTTTAATGAATGAATATAAAACTAGTTCTTCCTTAATCTTAACAGTTCTTTCCAAATCAGTATTCCTTATCTGAATTGGTCTGAATTAAAAAGAGCTTAAAACGGTTTGTCCCATTTGCGTATTCGATTTATTCATTTATGGAATTGAGTTTATACGAGACAAACATTATAAAACAAATACATAGACAATTTCTAGTTTCCTTATTGTTATATTTTCTAATCTATTGTTTTTCAGCCGTTGATATACCAGGATTGGATGCCCTACAAGCTTTAGCATTAAATGGAACCAGTAAGATTTTCAAATGCTTTGTTAACTAACATATAACAATTTCATAACAAGGTAGAAAATTAATGTCAATATACTTACTGTTAGCTTCATCTGGAGATTTGCGACAGTCTACAAAAAACGCAACAAACGATTTATTGGATAGTGATGGTGATGGAATCCGACAAAGTAAATTTAAATGTGAGTATTACACTTTTTATAATACTTTTTAATTGATAATAGTACGGAACCCTTCGTCTGCGAGTCCGTCTCGCACTTGGCCGGTTTTTAAATTAGTTTTCATTAGAAAACTGACGTTATCTTCACAGGCTGTTTCACAATTAGCTAATCGACTGCAATTGAGAGGTATAGACACCTCGAAATAAAATCACCATCAACCAGGTAATCGTCAGGTCGGTTACACACTGTACCTATAGCGTTTCTTAGGGTCATGGAATAAGTCCGGTCTTTTTCATTATTAGGAATTGATGAAAGGTGAGATAAGAGGCCTTTGCCCGGCTTAGGGACAGTTTACTTTTTTACAAATCTGTGATTAGATTGTTGAATCCATTTATTATTTTCAGTGGTGACCAAAATGGTTAGTGACGACAAACCTGTGCGACGAAAAACAAGACGAAATCGAGGTAGGTCAAGAATACTACGCTCATACTTTTGTTAAATATCTCGCCCAAGAAAGGCCCATCTGCTGGGCTCTTAAGTTGATTACTTTTTAATCAACAGAACTGTCCATAAAGCAAAAGTCATGACTAACCTTATTATTTTTTAAATGTTCCAGCTAGAGATCGTAAGAAATTAGCAAAGCATAGGAAACTTGTGATAAATTCAAACCCAAGGGACAACGCCCAGGGGAAAACGTATGAAAGGAAAGCAAAGAAAACGGGTAAACGTAAAGGAAATAAAAAGTCTAAAAGGAAAGGTGAGCTTGGTGGATACAAACTTTGAACATTTCTACTTTGTTCCATTAAATAAAACAAAGTTTAAAAACGCAGTAATTTGTCTCATCAATTAAATTATTGTAACTTATGTAATTTCACAGGTTGGAGAAAAAAATCAGGCGTTCAACAGTTTGGAATTGACGGAATACGTAGAAGTAATAGCAAAAACTTAACAGGTATACATTATTAAAATTATATCAAAAACATTTAAATAATTTCCTAATATTTCAACTTAGTAATAAGTAAAATAACGTCATTTGAATTAGTATTTTTTTACAGATATAAAGGACTTTAATATAAGTGTTTCACTTAATTTCCTGAGAACAGGTAAGACGATAAGAAGTTCATTATGTATATTTAGTAATTTACTATTAATACTTATATTAATTAATAACTGTCAAAATGAAGTAACGTACCTACCTATTTCTACATAATTTAAAAAATATTTCAGGTGATTCAACGATAGACGAAGAGGTAGAAAAAATAAGTTCGTATTTGACGTTAGCATATTTTTATAATAACTATTGTGTAGATACATACATAAAGAATATATATTTTTTTACAGTTGAAAGTCATTACGTTGGACTGAGACCAAATGCGACGTGTAAGTTATCAAATAGTAGATAGAAAAGTAGATATTTATGTGTCTTTCGTTCTATTGTTGAATTTCTTTTAGATGATCTGAAAACTGAAACCATTGGAGAGTACTTCGAACGACTGATAACGCACCCCGATGATGGTGGTATGTCAATTTCAGTGTTATTTCATGCAACAACTTTCACCCCAATTATTATAACCATTGATTTTAATATTTTAATACAAGCAGAAGATTCGTCTGAAAGTGAAGCTGATGCTTCTGACGACAAAAATGCGCCTGATGATAAAGACGACGAAAATACGCCTGATGATAAGGACGATAAGAATAGCGATGGTTCTGATAGCAAAGAATCTGGTAGCGGTTCTGATGGAAAATCGTCTGGAGTAAGTTGATTACATTGGTTACAAATGAATCCTGGTGAAGAACCAACCGTTTTGGATCTTTCATGTTTGTGATGCACTAGGTTGACAGAATATGCCAACAAAGTCTTTTTTAAACCCTCTACTTATTACGGATTGTATATTTTCTCATTTTTTATCGGTATAACGATATACCTTCGGTTCGGTTGATAATAATATTTCTGTCAGTTTCTTCCGGTAAATTATGCGTTAACATTACAAAAAAAAATAC
Organism: Cyclophora punctaria; assembly: GCA_951394245.1. NCBI lineage: Eukaryota > Metazoa > Arthropoda > Insecta > Lepidoptera > Geometridae > Cyclophora > Cyclophora punctaria. Next base: position 5,523,715 of record OX596170.1, on the reverse strand, counting down.
ATGAATTTATATATTTTTTCAACCTGGAGCCATACCATGACCTCTTAGCGCGATACAAATGCGGACCTAAACTGATTCGCTGTCAGTTTTCGTACCATGACATCAATGCGTGACAGAATTCTAGTTGCTTTGCAGATTACCTAAACTGATTCGTTATTTGTCATACTAAAGATGTTTTCGTTCATTCATTTGGTACCATGAGCGTCTATAGCGGCTTTGGTAAAGCGTCTCAGCTGTCAAAATTAGCAATTCAATTAAAGATACATTTTTCTAACATAAATTGAACCTTTGTTGATATTTTTAACAACAATAAGTATGTACTTTAGTTAATTATTAATGTTTAATTGTTCCTTACTATAAACAATGCATTTTTGCAAATAACTTAATGATATTCAACTGAAAGAATTGATTAAAATGAGCGATTTTACACTTTAAAAATTAAATTAATCATACTGGGTTTTAGTACTGTATAGTGTGGGTAGAGCGCAGGGATGTACGAGTACCAACTCGTACATACCTGGCGCTCAACCTACCTAGGTATTTATGAGGGTAAACATGACTATCAATATAAATATGTAGGATATGCTTTGTTTTATCCCGAATTTCCCCAATGAAGCGAGAGCGACAAGGCACAAGGCTCTAGAATTCTGAGACTTAACTTATATTCCTGGTAAATCCATAATAGAAATAAATCTTTAACAATCGCAATGTAAATCAAACGAGCTTGAAGGTAATAATTTAAATGCTCAAAAAATATACCTATTATAATATATTTAATCTATGTCTGTATTATAAATTATAATCTATTTCTATTTTTTAATCTATGTCTATTTTATATTCTATGAATTTTATGATCTTTGCCAGTGACATTCCGAACACTTAAATCGTAATTTTATTTTGGATGTCTGTTTAAAATTATAAATAATATTGGTTTCTGGAGCAACAAATACTTTATAGTTCCAACATTTTATGATTACAAATTAAATAAAAATAATTATCGTGTGTCTGTACAAACCAATGTTTGTTTTGAATAATACTTATCATTTTTAAGAGGGTCGCTTAAAAACCGTAACTTTCCGTCATTTTAATTATTGAGGTTTTCGAACGCTCCTTAATCACTTCTCTAGGAGAGAGGAAGTGACGAGAGAGGAAGTCTCTAAGAGGAAGTGACGCAATTAGCCAATCAGCAAAATGGTTTGTTCATTCATTCAAAGTGATGGCGATTCAAGTGCGATATTGTTTAAATAATGTCACGGTACGAATTGAAACGCAAACCTAAACTGATCTGCTTGGATCTTGAGACGCTATCTAAGAGGTCATGGTATGGCAGCTGTTTCTTAAGTGTTCGAGTATAAATGAAAAACCTGAAGAAATACGAATGGAAACCATATATTACACAAGCAGTGCCCCGCGGTTTTACCCACGTTGTACCTGCTGCCATACCATGACCTCTTAGATAGCGTCTCAAGATCCAAGCAGATCAGTTTAGGTTTGCGTTTCAATTCGTACCGTGACATTATTTAAACAATATCGCACTTGAATCGCCATCACTTTGAATGAATGAACAAACCATTTTGCTGATTGGCTAATTGCGTCACTTCCTCTTAGAGACTTCCTCTCTCGTCACTTCCTCTCTCCTAGAGAAGTGATTAAGGAGCGTTCGAAAACCTCAATAATTAAAATGACGGAAAGTTACGGTTTTTAAGCGACCCTCTTAAAAATGATAAGTATTATTCAAAACAAACATTGGTTTGTACAGACACACGATAATTATTTTTATTTAATTTGTAATCATAAAATGTTGGAACTATAAAGTATTTGTTGCTCCAGAAACCAATATTATTTATAATTTTAAACAGACATCCAAAATAAAATTACGATTTAAGTGTTCGGAATGTCACTGGCAAAGATCATAAAATTCATAGAATATAAAATAGACATAGATTAAAAAATAGACATAGATTATAATTTATAATACAGACATAGATTAAATATATTATAATAGGTATATTTTTTGAGCATTTAAATTATTACCTTCAAGCTCGTTTGATTTACATTGCGATTGTTAAAGATTTATTTCTATTATGGATTTACCAGGAATATAAGTTAAGTCTCAGAATTCTAGAGCCTTGTGCCTTGTCGCTCTCGCTTCATTGGGGAAATTCGGGATAAAACAAAGCATATCCCACATATTTATATTGATAGTCATGTTTACCCTCATAAATACCTAGGTAGGTTGAGCGCCAGGTATGTACGAGTTGGTACTCGTACATCCCTGCGCTCTACCCACACTATACAGTACTAAAACCCAGTATGATTAATTTAATTTTTAAAGTGTAAAATCGCTCATTTTAATCAATTCTTTCAGTTGAATATCATTAAGTTATTTGCAAAAATGCATTGTTTATAGTAAGGAACAATTAAACATTAATAATTAACTAAAGTACATACTTATTGTTGTTAAAAATATCAACAAAGGTTCAATTTATGTTAGAAAAATGTATCTTTAATTGAATTGCTAATTTTGACAGCTGAGACGCTTTACCAAAGCCGCTATAGACGCTCATGGTACCAAATGAATGAACGAAAACATCTTTAGTATGACAAATAACGAATCAGTTTAGGTAATCTGCAAAGCAACTAGAATTCTGTCACGCATTGATGTCATGGTACGAAAACTGACAGCGAATCAGTTTAGGTCCGCATTTGTATCGCGCTAAGAGGTCATGGTATGGCTCCTGTTCACGTCGGAATTTCTGGATGAAAAGTAACCTTCCCGTTGAATGTGGCTATCTATTACAAAAAGATTTTTTTTAATCGGACCAGTAGTTCCTGAGATTAGCTCTTTCAAACAAACAAACAAACTTTTCAACTTTATAATATAAGTACAGATGAAGAAGAAGATTGCATTATACGAGTACATATTAGAAGTACAAATTGGCTGTGTTGATTTTTTTCTTGAAGAGATTCTAAAAGTTCTGACTCTTTAAATTCAGTGTCTTTTAAATTCAACTTTTATTTGTATTTTTTATACAGGAGAATGAAAATACGGACAATGAAGAAATGGTAAATATCAAAAGAAGTTGAAAGTGTTTTTCTCCTTTATGTTTTTGAAATTTTACTTTATTATTTACCAATAGAAATTAGATGAGAAGTCTACCACTGCTGCAAACAGCGCTGAATCGGCTACAGCTGCACTTGGAGCGGCTGTCGAAGGAGGGGGTGGCGGAGGAGGGGTTGGAGGCGGAGGGGCAGGGGGAGGGGCAGGTGCTGGTGGCGGCGTAGGGGCTGGGCAAAACTCTAACTATGACAGTGGTTCTGCAGAGGTACTTATATAAAACAAATAAATTATTACTTATATTACCTTTAAGTATGAACCTATATTATAATGATTTATTTTCAGAGCAGTGAGCCCGGTTCAAATAAAAAGGCCAAACCTGATTATTATAACTATGATCAAACATCAAATGGTACTGAAACAGCAGATGGTGGCTCCAAAATTGATCCGGTAATCATCATATGAAAAAATGATTTATGATTTAAGTATGTCCTCACAAATCTCTTCTTGAAATCTTGAACTTTGCACATTGATTTTTAAACCATCCCTCCCATTTATTTTTATACCCATCGTAGGATTGTAATATCAATATAAATAACAATGGATACATGAAAATACTAAGCAAAGATAACTAAGACTAATTACTATAAAAGAAAAAAGGTTATAATATTTACTTGACCCATTGAATTTCAGAAAACACTGAATTTGCCAGACGAAACCAAAGAAAACGAGGTAAATAAATGATTTTTATTAAATAACTGCTGTGCCCTACGGTTTAATCTGCAGTTTTTGCGTCACTGCTTACCGTTTAAACTTTCCCTGGATTACGACAAACATTTCAAAACCAAAATCAGCTAAATCGGTCCAGCCGTTCTCGAGTTTTAGCGAGACTAACGAACCACGATTGATTTATATATTCATATAGATAGATAGATAAAAGAAAAAAAAGGTTATATGTATTAACTTGCCCCATTCAATTTCAGAAACCACTGAATTTGCCAGACGAAACCATCGAAAACGAGGTAAATAAAAAAAAAAAGAAAATATTAGCCTGCAATGTCCCACTGCTGGGCAAAGGCCTCTCATCTCACTGAAGATATCAGTACAGTGAGGAGGATTAATGCGGGTTGGTGATCTATTGAACTATCTGTGCCCTGCGGTTTCACCTGCATTTTTTTCCTCACTGCTTACCGTTTAAACCTTGCCTGGATTACGACAAACATTTCAAAACCAGAATCAACTAAATTGGTTAAGTAGTTCTAGAGTTTTACCGGGACTAACGAACCACGATTGATTGATTTATATATATACTAGCTGTGCCCTGCGGTTGCACCCGCATTTATTCCGTCACTGCTTACCTTTAAACTTTTCCTGGACTTTCATGAATATTTCAAGACCAAAATCAGCCAAATTGGTTCAGCCGTTCTCGAGTTTTAAGCAGACTAACGAACAGCAATTCATTTTTATTATATAGATATTATATATATTAGTGCTTGTTGGTTAATATTTATTTGATTTATTAGTATTTTAATTTGATGTTCACTACGAATGTTATGTCATATTTAAGGAATTAATATCGCTGACTATGGATGCAGGCAAAAATGACACGTCTGGGGTAATATATTTTCGATTGTTTACCGAAATATTATTGATTGTCATATTTCTATTTTTAATTACTTTTATTATTATTTTAAGGATATGCTCTTATCTCTCAATGCTGGAGATGACGCTTCAGAAACTACAGTAAGTTATGTTATTTTTGACAGATCTGGCATTTTATATTTAGTGATCACTCTGGGGTGTCCAATGATACAGAATAGGATAGAAATGTCATTGTATTAGATAAAGCAAGAGATTGTGTATTGTCTGATTTTATTATTGTTAAACTAGCTGCGCCCCGCGGTTTCACCCGCGTTGTACCCGTTCCCGTGGGAATTTCGGGATGATAAATAGATGTTGGCCGATTCTCATAGATACCGGATAAGCACAAAAAAATTCATCAAAATCGGTCAAGCCGTTTCGGAGGAGTATGGCAACGAAAACTGTGACACGAGAATTTTATATATTAGATAATGTCTTTATATTTGGTCTGAACATAAAAAATATACTTTGGTTGTTTTTGCGAAAGCCACTAATTTCGTTGATAATGAATTACAAGACATATTAACGATTTATTTATTACAGCCACAACAACTCGCCTTGAAAGACCCCGTTTCTGGAGATAACCGTATATTAGATCAGTACGGTCCTCAGGTATTGTTTCTCTAATAGTACATCTGTATGTAAAGTAAATCATTAACCGTTTTAACCTATCTTATCTTACCTTTCACATTCAAGTTGTCAAATTATATTAACACCAAATAATTGTATTTATTCATAGAGTTGAAACATAAATAGGTTTCAATTAACAATGCACAACAATCTTAAGTCGTGCTAAATAAGTAAACTTACAAATTCTTAAATTACTTTAGGGCACAATGGCAAATCAAGATCCAAATCAATATGCAACCCAATATCCGGAACCATCCCAATATCCCTATCAAAACTCTAATCCCAACGTTGATCCCTACCAAGATTCGAATCAATATAACAATGGTGGTGATCAATATGATGACCAAAACCCGTATCATTATAATATCCAAAACCCGGATAATTTTGTCGTACCAAAACAAAAAAAAAATCGATTTAAAAACTACGATTATCCCACCAAATATCCGAAGCAAAATCCAAATATAAATTTCGATCAAAATTGGAATGCCCATTCCGATCCATATCCAAACTCTAAGGACCCATACCACGAGGATAGCTCTAACGATGACTACCACGACGGAGAAGAGGTAAATAATCTGTTTGGTAACATTTTCATTCATCGCAGGTATATTAATTTATTTACTTACTACCTTATTTTAATAATTGTAATATCAGTCCGACAGTTCAGTAGGAGAACCTAATGTTAAAGTACCAGGACTTAATGGTTTAAGTTCATTGGATTTGGATACAATTGAGGTATTATTTTATTAAGCTGTGATTTTTAAACGAAATAATTAGTTTCCTAATATGAAGCTTTAATATTTAATCTGTATTTATAGTCCGAAGATTCAGATTCTTCAAGTTATGAAGACTCATCTGACTAAGATTAGACAGTAAGATCAATACATTTTGGTTTTCCTTTCTGAAATCGGATTAAAAATTATTTTACTATTCAATAAAGTAATGTTTGTTTAGACGAATCCTTCGGAGCTCGGCGGTGACGACACTGCGACTGCGGCCGGAGGTGGAGCCGCGGCTGACTCCATGCCTGACCCCACGCCACAGCCCACGATATTAAGATTCAGAACATTTTAAACAATTGAAATTCTAGGGAAGTATATAGAAAATAATGTCATAATAAAGAATGTTTGTTGTTTAATTATAGCGTATTTATTTATTTAGAAGTAAGTCGGCGAAGGAAAGGTAAAAGGTTACACGTGGTGAGGCGGCCCGCCCGCTGGCACTCTGTTGTATCGCAACTCGGACGAGGTTATACAAGTGAAACAACGGAACCGACCGACAGCTTCCGACTGCTCCATTCACTGTCCAGTCTCTCCTTTCCTTCGCATTGCTGTTAATATTCAAATGAACACGTATTAGTTTAATGAGCAGCTACTTCAATAAATCTGTGCTATATGTTACTATACAATTATAAAACAGCTAAAGTTAATAACGGTGTTTCCATTCGTTATCAGAATGAATCGATGGTTAAATATTTATTACTGATAAAGTCTCTATTTTCTTATCGATAATGTGAAGTCTAAAAAAATTACACGTTATAAAATTGGTTAGATAACTACGACGTTGTTGTTTTAATAACTGATATCTATTCCTTTTTATTAAAAGACATTTTGGCATGGCAACGACTGAGAAAACGATAGAGTCGCGGCCTCGTCTGAATTTCAAATGAATAGACATAATCCCTATTAAAGTGGAGGAAACAGCCTCAGCTCGCACTGAATCGGGGATTATGAGGTTTGAAGGGGAAATACAGGAATTTCATGAAAAATGTCGAAGCGAATTATTTGGAGTGGGGGTTGAGATGTATTTAATTAGAGAGAACTTCCCGAGTACCCGTATGTCTATCGTTCTGTTGTAACTCTCATTGACATGACTGTGTAGTATGTTTTGCTTGATCTTGATTTAATGATTCAACTTTATTGTGAAAACATTGTACTGCAATTGTAAACTAGAGATGATACTTTTGCATACAGCGTATGTGACTAATAAGTGGAAATATTTTGTTGAAAATATTGAGTGGCGACATCCCAATTTGACTTTGTTTCGCTTGGAGATTGGAGCTAGAGAATAGGCGAGTTGATGGTCGCGTTCGCGTCGTGCCATGTGAATGACAGCTAGAACACGCTCGCTCGCTCACATAACCCACTACCCGATTGGCTCGTATTACTACAAACGGGACGAAACCGAACCACTGTTCTATTTAAACTTGGTGCACTCAAACTGTGACACATAATGTAAGCGACGTTGACTGTAATCGGTTTAGCCCACAAACCACTTTAGCGCTCAAAACGACTTTGTACTGTATTTACAACTTTCAGTACACAACTTAAAATGACAGAATAATTATAAATCATCAAAAGCTTATGCGCGTAGATACTTTATTTTTTATATATACATACTATAATTTATTTATAACTATAATAATACTGTAAGATACTTAATGGAACATCCAAGTGATAATATTATTCCAAATACTTACTATTAGTTAGTTCTAGGTCCATCCTGAAATCTCCATTATACATGGTATTTTGCTCAATACTCTTCACAGTGAATCATCGTTCGAATTTCAAGCCCATTTAATTTGGGAATTAACAGTCGTAACACTCGATATGAACGCACTGGCAGAGTAATTCCCTTCAACGGCGGCCGGCGCGGTATTATCACGGCAATATACACTATAACGCCGATGCAAAACGTTATGATTGTACATTTCCTATTTTATCAAATTCAACGGTCAAAGTAGAGAACTGCACGAAGAAGGGGTAAGTCTTATGTCTTTTTTTACTTCTGAGAGCAATAAACTTGAAAGAATTTCCATAACTCCACAAAGTTATACCGGAAAACATAAATATGAAAGTCAGCAAAAACATTCTGTGTGTAATAATCTCATAAAACATTCTATTAAACTTTAATTTTCCACATCAAAAGCTATTCGCGGTTCATGCGGCGATGCTTAAATATAAACTAAACGTAGGCCTTTTCGGTACGTATGAAAAAGTTTTACATATGCAGGTATGTAGTTCGACTGCAGTGGATATATTAAAACATAAACCTTTTATTTCGTTACGGTACGGTGAGCCGCCAATTTTGTGCCCTGTAAATTGAAAGTGCCGGTAGAAGCTATGAAACTTAATCCGTGATAATTTATAGCATTTTAGATTGGGTTTCACTGGTGGTGCTATTAACAATATTTTTGCGGAAAACAAGTTTAATTTTTCATTCGATTTAATCGTTTAATACTAAGTTATATTAAAGGTAATTTGGGGAATAAATAAATATGTAGTAGAACAATAACGTTACGGTATAAATCTGTCCTAAATGGGACACTTAATAGATTTGCGGTGCTCAGGTGGGCATACCCAATTACGGTTCGATCAGCGCAGGGCCGGCGGCGCGTGCGACCACTAACTGGATTACTGACCGGCGACGGCCGGAGGACACGCCAGCGTAATTAGATACATCTTCATCATCATCTCAGCTGACATCGCTCACTGCTCACCTAAACACGATTACAAGAGTTTGCCCAACATCAAACGAAGGTACACAAACAAATAAAAACAATTACCTATGTACATAGTAAAATTTTAAAAATCGATTAAAAATCATAATCTAATTTTCAGAGAGTATAAAGAACTACTTAATGAAAATTTTAATTACAAGCACTGTGCACGTACAAAACATCGCTAGGCAATTTACATGTCGTCTATACTCCTTTCAGATGGTAACCACGGTTCAGAGCCACAACAAGGAAAAGCAATACGAGCTGCGTCAACAAAGCGAAATCGAAACCGCCAATTTGCGGCAAAAGGTGTCAGGCTGTACCTGAACACAAGAAACTAATTCAAACTGTAGATAAACAGAGCGATAAAAATAAAAGGCTGGCGATATCAGCAATCAACGCGGGACATAGGCCCGCAGAGAAAAGCGACCAGAAAAACCTTGTGGCGGATGTCGTTTGTTTATTTCACAAAAAATATGGAAACAAACGCAGATTGCAGTAAGCGAACTCGAGTGGAAAAACATAAAGTTGTTTGAGATAATGTTATTACATTATAAAAATACATGAATGTTGAACGGAAACACATTTCAAGATGGAATCTCCAATTTGTGTAAACAGTGAATACTTACAGCATCCATTTTCAATTTATCTCTCACCTACAAAATTGCAGATAAATGAAGCAAAGTACGACGAGCCACATAAAAGCTTCAAGTTGATAAACAAAACGACCGCATTGAAATCCTATAAAGAGCTATCGACTAAGGACTTGTAATTACATAGACATTCAGACTCGGATAGTGATTTTAATTGGATTTTCATCCAAATAACATTGTAATAGCCGTGGTTTAACTGTTACAAGGTTTCTTTTGACACACAAGTACTTTACAAGTGTAAAATAGTGGACAATTTAGAACATTTTTGTTCTATACGTTCTATATGTTCTATTTAGATGTACATATATAGAAAACGGTTTTCAATTGATTGTACTGATAACATATTTTATTTCCTTGACTGTAAAGTTATTTTGGAACAAGTTTACAGACAAATTTTAACTTGCAAATGGTCGGAAGCAAACAACCGCTTCTACGGATGATGACACTTAATAGTCATATTTATAGGATTGAATTCCAATCCACTAGTCTTGTTTTCATTTTAAAGTGTTACGTTCTAAATTAAAACTGTACAAAAATGGAAGACCTATTCATCTGAACGTGGAATTTCATTCGTCCATTATGAATAGTGATCCCACTATTTACTTAACCTGTTACAGTGAGAGACAAAACCAGCACTCGACGAGCGTGCACAGCGGAGTCCTGACATAACAAATAAATGACCGTCTCCACAGGAAATAGAACTGATCCCATTGCATTTCTCTTTTTTTAAATTAACTGTTTCAATCGGCTTACATCCTTTGCGAACATTTCTTTAGAAGAGCGTGTTTCAATTACCTCCAGTGAGTGCATGCGAACAGCTCCGTAAAGGGACACACCTTAGCAAACTTACGCCACTTCTTAAATATTTAAATCTCTGGGGCGACTTTCCCCGCGCTCCTTGAAATACAAAACAAGTAAAGTTTCCCCCTAAATCAGAGGAGCCAGCATCCCGGAGCCCCTCGACGAGCACGGACCATAACAAACAAACTTTCATTTTAAATGGTACATTCCTCTGTTTCGTTACAAAAATAAACTTGAATTTATTTTTCAAGTGAACTACGTTGCTGTAATAAGTATCATAAATAATATATCTCTATCTTCGTATCTATTGGTTCCTTTTCAAATGTCTCTTATCGGTCGTAATAGTCCAAGAGCTAGTGAACCCTGGGAGTAACGGTCTCCCTGTAAGGTTAGAAATTTGTATACTTACGATTTATGACATGCTAAGAGCAATAGCCATGACCTGGCAGGCGTCAGCCCTGCACGTCATCAGCCCCTTTATTTTTTGGACTGTTAAGTAAATTGAGTTTCAAAACTTGTTTCTGTAAATTTGAAAATTTTATAGGATAAAGTTTATTTATTGTACATCTTAAAAAAAAAATTACAGGCGATTACAATAAGCAGAAGTATATGACAGATCAATTAGAAAACGTACAGTTGATGAGGTAAAATAAACTTTATCCTGTATACTTAAAATTTGTATATGTTTTCAAGTAAACGTCTCAGAGTAAATATGTACAATGCCAGGCGGTTTTGAACAGCATAAGACCTTGACAGGCGAGGGGACAGCTGCTAAGGGCGTGCAAATAAGAAATGTTACATGAACGCATACAGTAAATGCAATGTATTTTATTGGGTTTTATGCAATCTACATTATTTTTAACATTCATTTTCTTCAGCATCATCCGAAATTTCGCTATCACTGTTTTCATCATCATCTGATTCTTCAACAATGTTTCCCTCATCTGAAAATAGTAAAAAAAAAGACGTGTGGCACTCGGGGACTGCCGCGGTGAAGCTATTGCATAGCATTTTGTATCAACTTATGCAATTATATTTGATACTAGCGGCGCCCCGCGGTTTTACCCGCGCTGTGCCCGTTCCCGTGGGAATTTCGGGATAAAAAAAATAGCCTATAACCTTCCCGTTGAATGTAGTTATCCATTACAAAAAGAATTATTCAAATCGGTTCAGTAGTTTCTGAGATTAGCGCGTTTAAACAAACAAACAAACAAAACAAACTCTTCAGCTTTATAATATTAGTATTTGATATATTTGATATCTCTTCTCTCTTACCCCACCCGCCTCCTCTCTCTCACCCCTCCCTCCTCCTCTCTCTCACCCCTCCCGCCTCCTCTCTCTCTCACCCCTTCCGACTCCTCTCTCTCTCACTCACCCCTCCCGACTCCTCTCTCTGTCTCTCTCAACCCTCCCGCCTCATCTCTCTCTCTCTCTCTCACCCCTCTCTCACCCATCTCTCTCACCCCTCTCTCTCACCTCTCTCTCTCACCCATCTCTCTCACCCATCTCTCTTACCCCTCTCTCTCACCCCTCTCTCTCACCCCTCTCTCTCACCCCCCGTCTCATGTCTCTCTCTCACCCCCAACGCACAATCGCACACAACGCCGTGTCGAAGACTGCCGAACTGAAACGACGTTAGACGATGCACGGCCTTCAAGCCACACCTCCTTGCCCGTCGGAGTGGGGAGCGTGAGGTTTTTTCGTTACGGAATTTTTGGATTCGGTCCCCGCGCTCAAGGCCCGCGATAGAAGCTATGCAATAGCTTAAAAATATTTTAATGAATCAATAAGGTTGTTAAGAATTAAATATCAAGCTCAATTACATAGGACTGCGTATTAAATGTTACGGAATAAAATAGTTGTATGTTACCTGAAATGCATTCCTCACTATTCCTACCTGAAATGTTTCAGTCGATTGTGCTGTGGCAGTATCAGCAGGTCCTTGTAAAAGTATGTCGTATATAGAAGATGGAACCGTATTCCCCTCAAACCAATTAAATTCGTAACGACTATCAATTAAGTTCCAACCGTTATTTTCAGGTGTAAGAATTGTTGGTTCTTTTAAATTACAATTTTGCCATATATTTGTAATGTAGGCAGTTCTCAATAATTGTTGATGTAGTTCACGTTTGCAGGGTGGTAAATTCGATGAATCATAGCTTACTACTTTTTTCATAAACACTTTAGGATTATTTGTGTTGTACGTAGCACGGAACTTTTCATAACGTGCATTATTTAACTTTGAACATTTCAAACCATACATTTGGCATACAAATTTATCTAGTATCGGGAATTTTTTTTCTTTCTTCTGTACTATTTCTGCGTTTCCTAATTCTTTGAATGCCTTCTGATATACACTCGATTTCTGCAATATTTGGAATGGTTTTTTTTTACCTCTTCTTGAAAAGGTACGCACGCCCTTAGCAGCTGTCCCCTCGCCTGTCAAGGTCTTATGCTGTTCAAAACCGCCTGGCATTGTACATATTTACTCTGAGACGTTTACTTGAAAACATATACAAATTTTAAGTATACAGGATAAAGTTTATTTTACCTCATCAACTGTACGTTTTCTAATTGATCTGTCATATACTTCTGCTTATTGTAATCGCCTGTAAATTTTTTTTAAGATGTACAATAAATAAACTTTATCCTATAAAATTTTCAAATTTACAGAAACAAGTTTTGAAACTCAATTTACTTAACAGTCCAAAAAATAAAGGGGCTGATGACGTGCAGGGCTGACGCCTGCCAGGTCATGGCTATTGCTCTTAGCATGTCATAAATCGTAAGTATACAAATTTCTAACCTTACAGGGAGACCGTTACTCCCAGGGTTCACTAGCTCTCCAGCTATAAATAAAGGTCCCTAAAGTTTTACAATAAAATGTTTTCAGACCGAGTGCGGCAGCAAGTAAACAATGAGGCGAAACAAAGTGGATGCGCAGCCATTATCTGTGTGTAACCCAGTTCCCGCTAAACGAGAACAGCAAAACAACGTTAAATTGCCAGCAACCAGCAACTGGTGAAAAACCAACCGTTTGTGTGACTTTAAACTAAGATAGTTTAAAACAGAACAACTAAAACACTTTGTTGCTATTCACTACCGATTGTGCATTTTGGTTTATATATCTATACTAATATTATAAAGCTGAAGAGTTTGTTTTGTTTGTTTGTTTGTTTGTTTGTTTGTTTAAACGCGCTAATCTCAGAAACTACTGAACCGATTTGAATAATTCTTTCACTGTTAGATAGTCCATTTATCGAGGAAGGCTATAGGCTACATTTTATCCCGAAATTCCCACGGGAACGGGCACAACGCGGGTAAAACCGCGGGGCGCTGCTAGTAGTGTAATAAGAGTAAAGTAACTACATACCTTGATTTTAAATATAGAAGCTGGTCAAAACTGAAACAAAAGAAAAAACATTATTAGAATTATTAGTGACTTGTGAAGGAATACAATGAAGTGAGTCAGCAGTGAATTGCACGTGACATTCATGCAAATATGTTTTTTCATAGTGAGGTCCATGGATGGTATTGTATGAATTGCAGTTGTTCTTTGGCCAGCTTCGTATCTGCTCTCGGGGGATTCTAATTAGCATTGTGCCCGGCGCGGCGCGGCAGCACATGCCTGGAGACTTCCGGTGGCACGCAGCACGCACTCGGCCCACAATAGCCACTCTAACCTCCTCCACTTTCCACCTATTCAAGTGCCTTGAATAATACATTTGTGTGCAATTCTTTAGCCTCTCGACGACGTCCTGCACAGATCCATTGTACCCTCCGTGTTCAAGCACTTCGGGTGACTTTAATTGTTTCATTATTACCCTTCCAACTTTCAACTCTTCAATTTAGGATACTCAACAATTCACAGGCGGCTGACGTCGGTCGTCCTTGAAAGCTCACAATATTATTATTCTTGCTATAGAAGTCGTTTCTGTAAGTGAAAATACCGTAAAGTTGTTTATAAGTCGACGAGAACCGTTATTATTTTTACAACAAACTCGCAAAGTTTTTATTGGCTGGCAATCAGACGGAGGCTGGGGGAAAATCTACTTTATCCGAAAACTGGCAAGGAAAACGGAAATATATATTCGATTGATTAAGTTAGAGGAAAACTAACTTATCGAATACGCCCATTAATTTCTATCATATTTATCGACATCACGCTTTATGGGGCTGTCATATATTTATAACTCCCAAACCATTAGGCAGGTCGGACGAAGGAAGATCACCGACAAATTAGTAGGGATAGGGAGCCTGTGGGGCAGCATCGGGACTCATCAATATCTGTTCTATCATCAGTCACGGGGAGCCAAATAAAAATGTATGACCGGCCCACATTGACGCATGACGCGGAGATCCCCGTTCCGGTCTCATATTACATGAGATGACCTAATTCGCCGATATATTACTCGTGTCATTAGGGAGAGCTTCCAATACCAGATTGACCTATAACTTTCGAATATTACATTTATTTCTAACAGCTTGTTTATGTTGTAACCATGGTCGTGTTTCAAACTGTGTCAAGGATTTCGGATGAAACATTTTATTAGAAACAGTGCGTTAGCAACGCCCGCCCTGTTTATGCGAGCCGCCCGCCCAAATTCTTAGCTGGTTCCTTTTGCATAAATTATGAGTGAACATGATCATCTATATAGTGGACGGAGTAGTAGGCAACTATTAAATAAAGTGACAAAGTAGTGAAGCAACTGAGTCTATCTAAACTGGGGTATATAGATAACAGCATTACCTAATTTATTTTATTATTCAGTGGCATTGCGCCAACAGTGATCGCTCATAGCACAAGCACATGGCCGGCCAGTCATCTGTCGGTTTATCTGCTTTCAGTAATTATTAAAACATTTTAATGTCTCAAAATAGATCGTGTGGCCGATCCATATCAGATAGAGTTTCATAACATATAGTACCGGTTGTTTGTTATATTGTTAAAACACATATGTATTCGTTATGTGTAATATATCCTACTAATATTATAAATGCGAAAGTTTGTATGTATGGATGTATGGATGTATGGATGTATGGATGTATGGATGTTTGTTACTCTTTCACGCAAAAACTACTGAACGGATTTGAATGAAACTCTACAGTAATGTAGGTTATACATCAGAATAACACATGGGATATATTTTATCCCGAAATTCCCGCGGGACCAGGTACAACGCGTAGCGCGGTTAGTCACTATCACTACATAGTATAAAATAAAGTCGTCTTTGTTTCGTGTTTGTTTGTCTGTATGCTTAAATCTTTAAAATTACGCAACGGATTTTAATGCGGTTTTTTGTAATAGGTAGAGTGATTCAAGAGGAAGGTTTTTATGTAAAAAAATTCCCGAAATTCCCACGGGAACGGGCACAACGCGGGTATATGTAACCCAAGGTATGAAAAACATGCCTAAAAAAATTGGTTATTGGCGTGCGCTACTAAATCTATTGCTGATACACAAAAACAATGTTCTACACAATCAAAGTACATATCATTGCGAACAAATAAGTTCCCGAGGGCATTTGTCTAACTATTATAGTTAAGCCACAATAACCGTTTTTAGTTAAAATTAATTAGTTAAAATCTACATCAAAATAAATGGCTCTACAATCAAGGTTAATTATGTTTCTTTGTGTACCTCTTTAAATTATTAAAATCGGACAGTTAGTTTCAGAGTTATGATGAGAAATATCACTACATAGTATAAAATAAAGTCGTCTTTGTTTCGTGTCTGTTTGTCTGTATGCTTAAATCTTTAAAATTACGCAACGGATTTTGATGCGGTTTTTTTGTAATAGGTAGAGTGATTCAAGAGGAAGGTTTTTAAGTATAATAACATCTATTAAATAATGGAGAAATACTGTTATTTTCAGGGTTTCTAATGTGGTGTCGTAAATTTTTACATTTCTTGCCGCTTACATTGCGTACGCAGGCTTAACCTTACAGGATTTTATAAAAATAATGTACTCAGTATTCTCTACATACAGAAAAGTCCGCGATGGTATGTATATGTCTATCTCTTATCGATATCCCACAAAACCATTTTTTGTCATTTACTTTTTACGGCAAATAATAGCTAATTTTCGAAGCGATTTGAAGCACTACAGCATTATAATTTCCTTATCCAATTTCCCACTTGAAATTTTGATTGTGTATATTCCTGCGGGAGACACGCAATGTTTTATCCCGATTTTCCTACATGAAATCTTGATTACCCGAAGCGAAGCGAGGGCGGGTCGCTAGTTCGTTTATATATCTACGAATCCCAATCCATTATAATTAAGATTTTCATCATTATTATCTGATTGAACTCGTTTTATCGTTCACGGGCAAAGTAATCAATATCGGAAGTTGGGCTTTAAAAGTAATTTGCATAATAACAATTATGACATAATATTTGGCAATGTATCGTAAGACGCGCGTGTAGAGGTAAGGGCCGGTCGTTGACCTCAAATTTTACGGTAGGCAGATACCGCTAATCACTTTCACTCGGGATGAACGGTGCACGCGCCTTTGACTGCCGCTGTCTCACACCAGCCCCTCGGCAATGTTCATATTTGAATTTCAGATAATCTCCCCGTAGATTGAATCTAAATAAGCAAATACCTACCGAAGAAAATGTAATTACCTCTATTCCCTTTAACTAGTCTTGTGTATTCCATATTACGTTTCATGGACAAAAGAGGTAGCCGTTTCATAAATACATTTCCGATAATTAAGATATTGGTAAATGGAATTGGTACATAAAACTTTAGATATTTAATCCTATTAGAAAGTTGGAACAAGCTGTAAATGAAGAGGCATCGCTCGAAGGCAAGGAGTCACGTGGGGCGGACGTGGCATCCACAGGTCCTGATTGTCTTCATCTTAAAAACACATCACGTCAACAGAAGCCACCTTTCCCTCCCTTCTCCCTCGTTGTTACGTTCTAAGATTCGGGAACACCGCCCAAGAAAACGAAACTCAGACTTCCGTTAGAATTTCGGATAAATATCATAATCCGCTTATTTTACTGAATATAAAACTCAGTAGATCATACATGTTATGATTTAGTCTTACTGTTAACTAATCTCTGTTATGAATTATATTACGTTACGCAGTTTGTTATGTGAAGTGTTCATTTCCTGGAAATATGGCACTTGAAACCCATACACATAGGAAAGAGTTATGTTTATGAAAATGGAACCAAAATGCTGATATACGATGTGGCGATTTATCAAAGAAAGTAATAAAGCTATACAATAAAACATCTAGCTAGTGCGCCGCGCGGCGCCAGCATCCACCCCTACGTATGGCCGCAGTCGAAACAACCGGCGAAGTGCAATTTATTCCTTTTGTTTCTCAATACAATGTGTCTACTGACTAGTGTCTAACATTATCATTCCCACGTTAATACTCAATCCTAAGATACGTATAACAAAACCTTGAGCCAAAAAAGTATAGATGTAACGATAACATTGTTAAGGCACATTGACCCGTTAATTGTTTTGTTGGGATGATATTTTAATTGCGATGCAAAATACGCATATTAATTAAAAGAAATAATTCGAAACACCTCAGCAAATAACTATCATACAAATTAAATTAGTAACGTATCTATATAGTAATGTTTAGAACTATGAGTGCACGTACATACATGAACTTAGCAATAACCTCCTTAGTATTCGTATACCTATTTTGATGAAAAATTTCTAAATCATAATAAACAATAATGTAGCGAGTTAATGGTAAGTTGATGAATTAATATTAATCAGCAGGTTGTTTCAGAAAACAGCATAATTAGCAATAAACATCAGTGACAGGCATCATAACAATATGTATTGTGCACAGCTTTCGTCCAATTAGCATCATCCCGGATTCTCGCTGTGGCCTAGATATTATACAGATAGATATTAGACAGAACCCAGACATTGTGTGCTTTTACTAATTACACAACAATGCATTATCCTCGCAGACACATGCACTGACAAAGCTTTCATTGCGCTCAACATTATTAATATTGATAGATACCATTACATTATGCTGATAGAGGAAAAACTTTTACTGTGTTTCATGGCCGATTTTTAAATATTTCTTACTTGACTTGCAAAGTTTCAAAGTAGTAAGTGGACTTCAGTTTGAGCAGTCCTGAGCCTTGAGCCTCCCTTTAATGAGCAGCGCCGCCATTTTGAAGGGCTCCTTTAAGGAAATCCCGCCAGCCCTCGCTGGGGAAGTAATGCATTTTCCTTTATCACCATGCGGACAGTTCGCACTCTTCCACAAGGGGACCGGCTTTACGATTATTGTGCTCACGTAGTCGCTACATGAGATCAGCAATAAAAAAAACACTGGATCTGATCTCGGATACCGTAAATGGCTATGACGATTCTGAGGCCTCTCCAGATAGCCGCTATTGTGGACGTTTACAGATCAATGTCGGTAAAATCAATTGTTTTTTTGTCTGTATCCGTCTATAAAAGGAGATCAAATCAAAAAGTGTTCATATAATGAATGCAATAGCTTTTAAGTTAAACACTAGATTGAATATTTTAATATGGAACCGTGTACTTGTAAGGTTCAAGTACGTCTAAAAAATAACGTAAAGATATCACTGCCAGCTCACATACAATGCTATCAAGGTACTTTCTATAAAAGGATTCGGTCTATGTTACAATAACAGTATTTCAACACGCGTCACAACCGCGCCATTATAGAGTAGCATGACGCAAGCCTCCAAGAGCTAAAAATGTCAAAATCGTGTTGATATTTTGCCTTGGAAATAGAATTGTACAGCAATTGTGAGTGCAAGCTGCATCGCAGCACGCGGAGCTCACTACGCCGGAAAGCCGTGGCCGCGTGGACCGTGAAAATAATGCACCACATGTTGAATAACATCGGTAATTAATAGCAACCGGCGAAAGCGCAAGTGTTCTCAAGCGAGAGCCTTGCAAAAACAACGCTTATTAGACAATAAATTGTAAATAATACACATGTAACTGACATTTAAATTATTACGAGGGTACCACTGTAATTAAATTGATCATCGTCGCATGAGTTGTGTGCGCAGGGTAAATGCATGGGGATAAACAATGAGAAATGATTCGATGAGCATTGCAACACCTATACATGATTCATTTAATAAATCATGTCGGCCGTGTTTGCAAAGCGAATTGGTTAACGTGATAATTTATTGCTCCTCACCAAAAGTTCATTGACATCGTCCAAATATGTTTATTTATCATAAAAGATAAAGCCGTCTCCGACCAAACTGAGTAAACTGTCCGATGGCAAACAACGCTTAGTTTCATTCTATTTCTATGTTTAGAAACAGTCATGCATGATATATGAATAGTCATCAACGTTTCCTGCAAACATTTTTGTGTACGGCATTTCAAATTCCAATAAAAAATACGGGGTTTGTAATGCACGAACCATAATGTTGATGAAAGTATGATTCAGTTTATAAGCACAGAATTAGGACAATCGTGCGAGCGAAAGTGCCCGTGGTGTCGTGACAACTGAAAAGGTACATACAACAGCTGGTACCGAGCAATATAAGTATCTAACTGGTTAATAGGCATACAATCACAAAGGCAGTCCAGCTCCCCATGTCTTTAAAGTAATCACAGCGGTCAAAGAATATATTATGTCCTGAATAAAATATATGTGGGTAAAGGTGCAAAGTGATTATGTTATCTGGAATATCGACATGGATGTTCTGGAAATCTCATATTAGATCAGTGATAAATGCGGGGTCATGGACGGGAGGCGCTGCTCTGCCCCGCTACAGTCTGCTCTTAGAGGATTTCACTAGAAAGCCCCTCGATACCCGACACCACACCGCTCTCAATCTACGCTAAATCTTCACAAAGTGAAAAGTAAACGCTTTCCAATGCACCGCTCCATTCAAAACTATATCATTATGCAAACAAACGGATCATGGGAAAAGCCAATAGATGTTTTGAGATTCTAATCGCATGTTCGCGTTCACAGGATTAAGTTGTCATAATAACCGTTAATTTGAAAATATGTTTGACATCAGCGGTGTTTAAAGAAACATGGTCGCATCAAATAGCATTACAGCATTACATACACATCCGGCGAGAGAGGCAATAAACAATCGAAGACTCTTCCTCTATGCGATGAGATAATTACTCTTCTTTGATTTTTTGTTCATAGTCCGAACAGTTATGGAAAAGGATAAATCGTTTATTAACAAAAACACAAGAGAAACAAGAAAATAATTACCGGCACCTGTCTAGTTACATGACTGTGTTATGTTTAGTATTTTCTCGATCATCGGAGTTACAAAGCGAAAAGTATGTTTTAAAACACTTACGTAAAGCAGCTAGGTACTTCAGAAAGTGAAAAGGTGTTTAATTTGAATTATCGTTAAGCAATGAATGATGTATGGTATTAATTTGAAAAAGTGCCAGTAGTCTTGGTTAAACAGCATGACAAGTGAGAAATTACGACACTTCCTGAATTACACTGTGAATTTGCTTAGATAGTGAGAACCCAGTGTGCACGTTTGTTTAAAGATGTGATTGACTTTCGCGTTCAATATTCATGACTTGGCGTTATTATGTGCGTAATTGGATTTGTCGTTTAATTGTGCAGTGTTTTACTGTTTGTTTTTGTGCAGAATGAATGTGAGTGGGAGGGCATCGAACCGGCGCTCCTCCAGCGGACGTGACCTCCGCTCCGTTTCGTACAACGGGACCCTTTATTATTCAACTCGCAATCCCATGCCCTTGTGTGCAGCTGATGCGGTGTCGCCGATTAGTCTAGCCACTTACACAACCTAACTAGAAACTCAATATTTTTAAAGGCATTTCGATAATATGTAGGAACTTATTATGTGTCCGTATTTGTTTTTTTCCCAAAACCTTAATATATTCTACCCTTACCACGCTGAGTACAGCACTCTCAAAACAACCTCTACTATACTTGTGTCTTACAATTTATTTAACACTTGAACAACCGAAGAACTCTACACTTCTTTTCAGTATATCCTTTTAAGGTATTGATCCACTCAAAAACAGGATTAACCTTAAGTGCGCACTCAAATACTGGGGACCTTTAAACATTACCCACAGTCCTTGTGAAACACCGTTTCTGACGCCATAAAACCAAAGCAAGCTTGAACGAGATTAGGAACATTACAATTATTAAGTTTAGTCTCGATATAGCTGTTACCATGTCGTTACCTAACAAAATAATTACTTCAGACAGTGTATCAATATTGTTTCTTATAAGTGGTTTAAAGAAAACAAACGTGGGAACTATTTTGCTGATTACGACATGTGCGCGAGAAAAGACAAATTAGGTAAAAGTAATATATTATTTCTTTGTAACAGGAAAGAGAAAGTACAGGCTATGTTCTCATTAGCACATTATAGCTAATCGGACAATAGATTGCGCTAATTAAAAGGAATTATGTTAAATGATGGACCAATAAACGTAAAGATTTGAATACGCACCATTTTACTTTTATTGATCTATAAATTGTAACTTTGGCTGTAATCCTTTCAACGATAATCGTGTGTTGTTAACCCTTAGCGATAAGAAAAATGTGGTTTTCGGAATCGGGTCGGGTTCGGTGGGGTTAATCATTGTTGAAAGCGTGACGTGCTCCGTCTACGCGGGATCCGCCGCAATTTGTCAATCATTGCGTGAAAGCCCTTCACAAAAGATTTCAATAAACGCCTCATAGTCGCCTGTCGATCTCGTTAATCAATACTCGGACGTAGTCGGTACACTGATTTGATATTACTACGCATTTTCTTGGTCATTTTATGTGTAGGTGGCGATTCTAATTATACTCGTCTACCTACCCTACACAAGGTAATAGGTAATAATACTGTTAGCTAATCAAGTATAGGTATCGGTATATCTGGGCGTAAAGTCTGAGAAATAAGTTAAAAAAAAGTAATTGTGATATTCTTTTGAACGGTAAGCAACCTCATTGTAGTCGGAGATGATATTCTTAGCACAGGAGAATAAATGGCAACAATACATTCAATAACTTGTGCTGCAAGTTACACGAACAATATAAAAGTATTTATGATACCGTAGTTTTCTTTGGGATCAGATCTGAGAATAGACGGCGCGCTCCGTCCTGGGATGTCTTTTATGTAAGAGGATAATAAGAAGATTGATTCAGAGGCGAAACGAATAACGAATGAAATAAATCAGTAATGTTGTTTTTATTCTTCATCTTCATGCGCTTAGATCTCGCTAATCACGGTGATTATTATTTATTAGTACCTTCCTAACAGCGCAGTCGTATCTGCTAAAACATTAGAAATAAACCGCAGAAACCAATTTTCGTTGTTAGCTAATACTTACGTTATGTCAAGTTGTAAAGTAATTTGAATAATTCCGCAATCAACTCCATGTTTTAATAGTAACTGTAAAGTATCATCTTTGCATTTAGAAGCGATGACGTCACCGTGAATCCATACCTACTCTATGCTCGATTGGTTTCCTCGTGAGGCTGATATCACTGCCCGTGTTGTAACCTTGTCACACCTTGTTCGTACATTGTCAACAGTATCCAATATTCAATACTAATATTTGTTTATCAAATGTATACTCATTTAGCTTCTGGCTAATAGACAAACAATGACGCTTTATTCTAAAATTAGCAAAAATTTAATGTATAGTGTCTTTAGGACCTTTTATGGTCAAAAAGCAGTCTCCTTCAAGTGCCGATCTTTTGAAAGCATGTAAGGGGTTAATTAAGGGGTTTATTACCTATAATATAACACAGGTTGACAACATATTATTATTTGTAGCAAAAGCAAGTGATGTAAAGTTTAATTACCGGTTCAACTAGCCGTATTCTAATTCACCCAATAAGATATCAAGTGTCATGAAACGATCGATATTCATTAAAGGCGTCCAAACAATGGTGGCATTATTCGTTGGGTGAAGTCGGAGCTGGTTGCAAACAGACGTGAACCCAAAGCTCGATCAAACTCGTGAATATCTCCGATGAATGTTCATTTTGTTACTAGAATTGAAAGGATGAATAGAAATGCTAGGACATCTCTTCTGTATCCATTCTCTTAGACATAACTTCTCAAATGTTGTCTTACAAAATGATATCATCACTAGAATAACTAATGATGTAACTTGAATGTGCTAGAGTTGTGACTTATCTTAGCAACGTGTTAATAATATGCGCAAAAATCAAGTATTTAAATAATAAAGTAAGAGTTAATTAGCGAGCACGGTCACGATCGACCAGAGGCAGCAGACGGGCTACACGAGACAACATGCCACCATTCACTCCGATAGTAATCCCGTTAGTTCAACGATCGTAACGATTATCATTACAAAAGTACGTGAAACTTTTTAATGTTAATCGATTATTGTCAATCATTATGCACAGCACGTAACGAACTGCGAGAAAAAGTTAATAGACATGTGTAGTTTACAACTTATTTTTTCTTGCGTGACGATAATGGCGGAAAGTTAATTTGCTTGAAATGTTTCTCACGGTGCCCGCAAACAAACCCAGACATTACAGCGAGTCGCAATGTGGTGCAGTTAGATTATGACCACTTCTCTGTAATTTTACCATATTGTCTCTACTATGTGTATTCATGTCGAATAACTTTCCAAGAGCCAATAGCATTTAGGGTTTAACCTCATATTGTGTGTCGCTTCCGTGTCACCAATAATTGCACTTGTATCTTCACGTTAACTTTGGACACAACTGAAACCTTATATAAACACAAGTGTGTTACTTGATGATGTCATGTTTTGCAAAGTGATAATAACGATAACACAATATGACATTTTCATAATAAACGCAAACTGGTGCGACACATTTTGCATTAGTAATGATGTGATGGCATCTGTAACGTGACGACTATGTGAGTCGCATTATGGAAACTTTAGATACGACGTGTTAAATAAAAGGAGCTAATTAAAATTGTAGTAATCTTTGACACCTACTCACTATTCAACGTGTGAATCAGCTAACATCTGGTGTTATGCAAGATCAGGCTTCGACATAGATAGCGCTCAGACAGTAGTTCAGACATTGACTAACACTCAAGTATGTCTTCGTAAAGCAACCCACATTCGAGTTAGGGTACATTATCCTCACGAATATTTAGTACAGATACGTGACTAACAAAAGTATTAATTTTATTCACAGTGTTGTCGATGACATTGTAACCGAGCGTGGAAAAGCCAAGCCCTTATGGAATACAAATGTTGCGTTGCGTTGTTCTATTTGTATTTATTGTTTTGATCCATAAATACGTGGTTCGGGGCGATGGGACAGCATGGCGAGAGCGATGCTAGTCAAAGCGAGCATGTTGCGATTGGCAACGAGCGTGAAATGTGGGGCGACGCAGCTGAGCCGCTCACCAGATCGATACTTGATACGCACACCGCGCTCTAAATGTTGTCGTGACCGGATTCAATCATTTATCTAACACTTTTTGTTAGAAAAAAATCAAACTACCTCAACATACATCATGAAGCATTCTAATGAGCCTTCTCATGGGAAAACGATAAACTGTTTTCCACAGACGAGAATATCATCATAATTAATTATACTTCCAAAGCTCTTATTATCAAAACCCATTTTAATTATCTAAAGCAACCCCATGAGGAAAACCTGGACACCCTAATCCGCGGTTTATCTTTACTCTCTCTGCGCAAAATGATACAAATACATAATCTATTAGACGAGGGATTTTAGATAAATGTTATTTCTGCAAGATGGGCAGATGTTGGTTTATTAATGAAATATCTTGAATCGATTTTGAAAGTTCTTAATGTACCTCAAGGTTGGTTTGTTTGTGTTGTTTTGGCTGAATCAATTAGGCATTTAATAGTACTTAAATATTTATCAAATAACATTGGCACCAACGCCACAGCGTTGTACGTCTTTGTAATTGTGGAGTCGTAGATGGATTAATATTTCACCAAAAATCCTTTTAGTTTCGTTCGTTCAGCGAATACAAATTCGAAAGAAGTATCGACACTTAGGCAGGTAATGCACGGCACGTGTTGGATTTACATCAATTGGAGTGCAAGGTCACTTGTTTGTCATTGGCTAACACGCTGTCACACCGTGACGTGATCTGGATCCAATTGACTCGTCCCCAGCACACAGATGCATTACGAACCCCACAAGAGTTGATACGAAAACAGGATTAACTTTCACTATCAGTAAGATGAGTTTAGTAACAATGGAGTCACAGAGACGCAATTCAAGTAATCAAAACAATTTATTGACATGTGCGACATCTTTATCATACTTATTTTGTTTTATCTTTAGAGTTCTGCCGATGGTTTTCAAAGTGGTGGGGAATTGATATTTTTTTAATTCTGTTTTGTTTAAATATATACCTACATCATTAACATTTTCTGTTCGATTGTTTACTTATATTATTATGATCTTACGACATTGACTTTTAAAGTAAAAGGTCATCTATTTTTGCGCCAAAGTCTTCCTATTTCATAAGATGCTCTTTTTAAAGTTCATGTCTATTAAATAATGAAACACCAAGTCGTACATTTTTATTTCCAATTCTTACAATTTGACCGATTATATAAACTAGATGTCAAAATCGCATGTCTTAAAATAATTTTCTTTTGAAATACAACAAAAAAGAATGAATATTTTGGCGTTCCTCACATAATACCTATGATTTGAAATAGTCTCGTTTCTGCAGTGAAATCGTAGAAACCTCGTAGTCACGCGATATCCAACAAATATTGTCTAAAAATAAAATCGTTATTCATCCGTGTTATAGGTATTACGTAACCAAATTAGTACATGACTCGACTTACTGAGATGATTTAATTTAAAAATAGAAAAGAAGAGAAAGGTCGTACCGTTAGATTTGGTAAATGAGCCGCATCAGTCTGGAGCTATTTCCATAATAAATATACACCTAGCCAATAAGTAAAGCATTCCATCTTCCGTCACGGTTACTGCTTAAAGCGGTGGTTAACCAATAATTTAAATACCAAAATCGGTATAAATTCGAATTACGTAAAGGTTAAAACAAGTGTGTAAAGAATTTTGTCGATTAAATTAGTGTAACTGCAATTATAAATGTAATTAACGCTGTAAATCACGACGTATTGTTACTGCTAAGACTTTGATTCACGCGTATGTATTAAAAGTCAATTTAATTACTTTCGAGTACCACGTAACGAATTTCAAACATTATTGGATATTGTTTATTACTGCACATAGACAAAACAACTATACTAGTTTCTCTAGAAAGTTGTTGATTGTATCAAATGTCTGGTAAATAATACCTACAGCAAATAAGAGGCAATGCTTTCTCACATTGTTTTAAAATATTGATGGTCGGTTTTAGACTCAGTCTCTACTTGATGACCGCAGTAAACGAGGTTTTGGGCATTGAAGAAGGGGTTATTTTTAAGAGGTTTTTAATGAAAAAGTAGCTGTTCGAATTTTGAAACCGATTGGTACTTTTTTTTAGTAATAGTGTTCATGACTTGCTTACTTTTGATTGGAGCAAGAACAAGTTCGTGGTTATTTTATAAGATATTGTATGTTCAGTTGTTAATATCGGTTGAATAAGTTAGGTGTGTGCGTTCCGACCTTGAGATTAGTCCGGTCCGCTGCACTCGCCGGTTCCGGTTGCTCTGTCTCGGTCCAGATAATGTAGATGTGTTAATTTAATATGTATTACTCTAACAACCACTTAGAACACTATCTTACCATTACGTTTTCTATTATATCTCATTAATGAAAATTGACTGATCGCGTGCTTGCGTATCAACGTAGGTTGAGACGCCGCGCTACCGCATTCTAAAGTAGTAGTTACTAACTTAAAGTATTCCTTTGGTTATATATAAGATCCTATAAAGAAATGAGGTATAGTATAAATATCATACTCGAAATAACTAAACTCTGACTAAGTGCTGCAACTTGAATAAAATTGTATTGGAATAAAATCTTTCATAATAGGTGCCATAGTAATTTAGTTACATTAGTAAACAAAAGCTGTCTGAATTACCGGTTACTGGTTCGTTAACATTATCGGTTAGTCAAAGTAATTTAAATCAAATTGATACATTAATGATGGCGCCATTAAAACGAGTGTGAAGATCATAATAATCTTACACAATGGCACATTGTATCGGGTTTCATAAGCTGACATCTCGCAGGTATGAGTCGAGTGTGATTCATTAATTAGAGTAATCAATGAGCCCCGACCATGGACCAAGGCAACGAGCGGTATTCAATTTGATACTTATATTACGAGAATTACTTTAATTTGTCCAATTAAAAGTTGTTTTCGTATTTCTTTACCTCTTTAATTAAATACAACCCCAGTTTCAATTATCCGCGTGTTTGGCTTCTATTAATATAACGTCAACGCTCCTGTATGTATATATATCCCATTTTGCTAAATCTCAATTTATAAAACCTCATTGCAAAAGGGGATGTTTTGTGTCATAAATAATAAAAGGGCATCTTTTTATCCCAGAAGTTTATTTAGGGATGAATGGTTCGCGCAGGTACAACCCTCTCTAAGTAGAAAATTCTTATACCTACCTATGAATAAAACATTTTTAATGCCAAGTACTTTCAAGCATAACAAATGTGAGTTAATTAATTCTCTGCTTTCATAACAAATGGTAATATCCACGCGAGAGATTCGGTTAATGTAAAGCTGTTGGTGAATTTATCATTCCCGGGTATTTTTCATTCAGCACGTAAAGGACATCCGTCTTAATCCTCGAGTAATACCTGATTATACCTGCCCACATCAACCCACAACACAACCGGGTTTTGCAAATCATAATATTAAAAACACTTACTCAACAAAACCTTTCTAATCTATGCATGTGTAACATAAGTGTTATAAGAGTAATTTACAGAATTGCGTTACACGTTGTATACTGTGTTTAGCCGACTACGTCCTTTTTGTCGCGTGTGAAAGGTCATATAAAGCTCAAGATATGAAAAGCTTCATGTCACACGTAGATGGGAGTAAGTACTGGGTTTAAGAGGACGTGTGTTCCGTGGGGACAGATAATAAGGGACGTTAGCCGTCTTTACATTCGAGTCACATTAGCGACCCGCGCCGGAGTCTGACGTGACATGGAGTGGACATTCCCTCAGCCTCCAGACGTGCTTTTTATAATAAGGAGTTTAAGAACTACGCAGTATTGGATCATAATGACGTCGTTGTGCTCGCTGCGATGGCATCATACCGTGACTCATGCTGGGCTCGTACTCTCCGCGTCGCAACTACCGCCTCTATTTGTTTACAAACATTTCTGCTTTGGCTTTCAAATTCAGTACAAACGAGAAAGAATACAAAATACTAACATATTGTAGGTAATTGCTTAATTTCTAAGTACTTTCAGACGCAGCGTAAGCATAACATACCAGTCTGACGCTATGTAATTCATTCTAATTTCCCTCGGGGCTAATGATATCCTTAAAAGCTATTTCGGTTCCTGACACCCCGTCGCGTGTAGGCCCTGGATTGCAATCTCACTCTAAAATTACTTAAATTATTTTATTAATTTGATTTTGAAAATTAATTTCGTGCGAAATTGCTAAATGGTGTGCGGTTTCCGATGCAAGGTACAGTAGGTACTTTTATAAGAATACCATATAAACTCTATTTTTGGCGTAAAATTTGCATTTAACATGACACTGAAATACCCATCTACGTTTAAAAGCAAAAGAAAAACCAACTCCATATAACGATAGCTAGTTAATAAGAAAACACCCCGTCGACTTGCTATGCAGAGAGGTGGTGGCGCGGAGCGGCGCGGGTGGTTCGCTAGGGCTTATGGACACGTAATGGGAAAGCTAAAGGTAACCTGTCTGTCAGACGATCTCATCGCGACGCCATTGTGCCGACCACCACCTCATGAAATATGTACGCCTCGCATCAAAGCTCCCGTACACATAACTCGTTTCATACAACCAAAGACTTTATTAGTATAATTTGTGGCCACTTATACAATAAAACTTTATATTTCACAAAATATGTTATTCGCCGTGTATTGTAACGGTTGTTCTCACGTATGTTATAAACAAGTTTTTGTGTATTGTGGACAATCCTTTGGTGAAACCGGTCAGTTGAATATCTTCGGAAGGGTCCTTAATGTAACTTCTCTGTTCATCGTCATTCGAATGAAAATCATTGTCGGAGCAGTAAATATCTAATAAAACAGTGAAAGAGTTGAAAGCATCAAAACCTGATTTATTTGAGTTCTCTTTGATTTAGATTGACATTAGCATATCAAAGCGGATCCAAAACATTTTTCCGCTGTGGGACCGCCGTCTTCCGAACAAAAGAAATTGTTGTTGCATAGAAATTATATCTGATTTGGGTCTTATTAATGAACTTTTAGTCGTCAAGAAGACATAGTTGTCTTCTATTGTTTTCTACTTTCCATTGAATCGTGTAGGTTTTTTGCTTCCCTATGGACATTAGGAATATTCTTATCTTAGGATGTAGGTTGCATCAGTCATTCTATATTCGCAGTAATTGAGTTCATGAAATGTATAGGTTGGTGCTCTTACCTATTCTGTTATTACGGGAAACGTTTCTCTTCTTCATCTTATCTTCAAGTTCCCAAATTCTCGTCTTCAATATTTGATTGCCTTGAGTGAATATTAAAACTTCAAAAATCTAGTAATATTTTACTTTATACGATAAATAAACACATAACTTTTCTACAAGCTGAAGCATTCAAAAAGATTTACTACGTGTCTACATCAAATGCTATAAAAATGATGAATGTTTATTTTATTATCAGAGGCATTAAAACAAACAGCAAAACAGTGCGAGCGACGCTCTACAAGTAAGTATACAGAGATAAGCAACATACCTCTTGAGTGCTTCATTCAGTGTCGGTCCAGACCTCAGCAAGAGCTGTCAGGGCTAACAATCACCACAGTGCTTAATATTCCCAAGGTAAACAAAGATTACGTAAACGCAATCCCACGCACTCGCGTCACCCGATCGATTTTCAAACTTTCGAATACGCCCACTAACATTAAGAAACAACTTTACTGGTCCTGTCCTAAGATCTTCCCACTACATCAACTTAAACAGGCAAAAGTCTCCCGTGCCCTTGAAACGGTACAGGTTATGTTATCGATAAAGCACAACACGCGCACTGTCAGTTCGGACAACAATCACAGTTCAAGTTCGGAGCCGGTTTTTTCGAAATGTTAAATGAAAGTGGCCATATAATTAAAAGTTTATTATTTATGTTGAGTCGGAGGCCACGTTTACAGCGATTTATGGAAGACACGCCATATGTGCGCGACTTGCATTGCGATCGTCGTGAGGTGAATGGTGAGGGGCACTCGTCCGTGGCCGTGGTCAGACGGCGACTGAGCGAGCCGCGAGGGCTCCACGCGTCGAGTGCGACCCCGCGCTCCGCCGCGCCGCCGCCGCCGCCGCCGCCATCCAGTGCGCGCGCCTATCCAAACGCCGCATCCGAAATATTTACCAATATGTTTCAAATGTTATTCTTACACACTCGCTCTCTAACGATATCATCAGAGCCTTTCTCACTCAAAGTAATGCCTTAATCAGAATAATTACTATTACTTAGCTTCATTATTGATCTCTACGTTATTTTTGAGCTTAGGGGTTATCCTTGTTTTCAAAACAGTTTAATAATGTGTGCAAAGAGTGAATCCTCATGAGAATCCACCTAACCACGTACGAAATATCTGTACTTAATTATTGTGTCTGTCCAATAATCTAAAACCTACTCAAATCCAGACAAAGGTAGATTTTACTCTGCTTACCAACTCTACCATTGGTTTATTTGCTAATAGGTCAACTGGGCTATCTGTTTGCGGTATAAGCGGCATTTAACGAAGACATAATTAACAGATAGCACGATTGGGAATATTATCTGTATTTTATGAGTTTTAGTTTCTTGCTAAACATTTTTTAGTAGGTACCTAATTAAGAAATTCTTGAACATGAAATTAATCAACTTTATCAATAATATCCCACGCGTCACCTCATGATAAATATCGTTCGTGGGGTTCTCTGATAGAGCGAGGGGAGAGAAAAGTCAGCAAGTGCTGTCAAGGGCAGGTGATTGAGTCTTTATCGTCGCTGGAAGTCGGGTGCAACCTGCCTCGCTGGTACTGTCACGTCGCCATTCATTTATCATCAACACTTTCAAGTATTTTTCATCTTTGAAACTTTATCTGATCAAAGGCAACTTTGCAGAACCATTCATTACACTTCAAAGTATCCGAATAGGCTTTGAAATCTTTGTTATGTTGCATGGACCTACAAAACCTCGCGAAAACATCGTCAAATTAGTTTTGTATGGATGTTAACAAAATAAATTCCATTAAAACTTCGCAAATAAAATTTAATGTACGGCCCTTTTGAATTTCCCGGGAGACATTCATTAAGAAGATAAGTGTTCCGTTTTATTATTAGATACGGAACACTAAAAAATATTTAAATAAAATAGTGACACTTTGATAAAATTACGGAATCCTTGACTCTTACATAAGTGGTCGTAAAGAGGGAGATTACGAGGACGGAACAATGAAGGATATTTTTAAGGCGTGCATTTTTCTCGAGAAGTGGCGTGAAATTCTCTGTCAGCGTTTTGTTTTATTGTAAAGGTTTTTAATGGTATATTTGGAGCTTGGACAGGTATGCGGGGGTGCGCCGCGCGGGGCGCGGGGCAGGTGACGTGCTCCGCTCCACGCTCTATATCAATGTAACCCACTAACCTGCGGCCACCACTTCCAAGAAGCCGCCTCTCAGAAACAAACAACTCACTTAAATTATCTCCTTTTCATTCGAGTGTTATTACATTTACCAAAAAAATTATGATTGCACCAAATTCATTTTAAAATTTAACAATACTAGCTACTTTAAATTCTGGAGTATAATTAACTGTTCATACCACCAATTAACTTCGGGTTTTCCGAACGGTTGCATATCAAGCACCAAATAATAGGTTGCATACATTTTCCCTAAATAACTTAGTAATTACTGATCCTTTTAATTACAGGGAACTAGTCGTAGTGCCCACATAATACGCCATTACACTAACCAAACACGCAAACTTTCCGGTCTACTAATACTAGAACTGGCCACTAAATCGGGTGTTGCGGGCATTCAAATAGCAGCAACACAGCTCATGGACAACATAAACACAAGCACAGTACCATAACTAACGGTAGAGCTCATCTGCGAGCCATTTCCTGTTCAGACGGGACTCAGACGTGCCCCCAAACCCAACCAGGAACATCCAGTAATATCGTAAATCGATAGCATTAAACAGGTTTGAACAACGAGAAACTTCGCCCTTAACACAAAGTTCAGTGATGCTCGTCTCTAAATAACGTAAAACAATATGTATTATGACGATTCACATGCGCTAAGTGTTCGTTGCGAACTTTTGCTAAAGAGATAAAATGCAGACTGTTTACATTCGTTCTACGGAATAAGTTGTTGTAAACTGTTGTTGCATTGTGAGCGTACGGCCCTCATTCATCTTGAACCTTTTCAGATGCACGGTTTAATTCTCGCCAGACGAATGCGCCGGTCGCCGCCAAGCCGCCATGCCGCTCCCAGAGACATAAAAACATTCATTTGCATTGGTGCTCCTGCCGCGGAACCGGTATTTATCCAGTGCTACACTACCGCATAATAGGAGAACACTATGAGCTTTGACAACTGATGCAAACTTATTTTAAAATCTGTGTGAAATTATTCATGAAAGCCTGCGGGACATCTAATTAAGTACCTGATATCTACAGCAATGTTTTTGTAACCAAGGTAAAATTCTAATTACAAACGTAGGGTATGTTTTAATGTAACCACTAATCATGAATCACAAGCAGGGTTTGTGCGTACCGAGACTGGCGAGACCACCCCTGACGTCAACAGAAGCCCAAGTTAACCCAACAAACCAGCAATAACAACTTATCTTCATGGCCGCTTCCATTTCCGTGTCCAACTTATCGCCAATTTTCAGCCGGTGTCCCTTCATTGGCCAAATAATAACAAAAATAATGTAAAGAATTGAGGTAGGAAAGAAAAATATATTTTTATTAAAAAAGGTAGCCAATAAGACCATGTTAACAAAAAATATGGAACTTCTTTACTGCGAGTAAGTACAAAATATGTATGTGTACAATGTATTTTGTATACTAAGTTTAACTGCTTAATGTTAACTGTATAAAAGATACAAGAAAGGGCACTATGTGGTTACCAAAAACATAATAAATCACGAAGTTTACAAAAATACGTCTGTAAAAACGAATAGCGTATTATCCAGCAATGAATACCAAACTAAAGAATAAAACGTGACGACGCGACGATTCGAGAGCGTCCTGTCTGAACGTATCCTCCGAGTGCTCTAGTCGTATGGGAAATCGTCTCCAATGCCACTTGTGATTTAGTGGCTATTTTTCATCTGTATTGCACGTGCTCTCGTGCTCCGGCCTCGCCAGTCTGCCCCGACCAAACCGAACCGCAATCAATCCAAGTTTTTATTGCTCCCCCTGTACAAAAATAACCACCTCCATGGAAATATATCGGAAAATCTGAATTCGATCACTGGCATTGTTGTTTTTGCAGTTCATAAATTTTATTGGAATTGGTATAGAGAACTATCTCTATTTGTATACAGGTTAAAACAGAGGCTTGGGGCCTTGTAACGAAAGTAAAATTTAACCATCGTAAAAATCTACGTGATATTTTTAGGTCTGATAGTAATCAGAGTTCCAATTTCCATATAATTATTTGTATTATCCTTTCCCTTCGCCGATAACTTTGGTACGTACCCGAATTCTAAAAAAGGAAGGATTTGGTTGAATAATGAACAAGTTTAAAAGGGAATTCGGGAAAAAATACCCAGTGAAATTCGTATTCAAAGTGAAATGTAAAAAGTATATCTGTTTCTGGAACGGACCCGGTCGGGACCGACACGCTCTCCTAATGGCGCTCCGAAAGGCCAATTATATCAATTAAATACTTAACGATTATTCGACCTACTTTATTTATGCCAGGCTTATTCCTGAACATTCAATAACTTCTGCTCTTGCTATAGCATGACCCCCTAGAAACTTATAATCATAAATATTATATGACAAAATTAAGCTTCATATTTGACCCTAATAAATTAAATTACTTTTTATGAAAATGAGAGTATTTAAAAAAAAAAGAAAAACGTAATTAAAGAGTACCCTTTTAATTTCAAGAGAGAGAAAATATATAGCAGCGAGTTACGTTCTTGAAGAACCTACAAAGTATTTAATTACAGAGATCCACATTAAAATCTTAACGTTGATTGTTGTTAATTCGGTCATTCATTTAAAGTCGATTTGGTATTGTTCAGTTTTATTTTTTCTCAAGACTCTATTGTTTAAATGAGTATATTCCTGTCCTATAATTTGCTTTCGTTAACGTAAGTCTGTAATTATCAACTTTGTATGTAATTTAGTATCTGGGTTTTATATAAAATGATTGCGTGACTTATTCAATGATTTGACGTGCTAAGTACAAATTCAAGTTACTTGATTATGAGTCTACTAGAAGCGCCCCGCGGTTTTACCCGCTTTATACCCCTTCCCGTAGGAATTTCGAGTTAAAATGTATCCCATTTGTTATTCTGATGTATAACCTACATATGTATAACCTACGAAACTTATGAAACTTTACTACTGTAAAGTTTCATTCAAATCCGTTCAGTAGTTTTTGCGTGAAAGAGCAAAAAACATACATCCTTACATACTACATCCATCCTCACAAACTTTCGCATTTATAATACGAGTATTAGTAGGATTATCATAAGTACTTAACTAAAATTATTTCTACTATTTCTTTATTTCTCTAATATCTATGCTAATAATTTACTAGCTATTGTTATAGTGAATCAATTTATAAGAGAAGAGACCTACATCCGACACCCACTACTGATCTGATAACTCCCCCACCGTCTAGGCATCCCACACTAAATTGATTTTCATCATTAGATAAAACGTAACTGAATAACACCGTGTAGACGAACTGAAAAATATTGGACAACAAAATTAGAACATGTTTTAACCTCATGCTAAAAAATAAGGTTTTATTTGTGCATTTGCGGCAATGTAAACAGCAATCAATGCAGAAATAAGAAACATCGCAATTTTATCGTTATAAAGGAATCTAACGATATAGCATAGGCTAACAAAGACCTCGCCTGTTCATTAGTGTGTCTATTCCATCCTTTTCTTTTAATCTTCCTTCCTTACGATATTTGCTCTCACAGAGACGTAGTTATCTCATTTTACTTTTCACAGAAAATAGGTTCCTACGATATTTATTTCACTGAAAACTGTTTTATAAAGTTGTTTAGTTCTGTACAAATTACAGTCAGATTACTTTTATTTTACATTTCATTTTTAAATACTGTTACGTTAATGTTTTGAGAATGATATAATAAATTAGAGTCAACGTAATGTTTTCACGGTACACTACCCTAAGTAAGATACACTACCGTTTTCCCTTGCCGACGATGGATTCCTAAAAGGTGAATTGCTAATGGTTGTTGCTTTGATATGAATACTGTGTATCACACCCGCGCTCGTTACTCTTTGAATACATCCCTAATGAGGGCTCACACATCCTTTGCCGCTCCGGAAAATCACACACTTGCGATGTCCATCGTCCAAAACGACCAAGCATTTCTTAAATTACACCTCGTCTTCAAAAAAATCACCAGAAAATTCATTCGCGGACATTCACGTAACGTTTAAATTACTCATTCGTGGAGAACCATGTATTATTCAGGAGAAAATCGCAGTCCCTGTGTAAAGAATGAATAATGAACTGTGCACGGTCACTATCGCTGGAGAGTATCGTACGTTATCGGAAAATTCACAGGTGAATAATTGTTTCGCAGTCTTTAACATAACTGCTTTAAACAATTAACATAACTGCTTCAAGTACTTGAAGTTATTACACACTAGTCTTATGGATTATGAGCTTATGAAATATCTCGTCTCATTAGATACAGTGTATTAGATATTGTAATTTGCCATACAGGTGTGCTACGTCTGTCGCCACTGACCTGTGTCTAACGCAAAATTAATTTGTTTCATAGTTATTTACGTAGCGTTATATGCAGCCATTTTGTATTTTTTATTACATAGGAATTAGTCACTTGAGTACCATTAAAATGTTAACTGAAAATAGTCTGGAAATTATCTGATACAAGTAGCTACACTGTAAGTTAAAATGTCCGACTATTTTTCCGTAGCGCGATCCCGCCAGGCTCTATGCCTCACATATTTTGTCTACCTGAAACAAACGCTCTCGGGTCGCGGATGTTTGTGGGATTGTGTTCCGCCGCCTTCCAAGATTACACCTTCGAAAGTGTACATTTGAGATAATGCTATTTTCTTTCAGAAAGTTTAGCTATATTTAAATAAGTTAAAGAATGCAACATGCATTTTGAGAAACCTATTTAGTGTCTTTGTTGGTTCATTCATACGTAATGTAAACAATCTTCAAGACTATTTGCATCCTTGGATAGTTTTGCATTAAGTATACACAATAACAGGACGAGATTACACGTGAAATTGCGAGAGCGGAACAATGGTAGTATTCGCATATTCAACAAGACGGCGAGGAGGCACATTTCGCGAGGAGAGCGCCGCCAGCCGCATACTGTCCGAAAAGAAAAATGTGGGGCGGAGGGAAGAGGGCCGGCGCGAGGTCGACGACCCCGCAGGGCGGCCGCCGCGCCGTCTACGCGCAGCCTTCAGCTCGCCCAAAACCTTACATTATTTAACACGAACCATAGAACTAACGACGTATATTCCCCATTATATCGACAATACAGATAAAGCAAACTGCCAACACATACGATAGAAGGGTGATAGTACCAACGTAAACAACATAACTAAACGGAAGTTTATTTTTAAAGAACCAGGAAATACAAGGGCTCCTGTCGATGTGAGTGAACCGTAAATCTGTCTCTGGAGACAGCTTGCACCCGATGTGATATATTATTTAGTTCATCGGACTGCTGTTAGTCGACGGTGGAAGGTACTTGTGTTTAGGTAAATTAATTACAGAAAGTAATTACGTAAAATTGGGAGACACATGGTAATCACGTTCATAAATAAAATATTGGAGTATATTGTAAGCTTGGCATGAACAACTTAATTGAACTAATTTTAGGCGCAATTTTAGGACCCCCGCCCAGACTTATACTTTGGTTAAAGTCAATGTTTGATCCTTTCTTTATCTCCAATTAACCGCAGTCTATGGCTAGACTGACACTGAACCTATGGCACCATACCCAGAAACTCTCTTTGATCTTATGGTAAAGTTTCTAACTTTGTATGTTTATTTGTAAGGGCTAATGTCAGGAACTACCCGTCCGATTTCATTGATTCTTTTTGTAATGGATAGTCACGTTCAACAGAAAGGTTATAGGCTATTTTTGCAACCTGAAATTCCCACGGGAACGCGCACAACGCGGGCAAAACCTCGGGGCGCTGCTAGTCTTAGTATAAAGAACATCGTCTATCGCCGCTGATGGACGGACAAACCACAAAACCTCGAAATTACTCGCCAATCGATCACCCTCATTATAGTGTCAGAGGTTAAACTCAAGTCATTTTGATAAATGGTCTAAGGCAAAAGGAGAATGGATAGTTTGGTTACTCTTTTTCCTATTATCTTTGTAAAACGTAACTCCAAACTTTCTACGTAGCTGTAGATATGTGAATTATCACCAAATACACACAAAATAAAATGACATTTCGCCCAAAATAAGTTAGACAGTAACGACATGCCCTCGGCTACGCAGGCGAGAGATCCTGATTTGGTTACATTACGCGAGCAGAATATGTGCTGTAATATATTCCTGTTTCACACCCAAATATTGTACTTACCTACCCATCACATACACTTAAAAAGTTAATATAAACAATAACTTGTAAAAAAGAAAAAATATTACCATATACCTACCTTAGATATTTGGAATGAATTGAATATTTAAGTACTACTCACAAAATTATTCATACATAATATAAGATCCGAGAAATGATATGACAGGTCAGCATCCTTTGGCGCATCGCGTCGGATATTCATTGCCAGGAAAATGTTATTAAGGAATCCCTAGTGTAGTTCAGTTACTGGGAAGCATGAGGAACGTGGATACGCGCGCGCCGAACGGCATCTACTAAATACTGTGGTCCCATCACTAGTTAAATATGCTTATTAGATTAAGAAGACAGCTACGGTGTTTGGAATCCCTGACGACGTTTTTGGATAACAGTAAACGGAAGAAGGTCTTGCTTATGGCATTTGGAGAATGTTTGGGCTAGTTTTGGTTATGTTAAGCTTTATATCCGATGTGCAGTTTGTGCTGACCACAAATTTTACATCGGCGGTGTGGCAGTATTAACTCAAACATAATGTAAGGGCAAGACTTCCTCCCAGTTACTCTACCTACTACGTAAATACAATGAAAAATATTCCAGTTTAGGCAAGTATTTGTTATATGAAGGCAATTTTAATAATTATTGAACGGATTATATTAAGCAATCAAACTTTGAAAAGTAAGTTAATTACAGTGTTCGAAGTCAATCGCCGTCTGACCTAAATCTGCATTTGAATGGGACCCGGTCTCGACTGTTTGGACAAGTTTTAGCACAATCGAGGCTCGATCTTAATAATTTCAATCTCGGTGTTTGGAAATAACAACAGCTGCAGGAGGATTAGAGCGGTTAAGTAAAGTTTGAGAGCGCGGCTGAGGCCTGCGAGGGCGGCTGCAGACGAGGATCACGTGGGCCAACTACCCGTCATGGGTATCTACATATACATAGCATCGTCTTCGAAATACAATCAGAAATAAGAATGAGATGTGCAAACGAAGTTCTATCACAAATAGATTGAAATCAAATCACAAACAACCCAAAACTATAGCACATAATATTGTTTGATGTTTTGACTAGGGGAAGCTTCACTTCTAATATTTCAAAACTGCACAATCAACTTTTACGTTAGATTTCACAATCAATAAAAAGTTCTGGTTCGATATGACACAATCTTGAATAGCCAATAATACATTCGGCTCTCCAATCTATCTTAGCCGGCTCATAAAAGTTTCCGAGGAGGATCGACAGTGGATGCGACTTAAGTTTTCTTAGAATAGATACGGGATGTTCCAATTTCATCATCCTATTCCTTCGGCGAACAAATCCAAGAACTTTATAGAAGCCGGCACGAGTATTTAAAATAGATTTAAAAAAGTTATCGCGGTGGATAACTCTACATTTTCAGATATTTTATCTGAAAATGTAGAGTTATCCACCTATCATTATCAATTCAATAAAACTGAAAAGCTTTCTCGTTAGAGCTTTCACCCATCTCGTTAACCTTATTACCGAGTGATGTGAGTCCTACATGAAACACTCCGCCCTCGGGCAGAATAAGTCCTTACCTACATTTATGAATGGACCGACCTGCATTAAAAAAGTGGAATTCCAACTAGCCGGCGAAAAACAAAATTAATATATCGTGAATTTCAGTTCACGCTTCAAGAGTTTTTCAAATGTTAATTACTTAACGAGTTTATTAATAAGTATTTCACTCGAGTTTTACATAGGGTTGGGCTCGCTTATTCATGTTGCTTTTGCTACCTACCTTTATAAGGTTAAGGGTAAAACTATGTCCCTTTACTCTAAAGTTTATTCAGTAAGGTGGAAAATTCTTAAAAGTTAGTAGAACTTACAAAGCACTTTCTACAAAATTGGCTTAAATAAGATATTATCTCGTGTTATTCGTATACACGTTGGTTTGTGTTTGCGATCGTAAAAACAACAGATTTTCAAATATTATGAAAATAAGAGTTTTAAAAAGTTATATATATTTATGGCCTATTTTTTACTTAGGTACTTAAAGTTAGGTATAAAAATTAACAACTTTGTACTTAGTTGAAAAACAAACGGACTTCCTTATGTAAAGCATTAGTTTTTCATGTAAACATGTGCCTACGTTTGTATGTATTTGTAACGAAGTTTCTTGTGTTTGTGCGTAAATATAATATCCTTTTATTAGGTTTAGTGAGTGACGTCAGAGCCGAGCCGAGTGCCAACCTCTGCCTCGGTGATAATTTAGTGGCACGTCCCTCAGGATCATGGGGATAAACGTGCGCGATAAATCCAAACGTAACATTTTTATTGTTTACTCGACACCGATACTATATATACTCAATATTTTATTTAGAGATAAATATCTAACAATACATCAACATTCTCGTTGTTTACAATGTGGTTGTAAAATATTTTCAGTTATGTAACTTCATGAAGGGTTGTAATATACAAATCTAAGACAAAAACAAAAGACACCGGAAAAGCACTTGTAAACTCACTCAATGGCATCGAAAGCGAAAAAAAATAAATATCCATGTTACTTCAAACAGAACATACAACAATGTAATAATAATTACAATAAACCAGAGTTCATTGACCTGACAAATGAAATGGTAAAGAGTTTAAAGAATTTACTGTTTCGCGTAAGCGTTTGTTGTATATCTCTGCTTTTATTTGAAGAACCCTTGCATCGTTTCGGGAATAACAAGTGGTGGAGGACTGTGCGGGGCAAATATCCATCTCCGACGTAATTGGAAAGCTCGCGACAATAAAAGACTGGGGGTGACGCGAGACGATTTGGCTCACTGATGTGATGTGCCTACATTCACGTAACGACGTCAAGAACACGCCCCCCTCCCTTCTTATAATTCAAGCCAATTTAAATTGCAAGCATATGGATACATATTTTACAGTTGCTTAGAACATTTTCCCTTTTATCTTACTTGTGTGTTTTTATTCCGTTCGTATTGTACGGCTTCTAATTGAACGACTGTTTGTAGTAAGGAGACTATGAATACGTATATGCTTAGTAAGTAGGATCTTGTAACAAAATTATTCATGTAAACATGAGAAAGGCCAATTCTTTTATAATGCTGATGTGGCCTAGATATACACAAAAAACCGATTATCCTCCATTTATCCTCGCACGCTATAAACTATAGAAAATACAAATCGAAAAACACAATTTATTATTCGCTTGCTCCGCACTATCAGGATTATACGCTACGGCGTAGCATACTACGCAATCCAATGATTTTAATGTTAGCAGATGAAATATTACATGAAATCCATTTCCTGTTCTGTTGGATAATCAAAAGGTGCGCAGGAAGAGAGGATCACGAGATTCACGAGCGCAGCACGATATCGGCAAAAATAAACGGCAGTTTTGATGAAACCGAACTACGCGGAGGATTCCGCGTCACTGACTCCGAAAAACTACGCATTTACGTACTGCTATCACAATATTACAGACAGACTGTCAATACTAACAATATGGAGAAACCATGTAGAAACATTAACTTGGACACTAGACTTGTAATCAATTTAGTATTCCGGACATCCGCGTATAATTGAGTACCTTCCACATAACTTAGTAACTGAGTAATAGGTACTTCAATTGAATTGAAAAATAAATGAGGCCCCAGCTGCATGCCGGATCTCATCAAAATTACTATATATTAAATTATGTTGGAGTATTAACCTAAATAGAAGCTTACACAAACTAGGTTGCAAGCATGTAACAAAGCAGCAAAATTTGAGACAATACACAGAGGAAACCCAGCTTATCTCTGACAGACAGCTGGAGCTAGCGAGCACAACCCTCCTTCCTGATAATACGCGTTACTGTGTAAACTATTATGATTTATGAACTAACTAATACATAATATTAGCCTACGGTAACGCAGGGGAGACAATTTTTGGTATCGATTTATTTTATGTGTATTTTTATGATGCTGTAAAAAAGTATGATATGTCCGATGTCGGCGACAATGCGGTTCCAAAGAGCAGAGCCTCAACAATATGACGTATAATATTTCCGCATCCCTATGATTACGTTGCGTAAATATCGGATTCGCATTTGATCTGGAACAAATCAGTTGGTATCGGCCGTAAACGTCATCTCGAACATGATAAATTGTGTCTCTGACCCGCTTACAAATGTAACTAATACATTTCTTTGAATAAATCGACGCAATATGACAAAAAGTCGAACATTAGCGATGTAGGTTTCATATATCGCGTTGCATAAACCTTATCTAGGGATTTTGTAATAAAACTGATAGCAATAGCAATTCTTTTTATTAGCCTTATCATCACGATTTTAGTGATTTCAATATAAAGAAAGCCACAGTTACCTACATTTTATGGTATACGTATTAGGTACTAATTTACGTAATTGCACCAATTACGAAGTTTTAAAAGTGCACGTTTTTCGCTGTTATTTTTCATCAAGTGCTACGACTCGTCACTCGATTAAGAGAGTGTTCATTAAATAACCCGATTGCCAGCGAGGCGTCCAGTTTGTCGAGCAGATTGCACTGGCGATAGGAATTTCTACGAAATCAGCGAAAATCTC
This sequence comes from Cyclophora punctaria, assembly GCA_951394245.1. Classification (NCBI taxonomy): domain Eukaryota; kingdom Metazoa; phylum Arthropoda; class Insecta; order Lepidoptera; family Geometridae; genus Cyclophora; species Cyclophora punctaria. The sequence continues at coordinate 5,480,962 of OX596170.1, read as the reverse complement.
TCAACCGTTATCTCTTTTCCAACGTCAAATTAAAAACAAACTTTGTAAATAGAAAGAGGCTTGTAGAAATTATTCTTTTGGTGAAGCTTATTAATAACTGTTTATGGCTAAATAGCCAAACCAAAACCATACAGCATTGGCCCCACGCCTAAGTGAGTCTAGTCTTACTAATGATTCGTCTTTAACGGCCCGTTTAGCAGAAAACTCCAGTAATGGACATTAATTTTGCCGCCAACAAAGCCTAATCAAGCCCTTTCCAAAATAGATAGAGTATAAAAAACTGAAAGTCACAATCCATTAGCGCTATTTTCGTCGAACATTGATGGAGACCTTCCTGTCGCGACCGGTCAGTGCTGTCGCAGATATTTGCGTCAGCGGCCGAGGCCGTGTGCACATTATCCCTTCGACCCTTTGCCTGTAAATATATGACATTTTCCATTGGATCATTTCACACGTTCTTCAGCGGCCAACCCGGGAAATTAACATTTTACGACCACGCCGTTTATTACTGTATTCAATTAACTAAAGAGTAGAGATAGAGAAGGCGTTATTTAATTAATGATGAAGAACAACGGCTGATGGGAAGGTAATGAACAGAGAATATTTTGTACAAGTATTAAAATTATTCACGGAGTACCTTTATAAAATACTAGCCGCGCCCCACGGTTACCCGCGTGCTCGTTCCCGTGGGAATGTCGGGATAAAACATAGCCTTTATGACCTTCCTCTCGAAACTACCTAAATCAAAATGAATTATTCAAATCTCACTGCTAATTCCTGAGATTATCCCGAATATAGAAACAAAATTACAAATACCTCTTTATAATATTAGTTTAAAAGTCCAAGTGTGAATATAGAATAGAAGTCCTAAAACAGATCACGCCGGTATATCAGGGTATTAATAGCTATTATTTTGATTTATTAGGCGAGTAAGTGGAGCATCGATGTGGCATGTAAAATCGTAGATGGTTATCGTAACATTCTGTACGACAGATGCCAATTTCCGGCTTCACCTCGACTTCAATCCATTTACGATGCCATTGGGCAAGATTGATGGGCTGGATATTCACCTACAACGAAACTACTATTAATATTGTTTTATATACTTTTACTTACCCAATAAAATGAGGACCTTTATGAAAATTGGGTTATAGAAAAGAATATTAAAAGCTTTGGTAGATAGATGGATTGATACATCTTCAATCAGGTTCCAAATCTGTTTATTTTCAGTTTTATAGTAGCAAAGTACCTCCTCCTGAATTTTGAAGTCGGTTAAAAAGAAACCTAGGTATGCACAATGCACAATAGGTAACTTTTTACACAAAGATTTAGCTCACCTGGCATTTTTTTCAAAGTAATTTGCTGGCCCAATTTAATTTTCGCTTCCACTGCCAGTCCACTGGCCTGAATGGAATAACGAACGCGAACTTTGATTGTTTACACTTTCAAGTTTCACTAAATGCCGGGAGGTGTAGAGCATAAAGACCTGCAGGCCTATTCCCGGTCCAGTGTGCGCACTGAGATGACGTCATAGTGGCGTTCGTGATTGCCATTTAAGCGTTTGACAGCTCCGGTGCGCGCACTTTGACGTCGTCTCAGTGTTTAAACACTCAACGCCACTATGCTCATCAATGTACTAGAAAAAAAAACCGGTAAACTCAAATCGGTATTCACACGGCCATAGTGTTTAACCACTGGCCTTCGTTGATTGCAACTACTATCCAGTAGTGAGGAACAATAAATCACTATAACCCTACCATGTTGCGAATAACGAATAATGTATGAATCTATGAGTCATGATGAAACCTTTTTAAATTAGTAGGGCTGACTTTTTCTTTCCGCCAAATAATTCTAAGCATTAATTTCTTCTATTAGGTATTGATTTCTAATAATTACTATTAAAATGGCTCGTGCAATTATATTAGGTGCCGCGGAAGATATTCGCCAAAGACAGGCGCTCAGACTAGAACGGAGACGGCTGAGGGATTGCAGTAATCCATTGGATCTGCCGGAATCTCTTTTTATTCAACATTTTAGAGTGACAATTTTCCGGCAGATTCTACTAGAACACACGCCGTCTCTACTCCACCGCTCGGCACACTAAATAAAACAATTGTGTTGAATGTGTAATGTGTAATTGAAGCTAGAGACTACAGTTATTTATAAGTAAATAATGCAAAGAAACATTGACTTCAATTCAATTCATTTATTTATTTCAAATGTACCTAATTACATTATATTTGGCTCAGTTATCAAGACATCACCTCCCATACTTGTATAAACAAACTGTGTCACGGAAAGGTTAAATACCTTACAAACTAACATATACCTATACATTTATATAACTATAACTATGGTCAGGGTTGTTTATTCATCGATTTGCTTCCCTGAAGCGGCGATATACGACTCCTGTGGGCCAAAAGTCTGGAGAAAAACATTGTCTTGTACTTCGCAGGCACTTGAAGCATGCTTGAAGCACATACGACTTGAATGTCGTTATGAATAAGAATGTTTAGTTTAGTCGCTAATCTGCCCAGTAAACGAAAGACATTGATCGATCAATCACAGAATTATTTGCCGTTTGACATGCTAATTTACTTGCACTTTCCTTATTTCTTGCCAATAATTTCATAAAGTAATCTACAAACAAAGCACAACACGCACAAGTAAAGTTATCGTTATGAATTATTGTATTGTATTGTTCTAATCTAATCGCGAAAAAGAGTAAATAAATACCGCGGAATTTTGAAGGTTTCCAATCAATCTGTTGAACCTGTCAATGTCAATGACAAGTGCGCGCCTAGCCACCACAGACAAATAATTTGTTACAAAACCCGGTTAAATTAAGAAGTTCAATTTTCGTTTAAAATTGTACGTACGTTGGATGATATTTAATTTTACAGACTATTTATCGGTACTCACCGGTTTTTGTACATAATAATAAAGATGTCCAAAATTTTTAGTATGTTGGCAGCGTTAAGCACTGGGCACGAGATGCCGCGGGAATACCAATTGTTTCACGTCCTTCAAGCGCACTGAGCTTCAAGCACCGGTGCGCACACTGGACCGGGAATAGGGGGGCAGAAGCCTTTCGTTTTAAGCTTTTAATACTTTTCAAAGATAAAATAATAGATTAAGCACTTTTAATTTAGTAACTAACTAGAAGAGAAATCAATCAAATTATGAAGATTTATGTATTATTTACCTCGCATAATATGAAGACGGTAGCATCAAACAAATTATAGTGAGGCTGAAGTACCTACGTATACTTATATGTTTTTTTGTTTGTTGATCGCGTTAATATTTGTAACAACCAGTTGGATTTGATACAATCTTTTTGTATTTGATTTATCATCCCGAAATTCCCACGGGGACGTGTTTGTACCTATAACGATGTAACAGCGGAGCGCTGCTAGTAATGCTAATGCTTCATCCGCACGTTTGTACACGCCTTCCTTAGCACTTTTTAAATCCAAAGAGACGTTTCCTACTTACCTATTCAATTTATATTTTTTACTTTATTCTCAAGGTAGTTATATATAGCATACAAAATACATCACATATGAACAAGTACTTTTTTGGTACTAATGCGTTTGTTCAATTTCTTTGTTTTTATCGCGCGTTAAAAATCGTACGTGCGAATGAGGCTTAATAGGTAGGAAAATACCGTCTACGTCTGTATAGGCTAGTCTAATGGTGGAGTGTTCGAGGACTGAGGACGGCAGTCACAATTAGCACGCGACCCTCAGACACCTCTCCGCAGCCGGCTGAACGCTCCCAGAGCAAACTAAACGCCTCTACAATTCTCATTCGACACCAACAAAAACACTCGCTCTCTTCTAAATAAATTCCATCTGGATTTCCTATTAAAATAATTCGTTAAACTAAAGCTAACTTTATTGTAAATGTGACAGCTTGTACGACGAGCCATCTTGAGCATAATCTGCTGATATAAATGTAAATTATTAAATATTTTAATTCAACAAACATAAGTAATAAAATAGACGTCGGTCTTCATTAACCATTGACTGTAAACGGAGAACAAAGCCGGGGAATATTTCAAATTGAAAGTCCCCACCCCGTTGTCGTTTAATATAAATACAAAGAACGAAAATGTTTGATCTGGAACAATGTCTCTATTGTTGGCCATGCATTTTAATCAGCATCTCGAGACAGACCAATCATTTCTTAAATAATCTGCTCAAATTAAAATTTTATTCGGAAACAACTTTAATCGGAAGGAATGTTTAAGAATACCTTAGTACTTATCTAATATCTAAACAATGTCTAACGGCCGTACTCAGAGATGTCCAATGCTTTCTAGCAGAGATTTAATGAGTGATTTTGACATGAAATGTGTGAAAAATTACGTCAATTAGTTAAGTGTCGATTTAATGGACGCCCCGAGTAGGACAGTAAGACATAGATTTATTTTCTTTAAAAGGTTCCAGGTAGACCATCTTTAATAAAGTTACCTACGTATTTACCTAACTTTTAATGTCAAATTACAGTAGCCAGTCCTATATCCAGTCCTATCAATACTATAGATATGAAGGTACATTAGATATTGCTATTGCAGATCTATAGGTCGATCGAAACATCAGAATGGAAGGATATTTCATCGTCAACATCTGCTTCAACTATTTCCGAATGGAAATGAATATTTTATTGAACAAGCTGAGCCTTCAAGGCGGAACAGGAAATGATGCTAAAATTAGAAAATATAGTAGAAAACAATGTCTAGGACCGAAGTACCGAAGCGGAAGACTGGATCGATTTTATTTTAGAACAACATTTTATTTTCGTCTCATGCAGCGTTACCAAAATTAATCTCCAAGCAACTTCTGCAAAGTAACTTAGATACTGCAGTTTAGTCTACCTAAGTACCGCTGCTTAGGTCTATACCTACCTAGGCTATACTAAAATAGATCTAGGTTCTGTCTAGGTACCAGTTTAGCCTTTAAGTTTGAATTATAGATATTGAGAAAGATCTAGGTATTTTTAAAGGTATTTTCGCAATTGGCAGGAAACATTTCAGAAAATATGAAGCCTTACTTCGTGGTTATATCTCAAGACCGCTCAGCGTCGCTATTTCACGCGCGGTTGCCCCCACACATACTACCCATATCAAAACTATGTTCGATAGATAACAGGGTATGTTATGGATACGATCTCTCATCAATATAGGTTTCAAAATACTTAGCTTATATTTCTACTTACCTTTAAGTAAGCTAACTATAGAAGTTATTTCCTTGGAATACTTAGGTATTGTCATGTGATTAATGATAATATAAGTATAGTATGTAAGTAAGTACCTACATTTGCTAACGTGCTTAATAACTTCCATAAGTACCTATTAATATGGTTTAGGTGTCCTGTGGAAGGCCAGACGATGATAACATCCTTTCTTCTACTGACTCTACATGACATACATCCATCGATCATCGAACTCATTTACCTAACTAGGTACATATTTATATACAAACGCGAGGCGACTATTTAACTCGCGCCCACATTTCGTCGGTGAGATACTCACTTCAATCCTCGAAAAAGATGTTACCGAATGAAAACATCCATACAGAAAACCAAACATGTTAACATTGGTAAATACATGATAGTAAAAAATGTAGAAACAAGTAATCGTATTACAAAACAGGAGATAAAATTTTAATCGATTCTAAATCACATTTACGCTCTACCGGTAACTGATCTCGTATCCTTGATAAATGAAAAACGTTATCCATTTCGTCCGCAATATGCGGGAATCAAATTTTGTGAAAAAATCTCGTTACCTACATCGTCGGTCGTTGCTTTAGAACATTAATATACGAATGTAGGACAGAGTTTATAAATACGCATATCATGTGGAAATGAAAGAGTAATTTTCTACATCGTACTATATTGCTTATGTACCGACGTATGTAAGTCGAATAACCAAATGTAATGTTGTTACCTAGACCTACTTCATGAACGAATGATGGGGTCGCTTGTCATATAATGGGGCCATCAAAATATCATGCATTAAATAAATAGGAATATCATAAATATTGCCATACTATATAGCTATAAACATGTTTTGTAAGTAAGTAGGTATATTAACCTCTTTCTCATTGCCTACAAAAATGTAGGTACTTTTTGGAGATATCCCACACAGTAACTACCTTCTCATCACCACCTATTACACTTTTGCTTCTCCCAGACTACCCGCCCACATTAACCACAAGTAGTTATTACGAATACGTTGTGGAATACGTAACTCGCGAAGACTAGGCACTCATACGAACATTAAAACAACATGAAACTTTTATTGCTGTTGTTTATTTTTAATTAAACCTGGGTTTAAAATGAAGGTTTACTTTGAGGGAAGTCTTTTAGCATCTTCTAATGTTATTTTAAGTTAAAGTGAAGTCTTGCCGAAATTAATTTTAATCCGCGAGAGAGACGACGACGCTGCATTAGGGACACGTCGCCTCTTACAAGCTGACAACGCCTGAAGTTTACCTCTCTTGCTGGTGGCTTAAAATATTATAAGGATGAGAAGTATATATACTGTCGTTATGTATACTTAGACAGAAGGGTTAAATGTTATGTATTATAAACTGTGTATAATAATTGAGTTATATGTACTAACGTAAGTTATATCGTGACATTCATTATTCATCTTAAATCGGTTAGTACCTTTATTAAACTGTTTTTCCTATGTGACAATAAATTGACTATCTCTCTTTCTTGGCTATGTGTTCCATTCCATATTGTGATGTAATCAAACCCGAGCCATGTTTAAAATAGTAGTTTATGCAACTGTCATATAAAGAAGGGTATTAAAACACGAGTGTGAGTTTATGAAACGAGCGCAGCGAGTTTCATAATAGTAACGAGTGTTTTAATACCCGTGTTATATGCAGTTGCATACACTACTAATTTATCTTCACTAATGCAATTAATCAAACAAAATTTTAAAAACAAAACACATTGCGAAACATTTAATTCACGCGTACGTGTATTGTCACAGTGAACTTGCCGCCATTAAAATCTAATCAATGAGAGCGCAGCTGCGCGCGCAGGGCCGCAGGGCGCGCGCCGCGCAGGCCGCGATGTTATAATGAGATTTTACGATATCGATGTGGATATTATAACATCATGTGCAATTGCTTAAATTGAGTGTTTTAGTTGTCTGCGCTATAACAGTAGTAATTATAAGTCAAGTATTGGAAACATAAGTAGAATGTTACAACATTAGTGTAGATAAAGTATATTATGAAACATATTTTCGCTCGATCCGGGAACTGAGCCCGGTACCTCAGTCCTGGCAGGCGAGTGCACATACCACAAGACCACCAAGGCGTTAAGACACGATGTGCATTTAATATTATTTTTAAATGAATAATGATTACACTACTCAATTTTTTCCATGAAAATGAGAATAATTAGAATGTCGAGTTAAATAAAATACATAGGTACTTAAACATAATCAGAATAAATAAAAAATATTCTAAACACAGACAAAACATAACTAACGTCATGTGGAACGCTCTTTATTTTTATAACCTGTGGAACGTTTCAATGTATAATCTGCGCTGATTGAATATATTTCGTTCAATATTTGACAGATCGCAGCTGGCGCTGTTGGATTGTTTCTGTTCTGTTTCTGTTATGGATTTTTGTGTCGCAAAAATGAATATGGGAGCTTAGAGGAACGCAATAACACGTTCAAAAAGGAAAAAGGAAGTGATTCCTCGCTTTATCTAAGATATATCTTCAAATTACAATATGATCAAGGTAAATATGCAACCCTAATCACGCAATTGATAAACATCTTTATTCGGACAATATTACACAAATACTCTTATTATTCATCGCATTTCTTCTTTGGTGTATAATTTTTACATTCAGAGACAAAATTCAAAGCAATGTTTTATTCATCATCCCGATTTAAATAAAACAATATCTGTTTTCCAATATGGCTCACCCCCGGTCTGCTCTCGTAGGTATAAGTACCTCTTATGTATAAATATAAAATCAACTACGTACATTATGTATTTGTCATTACTTGCGTTTTCTTACACAGATATTTGGTAGTAGGTACCTGCAGGAGTTGATACATAATCATGATAGCTTTATTGGTTACATAAGGTGCAGTGCCTAATTCAATGTTGTTTGCCTATTTTTTTATTTACTGTGATGTGTTGTGTTCTCGCACTTCAGCGTTATCGGTATGTATAATACATTATTTCAAAACTTTGTCTTGCAGGTTTATTATTTGGCCTATAATACAATCATCACATAATAACAATCAGGTTGGTAAACACAATCATGTTCAATGAAGACTGTGTGTTTCATTTTTATTTCATTCATATTTATTAATCTATATTTCTTTTGGCAATATTTATGTGCATTAGACCATTGGGATACATATTCCATTTGGAACAAATAATGCCTGTAATATTGCAGAAGTTAGTATCAGTAAAATCTAAAAATGAGTTGAATATTGAGTTGTGCCAAAACTACTACCTAATTGTTTACTAATAGCTATAATAATCCATTCCAGTGATAAAAATGTATCCTGCAAGTGACAGTGAGTGGATGGGATACAAACTAGCGCCCATAGAAGAACCACGAGCTGTCGGAAATGTGTCACGGAGTTGGCAATGGCGGGAGATGGGCATTGACCCACCAAACAGCACGCCCAATAAAAGAGTACTTGAAAATATAGCAGAGGACATACTAGTCCGGAAACCTTTAGTTGTGCGAGTTAGTAAAACTTACTTAACATTTATATGTGTACAACAACCCATTTTCCCATTGCTAATCAAGAGATGTACAAATAGATTATGTAAACTGAAGATTGTATACTGCTAGTTCATTAAATAGATAAATAATGGTTGTTTATATCTGCAGGTGAATGAAAATTAATGTGTAACATTTCTTTTGTTCTAATGCATCTTTGTTTTCAGTCATGTGACTTACCTGGATATCCACGGTCAACATTTTTAATGGTCTTCAGCCCTGATGGGTAAGTTGTAGTAAATTAGATTGATAATTATTGATTGCTTGTGATTTTATTTCATCTATATACACGGTGAGCCTTAATAACCCGAAAGATTTAAACCAACGATTTTAGAGCCTAATTAGAGTATATAAAGTTATATAACGTATAGTCCAAAAACCCATATTTTAAGAGATATTAATTATTTCAAGTAAACCACAAGTAAGAAAATCTCAATTGTAACACACCCTAAAGGCGTGACATAGCCACCTACTACTTTTACACGCAGACGCACTAACCGCATATCGGAGTGATTCGTTAAGTGTCATGCTCGCTCCTTGTTTCTCAACTGAGGTTAATCAAAACTCGCTCACTCTCTGAAGTAAAGGTTTGTTTACAAAGAAGCGATCAATTAATATGATTTAATTTGTACTGAAATAGTAGTTTAATTAAGACACATAATTGGACCCATGTTGATATAGCATTATTTACTCGTACTGTCGTCACAAATACGTCGTTTAAATCTTTCGGGTTATTAAGGCTCACCGTATATAAAAATGAAACCCGTTTTCCTTGGTCAAGGCATCACGCGTGAATGGCTGGACTGATTTCCACGGTTTTGCATTCGTTGGAAAGGTCTCGGGCTCCGTGAGGTTTATAGGGAATAAAAATCTCAAAACTCCCACGGGAACGGGGGCGCTGCGGGTGAAACCGCGGGGCACAGCTAGTTTTAAAATGTTTTAGTATGTATGCATGTTTGTCAATTAAAACTATTGGACAGATTCCATTCAGTAACATGTAATGTAAAGATAAACAACTACATATTTTTAAAATATCAAACCATTGTTGATCATGGGACTTCAGTTATATTACTTTATCAATCATGTTAATAAAAAATAAATAATTTAAATGACTAGCTAAAAAATAGTAAGAATAAAATTAACTTATTATTAAGTTAGCCTATCTATTTATATTTTATTCTTATAATATTTTAGGACAAAAGTAGCATCAACTCACGGAAACCACAATGTGTATGTATCTGAGCTGGCCAGTGGAAAACATGTCCGGATACTGAAAGGCCATCCTCGGACTCCTTGGTGTATCGCCTTCCATCCGTCACACCCTCAGCTCATTGGCTCTGGTTGTCTCGGAGGACAAGTCAGAGTATGGGACATTGCCAGTGTAAGTTGAGCTTTAGACATACCATTTATTTAAAGTCCAATTTTGGTGTATAAAACATTTTATGCCAAAATGCAAGAACATTAGAATAGATTTAATTCATAGTTCCTTCTTTCTAGAGATATTCTTATAGTATACTAATTCATGTTGAGTGAAAGCAGACCCAGGCAGTACACCAAGTAGTATATATTATTATCTACTTTATTTACCTATTTAATGTATTAGAAAGAGACCTTACAGATAATAATACAATAATATTTACTAGGTATCCTATCCCTATCCTTTATGAGACAAATAATAATATCATGTAGTAGCAGTGTTATCCTAACATTCTAGCTAATTATTTCGTACCATACACTTGATGTCTTTTGAAAGTATAAAAAATCAACTACACACATTAACCGATTAACCTTTCCCTGATTGTATATTTTAAGATACAACAACAGTTGTTTGGCATCGTCCAACTGTAATTAAGAGGAATCTGAATTTACAATCAATAAATTGAATTTAAAAACATCTTTACAATTATTGGACTGCCAAAATGTAATGTCACATTAGGGAGCAAATTGCCTTTTTGCAAATGTTATTTTTTTATTTTTGTTGTTGAAAGTACATTGATAAACTTACTTTTTCATAATAGTCACTCAATTCACATACAGGGTGGGAGTGAAGTATGGAATGTTCGCAATGAGACTGTAGTGGCTTCCATAGCGTTCCACCCACGGGAACAACTCCTGGTCATTGCCACCTATAACGAACTCTATTTTTGGGATTGGAGCCAACCAGCGCCATTCACTAAAGTATCTACTAACAACATCAATGAGAAAGTTAGGTATGGATACATATAGGAGATCACTAATGCGTGACGTCGCATAATTTTTTTCTAATATTGGCGTTGTTTTTTCCAGATACGTAGCATTCGATTCGTTAGGTTACAAATTGATTACTGGTATATCATTATGGGCATGTACAGTGAATAGTGCTAATAATCCTCTATTGACTCAAAACTTGATCGCTGCTGGGACAAACAGTAGTAGTAGCAATAGTGGGAACAATACTAACAATAACAGTAGTGGACGAGGGGACAACAATGATGACAACCAAGGCCCGCCTACCGAGAGCCCTAGGGCTGCGCAGGACATGATTGTGAACTCGTACCAGACACTGGTTCAAAGATATGACAGTCTAGTAAGGAACTACCAGCGACTGTTCATGGTACGACACCGACTCACCAACACGCCGCCGACGCCAAACACTGTACGTAAACCTTTTGATTTACCAGTTGTAAATAAAACAAGCACAATTTTATTTGAATTGTTCTATTTTCGATATGAAAATCCTTTGCCAACGTCTATTAACCTAGTTGTCTATACAGCTAATACAACGTAAACTGCAGAGTTTTACAATGAAATATTGGTGGTTGTAGATTGATCGTGGTACTGACCCCATGGAGACTTACCCAATGGACCACGGTCGAAGACGGAGATCCTCGCGACGATCTTCAAGAGCAACTGGACACAGCGATTCGTGTAGGTTACATTCTTTGAAAGTTATGTCTGAATTTGGGATAAAAAGATAGTTTATTCAATAAGTACACATGATGTTTTAGTAAACTCGTCTCCAAGCACTTCGCGGAGGCACGACGGCGCCGACAGTGGGGAAGGCGAATCATCTAGTAGATTACTGAACTTGGACGTGCTATCCTTCGATAGTGATGCTTCAAGGTATGTGATAAAGTTATGGAAAAATATAAATTTTAACTCTCGGGAACTTTTGCAACTTCATATGCTATATTTTTTCAGAACGCAAGACTCCCCAAATCAAGAAAGAACGACTTTTGGATCAAGCTTATCAGCTTTCCAACCTCTGCTAGACCTTCGATCGTTCAGGTCGAACGACTCAAACGAGCGCACAACACGGTTACTACCCAACCCCTTTTCATCCACGAGCAGTCCGCGACAGAACAGGGCTTCCGATCAGCCGAGTACGTCGAACAATCCCAATTCCTCCAGGACCAGCATCTTCGCGCCGTCGAGGGCGGAATATTTCGGCAGAGATTCGGCACTGCGACGGCGGAACGTCTCGGCAACACAAAGTACCAGTACTAGTGAAGGCCCCCCGGCGGGCGGCGAGCAGCCCGCGGCGGCCGCCGCCGAGCCGCAGCCGTCCACATCGCGCGCCGCGCCCACCACCAACTCCGCCACGCAGATGAGCCCCGAGGGCGACGCGCAGTCCATCAACGAGAGCCTCGACCTCATCCGCGACATCCTGCGCGACTCCGGCACGCGCCTGCTCAACCTCATCACCAACATGTCCATGAACATCCTGTCGAGCTCGCGCCGGCTCGACCGCCCGGCGCGCCCGCACCTCGCCCGCCTCTTCACCGGCGACCTGCGCCGCGACTTCCTGCCCTCCAGCTCCGACTCCGACAGCGATAACACCGAGCTCAGCATCCTGAGGACGCCCAACTTCAACTACCTGGATAATATCGACTCGGGGGAGGATGAGCCAGCGACTGCGGCGACCGCGGCGGCGGGTTCATCTAGCACGGCGAGCACCGCGGCCGCGCCGAGCCGGGCCGCCGCCGCGCCCACCGACCGGATGGAGTTCGAGCTGCGCGCGGCGCCGGAGGGCGCGGGCGCGGGCGCGGGCGCGGCGGACGCGCCGCGCGGCCGCTTCCGGGTGCGCACGCAGAGCACGTCGGCGCTGGACGAGCGCGGCGCGCGCGAGCCGCAGCCCGGGCCCTCCGCGCCGCGCCCGCGCACGCCGCTGGCCTTCGACCCCGACGTGCCGTCCACCAGCCGCGACGCCTTCTGGGCGCGCGGGCCCAGCATGTCCTCGGAGGAGGCCTTCCGCAAGGTGCGCACCGGCGTCAGCACGCTCCAGAAGCACACGTTCGAGCTCGCCAACATGTGGCTGCGCGGCGACCGCGCCACCATGCGCCACCTGCGCACCATGTGGGAGAACCTGCGCCGCCGCATCCTGGCGCTGCAGCGCGAGACGGGCCGCCAGGACTCGCCCGGCTACTACACGCGCTCGCTGCTCGAGCGCTGCATGATCCTCACCGAGATGACGGACATCGCGTCGCGCCAGACGGCGGGCCGCGGCGCGCGCCCCGCCGCCCGCGCCGACGACCCCGAGCGGGGCGCGCCGGGCCCGCCGCCCGCGGGCAGCTCGGCGCCCGCCGCGCAGCCGAGTACGTCAGCGGAGCCCCGCGCCGCGCGCGCGCCTCGGCCCGCGCGCCTGCCCCGCTCGGCGCTCGGCTCGCGGAATTCGATATTCCAGTCGCCGTACCTGCGCAGGCCGTTACAGCCCAACATCCGCTGGCGCGTGGAGGACGAGTTCCGGCGGCGGCGCCACCCCGCCAGCCGGCTGCTGCCGCGCCACGGCCGCGCGCGCTGTCGCGAGTTCGCGCGCGCCATCGAGGTGAGCGCCACGCGCCACGAGATCCGCATGCGCGCCATGCAGGTGCTCTCCATCATGTTCAACATGATGATGATGTGCCTCGAGGAGCGCGGCCTCAGCCAGCTGATCATCAACATGCTGAAGACGCTGAAGAAGGCGCTCGCGCTGACGTGCTTCATGATGGTGTCGAACCGGTCGGGCGCGCGCGGCGCGGCGGCGGGCTCGCTGGACGTGGTGCGCATCCAGCCGGCCGAGCACGCGGGCCCCGTGATCGTGGACGGGCCGGCGTCGCCGTCGCCCGCGCCGCCGCCGCCGCCGCCGCCCGCGGCGCCCGCGCGGCCGCACTCGCTGCCCCGCGCGTCCACGTCGCGCGCCACCTCCATGGACCAGGACACGCCCGTGGACGAGTTCCCGTCGCCGTCGCCGAACGTGGCGTCGCAGCGCTGGAGCCACCGGCTCGCCGTGCAGATCTCGGCCGCCAACAGGAACACGTCCTCCACCGCGAGGACGAGGCGGGATCTTTACCTCGAGACCAGGAAACAGAAAGCGTTGCACCGGACCAATCCGACGGCCCACCCCCTGATTAGAAAAAGGATTCCTCCGGTCTCCTCGCACCGGATCCCGGTCCTGCGAAATATACCGTCTCGGAGCAGCACGAGCAAGACGCCGCGGCTGCTGCCGCCGACCCGCGCGGACGAGCCGGTGGCGGGCCCGTCGCACGCGCCACCCGCGCCCGCGCGCGACCCGGAAGAGGGGTTCGTCGCTTCGCACTCCGCCGACCAGTTCCTCCGGATAGCGCACATGCACGCGCTCCGAATGAGGAACTCCGCCCGGAATAGGTTCCGGCGCTTGCAAGCTATCCGATTGTACACTCCGTCGTCGGTGCGGGAGATCTTCGCGCTGCACCCGCAGAACAATAACGAGCAGGGCGGGCGCGCCGACAGCCGCGCGTCGCCGCCCGGCGGCTCGCCGCGGCGCGCGGGCGCGGAGCCGGCGCGGCCCGCCGAGCCCGAGCTGCACGCGATGCTCAACAACGTCGCCATCCCCATCGTGCCGGTCAACGCCGACGGACTGCCGGCGCCGGCCGAGGCGCAGCCCAACTCGCCGCGCTTGCCGAGGATACACGAGTACTTGCAGCCCATCATCCTCGCTCAGGTACCCTCCACAGTCTACTAGTTCGTATCAGAATTCCGGGCAGTGATCAGTCGTAACATAATTTCATAACCCCTAACTAATTTGTTATGCAAAAATAAAACATCAATTTCATTCAAATAACTTTTCGTCCGTTTCAACTCATTGAATTATTGCGCCCGTGCAGCAAACTACGCGTTGGAGTGAGTGTGTGTGACGGTGTTGCAGAACGCGATGGTGGTGGAGGGCGAGGAGGGCGAGGGCGGCGCGCGGCGGCTGGGCGGCATGGCGGGGCTGTTCGACGCCGGCATCATCTCGGAGGCCATGCCGGCGCCCGCGCATCGCGTGCAGGCCTGGGACTTCACCGGCGGCGCCGCGCCCGACATCTCCGACAGTCCGTATACCACCTTCACTCCGACTAATACATTGTGCTCCAAATAAACCCAAATACAGGAAATTATTTACAGAAATTATTATTATTCAAACCCCAACTGACGGCTGACTGACCATTCTCAAGATTCATACTAAACGATTCTTTAACTTCATTATTATCATAGGAAAGTTAATAGAGTGAACTAATTATTTCAGATACGAAAAATGTAGTAGTGCAGCGTTGCAGAATACACAACGATGCTAGTATAGATATATCTAAGGACGGCAAGCTGCTCGTGGCGCTGCTGCCTGTGCCGAGATTAAGGAACACTAACAAATGCCTAGGTAAGGACTGTACTATACATTGTTTTTCAATGATGCAGTGAGATTCATCAACGCTGTGTGAATGTGATCATTTTTATTAATATTTTTTTCTACTCGAGTAACTATTTATTAATAACCACATAACATGCATATTTGTAAATTTTACTAGTGGGATCTCCAGTAGCGGCGTTAGGGTAGGGCGCGGTTGGGCGACCGCCCAGGGCGCCGAATATAAAGGGGCGCCGCAGGCGCCCCTTTATTTCCTCCCGCTCATTGAGCAAGGCCTACTTACTCGTAAATTCCCTAAATTTAGCGAATAAATCGTTATGTTGGCAACACTAGATTGGAACGCAGTGTTTAAATCGGAGCATGCATTTAATTTTACCGGGAATCCCCGACCATCGAGAAAAACATTAGTCTATCTCTTTTTTTACATTTAAATGAGAGAGTCGATGTTATTTTTGACTAAGCGGAACACACTCAGCTCATTCTCATTCATTACATTGGTGCACGCACTTAAAACTAAAAGTAAAAGATTCTCCGAAAAAAAATTTGAGATTGAATTTTTTCTTCTGGACACTACATTAATTTCAGTCAATGAAAGATTTGAACAGTTTAATGAGTACTCGGAATATTGGTCTTTTTTGTACAATATAAAACAGATTCCGGAAAACCTGACCTTGTCAAACTCTGTGGTGATCTCCAATTGAAATTAACTGTAGACTCTAAATCAGATATAGATGGGTATATGTTGTGTGATGAACTCTTAAGTCTGAAATCTTTTTTGCCTGATCAGAATGTGGCTACCCCTGTTTTTGTTTTAAATTTTATCAAAGATCGCAACTTACAAGAACAGTATCCAAATGTATGGATAGCAATGCGCATATTATTAACTATACCTGTAACGGTTGCTAGTGGGGAGAGGAGTTTTTCTAAGCTTAAGCTGATAACAACCTATCTGCGATCGACAATATCGCAATCCCGATTGACAAACTTGGCAACTTTGTCAATCGAGAATGAAATTGCTGAAAACCTCGATTTTGATAAAATAATAAAAGAGTTCGCCGACAGAAAGGCTAGAAAAGTCAAATTTTATTAGTATTTTTAAACAAATGGTTATTTCTTTTAATAAATGGTAATTTCATTATATCTTTTTTTTTTCATATGGGTTTGAATTGCAGTTAGGGGGCGCCGTATAAATCTCGCCCAGGGCGCTGGTAGTGCTAAAACCGGCGCTGGGGATCTCTCTAAGTACAATAGTCCTAATGTTTCGAAATAAATTAGCCTTGACACACGCAAGGACAGACATACATGTCCCTAATAGATGGGATTCCGTTTTTCGCAATGGAACCCATAAATCGAAACAATATCAGCAGCAACTTAATGAAATGTGTACAGGAGTGTACTCGCTGGAGTGGGCGCGACTCGGGCAGTGCCTGCACACGGCGGCGCTGGAGCAGAGCGCCGTGTCGGTGGCGCTGTCGCCCAGCGCGCGCTACCTCGCCGTCGGGCTCGGCTCGCGCCGCTTCACCTCCGCGCCGCACAACAGGAACAACATCATCGCGTTGTTGTATAAACTGGACTCTGTTGGTGAGTAAATCAAGTCGTTGCCTACAAACACGTAGGTCCACATATTATGATTTCCTTTTAATTAACGAAATTCGTTTTCATTTAGTGAATACGCAGTTAGACTAATCGCAATTCTTATTAAGCTGATCTGAGCTAAATAACGAACAAATTACTTGCTCAATCTTTTGATTCAGTTAAAGAAATAGCTAGCAAGTGTTTTATGCAACAAGTGAAAACGCGGCTAAATAATCTTATCTGTGTAATTAAGCTCAATAAACTATACAGAACATATATTCGTTTGGAATATATGTTCTGTATAGTTATTCATTCAAGCTCCTAAATAGATTTTTTAACACATTGCCTTCTAGTCGCAGAAAACACGAACCGGACCGGCTTGCTCCCCATCAAAGAGTTAGAACAACACTGGGAGCACGGATTCACCAGCCTCAACTGCTTGCGCTGGGCGCCGCAGCCGGGGCAAGGGCTGGTGTACGCCAACAACACCGGCCAGCTGATCATCATGAGTTAGACGGAATATAACCTAACATTCACTGCCACTATATCTAGACTACACTATACCAAACGTTTACAGCATAATCAATGGAACGTGACGCGAATGATAAGCGTCATTTCAGTACCAATTTTACTTGTTTGACACTAAATAAAATTATATGAAATGTCAATTCTCAGTTCTGTATCAATTTTACATGTAAGACTTTAACTTGACTTGGAATGGCCGTTAGCATTTGTGTGATGTTACGTTAATGATTCTATAGTTTAGTTTTACTCTAGACTATACAATTATATCGATATTTCGGTATGTACGCACCGGACCCGTTGTGTTATAAATAATTAACACTATAGTCGAGTAATAGATATTTGAACTATTCATTGTACTTGTACATACACTGCTACACATATACATGCGACTTAGCAGTCCATAAATATGATATTATTGACTCGTCACAACAATGATATCTACCCACAGTTCACAGTTGATAAATATTACCTATATCTTAGAATATATACGGATATAGACTGATACATCTTAACAGAATGGCAAAATTGAGAGTCAATTTAATCTCGTTACTTACAGAACACCAAAAGTGTCAAATTATTTAATCGAGATCCCATTGAGACGTAATTTACCTGAAATTGGAATTTTGGTTAGTAGTAATGAAAAACTGCGTGACCGAAAACTTAAAACAGATCTTTCTTGTGATTTGACTATGAGCTTATTGAAAAAAAAGCATTTGCGGATATCACGGACAGTGACAATTCAGTTGAGTGTCTTTTCTCAATGGTCGAATTCGGGTCGATACCGGTTGTCAAGATGGTTGTCGAAATCTACGCGCTTAAAATCCAGGTAGGTACCGTAGGCGACAAATGAGAATAAACTACAAGTCAATGGATTTTATATGTACCCTTTACAGTAATGAGGTCAACTAATATAATGTCAATATGAAATAAACATTCAATAATAATTCTACCTGTCGTTGTACATATTAACTTAATGATTTATTAATTCATTGTCTACCAAAGACACATGTAATAGAAAATTCCTATAAATCTTGACTTGAATTATATTTAATTTGGTGAATAAGAAAAACGCATAGATTGATAATTTACAGGATTTAAGATCACTGATATGATAAATTAAAGCGGCTATCAATCACAATAATCACATCGTTTGACAGTAATCATTACATTCACTTACTATTTTAATCTTAAAATATTAACCATAATAGAGTTTCCAAATCACCCAATGCTTGCTTCATAGTAATAATGTAATAGTTGTATCTGTCTTTATATTATGAATAAAAAGTTAATTATTAAGTCATTAGATATTTGTTGTAATATGTATTATATTTCTAATAATTTAAAATATATTTATAAATCAAATATCTGATTAGTCTGAGTCGTATTGTCATTTTAATATAAAATGAAGGAATTTATTACCAATTCTAGATTTTTCAAAAAATATTTATTAAAAAGAAACGATCTTTAAATTTTATTTTTATTTGTAACTGACTTGGGAATCACCATATGGGTCAGCCCGCTAACTAATTCTCTTTCTCCTCTCTATAAATATCAGTGAAGCATTTAACGGATTGCAATCCCACAGGGTGTTTTTTTTTCTTCACTATTTTGTGTAATTAACTTGAGATTATATCTCTACAAAATATAAGTAACCATCTTGTCATCTGTTTACGAATTAATTTAAGTGTGTATAAAGTGTATCTTCTAAATTATTACAAGTATCAATTCGAAGTCAGCTAAATCGTTTCATGAAATTATTTCTCAGTCTCTTTTTGTTCCTAATCGTTTAATAAAATATAAATTAAATATATTATTAAACAGAATTTGAGAAGTTGTATTTTAGTTCTTCCAATTTATTTTCATGCAATTTTTTATTATCAATTTAGGGTAATGTTTAAGTTCAGTTTGTTTAAATAATAATAATTATATGTATAAAACATTTTATTATTAAATAATGTTTAATTTTATATATTATTAACTTAAAGGTAATATTAATCTCTATTATAGTTACAATTTGATAGTGTAAAGAATGGTAAATCGTGTTTTACTAGAGACTGACCGATTCAATCAGGGTATGGCAGGATCGGGTTACAGCAGGATTGAAAGGAAACTGAATGTTAGAATATAACTAATGTTAATAGTAAGGAGTGTTGCCAGTCCCTTCCACTGTAAACCGGTTCGTTCATTATTATGCCCTCTAAAATACTTTTGTATAGGTTGTTACAAACTGTATATTCATCTATGGCAGCTAATAAACAGTTTTGTATAATATTTGGAATCACTCGATTAAAGCCAAGGCCTCCTTAATCGTAATAAGGTCGTCTTTGCTCAAACTTCTAGAACTTTGTAAAGCCTATGTAGTTCCAGTAATGGTCGAACCTTCGCAAATAGCGGTAATTATATTGACAAATGTTGGCTGGATAACATTCCTTATTAAGTTATTAAGCTCCTTATTAAGCTATATATAACTTTTTAACTTTCATAGTTAGTTGTAAACAAAGTTACAAACTCACATTTTATAATATTTTTTGCAAATCTATCTGGTATTTAAAATAGATGAATAAATATTAAAGTTCACTTTTCCTCTTCATGGGTATAAATATTGTTTTATTAATAAATTGCTTTTCCTGTGTACAAAACATTTGGTTCAGTCGCGGTGTAAGTGAGATGTAGCTATACTTAAGTTTATGTATAGTTATTATGTATGTGACTACTTTATGCTTGTGTCCATTAAAGATCGATAAAAATAATGAAATAGTTTACTTTTCACCCCATACACTAGAGTAATAGTAATCTAGTAGTTAATTAAATTTTATCAGTCTAAGTTCTTCTGCTACCTTAATTTAAATTAACTATTAGAACGACTAAACATAACTTGCTTTATTAAAGTTGTAGCTTGGTAGCACTAAAGAGGATAGGTTACCCAAAATGTAATGCCTAAATTGTACTTACAAACTTTCAATTAGAAAGGAGGGAGAAGTTGATGCTTAATTGAAACAACCCATTGATATAAATATTGTATTTATTCCATTTCTATAGAATGCTGAATCTGCATTAATGATGCTGGACAAAAAACATTACCGTAAAATAAAATAATGTGATACAGCAATTTAGACAACTTAATAGTTAACATACAAAATTATTTATAAGAGAACATCTTCTGAAACTAATAAATTTATAATCTAAGTATTTTGAAGCTTATCTGAAATTATTATACGAACTAATAACAATATAAGTGGGCGGGTAGTCATAGCAATAAATAATTATTAAATATTTATTATTCCTGTTGTATTTAAAATCATATTACTGATATTATACAATATAAAATATACTTTGCTTTACATTCAACAATTTATACTTCTGATATTGATTTAGTATACAAAAATTAAAAATTTAATTTAAAAATGTCATAAATATGTACATTATACAAATATGTTTTTTCTAAGATCTCGGTTACCTGGTATGTACCTGCATTCTGTATCATGAGGGGACTC
This sequence comes from Cyclophora punctaria, assembly GCA_951394245.1. Classification (NCBI taxonomy): domain Eukaryota; kingdom Metazoa; phylum Arthropoda; class Insecta; order Lepidoptera; family Geometridae; genus Cyclophora; species Cyclophora punctaria. Next base: position 5,459,962 of record OX596170.1, on the reverse strand, counting down.
CTACATCGTAATGTGACAAACTGTTATTTCGATTGTGACTCGGGCGCGGTACCGTCACTAAACACGTCATATAACTAAAATGGTTTCAACAACTTACAAAAGGTACAAGTCAAACCATAAGTAACACTAATTTCCTACGAAACTTTATTTAAAAAATGTTAATTTGCTCGTAGCACGCATATACCTTCCCTGACACATCACAGACCAATATGTAAAATCCGTTCAGATTTCCAATTGTAATACGTTTGTGTTCGCTGCTGCAACGCACACCCTCTGGTGACTTAGAAGCATAATATAAATATAATAGCATCTATAACTAACTTCTTTCAGATGAGGAAGTGACGATGTAAATGAAATGCAATCGGTGTTAGTGTTCCAGAGGCTTGAGTTCTTTGATTTGCTTTATAAGGTAAGCTTTCTCGTCGTTGAACTGCTCGTCCTCGGAGCGGTCCGTGTGGAACTTGGTGAGGAAGTCTACCAGCTTGTCTTGATTCCTTAGCAAGATGTCCAATATTGGTTTTGGTTTATTTGGATTGGCTACAAATACCTGCGAATGGACAAACATTTGTTATCGCAAATGTAAGTATAATCGTTTTGTTTAAACAGCCTAATGGATTAAGTTTTTAATCTGTTAATACCTACTTCAATTCTGTTTAGGAACTACCTAGGGCTTAGACCTACATTTCTGGGGGTCAATGGACGAGTCCACGACACAACCCTTTTAAGGTCGGAAACATAATGTAGGTCTAATGGTAATCCAATGAATAGAACCGATTTATCATCATCCCCTTGCGAGTTTCGTTACTGGCACGCGTTCTAGTTATTTTAACGAACGGCAAGCTACAGTATAAGTGTTTCTGTCAGATATTTTTCCACCTTATAATTATAATCAAGAGGAGTAGACAAACATTTGCTATGATACTCGTAATACACTTAGGCTTCCCTTGGAATTTGCTAACTATAAATAAAATGAGGAACTTATTCATAATTTATTTCAAAGTTTTCTATAACTGGGACCTACAATTTCTTCAAAGGAATACACACTTAATACACAAGTATACTTGAATAACATATTACCTTAAATACATGGAAAGCCTCAAACTGTATGTTGCGCGATTTCTCTTTGAGCATGTTCATCATGAGTTTCAAGTTGTCCGGGTTGGTGATGTAGCGGGTCATTATCGAGAAGTTGTGACGGTCCAGCAGCAGCTCTCCCAACAGCTTCAGACTCTGTCGTCGAGTCACGTAGTTCTCAGAGTTTAACAACATTTGGTAATGATTGAAAACCTTATCATAGTTCGCTTCTAAAAACTCGGCACACAATATTTTGTGTCTCGTTAGCAATTCCTGCAATAATTAATGTAATATTACATCTAAGGGTAAAACAAAAAAATGATGTTATCTAATTTCATCATTTTAAGAGCAGATAATCTATTAATGATGAATTTCGTTTAATAGATAGATAAACCTTGGAGTTAAATATAGGCTATGTTGATCTGTAAAAAACTGTGGGATAATGACTGTTTCATTGATTAACAATTAGTTTATTTTAAAAGGTAGTCTCAAAAAGTGTCTTCTAAACAATGTGAATCAATTAAATGACTCTTCAATATTAAACAAAATAAGTAAAAGAAGAATGATTGTTTATGACTCACATACTTGAACCATTGAAGTAATGTTTATATAGATTATAGTTTACAAGCCACACCTTGCGGGTTAACCCGCGTTGTACCCGTTCCCGTGGGAATTTCGGGAAGGATAGCCTAAAGTATTCTTCTTAAATGAGCTTACCAGTACAAAAATAACTATTCATATCGAATCGGACTGCTGGTTGCTGAGTGCATTCAAACAAACAAAAAACTAACTCCTCAGCTATATTATATTAGCATAAAATTTGAAATAATAATGAGTATTACCTTAAATGTAGAGAAGGCATCTGAGGCGATATCAAAAGTGGAAACTTCTACATAACGGAAGAAATTGTAAAAATCATCAGAATATAACATTATCTTAGCCAAAGCCTCGTATCGGGCACACTCCCGCAGCATGGTGCCGCAGTTTGATGCTATCTCTTGATGCTCATAGCTGCAATATCATACACAGACATTAACTGCAGGCAAAAAAGGCAATATGAATTAATTAAATTCATTTTAATACACATAGGTACAACACTTTTCCTGTTAATTATTTGAAATGTATTATATGTTTTTTTATGTTCTATAAATTTATAATTGTTTTCATTTTAACATATTTCAATTAAATCAGTTATAGAACCAAACCAAACTTAACAACTAAGGTATGTCATTATTTGTATGTTTATCAGTTTTTGTCCGTTTACTACTAATTTAATGGAGTATAAGTTGTAATATGCATTTTAATTTCTTCATTTATAAGTTACTTACCCGGACATTAAAGTGAATAATATCTCTGGTTTAGTACAAATGTACTCAACTGTAGGAGACCGAGTGCCGATCTGACGTCGGAGCACATTGTTAAACACTTGAGCCACATCCTTCTTACCCTCAAAGTCTATGCGGTTTAAATTCTATAAAAACAACATATACACATCAAAGCACTTCAGTTGCATCTTAATCAACATAAAAGTATGTCACATTATTTATGTCCTAGTAAACACTGTTCTGTTAAAAATGTTTCATTAGAACCCAAAATAACAAAGTCAATAGTATAAAAGAGAACAACTTATATAGTTTAACTGATTACTTGATGGAGAATGGTTTATATCTACATATATTGAATATGTCTGAGGGTCATTGCTAATCTAGTTCACCTTACCTGTATCAATAACAACAATAGGTTAGTGTTGTATAATTCCTGTGCTAGCTGTGCTACAATGATGTCAGTTTGCGGTTCTGCATCCGAAGTGCCATACAACATATTCTTTATCAATACCTGCCAAAACAAAACAACTAACTTTCCCACACTTTGACAATAGAAAACACCTTGTTTTTCTACATACAATGTATCAAAAAACATGACATTAAAAACGATAAAAAACATACCAAATTTTTGCTGACATCCTCCTGGGCCTTCTCAGCTTTCTTGTCTCCCCTTTCTAGAGCGGTAACTGCATCTTTCAGAGATCTCACAAGCTCCGCCGGGCTCTTCTGAGACTTACCAAAAAGAGGCATAGTATTTCGATAATCTGCACAGATGACTTTAGGCAATACTGTCTACATAAGTTTGTACCTGTAATAGATGGATTTACTTGTAAAACTTGCTCCCAAACCGCACTTGCACTATAAATTCACGAGAATGCAAGAGAAACCAAATATGACATATTAAAAAATCGTTTGCCAACCTGGCGATAAGGCACTGTACTTAATGAAATTACTTTGTATAAGTTCAATAGCATTTATTGTCGATAAATCCACAAAATATTAGCAAATTAAACTCACTTTTAGAATAATTATTATAATTTTCCCTAGCAAGACAGACCACACGAAACGAACAGCTGTGATGTCAATCACAGACCAAGAAACTAAAAGAAAGACTGACAACTCCATACATTCTGAGTGACGCGATAGGCGGCCATTGATTTGGGGGCAGCCGAGGGAGATGACTGTCACCCGTCTCACTTCACCCACACACGCAAACAAATCTCACTCACACATGCTTAGGCCTTAGCTCACTGTGGTGGTGGTAGCACAAAAACTAATGATGCTGAATTTCAGTTAAATCGGTAATAGTACTTACCGATTTTTTGGTAATAAAAAAAATCATGACACGTTAAATTATGTTTATTATTATATTGGTACATAACATCATTTTTTATTTATTCAACTACATACTACAAGTACAATATTAAATATTATTTATACAATACCAATTCTCTAAAAATTACCGGTTATTTGAGACAGGAAATAAAAAAGTTTACATTGGATTAATGCCAATTTCCTTAAATTAACCGCCCAAACATTTAATCACTACAGCAGTCACCAGTGCTGTGGGGTGTAACAACCCCATAGCATACATGTTGTTCTGTTTGTCTCGCTGCCTAGCTGCCTGCTGGAAGCTTTTCAGTTTTTTTAATGTCTTGTCTGTTTTCCACCTGAAGCAAACATATTTATTTTTTATTTAATGAACACATAAATACTTATTTGTTAGACGGCCCCTAGACCTACAATAACATTGTACAATAAATTTAATTGTGCAATAAGATTGAATTGCGTTTTGAATCCAAACGGTCCCGTTCCCGTGGGAATTTCGGAATGAAAAGTAGCCTATAACCTTCCCGTTGAATGTGGCTATCCATTACAAAAAGAATTTTTCAAATCGGTTCAGTAGTTTCTGAGATTAGCGCGTTTAAACAAACAAACAAACAAACAAACAAAACAAAACAAACTCTTCAGCTTTATAATATTAGTATAGATATTCAATATTGCGCAATATAATTGATCGTCTAGAGGCCGCCTTATGATTAAGATAATGTTATGGTACATATTTGATTTTTCTATATTCCTCATTTCTTATAAAAAAATTAATACTACTAATATACTAACACTCTCTTTATACATGTCCATTGTTCTTTGTTTAAAATAAATGTATATTTATTTATTTATTTATTTATTTATTAGACACTACAACAATATAATCACTTTGCACTTACAATTAACTTATAAATAATGTATGTTCTGAGTGACATATCTTTACAGTAGCGTACAACATTCTATGCTTTACAAATCAAACTAACAAAAGAAAAAAACTGAATAAACATTAAAAAAGTAAACAGATAAAATATAAATAGAATTGTGCATACCTGCATAGACATCAAGCTCAGTATAGTAGTCCATCGCCCCATCTTGTTTGGTCTCGAGTACTGCTCTACAATTGACATGAACTTCCACAGGAATGTATCTGCAATATACAAGAAATAAACAATTATTTAACTACATACGGTGAATTTGGAGATGCGACTCCCTTATAATCCATACTAATCCATACTTAATATTATAAATGCGAAAGTAACTCTGTCTGTCTGTCTGTCTGTTACGCTTTCACGCCAAAACTACTGAACCGATTTTGCTGAAATTTGGTATAGACATAGATATGACCTTGAGAAAGGACATAGGATACTTTTTATCCCGAATTTCCCTCCGGATAAGATACTGTTACGCTTTCACGCCAAAACTACTGAACCGATTTTGCTGAAATTTGGTATAGACATAGATATGACCTTGAGAAAGGACATAGGATACTTTTTATCCCGAATTTCCCTCCGGATAAGATACTATTTTTCTATATTATGTTTACTATTTTTCACCTAAGCAATTGTTTGATGCTTCGCGCTCACTGGGACGGCACGGCTAGGGATTTTAAGGTTTGCTAATATAAAATCAAACGTATTCGTATATAAACAAATGCTATACCTACTTTAAAATAGCGCCACGGCATCGAAAAGGATTTGTCAATCCCGCGGCGTCATTTGAATGCATAGCCATTTATGCTGTATTTCTATGAAGCTACGTTCGAATTTTCACAAGCAAAAATGATAAATCCCGAGACGTTCCGTCCCGGTGAGTGTGCAGCTTGAGTCATACTTTGGTAAGATCCTAAAGGTTAAAAATAAAACTACTGTCCAAAGTAACAATCTAATGCGGACGAAGTCGCGGGTAAAAGCTAGTTCATATATATGTTAAGAGGTCTTTCATATGATGTATGTATATGTTATTCTTATTGGAGGTGGGCTCATTTATACTTGTCCATTTTTCTCTATTTTTATAAATGTACTAGCATCGCCCCGCGGTATTACCCGCGTTGTTCCCGTTCCCGTGGGAATTTCGGAATGAAAAGTAGCCTATAACCTTCCCGTTGAATGTGGCTATCCATTACAAATAGAATTTTTCAAATCGGTTCAGTAGTTTCTGAGATTAGCGCGTTTAAACAAACAAACAAAACAAACTCTTCAGCTTTATAATATTAGTATAGATAGTAGGAATTGTGCATACCTGCATAGACATCATAATAGAATAGTACAGTAGTCCATCGCCGCTTCTTGTTTGGCCTCGAGTACTGCTCTACAATTGACACGAACCTCCACATGGAGAAAGTATCTGCAATAAACAAGGAATTAACAATTATTTAACTACATACCGTGAATTTGGAGATGCGACTCCCTAATAATTCATATATATGTTAAGAGGTCTTTCATATGATGAAAATGAAAATATTTATTTCAGCAAAACAATTTTCCTTAAATATAACGCACTTATGTTCTGCTGTTATCTTAAAATTATTAAGGTACATAATAAGCAGGTATACAAACGAAACATATTACAACAAATAATAATTTTACAATATTGATATGTTTTGCTGTGAGGATGTGTCAAGGAGACATAACGATGATACCCACACTAGAAATAATCTGTATCGTGGGTACCTATACGATTAACAATACAATTTTTTGAGCCTCAACTAACAATACATTGAGTTAACTAATTGTGAATTAACTAATGATGTATGTATATGTTATTCTTATTGGAGGTGGGCTCATTTATACTTGTCCATTGTTCTCTATTTTTATAAATATATAGTAGGAATTGTGCATACCTGCATAGACATCATAATAGAATAGTACAGTAGTCCATCGCCACTTCTTGTTTGGTCTCGAGTACTGCTCTACAATTGACACGAACTTCCACATGAAGAATGTATCTGCAATAAATAAAAAATGAATAATTATTTAATGAATAAACCCTGAGCAAAACAAAGATTTAAAACGACATTGCAAGTTATCATCCAGTAGCAAATCAGCGTGCGGGGTTTCACCCCCGTTGTATAAATAGGCGAGGTTTCTCTCGCGTTAAAAAACCGACTTAGCCTAGGCTATCTTTCAAAATCTTATCCATTGTACTAAATAATGTACCAATTTTAATCCAAATCAGTTCAGTAATTATTGGGTGAAAGAGGAACATCCATAAAGTAAAGTAAAGTAAAGTATTAGCCTGTAATGTCCCACTTGTTGGGCAAAGGCCTCTCGTCTCACTGAAGATATCAGTACAGTGAGGAGGTTTCAGGCGTAATCACCACGCTTGCCTAATGCGGGTTGGTGATCTCAAACCCGAGCTATGTTTGAAAAGTAGGAAACATGTTTTCGCTCGACCTGGGAATTGAACCCGGGACCTCAGTCTTGGCAGGCGAGTGCACATACAATTAGACCACCGAGGCGTTACATACATCCATAAAAAAATTAAAATATTACATACCTAATAATTGTAACAAAACAGCTATGTACTACGCCTTCGCGTTGATCTGTAGCTCGCTCCCTTAGTGACCTTGTTCTGGATCAACGCCTCCATTTCAGCATCTTTGGGTCTGGAATCAGAATGATGAATTCGGCTATTAAAATTAATGCACCACTGTTTAACTTGCATTCGTATAACAAAAAGCCAAAATGCTTTAAAAAATGTTTCCTTGTGGAGCGAACAATTATACCAAGAAGTATCAATTTTTTGCTCCAAACGCCTGGATCAAAGGTGGATAAATGTGGACATTACACATGGATGGAAGGGCTCTATCAATAATATAAATGGACTGCCAAACAATCTGGCTTAAAGTACTAGAAGGATAAAATAATCTACGGACATCTGAATTATACTCTCTCAACACTATCAATGAATGGGAAGCGTCATTTTCAGCAATCAAGGCCTGAAGACAAGACATAAATTATTCTACATTAATTGTAACACCCATCACATTAAAAAACCCCCAGATATTGAAACCGCCTTCTGCTTTTTGAAATCTGTTAGTGTTTGCTAGCTAAGTACATAGATAGTACAGGTAGTCAAATGTCTGAAAATACATATTATTGGAGGATTGTAACCAATCCTTCATTATTATGTGTTTATCAATTGTTTGTGATTGTTTACCTTCATCTTGTCATATGATGTTGGGTTTATATGTCTGTCCATTAGTTTTGTACAACGGGCTCGTCCTCCAGCTCCATCTACTTGGTATAGGGAATTGATAAATTCCAATTTGGCTCTCTGGTCACCTAAAAGTAGATCTTTTTTTAAAAAGTTGTTACGTATACATTTCAATAGGTGAGGGACATCATAGATGTGATAAAGTTTGCTATTATCAATGTAATAAAAAATATTATCGGAAATTTGGCTATTACAACGAAGAAGATCTGCTCTGGACATTATCGTCTTGAGTAGAAAATGTACTACCACTACGGAGAGATGGCATTATAAGATCGAAATTCAGAACAGGAGTACTAGTGCTAAGGGGATGTGAAGAAATGTCCGTCTGTATGTTAGGCACAATATGCGAAGGCCGGATGACTGTGAAATTGAAAGACGTAATAATTTCTAACAGCATATTACTGTGTACCTGACTGTGTTGTGTATAGTTGTTACAGGTACAGGTGGTAAATTTAACATGGGGACAGCGTCTACAGTCAACCGTTGAAATGAGGAGTTAGCAATGATAATATGGTTTGGAATAAAATGTAAATGACATATACGCAAATTCTTATACTGTACTTATGAATAATCTCTTAATTTCGGACATACCTTCAACCATTTTACCATAATCGGCTTCGAGTATGGAACACAACACAAAAAAACTTTAACTGGGAGCCCCTGCTGTAGCACCCAGGGACAAAACAGTAGCAAACCATTTTGTAACACTTATACACAACACAATAAAATGTTTACGACGGATTTGCAGATTTTGCATACGGAAAAAAACCGACTACATAGCAAAAAGACCGGCAAAACAAAACAGAAGTGAAACTGAAAAATTAAAGATGGATGACTTGATGTGACGCTTTAAATTATTTTATTATTTATACAATAATACACTCAGTCGTCTGTGTGAGTACTTTTGCATGTTTCACTCACACATGCCGTTGCCCCTGAATCGTGTTGTCCTTCTTAGATTTTCAAACAAAAGAAAGAGATAGATATAGGATCACTATAGAGTTAAGCTTTCCATCGAAGTTGCCTCGCGCTGATGTCAATAGAAAACTTCAATTGCCATGATTGAAAATGACTGTCAAATTTCATCCACAGATTGAACAAAAACTGGGACAGATATTTTTAACATCAATGTTATTTTGACTTTTGGCATTGATTGCTTGATATATTGTCAACATGACACTGAAATTGACAATACAATGCTTTGACGTTTGAAATTTGTAATTAAATTAAAAAGAAAGAATAGTTCGTAACGTGTCGTTCTTTCCCTTGGTACCTTTTTTAGGTTACTTACTATTTATTTCAGTGAATATCACTGATTATCCTTGAAATGGCAGAAGCTGCAAGTGAAAAACTATCTAAGAAGTGAGTATAAGTGTGAAACAATATGAACTTCGTAAGAATTCTCTCTGCATCGCTTAAAAGTGAACTGGTCATCAAGCGATGTACCAGGCAAGCGACTACAGTTAGCAAAGGGTGCGTTATACTTTTATATTTGGTGGTTCTTTCATTAATTGTAATAATTATCTTTCTTTTTTGTTCTAGTGAGCTAAAAAGACGGCTAAAGGCTGACCAGAAGTTGAAAGAGAAGGCCGAAAAGGCCGCACAACAACCGGTTGCCGCAACGGATAAAAAGACGTCTAGTTCTAAAGCTGAGGAAGAGATCAGTCCTAACGAGTATTATAAGCTTAGGTCGACTGCTATAGCAGCTCTTAAAAATGGCCCCAAGGAGGACCACCCTTACCCTCATAAGTTTAATGTCACAATATCCCTTGAAGAGTTCATTGAGAAGTATAACAACTTGACCAGTGGAGAAGTATTAGAAAATGTAACAGTGTCACTGGCAGGCAGAGTGCACTCCATCAGAGAGTCGGGAGCTAAACTTATATTTTATGATCTGAGAGCTGAAGGTGTCAAGATACAGGTGAGTAGGAAAAAAAACAAGTAAAAGTGGTACAATAAATTAAACTAAAATTAATGAAATATATTTTTTAATCCACAACTTAGTCATAATTAATAGGTTTAATATAAATTGCAAAATTAAAACATTTTTTAAATAATAAATGTAAACAAATCTATAATTATACTAATACAATGCATAGTTATGTTTAAAGTTATACATTAGTTTAAATATCATATTCTAAATTCTCAGGTTATGGCTAATGCTAAGTTATATGAATCTGAGGAGAAATTCTCTACCGACACTGACAAGTTAAGACGAGGAGACATTATTGGTTGTGTGGGACATCCCGGAAAGACGAAGAAAGGAGAGCTCTCTATTGTCCCCAAAAACATCAAACTGCTGTCTCCTTGCCTTCATATGCTGCCACATTTACACTTCGGACTTAAAGACAAGGAGACTAGGTTCAGAAAGAGATATTTGGATCTCATTTTGAATGACAAGGTAATTTATACTCCCAACGAGCTTCACACAACAAAATATTACTTGGAAAAGATTAAATCTATACATAATAATAAAACTGGAACAGGGTCGGGTCTTGTTAATGTCTTACTGTTTTCTCAGAGACATCAAATAAGTTGACAATTAAGTAATTTTTATAATTTTTCCTACATTACATGTCAAAAAATTACCCATTAACATCTCATATGGAATCATAAGTAATTCTGGGTATGGGAGTTAGAATATAACTTTATTATCCTAACTATGTAATAAATATCACTATGATATTTAGATTAACAACTTTTTACGATTATGAGATGCCATTTGATACTCTCATTTATATAGGTACATAAAAATTCTTAGTATAAAAACCTTTTATTACATGTATATAAATTATATTTGCTTATGTGAAAAATATAATGAACATATACAACATACATATACTTAACGTTATTCAATTTGAACAGGTTCGACAAACATTCTACACCAGAGCCAAAATCATTGCATATGTTCGAAGATTCTTAGACAACATGGGTTTCCTAGAAATTGAGACTCCAATGATGAACATGATTGCCGGAGGAGCTACAGCCAAGCCCTTTGTCACACATCACAATGAACTTAACATGGATTTGTTCATGAGGATAGCTCCGGAGTTATACCACAAAATGTTGGTCGTAGGTGGTTTAGACAGAGTTTATGAAATCGGAAGACAGTTCCGTAACGAAGGCATTGATCTGACCCATAACCCTGAATTCACAACCTGTGAGTTCTATATGGCATACGCTGATTACAATGATCTCATTCAGATTACTGAGACTATGCTCTCCGGCATGGTGAAGAGCATTCATGGGACTTATAAGGTAAATTGAATTTTATAATAACGACTTATTCCACATACTTGGTAATAAATTATATCACCTCTCAGTGAAAATTTCATAAAAATGAGGAGACAAGTTAGGAGTAACTTATAAATATGAGTAAAATAGTCAGAATATCTTGATATCATTCTTGTATTGTGCAAAAAAACATGTTAATTTATTTTTTATTAAAGTGTTGCCTCTTCCATAGATAAAATACCATCCTGATGGCCCAGAAGGTGAAGAAGTTGAGGTAGACTTCACCCCTCCATTTGCAAGAATCCCAATGATTTCCACACTGGAGAAACTTCTCAATGTCAAACTGCCGCCTGCTGACAAACTCGACACTGCAGAAGCTAATGCTGTTTTGAGTAAACTTTGTGAGAAACATGAGGTATGCCATAAACTTACTTTTGTCTATTATTTTATTATTCTAAAGTTATTTCGGTAGTCGGCGGACAACCTAACGAGAAGACGAACAGCGACTGAATTCCGAAAACGGCTTACTGAAATTACACCACCCTCAATTAATTGGTTGTAAACATTAAAATGAAAACTTTCGTAAGTCTCTGACTATGTTTTTAGATTGAATGCCCAGCACCCAGAACTACAGCAAGACTCCTAGACAAACTGGTTGGAGAGTTCCTTGAAAGCAAGTGCATCAATCCTACATTCATCTTGGACCATCCCCAGATCATGAGCCCTCTCTCCAAGTACCATAGGGATGTACCAGGACTGACTGAAAGGTAGTTACTTCATAAATCATACGTAAAATTTAAAAGTACGTAAAATTTCTATTGGACTTGTCTTATTCCGTTATTCTTAAATCAATATTGGTTTAATTTGGAGTTTTTATCTTCAAAATTTCTTACTGCACTGAACTTTGTAAGTTGCAGCGTTAACGAATGTGGCGGGCAGCCATTATATACTAATTTCATAGGGTCTTTTTTTCACCCTCAGGTTCGAGCTATTTGTGATGAAGAAAGAAGTGTGCAACGCTTATACCGAGTTGAACGACCCGGCTACACAGCGCGAGCGATTCGAGCAGCAAGCCAAAGACCGCGCGGCTGGCGATGATGAAACGCCGCCCACTGATGAAGCGTTCTGCACCGCCCTGGAGTACGGACTGCCCCCTACAGGAGGGTGGGGCTTAGGCGTCGACAGGCTTACCATGTTCCTCACTGACGCTAATAACATCAAGGTAAATCGTAATTCAGCGATCTGGTCAATCTGGTTCAAGTGAAGAAGCTATAAATAATTTAACTGGCTAGCCTAAATAATAAATACACCTGGAGTAGATTGATGGTAGAAATCAGTTCTAAGATTTTAATCATATCAGCTTTATATTATAACAATTCAATATTCTAAGATTAATAATAATATGTAAAAATAACAATCATAGAATATTATATTAACATTCCAAAAAATTACCCAGTTAAAAGGTTAACATCACTTAATATTTTATTTACTGTATACATCTTAATATAATATGTAGGTAAATTATTATTGCATAATATTATAAAGTCAAGGTTACAAGTTATCAGCTAGAGTGCATTTCAAGTAAAGATCAATTAATGAACCTTCTTATCGATCTATGAACAATGGTAAGATTTGCTTATCATAAAAATACGTAGTTTTTTATTAAGTCGTATTTGTTCTATGAAAATATTAGTAATCAGTGGCAGGCCCAAGATAGGGGTTGGGCGTGAGGGAGGACCATGGTGCATTTTGTTAAATTTACCATGTAAATAGGATCAGTCAACAAGGATTTATGAAATCAATTGATTATCACCTCAAATGCTTTGGGTAAATGGTCTATCAATAGTTTACCATAGTTAGGGAAACATTGTCATGATTGGTTTACTGGACCTAAAGTGTGTTGAAGGAGAATTCCCATGCTTTTGGAGAGTCAGCCCCACCACATCCTTGTCCTTAACTGAATGATGAAAATTGAAATATTAAGTTTGTATCATTTTATTTTGCAGGAAGTACTTTTGTTCCCTGCAATGAAACCAGATGATCCCAATAAGCATAATGAAGATGAAGCTACAGAAAATCCAGTACAAAATGGAGCATAAACTGCTAAATTACTTCATTGTAAGATAATTTTTATATTGCTGTTAATTATCTAACAACTTCAGTGTTTCTATTCAATAAATTATTATTACAAATAATATGAATTTGTTTTTAATGTGAAACTTTTTTGTTTGTCTCAAAATGTAAAAACAAAATTCTATGCTTGTGCCATGACAGAAACAATATAAGGGAAATTCAAAATTACATAGTAAAAAATAAATATTGTGTATTATGTTTTTATTACAAACAAACTTTCAAAACAAATTGAAAATCGTTGATCTTAAGTAGTAAGAAAGTAGAAAAAATACATGACTAATATTTCTTGCAATAAATTACTCCCGACAAAATGTTACAATTTTTTCTGCTACAAAAGGTATAAATTACGTAACTTTGGTTTGGTAGCCAAACTTTGAGTCAAGCCACATGATATATGAAATATCAGAATTTATTCTGGTTCATCATCATCTTCACATATAACTGTTGAATTGTAATGTTCACCAAGTTGATACATATGTCTATGATAAGTTATGGTTAGAGGAGGTCCTTCAAACTCCATGCCTTGTTCTATACACGCTGGGCCAGTAGACTGTATCACATTAATGGGACACTTTAATATGTGAGATAGAGCCCTAATTTCTAACTGTCCACCCCAAGTTTTAGTATTCTTTATCTTATCACAATATTCTTGAAATTCAGCATCCGTCAACATATCACGAGTTTTAGGATTACTCATAAAAGGATAAAAATCATCTTTATTCTGGAATATGTATTCGGAGACCTGACACCGCAGATCAAGCACCGTGCGCTCTTGTTGTCTTATTGTTGACAGCTGGTGGGACACTGCCTTATATAAACAATCTCCATCAGATGGTATAGGATGAATTTTCAATTTTATGTCCTTAAGTTTGCTTTTTATAGCAACTGTTTCCACATTTCTGGGACCATGAATATTTTCTTTTGCCTGTTGTTTTATTTGTTCTTCTCTCTCTTTTTCCTGTTGCGATTTTTTATCCCTCCTTCTTTGAGCCTTAGATATCTTAACTTTGTTCTCAGAGTCATCCTCAATATCATCATTGTTATCTTGTCCAATGTCATGAACACCCTTGTGGCCATCAATTTCTTGTTTATGCTTCATATCTAACTCCATTTCAAGTCTAGCTATTTCTAAAGTAGCTTCCTTTTTCTTCGTTTTATCATTTTTAGCGCCTTTTTTTAACGCTTGGATCTTGGCCTGTAGTTCCTTCTTTTCTTTCCTATGCCTACTTTCTATGGCAGTTATACTATCTAGGTTGTCTTCCATTATTTTGAATTGCAGTAAATAGCAAAAATATTAAATTTTATTAGCAGTTTTATGAAAAGATGAGTTTAATTCTCGTTACGTTAAGATTTAATTTTTTTTTGCACTTTGTTTTTAGGTTAGAATTTAGAAAATACGATACGACAGATTTTTTTTGGAACTATGAATGAATGAATTCAATTAAATTTTTGTAATTGGCTTCTGCTGACTTTTCGTCGCAAGTCGCAATTCCGTCAGTGTCAGTGTTCCCGGTAGAAAAAACCACTTAGAGTACAGTCCCACCATCTTATCTGTTCAGTTGACGGCGTCGCTAGTGGAGAATTTGGTATTGCCATATAAGAAATTCACCAAGAAACAAAGGTAATTAAAACATGTCTTGCAAGTCAGTCTATAGATATCATTAAAATTTAAGAAACTACAATATCAATCATATAGAGCGTAACTAACATAGTATAGTATAGATTCAATATGGCTTAATTATAATAAAAAAATATAATAAATTATAACATTAACATGCATATTCCAGGTTTACTGTGTTTAGTGTTTACCAGCTTCGATCACATCGTCACTTACCATCAGGTGAGATAGTGATCAAACAGGTCAAAATTTGTGACAGGCTCACAAATCAATAAATATAACATATAGCTATGAACCTTAGTAACTACATAAATAAAACAATAATGCAGCACAATAGGATTTTATTTATATTTTATAAAATAATAAAATAATTGTGGTCAAGGTTTCTGAGCTCAAGCGGTCGCACTCCAGGAATTCCGGTCGATATTCCTGAACCATCTGCTGATTATATAACCACCAGCTCTATATATATATTTTTTGTAATAATGAGTGATTTAAAATTTCCATATCTGGCTACACTGACCTGTCGCGGCAGCAACGCGTTCATTCAGCTTTTCAAATGGTATTAATGGAGCTTGTAGGCGTTTCTCTTCTTTCATGAAAGATATAACTTTTAAAATAATTAGCCGTGCATCACTTTTGAGAGGTTTCGGCATTTTATTTGCTTTTTTCACAATGAAATCAATAAATAAACACGGGAGCACTCGCACTAGACATCAACTGACAGCGGAATGACGTTTAGGAAAAAACGGCTGACGCGGCTGTAGTTCCCATTTTGCCCACCTGAACAGATAAGTTGGTGGCACTGTACCTATATAGTACCTAGTCTTACTTCTGTTGGCCAGTGGTGGCGTGGTGGAGATTTTACCTTCAAGCAGAATCTAGGACAAACACATTTATATATTTTATGAAATCATAATTATGAATGAAATGTACTATATATAATTTTCAATAACCACAGACAACAAACACAGAACATATCTTCATTTTGCCTGTCTACGTGCTGTCTACGTCTGTTCATACTGTTCAACTCAGCTGCTCGGGACGTGTAATCTGGTGTAAGCTAGGCAAGAGTGGTCGACATCACAGATCGACATGATCTGTGGACATGATTGCATTGCATGGTGATTGGATTGCATGGTACTTCAGTGATGGTACTATGGTACATACATGGTCACGGTCGGTATGGTCACCACTACATAACTTGCTTTGCTTGTGTCAAATCACTCGGTCAGTCAATCTAGCAAGCAATCAGTTCTTGTTTGCTTGATGTCGTCTAGCTAGGTTCGTTGTCTATGTCTGGTCTGTGTCTCTGTGTCGTCTGTGTTGTAACATCTAAAACGAAAGATCTATTTTTTTATAGAAATAATAAATTTACAAACGGGTGAGGGTGGAGTGGAACTGCTTGCTCAAATCTGGATGAATGGAATGTGGGCTAGTTAGTTGCGGATGAAATTTTGGGCTAATGTCAAGAGTAAGCTAAGCAAACTTCCAGCCAGACCCGGAGGAACTTTAGGAATAACGATAAAATTTTAGCCTTGACAACCGATTCCTACACTGCGAGATTGATTTGTAATAAAATTAATTCAATATAATCTAATTAAGTAATAAGTCAATTATGAATCCTTGCTCTGTAGCTGCACCTCAACAAGATTCTGAAGGCGATGGAAGATGGAACAGTATTGTAAGTTCTATTTAGCTATGTATTGATCACTTGTGTACATAAATTACCATAATTCAATAATCATAACTGTAAAATCTTGTAACTTGAATTTAATTCATGATTTCAGCACAACAGATTCCTTTCTGATGCTAAAGGGAAAGATGCTGATGTAATTTTCATAGGAGATTCTGTATTGCAAGCATTGGAACATACTGAAGTATGGAACCAATGGTTTGCGCCTCTACACTGCCTCAATTTTAGTATTCATAATGACCAGACACAGAATGTCTTGTGGAGGATTAAAAATGGAGTTCTTGACCATGTTGATCCCAAGGTATAAAATATGTATAGAATTTATAAAGTTTGAGTTTGAAACTGTATATAGATGTATAGATGTTTTCATTGACCCTTTCACAGTTCAGCACTTGGGTCACATCAAGTGAATGCCCCATTTATGTTAGGTCATGCAGCCAGCCAGTTGTGACCTAAATTTGGGGCACTAGGTTGTGAAGGGGTTAAGTTGAAAATATATGCAGTGTTTTTTGTTAATATCGTCGGGGATAGCGCAAGACCGCGTATCTAGCATTAGACAAATCCGCGGATCTACAAAAGTAGCCAAATTCAAATTTTGGTGTCAATAGAAGCAGCAATCCGATTGGCACCTTCTTGGTTAACAAAATTTGAATTTGGCCAATAGGAAGCAAGATTATAGACCAAAAACAATACCGCGTACAGATCGCGCGCGAATATGGTGAACACAATTCCGCGGAACTGCTGCAGTTCCGCGGAATTGTGTTGCAGTTCAACTGCATCAGTCAGTCGTTAAGTCGTATGCTACTGGTTTGACGAGACCACAGCAGATTTGAAAGCTACAACCTACGCAAATTTTTATGTTGATTACCTAACAAAATTAATTGATGAAGATCCTAAAGATGTTATTATTTTTACTGACGGATGCACATCCCAAAATCGAAATACTGTTGTTTCAAACGCTCTTTTACGATTGGCAATGACTAAAAATATTACAGCCACTCAAAAATTTTTAGAAAAGGGTCATACGCAGATGGGGTTGGATTCAGTTCATTCTGTCATTGAAAGAAAATTAAAATATCGTGAAATATACTTACCAAGTCAATATGCCGCCATCACTAAAGAGGCAAGACTAAATCCATCTCCATACGACGTTGCTATGCCAGATTTTACTTTCTTTAAGGATTTTAGTATGAAAAATGCTCTTTTAAACGATTCAATAAGACCTGGTAGAGGAACTGGTGCAAAATGTGTAGTTGACATCAGAGTTTTAAAGTACAAGCCTGATGGAACAATAGATTACAAACTAAACTATGACGATGAGTTTCAACAGCTGCCTCAATGGTCAAAAAGATCTAGAATTGAACCAGTTTCTCTACCCCAACTCTTTCATACAGCATTGCCCATATCTAAAAGCAAATACTTGCAGCAATTAAAGGAAGTTGTGCCCAGAGATTGTCACGAATTTTATGACAATTTACCATTTTAAAAACTAACTTTTTATTGATTACCTACTTACAATTTTATTAAAAAAGATTTTATTTTATGTGGGTCTATTTATGTAAATATTTTTGCTATTGTTACTAATTATGTTGATTCCATTTTATGTTTTTGATTTCAGTTTAAATTTGATAAGATTTTACTACTTTCTAAAAGTTCTATAACGACTGATTGCTATAAGTAAACTGTAGTATTCTAGCAATACAGATTTAAAATAAGCGACTACTTAATATCTAAGTTTTGATTTGAAGACTGATTTGATTCCTAATTAATTGAGTTTCTATGTTATAAGGTTGACTGAGGGAGTTTCACATGTTCGAATAGCGTTATCTTTTTCTGATAAGTGTTTATTTTACGTGGGAGATTTAAGTAGGTAGGTAATTATTTTTGTTATTGTCACTAACAATGTTGATTTTGTTTCAAGTTTTTAGTTATTTTATTTCATTATGTTTAAAGAATTTTAACTTGTTTTAAATAGAAGCTTGTTGACTGATAGTTTCATTGCAATACAGATTTCAGAACAGGGTGACGACTAATTTGTAACTTTTGATTATATTTTATATATTAGAATTTGATTCCTTGAGTTTCTATATTATAAGTTTGACTGAAGGAGCTTCAGTTTTTTGATTATTTTAATAAATAAAAAGTTTTGAACGTTTTTGTTTTTATTCAAAATCGCGTATCTAGTATATAATGTACCAGAAGTGATCATAACGATACTGCGTAAGTGACGTAGGGCCAAAACAAACGACTTTTATACAAAACTATTTATACAAGGATGAAGTACACAGTTATTGATTGCTACTGTCGCAAAATGATAGATCAGGATTAATAATGGACGAATTTATACAGTTTTTTGTTTCTCCTGTAAAATTAGGTTCAGTGTAGATACGCAGCTTTTACCTCTGTTATATACGCGGTCTTGCGCTATCCCCGACGATATATTAGTTTTATCATTATAAAATATCCACGACTCTTGTGCGATGGGTATCTATTAGATTTTATTAGGTGATTTCATAAATGGTTACTTTAATACATAAGTAGATTTAATATCTTTATTTACAATTTTTTTTTGTAGGTGATTGTTGTGCATGTAGGCACAAGCAATGTAGAACATACAGCAGAGCAGATTTGTGAAGGTATTTTAGAAATCATAAGAACCATCAGAGAGAAACACCCAAGTGCTTACATAGTTTTACCTGTGAGTGTTTTTAAATAATTTTATATTATTATATTACATAGATATGTAGAGTATTATGTAGTAAAAAATTTATTAATCCTAATGAAAGACTATTGAAATGTAGGCTGTCTCTTGCAACAATTAAATTTCTTAACAAAATAATTGGTCAGATGGAGTTGTAATTTAACATAACTAACTAGGTACCACTATAATTTCAGAGTTTACTGCCAAGAGGCCAACATCCTAATGCATTAAGGGAAAAGAATTCAAAAATAAACCAACTTCTGCGTGAAAAAGTTGCCAGCATGAACAAAGTTGAAATGGTCACCATTGATAAAGGATTTATACAGAGTGACGGTTCTATCAGTCATCATGATATGCACGACTACTTGATACCGACTAATGCAGCTTGCAGAAAGGCATTTGAACCAATCTACGATCTCCTGCAACAGATAATGTCGGAAGGAGAACCCGAAAAAGACTTAACTCCCTCAGAATGAAGCATGTTAGATATATTTTTCTATTGCAGCTTTTTATTATGCAGCGAGCTCATTGTGATTGATACCATAGTACTTAAATTAGCTTTTTTATAATAGAATGTAAGCAACCCTTAATGAATTAACTTAGGACTGATTTTTTAATCACCTCATAACTTTACCGGAAAATATTATTAATAAATCTAACTCTTTTTTAAGGGATTAATTATTAGTTTATGATTGAAAAGGCAGCCCCTCTAGAAACTTAAACATTCCAAAATTAGTGTTATTGTACCAATTGGCTGTGTTTACTCTTTATTATATTATTATGTTTGTTTACTTGCAAATATTTTGAGATTGTTTTTATTTATAAACTTACATATCAAATTATTTATATTGTAAAAAACAACTGAAGCCAGTGGAGTTTCAGTGTTTTATTTCGTATCAATAAGCTTATTAACTGGATGACAGACTTGGAGTTTTGTTGAATACTCGCCAATCATTTGTCTGTAGTTTTGCTTTTTTAGTTTTACTTTGTATTGTTACAATGTATGATAAGGGCAGTATTTTCAGTACTATATTCTCCTGTGTTGTGTCTTATGTGGCTGCATGTTTTTTCGTAGTTCTGATTAAAATACACATACAGGCAATATAGTTTGAAAATATTGTGTATCACCTTGAAGCTTTATAAAAATAAGCACCACCATCACAATAATATTAATTGGAATTCACCAAAGATATATTTTACTACCAAAGCTGAAATAAGAATTGCTTTGTAGTTAGCGGAGCAGTTCTATTTTTGATATGAATTTTGGAATAAGAACATTAACTTCCATTTTAATTATTGTAAGGTTACTGTGCACTCAGTCGAAGGAATTGAATCGCTAGATATAGGTACTGTCACAGCTTGAAAACTAATGTGCATAGAAACCTAGCCAATCGATTAGTAGCTGTTTTGTATGTTGTAAGTAAAGTACATTTGCCTGTATAGTATGGTTAGCGGCTATTTCGTAAGGTACTTTAAGGTACTCAAGTTGCCAAAAGTTTGCTTGAATCTCATTGTTATAACGATATTTATTTGCATGAATAGCTTCAGAGTAAACAATGCAGTTATTTATTTACATAAACTTGTTTTATTTTTAACAACTTCCCAAATTAGACACCACAGACACCTATAGTCCTGAAGAGAGGACTAAACAACGATAGTGACAGCTGTTCCTAGTCTATTTACCGAACTTCATATTAGTTGTGGCCCCAGCGCCGGGCCAGGCTCTATAGCCAGCCGGGTACGCACAGTGAATTGAAAATTAAATACGAACAATAAATAGTGATGTGCATATTTCGTTTATCGATATATCAGCACTTGCGAACTGATTAACTAACAACTAGTTAACCAAAGAAAGAAATCATTAGGCCTTTCTGGTAAGCCAGTACAGCAAGTATTTTAACTTAGTAACCTACTCCTATAAGTTTCGAAGAAAAATTGTATGCTTTTTTTTATTTTTGTTCCGATAAATCTTGGCATTATATCTGTCCTTAATGTCGGATTTTGCCGCCATAGGCGTTACGCATCAATGAAACGTCGACATAGGTATTATAAGCACTTATTCCTATTATTCCAACATTTCCAACACTTGCAATGCAATATGCCAGCTGTTATAGGCATGTGTACTAGGGCTTACAAGATATGATTGGTTTTCGATAGTCATTCCTTTCAAAATATGGCTGACGACGCTAAGGATTATCGAATAAAAAAGTCACAAATAATAACCGAACTAAAATATTTTATTTCTATAACATAACAACACTTGAGATAACAATATTAAAGTATATCTATAGCTATTAGCTTAGTATTTATTCCTTAATCTGTTGTAATATAATCTAACTGGTAACATTGCATTGCCTAACCGTAGGGTAGGATCAAATACATTGAAATGGCATTCTTGCAGTTTAGTCAAGTAGGCACTTACTGAGGCAGCTGGCAAAAATATCTGATTTGCTTGTTTAGGAACTTTGATGTTTCTTGCCTGAAATAACATAATGAAATTTAGGTGACTTTTCCTTAGAAAATAATAGATTTTCTAGATATCGATAAGAAAAACTATTCTGCTGTTCAGCTGTACAGTCAACATCATAATTTATTTAAAAAATCTAATTTTTCATCAAGGGTTCCCTAGTTGGTCATACCAGCCTCATGGTTACTTGTCTATATCATGTTATTTTAACCCTATTTAGCCTTGTTACATATACATGACATTGCCTGTACATACAGAACAGAGACAGATTAACTTTAAAAGTATATAATATGTAAAACTTACTTTTTCTAAGTGACTATTAGCTTGGCTCGCTATTTGAAACACCGCATTTCTCATATTTAAATCATCAATACCTCGCAGCACGTTCTCTTGACTCACTCTATGTTCCATCAACATATTCATTGGCAATGTTACTATTCTGTGTCGATTTGAGACATGTATTGACCTTGAAAAAATATATTAGATCTTTATATGGTATTGAACAGGTATCTTTAGTGAAAAGAGGAAGAACAGGCCTCCCCACTCCTAGGGAGTGGGTTGTGAGTTTTATTTATATGCAATGTATAACTCGTAACACATATAACCCAATAATTTACAAATAAAGAATAACCACCACCACTTCCATAATTAATTTAACTATTTACCTTAAAAGATTAGTTATGCCCTGAGCTTTCCCTAAATGTGATGCTGCATGGTCAGCATGCACATCAGCTACTTTGGCTACTGCTAAAATTGAATAATAAATAGGTGATACTGATTCTTCAGAATATTTGTCAAGATCATCCAGGCTTAGGAAAAACTTCGATTTTAATAACGCTTTTCTAGATGTTATTAGTTTATCCAATTGCCTTAGAGGTATTGGGTAACAGCAACATAACTGGAAATAATAGTAAATTGTCCCATTATACATTTTTTAAATATTGCCATCATCAATTACTTATATACACAGCATGAAATAAATAAATAAATTCATACATTTTATGTTTATTTGCTTAAGTTGATTTAAGCATCTGCGGGAATCATATAGTTACCTTGAATAGTTCTTGGGCTATAGGGTTGTGTGGCATAGTTTTCAAACTTTGATCAGTTTTGTACATAGCCCTTACTGTATCCCTCCAGAACTGAAGTCTCATGGCAGCAGTATGGGCATCAGTCGTTTGATCTTGTATACGAGATATTTCAACGTTGAATGCCCTTAGAACCATAGCGGGATATCGCATTGATTTGGACATCAATAGTGTCGCCAAAAAGTTCTCATAGTCGTGCTGTCTACCTGCAAAATAAAACCAAAAGTACCAGGACTCATATGTATAACTCATAAATACTACTACTTTGTTCTAGATCAGTTGTATAAATAATAATAAAAATATTAAATAATTACTTGACTATGTTACTACAATAATCAACTGCATGTTGACTTGAAGTCGCTAACTTCGATAAGTATCTTGGTTTTGGAGTGTATTGACTCCTTGTTAAGTTTTGGAACCATTTTCCTAAACAAACTCTTTTCATTTTTATTTAGTTACGCTATTAGAAATAAAATATTTTTAGACTCAGTTTTTCTCACGTTTTTCTACTATATATTTAGCCCGTCCCAACTGACAGTGGAGTGTGGACACCAGCCAGTCGGTCGATACCGACACTGACTTGACAGTGACAGCTAGCAAGCTGACAGGTATTTGAAATAACAAAAAACAAATTTTCACTGTCTTAATCAATCAAAGAAATAACTTATTTCTTTGATTGATTATGACAGTGGAAATTTGTTTTTTGTTTTGCTCATGTTTGGTTTATGGGTTTAGGTGCGGCGCAGACGACAGACTTTTTGTGCGATCGAGTCTGCGGCGCACAAAAAGTCTGCATGGCGCGCAAAAAGTCGGTCGCGGATTTTTCACACTCAACGCACACGACGCACATCTTTCACGTAGTAACTATTTAGTAATCTGTGATTCTGTCGGCAGAGCTGTAGGGACGTAGATGCTATGGAAATGAAGTACAGAAAAAAAAGAAGAAACAGAACATTTTGGGTACATCCTATACCTTCGGAAAGATCATCAATTTTTTTCACACACTTTTTGCGCGGAGCGGCGCAGCGCGGCGCGGTGCGGCCTGCCCGAATTCACGGATTTTTTGTGCGCCGGACTTTTTGCGCGTCGTGTGCGTTACTGCATATAATTACATAGGTTCTATTTTCACAGACTAAAAAGTGCGTCACGGATAGTCTGTCGTCTGCGCTGGGCCTGGTTAATTGAATTTAAATTCAACTCCGTGTCTCAACCTTCATCATGGTTGAGACATGTCTGATCCGGGTCTACCTGACCCAATGGTCCTAATTACTCGGTCGGTGGCCCTACCGACTCGGAGGTTTAGATCATTGAGTTATATGTACTAACTCAATGGTTTAGATTTATTTAATACCTAGCGGACAATGTGGCCCTGTACATTGGTCAATTTGACCCAGACATAAATCTATCTGACAAAGGGCCACCGAGTAAGTGGATATAACTTTTAAAAATCAATCTAACCTGGTGTTCAATCTATCTCGACGGTAAATTTGGCCTGGAGTCTACCTGATCCCGGATCTACTTCCCCTGGGTTTATCTCTTTATCCGGGGTCCCCCCACTTATCAGTCTAGTTCACTCCTGTGGTTCACTCAGTGTTCCAATTCACACGACACTGGACCCGGATACCCACTCAGGAAGATCCCGGGTCAGATGAACCTCGAGTGAGGTGTCCTTAGATCAGGTAAACCTCAAGTTAGACAGGTACACTCTGGTTAAGGTAGATCAGAGGATATATAGTAGAGTACATAAGTAGCATCAGGTAGTTAGACCTCAAGTTAGAATGTTGTTGATTCAGTCAAGTGGACAAGGTAGACCTCAAGTTTGGTAGGCTTAGTGTTCGGTAGACCTGGGGTCAGGTACACCCAAAATCTTAGAACAAGACTCAATAAACGCGTTAAATAAAATATTTTAAAAGCTATTGCAATGGACTCCTACACAGGTTTTAAAATAAACTAATTGTAGTATGGTAACCAGGTGGTAGAGGGCTTTTGTAACTAGGAATCTCTTACTATTACTCCAAGTGCAAGTAGCCAAGGTTTGTCCAAGAAACTGATTAATCTGCAAAAACTTTTGACATTGATATCGTCTAATTAAATAAATTAACAATGGGCAAGGCATGATGGCGTTACAATGATTTAAAAATAAAGGTTACATTATGTAAGTTCTAACCGACAAATTAACTTACAATAGGCAACAGTTTTCCAGGAAACCTATATACTTAGGTGGTAAGTACTTCCTAGGAAATATCATACAAAAAATCTGATTAACAGGTATTACTATTAGGCTGCGGCTCCATTGAGGCGGAGACGAGCGGAGCTGAGAGGAGCAGAGCTGTGAAAAGAGGTATGTGATTCCACTGAGGCGGAGACGAGCGGAGCTGAGATGTGGATTTCACGTAAAATACGATTGGTCGATCCCCACACGTCTCCTCTCAGCTCCGCTCGTCTCCGCTTGACTGTTTCCATTGAAGCGGAGCGGAGACGAGATGTGGATTTCATGTAATACGATTGGTCGATCCCCACACGTCTCCTCTCGGCTCCGCTCGTCTCCGCCTCAATGGAGCCGCAGCCTTACATTGGTATTGCTTAGTTCCCGTTCCAACAAATAATAATGACATTAACGCACGTTTCAATTAATAATAGTAAAAAAGAGATATTGTTAAGCCCAAAGAGTTTCTATTTCTGAAAACCTATTTATTATTCTATCTAATGATTTCAGGAACTCAGAAGTAATCTTAATTACTCAATTAATACCTAATTGATCTGTACCTAAGTTAGAATTTAAATTTGCACTTCCAAATTTTTATCAGATAGGCATAACATATCCACTCTCTAACTAATACCTACGTGAGTTGATCAGGAAAAGTATCTTATAGTTATAGTAGGCACAAACTTAAAGCTAGTATACTAGGGTGCTAGCAACTTATTAACAACTAGCAGCATCTCACGGTTTTACCCGCGTTGTGTGCGTTTCCGTGGGAATTTAGGGATAAAAAATAGCGTATAAACTTCCCGTTGAATGTGGCTATCTATTACAAGAATTATTCAAATCGGACTATTGATTTCCGAGATTCGGTCGAACATACAAACAAACAAACTTATAGACTAGCCGCGCCCCGCGGTGTTACCCGCGTTGTACCCGTTACCGCGGAAAGACTATTGAGGAGTTTTTTGTTGATCTTTGTAATACATACTTTTGGTGTATGATCAACGTATGCGAGGATATGAGCTCGAAAGCGCCTTTTCATCCGACTTGCTTCAAATTTATCGTCACTGCTCAGCTCCTATCTGTCTTAGCGTTATGTAATTGAGCCTATAACCTGCCCAGGAGTATGGACTACAATCATATCAAGTTTGGTTAAAATCCCTTCAGTAGTTTTTGACCCATGCGTGCATATACAGATAGACAAGAAATTAAGTGATTGCATTTTTGCCATCAGTATCGATCACCATTCATCCTCCAATATTCATTTTGAATATCCAATGTATAGAATTGACCTCTCTACAGTTTTATTGTAAGTATAAGTATAGATTAAATAATACATACGGGACCCAGTTAACTAAACATTCGATGCTCTCTTACTTCGGATATTTCGAGAACTCATGGAACCATAATTATGATGGAAAGAGATTAACTAGTGCTTTATCCTTAGTGATCGATGTGATTGTGCGAACGGGGTACAAAAGAAGCGTCGGATGTGGGAAAAATATATTTCGTCCTTAGTCTTTGGTCGGTGAAGATGTCGCGCACCAGTGGAGTGAGAAGATGGAACGTGCGGGCTTCAGGCTTGTCCCTGAACACCCACAATCCGATCCGGGAAGTAATAGAAGACCCCAATTTACTACCCAACCCAGATAAATCAATCATTCCTCTTTCAGTGGGTAAGTAAGTTCGAGTGTGCCAGTGGCCAACTCTGCTGTTGGAGTTTTTAGACGGCTAAAGGCCTCCGAAATGTTCTGACGATTGCAACAAACGGGACTGATAATATCCCAATTTTAATGTGTTGCTTTATTAACCAATTTGGAAGCGGGATTTTAAAATTGTATTAATAAGTATTTAAAAGTATGATCTACGTTATTTTGCACGTTTGACTTTGGAGCACGACTTTGCATAGGGTTGTAAGTATGTTAGTTTTTTTCACTGCAAAAGAAAATTAAACATGGGAAATTATTCACAATTAAAAATAATAACTTTCTTGTTACGTCTCTAAGGTGATCCAACATGTTTCGGCAACATTCAGCCTCCGCAGGAAATGCTTGACGCCATTCGTAGCAGTCTTCTAAAGAATCAAAGTCGTAGCTACGCATCCATCACTGGCCATTACGAGGCCCGGCAGGCCATTGTAGACTATTCTAAGGCGCAGGTGACCGCTGATGACGTCATCCTTAGCAGTGGCTGTGCTCATGCAATAGAGATCGTCCTCACCACGATCGCAGAGGCCGGGAGAAACATTCTGGTGCCCAGACCAGGGTACGGTATCCACAAGACTTTAGCAGCTGGCCTAGGTATAGAGATCAAGTACTACGATTTGTTGGTATGTATTTTTTCGGTTTTAAATTTAAAGGAATTAAAAGCTTATTAACAGTTACTATTTAGTGAGATGTTGCGGAAAGAAAAGTCCTTCATAAAAAATATGGAACGATGCAGTCAGGTTTAGTATCGAGGGGGTTTGAGCAATTAAAATCAGCCGCCCTTGTCGATCCATGCGCAACGTAGAGTTTTGAGTTGACTCTGGCAAAAATCACAATAAAATAAATTAATACGCTTTTACTATTTTTATGTTTTTTTAAGGCGCTTTAAGCGCAAGACTCACATAGTGCAGGTGCGGGCACCGGACAGTGTGACACCTTTCATACAAAT
The DNA here is from genome assembly GCA_951394245.1 of Cyclophora punctaria. Taxonomy (NCBI): domain Eukaryota; kingdom Metazoa; phylum Arthropoda; class Insecta; order Lepidoptera; family Geometridae; genus Cyclophora; species Cyclophora punctaria. Next base: position 5,432,224 of record OX596170.1, on the reverse strand, counting down.
ACAAGGAATACAATGACACGCGACCCGCAATCAGCCCGCACCCGGCCCACATCCGCACTATGCGTGTCTTGCGCTTTACTCCTTTTTATCGTTTTATTTTTAATAAAGAATCACAACTGCAAAATTTAAGAGAACTGTGACCAATTTAAATTAAGTGAATAATTCTGGAGTAAATAGGTAGTAGGTACGAGAGTTCATCCAAATTCTTTGCTAAAATTTAAATTATGAAATATCTGTATTTATGTAACGTTAGTACATATAACTCAATGTTCAAACAAATTTATATTATAAAGGCTCAAATAATGTTTGCGATAGGTACAAAGTTACATAAATAATACGAATATGTATATCTTAAGAATTCAATCTTCGTTCAATAAGCTGATATTCACATGATTTCGTACGCAGCGATTAATCAGCTGTTTTGCGTGACGAATTTGCGTAGTTTGTACCACGCCATTGTTTTTGAACCCTAAACTTGCGTGACCAGTTAATGATTACAGATTGGAATTAAATTCTAATTTATCAATGTTTATTGCAATAAATTAATCTATTTATGGTCGTTTTCCTTACAACTAACCCAGTTTCTAAACGGTTTGATCTTTCAATGGCAGATTCTAAAGTAAAAAGTGGAATTTTGCATTTATAATCACAAGTTTTTATTGCATATTGTGATTACAATTGTTGGGCGTTGTCATTGCCAAGATCAATGTCGAGATTTTAACATTAATATTTATGAAAGACGGTAATGATGGTGCAATGAAAACAAATATGGTATTTTTTAGTAATTGTTTTGAATTGATTTCTGGTTTTAGCCCAAAGAAAATTGGAAAATCAATCTGAAGTCATTGGAAAGTCAAATAGATGGAAACACAGCAGCTATTGTGGTCAACAATCCATCCAACCCCTGCGGTTCCGTATACACCAAAGAACATCTCATAGAAATACTAAATGTGGCCTCAAGAAACTGCGTTCCGATCATTGCTGATGAGATATACGAAGGTTTTGTCTTCTCCGGCCAAGAGTTTACTCCAATCGCGAGTCTATCAAAAGACGTTCCCGTTTTAACCTGTAGTGGATTATCTAAAAGATTTTTAGTTCCGGGTTGGCGATTCGGTTGGATCATTATCCATGATCGAAACAATTTGCTGGAGAAAGAAATCCGTAAAGGGTTGTACAACATGGCGAGTAGAATCCTGGGCGCAAATACGCTGGTGCAGCATGCGTTGCCAGATATACTGAAGTTTTCTTCGCATCATTATTTTAATCATATGATAAGATTTGTTGAGGTATGTAGGTACTTTCATGGTCTTAATATAATAGCATTTTTTGTACCCAAAAATATTTTCTTAATTTAATTACCTCTATTGCACACTTTTTCTTCTCCATGCTTTAGCACATGAGTCTGTATGTCTTCTAGTACATTGTAGTATATAAAATAAAAAACATGTAAGGAAATAACCTCTCCATGCGAATGTTCATAAATTTTAGGTACCAACTTCTTTGTTTGCCTTTCATATAAGCTTGCTTATTCAGAAGTATAAGGCGCAACGGAAACCCATTAGATAGGAGCCTGCCAGGCACAATTTATGTGACTATTTTGAGTACTCTTCAGTCCACACTAAAGTACTTCTAGTAAAGTTCTAATTGTGTTTTTTTTCCAGAGTCAAGCCAATTTCGCTTTCACCGAGCTGAGTAAAGCGCCAGGTCTAAGGCCGATAATACCACAAGGTTCTATGTACATGATGGTTGAGATCAAAATGTCGCTGTTCCCACTATTCAAGAATGATCTTCAGTTCATCAAGAGTCTGTATGCCGAGTATTCCGTGCTTTGTATACCTGGACAGGTGAGGGTGACACCAAATACAACTAACTTACCTACTGAAAGAGAAGAAAATAGATTTACACTACAATGAGAAAACCTATATAATATAATGTAATAATACATAACCATAATGCATATACAGAATACTGTCTGTATAAGAAACAAACCTACTGAACTACTTAATCTGAATAAACAGAACACCCACAAACATTTTTTAAACTTAACGTTTTTTTTCAGTGTTTCAACTACGGCGGCTACTTACGTATAGTTCTAACTGTCCCCGAGGATATCTTAACGGAAGCCTGCACTAGGATGATCAAATTTTGCATGAAGCATGTCTCCATAAATACTAATGAGGAGTCTTGTCTGCCTGCCAGCGCTGTGGCACCTTTACCCACGTTTATTACTTGTAATCAGATAGCATAATCTTAAGTTATATGTGCACTTTACATTTTGCATTAAAGGACTTTGTATTTAGAGCAAATTGATTGATTTGACTACCTATATATACCTATAATATTAATAGATACCTACTGTCAGCTTTACCTTCCTCAATTCAAAATTCTATAAATACTTAACAAAGAGCGTAACTTAAAGTTGCATACTTTTGGCACTTAGCAAAAAATCGAAATACTTATAAAATAACATTAATAAGAGCGCAATTGCATAATTAAAAAAATTATAGGTACATTAACCTTTTGACGGTTTGAGTGGTTTTTTTGCTAAACAATAGAATTGTGTGACGAGTACTAGGTACTCTTATTTACCTGTTTTTAAAATTTACTGGGGTGTACAATTAATTAAATAGGGGACCGAACCACAATAAAATTATACGTTTATTAAGAACATACTAATAATTATAAATTATAATTTAACTGAAGAGTTTGATTTTTTGTTTGAATGCACTAATTTTAACAAAGCGGGAAAAACCGCGGGCACGGCTAGTTTTTTCTAAGTGAAGCAAAAGAAAGTTTTTTCACTCATTGCCAAAAGTGTGCAAATTGGCGATAAGGACCTTGTTAAGGAAAGCGTCGATATAAACCTACATCTAGGGATGTATTCCAGTCATCTACATAGGAGGAGTAAAAAGAGTTTTTAAGTAAAGTAAAGATTCGGGGAAACCGAAAAAGTCTTGTTACCGTTAATTAAGTTGATACTTAACTAATTGATGTTTTTTATTTTATACTAGGAGCGCCCCGCGGCTTTGCCCGCGTTGAGCCCGTTCCCGTAGGAATTTTCGAAAATCCTTTCTTAATGGACACTTACGTCACTTGAAGAACCTTCCTGCCAAATTTCATGTTTCTAGGTGTAGCGGTTGAGGCTGTGCGTTGATTATCAGTCAGTCAGTCAGTCAGGACTTTGAATTTTATTTATATAGATTAAATGTGAAATCCCTCTTTAAATCACTCATGAAAGCATCTCTTCTATAAAACCATTGGGTGGAGATGATTTATAAATGTCTGACAAGAAATAAATAAATAATTGATGAAAGGGAAAACTGTTGATGAAAGTCGTCATCGTTAATTTAAGTGAAAAATGTACCTTATCTTCAGGAAAACGCAGTCTGAAGTCAGAATTAACTTTTTTCAGTTTAATTGGCCATACGCTCATTATGGCCGTGGCCATGTTGAGTATCCCTTGACCTGAAAATTGTAGAAAGATATTGAGAAGAAAACACATATATTTAAGAACATACCTATAGGTTGCACACCCGCAAAATAGTACCATGCATATAATGATGCAGAAGTGTGTAAGTACCTAATTGTCGGTGCAAGTATATACATGTACTTATGTTTCAGGTGGTACGTTCAAAAGAGCCTCTATGGGGCCGAAACTGAATAAAAATATTTGACTTTGACTTCGATCCTGTCTGTGTGAAAAACAGTAATGGACATCGAATAATGGACATCCAATAATGGACAACCAATAATGGACAACCAGTAATTGACAACTAGTAACTAGTAAAATAAATGTTGCATCTAGGATAAACAGGGATATTTATTTATTGAAATGACAATCATTGTATAGAAATTACATTTTATTTATTATTGAATTCTCACGTTAATACCTACATTAAGTGAACTTGTTAACTTTTTGTTATCTAATTTGAAAATCAGATTCAACTGCACTAACACTTTCCTTAGGAAAAGCCGCTTATATCATTTCAGGATCACTTGAACATCGTATGCTTCATGTGACCTTGTGTCTATCAGACCGAATTGCCTAAATAAAAAGACAAACTTGGACTGCTGAAAGTCTAGTCTACGTAGCTATCTGTATTAAAAACTGGTGCATATCCATAAACCATTACTTTTATAGTCCATTACTAGTGCAATTAAAATTAATTTATGCAGAATAATTGGAGTTGTTCATTCAATTTCTTTTTATCTATACATACATAGTAGAACAAAGTGGCACTCCGTCACTGTCTGTCTGTTTATAAACTTACTAGCAGCGCCCCGCGGTATTACCCGCGTTGTTCCCGTTCCCGTGGGAATTTCGGGATAAAATGTAGCCTATAGCCTTCCTCGATAAATAGACTATCTAACAGTGAAAGAATTATTCAAATCGGTTCAGTAGTTTCTGAGATTAGCGCGTTTAAACAAACAAACAAACAAACAAACAAACAAACAAACAAACAAAACAAACTCTTCAGCTTTATAATATTAGTATAGATTCACAAAAAAATTGGGGTAGGTCTAGGTACTCAAATCACAAAAAACTATTGATGCTGCATAAAAAAAACGTCATCACATTTTTTAAGTATTCATTAGAAAGCCCGCGAGATCATAATATGCTAACTTTTATACTTAAGCCGCAATAAAAAAATTTTGTAGTATATACCTCTACCAAAAAATTGCTCTACTATGAAGATTATTATATACGAGTAACTATAAATAATTAGTAAGTGTCGAGTGCAGAGAAAAACGTAAAAATATACGCCAATGTAGGTACTGCATAGCGCGCGTCGGGGAGCGGGGTATATACGAGTACATTAATAATATATTATTGTAATGTTTGTTTATTGCGAGAATTAACCAACATGACAATCAGTATAATCCGTAAGACACGCTTTGTCTTAACCCGAATTCCCCACATGGCACCTTGATAAGAGAAGCGAGGCGAGGGCGGGTCTAGTTAGATATAATTTTGTTCAAATATAAATACTGAAGTCATTGTTAGTTTAAATACATTTGGTACCTAGATTTTTAATTGTGAGTTGCGCGCGTGAAACTCCCCATTTTGAAAATTCCACTTTTTCCCACGAGTGGGATACCTTATTGTGGTAGGACAACCAACAGTGAAACACTTCATCTGGCCTAGTAGTAGCATAATGTTGAAGTGTCTGTAACATGGAAGGGTAAACATGTTTTTTTTGAAAATTTTGCACTGCAAGACTTAGGTAATCAAAACAATAATAAAATTCTTGTCTCTAGACTAAACTCTGTATGCGTTCGCTGTTGACAACGCAATCACCTGAAGCTCAACGTTTTTCTGACGCTAAGAAAGCTCCCAAAGTGATTGTCAACTTTTTAACTAGCGGAGATAACTGATAAATAATCCAAGTTATTTGTATTAGTGGTCAAGTAGGTGTTTATTTATATTTTGTATGGATTACAAACAAGTTGGTGGGACAGAGTGCTGTCGTCATCTCATCTGCATAAAAACCTGTTCGTCTTGGGGGCTTGTACTAATCATACGCCACAGTTCCGATACAAAACTGAGGTGTATCGAAATGCGAGCAATATTCTCATTTCAAGTTTAAGTGTCGCCGGAGCTTTTAATTTTCCGCAAGTTTTGTGCCCATGTCGCGTCGCTCGAGCCAGGCATGGGAGGTCCGCGCATCAGCCCTCGCTCGCAACACTCATAACCTGATAAGAGACGTGATAGATAACCTGCTGGTGGAACCTCACCCGGATAAACCTTTGATCGCCCTTTCTATTGGTGAGTACTAGTATCAGAGGCTCGCGTTGAACCCGTTTCCATGGAAATATCGGGAATAAAGTACCTTTGTGGTGTGTGTAGTTCTTCGAGTTTATAGATATGTGCCTAAAAAGTAAACAAGGATTCAGTATGTTTTAACGTTAATGATTCATAGTATTATCTACTACGACTCATTATTTCACAGATAACTATTAATACAAACATAACAAACAGACATAATTCATTCATCTTTTCATTCGCACAAACTTTCGCCTTTGCGCCAATTTCACCATCCACTTATATTTTTAGGTTTGGCACTTAGTATCAGTCACGTTGTATGTATGCATTGTTTATCGTTTTAATTAGAATAACCTTCTTGACCCAAAACCGCTAGATTGGGTTTAGGTCTGAAAATTGATAATGCGCATTACCTCGTATAATTTTGCATATTGAAGTAAAAACATTTTCCGTAAATACTTAGCTGAGAATGGGTAAGTACTACGAGTATGCTAGTGTGGACAAGTGGAAAATAAAGGTGGATTAGTGCAGTTAACATGTAATCCTAGTAATATATCATGAATGGGTACTTTAATCAGAATTGTAACTCTCGTGACGTAGTTTATTTATCTAAACGATGCAAACTCATTGCTTTTGTTGAGAAACGTATAGCTCGGCCCCCACTTGGAGGGGTGGCCGATAGTGGCATTCCTGTCTGAGCACTACCGTGGTTCGGAGGACACGTTAAATTGTCGGTCCCGGTTCTTTCAATCGTTGCTGTTTGTTGTCTTGAGGCGGGCTAACAATTCCAACAGTTGGGTTGGCGACTTACGTACACGAAGTGTCGATTTATGCATTGTATTGTTTTTTAAGTTCTATAATCTTATAATAGCTAGGGTGATCGAAGTACTGAGACACTTCTAGCCTCGAGTTAACCGTTAGTACTATTTATTTATTTATTTATTATCAATAAGTAGTGCGGTAATTTTCCTCATTTGATTTTATAATTAAAATTAAGGTGATTACCTATTTGATTAATAATAGAAAATAAAAAAGATTAGCAAAAAAAATTAAGACCTCACTCTAAGCTTTTAATAACTTTCAGAGATCCTGGAGTTATAAGTTTTATACCTTATTTTGCTATTAAAGAAGAAAAGGGTAGTTTATTAATATAAATAATTAAACATTGACTGACACGTTTCACCAAAACCACTCAAGGTTAACAGGACTGATATCACGTTTTTCTACCAACATTTGACATACATATTTTATTACTTATATACCTAACGTAAGTATATATTATTAGGTGTATATTATACAGTGATCAAATTATTACATATAATCAAACGACAATTTTGTATGAATTTAATTGATGAAGTATTTTTTTAAACTAAATATTTTGCTTACTTCAGTTTCGCTATATTGTGATCCCTACTGGAGGCCTACTTCACACTTCCCTACTTAGGCTTGTTTTAAATAAGAAAAGAAACTAATTCGTATGTCTGGATGTCTCTTCATTTATGTCTATCTACTTGTCAAGAAGTCCCTTTACTGCCACGCCTAAACCACTGAATAGAGTTTTGACTATTTTCATGGTTAAATTAGTTTATTATTGGGATAGCACACAGAGCATAGAACCACAAACGCCGCCGCTCTGTGGGATAGCAGAAGCACAGCATATGACATCTTATTGCTATAAACTGCATTGTCAGCTGCATGCCACAGCTCCTCCATTACTTTTCAAAATAATACGACTACCTACATCTATTACATACTATGTTTTTATAACTAAAGAGGTATAATTTGTAAGTTTATTTGTTTGTTTGTATGTTCAAGGTAATCTCAGGAATTATCATTCCGATTTGAATAATTCTTTTTGTAATAGATAGCCACATTCAACGGGAAGGTTATAGGCTATTTTATATCCCGAAATTCCCACGGGAACGGGTACAACGCGGGTGAAACCGCGGGGCGCGGCTAGTATTAATATAAAACCTGTTTATTTTGACACAAATATATTTTTATACTACATGGGTACGTTCATTATGTTAAATTAATTCTTGACTTAATTTATAGACACTAAAAAACGTCGAGATGATAGGTAACATTAGTTGGTAAAATAGAATAGCGCGCGCAAAGCGTTGTCCAGCAAGTGAATAGGTATACCTCCCTAATTTGGCTATCCTGTGGGTAATAAAATATGCCTAGTTATAAATTGTAATGTATTTTTCGTCTATATATTTCATAACTTAAGAAGATAAGGGATGCTTGTAATGTTTTGAGGGAGACATTTGCCCAGGAAGGGTACACAATAGGTTAATTCTAAAAAAAGAAGATAAAAAAACCGTAGCTCGCATAAGCAATATTTTGCGTTAATCTATTTCGTCCCACTTCAATGGCCTCTCCCAACCAAACGCCTCCAATTAATCCTGCTCTACTTGCATTATGTCCTGTTCACCACTCAACCATCATCAAAATACCTATAAAGATTGATGTTAGACCTATTATAAGTATAAATATAATATAATATAAATATAAGTTACCTACGTAGGAAGTTATGTATGAAGAGATTTGTAACTTTAATTACTTGTTGAATTGTTGATTCTATCCTCAAACTTGTCTTTTTACTGTCCAGGTGATCCAACCATATTTGGGAACTTGAATCCTCCTGATCAAGTGATAGAGTCCGTGAGGGAGAGCTTGGAATGGCTCTCGAGTAGAAGTTATGGCCCAGCTAAGGGGAGCTTGGAGGCAAGAGAAGCGGTGGCAAAATACTGCGCACATCAAGGAGAGGTGACGGCAGAGGATGTGATCCTCAGCAGCGGATGCTCCCACGCTATAGAGCTGGTTGTGTCCACGCTCGGAGATGCAGGACAGAACATTCTGGTGCCCCGACCCGGGTTCATGATTTACAAGACGATAGCAGAAGGCCTTGGGATCCATATCAGATATTACGATTTGTTGGTAAGTACATTATTTTGTGTATATGTTACGGCTAGAATACCCGAAGTGCGGCTACACCTAGTTTTAGCCGGTTAGAACTAGGTGCATATATATGTCATTTTAATAAAAATAAAAAAATAACCCTAACCTACCGAATTACTTACTATTCGGTAGGTTAGGGTTATTTTTTTTTCATGTTTAAACTCTCTCTTTTCATTAAAATGACATACGGCTAATACCCGAAGTGCGGCTACACCTAGTTTTAGCCGGTTACAACTAGGTGTAGCCGCACTTCGGGTATTAGCCGTAACATATACATAGGTTATTAGAACACAGATTTTATGGTTCGTTAGACGTTGGCTCTAAACTAGGTTCCTACCGTTTTATGGTTAACCTGTTTTTGTAGGCAATGGACATTCTCTTATTTGACTGTTAGTAATGTGTAATAGTTGCGGTGAACCCTGGTGTAGGAGATTTTAGACCGTTATTTGACTTGATGGTAGGTACCAATTTTTTAGTGGGATATTAATGTTTCTTTAGTGTTTAAAGTGTTCCCACATTTATATCATTACAAAAAAACTTACCTATACGTACATAGCTCATTGTTTGTCGGCATGTGAAACTCCTTTTCTTAGATTCTTAGGTACCTATACAAGGATGAAAAAGTAATTGTTTCTTCTTACATGCTTTCATGCCGTGATACAGAGTAGGGAAGATAACTACGCCGTTACCGGCTGATGTGATATAAAATATGCGGCTGAGGCTAGTTTCTAGAAGCAACAAGTTCCAAGCAACAAGTTTTATATGAATTAAATTTGCATATTTGCTTATTTACTTTTATATAAGCTGCTTTGTATAAACTGCGTAAATCCTTGATTAAGGATAGAGTTCGATGTTTCAATAGTACTAGACTTATGTATCTACTTAGTTACAATAGTTACTAGATTAGCTCATGAAATTGTAGGAAATACTTAGTTAATTAAATTAAGTAAGTACAGTAATGACTTCCTGAAGCGTTTTTGTTCAATGATAACGATAATCTTGATCTTAACAAATACAATTAAAGTATGTAGGTACTTACTTTTTTTAACACCAGTTATAAATTTCAAATTCCAGCCAGACCAACAATGGAAAGTAGATATAGAAGACATGGAAAGCAAGATAGACGAGGACACAGCGGCCATAGTTGTGATCAACCCTTCAAACCCGTGTGGATCAGTTTACGACAAGGAGCATCTGCTGGAAATCCTAGATGTTGCCTCGCGGAATCACGTGCCCATCATAGCTGACGAAATATACGAGCACATGGTGTTCAGTGGCCATGAGTTCACGGCCATATCATCACTATCTAAAGACGTCCCTGTACTAACGTGTGGAGGACTCGCGAAGAGGTTTTTAGTTCCTGGTTGGAGGATGGGATGGATCATCATTCATGATAGACAGGACATTCTTGGAAAAGAAATCCGCCAAGGACTCGCCAATCTTTGCAACAGAATAGTCGGGCCCAACATATTGATACAGAGAGCTATGCCGTCGATTCTAACGAACACGCCTCAGAGTTACTTCGATTCAGTCGTGTTGTTTATAGAGGTGAGTGGGATATTCCTATGAATTGTTAATTTTGTTTACTTCATGCAGTAGATAACTTGCATAATTTTATTGAAGGTAGTTCGGTATGGTTTCAATGCCCTTTAGTTTCCGGAGATACATTTCAATTTGAATTTTCTAGTTGCTTCTGGGGTATATTATATATGACCTAATTGAATGAGGTCTTAAAATAACAGACTTCAGGGGCCATTCACAAAATACGTCACGCTATAATCAACTTTTTTTTTCACCCCCTCCCCCCCTATTGTCACACTGTGTCACACTTTCTGTGACCCCCATGTAAATATTTCGTCACAAAAACTAAGACCCCCCCCCCCTGAATCATGATCAAAATTGAGAAAAATAATTTAAAATCTTTTAATGAACGGCGAACATCACGTTGCCGTAGACCCCCCCGTCCCTCCTTGTCACATCTTGTCACACTCAGCAACCCCCCCCCCCCCCCTTGAACGCGAACGTATTTTGTGAACGGCCCCTCATTGAAATTTCTAGGGGACCAAGGACCAAAAAAACCTCGTTAAAAACTACACCATAACCATTTCTTCCATTTTATCAATTCCAGAATCAAGCTAAGACAGCTTTTGAAGAGTTGCGTCGGGCGCCAGGGCTGCGGCCGATCATGCCGCAAGGGGCCATGTACATGATGATAGAGATCAAGATGGCCATGTTCCCTCAATTCAAGAGCGAATTGCAGTTTGTGGAGCGCTTGATGTCGGAACAATCCGTTTTTTGTTTACCAGGACAGGTATGTTGGTGATCCTGATCAAGCACCGTCAATACTTATTTACTTATAGCTATGTCCTCTTAAATAAACATAGGTAGGTACCGATGTTACTATGTTTACTTTAATAAGTAGTATCTTGTATATGTTGGGTAATGGATGTATCAAATTTAACGTAATAGTCGATTTGTTATTTGTTAGGTAGGTTAAGAACTATCGGTGACTCTTAAGGTACTCGTTAGTTGTGCCTCTGAAAGTCATAAGTCTGTATCAACTTCAATTAATTTATAATTAATAATAGGAATTTCTTTTCAGTGTTTTGCTTACCCCAACTACATGAGGATAGTATTGACGGTGCCAGAAGATAAACTTATTGAAGCCTGCTATAGGATAATTGCTTTTTGCCAAGACCATATCGTCATCAACCGGAGCTTCAAAGATATCGTTGAAAATAATGTCGCTGCTGAGACTCCTATCGTTCCAGATGAAGAGTTGACGAGAATAGCTTAGAATATAGTTTATTTTGGAATAAAACAGATTAAGCTGGTTTCCCATGGTGTGTGATATTAGGATGACAAAACTGCAACAAACCCGAAGTGCACCCTCTGTAGAAAGATTCTTGTGCGTAAAGCACAGACAAAAAAAACACGCAGGGTCAGAGTTAAGAGTCAGAACCAACTACATACTTAGAATGGAACATGGAGTTAGTGCAGGACCGTTTGATCGAGTGTTACGCTTGATGACTACCCACTACCTTTTTACACTGCCCATGCCGTGATATCACGCTCCGTGGGAAACGATTGTATAGTTCGGCAAAACCAATTTTAATAAAGTTATCAGGTAGATACGCAGTTTAGGCTAAATAGAATATATACAACATAATGAGGTAGGAAGGTCCATAAAATAAGCTACAACAGCAGCAACAGTGAATCAAAAATATAATAAAACTATGTATCTACCTACTATCGACCACAGGCTGTGTCGTCGATGCTACCTACCCTTTAATTTAGTTACTTTTCTATGCTTACCTAGTTAATTATGCCTAAGCTTGTTTTGCATTCGAGTAAAATAATAATATTGTACATATTAATTTCTTTCACACACCCATGACCATCGATTATAGAAAATGAGGTGAATGTGCAGTTAACTATTTTATTTTAATAAAGTGTTTCGATTATTTTATAACTACTAGCTTTTTTTTATTTTCATCTAAAAGCTTAGTACCAACTTAACTATTGCAGTGCTAATAAGAACTCATTACTGAATTCAAAGGTAAAAGTAAAAGGTACAAATGCTCGAAATGTACCCACCTATCTACTAATACCTTTCCATAGGCACCAATATACCTAAATAGAGAGGGCGAATCTGATCTAAGAACCCACCACTACACACACGCGACTTAAATATTTCTTATTAAGTAGTAGCTTCCCGCGGTTTTACGTTCCCGCGGGAACATCCTTACAATCTTTCGCATTTAATATTAGTAGGAAGTAGGACTATCTAGCTGCCTAGACCAAACGATGGAGACAGACTTTAGAATAGGTGATGTTGCCTTGCCTCTCACTCACTCCTCTTCCACTATCCAACATTGCGCATTCTTCTTCTTCATCGAGTGGATGGTCAACCTGACCAATCCGGGTGTCAGAGTTATTGAGCCGCCAAAGACCTGAGCGTTTGTCATAATTGGCATATCCTGTGTCTGATGAAGCTTCCCAATCTTTAAAATACAAAGAAATAAAATTGAAGTTTATTTTTGCAATATTGTAATAACCGCTTTTACTAAGTGCATATATACATTATGTATATCAAAACTTTTTTTTTTTATTTGTCTGTCTGTCTGTTTGTTCCGTTCGGCTAATCTTTTAAATGGCTGGACCGATTTTGACGGGACTTTCACTGGCAGATAAATAACGTAACAAGGAGTAACTAAGGCTACTTTTATCCCCAAATTCCCGCGGGAACAGATACAACGCGGGTAACACCGCGGGGCGCGGCTTGTGTTAAGTACATATTATATTTCTCTAAGATGGAGGAAGCTGCGGCTGCTATGCTATGACGTGACATGGCGCTCATTATTATACGATTTTTTTATTTATTTATACACTCCGAATAGAAGTAATAGTAGTTTATGCAACTGTCATATAAGGAAGGGTATTAAAACACGAGTGTGAGTTTATGAAACGAGCGCAGCGAGTTTCATAATAGTAACGAGTGTTTTAATACCCGTGTTATATGCAGTTGCATACACTACTTTATCTTCACTAATGCAATTAATCAAACAAAATTTTAAAAACAAAAAACATTGCGAAACATTAAATTCACGCGTACGTGTCACAGTGAACTTGCCGCCATTCAAATCTAACCAATGAGAGCGCAGCTGCGCGCGCAGGGCCGCAGGGCGCGCGCCGCGCAGGGCGCGATGTTATAATGAGATTTTACGATATCGATGTGGATATTATAACATCATGTGCAATTGTTTAAATTGAGTGTTTTAGTTGTCTGCACTATAACAGTAGTAATTATAAGTCAAGTATTGGAAACATAAGTAGAATGTTACAACATTAGTGTAGATAAACCTGTTTTTTCGCTCAACGTTAGTATCCACATTATTTGTATATTCAATCCATGCACATTATATCTCAATGTTGTTTCGATTGTCAGGTAAGTAAACGTGGAAGTAAGATAGGTTTCTTTTTAAGAACACTACCTCCATGTTTCATAACTGTTGTAAATGTCATCTATTATATTGCAGTCATGATGAGTCATGTAAAAATGAAATGTCTGTGTCATGTGACATTAATGACACTGACAGTTGTACGGATCTCGGATGAACGAAATTCTGATTCTGTGGACTGTGGTGGACGACCGACGAAATCTTTGTTTCCTGTTCTGTCCAGGGGCTTTTCACTGGGAACACTGAGACTTTATATGGGAAATTTAGTACCATGTCAGTAGTATAGATAGCGTTGGTAGCGTGGCGGTTTTTTTTTTTACTATGGCAACCCCTTCGTAACTTGGCAACCCGTATAAATAAGTTACTCTATGTTTCATTTCATTCCGTTACTTTTTCTGTTGTGATGCGAATGTGCGTAAGTGATTCCAAGTGGCTTAAACGACGACCCCGGCTATTTCTTTGGTTACTGATTTCCCCGCATAAACATATTGACCCCTGTGCACGATATCGGACTTGGATTTTGCTTGCGAATTGGTTGTTTCTGGCCATGGCGTCGAAACTTTGGTGCTGTGTGCCGAATTGCAATACAACTCGTACCTAAGTATTCATAGCTATTTTGAAGTTTTGCTTGCTTTTTGTAATATATAATAGTTACGACAGTTTGTAAATTAACTAGAAATAAATACCTTTACTAGAATACATCTGCATTTTTATTGCGAATCTTATACAAGTCGTATTTTTCTACATTTCTTTTCCCTGTTTTGTTAACACAAATAACAATGTTTGTAAAAAACCAGCAAACGTTAATAAAACAGGGTAGAAGAAATTTAGAAAAATCGACTTGAATTCAAATTTCTAAATTCTCTACGTGATTCATACTGGGCTATAGCAAGTACCACCGAAAGTTGACATGTCAAATAACTAGGTGGCGATACTATCGCTTTTCCGGCTGATAACTCTATTCCTGTATATATAAGTTACTCTATGGTTCTGTCTGTGATCCCGACCCGATTACGATATTTCTCTGTGAATTTCCCCAAAACTCTTGAATTTCAATTTCAACTAAAATAAAGTAAACTAACAATAATCTATTAGTCTAGCCAACCACCACTGTGCAGGATTCCGATTCCTGAAAATAATAAATTACATTGAATAAGTCGCTCTGTTCTAGGACACAGACCACTTCATATTGATTTTCTGAAAACTAAAACAAACCACTTTTCATATAACCACGATGTCTCAGCTGAAACAGACAAAGAAATTCAAGTGGGCTTTGGATTTCAATCAAAGGTAATAAGGATTTAGTATCTTAGCTAGTTTTATTTAAAATTATTAATTATTCACCAGTCTAACACTATTGAACTAAAAAAAAAAGCAAATTGATATTATATACTTACCTATAACCTGCGCATCTAAGCGATAAACAACACTAGGAGTTTTCAAAGGATTCGCTTCTGTGTTTCCCCTGGAGCTATGTTAAATATCCACCAACCATAGCACAGCTCCAGTGGTAGGTATGTCCCTTAGCTCTTGCAATGGTTAGTACATGTTTGTTTTAAAGATGCATAGCTGTTATTAATTATTTTTGTTGTATGTTTCAGAAATCGAGCTGTATCTACTGACCTACCATCGCCTCCAGGCTACAGTCAGTCCAACAATGCAAACTACTCTGAAAGCTCAAAGGACACGGATTCTAATTTGTTGCTGATCAAGAAGCTGTGGGATGTCGCTTTGGGCCCTTTGAAGCAGGTGCCTATGAACCTCTTCATCATGTATATGGCTGGCAACTCCATTTCCATTTTTCCAATCATGATGGTCGGAATGTTAATTGTGAGGCCAGTGAAGGCCATGTTCGCTACTCAAAGCACATTCAAAATGGTGGAAGGAACACAAGCTACTGGACAGAAGTTTGTCTATTTCATTGGAAACATAGTTAACATCCTCCTGGCTCTGTACAAGTGTCAGAGCATGGGATTGTTACCAACACATTCCAGTGACTGGTTAGCATTCGAAGAACCACATCCGAGGATCGAGCATGTTGGTGGAGGCATTTCTATGATATAAGGCTAAACAAAAAATATGTATTCTATCTTTTATTTATTTAAATTACATTGTTAAGAACTAATAAAAATTTTTATTTATTTTTAAACCTGTATTGTCCCACTGCTGGGCAAAGGTCTCCGCCAAACGCTTCCAACCCTCCCTGTCCTTTGCGGAAATATATTTACAGAAATTAAATAAAATACTTTTAATTTCAACAATCACTTTTGCCACCACTTGTTTTTGATTTTATGAAAGCTACTGCTTTGTCAAGTAATACACCGGGTGCTTCCACTTTCTCTATCTGTAATTATAAAATAGTTTTAAATAATCACTATAGTTTGATCACTTAATGGGAACTAGGTATCTACTTGTATAATTTTACAACTGCATTTCATAGGGTACGCTTATCTTAATTTAATTTGTGTATCACTCTAATAAAATAAGTTCTACGCTACCAAGTCCTGGTTCAAAATAATAACACAAACCATTTATCTCGTTTACTCCCACCTGTTCTGTAGACAGAACTACTGGGACTTATTTTACCATTAGTTCTGTGACTTAAAAGACTATGCTTTACACCTGACTTTTATCTCTACTATTCCCACCTGTTCTGTTGACAGAACTACTGGGATATTTTCCCCCATTAGTTCTGTGACAGAAAAGACTATGCTTTACACCTGACTTTCTCACACGATAAAATGAGGATATTCCCCCGTAATGTTAACCGATAACTATGGAACTAGTAAAAAAAAAAATAACCCTAACCTACCGAATAGTTAGTTTTGTCAACAGAACAAGTGAGAATTGTATTGTATTCCCAATTGTATTGTGGACAAAACTAATGGTAAAAAAAGTCCCAGTAGTTCTGTCAACAGAACAGGTGGGAGTAAACTATTTATCTTTACCCTGGGCCTTTTCACATGACGATTTTGTAGTATCGCAAACGAAACTAACGGCAACCTGTTTAAAAAAAATTAAATTAACATTGTAAAGATATCAAACAAATAAATCTGACAATAATTACAGATTTGAATTCAGTAGAAGTTATTAGTATTTTGAACCAGGAGTTATTGTATGAGACAACTGAAGTGACAGTTGTAGTACTAAACTGAAAACTACTTACATTAAGTATATTCTATATTATATACCACTAATATCAATTATTCACCAGTCTAACACTATTGAACTAAAAAGCAAATTGATATTATATACTTACCTATAACCTGCGCATCTAACCGATAAACAACACTAGGAGTTTTCAAAGGATTCGCTTCTGTGTTTCCCCTGGAGCTATGTTAAATATCCACCAACCATAGCACAGCTCCAGTGGTAGGTATGCCCCTTAGCTCTTGCAATGGTTAGTACATGTTTGTGTTAAAGATGCATAGGTAGCTGTTATTAATTATTTTTGTTGTATGTTTCAGAAATCGAGCTGTATCTACTGACCTACCATCGCCTCCAGGCTACAGTCAGTCCAACAATGCAAACTACTCTGAAAGCTCAAAGGACACGGATTCTAATTTGTTACTGATCAAGAAGCTGTGGGATGTCGCTTTGGGCCCTTTGAAGCAGGTGCCTATGAACCTCTTCATCATGTATATGGCTGGCAACTCCATTTCCATTTTTCCAATCATGATGGTCGGAATGTTAACCCTTAAATTCGTACAGTTGCACATCTGCAACATACCGTTTTTAGTCTGTGAAAATGAAAAAAGAATGAATGATATCCGTTTTTGAACGAATATTCCATAGACTAGAATACTTTTCTTCTAAGTTTATTACCAATGATGCCAACAGCTGTTTTTAAATTGTCAAAATTTCAAAATAAAACCCGCGAATCGGTTGGCGCCAAGTGAAAAAAAATTCAAAGTTTTGATTTGTGTGATATAAAAGTTTTTCCAGGTAAGATAGTTATTGTTTTTATGTTTATTAGTAATTTAGATATTTCTAAACATTGAAATAATAAAATAACTTCATTATATATTTGTTTTCTTACCGTAATAAACATAAGTTAGTTTGTTGCATTTCTGCAACATTGCGCATTATTGTGTATATTTCCAACTACTATAAACTACTAGAGTTTATTATATTTTTTATCGATTAGTATACTTTCTTTGTATATAATATGTATTTTTTTATTCAAGGATGCCGAGAAATATATCTGACGGGGACATAGAACACTATTTATGTACCCTGAATGATTCTGAAGATGGGATAAAGTCATCTGAAAATGAGGAATGTGATGAAGAGACGTACTTCCGAAGTGATATGGAGGAAGTGGACCAACAGGTTGTTTTACCATCTGCTAGACATGACAATTATTAACTCCTGGCTTATGTATAAAAAATTTTTTGTTAGAAATAGCAATAAAAAACCACTAAATCTCTGCAACTATAGGTTAGAGCTGGCTAATACCCTATGTAATCTAGGTGGACCATCAACTAATGGTAAACGTGGTCGCCCTAGCAGCAACTCTATAGAGGCTGAATTGCTGCTCAAAAGAAAAAGAGGTCCAGCTCAACCAGTGCCACCTAAAGATGTCCGTCTAGATTGCATAGGGCACTGGCAAGTCTTTGGAGACAGATCTAGATGTAAATACCCTGGGTGTAAGGGATATACTTACACCAAATGTGAAAAATGTAGAGTTAGTCTCTGCTACAATAGAGACAATAATTGTTTTTACAAATTTCATAATTAAATATACAATAATATAATGTATTTACATTGTTTTATTTCTTCACTAATTACTCCTACATACCCTACATACTATGTGTTTAGTTGATAGTCCATGCGCAATGTTGCAGATATGCAACATACCACATTTCAGTATTTTCAGAGTAAGTTTGCATGGGAAGTAGTCTTTACATATATGTTTTTGCATTCTAGACACCATTTACATGGCTAAAATATTTTTTAAAATGGAAATAAAATCATCGCGAATTTAAGGGTTAATTGTGAGGCCAGTGAAGGCCATGTTCGCTACTCAAAGCACATTCAAAATGGTGGAAGGAACACAAGCTACTGGACAGAAGTTTGTCTATTTCATTGGAAACATAGTTAACATCCTCCTGGCTCTGTACAAGTGTCAGAGCATGGGATTGTTACCAACACATTCCAGTGACTGGTTAGCATTTGAAGAACCACATCCGAGGATCGAGCATGTTGGTGGAGGCATTTCTATGATATAAGGCTAAACAAAAAATATGTATTCTATCTTTTATTTATTTAAATTACATTGTAAAGAACTAATAAAATATATATAATATATATATATATTTTTTTAACCTGTATTGTCCCACTGCTGGGCAAAGGTCTCCCCCAAACGCTTCCAACCCTCCCTGTCCTTTGCGGAAATATATTTACAGAAATTAAATAAAATACTTTTAATTTCAACAATCACTTTTGCCACCACTTGTTTTTGATTTTATGAAAGCTACTGCTTTGTCAAGTAATACACCGGGTGCTTCCACTTTGTCTATCTGTAATCATAAAATAGTTTTAAATAATCACTATAGTTTGATCACTTAATGGGAACTAGGTATCTACTTGTATAATTTTACAACTGCATTTCATAGGTACGCTTATCTTAATTTAATTTCTGTATCACCCAAAAAAAAAAGTTCTATGCTACCAAGTCCTGGTTCAAAATAATAACACAAACCATTTATCTCGTTTACTCCCACCTGTTCTGTAGACAAAACTACTGGGACTTTTTTTTACCATTAGTTCTGTGACTTAAAAGACTATGCTTTACACCTGACTTTTATCTCTACTTTTCCCACCTGTTCTGTTGACAGAACTACTGGGATATTTTCCCCCATTAGTTCTGTGACAGAAAAGACTATGCTTTACACCTGACTTTCTCACACGATAAAATGAGGATATTCCCCCGTAATGTTAACCGATTCAATGCGGAGGGCATTTTAGCAAACTTCTATGCCTGGCGGCTAACAAAATTTTCGTGGCACCTCAGAGGCGCCCAACGCCAGGAACTATGATGGCACCTCTGGGGCGCCATCCGCCATGAATAATACTTATCGTGTTTTCTTTTTATTTTTACGTGTTTGTAGTTCAGTTGCCATCCGAAATTGATCATAAGCGGTCGATTTATTGATTTTGTGTGATTAAAAGTGAAGGAATCGTGTATTAATCGATATGGAAGATATGTAACTTAGTTTTATCAGAAGTCATAAACATTTTGTGACAAACCTAAATTGACAACTGCGTCCCGCGTCCTCACCAACATAACTGGTTGGTCCTACTAAGACGTGATAAATAATTAATTGGTATTATTTTACATATCACTAGTAGGTACTCGTCTAAACCAAGCTTCTTTTTTCTAATTTAGATTTTACGACAACTCTACATATTGCCATAAAATACACAATCTCTTCTGTGTTGTTGTATGATGTTTACTGTAAGTAGCTAATTAATATTTCTCTTGAAAAGGTTTACTACCCCTGAAGTTTGCTATTACATGCAAAATTAACAAACGAACACTGTAGGCATACAGTATAAGCCGAAATAAGACACTTTTATTTAGGGAAAACGTCTGGAAAACAACATTTAAACCGAGTTGTAAAGGTATACATTTTGGCACCTGTTGGGTGCCACACGCCAGTAACTTATAACATTCAATGGCGCCTCTGCGGTGCCATCCGCACTGAATCGGTCCGATAACTATGGAACTAGTAAAAAAAAAAAAAGACGTGTGGCACTCGGGGACTGCCGCGGTAAAGCTATTGCATAGTTATTTTTTCTATCACTAGATGGCGTTAGTGGGGAGCGTGAGGTTTTTTCGTTACGGAATTTCTGGATTCGGTCCCCGCGCTCAAGGCCCGCGATAGAAGCTATGCAATAGCTTAATAACCCTAACCTACCGAATAGTTAGTTTTGTCAACAGAACAAGTGAGAATTGTATTCCCAATTGTATTGTGGACAAAACTAATGGTAAAAAAAGTCCCAGTAGTTCTGTCAACAGAACAGGTCGGAGTAAAGCCCCGGATACACTAGGGAACATTTTGTCGCACAACATGTCTCGCAACACTTAATTTACGTGACGCTGCAACGTTGCATAGTGTCCCGCAACATGTACCACAACATTCTACGTGATGCGGGGCATGTTGCTTGCTCCCGCCTCGAGAGCGAGCGCACGTGTCCCGCGTGACCCGCGTCAGTGTCGCGACATTTGTCACCAAGTGTAGTCGTGTACGCAACGTGCCTCTTAACATGGCTTTAGTGTGGGGAAATAATACCGTGCTTTCACTTCTGGAGCTTTACGAAAGTCGTGAATTGTTGTGGGATACGTCTCACCGTGATTATAGAAATAAAATAAACAAAAATGACGCATGGGAGGCTATTGCCAAGGAGCTTAAATTGGCTATGGAAGGTCCGATCATTTGCAATAAAGTTTCAAAATCAGATGATGACATTCGAGTAAAATTAGAAGCGATCCGAAAGACATTCGGAGATCACTTAGAATATTAACTCTTCTTTCTCGTTGTAGTAAGAAATTCAGCATCCACCACCTTCTCTTTCTTCTACGTTTCAACACACTCGATATAATTACTATGTACGCAGCACTAATAGCCACAACCTCCTCGGGCGACATTTCTATAAACACAGACTAATGTGGTCAACACAATGTTCCGCGACATTCACTTCGGCATGTTCTACGTAGTTGTTGAGCAACATGTTCCGCAACATGTTACTCCATTTGTCCCCTAGTGTATCCTAGGCTTTAACTATTTATCTTTACCCTGGGCCTTTTCACATGACGATTTTGTAGTATCGCAAACGAAACTAACGGCAACCTGTTTAAAAAAAATTAAATTAACATTGTAAAGATATCAAACAAATAAATCTGACAATAATTACAGATTTGAATTCAGTAGAAGTTATTAGTATTTTGAACCAGGAGTTATTGTATGAGACAACTGAAGTGACAGTTGTAGTACTAAACTGAAAACTACTGACATTAAGTATATTCTATATTATATACCACTAATATCAATTATTCACCAGTCTAACACTATTGAACTAAAAAGCAAATTGATATTATATACTTACCTATAACCTGCGCATCTAACCGATAAACAACACTAGGAGTTTTCAAAGGATTCGCTTCTGTGTTTCCCCTGGAGCTATGTTAAATATCCACCAACCATAGCACAGCTCCAGTGGTAGGTATGTCCCTTAGCTCTTGCAATGGTTAGTACATGTTTGTTTTAAAGATGCATAGCTGTTATTAATTATTTTTGTTGTATGTTTCAGAAATCGAGCTGTATCTAGTGACCTACCATCGCCTCCAGGCTACAGTCAGTCCAACAATGCAAACTACTCTGAAAGCTCAAAGGACACGGATTCTAATTTGTTACTGATCAAGAAGCTGTGGGATGTCGCTTTGGGCCCTTTGAAGCAGGTGCCTATGAACCTCTTCATCATGTATATGGCTGGCAACTCCATTTCCATTTTTCCAATCATTATGGTCGGAATGTTAATTGTGAGGCCAGTGAAGGCCATGTTCGCTACTCAAAGCACATTCAAAATGGTGGAAGGAACACAAGCTACTGGACAGAAGTTTGTCTATTTCATTGGAAACATAGTTAACATCCTCCTGGCTCTGTACAAGTGTCAGAGCATGGGATTGTTACCAACACATTCCAGTGACTGGTTAGCATTCGAAGAACCACATCCAAGGATCGAGCATGTTGGTGGAGGCATTTCTATGATATAAGGCTAAACAAAAAATATGTATTCTATCTTTTATTTATTAAAATAACATTGTAAAAACTAATAAAATATAGGTACCTATTTACAGAAATTCAATAAAATACTTTTAATTTCAACAATCACTCTAGCCACCACTTGTTTTTGATTTTACGAAAGCTACTGCTTTGTCAAGTAATACACCGGGTGCTTCCACTTTGTCTATCTGTAATCATAAAATAGTTTTAAATAATCACTATAGTTTGATCACTTAATGGGAACTAGGTATCTACTTGTATAATTTTACAACTGCATTTCATAGGTACCTACTCTTATCTTAATTTAATTTCTGTATCACTCTAATAAAATAAGTTCTACGCTACCAAGTCCTGGTTCAAAATAATAACACAAACCATTTATCTTTACGTTGGGCCTTTTCACATGACGATTTTGTAGTATCGCAAAGGAACCTAACGGCAACCTGTTTTAAAAAAATTAAATTAACATTGTAAAGATATCAAACAAATAAATCTGACAATAATTACAGATTTGAATTCAGTAGAAGTTATTAGTATTTTGAACCAGGAGTTATTGTATGAGACAACTGAAGTGACAGTTGTAGTACTAAACTGAAGACTACTGACATTATATTCTATATTATAGATCACTAATATTTAAATCAATACTAATAAATACATATTATAAAGCTGCAGAGCTTGTTTGTTTGTTTGAACGCGCTAATCTCAGGAACTACTGGTCCGATTTAAAAAAAAAATTGTAATGGATAGCCACATTCAACAGGAAGCTTATAAAGGCTACTTTTCATCCTGAAATTCCCACGGGAACGGGTACAACCGCGCGTTTTACCGCGGTTTTACCCGTTCCTGTGATCATTTCGGATGATTAATTAGCCTATAACCTTTCCGTTGAATGAGAAGATTAGCACATTGAAAGAAACAAAAAATCAATAGGTACCTATATAATAAAGCGCTAACTAAAGATTGTTATGCTATGGTTATGCTTTATTTTTCCGTTAAGTCATGTAACATAAGTCAAACATGACTTCAATTAAAAGTTTTTAATAATTTGGTGCGTAATAAAATAAATAATGGTATTTTGGTAGGTGTATATTTTTTTTATCTAATGGCCTAAATAGAATAAAATAGAACCATTAATTATCTTGTTACATAGCATAGCAGCTTAAAGTAACTCAATATATTACTTTAAACTGGTGTCGGTTTCGTATTTAGTTGAATTATTGTAGAATACAAATAGGACATAGCAAACTTGATTTTTTGAATACCAATAATCTATCAGTCATTCTCTGACTGTGTCAAGATATAATGACACAGGGTTAATATAAAATACGAATAAAATATCATAATACAATAATACTTGTTTTAATTTATATAAACATGTTAAAATATTATTTAAATTACTGAAATAGTTGATATGTAAATTCAATCAGCAGTTATTTTTTATCATCACTTATTGATTTGACATTAGATTTGACTAAATTCTGTGCTTTTTCAACCAAAGCACTTGGATGTTCCACATTTCCTATCTGCAATGATGAAAGATATTTTTTTATAAAACCAAACTAACAATATAATTTAGATGTAGATCTTGGTTCAAAGAAATTAA
The DNA here is from genome assembly GCA_951394245.1 of Cyclophora punctaria. Classification (NCBI taxonomy): domain Eukaryota; kingdom Metazoa; phylum Arthropoda; class Insecta; order Lepidoptera; family Geometridae; genus Cyclophora; species Cyclophora punctaria. Next base: position 5,408,140 of record OX596170.1, on the reverse strand, counting down.
TAGTCAAACATTTTTAGTTGCTTAAATAAGATTGTCACATATCACCTCTTTGTTTTAATTGTGATTTTAGTAGAAATGGCAATAGGAGGATTAATCTAAAGCAAGTTGCTCTGTACTGAAGGTAGCAAAATGTATTCATGGGAAACTTTCCTGCATTTTTAAAGAGAAATCTAACTACATTCTATCTTCAGTATTAAACGTATACTGTCCCTTCAAGTTGCATTGTTTTGCACCTAGTGTAGTTTGAACCAAGATCTTAATTATTACAACAATGAAAATGACATAATTTAGAATCATTGTTTATAGGTATGTAAAACCTGTGTTTCAAGTTCCCAGTATCTATATTCCACAATAATCTATCTACTACAGTCATCATTCAGTACGAGTCATAATTATGGATAGAATACTGTTTTAGGAAAGATGTTGGCAATAGGGTCAGTTTTCAAATTGAAATAAGATATTTATTATAGTAATTTACCTGGTAATTCTGTGCCACATATACTCCTGTATATATTCCAGCCCCGAAAATGATCTTAAAACAAAAGGGATGGATTAATATTGTGTTTGGTTATGGTGCTGTAAAGTTGTGGTCTACCTCCACATAATTTTCATTAGAAACATACCAAAACAAAGATGGAAAATACATTGTTTACCCAAAGTTGTTTAAGAGACTATATTGTATCTATTTACTGTGAATTATTCATTTATAATCTCTGTTTTGTAGCACCAGGGAACACTAGGGTTTCTTTACTTACAATTTAAATGATATGATACAGTGCATAGTTTCAGTCCAGCTGTGTCTATATCATGTTGCTGTGAACACTGTCTCATAAATCTTACACAAATACATTCACCATTCACACATCTTATAACTTCAAATAACTCACAGAGGTTTTTATAGCTGAAGTGCAAACACCCATAATTATTGTTTTAGTTGATAAAGCAATGCTTTACATAATGCATAATGAAATGAATTAAATATTAGAAAGGAAATAAAATATTGTAAACATTTTGAAAGTATAAGTTATTTTTTATCACATTTCGACATTCTAAACTCAAATGTTTTTAATAGACAATAAAAATGTAATGTATAAACAGGTTGAGTTTTTAATCAACAAACATTTCATTCGGAAGTTTATTAAACATTAAGCTGGAGATGTTAATGTTTTAAGTTATCCTCAAAAGAAATACAGTAATAAAAAAATCTAAATATAGCATCGGAATGGAATGTAGTCTTCAAACTTAGTAATTTTAAGACAACAAAGAAGTATAAATAATCTAAATTAGGCACAACAGTACCAATATACAATATTTGCCAAGTTTTATTTACAGAACAAAGGATATATAACATTCACTATTTCCTTTGCTATCAATTTTTGCTTCAATTACTGACCAAACATGTCAAGGCAACGAGAAGATGGTGTGCAGAAGGAGGGCTTTACTGGATATTCATAAATAAATAACTGTGTTTTATTTATTGACTGTAACTTCATCCAAGAAAATCACTGAAAATATCAATCTAGTAAGTCGTTGCGCAATGTCGACGATATTTTACTATGTACAATGTTATTATCCTTTATTTATCATGATAATGCTAACGTGTCCGCCAATAAGCAAAAGAATCACAATAGGTAAGTACATTGTTAATATAGTGTTAAAAAATAGATTTGGTGTCTACTTACCACTCCTTTAAACATATTGGCAAGAATGATGGTTGTTTTTATGTTACTCTTAAACTAACACGCGGTAGGCGTTTCGTTCGTTATAGCACTAAAAATATATAATTCTAATTATTATTATTTAACTTTCTATTGTATTTTATTTGCAAATCTTTAGAAATTACGGACACAACAGACAAAAGTTGTTTTAGTAAAGTGGTTTAAAAATAAATATGACATCTGTCTGGGAATGACAATAATGAAATGACTTGTCATTCAGATTTTGACATTAATGATTTTGATTGCCTGGGCTGAATGTCATATTTTGGAATTTGGATTGATTATTTAGGTAGGCCATGAGGTAGGCACAGTATTAAACAGGTATTATTTTGGCAAGGACTTTATATTCAAAAGGCACCACCTAATGTCAGTGTTTGTTATTTAACAAATTGTTAAATGCCGGAGCCACTAACGCCTCTGAGTTCTGACGTCTACGTACTACCTTTCTTCATTACTACCTGCATACACAATCACATAAGATATTAAAGAATTACACCCCAAGGAACACAGCAGGCACACACCCCACATACCTATTTATAGTATAGGACTGCGGACTTGTCGAAAAAAACGTTCCATTCTAATTACGGTGACCAATTAAGTTTATGAAAACGTTCTGTAAATTTTTATGATAAATATTTCACTTTTTTGTCTATTTATTCCGAGTAATTTTAAAATCTTTTAGACCGATTCTAACGACTCTGGAATATTAAGCAATTTCAAAGTTATTTTTAAAACTGAATGTTCTAAGTAAAGGAATTAAACAAAAAGTACAATGCAAGTAGGTAAATATATTTTATCAAAGTAATAATCAAAATATCGATTAATGTGTCGATTCATTTTACCGTTAATTGGATGCACTAATTGAGTAGCAATGAATATATTTATTATTTTAGAATGTTCTAGAGCAACTTTTGGTGGTCAATAGTTCTAGAACTATTAGCGGCCATTATGTATCATCCTTATTTCAATAGGGAATAGGGTCATAATTGGTTGTTATACTCGTGTTTAATCATTATTTTCTTATTTTTTGAATTAAAATTAGAATACATGCTCTACAGTGGCAAAACTGCCCATAAGAGATAGATTTTAATTAAGCTTGCGGTATTTGTAAGTGGTGATTACGCCTGAAACCTCCTCACTGTACTGATATCTTCAGTGAGACGAGAGGCCTTTGCCCAACAAGTGGGACATTACAGGCTAATATTTACTTTATTTTATTTGTAAGTTTAGGTAAATTCAGGATATTTTCTGGACTCTTCAGTAGGCTATGGATAAGTATTAAATATTAAAGTTCGAATAGCTTCCGTTAATAGAAGGAAGAAAGTCTTTTATCACACAAGATTTCATTATCTGTTATCAAATCTTACCAAGTTAAATTATTAATAAAATGAACTAGAATATTCTGGAATGTTTTATTAAAAGACGCTTACACACAATACTGTGATAATACCACATTTAAAAGCAATTTAAATAAAAATATTTCTAACTAGATAACTACGTATTTACAATATAGTAGAGTAGAGGTATTTTTTACATAAGGGCATTAAAACTAGAGCAAAATATTAATTTAAAAGGGAACAAAAACATAAGTAATCAATCCCCCCTTAGGTAGGACACATGGTAACTGATATCAAATTGACAGTAGGTAAGTAATAAATTACTCCAAGATACACTATGAACCACCCTTATGCTCGTAATCACTATCACTACATAGGTACCTAGTATAAAACAAAGTCGCTTTCCGCTGTCTGTCCCTATTATATGCTTAGATCTTTAAAACAACGCAACGGATTTTGATGCGGTTTTTCTTAATGGATAGCGTGATTCAAGAGGAAGGTTTATATATATAAAAATTCCCGAAATTCCCACGGGAATGGGCATAACGCGGGGCGCTGTATACAAATATTTACTTACTTTACTTATGCTCATGTAAAGGCATTTTTATTATAACCATTAATTACCATGCGCCATGGTCAATGATATCATCACAATTACATTCATCATTAATTATAGCCCATCCAAAATTTCAAAACTTAGTTTACTTAGTACTATTACTTAACTTCCGAAATTGTAATCTTAGTTTATATTTAATTATTATTTTCATTATATATTCGCACATCAATCCAGTCTAGACTTAGTTAAAAACTTAACTATAAGTTACCTAATATAATGTTTCCATTATACAAATTACCATAAATTAAAGCCTTCCATATAACTAATTTGTTCTACAACAATGATTATATTATTAAGTTATTAATCATTGCTCTGAACTTCTAAATATATACTTTAACGAGTCTTCATGTAATGCTATGAGTAACATGATGATGCCACCACATAATATACCAGAAATTGCTAAAATTAAGTTAACAGCTTTCCCATGGTTGTTTTCATTAATCTCTGGCACTAAATCTGCCAATGCTATATAGAAGAAAGTCCCAGCTGTAGCGGCGTATATCCACTGTGAAGCGGACTCGTGGTCTTCTGCCAGCCAGATACCACAAGCCATACCCATGAAACTGAGAATCGAAGAGAGTACATTGTAATAAAGTGCTCGTCTGATGCTCATGCCTGATCGGAGGAGAACTGCGAAGTCTCCCAGCTCATGAGGTAGTTCGTGGCAGAATACAGCTAATGCTGTCGCGAATCCAGTGACTGGGTCTCCGCTGAACGCTGCTCCAATGGCTAGTCCGTCGGTCAGGTTGTGGAGCCCATCCCCAACGATGACCATCAGCGCTGTCGACGTCATTGGTCGGTCCACCGGAGGGGGTGGCGACCCCGGCATCATCGCCCCCAACTCGATCGGTTCTATCTGCTTAGCGCTCTCAACTTTCAACTCCTCGACAGTTTTACTTTGAGTGTCATGGGAATGTGAATGACCTCCGTTCAGCGTTTGCATGATTGCTTCAACGGCGTAGAAGAGTAGGATGGTGAGGAAGGTGACGCTGCATTTGAGGACGGTTTCCTTCTCTTCTTCGGGGGCTGATGAAGGCCCGTGCGATTTCAGCGCGTGTGGTAGTAGGTGGAGCAGAGCGTCTCCGCAGAGGGTGCCCACAGCCACGGCCACCAGGAAGTGCAGCACGTGACTGAACACCGCGGATTTGAGGAGAGGTACCACGGCCAGTCCCAGGAGACCGGTGGCGCTGATGATAAAGATACTTAAACTTGCGTAGATCCACGCTGAAAAAAGAAGTTCACAATTAGGATTTTTATACATTGCATCGTAGTATTCTTTAGGTCAATTAATTATGTCTTTAGGGCATTTTATCCCACGAAATCGAAATAGAGAAGTGTAACTGGAACTCGCATTAGAAAAAATTGTCGATCTTTGCATTCGGAACGGAAAATTAAACCGGGAACTGAGAGCTCGACTGATATTTGATTTCAGCAAAAAAGTAAATTGTAAAATTTTCTTACTCCAATGTCTCTCAAGTTGCTGCACGGGCGCCTCAGTTTTGTAGCAGGAGCGCTGGTCCAACTGGTACACCAGCGCTGGACACATCTCCAGGAACGTCTTCGGGCCTATAGTGATCACCCCAGGCTCGTTCTCCATCCCATACAGATCCAACATCTCTTTTGGAGAAAAACATGATTTCTGCAGTATTGGGTCTTCTGGAATCGATATATAAACTCCAGTTAGATTACAACATCATCAAATTCAGGCGCACATCAACCCAATGACACCTTTGTGCTCAAAGTGTTAGGATAAAAATTAGATGACTACCTTTAAAGTACCTTAGTAGTCCTTAGGAAGAACCTAGGTAGCTTAAAGTGTTAATTAGTTCCAATCACATGAATCAGTACTTCATTAATCCAAAATACCTATATGATTTTCCATCCGATAAAATATAAGTCGATCCTACGATTAACTATTATTTATCAGCTTAGTTTTGTAATCTTTACATTATACCAGTTCATTACAAAGTATTTTTGGGATATTTCCGGCAACTTATTTATTCAAATTCTAAATCATAGATTGTGGATACATAATTGCATAAATACTAGGTAAATAAGTACATTCCTACTTACTTATCTCAAAGTTCTTGAGAGGTCATGTAATCCTAATTGAGAATAGTTAATCTTAATTTTCTTAATCTAATACCTATTCTATCCAAATCAATCAAGCCAAGCCCATTTTTTTAGTTATCACATTAAGACATCATCGCCGGTATTGAGCTCGATGATAAACAAATAATAATAATACATAATGCCTATAAATACGATAATCTTATTGTTAAAAAAATACGAATAATGTTGTGTGTTAGATATTAATAATACAAATAGATAAACTCATAAAAGATTTGGATAAAATTTTAATAAATAGGCAAGTACCTACTTAGTCAGATTTAAACAAGGAAGATAATATTAGCGCAGAGCAACTTAAATCAATTTAATTCAATAACTAACGTAAACAATCGTATACTTGATTTAGTCCTATGCAATTGTGGTGTTTCCGTTTCTGCATGTAGTGACCCCCTGGTGCCGGAGGATGTCCATCACAAAGCTCTCGACATATTTTTTCATGATATTGACATAGAACCGTTATCTACCAAACCAAGATTGAAGTATTTTTATAACAAAGGCAACTTTGAAGCTCTGACGTCGGCTTTGTTAGAGACTGATTGGGTTACCCACTTAAGCAACAATTCGTTGGAACAAGCTGTCACTTCATTTTATGACATTTTGTATAGTTTGCGTGATAAGTTTATCCCTCATAAGTTGTTGAAACCGCATAGTTTTCCTCCGTGGTATAGTAAATCTTTATTAAAATTATTAAAAGAAAAAATTAAATACTTAAATAAATATCATGTGTATGGCAATAGTAGTGATTATGATTTATTTAGTAAGGCACGCAAAAGGGCCAAAAAGCTAGAAATGGAGTGTTATGAGTCATATATAAGTAAAACTCAAGATGCCATAATTGATAATCCTAAATATTTTTGGTCTTTTATTAAGAACAGTCAGTCCTGCTCAAATAAACTCCCTTCTACAATTAAATATAATGGCCAATTATCCGATTCTGGTGAACAAGCATGTAATTTTTTTGCAGAGTATTTTCATTCAAATTTCAGGTCCTCATCTGATATTGAGCAATCCTCGAATCGTAACCCTTCTTTAGACTCTCAACATAAACATTTCTGTGACAATCTTGGTAATGTCGATGTTAGCTCGGAAACTCTTTTAAAACTATTAAAATCTGTTGATCTGAAGAAGGGTGCTGGTCCGGATTCCATTGGGCCTATTTTAGTCTCTAAATGTGCTGATGGACTTCTTAAACCTTTGCTCTTATTATATCAAAGGTCGTTGGTGGAAGGTTATGTTCCTAATATCTGGAAGTCAGCTTATATCACTCCAATATACAAAGGTGGTGACTGAAATGATGTTAGGAACTACCGTCCCATATCTAAATTGTGTATATTTGCCAAGATATTAGAAAAAATTGTTTACACACATGTACATGACAGTTTAGTTACCTTTTTTATACCCGAACAACACGGTTTTCTAAAAAATAGGTCCACTACTTCCAATCTCCTTCAATTTACTGATTTTCTTTTTAGTTCTATGGAATGTGGTGGTCAGGTTGATGCAGCGTATACCGACTTTAGTAAAGCTTTCGATAGAATAGATCATTTGTTACTTTTAAAGAAATTGTTATTGGCAGGTATCCATGGTAACCTTTATAGATGGTTTTGTTCCTACATCATGAACCGAACTCAAGCAGTAGTTGTTAACGGCTTCTGTTCCCTTTGGTTCCAAATTCCCTCTGGTGTGCCGCAGGGTTCTTTATTGGGGCCCCTCCTCTTTAACATCATGGTCAACGACATTGTGAGATGCTTTAAGTATTCTCAGGTTCTTCTCTACGCAGACGATATGAAAATATATAAAGTTATCTATACAGAAGAAGATTGTCGTCTCCTGCAGGAGGATCTCAACTCTTTTGAGCATTATTGTCGGAGCAATAAATTAGAACTCAATGTCGCTAAGTGTAATATTATCTCTTTTACTCGTAAACTTAAACCTATCGTGTATAATTATGTGCTCCTTGGCCATGATCTTAATAGAGTTGATTCCGTACGAGATTTGGGAGTTTTACACGATAGCAAACTTATTTATGATAAACATATTGATTATATCGCAAATAAAGCTTTTAAAAGTTTAGGATTTGTTATGAGAACGTGTTCTCAGTTTAGTAAGGTAAAAGTGGCAAAGGTGCTTTTTTGCTCATTTGTACGTAGTATCCTCGAGTATTGTTGTCAAGTATGGAACCCTCGGTACAATGTGTACAGTGACAGGCTGGAGTCGTTACAACGTAGATTCCTTAAGTACGTGGAATATAAGTGCAATGTCCATGACTTGCTATATGAAGATAGATGCCGTAGACATCACTTGCTTCCATTAAATGTTAGACGAGATATTGCGGATGTCACTTGTTTAGTAAAGATTGCGCAAGGTGGCATTGATTCCTCCCACTTACTATCCAAACTGAACTTAAAGGTTCCCAATCGTACAGTAAGAATATTTAGTTACTTCATACCTGCCTCCTCTGCTACTAACTACAGGCATAATTCATTTTTTATTCGATCTACTTTAAAGCTGAATAAGCTGGCTGTCGATCCTGATTTAGACATATTTAATTCTAAAGTGAATACTTTCAAGAATATTATAGCCAGGGAGTGGTTTGAACTTTGAACTGATTTTTTGTGTTTGTTTTTCTTAAAAAAAAAAAAAAAAAAATTCTCTTACTTTGGACGTGATGTGTTTTTAGTTTCTATAGGCGAAAACATTAATATGGTTGTCAGTTTTTTTAGTTTTTATGTTAATTATTGAGTTCAACTGTTTGTTTTCTTAATTCAATAAAATAAATAAATAAAATAAAAATATTTTCCTATTTGTTAGATATGCGGCGATAACATCTAGGAACTTGGCTTGTGGCTTAGGATTTATAGGTAAGCCTTGAACGGTATAATATGAAGGGTCAGCCGATAATGTTGGCTCAAGAGCAGTCGTCATTCGTAATAGGATAATCGCGGGGTTTATGAATGAACGACAATTTTGTCGTCCGCTTTTCTAGTCAGGAACGTAATGGCCACAGACTCCTCAATACTCATGGTCAATAAACTTGTCACTTAAGAACAAAGAACAATCAGAAGTAACATCCAATTGACTGACGTAAAATTTTAATAGAGATTCTTATGTTACTGATGTTATACTGCATATTATGAAGCACAGAAGCTTATTAACCTTCCTTACTGAACTGATAAAAAATATAATTATCTTTGATTCAAAACATTTGCCCTGCTGTGGGACATTACTGGATAATTTCCTATTTAAGACGTTTTGATGACCCCATATTATTCATTGGAAGATAGTTACCGCCTATAAGAATGAAAAAACCACCCTCGTTATAGGCCTGGCTAGAAACAACTACGGCAAACCATATTTATAACGAAGGATTTTGAGAAATACCTAGTGAGACCACTAAACAATGACCCAAACTATCAAAGGCGGGCACAAATACTATCAAACAACCACTAACTAATATAGTTACTTGTACCTAGGCCCTAGACCACACCGTAGACCTAGATCTAGTCTAAATGCTGCCGTTTTTCGTATTCATTCTTCTATAAACTTAGTAGTGTTTGGATTTATGTTATAAGTATTTAAAGTTGTGAAATGCGGATTATGTATACAAAATGAAGATCTAAGTACTTACTAATGAATGGAAGTAGGTGTTGTTAGCATTTATGTGAGCGAGCTATTAAAAAAATAGAAAGAATTTTAAGTGCTTAGATTAATGAACGATTTACAACAAGAATAACTACCACTCATAAACTAATTTAAACGCAGTTACGGTCTGTAGTATTATCTCAAATGTGTAAATTGAGATACGTAATAAAATATCAATTATAACATTATTAAGTATGCATCTCGTAATACTGTTTCTCATAATAATTTGAATGGTTATCGAAGTATGCGGTAACGGCTAATACTAGGTAGATGCTCAACATACCCACTGAAACTTGTCATAAATACTATACCTAAGTATACACGAGACTACGGGACTCAAACTTGGTTTCCAAGTGAAATACGTAATAATATCACCGTAATACTATGCAAACTTAACAACCTTTAAATTAATAGCGATATAACCGTGTAGTGCAATTTCTATTGGCTAGATTAGATTAGGAGTTCAGTGCCTGGATATTAGAATAAAGATATAAAGCTGCAATTGCATTTCGTTGTTGTTATGCTTAGTAAGTAAGTTACCAGTAAGAGCTAACTCCTGGAGTTTGTCGACTGCCCATTTGAATCTATTCTAGCACAAAAAATATAAAAAGCGGCCAAGTGCGAGTCGGACTCGCCCATGAAGGGTTCCGTAGCAGCGAGTAACATAATAAAGAAGTTCTTGAAATAAATGTTTTTTTATTTACATTTGAGTTATTGAATGAATAATCAGTATTTTTTTGCGGTTTACGATTTATGTCGTAAAAAAAAAACTACTAACTAGACCTCGTTCAAACCAATTTTCGGTGTTAGATTACATTGTTATGTACATCATATATTTTTTTTAGTTTTATCATTCTCTTATTTTAGAAGTTACAGGGGGGGGGGGACACACATTTTACCACTTTGGAAGAGTCTCTCGCGCAAACTATTCAGTTTAGAAAAAAATGATATTAGAAACCTCAATACCATTTTTGAAGACCTATCCATAGATACCCCACACGTATGGGTTTGATGAAAAAAAAAAAATTTTTTTTCATTTCTAAGTATGGGAGACCCCCCTAAAATTTTATTTTTTTTCTATTTTAGTGTGAAAATATTAATGCGGTTCACAGAATACATCTACACACTAAGTTTCAACAACATAGCTCTTATAGTTTCGGAGAAAAAAGGCTGTGACATACGGACAGACAGACGGACGGACAGACAGACAGACAGACATGACGAATCTATAAGGGTTCCGTTTTTGCCATTTGGCTACGGAACCCTAAAAAGTATGTACCCAAACTCCAATCGTGTTTAAATGATTATAGCACTTTTTGCCAGTTGAGTAATATTGTGGTAATCACGATGTTCAGAAACCGTGAACGTGCGAAACTCTCGGTAGATAATATTCCATGGTAAAAAATAGGCATCAAATTGAAGTACCTACTGTAATGAATCAAGGTTATGTTTTATATGCAGATTGGTTCTGGTATAAGTAACTCATTTCATTATTTACTTAGGCGATAAATGGGAGTTCCTCCTTTCGCTAAAAGTAATTTTCTATTAAGTTTCCAAGGTGAATAAGGCATTGTCTTGTTATGTAATGACTGATAAAAAATACGACAAGTTTAAGCACTATTACCAGCTATCTGCTAATAGATTTCTAGGTCACAATTTTTTAGGAGTGAACATGAGCCTGAAGTAGCATGAAACTGTGTTTCAGACAAAAATGAACTATAATATGATTGTAGTGATCTGTTTTACCTAATTTATAACATTAAATATTTCCTCTCATTTCTCTTATTCATTAAACTGATTGAATGATAGACAAATTGCTTGGATACTGGTAAGAAAGTTCTTAGGCGTGTGAATCACTAGCTTTCCAGCTTCACTACATAGTATAAAACAAAGTCGCTTTCCGCTGTCTGTCTGTCTGTCCCTATGTACATTATGCTTACATCTTTAAAACCACGCAACGGATTTTGACGCGGTTTTTTTAATAGATAGAGTGATTCAAGAGAAAGGTTTATATGTATAAAAAATCCCCAGGGAACGGGCACAACGTGGGTAACTTGCGGGGCACTGCGTAGAGTATAAACTGAAATAAGATAGTTTCTTGAACGTACCAACGTGATAATATTTGGGCTTGATAGTGTAAATTAATATGATACTAACTGCTTCTCACTTTCCAAGTCTCGGGTTTAACTCTGCCTTTAACTGACGAAGCATGTTTGCAATATACTTCTCAAATACGGGTTGATTGATTTTTCTAGATAACTCACACTGCGAACGCTTTAAGAACGCGTCGATCTAAGTACTGATCTCTATCTATATATATCTCCAGTAAGTGAGATTTTGGCCTCCCTGGGATCTTACAGCTTTTACACACGTACTTTACTTAATGGTTAAAACGAGCGGTTAACATTTTGAATTGGGACTAAGTTTACGAATGAATTTATTTTATTTGTCTGACGTTTCGGCCTTTTTACAGAACAATGGCACTGTAATTTTTAAATAAAGTGGTGTACTCACTTGCAGCAGGTGTTGGTGATCTTTTATGTCTATGACTGGAGTCATGCAGTTGCTTGAAAGTTCCGTTTATCCGGTGCATTGCCAGGTCGTGGGGAGAGTCGAACACGCCTCCACCCAGCCCCAGGCTGTCGAGGAGATGTTCGAAGCCCTGAAATTAAATTAAAACAAGTTATGTAACTGATTAGAACTCTTAAAAGTAAGTAGTAATTATTAGCCGGTAATGTAGGTAACAAAGTGATGTAACCGATATGAGGTTTTTAAAAGCATTAAAACTAAAAATGTGTAAATATTAGCTCGTTACATTACGAGCTAATATTTACACATTTTTACTTTACCCAATGTAAGGCAAAAGCCTCTTAGATAGACCCCTTGGTTAGCAATCTTGACTTTAGTTAAACAACTGCTGTGTGATTTGATGGATAAGTTTGCTATAAATTAATGATGCTTAGTTAGATAATCTGGCTTTTCAAATTCAAAATCAATAACAATTTATTATCCATAAAAAATCTTTTGAAAAAGTCAATTTAATGCCAATCTAATACAAATTGAAAAAAATACAAATAATATCAGATAATAAAAACAAAATGTGGATAATATCAACCATGAAATAAATACAATGTCACATAATAAAATATCATGTAATATTTAAAACGCGGAATTTATAAGTACATTACATACATTATTATAAAATACCGATCAACAAAAAACCTTCTAGCAACTTCCAGAACAACATCGAACAAATAAACATTATCAATATGATTGTTGACACATTGAAAGATTTCTCTATCAATAGAATTATCTAAGTACAATATAAACAATGATTCTATGCACACATTTCTGACCCTGACTGTACCTAGGTGTAGCTGTAGCTATTCCTTGACTGGCTGCTTTCTAAACCAGCGGACTGGTATCAAATTGGTTGTGTTGGTCGATTTGTTTTCTCGTAAGCATTACGTTGTATCTAGGTTGGTGACTTTTACGTTTTATCTAGGTCAATTGGTAGGTATCGCTGTTTGTTTATGTTTTGATGGGAGAGGTCACGTGGTCGGCATATTCATAGAACATTCTTTATCCTAGAAAGCAATGTTTGAAAGATTGTTTAAAATGTTAAGTCGGAGGAGGAAACAATTTATGAATAGGCTTGTTGTATATAGTAGTAGAAAGTAAGGCACCTATCATACTCCCTTTGTGTATCGAATAGTGGGTATGAGAGAATGTGTTAACATTACATAATAAAATTACATTCATCTATAGAATCTCTTCTAATAATATTATAAAGCTGCAGTTTGTTTGTTTGTTTGAACGCGCTAATCTCAGGAAATACTGGTCCGATTTGAAAAATTCTTTTTGTAATGGATAGCCACATTAAACGGGGGTTATAGGCTACTTATCATCCTGAAATTCCCACGGGAACGGATACAAGGCGGGTAAAACCGCGGGGTGCTGCTAGTTAAGGATAAGGAAGGCTATCTTTATTTATAAATAATCTCAGATAAATAAAAATACTGACGGCGTAATACAAGATTTGTAAATTATATTGACTGAGTAACTCTTAATCTGTTATTTTATTAAAAAAGGTAACCAAAAAACGTAGGATAATATATAGGCGCGGCATGTTATCAATGAAAATTCGAGGTAAATATCTAGAAGTCAAGTTTAAGGACTTAATTAGATGCTCTATCAATTATTATGTATTTATTTTACGAGATATGATAAAGTGTTTTATGACGACAACCTTGTCACAAGCATCAAAGAGTTATTGATACGACTAACTAGGCAGCATTATATTAATGTGCACATATGTACTTACATAGGTATCAAATACAGTGACAAGTGTTCGTTAATATTAAGTAACAACTTGATGAAATAGGAGGCAATACGTAAGACAGATGTGCGTATGATTTGGCATGTAAACTTGGAATCATGTATAATACAATACTTTCACATTTGTTGAGTTTGATATATTTCACACTAGCAGCGCCCCCCGCTTTCACCCGCGATGTGACCGTTTCCATGGGAATTGCGGGATGAAAAATAGCCTTCCCATTGAATGTGGCTATCTATTACAAAAATAATTATTCAAATCGGACTGATAATTCCTGAGATTACCTCGAACATACAAACAAACAAACTTACAAATTGTAACTCTTTATAATATTATTATTACTTATTATAGATTTGTTGAGTTTGACTTTGACTTACATTGGGAAAACAAAATTCCGAGGTTTTCTCGTCTCGGAATTTTTGAATTCCTAGCTAGAGCCAGTCCCCCCCCCCCCCTTCCCCCAGATTTCCTGTTCCCGTGGGAATTCAATTTTTTAATAATTCTTATTATCCTATTCCGGACGAAGATAATCAAATAAGTAAAGCAAAAATCATAAAAATCAGCCCGGCCACAGTCAAAGTAAAAATCAGTTAAGTTTAAACTGCGCTACTCGTGATAGTAGTACTTTCTTTGATACATATATATTAGTGATTTGATAATGTTATTCTGGCCATCGCATCCTACATTTAACTTGAGAAAGAGGCAACAGTTATAAGCTTAGTCTTGAGTAAAAATATGTAGTGACAATATTAAGTGGAGGACAATCGTGGACCAAAACTATACATACATGTTGATTTCTCTGTTATGAACTTATGACACCTGTCCGATACACCTCTTCCTCCTTCCTGATAAATAATTATTCAGTACTATTGTGACAAAGGAATTGTTTTTATTTACGTTGAAAAGAATTATTACTTGCTATTATAGAAATTACATTATTCTATGTGAACTAGACATCATTAAATATTATTTTAAAAAAGGCAATGTTTTATAAATGAAAGGCTTCTTGGTATCCAAAACAGGTGGATAAAACATTATTATGTGAAATTTTTATTAAGTAAGTAATATTAAAATGTTTTATAAATATTGTAAGTTTATATATTACACTTGCCTATCCAACTTTACCTTATTGTAATAAAATAGCTGATCACATATTTCAAACTAGCAGCACCCTGCGGTTTCACCCCTATTGTGCCCGTTTCCATAGGATTTCGGGATGAAATATAGTCTATAGCCTTCCCCGAAAAGTGGACTATCCAACACTGAAAGAATTTTACAAATCGGACGAGTAGTTCCTGAGATTAGCGCGTTCAAACAAACAAACTAACTCTGCAGCTTTATATAATACTAGCAGCGCCCCGCGGTTTTACCCGCGTTGTGCCCGTTCCCGTGGGAATTTCGGGATAAAATGTAGCCTATAGCCTTCCTCGATAAATAGACTATCTAACAGTGAAATAATTATTCAAATCGGTTCAGTAGTTTCTGAGATTAGCGCGTTTAAACAAACAAACAAACAAAACAAACTCTTCAGCTTTATAATATTAGTATAGATTAGTGTAGATAAATATCTAAGTATCAATTGTATATATTTTATTGGTTGTATAAAATATGTAGAACGAGCATAGCCTTTATTAACATTTGGCCATCGTCCATCTACTCTAATGACATTCACCTTTATTTCGACGCTGAAAACCTTTCAACCTTGTAAACTGACAAACAATCGTCAACGGATTCACAGTAATGAAACATAGTCACAAATCACCATGTACCTGTTGGAACTTTTTACACAAATTCAATAGGTACGTTACCTCTTCCTGCGACCTTCCGTGTTATGCGCAAACATTAGGAAAATTTCGTCGTTTAAGACATTAGGTATTGGTTTTGTTTTAGACAAAGACTTCCGTCTGTACATTATTACTATTTTATTTACCTAACCGGGCTGTCCCACAGCTGGGCAAAAGTCTCCATTCCTTCCATTTATCTCTTTCCGTAGACAACTTAACTTTCCATTATCATAGGACAAAATAAATCCTTTCTAAGTACCTATGTATTATACTTTTTAAGTAACAGCACATAAAATATCACAAGTCTCCAATCCAATCAGATTTTAGGGACTTTTGTTTTCCACTCTGCGAACTGAGTTATCCTACTTAGGTTGAGTGTCTTCAAACGGTTGGTTATTGTAGCATACGTTCGTAATAAAGTTTACGTTAACGATAACGTTCACTGCTAAATGTCTTTTAATTACAAAGCGTTGTTTCATAACTTAAATGGCAGTCTAAAGTTATTCAGACTGCCAGAAGAGATCCACGACTTTTGATTTTCTTAAATTTTGTATTAACGTTTAGTGGTGCGTGAACGTAAACTTAAACAACCTGTCTAAGTCTTCCATGTGCGCTATTCAGATAGGTGTAGTACGCAGTAAGTGCTTCGCTCTTCCGCGGGTGTAGTCATGTCAGTACGTAAGTGTAAGGTGTTAATGCTAAGGTTTCGGATGTCTACGTATTGTTTACCCTTTATCATTGGCGTTACAAATTGCAACTGAGTCAATAAGCCGTTTACGTCTATTGTGTTGTACGACGACAACTCTTCTCACTACGTGTGACAAATTAATTACCTTTATAGTTTTAGCCCAATACAAACAATATTTGTAAATCTATTTTATTAATATTCAGCGTAAGTATGTTTATTAAAGTCTAGCTGCCTTATTCAATAGTAACGCTCTCTAATTAAGACACTGTTAATGAGTGTTTTGTCTCTTTTGCTTTTTGGAAAATAGCGTATGTCAGAAAGGGACAAACCATTTGATAGCCAAAATGCTGCTAGGAAGCGCTTATGAATAAAGCCTTAGTAGTCACGTGTTATCTATGGTTTGCCGCTATTATTAAATAACTACTGTCAGTATGTAACTGAAACACGATGACATATTTTCATCCGAAATAATACTAACCATGTTAAAACTATGAAAACCGTACGATTTATTTGAATCTCTATCTTCTGTCACAACTAAGTAGAAAGATAATAAATAAGTTACATATAGATAAACATAATCACATAAATCATGAATTAAGTATCTTATATAAAAAATTTAAAACGTGAGTCAGTCGTTACCGATTAGTTGAAGCAACGTTGAAACATCTGTTGTCGTCGGTATTTCGTGTTTATCTTTTCTATACGAGAACAATGCCCACTATGTGTAATTTTTCGCGGTTTTAATGGACTTGAAGCAAATACTGAAATAAAAGAAGCGGATACATTGACTTACGTATGATGCAGTCAGTAATACGCGACCAGAATATTATAGTCGGACAAACACACCGTATTCGGACCGTATTGTTTGTTTTATCACTACATAGTATAAAACCAAGTCGCTTTCCGCTGTCTGTCTGTCTGCCCCTATGTAGGTACCTATGCTTAGATCTTTGAAACTACGCAACGGATTTTGATGCGGTTTTTTTAAATAGATTGATTTTTTAAATACAGAGTGATTCAAGTGAAAGGTTTATATGTGTAGAAATTCACGTAATTGCCACGGGAACGGCACAACGCGGGTAAAACTTCGGGGCGCTCTGCTAGTACTTAATAAGTATGAAATTCTACTGGAATTACAATATGTAGTTATGTGTGATAACGATTTAGCATATGGCTCTTTCTTGAATACTATCTCTATAACTTAATTTGTCTTAAAATTCAAACATTGTGCTGTAGCCTTTGGCTGAAATAGCTAATCATACAAAAAAGTGTAAATCAGTGTGAATATCGCCCTATCGAAATACCGACTACTGTTTACTCCTATTATATACCTCCCATTATTTTATTTTAATTTGTCGTAACATTTTAATTAATTAGGTACTAATGTATATTAGGGCGCATTCCCACTAGTCGGTTAAAGAATTCGGATTTTAATACGATTTAATTGGCGCCCGTAAGGATTAATTGAGACGTCGACACTACATTTCAGAGTTTTATAGGAACGAATAGCTTGAAATAAAAGAATGTATTTTACTCGGAATTCGATAAAAATTTAAGACCGAGAGCCGGCAAGTGTAAACTGTGCGAAACAGTTGTTTCAATAACTGTCAGTTGTTTCAGGTATTCAAAACAGAACATCAAGTTCTTAGTAATGTTTAACCGACCACGAGGAAAAAAGTAGGAAGGTGTTATGTTACACAATAGGTAGGTAGGTAGATCATGTATTTTTCTTCTTTTCATGATGAAATTGAAAATATTGTAATACTTAGTGAGAATATTCCCACAATCCAGATATTAGTGCAGAGGAGTTATTATTGAAATAGGGCTAGACGAAACAATATGTTATGGATTATGGATATTATTTAATGTTGTCTTATATAGTTTTTAAATATTCTTAGTGGGTAAGTCATTAAGTTTGTTGTATAATATGTATGATCTTATGATGTCACTTGATAAGATTATATATATAATCATTGAATGCATGTAGTTACTACTTATCTTCATAAAATATGTCTATTGTAAATTATTTTAGTTCACCGAGGATCCTTTTCATGAGCTATCCCGGATGCTTACGTTGCTTTTCCATTAGAGACGTACAGCTATGATACTATGCGTGTATTTCATATCCATCTATCATGTTTATTGGATCATCATAAATGGCCTAGTGGAATAGATTTATCTAAGATATATTTAAATGTTCCACAACTCAGAAGAATATTATACTAAATGAAATGGGTCTGTATCGCGTTAGATAATTTAACGTATTCTACTAAAATTCGTACCCGACGTTTCGAGCGAATTACACCGCTCGTGGTAACGAGATGGTGCAAATCGTGTGAGTTTCAAAAGTATCTCAGAAGAATAAGCGGATCTTCATATACAAAAATCGATTTTTAATTTGAGTGAAACTCTCATCAAATATTTATGACGATATTTTATTAAATAACTATGAAATCGTAGCTAATATAATTAATATTTGGTTGAAAAGAACCTTAAACCTGGCCCATAGGCCGACTGGAAAAATCAATACTAATATTATAAACAGGTAAAATTTGTCATTTTAATTGTATGTTCGGGCTCATCTCGTGAATTACCAGTCTGATAACAATAACTCATTTTTGGTATTTCGAAGCTATAGTCAAGAGGAAGGAAAAGGGTTCTTTTAACCCCACTAGAACAGGCACAACGCACATAAAACCGCGGGGCACGGTTAGTTATATAATACATAATATACATGTGAAACCTTTCTATCTTACCGTGTTCATTAATCTTCTACTATATAAAAATAAGTCGGGTTTTCCTCCCTGACGCTATAACTCCAGAACGCACGAACCGATTTCCACGGTTTTGCATTCGTTGGAAAGGTCTCGGGCTCCGTGAGGTTTATAGGGAAATAAAAATCTCAAATTTCCCACGGGAACGGGGGCGCTGCGGGTGAAACCGCAGGGCACAGCTAGTAAGCTATAATTATATCAACTCTTTCTACGATAGATACGGAGGTCAAGTAATTGTTACGAAATACTATGTAAGGTATACTGACAATTGATAAAAAGATATTTCCTTTTATTTTATAATATTTATATTCTCTCATTGTCATTGCCGTCGATTTTGCTTCTCACCATTGAAACTAAAGCTGAATGAAAGATTATTTCTAACATACGTAATGTATAATATATTATATCAATACCTAGATACATTAGAAGTATATTAATTAGGGCATACTTGTAAAGGTACTGCCAGACGTGCTCATTACTAGCATGCTTATGTCATTTTATTGAGCAAGTGCTCATTAGTAGCACGTGTGTAATGTAATGAGCATGCTTATTTAGAGCATGCTCAAAAATCAAACAACGTTTGATTTTCGAGCATGCTACCTGAGGCGCGGGTAGGGGGGGGGGGGGGCATGATCCGAGCACGTCTAAACATGTTTTATGCAATTCATTGATGTAATTAATTAAAACAAGCATGCTTATTTCTGGCAAATGTGAACAGTTTGCAGAGCATGCTAATTTTAAGCAAGCTTATTAGCATGCTTTTTTTGAGCACGTCTGTCAGTACCTTAATGTAGGTATTGATATTCTTGTATGATCTCTTACTGTAGGGTAGTTCGATGGGTGACCGATAGTGGCATTTCTATCTGACCGCTACCGTGCTTCGGAGGGTTGAAGCAGTTGGTCCTAGTTGTTTTAATCTGCAGACCATATCGGAGACCTTCAGGCGGTTTAAAAACTCCGACACCAGGGTTGGTCATTACTGGAAATGAATGAATGACAGAAAAAAGCGACCTGCGCCAGTTATCAGCGCTTACAGGTGGTTACAGGTTGGTAGAACAGCGCAGGCAGACTATCTGTATGCGTTAGGTAACCTTATGTAGCCTACATTTTCTCTTGAATCTTATAAGTAGGTACCTAATATGTGTGAACCGGACTGATAGGTAGAGATTAGCGTGTTGTAACAAAAACAAATTCTTCTACTTTATTGTATTAGTTCGATCTATATCTACTTAGATGTACTTATAAATGATCCCATGGCCCTATCTAGCAAGCCTGCACTATATCAGTAACATAAATTCTGTTAATGAAAATCTAATATATAAAATTCTCGTGTCACAGTTTTCGTTGCCATACTCCTCCGAAACGGCTTGACCGATTCTCATGAAATTTTGTGAGCATATTGAGTAGGTCTGAGAATCGGCCAACATCTATTTTTCATTCCGAAATTCCCGCGGGAACGGGTACAACGCGGGTGAAACCGCGGGGCGCAGCTAGTGATCCAATAAAAACATGTTATTCTGCAAAGTATTCAAACATTTTTAACATCGATTTCCGGTGCCAAATGTAAAAGCAAATACCCGATGTAACCAACAAACAGATATCATGTATATCTACAGGTGAATTTAGTCGGTATCCGTATTTGTTATGATAAGAAAAATATGAAACGCAGTAAATAAATATTAAGGTGTTATTGCTTGTCTACCAGGTCATCTAACTATCAAATAGCGAGTTCGTTGAACTTCCGTTTACGAAATAGAGGGAAAGGTTTAGAAAACTCTGTGAAGTTTCCTGTTGTTAGCTGGCTAGATGGTGGGAAAGCGGATCTGACTGCTAATATGTAGCAAGCAACTTCGTTATAATAGAATTCTGAGTTTTAATAATACTTGTATTTCAATAACTAATAACGAAAATCCGTCTTGGAACTAGAATTTTAGGACAAATACACATTTTAACAAATCGGTTGGTTGGTATCTTTTAGTTCCAGCATACCCTTTATACAATACCGCAAGACACATTTAATGATAAACAAAATCGAACAAGATACCTACGAGGCAACGTTTAAAAATATTAACATGAATTGAAAACCGTCCCTGGTTTTAAAATCGGTTGAAAATAATTTATAATTTTCGAGATATTATTATGCTCGCGCGTATTCGAACTCTTTCATAAATTCGCAGTATGTGTTCAGGTGGTTATCAGTATCACATAACAATCGATGGGTACATACTTCTAGCTACTTATGAAGTAATTAAGAAGGTAATTAAGTAGGTATTTAAGTATATGAAAACCTGTGATACTGAAGTGGCTAAGTAAATTTACGTTAGTAAACTTGTCGATGTTCTCACCACCTTTTTATGTAAGTAGTATCAACTTATTAATTAATTATTTTTTCATACGTTTTCAATGAACGATTACACTATCTTCATATCTACATTTCACCTTCTCTACCTAAAAGACTCTACTTAGTATTTTTTGGAAAACTAGCAGTTTTCGCGGTTTCACCCGCGTGATAACCGTTTCAAGTGGGCAACTTTTTTTATCCCGAAATACCCACGGAAATACAATTACATAATTCAATTATCAACATACAAACAATTTATTTAATAAGTACGTTTATGTTTTTGTGTGAAACATACCTACTCTAAACTAAAACTCTTAACATTCATCTATACTAATAATCTATACTAATATTATAAAGAGGTAAAATTTGTAAGTTTGTTTGTTTGTATGTTCGAGGTAATCTCAGGAATTATTAGTCCGATTTGAATAATTCTTTTTGTAATAGATAGCCACATTCAACGGGAAGGTTATAGGCTATTTTTCATCCCGAAATTCCCACGGGAACGGGTACAGCGCGGGTGAAACCGCGGGGCGCTGCTATAATATTATTTATAATATCCTTCCCGTGGGAATTCGGGAATTTTTACACATATAAACCTTCCTCTTCAATCACTCTATCTAATAAAAAAAACTGCGTCAAAATCCGTGCACTGGTATTTGAGTTTATCGTGAGCAGACAGACAGACTGACGCGGCCGGGGACTTTGTTTTATAATATGTTGTGATAATCCATACTTTATTACGCGTTCATTTTAACAATATTAATTTCAATACAATACGAAATTATACTCTTCCATAAATTCTTTTGAATGAGTATTTTAAATCAACACATAAGAAGTAGATTCGACCAAGGAATCATATCCCATACAAACTTAACCCTCTTTTTCACCCTTTTAGAGGTAAAATTTCTAAAAATCCTTTCTTATCGTCTGCCTTGTACAAAGAATATCCCTTGGAAGACCTTGGACTCTACGATCAGCGGTTTAGGCTGTGCCTTTATCCACCAATCATACATGACGAAGCATTTTATAAGTATAGATTAATCTCAACATAGGTATGACAAATATTTAAAATTATTTCCGCAAGCCAGATAACATAACAACAAAGCATTCTAAGTAAATAAAAACACACATTGAAATTCATGTATACGGCGTCAAATAATAAACATTACAAAGAGAGACTTACCTCGAATGTGATGACTCCTTTGTCGCCGTATTTGTCGAATATCTTTGAAATGAAGTACTGTTCCGCGGGGAGTGTGTTGTTGAGGGTGAGGTCGAGATTGGGCACGACGGGGCCGGCGCCGGCGCAGGCCGCCAGCGCCAGGACTACGACGGCACTCGGTGTCCACATGGTCGCGACTGAGCGCAGCGTGCGCCCGCGCACCGACCGCGTCCTCTCCACACTATCACACGATCTAATGCGATTACCGCGCACCGACACCCTGATAATGTCCTGCCTCGCACTTTGCTCACGACCACTGCCCGACTGTCTTCGCGTTTGTTTATTATTCGTATTGCAGGTTGCGACGAGCGTGCGACTCCGCTACCAGTATGCGTCTGAGACTTTCACCTGGCCAGCAGTGGTCGGTTCTAATAGATACCGTTACCGATACTGAGGTGTTTTCGCAAAGTGACAACAGAATTTCAGTTTCCTTGGTTTTGTTAGGCGAAAAATGCTTTCAAGGATATAAAATGAAAGGAAGCCTATGTGGAGGTCCAAACATCAATATTCGCAGTATGCGGTAATGGTGATTACAAAAAATAACCTTTGAATTATGTTCTAATGCGGTGCCTTATGAATGAATAGTTGGGGAAACGTGTATGCGGCGTGGTGGCGCAAACTGTAGTAATACATTGATTTGGTAGAGCGTAAATTTATATTTTTTGATGATATGTTGCCGTGCTGATTAGATATTTGTATAAGTTATCATTTTCGTACAACTTACAAAGTTACTTAGTTATTTTGATTAGGTATCTTTTTCTTATGAGAACGTGTTCTGGTTACTGGATTATGTGTGTAAATTCACGAAAAGTTTAGATTATTTTGGGGGAAAACTCAACAAGCAAGTCAGAAATAAATTTAAATACGAAGAAATCTTACATATAGGTATTACATAAGTCGCGTTTATTGAACCAGTACGTGCTGCGAGATCTTGGCAAAGATTTACAAACGTTATACTTTTTACTTAATTTAATCTATAGGTTAGTGAGATAACTTCGAAAAACATTTCACTTATCCAAGGCCTTTAGGTTTTAGAACTAACAAGCAACTCCGACACCACAGTAGACTGCTAATTTACACAAACAAACTTTCTATTAAATGTCCCATTAGCTAATTATATACTGAGTTGAAGTTATTTATTATTAAAATTACTTTCAATCAGTGCACCTATTACTGATGCTGTTTGTTTACTATACTAATTATTTACGTTACTCAATATATAACTAAGTAGGCTTAGTATAGTAATTAGTAATACACATATTTGTTTATTGTATGCAAACAAAATATCTGCGATGTTTTAAAATAACTATCACTAGTATTCTAAGATCATACATTGCATAGCAATCGTCAGTCGGTATTAAATCGAGACTCGGTCATTCGAGACAGGGTACTAAAAGAAGGAAGATACATATTCGAGACTATTACGAGTGCTTATTATCCTATTAAATCTAATGCTTTGACCTAATAAACTTAGTAGACAAGGAGGCAAGGATCCCTAACGCAGGGGTCATGTAAATGAATGCAGTCTGCAAGTAAAGTAAATCTTTGGGACTATCGAGGGACATTGGGGCCAAACTCATGTAGAAGTAAGGGATTTTGAGGCCTTGATCCTAGTGAGTACGGTTTCTGACAGGATTTTTGACAATTTAGGGAACTGGGTTAGTTGTTGGTGGATCCAACACAGCAGATGATAGGTATGACCCCTGGGGCTAAGCAGGTGATAGGTATAACCCCTGGGGCTAAGCAGGGGTTATACCTACCACCTGCTGTGTTGGATCCACCAACCCCTAACCCAGTTCCCAGTTCCAGGCTAAGCAGGTGATAGGTATAACCCTCACCTGCTGTGTTGGATCCATGGATCCAACACAGCACAGCTGTACTCTCTCAGAAACCTGTATTCCTTCAAATCCCTAACTGCTTAACAGATTGAATTTCAATTTCAGGATACTATAGGTAACTCTATAAAGCTTGTTTTGAAACTGAAAACCTAAATTCTTCCGATTCTTCCGACCATCATCTGACCTACCTAATACTTATTCTGAACATAAAGTAACACGTCACAATCTATTTGAATATAGAATTTGCTTCCTACTCAATTCCCTATGAAGGTACCTACTTATCTGAACTAAAAACAATGCTATTTTATTGTTTTCGTGTACTAAAACAGATTCGCTATCATAAGCGCTTTATATATTCTAAGCACGTGAAACAATTCATTAATTATTCATTACGTTTGAATACAGAGTATTAGTTATACTAATATAATAAAGGTGAAGAGTTTTCTGTTTGGGTGAACGCGCTAATCTCAGAAACTAACAATCCGATTTGAATAATTATTTGTGTAATCGATAACTACATTCAACGGGAAGGTCATAGTCTATTTTTCATCACCGAAATTTCCACGGGAACAGGGAACTGGCACAACGTGGGTAAAACCGCGGGCGCTGCTAGTATTATAATAAGGTTTATCTCGTATGACGATCGTCATAGAGACCACATGTTTATTTTAAGAATTTGCGTTATTTTTAATATTATAAGTAGAAATAAATTAAGTGTCTCTTTGAATATCTGTATAAATAAATAAATTCCAGTCACACCTTTTATTTTGAAGACGTGTAATGGACCACCTGTATTTATATATGGTACTTACAATAGGTAACTGACTCATAAGTTCAAGTCCAAGGACTCTACTAGGAGGACCCTTCAATATTTAAGTATATACCACTGTAAGGCAATGCTAATCTCTTCCAAATATAACATGTTTTTCTTGATAAAACCTACTGTCATCAGGATGGGCCCTCAAACCAAAGTGTTATCCTTAGCACTACAGTCATAACCTTGAACTTATATATATTCACAAAGACTTCCTAAGCTAGTATAGAGTATAGATAGGAGTTCCAAGCAATGTTGCTTGCTTAGTATAGCTTAGAACTAATATTTATACTCTATACTAGCTTTAGAGAGCATAGAGAAAAATGCATGCTTAACTACATGTATGGGCGCGACTCCACTAATTCTGAGAAAATAACGTTAGTGCGATCTACAAAATGGCCATCTATCCGGAACCGGAATAGTTAATAAAATATAAGTAACACACATTGTCAAGCCCTAAGTTGCAGTTAAAATTCCAAACATGACAACTTTCACTATCACTGTCTCTAGTTAGATAGTGGTTACGTAATGTTTCTTTATATACTTATTTACTAGAGCCCTATGGTTTATTCCACTCCAGCAGAGATTGGACCTTAATTAAGAAATGGGATCCTTACATACAAATATAAACGCGTCACCGAAAAGTATTGAGAATAATGCTACTGTACGAATGCTTCGATTACGAAGCACGGAAGAGCGAAGTACACTAGTTTACTGCTTCTCTATTTCGTGGTACGAAACCTACCTGCATTCCCTATGTGTTTTTTTTATTGTCATTAGTGCGACATAATATGTGACATGTATCCCATTGAACCGTGGATATCCACGGTGTCATATTTGATAAATGCCCAGTGACACTAGCTACCTACTAGAATTATTTAACACAAGAATTGAGAACCCTATCCTGTTAAGTAGGGATGGGTGGGTTAGTAGAGTAGGGAGGAAAATTTGGTGTTAGCACCTACCTATGTGCCTACTGAAGATAATTTGGCCCAGATAGGAAAAAGAGTACATACCTCCGAATGTAAGTACTTAAAGAAAAATATTTACAATACTTTATGTCATAATATTTAATATTGACTACTGACTGCGCCCATCGCAAACATTGTTATAGATATCGATATTATCACTATATACCGTCTTTACTCCGTGATACAAAAACTGTATGGCCATGGAAGCAGGTCTGAGTCCTTAACCAAAAGTACACATCATAAAAAGTATCACAAAGTTGCCAAGAGTTTGTAACTTATAGTTGCTATGTACTTAGTTGATGTATGTACTCGTATATTATGTGTACGAATGTCCTGCTCCTCGATTTTTGGAGGGAGATAGCTAGTTTCAATTTTGTAGACCATTATCTCTGTCACACGTTATTGAAGTCAAGTTTGACACTGACATTGACAAACTTCCACGGATTTCATATTTTCAATAATTTCTGCAGTTATACAGAATCATCGCTCTACACCGAAACTAGCCGACTGTCTAACCTAGACTCTACCCAATATATCCCGATTCTTTTCTCGGCCTCTAGAGGCTTTAAGACCGAGAAGCACTACTTGATGCCAATTGCTGTACCTAGGTACATATTAACTCAAAATATCATTGTAGATAGATATATAAATACTCAGACTCAAATATGTTTAAATTGTTATGCAAATAACATTCATAACTTGTTGACTTCGTAATGCACTGAAGGACAATATTTTGGCTAAACCTTTGTCCGTTTGCCCGAACCGATGAATGGGGCTGGTAATAATTAGCGGTAGTTAAACATTTAACAATGTAGCTTAATACGGTGTAAAAATAAAACTGAACCTGTCTTAACATTAATAAATGATTTTATATGTACCGCTGTCGGTGTGTACCTATATGTAAATAAATAGATCCTCAGCGTAAAATAATCAGTAACTTGATAGCTGTTTAGGTACCTAGGTACTTGATGTTTTATTTAAGGTAACTTTACGAGATTTTCCGCCTTGAAATTGCGAATTATAAATGACACCTGTAAGAATCAGGTTTTAGTACAAGTTGATAAAGTAAGGTAAAGTTGGGTTTTTAATCTAGATGGATGCATAGTTATAAGGTATTTAGTTTAGAAGGGCTTGAAAATTATTCCACTTGTAAGTAATGATAGATTAGGGTTGGGCCAAATGAAGCCATCGTCAACTTTTGGAGGACGACAGTTCTCCTGTTTATGTTATTTTAATCACTTATTTTTCTCAATTTCCATCAGTAACCTCTAAGGAAAATGATAATAAAAATATAAAAGTTTGTTACTCTTACGCAACAAAACAGTGATTATCGTAAACTATCGCAATGTTTACTTATTGGCATGATTTGACCGTTAGTGAATCGTTGATAAGATAATCTTGCTTTTCTGCTACGTCCCCATTTGTTTTAAGTTATCTTCTTAAGTTATTTAATATTTGAATGAAATAGATCTGAATGTTTTGTCACTAAAGTACTATTCATTCATTCATTTCGCGTAAGTGACCTAGGTAAGTACACTGAAGTTGAAGTTTTTGGACCAGCTATAGACGACATAACGTGCCGGAGCACGGTAGCGCTCTGATAGAAATGCCACTTTCGGTCACTCCGAGCTGCAAGTTGCTTACCAATCGCAATGATCTAACATTACTTAGTGAAACTACTAAACTTGTGGTAGGTAAGTAGAGTTATTAATTAACCCTACCGATTTTTAGTATCTACCGAAGTCACATTGAGGATATTGTATCTAAGTACGTAATATTGAATGATTCAGTTGAGACGACTTGAAAAACAAACCGTAAAAATATGCTCAAGAAAAGATGAGCTTAAAAACTGAGGTATTTGACCGTCTATTCTGGTCACAAATATGGTAGGTACCTACTTAAGACCACAACTCCATACCTCATCAACCTACCCGACTCTGCATAACGGCGTTTAAATAGTAAAAAGCCTTTAACCAAACTATTTAACTTTTTCTGATTTATGAAAAACGATACATAAAAAAGCAAGTCACGGCAAGCCAAGTCACTTATTAAAGTGGAACATTCACCAAGCGCTTTGTCGTCTCTTAAAGTGCGCAGATCATTTGGCGACACACTTTTTTAAACCATTTAGTGCGAAACCATTGGACCGTGAAGATCGTGTCATGTAACCTACAGCACGAGCACGGATATCGAACCAATCGCAAGCATCCATTGTGTCGCCGTGAAAAATCAAATTTGAATTTCGAAACTACCGGAAGAGATGAAGGCACTTATAAAACCGGCAATGTTTATTATTTGTTCCTATTTTCTTAAAATATTAAACTAGTTTCATTTCCTTTGGGGAAGTGAGCTAAACATAGGCAGTGGTTAAACGAGTACTATTAAACATGGAAAACTGGTACTTACTTAGCACTAACTACTACGAGCCCGTTGTTTTAAGACGAGAGATGTCAATATTCTGCGTTGAAAAAATAATGAAAATATTTTTTTTGAATATTTAGCCATGAAATATGTTACTTAACTAGTTTATTTATCTAGCTAGACTCTATATAGAGGAATTTGTTCATTTCTGTAGGTCAGCTGTATTTATTTATATTTATGTACTTATATTATATTATATTGGAAAGAGCACAGAGATCCAGTGATCAAAGTAATGTTCAAGAAGCCTTTTCGTTATCCCACCGCTACTCTGTACGCTGAATCTGGAATCTTGACAGTAAGGCAACTGTTTCTTCACAGAGCAGTGATAGCGTACCACAAGTTTTTCTCCGCCAGCATTACAAACAGCGGCGCTACATCCCGTAGGATGAATGTTAAAGTTGCTTCAGTTAAAACTAGTTTTGCTAAACGTTTTCGGTGGTTTGCTTTTCCATTGATATACCGACGTGCTTTAAATCATTGTGACCTCTCTTGTCTTCTCTATGGTGTCAAAGTTAGGATTAGGAAATGGTTATTGACCCTTGACTATTATGAAACTGAAAATATTTTGAAAATTGTAACCTAAAAAGTGTATTTTTTATTAACAATACTTAATATATTTTTCTCGTACATAGAATTGTCCTAACAATGACATTATATTGTACACCAGCATTGTATTGTATATTCAAATTCAAATTCAAATTATTTATTTGTTCATATTACCTATAATCTGCTGCAGGTTCTGTTATTTTGATAAACTGGCTTGTATAATCTAATCTCAATTAATTTAAATAAGTGCTTTAATGTTAGTTTGATTTCTTGTATGTTGTTCTGTCAGTGTTTCTTTTTCATTAATGCTCGGCTACCCGCGATACAGGCTAGCCCTAGTGCGGGAGCCATTGGATATGTAATTTTTAAGTTTAAGCTTTTTTGTCAGTAAATATTTTTCATTTTCATTTTCATTTTTCATTTTTCATTATCAAACTAAGTTCATTTAATTTTAATAAAAAATAGAGTCCACCAAAAGCTAGCCGTTATCCATACGGTCCATACCTTACTAATATTCACTTTTCCATTCGGAGTTACTTGGGTTGGGAGTAGAAATTGGCATTTTCTCCAGCACACTGCACTTTCTAAAATTCCTAATTATTATATACATACTTGTACTGTACTTAGATAATCTCAATGCAGTTCATGTACTAATTAGCTATAACATAAATTATCATAGTACAGTACCCGGCAGAACGCATACCACTCGACTCTTGCTTGGTGGATGGTAATATGAATTTTGTTGCACTGCCAACAATCCTTCAAAGATCTAGTGGTAATGCTTTCTGCCAAGTTAGTACTGCAGGTTGCTAAAGGGCGTTATGACTTTCTGCTCTCTTCAGATTGCCGGCATTTTCGGTTTTATAAAGAGTTATCTCTGTCACACACTACTAATTATTGTTTAATTGTGATTTACTGACCCACAGCCAAATAAACGATAAACTATGACACTAAGGAAAAAAAGCGGCCAAGTGCGAGTCGGACTCGCCCATGAAGGGTTCCGTAGCAGCGAGTAACATAATAAAGAAGTTCTTGAAATAAATGTTTTTTTATTTACATTTGAGTTATTGAATGAATAATCAGTATTTTTTTGCGGTTTACGATTTATGTCGTAAAAAAAAAACTACTAACTAGACCTCGTTCAAACCAATTTTCGGTGTTAGATTACATTGTTATGTACATCATATATTTTTTTTAGTTTTATCATTCTCTTATTTTAGAAGTTACAGGGGGGGGGGACACACATTTTACCACTTTGGAAGAGTCTCTCGCGCAAACTATTCAGTTTAGAAAAAAATGATATTAGAAACCTCAATACCATTTTTGAAGACCTATCCATAGATACCCCACACGTATGGGTTTGATGAAAAAAAAAATATTTTTTTCATTTCTAAGTATGGGAGACCCCCCTAAAATTTTATTTTTTTTCTATTTTAGTGTGAAAATATTAATGCGGTTCACAGAATACATCTACACACTAAGTTTCAACAACATAGCTCTTATAGTTTCGGAGAAAAAAGGCTGTGACATACGGACAGACAGACAGACAGACGGACGGACAGACAGACAGACAGACATGACGAATCTATATTCCGTTTTTGCCATTTGGCTACGGAACCCTAAAAATACCTTATTTTATTACATACCTTTAAAAAAATCTCGTAAAAAGCCGAATACCTCTGTAGAAGTTGGCGGCGAGACATGTCTTCAGAGAAGAAAAAATGACGGAAAAAAACCTTTGTCTTGGCATGCATCTTACATACGTACGTACTTATGTACATACTTACATGTCACAGCTCGATACTCATACCACATTGAAACGTAATAAGTGCATATTCGTTGTAAAATATATTCGTTAAGCTTTATTAAGGACTAGCAGCGCCCCGCGGTATTACCCGCGTTGTTCCCGTTCCCGTGGGAATTTCGGAATGAAAAGTAGCCTATAACCTTCCCGTTGAATGTGGCTATCCATTACAAAAATAATTTTTCAAATCGGTTCAGTAGTTTCTGAGATTAGCGCGTTTAAACAAACAAACAAACAAACAAACAAACAAACAAACAAACAAACAAACAAAACAAACTCTTCAGCTTTATAATATTAGTATAGATTTGAGTCGCTTTCAGAAAAACAGACGAATTTGCATGTATGTCAGACTGTAAGAATACAATTCATAAAGTGTATACATTTTAAAAACATCAGTGTAACCAATGTATCGTCCAACAACCTGAGAGTGAAAGTGTATTGTTTTAGGAAATATTACACGTGTAGTTATTTATTTGATGACGACATTACACGAGGATAGATTACGTAGCGGTCAGCAGTGAACAAATACAAGTGGTGAACTGGAAATCACCACTGAAATATGCGAAAATAATAGTAGGTAACAGTAGTATTGTAAAGTCACCAAAAGAATAGCAGTTTTAACTAAAAAGGTACTACAAATAAATATACCCGGACAAATTCACACATTAAAAACCTTATACATAAACGATATTTAGTTAAATTATACAGTGTTTTAAAGAATTACGTCTCTTTCGCTCTTTGGCAAATAATAGCGTATGTCGGAAAGGGACAAACTGTTAATAACTGTTTATCTACACTAATGTTGTAACATTCTACTTATGTTTCCAATACTTGACTTATAATTACTACTGTTATAGCGCAGACAACTAAAACACTCAATTTAAGCAATTGCCCATGATGTTATAATATCCACATCGATATCGTAAAATCTCATTATAACATCGCGGCCTGCGCGGCGCGCGCAGCTGCGCTCTCATTGGTTAGATTTTAATGGCGCCAAGTTCACTGTGACAATACACGACACGTACGCGTGAATTTAATGTTCCGCAAAGTGTTTTGTTTTTAAAATTTTGTTTGATTAATTGCATTAGTGAAGATAAAGTAGTGTATGCAACTGCATATAACACGGGTATTAAAACACTCGTTACTATTATGAAACTCGCTGCGCTCGTTTCATAAACTCACACTCGTGTTTTAATACCCTTCTTTATATGACAGTTGCATAAACTACTATTATGAATAAGGCCCTAAAGCCTGTAAAATGGCATCTAACTCAATAGTAATAAAATCAATTATACATACACATTACATTACATACACAAATATTTTTATGAGTATATAACACGCAGACGTCGTGGGAGAGCTATGATGATTGGGGGATCGTTTCAGGGGTTTGATCCTCTTAGTAGGTACCTATACTAAGAGGTGTTGGAAACATAAGCCGTTATGTGACTAACTGTACGAATGTACAGTCGAGTATAGCTAGTTTGATAACTATGTAGAATATCTATACTAATACTAGCTGCGCCCCGCGGTTTCACCCGCGTTGTACCCGTTCCCGCGGGAATTTCGGGATGAAAAATAGATGTTGGCCGATTCTCAGACCTACTCAATATGCTCACAAAATTTCATGAGAATCGGTCAAGCCGTTTCGGAGGAGTACGCGAACGAACACTGTGACACGAGAATTTTATATATAAGAAGATAAAGAGTTACAATTTGTAATTTTGTTTGTATGTTTGGATTAATCTCCGGTACCTGTCAATTACCTGTCTGATTTGAATAATTCCTTTTGTAATGAATAGCCACAGGAAGGCTATCTTTCATCCCGTAACGCTTACGGGAACGGGCTCAACGCAGGTAAGACCGCGAGCCGCTGCTAGTTCTAAATATTTACTCAACATATTTAAAGCTTTACGTCTTTTAAAGGTACAAGATGTGTTTAAAATACATATTAAATACCAGGGACGACATAACAACTGAACCAACACAATATCTTAGCATCAACAGTATTTTATTATATCAAATAAAAATTATTACGCATAATTTGATAACCACTAGCTTACACATAGACTAAATAATACATTTCTAATAGCAATGGAACGAAATAAATTATTTTTAACTCAGATCTGAGTAATACTCGAGATGCGCAAATAACGCAAAGGAATCAGATCAAAGTTGATTACATCATTACATCGGTAATCGATTCAAGTGTTAATTGATTCAAGTCAAAGCAAAAAGATTGTACTTGGCAAAAAATTAAGACCCATTCACATCGAACGTAATAAAACCATTCTAAAATTATGATATGCTTATACAAAATGCTTTTGATTAAATCTATGTTCTGCGTTAGTCGACACTGAAATACTTTCAATAGGGACTTCAATGTGAATAAATCTATAAAAGCACAACC
This sequence comes from Cyclophora punctaria, assembly GCA_951394245.1. NCBI lineage: Eukaryota > Metazoa > Arthropoda > Insecta > Lepidoptera > Geometridae > Cyclophora > Cyclophora punctaria. Next base: position 5,374,742 of record OX596170.1, on the reverse strand, counting down.
AGGTAATATACTCGAATAACTAGATATCAAGGTACAAAAGCCTGACAATTTAGCGTTAAGCTGCGTTTTCACTCAGTGTTCTGAGCAATTCTGAGCGAATCTGAGCAATATTTCCTTCTTGGGGTCAATGAAAATTCTTGGGAAAGTGAACATATTATTCCAAGTTACAATTGGCTCATAATATCTGTTCTGAACGCTCAGAGAAAATGCTGCAACAGATAATTTGATTATAATTTTGACAAACATTTGTCACGCACCACATTTGGCAACTCCGAGTAAAAATCACTACAGTGCTTAAACCTACATAAACCTAAAAAGGCAGTAAAGTAAAAGGAAATATATAAATGTCATGTCAAATATGGTCCCATAAATACGAAATGCGTGAAAGATCATAAGTCTTTCGAGTCTTCGGGGAGGCAGAGGAACAGTTTCGCGCAGACTATATTGAAGGAGTGGCAGGCTGACTGGAACCACTGAGGCTTATTCTGCCACCAGATGAAGAGGCCGTAAATGGGCACACCTGCGACTATGAAAACTACGCCGATACCGACTTGGAAAGGATATTTGAATGTCGAAGCAATGATGAGCGCTGCGTAGAGTATAAAATACACGATCGGAAGCGAAAGGTTGATTTTGATCGGCCGCCGTAGGTCAGGTTGTGTCCTCCTTAGGTATAGTAACCCAGCAATGGATGTAAGTATCAACAACCCTTCGACTGCCGTGACGTAGACGATCAGGGACTCCACGTCGGTTATCACTAGAATCAGCAACGTTACGATGCACTGCAACAATAATAAAACACTTTAGTTTGTTTATTTTTTGCAATTGTCCTCTACCGTGAAGAGGTGTTTGCATAAACATGGTAGCTGTAATAACATTTTATCTTTGGGTAGGACATACGTAATTATGAAATAGTAGCCGCGTCCGTGGTGTTATCGCGTTGTACCCGTTCCTGCGGGAATTTCGGGATAAAATGTTCCGTGTATTATTCTATTGTATAACCTTTATTACTGTAAAGTTTCATCCAAATCCGTCCAGTAGATTTTCGTGAAAGAGTAACAAACAAACATACATACATACATCCTCACAAACTTTCGCATTTATAATATTAGTAGGATAGGATAGGACGGAGCCTTTTGAAGATAGAATGTACTTTAACGTACAATGTACTCATGTACTTTATTTAAAGTACATTCGTATCTTTACAAGTAGGTATAGGTATTTAAAAACCTTTGTCTGACTGAGGTTACATTTTCTAATCACTAAGTTCATGACCTATTTACCCTGGATTATCAAGAACGAGTATCGCCACGCGGTTTTACCTGCGTTGGACTCGTTCCTGTGGGATTAACAGGATAAAATATAGCCAACAGCCTTCCGCTTGAAAGTAGCTTCCATATGCAAATACATATAATACCTATTTCAAATGTCACCGGTAGACGCAGTACACAATTAAAAACATTTATGAGAACATTGTACCGCTCTAATTAAAAGTACATAATTCAATTCCCTTTCACGCGTCTAATCAATTTATTTTAATTTGATAAGACTTTATAACTATGCACCTAGACACCTACTTACCCACATGTTCGTGATATGTATAAGTATTGATAAGGTTTATACTTAAGCAATAAAGATAAGTAGGTACTGCCTGCAGCTCTGTCCGCTGGGATTTATGATTTCGTGCTAATCTGTACTAGGTAATATCTATAATATAAACATGAATCGCAAAATGTGTTGGTAAGCCCATAACTTCAGAACGACTGCATACAATTAGATGATTCTTTTTTTAATGTGTTCTTTGTCAGGACTAGATTTTTATATAAGAAAAATAAGGAATAAAAAATCTCAAAATTCCCACGGGAACGGGGGCGCTGCGGGTGAAACCGCGGGGCACAGCTAGTTATAATAAATAATAATAAAACTGAAGAGTTTCATTATTTCTTTGTTTCAATGCTCTTCTCTAAGAAACTGCTTGTCCCATTCGCTATATTCCTAGTTTTGGATAGCTATACTCAAGGGAAAGGTTATGTGCTATTTGTTATCCCGGAATTCCGACGGGAAAAGCCACAACGCGGGGAAACCGCAGGGCGTTGCTAGTTCGAGTATAAAAGTGATATTGGAGACGTAAGTTGCTCGGTTAAGTTTTGTAGGCGCTGTTAAATTAATAGTATTAATGCGAAGACTTTGTTATATCTTTATTATAAGGCGTTGCTCTTTAAAAAAATGTGGTTTTAACTTTTAAATAGAAGCTTGAAACAACACATTTTAAAATTAAAATTTAATACTTAAAATTATACACTTTATAATGAAGTAAATACCAGCGCATACATTCATATCCGGTGTCAAATAATCGTTAAAAGCAAAGCGTTGTTGTATACTGCTAAATTTATTCGAGCGGACAGTATAAATTAAGCCACGATTTTTTATTTTCTCACGTGCGTTGAGATTGACATTTTGTGTTAAAGTTTACTAATGCGTGATGGTAAACTGCAGCAACCTATCCTCAGACTAAAACTAAGCTTTTAATGTATACCACCTTTATGCTTGTAATATTTATTATGGAATCCAAATACTGATTTTTTAAATTACAATAAATGTATGCAAATAAGATAACATTTACCACTCGCTAAAGTTTCCTCAATCAATTGTATTCGTAATAATGTTAAATTTCATGAATATATTAGTGACGTAATAGCAACGTGTCTGTGCAAATTGTCTTGTGCCAATATTTATTTAAAGTTCTACATTTGTGTTCGTTTGTCTTGATTTCATATTGTGTTATAAACGTGATCAGTTATTTTACTATTCATAGTTATTTTTGTACAGCATTTAAATTATAAATTAAATAATGTGAAGATTAAATAACGTATCATTCAATATGTATTAAAATTTATTTATGTTTATTTATTAGACTTGTTTCTTAGTATTCGTAAAATCTGAAATGTTCAATATGAAGAGATTATAAAATAATTTTCTGAGAACCTGAATTATAATTTTATTTTCTAACTAGCAGCGCCCCGCGGTTTTACCCGCGTTGTGTCCATTCCTGTGGGAATTTCGGGACGAAAAATAGCCTATGTTACTCGTGGATAATGTAGCTTTCGAATGGTGAAAGAATTTTTAAAAACGGTTCAGTAGTTTTTGAGCCTATTCATTACAACCAAAAAACAAAGTTTTCCTCTTTATAATATTAGTGTAGATTAAGAAGCTTTATAAGTTTATGCGAACATTACTCATTTTGAATCGAAACTACGTTTACAGATACACTTCGCTTTTATTTGACTGTGTGAACGTCAGATAAAAATGTAAAATAATGTTAAATAAGTTTACATGAGTTTCACAGTTTTTAGTATCAGATTAAACTAAAATAATGGCTAATTTTGTTTCGCTTTCGGTACCCTGACCTTGGTTACAGAGTCTATTTTCATACAACAGATGTCATCAGAACATCTGCCTATTAATAAAGCTATGAAGACAACAATAAACCCCTATCAATGCTTTTTATATCGTGTTATAATAGCTAGTTTTATTCAGGTTTAAGTGTAAATTAATGTAATTTACATTTTGGAATGTTGATATTACGCTCGTAAGCGGCAACGCGACGCGACGCGTAAATATTAAGGGTTGTTGTTCCAATTTGGAAATCGTAACATATGTTTCTAAAAAAGTTCATGATTTTATATGCTACTAGCAGCGCCCCGCAGTTTTACCTGCGTTGTGTCCATTCCTGTGGGAATTTAGGGATGAAAAATAGCCTATGTTTCTCGTGGATAATGTAGCTTTCGAATGGTGAAAGAATTTTTAAAAACGGTCCAGTTGTTTTTGATCCCATTAATTACAACCAAACAAACAAAGTTTTCCTCTATATAATATTAGTGTAAATTAGGAAAATACAAAGCGTTGTTTCATAACTTCATTGACAGTCAGTTAAAGCTATTCTGGCGAGCAGTACAAAGCCACGTTATCTCTTTTTCTTACGTTCTGTTGAGACTGAGTTTAGTTTACGTTTACTGGTGCGTGAGCGTAAGCTGAAGCATCCCGCCTTTAATAGTCAATCACCGAACTTGTCTCGCATTACGACGTTTTGATCACTCACTTACGACCACAGATTAGACACAAAACACCGTATTTACCGCTTATTGACTTAATGGATGATTCATTTATATACACACACACACACACACGCACGCACGCAAGCACGCACACACACACACAAACTAGTAACACCCCTCATTTGCTTCGGGAGTTAAAACAAAAAATACTTACCATAAAAATAAGCGACGGTACCGGCGTCAGCCTCCTAATATCGATCAGTGATATAGCCAGCGGTAGATGTCCATTTCTGGCACCAACGAAGAAAAGCCTCGATGATGCATATATGGCACCGTTCAACGAGCCCAAAGTGCACAGAGCTACAAACAAAGGCATGATCCAAGCCATATAGCCCAGCATCTTATCGCTGAAGGTGACTGCGACGGCCTCTGAAGATGTGATCTCTGCATTGCTCAGTACGGCGAAGTAAGCCACGTTGGTGAGAGCGTACACCAAGATGACTATTGGCATTGATATGCATATCGCTCGAGGTAAGTTTCTGGAATTAGAGAAGTGTTTGTTAACAATGTAATTGAGTAGTGTATGGAAATATATCTAAGAGACTAATATGATTGTTTAATCGCATTAGTCGCTGTATCATTTGGATATGCAGTAATGACCATTGGAATGAGTACATCGCGAGTAAAACCAAGAACTGCTAGACTTACAAGTACTATCACCGCCCCGCGGTTTTACCCGCGTTGTGCCCGTCCCCGTTGGAATTTCACGATGAAAAATAGCCTATATAACCTTCCCGTTGAATGTGGCTATCTATTAGAAACAAAATTACTCAAATCGGACCGGTAATTCTTGAGATTAGCTTGAACATACAAACAAACAACTTACAAATTTTACCTCTTTATAATATTAGTATAGTATATAAAGTATTAGTAAGTAGATAAATGGGCATTTTTTTATAATAGTACTTATGTATCTGTTGGCTTTAAAATCAAATAGGTAATAAAAGATTACTACTCTATGTTAGTCATTAGTATGTTGGATGTAATGTCTAATCTAATGTAATTTTGCGAAAGATTGTTTGAATAACTCGATTTAAATTTAGACAGTCTATTTTAAATTCCAACTCATTACCTCTGCAAGACGTCAAAATTCAAAGAAACCCATTAATGTTTAGACAATCTTATTGTATTAAGAAGACGTAACAAATATCTCAGACTATACGAATAATTCTAAGAATGTACATCCATTGGTTCGTCAATCAGTCATGATATTCATGATTCTTAGAAGTTGCGTACTGAGATGTACCTTCCAAACATCATTGGATATAAAAAAACAAATATTTAATTTACAACCGTGCCTTCTAATATCGCCGTTTAGGTTTAGGATTTAAAAACAATAAGAAAAAATACGCGTCGAATATTGATGGACAGATAAACGTTTTTAGCCATTAGATATCTTTTATTTGCTGCATACCGCGACATAAAACACATATTATAATAATAGCCGCGTCCCGCGGTTTCACCCGCGTTGTACCCGTTCCCGCGGGAATTTCGGGATAAGAAGTAGCCTATGTCCTTTCTCAGGCTCTAGATTAACTGTGTACCAAATTTAATTCAAATCGGTTCAGTAGTTTTGGCGTAAAAGCGTAATAGACAGACAGATTTACTTTCGCATTTATAATATTAGTTAGGATTTTTATAAGTAGAATTACATACTAATACCAAATATTTTTTATTCGACGTGTTCATCAAAAATCATATTGATGAACAAGGTCCCATTAGCCACAGAGGCACCTTAGGTTAGGTAACCTAGGTAAGGCAATAGGTAGCTTAAAGTACTTTAAAATTCCATAAATAAATATAGGTACACTGAGAAGTGTGTTCAATGCAATGGAAGGAATGTTTTCATCACATTATCAAATTGCACCCTGTTCTGTTTGTTGATTTGTCGAGGCTATCGTAGTATAAATATTTTAGTTCAGTTTATTTATGTATTTACTAGGTGATAATAATAACTATTTGATATCAAGGCTATCTTATTTCTTTAACTTGTCAAGATATACTAGTATATTTCATCAAAACTTGATTTTGGGGATCAATCTGTTGACTTTCTGAACGGATCATCCTCCTTTTGGAAATCGGTTAAAAAGACGTACGGTACGAAAGCTAATACATAAAATTCATAAGCCAACCCACCTGTATGGATCTTTCAATTCTTCAGTGACAAAATTGAGGTAATTCCACCCGGAATACGAAAACAGGCCGGTATAAAATGCTATCGCAATATCGCCGGGCGCCGTCTTAGAGCCCTCCATCATATTCTGAAGATTCTTTGTGCCATTCTCGTCGGTGAACAAGTGGTACAAACTGGCGAAGAAAGTCACCAGCAAAGCTAACACCTTGGCAGCAGTGAAGGAATCTTGCACACGAGTCACCCATTTAACGTTGTAACAGTTTATTACTGTTAGAAAACCTGAAACGAGATAGTTACATAGTATTAGATGTAGTCACGTATTGTCTAGGCACTTAAAGATGCTTAGATAATGAGAGATTATATTTTTTTATAGTTTAACTAACTACTCCTTGCGGTTCTATCTGTTTGTGCCCGTTCCTGTAATAATTTTGGGATTAAAATAGCGTGTGATTGAGAAGAATGGCGGAAATGGGGGTTGCCTTTGCCCAACAATAGGATGATATAGGCAAACAGTAATATTAACAGAAAAATAGCGTATAACTTTCCCGTTGAATGTGGCTATCTATTAAAAAACAAATTATTCAAATCGGATTGGTAGTTACTGAGATTAGCGCGTTCAAACAAACGAAAAATCAAACTGTTCATCATCATCATCATCAATCAAGCTTGCTATAAGTATACGTAGATAGTGACAGGAAAGAAAACCGTAATTATTAGTTGAATTGCTAGTAACGAATAAATATATGTTTCTTAGACCGGCAATGGAGAAAATCAGTCAATTACTTTCGTAATATGGAATAACTGGGGAGAGAGAATAATATCGGTGGATATCGCGTTTAGAAAGTTAATAACATTATGTATGTGTTCTCTTGGCGTAATCCTTTTAGAACGTTTGCATTATTAAATGAAATATTTGAATGTTTCAAGTCTTATATAATACGAAAATATCTAAACTTTAATGTAAGTTACACATGATACATTTTAGTACATAGTACTTTGAAGTAACCAAACTAAAGTTTGGATATTGAACAACGGCGAAGCGGACTCCATTGGTGGACGTTTAAAGACAGTTTCTCTTTTAATTTCAGTAATATTCTAACCAAAAACTTAATGAAAGTAATAACGACAGTCACAAGTCCGTTCCTGTTAGATATACCAAACAGGATACTTAAATGAAGAGAATTCAAACGTTAGTACTTGAGTTAGCAAGATTAAAGGTAAAGTACTTGAGTTATAAATACAAATACGGGTTTAAAGTAAGCCCTTAGCGAGTTCGCAAGTGGATTCCGCGTGTAGTGTGTGTCAAACGATGCGGGAGGAAGCTCTCATTATCCTGTCAGCCACAATCAGTACAGCCGTTCGCGCCACACCACGAACACTTATATACGTAGTACTACGTACACTTGGCCAATGGCAATGTTGAGCATACTACTATCGAACTTCTATAAAATGTATACTTACCACCTTGTTATGTTCAAAGTTCTATAAAATTTACGAACATTTAAGAACAGTAAAGTGGTAACTGTACGCATTGACTAACTAAAGTACTATAGAATGAACACAATCGGCTTGCCCTATTGGTCCATGGTCTCAACTGTCAAATACGAATCACGAACAATCAGATATAATCTATCTTCCTTTCTAGGGCCATTTGGGGTACCTCGCTAGCAATCTTTGTTTAAACTTACGACGCGACAGATCAAAGACCTCGGTTACTGATTATTTTAGTACAGCAAAGTAGAATATATTGGGCATTAAGTCTAATTGGATCGTACCTATATCTAGGACGATTCTTATCAGACGGAGGTTTAAATACAAATTGGGCCCGTTGTATGTGAGGTACGTCCACATTTAAAGACGAAATATACACTACTATTACTGTTACTGCTAGCCTGTATCATCCCACTGTTGGGCAAAAGTACCCCCCCCCCCCTCACTCTTCCTGATTTAAAGCCATCAGTTGCCAATCCCTCTTGTAGGTTTCGAGTATGCGCTATTATGACCATGGAAATGATGTGTAGTCCACAGGTATAGTCAATCTATCGTTGTGTAAGAAGAATGCTGACATCACTTTTTATTCACAGAGTAAGGAGTACCTTTTGTGCACAGTGGCGTACTTCTTAAAATTTAAAACATGGCAAGTACGAACAAAAAATAAATGAGCAAAATCGTTTGAATGCAAAAACTTATTAAAATAAAACAAACAATATGTATGATGCGTGCGCGATTACCATTTCAAAAGAAATTAGAAAAACGATAAAAATCGTGAACATGTTCAAGTTTCTGAGAAGCGTTGAAAATTAACTGCCAAATATATTACATCACACAGAGGGAATATAAATCAGATGAAAGACCGGTTGAAAACAGCAAGGGGTCATTACAATGGACCCTACAATGTTTACGTACGCACCTTTCAACCGACAATTGAAAAGGAATAACGAGAAACAAACGAAAATAATCCTTATTACCACGAACTAAGATTCTCCATACACAATTAATTTTGTTGTTCAATATTTTGGTACTCAATAAGAATTTGCAGAAGAGCATTCCAACAAAAACTTACGGGGCCACTTTTATAATAAGAAACCAGTACTCCTTATAAGACTCGGGATCGGTTGGCAAGCGAGGTGCTGTTTTCAAAACCCGATAAGGAATCGAAGTTATGATTCGTAATACCAACGTAGAAGATTCTAGAAAATATCAAACACCTATTGTGCCATAAATAGTAAAGCATACAATGGGCCCTTTATAAGGTAGGATTAGGGGCGATATGGTCTCCCTTCCTAGCATAGGCAAAATCTTGTAGGTATATTCGCGAAACCTTTCAATGACAATTGACCTTCGGATCTTTGGCATCCTTATGTAAAGGATACTGAACATTCCATAAACCCCTTAACAAAGCTATATCTACGCCCATACTATATTAAATCTGCTCAAAAGCGTAGAACATACTTAACTTTTTTGAACCAACTGTAGCTCCACGTTGATATTTGGTACGATTCATAAATTGACGAAGTTCGGTTCCATTTTTTTTTTAGCCTGTAATGTCCCACTGCTGGGCAAAGGCCTCTCAGCTCAGAGGATTAGGCATTATACCACTCTTGCTTACTGCTGTTTGGTTTTCTTCCGAGCCATGTTTGAAAAGTATAGGAAACATGATTCCTTATTGAAACGAAGTTCCTTATCGCGCGTTGCGAAAGGGGGCTAGACGGAAAAAATGGTAACGACATTTTTTACGCCAGAGAGAGACAGACAGAGAAACATGCGCCTGTCTCTTTCTGGCGTACACATGTTTCTCCGTCTGTCTCTTTCTCTTATAGAAATCAAGCTAGATATTTTCGTTTCGTCTTTCTATTTCGCATTGAACAGTGTGGTGTCGCGACGATTATTTTTGTTGATAATAAATAAACTTTGTTCCATCCTCTCAAGTTCTTTTCCTCTACCTATATCCCACTGCTGGTTAAAGGTCTCCTAAACACTTCCAAAGCATTCCTTATTTGGTTTCGAAAAATATGACATGATATTTCCTTGTCCATTAAGAACCTATTCCTTTCCTGATTCTCTTGGCGAGGTGCTTACGTCATTATCTTATCAGCAAACGGATCTTGGATTCTAGTAACCCTCTAAGACAGGATACGATACGGGTCGTAAATTGCGGTGTCGTTTAAAAGTCAAACGGCTGACTGTTTATATTTTAAAGTGTTGTCTTGTGATTTTAACACTCACAAGACTAGACCATTTCTAGTTTAGAACTTTGTTGTTTTGTTCGTTCCTAATATTTTACACACAGATGTGACTAATAAAGGCCCATTTAGACTGAGCAATTTCCGCGCGTGGGATCCGTGGGACATAAACAAGTACCTGCGTCTAAAGTTCTAAATACTCATGATACGAGGCAATTATCTAGAGACCCATTTAGACAAAGCGAGCTCACTACTAATAATTAGTCTGAATCACAATTCCATACAATTCTGAAAAATGGCAGTCTAAGGGTTCTTTCTAGTTAAGGGTTTTCAGACATCCTCCTACGTGCGTTTTGTATTAAAAAACAAAAGGACATCTGTTTGCGGAGACGACTGTGCACCGCCGCGGCACGTAGCTGTACGACTAAAAATCCTTATATTGAAAGAGCTGAGACTATAGACAATAGGGTAGATGGTAGATACCTACTTAAAATAAGAGTATAATAGAAATGAAATAAAGATGACTGTTGACGAATAAATGGGTCTATAAAAAAGATATTCAAAGATACTCAAAAACAGAAGAACAGTAGGGTTCAAAATTCAATCATTAGGTAACTTACAAGTTATGCTTGCTGCGATCAAACTGACGGCCGCAACTGGTGGTTCGCAATCCACCCATAAAGGCTGCAAGATGTTCTGGGCAAATATCAGGGCAGTGATCGCATTCCCAGTGGGTACTAGGATGAACAGCGCTACCCAGAGGTAGAGGAATGAGGGAAGGGAGCCGAAAGCTTCTCCTATGTACGCGTAGTCACCCCCCGATTTGGGGATCATGGTACCTGAAACATGAAGGGATTACATGATAACTAGTATGAAAATGCTACTTTAGATAAGTATATGATTTAATTATGTAACATAAACAATGAAAAGATACAGCAATGAGGCTATAGGCACCTGCATAGTGTTCTAAGGAAATTCAAACTATGTACCGAATGTAGATTAATTAAACTAGCTAGGCATCTAATCAACCTTCACTCCTTACTTATAGTATTGTGTTATCCTTCCTATCTGTCGAGCTTCCAGGGTGAATCATAGATCCGATTTGATAGGATTTGGTAAAATGATTGTTTCAAGTTCCTTTTCAACATTAGGCTGCATTTTACAGAAATTCCCAAGGAACGGAGTGAGTTCAACTAGTGTTAGATAAATACATATAGGATACGTCCTCCTCGTTGTAATGAAACGATGTTTATCAAGTCGTAGCTACCAAATAAAAAAAAACCGGCCAAGCGCGAGTCGGACTCGCGCACGGAGGGTTCCGTTCTTTAAAAAACGGCATAAAATCGCGTTTGTTGTATGGTACCTTAAATATTTGTTTTATTTTATTTTTAGTATTTGTTGTTAACTATAGCGGCATAATAGAAATAAATCATCTGTGAACATTTCAACTGTCTAGCTATCACCGTTCTTGAGATACAGCCTGGTGACGGACGGACGGACAGCGAAGTCTCAGTAATAGGGTCCCGTTTTTACCCTTTGGGTACGGCACCCTAAAAAGCTTCCCTCCATAATTTATGTATATCTATGGTACTTATTGTTCGTACCCCGGAAAACAGACTGTCAATAAAGATACAAAGGTGCTACAATTTCAATAATGATATGACAAAGCACTTGTAATATTAATAACGTGTTTCGGGGCTCGTTATCGCATCATATCAAATGATATTCCATCGAGAGCTCGTATGTATGCACAGCGTCATTCATAGCTTCTGTACTAATACGTTCTTTGTATACACGGCAGATAATGGCACGTAACAGACTCCTAAAGGTAATTACGTTTACACGATATCTAGATAAAGGTTTTTTGTATTACTTTGTATGGTATATGGGCCATATTACATGGCTATACTAAAATAATAATGATGAAGAGTTTGTAGAATATGTTTGGCTCTGAAGAATTAGAAAAAATCTATTGTATGAAGTGGTACCTAGGTAGGTATATGAGGCGGGGCGCTGTTGGTAAAGTCTATCATAACTGGTAGTAAACTTACGTCTTAAAAGGTATTTGTTACACAGATATACCTACCTCGATAAGTATCTTGATTTTTGCCCAATAGTAAAACACGTTTATTTAAAAACTCCCCGCGGTTTTATCCTGTCCCGTGGGCATTTCGGGGTGAAATATATTATAGCTTATAGGCACCTAACCTTCCCCTTAAAAGTAATTATACATAGTAAGTAAGTAAGTAAGTATTAGCCTGTTATGTCCAACTCCTGGGCACAGGCATCTCACTGAAGATGTCAGTGCAGTGAGGAGGAATATTATTGGTATGTACCTACTATTGACAGTATAAAGTATTAGCCAGTAATGTCCCACAGCTGGGCAAAGGCCTCTCATCTCACTGAAGTTATCAGTGCAAAATTATACATACAATACAAAAATTCAAATCGGATTGGTAGTTTCTAAGATAAGAGTTCAACCAAACAAAATAACAAACTCTTCAGATTTATCATATTTGTATAGATAGATACTTTTAGTACCTATAAATATTGACCGTATAGGTAGGTACAGGTAAGTGAATCGATATTTTAATATTTAAGTGTCTTAAGTGCGAGGAAATTAATCCCTGAATTATCTGTACTGTGCGAGTAATTTTACCTTTAAGGCGTAATTTTGTACGCCTTAAAGGCACCTACTTAGTTTATTATTTTCAATCAAAATAATATTGAAAACGTCAAGTCTCTACTACAATCGTAAATCATATTCCTAAGTTTCACATAAAGTGCAGTCACGCTATTAAAAGTGGCGCCATCCACTGGATCAATATGAAAAGCGACGAAACTAGAACATTAACCTGATTTATCTTTCAGCATGCAATGAAAAAAATGTTATCTACTTCTTAACCTGACTGCTGTTTTATGAGCAATTGATAAATGAGTAAACCGATATAAAATAAACCAACGTTTTATACTACCGGTTAATTGAAATGTTACGCATTGACATGGCGTATGTATTTTTACGTATACTTATAAGTAGGTACATATTCATACTAACCTACCTACACAAAGTTATATTTATACGGAAAATGTTCGTGCTTAGTGTAAAATATAAATAACGTATTAGGTAGGTACAATAACTAAGTATTTAAAGACATTAGCATTCATAAATATGAAACAAATAATATCCTTTTATTTACGTAGAAATATATATAGTTTGTAATCTGATGATAAATGTATTTATTCAGTAGTCGTGTTTAAATTACCTATTTAACATTTAAATATTTGACCGCAAAACACAGGCGCGTGTAGGAACAAAAGATAAGGATAATAAACATTAAAGCAACACTGTAGCATTCGAACAAGTAAAGGAATTCCTGTTTCTATTTGAATGCTCATTAGACCCTGATAACGTTTTCGGTTCATTAGCGAGGTAAGATGGATCGGCGGTAGTTTCCACTTACCCAGTTCAGCGTAGCAAAGGGCGCCCACCATTGAGAGTACTCCCGAAAGGACCCACACGATGAGCGCCATGCCCTTGGAGCCCGCATGCTTCAACGCCAAGTTAGGAGCCACGAAGATACCCGAACCCACAATCACGCCGACGATGATCGCCACTCCATTGAACAGACTTAACTCTTTCTTCAACCGCACCCCTCCATCAGACTCCTGATCACTACCCTCGCCGCTCTCACCGCCAACGTCCATCGCTTTAGGCGGCAAACCATCCACATCAGACACTTTAGCCATTTCAACAAATTGCACTTTACTTTGAACCAGTCACTGAAGATGTACAGAAAATTTCAAACACTTTCATACATAATTGAAGAAGAGTGCGGCGGCGGCGCGTTGCCCAAATTCTGATACACCGTCATGCAAACATTGCATCACTCTGCGGAGCTGAACGCTAACTGCGGCGGGAAACACCACGTGTCTCCGGCAAACCCCATGAGTCCACCGTGGACTGATAATACACTCTACTCGGCGGTATACCACCTCGCAGCTGATAACAGGAACTATTAATAAATAATACCCACTACAGATACTGTCATATTGGACTCGAACACAGTAGGTTAATATATTCACCACATTTAACTGTACTAGTTAACCACCGGTAAAACAAATAAAAGTCATGTATGTTTTCGGCAAACGTAACTAATGATCTTCCCGCAAATGTAATAATTTCCGCTCGAGATCGGGAGTCATATGGTGCGAGGAGCACACGTTCGGTGGGGCCGGCGCCTACTTTACTATTCAGTCGACTGGTTTGCGAGCTAACCGCGTCGCGATCATGCCGTCTACCGCCATACCGAGTGACTCAATTCGAAACGGCATGGGTGCGAGGCCGCGCCGGGCGAATACCGACCTTTCCGCGTCACCGAATAGTACATTTTTGAACCGCTCGTCCGCCATGTGGATTCACTGCCAAGTTCGATCAACCAGTTTACGCCGTCAGTCTCTTTACCATGCCGGGAAACCACGTGGCTGTTTGGCACAGATTTTCAAAGATAACACAAAAAACTACCGAATGGTAACAAAGCATGCTCGAGTATGTTGACATTCTCGATAGCTACAAGATAAATTGGCTTCTCACAAGCAGGATATGAGCGATTCATTTATAGTGACTTCGTTGTGGAAGGGTCAATGACAGTTATTGTGATGTCTTTAACTGGATCACAATAAGCACCCTTAAAATATAGTCAGGACGAATATGTTCAGTACAGGAAGTACTAAGGAGAGGAAGCACAAGATTAAATAGTCGATAGGATTACTTATCATTACCAAATAGATATCGAAATATTTATTTATAGTAGTACAATAAATAAGTGCCTATACTCATCATGACTACATAGTATAAAACAAAGTCGCTTTCCATAGAGTGATTCAAGAGGAAGGTTTTTATGCATAAAAATTCCCGAAATTCCCACGGGAACAGGCACAACGCGGGTAAAACCGCGGGGCGCTGCTAGTTCAGTTATATGTTAGTACATGCCTATATCAACACATTTTAAAAAGAAATTGTTGTTGGAAACTTATTAGACTTGCAGCTTAAGTTTTAATTCAATAACACAAGCACCACGATGCTGGCAGTGCACTCGCTCTAATAAGATAAGTTAACTGTGTCACACTAGCTTAGTAACATACAACTTACAACCTCCTACTAAACTACAATTCCATTCATAAGATTAAGAGATGAATAAAATAGACTCTTCTCAAATAGATAAGTAAGACCTAACATAGAATGTTCCTAATCTAATCTATATTGTTTTATTATAAGCAAGCTACTGTACAGTCAAGGGCGACTTGTGTTACTTCGGCCTTCGAAGGGAGATAATGGGCATTCGTTAAATCTTGTCACAATCTCGATGTGTGAAGTTTGACGCTAATTTGTCACTGATATTGTAAGAAAGTAGTCATTTATATAAAGTTATGACACGAGATGATGCTCGAGGCCGAAATCTCCCTCCAAACCTGAAGAGTAAACAAATATGCCGTTAACTGTCTATATATATAAAATTAGAGGTATGAAAGAGTTATAATAAACATAATATAAGATTTTAAAAAATGTATTACAAACCCAATGTAATTAAATAAATAATACATTAGTATATTTACTGATATCATTGATATTACAAAATGAAATAGTTGTACATGTACATACTAAGTTGTATTCTTAGGAATTTATATAACAATATATGAAAATACGTAAACAAATAACGATACTACTTTTATTAGAAGTTAATCATTTCCCTTGTTTACTTGGTATTTGAATATCCTGGCTGTATCGTCGTCGGAGGTCGTAAGAATGAGGTTTTGTTTAGAGTTGTAACATAAATCCAAGATGGCCGACTGGTGTCCTGTCAACATTTGTAGTTTTTCCCCGGATCTGCTTTCATAGACCCTGATTGAGCCATCTAGACAGCCAGTGACAAGGTGTTCCTTAATCCATAATAATTTAGTGACGCCATTTGATTCTTCATCGGCTTTCTCACATTGATGCCGGACCATTTGTCTGGCAACATCCCATATGCTGACCGCACCAGTTAATGTACCTGAAGTTATGTCAATAATGATTGAATTATTTTTATTCTTCGTGTCGGAATGGTTTTTCCGCGACATATTATAATAAGTAACAAAGTTATTTTTCTAGTTACTAGACACACTATAGTGTTATGCTTAAACCTTCTAACTGTATGGATATCTTCAGTGGAATGAGAGAAGCCTTTACCTATAACTAGAACATTAAAAACTAACACATTTACTGAGATATACTGGAGTTAGCTAAAACAAAATTTTTACCTAAAGCGAAATATCCCATTGGTTCTAACGAGAATGCCACCACTTCTAAATCATTTTCTACTTGCTGCTGACCAACAACTTTGCCATTTGAAGGGGTTGATAACACCACTTTTCCTGTAACAATACAAATATTAATTATGAACTATGAACATTTGTTCTCCAGTCAAGACTTAATGGTGTCAAATGAGTCTGTTTACTCTTCATATTCAGTTTCTGGCCCTAAATAAATGGTCTCATTTCAAATATTCTGGACACAATTAGATCATCTCATACCAGCCACAACCATAATTAATGACATGTAGAAACATTATGCTAACTCTCTGTTGACATCTCTCTGTGACATTACAATACAATTATAATGTAATTAAAATAAATCAAATTTAGTACTGAAAATGGTAGCTGTAATTTTGAACTTATTTCAGGATACAGCAAATCCTGCTTATGATATAAGGAAGACCTACCATCATTAGAAATAGAAGCAATCAGATTATTGTCCGGGTGTGCATCCACTGCGGTCACCCTGATCTGGTGTACATTGGCTGGCACTTGAGCGACGACTGCACAAGTCTTCAAGTCCCACACTTTGACTGTGCCATCCTCATAACCTGTAACGAGTCTTACTCCATCACTGAAAAGCTGGAATATGAAATATCATATCATTGCATTTGTTCCTTAATTTTATTTTCTGCATGTCGTAAATATTACATATTACAAAAGTATAAGGTAAAGAAAGAACTCGAAAGACATCACGAAAACCAGTAGTACCAATCATGTACTTTGTTACATTCATAGTGGTATCAATTGAAAAATCTCCGTTTTATATCCATTTAATAGAGGAGGACCCAATGCATAGATCTATACACCCCGCGAGGTTTAAGCTGAGCTTTGCAATTGTGTGAGTGTACATGGATAGTGTAGGTGTGATAACCGGCCTTAGGCGCGGCCCCATTTTCGCCCGGTAAAAACCTGATTTTGGGTAACCGGCTTGAGGCGCGGCGCCATTCTGTCTCGCCGCGCTTGGTACTTTTGGTGATCACTCACACTAATGCAAAGCTCAGCTTATATCTCGCGGGGTGTACTACTCTAACTCTTAAACAAATGAAAGACATAATCTATAGAACTCACCTTGCCACATTCCACTTTAACATTATGTCCTTGCAATACTTTAGTGTCTCCTGAGGGTATTTTAAAAACGTAGATATCTCCTGTGTTTACTCCACATATGAGGACTTTAGCTCCAAAATGCCATAGGCCAAAGGATAGGTCATCTGCCTCATACTCAAAGACCATAGGCCATGGATCCTTCTGGCTTTCATCAGTGTTAACTTTCCATACTTTGATTAATCCAGCCATATCGGCAGTTGCTAAGAATGATCCGTCATGGCTGAACCCAACATAGATAACAGAGTCTTTATGTCCAGTACAGTCCATGATGACTTCACCGGTTTGAACAGACCATACGTACGCCTTATCGTCTTCACCGCCAGTCACAGCCAGGTTGCCATCAACATGAAGGTCGCAGCAGAATACTGAACCTACATGCTTGCTGAACACTAAAATAGAATGGTCTTCAGGAGGTTCCATGTCCTCGTAGTCTTGTTCAGGTATGCCTTCCATATCCTCATCATCTAACTGGATCTCCTCAACTTCTTCGAAATACATGTCGTCATCCATGCCTGAGATTTCATCTCCGTTTATGGAGGACGGCGGAGTATCTTCCTCTTGAACCTTCATTTTCTGAAAAGGTATAAGTTATGGTGATTGATTATAACTCGAATAAATAAATAAAATCCTAAATTAAATAAATTAAACACGGAAATCGATTAATATTTAGATAAACTAACCTCTTAAAATAAGTTAGTTTTGTGTAAACAAATAATTATAACTATTACGTTAGCTACAAAACTTTCGTGTGATGTTCATTTAATTTATCTAGATTTTTGTTTATTTTAATAATTATTAATTTTCAAAAAAGAACTTATTCAGTTTGGAAGTGGTTTGGAACCAATGTTTTTTTCAAGCGGGCTGGCTGGCTAGCTGGACAACTTGCGCAATAACAATTGACATTTGACAATAACAACATTAATGCTGGGGCCACACCTATGCCATATGCCATAGAATATGACATTAGCCGTAGGTATAGCCACGACTATGCGTCATAATTTGACAATAGCATTGACAATGCCATATGGCGTATGCGATAGCTCGAGTGGCGGTACATCAAAGAGATTAATGCGAGAGTTAAATGCATGAAGCGGCCACACTACGTATTGTCAGTGTGCGACGAGAGCGCAACGAGTTCAGACGTATTTGTTTTCTAAGACGGAATATACACACATACTATGGCCACAGAGTGGAGTAACGACAAAGTATATATAGATCCCATTTAAACAAAATTAAAAAAACTTTTAAGTCCGGAGCTGGCAAAGATGACGTTTATACAACTAATTGGTTTGCATTCGAAACGATGGATAATTTCCTGCGAGGAGTATATGATAGTGGTCGCACATTAAATACAGAGGTAAGTAATACAAGTCATACATTATGTCAATGATATAGTTATTAAATGTTTGGTATAAGTAGTATAGTAAATTAGCTCTCATGAAATATAGAGCTCTGTCGACGTCCATTTTGCCTGAATTGAAGTAAATTCAATGCCGTTGTCAATGACAAATTTAAAACATTGACATTGACAGTTTAAGTCTAGCCATCCACTATATTGCATTGAAAATTATTGCATTCAATGGGCATTGACATTGAGCGTAGGTGTGGCCCCAGCATAACAACTTATAATGCATTGACAATTGACGTTAGTTAAAAATAAACCTATGAAATAAACAGTGTATGGAAACCAATGTAAATGTTTCTTTGTTAGCATCAAATTTAGTACCACCGACGTCACTGTCAGTAGTGTCAGTGTCAGCGATGAATTTTGAGAGAGCAAGCGAGCGAGCGACATTCATTTGCTAAAATTTGTTTTGGGAAATTAAGTTGAGGTTATTATTTAAATAAAATACAAATTAATTACTGATTTTTTTAGGAAGAACAAAGATAAAATAGGATTAAAGCTGTTCGTTGTTATTAACCCAGTATTATGGCGTCAATTAGCCGAGGTATTTGTCTCAAATATTGCTCTTGTGTTTATACATTTTTTTCATTTAGACCATACAAACCTAACTTTCATGGTTACCAATTTCAGGTTTACTACAGCCCCAAGTAACTTTTACTTTGGCTAAAAGATTTCGTGGTAAGATAAATATTCAAAAACCGCGGAAACCCCACTTTGAAAGACAACTGTTAATTGACATTAGCAAACCAACCTATGGCCCCCCGAGGTACACATTACCACCTGCTGTTCTATGTCTAAAGGATGCCAAGAAAGTGAATAAGGAGATCGACAATCCCTTTGAAAGAATATTAGCCAGAGAATGCCTTAACTGGTTCAACACTTCAAAGATGGTTATATTCCTTCATGTGAACTCAATCCCTATGGAGAGTAAAACTCCTGTGTTTGCGGCGTTGGTGAAGAATAATATGCATTTGAGATGTTATGGCAAGAAGATTGTGGGTATGGCCACAAAGGGAACCAGATATGAGGCTGTCAATCACTTGTTTACATCACATCAGAATATCATATTTGGACAGCCAGATAAACTTCCCACAGTGTTTAAGATTTTGAAGAAAGCACCTCAACTTGTTATCATGGGTAAATATGATTTGTTTTTATATAATACTAGCTGACCCGGCAAACATTGTTTTGCCATAAAAAAATCAAGAGGTGGGCCACCCTTAACATTTAGGGGGAAGAAAAATAGATGTTGTCCGATTCTCAGACCTACCCAATATGCACACAAAATGTCACCAACTCACCAAGTCAAAAGGTGCCTTTTTGCCAAAATTGTATTATGCTAGATTGAAATTCGACTTTAGTATCAAACTAGGCATGATTGCAATGTATCTTAGAATGATGGTGACATCCAATCCACCACATCAATATCAACAGCACCTATAGCTTTCAATCTTCCAAATATTTGTATTTATACAAATTTTATTTTCAGCGGGTATTGTCCATGACAAGCTAATGTCCAAGAATGAACTTGTGGAATTCAGTCAGCTGCCCAACATTGATGTGGCTCGGAGTCAACTGTGTTCTGTCCTCGACAGCGCCGGATCTAGCATCGTCAACCACCTCACACAAACTCAACAGACATTAGTATCTCAGCTTGAAAAACATGTTGAAATACAGTCCAAACCTAGTGAAGAAGAGAACAAAAGTTGAACTTGTTAATTTAATGTAATTGCTTAGTGTAATATAATGTATAGTAATGTTTACTGTTGTATGATTCTTCTCTATTAGTTTAGAACACTGGAGCTTCGTAGAATAGTTAGCTTTTGTAGATATAAGTTCCATATTCAGTATTCCATGGCTTACCACTCCATAGTCTACTTGAATACCCATGATCTTATGTTTATATTGCCTATTAGAATTATTATTCTAGACACTTAATAACATATTGAAAGGATACAAATGACCAGTATTTGAAAAACAAGAGGCCAAACACAGGTATTTATTCTTTCATTACTTTATTAGAAATCAATCTTTGGCAGGAGTTATACACATTACTTAATATCTAAATCCAAAAGAGATCAATATTACAACTACTTTTTGAAGTGGTCATACATAACATCTTAAAATTAACACTTGAGCAATATTGACAAGATGTTACAATATTCCTAAACTAAATGAGTAACATAATTATGAGGAACAACTTAATATAATATTCATTATTTTTGAGTATGGTGTAAACAATATTAAGTCATATGGTTACACAGAAAAAATGCTAAGGGTACCTAACTAAGTTATCAATGTTGTACATAATTGTGGAGTTGCTTGAGGGCAAATCTCAGTCTCCTATAATTATAACCAATATAATAATGTCACAACAAAAATATAATATAAAAAGTATGTAACCACTGGATTATTAATAACTAGCAGTGCCCTGCGGTTTTACCCGCGTTGTGCTCGTTCCCGTGGTAATTTTGGGAATTTTTATACTTATAAACATTCCTCTTGTATCACTCTATCTATTAAAAAAACTGCATCGAAATTCGTTGCATAGTTTTAAAGATCTAAGCACATAGGGACAGACATACAGCGGAAAGCGACTTTGTTTTATAATATGTATGTTTTATATTGAGTAAATCATACATAATTTTCATGATATCTCCTTAGTGTTCTGCGTTTTCGCTTAGTGTTCTGAGTGCATTTTGTTTAGAGCAAATGTTTGCCGTTGCTCACGCGACGATTTCATTCAAACAGATTACCGCTCAATGAATATGTTCGCCTATTTAAGTGTTTTCATTTACCACGAGAATGATTTCTCGCTTAGAATTGTTGAGCACACTAAGTGAAAACGCAGCTTTATGAACGAGGAATTGCGTAACGCACGAAATACACACCTTGTGATACGGCTAGGTGCATTTACCAACACATTTTTTTCCGTTTTGGGTACCCCTTTACGATCCCAAAAACTAATTATTCGTTGGTCGTATTTGTTAGGGATCTTTCACCCCTGTTAATAAAGCTACATTATGTCGTGTCAAGAAATCATTTCCGGTATGTATTGATTTCGAATTCTTGTAAATATTTACAACACGCAGTAAATTGGGATATAAAAGGTTCCGAGCTTACCGTGGTCCGTATTATAATTACATAGTTTACTTCAATAATTTTGAGTTTTAATTCATGGTGACGCCGTAAGGCGGTTTGTTGCAGTTGCTAGAGCAGTGAGAGCGACTGCTGCTTCGACCTCGTCACGATCGTGTCGTGATAAAGTATTGATAGAAATCCTCTGGCTCTTATTTTCACTTCTTCTCTTCTTCTCCTCCATCCACCAAGAGTAGTTGTTCTCACTCGGCTGAAACCTTGCAGCACTTTCCAACCACTTACTGAGCAGCATTGGACTAGTTAAAGTCTTACCGTCTTCCATAGTTGATGTTGTGTTGATGTTAACAGTGTAAGAGTTGTTGTTTTCGCATCCTTCTTTCAAAGTAGCTGAAGATGAGTCCGAGTCTTCTTGTTGGTAGTCTCTTTCGGGACTGTTTTCATATTCAGCGTCAATTTCAAAATGTTCGTGTTCTGAACTGGTTGGTTCGGGCTCACTCCAGATGCTGTCGTCAGAGCAGATGCTAAACTGCTCCACGTTGCCCTGTGCCCGGTCGTTGTACGTCCGTATCAGGTGTCCCCATGTCTGTTGATTACGATCAACGTTCACATTCTTCAATTTCCTCCGCCAATTGGCAAACCAATTGCAAATCTGTAAAACATAACATGTTGTTAACTTCACGGTTAGTTGAATCACAATAAACTGAACAAAACTCTGTAGTCAAGAAAGCGGAGACAAAAATAGTGCCTATTTATGTACAAATAGCAATATCTGGCAGCGGTCCAATTAGGTTGCTGGTAGGCATAAAGTGATACCAATCCGCGTGAAGGTGCACATTACTGGGAACAAAGTTATAACATGATCCTTCACTCCTCACCTGAATGTAAGTGAGGCCCGTCTCTCGTGACAGGTATTTCTTTTCATCTCTATTTGGGTAAGGATTCTCTCTTCGTCGGACTAGCCAATCCTTCAAATATCTTTTAATTTCTGGCGTAAACAATCTTTTCTGTGGTCTTTGGCCGGCTACTAAGCTTCTCCTGAAAAGTGATAAACATCGTAAAACATTTCAACCAAGAGGAATGGTCATATAATTATGTGTTATTTTTGGAATAAAATGATTCATATTTTTCACGTCAAGTTCATAAAGGTGCTACGCTTTGCAATGATGTACCTAGATGGGAATTATTTATGACACACAAAGAACATTATTTGACGAATACTGAAAGTAATAAAATGAGTCATGTCATAAGTTACGAACCGAGTGTATCTCCTGTTTCTGACTGGCCTTGATGATTTTCCATTGTCCTCTTTGGGCACAGGACCGTCCATGATTGCTTCCTCACTAGATCTCTGGATAAGGGTCATCGGAGATCGATGTGGTATACTTGTATAATATTTGTGTTTGTTCGGTTGTAAGAGAGACGGCGCGGGCGGTAGGGATCGTCAGCACGTGCAAGGGCTCCACGGCTTGCGACACGACTCGTGTCTCGCAGCACTGCCGCTGCGGGGGATGCTCACTGATCTATTAAAAAAATAAGGACATGATGACATAAATAGATCGTCTTTAGAAGAGCACAATACATTCGTAATTAACTTGGAACAGTTACATAGGTAACACAATGTTCTATCTCCGGTTGTGCGTTGATGTAACCGAAACATGACGGTCACATTCCTTAGTTCACTTTTAGATGTTAACCATTATTGACATTGCCCGCTTGTGTAAAACAGTGATATGATAAAATAATATTAGTAAACACAGAACTAGTTTCACGTTGGTGCTAAATTGTAGGGATTTATATTCAGTAATTAACATTACGAACAAAAAACATGTTGGCTATTACGTGTGCTCGCGAGGGTCAATGTTCTTGTTTTTGAATAGTGGAACATTACTGGTAACGTTAGTTTAAAATCGTGAGCTGGTTCTGAGTGTGTGTCTTCTATATTTTTATTGATATTAAGTGATGAATGTGGGTTTTATTAATTATAATGTTTATTGGACGTACCTGGATGCGGGAAAGCTCGGAGAGCGTGTGAAAATGGCGTCGGATAAGCGCGCGACGGCAGCGCCGCGGCGCGGGCGCATCGCCGCTGCAAATCGGTGTTATTTTCAGGATGTCTCCCGCGACGTCTTCGGAAACATCAAGACAATAGGTAAACATGTTAACGCGGTTTATTTAATTGTACCGTGTCATGTTTTCTTCAATTTCTCTACTATTATTAGCAAATTAATGAAAATTGCTTATTGAATGATGATTATGAGGTGATTTATATTTTTTTCAGTAGTTATTCACAAGCTAATAATCTAATATGCAAACATATTATGATAATGTGCGTATTGAAAAAGACATAATGTTTCGGTAATGTATCGTGCTCTGCTGTCAAAAGTAGAGCAAATAAAATTCAGTATAGAGTTTGGCGTGAATTAAATCGTGATATTAATGTACGTTTTACGATAGAAGAGTTATGTATTTTATCAAGATTACAAGGACGCGGATGCGGTTGATTGAATATTATAGTCGAATTCTGAATCGGAAGATAAAATTATATTGTGTTCGTGTTAGATATTTAGCGCATGAATGTACCTAGATCTGGTTTAAAATATACTAAAGTATTTATTTTTAAAATGTTTTCTCATGCGTTATGCTGGAATTATTATTTCTGTGTTTTTCTGTAACATAGCTTAATTACTATTTAAATATATGTGAAAGTAAATAACAAACTACTTGGAAACTGTTTACATTGCATATTTATTCAAAGTATGTTGATAAATACAGGTTTTGTCGTACTTTATCGTGAATGCGTCTCTATATGCCTATCGTGGCAGTTTATGTTTTGTGATGGGTCTTTTATTTCCTATCGAGCGAAATATTTCTGAGAATATGATGCAATTCTACGCTAGGTGGCATAAGCTATGTTTTTATTTCTACAAATGTACATTCGCAAGCAATTTTTATTTTGCGTTTGTATGTTGCGCAAATATCACAAGTGTTCTTGTTTTATATATCTAATGTAACAAAATATTTGAAAACAGTTACCCAATAAATGTAACTGTACTAAAAGCAATTAAAGTTGCCAATGTTGTTCGGGCAGGTAGACTGTTGAATTTTGCCGCGAATCGTCAATGTACGGTTTTCCTCTATCCTTGTCTGACTTTGCTATTAATTGGTATCGTTATCCTTGTCGATGGGGGCTCGTGTAGCCGGTGACGTAGGCAAGGGACCCTCGTCACATGCGCCGTGGTTACCGAGAGAGCAACTCGGCCGATTAACGTTGTTAGCTCCTTGCGAGTGTTGTTACCATCATTTCGCTACATTCCAGTTTTCCAGATGAGAAAAATGAGTATGAGTCACCGGACACATTGAGCCAGTCGTGTTTCACAGCTCGTGGCGAGAAGTTAGCTCGGCAGTGCGCGCGGGTTGAGCTCACGCGGTGGTACCCACGTGCGTTATTCTGCCGGCCCCAAACGATTGATTTTCAACGTAATGGGCGAAGAATCTCATGCCGACGACGGCAAAGTTGTATTAAAACGTAAAATAACATTGTTTAATGGTGTTGGTATTATTATCGGGACTATTATAGGTTCTGGAATATTTATATCGCCGACTGGAGTTTTCCTGAATACTAAGTAAGTACGCACCTTTACTTTTCCCGCGTTGTGATTTGTAAACACTTGGTTTAACGAATAAGTACTTAATTACTTATCGCGAATATCAATCAATATCGAATTTAACAATTATGTATACATTTAACTAGTTTTTATTGGCGCTAAATATATTTTGATTAATGTTTTCCTTGATTATTTCCTCAATTCAAGTTAATTTATACCTATTTCTAACATAGCTTTAGCTTTTAATTCGAACTCAGTATTAGGTATTCGTCTCTATCTGCTTGTTATAAGGAAATTTTGCTTCACAGCTACCTATGTGTTACTGTTACAACTTTAAACATGATTAATTTTTACTACACATAGAGTGGTTTATCAGGCAGGCTATGAAGTTACGTAAAATCATTCAGGTACAGTCGTTAACAGAATGTTGCATCATAAAATTCATAAAACAAAATCAATACTAATTAACTCGATTCTTTCTAAAACAAGAAAATACATACCTACATTGTTCCTAAAATATTAATAATAATGTGGCGCGTGTTTTTTTATCAAACTAGAGCATATCTGATGTCTAGCGGATGATCCACAAAGTCTACCGCATTGATAAAAGATAATATCATATTTGGTACTTCATTATCTATACTTTCATGCAATAAAGCTGAAATTTAGTTTATTGGACGTGCTAATCTCAGAAACTGATTAATTTTTTTTTGTTAGAACTTGCTCTTCTCAGAAACTATCAGTCCGAATTGAATAATATTTTTTTTGTTAGATAGCTAAATTTTAGAGAAATGGTTTAGGCTGCTTTTCACGCTGAAATTCAGACAGAAACGGACACAACGCAGGTAAATCCGAAAGCTGCTACTACTACTAAAGTCAAAGTCAAATATTTTTATTCAGTTTTGGCCCCATATACCTAGGCTCTTTTGAACGTACCACCCTACTGATATACCTATCTATGTTGTATTGTATCGCTGATAATGTTGCGGAAATGAGAAACAGTTAGCTCTACAATGACACTACTAACTACTTATTGAGTAGTACTCAGTATTCTCGGGTACGTTTAAAATTGGACACCAAAAATGGACACCTGTTGAGTTCACTTAAGTAGAATAACGTAACGAATTAACTATTGTATGTATGTGGTTGTGAGGCATTGTAAGTGTAACAGTGGCACAAATTACCCAATAGTTTAAAATGTCTAGACTAAAAGGTCTTCCACTTAAATGTGACTATCCAATCTACACAAAAAAGCTCGAATTCTAGTTTTTAATTTAATTCTAGTTTGTTCCAAAGCGTGTTCAAACAAAACCTATAATCATTTATAAACACTTAAGACCTTATTCATAAACGTGCAGCATTTTATGTGTCCCTTTCTGACATACGCTATTTTCCAAAGAGCAAACGGGACAAAACACTCACTAACAGTAGTTAGAGAGCGTTTATGAATAAGGCTCTCTCTTCTAAAACCTTAGGTGTTCGGATTACTATAGAATATACGTAACAATTATTTGAAAACAAATTAGCCGCGTACCCACCTAGCGCACAGGCTCGCGAGCCATGGCTCGCGAGCCGCCATCATAAGTCGTGTATATATTAACACACAGCGCTCACCGAGGCACCTTTGAGCGCGTCAAGTTTACCGTTATCCCGAGCCATCTGTTGTCGCTCGGGGCCGAGCCGTGCTCAGCCGAGCAAACGCGCGCCCGAGGCAGCCCGAGGCACGTCCACACCAGCCGAGCATTTGGCTCGCGAGCCATGGCTCGCGAGCCATGGCTCGCGAGCCTGTGCGCTAGGTGGGTACGGTTATGTTTTGGCTCGCGCGCGAAGCTAGGAAAATAGCTGCAGCTGAATATACACGACTTATGATGGCTCAGCCTGCCTCGCGAGGCGGCCTCGTGAAAATTGAACAAAACGAATGAGGCTGGCTCGCGAGCCATGGCTCGCGAGCCTGTGCGCTAGGTGGGTACGCGGCTAATCACAATATTCTTCTAATGACGGAATATTTTATCTCATATTTAGGTGACTACGATATTTGGATGTGTGACATCAAAATTGTTTAAATACATTATACTAACTTATTACATATACTAGCAGAGCCTCGTGGATTTGTCCGCGTTCCGTTCCCGTGGATATTCCCGGACGAAAAATAGCCTATAACCTTACCGTTGAATGTGGCTATCCATTACAAAAACAATTTTTCAAATCGGTAGTTGCTGAGATAAGCGCGTTTAAAGAAACAAAAAATCAGACTATTATATTTGTATAGTTTATTCTATACACGTGTGTAGCTAAATTTTGGAAGTATGTACAATTAGCATTCTAATCGTTTAAGTAGGTACATTAGATATTGAAGTGACTGTGGTAAGCTTAATAACGTTATTTTTAATTCCCTGAATTGTATTATCAATAAATATCTATCACCCACCCATCATGCCCACTTAATCCGATCGACATGCTAAAATTGGAATTTATGACTTGATATATTTATTATATAGGCATTTTTGTGACGATTGTACTTATCAGTATCACAATACTTTTTATGTACTCTATGTATTAGAATTATTTAATAATTTGTCCGTCAGTTTTTCTCTTGCTGTTTTTGTTTCATAATTACTTACCTATTTACACGAATGTTGCAATGCTCAAACAAGACATTAAGGTACTTTTACTTCAGTATTATTTGAAAGGTACTGCCAGTTACTCTAATATAGGTAGGTACGACGTAGCACCAAGGCCAAGGCTATGCAAACATTCGGTTCCATTCACAAAGACGTTAAGCAACTTATTTTTTCGAGCCCCAATCTACAAAACAAAGAATCTTTACAAAAATTTAAGACCTTTTAAATCGGGACATCTCAAATCGTCGGTGTTCGTTTTTCTGGAGATTCCAATAAGTAATCTCCAAGAATTTTTAAATCAAAGCTGGTTACGTATTTACTTTCGGAATCAAATGGAATTAAACATTTGCTACATAAACTCTAGTTGTAAATGTGAATGACCTTTGATAGCAATATAATGAATAATTAATGAGATGAGCTAATAATTAATGATCTCTACAACTAATTCCATCGGATAGGTTTCATACTAACAAAATGCCGATGTTCTAAATCTTTGTCTTAGAGTTGGTATAAAATATTCTTGTTTTTCTTCAATTAAAATGGTAACAGCTATTTTCTCCGCTCGGTGACTTAATAGTGATTATTTATTTGTATAACTGTAGAACTAGTGGGCCGTGGACTGAAACTAGTTCTGTAGCAAATGTCGTGTTAGTACGGACGCCTGTGTGGGTAACGGCATAATGTGGTGCCGCGTCATACCAGCTCAAGGTCACAGCTTAAGGATAATACCAATAAATAATACGATGTTTACTATTCCAAAACAAAAAAAAAACATTGTTTATTTATATAACTTGGCAGTGGCGCATCACAATATAGGTATACTATTTTCAACTAAGTATTTTTTTTTACTACACTGCAGGTGACTCTTATGGCTAAATACTTGATAACACAATTTTTTTTAATATCAGACTATAACCGTATTTGATAAATAGTTCCAAGGAGGTTACCGCAACATTTCATTGATGAATACATAAACCACAGAATATCCAATAGATCTTCCTAAATACTGAATATCAACTGCTCAGTAATAAATACACGAGTCAGAAATAAAAACATTTCTATTTGTTACAGATCCGTAGCAGCATCCATAGCTATATGGCTTGCAAGCGGTCTCCTCTCGACTTTAGGAGCTCTATGTTACGCGGAACTTGGCACTTCCATCACCAGGTCCGGTGGTGACTACGCCTACATCTACACGGCTTTCGGGCCCCTCCCTGCATTCCTTCGACTATGGATAGCCTTGCTGATCATCAGACCGACCACGCAGGCGATAGTCGCGTTAACTTTCGGTCATTATGTGGTCAAACCATTCTTCCCGGAGTGTGAACCGCCTCAAGATGCTGTTAAGCTGTTGGCTGCTGTTTGTTTGTGTGAGTGCATTTGAATTTGAATGTTTATTTGAAGTAGTATAAATAACGTAACACGGGATATTGGAGCTTTTGTCCTGCGATATCAGAATCTCTATCTACATATGTCATCTACATAGGTTACTGTCATCTACAGTAAAGTGCAGCTCAGAGATAAGCTTCCCGAACCCACATTGCAAGTTACATAACATAACGTTCTAGAACAGTTAGTTGGACAAGTGCGATCATTAGAAAGTATTGTCTTGTTAGCGACAAGTTACATTGACTTGTGACTCCTGCTCCATTCGAACTACATCCTCGTACAGAATCGATCGCCATCAATTGGCAAACTAATGAAATTGTTTACACTTGGCTGGGAATGCTTTCGATCTCAGTTCACGCAGCAAACACGACAATGCTACGTCCATACACTTCCGTGAAAGTATTTTATAAATACAACTTTAATGGTGACAATTGTAAACTTGTTTAGTACTAGTTTGTGCTATGCGCAAAAGACCGCATAGATGTTTTCCCGTGAGAAAATTGGCATCTTAGACAAACTCTTGGTAATTGGGTTGTTGATAAAGGTTCGTACACCAACGTACACAAACTAAGTACATATAACCATAATTCGATTTTTAAAATATCATATCAGGTTGCATTGTCTTCATTATACCTACGCACAGTTCATATATTAGTTTTCGTCCGATATTGTTTTCGTATGTCGTTTTTAGCTCCTTGTGCTTTAAACTATCTAGATCTACGAAGTCGGCCCCTTTGGTGCCTAGATAACCTTTAAGCTTTACAAACAGACACACCTACAAATCTTCCCAATATCGGCATAGTTCCATTACAAGCATAACGTTTTATTTGGCATTGCTTATAATTACGTGTATCTATGTGTGAAACTGGACATGTGCCACTTTCCCGAAATTTCGAAGTTCGACTCTCTCCCTTATCCGAACTTTCTCTCGATTGATGTTGTATTAATATGTTAATACAAGTTGCAGTTAACTGCTATTTTAATTGGTTTTATGTTACTGCATAAATACATTTTAGTTTACTCAGGTCTTCTACTGATATCTTCGGGAGTTTGCTTTATTTTGTCGATTTAGTTGTAAATTGTGTTCTTTTTAAATATAGTTACCTAACTGTATCTTAGTATGTATATTTGTATGCACCTCCGTTTTATTTGTTCTTTTATGGCTCTCTTGTGAGTTAAGGCGTGGACAGATCTGAACGATGCTTATTCAAATACATTTCAATTCATTTCAAATGTAGCCTCTGTAGCTTTTCGTTTACCATATAACATCTTTGGTAACTTCATACTGAAATCTATTTTTTCATTTAAGTAATGTAATTAAGGGACCATTTTAACTGATCTGCACTAGCGCTAGCGTTGTACTTATCACTACATAGTATAAAACAAAGTCGCTTTCCGCTGTCTGTCTGTCCCTTTGTATGCTTATATCTATAAAACTACGCAACGAATTTCGATGCAGTTTTTTAAATATGTAGGTACCTACATAGATAGAGTAATCCAATAGGAAGGTTTATAATTCCCGAAATTCCCGTTTACTCCCACCTGTTCTGTTGAGTAGTTCTGTTGACGGAACTACTGGGACTTTTTTACCATTAGTTCTGTGACTTAAAAGACTATGCTTTACGCCTGACTTTTATCTAGTAAAAAAAAAAACCCTAACCTACCGAATAGTTAGTATTGTCAACAGTACTACTCCACAGAACAAGTGAGAAATGTATTCCCAATTGTTTTGTGGACAAAACTAATGGTAAAAAAAGTCCCAGTAGTTCTGTCCACAGAACTACTCAACAGAACAGGTGGGAGTAAACTGAAATTCCACGGGTACGGGCACAACGCGGGTAAAACCGCGGGGCGCTGCTTGTTGAACATAAAACCAACAATAAGAGTATACAACAACATAAGTTTTCCGGTTCACTAGTTTTTATTGCTTGTTATTTGATTTATTCTATTTACCTTTATGGAACTCAGTTTATTTCATTCTGTAGCCTTGCTTTAGTATGTATATCCATGATTGTAAACCTATGCTAGTATCATAAAGCAAATTATTTTATGGTAACGAGTTTACAACACGTTCATTGATATGCTTAGATTGACATTTAAGATTAGGACATTTACCTATGTAGGAGTACTCTACACTCTACAGTCTTACGAAATTACTTCGCTCATCCGTGGCCACAGTAATCGGCACTATTTCTTATTCTTCGATATCATGTACGAGATAGTCCACTTGTTTCGGTTTTGTAGAGCGTTTGATAAACTGCATCGATAGTGTGACGGTCATTACTTATCACTTTGTGAAAGAGTCGTCTCTAGAAAACTGAAACTTGTCAACTATCTCCTATTACAAACTCCTTTCAGAAATAACAAGTAAGACATGTTGCTCTATGCTGTACTTTATTAATTCTTTGATCTCTACAAATCCGTAAGATATCATTTATGATATGAAACCATAGTATTCATAATTAAGTAGGTAGGTAGAGCATCGAAAGCATTGTATTATCTACTATATCATAGTATAGTAACATTATACGCTACGTTATTGTATCGTCGCTCACTTAACGGATCGTTACTCCGTTGATAAATTGAACAGTTTTAATTACTTATGGCTTGTAGCGAATGGTTTAGATACAAGTTTCAATTGAATTGGAATATTTTAGTTCATTTATCCATTCCATATTTATGAGCTAAAGGAGAGATTGAAATTCTCAAGATTTTTTTAAACATAGTTAACTACTTACTTTAATGAATTAAAATACTTCTATTTGTAATCATAAATCATAATTAAGTGTAATTTCAGAGACATGTGTTTATGAAAGAACATGTTTAGAAATTGATATTGTTGAGTAATTGTCTTAATTAACAACTCTGTATCTAATTTCAACAATAACATCTCGAGAAATTGTAACAATTAGTATAACCTACCACTCCAGGGCAAACGCCTCTACGCTCACTAAATATATCAACACTTTCAATGAGAAGAATAGCGCATTTAATAAATTGTTTAATGTTTACCAGTAGAATACGAAGTTATCTCCAGTCACTTGTGAACAATAGACTTAAAAGAGCTGAGGAAATATTGGAAGTAAACTTTGATAGCACTGCGTCTCAAGATGGGATCGTGGGCGGAAACTCTCACTTAACCTAATTACATCCGACAGGGGAAGTTACTTCAGCTCGAAATGAGTCTTCGGTTAATCTAGTGCATTTACCGACACTATCAGGCACGGTTCTAGGGTAAAGGGGGGAGGGGGGAGTGTTAGTTTCTATCTAGGAACTAAGTAGTGCTGGATCCAGGGTATTTATTAGAGGCGTAGAGAATTTGGATGATCTTAACTTAGCATAGTATAGGTTTTTCATATATCAAGGGAAACTGGTTTACTTGGGTGAGTTGAGATTATTTTAGGAGGTTTGTGTCTCCTAGTGCCAACATAAGGATCTGCCATTGGAATTAAGGATAAGTAGATACAAGTTTTATTGAGCAATGAACTCGATAGGTACACGTATGTATGAGTACTGTATACCGAAGTTGAAGTTGCTTCATATTATCAACTAAGTATCTTAATTTATAATCAAGTTAGCAGATAAACCTACTATTAAAATTCCTTGCAACTTAATGGAAATAGCAGCAATGACAATTCATATGATAATACATGTTCAACCGGTGTTGTCTTAATACTTGGTTTACTTCATGATGGGTCAAGAAATTCCGGAGGAAAATCTGGTAACATTACCTGCTTTAGGGATATCCAAGGTACATTCAAAAAAATCTCTATAATATTGGTTCAGTTTTAACGACAGTGTTGCTTCAATCAACAAGTTCTTTAAGCTCTAACCTTACCTACCAAATCTCCAGGATCTTTGTACTTACCCTTCTTTATAATAACCACCATATTACCTTTCTCTGTCGGCCGTTATATATGTTGCATATTAATACACAATTTTTTCACAATCAGCTGAACTCAACATATTATTTATTATACAAAAAAAATGACAATACTTTGCTCCATTGGATTGCATAATATTCATTTCGAAATCATGTACAATCAGGAAAAATTTAAACATTTAACAATAATCAGTACTTGCATTTTACACCTAGCGGCCGCAGTTTTATCCGCGTTGTGCAAAATTATAAGTCCGGTATGAATTTTCCAATAAAAAGTAGCCTGTACTTTCCTCTTGAAAAGGACTGTCTAATACGAAAAGAATAAGAATCCAACATAAAGGTAGTTCCAGAGATAAGCAGGTTCAAACCAAAAAACAATAAATCAAACTGCGATAGAATATAGACGGTTTTATCCGCGTTGTGCCTGTTCCTATGGAAATTTCGGGAATTTTTATACTAATAAACCTTCCTCTTGAACCATTCTATCTATTAAAAAACTGCATCAAAATCCGTTGCGTAGTTTTAAAGATCTAAGCATACATAGGGACAGACAGAGAGCCAGCGGAAAGCTACTTTGTTTTATACTATGTAGTGATTACTACCTACTAATTGTTAATGTAATTTTGTTATCAGGTATTTTGACGGCGGTAAACTGCATCAGCGTGAGATGGACGATGCGGATTCAGGATGTGTTCACTTCCTCCAAGCTGCTGGCGCTCATCATCATTATCATCTCTGGCATCTACTATATTTGTATTGGTAAGCAGCGTTATTAACCATTGATTTCATTAGTACTAGTTGTGCCCCGCGGCTCACCTGCAGCGCAACCGTTCCCGGGGGAATATTTGTATTTTTATTGCTTATTATCCTATTCCTAACTAAGATTGATAAAAATAGAAAAAATGTCATTAAAATCGGTTCAGCCGTTCTCGTGTTATAAATGATGTAACTTACACGAGTAAGGTACGAGAGTGGAGTCCTAGGCAACACTTCTTCTTTTTCACACTTTGTCCACCACTTTGTCCCACTTCAGGGCAAAGGCCAAGGTCTTCCTCAATATCTTCCAATGTCTGCAAGTATAGAGTTAGCACTTCTCCAATCCAATCAATTATTCGCAATCTGTTTTATTATGATTGAAGTAGTCCAGAATTCTCTATGACGGCAGAATTCCATTAACTTTGTTTATGGAAGTACGTACGTACTACAACGTACAACGTGGTAAAACCAGTAAAACCAGAGACAGAGACTTTTCTAATTGTTATCATCAAAATCATAATCATCAAAAGACGTAAATCGCGCGACAGTCTGAAAGTATTTATTTTAAATTACGTTTCAAGTTAAAGCTTTCATATTATTATATTGTTTATAGAAATAGATAACATTTATATTAGACACCCACACACAGCAAAATAACAAAAGTAAAGACAATTAAATAATAAATACTAGTAACAAAAAAGACATAAGTTAAAGTCCTGATCAGAACATTAAAAACTGGTCCAACTCTAGGTACTTCCCTGGCGTACATTCAATCTTAGAAAATCTCAGGAGACTGCGAACGTAATTATACAACATTACATTTAATTAAATTGTAGGTATAACAAGAAACGGATGTGTTTTCTTTTTAACAAGCAATGTTCGCCTTTGAGTGGTTTACTACCAACTTACCCTACTGTACTCGTGCAATATACTATACTAAGTACTTAAGAACGTACAATGTACTTATAATGCACCCAATACGTTAGGTGTAAGTTGGTATGCTTGTAATGTATTCGCAATAAATTAAAGAGTCATTGACAGGTTGAAGGTTAGTACTCTGGTTATTTTTGTAATTTATTCAAAGCAATCACTGATTACTTCACGTTATGTATCGGTTAATGTAAACAAACAATTTGATAAGCGTAATGAATTAGTATTGTCGGTGATAAATTGTATCGCGTATAAATGGCTTGTTGTTCCACGGAGACATCAATGAAGAACTACGAACCGCAGTACTTGGGAGATACATGATGAGGGAATGATTGTCTCAATAACTTGCTATTATGACCGATAGGCGGTGGATGGATGTTTGTTATATTTCTTTATTCATTTTTGTTTCTTTAATGAATAAAATATGGAGACTTTCTGGAGATCTCTGTTTGTAGGATCATTATGTTTTCAACACTTTTTATAATTTGGTTATTTATAGGTCTTGCAGCCTAATTTTATTTCTATTTATATAGTTTGGCATCTAATTCAATTATTAATAGATTTTGATGCAATAAAATAGATAAGCAACGAACTAGTTAATCGACTACCTTGACGTTGAGTAACCCTGAACTGCCTAGGCTTTATCTTGCGAATCACTAATGTGCCTGCCTACTTACTTGATCTGCGAGTATGTATTGAATTTCAACCTAAATTCTTAGCGCGCAAAGATAAGTTGGCTAAGGCTAAGCAACAAAGTATTCGAGGTCGTGTCAACATTGCTTGAAGATAATCTCAACAAATTTAAACGTTGATTGGTGAATTTCATTAGATAACTAATAATTTATTTATACTTAGTCATGACATCATGACTGATTTTCCACCAAAGAAAAACTTCTTTCTTTGAGAAAAAAGGGGAATGACAACACTAAACTGTCCTCTCCAGGAGGAATCATCATCAGCTGGAAAATCGATTACATACGTTCATATTATAACTTTCGTAAAAAAATAGGTTGTATGTAGGCCCGTTTCTGTTTAATAATAAAATAGAGTCAAACAAGCTTCGTTTTGGTACTTTGACTCTATCATATATCCGGTATTGTTACAGGCCACACAGAAAACTTCGATAATGCTCTAGAAGGAGACTACAGCGCTGAAGGCGTAGCGCTTGCTTTCTACTCCGGACTCTTCGCCTTCGGAGGTTGGAACTACCTGAACTTCGTCACTGAAGAACTGCAGGATCCTTACAAGTGAGTAACACAACGTGCTTTTTGAGATGCAAGGAATTTTGTGAGATTATTTACAGAGAAGTTTCTGTCTACTTACTGTGGTGCTTATCCCTAATTTATCCTAACTTTTTGTCTATGTAATGTATACTCTCTCAAAAATCTTCATCTTTTTCACATAGTATAAAACAAGTCTCCCGCCTTGTGTATGTTATCACTTATCTCAAGTATTATAAAGACTTAGTACAAGAGGATGGGTTTTGGCTAAATTGTATCGAAATATTCGACTGGAAATTTCGATCAGTCACTGAAGGGAAGAAAACTCTGATTACTAGCACAAATTATTAAATAGTTACTTACTAGTTACATATATATAATTTGGTATCTACCTTTCTAATGTCAAAACAGATTTTTGCTGAATTCATGCTCGTTAGTCGTTATGATAGAAGTCCTTATGCCTTGAAGGCATAACTTTTATCATAGTTCTTGTAAGTGATAATAAGCATAGTTTGTTCCAAGCACGCGCCGTTTAAAGATAAGTGACTTGTCGATACCGGTTGACTTATTGCACGGTTCTCACGGACCCTTCTCGCTAAAAACACTATTAGAGAAACATTATGCTATTGTTATCGACTTATATTTATTAATATTTATTGCAACCTCCATCAAATGCTGCACGAAATTGATGATTTCGTGCGGCATTTGATAGAACGTACTAAGAAAAAATATGTGTCAAGTACTTTTTGTGATCGTAATTAAAAAGTAAATTTAGTACCTACATAGTTGTTCTAATTTGTTGTAATTATTGAGTTTTTTGGATAATTTTAGCCTTAATTTTAAGCAGTATTACATTTTATCCTGAAATTCCCACAATGGGTTCAAGATGAATAAATGCGTGGTATATTACTGACCAAGAGTATAAAACTGGTATATTTCCAGAGTAAACGCTACTCAGAGTAAACGTGTGCAAACAATTGACTTTCAAATCCTTTGAAGCGGCTCCCACGAGAGTAAATCAAACAGTCCTCCGACGTTTGATTTCCCCCTTAAAGTGAAAGAGAAATGCTGTATAGTGATTGCTAGAAAGTGACTATTCTTTTGTCTACTGTATTCATAGGATCGCATTTTCTTAATCCTCCTTACTGTACTGAAATCTTCAATGAGATAAGATGCTGATATCATCGCTCTTCAGTGGGTTTTGACATAAGTTTGTAATAAATTTTTCGGTATTATGATTTTTGATCTTGGTACGCATAATTATTTAATTTACTTCTGAGTCTATTAAATACTAAGTAATCGCAACTGAATCAGCAATCGAGATCTGCTAGTATTTTTTAATTGAAAAATATAATACCTACATATTTAAACAAATCATTTAACATTGTTCTATCTGAACACACCTATAATATTAAATTATTAATAATAATCGTTAAGCAGTGTTACCATTCTCTAAATCTAAACATACTATCTTATAGATTGCTTTACTATGTATGAAATTCAGTTCGCTCGCAGTAAAAGGTTTGCGAACGTATCTCGGTTCTTACTCTATTACATGTTTTATTCAACAGTTAGCGAATTAATTTAGTTCTCACTTGACTATCACGTGAAAATGTAGAAAAAAAATACATTAAGCCGGAATAAAGCGGTTAATCACAGGTCTTTACTGGCAATGGGCCAGTTAACACAATTTGCATCTATTCGTGTATTTTTTAAGTATTTCAGTTTTTACACTGTATTTACAATATGCAAAATGCGTAGGTACGGTCAGGGAAGTTGGCTGTGCAACATGTTATTCTGTGGTGAAAACAAATGTACGTTGATAGACAGAATGCAGTCAAAATATAGCTCATAGCACACGTGGTGGTGGATATAATTAGGTTTAGGATAGATGTATTATAGACAAGAACGTAGCTATTGCTTTGTCATTGGGAGATTTTGAAATAATCTTTCTGGTTCTGAATCTCAACTGTCAACTTACCTGACTGTACCTTTGTGTGGCAGTTCCTGACCTAGTAGATATTAGTAAATTCCTTTTTTAAATACAATACGGTAACATGATATTACGTCCTATCTACACATGTCACTCACTACCAACCTATTAGTAGGTACCACGTACGTACAGTATGTACTAAAAATATGGATCACTAACCGCGCCTCGCGTGTTTACCCGCGTTTTACCCGCTCCCGCGGGAATTTCGTTATAAAATGTATTACATGTATTATTCTGATGTATAACCTATATTACTATCAAGTTTTATCCAAATCCGTCCAGTATTTTTTTCATGGAAGAGTAACAAACATACATACATCACAAACTTTCGTATTTATAATATTAGCGGGATTTTATATAGCAATGTTTGAGAACGTCGAAGTTCAGGCATAGCAAACTAAATCAATTTATCCAGATTTTATTGAGTTGACGTCTGATTCCTTTTTTGCGTGGGAAGACATCTATATATATAAAATTCAAAGTCCTGACTGACTGATAATCAACGCACAGCCTCAACCGCTACACTTAGAAGCATGAAATTTGGCAGGAAGGTTCTTCAAGTGACGTAAGTGCACACTAAGAAAGGATTTTCGAAAACCGATCGGGCTGAGACATTGCATGCATATAGCTGCTATGAAGTAGGCATCCCCTAAGAAAGAATTTTGATAAATTCTACCCCCAAGGGGATAAAATAGGGGTTGAAAGTTTGTATGAAACTTTGTCAATTTTAAACCGATCGGGCTGAGATTGTGCATGCATATAGCTACTATGACGTGGACATCCCCTAAGAAAGGATTTTGATAAATTCTACCCCCAAGGGGATAAAATAGGGGTTGAAAGTTTGTATGAAACTTTGTCAATTTTAAACCGATCGGGCTGAGATTGTGCATGCATATAGCTACTATAACGTGGGCATCCCTTAAGAAAGGATTTTGATAAATTCTACCCCCAAGGGGAAAAAATAGGGGATGAAAGTTTGTATGAAACTTTGTCAATTTTAAACCGATCGGGCTGAGATTGTGCATGCATATAGCTACTATGACGTAGGCATCCTCTAAGAAAAGATTTTGATAAATTCTACCCCCAAGGGGATAAAATAGGGGATGAAAGTTTTTATGAATATTCTTATTACGAAACTTAACGCGGCAGACTAAATTCCACGCGAGCGAAGCCGCGGGCAAAAGCTAGTTTTGTAGATAAAATTATGAATAGTGCAATGCGAAAGTTATGAGTGATATATTTTATGTTTTACGTCGCACATCATCGACAATAGTTGTAAATTACAAAAACAAAAATAATTAGATTTGAAACCCTAGTACAAATGTATTTTATTACCGTTCTACGGTTCTACGGTGAGCTGCGATATACATAAATATAGGTATATATTATCTATACTATTGCAGAGCA
This sequence comes from Cyclophora punctaria, assembly GCA_951394245.1. Taxonomy (NCBI): domain Eukaryota; kingdom Metazoa; phylum Arthropoda; class Insecta; order Lepidoptera; family Geometridae; genus Cyclophora; species Cyclophora punctaria. The sequence continues at coordinate 5,335,041 of OX596170.1, read as the reverse complement.
AACACGTCAAACTTATCATACCTCTCTTTTTTGGATCTAGTCAAAAAGATAAATAAACAATGTAATCCATGAGTTCTTTTGGTCATACCACCAATGTACACCAGTCAAGTGGTCAACACAACAAACGCGCTTCATTTTTTGTCCAAACCCAATATTTCCACACTAGCAGCGCCCCGCGGTTTTACCCGCGTTTGTGCCCGTTCCCGTGGGAATATCGGGAATTTTTATACATAAAAACCTTCCTCTTGAATCACTCTACCTATTACAAAAAACCGCATCTAAATCTGTTGCGTAATTTTAAAGATTTAAGCATACAGACAAACAGACAAACAAACAGACAAAAATAGCGATTTTGTTTTATACTATTTCCATATATGTAGGGCAAAGTTCAAGGCACAATCAAGTAAGGGCACGTTATTACGAATCCATTCATTCGCTCTGTCAAGAGATATGTAATTACATCGAGAAGTCTATAAAAATGTTCATGCGGGAATGTGTTATTTCAGGAATCTGCCGCGCGCGATATGGATTGCGATGCCGATGGTGACGACTATCTATGTGATGGCGAACTTGGCCTACTTCGCAGTCGTCTCCAAAATGGAAATGATTGTCAACCCTGCTGTTGCTGCGGTAAGATATTCCTTTTCTATACTATAAAGAGGATATTTTCAAATATATTATGAAGAGGTAAAATTTGCAATTTTGTTTGTTTGAGCTTTTCTCGGGAATTACCTGTCCGTTTCGAATAACTCTTTTTGTAATGGATAGCCACATCCAACGGGTTGGTTATAGGCTATTTTTAATCCCGATATACCCACGGGACCGGGTACAACTCGGGTGAAACCGCGGTGCGCTGCTAGTCTTGTATAATTTGATTTAATGGTCAGTGAGAAACAAATCTTAGAACTGAATTTTGTAATGGTTGACCTTAAGCGAATGTTTTAATGCAATAGGGAATAACGAAAAATAAAAGCTACATTTTTACTTAGTATTTTGTGGTACCTATATGTCTGCCTTAAGAATTGAGGCTTATATTTGAATTTATTACCACAGTATATATGTACATGAACAGAAACTGCAATTGTAGGAAAATTTTATGCTATCGTGTTTTACTGATTGACTAATTAAAATATTAATGAACTAGCCGCGCCCCGCGGTGTTACCCGCGTTGTACACGTTCCCGCGGGAATTTCGGGATAAAATGTATCCCATGTGTTATTCTGATGTATAACCTATATTACTGTAAAGTTTCATCCAAATCCGTTCAGTAGTTTTTGCGTGAAAGAGCAACAAACATCCATACATCCATACATACAAACTTTCGCATTTATAATATTAGTAGGATGGGCTATGCGTAAGAATAATTAATAATGAAACTAATTTCTTAATAATTACGATTCTCATTCTGCTCACTTCTGCGTCAGTGGAAAAGCACCCTTGATCATTATGCAAGTACTAAGTAAGCCTGGAGATAACTTAAGCAATAAAGTTTATGATTTACGGATTAAGAGTAAATCATGAATCATTTCTTAGAGACGCAATCTTCCTTTACTTACAAATCTATTTGCAATGACACTACAAGAGTGAATATCAGTTACTAAGTAATAAAACTAAATTGAGTGAATCGTGTTTGGTGCTAAGCTTTTATCTGTTCCTTGTTAGAAGTAAGGCATCATTTAATGTGTTTAAATATGTCTCAGACTCTAGACATTTAATTAGGTTACCCTACTTATTGTTATGCAATAATTGTTATTGTAATTTTCTATGAATAGTAAGTTTAATCTATACTGATAATAACAATGAAGTGTTTGGTTTTATTTTTTGTTTGTTTGAACGTGTTCATCTCAGGAACTACCATTCCGATTTGAATACTCCTTTTGTGATAGATAGCCACATTCAACGGGAAAGTTATAGGATATTTTTCATCCCGAAATTCCCACGGGAACGGGTACAACGCGGGTAAAACCGCGGGGCGCTGCTAGTTAATTCATACATTAAATAAAGTATAGAAAGAGAAGTCAAAATAAAATAAAGTTCAGAGATCGATGTTTATGGACTTCTTTGCATGTCACTAAATTGAACCAGCCCAGAACTTCGTCGGTCATCAAACAAACTTACAAATACCTCTTTATAATATTAGTATAGATAGAAGCGAAGTAAGAGTAGATTTCTCGTGTATTAACCGTATTGAAATCATAATTATCAGTAAAACTTGTGACCTTTACTTTTAAACGGTAAACACCGGTTTGGGTTTTTATATTCCGAATTTGTTATCAGACCGACCATTTTGAAAAAGATCTTGAATGTTCCATCGAGATTCCTTTGAATCTTCACCACTAGTCTACTTTTAAATTTTAATGAAATTATAAATGGAAATACCTAATACAAAGGTTTAAGAGGATTAATGGACGATGCTGTTTAGTCTTCAAAATGCTTTTATGGATGTAAATAGCACACCTGTATTTCCAAGTTCCAGGCATCCTTTGTAGTAGATAGGTTACCTGTTTGTAAGAAACCGAGATAGTTTTATTTTATCCTAAAATTCCCGTGTAATAGTTTTAATTATATTATAACATAGTAATACAAATCTATTACGGATTGCTGCTAGTTAATCAAATTTTATTGTTTTTCTTGGAACTGTGTTTGAATACAATAATTTATTCCAATGTTCTTGTTATATGTATTACCCATTCGCTTATTGAATTATGATGGAATTACATCACTGTTGTAATGAAATAATGTAAGTACTTGACTTGTTAATATATCAATTGACATCCACGAGCGAACATTTCCTGACCTTTTAAGCCCCGAAGTATACATTTTGATACCTCAGACTTAATTGAATTGGAATTTTTTAAAGATTGTGATCAGATCATAGGCTCTTAATTACGCTGTACTGTACCTACAGAATAAGCAATATAGGTAGGTATGTTGGGTTGGTACCAGTCGGTACGTAGAGGGGAAATTAATAGTTTTAATTTTTTACTATATTCTGAGTATTAAGTATGAAGTCAGTAAGAAACGATCTAACCGTTAACCGACTCGAACTCACTCTTGTGTAAAACAACCGGAACCGACAATTAACGTGCCCTCCGAAGCACGGTAGCGCTCAGATAGAAATGCCATTATCGGCCAACCATTCAAGGGGCCGAGATGTATGTACGTTGCTTAACAAAAGCAACATAATATATCTTATCTGAACTAAACCACGACCGCCTAGAAGTATGACATAAGTAGACTTATTTAAGGTACCTACCTACTATCGAGGCTAGTTTCCAATAATCAAAGTTATTTTAAAACTTCATTTAGATACCTATAACTTAACCAAATGTAAACAACCAACAAGATTATAATAACAATTTGTATTACTATCTAAATTGTCGGTTTATCATTGACCTTTCAACCGTCGCAAATTACCTATTTGGATAATCGAGACGATTCCTTATTATTGTTGCGTTAGTAACTAATAACGATTAGGTATACTAAAGTAAATGTGTTTGCTATGTAATCATATTTATCACTTTGTTAGCATCTTAAATATGTCGTAGTATACTTTGTATTAGTACTAGATATCTATTGAATTTGAGTAGTACTAATACTGTTACTGCAAAATTAGGGGAGACGCCTTGCCTTTCGACTAGAGCTAGTTATGTTATTCTACGTTGCTATACTATAAGTTATAGTCTATTATAACATAGCAACTTAGAATACATATCATTAACTAGCTGCTCCCTGTGGTTTTACCCGCGTTGTGCCCGTTCCCGTAGTTCGAGATGAAAAATAGCCTTCCTCGATAAGTGGACTATACAACACTGAAATATTTTTCTAATCGGACGAGTAGTTCCTGAGATGAGCGCGTTCAAACAAACAAACTCTGCAGCTTTATAATATTGGTATAGATTTACCAAGACCATGTCGGATGTCTTAAGGCGGTCTCAAAACTCCGACACGGTAAGCCTACTTGCAATAAATTAATGAATTATTAACCTACATACTCGCAATAAATAAATGAATTAATTTATCATACATACTTTATCCCGTAATACGTAGGTAATACGGATAACGCTTCGGGCCATACTTAAAATAAAACAGCACCATAAAAATATTCACCTTTCTTTGTAATAACTTAAGCCCTATTCAATCCATTCCTCGAAAACTGTTTTTAAGTATTTGTTTTAAGGAGACTGTCTTTAGGTAGTTGTACTATTATAAGTCGTATCTATACTAATTCCAGGTATTCGGAGACCGTTTGTTTGGTAGTTGGAGCTGGGTGATTCCAGTGTTCGTGGCTCTGTCCACTTTCGGAGGCGTCAATGGTGTGTTGTTCACGTCAGCGAGACTGTTCGCTACAGGAGCGCAAGAAGGACACATGCCTGCCTTCTTCTCTCTGTTCCATATCGACAAACAAACGCCTATACCTTCACTCATATTTACTGTAAGTATTTGATTGATAATGTTTTTTATAACATGGAACCTGGTTTAAGATAAGAACGTCCACTGAGCAATCGTAAGAGTTTTTTGGTCTTTGGCGGTCTAGAAAACTCCAACACCAGGATTGTCCATCGACACACGATTTTAATGCTATGGCATCTACTTACATTGGATTTATGTTTATAATAGGTACCTAAATGATAGATAACTTACCGAATATTGTTGAAACACTATGTTATTTTTTGATTATTTATATAACAACATAATATTATTATTATACGAGCGGTATGTGTCCTAAGGCTCTTGCATAAGGCTCCCCCCACTTCTTCCATTTAGCTTTGTCAAGAGCTTCATGACATGACACAGCATACAGCAACATAATACCTATTGATTGGATTTTTATAGCAACATTTAACTTATCTTTTTCTCTCAATTTCAGTGTTTCTTCTCCCTTCTAATGTTAACAACAAGCAACGTCTTCGACCTGATCAACTACTTCTCCCAAACGCTCTGGCTTTCGGTGGGCGCTTCAGTGGTCGGCATGTTATGGCTGCGACGGGTGAAACCAGACATTCCGCGGCCCATCAAGGTCAACATCATCATACCTTACTTATTCCTCCTCGCTATAGGCTGTTTAGTCATCATCCCAGCTATAACCAAACCCAAAGACACTGCAATAGGCCTAGCTATACTCCTCTCAGGCATACCCGTCTACTACGCATGCGTCAAATGGCAGAACAAACCAGTTATCTATGACTCGATCTCCGCTTGGTTACTGAGGTTCCTGCAAAAGGTATGTTCCTGTATCTACGTTGAGTCTTCGGAGAAAATGTCCAATTGAAGGGATTCCTTAGAGAATTCTTTCAGTTGAAGGATATTTTTGGTTGAAATTGACTTCCATTCAAGCCAATGGATGATGTTTATGGTCTCGATAATCGGTTGTTAAGGACCAATGTACGCTTATTGTAAGTAGTTGTTTTTAGTAACAACTTAATAGACAATACTTAAACGGTTCATGCCCGTGTTGTAATATCTATGAACATGTATATCTAAATAGATGTAAGACATGTATCTAAGTTCTGCAAATTAATTGCTTTTGATGCATTTTTAAGTTAGAATATGTAAGGTTAAGTCTATTATTATTTCTGAACCATCAGTTTATCGTAGCTTGCTCGATGTGGGCAAACTTCTTCTTCTTAAAATCGATGTATATGTGATTCTAATTAATCATTACCATATAAACCGGTTTCGATAATTATATATATGTTTTTAGCATACACGGTTACACATTATATTTTTGATGGTTCGGACATATCTACTTTAATTCTGATTGTACAGTGAACACTATTATTTTTTGTACCGAATGTACCGTCAAGGATGTTCGCTGTTGACTACTTGAATATGAAAGAACGGTCTTTCATATTCACGTAAGCACGGGCTTACGTCAATATGTACCTGATAGATAGATACTACATCTGAAGTGCTAGTGTAATTCGTCAAAAACTGCTAACTTCCTCGATAGTACCTTTCTGCTGAAAATACCGTTTCTTACTATCGTAAATATATAGCAAAGTGTTATTTATAAAATACCAAATCAGTATTGACTGTAGGCAATTGCACCCAAACGATAGTTTTATGTTCGTGACAACACTTCGATCTAGCTAGCTCGATGATTGATAATCTTTCAAATTAATGACTTAGCATCCATGCTGAGCTAGGTTCATTTGTTTTAAATTAACAATATCACAGATGGACATTGTATGTGAAACTTATATTACTTAATTTGTGTCTGGCAATAAATAAATAAAACTGAACCAAATTTAAAGATTAGCAAGTTAATATCGTTAAAATTCTTCATAGTTTTGATGTTTTCTGCAGAATATCTATTATACAATGATTAGTATTTATTAACTTGCATATTTACGTCAGTAAATCGTCGAAAATTTTGGCCTACAAATGTTATTTTTTATTCGTCGAAGTTTCCTAAAATAGGTTCAACGAGAACCAAGGTATCTCTACTAAGTATATCTCATACCATACCTTACATTCAAGTTAAAAAACTGTTGAGGTAGGAACTTCTAATTACATTTTATGTCTACAATGTAAAAACGTGCTCTCTTAACCATTTTATCAAATATAATCATTTATTAATATGAAAAAGAATGAAATGTGACTTATCTTATTTATATTTAAGAAAAGCAAGCATATTTTATTAAGAAATTGGTACATTTTTGTGTATTTTATTTATTACAATGTATTGTAATAATAAATATTAAATAATATTATATGTATGAAGTACAATATTTATATTGCGGTTCGGCAAAATTTAAAACATATTCTTATTGAAATTTGTAAAAGTATAATGAAACTTTTGATCATATTTATTGTTGAAAATAAATGTATTTTATCGCACGGTAACTATCTACGTCTTTGATTTTTTAACAAGTACTGCATTAGAATAATACCTATTTTTCATAATAATATATTTTCATATACTTTCCATTAAAACGTAGGCTTATCTACATTCGGATCCATCACTGGAGTGGTACTGTACCATATTCTTTTTTAAACTTACACGATTTGAACCACATTTGAACACATAGTAAACGTACTCACACGGGTTTTTTCTCAGAGGGTTGCACCTCTCGTGGGTTCGAGGTGCAATCCCCTCGAAACGTCGGGGAATAAAAAGTAAGTTATTACTTGCTCTGTTAACTTTCTAACGCGAAAAAACCCGTGTGAGTCCGTTTACTATGGTATTGTACCTTTTTACTACAAGCAAAATTCTCCTTCATGAAATGAAGGAAGCTGTCAAAACTACCACGATTGACTGTACGTACATCACATAGTGACGAATAATTTATTACTTTGCATTCTACTTTGATTTCATATCTCTATTAACGATTAAGTTTAATTTTCGTCGTAATGATGCTACGGTTCGCGGCATTGTCGCCATGGAACACTTGCAAAATAATAAGGCAATTTTCGTTTACCGCTTCTGTTGCTGCTGGCAAATGGTATCCTGATGCAGAATATCTAAAGGACTTTAGTAGCTCCACAATGTATCCCACTCCATTGTCGGACAAATATTTCAAAATCGTTTACAATTCAACACTGAAGCCGGCTGAAAGGAAGCTTAGAAATATGTACATTAACTTCGGGCCGCAGCACCCGGCCGCCCACGGGGTGCTGCGCCTTATCCTGGAACTGGACGGCGAACTCGTCATCAAAGCGGACCCTCACATCGGGTTCTTACATAGAGCAACTGAGAAATTAATGGAACACAAACATTACAACCAGAACCTACCTTTCATGGATCGTCTGGATTACGTTTCTACGATTGCAAATGAAATTGGATACGCTATAGCTGTGGAAAAACTACTTGATGTTTCTGTGCCACCCAGAGGCCAAGCTATTCGAGTACTGTGCGCCGAACTATGCCGTATAGCGAACCACCTACTCAATGTATCCGGCACCATTCTTGACGCTGGAGGTATCACACCTTTCTTTTGGATGTGCGAAGAAAGAGAAAAGATTTACGAATTTTTTGAAAGAATGTGCGGTGCTCGGGTACACTGTGCATACGTGAGACCTGGGGGTGTGTCTCAAGACATACCTATGGGTATAATGGACGATATTCACGACTTCTGTATGAAATTAGGAGAGCGTTTCGACGAAACAGAGGATCTAGTCACAGGGAATCGTTTGTATTTCGCCAGAACAGCTGGAATTGGAGCTGTGAGTTCGCATGATGCTATGAGTTTGGGCTTTACCGGTCCTATGTTGCGTGCTACGGGTGTAAAGTGGGATTTACGAATAGCTTTTCCGTATGACGGCTATGACATGTACGATTTCGATTGTGTTGTTGGTACATTTGGAGACAGCTACGAACGCCACTTAGTACGATGCGAGGAAATGCGACAAACGTTACGCATATTAAACCAAGTCCTCGATACAATGCCCGCAGGTGAAGTAAGGACAGATGATTCTAAAGTTACGCTCCCTACCAGAAAGGAGATGAAAACGTCTATGGAATCTTTGATACACCATTTTAAACTTTGCAGCGAAGGGTATGTTGTACCTCCTGGAGCTATATATTCTGGAATAGAGTGTCCCAAGGGGGAGTTGGGTTTATACATGGTGGCTGATGGAACTTCCAAACCTTACCGAGTAGCTATCAGACCGTGTTCTTATACACATCTCATGGGAATTGCAACTCTCGGTAAAAGTTTGTTGCTCGCCGACATTGCCATTATTATTGCTTCTGTCGATATTGTTTTCGGTGATGTTGACCGTTAAAATAAATATATTTATATCTGGAGGTTGATTCTAATTAAGTACCTTCCTAAGTAATTTCCAGTAGATAAGTGATCAGCCCTGGTAAAAACTCCGACTTTTAGGCCGTCTAAAGGCCTCCGACATGGTCTTACAATTGGAACAACCGGTATTGTTATTCTTATTTAAATGTTTCGTTCTATTTGTTTGTGGTTTATATAATTATTATACCACAAACAACCATAGGTCACGTCCTTATCAGGATCTCAGTTGGAGGCTAAGTAATCGCCTATGCTGTATTATTTGAAATGGTCAATCTTACGGTTCTTACTTTTTTCTTTAGTTTAAGAGAACACTACTCATTTTGAATTGAAACTACGTTTACGGATACCCTTCACTTGTATAGACGCCACCTCAGTATTATGTGACCACGGTTCCTGTAAAGGGGCCGAAACGTCAGATATTAATTTAAAATAAGTACAAGCTTATGGGTCTTATTTATAAATTAAATAAAAAGTCGTTTATTGCTTTTTTTAAGAACACACAATTACATAGGTATCTTATAAAACTAATAATAATAAAAAGCAATTGACTAGGGTTAAGCTTAACTTTATATTAGTTAAGTGACCCATGAACCCATCTCATGGCTCCTAAATTAAAACTATCTAAGTATATCTATAGGATCTTTAAGTACTATTGTAATAAAGAGTTAAACTTTGTTTATTTGCAAGTGCTAATCTCAGAAACTACCAATCCGATTAGAATAATTCTTTTTGGATAGCCACATTCAACAGGAAGGCTATCATAATCCCAAAATGTTGACTTTCCCAGAAAGTTGTTTTTTTTTAGTTTCGCAAAATGTTGAATTCTCATGACGTTGAATTCCCAAAATGTTGATTTTTTTACTTTCGCACAATGTTGAATTCTCATGAGGTTGAATTCCCAAAATGTTGGAATTCCCAGAATGTTAAAAAAAAATAACCCTAACCTACCGAATAGTAAGTAATTCGGTACCTAGGTTAGGGCTATTTTTTTTTTTACTATTTCCATAGTAACTATGGAAATAGTAAAAAAAAAAATAGTTATCGGTTAACATTACGGGGGAATAGGTAATCATAAAATTTTTACTCTCCTCTCCAATAGTCAACTGTGTGGTAGGATAAAGACGGTAGGATGGAGCGATTGTGTTACACGCATACTGAATGACATAATCTACGCAAATAAACTTTTTGCAAATTCAACATTATAAGATTCAACTTGTTGCGATTCAACATTTTGGGAGTTCAACTTATTGCAAATTCAACATTTTAGGATTCAACATTGGTGCAATTTTAACATTATGAGATCCAACGTTCTGGGAAAGTCAACATTTCGGGATTTCAACATTTTAGGAATTCAACCTTGTGGTCCTAAAGGCTATTTTTCATCCCGAAATTCCCACGGGAACGGGCACAACGTGGGTAAAACCATAGGGCGCTGCTAGTGTTGTAATGTCCTTGCCCGGATCCAAAACTCAATGGCTGCATGCCGGATCCGTCAGCATCCATAACAAACTACTTACAATACCTCTTCAGGAGCAATCGTCTTCGGCTGGAAAATTGACGACATTGGTCCACATTTTTGGACAAGTAAGAAAAAATAGAGATACGTGGTACCTACATGGAACAGGTTTCAAGACTATATTTTGCTCATGGAGTCTCGTGACTTGAAGGAAGTTTTCTTTAATTACCTAATAATTTATGGAAAAACTCGTCCACGTACGGCACTTCAAACGTAGGTATTATTACATGTTATGTCGCGTACTCGTAAATCGTGAGACTCAGACTCAGTCTCAGTACGAGGTTAACCACAGAGTTTAACCCACAGGTAACCTAGTAAGAGCGTTTCCACATTATCCGATCCGATATCGGTGTCGGACGCCGATCCGATATCGGGGTAAGTAAAAGGTATGAAATATGTACTGTCTTTCATATTGTCCGGCCCGATATCGGAACATATTTCATACATTTTACTTACCCCGATATCGGATCGGCGTCCGACACCGATATCGGATCGGATAATGTGGAAACGCTCTTAGTCGAAACTCTTCTACAGAATTCCAATTTTATTTGGATAGGTATATGGCATTATGTTATATCATTTTATTTCCCTTGTCTTGTCGTTTGTGTATTCGTGGTCTGTGATAAAATAAATCCCCTGATTAAATCCAAGGATTATTGAATTGAATCTATACTTAGTCCTTTTGGTCCTTGACCCTTAGTCTTGTCTTGACAAAGGACTTTTTATTCAAACTGAACTACGTACGTACTTGTTGAAAAAAACGTCCATGACAAGGAAGCCATAGAGAGCAATGCATCCCTTTCTAATTAGGGTGACCAGTTTGACCAAGTTTAGAACTATAATTTTGTATTAATAATATGGTGAATTGACGAAACAATTACAATTTTTCTCTTTAATTTAAATAGTGCATTGAAATAATAATACCCAAGTCAAATCAAATATTTTTATTCAGTTTTGGCCCCATAGAGGCTCTTTTGAACGTACCACCCATTCGGAAGAACATCAGCAGAGAAGAATGGGCAAGAAACTCTGCCCTGTGGCGACAATCTCATACAACCTTATTGTTAAGTTTTATGTCAACCTCATTTGTGTCGCGCATCTTTTTATTTCTTTTAATTTGTAATTTTGAATAGTGAATATTATTTTGTATTTTGAAATAGAATATTATTTTATAAATTGAGTCATGTGTCAGGAGTGAAAATTGGTAGTAATATTTTATCAGTGTAGTAATGATTTATGAATAGTGATGATTGAACAGTGACGAATTAAATATCATAAGAACATAAATTGATATAATTATTTCACGGAGTTGTAAATTAAATAGGAATCGATATTCTTAAATTGGGAATCGATATTCCTAAATTGGTGACCCCGACGTGATTGATCTACGTTCGTTTTTGCTGAGACGACCTATTTTTTGGGTGGAGCGGATCTTGCGGGTACCGACTACGAGCATAAACCGGTACTCCCCATCTTGTGAATAAACGGTATAGATGAAGTGACCAATTCAAGGAAATTCAAGGTAAAACCTCATTATATACCTAACAAAGCAAGGAAGCGGTGATTTGGTGATCAGATATAGTGCTACATAAGGCTACAAGTCTTCGGATATAGTGCTGCAAGTCTTCAGACATCTCCAAATATTTGAAAAAAAGACTGATACATAGACGTAGACGTGTTTTTTATATTTATTCTTTACTTTTATTTTTTATATCGTGAATGTTTATCATATTTATTTAATTATAATAGATCCTTAAATTATTTAAATTACTGTAAAAGGCTGTATTTAGGTTGTCCACACATCTCAACCTGAGCTAACATGAGCGAAACAGAAGATTTTCACGAAGCAGTAGGTGGTAGTGGCAGTGTTTCAGTAAATCGAGTTTCTATTCGAACACCACCATTTTGTAAGGATCGTCCGGCTCTGTGGTTTGCTAGTCTAGAATCACAATTTTTAATTAACAATATTGTCAGTCAAGTTACCAAATATCATTACGCAGTAGCTCATTTAGATACAAATTGTACTCGAGAGGTTGAAGATATAATCCTATCTCCCCCAAATCACGAACCTTACAATGCACTTAGGAATGCAATTATCCAACGTTTTTCTGTCTCGCGCGACGAAAAAATAAGATGTTTGTTGGAAAAGGAGCAAATAGGTGACAGAAAACCTTCGTCTTTTTATCGACATTTGAGTTCACTTGCTGGATCAACTTTCCCAGCAGATATTTTAAAAACTATTTGGGTGAGCCGTCTTCCCTTATATTTACAAACAGTATTAACTGCACAGCGTAACCTGTCGCTTCAGGAATTAAGCGAGTTGGCTGATCAGTTGATAGAAATCAACGCTCAGACAATTCAGCATCCGTCTTGCGCTGCAGTAGCCTCGTCATCATCTTCAGCGACGAGTATTGATCATGAGCGTTTCCTAGCTATGGATAAAAAGATCAATGACCTCACTCGAATGGTGGCATCGTTGACAGCAAATCAACGAAGTCGCTCACGGGAACGCGGCAACAATTTTAATCATAAAAATTATAATAAAAGAAACAGATCTCGCTCGCGTAATCCAGATTTTTGTTTCTATCATGGCAGGTTTGGTAACAATGCAAATAAATGTGTTCAACCGTGCAAATGGTCTAATCAGGTTAAAGACTACAGCGGCAAGCAATCGGGAAACTTCTAGAGCGTCCGATTATGACGACTACCGAACGCTCGACATCTAGTCGTCGACTTTTTGTTACCGACCGATATTCCAAGAGGAAATTTCTCGTGGATACTGGTTCGGATTTATGCTGTATTCCTGCACGTGGCGTTAATGGTATTTCAAACAAATCACAACCTTTCGATTTGGTCGCTGCTAATGGTTCTAAAATTCGGACTTATGGTTTGGTTACATTGAATCTTAATTTAGGTCTGCGACGTTGTTTTAAGTGGAATTTTGTTATAGCTGATGTTGAAAGCGGTATTATAGGATCTGATTTTTTATCACATTTTAATTTACTTCCTGATTGTGCATCTGGGCAAATTCGCGATGGGAAGACTGGTTTGACTTCGATCGCGGAGCTTCAGCCTGCACATCAGAGTAGTGTGAAGTTAATTTCATTCCCAGATTCTCCATTTGCCGCTCTTTTACAAAAATTTAAATGCGTCACTCATCCTCCTGGAGCACCACAAGAGCCTAAACATTCAACCAAACATTTTATTATAACAACCGATGGCCCACCTGTCTCCACTAAACCACGGCGTTTAGCCCCTTCCAAACTTAGAGCTGCTAAGAAAGAATTTGATGATATGATAAAAACTGGTATTGCTAGACCATCCAGCAGTCCCTGGTCGTCAGCTTTACATTTAGTACCAAAAAAAGATTCAACTTGGAGACCTTGTGGTGATTATCGGGCATTGAATTCTCGCACCATACCTGATCGTTATCCAGTCAGGCACATAGGAGATTTCAATCAAAATTTAGCTGGATCTACCATTTTTAGCACTATAGATTTAGTTAAAGCTTACCATCAAATACCTGTCCACGAAAGTGACGTTTGTAAAACAGCCATTATTACACCTTTCGGTCTTTATGAATTTCCCTACATGAGTTTCGGATTAAGAAATGCAGGTCAAACCTTTCAACGTTTTATCGACGAAGTCGTTCGCGGTCTGGATTTTTGCTACGCTTATGTCGATGATATTTTAGTTCATTCCAGTGATGCGTTCAAGCATGCGCAACATCTGGAAATTTTGTTCGAAAGGTTACAACATTACGGAGTGGTAATTAATGTTAAAAAAAGTGTTTTTGGAGCCAAGGAAGTAATTTTTCTTGGGTATCAAATCAGTGCAGAGGGTACCAAACCACCTGCAGATAGGATTAGAGCCCTTGCAGAGTTTCCTCCCCCAAAAACCGTTCAAGGAATGCGACGTTTTCTAGGAATGGCAAATTTCTACAGGAAATTTCTACCTGATGCAGCTAAATATCAGGCACCGTTGATAGACGCTGTTACCGCTATTAACGGAAAAGGCAATAAGCCATTTGTTTGGACTACTTCTTTAGAAGAGTGTTTTGAAGAATGCAAAAGAAGTTTAACTTCAGTCAAAATACTAGCTCATCCTGATTGTAACGCGTTGTTAGGACTTTTCACTGATGCTTCTAGTACTCATATTGGCTCTTGCTTACAACAGCGCAAAAATGACAAAAGCGATTGGCAACCAATAGCATACTTTAGTAAAAAGCTTAATACTAAGCAGGTGCAATGGCCTACTTATTATCGAGAACTTTTAGGCGTATACGAGAGTGTGCAGTATTTCAGACACATTCTGGAAGCGCATCATGCGACTATTTACACAGATCATAAGCCGTTGGTTTATGCATTTGCACAGCGTCGCGAAAGATTGCCTCCTGCACAGCTAAATCAATTGTCATTCATCAGTCAGTTTACAACGGACATAGTCCATATCAAAGGCGATGACAACGTGGTTGCTGACGCGTTATCTCGCATTGAATCAATATCTCTAGAAGAGGATTTTGCTGCACTTGCAGAGTCACAAAGTAACGATGATGAATTAGCACGCGCTCGCGGTAGTTCTTCATTACAATTAGAGAAAGTTACTATTCCTGGTACCACTGTCACCATTATTTGTGACGTTTCAACAGGGAAGTCTCGACCGTACCTGACTCCATCTTTTCGTCGAGCAGCTTTTAATAAATGCCACAACCTCAGTCATCCTGGTGCGCGGGCAACCGCACGCATGGTGACTGATCGCTATGTATGGCCTAATATGAATGCTGACTGTCATAAATGGACGCGCTCTTGTCCTGAGTGTCAGCGAAGCAAGGTGACTAGACATGTCACATCGCCTCTGGGTAGTTTTAAGTCTCCGTCTGGAAGATTTATGCACGTACATATCGACATTATTGGACCCCTTCCGCATTCAAATGGTTTTAATTATTGCCTCACCGCGATTGATCGTTTCACGCGGTGGCCGGAAGCGTGGCCAATGAACTCAATAACAGCAGAAGAGGTAGCGGATACTTTTGTTAATGGTTGGATATCTCGTTTTGGTGTACCAAGCATCTTGACCTCCGATCAAGGAAGACAGTTTGAGTCTTCGCTTTTTCATAGACTCATGTGTGTCTGTGCAACAAAAAGAATTCGCACAACCAGCTATCACCCATGTGCAAATGGAATGGTTGAGCGGTTACATCGTCAGCTTAAGGCAGCGCTTACGTGTCATTCTGAGACGTGGACGAAAGCATTACCTCTTGTTTTATTAGGCATGAGAACGGCGTTAAAAGAAGATATTAACTCTTCATCCGCTGAACTCGTCTACGGAGAATCTCTTCGTTTGCCTGGAGAATTCATTGTTACTCCTGATATTCCCAGGAACCCTGATGCCATTTCGGACTTTGTTTCGGATCTCAAATGCTGCATGGAAGCATTGCGTCCGGTTCCGGCGTCGCAACATTCGCAACCGTCTATATTTATTTTCAAAGATTTAGCGACAACTACTCACGTTTGGTTAAGAGACGACACAGTTAAAAGACCTCTTCAACCTCCTTATTTAGGTCCTTTCAAGGTTATTAAACGTGACAACAAAACGTTCACTCTAGATATGGGAAGTCGCGAGTCAACTGTCAGCATTGATCGTATTAAACCAGCTTATATTGAGTTTGACTCAGCCCATGTTAATATTTCTACTCCAATCTCGAGAGGATCATTACAAGATGGTCAAGCAAATAGTTCGCCAGCAAATGAAAATCCCTCAATGCCTGCCTCTTCACCTTCTGCTCCAGTTACCACCACTCGGTCTGGAAGAAGAGTTAGGTTCCGAGATATTTTAGACCTGTAAATTTTAAATTTTAGGCGGGATTTTTCCTCTGCGTAGGGGGGTGATGTGGCGACAATCTCATACAACCTTATTGTTAAGTTTTATGTCAACCTCATTTGTGTCGCGCATCTTTTTATTTCTTTTAATTTGTAATTTTGAATAGTGAATATTATTTTGTATTTTGAAATAGAATATCTATATATATAAAACTCAAAGTGGTTAGTGAGGGATCAATGCACAGCCCAAACTACTGGACGGATCGAGCTGAAATTTGGCATGCAGGTAGATGCTATGACGTAAGCATCCGCTAAGAAAGGATTTTTTGAAATTCCACCCCTAAGAGAGTAAATTAGGGGTTGAAAGTTTTACAATTTTTTAAAATTCTTTAATGGATTTGCTTCAAATTTTGCATGTAGGTTCTTTATTTAATGTAGATAAAGATTACAAAAGGAATTTTGGAAATTCCACCCCTAAGAGCGTAAAATAGGGGATGAGCGCTTATATGCAACTTTTTATTCCTTTGATGTATTGGCTTCAAATTTTGCATGTAGGTTATTTATACAAAGAAAATAACCACTAATTAAAAAAGTTTCGGAAAATCTACCCCTAATAAGGTAATTTAGGGGTTGAAAGTTTGTATGACTTTTTAAATTCTTTTAATGTATTTGCTTCAAATTTTACATGTAGGTTCTTTATTTAACGTAGTTAAAGATTACAAAAGGAATTTTGGAAATTCCACCCCGAAGAGGGTAAATTAGGGGTTGAAAGATTTATAATATTTGTTTAATTTTTTAAAGGATTTTCTTCAAATCTTGCATGTAGGTTCTTTATTTAACGTAGATAAGGATTGCAAAAAGAAATTTTGGAAATTCCACCCCTAAGAGCGTAAATTAGGGGATGATCGCTTACATGCAACTTTTTATTTCTTTGATGTATTTGCTTCAAATTTTGCATGTAGGTTCTCTATATAACAAAAGTAACTACCAGCGAAAAACATTTTGGAAAATCCACCCCTAAAACGTTATTTTAGGGGTAGACAGTTTGTTCTATGACTTTTTTTATTCCTTTGATGCATTTGCTTAAAATATTACATGTAAGTTTTTTATTTATCGTAGATAAGGATTACTAAAAGGAATTATAAAAACCCCTAAGAGGGTAAACTAGCGGTATAAATGTTTGTATGGAGTTGGAAGTAGGTTCTAGCAAATCCGTACATAAACGACGCAGCCCCACCGAGTTTGGGCTCATTTGATTCATTTTGACGAGTACTTTGATACTATATGGTAACCAGGGTCTGGTGATGGAACCGGAAGGTGGCCATAGGAACTCCGTAATTAAAAGTCGAAGCCCTATCCAACGGTGTATCACACGTCACTATTGAGGGGTGGGCCTAGACTCCATACTACTTTTCCCATGGCGACTACGGTTTCACTCACGCAGTAGTCTTCTATATATATAAAACTCAAAGTGGTTAGTGAGGGATCAACGCACAGCCCAAACTACTGGACGGATCGAGCTGAAATTTGGCATGCAGGTAGATGCTATGACGTAAGCATCCGCTAAGAAAGGATTTTTTGAAATTCCACCCCTAAGAGAGTAAATTAGGGGTTGAAAGTTTTACAATTTTTTAAAATTCTTTAATGGATTTGCTTCAAATTTTGCATGTAGGTTCTTTATTTAATGTAGATAAAGATTACAAAAGGAATTTTGGAAATTCCACCCCTAAGAGCGTAAAATAGGGGATGATCGCTTATATGCAACTTTTTATTCCTTTGATGTATTGGCTTCAAATTTTGCATGTAGGTTATTTATACAAAGAAAATAACCACTAATTAAAAAAGTTTCGGAAAATCTACCCCTAATAAGGTAATTTAGGGGTTGAAAGTTTGTATGACTTTTTAAATTCTTTTAATGTATTTGCTTCAAATTTTACATGTAGGTTCTTTATTTAACGTAGTTAAAGATTACAAAAGGAATTTTGGAAATTCCACCCCGAAGAGGGTAAATTAGGGGTTGAAAGATTTATAATATTTGTTTAATTTTTTAAAGGATTTTCTTCAAATCTTGCATGTAGGTTCTTTATTTAACGTAGATAAGGATTGCAAAAAGAAATTTTGGAAATTCCACCCCTAAGAGCGTAAATTAGGGGATGATCGCTTACATGCAACTTTTTATTTCTTTGATGTATTTGCTTCAAATTTTGCATGTAGGTTCTCTATATAACAAAAGTAACTACCAGCGAAAAACATTTTGGAAAATCCACCCCTAAAACGTTATTTTAGGGGTAGACAGTTTGTTCTATGACTTTTTTTATTCCTTTGATGCATTTGCTTAAAATATTACATGTAAGTTTTTTATTTATCGTAGATAAGGATTACTAAAAGGAATTATAAAAACCCCTAAGAGGGTAAACTAGCGGTATAAATGTTTGTATGGAGTTGGAAGTAGGTTCTAGCAAATCCGTACATAAACGACGCAGCCCCACCGAGTTTGGGCTCATTTGATTCATTTTGACGAGTACTTTGATACTATATGGTAACCAGGGTCTGGTGATGGAACCGGAAGGTGGCCATAGGAACTCCGTAATTAAAAGTCGAAGCCCTATCCAACGGTGTATCACACGTCACTATTGAGGGGTGGGCCTAGACTCCATACTACTTTTCCCATGGCGACTACGGTTTCACTCACGCAGTAGTAGATATTACCAAGCATTCCAATAGATAGTGCAGCTATTTAAGGACCAGCCACATAGCAAACGTTCAGCGGGCACGGGCAGGTCTAACTTTAATAGAAATACAGTCGATAAAAATAGGCTATCTAACAGTGAAAGAATTATTCAAATCGGTCTATTAGTTTCTGAGATCAGCGCGGCCAAACAAACAAACAATAATCTCTTTAGCTTTTTAATATTCATATATAGATATAATCTACTAGCAGCGCCCCGCGGTTTTACCCGCGTTGTGCCCGTTCCTGTGGGAATTTCGGGATAAAATGTAGCCTATAGCCTTCCTCGATAAATAGACTATCTAACAGTGAAAGAATTATTCAAATCGGTTCAGTAGTTTCTGAGATTAGCGCGTTTAAACAAACAAACAAACAAACAAACAAACAAACAAAACAAACTCTTCAGCTTTATAATATTAGTATAGATATATATAAAATTCAAAGTCCTGACTGACTGATAATCAACGCACAGCCTCAACCGCTACACCTAGAAGCATGAAATTTGGCAGGAAGATTCTTCAAGTGACGTAAGTGCACACTAAGAAAGGATTTTCGAAAATTCTACCCCCAAGGGGATAAAATAGGGGATGAAAATTTGTATGAGACTTTGTCAATTTTAAACCGATCGGGCTGAGATTTTGCATGCATATAGCTACTATGATGTAGGCATCCCCTAAGAAAGGATTTTGATAAATTCTACTCCCAAGGGGATAAAATAGGGGATGAAAATTTTTATGAAACTTTGTCAATTTTAAACCGATTGGGCTGAGATTTTGCATGCATATAGCTACTATGACGTAGGCATCCCCTAAAAAAGGATTTTGATAAATTCTACTCCCAAGGGGATAAAATAGGGGATGAAAATTTGTATGAAACTTTGTCAATTTTAAACCGATTGGGCTGAGATTTTGCATGCATATAGCTACTATGACATAAGCATCCTTTAAGTTTTGATAAATTCTACCCCCAAGGGGATAAAATACGGGATGAAAATTTGTATGAAACTTTGTCAATTTTAAACCGATCGGGCTGAGATTTTGCATGCATATAGCTACTATGACGTAGGCATTCCCTAAGAAAGGATTTTGATAAATTCTAGCCCTAAGGGGATAAAATAGGGGATGAAATTTTGTATTAATCTTCTTAGATTTTCGACTGATTGAACTGAAATTAAAGATTGGAGCTACTATGATGACGACGTCCGCATAAATAGAATTTTCATAAATTCAACCCCCATATGAAATGAGAGATGATGGAAGATGTAAATGTATTAGTTTGAACCTGTCAGTACCTAATCAATTCATATAATACATTGTAAATGGTCGCTGTCTGTACATTGAAGATATAATATAAGGAAATAAGAGGTGGAGTGTGTTACGATGCGGAGGTATAGAGTGTGTTACGATAAACAAATGTTTTAAACGATCTTTAACAAAACTTAATTAAATTCCACGCGAGCGAAGCCGCGGGCAAAAGCTAGTTATTTTATAAATTGAGTCATGTGTCAGGAGTGAAAATTGGTAGTAATATTTTATCAGTGTAGTAATGATTTATGAATAGTGATGATTGAACAGTGACGAATTAAATATCATAAGAACATAAATTGATATAATTATTTCACGGAGTTGTAAATTAAATAGGAATCGATATTCTTAAATTGGGAATCGATATTCCTAAAGCCCAAATATTTTCTAATGTGTTGTAACTAAAAGTGTCTCAGACAATTAAATTCAAACTAGCAAAACTTGGTAAAACTGTACTGAAGTTTTAAAGAATAAATTCTACTGCTTTGTGATTTAACTTTTGGTAATGGCAATTGTGCGAGCGGGTCACAGAACTCTCTAGTGCCTCTCATGTGGGAAGTTTTCTCTATTGTTCGACTTTGTAAAAATAAGACTTATCACCATGTCATAGAATTTAATATTTTTTTAAAACATATTAGTAGTACACAATCCCACCAAAAACATAAATGTAAAAAAGGAGAGCCAAGTTCAATACAAAAATTATGCTTGGCTATGGGCTTCGCCGCAAAAAGAATGGAGATCTAAATGAGGGCCAAGTTGTAGGCAAAATCTCAATATGTATTTATAGGAACAAAATAACGTTATGAACAAGTATTAAACTCTATTTCTTCTCTTATTGGATACCTATGACAATAGAGAAGGCCAAAGGGTCAAAATATTACTATCAAATGCACCTACAATCCGAGCTTAGGTCATATATATTACACTAGTTTTTATTTCACTTCAATCCATGCAGTATTTCCGAAGTTATAACGACGAGAAGTTCAAGCCCTTTTTTGAATTTCCGAGATTAGGCGCGCTTACGCTATGACGTCACAACTCGACACAAGGGGCGGCGGTCGGTCGGTCCGGTGAACTCCAGTAAACTTTGGTGCGTTTTGGCGTCTCGTTTCATATTGTTTTGATTGTCTTCGTATTCATAATACCTCTAGTGTGCTTATATTTCAAAGAAATAAAGTAAATTATCCTTTAAATCCCATTAACTCAAGTGAAACGTGAAGTGAGTAGAATGGAAGAAGGTTTTTTAAAAGGTCAGTCGGACAATCTGCCAAGAGTGGATAGTTTGATAGATGAAAAGGTATTTACATCCTGAGTAAGCATTTCCTACTCTCGGTAGGTATTTATTAGGAAGTGTGTGTTTCATTTAGTAGGTACCTACCTATTATGGACGGCGATAAAAAATACTACCAGATACTCCCAATCTACATCTCGAGGTTTTCGATGATTATTTTACCTCTATGTTTTATTAGTACATAAGAAAATGTCACTATTTACCCATATACAGATGTATGTAAGTTTTAGTAGGTAGGTATTTACGTAGTTATTACTTTTCTGAGTAGACAAATATGTAACCTGCCTATTAATATAGTTTTATAATAAACCAGATATTTTTTTAATTTTATCCAATGTCCGCTTTAGTTTGTTCATTCACAGTTGTTTTTTTAATAAAAATAAATAATACCTACTTAGTTAAGAAATCAGTGGTGATCAACTTGCGGGCCGCAAATTTTTACTTTTTTATAGGGGTGTTGCAAGTTTGAATGCTAATGTGTCTGTCTACCTATGTCTGTCTGCGTGTCTGTATGTTTGTCTGTAGTAACGTAGCATATTTTTAAGCAGGTGAACCGATTTCGATGCGTTTATAATTTATTTCAATGTTGTTTTTTAACAGTGGTTCATAGACATGTTTTGTCAAAATCAGTTAAACCGTTCTAATAGTAAGTACATTAAAAACATACGTTTTGAAGGTATTTTTTTTTAATTCGTAGTGTTTTATGGTTCTAGGTCAGGAAGAGAGAGCTACGGAGATGATATCATAGGGTATATACAGTTAAAAAGAGAGGGAGACGTATGTAGGGCTTATTGAATCCATCCTTTTTACTGCAGTCATCCACTTCTTCCTCATTTTTGGGTCCCCAGGCACATTAAAAAAGAGTTTATCTGGTGTTTTAACTGTCGAATTGAAGCACTGAGGCACAATACAGTATTTCCTCACTATTTTTTCACTCATTTTTCCGCAGAAAACAGTTAAATTTTGATTTTTAATGCGTAGCGGCGTGCGTACGAGAGCGCGACTGTCGAGTTGTGACGTCATCGACCAGTGAGAGCCCGCCCGCGTTTTTAAAATCCCACGGCCGAAAATACGCACTTTGATCGTTAATATCTTAGCCATTTATTGAGTTAGGGAAAAAGTAAAAACACAGTTTTTCTTGTAATTTTGTATAGATTTATTTGGTGTGTAAAGTAAAAAATGTTGGTCTTCTCCATTGCTGTTATTTAAAAATGTGAGATCTTAAAGTGGCTTAGATTTGACTTGACCAGTTTTCATTACATCAGTCATTTTATAACGTTATTCAAAAAATAGGTATATTTTTTTTTATTCTGGTAAAAACTGGCCAAGTTAAATCTAACCCACTTTAAAATCTCACATTTTTAAATAACAGCAATTGTCATAGGTATCCAATAAAGAGAAGAAATAGAGTTTAATACTTGTTCATAACGTTATTTTGTTCCTATAAATACATACCTATTGAGATTTTGCCTACAACTTGGCCCTCATTTACTTAGTGTAGGGCCACATCTGCGGAACGTAGCGCGCCGAACCTTCCGCTAAATACGCTCGTAGTGTATTTCAAGTTATCTATGACACATCAGTCGAAATTACGCCGCGTTCTGCGTAGTGCGTAACCTTCCGTCGGGCGGTTTGTTCAGCTAAAACGCATTTAATGTATTTTGCATAGCAAGCGACACATCACGCGACGCGTTGCGCGACCGAAAGTTCGGCGGGCGCCGGGCGTAGCTGAACGTGCGGCTTGTGTTGTGCATCGCGCAATTGGGCTTTTGAAAATAATAAAAAATTGTGATAAATCGAAAGATTATACATAATATATTAGTTTTATAACAAAACTATT
Source organism: Cyclophora punctaria (assembly GCA_951394245.1). Classification (NCBI taxonomy): domain Eukaryota; kingdom Metazoa; phylum Arthropoda; class Insecta; order Lepidoptera; family Geometridae; genus Cyclophora; species Cyclophora punctaria. Next base: position 5,311,793 of record OX596170.1, on the reverse strand, counting down.
TTTATTTTAATCTAATTAAATCCATGTTTCTGGGCACGTGCGCACACCGCAAAGTGTCGATACAGACTACGACGACGCCACGTAACTTTCCGTCGCGTAGCGCACTGAACAAGACGCCGCATTTAGCCGAACGTGCGGCGCCGTACGTTACGCAGATGTGTCGCGAAACTAAAGCCGAACGTGCGGCGCCGTACGTGCCGAAGGTTCGGCGCGCTACGTTGCGCAGATGTGGCCCTACACTTAGATCTCCATTCTTTTTGCGGCGAAGCCCATAGCCAAGCATAATTTTTGTATTGAACTTGGCTCTCCTTTTTTACATTTATGTTTTTGGTGGGATATCATTACTTTTTGTAAAGAAAACTAGGTATTGATATCGCTGATTGGCTGGGGCGACGGTGGACCGACCGCGTCATAAGTACCTACCGCGCGCCGCCCGACGACACACCGTTAGTCGGTTGTTTAGCGCAAATTACAAGTTTTTTTGTATGGGGGCACCACTTATTTTTTTACATAACTTTACGTTTATATTGCAGTTAAATAGCAAATATGATAATACTTAGATTGGGATAGTTTCAAATATCTGCTTGTAACGGTTCCAACGCTACAATTAAAAAATATATTTTTTTGTATGGGGACCCCCCCTATTTTTTAACTATTTTTTATTTTTAGATTTTTTCTTACGCTTACACACAATTACCGAGCTAGATTCCAAATTTCATCCTTTTAGGTCATCTGGAAGTAGGTTAGGTTTAGGTAGGTACTATATGTCAGTCAGTCAGTCAATACTAAAATTTACGACTTTCTGACGTTCATATCTTTATAACCGTTTGAGCTAGCTTCATGAAATTTGGGCTTCTAGGTGTCCTAATGGATATAATTAAACACACGCAGCCTTATTACAAAAAGCGGTTTATCTAAAAACCCTGGTTTAAACTTCTTTAAACCATGGTCTAAACAAAAATGGTATTACAAATCATGGTTTTGCGATAAACCATTGACTAAATTATGGTTTAACGCTAAACCTCGGCGACCCCTAGTTTAGCGATGGTCTAAATCGGATACCTATGTCAAAATTGTCAAAGGTGTTGTCAAAGTTTCTCTTTTAGTATAAATCAAATCATCTTTTTCATTGTGTTGTGTTGTTTTAACTTGAAAATGGATATTAACATGATCGATTTAATTGATATTGAGGATATTGAAGCTGCTGAGTTGTTGGAAGTGCCACGCCGACACAACAGAAATCGTGTTTGAGTCAATCCCATCATCAAATTATCCGGTGAAGATTTCAGGCAAAAGTATAGGTTTAATAAACGCTATGCAATGAAAATAGTGGACTTAGTAAGAGAAGATTTAACTAGAGATGCTCGAGGATGCCCTGTGTCTCCCGAAATACAAGTGTGTTGCGCATTACGAAGCTGGGCTTCATTACTACATACTGCAACACCTCAAGAGGAGCGGTACAACAATGCTCACATTAGCACCAGAAATACAGTGGAAAGATGGTTTGGGCTGTGGAAGCAGAGGTTCCGCTGTTTATTAAGAGGCCTTTACTGCTACATTGAAACTGCAAAAACAACAATTGTAGCATGTGCTGTATTGCACAATATTGCCATAGATATGAAGGAAAGTGTGTTTCATAGTGGGTTTGATAACAATGAAGCCAACACACAAACACCTGCAGCAGTAGTTTTACCAGTGGAAAACAATGTACGTGGAAATATAAGAAGATTCATTCAGACAGCAATTCATTGAAAGACACTTTTAATTAAAATAATATATTTTAAACCTTAAATTTAAAAAATGTAATATAAAATTATTCTAATAAATTAATCTAAATCCTTTTTTTGTAATAATTTTATTTCTAGTTCTAGTTTTTTAATTTTTAATTCGGCAATTCTAATATTAAACTGGTGCTCCACTTTCCTCGGCACTCCCAATTCTCAGATCGTTTTCTTTTTTGTTGGTCCATCACAAATTATTCAAATTAATAAACCAAGTACCAATTAAACAATTAATAAAACGAAGAGCTAGGCAATTTTATGACTTTTGTGCTTTGTTTACCTAGCAATGGTTTTGTGTTACTATGGTTTCAAATAACGCGCGCGAAAATGTAACGTTTCGATACACGTCTTAGATATATTTTGAGAAATGATACGACATTAAGAAATATGCTTTTAAACCTAAACAAAACTGCAATCGACGAAATAACTAAATAATGTTTATATCCATGTAAAATAAGCAGGTCTCAATATTTATAGTACTCCATAATCATTAGCGTATTATCAAAACTTTTTGTTTTCTGGGGATACGGAACGTTGCAATAGAATGACATCATGATGAAGAATGATACTTGTATTAATCTGTGGTTGTTAGCTAAACAATGGTTCAAATGACGGTACTAAGAAGACCACGGTTTTATAAAGTTTTGTAATACGAACAAATTTAGACCATGGTTCTGCAGATAAGCCTGGACTTGATAGTACAGGTTTAAACCAAGGTCTATTTAGTTTTTTGTAATAAGGCTGACGTAGTTTCATGTGTTTACGTTAAATAGTTTTTGAGTTTTAAAAGGGTCAAAAGTGGCACCAAGTGGTTCGTGTAATATTACACTCGGCGCTGGCTAGCCGTTCCTTTGCTTGAACTTGGCTTGACACGCTGCCGCGTGTCTAGATCCAAATAAATTAAATTTTTAGGTCTTGACAAACTGACACTTGATGTTTGACGTACTTGACAGTTCACATCACAGCTTGACTTGACTTTGATGACAGTGTGAGTGATGATGACAGACATGACAGTTCTGAGAGAGCGAGAAGTCATTAAGTAAGTAGGTATATTTCTTATCTTCCTTATTTATTTACTTCCATTCAAGCAAGTGAAAAGTTGTGAACAAAGCAAATAAAATGTTAAAGTTTGAAATAATATCCTCTAATATTATAAATGAATCGGGAAATGAGAAGAAGTTTGTTGCCTATACACTTGAAGTGAGACAAGACTCGGCAGAGGCAAAGGATCCTGATCCAGTTAATATAGAGCGAAGATACACCCACTTTTTAGATCTTTATAATGGACTGAAGAAAGAACATCCTACTTTATTGAACAATATTTCTTTTCCCAGAAAGGTATGTAATAAAACACTCATTATAGCTTAAAAAACAATGTACTTAAAGTTTAAAAAATATATGCAAAAATATAAAATCCCAGAACCTAACCAAACTATAAGCTTGTATTGTGGAATCTTACACATAATGTGCCACAAATATACCTGCACAAATACTTTATTTAATTGTCAGCTATAGTTAACACTATATACCTACATGATACACATAATAAAGTATGAATAGTACTATAAAATACTACCTATTACCAGTACGTATTACTACTTAATTTTGTTGCAGTTCTAAACCATTAAACCATTCTAAACTCAAATTAAAATCTCTCAAAAGAACTCAAATTCAAAATGATTTCAGATAGTCATGGGTAATTTCGATCCAGAGTTAATAAACAATAGGTGTTTGGCCTTTTTGTCACTATTGGATCTAGTCGCCAGCGAGTCACGGCTACGGAACTCCCTGGCTGCTATCACATTCTTCCAGGAAACAGAACTGAGTAAAGCTAAGAAGTTAATATATGAACAAAAGTTGTATGACGATGCTTTATCAGTTTTAGAGACTAGTTTTAAAGTTCTTAACAAAGTAAGTATCTCTATTATGTTATGAGCATTATCTAAAGACAATGGCCTTTATTATATGTGTTAATTGTTGTTATTGTTAAAAATAATTAAATTTTCAGGTGTACACAGATAGGTCCCGTGTAGTATTGAGTACACTGTGTAGAGTTGTGGCATGCGCAGGAGTCAGTGAGGGTGCTCTCGCAGCCCCAGTGGAACGCTGGGCACAGCTCGCGTTGAAGAGGTACCAGGGTGTTAGTGACTCGGACATGCTGCTCATATATGTACCATTGATGCACACATGTATTCTAATATGGTGAGTGTTTACCACCAGAAAAAAATATTTATGTATGTTAAAAAAAATATAACTATTATGTATGTATGATATGAGTCATCTGTATGTTAGCAAAACAAATGCTTTATGTTAGTTAACGATCAAATTCCAGCCATTATACTTGTACACAAAATAGTTTTAAAAAGCTGTTTGTGGTTGGGTTTATGTTGTGTAACAAGGGAAAATGGAAACTTTGTGCCTCATGGAAAGTTAAAGAGGATAGGGGAAGTTAATGAACTGGAGTCTGACCCATTAATTAAGATTAAAATAAATTATTGTACACTTAGGGCTTTAATAATAATAATAATAATTCTTTACAAAACAGAATATTGCTTAAATAAGTATTTTTTAATAATAACAACTATCAAGGAAGTCAGATGACTATGTAAACATGTTAGTCATAGCTTGTTTGTATGACACATTATCACTGTGTTAACAAACTCTAGTTTATGATGTAAACCTATTGCTCAATGGAGGTCAATTATAGATCATGTGACTTATAAATACTCGAGATTAAAGTGAAAACCATCTTTACTAATATTATAAAGCTGCAGAGTTTGTTTGAACACACTAATTTCAGGAGGAACTACTGGTCCGATTTGAAAAATTCTTTCAGTGTTGGATAGTCCACTTATCAAGGAAGTCTAAAGGTTTTTTTCATCACTAAATTCCTACGGGAATGGGCACAACGAGGGTAAAACCGCGGGGCGCTGCTAGTGCACTTATATAATTTAAAATAAATGTTGCTAGGGGCTAGATGAAAGTCGTAAAAATGTGTGAATTTCGGGGCCTGTTATTACAACTTACGTGTGTTTTTTCACTTTTAATACGTGAATGGATAATTTTAACCTTTCTACAGAGTCATGAGAGAATTAAAAGAATAGAAAATTCTCACACATGTATTTTGTGTAGGAATGAAGTTGGTACCTTGCTTTCTGTACCAAAAAGTAGTAATAAAACATGATGGTTTCCTTTGTTGTAGAAAGAACTCAATGAGAGAAAAAGTAAAACAAGATCCTTTGTGCTTCATCTTCCTGCTTGTTGTGTTGACTAATCGTGTCATGTTCTATATTTATATTAAAACAAGTCATGTTAGTTACACCATTTGTAACTCAAGAGCGGCAGGACCGATTTTTATGATTCTTTTTTGTATCTTGGTCAGGAGTAGGATAATAAGTTATAAAAATCCTGAAATTTCCACGGGAACGGGTGCGCTGCGACCGAAACCGCGGGGCACAGGTAGTTCATGATATTTCACTACATAGTATAAAACAAAGTCGCTATTTTTGTCTGTTTGTCTGTATGCTTAAATCTTTAAAATTACGCAACGGATTTTGATGCGGTTTTTTGTAATAGGTAGAGTGATTCAAGAGTAAGGTTTTTATGTAAAAAAATTCCCGAAATTCCCACGGGAACGGGCACAACGCGGGAAAAACCGCGGGGCGCTGCTAGTGATGGATAAATAAAGAGTCACACATACATACACATCTTTTGTATATGTATCAAGGTTCAAGATCAGTCAACATAGTTGAGCGTATGCCCACAGATTAATAAAAGGCAGGTTTCGTCTTGGGTTAATAAGATTTATTCGGATTAAATACACGTAGTAGCGACAGACGTCTTCACAGCAGACACACACGTAGAAGGAGAGAGAACCACAGACCAAGTAACTTTGTTGACCGGAGTGACCGGTGACCACAGACTATATATATGAACTAATCAATGCTAACATAGATTATATTATTGCGTTTACTTTTCAACACTGGCCCTTAAACCAATAATACAATTATATTCTAGACAACAATTGATACAAGAATTTTTCATGCCTTTCTCTTAACAAAGGCTTAGTTAGCAAATCTCCTACCATTTCATCAGTACACAAATATTTTACATCAATAAAACCATTATAAACATTTTCTCTAATAAAATGGTGTCTTATATCTATGTGTTTCGTTCTGGAATGATACATGGAATTTAAACAAAGTTTCTGTGCAGATTGGTTATCATTGAAGATGACAACCTTCATTGTTTTATCAAGTAGTTCTTTCATAAATTTACGAAGGAACAAAGCCTCTTTACATGCATCTGAGAGAGACATGTACTCTGCTTCCGTACTTGATAAAGCAACGGTTTTTTGCTTTCTACTTTCCCAAGAAACGATAGACTTTCCTATTCGGAAAATATAGCCAGTGTAAGAACGACGATCCAACTCGTTTCTTCCCCAATCAGCGTCTACGAACGCAGTGATCTCTAGTCCGCCTTTCTGAAACGCCAAAGAACAATCTTTAGTACCTTTGAGGTAACGAAGGACTCTCTTCGCCGCTTTACAATGACTTTCTGAATAACAGTCATTAAATTGACTTAGATAACTAATCGCATGAGCTATGTCTGGTCGCGATCCAACTGTAATGTACATCAGAGATCCTATCAAGCCCCTATAGTCAAAATTACAACTCTGATTTTGCAGTGACTCATTTGACTTAGTTAGTGTAATACCTACTTCCATAGGAGTAGCAACAGGTTTACAATCTTCCATTTTAAACTTTTGTAAAACCCTTTCAATATACCCAGACTGATCAAGTGTGAAAACACCTTTATTTTTACAGATTCTCATACCTAATATGAATCTAGCTGGCCCTAAATCTGTAATTTCAAATTCCCTTTTGAGTTTTTCTTTTATTTTATCCTTTTCTTTCGAATTTTTTGTCGAAAACAATAAAATATCATCTACATATAGAGCTATTATTATCTTTGAGTTTTTGCATGATTTATGGTAGACACATGGCTCAGACAAAGACTTAGTAAACATTAGTCTATTAACTAGAAAATTATTTATTCTTCCATACCATGCTTTAGAAGCTTGCTTCAAACCATAAATCGCCTTATGGAGTTTATAGACTTTGTTTTCCATACCTTTTACCGCAAATACTTCCGGTTGCTCCATGTAGACTGTTTCCTCAAGATCTCCATTGAGAAATGCAGTCTTCACGTCGAGATGTTCCACTTCCATGTCATACTCGGCCGCCACGGCCAGCAGTGCGCGAATACTGGAGTGTCTCACGACCGGGGAGAAGGTCTCGTTGTAGTCAATACCTTGTTTCTGGGTATAGCCTTTCGCTACAAGTCTGGCCTTGTACTTCATTGTTACCCCATTAATAAACTTTTTCTTAAATACCCATTTGCATTTAACAGGTTTCTGGCCTTTTTCTCTATCACAAAGAGACCAGCATTTATTCTTTAAAAATGATTTATACTCATCTTCCATTGCCTTCATCCAGTTATCACCCTCTGCACTGCTCAGTGCTTCCTGTACAGTCTGAGGTTCAACTTCATTTCCTCCACTGACTATATTTGCCGATAACCATGACTCTTCGTTGTCTTCGAAGTTGGAAGTCTCTGATATACTCTCATCCTCAGTTGATTCACCTGGAATATATGTTTTATCCAAAGCATCATCTGTCTCAATGCTTTCCTGTTCGTTCATAGAATCATCCATTACAATCGTTCTGTGTAAATGCCGCTGTCCGCCCCGACGTAAATTAATATAATTTGTGCCATCAGAACGTTCATCGGTAGATGATTCTGTGAGCGCAGGAGAATTGTGATCATTCCTAGTCGCATCATCAATTATGTATGAGGACTTCTCATCATATTGCTTATCATCATGTGACACAAAGTTTTTAAGGAATTTATTTTCTAAAAACGTCACATTTCGGGCTTTTATACAATCTACTGGATTATCTGGATCTATGAGTCTATAGCCTTTTGTATCTTTACAATATCCTACAAAGATGTACCTCTTTGCTTTCGAGTCTAATTTGTTTCGAATGACTTTATGAGCATAGGCAATACAACCAAAAGTACGTAAGTGGGAAATGGATACCTTTTTATCACTCCATTTTTCCTCCGGAGTGAAACCTCTAACTGCTACGGTAGGTGACAGGTTCTTGAGATAGACCGCGGTGTTGACAGCTTCTGCCCAAAATTTATTCTCTAGGCCTGCCTCTTTCAGCATGCACCGGGCTTTCTCCATTATGGTTCTGTTGGCTCTCTCTGCTACTCCATTTTGTTGAGGAGAGTGTGGCACCGTTGTCTGATGCTGGATTCCACTTTCCTTCAAAAACTTCTGGAATTGAGAATTAACAAATTCACCACCATTGTCACTCCTTAGTACTTTTAATTTTTTATTAGTTTGGTTCTCTACTAATGCCTTCCATTCCTTGAACTTTTCAAAGACCTCACTCTTTTGTTTAAGAAAATAAACATAAGTTTTCCTACTGAAATCATCTATAAAAGTGAGAAAGTATTTTCTACCACTGATAGAACTGCAAGGCATAGGTCCACACAAGTCTGTATGCACTAATTTTAGTACATCTGTAGCTCTATTAAAACTTTTCTTGGGAAAAGGTAATTTAGTTTGTTTTCCCTCGATACAAGCAATACACTGTTGGTAGGTACTAGAATCATAAAAGATACCAAAAGCCAAACCTTCTTTTAATAAATCCATACTTCTGTGGTTCAAGTGCCCAAGGCGTCGATGCCAGACCTCTTGCGAAGCCACATTACCTTGCTGTGAAGTCTGTGTCTCTGTTAGTACACTTACATCAGTAGCACTGCATTGTCTACTTGACTCGTTCACTGCATCATGTTGAGAAACATCTGAAACACCACTAGAAATATTCCCTACCAAATTGCAAGTTATTGTTTCTTGTACATCCAGCTTATAAATACCATTACATAAACTGGCAGTAGCCACTACTTTACTACCATCCAGAACTCTACACCCTTTAGAACAAAACATCACTTTATAACCTTTCTTTACTATGGCACTAACTGACAATAAATTGGTAGTTAAATTTGGTACAAAATGAACATCACTTATTGTCTTTAAACTGTTATTCTTCATTTGAACTTTCACTGAACCCTGTCCTGCCGTGTAAAGTTTTTCACCATTCGCAATTTTTACTTCTAATTGTCCATTATTTGAATAGTTAATTATGGATTTCCTATCATGACACATGTGCCCCGTGGCACCACTATCAATATACCATGAGTCACTGTTGATGTTCACGGAGAGCGCCGTCAGTAGACTGGTCTTCGTTGCAGCTTTATCCGATGTGGGCCGCTCTTGTCCATTCTTCTTTTTAGTAGACTTTGGACAGTCCTTTATGAAATGCCCCACCTGCTTGCACCTGAAGCACCGCTGAGTTTGCCTTTTAGTTATAAAGGCAGAACCAATCCCTTCCTTTTCAACTCTCTTGAGACTTTCTTGTAGTAATTTGCTCTTGACTACATTTGTAGAAAGTTTCACACTCGTGTTCTCAATGGCCATAATGAAAGGGTCATATTCAGATGTTAGACCACTCAGCATGATGACTGCAACGAAGTCATCCTCAAGAGGTGATCCTATTTCTGTCAATTGTTGCGAAATTTCAGTGATTTTGTTCACGTAGACCTCCATGGTCTCGCTCTCACTCAACTTACATGAAAAAAGTGATCTGAGCAGACCGAGCCTCCTACATAGGCCTTTGTCTTCATACGCTTTCTGCAGATTATCCCAGGCTTCCTTCGCCGAGGATGCGTTTCTTATATGCGGGATAGCTGCCGGGCTGACAGCCAGTGCAATTTTGGCAAGACCACGTTGTGCTTTCTTATCATCACTCACGTCGCCTTTTTCAACACAATCCCAAAGATCCTCGTGCACCAGTATCATTTTCATCATAAATTTCCATGATGTGTAATTTTCAATACCTCGAAGCTTTTCAATTCCAATGAAGTTCGTTGTGGAATTACCACCACCGCCTGCGTTTGAAGTCGCCTTCTTCCCATGCGTTCGTACGTGCGCCGCTTGTTCGCCGTGTTCGCGTCACGCCGCTCGCCAACAATTTCGTATTGAGTTAGCCGTGAATTCAATTGCAGATTCTTCGTATCTGGGCCCATAACCTAATAAAAGGCAGGTTTCGTCTTGGGTTAATAAGATTTATTCGGATTAAATACACGTAGTAGCGACAGACGTCTTCACAGCAGACACACACGTACAGTGCCACCAACTTATCTGTTCAGGTGGGCAAAATGGGAACTACAGCCGCGTCAGCCGTTTTTTCCTAAACGTCATTCCGCTGTCAGTTGATGTCTAGTGCGAGTGCTCCCGTGTTTATTTATTGATGTCATTGTGAAAAAAGCAAATAAAATGCCAAAACCTCTCAAAAGTGATGCACGGCTAATTATTTTAAAAGTTATATCTTTCATGAAAGAAGAGAAACGCCTACAAGCTCCATTAATACCATTTGAAAAGCTGAATGAACGCGTTGCTGCCGCGACAGGTCAATGTAGCCAGATATGGAAATTTTAAGTCACTCATTATTACAAAAAAAATATATATAGAGCTGGTGGTTATATAATCAGCAGATGGTTCAGGAACATCGACCGGAATTCCTGGAGTGCGACCGCTTGAGCTCAGAAACCATGACCACAATTATTTTTATAAAATATAAATAAAATCCTATTGTGCTGCATTATTGTTTTATTTATGTAGTTACTAAGGTTCATAGCTATCTATACTAATATTATAAAGCTGAAGAGTTTGTTTTGTTTGTTTGTTTGTTTAAACGCGCTAATCTCAGAAACTACTGAACCGATTTGAATAATTCTTTTTGTAATAGATAGCCACATTCAACGGGAAGGTTATAGGCTATTTTTCATCCCGAAATTCCTACGGCAACGGGTACAACGCGGGTAAAACCGCGGGGCGCTGCTAGTATGTTATATTTATTGATTTGTGAGCCTGTCACAAATTTTGACCTGTTTGATCACTATCTCACCTGATGGTAAGTGACGATGTGATCGAAGCTGGTAAACACTAAACACAGTAAACCTGGAATATGCATGTTAATGTTATAATTTATTATATTTTTTTATTATAATTAAGCCATATTGAATCTATACTATACTATGTTAGTTACGCTCTATATGATTGATATTGTAGTTTCTTAAATTTTAATGATATCTATAGACTGACTTGCAAGACATGTTTTAATTACCTTTGTTTCTTGGTGAATTTCTTATATGGCAATACCAAATTCTCCACTAGCGACGCCGTCAACTGAACAGATAAGATGGTGGGACTGTAGAAGGAGAGAGAACCACAGACCAAGTAACTTTGTTGACCGGAGTGACCGGTGACCACAGACTATATATATGAACTAATCAATGCTAACATAGATTATATTATTGCGTTTACTTTTCAACACAGATAGCCACAGATATTAATTATTTAACCGGCTCGCGGATAAAACCGTACACCGATGTTAGTGACAAAATATACATGCAACAGGCACAGCTTCATTCAATTATGTAGTAGATTAGTCGTCAGTTTAGCCGAGTTTAGCTAAATCTTTACAGCCGTCACACACGTATTTCTTTATCAGATATTTAACCTTGAATAGGTAATTAAGAATACGTGAGGCGATATTGTATTCGTTTTATCACTGATCTAAAAGCAAGAGCTTGTTTAAGATTACGGCGAATTGTGAAGTATGGGGTACTTATATTGTGTATATACTTACTACCTGCTTAGACCTATGTCTTTCTATGTAATACTAGCAGCGCCCCGCGGTTTTACCCGCGTCGTACCCGTTCCCGTGGGAATTTTGGGATGAAATATAGCCTATAACCTTCCCGTTGAGTGTGGCTATCTATTACAAAAAGAACTATTCAAATCGGACTGATAATTCCTGAGATTACCTCGAACATACAAACAAACTTGCAAATTTTACCTCTTTATGATATTAGTATTATATTATTAGGTATGTAATATGTTTCTATATAATTTTGTGATTGAGTTGTAATCGCCCCTTGGCCCCAAATACTCAAACGCTACAAAAAGAGGTGCCTTATTGCTTACTTTTTAATCTATTATTATTAGGCTATTAGCCCCCAATTCAGAGAGCAAACCCCAAACCCCCCTATATATATTTATTTACTAAGCAATTATCTATTAAATACTATACATTTACAGGGATACCCTTGGACGGGACAAGACGAAACTAGTAGACGAATTGAATGACCTTCGTAAAAGAGGAATGAACGTGGACAATGCACCACCGCTGTGGGACGCTGTTGACAAATTAGATGTTTTATAAATACAGTCACACAGTCGTCTGCAGTACAATGTATTGGTAGGTAAGTGGGCGCGTGGCCAAAATCCGAACTAAATGATAGCAAAACAAAGAAAGATGCAATGCAATGTTATTTGTACTGATCTTTGCGAAAGTGGCGCCCTCATTCGCAGGCTAACATGGCAAGAGTTCTGATATTTTAGTACCATGTCTGCCTACGTTGATAGAGGTCGCTGTTGAAATGTAAACATTTTGAATCGAGTGCAACCCTTCTTTTACCTGTGCAGCTATGATATGTAGTTATATTTCGCTGTGTATGAGTCAATGCAATTTAGCCTGATTTTTAATTCATATTCAAGTTTGTATAAACAAGATTGATACTAGTCAGTTGTCTAAAAACATTATTGTATAATGAAAGAATATACAATGACTTCTTTAAAATTGCAATTTCTTAGAAAGTAATTGACTTCTACTTTTTGCCAATTTGATCTGTGCCTTAGCATTTGAGCAAACATACAATAAATTCCTACTTAACGGAGCAACCGTAGATGCCTGGCATGTGTGGATTCACCATAAGAGCCTGAAAATAAACTAATATTGTCGATATTCCAATCAAATTCAATTCCTTCTTTAGAAGAAAAAGTGATTGATTATATTACATTTTTAGTCATAACTTTCTTTATATTATTGTTTTTGGTTACAAAATCGGTCATATTTTTTATACACATATTAAGGTTGTAAATGGCTGCTTCTTTGTAATTGTCAAACATTAATAAGACATGGTGTTTCAAACATATTTTAACGCAGACGACTAAGAAAATCTCGCCTCGAGCTTTAACTACTGCATGCCTATTTTGTTAGACTCTAGAGAGTATCAACCTTAGATATAATTTAAATAATAATGTCGCATCTTTACATTTTGTATTTATGAAAAAATATGAAATTATTTGTATATTATGTAGGCATTTTGGAATAAGAAAAGAAATAATATAATATAAGTTTTGCGCCATTGACTCGAAAACAGAAGAATGAAACTATAATGGTTCCTTTTTTACCATTTGGCCCTAAAATGTAGAGCAGCAGTATTTCTTATCATATATAATTTTTTCTAAAAGTCAATTATGGGGTATGAGGTCATTTTATAGTATGTACAGTCACGAGCATTAATTTGGGACCCACCTAAGGTTGAATATCGTGTATAATTTGGGACCCACCTAAGGTTGAATATCGTGTAGCAAACTTACGCTATTTAGAGCTAATATTTTATCGTAATATCAATGTCATATAGTTTACCATCGATAACTTTACGTTTCTATCAAACTAAAGTTTCGACCCTATTGCATTATGAATGTTCTAACAACATTTGATGGAAATGGGTCCCAAATTAACGCTCGTCACTGTATGTATATACTTTTTATACTTAAACCGGCTTCATGAAAATATGAGTAAATTGTTTTGAACTTATTAACTGTATATTTTGGTATAATCAATGAATGTAATTTAAGAATTATTTTACATTTAAACCTATTTTTTATTTTATTTTAGATTTCATCAGATTTATTAAATAAAAGATACATACATATAAAAATGTACATATAAAATGCAATCTACCGAATATTTTTATGAAGTTAGTATTTTAACAATCATTTACCTAATTAAAATAAACTAAGTATAAATTATACCTAGTTTTCTAAAATATTTAAATCTTTGTTGTATTTTATTTATTAAGTAATCGTTTATTTTAAAATTATTTCGTCACTATTAAAATATATTCGTAAGCGTTAATGAAATATAATCAATCTCATTAGTTTTAGTGTTTTAATAGTTTTTTAATAAATAATACTTTTATATAATTTATCATTAATTTTGTAACTTAATTTGTATATTGGATGTCTCAAAATTTTGGATAATATTAATTGTATTTACTTTTACTATTTTACGTAAATTATTATAATGAAGAACTGTGCCATATGTGTATGTTATAAAAGCAATTTGATACATACAGCACTTCGTTATTGAAATGTCAAATAAATAAATAAAAAAATTCAATCAATTATTTTTTGTCATACTTACTGTAAATTGTTTAAAAAATCTTATTATTTTTACTACGTTTAAATTAAGGTATTATTTTTAAAATTGTTATGTTTATACCTTGTACCATTGTATAATATTGTTTGTCATCGCTTCACTGTTTTATAAATATTAATTCGGTATTGTTTTGTAAATCGTTACCTATGCGACATGAAACCAATCAATTATTGTGGTTGTAGAGTGTTAGAGATGGAAATCCTATGCGAAAATACCTTTAAGATGACTGATAAATATAATATTTTACTGTAATAACATTTGTAGCAAATATCAATTGAATAATCATTATATAGCCTTGCAATATTTATAATAAAGTTGTTTTATTTCTATGACATAAGTATTACGTTTTGGGAAGATGGTTTACATGAAAAAGTGTCAAATATCTACATAGAACTTAATCAACACAATAAAAAATAATAATTGTGTATGTATGTAGATATAACCTATAGGTATCTGAGCGCTACCGTGCTTCAGAGGGCAAGTAAAATTGTCGGTCCGCTTTGTTTCAATCGTCAAACTATGTCGGAGGCCATGAGGCGGTCTAATACTCCGACATCAGAGTTGGTCACTAACCTATACGAACTTAGGTTTTTTGTAATAGGTAGAGTGATTCAAGAGGAAGGTTTTTATGTAAAAAAAATCCCGAAATTCCCATGGGAACGGGCACAACGCGGGTAAAACCGCGGGGCGCTGCTAGTATGTAATAAAGCTAAAATACTTAGTTATTGGTGCTAATTTCTGGCATTACTAGACAGATCCGAAAAAATATGGCTGTACGAGTAATGGTACATTCAAAAGAATCGGAAAACCGCAGTGCTCTTAGTAAAACATATTAGGCAGGTACTGTAGATTCATCTATCACTACATATATATCACTACCTACATATATTATAAAACAAAGTCCCCGGCCGCGTCTGTCTATCTGTTCGCTATAAACTCAAATACTACTGCACGGATTTTGGCGTGGTTTTTAATAAAAGATATAGTGATCCAAGAGGAAGGTTTATGAGTATCAAAATTCCCGAAAATCCTACGGGACCGGGCACAATGCGGCTAAAACCGCCGCTAGTTCTATATATTATGCGTCAATACTTTTAAATACTTGGGTAGGTACTGTACCAATTCGGCATAACAAAACAGCTTGAACCCGCCATAAAGCGACGATCAATTTGATAAATTGATTGGGGATTCACCAAAACAATTTACCCTTCATAAAGGTAAATTAATTTGGCTTCAATTAGATATTCGATGTAATGGAGTCGGTTTCTTTGCCGTAATGATATTGGTTAGATTGTCGGTGGGCATATGGCTAATGTTCCCATATCGCTTTGTTACCTACTCTGCTGATTAAAATTGAGTTTGACGGATTATTATTGATCGAAGTTTATTTTTATGAACTCGTGTACTTAGCTTCCTATTGGTTATGAACGCAATTTGGCCGCTTATTATTTGGAGCATGGTTATGAAAATGTTTTCTCTCTTTGTAAAAAGGTATCTCCTCGTGGGAATTTTCATGCACATCCGTCCAGCCGTTTATGTAAAAATTCCATAACATTGCCACCGTCTCTAGATGGCGCTGCAGCTGTAAAGCAAAGCAGAACATGCTATGATTTTCTTGTCCTCTTATTTAGGTAATAATAACAGGAAATCTACTATTATAGCTGCTTGTTTGCTCATGGGCTTTTCCGGGAAGTTATCCGAAAGAGAATTTCGAAGTTTCGACGTTTCACCACCTTCAAAGTTTTGAGACAAGATGTGGTCTAGTGTTACTTGCGTATTATTAAGTTTACGCGTACTCGTATGGCTTCACAATAGAAGTGTCTTAACCTTCGTCTTAACACTGTCGTAGGTACTTAATTAATATTCTATGAACCTAAATTGAAATCTTAAACCTGGATTTTTTTTTTAAAACTGGCTTTAAACCCTCATATTGAATAAGGCTTGGCTACTTATTCAAGCGCGTTCAAATAAATCAGTTTTAGCCATTGAGTTATAATACGTAGTACTTACGTAGTTATAATATGTACAGCCATTGAGTTATATGTACATATAACTCAATGGTTTTAGCTATTTGTAGTACGTACCCAGTTATTGGTATAGGCAGGTTAATTATATACTTATTCTGATTACTGGTCATCCGATTAGGAGAAGGCTGTGGGAGAAGGAGAACCGAACTTCAAGTCAGTTCCTCCCACTCATAATATAGATATAGAAAGTTCTTTAACAACCAAGTATTTACAAGTCTACTCCCAAGTCTACTTAGGTAACTAAAATGAAATCACTGTTGATTCAACGTCTAAGTTATCGGTCTGGTCACGCGATCCAACCCTCAAATCACCTAATTGATTCGCGTGGCTCGTCTCCAACTCGACGGCAACCACTTTCGGTTACCACTCCGCAGGGACGCTCTCACTCGCTCTCGGCTTGTTAATTCTACGATGCTTTACCAGCACGCGATATTTACCTACCCAATAGTTATGCGATATAGGTATAAAGAGTTGGCTGGTATTTTTATTACTTACTAGCTGTGCCCTGCGGTTTCACCTGCATTTTTTTCCTCACTGCTTACCGTTTAAACCTTCCCTGGACTTTCATGAATATTTCAAGACCAAATTTAGCCAAATCGGTTCAGCCGTTCTCGAGTTTTAAGCAGACTAACGAACAGCAATTCATTTTTATTTATATAGATAGATTCCGTAAAATTATATGTATATAACTAGCAGCGCCCCACGGTTTTATCCGCGTTGTGCCCATTCCCGTCGGAGTTTCAGGAATTTTTATACCTACATATAAACCTTCCTCTTGAATCACCACATCAAAATCCGTACAGTATATTATATAGTATTTGAGTTTATCGTGAACAGACAGACAGACGCGGCCGGGGACTTTGTTTTATAATATCTATGTAGTGATGTGGAAATTTCTCTATCGAAATGTAATGAGAGTTTAATGTATTGATGAACTGACTGAAGGCATCCTACTCTACAGATAGGTTTACATAGGGTAGCGTTTAATGTAACCCAAGTTCTTAGGTAGGTAAGACTTGTAAAGAGGTACCTATCTAATCTAAATCTAGTAAGTCAGCATTTTGATAACAATTTATCCCTTGCCTACGCCTTTCCTATTGTCAGGTAGCGGAACAATGTTAGTGACTTAACAAACCTATATAAAAGTAAATCTGATCGTTTTCCTATCTTCCACATAAGGAAGTAATACGTAGGGGAGTTCTTTAAGAAGCAACTTTGTTTTAAGCGCGCCCTGTAACCGCCATAAATCAGCCGTTCAGAATTTACGAGGGACCTCCGCAAATCGGTTTATATTTTCGATAAATAAAATTGGCGCGGGTTTTGCGAGGTAAGCAGAGGCCGTTAGGAGCGCGTCGCCGCGCACCGCCCGCGCCGGCCGCCAGCTGCCGCGCTCACATAAACCCGACTACCCTCGCGTTTTCTTGCTGACAATTTTTTCCTGCTCCGGTCATTACGCAGCTGGGTCCCGAGACAAAACGGCGAATCGTTTAAGCCCTCTCCGGAGACCGTCCAATTTTATTGTGTGTACCTAGTCGAAATTGATATGCCACACGAGCGGCGCGTCGTCGGCTCCGCACGCGGCGCTCCGCGTCACGACGCCGCGATGACGACCGCGGCTCTCGGCGGACACGCGGCCCGCACACATACGTTCGCTATCTCGAGAATTTTGGACAGTAAAACTTACAAATGGCTATTGCTTTCTTTGATGGTTTATCGTAACGACCATAAATGTTTATCGACAAAATTGGTAAAGTATATTAATGACGGTCAGTTTTATCATGTGGAAGGTACGGAATAAAATGAAAAAGTATACATATTTTTGCTATCCAAATGAACTTTAGATTTGGAAGAAATGGAGACGTTTCTCAAACATTTAGTAACTTTTCAAAATTGTAATTCATGGATCTGAAACCTCTGACATTACTATATCCATGACTTAATTGGCACAAAAACTGTGCAAAAACTACATACACCAATCTTTCCAAGGAATCTTCTTCTAAAGTGACGCATTAGCAAAACCAAGGCTTACTCTATTCTATTTGACTGGTCTTTGACTATTATACTCTTTGTCTTTGACTAATCAAATCATAGAGAAATATAGTCTGTATATAATAATAATATCAGATTTAGGTACTAATCTTTTGGCAAAAATATTTCACGTGCAAAAATAACTTACCTGTATTATGCCGTAGTTCCAGAGTAATGAGTATATATCCAGTGATGTCCGATTATACTGATAGCGATATTGACATTTCTGTGGTCTTGGGCATCCTGGTAGTGTTCTCCATACCCTTGACTCTGCTGATCCCGAACTTCTCCGTGTGGGATGCGGTGCCTAAGATCCGCGTCACCAGGTTCCACATCGTCAGCCAAGACTTCACGTGGACTCAGCTCAACGGTTTAATCATTACGCTCCTAGTCGTTTTCTTCACGTTATATTTGGAAATTAAAAAGAGGAAGTAAGTTTTTAAGTTAGTTATGTATCATCTGGTTCTTTCTGGTACATATTTGCTTGGGTCTTATTAACCGTGTTTGAATTTGTACTGTAAATATTGATATTTTACTTATTACAGATGATTTTGATAATTTACTATTGGCAAGAATATTAGTTGATAATATCGACTACATACCGCCTAGTAACAATTTAGTATCTAAAATGTAAATTTAAAGCTAAAGAGCTGAAACAATCTAGATTTTAAGCCTCTACCAGGCTCTTCTGTTTCATAAAAATGTTTTGTCCATAATAATATTAAGACTATTGTAGACTTTCCATTTTACTAGTAGATATTTTGCTAGGTACCTTTATTTCTGCTTTTTAATAACCACCAATACCTAAATCATACTAATATAAATGCGAAAGTTTGTGAGGATGGATGTACACATGTATGTTTGTTATTATTACTCTTTCACTCAAAAAACTACTGAACGGATTTGGATAAATCTGTCTGTACATTAATATAGATTATAAATCAGAATAGCACGTGGGATACGTTTTATCCCGAAATTCACGCGGGAACGGGTACAATGCGGGTGAAACCGCAGGGCGGTTCTAGTAATATATTCAAGTAATATATATACCCATTAGCATTGTAAACCATCATCTAATACTTTCAGATTGGACGATATGATGGACCGAGTGGTAACTACAAGCCAGGGTACTGAAGTGGTCGTGGAGAACACCCAAGACCGGCAGGCTTCTGCCATGAGAGCCTCCCTGGAGCTGATCGATGCGTCTACCGAGCACTACGAGCGACTGATGATGCTCAGAGACGAGATGAAACGAAGGGAACGAGCGAGGAAGCAGCATCCACCAGTCATTGAGTCGCCCAGTAACGAAATGTGAACTTTCATAATGTATTTTGTTAACGACTACTTTTAGCCGAAAATTAATCAAAACTTACCTGTAGCGTATTTGTGTTAAGGGTCCATAATATTATTCTTAATGACTTGTAGATTTTTGACTAAAAGTGGACGATGGCAATCTTCTCTGACTGTACAGTATGTAATCATGTTTTTGGTTTAAAAGTGATTTGTTTTGTATTTTTATTTTGTATTGTTTTATTAAAATCCACTGTTTATAGTTGGTTATATCTATTTATAACTATTTTGTAGTTTAGATAGTAGATAGGTAGATAGTAGTTTAGCTCACAAAAATCACTTTGTGAGACTGTCCTCAGTTTGGTTAGGGCATTGTAGGCTGAATCACCTGATTGCCCGAAAAGTAAGATGATTCCGTGCTTCGGAGGGCACGTTAAGCCGTCGGTCCCGTTTACTTTCTACGGATAGTAGTCGTTACATGAGCCATGTCAGAGGCCTTTGGCGGCTCAATAACTCTAACTAGGATTGGCCAGGTTGACCATCCACTCGATAAGAAGAAGAAGAAGTTTAGATAGATGGAAGACACATAAACCAAATGATACATTAAAGCATGTTTTGGTAGTTAGATAGGTATTTGTAAGCTGTCATTTTCCTCCCTTGTTCATTAGGCACTCAAACCGACGTTACAGTCAGAAGTTGTTTCAAATCAGAGCTTTTTAATTACATAGCCATTTTACTGTTCACATTATTCTCCAGACCAACAAGGTAGTTAAGACAATAACGGTGAAACTATTCGATTTTTATTCAACTTGAAGTGAAGGCTTGCACACACGAGAAACAAACGAGAACGAACTATCATGATTTTCTTTATTCAAATAAAGCGCGCGAGCAACTGAAAGTCGTGTACAAAATGGTGGCTTTTAAGTATTTTTGTCCTGTTCGTACTTTAGTAGCTCGTCTGCCCAGACCTCGAGTGCTGTTCATTAGAAGTTGGTACACTCCCATGGGACGTTGCCGACGCGAAAAAACCCAATCTGGAGACGGCAATTATGGCAAATGACCTAATTAGACGCAAGCTTCTGCATTACTCTACACCGCAAGATTTTTCACCTCCACGTACTTTGCGGTTTCTGATGAGAATTGCCTTTTAATATGAAATGAATTGCTTTAAAGAAATAAAAAAGTTTATGTTTAAACGGTAGCTTCATGCAAAATAATAAGCTGTTATGAGTTAATAGGTAAACGTGGTGATTACGCCTAATCCTCCTCACTATACTAATATCTTCGGTGAGATGAGAGGCCTTTGCCAAGCTATGGGATAGCTTACTGGCTAATTACTGTTTAGTTTTATAAGTTATAGCATTATAAATTGCAATCTAAATACAAATGATTAAAACAAACTTTTAAAAACATAACTGTGACTTAAAATAATCTTCGTATGCTCGAAATTAAAGACACAATGGCTTGTTTTACGAGGACTGCGGTCGTTAATTCGCAGCCAAATAAACTCAATGTAACTTACGCCAGAATGTATGTTATA
This sequence comes from Cyclophora punctaria, assembly GCA_951394245.1. Taxonomy (NCBI): domain Eukaryota; kingdom Metazoa; phylum Arthropoda; class Insecta; order Lepidoptera; family Geometridae; genus Cyclophora; species Cyclophora punctaria. The sequence continues at coordinate 5,290,702 of OX596170.1, read as the reverse complement.
CTCTTCAATAAGGGACATTATAATTAAGTGGATATTTAGTTAGATTAAAATGTATAAAACTATTAATTAGTTACCAAATGCTTCTTTTCAACTTACCTAGAGTATTTATAAAAGCAATGCATGTTCAAGATTGTGGTAATATCCTCTCCTAAAATCCTAATGTCTACCTAAAAAATGTGAATCAATATTAGTCAATTTTAGGCAAAACTACATAGGTACTTATACTTACACATATCACCACAACAATTCAATACTCACATGCAAATGACAATCAGTTGCGATATAGTCGTGTGTCGCGTGTGGGTGTCACAATCTCAGCACAGAGAGGAGAGGCGTTGTCTCGTCTTGCGAGACTCGCGAGCAAAGCCGGCGGCTTCCTCCATTTTCATTAGTCGGATCCGCCGGGAGTGGATCAGCCGCTCGCAAAAATAAATAAAACTGTTATTGAGATAAGCATCTGCGCGAGCTGGCTTTCCGCTAAGTCCCTTTGTGTCGCGCTGAGCAATGTCCCGAGATATGTTCGGATTACTGCGCGCCGCAGCTCCAACGATTTCCTTCACATCCGCTGCTTTTCTTCGGCGTTTTGCAGCTGAAACCACTTTACATAAGAACAAAGTTGAAACACTGTAAAATAGGATTAGTTTTACTATTCTAGCTTTTTGTGGGTGTACTCTACTTAGTACAAATACTTTAATAATGTATTTGTACAACGTGATATTGCGATCATAATGCATGGTGCAGGATATTTGTACGAGTAGGCGTAACTTTAAACATACCAGTATAAAGCAGTAAATAGTGTACCCTGCCCTTTGTATAAAAGGAATATTGATTTTCGTTTCTGTTACCGGTAATAACCTAACCAGTCTGCGATCGATCATTTTAATAATCAGTATAGACACAGGCATAACAAGTTCTTTTTGCAAATAATTTAAATTGAATCTCACAAAATATTACAAAATAAAATTCTTAAAATGTTTGTACCACCCGCCAAAACAATAACAAAAGATCGTTTAACAAATCCTTGCTTAAAATATAAGTGCAAGATGACACTGGTATACTTTTGAAGACGTAGACGCACGGATTAGCCCCAGCGAGGTCCTCCAAGACTGCGGCAAATTGTCCGCGGTGCCACCTGCGCCCCCACCTGCCTCGGATTAATTTCTCATCACACTCAGCTCGGGAAATAATGAACCTCCAAGAAAAATGCCACTAAGCCGATGTCCTCCACTTGATTAATAAACTCTGTGCGCTCCGGATGAACATTTTACGACTATCTGCTGAAAAATGATGAATAAGGGTCGAATTTTACTTGGTTATATTAAATATGTAGTAGCGGCGCAGTTGATTTCGTTCCTGTAAATTTTTTGGGACAAGAACACCTGATGTTTCGTTAGGCTTACTGTGACAGGAGTAGGTACTACTGATCCGCAACATAACTTAGGTGATAAATTCCATCGTACTTACATACCTGTGATATCAAGTTCTAGACACATACTCATCAGTTCGCATCTAATAAACTCGCTCGGCGACAAAACAAATATTAGTACAATATATTAAGGCTTAAAGAAATACAAACCATACTATAGCAGCCTCCCGCGGTTTTACTCACGTTATGCCCGTTCCCGTGGGAATTTTGGGATGAAAATTAGCTTTTAACCTTGCCTTTGAATGTGGCTATGTACAAAAATAATTATTAAAATCGGACGGCACTGGTAATTCCCGATTAGTCCGAAAATACAAAAAAAACTAACTTTTACCTCTTTATAATATTAACTTGCATTTTTACAAGCTTTCGAAACTACCTAATTAATGAGTAGTAAGACTAAATGTATGCCAAAATTTATAAGGTAAATAATAAAACTTATCTTATTAATTAAGTTCCAGTAGCTCAGTGGCCAACCCTGGTATCGGAGTTTTTAGACCGCCTAAAGGCCTCCGACATGGTCTAACGATGAAACAATAAGGACCGACAATTTAACGTGCCCTCCGAAGCACGGTAGCGCTCAGATAGAAATGCCACTATCGGCCACCCATCCAATAGGCGCCGAGCTTATCATATCTTATTATCAAGTCATCTTACGAGTAAATTGTTCGTATAAAGTTGATGATGACTCGTTGATGTCTTTTGTACTGTGACTGATTATAATTTATAATGACTTAGAATCATTGATTACTATCCTATAAAGTGATTATATACTTATAACAAGAGATAAAATGTATAAGCAAGTGTTCTTATACAAATATGTAATAACACTTAACAAGGTTCGTGTCACAGATGGCAATTTCACGGTCCACAACTCCTTGCCTCTTTGCTAACATAAGTATTAGTGTCGCGTTTTATTTCAATACAATGCAGTGTAATTTCGATCTGGATGGATACTGTTAAACTGCTGAGAATTATACTTTTGGAAAATGGGAAAATTATTCTGTATTTTCACAAATTAAAACTACTACGTTACAATTATGCCAAGAATAATATTATGTAACCAAAGTCTTGTATTTGTAAACCAATTTTCAATTAATTTGTAACATTAACCATATGCTGCCAAAATAAATTAAGTATTTTATATTTACTTTGTACTCGAAGCTTTCCGTTGTATAATTGGGATGTTTATTATATTACCCAAAAATAAAATTAAGTTGATTTTAAACGGGCGTCATTGCAACCACAAAGTCACGAATGCGATGCGAATGCGACAGTTTTCTACCCACAAGATGGCCGCAAGCATATGTCGGTTTGTCGCTCTTTCCGAACAAATAACCGTACTTTTAATACAATTACATGTTTACTGTGTCATTATACTATTGTGGTCTCTGTTCCGTCGTATTATTACGAACACTTTCCATGAATTATGTTTTGTTTGAATATTGCTACCGAAAGTTTAAACGCGTATGTGATGTCTGTTTTGCTTCATTGTAACGAATAACATGTTAACATGAGTATAATAACTTGAAAAGATATTTTGTATTCGAAATACAATCTGTAAGTTATGAACTCCTGGTAACTTGACTAAACATATCTGATATAAGATATAAAAGCTATCAACTTTGTAGGACATAATATTTATTGCTATATACCTCATAGTACATAACTATTTGAACTGGAATAGAACATGAAAATATCAACAATTACGGGAGCACAAATCATTCAATACGGCGCGGCTCTCAAAGACAGTAGAATTTTCTTATCTTCATAAATTCAAATTGTCTTCTATGGCTCCTCCGGGTGTTATTTATGTTAGTATTTATTGTATTAACATAAATTGGACATGAGTTATTTTATTGGTTGAATGCGTTCAGAATGCGCTGGACAAAGGTTATGATTGTAATTTCGATTTGTCATAGCTCGTAAATGCAACCTTTGTTTATTTTATATAGATTCCTTGTACGGTTAGCAGCAACAACGAACACAAAAAGTACGATAGACGAAAAAATCTTGTGAGCTTATTAAATTAAAAAAAGTAGTGAGTACTTTTCAAACTGATTAATTTAAAACAGAAATTATCTTGTAATTTCCATGTTTGTTAATTATTGTTGTCGTTGCTGACTCTACCTTAAGCAATATAGTAACCGATAGTTTTACGATCAGTTGTATTTTTTAACATTTCGGACAAAAGCAGGCGTTCGTAAGTGCTCATTTGTAGCCTATTAATCAATGTTTTATGCTTATTATTACTATACTTACTAAAGTGAGTGCCGGATTATGTTTACTTTAACAAATAACGGGCAAGTTTTATATTTCAACTTACCTATTGTTATTGTTTTTAACCGACTTCAAATAGGGGGTGTTTGAATTCAACCGTGTACATATATTTTTTTCTAATTCAAAGTTTACTTATATTAAACTAAGAAGACGGTTAATACCAATTAGATAATAGCTTTTGTTGCAGGTAGTGTATCAAATTATAAAATACTATGTCAAAAATCAAATAATGTACTCTAATTTCATCTACATAATGCCCTCTATCAACCACATTCGCCGATTTCGATAGAGTTAGCAAACATTTTACTTGAAGTTATTTATTAACAGTAATCCAAGTTAAGCCCGACTATTACTTATCATAATATCTGTAAACATTAACAATGCGCCTCGTCTACTGCCTATTGAACAATCAGCTATTGGTAAATACCTTATCAATTGAATTTAACTTAATAATCATTCGGTTAGTTTATGTGAACGTTTACTACTTAAGTACTTATCTGTCTTGTGAAGAGTTCGCCTTAATGGGGCATTGTCAGGCGCTGGCGCCGCGGCCCTGCCTTTCAGTAACATTACTGTAATGTCCTCCCACTTGGTCGCCACTCGCCTCCCGCCGACCTCAAACACACACAACCACAAACAAGATACACACTACCCATAACCAACACACTCTCTCAAGTCCAACCGTATTTCTATAAACACTTTAAATATTATAACCATAAATTAAAACACTGTTGTTTTCAAACTACATAATGTCCTGGGCAGCTGCTGGACCCAGTAGGTGACCACATACGACGAAATTCATGTCCATCATGCCCAAATGTCTCTATGTTTGAGTACCCTCATTTCATTTGATATGTTAACGATACACACCAAACGCTCGGTCTGCATTAAGCCTTTTCATCTGTCAAGTCGTAACAACCATGGAATTGGGTTATAATTTACGATTTTATCTCATACGGCACCCCGCATAGGGGCAGTGGTCAGCGGCGAAAAAAGTTGCATCAGGAGAGTAGAGGGATAATGGTGAGAGGTGACCGGCGGGCCGGCCTGTTGTGACTCGCCAAAATAGAGTCGTAATAATGAAAGATGACCCGCGTAACTTCAACGTAATTTAGTGCGTTTTCGTAACGAGTGCCGGGGGCTGTTTGGAGGTGTTTGACCAGTGGGCGCCTCTGCCACCAGCGTGGGGGTGATTCAGTTACACTTTTGTTGGACGATTTATGACCGTTTTGTATTTAATGTTCACATCGACAATAGATTATTTGTTAATAGAGATACTCTATTACAATGTATTGGATGCTGGATACATTGACGTTATATGGGCAAATACTCGAAGGATGTACGGTCGCGTTAAGCTCGCTTTCGAGATTGATTTGTCCGCTTTTGGTTGACAAATAGTTGGTCCGGTAGAGGCATCTTGCAATAAATAAGGATTAGGTTGCGACCACGCAGTCTTGTGGAGTGGACGAGACGCCGTGACGCCGCTGCCCGCTCACGTCAAACGTCTTTAACACCACACTGTTTGTCACGCTGCGCTCTTCACTAAAACCCTCTGCCGGTTACGTAACTGAAACATCCTGTAGCATTGAGCGTCTCTATCAAAGTCGTGAATTTGCGTTATTTCGGCGGATTAATCTCAAATCACAAGTTAGAAGACGGTATCAAGTTTGGCGCGATGCGCTAAGCCTGGCTGTTTTAGGCTTCGTCGACGACATCTCAATGGCAAGAGAGCCCGCGGCTTAGGGGCTCACTCTCAAAGTCGTCAAGCCTCGAAACGGGCTTCAAACCCTCGTTCCAGTTAGCCCTATTCTCTGTATTTGATTTTATTTACAACCTGATTAGGGCACCGCAGCAAATTATGTCTTTAATCTTGTTATATTCTTGTGTTTCTAATGGATTTATAAATTGTTATACCTGTTTGGAATTGTTTTGATATAAAGTTGGAGTCGTTACGAGCGGTTTGTATATCATAATTAGTGTGATAGTGTTATCTTGTGAAATCTCCAATTACATATGTAGTGGACATAATATCGGGTCTGAGGTCTGGATTAGCCGATGGGCATTCTCCTCACGTCCGCCTCGCCGCGGGATTCAATTAGAGTGCTCTCCAGTTGGACAAATCACTATATTAGTTTATGACCCTCTATATATATTGGACAATGTACAATGAATGCTTACATAACGAATATAACGTTTATTTTATTATGTATTACAGACTAGCAGCGCCCCGCGGTTTTACCCACGTTGTGCCCGTTCCCGTGGGAATTTCGGAATTTTTTTTACATAAAAACCTTCCTCTTGAATCACTCTACCTATTACAAAAAACCGCATCAAAATCCGTTGCGTAATTTTAAAGATTTAAGCATACAGACAAAAAGACAATTAGAAGACAAACAGACGCGACTTTGTTTTATACTATGTATGTAGTGATGATAAACTGCAGCATTCAGAGACTTCATGTAACTAACTGACGTAACTTTTCATTATATACATGTCGTATTCAAATCAAGAAGTATTTGACGGCTCTAGGTACGGGCGAAAGTTATCTTTAATTTAACATATGGATTTTATATTTATTTTCTTAATATTTTCATTTTCATTCTTTTTTTTTTAGTAGGTCAGTGGCCAACCTTGGTGTCGGAGTATTTAACCGCCTAAAGGCCTCCAACTTAGTCTTAATTAGTCTTAATATAGTAAGTAGTTATAAAAGCAACTCCTTCGCCGCACGTCTCTGTCTGTATGTTTGCCCTGTAGGGAGACCAGCCCAAAACGGGTAAGCTAAGGGAAATGTTCAATAAAACAGCCAGGAAGCTTCGATGAAACTTGTATTTCTATTCATTCAAATGACCAATTCATTAACTGTTAAAAATATATAACAGTCATTCTATATGTCTTGAATATTACGAAAAATACAAAAAAAGCCAAACCCTTCGAATTACCCGATTTGCCCGTAGGGGGGGCCTAAAACGGGTTTCGCGTTTGGGCAAAACGGGTATTGACTAAATATGGTAATATTATTATAATTAAAACGCTTTATGTATCATTCAAACCTTTATTATTAAAAAATAATAATTTGCACTTTTTATTATTCAAATCAAATACCTATAAAATATAAAAGTAATATAAATATATATATGTTACGGCTAATACCCGAAGTGCGGCTACACCTAGTTTTAGCCGGTTAGAACTAGGTGTAGCCGCACTTCGGGTATTAGCCGTAACATATATATATATATTATATCAAAGAAATATAAAAGTTAAGCGTGATTCACAGAACTCCTACTGGCTTCGTCCATTGCAAGCTTCATAGTTTCCATATCCCATGAAGCATTATTTGTTTTTCTTTTATATTTATTGACCATCTGTAAATATAAACAATAACACGTAAATTTTGAATGAAAAAAGACGAAAACTTATATAAACAAAAAATATATTACAGATGTAGTGAATAATCCTTTCCTTTCGTATTTTCTCGGAAATGTTCGTTTTTGTCTTACTACTTCACTCGCACTCAGTACCCATCGAGACAACGTCAAACGGGCAGTTTGACATTGATAAATAAAGTATGCGATTTATTTGATACCTACTACACGTAATTTAATAATACAGTAATTCATAGACACATCGGCACCATTCGGGTGTTATCGTTGTTCCGAGTTTTGCCGATAGGAAAGGATTATTCACTACATCTCTAGGTACTTAAGTAGGTAGATTATAGGTACCTCGAAATATTAAAAAAAAATATATATATATGTATATATATATTACTTTATCAAACACATTCTAGTAGGGCAAAACGAGTAATTACCCGATATGCCCATACCCGTTTTGCCCAAACGTTTGTTTTCAATTTAAACTACAATAACCTCAAAACACGAAACCCAGGAACCTTCCGATATTCAGATAAAACAAGCTTAATACTTGCAAAATCATAACACAACACTCACATAAACATATTATGCACCACATTAGAGAAATCAAGATCATAAAATCGCGTTTTTTTTTAATGAAATCACCAAAAAAACTTTTTTTTCACTCACCTTGATATTGCTCGCGCCATTGTACTGAGCCGACTGACTGTGATTGTGTGTTGGCCGAGGCGCCGCTTTGCATTCACACATTCGCACTAGCAGTAATAGAACGCGTATAAACAAGCCTACCCGTTTTGGGCGGTATACCCGTTTTGGGCTGGTTTCCCCTACTCGAAAAACTAATAGAAAATATTGTCATGCAGATTTCCGTGACAGGGTGATGAAAGAGGAAGGATTTATTCCAGATTATTTAGTTAAAGGAACCTCGAGCAACTATGATTAACTAAAAATAAAATATTTGTGGAAATATTGACCTCATAATATTAAACGGCCTTTCTGTTTATAATAAGTGCCTACGATACGAGCGTTTAATGCCTAAAGGGGTAATACCTCGCCTACATACATAATTATTATGAATTCTTTATTTTCATAATCACACATCTACATTCGAAGGGGTTTCCTGTCCATCCGACAACTTGATTGATGTACGTTTCTAGATTTATTTACCGAAAAACACGCCACGAGTTTACGTCCGCAAAGCGTCCACCGGACGTTATGGCATTCGTAATACCTTTGTTTCATTTTTAAATACGTCCCTTCATAATTAGCGTAATAAATTACAAAATGATAATAATACAAGGGCCATCTTGTGAAACGCTTTAATGCCGCGCGTCGGGGGGCGCCGCCGGCGACCGCATGTCAATCACTCCTGAATGTAGAACAATTCTTATTTCGAAAAAAAGCGAATAAAAATCCGTATCACTTTTATTTCGTGTCCCTCTCTGCCTCGTTATTTGTTCGTAGGTTAGAAGAGAATAGAATGTGAAATCGTTCTTGTGGTAACATCTGGGCTTTATAATAGACGCTTACGTAGGCTTCTTTTCGGGGATTCCGTGCGAGCCCGGTGGGATCGCTTTAACATGATTGATCTGTTTATTTTACATTTTAAAGGAGCATTTTTACGGTTGCTTGTCAACTTAATAACAAAGTGTTTTATTTTGGGACACGTTAAGTTTAGTTTTATTGATAGGTTTCTTTTAACATTATTCATGATTATTTATTGGTTATGACGCATGAGATGTTATAAATGTTTCTGGTATCGACTCATCAATGATTCACTCGATTGATAACGTTACAGCTTTTAGCTTATTGCGAAGTTTACGGGCTGATATTAATAAACTTGCCTTTCTTTATCCAAATAATATGATTTTTTGTACGTTACAATGAGCTTAGTTCTAGAACTATGTTTGCTACAACAGCCAATGCATAATTTCGGCACTTATAAATCTTTTCTGGACACAAATATATAGAATCAGGCCCTGCTGGGCAAAGGTCTCTCTCTTATAGCGGAACAACATTTTTGATAAAGATACTAACTTTTTTTTCCTAATAGATAACTAATTCCGTAACTTTAAATTAGTTCAATAGTTGATAGCGTTAAAAGTGAAGTGTCGGAGGCGCCATCCTCTAGAGTGGTACGGTAAGTACCTTCAAGACGGTAGCCGACGGAGTCCAAAAGGCACCGGTAGCTAAGTGCCGTACTCACTGCCACTACACTAGCTGTTAAGATAAGGAGATACTCGTATCGCACCGAATCACATGCCGTATATAGAATACTAACAGTGCCCCGCGGTTTTACCCGCGTTGTACCCGTTCCCGTGGAAATTTCGGGATGAAAAATAGCCTATAACCTTTCCGTTGAATGTGGCTCAAAAAGAATTATTCAAATCGGACTGATAATTCCTGAGATTACCTCGAACATACAAACAAATTTACAAATTTTACCTCTTTATTATCAAACCGCAACTAACTCCGTCAACCTTTTAAACTTAACCTAGCAATGCCCTTGTCGATGGATTTCTTTCTATTTGTCTTTGTTCTCCGCTGTCTATGCTTTTATCAAATATCGATTTGTGCCAAAGGCCCTTACCAACTAAGTACCTATTTATTCATACATTCGAAATGAAATTTCTGCAAAACCTATCATTAAATCTTTATTTCTTTGAATGAATTAAACGTTGAAACAGGAATATATAAATATCAAAAGCTCGGATCATTGATGTAAGTTCGTTACTGCGTTTAAGACATGTTTGTGTTATGAGAGTCTCGTTAAATAATTCAGGGAAAAAAACGGAGATGTGCGCGGGCGCAGCCGCGTTATCGGAAGCAATTACACGTCGTACATTTTATTAATTTTCATAACTACCCTCATGACATGAAAGACGCCGCCGCGGTTCATTTGCTCCCGTTAATTGTATGTTACAAGTCATAAAAGACTTGACGTAGTAGGTCGTATAAATGGTTATGTAAGTGAAGAATAATTTGGTTTTTCAATTAGTAATTATTACCAATTTTATTCAAAAATAAATGATTTCTGGAGGTTTCCATGTGACAACTAGATTTAAAAACAATGCCGGTTGCAATGCAACTCTTTCTTAAAGTTAAGTTTCGTAATTATTACTTAAGTATTTACCTTTTTTTAAATAACTGCTGAAGCTGTATTTTATACTTGATAAACATCACCTTCCGCTTCAGTGTGTGACATGACACTTATCTGTTTTAACGCTACTGTTTACCGCGATGGAACTCTTGAATATGTTTTAACAACACTCTCGGTCTGGCACTCACCGACTTTGATCTAGAGCGACACTTAAAACACTGTCGTCTGGCTCCGACCCTCGCAATTTGTTTATCTAACAAATTCTCTATTCGTATCTCGCTTTCCTAAACATATACCTGATATGACAACCGAAAAAATAAGAAAACACAAGAAATGGAAACAATAAATCAGTATTCCGAAACAAATAAAATTTACATGCATCGCAAGAGGTGAACACCGAGCAGAGGAGAGACTTATCTCGCCAAAACGATTCCCACATAAATAAAGCTCATCGGATATGAAACGGTATTTACATAAGAAAAATATAAAGAGGCCTAAACGATAGGTCCGTAAGGGCGGCGTATCGGGAGCGGCCGGGCGGCCGGGCGCCGGGCGGGCCGCTCCGGAGTCCGCTCACGTCGCGGGGAGCGCTGTTCCTTTAATAACAATACGAAATATCAGTTCGTTCCTACGATCGCAAATCTACGTCAATAACATATCCAATAGTAGCGCTCAATTCATTTCGACATAATCTAATATAGCGGGGCACGTTTCCCGCCTAAATCTCCCGCCACATGTCGCCAAGATGGCCGACCGGGCGAAACGCAAAACCAAAGAAAAAGGAGATCACGAATCGGTAATATCTTTCGAGTCCATAAACTTAAACGTTTATTTGCAGCTATATTTTGTCCTTTTGCAGATATTGGCCCATGTATGTGAGATAGATAAGCAGTTACAAGACAATCTTAAGAATTGTTGTTTGTTGACATTTGTGAAAGCTATATAACATCATTAGTTTAAGTTTCTGCCGACAAAATGTTTGTAAACCAGTAATGACTGAATTTTCTTATTCGATTAAGTAAATGTCTTTTTTGTTTTGTTCAACTTCGAATTTCCGTGGAAATGGCCAACTATCGATGCATTTCCTCAAAGACAATTTAAAGTGTATGTACACAGTGTAATTTGTTCGACCCCACTGTGCCGCTATCAGTACAAATAAACGAAGTAAATTACTGCAATTAAGCTGGCCTTTCTAATGCATTGATTGATCAATCATCGACCTCCGTCGATATATAAGGAAATCTACGTAATGTTCGTGTATTACAAACGTTATTCGGGACATGTTCCGGGATTTGGAATTATTATATCGTAATAATAAGTTAAGCATTGATGACTGGGCGTTATCTATCTATACTTCTATACCAATATATAATGCTGAAGAGTTTGTGCTTTGTGTTTGTTTGAACGCTAATCTCAGCATCTACCAATAAGATTTGATTAATCATTCTTGTAATGATTAACCACATTCAAGGAGAAGGATACGGGATATTTTTATTCTGAAATTATCACAGTTAAAAAAAAACAATCCACAACGCGGGTAAAACTGGGGACTCTGCTAGTTTACAATATAAGTAAAAACATATTTTGTTATTTTAGATTTCACGCTGAAATTGAGAAAACCGCATAAATCAAAGCTTACTGAATTCGACAAACAATGGAGCGGTCACGATCTATTGTGAAAACCTTAGGAATGATGTCGACGGCGAGATGTAAAGGTCGGTGGTCACGTGCGCTATTCATATTGATTTCCATTTAATTCGGCGCGTGCTTCGGTGTCCGTTGGCAGCCGCCATCAACGGCAAATTGCCGCTGTCCGCTACCTTGCCGCTTCCATTCTCTCTGATTGAAGGGCGGTTTCAGACAATCCTATTCTCTTTTCATTTAAAGCCAACACTGATAATCAAATCAATATAAACCAAGACAACTAAATCATTGATCACGAGGATTCAATGTAGAACTAGTAGTCTCATGTGGTTGCATCTTTCATATTTTCTGATTATATTATTTCTTACCTATTTGAAATGTTTTTGGATTCCGTTCGAAAATTAGCATATCTCGGTTCTATTGAACTCAACAGGTTCTTTTTTGTCTTGAATTTAGAAATCATTATTGGCGTTCGGTGGTTGATACCTATAATTTTTACTACCTAATTATTATTGGTTAGCCGAATTCTTGCTTCTGCCGGTGGTCCCGAGGTAAACGAACCGAAGACACCTAGTAGTCATTTCAGTAGTGGATAGGTAGTAATTGTGTATACGTGTATATCCCGAGCATTGTATTAGGTGTAATCACGTGTCCCCGAGAGCCGAGACAATGGCGCGCGTGACTCCATCACCGCGCTCTCCGCCGACATATCTGATACTATACAATTTACCATTAACAATAGTATTCCACAACACGACCCACAACATGATTACTCGCCTATTTCCTTACCGCCTGGAAAATTGAACAACAAGAAAATTGCCTCACACAATTCCAACTTTTCTTTCTAAAGCCTTTACTTGATCAATTACTTTTTGATACCCTTTTTAAGAGGAAACTCGTTTTTTTATATAGGCCAGTAAATGTCGAGAGAGCTTACTGCGCCTAAAAATTAATTGATCGGATCTCGTTTTTCAAAGGAAACAGCGCGGAAGAGTTTTAATTAGCGAGAAAAAAACGCACCACAAAAGTTGGGACGTAAAAAAGCGGGAGACAAGCGGGTGGGCGCAGCGCGGAATAAAATCTCCCGGCCGTAATGCGGCCGACATTTGTGTGAGGAAGACGCGCAGTAATGGAAGACAAATTTCAATATAATTTGCAATACATAAGCGTGTTACTTTAATAGCCCAGAACCACCCTTCAAATTAAACGGGGCTTAAGTTTTATTTTATTTTTTCCTCCTCGATTGGATCGTGTAGCGGGCGCGTAGGCAACTCGGGAGCCGCGGGGAGCGACGCAGGGCGCCGGGAAAAAATATAATCCGAGCAAATTAATTGCTCCTACAGGCAATAGTGGTGCGGCCGCGATGCCGCCAAATCAAATTAAGGACGCGCTATAAAAACCAAATTAGTGCCCGCTTTAACCGTGAGAGGGTATTTAGTTACAAGACGTTAGTTCAAATCCCGCCATTTTCATTAACAATAAATATCCGTGTGCAGCCGCGCGGAATCCTTATTGTTTTACTTTTTACACCCTTGTGTCCCGGGAGTGGGATACAGGAGCGCCGCGCCCGGGCGGAGGCCTAGCGGACGGCGACGCGACCCGCAACGAGACCGGCTAATTTGTTCTTTTTGTTTACTTACCGAGAGAAGGTAATAAAAATTTGTGTTGCGCGAATTGTAGGTATGGACTTAAAATTTTATATAGCCCCCAGACTTACCCCAAGTTTTGCATTTAATTGAGAAAAATTTAGGGATGGCGAACCACTTCTGTGCAGGCTCTTAAACTAATTGGATGGCAGTTATTACTTTTTGTTTAAGCGTTTACACAGTCTTCTTGGCGAATGAAATATTCCCAAATCCTAATCTTAAAACTTATTGCGCCTTTTTTACATAAATTTTTTAATTGAATAAAATTAATGTGTCGTTATAATTTCAATCTGAGCGGCAACATTGTAGCTTCGACCGTTATTTCGACTGTATATTATTGAGGAGATGCGTTACGAAGGGGTGAGTTTGATGTGTTTTTGTGTTTTTTGTGCACATCCTTAATTACAGGCGATATAGTAAATTAGAGGGCGGCGAGTGATCTAAAACAATAAGCTGGCACTGTTATTAGAGCGGGCCGCTGCAAACTGTGGCCGCGCCTTCATAATGTGACGACATTTATTCCCTTCACATTTAATTTAATCTTATAAGTGTTTATTACGTCCAGAAATGGTTCTGTGATACTATCTCATTATGGACAGGTAAGTAATTGTACACTTTTACGTTACGGCTTCACTTAAATGTTTATGATTTCGAAATGTTTCCGAAGGTACTCATTTTAAAGCATTATGTGTAATGCAATTTACAGTACAGTCTTTTTTGTTTAAAGTTAATAACGACAATAATAAGACATTATTTTGTTTGACGTAAGTATTTATTAAAATCGATATTGGCTTTCAATTTGACTTCATTCAAGTGTATTATTATTTGTCTTTACCAACTCTTTACCGAGTAAAATACGTGCTTGTTAATTAAAAGAAACTGCCGAAGCATTTGTGGGAAACAGTGATTCTAGTATCTTGACTAGGTACTCAATATCTCTGTAAACATTAGAACAATATTCGACCCTGTTATAAACTGTTAAATGGGCAAATGGGCATAATTTAGAAATTATATATTGACTAGCCGTGCCCCGCGGCTTTGCCCGCGTTGTGTCCGTTCCCATGGGAATTCCGGGAGGAAAAATAGCCTATAACCTTTCCGTTGAATGTGGCTATCAATTACAAAAAGAGTTATTCAAATCGGACTGGTAATTCCTGAGATTAGCTCGAACATACAAACAAACTTAGAAATGTTACCTCTTTATAATATACTAGCAGCGCCCCGCGGTTTCACCCGCGTTGTGCCCATTCCTGTGGGAATTTCGGGGTGAAAAATAGCCTATGTCACTCAGGGATAGTGTAGCTTTCGAATGGTGAAAGAATTTTTTAATTTGGTGCAGTAGTTTCAGAGCCTATTCGAGACAAACAAACAAACAAAAAATCAAACCTTTCCTCTTTATAATATTAGTATAGAAGTATAGAAGTATGGATATAGATTGATATTAGGTAGTTACATTCTAAAAAACAAAGGATTTGATAAATTAAAATGATATCTCATGTGCACCGGTAACACGCCGCGTTAAAATGCATTTATAAAATAATTAAATATACTTTTTACAAAACCCTCACACGGTTAACGGTTGGTTGATTGATTGCAATAAATTATCTTCTCAAATTACTGATATTGTTAACGCCTCTCTACTTAGATACTTTGTAATAAGCTTCAGTAAAAAATCTATAATAGCATTTACGATTAATGATTTCCACCGAAACCATTTATTGTAAACATAGAACAAAAAGTTTTAAACACTTATACAGGTAGATACTAGATTTTGTATAAAATATCAAGTAACCAGATACAGGGCGACCCACAACTTTGCACAATAAGATGAAGAGAAGTAGGTTGAACGTGGATGACATATAAGTTATACCTACAGCATTGATATACATATACAGGGTACATGCATATTACATAATTGTGTTGTTTTTTGATTGTACTAATAAGGTATACCTAGTAGGTATTTGACCATGGTATATAACTTTTCGTTTTATTAAACTGACACGCCAAGTGAAACGTTACAAAACGCGAACTATTAAAACCATGTGTTATCAGATATCTACCCAAACCTTATCAAATAGAACACCTAAAACCATAATAACGAACCGGGCGAGCATTTGTGTTATTTAATCGGCCAGTTGTTTGTGTAGCCGTCATTACAGGCCTGAAACGCCGAATATCGTAATTACATTATTAAAATTACCACAACGATTGCAGGAAACGTGTTATTTAACGTTGGAACGATACGATCTTATCGGAACGATCCTAATGTTCGACGTGTGGATATTATCGGGGTACCTGCCGAAATCGCCCGGATATACTAATATTATGGATATTCAACACATGGCCGGTTTTGTGAAGTTTTCTCTTTACACTGTTTTGGATACAGGGTCGCAAGACTTTAGTTTGTATGGTCATTGAATTTTGGTTGCATATGCTTCAAGCATATCGGACAATAGGCAATAAACAGATTTTGGTGAACTTTGAATGATATCTAATAGTCATATTATATAACTAAATCACATTTTTTATATCTGCTTTTATGGCACGCAATAAGTTAGAGGATTAATTGAGAAATATGGTTACCATTTTCATTCGTATTCTGTCAAACAAATGTACTCAATATCGAAGCGAGGTCTAAATTCTCCAGGAAATACACATTACACATACTATTATTAAGATCTTTTAATTGGCTATCTATTGTGAAACAATGAGTTTTGTAAAAGCTGAAATAAATGAACATACAATGGAAACATTTCACCACCATTTACATAACTGAAAAAGGTAAAACGTTTCAAATCTAACGCATGTAATACGACCACGTATTATGTACAGCTATTATCGAGACAATGCGGCCTGTTTGTCTATCACGATAATCTGTGGACTGCTCATTTCAATTTCGTGTTGTGTAAACGCCCTAATGGACGCTGGTAATGTGACACGCTTGACGATTTTACTCACAAATTGTACGAAACTCTATTACATTCTAATGACGGCCACCGTCTAATTGCAAGGTTATTACGTTTTGTTGTGCACGCGGCTTAATGATAGTGCTGGGTAATTATTGGGCGAGGTGAAACCCTGAAGATGTGTCGAATTGAATCGTCCCGCGTAATGATCGCGCTCGGCGGATGTCTGTACGCCCAGCCCTATCACTATACGGATTAATTTTTAATTGTAAGCGATAGCCCTATCATATGAATGTACTCGTCCCTTTATACAGTAGTTAGTTTTGGTGTTATGATTTTGTTTAATGAGTATCTATTAAGTAGACTGGGTGTTCATTTGTCAGATTTATTTTCTTAGATTAGATTTATGTAATAGGTAGGTATTAAAAAAAAAAAAAAATCATTTACATAGAAATAAAGGCAACTCTACATTTGCTATCTTAGATTTCTGACAAAGATCGTTTTCGTTTGTCAGGACTGGATATTACACCATAAAACGTTGCTTATACAAGTAAAGTCACAGAAAACAACACGTTTGTACTATTATCATAAAATATAGAGTTGTCACGACTGTCATCAGAATGTGACACGCCATGAAATATGGTGACGCGTGTAATTCAGCATATCTCTACATCGGAGCATCGAATACATTTCGTGAATAATTTAACAGACAATGGTCTGACAACTTTTTATACATAAAGATACGTTTTATGTGTGAAAGTTATTTTTTATGTTATATACTCGTATATTGTAATATTAGGTATTGACTAGGTACATATATCTATGTAAGTGTCTAGATGTATCAAGGTTTATATATCTATCTATAAAGGCATTTAATCATCCTGAAAATTCTATGGGAACGAGCACAGCGCGGGTAAAACCGCGGGGCGCTGCTATTTGTTAATATTTACAATAACGAAGGTTATTTTACCAAACCCCATTTGAAATTGGAATTTTGCTTGATTTTAATTCCCTACAAAAAACAAATGAAAAAGTAGATTATAGCTATTCATTTGTTTTCCGTAACTAAAATAAACAGAGTTTTTAAACCTTAATCTAAATCATATGTAACCAAAACTGATCACTTATACAACTAAAAGAAAAAAAATACCATGAAATCAAAACAATTAATAATTGTCTCATAGCAAGATTTCGTACTAGAGAAACAAAATATCTTACAAATAAATACAACCTCAAACAGTGGTCTATCGAGAAACCCATATTATTTTTGTCAAGTTGCCTCCTCCAAGGGATTGATTTACGGGTCGAAGTGAGATGCTGGGGCTGACCTGACCCGGATTACAAGTAACTAAGCCTCATGGAGGATTACGCAAAACACACGGCGCCGTGTCGTGACGTGTGCCGCATCCAGAGTGAGGGTGCTCCTTGTAATGCTTTGGAGAGAAAACGTTTATGATGGAAAAAGGTTAGTTTGAAAATGAAGTCGTTTGTTTTATCGTAAAATCTGTATTTCTGTACTAATACATATAATTCTTCTTCATCGAGTGGATGGTCAACCTGACCAATCCTGGTGTCAGAGTTAATACATATTATGAAATTATAGAGATTTTCATCGAGAACCTCGGGAACCACCAATCGGAATTGAATGATTATTTTTGTAATGGACAGCCACATTCAACGGTAAGGTTATATGATTTTTCATCCCATAATTCCTACGGAAATGAGGATAACCTAACCTAGCCTCCTAGCCTAGCGTATGGCAGAGTCAGAAATAGCATGAAATTGCATAATTCTAAAATCTACAATCTATTGCTTCTGAAAATCTAATGTCTTTTTAAAAGCAAACTATAATTTAGATGGACCGAGGTCTATTAATTAGTAGCTATAGTGTTTTGCTCAATTTAAAGTAGAGGTGAGTAGGTGAGTACTTTCAAAGCCAAGTAGCAAACTAGTTAATTCTGAATTTCCAACGATTGACCGTATCGGGCCGGCTCATAAATCCTTCTTTTTGCTTAAGTTATTACACCTAATAAGCAAGGAGCAAGAAGACACGTTCTGCCATTAAAGGAACTCTCAAGTAGCCGGCGCGGGTGAAGCGCGGGTATTATCGCGCCGCTTGTTGCCCGCGTAAAATAATAATGGCCGAACTTCCGGTGCCGGCGGCGCGGAAAACTTAAACGAAAAAGGCGGGAAGAGCCCGCGGCCGTCGCTAACTTTGTTACAGCTCGGATGTGACGTCACTTAATTTATTAACACATCTCTGCTCCGCCGTGAGGCAATCTCTACGGTTTACGACACTTTTCCACTTCTCACTCAACGTGACACAATTTGCTTGGCCCTATGTTGATGTTTCAGTTATTTTTCATCGTTTTGGTGAAAATAAATTTTATTTTAATAAATCATGATATTAACGTAACGGTATATCTTAAGATTGTAGAATAAAAATGTTTGTGTTATCATGTTATTGTTGTAACAATAATTATATACTAACATGTCAGGAAAGTAAGGAAATAGTTAATTTATAGAGATGTAGAGTAAAGTATTAAGCATTTTCGTTATATTTCAATAAAACCTGATTATAACAAAGATTCACTTCACTCACAGAAAAAGTAAAACAAGCAACACTTTAAAACGCTCGGCAATACAACACCGAATGCGAGAAAATCAATAATCGAAACCACAACGAGAGCAATCGAATAAATACACCTCGACTATCCAATAAAACACGTGAATCGTTTACAATTAAAGCTTTAAATCGGCAATAGGTGTTGCCATAAATCGGAAGAGAAAACAATCAGCGAGCTCCCGTCGTTCGCAATTAGCGCTGCGTGGCTCGATAAATTTGCATTAATGCTCTCGAAAAATTCAACTGGCAATAATTTTCACGAGCCATGTGTTGTGTAGTGCGATAGGCCGTTTATGCCACCCCCGATACTCGATACGATGAAGTTTTTCCAACACTATCGACCTTTTTATCGATATAAGTACCTCCCTGTTATCTCATGTATATTGGAACTAGTAATATGCAACAAGGAGTGTAATGGATATACATAATTGTTAGCTGGTCGCTGCATTTTTCTGAGAAGTTTATGTTTTTAATTTATTATTATTCATTAAACAACATGTTTCTAATAACGGTGTAGTTATTAGATAGGTAGGTATTATGTAAATTATTGTAACCATAAAGTTGGCTTACTATTATGAAAGTTGTTCAATATAATTACTATGTTTATTATATGATTAGGTATGTTAGGATAAGAAATTGTTAATTATTCCTATTTATTCGATATCATTAACATTAATGATAGTCAAGCGAAATGCTTCGAGGAAAATAGTAGTACATTGAAACTTTTTCTATGTAATTTTAAACACTGCCGAAGGGTAGTTAAGCCTTAATGAATTCCAAGTATACTTACTTCACTATCCTTGAAACGTAAAGCTACGACAAACTATTCTATCGATTTATCGATTAGACGTTCGATTGTCATATTTTTTTTATGAACTTAGTCATACCACAAGTAATTCTCATAATTACGGAGGTAATCCTTAAAGCACATTATTCCACTTTATCATTATACCTCTCATTTAAAGCGCCTTTGCTTTTCGGAGGGCACGTTAAATAGTCACGATTGTTTCAATCCGTAGACCGAGCTATAGGCGGTCTAAAGATTCCGACAACAGGATAGACCTCTAATCTACTCAAAGTTCTTTCTAAGTGTCTACACTCGATGCTAAATTCCTCAGCAGCAGTCTTATTTGTTTATGCTTGATTTCATTTTCGAGTAAAGAACATGCACCAGTACTCAGAAACATCCAGGTGTTACCATTTGGAGAATTAGCGCCGTACAGCGCTGTATTTCAGCGATGTCGAATTCACATGGATCCGCCGTGATTTACGAAACGCTGCCTGCCTCAGTGCACTTTACACTTTTGCAGCTCCGCGCACTCCAATGACTATTAATTGATATTCGTTGCGACACTCGTACCACGGTTTAATTTTTCCAGCGAATATATGTTAGGTGTCCCTGTTCTGTATTTGCGGCCTGTTGGTTTTTATTGGTGAAATAAAGTTGTCTGTTGTTGTATTGTTTCTTAGGTAAAAAGAATACCTGCTTTTACTAAACATGTTAAAATATAAGCACCAACTATTGATATTAATTTGTTTTAATAAAAGTCACTCGTAATTTGAATTTGGATTCCAACATAGCGACACCCTGCTGTAGAATGACTTTAAATCCTTTCCGAAGAAATCTGTCTAAAAGGTCTAATGTAAATTTCCTCTGTTTGCGTATACTCGTAGATGAATACTCAATAAGTACATGTTTTTAGATATCATACCAATTTCTAATTTCTGATCTAGTTACAAGTAGATGCTGCGTTTCTTATACTAAAGGTTGTTCGGAAGCGACACTGTGTTTGCGGCATGAGGCCTCTGATTGGCTACAGCCTGACAGCGCATTGTTTTGATTGCTGCAGCTTGGAAGAAATTGTCCAAAAAACTTCTTATTGGCTTCTACCTGACACGCATGTTGATGTCAAAATACAGCCAATCAGAGCCTTAGTGCCACAATCACAGAGTCGCTCACAACCGACGCTCAGCTTAAAGATAAAAATGACCCAACGTTCAACGTGGGCGTAGTGACAAACGTTCAAAAATCGTTACCTCTGACAACCAAAACCAACTTTTAATTTACATTAATTAATTAACATCAAGTTAATAGCGAGTAATAAAATAAACTAATTGGAACATGAATAAAACTAGCGACGATCGTATTCAGTAATCATATGTAAATGTGCTGGAGTACCTCAAGAAGTTGAAGAGTCGGAACGGGGGCGTGGGCCGCAATCAATTTAGCGTGCTAATAAGCTAGCGCCCCGTAGCGCTAACGACGCTTATATCTCTATAACATTCTATGGTATTATTTTGTTTCACATTTAAATACAGAGACGGATTTGGATAGAGTTTTTACAATGATAAATCTTCTTCTTTTTCATCGAGTGGATGGTCAACCTGACCAATCGTGGTGTCAGAGTTATTGAGCCGCCAAAGGCCTTTGGCTCTGGCAGACATGGCTCATGTAACGACTACTATCCGTAGAAAGTAACCGGGACCGACGGCTTAACGTGATATGTGATAGTTGTGTCTCGACTGGCTTTGAGAATTAATTTGGAGTGTCATCGGTAAATATCATGACTGAAATCAAAGTTATATATCGATAATTCAAAATATGCATTGATGTAACTAAATATCTGAATAAGATAAGAATGAAAGCTTTTATATGAAAATATTTTTTTTTACTTTGGTTTGAATCCCACCCTGTCAAACAAAGTTCATAGTGCCGAATAATGTACAAATTTAGAAATAAAACATTCATTAATGCTTTTAACGCGGAACTTTCAAAAGAATTAAAACGTTTATTTGTTTTTAATGGCTATAGTTGTTTCCATTTTGGAACAATATTATTTGATGGTTCTTTCAAAGAATCGGGTTGTTAGGAACATTATAGGAGACGTATTGGACAATATGCTACTTGAATTCCGCGGATTTACCCATGAAATATGTGCTTGGAGGATTCTTTTCTGCATAAAAAAATTTTTGAGCGAGACTCACTTAATTCTTGGAAAATATCGAGAAAATTTTCGCAGTAGCGCCATATATTGGATCGCAAGTTGAACCACCGCTAGTAGAGAAATACATGGAATTAGAATTCTATTTCAATTTCTTACTAAATCAGTGTGGTCAAACTCACTTATTTTTACTCTTTCTCACTCACTCTCACTTTCTGTTTACTCTTTATACTCGTATCAATAAACTTTGAATGGTGAAGTACCTATCCTATCGAAACCGAACCAATCGACTCATATAAAACGTTTTACTTTATTTATTTACATAAATACGTAAACATGGAAAATAAAAATAAACACATAAAATAATTCAACTAATTCTAAGTATAACAGTATCGATTATATCCAATACCAGATTCCCATTCAGTATCAAAACCATAATTTTGTTTAACTCAATAATTCGGAAACAACTACACACTTACATATAAAAAATATTCTTGTTTCGTTGTTTATATTTTAGAATCAGTATGTGGGCTTCAACTGTGAAACAATTGGTTTATTTGAATACGTATAAATAACTATTAAACGGTAGGACATCTGTGTTTGGAGGTGGAAAGCTCAACGGCATAATGTTGCTCTGATAATTGTTAGTTGACGATAATCGTGGTCGTAGAGCTTTAAGTACTTTGTATTTTTATTAAAAGCTTCAATTTGACCTGTTGGTTAGTAAAGTACAGATATTGGAACTGAATTTTGAATCAGTTAGTCATAAGTGCTGCCTTCTGATAATCAATAATAATGACAAAAATCCTATAAAAGATGGCGGTTTGAAATAGCCCGGATATTCTACAATCTTTTGTTATAACTCATTGTAAAACCTCTTGTTAATATAGTCTACATTGACCCGGGTTAGCAATCTTGTCTTAGGTAGTTAACTACAACTTTTGAGAACATTACGAATAAAATAGTCATTAATTAAGTGGCAACTGGTGGTTATGTAAATAATGGAATGTTTATACAGTTATTTATTGCAATCGACTAATACGTGTTACCTTTAAGGAAATAAATATCCGCCCAATCCATATTCTAGAGCAGAATCTACTTAAAGCAGTATTTAAAATTCCAAATAAGAAAAACCCAAATTTTATACAAACACAACAAAACAAAACAATTTATTTCAATATATTTATGTACTGAATATGTTTATGAACGTGACTATCTATTAAATATTTATAAAGCGTAATAAACTGGACAACAAGTGACTCTAACGCATCAAGCAAAAAAGCAGTAAAAACGGACACTAGAATTTTTTGTAGAGACGTTAACAGCGATATTAAATAACGTCTCTATTCTCAATAAAATGTGTCATAAAAATCTGTTGGTAGTTGATGGTTTAGTATAAGTGATATCTGTGGAGGGAGGCTGCGGGCGCCGGAAGACGCTCGCCGCGGGAGGAGCCCCGACAACGTGCTTAATACATAAAAATATTCAACTTTATAACATTCCTAACCGATAACATCTTCCTGTCGATTTGATATTTTCGGCGTTAAAGTAATATTATATGTTGGACAGTGAATGGAGGTCGAAGCCACGCTGCGCGCGCGCTGCGAACATCGTAACTTAACACTTAATCATTTATACGGACACTTTATAGCGTAGCTCAGAGACTAGTGTCCCCTGTCCAGCCGGGGCTCAATGTGATCCAGCAGAGTTATGACGAGCTCACTCTGAACACTCTTTCAATTTTTATTGATGTTTTATTTGTATAAGATTTATAAAAATAAGCTTCCTGTACTAGCGTAAAGAAAAGCATGTTTGTGGTCATTTCTCTTCATTTCTGAGGTCATATTACTTGTACTAAACGGTATAAACCAATTAAATGCATGGATGATACTTATTTTGTATGCTTTAATTAAGCACTTTTATATCGATCTTTTATTGACGGCGATAACTCAATAAAGTTATCGCTATGGTCGCAGGATGAATAATACCTTACAAGAAATATTGGTATTGCGAAAATCAATTTTATAAGAGTAAGTACGTTCTGCATACGCTATTGTCAGTCTGTTTGTATGGGAGGGCATGTCATAAGTCAACTTGGATTGTACAATAAATAATAATTGCATGGCTACTGTAAAATACTCTTAAGAAGCATTACCTACTCACCTATAGGATCCAATGCAAGAATCATACTCGTTACACACAAAATGTAAACATAATTCACGGTGGCAAAACTTTCTGTTATGTACCCACTATTATTATCATGATTTTTATATATGTGCACAGTGGGCCTAAGTTACTATGGCAAAGTCACATTCCACTTTTCGCGTTTTACTACAACCGAATACTTCAGCGATGTTATGCTCGTATTAGTTATGATTTCAGTTTTATGTACAGGGCAATTCACACACGGTTAGTTCGATCCAAACTAAATTCTATGCTTCTATTGCGGAAAGTAACATATTACAAACACAAATTGTAGTTTAAAGCTTAACACACATAATGCAGATGCGGGTCGGCAACGGTCGGCAACGGGCTGCAACGGGCAACAACGGGCGGACGAACACAAGGAAGACAACGTTACGAGACCCGCAACCGACCCGCGCCTGCACTATGTGTGTCATGCGCTTAAGTGAATGCATAATTGACATCCCGATAAATGAAGATCCTTAAAGTCTTGCTCTTAAATGTGAGAAGTGTTTAAGAAGGTAGCAACAAAACAGTGTTTCTCGCAGGTCAAGAGAAGCAATTGCAGTGACAGTGTGTTTTATTTCATAGTAGACCTTTGGGTCTTAGATCCAGGATCATACGTCGCGATTACGTGGGCGACCCCTACATTATGGGGCTATCCTTACCGTATTGTGTTACATTGCAAATAGAACTTACTCTACGAGATTTAGGACAAACCTTAATGGACATTATGAAAGTTTTGGGAAGGAACATTGGGCAATAGAAAGCGAATATTGATATTGAAACTTAAGGAAGGATAATTAGGATGTTGGTATTAAGGAATTCAACAATTTGATTTATTTTATAGATATGAATTTTGAGTATGGTCATATGTAATGCTTTATCCCGATTTTCCTTAGGGATAACTTTCTTACTAGATGACCCAAAGAGCGTAGGATACCATTTCAAAGATATTTTGTTTACAGTCGGTATGTAGGTATTACAAAAAATATTGCTTCTGTGACATTCTTTCGTGATTGCATGATTAACTAAATTGCAGCTCTAGCCAAATGTTTGTAAGAACTCCGTAATGGTGAGATTACATGTGACATGAATCCGCTGTATTATCATCCCATTGTGTCCAAGGCTGAGCTGCAATGATGAATGTTATTTACGAGTTAACGATAAACGCCGCGTGATTACGGAAATGCTAAATTGTCAAAGAAAAACGAGGTTTTATTCATTCCAATGTACTGCAATATTTGTTTATTAAGCCAATAAAATATGTTTAATTTAAGAAATCCTCAACACACTAAAACCAACACGGCAATGTTGTTAAATAATGCAACTCGCATATACAGAAAGATGACACCAAGTTACGAGCAAAAACACAAAAGGATCGTTAGTCAACGAAGTGCTACCTACCACACCAGCTCATAACGCAGTTCATTATTTATATTAACAGTTTAGCAGTCAGTGGCCAGCGCGCCTCGAACCCGACTTATAGCCGCGTGAATATGCGTGGGCATTATTTGTATCCTTGTTAAGCGCTGAGGATATTATAAAAATGATTCCTTTATCCGAGCTGTGACACTCGCTGGAAATTGGTCGTTTAATTTATGATTATCATAAAAAAGGATTCGAAACCGTACAGGTTGGAATTTCATTCATAAAAAGGCAGAGGCGTTTGGGTCTTTATGGATGGATGTTTTCATTAATTTAACTCGCACAGGGTAATGCCACCGAGGTGTCGGGTGTCGGGTGACAGCGGACACAGATCTCCCGATACCAGGCTCGTGCTGCGACTACTGTTGTTACTCTACCGCGACACGACGCATTATGCCAAACATTGACCATTTCAAATACCATAGCAATGGAAATCTTCACGGCTATTAATTCCATGATCGTAAGCTATGATAAATTCGCCTGTCTTTTACATGAAGAAGTGCAAGTCGTGATCGACTCGTTTTATAGATATTTACATATTAAGTCTGCATTCCACGAGAGTCGAGTGCGTGACTTAATTTATTGCTACAATCAATGAGAAATAATTCTGAGAAGAATAGTAATCAGTCAGTGTTGGTCACTCGCCGATGACGAAGGAGAGTGCGCTACAGGAGTCATATTCTGAAAGAGAGCAAGCGCCCGCGCTGCATCTGATAAGCGACAATAACTCGATACAAGTTCCAAATAATCTCGAGACAGCATTAGTCACCGAGCGGTGTCCCGACACCGACAGTTTGCTTAATCCACTCAAAACATTTGGAGACATTTGTCGGTCCGCGCCGGGAACCGAGTGATCGATAGCGAGACTCCACAAAACGATAGATAAAAACCGATAAGTCAGAAGAAATATGACGCGAACAAAATCGGGAGATGTACGTAATAAGATAAAAGTCAAACAATGATTCGACCGCGGATTCGCCGCGGCATAATTTATGTGACAACGCGTGATGGACGAGCGGCGACTTTCGGTAAACTATTTACATACGGCGGTGGCGCGGCGCGCTGTCGGATTGGGTTCCGCTTGTGACAGAGGGTGGGGCTTAGTACCCAAAACAAATGTCACTGTTATTTATTAGGTTACGCTACTATTAAGCCTAAGACGGGAATTATGGGTTCGGGATAGTCGCACTATAGGGAATCCAGTAGCAACTCGTTCCAAAAATTTACACTACTTATAATGCATTGTCTACTAGAAACGTGGACAAACATATGGGGCAAGGTATAACTAAAACAAAGTATGTTTACTTGAAGGCGTTAGTTTAAGGGGGATGGGGTGAATCTGTCGGTGTTGTCGGAGCCCCGGGCCCCGGCGCATCCGCTCTAATTGAATCAAGAGCCACCGTCTCACCAACAGTACTGCGACCGGCAATTCCCTTAACACGTCTACTTAGATTGCTTCATCTGGTTAAACTGCTATCCGAACACCAAGTTCTGAAAGCTACCATAGGAACTTTATGTACGAATTGTAGGTACTTATGAGAACTTTTTTGAATCCTATTTTCGTCCATGTTTTAAAGAAAGCTAGCATTTGAAGTAAAGATAAATGGGAAGAAAACAATTTGGTCAGTGTCAGTGCGGGATGTCTGAGCGGTGCGTGGTGGGCGGCTGTCGGCGTGTCGAGGCGAGACACAAATTGCGTTGGTGTATAGAGGACGGGTCGGAGGTGAAAACGTTAGCCGAGCGACAATCCCCGCGGAGACAGGGTCGAGGCAACTTCGCTTTTTATCTGCGCGTCGCTCTCGCTCCTCGGCGCGCTCGCTCGACCGTGTAATTGGATGAGAACGGCGCGATCCCAATAGCGCGCCCTTATCTGTTCGCGGCAAATCCACCCCCCTCCCGGCCCGCGCGCACCCCCGCGCCCCTACTACGCTCAGGCAATAAGTTTTTAGTGAGTAATTCAAGATAACCCCTTGATGTTGTTCATTTTCACACTTCCTTTCGCGAGAACAGCTCTTTATTGCGTAATATGTAACTGTCTCGTCGCCGGCGACGGGTGTCCCGGGGGCTCGTAGACAAACTTCGCCCCTTTTATGATGTTAATGCGATCGCCTCCGACCCTCGCTATCTGTCTAATGATAATTGCTTTTTCCGAAATTATTGTTTGATGTTGTCGCTTGACGTGTTTAATTTCCAAGAGCTCTGTAAATTGAACATTGAGTTTTTGACGTTAGCAAGTGATCAAATTCATTCATTTGATGCACTGTTTCATTTGGTTCCATCTTGTGTATAAATTCACCTTGTATTATAAAAATATAATGTATGTAACGATACTTACAATGTTGTGTTTGCTTCGTTTGTTTGAGGAGGGTCGTGGGAGGCTGCGAATTGTCCTCGTATTAGTGTGTATCAGCCCGCCGCGTGCTATCTGCCCCCACCTGCCGGCTGCCCACTGCCCAGCGCTTCCTCCTGTCCACTTTACCAGCATTTTGCAGAATCAACAGATTATTTCCATGTTGCCTCTCGTACTCGTATTAGGTACGGAGAACACGAAAATACAATCACTATTTCCAGGGACAGCGAACAATAAACAAGAACTGATTTTGTATAACATGGTAGGTAATTTACCAAAAAATAAGAGTAGGCGAGGATATAATGTTTTAAATAAACTTTTAGTTTTTTTAAAGCAATTTGGTATATAATACCTAATGAAACAAAATCATTAAAATAACTAATATTTATATGAAGGAAGTATGTATGTATAGAGAGAGTAGTGTTGTGCTAGGTATAAGGTCGTGTTTATCTTGAAGCGGCTTGCGAGCCGGGAGGCTGCGAACTGTCGTCATATTCCACCGCTATCAGATGGGCTCCCTCGGGCTCCGCGCTATCTCTACTAACCGTTTTGTCCCTAACTGCTACTACCTACTACAACATACTTGTTTTACTATTCAGAATATTTAGGTGCCCCTACTGCATGCGGTAAAGCGAAAAGCAAATATACTTTTCTAGACGTACCGGTACCTCGTTCCATCATGAACAATATTTGAGTATTACCCAACATGTCTGCAAGGTATGATATGCGAATATTAAATCGTTCAATCAATGAGGTTTTTGTTAGTATCGAACACGTCTTTGCAACAAAATTGATGAGTTCTTAGAACAATTTCGTCAGATCAAAATTTGATCGTGTTTCATTTTCGAGAGATCAATACGAGGCACGGGAGTCGCGGCTCACGTCGTCAGTCCTCATTTAGGGTTCCGTCGAAAACTTTTTTTTATTGTGTTCATTATTTCGAGTGAAATTGCGAGAGCATTAAGTTGAGTATAGGGTGGGACTCGACGGGCCTATTACCGACCGCCTTGTAATCATAACTTCGCAGAGCCGGCCGCTTTCAGCCACCAAACACATACATTAATTTGTTAGCAAATTCTTCTGGTCTTTCAAATCGCACAAATAACGGTTTATATTTCGCTGGTGTCAATTTTAAATCTCTCTTTTCTTACATGGTTGAAAATTTATTGTTTTTATTATAAGTAAGTACGAAATGATTAATTTCACGCCTTTGTGTGTCAGAGTAACGCGATGCTCTAAAAGCGGCGTGCTCGCGGCGCGGCAGACTCCGGGGCCCGTGGCTACACGTCATAAACGTTCCATCGGCGAGCGAGCCCTATAATTTCCGCCCTAATTTACTCGTTTTAAACCTGTGATCCAAATTAGGATTTGCATAAAATTGCTAATGACAGTTAACGCAATATTCGACGTGTCAAAATTGGCGTCTACCTATTCCAATTTTATTATGGACTATATTATCGCCGACATCGTTCTAAATTGAGTTTGAGTGGGTAATTTGGCTTAAACATTCGTTTGAGCAGAAGCTAAAAAGTTAATAGGAAGGGTGTCGAAACATGTTTCGCATTACCTTGGACGGATACCCATTAAACGTAACATTAGGATAATATAATTATTCAAAGCCATTACAGAATATTAGGTACTTCAAGTCAAGATTGGCTCGAGACAATAACAGAATCAGTTATAAGCAATAAAACAGTAACGTGCTCATTAAAATGTAGAATGGTCACAAATTGCTCACTTAAGTCAATTAACGTTCATATTTCCTAACTTTATGGGTGGTAGTAATTACTCTAACACTTTATTATGGTTAAAATAATGTTTTAAGTGAGTGAGAGAGGTGAACCCGTGGCAGTCCTGTGCGGTCTGTAATCTGGCGCCGGCCCCCAATCACGCATTTCTCACCCGGCGCGTTGAAAAAATAATACCTTTCTCGGATTTGTCTATAATTTGCCGAATGCCGCCCGCTCGTGCACCGCACCCACACACGCGTACACTCACCACAACTACAAACACAGTACTACAAACATTTCCTATTCTTTGTTATTTAGACAGAAGCTTTCTATACGATATCGACCCTATAATTTTCTGTTTGGGTTAAAAAATAATTGTCAGTCACTATAACTGAAATGGATATTCTAATAGCTGACTTTTGGTTGAAGCGTTATGAATAGCGGAACCGTATCAAAGTTCCTGATATTTGGAAACTAACCGCGAAATTCACACCGATTGTTAATGTTTTGGATGTTTGTTGACGTTTGAGTGACAGTCGCTTTCAATACATGAATGATGCGTAACTGACGAGTGTCAAATGTATAGAAATAAAGTATGAATATTGTGACAACGTTTTTTGGATATTTGTTATGCTTAATTTTGTTTTTAAGAGTAAAAATGAACAGAAAAAAAACTACAGACAAATTAGAGTCATCTTTCTTGAAACCTTTAAAACAACAATTATTCATCTAAAGCACGGCTTAGAAATTAAGTAAGTAAGTTCGAGTTAGTGGTGTCGGCGTTTTTAGACCGCCGAAAGGCCTCCGACATGGTCTAACGATTGAAACAACCGGGACTGACAATTTAACGTGCCCTTCGAAGCACGGTAATATTACCGTGGTTATAAGCTCAAAATCATAAAACAATTAATATTTTCAGTAGTTGATTAAAAAATCAATAACGTAAAGCTTTGACATCGACTGGTCAGAAATATATCGCATACATCTGCGTCCATCTATCCCCAAACAGCAGTGCGCCAAACTTGTTACCATTATCTTACCAAACTGCCATTTTGGCCACACCGGTGGTGTCAAGAAACATGAACGATCGCTTTTGAATACCTCCCCGCTGCAGCGAGGCAACTCATACCGACACTGTCCATTCAAGTAAGACAACTTCGTGTTACGCTGCCAGAAAAACGATGCTTATCTTTTTAGTGGAAAACACGGATTTTTAGTTTTTTTACAGTGATTCATCATAATTTTATTGTATAAAAAGACCATTGACAGACAGTGGCAGGTGAGGCGAGGCTTTGATCGGAGGTCGATAAATTGGATTGACACTTGCTAGTGTCAGAGTTGTGGACCGGGTTTGGTGCCGCAGATGTAACAGCAAGGACGTGAGACGGAAACCTGTAATACAGTTGACAGAGTTCTTATAGCATTTCATGGCCACACATCCCTCAAATAACAGGAAATGGGTTTAATACACGCTGGTACATTTCTTGTTTTTACGTTGCATTGGACATATTTTGACATTTTCGACTGATTGACACAATGGTCTAAAATGTCAAAATTATCCAAAATCACATGTGGAAACAACCAACTGAATTATCTACGACTGTATAATAAAGCAACGACTATTTTCTTCAATAAGTCGCAAATAATTGACCCCATAAATCATAACATAATATAAAGTTATTAAAATTTTGATGATCCAAATATCCATCAAAAAATGTTTAGTTATAAAAACCATGTGGTGTCCCCACACAACTCTTCCAGCCATTGTGAGCGTGTCGCATCTCTAGTGACGGATTAGGCCTGTTGTTTAGTCGCATTATGCTTATAGCTTTTGTGTCATAACTTTTGGTTTAGCCGACAATATTGAAGCCCCGAATATTGGGGTGTTATTGATACTAATGTTTACTTGAAGGGACTTGGAAGTGACAACCGATTACTGTGCTTGGTGGTCCTTCTTTGATTGGATGGACTGTATCAATAATAACATGGTATTAACATACTTTATTTGTATCATTACACTATTATTTTGAACAGCATAAGCGTAAAGGTAAGTAAGTATGTGATTAATTGAGAAAGATATCATTTCATATCATCTCAAAATCTATCAAAGCAGTGTCTTTTCTAAAATACACGCAAGTATCTATGTAAGTCCGAACATACAAAACCTTCGGTATTCTCGTTGCAAATAATTATATAAAGTCACGTATCATTCAAGCATAGATTAGGGTGCTCCAATGACCGTTGTGATTAGTAGTTCCCGTAGGAAGCGGCCTGCGTCGCCACGCAAAGCCGCCAGTAATTGCGGCTTCGTCGCAATCCCCACTTATTCCCAAGCATGTTTGTTAGTGAACCACTCTCCAATACAAAATGATTTCTATCCTATACCTTTGAAACTTGTTCTTCTAATAATGGATATTAGTATTAGTTTACTAACAAGAAGTTCGCTGTGAAGTCTTATTTTAAGAGCAGACTTAAGGCATCTGCTTACGTAACTACGCAGAGGTAAGTTTCATTCCGTGGAATTGACTATAATATCTAATATTTACTTAAAACAATAACAAACAATTAACTGGAGTTAACTGAATAATATCGTGAGAGATTCGTTTCGCCGCCTCCCGCGCTGCGCGGCTGCAAGTCACCGAGGCATTCCGGCGGCGAGCACAAATTACAAACAATAGGCTAGAAGCGACCTTATCTGACGGCAGATCACGTCCGATCATCGTCCGATCATGATTTACGAACGGTTATATTCGGTGATAGGTGAGGCCTTCTAACTATTGATTCTGGTGTGTTGAACTTTGATCAAGCCCAATCAATCAGTACTCGCAACAGATGTACCACTACATAGGAGCACAAGTATCTATTTATGTACCGTTTGCTAACATGTCAGAGGATATGCCGGCTAGATGAAAGATTCAATAGAACAATGTAAAAGACCTATCATACTATTGATAGTTTTCTTATCACGTTCTTAGCCGTTTCTGTAAAGGTCAAGCCGCTTACAGCCAACTACGAGCTGGTCACAATGAATTGATTTATGAAGGTCCATTTATTAGTTATACTTATTGTCTTTAACAAAAAGGTCACTTGCTGGCATCGTGTCAGCAATTTACCGTGACTATCGATTGTCGTAAACTTTACATAGTGTTGTGAATAGAAAAGTGTGAAGTAGTTGGATCGATGCGAGGCGTCCTCCGGTCCCCGTCCCCGGTATGCGCGGCCCACGTCACCTCACCTGTCTGATTAGCATCACCTTGCCGGGTCATCCCGCCGGCATACCGCCCGAACAAATCTGTTTCGTTATGCCACGTCACACAACTAGCTGACGCGAAGAATACCACTGGATTAGATGACTAATAGTATCAAAAACTTTAAGTGAAGTTTTATAGCGTTGCGTGATACCGAAAGCAATCAATATTATAGTAAGCACTCAATGATATCAAAACCCGGCTGTTGGTATAGCGTTCGATCTGTCGACTAATTGATTACAAAACAATGTTGTTATAGAGGGACGAGTGAGCTTCCTTCTTGCATAAATTAATCCAAATTAAAAGCAGGTATGGGTACCAAACGTCGAGCATTAACCGGGCGGCCCTAGAGACTCCATTACGGGCAATAAAATGCCTATTATTATCGAGGGCCGAAAAGCTGATGCACGCGATGCAATTACTTGATTGGCGGTGTTCTGGCCAGGTCCGGAGAGATTGATGGTGTACGTAATTAGAAAACACTTCAGCGTGTGTCTTCATCGGCGTATCTTAATTGCGGGCCGCACTTACCTCGCTGAGTCAAACAACACGTGCCACCGAACTACCGGACTACCGTGCACCTACAGCGGGCACGCCGCTACTCGCCATTTGATCGATGCATTATGTAAACATACTATTCTGGTTTACACTAATTAATTAATTGGTTGTCAGTTTTATCGTATTGAAACCTCCTTACTTATGTAAGGATCTTGGATCTATGAAGGTTTGTAAAAATGTTATCAGGTGAAATGAGTTCGTTGAATTTAATAAAAGCTTTTAAATCGTTACTTAATTAGCTTTTTATACAGTAATATACATATGAAGCAACGTATCTTCATACGTTTTTAGGTAGGTAATGTACAATATAACAAACAATTTGCACAAAACACTACATATTGAGTCTGAATATTTTTGAATACCGCATGACGCAGCTCAGCCCATTCAAGTACTTTCTTAGCTGCTTTGCAAATGATACAAACCATCAGGCGGAGAGTGTGGGTCGATAGTAGCCGACACCTCACAGATTTATGGCCGCCGTTCAGATATCGCGGATATTTCCGGACAATATTGATATTTTCAGCCGCTCCGAGGCTATTAACTTCGAGCCTGCTGAAGTACTCGGAAAAGTGAATTTCAATCATTCGCACCAACATCCACGTTTCATATCTTGTTTGTATTGAATATATTCAGTAACGTGTTTGAGATTTTTGCAGTTGAGTAGAGCGTTATGTTTGACGTTCTTTATGAATGGTTTTGCAGTCACAGCTATTTTCTTATGTTGCATAAGTTGAGATCCAAGACGCTGATCCGGCGCCGCGACAGTCCGGTGGAGCCGCGCCTCCGCCCGCGCCGGCCCGCAAGTAATCAACCTATTAATATGGGGCTCAGTACTAATGCGACCAATTAAAACGGCGACTCTCATCTTAAGACACCCGCAGTTTTTGGGCTCGTTCCAGCCGGATTATGAATGCTTCGGCGCGTATCTAGTAACTGCGTTGTGTCCCGTCTCTGTTCGTAGCGGTTTTCGTTTATCTTAATTTCATGTAAAATTTATGGAAATACGGATTATTAATATTCAATTGTCGATAACGTTCATCGGTCGTAATTTCAGCCGGGGGCGAGCATTGAGTATGGACCGTGACCGCGTTGACAGGGCGGGAAGGAGGCGGTCGGCGGGCTCTTTGTCGGCGCGAAGCTTTGATGGTGCGCGGGCGCCGCGCGGCCGGTAGCTGCCAGCGCCCCGGTTTACGACCACCAACACGTTTTACTGCACTCTGCAGCTCCTATCAATGAACGCGAATGGCCGTCAGCCAAACTTCGCGACGGCTTGAGCTATGAGCTTATTGCACGAACTACTCCAGATTCCTTTGATATTTTTATTAGTCTATGATTTATATGTTTGCCAAACTAATTTCGTTCGACGTTTAATTATTTCAAAATGTATTTCGATAGTCATTTTCAGATTATCCATTTGGCAACTTGTAATATTGAAAAACGTAGTATGTTATAGTTGAATTCCGTATTTTGTTTTCCTTCATGTAAAGTATTAAAACGACTAATGAGATCATGCGATACTACTGTGACATAATAAATACAGAGTTAGCATTTAAATTCCTATTAAAAGCCCTGCAAATGGACAGGAAAATTAGTAGTTGGAGCATTAAACACTAAATAACTATTAGGTGGCCTGCAGTGTTGTCATGTTAATCTAATAATTTATTCGAAAGGCATTTAAAACAATTACTTGTGCGAAGTATTGGCGGCGCACCTTTGCGCGATGCGATTCATGCAATATATTTAGCGGATGAGGTGTGGCTATTCTGTATGATGAAATTAAAGTAACACAAGGCGTATGCGTCTCTTCACCCCTTTGACACTAACAAATTCAGTTAATGATTCTGAATTAAAACTGGTGTCGCGTTCTATAGTATGATAGGTAAGAATTTGAACGAAAAATGCGCCTTGCGGTAAACCGACAACACTAGGGGCCATATTAATAATTAAAAACAGTATAGCTGTCAAATGGTTTGTCACTTTCTGACATACGCAATTTTCCGAAGAGTAAAAGAGACATAACACAGTAAAACAGTGTTTTAGTTACACAGCGTTTATAAGGCGGTAGGTGTAGGGATAGATAATATGACTGAACCGATTTGAACACTTCTGACATATTTGAAATGTAGCGCTCATGGTATATTTTAACTAAGCGATGTTAGTTCAATGCGATTGTTAAGCAACGTGCAGCCCGACCCCTACTTGGATGGGTGGCCGATATTGGCATTTCTATCTGAGCGCTACCGTGCTTCGGAGGGCACGTTAAAATGTCGTCCCGGTTGTTTCAATCGGTTAGACCATTTCGGCCTTAGCGGTCCAAAAATTCCGACAGCGGGGTTGGCCACAAACCTACTCGAACTAACTTCCTTTTACTTGTCTATCCATCTAACAGCTTTACGGTATAACGTTTTTACCTTGCATCGATTTGAAGTGTAACGAATGCTCGATCTGTTTGTCCTACTTATAAATCGCTGTCAGAGGCACCGCACACAAGAAACGTACCGTTTACGCGGTGTAATACGCCGCTCCGAAGCAGCAAAAACCTTGCATCATCAACACCATCCTGGTACAGGTAATTAGCTCTCACGGCTTGGATGGGGGTAGGCGAGAGTGAGACATAAGATGAATGAAATTTTAATAGGTATGCGTATTTTTAGTTCTGATTACTTCAGATAAATACGGATACAGCTGAATAGTTACATTATTTTGACCTGTTGTATATATTGAGCATGTTTTTTGAGTTTAAAGAAGATTGTTTAGATTTCATAGCACGTCTCTGTCTACTTCATAATATGCTTAATGTATTTAATATTACGTAAAATCTAAGATTTTATCAAGAATATAGTGTCAGTGTGCTTCAATTTTGCATAAGTGTGTGTTGGTAATAAAATGATATCGTTACAGGTTATACGCGGTAATAGGCGATACCGATCGGACCTCAACCAAATTTGCAAAAAACGGGCTTCAACACTCCACTCGAAGAACATTGTAGAGTCAGCAAGAAAATCATTAGTTTTTATTTCTCTCTGTAAATTTTTGGAAGGTTTGGTAGTAAATTATATTTTAAGGTATTGCTGTTTTATTTACTTTATATTTTTACATTATGTAATATGAATCTTTTTGAGGTAAATAGATTGTCTTTAAAATGTATCATGTTTTGTACCTTGCCTTGGATGGGGATGTTTAGAAAGGTTGAGCGAGATCTTTGCTCAGAAGCGAACAGTTTTGATTAATTACGTAATAAAAATAACGTTTCCTTATTTCGTGTACGGAATAAAACTTATGACTTTACAATACAAGTCCATTTTATTACGATTGTATAAGTCCTTTGTTTTATAATCAACAAATAACTAGTAACATATAAGCTTAAAAATATATTTTACCTAACTTCATTTGCTATCCCTACACCGCGGGAAGAACAAAGAGGTTACAGGTGCTTAAATTGCGTTCAAACATAATCGAATGGCGCGCAATATCCTTCAATAATCAATCACCCCCTATATTTATTACCGCAGACACTCATTAGGTAGCAAAAACAAAGAAAAATTGTTACCTACTCACCGTATAATACACAGAAAAACTTGAATAATCAACATGGCTGCCTATTTTTATATTAGGTGAAATTGGAGTTGAAACATAAGTTAAAAGTGATCGAGTCTATTGTACATACTTTTAAATCCTTATTAATCATATTTTGTATTTTATACCACTCTAGCTGTACCCCGCGGTTTTAACCGCGTTGTGCCCGTGCTCGGGGGAATTGCGGGAATTTTTATACATATAAACCATCTTGAATCATTCATAAACGGCGTCAGTAGATTTAAAGATCTACGCATACATAGGGACAGACAGACAGGCGGACGGAAAGCGACTTGTTTTATACTATGTAGTGATGTAGTGACAAGCAGCGCCTCGTGGTTTAAACCGCATTGTGCCCGTGCCCGTGGGAATTTTGGGATAAAAATAGCCTATATAAAAGTATCCTAACCTCTTTGTTAAACGTGGCTTTAAAAGAATGATTCAAATCGGATTGGTAGGTTCTGCGATTGGCGCAAAAAAAATGCACTAAAGCTTTAAGATACGTCT
The DNA here is from genome assembly GCA_951394245.1 of Cyclophora punctaria. Taxonomy (NCBI): domain Eukaryota; kingdom Metazoa; phylum Arthropoda; class Insecta; order Lepidoptera; family Geometridae; genus Cyclophora; species Cyclophora punctaria. Next base: position 5,253,183 of record OX596170.1, on the reverse strand, counting down.
AGACTATAGTGTTCTCAAGCTCTAAAATACTATATCTAATCTAGTTAAACCACGTTCGTTCAAAGCACTGTAAAGTACACAGAATCATTAACAAATTCATTAAGAGCTCTTGAGTTACCGCCACTAGATATCCTCTATTGACTATGGCGCCTACTACAACAAGACAAGAACTCCTGTTTACTAAGTATTCCTTCTTAAGTAGCTAAGTCTTAGCATCCTTAGAGGCGCCGGGCGATACAGAAATAGATTGGAAGAAAAACTGCATATGGCCCAGTTATCTGGAGAGATGAAAGTAACCGCATATCTTTATGGAGAGGAGTTAAGACGCTATTGTATGGCTGTGAAGTGTTTGTAACAGCGTATTGGGAATGAATTAGTATTAATGTTTGTTGTTAAACGGGTGTATTAATAGTTTGAAGGAGTTTCATATATTAATGGAAATGTTTTTCGACTTCATGATTTAGATTGACTAAAGATTGAAATAACCGGGACCGAGAAATTAACGTGCTCATCGAAGTACGGAGCTCAGATGGATTGTCACTATGTGTGAAAAGGTTGCAAAAAAAGTAAAAAACTAATTTAAAAATACTTTTTATTTTAAATACATATCTTAAATAATAAGAGTTTGATGTTTCTATTTATAAGTTACCCTACCTTTTTAAAATCGTAAGACTAACCAAGTCTCAGTCTTAGTCTGAGATACTAACACCGGTTCCTAACTAAAAGATACAATTTCTTAACCATTAAAATGTGCTCGGATACATCTCTCTTCACCCGAATAGTAAGTTATTTCAATTGTCACCAATTAACAGTGTGTTTTGGCGGCAAAAAATAGACCACCCGAGTGAAGACACCTTGGTTAATGTGCCAGTTGACAAACGCAGATATGGGGGTGGAAAAAACAGGGTTTTGCGAAACCGCAGGGGGTTGGAGATGTCCAAACATGATCTTGATGACCACGTGGCTGGTTTTTTGCTTAATCTCGGGGCAAAAAAAGTATAGAGCATGGTAGTACTGTAAAATTATTATTATGGAATGAAGGTAGGTACACTCAACTACAAAAGTTGATGAACAGTCAATATTACAAAACAAAATACCTGAACACACTTATTATTTATTGATGGAATGTTTTGGTGTTGAATTGTTTTGTAATAAGTACTTATATTGAAAGTGTTTATCAACTTTTGTAGGTGACTGTACATCGATAAACAAGTTGTTATTTCTCTACATATTTTATACTAAATGTAGGTTAGATGCCAAAACTGTTGTAGTAGTTTTGTCTAAGGGCCTGCAATATGATGATTGCCCCGAGTTCGACTATGTAACGTGGCTCCCGAAGCCTCTTACGTTAGCGCTCAGATAGAAATGCGACTATCGACTCATTTAAAGAGATACTTAACAATCGTCATGAGTTCTAAATCTCTAAAAAGTCTAAAAAATGTTTTTATTAATTGCTACACATACGCTTTAACATATGGCAAGTCAATTGGCAACGAGTGTCCGTCAATCAATCTCGCAACATCTTATGTATACAGTAAAAGTAATATCGAATTAAACATATTAAATTAAAAGCGTTATTTAACAAGAAGTATGATTGATAACATAAATCAAACCCAACACAAACTATCTAAACAAGTCCTTGAACTCAAATGGTGAGCAATTTTTCACAAGTCATTGTGCCAAGACCACACTGGAAGTAGCCGACCACAAAATGTACCTTTCATTGTGGGTTACCAACATTTAGTTTACTAGTAGACGCCCATAATAATTCACTCGGAGAATAGGACACGACTGAAAATGTCTTAATAGTGGTGCGAGTGAGTTGGAACCGAGGTGTGCTGATGAATGGCGCAGTGGGGCTAACGAGCGACGCATGACACCACCAGATGTCCGTGTTTTAGAAGCACGCCCTGATTCAGATGGAAACCAAATAATTTATAGCACTATTACTCACCTTTTCATTGATTGTTTGAGTATGACAACAGTTTGTGTCATACCTTTGTGGTTGATACCACTTATTTCATACTCTATGGTTAAATAAAGACTGTGATTAGGATGCGTTTGTATTGAAGCGGTGCTGAGCTGTGCGGAGCTGAATTGGATCCGCACAGCTCCGCTACACTTCAGTGGAAATGAACCCTTATAGGCTAATAATCTGCTTTTAATAAGTCGCTTACGTTATATATCAATAGAGTTGGGATTTAAATTTCAACTGTGTGCTAATAAGTCCATAAATAGTTATTGGTTTACCAATAGGTATAGCATGGATTAATGAAATAAGTATAAACATAAAATGGCCACATACAGGAAAAGTTACCCAAGGAAGATCTGTCAATTACCCAACGAACATATTGTTCACATGTTACATCTAACCAAAATAACCATTTAAAGACATCTTGATTACCCTAATCGATCACTAAGTATTCGCAAAACCAACTAACAGTTGTCAAAACTAAACAACAAGGGTGGCTTTCCATTGTGACCGAGTGCATCCATTCATCGCAGTCAAAAGGATAATGTATTGCTCTCAATATTACGGCAATTTGAAGAAAACCAAAATACAATATAATACTTATACACTCTATAGATAGATACTTAAACTTATGAAATAGTTGTGCACCTGGAGTCATGTTTCAAAAGATCAAGCTGTGATGTTTGGCCAATAATGAAGTCATTTGCCCAATTCTTCTATATTAACCACTGTCGAAGTCGCAATGCTCTTTCAAATGCTTATTCCAATACTTAATCATTGGAACCTTGAGATTTCCCTATCGTGACAAGCAGAACATTTCGTAATGAGAACGAACTATTCATTCGTGGATTTATTTGCTCAGGAGAAATAACAAAATGATACGGAATGTACGTCGTGTGGAGTGGAGGCAGCAACCAGCGGAGTAAGAATATGTCTTCGTCACAATTTACATAAATGATATATGCGATCCGCCTAATGCCGGGCTTTGGTCATTTATTAAGAGGTTACGAGGCTGGCAGTGCGCATAGCGCGCGTGCCACGGCCCGTGCGCCGACAGCCTCGCGGACCACACTCGGGCTCCGCTCGCCCTCCAGCCGAATACCAACCACGACCGCTTAACGTGAACCTTGTTGACGTATGTATGTAAATGAATAGATTGTAATCAAGATAACGTCCAACCGGGCCCATTACGGAAATCGGTAAAAAATGTTTCGTATTCGAGTGTTTATCAAATAGTATATCTGTCATTTTTTGCAAACATCAGTGTTGCAAACAAGTGTAGGTGCGAGCGTGGATGCGAGGCGCACGCCCCCGGGCCGGCGCGGGCGCAGCGCGGTGGTCGAGCGCGGGTGGTCCGCGCGCCCAGGAGGCGTCAGCTTCACACGTCTATGCGCCACATTTCATATAACATCACATCCATTATACGTACAAGCCATATGATCAACGACCCAAAGCACAATTTTCCAAAAAGCATTATAAAATTTGTAACGTTTCGAAACATTCTCAGGGCATCCCATTACACTTGATCGCAGGTCTACCGAATGTAAAGATTTGGATAATAACAGATGGGTGTTAATTGCTATCATGAGGCGTCAATAATTGTTTTTTTAGCCACTAATGGCAATTGAAGTTCCGGGTTATGAAAGTTTTTGTAGGGTATAATCAAGTCGTAATCAGCGGTTTGGCTAGAGCGTGTGAGCTACTCCGCGGCGACCCGCTGCTGCGAGGAAATTATTACTTTAGTGAATCTATTTTGATGCCGGCTTCGTGTTGAGAATGCCGTATGAAGACATTAGAGAGATCTTTATGATCATTTGCGTGTGGTACTCGGTAATGTATGGCGCAATCACAGCTTACGAACTTTTCCGTCCGCAATTTATGTCAAACAATCGGTTTCTTAATATGATATCGTTTTCGTTACGACTTAAAACAGCAATGTGGCCGTGGTGAGGATACATCGCCCGAATGGTTGATAAATTAAAAAACAACATTTCGGATAGCAATTTGTAACGCCTTACTAAGATCATAAATCACAAATGTGCATCTTGTTTCACAGAAACGGTGCATTGCCGAAATATTTGGAATCCCGTCTGTCAACTGGTGGATGAGTTTTTGCTGAGATACAGTTTTTGTTGCGGTAACTGCTACTGGCGCTAATGAGAACGACTAATGATGTTGGAACTCGTATAAAAGTTAAATAAACAACTTGGTTGCTCGAAGAACCGAGTGCAGTACATATTTACATTTAGTCTCATATCTGAATATAACAAATCACGAAAAAATAACAAGAAAACAATCTCCCAAAATAACGACACAGCAAATCCGGTATCCGACAGATCCTATCACAAAACCCACTATTTTCCATCGGCCATATTTTTGTCAATTTTTCGTCTGACGTATCCCATTTCCTATTCAGAAAAACAGAGCAGACGTGGAAAACAAGGCAACGGGAAAAAAGAGCGTCTCGTTTGGAACGACAGATAATCGTGTTAGCCGGCCGCACTGGCGAATAACTGATGCGAGCCGGTGCACCAAACCCAATAAGATTGCGGTGTTTTTTCCGCCGACGCTTTGCGGAGACAAACAAGGGATGCAAATTCGTGTTGACACCGCGATCCATCTTGTTCGGCTCTCCCGAGACCCGCTCCTGAACAAATAGAGTCGTGATTGAGACACTCTTTATTTGCAATGTTTTTCTTCATTGCAAAAACAAGAATTTTCCTTTGTGCAATAAATAAAGGGGAGTTCAGTGAGTAGTGGATGCCAGCAGTTTAGTTTGGTTTAATCTTGAAACTGGAGTTGGCGGTGTATTGTAAAACGGAGCAGAGCGACAGTGAGAGCGGCCAACCCGATGTCCTATACATTACGCGACTCTGCCGGGATGAAGTATGGTCTCTCTGAATGGATAATGCAATGCAATATTAATGCACCCAAAGTGAATAAACAAAGTATTTGAATGTGTACGTACGTATATTTTACTTGTACCACATCTACGATACCCACTTATGAAACATTTACCTTATTTCATTAAGCATTTGTCTTGGTTGAACCCAACTTATGTGCCATAGAGCAACTTGAACATACATAAGTACCTCCTTATCGAAGAATTTAATTAAACAAAGTAAATTACACATAAGTGAATTCCAAAGTTTAAATTCATATATTTTCACACGAGTAGGATTACGTAGATAAGAGAGGGTTTTAAGAATACAAACAAAACTTTTCAGACGAAATGTCTGTAAGGAATGAAATAGTGTTTGTTCAATGTAGTTTGTCGCGCAGTGGCAACGAAGTGTAGTGAATAGATCATCGGAGGGTAGAGCGGGCCGCGGCGCGCCACTGTCCAATAAATATATTGTTTCGCGCAAACCCAGCGCAGATAAAGCAAGCTCGCGCCTCGCTTTGCCCCACTGCCTCTCGCTAGGTCCATACTAGTAGCGATTTTGTAAAATAACCTAAAATCGACTAATAAAAGTAAACATGTGTGTTGCCATATAAGTAAAATGTCAGCTTCTAAGATGTGACAGCTGGCTAAGGCTGGCGTGCTTTTAAGTTTTGCTATTAATTTAATATTAACTGAACTTATAATGTAACTTATCAGTAGGTATCTTTAGCAAGCGAGTGTTTGTTGAAGAAAACATTATAGTAAGAAAAGAAACGTGAAAGCACTTTTAATATAGCATACGACTAACATATCGTATACCATGGAAGAGCAAAGCATTTACTACGTAAGGCCGTATACAGAAAGAAAGCTGGAAACTTTTAAGCGCTTACCGGCGCTTGACAGCGCTGGTCCGTTCTACACAAAGGAAGCAGGTTAAAGCAGACCAAGCAAAATGTCAGCACCACACTTCTCTGTTTCGTGTCATATACCACTTACGGTGGGTTGATAATAACGGTTGTTTAAAGTAACATACGTTCGTTAAAAAGTTGTGTTACGCTGTTAAATACAAAGCGTTGTTTAATAACTAAAATGACGTCTGTTAAAATTATTCGTGCGTCCAGAAGAAAACCAAATTTTTTTAACGTCTGGCGAGACTGATATTTTATGTTATCTTTTACTGGACCGACAGCGTAACCTGAAGCAACAAGTTCTTAGAATTTCATTAGGTAAGTATAAAGCGTATAAATGAATGAAAGAAACCTAAGTCCCCGCTCGCAGTGTGTCCCCATTTAGTCTTTCCACTTGGAACAGTGTCAGCCAAAACGTGGAGAGCTTGGCGTTTGCACATTATGACTATGTGGATGGAGGTACCCATATATCATTCTTATTTATCATTTCAGAGGTTTGCGCCTAAATATTCTCTTCTCTCGTTTTCATATTTTGCACCGAAAAGTTGACTATTTTGTAAACATTCTGCCATATTTGTCGCAAGTAAAAAGTTTAATGGAAACCTTCTTGTTTGCAAAAGTAATAAGTTGGTTATCATTATGACATTTTATTAATATACGAATTAACAATACTGTACATATGCTATTTTCTATTTCCTGTAACTAACCTAAAGATAAAGGTTTGTATGTACGTATACTCGTACGATAAATTAATTTTGAAACGAAAGACAATTCCTTTTAAACAAATTGATCTTATTTTGCAACACCATTTGTATTCCAAAATAAGTTATAAATTGTAATGACTTTTTTCAACCCTTGTTGACTCCAAGGGTTACACGACAGATACAAGAGAAAGGGAGCAAATAAACAGGATCGGGCGGTGGAAACCAATACGATTTAGCGAGTCCCGAAGGACTCGGGGTATTTTGTTTGACTCTCCGTGTATTGTCACGCCGACTATCATATTTAGTGGACAAACACACTCAATATGCAATAATAATTGATTGATAGTAACATCGTAAAGTACTTGAAGATTGGTACTTGAGTACATTATGTGTTGTGGCCTATACAATCTAGTTAAGCCTTATTAAATACCTTATTAATTAGGTATATAATAAAATAAAAAATCATTTATTGCTTTTTAAGTTACCATCTTATAAAAACCAGCCTCCTCAACTTCAGTTACTAGGTATAAAACAAATGAACAAAGACTTACATTAGTCAATCCAAGTTTATTTCTTCGAACGTAAAGAAACGCCAGCGAAAAGAAACGCAAAAAACCTCAGCAAAGTCGTGCGAGATAGAGATCCGATCCAAAATCGAGTTACACCTATCCCGCAAAGCTCTTAATCACGATAAAAGTAGTAGTCTAATGTGTCGCACATTCATTAAGATCGGACCTTCCTAATTTATTCATGTGACGCGCGCCGGGCGACGTTTGTCGCTGGTGTGTCGGAGATCGCCGCGGCGACTCGCGGTCGCACTACACGGTCAAAAACAGACTCTGCTCAGACAGAGAACGGAGTAAATGGAAAATTGGGATGGCAGATAAAGCATGCAGTTGGTAGAGAAGTGTTTTATCTATGAATAAAAAATTAAAGTGAGGTACCAATAAAGAAAAGAAAGAACTTTCTATTATAGATCATACAACAATTTGTAATTGTAATTTCAAGATGGATATAAGAAGATAACTTATCTGTAAGTATTTCTTGGAACTATTGTCCCAGTACAAAAATAAAATTGAAACAATTGATTTGTATATCACGAATATTTTATGTTAGAAATACATAACGTTCTTTGGCCAATATTTTAAAGGTATAACGGTTAATTATGCTTAGTTATGAGAAACAATTATAATTGATGAAAACTATGGCACTAATTTATAAATCTCATCTACTGATTTAATCATTTTAGAGTGTGGCAGTTACGTGAGCCTGTTTTTGACTCATGTTCGCTCCCGTTAATCCTCTATCCCGTGGGTGCCACAAAGCAAAAAGAGCCTCTAGAAGAAGATAGATGCCACTTCACCGTCGAGGAACCTCTGAGGTCACTGCGAGCTTTTACAGAGCTTTATACCAACCTTCTATGTTAATTTCATGACAGATTGTGAGGTGTTTTTAAAGAATGAATAGTGAATTTAAGTTTTGGTTAGTTCGTGGTTATTATTTTATTAATAACTAGCAGCGCCCCGCGGTATTACCCGCGTTGTACCCGTTCCCGTAGGAATTTCGGGATGAAAAATAGCCTATAACCTTCCCGTTGAATGTGGCTATCCATTACAAAAAGAATTTTTCAAATCGGTTCAGTAGTTTCTGAGATTAGCGCGTTTAAACAAACAAACAAACAAACAAACAAACAAACAAACAAAACAAACTCTTCAGCTTTATAATATTAGTATAGATGATGTTTATTTTCTAAGTTAACATGAAATTCACAAAGAATTAACGATAATGAATTAATTGACATGACCGATGAACAATAAAACGGCTGTTCTTTTAAACTCGCTAGCTCGCCGCTAGTAAACAAACTCAATTTAAATCTCTACTTAAAAATCTATAAAAAAATAACTATACCTACTATTATTATAAAGTGGTAAAACTTGTAAGTTTGTTTGTTTGTATGTTTAAGCTAATCTCGGGAATCATCAGTCCGATTTGAATAATTATTTTTGTAATAGATAGCCACATTCAACGGGAAGCTTATAGGCTATTTTTCATCCCGGAATTCCCATAGAAACGGGCACAACGCGGGTAAAACCGCGGGGCTCTGCTAGTAAAAAATAAATAAATGCAGTTTTATAATTTTATGCAACTAACTAGTGTTGTACAACCTTATACATACACTACACATTCAAACATCGCATACACATGCATTCTACTACATTATTACATAGATATTGGTTCACGTACTGAATTATACACAGTCTGTGATTTAGTTGTTTCAATAACGTTGGTGCTAAAATTTTATAGTCCAAGTGAATCGTAGTTTTGTGCATGTGACGCCGATTAGGTATGTTGCCCAATATGCAGTTTGAATATGAAGATATTTCATCGACTCTTGTGCGGGACTTGGTACGAGGAAATATATTTCACTAGTTTTGCCTTTTAGTTAGCTTAAGTTATTTGTATTGTCTTGTTGTGTATACTTTTAACTTAGGCCAGCGTAGATTACGCTTTTTCTCCTCACTGTACTGGTATCTTCAGTAAGATGAGAGGATTTACTTTTTTTCTTTGAAGCGAATTTAAAAATTGCTAATTGGTGAGGTAGCTGGAACGCAAATATGACCCAAAATGTCACGAAAAGTTTAATTTTAGGATAGACAAACTCAACAGTACCTACTACTCAAGAAGATAGGTGCATCTTACATCAATACAATCTAAGTATTTTTTCATTAAAATATTTTGAATCTCAATGTTTTAACAGGCAAAAATAACGCAACTTTTCATTTTCTAACACCCTGATACTTTTATTAATGAAGTATTAAAAATAATTAAAATAACAATGTCCTAACTCCAAAGTAAATCACCGTCATAATTTAAAGAAAGCTTTCCAAAACTTTCAAACTTTGTAAACCAATAAGCTTTTTCCACTAAGAAAAATTTGGACGAAAAAACTTACAAGTACAGCGTGTCCTACTGGACTCACCCACACTTAGTGCATTAAATGCATCGAGATACGTTGGTTTAAAAGGGACCTTGTTGTTGGTGTTATAAGGTTGGTTTTCGAATGACGTTTGGCCGGCCCGCCTCCTTGGGGCGTCTGTCTCCCCACTCGTCGCACTCATTGCGTTCACACGCCGAGCTACTTTTAAATTTTAATCAGAATACGTCCGTTGATTTGGTAAAAAAAGTAATTGGAAGGGTTCTGTGACAACTACGACTTGTATCTGCAGAAACAATTGTAACTTAATTGATTGGTTTTTGTTTTTCAAACCAGTCGAAGGAGGTTTTCTAATTGAGTTCTTTTGTTAAACTTTTCATTAAATATTTACTTAGAACAGGAATGAGTTTTATTTCTATAGTATATTAGTTAATACATAGTAATAAAATTTTATTTAACGGTTATTCACGTTGAAGAAAAATTCAAAGCAAAAAGGAAACTCTACCATGACTCTACCATACAATTTTAGCAAATAAACATTTAAATTTGTAATTGATGACATAAAATTATGTTTTTAAAATAGATGTCAAAAGTATTAGCCTATAATGCCCCACCGCTGGGCAAATACATCAATGCATAGGTACTAAACATAGCACTACAATAGGGAAAATTACTAATAGAAATTAAAATCAAAATGCTTGCTTATTTTATGAAAGTGTGAAATTGATATATAGCGACGAAGGTTGTAGGTATATTACAGTAATAATGTGTTACTAACCAACTAGCCTTGAAGTAAGAAATATAATAATTACAGTCTCATTAATTAACACTCACCTTGGAAACAAATCGAGAATAAGTATTTATTTTATTTTACACAAAGCAAACCTAATTATATAAAAACACTTCATAGTTTTGTATGTTTGTCTGTAGAGCATGTTCTGCCCCTCTTGCACACCGAATGTGACAAAGGCGACCAGCCATGATATAGTTAATACTGTGTGGTGATTGGTAGAATATTTAAAATCAGAATTTTCCACCAATCAACTCTCAGTATTTATCATATCATGACGTCTTTGTCACGTTCTTTCTGCTAGACGTTGTTTCTTTGTAGATTTCCTTGCTTTATTGGGTTCTATTTTAATGTCAGTGTCAAAGTCAATATTAATAAGATCACAATTAGATTTTTTTCTTTAGCCCTTAGTATAAAATAATTAAATTACATTACCGCAGAAGTAAGTTAGAAGTCTTATGACCAACTTTTGCTCTATGAAATCTTGAGAAGAAGGATGTGACATGTTTTTTCACTAGTGTGCACATCTCTCTATGGTTTTATGAGGCAAAAGTCAGTCGGGCAGACTTGTATGTAGCTAACGTTTTAAAATAGAGCTGTTAAGAAAACTAATTTAGACTTTAAAGCTCATTGCAATCTGACTCTATGTGTTTCTAAGTATGCAATATCAATACCCAAAATCATGTGGAAAAGTTGTAATAAATCATAGTGATATTAATGTAAAACAAAATAATTATAACAATTGGTCACAATTCGCAGTATCGAAGGTTATTTGTGCGGCCATTACCGGCTTATCAACGATAAGGTTTACTGCCATACGACATGGTTAGTTTACTCCTGCCACTTTATATAATTATTATAATTTCAGAAGTGGAAGAAGTCGTTGCAGTTTAATTTAACGCAAATTTGATCCAGTGCCATAAACGTTGTTAGTTTGTTGATTTGCTTTTTACCACTTAAGTCTAACTCACTTATTTGCTTTGAAGGTTTGATAACAGTTCTCTTTCGACATCAATGTGTTTTCTTTTGAAAATCGAATTTTAAAGTTAACTGAATAGAAAGAGGTGAGATGAAAACGGTTTTATTTTGTATTGTTTTATGATCGTCAATTGTTTTGCGGTTTAATGAAGTTTCAGACAAATCATTTGCAGGAACATAAAGCTATTGTTTGTTAGATTTATCTATTTTGAAACGGTTTATTTGTTTTACCAAGAAGGTTATTAAAAAAATTGCGTCGCATAAAATCTCGCCGTATTTAAAAATAAATGATGGATCACGAGATAAATTTACATAGTTTCGGTGAAGTATGTCGGTGCATAAATACAGCAATGCAAAGCGTCGGCGCACTGTGTAATGTGAATAAATACCCGATAGTATCGGTACACCGTTTAACGAGAGAGCCTTTTCCGCGCCGCGGTGAGCCGTTTAGCGAATTTCAATAGTTATCGCATGGAGAAAAACTGTGGCCGAGAGGGACGGTACGAGCGGAGGAGTCGGCGAGAGCGGGACGGACTTAATAAGAAAGAAGTAATAAAAAAGTGTTGTATGTGTGCGTGTGGTGGCGTAGGGCGGCGATGCAGGCCCCTCCCCAGCGCGCCGCCCGCCGCCGCCTCAGTCGAGTCGACGCCGCGACACCTCGCACCGGTCTGCTCGCGCCCCGCGACTTCACACGCTACGCGTAAAAAGTTTCAACAACAACCAACACTTTACAACTGTGAACAATCACTCCAAACTCAACTAGACACCATTCCGATACGCTATCGCTTCTCTCCTCTAGATTTTTGTGTTAAAAACTTTATCTGTGATATTTTTGATTCTCGGAAAATTCTTGGGAAAACTGTTAAAGTCATTGACAATCTTAATTCTCAAATTCCCCAGCTTCGAATATCAAAGAGCTGAAGAATAATCGAATTATCACGCACTGGTATAGAATCCAACAAGTGTGTGTAGATACTGAGAGTTGGATGGAGGATGTTCTGTGAGGCCGGTGGTATGTTCTGTCGGTGACGGTGCGTGTGGTGTTCCTGACTTGATGCTGCTGCAGGGTGAGGGCCGGGAGCGGCCAGCGGGCATGGAGGAGGAGTGCTCCGCGCGGCCCTGCGCCACGGACTTCTCTATCGCAGCCATCATGGCGCGCGACCGCCAGGAGAGGAGAGAGAGACGGAGGCACCGCGACCCTCGGGAAGACACTTTGACGCCGCTAGGTCAGTACCAATTATTTAATACCTACTTAACAATCTTTCTAAAGGAGTTATAACAAGGCAACGGAGTTGTTCCAAGAACTCTACTAATTATAAATAATATAATAACCCTCAAATGTAGAAAATATGACAAAAGTAAGATTTATAATCGATAAAACTCAGTGTTATTTATTTAATTAAAAGTTTACACAACCTATTCTGTGATGGAGTAAAACTAACAAAGAATTATTTAGCTCTACCAATTCTCATATGCATTTTGTTTGCATTATTTGTGCACAAATCGAGCCGTAATAGTCTTATTGCTAACAGGATTCCTCTACCTGTCTTTTATAGTTTATAATCTGTAATATCTGTATTTGATACAGATATTACAGATGATAACAGCTTGTCAATATTAATTATTTCATTCTCTGTTTGCAATCCTTTAACGTAGAGTAAAGAGTACCTACCTTAAGGGTAACTGGGATTTTCAGCCAGTTCAATATGAAGAAATTGATAATGAGAATTATTTGTTCATTAATAATGAACACACACCGTTGATTTACAAACATGATTCTAACAAGGATTTCTTCAAGTGTACCTATAGAAATAATTAAATAGAGCAGTTTGTAATATTAGCATTATATTGCAGTAAAAATACTGCCCCAAAATACTATATTAATATATCTAAGCACAAACATACGAAAATAATAAATTCAGACCTAGAACCTATACATTATATAACTAGGTAATACAATTATCTAGATTATAGGTACTAGATCATTTTAGAACTCAATTTAGGTACATACCGTTATTAAATAAAATACAAAGATGAACATTAAAAACTTGAATAAAATTTCCACGGTATTTATTATAAATCCTCGGAATGTCAATACACTAACATATCAAATGGGAAAACTCTTTATTTGTTCTACGGAAGTATAGTTGGGTGTTGTTACATATTAGGTAATAACATATAAATATGTTTATTTAAATACTTCTCAGAATTTGAGTTATAGCAAATTTAATTGATACTAAAACAAAACGCTACATAAAAAAATTCTTGCTTAAAATCAATACACCCAAATGAAAAATAAGTATATTAATTTAGAATAGAGAGACCTCAAAAGCCGAACGGCCTCCTTATTAATAACAAAATGCATTTAAATATTCTCCAATAAAATCATAATTACTTTAACATACTCAACTAGTTAATTGAGGAATTAAGATTTAACATTAAAGAAAAAGCTATTATCTAAATCGGAAATGGTGTAAAAAATATGAGGCTGGGAATCTGATCTGATTTGTTTACATTCATTTCTAGTTATGCAAATAATCATTTAAATATGGAAGAGCTTTCCTTCCGTGATATCGATCAAATATGTATTAAAAAAATCAACGTTAAAATTAGTTAAACGGCTTTATTAAAGTAAACGCAACTCGAACCAAAGTGTCTATCTAAATTTGAGTTGAATGCTCCCCTTCAAAATGTTATATAAGTACTTAAAATATAGGTATCCAAACTCAATGAAAATATTTCAAAAGCCTCGTTTGAACAAAAAATAATTCTGAGAAGCCCGATAATGACGGCTAGAAATAAAAAAACGGAATATCCAGATTGAGAATTTTCTTTTTTTTAAGTCGGTTAAAAAACAAACTTTGTAATATTCTTAGGTATTTTTAATTTCGATATAATAATATTGATTTTTATCAAGATAGTAGCGCCATTTGTTAGTAAGTCGATTTGTATTTTATGTAAATTGTAAATACCTAATCCTTTTGCGCTGGGACTGCAGGCGTACTTATTAATAAAAAAATATACAGATTGTAAAATAGACACAATATAATATTGACATTCATTTTCAAAATTTAATATTAGAAAGCTTACTATTTAGACATTGTACTCCATCAAAATTTGAAAGTGTATTCTATTCTATTTATTAGGTACAAGTTGTGCCCGGCGGTTTCAGCATCAGCGCAAATGTTTATTATCTTATTTCTGACCAAGAAGAAGAAAATAAAAAAGATATATAATAGTGTTACTAACACGACTTTTTTCTATATATGTATATAGAAGTGTCAAAGTATGTTTACCTTCAAACGAAATTGTTATAAAAAGTGTTTTATTTGGTTACATTGAAGTTTATTTTCACTAAATCAAGGAACATATTTTATTTTTCCATATTTTGATAAGAAGATACTACTGACGGTACAAAAATGTACTTATACTTATACTTATAAAGGTACGATTTTCTTTTGATTATTCATAAGGAAAATATCAATATTTCTTCACGAGCAAACAGGCGCGTAAAAAAAAAATTCGAGTTGTATTCCCAACGCTTAGCGTTCAAAATACAACGGCACATTTTTTTTACGCGAATTAAAAAAGGTCTAGTTTAAAAGAAGCTCAAGTGACCATCACTATTACAGTATAGACAAACAAATGAAAATCGAAAAAATTGTTATTGACTAACCTCCACTGTTGTAATTTGGCAAAACAATTATTTACCTTTATAATGACGTACAGATAGTAATCCGAAATTAATAGATTCTTCTTTAATGCTTTTTCTTTGTTTTCTGTAAATTTTCAATATTAAATTGATTTAAAGAGTAATCGTTTAATTACTACATAAATGTCAATAACTACTAACTATACGAAGATTTATATTATAGTAATTAGTGTCACGTCAGGTTATTGTCGTTATCCTGTGGGAAAACCAGGAATAAAATTTACGTTTAAACAAACCTGAAAACTTTAAATTTTAATGTGTAATCCGTTTTAAATGAGACATTGTTTTATACTGATAAATTTTATGCTATATCCAAAACATTAAAGAAATATTGGTACTTCTCTAAGTACTTAATTTTCTTACTTCAATTTTATGAAAAGTATCACATATAAATTAAATATCATTAAACAAATCATAGATTGAAATTATAGCTGCTTTCAGTCAGCGCAGAGCAACTCATGTAAAGCGTCGGCAAGAAAATCTAGCTAATCTAGATTCCTGTCAAATAGACCTAAGCTAATTCAAATCCTAGACCTAGTTTGAAGGGTATTATTATTACCCCCATTGGCTGCGCTAGATGAATGGCAACCCCTCCTATATCCTGCGGATGTTCAAAGATGAAGTAAATAGTAAATATCTATGAAATAGCGTGTTATTGCGCTAATAAGCTCGCCCTGTCAAACGAGCTTTTTCAGGTCTTGTAAGCTTTTGCTCTGAATACTTTAATTAAGTTATTGAGAAGCAGCTTTTCAATTACTCGGATACGCTGGTTGGAACGATTAGCAAAGAATTTAACATATGTATTTCTAACCTCTTTTTGTTTTATAGGTATAGGTATGCATCCTGTTTAGTGTTCTTATTGTTTTGTAGAACTTTTATTTTAGAGATTTGAAAGACTCTGTTCCGTTATTTACAAGATGCAAGATGGTACATATTTAGAAATATTATTATAGTTATCTTACAATATATATTATCAAAATTAACTAAATACAAATAAATAAATAATAATTTATTGCTATAATTAGGTACAAGAATATGAAAATACAAAATTCAAATTACAAAAAAAAATGCAGCAATAGGAGGCGTCTCAGCTAATGCTGTACCGAGGCCGAAGTCTCGGTACAGCGCTGGTTTTTAGACGAATAGAATCTATTAATTTTGCTCATTTAAAAATTACTTAGAATAATTTTATTTGTTTAACGTGAGTTGTGAGTATGTTAAGGTGGAAATAACATTATATACCTAGTATCTGTATGTTCTATACTGCGTACAAATATTACAAAGTGTGTAGTTTTAGTAACTCCTTCTACTTATTATTTTTGATCAATTACAATTAAAATTAACTGCACTTAATCCTCGTATGTGAGCTTCTGCAGTTAACTTAAATGCTTTTCCCTTACAACATTCATACACATTATCTAGAGGCGTATAATAAAATAAATAAAGGTTTATTCATACTTTACCATAACCAAAAACGAATTGTTACAGAAAAATTCGTTGACGCGGCAGCATCAGCGTCAGGGTCTCCTTCTCCCCCTCTTGAATACGAGAGGGACTCACCCGTGGACGTGTCCTCGACGTCGGAGGCCGGGTCCGCCAGCGGAGTCGCCTGTGGGTCCCGCGCGCTCTCGCCGCCGCCGCGGAACCCACAGCTGGTAGAACGATGGTCCAGCGATGAAATGAAACACATACAATGCCATCTCGAAACTAAGGAACTCTGGGATAAGTTCAATGAACTCGGCACTGAAATGATTATCACGAAAACTGGGAGGTGAGTTGCATAACTGATTTTAGGGTATTTTTTATGATGTCTTCGTTTTTGAGCTGATAGACCTAATATGGTGTTAGTATGAGCTTTTTATTTCCTTTGTAAGGTTAATAGCTTCAAATAATTGGGACATAGTATATAACATTAAACCAAATTATAAGTATGTATGTCAGTTTAATGTACTGCGTAATTCAGTATACAAGATGGCGGTCATTGGTGAACAATAATTAAGACTCTTAAAATGTATAAACCTTGATTTCCGTTGTAAGTACTTTATTGCTTCACAATTCATTAAGAAAATTCGATGTGATTGCTGTAGGTTAGCAATCGAATCTAGACTGTTTAATGAGATCAAGGCAATATTGACGGTGCATTGAGAGCCGATAAGGTAGGTGGCATAGTGTGCGACGGCGCGAGGCGTGGCGGTCGCGCTCCGATGTCGAACAATAGGCAATCGGCCACCGACGACGATACGCGAACGCGACTTACGCGACTCGCTCGCTGTTCACTGTGACGCTCATTCATCCACACCTTTAATCAACTCTACCACCAAAGTTACGCAAATTATATTTTTGTTTATTAATTTCAAAATCGAAATAAGTGTACATACTCAGACGTCTATACTAAACAGTTCCGATAGAAGATGTATTTTATGTATGAGTTATTTACATTCAAAGCGCCACATACATCAACTTTTGGTTTCACAATCTCAACTCACGACCGGCTATCGCCTTATCAACAACTCCGTAAATCACCGTGTGACACTCCACCGATCGTGACAAATTCGCGGACTAATCTTTTGATAACAAAATACCTTCGTCGAATAAAATATTGGTAAATAATGTGTCCGAAACGACATTTTCTATAAATTGCCGATAAATATCGGAGCTGAGTTCTTAATTAGGGGACCGAACATATTTTACAATCCATTGTTTTATATACTCTTACATATTTCATGCTAAGTACGTCGTCTCCTAATAATTATGCGAACAAAGGCCTCCAGTAATATACAAAACAATGAAGGTTTTTTCACGGACTATAAAGTTGTATTAATACCTTATTTATTCGTTATAATGTTCTCAAGTTAACGATGCCTTGGGCTTTCCGTTTTTTCACCACGCTCCATAAAATACAACATCTGAAAATATATTTCGACTGTACCTCCGCCTTACGTATACTATAGATAGAGGAACACATAAACAAAACACGTGCGTGTAAATGGCGTGTTGAAATAAGAACTCATGCAAAACATCATATTCTGTTTTAGAGGGCAATCGGCTGAAACTACCGGCTGATTCGTGTTATCAATGTGTTTAGTTACGGTCATGTAAAAGTAATAAAAGATTAAACGCGATAGCAGGAGCTACAAAGAGCTTTGGGAAGTCGCAATGGGAGACAATTTGCCACACGCCGTCACGCGAGCTTATCCAACTCGGCCCCGTCGATTAGCATAAATCTCGCCAACTAACCGTCACAAATGAACGGCGGGCGCGGGACGCGGCTAAACAAACTGAAGCGACGCGACGTAGCGATCAGCGACGGGCGCACGTCGCGGCGACGATGCGCGACGAATCGCGGCCGTCGCCCGCTCGCATAAATCAGCATTATCTCGCGAGATAGCCGCGCCTGGACCCACCCCGCCATATCACGCTCCGTCCCGTGTCGTTCGAAAAAATTAATGACTCGGAAAAACGATTCGCTTATGAGGGATCTTTCACTATAATTGAATTGCCCCACAGAGATCCTCCGAATTGTCGGGTAATATCACAATTTGCGACGACAACGTCACGCCAAATCAAGTGCATCTGTGAGATTCACCGTTTCATTATTCTTACTCACTGATACTGTAAATATCTAAAAAACAATATCAGTAGGTATAGTAGAATACATCAACGTATTAAAATTGAACGGCATAGATATTGTATCATATTTAATATCTAATCGGAATTAATATGCATCAGTGCGCTTTATTGTTAGCGAAAGCTCTAAATAAGCTCTTTGCATAATCCTATAAACACGGTGATTTGGATTGTTTCCTCAATGAAGACGGGAAAAATAAAGCGATATTTAATCTGTGCACATTAGCTCCATCGGCGGCATGCACCCCTGTAGACGAGCGCCCCGTACGTAATAGAATAATGTAATATTTGTCTGTCGGCCGCTAGTTGGCATGCTAATCGCAGCGCAGCTAACGCGGCAAGCTCCATTTTAAAACCTGCCTCTTTGTGTTCACTGCGGCTCTTTTAGTTTATTCAACGGGGACCCATTTTTCATTCGCTCTGCAAATATTTTGATGTTTGTCGGCTTTTGTGTGCGACAGCTATTATTGCGGACTCCATCTGATGCCGTTGTTTATATTTGTAGTGACATTGATTAACATTGTCAAATTAGTATGATTGCTGTGTTGCGTTTGTGTTTCAACTTCGTAGAAATGAGTTTTCACTTTGTGACTACGGTTTACACGTTATAAGTAGGTGCTCTAGTAATAACTACTAACATTTTCATTGAAATATCTGTGTTGTTTATTTTGGTCTATTAAGATTGTTCGCGTTGATAATTATTCACTGAATACATAAAAATTACGCTATAATTTATTAGATTACACACAGTCTTTAATAATACACTTCGTCTTTGAAGAACAGGGCCCGTTGAAGATGTTTTCATTGAGTTCCGTTGCCAAACATTTTAATCGCCTAGTCTTGGCACTCTCTATGATTTACTTCTCAACAGCACCCTTCACTCATAAATATTACCTGCTTTGTAAATTAAAATCATTCTTATACGAATGTTTGTGGGAGAAATGTACTTTGAATAAATTGTTAGAGCGCGTTGCTTGAAACTATTTGATACAATAGGTTGGAGTGTGATTTAGTTGTCGTTTTAGTAAGTCGCGTAGTGGATGGTGTACACCGCGCTACACGTGCCCGGGCCCCGGCCGCCATTTGTCGCACTCGCGCGATAATTGTTGATATACGATCGCGATCCGGTGCAGTAATTGTCAACGTTTAATCTTCTAATTGGCTCGCATTTACCAATGCCAGCGTGTCGCTGCGACCATTCCATTCGATAGTTAACATGCAAAAATTGATCTAAAAATTCAAATATAACCCGCCATAAAACTCGGTGAATCGAGCGAGCGAAGTTGAAAAGCAATTCGTAACGCCAATTTCGAGAACAGTAAAAAGTGCGATTCACAAGTGCAACTTGAAGCGGCGTTTAAGAGCGAACCGAGGGCGGCGCCCACCGGGGGCGAGAAAACAATTTGGAATTTTATCGGCGGCGAGGAGGTGCCGTGAGGTCCGGGGAGCGCGTTACCGCTGATTTATGTCCCACATTAGACGCGAGGTGAGCTGAACGCGCGAAACACACACGCCACTCTCACCACCATTCCCACTCTTGCCATGCCTTACGAACTCGCTCATGAGCTTTGTCACCTCGTTGCCTTTCCATCAAATTAGAGGTGATCAATACAAACTTAATCAATTTGTGTAATATTTTATAAAAGTTTTCGTTAAATTGATAGAGAAGCTTCGCAAAACACAATATTTTGGAATAGATTAGGTACCATCTTTAATTGGAGATAAGATTCCATTAACTTTTGTCAAACTTGTTGGCATTATTTACATTAAAAACCTTAATACAGCTTAAACTTCTCCAAGTGATGCCGTGGATATTTCAGTGTCATTCAAATTCAAAAGCTAATTTCGCTAAAACCTTAAATGAATCGAGTTGGTCGGAGGTCGCACATTATTTAACTTGTTCCAAGTTTAAATTGAAAACGCCACCGAACTCTTTGCGGAGTCGGAGTCAAATTTTGAACTTTGCCGCTGAATCGGAAATTTCTTTATAAATATCTTATTAAGCTTAAATTCAGTTGGTGTCACGCTGCCGACACTAATTTTATTCGTGAAAGACGGCGTCGGAGCCGCTAGGGGCGTGGGGAGCCAGTGAAAATGTATGCAAACGGGGAAACGCGATATTTGACGGAGCTGAAAACGACAAAAGAATTAAGGAGAACAGCCGCGACGTTGACGCGCCGACACCGCGCCTCCTTCGCTCTCGCCCTCACACAGACACACTTCGTTCAGACTTCGACAGCATTAGTATAGTAGGTACTTGATACTTTAGACACCAAACAACACACACCGACACAACCCTATCCTTCACTAAGTACAAAACATATTGTAATTAAGCCACCAATTACATTTACCAGAACATATAATCTAATTCTAATGAAATGGAAATAAAAGCTATTTCAATGTCGTTCGTAGGTATATAAGCACTGTATTATTTACGTTTTAGTGTTCATGGTGCCGCCTATCTATGATCGTTATTAATTCATTCCCATACCCCTTTTGTCGTATTTGGGTTATGTGAAGTAAACACATGCAGCCTATTTGAATACAGTGTGTAATAGATGTGTGATTCATGTAAATGTACCCTTAGCAAGTGTATCGGGGTAATCTCGCCCCCTGCCCCCGCCCCGGCGGCAATATGCCGCGGGGGGGGGGGGGGGGGACTCTAGAAAACGTGTAAACTAATTATGTACATTTTCGTAGCCACTTATTTACATAACCACGGGCTGAACCCCGCTTTCACCGTGAATATTTCATTTGTAATCTTTATTTTGAAGGTTTAATATGACAGCTGTTGTTTTGTTTGTAGAAAACTTTTAATTTTCGTCGTTTTCTTCCCGAGCCACCCTTTGTACGCGTTAGGTTCACGCCTCCGTAATGATAGGTGTTTGTCGGACGACTGTTTACGGATAAACGTTTGGGAAACATTGTAAATGTATCTGTAATTTGGAATTTTCTAAAATGTGTTGTCCAACAGATCGGTGGGGGTTATTACGTAGATATGCATATTCATTCTCTACACAGGCAAGAGTTAATAATATAGTTGTGACGTAGTCAAGGCTTTGTGTTGTCTATTATTGGTAATGTGTATCGATTCAATAAGTAAAGGGTTCAGGGAGTCGCCGAGTCGGAGAGTCGTTCACTCGATTGTTGTGAAGTGTACAGGAAGCCGATATGTAAAACTATTAGTAGGTAATGAGCGAGTGGTGCGGAGTTTCGCGAGTATTTATACCGCGCCTTCGCGGGAACTAATTTATGGAAGTAAGTACGCGGAAAATGTTTATGTAGGCACTCGAGACCCCTCCCTCCGTTGTTGACATCCGGTGCGTCCCCACCCCACCTTATATGCTTATGGGCTCGTACAACCGCTGGGTGAGAAATTATGTGATACCAAACCACAGACATTACGCAGAAACTAGAATGTACCGAGATCTGTGGTCCGCATTGTCGTTACTAACGCCAGCCTTCGCTGATTTCATATCAAACAACTGTTATTAATAGCGACTACGCATGTGAAAACAACATGTTATAAGTCTTTAAATATAACACGATAACAGGCACATTTATATCCATATGTATAAAAATTACATAAAGAAATATGTAAGAGAACATAAATCTTGGAGTATGTCTATAAAATATAATGAACTAGTTAGCAAATTGATTAAAATTAGTTTATACAGTAGTTAGGTAATGTTCGAGTCGTTTGATTCTATTATGATATGGCGCAGGTCACGACATTATCAGAGCGGCTCCATCGCAGCGATTAGAAGCGGAGACGAGACCCCGCCCGTTGACATGTAGCGTTTTAACAGTGGTACGTGACCCCCCCATGGGCCCGGGGGTCGCCGGTGACCTCCCGCAACCGACGACATTAGCAGCCGCAGACACGGTTCACGTCCACAGCCCAACCCCACGCTGACATACGTACTTACGTTAAAATACTAGTTTTATTTAACGTCGGCCTGCGAAGAATATTTTAGATCGAACCGACTTAGATGGTAGTGTAGTTTCAGTTTTCTTTGGTGCATATTTTTCTAAAATGTCTTTAGCTATGAACGTGTAGTGTTAGGAACGTGTATACATTATTATGACTTTTACAATGTTGTATCTTGTATGTGTCGAGTGATCTGTAAGTTTTTTCTTCAGACATTTTTCGACATCGTGATAGGTGAATCAAATGCACAAAAGGATGTTTAACTTTACAAAAATATCCAACACAAATAAACAGACCTGTGTTACAAGTACTGCGACTAAATACAATTAATATTTGATCCAAATCAACACCAAAATGAAAGGCAAATATCATGAAAGTTGTAAACGTGTAGGTAATATTGAAATTCGTACCAAGAACGAGGGAGGTGCAAGACAAGGCGACAGTTTTCGCAATATTGTCGCCAAAGTTCCCAATTTCAGTGTCGACTTGCGAAACTCACCGCGTTTTAGCAAATTCAGGTGTGGTTATATGTAGGTACCGGATATTTATGTAGGTATGCCACAGTTTAATGTACGTGACTCGAAATTGTGGCTTTGCGGGAATTAGCGGCGGATTTGCAAGGAACAATTCCGACGAGCTCACATTTCACTGTTTAAATGCATATGTGGTCTAGAATATCATCTTGTTTAAAAAGGGTCTTTGCGGTGTGGTAGAGTAATTTATTTTTGAATTACTTCAGGTTGTTTAATGCATATAAAAGGATATTGATCAGTTTGCTAATGTACACGTACTAATAACCTATCAATGGTATCCACAATATTTCTTACAATTAGATACGTGTTGTGCGTTATAGACTGACTTGATATTCATAAAATTATATGTAATTTTATATAAGTTTTACACAAATGCCTTCTAAAACCTGATATTTAAAATTTAAAACATCGGTAAGTTAATAAAAAGATATTACTAAAATAATCAGCAAATAAAAGAATGGTCGTATTCTGACAGTGTTCGGTTTGCAATGTGACACCATTAGCGGACCGAGAGTCGTAGTACAGTAGGAGCAAAACGAGGTGGCGGAATTTAGCGGCGGCCATCAGCCGGGACCCGCCTTCTGTAACTGTCGTCTGTTAAATTATACACGATTTCTTTTGTTCGTAATGCTATCCGAACAATATTGAGCCTTCCCTTTGATCATTAGGCACATAATGTAAACGTCAAAAACAAGAATAAGCACGCAAAATACGCAGACGTCATCAAAAGGTACATGAAGAAAACCTGAAAAACCAAGAATAAGTACGCATATGCAGATTCAAAATCGATGCAGGAAAACTGATCCAAGTCTTACATAAAGTAATGTATGCTAACTCTAATAAAACGACATTGAATTTCCACATTCGTACGCACATTATTAACAATGAGTAGAACAGACACCTTGATCAAACGCTTCACTTGCTAACGGGCCTAGTTAACGCACTTCCTACTTTTGATGATAGAGTTCTCCGTAGGCTCGCTTCGCAGGCCACAGTTGCGTGTCACACATTTCACGGATAATATCCCTCCAGGCCTTAACTCACCTCATAAATATAGTAAAACTTGTTCACCAGACAAATTAGCCCACTCAAAGCCTGTTTTCAATAATAATTATTCTTATTTTAAAATATTACTCAAATAGGTTTGTTTCCGGTGTACATGACGGCATAAGTACAAAGGTTTACAGGTAGTCTAGTTGCTCGGTGTGTCATTACGGTGGCACGCCGCAATTAAAATCATACGCATAAGTAATATTTGTTTAAATTCACTAATTACGTGGCCGCTAATAAATACTTACACGCAACATCTGCTGTATTAATGGCCGCTGCCGGCGTCGGTGAGCATTGTATGGAATGTTTTATTTGGTGCTAGTGTCGTGCAGATCGGGCTTTCAATGCTTACCTTGTAATTAGTTGTTTGTCAATGTTGAAAATGAATCTAATTGCAATAAGCTAATTGAATGCTAGATAATTACTTACATGAAGCGATATTATAACATTGATCGGGAAACTCGAGATTCAAAATGGCTGTTTTTAAATTATATTTTACCTTTGATACGCAAAAATAGTCTTGACGTTGCCATATTGCAGACAAAAGGCAACAACTAGCGGCGATTAAAAAAAATCATTACACACTATCGCCATCGCCTACACCGTGGCACCCGTTAACAATTTCGGCCTGTAGGTACGAGTAGTTACGTACGTCAGTACACTTTACTACTCAACTTACTCTGTTATTGAACTTATTCAGTCCGTGCTTATCTCCAATCAGACTCTATCTACCGCAGCGTTCGTAGATATTAATCAATAGGATTGACAAAATCGTGGTGGTGTCGAAAATTTGACATGTCTTTGAAGAAAGACCTCCCAAGTTGTGCGATATATCATTGCAAGTGCGCGCCTCCGCTCCGCCGCCCAAACACGCCCCGTCGCTCATTAGGATCCTCTAATCCACATCAATCTCTTATAACTTCTATTTATAACCTTTTTTTCATTATACAAGAGTATTGTGAAAAATAATTTATATTTCTTTCGTTTTGAGTGCAATAAAGCTATCATTTAGGTTGGTTACTGTCGAGTGATTGAGTTTGAATTGAAGAATAATTATACTGAAAAAAAATGCGGAAAGTTAATTTTATACTGAGCAATGTTATTTAAGGTTATTGAGACAGATATTCGTAGCTATAGTCGTACTTGCTCTGTTATTAAATCAAAGTTACGTAACGTCGAAGGCAATTAATTTGAGATGTCAAAACTGAACAAATATTAGTTCGTTGATGATTGTTTATGATTTATAATGATATCTCAATCGTGTCTGAACACTTGCTCGTAATCATAATCGCGGGAGTTGACGTTGGGTCATTTGTCATCACGCCACTCACACGTCAACGCCAATGATACGCCCTTTTCTTAATAGTATCCTGATATTGTAAGGCATAATTTTAACCCAGTCTCTGTCATTATGAAGAAAATGTTAAAATATATATGTACGTTTCAATAATTAATGATCATGGCAGAAGTTTTTAATTAGAACAATGAACTGTAGATATTTGTATTTGGTAATGTCATTTGTCCATTATTAGATACCAAGTAGATATTTTAAAAGCTTTATACATTAATGATGGACTATCATTTAGTCAAAAAAAATTTTTTCAAATCAGAAATAAGCATAAATTAAGTAGTGTCTCTAGGGTATGAATTTTATTGATTAAAAAAAATTTGAATAAGGGCCATTTACCATGAATTATACTTATTAGGCTTAGTTAGTAGCTAATGCATGGTCATCTTTATAACTCTTAACCCAGTATAAAATAACCTTTCTTTAACATTGCTAAAAGCTCTGGCACCGGGGTTAGCCACTAACCTTCACGAACCTACTTATTTTTTATTAACATTTGTTTTTTATTTAAGAATGGATATAGGCACATGATGATCTATCTCGATTCACCAATGCGATTTCATCAGCTGAAACCTGTAAAGAAATGTCACTGATGTATCACAGAGACAATTTTTTTTTGGAAATAATAATGATTCACCAACTTCACAAACAAGTGTAAGATTTCAAACGTATGTCAGTCGAAGAGAGGCGATGAGTCGTGACGGTCCGACACCGACACGATCCCGACACGACATCGACACGACACGCGACACCGTGTCGGAACATCCGTCAAAACATTAGTGCCGTGACGAACAGACATTACTATTTTTGATTCAGTGTTCTTAATATTGAAACGTTTAAGTTATCTGTATGCTTGTTGCTTTTTCTTACTAATACAGTTTTCTAGATTGCTTTATATTATGTCTAGTTTATTAAATAACGACCAAAGGTCTTATCTTATCCATACTATAATAGAATGAAAGAGACAACTGTCTAAAATACCATGTATATAGAAAGAGAAAGAGTTTTAGTTTGATCAACCGCTATCAATGATATAAAGTTAAGTGCACTTGTCTACATTCATCCGATACAAGTTTAGAAGGATTTAATATCCGTGATGAAATATTCATTGGCCACCAAGGCATGACATGGATTGTTGTCACTAGAATTACGACGCAGAAATCACTTAGGACCTCAATAAGGCTCTATTAACGCTAATTCGCAGTAATCGTCCAACAGAGCCAGTTCGCCATGTTTATGCAGCAGTGCACAAGTTAAGTGTGCTATAATTTTAACATTATACATAGCATGCTGGAAATTGCATTAGCATGGTGTGATAGGTAAAAATGGCGACAGATTTAGCTTGGATAATCAGCGGCAAAAGTCAATGTTTGTTAAGATGAACCTGTGTATGAAACAGTGTTGTTAACGATCCTATAATAATATAAGTATATCCAGGTGCCTGAACACAAATGTCAAAAGTGCGTTAATGAGTGTTTCAGTTAGAATTTGCAATCTCGCGCCATCTGTCTCTAATCAACGAATAGAGTTAATTAAATCGCGTCGGCAATATGGCGGCAGGGTGTAATTGCTATTAATAAAGCGCTCTCCTGTATAATTAGAAGGCCGCGTGCTCGGATTGGTTGCCCGAGCAGCCCTAATCACGAAGTGATAACATACCGCTAATGGCGTGCATAGCTTTCTATTGCATAATTACAACCTACGTTATCGTTCAACTCGTAACTCAATAATATACACAAACACCATGTTCTAATTAAAAGACATCAAAGCGATAATTATGTTCTACATTCATGTTTTAACCAATAACTTAAATTGATTCATGTTGACATGCTTTCAATTAGATATGCGACGTATAGCGAAAATAATTGTTATGATCAATTGGAGACATGTTCGAATGATTGTGTGACCCAGATGAGGATGCATGCTCGATAACACTTCAATAGTCCATAAAGTGGATTCCTCAAATGAAATGTCGAGTCAAACAATGATTGACGAGTTCGCACCTCGGCTCATGCCTTTCTAATTAAGACGACATGCATTTGCGCACCGATGCAACTCTTCGCGCTCGCTTAACTCACAACCATACTAATTTCACACACGCTTCTCGCTATACCTACGTAATTAACACATTAAACATCGTCTACACAAGAAAAAAATGTAAATCTACGCACTTACATAGTAAGAACTTTAATTATTCGTGCCTCTCCTAGTACGTTAACATTCCACTCGATGAAACGACAGGAGTAAACAACATTAATAATGCGAGCAACCTTTTACATCTGTACAAATTCCGTGTTCTTGACGACGTTAATTTATTGCTTACGTCTAGATTTCAGCTGTAGATATGCATTTTAACAATGTCATAACAATAAACCGGCGTTGTAAACGGAGGACCTTATTTCTGTCTTCGGCGGCCGCTCATTAAAGCGTCTTGCGAGCGCGACATGTTCTTTTGCTCTCGGACGGTTTTCTGCTAACTTTTGGGTGGTAGGATGATGGACGACGTCAGTGGTAATATATCATTGAAGTAATATATCGCGGTGCGCCGAGTGTCGCCATTATCGCGCGATTGCTCGCCACCACTGTTAGCTGCACTGCAACTCATAGCGAATGCTATAAGCAGCACTCACAAATCGACGCGCGCGACCGCAGCTAAACGAGCATAAATTTTATTAATGTTACTCTTATTTTCGTCCTCTCTCGATCTTGTAAAGTCATTAGAACCGACACGGCAGTAACGTGTCGCGATATCATTGTTAAAAATATTATAGCGGATGATAAGCATTCAACAGTAAATGTATCAATATTCTATTGTGAGTCATAATTAATCTACAGATTGTACAAGTTGGGTGGTCGGCCGTCATGTGTTATGTTTCTATGATCGGTAGGTCAGAAGCCACATTCCATTTCTACATTGCGCAAATACTGATGGCGAATTGTCAAGCTTCATCTCCCTTCACGGATGCCTCGGGCGCGGAGAAAAAAGTGAGAGGCCCAAAGACGAACCCGCGGCCGCGTCTCGACTTACACTAAAGATTTGTTGTTTCCGTTCTCGCCGCCTCAATGACTACCATTTTATGTCGATTAGGAGATAGTGTTTCACGCGCCCGCTACCGACACCACTTTTTGTGACACTACTCACAGAACAACGAGTTTATTATCACGTTTATCAGTTGCATTCTGACAGTTGGATTTTTTGTTTCTCTTTCATAACGTTTTATTGTTCCATTTGAAAATATGCACAGAATACTTTGTAAATAGAAGATGAGAACAGGAAACCGCATCCACATATACGACAGCGTCAGTAATAGGAGCTATTATGTCGACCAACCACAGGCAATTTCACTCACTAAACAAAAACATACACCTTTATACAAAAATGCGTACCCATTCATCTTTCTCCAAAGGGAGACGTTAAAGAATGTCTCTGTTAAGGAGGGGAAGGGGACGACAGTTAGAGCTCAAAGTCGAGTACAACTGTTCAAGAGACGCCTTGCGCTGTGTTATGGTGTCTGAGTAAAAAAACAAATCGAGTTTGAACTCACATACATCTAACCATCTGAATATTTATGTTCATGGAAATAGTTACGAAGATAGATCAGGAGGGACTTTAGTATATAACATAAAAATGTAGACACACACATACTTGCTACGTATCATTATGTTTAACAACCTCTCTTGTAACAGTTGTAAGTACATATAACGAAATTCACGAATACGAATGAATAATAGCACATTTTTTAAATAACTTAATGATGTGTTATCCTACAACAATATGTGTACAATACTCTCCGTTAATGAGTAAAACAGATTTGTGCCGCTTTCAGTGAACAATTATTTTAGTTCGAGCAAGTAATTGTCGGATAATTGCGCTAACGTGAAAATATACGCTTTAATGCACAATGGAAGAAGGAAGTCGATACCGCACCAATGTTAATTTCAAAATTATGTTACGTTTCATGCGGTAATTGCACGTGTCAGATAAGAATGTTACCCAAACCGCTAATTTCGGCTTGAACTGTATTGTAGCTATAAGTACCTTTTGTTAATAGATATAGTTAAGTTATTTGGGTTACTCCTTTAATAAAATGTAAAATATGGCAGGCTTTTCAGAATAAAGGAAGACCTTTTAAAATTTTATCTGATTCTGAGATAAAAATGCATGTTTGGATTATTTAAGATACCCATTTTGTGTTGTGTGGCAGGCGCATGTTCCCGACGGTGCGCGTGTCGTTCGCGGGGTGCCGCGCGGAGGCGCGCTACGGAGTGCTGCTGGACGTGGTGCCTGTGGACGGCAAGCGCTACCGCTACGCGTACCACCGCTCCTCGTGGCTCGTGGCCGGCAAGGCGGACCCGCCCGCGCCCGCGCGCCTCTACCCGCACCCCGACTCGCCCTTCACCGGCGACCAGCTGCGCAAGCAGGTCGTCTCCTTCGAGAAGGTCAAACTCACCAACAACGAAATGGACAAAAATGGACAGGTTCGTCAAAACTACTAAAGAACATGAGGACCACACAACTAATGTTCCATGCTGCTAAATGATATCTCATTGAAATCCATTTGTTTGCAGTTGGTCCTCAATTCGATGCACAAGTACCAGCCGCGCATCCACTTGGTGCTGCGGCGCGAGGGAGCCATCAACGCGCCCATCACCGACCTCGAGCAGGAAGAGTTCAAGACTTTCATCTTCCCCGAGTGCGTGTTCACGGCGGTGACAGCATACCAGAATCAACTCGTTAGTACTCAACTCAATCTAGCACATGATAATTACAAGCACTTAAATCATTTATTTGGCATACGTAATCCTTGGTTTTGTTTCTATCATTTGATATCTAAAATAGATCAGAGAACGAAACGTTTCAAATCGCATAACATTGTCGTCCGAGTATCGACGATAGCTATTTCAGTAGCACTAATTGCATCTCGCTGAAAGGTATGTCCACTGTGAACAAAGGCAGATAACACATAATTTTTTGTGTATAAGACGGCCACACGCGGACGGCCGCGACGACGGACGGACGGCGCGGTTGATGCGCTCTTTACGTTGACGATTAAAGTTTTCACCCGAGCTAATAATACAACGCTTGTCGATGTCCTCTGTCCGCATCACATGACCACCATGCAACTGTCACTCGGTCTAAATGTGTCCTTAACATTAAACATTTACACCAGACAGATGCGTTGTTACATTGGCACTTGTTACATTGATTATCATGCTCTGCAGGCATTAATTAATGCGATTGTGTTTGCACATTTGCTTAGATAATTAGAACCATTAACTAATCTTTCAGTCGGCTTCCGTAGAACTGTTGATTTCTCGATACTACTTAATAACAATTACAAACACACCTGGTGCCACAAAACCCATCGGCTATTACCGAGTCTATATTTCGCCGAATTACTCGTGCCAATTTTGATGTTGTTGACGGGAAAACATTCGAGAGCCAGCGGTCTCTGTTGAAACATTCTTCGTCAACAAGCCCGCACTATTTCCTTGGAATATGAATAACAAACTTGGTGTGCTAATTCGAGTGGGAGCGAGTGTCCGCCCGCTCCGCTCGTGCGCCCGCTCGTACGCCCGCCGGCGGCGTGGCCCGGCTCCACCGACACCGCATGTGTCGCCGCGCGCAATTAATTCTCTGTCACAAAAGCGTTTGGGCGTCTCCATATTCCTCGTTTTGTTTCTTCCCGCCCGTAGTAAAATAATTAGGACGTTTTGAGGTTCATAAAGGAAGCGAGTTACTTTATATCGACAACGCGGTACATAAATCTCCATTCGTTCGTTAATTAGCTGTTTCGAGTTTCAGTTTAGTGGTAACATTAGACGTTTAAGTTTATTCTTACCTCCCAATACGTTACTTTAAGAAAAATGTGTCTATTTTCGGTTGGATGAGTAATTTATTAGAAATCACTTATACGATAATATGTTCTTACAGAATATGTTAGTAATTAGTACAGAATAGTTTTTAAGGTAAAGTTAACAATGAACATATTTCAATTAACGCTATTGTCATCAAAACAAATCTAGGCTGAATTATATGTAGTTCTCTCTACCTTCAACAAACAGCTTGAAACGACTCCCCGGGGTTCGGATTATTGATTTCCATTGATTCTAACGCGTTTCTAGATTTATGGCTTCCAACTACCAACACTGCAGTCCCATTACATATCGAAGACATTATATTAAAGTTTGGTTTGTTCGAAAGAGTAGTCTTGTTATAAAAACAATTCAATAGATTCTGGGTTCAATTGATTGAAAAAATAGTGTTTGTAGTAAGTTTGTTAGTAAATGAATGTACGTCTTAAAAAAACTTGTCTGCTAATAAAATGAATTGTAAAAAGCAGTATCAGAGTTGAGATCGCTCGCGGGCGCGGGTCGCGGCGGCCGCGCAGGCGCAGCTCACGCCACGATTTGGCTGACGTCACATCTCTGACAGCTATAACATTTGTCGAACACCGAAGATAGTGTCACTGATAACCCAATCCCTTACAACAA
Source organism: Cyclophora punctaria (assembly GCA_951394245.1). Classification (NCBI taxonomy): domain Eukaryota; kingdom Metazoa; phylum Arthropoda; class Insecta; order Lepidoptera; family Geometridae; genus Cyclophora; species Cyclophora punctaria. Next base: position 5,221,316 of record OX596170.1, on the reverse strand, counting down.
TAAGAATACACTTAGCATGTTTGCACCTGCACCGTGAGCACCTACGAAGATCGATATGACCAGCCCGCATAACTCAGAGCACCACTGACTTATGAATTCATATTAATAAAAAACTATAATTCTAACTTAATAAAATATACAATAAAACGTCTGTCTGTTTTAAGAATAAAAAAGTGTCACTGAATTTTTATGTGTCCACAACATTTGTTATATAGATTCGAAATGAAACATCATTATTGGTGCTTTATCAAACACGAGCTTTGATATGAGAGGAGATAAGCTTGGACAAAAAAATGTGAATTGTGTTTTTTGTGAATATCGTGGCGGAGACGCAGCGTCGCCGCGCGCGCCGCGGGGCGGTTTCCCGGGAGAGCTCCAACCTGCTTCAATATTTAACATTTTTACACCCACCAGGCCATTGTCAAGATGCTCGATTTCTATAGACGCCTTTGTCTGGAATTTGACTCGCTCAGAGGTGACAATGTTTGTAACGTTTACGCATCTACAATACCCACAATGTGTTTTTTATAAGTCGATGACTTGTGAATTTGTTATGATCGATTGGTCCTCTAGAGACGGAATCTGACAAAAAACTTGCAGAAAGATAAACTGACAAGTAGAAAATGTTTTGAACCTTTTTATTTGAAGAAGAATTTTAAACCTTTAAAAAAAGAATTCATCAAATATATCTTACTTCTAGTAGATTTACTCAAAGGTGCTATTCAAATAGTAAACGGGATAACAACTAAGTATTATAAAAAGTATGATAGTCCACCTTGTTAGGCACACGGGACCATTACACGGCTCGAGGAGATAATCACAGAAGTAACTGCGTTTTATCAGGCACATGTAAATGCAAACACTCTCAATGGGCGCTTAATTGAAATTTATAACTCATTTCTCAGTATCAACTATCAATATTCTAAAATCTCCGAACCCATTCTCACTTGAGCATCCACAAACGAGTTCTACATGAGTATAATCGAACAATATAATGAAGGAGTAAAGGCAAACACAATTTCAATAACAAAGGACAACCATGACAAATAAACATATTTCATGGCCCAAAATGGCTGCGGTCAGGTGTCACGGCTCCTCCCGCGCACCTCGCTTCTCTTTTTCTTCCTTTATAATCGATTATTCCTTTTCAATGTTCACTTTTATTCCTGTTTTTTATGTCGCATCTTCATCAATTTGTCTTTAACGTTTTTATGCAAATGTTTTGGTTAAGTTTAATTGGGATTAGTACAGTATTAGACAAGTACCTTCTTGGTTCTAAGGCATCTCGTATAGATAGTGAAAGTTTGCAGGCTGTGCGTTAGTGAATCCATTACATAGGTTCAAAGGCATGCTTGATAACGCTAGTTAGAACTTGCAACTTGAAAATTCGCTTGATATAGCCTAAATCTTAATTTGATAGAGTTAGGGTAAACCAAAGAGCTTTCAAAAAGCACAAATTACGTTTAAGGTAAACATTAAAGCCAGTTATTAATGAATGGATGTTACGAAACCAGTTCTGAAATTATCCTAAAATCCGAATATCTCACAAATCAACGTAGAAGTTGTGGTAGGCCATTATTCAATATACAGTAAGTCGATAACAAGAAACCCACATTAAGTCAAAAATACAAGAAGTCAATGTACTTGGTTAAGAGTGGATTTAAAATAATTTTATGTGTATTTAATTTATTAGGTTTGCATCTCGTTTTCTCTCGTTGTTTATGATTGTGGGTATAGTAGTTCGATCTCGGTTGCTCGCGCCATCGATCACAGAGGTGTGACGTCACGCAGAGTCGTCGTGTGCGGCCCGCCTCAATTTATTGCGTCTGCGCACCAAGCTTCTATGGAAAAAACTGAATTATTGTTAGGACTAGAAGCAAACACTTATATACTTAATTGTCTTCGGTACATTACTTTTTAAATGTATAGCTTGAGGCTTAATCGTTTATTAGACGAAATACAACATTTACTCAAATTATTACATTTTTCTCTCTACTCCATTTAACTCCACATTAATTTAGTAATAATCTCCTTGGCCACAAATTGCATAGTTTATGAAAACTCAACCTCATTTTATTTAGAAAGATCGTTATGTCAAATTGGTCTGTGCTAACAATAACATGTCATTGATTTAATGCAATTTATTTATATTGTTTTTATAAATATTTTATCATAAATTGCTATTGGTAGCGTTTTGGAAATGTGGCAAATAGCATACTTTTTGATATTCAAAGTTGAAAGTGCCGAAACCTTGCTCGAGTGTAAAGTAGATTTGATATTGACTGTTGGTTCAGTGAAAGAGTTGTTCAATCGTTTGAACAGAAGCTTGGAGAATGCGCACTAGAACAAACACGGCGAAATGAATGATGCTGATGAATTTAATATAATTGATAGATATTCGATAGATAGGGATGTGGATGTGTCGAATGTTAATCAAAGTGATATGCGATTTGTCCGAGGGGCTATACAACCTACACATGATATCGCTCATACTGTCAGTCGGAACAGTCTCCGAGAACCTTCAACTCCTCACCTTGCTGGACGAGGACGACACCATTTGATATCCCAATGTTCCTTAATAAAATAAAAAACAGCATATCACATGACCATTGTCGTTTAATTGAGCTTCATCATTACAAAGTCAAAATTGTGCATAATAAATGAAGCTATTCCATGAGCTTACCGTTTTATCGAAACACTAAACAAGTTTTACAGAACAGCAATTTGCTCGGGACTTATTATGTTTCTGAGAATATTATCACACTTTAGGCCGGTTATACTTGTCGATACCACATGCAGTGTTCATTATTTCAGAGAGTTCGCGAATTATTGACAATAAAGCATCGGTTTTCTCGAAAACGTCGTTACTGCTCGCAGCTGTAGGTCGTTGTGTGCGCGCGCGCATCTCGCGGTCCTCAAACGTTAGCGTACGCTAACAGATATTACATTTGCACAATCTCTAGAGCTTTTCATTGCACAAGTTACGATGCAGTTTATAGCTTCGTCACATTATACACCGTTTAATAAATTACTTTAGCATTTACTGGATCCGTATTAGATATCCTTTATTCGAAGGCACTGCCGTTGTGAGTTATTAACTTGCTGTTAATATTGTTTTAATAATAGTTATGGTGTATTATGATGTTAGTGCGAGTAACGGTGGTAGAGTTGACTAATATATCAGTAGTGGTTGGTGAGTCGTCGCTCGTCGGAGCTCTGCATCAATCAATGAGGTATGTAGGCATAAGGAGCGCGCGCGCACGTTAACGTGACATTTATTTATTCCTCTCGATGTTCCTGTCTTGTCCCGTTCGTCGGCGACACTTATTTTTTCATTTACACAAACTATACGACACATGTCGCCCTTTAATATTATTTATATTTACATGGTAATTAATGTTATATTGATTCTAAGCTTTGCTTTAACTTTATTGATATTATTTTATAATTATTCATCTGTTGACAACGAAAGCTTTTTAGATGGAAATATTTATATGAGATACTTTATCAGAAGTAATTTGATGTTTATTTATTCGACTAATGAGACTGTAATCAATGACTTGAAACAGTAATGTGATTGGATCCGAATGGCGCGACGCTCATCTTTCTCTCCTTGACGCCTTTTTGTGTCATATTTTTTGTTTCCCGCCCGAGAATAATGTCATTAAGGCGCCTTTAATGTTGTCAGTGAGCGGGAGCGCCGCCGCCCAAGGCGAATGTTTGTTGATACTTAAATTAGGTTGTTTTGACACGCCTCGTTCTTATGTTTGTACTAAATCTAATAAACGTCAGTAGTCAGAAAGCGTCTCATTCATTATTCCACCGTTTTCTCTTAGCGATAATATATTTTAAGTGCTTCCGTATAATTGAATTTCTTGGCTATTGTCAGGTAGACACGTTGTTCGCGTAAATGCAATTCATTTGGTAAAATATTGAGAATGGAAAACAATTGCGGGCGGTGCGACAGCGACAGCGGGGCATACATTATGTATAATACGTCAATATTGTCAGCTACTACTCGTATTGTGGACGCACTCATTAGGTCGCGTGGAGCGGCGCAGGCGCGGCGCAGGCCCATTGTAGTCAATGGCGCTCGCCAGGTGGGTGTGCAACTCTAAGTAGCTGCCGCGACATGCGGTGACCCTCGACTCCTCTCCTCTGCAATCTATCATTATAATATGTGGTTTCTGATCGACTCAACCTCTTTGTTGCTTCACTTACAAACTTTCAACCCACCACGGCTGGTTCTCCGAGAATGTATTATTTACCTGAACACGTTATAAAGTGATATTAAATGGGCCACAAGTTGTAACAAATGTTCTTTGTCTAGTCCCGATGTTACTATTTTGGTATTCATTAGTCTCGAGTGTGACACGCCGCCGCTCGTGAATTACTCACCGCAAAACCGAAGACTTGTCACGCAGCGTTCAATATTTTTTACGTTTTTATTGTTTTTGTTTGATCCGTGACAATGCCGGGTGGATATTTATCAAGAAGTTTAGTATATTAACGCTCTTCTCATAGAATTCACATCAAACGGATGCATTCGTCTTTACATAAGATGTTAATTGTCGCGGCGGTGGATCGCGGAATGTCGGACATTAACTTCTGCTTCCCAGTGACATAGTTTGTTTAATAACTCACTGATTTCGTAGAAAGTTTGTTCCAAAATATCAATCTGGTTATGTCGAACAATGTGCAATTAACCGAGTTGTAGGACGTGAGACAGACGACGGCGGGCGGAGGTGGCGAGTAGCGCGCACCGAGAGCGACTCAATCACCAGGTAATTACCGTCGCCGACTGGACTCGATGAAAGATTGACACCGCCGGCCGCTGCCGATGTATTGTCAACCATTAAAACATACTTTATTTTTCTCACCTCTCTCTCTTCAAAACACTGCCAAGAATAAACAGATAGTTTAATAGTTTAGCAGAGCTAGTTTGATACGCACAGATATTAGGAGAACAGGATCTATTTAATGGAGTCTGGTTCAGTGAAGGGTTTATCGTAAATATTGTTTACAAATTGTACGGAGCCGCAGCGGGGCGCCGCACTCAGCGAGGGGGCGATTTTTCATCAACACGCTGCCTCCGCTCTGCCAAACACAATTTTTAACACCTCGTCCTTCCCTTAAATCAAATATTTATTTTATGAGTACATGAACTCAATTTAACGAGTTCTTTAGTAATCATTTATGCGATTTATTAACTTGTATTTAATGCAAAACCAATTCAATTAAAACGCCTCACATATTTTAACACGTTGCATTATGTTTAATGTTAAATATGCACTAACAAAAAATATAATTCCAGGAAGCACTTAGTGGTGTTATAAGCTTATTTTTTTACGTTTGGGTATTAAGAGCTTTAGTACCTACGGTTTAACGGAAATGCATTTTTCGTTAATTAACGATTATTAATCGAGTTGGTGATTGCAAAAACGTACATAATGATATTGATTTCGCTTGCGTTATAAACAAGGCATCGAATGTGTTATGCGGCCAATAAGTTAACCTTATTAGTTTAGTTGGTGTTGCCTGCTCCACGGGCGGTAATTCCAGAGTCAACCGCTTGTTAACCGGCGACGCTGCGTTACCCGTCACCGTTCTTTATTTATTTTACATTCATAAAACGGCGTTATTTTTAATGTTATATGAAAAATAAACGCTGTTATCTAAAGATATCTATTTACAATTGCCCAGTGAAAACGAAACGATTGAACAAAGAGAATTGTTTTGTTTGTTTTGAATCGGTGGTAAGGAGAGGTAATTCATAAGTATCGCTTTTGTTTCAGATCACGAAGCTGAAAATCGACAGCAATCCATTCGCTAAAGGGTTCCGCGACTCGTCACGTCTCACTGAATTCGAGAGGTAACTATCTCTGCTTATCTGTTGACATTACGTGTGATGCCAACTCGCATTTGCCGTAAAGTATTGCGTACATATTCGTTTGGTAACCCGAAGCAGTTGAAACGTTATTTCGTTTAATGTCGAACTTTGGTCACGATCAGAATAAATACCAGTCAAATACCATCTTTGGTTAATGTCGATTGATTCCTATATCTTGACCGCAATTATTGCAAACTCAAGTCATTGTTTGTCAATCCAACCACTTTAATTATAGATGCGAGAAGAAATAACGTTTCAAGCCTGTAATTTGCAATTTGTAGATACCTTTTCTTTGATTTCATTTAGGTTTCTAGACCCATTCTTAACCTTCTCATTGATTTGTTTTATTTGCGCAACGTTTTTTTACATTAAGTATTTTCTGTTTGTTGAGATCCTATATCACGGGGGAGCACGAAAGAGCATTCTTCCCCGATGAAAGGCGCCTCGGCGTCGGCTATCATAGGTAGATAACTTTTCATCATGCGCTTACTAAACTGGTGTTGCGGTGAGTTTAAATATCTCTTTAATATTCCAGAGAGACGATGGAATCGATGTTGGCGGAGCAGCACTACTTGCGGTCGCCGCTGCGGCCCTTCGATCTGGACCAGCACAACAATAATTTGACGCTAGAGGAGAAGGCGATCCTGGCGGCTCGGTCCCAGTTGTTCCTGCGGGCGGCGTACCCGCTGTACGGGGTGCCGGCGGCGGCGCTGTGGGGTCAGTGGGCGTGCTTGGCGCCGCAGTTGCTGGCGCAGCAGCACTTGGCGTCGGGGTCGGGGCTGCAGCTGCCGCGGCCGGTGTATGCGGGCGCGGGTGCTGGCGCGGGCGGCGCCGGGTTGCCGGCGCTGGCTCAGCACCGGTTCTCCCCGTATCCGGCGCGCCGCGCCTCGCCCGGCTCCTCGCCCGACTCGCTGCGCGCCGCCAGCCCGCACCCGCACCCGCACCACCCGCTGCCGCCGCACACGCCGCACGCACCCCACACACCACACCCACCGCACAGCCCCACTTAGTGGGACCGCAACCTCAACAGTACCTAAAGATCTCTTCAGATGCGATATCTCAAACAGAATACAAGATATAAGAAAAATATATTATTTCGATGTTTAGTTCGGTAGACTTTATTAGAGTGATAAGTGACGTAGTACAGTGAAGTTAAAAAGACAATCATGAACGAAAGTGCTTGAGCGTGAAGCGCGAAATGATGGACGATACGTTGATCGTGTATAATATGTATAAAGTTAAATATTTAATTTGGTTTAAATGTATAATTATTGTTATTATGTTCCTAATAGTTTTTGTCTCGTAGATGGTTTCCTAAACTCACGGTTTAGATCATAACTATAGTGTTGTAGTTTTATTGTATGGAAGTTGGCATTTTTCGTAGATATATCAAAATTACACTGAACAACTATTATGTTTGATGGTCAGCCGACCGATAAAGCATAATATTAGATAAATTCAATTTTGTATAAACACAAATTTGCAGTGAAATATAAATATAGTTTGAGGTGTAAAAGTGACACTGGATGTAAGAATGTGCAATATGACAACTGTTTAGAAGGCCTAGTGTTAATAAATAGATTTATATGTAAGATAGAAACCTACACATTTGCTGTCTATGTTAACGGAGATTCCATTCGGATACACATAGCTCTATGTTTATAGTTACAAGTAGTTAAATTATAATAATATAAATAATATATTGCTAAAGAATACAAAATTAAATGTTTGTTAACATATCAACTGATTTCTTTATTTTGTACCCTTATTTGACTATCCCAATTATTAATCCCTTCCTAAATTATAAAAGATTTATAAAACTTGAGTATTATTTTCAAAATTCTAATAATATACTTGCAGTAGAACTTCCTTTAAACTTAAATAAACTTTTAAACAAGCATTTACAAAAATTTATTCTGAAAAGTAAATAAAGATGATTTTTCTAATGATCAAGAACCAATCATGATTAAGGAATATTTACCTTAACAAGCTCATTATTTTAAACCTGTTATTCATAAAACAGAATTAAGTATGAATCTTTTTAAATAAAATACTGAAAAATAACCATTAATAACAGGTATAGTAAAAGCTACTAAAACTACCTAATTAGATTATACATCAATATTAACCAATAAATTAAATGGATAGCAAATATCTGTAAAGACAAATAAACAAAAATATAATATTCATTTTTTTGTTACGAAAGTTAAAATTCAAACCATAATGACTGATTTTTCAACCAGACAACTTCTTCCATTAATAAAATGGTTAAGTAATGCGGTAAGAATGGAATGAAATCACTAAACCTTTTTCCTCTTCAGAAAGAATCGTCTTGGACTGGAAAATTAAGTACAGCAGTACACATTTAACTAAGAAAATATAGAGAGTACCTACTAATTTTGATATTCTTTTTCAAATATCAACTTTAAAAAAATCTGTTCAATATGAATTTTAATAATATTATTATCCTCTTAATTTTAACTTTTAGCACTCTTTTAAACAATACTTAACACATCAAAATTGGTTTGCAAAGATACAAATATCGAGTCTTATAAACCCCTCGATGATAATTATAAAAGAGACTGTTAAGGGTCAGCACAAACATACCTGATTTGATTACGTAACTAAATACTAAATAGGATACATACGTCTGGAATACATAGTTCTAATTTTAGCAAATTTCCTATTTTTAAAGGTGGTCTAGTCCAAGTCTTAGTATAAACGCAATTAATTGATTGATTTCTCAATAAGTAGATGACTAGGATGCAATTCATACATCACAAAAGAAAAGTCGTAGTTGCTTAAGTATTATGCAATATTTTTTTACTCACGGCGTCTCATGGTAAATAAAAACTCTTACATAATGTTTCAATTTAAATAGTTTCATTCAATCTGAAAAGCTCTGGTGAACGTTTTCAGTCGGCGACTGTACTTCAAATAACCGGTTTTTGTTTTGTTGGTTTTCGCTAGATGGCACTAGCTGTAGCGAGCTGGAGGCAATAGAGGAAAGCTTCAGATATTATTTACGCTTACTTGATGAATTACGATTTGGTATATTTTTATTACATAAAGATATTTAGATAACGTAAGTAGGGAGGTGAAATCATATTTATCTCGAAGACATTACATAACATACAGTACCATAGTCATGAGTTTTTTTTAAAGCTTTGATTTTAAAATGCTGTATAAAATTGTTTTTCATTTCTCACAGTCCTTAAACTCTTCCGTACAAAGTTATTGATAACAATACACTGTGACAGATTGCAAATTGTAACAAATTAGTGCGACACGGAGGGCAATTATGCAAAGCGGGTATAGAGTTATCTGTAGGAAAACAACAGCGGCGCCCCACGCCAACTATTCAATTAAAATGAAGCGGGCACGAGATTCGAGTCACATAGAGGAAGGGTCCAGGCATCGAATTAGCCGGCGCGTGGCCACATTACTGGGACAAATTTCGCGTCCCTAGGGGTCTCCCGGGCCACCAGAGGGCCCTCCGATGCAACACTAATCTAATCTGGATTGTAGCTAATAAATGTTGTACCCGCCGCCGCTCACAACAATTTATCGCTTGTAAAACTATTTCCAATCGGAGATATTGTTCGGATGACGCACCAGTTTCGTTCCTGATTGAATTTAACGTGTGACTGAATATTTCATTTGATTTTAGTGGCGGTGGTAATGTTGGTGTTATAATTTAATTTATATTGATTACATATGAGGGTTCTTTTATTGCTGTGCTGTAATGGAATCTATGACGTTTGTGAAGTGTTTTAATTATAGATTGTTCATGGAAAGAATATTATTTAATACATAAAGACGATTCAAACAAAATATATTGTATACAGGGTGGAATTAATGCTGTCACGGTAATCTTATACTTATAGAGATACGAAGCCCCCGGTGTGGTTTATCGAAAGTCCTCTCCGATCGGAAGATCACGTAACGCGTTGTTATTGGCCACTCGGCTCATAATCCCCGTTTAATGCGAGCTCGTCGCGGGACGTGCCTCGACTACAGACACCCTGTATCCTCTGTTGGCGAACATTCGCACTCTTTACTCACGACTCGTAAGACGTCGACAGATTCCCTATTCCAACGTGAAAACGTGACGTAATTATTCGCGATTCTTAATGAGCGGAAAAATAATTTGTTATTTTATTTTCATTATTTGAATTTCTGTTAAGTCCACATCAGCATATTATATGACAACAGTACATAACCGCGTTGCGGCGCCGCGCCGCGAGAATCGGCGGTTTGCGTTGCGGCGTTTGCGGCGCCGCGAAAAAGAGCATTACGGTAGGGTAACCACTAACCAGTTCCTCGTAATTTTTTATTGTGGATAGACGTGTCTTTGCCATGGACAATCGTAAGAAACTTATTGCTTATTTGTTATTAAAAAGACATTACTCTGTTTTAAATAAACGACAAAGAAGATACTGGATACATCCATTTAATAAGGCTATGAATCCCGATGGCGAGTACTTTTCTCGAAAATACAAAGCATTAAAAATAGACGAAAATAAATTTTTCGCCTACTTTAGAATGAGTATATCATCATTTGAAGAGCTACTACGCGGGTTATCAAAATATATAAATAAAAAAAATATTAAAGGAAGGAAACCTCTTACAGCTTTAGAAATGTTGGGCTTGACTGTAAGGTAAAGTAAAACAAATACGTTTTTATTGATAGTTTTTATTGATTAATTACTTACTTGAAGAATACTTTAATTAGTCTTTCAAAAATACAATGTTCAAGAACAAACAAACTAAATCATTGTCAACAAGTATGACATCATAACGCTGAAACTAGCGCCACGCTGCGGTGCCGCGCCGCTACAATCGGCAGTGCCGCTACTGCCGATTCTCGCGTCGCGGCGCCGCAACGCGGTTATGTGTTTCGGCTCTAATACGTCGGAAGGTCTTTACGAATCTGTCGAAATGATTGGTAAAATTCTAAACACTCTTCTCAAGTTTACAAAATGGAAAATTAAAAATATTATTACCTTCAGTTTTTCCGCACGATATAAATCACCATAGTAAGTACAAAAACCATTATGTTTAGGGTGGCATAGGTATGTACACGGGTGTGTAGGCACCGTAGTCTGTAGATATGTCTATACGTAGGCACATAGAATGTACACAAAGGGACGCCGAGTTGATAGGGTGAGGCAGCCGGCGCTAATGTCACCTACAAACCCACACATCTCCACATTTCAGTAAAACTGCAAACGTAACGGGGTAATAAATTCACGTTTATTACCGCAAATATTAGGTACTTACCTTGGCAGTCGCTACCGGAGCAAATCGGGGGTCCATACGTACACGCGAAATTCGACCAACGTGCGCTATGAAATATTCACAAAACCGTAGCCTTAGTGACACAATGCATACGATATTCAGGCATGTCCGGGCACATTCGGGCATATGGGCAGCCGGGCATGCCTCGACAAGGTGGGCACATTATCGAAACGGTGCGCTAATGTAATAGGATCTTTTTATTTATTGCCATAATATGAATTCATCGGAGCGCGTCGGTAACCGTACCCGGTGATATTGACAACTGGGTAATGGTCTAACATAATTTCACAATTTATATTTATGATAGCTGACAGAGCTATAAATCATGTAAATATCGGAAACTAAATAAACTTGTTATAGCTGCTTTAGATGTGCACTTTTATGCAGTTGCTAAACAGAATCAAATGCTTTATTTATTGATGAATGTGTCTCTGTTGTATATATTAAGTGGTTGTAAGTATGAGTAGCATTTGAATGTAAAGACTTCAGAATAGTTATTTTATTGCTTTGAAACATTGATTCAAAAATGTTAAAATCCAACTCAATCTTTACTTCGCTGAACGCATATTGCAAGTCGACAAAGTTATTCGCGTTCAATAACTCGAATGATCTGACTTTTCCCATTTTTCCTTTACGAATGGCCGTCCTCCCTTATGTACAATCTCCCGCCGCCCCCTGACCTCCCTTGCGGTGCAAAGTTGAGGGCATTAGCGTGTTATCGGCGGCGGCGGCGTGAAGAAGGCACCCACCTGATCCGCCATTACACCTTCGCGAACGACACCTTGTCCGCCGAACTCAACGGGTGCCGAAACATCCATCGCTCGCTAAGCTCCCTCTCCCCGCTCCAATTTCAAACACAACCTGCAATGTAACACGAAACCCAAACCGCCATTTCGTACACGAGTCCTTAAGGGCCTATGAGTTCCTAAAACGGGCTACTTTAAACAATTTTTTAGCCAAAAGTCTTAACGTTACAAGAACAATTTTTGTTTGTTTTTAATCTTGATCATATGTTTAATGAGACTACTGTTTCCGAAACACGTTGACTATTAATTTCCTCGATAGAAAATAATCACAAAGTTGGGTCTTTTATACCTTACTTTGTGAATTTTAAACACTTAGTTTGTTAAACAATTTCAAACGCATATTTCTGAAATTAATTTGAGTGATGTAAAATAAACTATTACTCAGGACTGTTGGAGTAAAATTTTTGTTTCAATATTATATTTGTAATTAAAATAAATTTCCAACGAAAAGTGGTAGATTCTTGCGAATGAGTCGCCATTACCATTTTCGCGTCGTAGTGTTTCTCGCTCTTTTCTACCCAGAGTGACAGTATGCGCTGAGGCGCCGTGCTAGTCGGACGTGTGTCGCTTTTTCATTCCAGTGCTACGAAACTTCATAGTGTTTTCTCATTGAGATCTTATTGTTTTATTCTATATTTTAAGCTATTGCATAGCTTCTATCGCGGGCCTTGAGCGCGGGGACCGAATCCAGAAATTCCGTAACGAAAAAACCTCGCGCAAAAAACCCACGGTCCCCACTAACGCCATCTAGTGATAGAAAAAAAACCTAACGCTCCCCACTAACGCCATCTAGTGATAGAAAAAATAACTATGCAATAGCTTTACCGCGGCAGTCCCCGAGTGCCATACGTCTTTTTTTTCTATATTTTATTGCTAAGGCGGCCCCTAGACCTACAATAACATTGTACAATATATTTAATTGTGCAATAAGATTGAATTGCGTTTGGATCCAAACGGCCGATTATATTGCACAATAAGAAAATTGTGCAATGTTTTCTTGTTCAGTCGGAGGATAGTTTGATCCCGAGCAACATGTCAAATATTGCGCAATACTGACCCTACACGAAGCAATATTGTTCAATATTAAATATTGTACAATAAAAATTAAACTCGCTCAAACTTTCGTTCAATCATTGCGCAGTCTTCAATATTAGCCCTAGACGGTCAATTATATTGCACAACATTCAATATTGCGCAATATAATTGATCGTTTAAGGGCCGCCTTAAATGTGATTATTGTGACATTATAATAAAAATAAACTTTTTTCAAAATAGGTTATTATAAAACACTAGCTTTTGCCCGCGGCTTCGCTCGCATGGAATTTAGTCTGCCACATTAAGTTTGGTGATATGTATATGGTTTAAAACATTTTTTTATTAAACCGAAGCAAAAAGAGGCGCCTTTTGCTTTCAAATGACATGGGTCATGTCACTGTTGAGCAACACGGTTATGGTCCATAACATAGCCCAACTCTATTCTTCGGTAGCCATAACACCGAGTTGGCCGTCGATTTCGATATGACCGTCAAAGAGTGGCTTGTAAATAAGTCATGCCACTGTTGTGCATTGGGCCAGGCTCCATAGTATCCCAAGTTCCTTTAATTTACTATTCTATTTTAGTTACTACTTGCTCGCCCGCACGTACACGTCACTTGCCGTCACTTGTGGCAATATAAAAATATCTTAAAGAAGTAAACATAGTAGGTAGAACCACCATTAGCAACAAACTATCATTTGGTCAACGACATTATGTGTCTAATATTCTTCACACTTCCGCCTCCACATCGTAGCGCACTCCTACCTCCGCATCGTCGCTCACTCCCACCTTCACACATCATAGCACACTCCCACCTCCGCATCGTAGCCACCTCCGCATCATAGCCACCTCCGCATAGTAGCCACCTCCGCATCGTTGCCACCTCCGCATCGTTACACACTCCCACCTCCGCATCGTAACACACTCCTACCTCCGCATCATAGCCACCTCCGCGTCGTAGCACACTCCCACCTGCGTATTGTAGCACTCCCTTGGTTCCGCATATACCCCTATGTCACAAAAGCGGCCCGCCTTACTTTATTTGGCTACCTGTCAAAAGGTTGCCGACCACTGACTTAATGCGAAAGACAAACTAGGACATCATCTTTGTGTAACTCCAATAGTTTAGGCAGCGCACGCCAAGATAGCTCTTAGAGGGCAGATTTTTTTCCATCCATACATCCATCCTCACAAACATTCGCATTTATAATATTAGTAGGAAGTAGGAAGTAAGATTAGTAGGTTAGTAGGATAAAATTTTATAAGACGGTTTATTTCCAAAAGTAGTCAATAGATAAAGTGGTAAATTAATTAAACGAAAAATACCTAGGTGTTTCGATTTTGTTAATTTATTTTATACAGCATATTTTTTAAGATTTTTTCTAAGATATTAATGTAAGTACTTTACACAACCTCAAATGAAAAAGAGTTTTGATAAACTAATGTGAGAAAATAAAAATGAATCGTAATGTTCGGATTCGAACCCGCGGCCTTCGAGATAAGCAAAATGATTCTTCCTGTACTTAGGTTTCATTCACTAATTGCAATGTTATGCTATCGTAACGACACGTCACACGTTGAAATTAACGACTGAAATATAAGACATACGTATATCGGAACTACTCGGCGATGCTTCGTGCTCATACGGAGGCCGTCGCATGGCGACCATGTCACATGTTTCAAACCAGTACGGTCGCGGTGGTGATTTTTCTCCGACTTGCTTTACAAATACTTATTTATTACGACCAAAATTACACAAAGTCATTATAAATTGTAGCTTATATGTTATTCTGATGTATAACCTGTTCAGTAGTTTTTGCGTGAAAGAGCAACAAACATACATACATCCATACATCCATCCATACATACATCCATTCTCACAAACTTTCGCATTTATAATATTAGTAGGATAGGATATGTACGTAATTTAGATAAATACAAAATGCGATAAAATGTTGATTGTTGGAATCTATTTTATCAATGTGATGACTATTCTACCCAATTCAATATCTACTACTGATTTTTATTATGTGAATTAGATAATCAAGCGCTTCGCAATCTTCTGTTACAAAACGACCGCACGCGGGCCCCGTATCTCATAGAGTGACGTCAGCGCCGCGCCGCCGCGACGGCCGCTGCGCGTACTATTCCTCCCCGGCTTCACCGCCTGCTTCACCCCCTCAAATGTCGAAATGGCTGGGGTATCCTAGCCTTAATAGGTGTAACAGATAGTATCTATAAGCGTTGAGATGTGGGGATAGGTGGGAAGCGTGAACGTGTTTTGCAAACCAGCCGAGGAAATAAGGTGTCCCCAATTTTACTTTGTGGACCGCACTGATAGCAGATAATGTAGTGTTACGAGGGAACTTTGCAAATTGAACCTTTTTCGTTATGTTTTGTACAAATAATATCGTGGTAATTTACCAAACAGTTTTGTACTTGCTATAACGAAAGTTTTTATATCTTTGTCTCTATTTTAGTGGGGACGAGGGTAAGTACCTACCAGCCGGGAACACAATAAATATTTTGCTGACTGTGACAATCTTCTAGCTGAATCATAAAAATAGGAACTTACCTAACATGTGATTCGGTCTAAATTGTATTTTTGTTACATAAAAGTAGGGAAGGCACCAGCTCAGTACATAAAATTGTACACGCAGAGTAGAACAACTACTGTTTCGGACCTACATTTCAAAAATTCCCACAACAAGTGGTACAGCAAACAATATTGCAAATAATTTCGCACGCATATCGTAATGCATTTCTAATCAAATCCGTGCGGTTATAGGTTGTGTTGCGGGCAAGTGTCGGTGATGTGGGGCAGAGGTCCCCGCGGGGCGAGTCCATTGACAGGTTATTGATACAAATAGTCGCCCCGCCCGCGCCCGCCGCCCTCACCCCGCGCCCGCCCCGACAACACCAATAAAACCTGATTGATATTGTGTAAGTGCGCCCGGAAAATGTGGGAACTCGATTGATGTTACAGCCAAATTCGATTTGAGGAAAATTGAAAAGAAACACAGCTCCACACCAAACTCCACCTTATTCCACAAACTATAGGGCTGATATTCCACTTTCTGTACAATCATATAAATTCCAGCTATATCAAAGTTAGTGTATTGATAGTTAGTAGTTGGAGGCGTGAATAGAGACTTTGTTTAATGTCGGAATTTTATTATGTAGGTACGTGAGACAAACTTGATTTGTTAAGGAATTTTTGGAGTGATTATCATATCAAATTGACAAGCAATTATGTGGTAACCAGTGAATGCTTCGCTAATGTATTCGTGAACGGAAATCCATTGATTGATTGTCATCTGGACGGAGACATGCAAATTGACAGGCAGTGACCCTCGCAGCCGCGTGGGTGGCAATTAACAGACGATGGGCGGCACCAGAAATAGACAGACTGACAACTTAAAACCCGTGCTATTTTCAAAACTATTAAAATATCATTGACAAGGCACCCGCGATATGACAACTAGATAAGTACTGGCAATAGCTGGTTAATTACTCAATTCAAACTTTGAAGTACCTAACAACTGTAGTATACTCGTATCATCATCACTACATAGTATAAAACAAAGTCGCGTCTGTTTGTCTTCTGTTTGTCTGTTTGTCTGTATGCTTAAATCTTTAAAATTACGCAACGGATTTTGATGCGGTTTTTTGTAATAGGTAGAGTGATTCAAGAGGAAGGTTTTTATGTAAAAAAATTGCCGAAATTCCCACGGGAACGGGCACAACGCAGGTAAAACCGCGGGGCGCTGCTAGTATTATTAGAAATGGAAGCAAGCGCTTACTTTCTGTAACTATCTTACTATAAACGGTACCCACTATCAATATTGATATGCAACTTATAACGCACCATCTTTTTAATTGACGCGTTGAATAAAACATTAATGTTCATTTGATACATACTTACTAGTACAATTTATGATTTTCAGATGTTTAATATACTGACCGTGCATCCTTATATTTATCTTCCTAAGCTCTTAGTGGAATACATTAGAATGAAAATACTTTCTAACCTATCATTACGTTTATCAGTAATCTTAGATTTTTGGTTAGAGTTTTAATTTCTAACACAATTATTGAATTTAAATATATATATTTTTTCCATATTAAGCATGGTTTTGCGTTGCCTACTATAGCATAATACAATAAATATCATTATAAAAATGCGAACATACTCGTTCTACATGTATTGGGGGGTTTAGCTATCAGAATTGATGTTATTTCGATCGGTTTTAGTGGGCTCTTGTGGGTTAACGGGTGTGAAAAGCCACCCCATTGTGGGAATATGTCTTTTTAATATTTATGAACCGGGTATTGAGTATTGCTTACGAATACTGGTGATGCGAATTGCGAAGGTTCACGTCGGTGTTGTGCGGAATAACCAAGCTTATTTAAAATGTTCTGTTTCATACCTCATCACTTTGTTTAAATGAGACAACACCTGAGTATCAATTTTAGTACACTATCTTTATTTATCATCATTATTACATTCGTAATGGAAATTCATAATTTTATACTTCTTTTGTTTTAAATATGTTTTTTATGAAGAAGTTACCACTCAGTACTTTCTTCCATGGAAAGCGGTACTTTACTTTAAAAACTACTATTTTGTTTACTACTGTAATTTAGGTGCCGATATGAATAATTTTCTTACAAGAAACCAATGTACAGATATCTACTATATTAATGAATTCAACTGCCTATAAATCAAACTACTACTACTTATCAAAGATAATTAACGTAAATACTTGTACATACCAACCTCCTTTCTCTGACACCCACATCTGACCCCTGATGTTTCCGTACCAAGTATATCTGTAGTGTCTATTACGAACTACACTTACAAGCTTATGATACCCCAATCAGGCAACCCTCTGATTTACTTCCACCACCCTGCATTAGAAATTCGACTCAAGTGCCTTGTAATACTATCGTTTTTTCAACAACAACCGTGATAAATTTGTCAGTAGTTGCCACAAATAAACCAACCCTACTGGTTAGAAACAACAACTTTATTAATAAGAAATGAGTGAATGTAGATTGTATCATTGATTTTAAGGTTAATTATTAATGTCGTATGTAAAAATTGTACTCAAACTGATTGAATTTTAAATATGAATTACGAAAAGCGGTTTATACCTACCTATTCTATATTTTCTTCCCATAATTATGATATTGGAAGCAGGCAATATATTATTTACATTAGTTCATCTAGATTGTAAAACACTTCACTACATATTATAAAACAAAGTCCCCGGCCGCGTCTGTCTATCTGTTCGCGATAAACTCAAATACTATTGCACAGATTTTGACGCGTTTTTTTAAAATAGATAGTTATTCAAGAGGAAGGTTTATATGTATAAAAATTCACGAAAGTCCCATGGGTACGGGCACAACCGCGGGGCTCTGTTAGTGTCTTATAACTCACACACCTCTCTTTAGATTTCTATCTGGTCAAAATTGCCACTGAGCTTTGAAGTTAGAAGTGAATTAAAAACCTCTAGCGTATTTTGAAGTCATCTAAAACTGATTTGAAATTCCAGTCGCCGGTTTTATTTATTAACAAACCAGTAGCTCCAACAACCCATAAACTTCAAAACAAATCAAATTTCGAATTAATAATATCATTATAAAGTGAACTCGCACAATATCAATAGAGCTGGGTACTAAACTAGCCGAATCAAATGTTGTAACCATCTGTGCGAGAGCGAGTGTTGCTTCGACCCTTCATCCCCTCACTAACAACTCAATTAAAGAAACTTCCCAACAACTGCCTTCCACTTAAGAGATAAACTTGTAATTATTTTTAGGGTTACAAACTTATTACTTTTGTTCCAGTGCTTAATTTAAAAAAGTTTTTATTGTAACGTAAATTAGGTGGAGAGAAATGTGAATGAATATTTTTTATCTGTACGGAATAAGTTTGAAATTATTTCGTGATAAAATTACGTAGGTATCTCTAATTCAATAATTTAGCTAAGTAGAATCAGCAAAGTAAATACACTTTATTAGTATATGAACCGTTCATATACTTTTACATTGTTTGTAGATGTTACGGCTAATACCCGAAGTGCGGCTACACCTAGTTTTAGCCGGTTAGAACTAGGTGTCCGCACTTCGGGTATTAGCCGTAACATAGACATTATTAGGTTTTTATACTACACTAGCAGTGCCCCGCGGGTTTATCAATGTTGTGCCAGTTCTCGTGGGAATTTCGGGATACCTTCCTATCTTGAATCACTCTATCTATTTAAAAAAACTGCATCAATATCCGTTGCGTATTTTTAAAGATCTATGCATACACAGGGATAGACAGACAGCGTTTTATACTATGTATACCTAGGCGTAGAGCTGAAATTCATCCATTCATTTCCAGTAGGTTAGTGGCCAATCCTGGTGTTGGAGTTTTAGACCGCCTAAAGGCCTCCAATACGGTCTAACGATTGAAAAAACCAGGACGGACTGAAATAAAGAAACAAGATTACCGAGCTTAAAAACATTTCTTTACTACACTCGGATAGACTTTAATTGATTTACAACCTAGTTGTAAATACAGAGAGCATGTTTTTCAATGGAGCCTTAATTTGACTCAACCATTACATTTAATTTGAACACACTAAAGCAAACAGTGCGTCACAAAAGCACATAATTTTGAAGGAAAAGTTATTATAGCGGAATACCATTTTTGTTATTTTCTTTTGTGAGTGTTAAAAATAAAACTGGTATTTTCCATAGGCGCGCCCGTGATTGACGATGCATCTCTGAACGCTCGTAAAATTCGATCCTGCAGGAATGCTGGCAAAATATCGAATCGACGCGTTTGTGTAACACTTTACTTTATGACGACACAAAATTTCACTTTACATTTTAGTGCTTTATCAAGTTCTAAACATATGAAACGTGATAACCGGGAAGGAGTATAGGTTAAGGAACAAACTATAATTTACATGATTCAACTATAATTTAGCATCTTCACGACGATATATTTCAATAATAATAGCTTACTATTACTTTACTATAAAACTTACTACTTTTACTATAAAAGCCTTACAAAATTAGCAAAATAAAGAACATATGTTTAAAGACCTAGACCTCAACTAACCATGTAAAGATGTTATTAGCAAGCAATTTTCATTTTATTATATCATTTGTCGATCACTAAAAACAAAAACAGTAATTACCACATAATTGTAAACTTAATCAAATGGAATTACTTTTTCCTTGAGCAAGCTAAGGAGGTGTGGTTTAATATGAATTCACGCGACTCAACGGTCTTCGCGGAAAGGAATGGAATTAATTACTTTTATAATTAACTGAATGTCATTGTGATAATTGGAGTTTTGCAATGAATAAGTGGGTGTTAGCGTGATGATAAATTCAATGCAAATACGGCATTAATATCGCAGTTCATATATGGAAATTAAGTTATAAATTATGAGACCAGCGAGCTTTCAGCTCTAGACGCATCCGATATCTTTATTTAGATACCTTAAGTACTTTATGTTAATATGAAACGGTGCTTCTATTTATACCTTGTTTTTATTATTAATTCAAATTAATTTACCCAGTAAAAATACCTTAGCCGTAGTCAAAACAGATGGTTATCAGGGAGAAATATGAAGTGTTTTCAATCTAATAGTATGACGTCACCACATAAATATTAATCCTAATAAATGCAGCGTGATTCTTATTGTATGTAGAAGCGATTTGGGCGGTGTCGTCTGTGGGATTTATTGTGATGGATCGGAGCTAAAGATCTCCTTTGGGAAGGTCCCATCCACCGGCAGGTATTAGGAATACTGATCGAGAGAACGATTGCTTTCGCCGAGGAACAGGGGCCGATTTAATGCCGATAAGTTTCGGCAAAGGTGCGATGTCACCGCCCTCAGATCCTATCACACATTTGACAATATGACAAGTCATTAAGAATTGCACTAATGACGTTTCAGAGAACTTGTTACGTGAATTATGAGATCGGACGATAAACTGTCTTATTGAATAGTTGTTTGATTTAGAATTTAATTTTGGAATTCTATTTTCAAATTGGTATTTATTGGGGAATAAAAATGGGTCTTGGAACACCTATTTTACCTACCTTTTCCCGCAAATTAATTAAAATAGTACAATATTGCCTAAAGTCCTTTTGGGTCAATGGAATTTAATAAGATACATTAAACAGAAAATCACAACATCATTAACTAGAAATCTCCCGAAATTAACTTGAAAGTACGATACAAATTGCATGGTATTCAGAAATTTAGATAACATGTTTAATAGAGAACTAATCGTATTAATCTGGAGTATTTATCGCAATAAATCCTCATTGTACCACAGTCTTCCTTGTTAGATATCCTCTTTGCCTGCACCTACTTCTAGCCAATGAATGGCCAGAGGTACAAGAACACGATAAATCCTCGGGCAATTCTGCAATGATATAAGTAGTAGAGAGAAATGCATTTGAAGATTTCTATCAATGTGCATGTGTAGCTAAGAATTAAAGCCCAAATCTCGAGAGCAGCTAAACTGATTTCGCAAATTCTTTTTTTTAAATATACTTTGAAGTACGAGAATAGTTCTCACGGAGAGAAAAAAATTAAAAATTGCCTGAAAAGTTTAAAAATCTCGAAATTCCGGTGAAACCGCGGGGCACAGCTAGTTTAAAATAAGAATTCGTAATTAGGTTCGTTAAAAGCGAGGCTGTCTACGGAATAATTTAAAGTCTTTTGAAAAAAGGCATTGACCTTATCTTAACTTTTTTTATAATTATAATATTGTATTCTTTATTTTAAAATCGATATTCAAAAGCTATAAATAAATGTTTATCATAAATGAATTTGTCCTAAGTATTTGTTATCAAAATAAGGTCAAAAAGGCAGTTTAATGGTTCATTAACTATTAAATATGACATCAAAGCCGTCAAAGAAGACTGACTAACGGAAGGAGTCCTGTTATTATGCTATAAGCAATCGCTACACATCAAAGGAAGGGTAATAAGTGTCTATACTCCGGATATGAATATTAAACCATCATATTTTCATTACTTTATTACCGGGTACCCTTTGCCTTCTCAATTATAAGCTCGTAATATATCGGTCTGATGGTCAGTAACGGCATTAGTGAAGCCATAAAAATTAACATTGTATAGGCATTTTTTGTCAATAAGTCTGTGTTTAGTTTCTCAATAAAATTTCGATATAAAAGATTATTGCGAAGAATAGTTATTTACTTACAGTGTGTTGGTTATTAGTTATTCTAGCGTTTCATTTCGTATCGTAAACACTCGATCTTATTTGCATATTGAAAGACAATTTTGTTGCAAAATCTTGTACAAGACTTGTACCACTGTACAAGAATATTATATTTATATTTAATTATAAGTAAATTCATGTTTTTGTGGTGAATAACTGTATCTAAGAGGTACAGAAAGAAATACTTATGCGATCTTTCAAATAACTCCATTTGTGACTATTAATTTTTTCTACAAACTCATCTACATGGTTCGTAAATCGCATTACGAAATACATTGTTGGTACTACTCGCAACATTGTTGTATCTTGTTTCAATACTTGCAATCTCCACTGGTTTCAGTCATTTTCGGCATGCAACTGTAACATAATAAAACTATAGATCCTTTTATGTGATTATAATTGTATGATTAAATAGCAAATTAGTAATTTTATTGTACTTAATGAGTAACTAATTGGTTTCTAAGTATGGTTAATTAGAGACTGATATGTCATAACATCAATACGAGTACATTGTAGCGTTGCTATGACATACGTGTGTCGTTGGATTCTTATAGAACTAGCAGTGCCTACGGTTCTACCCGCCTTGTGCCCGTTCCCGTGGGAATGTCAGGAATTTTTATACATATAAATCTTCTTCTTGAATCACTCTATCTATTAAACAAAACATTTTTTTTAGTTTGAGTTTATCGCGAACAGAAAGACAGACAGACAGACGCGGTCGGGGACAGTGATAAATTGTCTGAACCTAAATAGTACTGTTAGGTACATATAAGGCTGCCTGTCCAAGTGTCCATTTAATCGGAGTGAGCCTGCGGAGCAGAGAATCGGAGACATATATTTCTTCTGCACCAGGGAGGACTTTATAAAAGTCTCGGATGATGCACTCGTGGTAATCAACTATTGGTCCGAGGAAATTTGATTCTACATCACGACTTTATTTATTTTTACATTTACTTTTCATATATTTTTTGAGGCCATTGAAACGAAAGAAGAAGGAGAAATATTAACCAATAGGATCGCATAAAATCTCCGCGCAGAGATTTTCTTCAGCAGTCTCGCTCTGCTTCTATGGACAGACAGACTTACTCCAAAACAAATCAGCATCAATAAGCATATATCAGACGGTTCATAAAGGGGTCTGCCGTTTGATCTTGGAATTGCTAATGCAGGGATCGCACGGAGGGATGTGGGATTTATGATTTTAAATCCTAAGTTAGTATCGCAAGGCGGGGTTGCAAGATCGTATCGCACCCATTAGTGGTCGCCGCGCCCAGCCACTATCACCAACAATATCAAACACCTCACACTATCAAACATCACCCACATTAAAACATTCTAAAACCACCTTTATTACTGTTTACTAAAGATTATTGTTAAACGTTCAAAGTGTACTGGGAAACCAAATGAAACTCGACATTTCAAATATTTTCGGCATGTTTTCGTTGAGTTTGTTCTATTCTCGATGGTTATCACGATTGTAATTTGCGTGAATCAGCCGTTTTAGATAATGATGATAGCTGAGAGTCGTCGGCGTTCGTCAATCGGTCTGTCAGTCTCTCGTTAGATTGTTAGATAGTTATTCGAGGAATGTTTTGCCCTTGCCACCAGACATGTTGGTGCCTAATGCATCTATTAGTAAGTTACCGATATACATCTCGACCCAAGAACACAACGGATTTTTTTATCAACTAACATATGATATTGATCAGGAACTGTAAGTTAATAATTTAAACAAAAATATAAAATACGACTACAGATATAAAGGTGCACATTTAGCCATTATTATAAATGGATGATTAATTCCCCCTATATCAAGTCGAGCTGCATAAATTCGCATGTAAATCAAGTGGTATCACGTTGTATGGCGTAAACCTTTGTACATAAGTGTTATAGCAATTATTGACTGTATAACAATGTAAATGATTAGATGTTAGGTATAATATTTTCATAATGAGTAGTGGTTAGCGGCGAGCAAGCGTGCTAATTGTTCAGTAACCAGGGGCCGAAGCATCTGCAATTCGAATGCTACTCAACGCTTCAATACTACAGTTTTTACATTGTATATAAATACGTTGTATGTTGCATATTTACCGCAATACAATTATCGATAATGGCTCGTGAAGACATCGCACTTAATTATAATTTTAAGAGTTTATTCATTCGATGCGGTGATGTTTATAAATATTAAACAACTGGATGTGAAATTATGCAACTGGTAGGTACCTGCGTAAAGGTTACTTTGTTTTGTTAGCCATTTAATTTTAATGTTTCTTGGAATGTAGGTACTTATTTAGGTCAAATATTTATTATTCTGCAAAGGGCATTGTTAACTGCCGGGCGAGATATGGTGTTAGTTAAAAGTATTAGGTCACCTACCGGCTACGTAAACGCTTCTCTTTTTTCAAAATAAATTTTATGCATACTTACTCGTACCTATATCTAAAAATGTCGAATAGACAGTAAAACCTCTTTTCAAGTCCATTACACGGATCAGAAAGAAATAACGGCAAAACAGGCAGGTGACTACCTTTTACTTTGTATCTTATGTTACACAATTCAGATATTCGATTCACTGAACATGGATTACGAATTGCAAACGAATGTACAACATGCATTTGCTAAATACACTTTAAAAATGCATGTGATTTACGATGTTCTTCCTACATGAGATATCATTGCGAGATCGGTATCACAGGTCCAGCGCGGGGAACGTCAAATAGCTGGAATTTATGATTCGCATAGGTCGTTGTGTGCGCAGGCGCAGGGCGGTCGTGACTTTGTGCGGGGGAGGGGGAGTCTATCTGTCGGCGAGAACAAAGCGCTTCAGTTCAAACGCGCCGCCGCTAATAAGCAATAAACAAGGGGGCGGAGCTGCGCACCTGAGGGATCACCTCGCGCCTGCGCTCTACGTGCTCCGTGCTCGTGCTCGTGCTGCCAAACTCTGAGAGTGAGCACGCGCATCCCGAACTGCGTGGGTCAAAATTTTATTCTAAAAGCTACGTAGTATACCACGTGAACGTAAATAACTACTCGTATATCCAACAAATATGCCATTCGGAAACAGCACTCGCGTTCATCTTCGGTCGGTTATTTTAACTAAAAGCTTCGTAGGTAGGTACTTCATGAGATATGTAAATGCTATTCAAAATAAAGCTGCTCAAGTACCTTCATAGGTAGCAATAGGTAACATAGATGGCAATTTCATAAAACCTTCTGCTTGGTGCGAGAACGTAAATTATCAATTTACGGAATTTATATATAATCTTATCTAATCTACTAATAATAACCATTCCAGCACCTACACTTGCCAGTCGATTGAAGAAGAAATGTCTACATTCTATTCCCTATCACGTAGAAATTGCAACATTTAAATACAAAAACTTAATGGAATCATAAGCCCATCGAAGCGTTTCTCTGTAACTTGTAATTAATAAGCAATAAAATGGTCTGTGGAACCGCGAAACCTACTTGATATTGTTACACCGTCATTGAACATATCATAAAAACATTACATTCTCCGTTTTCTATCTATACTAATATTATAAAGAGGAAAGGTTTGATTTTTTGTTTGTTTGTTTGTTTGTTTGTTTGTTTGTATCGAATAGGCCCTGAAACTACTGCACCGAATTAAAAAATTCTTTCACCATTCGAAAGCTACACTATCCCTGAGTGACATAGGCTATATTTATTCCCGAAATTCCCACGGGAACGGGCACAACGCGGGTATATGTAACCCAAGGTGTGAAAAACATGCCTAAAAAAATTGGTTATTGGCGTGCGCTACTAAATCTATTAATGATACACAAAAACAATGTTCTACACAATCAAAGTACATATCATTGCGAACAAATAAGTTCGCGAGGGCATATGTCTAACTATTATAGTTAAGACACAATAACCGTTTTAAGTTAAAATTAATTAGTTAAAAAAGGAGTGTAATTTTAAGTTGATGATATTCATATGATGATATGAATCTACATCAAAATAAATGGCTCTACAATCAAGGTTAATTATGTTTCTTTGTGTACCTCTTTAAATTATTAAAATCGGACAGTTAGTTTCAGAGTTATGATGAGAAATATCACTACATAGTATAAAATAAAGTCGTCTCTGTTTCGTGTCTGTTTGTCTGTATGCTTAAATCTTTAAAATTACGCAACGGATTTTGATGCGGTTTTTTTGTAATAGGTAGTGATTCAAGAGGAAGGTTTTTATGTAAAAAAATTCCCGAAATTCCCACGGGAACGGCCACAACGCGGGTAAAACCGCGGGGCGCTGCTTACAAAATAGTAATGCTCGATGGCGGGTCTCTTATGGCTACTTACTGTTTCGTGCGGTCAAAGCGCGCGGGGATATAGGTACCTACCTACGAACTACGAACGACGAAGACGTGCTATGTAGGTATTATCCCGAATTCTTCCTCACATGAAATCTTGATTGTGTATACATATATACTCGCGCGAGACATGTAATATTTTATCCCCAATTTCCCACTTGAAATTTTGATTGTGTATATTCCTGCGGGAGACACGCAATGTTTTATCCCGATTTTCCTACATGAAATCTTGATTACCCGAAGCGAAGCGAGGGCGGGTCGCTAGTAGTCAATAAAACTACAAAGTAATCGATGCTATGTACCTACTCCTAACTTCAATGATGTTCTATAAACGAGTATCCTTTAAAGTTGTAATGTTACCAGTAAAATAAAATTAGTTGGGGTCAATTGGTGTCTAGATAAATCGTTTTAGAACTAAGGTGTAATTTTCTGCATTTTCATTAGGTAAGAACCACATCGCAAAACACTCGTAGCGCCTCGCGGTTTTAGCCGCGTTCCTGTGAGAATTTCGGGATGAAATAACCTATAACCTTCGTATTGTATGTGGCTATTCATTAAATAAGAAATGACCTATTTATATTGGATTGGTAGTTTCTGAGATTTGCGCGTTAGAACAAATAAAAAATCATTCTCTCCAGCTTTATTTTATTATTATATAATTATGATTATGTGAGTGGTTAAATAAGTAAGTTAAACTTCCCATCATTAGCAAGTGACTAAAGAGATTACAACTAAACACTCTATTGGCCAGTACGTGTGACAAAGACAGCGCTTTACAAAGCAACGGATAAAACGAGCCAGCTATCTCCCTTCAGAAGCCGACGAGTAATACAAATTAAGTACAGCAAGGTACTTTATATTCTAAGTACTAAAACCAAGACTAGTCTGGTTAATTGTGACCTCTATCGGGTAACCAAATGACCCGTGACAGACACTCTCTATTATGCCGTCCATTATGGTTAATATCACTGGATCGATGGCTAAATTCGATACTACTGAGACTAAAGTACATAGTGCATATAAACAAATTGTGTTTATAAGTAGAACGGCGCAATAATTAATATGAACAAATAACGCAGTCTGTTACTTGTTTCGTACCGACATATGTACCTCTACATACTTTTCTACGAATGACTTACGTTTATAATGTTATATTAACAACTTAAGTTTTATGTTGCAATATCAACAAATAGCCACTATTAAACATCTTATAGCAGTGTAGAGAAAACGATAACAAGACATTTGTGGTCACCGTAATAACCAATGACAATTTGCCATGAGCCGTTAACTGTAAACGTATTAGCACGAGCTACGAGTATTTGCAGTTGGTGTATCTCAGCAAATTAGTGCAAATTTCACATAAGCTGTCGGTAGTAATCGTGGTAGTGATGGTGAAGGCTCGGCGTGAGGCGTTTACGCTGTCTCGTGTCAATCACGAGGGAACGCTGAAGGCCTCCGTCGCGCCTCTCATCACCACTCACACGGATAATCTCACCTACTTTACCCTTTACCTCGTCACTCAACATTCTAACCTGCAATTACATCTAACCACGTGTTAAACTTAGGACTCAAGGAAACAATTTCACGCAAACAAAGGATCGATTTAGGATTTGTTGTTTACATTTTTAAAGCCCGATATTGTCTATCAATGTTAGACGTCTATCGTCTATACAAAGCAATTGTTGGTAACGCCGTGACGGAGTAATTCGTCGTTTCCCTTGCTCGCGACGATTAGCCCCTCTATTTAGTTGTCTATCCGTTCGGCTGGAGCTGGCAGCTGACGCCGGACGCGTCCGACAGACGGACGCCGTTACAACATTGACTTAGAAAAACGTTTGTTCTGGACACCCGACCAGCCTCGATGCTCTAACCAGAATAGGTGACTGCACCTGACAGCCCGATTGATCGCAACCATCGGAACGTTAACATGACCTTTGTCGAACCCATTTTACTTAACTGGACTTAAATTGCCTTAAGTACTGGTGTGTTCAAAGTTGTTGTACTAAAACAACAATTGACGTAATTTTACATGCATTAGAGTCAAAAATCACTCATTAACCCACGGAGGAGCGAGTTACTTACTGCCTCTTAACCATTTTTAGGGTTCCGTAGCCAAATGGCAAAAACGGAACCCTTATAGATTCGTCATGTCTGTCTGTCTGTCTGTCCGTCCGTCTGTCTGTCTGTCTGTCCGTATGTCACAGCCTTTTTTCTCCGAAACTATAAGAGCTATGTTGTTGAAACTTAGTGTGTAGATGTATTCTGTGAACCGCATTAATATTTTCACACTAAAATAGAAAAAAAATAAAATTTTAGGGGGGTCTCCCATACTTAGAAATGAAAAAAATATTTTTTTTTCATCAAACCCATACGTGTGGGGTATCTATCGATAGGTCTTCAAAAATGGTATTGAGGTTTCTAATATCATT
This sequence comes from Cyclophora punctaria, assembly GCA_951394245.1. NCBI lineage: Eukaryota > Metazoa > Arthropoda > Insecta > Lepidoptera > Geometridae > Cyclophora > Cyclophora punctaria. Next base: position 5,192,252 of record OX596170.1, on the reverse strand, counting down.
TTTTTCTAAACTGAATAGTTTGCGCGAGAGACTCTTCCAAAGTGGTAAAATGTGTGTCCCCCCCCCTGTAACTTCTAAAATAAGAGAATGATAAAACTAAAAAAAATATATGATGTACATAACAATGTAATCTAACACCGAAAATTGGTTTGAACGAGGTCTAGTTAGTAGTTTTTTTTTTACGACATAAATCGTAAACCGCAAAAAAATACTGATTATTCATTCAATAACTCAAATGTAAATAAAAAAACATTTATTTCAAGAACTTCTTTATTATGTTACTCGCTGCTACGGAACCCTTCATGGGCGAGTCCGACTCGCACTTGGCCGCTTTATTAACCTCTCTTCTCTCTCTCTTCTATAAACTTTACTAAACTAAGGACTTATTGACGACTCTGAGTACCACAGTTAAACTACCTAAATACTTTAAAAATGAAAATCATACCCACACAAGCAAACAAAATCCTACTTAATTCTCCATACTCGCCTTTCTTATCAAAATAACTTAAGACGCAATGTAAATTGCAAATAATATTTGTTCCCTTTGGCGCTCCGATCTCGATCTCGCGGGGCACGCCGGGGCATAGGGCTCTCACATGGACTCCAGACATCTATCGACCCTAATCATTGATATATAATCTCCGCCACAGGAACAATACCGCCTACTCTCGACAAATGAGCGTAATTAATGCCAATAATTCAGGACGATCGATTGCGCACTTGATTACATTGTGTTACTTATCAATGAAAATTATTTCACTGAACAAGAAACAACAGTTTTATCTGTACTTAATATTTAGTTTACTCATCAATCAATTGACTTATAGGTTTTTACAGAAAACCTCAATTTAAAAAAGTATTGGAAAAAAATTAGTATTCGCCTGTTATGTCCCACAGCTGGGCAAAAGCTTCTCATGTCACTCTACTTGTAACATATTTTAATATCTCTTAAATCAATATGAAAATAGTGACTAAAAGAATTTGCAAGCCTGACTTATTAAAAGAGAGTTGAAAAACGACTATTCTTTATTAAAAAGTATTCATAACACTTCACTTTCATTAGGATTTGTAATAGTTTGAGAGACAAAACACAATATTTTCTTTAATGAAGTATTACGGGTCTTAATGACCCATGCCTTTCACTTAACAATAGATTTTAAATACTTTTGTGAGTGCGCGTTAAAGTAACACGTACCTTTCTTCGAACTAGAGATTTCCTTGAAAACTAATCAGCGTCAGCCATTACGGGATCACAGTCAGGCTTTAGGATATCTTCTCACTAGAGCTGGGCTTGCTATACTACCTTTTACATGATAGGTAGATGCCACCATCGCTATATTATGTTGATATGCTGAGTATGATATCATATAATGTATTAATCAATAATACATTATATGATATCATACTCGGCACCGTAACATACGGTGCAATGTTACGTTGCTTTGTCACTTTTGATATGATCGTTTGATACCAAACGTAGGAATAGTTCTAGTGAAAAGGCTTTATGACGATTATCGGATTTTAAATGGAGGACGATCCTTTTTGGCGATTTATATACTTCGACACGAGGAACCACTAACATATTTGAACTTACCTACTTATAATATAGGTTAGTGATCTTCATTTAAAAAATCGCTAGTCGCGGTCGCACCGTGGCACCCCCTTTACAGACGTCATATATCTTGCGCATCCTCCGGCGGGATCTCCTCGGAAATTAACCTGGACAACTTCACAATAGTCCATAATTGTAAAATGTGTTGTGATTTAGAATGGATATGCAATTTTTCTCTCCCGGCGAACAATGCAGCGCAGTAATGAAAGGAGTCAATCAGGGCCTGTCCGGTGCAAGCGTTCGCACTAATTTATGCACAAGTCTCGTCACATTGCCCCGTCCAACTTATACTACTTTAAATATCCTTCACAAAAGAATGCCAATACAAGTACTCCATTAACTTACCATTCGTAACAAATGTTATGACTAATACAAAATCTTTATGATCTCTTATGTAATAAAACAAGACCTAACCTAAAGCAATCTATACATTTAAAACTACCCATATTACAGTAGAAGATAGATATATGTTCCTTTGTTCGCTTTCCAGTGCTGTAGGAAATTAACGGCTAATATTTGCCTTTACTTTTATCACAGAACAATGATAAGCTCATTGAGGCATGAGTACTCGCCTGCCAAAACTGAGGACCTAAAAAAGATTTGATTCCCGCCTCGAATGAAGTATTTTCCAATTTTACTACTTTCCACACATGACTCGAATTTAATGATAAATAACTTGTAAAAAGTAAGCGTAATGATTACTTCAAATTTTTTCACTGAGATGAAAGAATTTCCCTTGCACATAAAAGGGTGATACTTGATTAGAAGATTTATAAGCGCATATAGGCACTCCAAATAAAGCCATGAAGTGATACGGCTAGTATTTAACATCTGACTTTAAGAATACTAACTATAGGTATAAACAACATATAAAATGTATTCTAAATATTTTAAGACTTCCAAATAATACATCAAGTGTCTAGTCCCATCGTGAATCGCACCAGATACTTGCATCCGCGGCACTCACGCGCCACTTCACCGTATAGTCTCGAAACAAGTTTTCTGCACATAATTTTGATACTTATATTTAGGTTAGTTTATACCTGTTGTTCATCACCTTTGATGTCTTTTCTCCTGATCGTATAAATATGGAAGTATCACGGAGAAGCGACGACAATTTTATAAAAAAAAAGACATGTGGCACTCGGGGACTGCCGCGGTGAAGCTATTGCATAGCATTTTGTATCAACTTATGCAATTATATTTGATATATTTGATATCTCTTCTCTCTCACCCCACCCGCCTCCTTCTCTCACCCCTCCCGCCTCTTCTCTCCCCTCCCGCCTCCTCTTTCACCGCTCCCGCCTCTTCTCTCTCACCGCTCCCGCCTCTTCTCTCTCACCCCTCCCGCCTCCTCTCTCTCTCTCTCACACCCCTCTCTCTCACCCCTCTCTCTCACCCCTCTCTATCACCCCTCTCTCTCACCCCCCTCTCTCACCACTCCCTCTCACCCCCTCTCTCACCCCTCTCTCTCACCCCTCTCTCTCACCCCCCTCTCTCACCCCCCTCTCTCACCCCTCTCTCTCACCCCTCTCTCTCACCCCTCTCTCTCACCCCTCTCTCTCACCCCCCTCTCTCACCCCCCTCTCTCTCCCCTCTCTCTCACCCCCTCTCTCACCCCCTCTCTCACCACTCTCTCTCACCCCTCTCTCTCACCCCCTCTCTCACCCCTCTCTCTCACCCCATCTCTCACCCATCTTTCTCACCCATCTTTCTCACCCCTCTCTCTCACCCCTCTTTCTCACCCCTCTCTCTCACTCCCCTCTCTCACCCCACGTCTCATCTCTCTCACGCCTCTCTCTCACCCCTCTCTCTCACCCCTCTCTCTCAACCCTCTCTCTCACCCCTCTCTCTCACCCCCCTCTCTCACCCCCCGTCTCATCTCTCTCTCTCACCCCCAACGCACAATCGCACACAACGCCGTGTCGAAGACTGCCGAACTGAAACGACGTTAGACGATGCACGGCCTTCAAGCCACACCTCCTTGCCCGTCGGAGTGGGAAGCGTGAGGCTTTTTCGTTACGGAATTTTTGGATTCGGTCCCCGCGCTCAAGGCCCGCGATAGAAGCTATGCACCAATAACGGTAGCTTGCATAACAACAAAAGAGGAAGTTGAAGTTGTTGAAGAAACAAAAGAGGGTCGTTCAAAATTGTATTTTATATTACACAAAATAGAACACTATCTAAACCGAGCGACACTTGTTTATTCAAAAATATTATAGTTCGAGTTAATTGTTCAATGTTCTTTTTTATATTCACTATCTGCTGCCTCCCGTTTATCTCACTATGGATCCTTTAGATAGAAACTTTTCAAGCGTAATTTGTGATCAGATATCCTAATTGTTTCTTAATAGATCAAAGGACTATTGCAACACGTACTAGTATGTAGTACAATGGTGTCATACATTGAAGATATGCACTTATCATCATAGCATCTTGAATTTATAGCGCATGGTATATTATTTACTAGCATTATACGCACAATTTGCGAAGCTGTCGCAAGGGCCAGCTATAATTTTCCGATGGCAGCAGATCCATCAATACTTGCCTGAGGCAGCGGCCGCTTTCAATTTGTAGGCTGGTACATCGACGGCAATTACCGGCGGACGGAAGGCCGATCATCGACGATATATACGCCTTTAATAATGCCTAATGACACTTAATAAAGACGGAAAATAAAAGTGTGACGATTATTTATTAGACCTCTCTTAATAGTAACGGTTTTAAAAGTCTATTTATGAGATATCACTCATGTTGCGTAAAATAAACTTATAAAAGTAATTTATCTTTATTGCGGTCTGTGGCCTTTAATTATAGTTCTTTACTGAACTGCCATTTTAGTTAGTTTAATGGTTTTTTGATACGGTTACAGACGATTAATCTAACGTATCTATACTTAGTTTCTTTTTTCACAAAGTTATGTAATGTCCAAATGCCTAATTTAAAAATCTATACTACTCGTATAAGTTTCGAAATATAAAGCACAGGGCGACATGACTTACTTGTCGGCCTTTTTTAGTATAGCCGATTATCTCGTTATGGTTCTGTGGATCGATAGCCCTGTCACACTCCTGTACGAAGTTTTGTCGTTAGTCTATCAATGGTTGTGTCAGTAAGTCAACTTTCATATAAGTAGCGCGTAGCAGATATAAATGGTCTACATTCTACGAAACCAGATCTAGTAAACCATCTACCTCCAAAGACCGACGAGACAGATAGGTATGCTGTCTAAGTCATGTAACTGCGTTAAGCGCCCGCAACTGGCAATCGTCGCGTGTCTACGCGGGTGGACTCTTTGGAACGCGACACGGGCCCCATCACGAGCACCCGGGTGGTTTCTTACAAAAGGGCTACGTCGCGGGCACCCGCGCGGGCGTCCGTCGCACGGAGGCGGGCCCCGTTGCGCGGATGCGAGGTGCGCCTCCCGATGCTTATGCTGTAAGTTACTTTACATGCTATAATATGCATATATTGCAATTATAGTCACATATGGCAATACTGGATAAAATAAAAATAAAACGTCGATATTTTCATATTCAGTTTATTAACACTTAGGGATCTACCCTGATATGTGTCTACTGTCGCTCGGTGCTCACATTTTCACATACACATACAAAATATTTTTAGTACTAGTAATACATTGGCAAAGAAGTTCTTGCTTGCTTTTTAACTACAATAGAGATTTGTAGTAGAACAAATTGATTGAGTCTCACGATCTCCCGTATAATAAAAATCGATTGATTTTAGACAGCCGTTTTCACAAACAATGATCTAGTTCTAGTAAACATAATATTCACAATGTAAAATCTCTAAAGTTTCTTTACATTTATGCGTTTTTAGTCGTCCTACACAATCGAAATAAAAAAAAACGTCCGTGCGTCAGGAGAGTGCACCGTAGCAGGTCTATTAAAAACCGCCCAAATAAAAAAAAAATAGTGATTTCAATTACATAGCTTATTTTGCTACTAATACTTTTTACGAGACAAATTATCAATGAATGACATAGGTACGTAAAAGTAAAGTTAAAAATATCCGTAAAAGGATAAGTTAAAAATATTAATAAATGACCATATTTTACGAGAAATAATATACCTATGTATGTTTCTTCAATATATTTTACCGGAAGTATCACAAGTCACATAAAGACTGACCGATAGTTATACGATTATTCGGGTCTATCCCTCAAATGGAACGTAATAATGATAATAATAGTTATCACGGCACGGATATCATTATGTTACGATACAAATCAAGTTGCACACTCATTATGTTACCGTACTTTGTAATAAAGCGTTCAAGATGTTCTTATTTCATTAATAACTTTATGCATTGATTCATTTATAGCTTAGTTACATTTGTAAAGTTTAGGCGTTTTAGTCGTACTTCTGCGATAGAAGCGATGCGTTAGTCGCTCGGGCACGTGATCCTATTCGCTTCAGAAAGATGTATTGAAGACAGGACAACTACAAGACGCCTAATTTGATTTTTTAAAAGACCCTTGATTAAGAGACAATATAATGATTATTTTGTATTACAAAGCTGTTAAAAACATGAGATACAATTTTGTTGTCTATGACCATTAGCACAGGGTGTAATATGCAAATGCTTCACTGAATACTCACATACACATCACATTAATTCCGTATTCTCTTTCGACCTGTATCCGTACTTTTATCAGCTATAGAATACAATAACAGGGTTAATGTTCTCCCGTCTTTCGTAAATTGGCTTGAGTGAGACAAACTAAGTACATATTCATTTTACGAGCATCATTTTATGGTTATTGTTGCCAAAGATTTACAATTGATAATAACATAATGTATTTGTTAGTATAACGGTAATTAAAACAGAGTAATAACTATGAAAATATGAGCAACCGTATTTGTCTACGACTATTTTTAATTATATTAGGTAGGTACTAGCTACTACAATTATAAACATCTAAGTGACCCTTTATTTACAGTGTTTATCCTATAATAATTTAGTTGACCACTATACATACAGCGTTTACCTTATATATTAATTTTAAGTATAGATACAGAATTGTTTTTACACATATAAATAAGTTATACAGTTTGATAGTCTATACAAAAATTAGGCTGCGCCCAGACTATGATCAAAACAATCCTAAGACTGACTTTTGCTGCTTTAAAATCACGACGCAACAATGACATGTGTTTTGTCTCTAGTATGCATACCTTCATAGATTTTCTTAGACAAAATGTTTGTTTTAAGATTGTTTTGTATAGTCTGCGCTCTTGTTTAAGTTTTTACCGGTCTATTTTAATAACGAATGTAGTATAATTAATCAAGGTTAGTCAAAGTACAGCTTTGATTTCAAAATTAATATTTTAGTCTTTGTTAGTTTAGTTGTTTAGTAAGAAAATATATAATTTTGTATATCAAAATGTTATTTCAGCTAAATTAAAGAATTTACGAATCCATATTCTTTGGTTTAAAAGACATATTTTATACACAAATAGAAAGTTCATAGCTTTAAAGATTTACGACTTAATTTATGTATTACAATATAATATTATGTATATAAAGGTAACTATTTATATTAATTTCTTACGATACACATGAAATAGTATTCGGGTAGGAACCATGAAATTACAACTATAGAACCTTACAATTAATTACATACAGATTTTCTACAATATCTAGTTTCAGAAGTATCGAATGTCTTTCACAGCACTGTTCATGGAATGTCTGATTCAGAGGGGATGTCTTGGTGAGGGGGTGTGCTCGGAGCGAACCGAGCTTGAGGGTTGATGCGAGGGTGGGGGGTAGGGGCAGTAGCGGACCGGGGCGTGAGGCTTCTGCATCCAGAGGTCCGGGGGCAGTGACAGCGGCTGGGGCCACGCGGAGGGCCACGCGCGCCCGCCCAGGGCCAGCAGCTGCAGGGCGGGTGGGGTCCTCGCCCAGGCCGCGCGCTTCTCTGCCTCGTCATCACCCCCTCCCCCTCCCCCTGCGTACAGCCGCAGCGGTGACCGCAGTAGCTGCTGCTCCATCAACATCAACTCCATTGGGTCTCTGTGGAAAGATGACGAAGTAACAATTAGTACTGATTTCTTAGTGACAATCCTTAGACATACTAGAACAGAAGAATCGACATGGATACTGTCTTTGATTTGGATACAAATTAACAACAAATGAATAATAAGTGCGTTGATGTCTTTTGTATGACATTAGCATAATCATAATTATATCTTTTATTTTGTAGTCCACTATGACTTGTCTCGTCTAAGTATAAAGTTATCCCGAAAAAGATTTACTGTCTGTGAACATTTCTTGGACAACACTACTGTGCAGGTTATTGGTTCGATTCTCTGAATATGCTGCTTTAAGTACTTGTATGTTCGTTAGTTTTCAGCAGTCCGTGCTCTATAAAACCGTTCGAAGAATCCTTTCGTTGCTTTCAAGTTAATAACTCAGTTTTTGCTTTTATTGCCTTCATTATTATTAAAATATATCTGCAACCCAATAACAGTAATAAACTTGAGCAAAATAGTAAAGCTTGTTAGAAGCACGTACCAAAAAAAGGTTACACAAAGCCGTATCACGAGTAATAAAACCGAAAATACAATTAGAACTTTCTCTGCAAAACATATGAAAGAGAGAAAGGTCAATCAGCGAGTATGAGAGCGTATCGGCGTCGATTGTTTCGGCGAAGTGAGTTTACGAGTGTTCCCTTGGTTAACGAGCCGCGCTGGGCTCAGTTTATGCGCCATGCCCTTTATCGGTTCCTGGAGCTGGGGCGACCGCCGCCGAGCACGCTTCCCGCTAACTAGCTATTTTCGCCTCTCTACGAAACTATCCACCACTTACGGCCGTGCTATAATGCATCTTTCACGCCTGCTCGATATTATTTCGCACTACACTGTTTATGCCCGTAATGGTAATAGAATATCCGTCTGAGGTAGTTGTAGTTGTAGTTTTGTTGTATAGAAATAAAATTGAATTTTAAGTTAAAACTTATAATTTGCATTTTTATTTGCATGTGCATTTAATTAGTATAGTTATGCCTATGGTTGAAACAAAGTGCACAAATCTTGATACAAAGATGAGAGTGGTAAGAGGCGTGACGCTGAGACGAGGCTCGCAATTGGCGTGACATCACGAGATGCCGTGTCGAATGTAATCTATCACCGGCCCCGGGCGCCGCCGCCTGCCCGTGAATTAAAACAGGTAGTGCCCACACACGCTAACACACAACACACTTTTTATAAAATCACACCATTTCACACACAAACCTATAATCGAAAAGATAACCACTAATATCAATGCCGCATGTTATTGAACTTTTTATTCAATAAGAATCTTGAACAAAAACGCCCAATACCACGGGATGAGATCACAACTAATTACTTATAATTAATTATTAAATTCGTGACTTATCGGTGTAATTCCATTTCAATATTAATGATTAATATTCATGAGCCGTATCAGTTACACGATGATAAATTTAAGCGTGGAAGAGATGTTAAAATTGACCGGAGTAAAAAAAATGCGCAAGTACTTTCATTCCATTCATATATCTTAATAATTCGCATTGTGTTTAACGTGTGAAAGTTAATTCAAGCTGTTATGTCGTTTCGGGTGCTGTTGGGGCGTTAATGGCGTATTTATTATAATCTCGGTATCAGAAGTAATAGCCAACACTTTCCGACAGCAAATTACAGGGCGGCGCGTTCTGAGAGGCCGCCGATAGGAGCGGGCGCGCTCGCGGACCCTTATCGATATCTCACTGCGGCTTTCTTATCGATATTTGCCAGGGAATGCATAATGTAACTATCTATCTGATAAATTTTGAAATATTATTTCCTTTCGTGGCCGTATTTAGTACACGTATTTCAGACGGAAATGTAAGAATTATATCTTGTAAATTATCATGAAGTATACGATTCATTGCTATCCCCGGGTGCATATTAAAGCACATTACGTATTTAACGTTTATCATATTATAAGTGGCGTGCATATTGTCGGTTGTCGTTAGTTACTTCTAGCTCGTAAGTGAATCGCATGCAATTAAGTAAGAGGTGCGTCCGAGCATAAATATTACTCGCCGGCTAAATATCGGCTCTGATTGAGCGAGGGGCGTATCTTATTAATTAATGGATGAAAAGCCGCCTCGACCACCACGCCAAATAACTCCGCCGCCCGATTCTCACACAATGGCAATTCATCATACTTATTGTCTGACGATTTCGGACGTCAGCGGAGGAAGTCATTAAGCCTGAACGCTGTTAGGCGGTTGTTTTAGGCATTAATATTCGTTTATTACGGTGTGAATACCAAATTTAAACTCCGTAGATATCAACGCGGAATGCATTCGATGTACGTCAGTTTTTAAGTAACAATCGTCAATCTTACATACAATTATGACGGACGGTAAAAAGTTGTTCGCATTAAGATTTTATCAATACACCTACAGCTCGGAATATTCTTGAAGGTTCTACAATTTAAATTACAGTAGCGCTATTGTCAGCTGCCTGTAAGCAAAAGACCATCATAAGATGATATCGAAGCATAATATATTAATATACCCGTCCGTACTTGTGGCAGTCAATTCACTCCGATTAGAAGATCTCTACAATCATTTACTTCACATATTTGTGTAATTAAAGACTAAGCATTTCTTGTAGAGTTCTTCGTAATGTATGCATTAGGCAAGCGGTCAAACGGTAGCAGTCTCGAAGTATCGAGATGCGCGGTAATTGCATCGATAACATCTCGAATTAGCCGTCAATCACTAGCGGTGAACTATCATCGACCGCTGCCGATACTCTATCAATTAATACGAATTGCTACCAACTACTGACGGACATTCGATTATTAATAGGTTCAGTAATTTGTGTCGATCATTCCCTCTCAAGTAATGCATTAAGAAATTATAAAGACGTAATTGTTAGTCGGAGCTACTGCAACATTGTGTGAATGTGTTTCTCTTTTTGTTTTCAAAGGCTAGTGGTTACTTAGATTATCATAATAGATACTAATGAAACATGCTTTTATAGCATTAGAATTAGAATACTTTTATAGCATACATATATTACATACAATTGTATGGTATAAATTCTTCTTATATATTGCGTCGAAGTTATAATATTATTTCACATAACTTCCATATGTATCTTAAGCAAGTTACTCACAATAAAATAGCAACAAACCGTCACACATTATTCAAAGTAACCGAAGACCTGGTATTATGTCCGATATCTCATATAAATTCGTATCGATAATTGTTTATGCATAGTCAATTCAGCTTGCAGCAGGTAAAAAGCGGCTGAGAGGCTGAATGTTTGAGAGATGGACCGGTTCGCGTGTGGATCGATGGTTGGGGAGATAATAGAAAAGCGCTTTAATTTGTCGTTTAGGGTGTAATGAGAGGCTGCCCTGTGATTACGCGCACCGACGCCGCGGGCTCGCCGCGCCGCTGTTGACGGGCTGTTTTCACGTTCCATGGCCGACAACCACGCATACTCGATGTGTTAACACGAATTAGATATTATATTTTGAACGCACTTTGAAAACAAAGGTGTACTCCAGAAATACAGGTTTTCAGCTTATTTATACGATTTTTAACCGACTTATTATTTATATATCATATATTATTTTATATTATTTAAAAGGCGGAGGTTTTTATATCTAATGGCAGTTTCGGTAAATCTCTTAACCTAACAACTATACACATTTACCTTATGAGCTGTCATCACTATGTAAGTTTATCGAAGTACACTTTATTGTGGCGGATGTTCCTGCTCGTCTTTCTATAACATAATATTTAGTCATTTTACGTTGTCCACACAAAACGACTACTTGAATATAGGTGCCTAATTGTCACACGTGTATTATGCAAAACTGTTCTCCATTGATGTTCTTAAATGAGTCCTTACACTATAATTATTGTCAAGTGACATCTAGTAATTGGTAGTAATAATACGCTTATTCTAGTTAAAAGTCATTAATAACAAAAATAAAAATAGAATTCAATTTTACGTTTCAGAAAACTCGTTAAAGGATGTTTTTATTATATTTTGAGGCAAAAGGTAGGTCCATGGGAACCGCCCTCGCCTGGAGCCGAGTTCGTTCGCAACACATCAGAGCACCACGCATTTAATGAGAGGAATACACTTCTACCACACATTATACTTATATTCTTCATAAAAAATAAGCTTTACGGAATTTTGTGAAAAAAAAATCAAACTTTCATAAGTTTAAGCGAACACATTTTGAATCAAAACTACTTTTACGGATACACTTCGCTTTTATTTTACACTAGCTGTGCCCCGCGGTTTCACCCGCAGTGCCCCCGTTCCCGTGGGAATTTTGAGATTTTTATTCCCTATAAACCTCACGGAGCCAGAGACCTTTCCAACGAATGCAAAACCGTGGAAATCGGTCCAGCCATTCACGCGTGATGCCGTGACCAAGGAAAACGGGTTTCATTTTTATATATATAGATTTTTATCTGACGTTTCGGCCCCATTACAGGAAACGTCGTCACAGAATACAGTTGCAGTCTTTTCATGCTCGTGGCGTAACTTGATTAAGCGATATCACTACAACGGTAGGTAGTGGCTTTTCTATTTGAGCGCTACCGTGGTTCAGAGGGCACTTTAAGTCGGTCCCGGTTGTTCAAATCGTTAGACCATATCGGAGGAATTAAGGTTTGGCCACTAACCTACTTGAAATGAATTAATGAGTTTTGTACCCGCCTTTTACCCGTTCACGGGGAAATTTTGGCATAAAATGTTGATGAACATCCGTTTAGTGGTTTTTGAGATAATCAATTACATAATTCCATGCTTTTTATAATAAACTAGCTGTGCCCCGCGGTTTCATCCGCAGCGCCCCCGTTCCCGTGGGAATTTTGAGATTTTTATTCCTTATTTTTCTTATATAAAAAACACATTAAAAAAAGAATCATCCAATTTGGTGCAGTCGTTCTGAAGTTATGCGCTTAGCAACAGATTCAGCGATTCATTTTTATATTATAGATAGATAATAAGTACTGAATTAAAACGATAGTAACACTGGTGCATAAAACAAGTAATAAAATACAACTACCTGAGATACTACTAATAAGAAAACAATAAATACCTTTCAACTTTGTCGTTTTACTACCTTGGTTAAATACCAACTTATACTCATACATATCTACAATCATATGCATCTAAACTACTTACATTGTAAGCATACCATTATTTCTCATAAAGTGACAATATCCGCGATAATTTGCATAAAATCATAAAATCTAATTGAATATTAAATTAACTAACTAATTGATTCCATGACATCACTTCGTTTTAACGCGACCATTAATTTGTAAACATTATTATGCAAAAATATCATTCTTAAACGGACATTTATGTTTAAGTTGCTTGTACACTACAAGCTATCAACTTGTTTTATGGTATCGGGTGATACTTAATCTTAACGATAATTACCAAGGCGAGTGAAGAGAGCCTTAACTCTATCCCACAACCTAAGCACAGTTGGCAGTTACAGCGCTTACTGTATCAGGGGTTGCGGGTTCGATTCCCGCCCGGAGTCATCAATATGTAAAAGTATTTGTGTAGTAGCATCAGTTAGGTTATGTTGGGTCTAACCGTGTCTCAAACGTGAATGAATTTAATTATAAAATATAATATGATGTAGAAAACTTCACTTTTTTGAGCACATATGTATAATAAGAGATTTTAGTATATTAGGAGTATAGGTATTTTATTAAAATGTTAATAGGTACGATTACTATATCTTCGGTTCACATACTCGTACATTCATATAAGTAACAGACTTAATTAAATCTCCTCGCTTCGTGTAGCTAGACAGTAGTCAACATGCCCGAACATTGGCAAACACTGCTATGATATGAATAGGTAGTAAAGGAAATCTATGAACGTCATTATCAATATTAATTATTTAGTAAATCATACATTTAAGTGTTGACACTATTGTAAATACCAATGTGTCGGTAATTCAATACACTGTTGCTACTTAATGTAGGTCATAAAGTAGATTATAGTTCATACTTGAAGACTATAAACACAAATGATGGGTAATTCCACCAATACGGTAAATATATGAGGATTATAAATTATAGTAATAATCTTATTATGATTTGACGTTGACGTCAGATATTAAATTCAGCTCGAAACCATACAAAATGCGAGCGTTTTACTTAGTTTCAAATATAATCTGGACCCGCCATAATGACCGCCAAATGATTATTATTTTCGTAAGATATCGATTATCCAGATACCGCGGATAACAACAGGGCATCGGCAAATCGGCAAATCTTGTTTTTTGATCAGTATTTTAGCGAATATCTGCCTCAATCTGTGGAGAGGTGTATCTTTTATGATACGTTCGTGTCGAGCGGGTCCGAAAATTGCAGGGCAGTGGAGCTAATGCCTTTCAACTGTTGCTAATAACCTGTCAATTAATCAAAATCGCCCCGAGCGCCGCTATACGCCGATTTGGACCACTTTAGGGGAACATAAACCAAAATATCTGACGTGGACTTGTGATACGGTTTCGTTTTAAAAGATAATGCTTATGTTAAAGTTTTTAGATATTTTTTGCACAGATTAGTGATGGTAGAGTTAGGGTATTGCCCATTTGGTCATTTGATTGCTAAGTTTTAACTGTCACATATTTTTTCTAAACTTTTTATCTTACATGACATTAAACTTAAGTGACATAAATGTAACAATAAATAACGCACTACTCTGTTATTATAAGTGCATTAATAATCGAAAGAGCACGCCAATACGCTGTTCCTAAAGCACTTATGTAAGTACAGTCATGTTTAGAACAGGTCTTTCACCTTAAGACCTATTTTCATTTGCTATACACATCATAACTACTAACACAATAAAGAAACAAAAACGCATCTCACCTATCAAAGTCCGTCAATCTTGATGAGTCTCTGAAACCCTTGGCAAACGGGTTAGAGTCTATCTTCAACTTCGTAATCAGCTGATTCTGGTAGGCAGTGACAGCTGTGAATACCGTCTCCGGGAACACAAAGGTCCTGTGCTGTTCCCGGGAAAGGTCCGTGATGGGTCCTCCGCCTTCCCTGATCTTCACTAGGTGGATCCTGGGCTGGTACCGGTGCATGGAGTTTAGCACGATCTGGTGAAGAGAAACGAATTGGTTTGATAGTTTGCATAATATAGTCTTCTATTTTTTCTATAAAATAAGAGCAAATTATAATATGGTAGTGTTTCATTACGGGTTCAAGTGCGAGTTGGCCTCCAGACTGCAACGGCAGGCGGCTCTCAATACGACCAGTGATTATTTTAAACAAAAGTACATTGAATTAATCACCGATGCCGTCGCTACCATAGCATCCCTCTTACTAAAAAGGCAACAAAATCGACGCATTATAGATAAACCAGTTGTAACATAGTTTTTTCATCAAAATTTTGAAGAATTATGCAAAGGAACATTCATATTATTAGCATTAAGAAGACAGATGTTTGAAACGATGCCCACTTAGGCAATATGTAAATTACATGATATTCAGAACAGACGCGCAGAAAATGAGTTAATGGTGCCGAACGACTTAAAATACTTACACGTCATAGATACCTATACATCTATAGAAAGGATTTTCAACCAAAAACTTTATTAAGAAATAGACGGATTACCACAACCAGCTTTAAGCCATAAATCCAAATTACCACATCTACACATAAATCACTAACAAAATAAAATAAAATACAAATCGACACAACTAATACATTAATTAAAAAGTCGTAAAGAAAAAACATTTTGTCAAATCCATAAAATTGGAAATAGTTGAAGTTCCTCAACATTGTCTGTTTAATTAACTAATTAGCATATGTTAGTCCTGTTGGACAATAATAATAACGTAGGAGTGATGTGGTGATTTCTCATAGGTGAAGTGAACGTTGTAGTAAACCGTGGGTAGATATAATTAATAGGAGGCGAGCGAGCCCGGGTGGTGGCTGATGTGACGACCCGATAAGCCGCCAGCGAATTGTTCCCAACTTTACGACCCTGATGAGATAATTAAACTCTGTAAATTAATTAATATGACCGGCTAGTTATTTTTATTACGGAATCGTGTTAATTGTAGACGCAAACGAACCGACATCTCTAGGAAAGGTTATCGAGTATCTTTACTTGGCTTTAGTTTTATTTTGTTCTCGGTCTGCCGCGTATTTCACAGCACGTTAAACTTTACTTACTAATTAATGGAAATTGACTATTGTTATGAATATTTTCGGTATTTCTAACACCCCTGCTCGGTCTCAGAGATACCTAATTTTGGATGAATTTTATTAGTTCGCTGCAAAGTGATGACTGCTAATTTGTATTCTTAATTATGACTTTTTTGTTACATTGCTTTATATTATTTAATTAATATCAAAAATAAATATGCGAAAAATAGTCTAGCTAGGAAATAATGACTTAATTAAGTTGGTATGAACAAGTTAAATTAATTATTTTATTACTTAATTTTCGTAACTTAATGGTGATTTTTGTTTCTTTTGATATAAGACACTTGGATGGCGGTGATCTTTCATCAAATAGTCATTAGTGTGGATCGGAGGCGTGGTTACTGGTATTAGTTTACTGTATTTTCGACACCTGTCTAACCGCCCATCACGAGTACTTTGGAATCGAAGACCCTTCCTTTTAATCAATATTGTATAGGGTCTTTCAAAATGGACGGGTCGATGTTAAACTTGAATAAAACAAGATGTGTGCAAGATATTAACGAAATTTATGTTCTATTTGAAAGGCTCATTTATGCCATTTCGGATGGAATATGACATCGTTCAAATATCCGCCGCGGTTTCGTATGGTGGCACGAATCCGAGAGGTCCAATTTTTTATGACTCTGCTGCATAGATCCGGCTGAAACTGAGCGATGGCCTGCGTTATGCTGAATGATGAATGGTTTTGTTAATAAGCAAAATTACCGTATATGGGATGACCACAAACCACATGAGGTTCACCAGGTGGCAATGCATCCACAAAAAGTTACTGTTTGGTGCGGATTTTGGTCTGGCGGCGTCATTGGTCCGTACTTCATCGAAAACGACGTTGGCGAGACCATCACCGTCAATGGCGAGCGCTACAGATCAATGATAAACAATTTCTTTTGGCTTGAATTGAACAATATGGACGTGAACGATATGTGGTTCCAGCAAGATGGCGCTACTTGCCACACAACGAACGACACAATGGAGATTCTGCATGAACGGTTTGAGGGTAGGGTTATCTCTCGCAGAGGTGACGTGAATTGGCCCCCAAGATCGTGTGATTTGACTCCGCTAGACTTTTTCTTGTGGGGTTTTCTGAAGTCTGAAGTCTGAAGCAGGTCTATGCCAATAAGCCACAATCGACCGTTGCCCTGAAAACCAACATAACGCAGGCCTTCGCTCAGATTCAGCCGGATCTATGCAGCAGAGTCATTAAAAATTGGACCTCTCGGATTCGTGCCACCATACGAAACCGCGGCGGATATTTGAACGATGTCATATTCCATCCGAAATGGCATAAATGGGCCTTTCAAATAAAACATAAATTTCGTTAATATCTTGCACACATCTTGTTTTATTCAATTTTAACATCGACCCGTCCATTTTGAAAGACCCTTTATATAATACTAACATACGTAGGCAGTCGCAGGTTGTGCGTTGTGCGCGTTGTGCCCGTTCCCGTTGGAATTTCAGGATGAAAAATAGCCCATAACCTTTTCGTTGAATGTGGCTATCTATTACAAAAAGAATTATTCAAATCGGACAGGTAATTCCTGAGATTAGCTCGAACATACAAACAAACAAAGAAATTTACAAATTTACCTCTTTTTTATAAATGTATTTTATAATGTATATTTTTTTATTATCTATAATACTAAGTAACTTATTTACCAACAATGGGTCAACAAATTTAACAAAAAACTTAAATAATAGATACCGTTATTTTTAGGATTTTATATCCAGAACAATTTTTTTTGAAGTCGGTTAAATATGAAAAACAAACCTAGCTAATTAATAAATCTACTTAAAGCCCTTTTCAAGGTCCCTAATCAAACAGAAAGTACTTCATTAAAATGAAAAAGCTTCCACAATTCAATACTGTACTAAAATTACAAGCAACTTCTATCACGTAGCTTATAGGCGACGACATTGCAGCCAGCCAACCCACTTGAAGTATCAGGCGATATTAATCTTTATTATCTGCGGTATAAGATAACATGTGGCTTGGGTGGAGGGTGGTGGGGGCGTTGGGTGGTTTGTGGGAGGGGCTGTAATGGCTGACGGTGGGGGCCATATGGCAACGGGCGGTCGAGCGGCGCGCTTGTGAGCGGAGCGGCGATACGCGCAGGGAAGGGTTAAAATAATGTTAAGTATTTATTTGTTTGTACTGTACTGATACCTTTAGTGAGATGAGAGGCCTTCGCCCAGCTGTAGTGGGACATTACAGGTTAATTTTTTTATTAATTTGCTAGTAAAAATTGGTTTGGTATTAATTAAAGTAATTTAAATGAGTTTGATTTCTTTATCAAATTAAGTATCTAGTTTTATGTTTTATTGTAGATGGTTTGGTTTCCAACTAGTGAGATATTGCTAATACCTTTTTTTACGTCTAATTCACTAAGTACTCATATTGTAAGATTAGCGGATTTTTTTCATTGTTGATGTTATTATTTAGGTATTTTTAGGAGTGTAAACACTTTTTGATGTACAGTACTTAGTACCTATGCGGAGTAGGTACATTTTTTATGTTTATGGCATCATAGATACCTATCTTCTACCTTACGCACCTATTTCTTACATTCTCTTTACCTGGATTTAAAAAACAGTAGGTTATAGGTATTATTACGTTATTTTTTAACTAAATACTCAAAAGTAAAACATCCCTTAATAATACCAATTTAAGTGTATTGTACATCTCTAAACAAAATATTTTTCCATATCCGGACCTAAAAACATTTTTAAACATTCGAATAGAAATATGTATCGATTAGGGATGGGACGTGTTATGTTATGTAGATCCGATCGGACGGGTTGTCGATAAGCGACGCGTCGATATTTCGATTAGCCTGTGAGTTGTCGGATTACGTCCGGATTTTCGCCTCGACACCGCCGCGCCGACAAATTGGGCCATTTGTACCTTTGCGAGAGGTTTCACCACACTACGACAATATATCAACATGTTTTATATTATATTTGTTATTTTCTTTTTAATCACGGCGGAAAATGTTTTGTGAATATATTGAGAGCCAAATGTTGCAATTTTAATGAATTATAAATTATTACATGGATTCATGGCTAATAAGGATTTTCTTTTAATAACCTATTTAAACTACATCAGTCAATAGTATTCTAGTTAAAAGAAATTTAAGTCGCGACACTTTATCGGAGATGGCGACTGAGAGCGACTTGCAATATTTTGAAAAAAAGAACATTATCTCTTACTCTACCATCAAATGTTATTTTTTTTAAATAACTAGTCCTCTACGCTATTTATGCCTTATGACTCCCCCATAGTATCTATAGGTATGTACTCGTTTAAACAGGCAAGTATATAGATAACGTATAGGTATGTAAACATTCAGCACGTGTTCGTCCAATAAGAAACGTCAACAGTTTCCTCCGATCCAAGTCAGTGGGCGGACGAGAGTCGGCCGTCGCCTAACTTTATAATTTCCAACGCTCAAAATTGTTCACAACTAATAAAATATACTTTGTACTAAATGAAGCAATAAAAACGATTCAATGCCCAATAAATAACAGTTTTCTAACAATAACGATGTTTTTCCTTAAAACTGAGTAGCAAAGTGTAAACTTACTTAACTGCTCTTTGTAACGAATTATTATTTATTGTTGATAATTAACATTTTGTTATATAGTAAGTTTGGAATACTTATTTCACACAATTTAAAATACTTATACCAATCTTGTTACAGGTTGTTTAAAACGAACACACCTTCATCAATTAAGATCACACAAATTACCAGACCCGGCAAACAGATTATTTGCAAAAAACTTAACAAGTTTTTATGAATAAATTGAAATTATTTAGCACCCGAAGCGCAAGGGTCAACCTTTACAATCATAAAATTTAGCCGATGATTCAAAATCGTTCATTTTATTATATGTAAATAAGCTTCGTACGAAAATAATCCACTTAAATATGAAATAATGATCCACAAACCAAACAGCATACATGATAAGCCGAAGCCACAAACGATAAAGCTATTATTTATATAAAAATATCAAATCAATACAACAAAAACACTTATCTTTAAATTTTATACGATAATCAATTTTATGTTTATAGACCGAAGCGCGTCGGTTCTCGCGTTCACAAATTCATATGAAACATTAAAATAACTCAGAGGTACGTAAACGTTCATCATAACATCGGTGGCGATAAAATATATCCAAATAAAATACTCGCTCGTAAAGAGGCTGACATCGGGAGTCGAATGGATAAATGTTAAATCGTCATTTAACTAGAGGCACACGTCACCCGGGGAGCCACGATAAACGTCACGGTGGAATGAAAATAATATAAAAAGGAGTCGAGAACTACCTCCGATTGAAATGGAGTGAGACGATGGAAAGAAAAACAAACAAGAGTACAAATTGAAGTGAGAAATGTTATGTCGTGTTAGATGCCCCCCGCGAGGCTGCGCCCGCCTCGTTACCATTGCAGTAATGTGATTAATATGGCGAGTGGCTATCACTGCATCGGCGACCGTCGCACGGCCATCACTTTACTAAATGAGATCAACTCTTAACGGTGGCGTCGACTGCATATTTGCATACAATGACTCAAACTTAGAACCGATCTGACAGCATTCCGATACCAACATGTGGATAACAGTGAAAAATAACATTTTAACAAGATAACCACTTTTGTAATCTATTGTTCGAGGTGAGTGCCTATTTATGTCTGATTGAATTGATCACGTGAGACTTCATTTCACATGCATAAGAATCAGAGTGAAAACACTATAAGTGAAACCTTAGAGCTCGCATCAATAAAATCACTAAAATCACACATTCAATTAACTCTCAACAAATAAAAAAAACAATCAAACCAACGTTTTCTATTACCGAACAAAATAAAACAGAGTGACAATTACAAGACCACATAATTAAAAAATTCTTTCGATTGAAAATATCTGATTTCTAATTAAATTATGGTGGTAGTCAGAAGCCTACTAAATGTCATCGAATTCCATGTCACTGCGCTATGATATCGACACCGCTCATAAAAACTATGATACGGATACGAGTCTATCGGACACGCCACCACATAACTATGATTGATATTGTAACTGATTGATTTGTCAAATACAATGTCCTTTATCACGTCGCATCGCTGGACGTTAATTACGTTTCTTTCAATAATTTAAGGGTGAAAGTAGGTCGCACTTTAAAGTTTATAAATTAATTGTTATTTTAAGAAAATTTTACAAGCACCTTATTGAAAATCGCATAAATATTACAACTTAAGAATTAAAACTCGTGTTAATGAATTAAAAAACAGTAGTAACTTATTAAAATATTCAACAAAAAATATTGAATGTCCCACAGACGTTGTCACAGTAAATCCACATAATATATCTTAAATCTATACTAATATTATAAAGCTGAAGAGTTTGTTTTGTTTGTTTGTTTGTTTGTTTGTTTGTTTGTTTAAACGCGCTAATCTCAGAAACTACTGAACCGATTTGAAAAATTCTTTTTGTAATGGATAGCCACATTCAACGGGAAGGTTATAGGCTACTTTTCATTCCGAAATTCCCACGGGAACGGGAACAACGCGGGTAATACCGCGGGGCGCTGCTAGTTAAACATATTCGTGAAAAGGTTTATTGTATTTATCATTTTTGTGCTTAATTTATTGGTTATAATTTTAAGGATTACCGCCTACACAAACATTTGAGATATACTAGTAAATTAGAATGGTATTGAATTGGTATTGTGTATGATGTCGTTGGGGAAGTGTGTGGAGTGGTGTGGCTGTGGCGGGTAGTGGCGGGAAGTGGCGGGTAGTGGCGGGTCGGATGGCCGCGTTGGCCGTAATGACCGGTGTAAGGAACACCGAGGAACGCGCGCGCCGCACAGCGGGTGACCGCCGACGACGAATAACTTATTAATTTATATTGCAGTTAACCCATACTCACTACTCCACTCACCTGTCTAGCTTGTTTGTTTTATAATCACCTTATTTCAAAATACTTTAACGACGTGAAAATATCAACAATAATTAAAAACGCAAATGGTTGTACGGAATTGATGTTTGTCGTTGTCCATTAAGATTTCGGGGAGCCGACGGTCGCGGGCCGCCGCGTGGTGAGCGTTTTATTAATTTTTATTGGCTTTTATATTTTAACGTCGGGATCGGACGCCGCTATAAATTAAATGGGATTATTAATGTAAATATTTGGCGAATATGTTCGACAACGGACGGTACAGCCAAATGTGACCGATCGCAAAGTACGGTGACAACCGCGTTATGGCGTCAGCATTTGGCTAACGATCAACGACCGGGACGATCATAAGCTAATCACTCACGGCAGAAAATACGTTACATCGCTAACTGTCGATGTTCATGTGTAATCACCTCATTTTGTGAGAAAAAGCGGATCGTAAACAAGATAAACGTCCCGCGAACATATCTTAACTGCTTTATAATTGGTCGGCGCACCCAACTCGGACATTGCATAAAATAAATACTATAAACTATACTGCGTCTAACGACATAATTCGCTGTGTAATAAATGGAATAAATGATAGTGATTACAGGAGCCGGTCGTGTGTGGGCCCGCGGCTGACTGCCGACACCCGGCACAAAGGAAATATTCGCAGAGGACGTAAACACGACTTTGTATAACATAAACATCAGAATTGCGCAACGCGTGCAAACAATAACTGTGGAAGAGAAAGCCAGATAAATCTATTTACGAATACGTTCTTAGTTCGAATTACGAATAAATGTTGTGTACGAGAAGCCTAAAATTAACACTGAGTATTTAAATTGCAGAAGTCTGATAATTTTACACACAAATATTAAAAGTTAAGAAATTTGATATACTAAAATGAATATAATATTCTTGTTCAAATAACCTCTTATAAAACGTTATTCATTAATCATCGGGAATGTTCGTGTGTTGCTCGCGGTTCGCTCGTTGTTCAAATATTTACATATTTTCATAATTACGCACTTTTCTAGAGCAGCTTTGAATTTAATAACAAGGTATGAACTCGTTAATATAATAAATAAAAGGCACCTACGGTTAAGGTGTTGTTGACTTGGAAAATAACATTATACCTACAATAAAACGTGCGATAATTAAAATTAACGTTTAAATTTGCCTTTTTACATTAAAAGTTACCTAAATACAATTTAATTCTTATTCAATGTTAACATAAGTATAAACCTCAAATCTAAGCGTCATTGAACTTGAATCCTTTTACTCCTTGAGGCAGAGTTGTAGAATACTTTACATATCTATAAGTAGTAGGTAGGCTTTAACAATCTTATCTTATCAAGTATGAGTACGAGGAGATATAGACTATGGGCCTTATGCATAAACGCTTGTAAGCGCATTTCATCTAATGGTTAGTCTCTTTCCGACATACGATATTTTCTAAAGAGCAAAAGAAACAAAACACTTTTTTACAGTGTTTCAGCTATAAAGACTTTACGAGTACCTATGTATATAGTGATATTTGTTTAAAATACGAGCCGGCGACATCCAAAGCTAGACAGGAACTAGAGAGGTGACTCGCTCGCGTACTATCTCGCTAATAAACTTCGTACAATCTTAACTAAAGCCTAACAATTGTGTCTACCCGTAATAGATTGATGATAAAAGTATTAATTTCAATGCCGTGAAAGCCTAAACATAAACAGGTATTTTTCAACAGTGGGCTTTTATTATTCGAATTGAAACACGGGAGCCGCTGGTGGATGATTAATTCGTCGGTTTCATGGACTTTTTGTTATACAATTAGGCGCGAGTAGACGATCGAGCTCGCGTTGCGTGGCGAATACATTTTATACAAGTACCACTACCGACCCACTCAGTTCCGTTTTCGATAATTTATTGTTAATTAGTACCTTTTGCTTGTATCAAATTATTACCGACCTGAGAAAATTCATCAAAAAGTTACTTTGTTCATTGTGCATGTTCCTCCGTGACCGTGATAAGCATCATGCGTCAGTGTTTGAAGTACAAAAGCCAATTAGGTGAGTTTTTGGTTAATGCTGGATCCATCCATCACCGGCGCCCCGCCCTTGTCCGTTCCGTTCCGTTACCCTTCCACTAATTTTGTCTAAAACCCACTCCGTCCACGATATAGAACTTGGCCGAAGCTTTACCCTAGTTCCCCGTCAAGATAATATATGATTGCAACCAACGTATCACTGTCCAAATCAATTTGACATAACATCAACAAAATTTGCTTGATAGGTGACGTTGTTCTACGCAACTATGTCCACGCTCAATAAACAAGCGGGCCAGTGTAAGAAGAGCTTTGTTCGGTGAGTGTGTGTAGTGTGGCAGAGATCGGGCTAGTTTGGGCGCGGTATTGTGACATTTGAGCACCTGCAGCGGGGAGGCAGTAGCCGCTCCGCCGGCTGTCGCGACACGACATGTGCTACTAATTTGATGCCGGCAAACTCATTACATTCTCACCGACAGCGCTCGAAGTGTCGCCGAAACCAGCAATTTCATCCATAATTCTATAAATTGCCACACGCATAAGGAAGTGTGATTATATTATACACTCTCACGTGACACCAACTCGCACCGAAGGACGCGACACTTTGCGAAGTATTGCCCAGTAATTGCGACACTTTTTGTATTTTTATTTCCACTTAATATTCATTGTTATTTTTCTCCAGTTGTAACATAGGCTCCTTTTTATAAAACCATTAAGAGGGTTGCCATATAATTAAATATTGACGTATAATTTATAAACCTCGATTTGCAGCGAAACACGCACTTGTTCGACCATTGCTGTGCTGACCATTACAGACTTTCTAGAGCAGAACCGAGTTGACCGACCGTGTACGATAAAATATTATAGTTTCTAAAGTGCGTGATTAGACTGCGGACTATTGACGATTCCTTATCACCAGAGGGAAATATATCGCGTAAATTCGCTTCCCATAACCAGTACACCAATGATTTACTGGCAGAGCTCATGTTTTTGTCAAGAAATCAGCAATTAATCAATCATATTACGCTATAATTCAATCTGCGGTTTCGCAATTCATTCATAGTCAGGCAAAAACTGCTTTTACTTTTTATATACGAATATTTTCACTAGTTTTTCTTGTGGGATAATTATCATCTTTTTATTAGGAACCTACTCATACAAATTAGTTTAGTTTAGATTTAAGATTATGATATTGATGAAAGTTTTTCCTGTATAATTAATGTATTAGTAAGAAGTAACCACTAGTTACAATAAATATTACAGTCGATTTTTATAATACTGACCTGTCCATTTTTGTCCATTTCGTTGTTGGTGAGTTTGACCTTCTCGAAGGAGACGACCTGCTTGCGCAGCTGGTCGCCGGTGAAGGGCGAGTCGGGGTGCGGGTAGAGGCGCGCGGGCGCGGGCGGGTCCGCCTTGCCGGCCACGAGCCACGAGGAGCGGTGGTACGCGTAGCGGTAGCGCTTGCCGTCCACCGGCACCACGTCCAGCAGCACGCCGTAGCGCGCCTCCGCGCGACACCCCGCGAACGACACGCGCACCGTCGGGAACATGCGCCTGCCACACAACAAGATATCACTTGGTACTACTGAAACACCTTTTCATCATAATACAAACATTCACCTGATACACAACCAAATTACTACCCTTAACTGCACTATCATAAAATATTTAAACTACAAAATGTGGAGGTCTTCGGACGGACCTCACTGCGCTAATGACCTCATAAGAACCGACCGAAACTAAATTAGACATTAAGAATACAAAAAGCTTATAATCCCCGAAAGTGTTTTACGAGACCAAACACATGCTCGCAATAAAAAAAGATGATTAATGCATCTTTACAAAAAACTGCCAGAGATCCGGCCACGCACGGTGACTTGTATAATTACAGGGTGAAACCTGAACTAGGAAATCAAACAAATATGATGTATTCGATTTTAATGCACCCCTAAATGGGCAGAAGCGTTTCCTGCCGGCGAATACTGATACCATCTTCCTATCCGTTATTTACGACGAAGGCCTTCCTATTAGGTTTGTATTAAATTATTTTGCATATAAAAAACAGAACTCATATTTTATGACTTCATAGCCTATTGTTTCCTCTATAATGTCGTTAAATAGAAATCAAGGCCCACAAGATCATTCGATATTTAAAATCTTTTTTTAAATCAACGTCTATAAAAATAGTTTGGATCAAATATGACAACAAAGTACGTCGATGTATCGAGGCGTTCTGTCAAGAGTTAAGCGGTGGCCATAAATAAATCGTATTAAGGTGCGTTTTGAATGGTTCTGTATCGGTTGTGCGGGATCTCTCGTCGACTCGTACAATAAGTCGCTGTCACCTGCGTTTACGAGTGTCGTTAGGGCGAGAGTCGCGCTGGCGACTCTGGCGAGCCACCCAGCGCGGCGTAATGAGCTACATCCATCATGGATAACAATCGATCGTGATCACGAATTACGTCACTTGCCATGCTCGTCACTCTTATAATAATTGAAATATGTATACCAACGATATGAAGTAATCCAAGCTAATATATTCACAACTGTGACCTCTCAAATACCAGCCTAGGTAAAGCAATACCAATACATTTAAATAGCAAATTTTGCGAGTAATAAAGTCGGTGGAGCCGTGGGCCGGTCGTGCGGTCGGCCGCATTTACATAATTCATTAATAAACGTCATCCCGCGATACCCTCGGATAAGCTTAACAAATACTGACTGGTATCAACGTATCTTAATGACAACCCCTTGAACTTTCATAACCATAATTATATCATTCGTTCATATTTTATGTCATTTTTATAGCGGAAAATAAAAGCAACAAAACAATAGCGTTATTGCTAGTTGCGAAAAAATATATAATTAAAACAACATTGTAAGACAAAGCGTCAAGCGTCTAGGTAAGTGTCATTAGATTGAAAATTAAACCTACTTTTATAGTTTAAGTTTTACGACCCAGTCAATGTTGTCCTTTCAAAATGACATTTCATATGTTTTCTTCGTTGTCTTTTATGCATACAATTGTGGTTGTAAACCGCATTAAAAGGAACGAGTGTATGAACGACCCAATTTGACTTGAACATACCAATTACACTCCACCACATCCGTCGTAAGGTGCGAAATTCGTTCGCTTTCGAGACTTACCTATCATTACGTATAATTCAAAGGTAAATAAAAAACACTTGTGGCAAAGGAGCCTTGTTGCACCATGATCAACATGTATACGCACGAAGAATACGAAGATGCATTACTATTATGATTAATTACTTATTTATTGCCATTGACCTTTTGTTTAATTGCTATGAAATGCAATGGCTCGTCATAATCGTATTGATGTGATCAATTGCAGTTAGGAATACATTTTTTCTACGTAATTTTATAGCTATTACTTGGTATTAATGCAATAATTAATGTTATTGTAATTACTGGCCTATTTCGTCCTTATTCAACGTCATTTTATCATAAAAAACTTTAGAACCCTTGAAATATAATTAATAAAAAGTTTTCTCGACTTTTAAATAATGTTTCCTGTTCTCGTTCAGCTCTTTGAAACGTGTTCAAAAAATTATGTGACACAAAACTTGCATCGGGCCCCTGCTGAGAAAATGTCCCTGTATGGAAACTTATTATTTAAAAGGTATATTTCGAATTATAAATAAAAACAAACACTTAAAGCTGTTGACCGAATACAAAAACTTAGTAACGTGTTGAATAAAACGATTCATAAATAAATTATCTAATACAATGCAACTTTTCATCGATGAGCGCAGAGCGCGGCGAGTTACTATGGTATGTAATTTGAGAATTGCGGTTTCCACACTGCTCATTTATGAATGTTAATTCCAATGGGTCTCTCTATCAATTTGTGACCGACGGACGGCTAATAGATAGGTATCTAAACAAATACTGTTTGTTGAAGGTTTAGCATTGAAATACACATTAATATTTTATGGTCTTTTAACAGTTACTAAGTATTAGTTGCACTGTAGTTCGTGTACTCGGTTTCTATAATTTATGAGAAGAGAATGGCTGGTTCAAAATGTCATCCAGTTGTAATAGAGACACGCACTGTTAAGGTTAAACACTTATTGGAAATGTACCGTTATGAGTATGACATTTGTATGATAAAATCATAACCGTTTCGAAGGTAAACACTTTATTGAAATACCTAGTTGTTAGACATATTTGAGGTAGAGTTTTATAGCTTGAGGCGCCGCTATAACTTTTTAATCTAACTTGATCAAAAACCGCGTGTTGGTACAACATTGACATTATAATCTTTAGATAGGGATGTATAACATCATGTTAACTATACTATCTAATACTAAATAGTGCAAATTGGGAATAGTTCCTGCATCGCGCCACGTGTCACGTGCGAAGTGTCAGTTGGCTGTCATTCACGCGTCTCGTTATGTCGCCACGCGGCACCGCCCTGCCGCTAATCTCTCCTTTCAAAACAAAATATCCAGTTACTCAGGGTTTCATCCGTGTGAAAATTGCGAGATAAAAACCAATAAAATATTAAACCTCCAACAGGTTAGACAGTCCTATAAAAACTCGTAAAGCATCGCCACCGAAGAAACGGGAGGCGAGGCCACGCGAACTGTCATCTGTCAGACGGCCATTTTAATTCTTCAGTAAATTATACAAATTGACACATGACATGTTTTGTCGTCTCTCGGGTAATCGAGCGAAATGGAACTCGCATTTTATTACTTTTGTCAAGTTAAGGGACTCCAGTCACTGAGTTATAATTTAATACTGACAATACTGACGCCGCGTTTTTTTGTTTTGCAATTTAATAAACAAACGGTATCACAACGAGGAAGTGGCGAGTCACCGAAGGTTTTAAGGGCAACATGTGATGATAAATGACTTCCAATAAGTCAACAAACTTATCATCGTTATTTATAACAACGATTTTTTAAATCAAGAAATCTCTTCATCACTAGACCTCTGCTTTCAATTTTACGATGAAAATTATACATGAAAAATAATGGAGACATAAATATTGTGAAAAGTGACGTTTTGTTAACGAGTACAACGCAATGTGTGTAAAGTAGCCACTCCGCGGGGCGCCGCGCTACAGGGAAACGATTTGCTAATTAAAAATTCTTCTTTGTTTTTGCGTCGAGATTGTAAGTATGCGAGAAATGTTTTATTGTATAACACACGATAATTTATAAAAAACAACACAACATTAAGCCGAAGCGTGAAATTCCTAAACCGGAACTGTAAATCAGTTCACGCTGGGTTTTTTTTGTTCACACTTGTGATTAGCAATAGTGAGGTGTTATGGTAAGTAGGTGTTAAATTGGAAATAATATTTTCACTATATAATCACTCTACAGTTCAAAGTTATGATACGTTAATATAAGTTAAACTTGTAATTTATATACAGAACTCTAGGATGGATCATTAATTTCCTATATACTTTTCACCACTTGCCCACAACGCAGTTAAATAAAGATTATAACATATCTATTTTAAAACTCATATTAAAAGATGAGTTGTTTGTGTCATCTATAATGTTTTCATTATAAATCGGCAAATCGAATACCTTTTTGAAGTAAATTCTTGACTAGAATTTAACACATATACTTAGTTATAACACATTCTTACTTATCAAGTTAATATCAGAAAAAAACAGCTCAATTAAGTCGTTTCTCATTAATGCCATGCAGTGTGGCAAGTGCCAATAAAATAATTATATCAGTAGGCAATTATCTAACACTTAACATTAACGAGGTGCCCTTTGCTGATGATATCATTGGAATCTGAACCGCGAGCCAAGTTTATGACGTTTCCGCCGGAACCGCCGACTAGCCGTAAACTTTAACTGCATTATTGGTGATATGCAACATTCGCCCTCGTAAATTACAGTAGTCATGTTCAAAACACAGAATTAGGGCTCTACAAGAAGTTATTTAAACCATTCAATGACCCTCAACATTTTTATTGGGCTATAAAATGTTGAAAAAGATACATTAAAATGTAGAGTTCTAATATTATTATGAATATGATGATCAGTGAAATGTGCTCATAAAGGTGTTTTGTTCAAAAATAAGGATTAAAATAAAAAGATAAAAGAGGCTTAATACAAAGCAAGTTGCACATTGCAGCGACGGCGATAGACCAGCGATTATTTTGAATAAATATCTTTGAATACTAGCACACACTGGAACTTGTAAAAATAAATCGTTAGTTGCCATCGCTCAACTACACTGTGGCACCTCCCTTAATCAAGACTTGAAATTATACGGTTTTGTTTGTGAACAATTATTAATAGTGACTTAAGAAGTCAATTACAAACTGCCTACAATCAAAGGGTCAAATAAAAGTATAGAGTCGGAATCATTCCGATGCTAATACGTGATAGGTCGACAGCAAACCAACACATACGAGTCAACCCATGATATAAATAAGCCATTCGTGACTCCCCCCAACTAATCAAAAGAACGAACAGGAATGAAATCAACATGACTTTATATGATGTTTTTGTCATAAACTGCGAATATAACTTTTTAATTACGCAAAAAAATATACCTAGTCAGGTCATAAATTCTGTCACATGTTTAATATAAAATAATTGAAACAAGTTTATTCTTTATGTAACCATTTATATACCAAAATGAACTTAACAAAACATAGATTCTTATAACAATAAAGTTTATTCAAAATGACCTCCGTGATTTTGAATACAGGCCTTTAATCTGCGCGGCCAGTCGTCTATCGCTGCACGAACGAGGTCCATGTCAATATCGGCGGCTGCCTTAATCAAGGATGTCTTGAGTGACTCCAAATTGGGATGAGGCTTTGAGCACGCCTTTTCCTCCAAGTGTTGCCATATCTTGTAATCTAACGGATTCAAATCTGGACTGGAGGAGGGCCAGTCTTCGTGCCGGATGAAGTCGATTTCACGCGCCGCCAGCCAGTCTTGTGTGCTCTTCGCTCTATGAGCTGGCGCCGAATCTTGTTGGAATACCCAGTGCTTGTTATTGAACATGATATGAGAAACAGGTTCCACAAGGTTCGTCAGGACTGTATTTTGATACACAACTGCATTCGTTTTTACACCTTTCTCACAAAAATGTACCTCTGTTAAGCCCCAATAAGAAACTCCCAACCATACCATGAGCGAGGATGGAAAATGACCTCGTTGGACACGCGGAATACGTTTGCTCGCTTCTTCACTACTGTGTGCGTACACCTTATCATTTTGTTTGTTGTAGCTCTCTTCTACGGTAAAAATTTTTTCATCCGAAAAAAGAATTTCCCGATATTTTTTTCCCGCGTACCGCTTCAACAAAGCGCGGCATCTCTTCAGTCTCAGGTCCATTAGACGAGCATTCAAACGATGTCCTGTTTTTCTTCGATATGCCCGAAGCCCTAAGTCTTCATTTAACACCCTTTTCACCGTGGTTCTGCTTAACCCCATCTGAAGGGCCAACAGTTTCTGCTTACGTTTGGGATTTCTTTGAATTCGCGCCTTCACAGCTTTTATCACTGCTGGAGTCCTAACAGACCGAGGGCGACCACTTCTTGACCTGTCATCTACACTAGAGTCTTCATTGTATCGTTTGATGGTACGATAAACGAATCTTTTGGTTATATTCAAATTTTTCAGTATGTCAAAAATTTGAATTGGCGCGTAACCGCAACGATGCAACGCAATAACTGCAACACGGTCTTCTTTAAGCGTCCACTCCATATTTAAAAATGAGTAAAATTCTAAAAAGTATACATTTTTATTTTCATGAACAATTCGAAATTAGAATTCAATAAACTTTTTTGTGGCCAGCATTCTAAAAGAAAAGTTTTTACTGTGTGACAATACTTATGACCTGACTAGGTATAAATATTAATTTTTGCACTAACTTGTTTATTCAATAGTATTGCGTACAATGTTGACTAGTAACCGTTTGTTGTGTTAACGTGATACACGCATGCCTTGCGGAAAAATAGATACATAATAGAAGACATCTACACGTTATCGCGGGTTTTATTATCATGTTAATAATTTTAGGTCAAAGCGCCGTGCATGCAACATGCGGTGACCGCAACAGTGTTAAGAATTCGTTAGTCGATCGAATTCGGAACGACTTCAACTGTCAACTGTCAATTATGTCATTCATTCAATTCGAGTAACAGTTGCCGACTCTTAAGTCGGAGTTTTTAAACCGCCTTAAGACCCCCGACATAGTCTGACGATTGAAACAACTGAGACCGACTGGTTAACGTGTCTGAAGCTCGGTAGCGCCACGGTCACCCATCCAAGTAGGGCCGAGCTGCACTTACTTAACAGTCGTTATAAATTGACATTGCTTAGTCAAAGTGCACCACGAGCGCTTCTAGTACAGGTTAGTTTTTACTAGTTTGACTACCACATAGCGAAATACCGAAAAGATGTTAGAAGTATTAACATCCCTAAACGCATAAGCGAAACTAATAACTAAGTACTTTACAGTTACTGCATAATAGTAACAATCAGTACGAAAAAAGAATACAAGCTAACAGACCCAACAGAATAAAAGTTAAATTATAATACAACTCACAATCTTATCCAAAAAGTTGTCTAAACTAATTATTCCGTGTAATAATGAACCGAGTCTCGAGAACATCAGGGTTCAGATTACTCCGCATAATTAACTGTTTTACACTGTACTAATGGCTTCATTTCGCTAATGACCACCTCGAGTCCTCGCTATCTATTATTTACAGTAATATTATAAGTTAATATCACTGTTTCACTGTCTGGCAGTGTATTTGAGACGGTAATGAGGGTCTGAAATGAGGTTTTGTGTAAAAGGTAGCTGTTATTGGCTACTTGTATAGAACAAGAGAGATAAACTCATTCAAGTACTTATTACGAATAGTTGAAATAATCTTAGTTTTAGAAATCGTCTGAAGGATATCACAGCTAACTTGGTGTTGTTTAGATTGAGCTAGTTTTTAAACTGCTATAAGGCTAGGAACGCGGCGGCAGACGGTTGATTAGGTCAGCTTGGCACTGGATTCTTGTGGCTTGCATTCTAAGTAAGCAACTAGGCGCGAAGCGCGCAGTGCGGCCGGTCGTGAACACTGAAGAACGAAGTACTTCTCAATTCGTGGTCACCAGCATTCGTTTTAACTAAGCTACTTGTTAGATGACGAGCTAGGCTATAGGCGCTAAGCAAGTCGTAGAGTTCAATAGATCGAAAGCACCACAAATGTCAAATAACTCGCTCGCGTTTCGAACTTCCCGACTTGTAAACTATAGATAGAAGTAATAACTAACTATTAATTAACTCTGCTTCAACTATTTAAAATTAGACTTGGGCGTTATCGCTATATTTTCATATTGCATTATCCGTTATATTATATTTTTCTAACTGTTGTGTTAAACTGTTGTAATATTTATTATCTGTTGTAAGATTAGTTGTATGTTGAATTGCGATTATAACATTTTACGGTTGTAAATACGATGATAAAGTTATAGCACAGTATAGATTATAATAGTAGGTACAATTTTTTTCAGTGTTGCATGTTTTAAAATGTGTTACAGAAAAAAAAATTGGTTTTGATTTGATTTCAACGAACTTTCCTTCCTACTCGTTACAGGCTTAGGACTGTCTGAATTATTGCAATTATTCTAAATTATCATGTAAAGTATAATATTATTATGGTACATTTTAAATTATTTACAACACTTATTAACTTTTGCATCAACTTTTTCGAGTAAGAAAATTCAAACAAATACGTAACGTAATTTCGCAATCAAAACAAACTTTCTAATGAATGAATATACACCAATAAAACAACAGCGAAGACATGAATCTATCTTCATACGAATATAAAATCAAAATTATAATAAACTGTTGTATTTTAATGAAAGTAAAATTTGCTCTTGTACTTAGTAATTTAAAGTTCATATTCGTCTAACGCTCTACGATGTGAAGTTCGCTATCATTATTTTTTAACCTTGACCTTGAACCTTGAATAGTTGAATTTGAGTCGACATCGGCTTCGGTTCGGTCCGTTCGGAAATCATCGGAGATACTCGGTACCGGTAGTTTCTAGTTCTACTAGTTACCGAGTATCTCCGATGATTGCCGAATCGAGGCGCACGATTATAATAGGTACGTAATAAATATTACAACAGTCTTTGTCGAAAATAAATAATGGTTGTTGTTGCTATAAAATTATAATGAAATATATTATTTGTTGTATGTTATAACGCCCAAGTCTATTTAAAATCAAAAAGTATAGGGCAGTTTCACCAACAGTTAAACATAATTGATACATAAAAGTCTGCCTTGAAATTATTACGTCATTTGTGCCTTTATACAGAATTCAAATAAAATTATGAAATCTCGTTTCGCTCCAACCTGCTTTTAACAAAGTTATAAAAATTCCATAGATACTACTTTTATAACGCAACACAAATGTTAAACTAATAATCTATTTGGTTTTCAAGAGTTAAGCTGCATAAAACCATTATAGTGCGTGTTCGGTTTATTCGGACAATAATTTAAGTTTAACAAAAAGTCCGGAATACTTTTATGATGTTTTCATTCGGTCGAAAAGTTTTACTACCAGTTACAATAATTACGACACAAGAGTGCACGTTGCATCGTATTTTATGAATTAAGAATTAATTAATTTACAATTATAACTGTTAATTTTAATGTCAGCATTATTTTTAATCGTTTCACTCCCTGCAGCATTTATGGGCAATACTCATTAACTTTATTCATATGTAATAATTGGCTAGATCTTCAGATGTTATAGCTACATTAAGGCAGATGGTAGCTATAGAAAAGGGTTCTACATATAGTAGAATATGGAATATGAAACAAAGTCATAACTTGTATAAAGCTCCGTATTCCCGGAATACATTTGTTGCGCAACAGTTGCCGAACAAACTCGAGAACACTGAACGTGAGATCATCAGACGATGTATGTAACAAGCAGGCAAGAATAAAAACTCATCGGTATTCAGTTCTTACTAGCAGGAAAGCAAACGAACTTTTTTAAAGTATTCTATAAATAGTCTTTTTTAAACTGACGCGATGTTTACACATAGTAAATGTCGGGAAATAAAAAGTAAGTTATTACTTGCCTTATTAACTTTCTAACGCGAAAAACCTCATACGTTTACGAGGACGTTTACTATATTCTACAAATAAAAGAATTATACCTCATTTGCCACTCAATACACAAATAACAATTTAAACGTTAACGTTATTAATTAACGAATGCTTATGTAAAACGTTAATGAAGCGTAACGCAGGTGGCCATTTATATAAATAAAGATATACATAAATTAAAATATATTTATAACTTTTATAAGTGAACAAATCGGTGTCAATATAATGAATACATATAGAATCTGGTATTGGAAGTGGCGCGACTTGTTTGTAAATATGTCATTAGATTAATATTCTTTTCACGGTTATTAATTTAATTCTAGACATCTTAATTTCTACCATTTTAGTAGTTATTTGTGATTAATAATGTCTTGTTTATGGTGGGCCTGTTTGGTATTTAGAAATCAGAAATGGTCAAGCTATTTTTTGAACATTTCGACAATGACAACTGTAAGCTTACTCTTTCGAAATAAGGAAGAAAATAGAACCTACATATGTAATGGATTTTCTAATCCAATCGCCAGACTCACTCATTTGAACTTTACTGAGTAAGTTTTGTCTCAGGACCGATATTGGTAAAATACAAACCTACGATTGACAATCAATCAATTACAAACTGAGTGCCGCACTGAGAGTCGTTTAAATCGACACTAAAACATATTACATGTTAAAATCACTCATTAAATCACTACTAAGGAAGCATTTGACGTTTCACAGTACAGGCGTGAGTCATTTTTAACATAACTATCAAGTGTTTTAGCCGTACAATAACTTGTCCAAGAAGTTACAATAGGACACGAGTCATGCAGGTTAATATATAAAATATAAGAACTCCACAGCGCCGTGCAAGGCAAATTGAGGCATATTTAGAAGTCAAATTGAGGTGAAAATTACGATATTGTCTTTGAAGATATTGTAACTTATGAAAAAAAAATCTTGGTACAGAATCGAATGAAGCACACTATAGACGAGTTTAAGAATCCTTTTATATTTGAACAGCAGTAAGATCTCAAAGATCCCCGGAATGACGATTTTTCGAGATAGCAACCATAAGCACACATTACTATCCAAGACGTATAATTTTTCAAATAATGTTCTGTAACATCAACTGATGGTTACGACCATTTTCCGCCAATTATAATGTAAAGGTAACATTTTGTAATACGATGTAGGTTCCGTTCCCGTGTGCTCGCCTCACGATTGATATCACTACTTAACGAGAGTCAGCTGCTGATATAATTAACAATCCAAGTCGTATCTCAAACGAGAATTTATCATCCACTTACGACTCAACGACGACTTGCTTACTTCTGATAATTGAAAATAGTGAAAAATTGCGACCACATACGGTGCGATTTAATGTCGTTGCCTCGAGGGTTACTTAAACTACGAGTGTGTTTACTTTGCATCGTTAAAATGTATGGGAGTTTATAAGCTCATTGTGCAGGACTGAACTAGTCTTTAAAATCGCATTTATAGTGCACGGTATTACATGTTGTTGGTGAATCCAAAGCAAACGATTTAAGTTTCTAAAATAGAACAGTATAAAGCGGCATTGATATTGAGTTAAGTATACGTGCCGGCCAGTTTGATCGAAAGCGAACGCCACACAAATCAAATCAATGTCTCTTTCACCAACTATACATGTTCACCTAGCTTGTAAACTCGCTCCATGTTAACAGTGCTTTACAAGTACTATTTATTTGTTTATGTGTTACATGTTATTAGTTGTCCAAGTCAATAGTCCATTTGATAAAAGTTCGTATAAATTCGTGCAAGAAAACACTAAATAACACGGTGATTTCAAGATCCAAGTATAGTTATGTGTCGGAGGTTGATTGTTAAGTACGAAGTCATGACACCATATAGATGACAGGCAGAGGGCACGGTCGTTAGTGAAGCCGCACCATTACTGATGATGAATGATCGCCGCCTCGCTGCGCCACCATACACCACAAATTAAAACACTAATATCATTACACCACTCTTGCAAGATTGAGCACCAGCGCACAAAGGTGTAATGTAACTAAAACATCGTTGTAATTACGGCATCGCTAATGCTATTTACTTCTTATAACTAGCAACAAAGTCTTTAATTAATCCGTTACAGCTTTCCTCGTCATAACAGGCCAATAATTTAATACTGTAATACCTATACAATGTTTCGATAATTCTTTGAGTACGTTAACATGGCTCCAACGTACGCACATAAAATTTATAACGTAATTCCGTTTTAATGAGCACAAATAACATTTGCAGGTCGCTCGCGAATAGATGTAAACTGTTTTAATTGCTCCTTTAGCGATCGGGCACTCCGCTACTGGTCCAATCAACACCTCAGGTCCAAATTGGAACATAAACGGGAACCTTCGTCAGGAATACTGATTTTATATCTTGAATTTTGCAGCTTGCACTGAAATAAGTTTCGGAGTATAGGAGAGGACGGTAGACAGGTAGGTATGTAGCGGTCGTGGTAGGTATGTGGTGGTGCGGGGGTGGCGGGTGGTAAATGCAGTCGGTCGGGGCGCTAACGTGCGCGGGGGGAGCGCGGGGCGGGGAGCAGACGTCGTCGAGGAGCGCCGCGGAGGCTGCGATCGATGAAGCGCGGACACGCCTCGCGCAACACGCCGCAGCCCGTAACCTACGCTCATTGTTGATTCACCCACCGCTCCATCTACTGTCTGCTCCGTGCGACCTTAACCTCTTCCTCACCGAAACTAATCCGACTCCGATTCACTCTGTACCTACCTATGATAGCTGTCAAGAATTTCCCAAATGCGATGAGCGTGTTAAACCACTGTATTGTGATGAGCTGTCACTGCGAGCCGGGTCCCTTTGCCCGCAGCACTTGCATGGTGATCTTATCTCGCGGTAGGACGAGAAAAACATTCACTTCTCTAGGCCGCTTGGATAAAATAACTTAATCCGACATCGATAGACCGACGATTCTATAATAATCCCCTTTACTAATAGGTTAAACTTTATGATTTGTTCATTTAACTCGCATTTAAGGATTTAAGTAATTTAAATTACTTTACCAGTCAAATAAATTAAATAAAAACGATCGATACTTAAATAAACTTTCACGATACTTGATCGATATTTTAAAGTTACTTTCCCCTTCACATACGCTTGCAAATTTAATGGTAATAAATGCCATGGTTTTATGTTACATTTTATTTGGGAACCCAAAAAAGCAACCTAAACAAACTTATCTCATCTTCACATCTGAAATCTTGTCAAAACGGTTAGCTAAGCGCGGGATCAGGCGACGAGTACAAAACGGGTGACGGGTTTGTGCCGCCGCGGGCTAAATATATTCATTTTCCTCTCGAAAATATCTTATACACTACGATTTAGAGTTCAAATTCGTTCAAACTGCACGAACTCGGATTATAGTGTTATTACCGAACGGTTTAAATTCCAAACGATTTCAGAGGACACTGATCTGTCACCGATAAAACTCTCTAGCCTCGATTGGTGACAAGTTACTTGTGCACTTGTAATCCGACAGATTAAAAATATCACCGTCAATTGTTTCATACCTTTAGATGTTCTAATTTTGAAGCTGTTCCATCGGTGGTTCTGTTAATTTGAAATTAATTGGGCAATATAACGTTAACGGTTCACATCAGCAGCTTTGTAATTTTGGAAACAATAAAGCTTTAATAACTCGTGTTGCCAACCCGAAGACTTGAATGTTTTTCAACTTCAAAGTATTACCTAATATGTATTATCAACAGCGAATGGTGTGGGTAATATAATTATGAATATAGCGGTATGGAGTCAATGTAAAGTTCCAGTTCGTTTGGCAAGGGTTAAACACGGGGGTTTGAGTTGGTTAACCGTCGCAGACACCGTGGGTCTGGCGGACTCAACCTCTAGTTTATTTACTAAACACGCCGCGCGTGTCTGTCTAAACATTATGCATAGCTTGTACTTGTAACCATAAAGGACACCGCCCGATTTTCTCACAAATTATCGTCAGTCACGCGACATTGAAACATAAAAACTTATCAAACATCTTATAATAGTTAATTAGGCGTACCTATACTCATTTTATGAGGTACACTAATGTTTCTTTCTGATTGCGTATCCTACCATAAAACGTGCTGTCTATCTGCGTCAATAAGTAGCCGTATATAGTTAAATAACATATTGTTAGTAACATCCTCATCGTTACAATTAAGATCGTTGACGTGCACAATGACTACCTACAGAGCTATTAGTGTGACTTTATCTGTAAGCTCATAAGTGGTATTACAAATGTTTGTGGCGGTTATTAGGCTACTAAACGGCGTGATTAGTGGACAGATAATGTCAGGTAGTTCTAAGTCGTAGAGTTTGATGAGACGGCTTGCACCTGTACGATTTGGACGAATGTTAATGAACCTCCCCACGTAACCCGACACCTGCACCTGCCCCGTCATGAAACAATTTTTATTTACAAAGCCCGTCAGAGATTATGAATCTTGGTATCGCATTCGACATCGGACCACATATAATATTACAGTTCCCGCGAAGAGGCATGAGCTACGAATATTCATAAAACGCTATGAACATTCCAGTGGTATGGGTGGCAGGTACAGTGAAAGACAGTAAACTTAAAGATTTACATACATCTATGAGTATTATTTAGGGTTACGTAGTGCGTCGATGGAATTTATCGTAAATATCAAATATGAGTGTGTGCTTCAATCATTATTGTTGGGTTTTGGTTGGAGAGTTGGTTTATAGACTTTAAGTACCTACCTATTTTATATTCGGACGTGTTTTATTGGAATGGTAAGTAAATATGGAGGCTGTAGGTGGGTGATCAATCATGTGGCGGTCCCGCGCGGCGCCCCGTGACGAATGCCAACCAAACACCATTGTGACGCGGCGCGGGCTGGCGGCCATGCCACCCACTATACCGCGCGACTTGCGAACCAACCGCGGATCCGGTCGAGTTATGAACTACAAATAGAAGTAATTGGTTCCGTATGTTTTTGTTACGAGATTTAATAGTTTATTACAATAACATGAGCATAAAAGTGTCTCTTTAAATCAATTGGGTGAAGGCATAAATAATTTTTTTTTTAATTAAAGAACGCTGGACACGTGACAATATTATACTACACAAACAAGTGTCACGCCCAAATTGGTATTATGTCTGAAACAATAAATATTTTGAACAGTCGGAACAATGGTCACGGCAAATATTTTGTTTAGGATAAGCTTTTGTGTACTCTTTGCTGGCACGAGCGTAGCCAACTGAACCCCAAAGGAAACAATCGTATTGTCAATGTGTATTGACACGTTATTCAACCTGCACAATGCGGTGTGGGTAATTAATGGTTTGTACCTCAAACTAGGACATCCTTCCTAGAACACCCCCGCAGCGACACTGAAAACTAACATCTTTGCAATTTATTAGGTGTTTACCACACACGATGATTTTTTATAAGTTCTCAGTGTAAAGTGCCAATATTTCGGATAAAATAGAACTAAATAAATACAATAGAGCATTTGAACTGACTTGAAAAAGCAGAAAGAGGTTTTCGATTTGTGGGTTTTTTGAGTATTTGTTACTTAATGCCAAATCTGCATCATTTATGAACGACAATTTCGAAAATTAATTACCTATATGAAATACAGAATGGTCTCATTATTAAGAAATTTCTTAAATAATGTGCTAATTTCAATAATGACTGAGTAAGAGTAAGGTTTTCTCTTCATGTTCCGAATTCCTTGTTTATTCAACAACCCAAACCGTTATCAGCAAAACAGTATAGGTACTCGTTAATATTAATTATTATCTCAGCACCGTAAGTAATTGAAATCAGACACACCATTATGATTTTCAATTTATTTAGTGTTTATGCGGCTAGGTAGGTAGTGAGCTAATCGAATAGTGTTGAATTGGCCATAGCTCACCTCGGGGAACGAACGCATGTGCAATTAATTGGCTTATCGTGACTTTATTGATTCGGTAAGGCGATCGGTTTTAATTAACGCCATCGCTCATTTGCCGTTGATTGGCCATTCACTGTACCTACTGCATATACTTCTATACGCCACGGTCTCCAAAGTGCTTTCTCATAAAAATTGCTATTACTTCTATGAATTCTAAACACAAATGCAAAGTTTATTCTTTGGTCAAAACATAACTTTAATGTAGGTACTAATATTTTCAGTTGTTTTGTCAGACGCTAGCTCGGTGGTGACACTGGTGACTAGCTCGTTGCTAACTTGCAGTCCCTCGTCGAAATGACAGTAAAACTTGAATATTCCAGCGTATATCAAGCGCGTATAGCGTACTGTGTATAATTTTGTATCGTAAAAAGGGCAACAAATATAAAGTTGGTCGTCGAGCATATGTCGCGGCCCGAGGAGTGTGCTATTACAGCTAATTGACAGTCCGCACACGAGCTGTGTTTACTGCGGTATTTGTCACTTCCCCTCAACTAATGATATATTTCTATACCCGGAGGAGACGCATATACTAATTATATTACCAGCACGCATCACCGACCACCATTACATTAAACAAACGAAAAAAGCGCAGCAATTAAAAATACAAATTGCCATTTTAATTTACGGAAATAATATAAGTAATTCGGGCCGGATAAGATCATCTAAACGACATAACGCTAAACAAAGTTATCAATAATGATGATATCGTTAATCGCCCGGGGCTGGCGCGGGCGCGGGTCCCGCTCTACAGACTCATAATAAAGATATAATAACATCGCCGTCGGCGTGCTCTCCCGAGGGTGACGAATCGCTCGTCCGATTAACTCTTAAACGACAAATAGAGGAGCTCCCTTCCCGCAGCCCCGGGCGCGGCGGCGGCGTGCAGCGGGGGTGAACTAAGCCACGACTTCCGCTAATTATTCGAGGGAGCGGCTCCGCAAACATCGCCGTCCCACTCCCACCCTGCGAGCCGATGCACATCTCCGCAAAAACTCTGAAAACCAAAATTTCCCTTCTCCCGACGGGCGGCCATATTTCTTCCCGCTCGCTCACATTAAACACGCCGTAAACGCTTTCCTTTTTTCACGCCCTCACTCTAATAGAAAGGCAAATTACGAGCTTACGGGCGCGGACGGGTGGCGATGTACGAAACCACCGCGGCGCGCGTCGTGCATCCCGCTTCCACCCGCGCCCGCTCGGGAAACAGGGGAAAATGTGGACTCTCACATCATAACATGTTTATACCAACTCTATAACACAACAATGTGTAACATCTCTGTATTCGTATATCTGGTGGTACTCGTCGTATCGCGTTAGGGAAAACCAACTTTGATCAAATAATATTGTCTGCATTTTTACAACACAATTTTAACATTATTTTTTGTAGTTCCTTCTTGCAGTTTGGATACTGACTACTGTTATGCGGAACCGGTTCTGAATAATATATGGCAAAATGCTGAACCTGTCAATCCCATGTCACATCAAATATTCACTCGGCGCACTCGGGGAATTGTTGCTCATTCTTTTTAAACGCCTAGGTGTGCGTATAAAATGTTTTTTTCATTAAATATAAAAGTAAAAATTGTGTGACATGTTAATTCAGGAGTAACGACAGCAGTTATAAATTTTCCCCACGTATTGTCATTCCCCGAGTGAGTTGTAATATGGCAACTTTGTTGACGAGCGACTCGCGTGACGTCACAAACAATACTCAATGATTTCTTTGACAAATGACACGGGAACGAATTGAATGCACGGACTGGAACACTTATATTGAGTTCACGACACGCTGTAACTATTTTAGTTCTTAAGCAATAAAGATCACACAAATAGATCAAGTAATTCTACCTGTATCGATGAACATCAAATCCCCATAAAATCCTACAGAAGCAAAAATAATATAATATTCCTTAAAACGTATCAAATCAAATACTTGAAACTGCACATAATCGTATATTTGCAACAATTATAGCAAGGATCTGACCAACGGAACCTCATTAAGCTACAAAGTTGTCCAACTTAGTTGTGTAAATAATCACTGCGGTCACAACTCAAGAAACATTGTTAGCAACTAAAGTCGAGTCCACATGATTCGGTAATGATCACGTGCGGATTATTAGGCTTGTTCCTACGAATGCCAGTCATTTTCGAGTTATCGACTTAACGCGACTACGGAAATGGA
Organism: Cyclophora punctaria; assembly: GCA_951394245.1. Taxonomy (NCBI): domain Eukaryota; kingdom Metazoa; phylum Arthropoda; class Insecta; order Lepidoptera; family Geometridae; genus Cyclophora; species Cyclophora punctaria. Next base: position 5,149,133 of record OX596170.1, on the reverse strand, counting down.
AAATAATAACTTCATAGCTCTACCCAGCGCGTAATACCTGTGTAATTTAGACGCATTAGTGGATTTTTACTAGAAGGACGCCATTATTATTTAGTTGCTCTTTTATTATGCCATGCCTTATGGATTAGGTTAACTACTTGTGGGTACTCCCCTTAACTGCGTGAATCTAACTTCTACTTTTACTATAACTTGAATCTAACTTCGGTAACTCTAGTTTTCTTCTTGTATTTCAAATCATAGTTTGTTGTTTTTCTGGAACCAGCCAATTAATTATGCCTTGACATCTGTTTACCATAAGAAATGTGAAATACATTCCGATCAACCCTTACTTCCGTGTCTCGTGTAGCACTTTACAGAGTTTCTCTAACAAAAAACGTCTAACTCGCCCACCCAGAATCGAAATAAATATAATTTATTCTTGCCAAGGGGTAGCTGTGAAAATTTTACGCTCTACTTGAAAAAAGTGACACCACATGACGATACCCAGTCGTTGTCCCTTTCATTTGAACTCTAAATGAAAGAGATGCCATGATATTTTTTATGGTAGCTAATCAGTTTGAAGCAGTGTGATTACAAAAAAGTCACGGTACAAATGTTTCTCCATGTCTTTTGGTGCTTCCGATTGGTTATAATTAATGGTGCACTATAACCTTAGAAAATACAAACTAACAAGTAGGATATGTAACCGGGAAAGGTTGACAAAGAGTGTTCGAATTCAATGCGTGGTTATCAATATAATGTCTGCTTGTTATATCACATTTTATAAAGATGATCTTCAAATAGACAAGAATTGATATGACACAGTTCAGAAAACTGTGCCGCGTATGTGTAACGAGACGTGTACGGATATGGTGTTCAGGGTGCGAGTAGAAACAGCGGTAACGAGCAGGTCGGGGGTCGCGACGGCCACAATGGCTCGTTTGGAGGCACAATGCCGCCCCCTCAGCCAACTTCATTACGCAGTATTGTACGAGCAGCAGCGCGTGTACGAGACCTGTGACTTCGGTGACCCACCGCGGACGCCGAGCGCGCCCGGTGGCCCAACATAGCCCATGCCACTCTTTGTCTTAAGTGCAAACATCCGGAACCACCTTAATTGAACCGCATTCAAATCAACTTTACATCATATTATTGGCATAGATGTTGCATCAGCCTTTATGTTAAATTGTCATAAAAGCATTACGTACAGAAGTGAATTAAACTAATCAATTACAATGATTCGATACGTTCAGAGATGGTAATATTAAATCATTATCTATTTAAACATCGAATAAGGCTAATAATAGAGGAGATAATATCTTATTGAGTGGGCAGTGTGAGTAGAATGCCAAAGCGCGCTCACAATGGGCGTAGGAGTAAAACCAACACGGGAAACCGCGGGTTGCGCCCGCGCATTCGCTACAATGCAGCACAATGGAGGGTTAATTGTGCGTCGACAGACTCCCTATTGTTACTCGTGCCAAGAACAAAATATCGATGTAAATCACACTTCACCGTGTTCGAATAAAGACCATATCAAAAGCTCAGATTCCACATATGATTCGACCCTTATCTCTATGCCTCATAATTGATCCGTTATTAACTTGGAAATACGAACCTACGTCCAACACTAAGCTCTCATCGTGATCATCTTCAATGCTGCGTCAACGAGCCGTGAGATGAATGATGATTACTCTCTATGAGATTCCCGAAATTGCCCGATGTCCATGATTACGTAATCAATCTCCGTCGGGCGCGCCGTCAGCCTTTCATCGGCCGGCGAGGCACAGCGCTGTTCAATGCCTTTTTACACCTTTTTTGTAATTATTTAACGTACCTTATTATGTTTTAGGCGTTAATGGCTGTTAAATGACCACCCTCTTGATGATGGTGCCTTCGGTCAAACTCATTTTAGGAGATATGGCGCGATCTTTGTTTCCAAATTGGCTTTAAAAATTGAATGAGTTTTGATTTTGTGTTCGTCTTTTTACCGAGTACGAGTGTATGCAATGTATGTGTCAGATGAATGGCTTGATATGACAATGGATTCGCGCGGGTCTGTAATGGTGGCGCGGAGTTACACAAGCGCGGTAGCTGACAGTTCGCAAGCGCGGGTTGCGTGGGCGCAGCATTGTGTGCACATCTCATTTTCATCTTATTGAACGCACAACCAGTAGCTAATATTATAAACATTAATCATTTTATATTGATATCAAACATTTACTTGATTTATCATTCAATGTTTGCTCAGAATAAACTAACGTTTAATGACCTATAGCAATGTAATTAAGAAGCTATGTGAGTAATGATTTATTAAATGATTATAACCATACCTACTGAAAGTTAATGTTAGACAATAATCTGCTAATTTGCCACCGAGTTAGATTTAATTAAGTTATAATAAAGTGGTCCCAACATCCTGTATATTCGCCAATTATAACGTTCTTCAACATAATTGCATTTTATTAGCGGTGTTCGTCGGGTCCCGCGCATGCGCAGGTTGATAATATTATCAGAGGATCGTCCGACGCTCGCGCCTCACAACCAAGTAATGCAATCAACACATCACTACCAATTAAGAAATCATTAAACGAACACTCTTGTAAACCGAAATACCGAATATTTTATAAACACTAATAAAAAATACAAAAATTAATCATGTTTATGAAGCATGTTACAATTAAAACGCAAACTTTAATTGAGCCATTAGGTTTTTTCGTTTTAGGATTATTTTAATGTTCAGGTAGGATATAATTAGCTTCAAGAAACGAAATATTATATTAAAACAAAGTTAATTTGAATAATTCTTTAACTGTTAAAGAAAAAGCTGAACCTTTATCGATAAGTACGTGGTCTTGTCAGAGGAAGTGTCAAACTGATACCTAGGTGCAAGTGCGAGTAACATGTACCCACGAAAATTTCAATTAAGTTTATTGCACATGTCGGTTCCTGCCTCCCCTTTCGATTTATTAACACTACGCTAAGCTGTGTTCGCCTGACTTCGCACTTGTTTTATCGCTGTCGGTGCAATTTCAAAATTATTATGACGCAACTTTTATTACTCCTTCATTGAATCCATAATTATAATGGGTACTTATCGGAGCCAGATCGAAAGAAATATGAAAATAATTTTGCAAAATATACTCTAATATTTTTATCTTAATTCTTTAAAATGTTTTAAGTAGGTATGCTAAAAGCTTTTCTGAATTACATACCTAACTTGATACTTCAGTAAATTTCATGGATTATATTTTAAATCTTCACAGATTTCCACATCGCAAATCAAATTAAACATATAATACGTTTATCTAATTTACTTGAGACAAAGAAATCTGTTATCAGCACGGCAGGGCGTCGTAATAGATTCACATGATACCCATTCATAGCTCATATAACAGAAGTATAAAATACATTTTTTACACAAAGCACCTGTCTGCAGGCCGCGGTGAAAAAGCTGCACTACAACAGCTCATAATGAACAGTAATCATTGCCTACTATAACTGTCCAAACGGCACTAAATATTGTTTGTTAAATGCCTTGAGTTTTGTTCTTTTTATAACGGTCCACAGTGGGTCCACACCTTTGGGGCAAAGCTAGCGGACAAAGACGCGAAGGAGCTGATCAAAGGGCCAGGTGCTAAAGGTTAACATGCGTTTAATGGTATCGGTTGAGCTTATAATGCCATTTGAATATTCAAACATATTATCATTATTGATGAAACACAGAAAATTATACGCTCAATAATTCCGACAAGTACAAATTAGCAACGAGCGTAAGTACGAATGGAAGTGTTAAAATTAAACTGAATTATATCTATGCACTATATGTGCGGCGGATTAAAAGCTAGTGCACAAAGTTTTGCACAATTATAACTCCGTTGTCGTCTTTTATTTTTGCTTTATGCTAAGTTGATAAGCCGTAATTATTGCCGTAACAATGAACAGTTATGAACGAGCATCATACAGTGTAAACTAATCATTATTAACCTGTTAATTGAGTGATCGTGATTCCACGTCCGTTGCATAATTGCACTGATATTAAAAACCGATAAAGTGCAACAAGCATCTTTCAAATTGAGGATATTAATAATTTATCTGTACCTATCGATCACTGTAGCATTCGCGCAATGTTGTAATGTAATTGTTACAATGTGAGCAAAAACTACGATATCCTATCAAAATCAGTGATGTGAAAACTCCGGTTATAGTCCATAAACCATTGATACATAAACTGAAATCGTACAATATTTTTAATGCAAACATTGTAGTTGCACATAGGATTGTTCATAAGTCACGCTTGATGCTCGACCGCAAACGATAATGCAATGACGTTGTTAACTAAAAACATTCACCCATAAAAAATGAAAATTATGACTTTACACTCAAATATTTTGGAGTCATTGTCAAAAGGGTTCAATATGCATAAATCGTGGTCCGGTTAGGTTCTCTAACAAAGTTCACTCGGCAGTAAAGTGGCCGATTGTAAATCAAAACGAATCGAAAAATAAAAATAAATTGGGACAGCCCGACATTTCTCGTGAGCCACGCACCTTTGTGACGGCCACTGCACGATGGAAGCGCGACAGTACGCGATAACGACACGCCATGCTCGTTAAACACTATTAAAATAATAATTTAATACGTGAGATAACTGTAATTACTTATTTTTTACATAGTTATACTCTACGTATTTAAGAAAATATCCAATATAAATTCAATAACTAGACATTTTTCTTCTAACTGCAATGATACCTTAAAATCAAAACAAACGGAAGATAAACTGCAAAAATCGCTTTGTAAGATAAAAATGTTATTATTTAAATTAATAGACGATACATTGTAAAGCAATTTAAAACACGCTCCCGCACCCTCTTTGTAAATTTGTCCTCAATATCCCATTTTGATTGGACGGGTTGATTTATCTCTTGTTTAGCATCAATACAAGCACAATTTTGATACTTGACGAAATACATTTTACTCAAATTTCTCTAGGAGACGAATAAAAGCTCAGTTTAACAGATGAGTACTCACTCATTTACTCATATCCAAACATTCATGTTGTAATGTGTACATGTTGTGTATAGTAAACATTTGTATGTGCAAAAAGATCAAAACTTTAAAAAATCAAATTAAGAACTATGCACTAATCACTTATTATATTCCATTATTCAAATTAAATACTAAAAGTTATGAACTCTAATATAATTTAAAGTATCAAAAACGTTAATCGGTGTATACGAGTCACCCCGGGAGTAACAATTGGAGTCTTTCCCTCGAGATTGAATTGCTCTCTGGACAAAACTGACTCCAGTGATTTAGTCTAACTACACTTGTTGCAGGGGACACACCCCGATAGATAACTTACATGTATAAGTCAAACGGTTAAATTAACCCGATACTCTCCTAATATATGAAACAAAATATTATGAGTTATTAGTTCGGTTAACAATTTTGTCTGACACTCTCCTTAAATGTCTGACTTCCTCTTTACTGTACTGATATCTTCAGTGAGATGAGAACCTTTGCCCAGCTGTGGGACATTACAGGCTAATACTTTACGACTAAAGTAACAAAAGGTAATTATAATTACCCTGTACTGACCAACTGCTGGGCAAAAGCTTCTCATATCACTGAAACTATCAGTATAGTAAGAAGTATTGTAATTCAATTTTAGCGGCGTTGGTTTGTTAAACAACTTCAGATACATATAATAATGTAACAAAACAGAAGGGTTTTGTTTTCATCCAAGCGCGCTCCCTGAAACTACTGCGGGTAAAACAGTGAGGCACAGCTAGTATCCCTATAAAAGTACAATTCGTTCCAAAAGTGTTTATGTATCCTGCCAATGGCTTTTACGTATTTTAATAACAACTTTAAGTGTTAGTAATGCATAACCTGCTAGACCACACACCGTTTAATCAAGCGATACAAAAGGAACTTTCAATTTTAAGACATCATCAATACTTTCTTGAAAATAAGTTGAGCAATGAAACCTTTTATTGCAAACTATTAAACTGCTTCGCAGGTAATAAACAAGTCAATTATTGAATAAAAATATGATCGTAAACAATTACAGTTACTATATCTCTTATTATTAATTGATCTCGTGAAGTAAATTATTATTTATTTATTAAATGTATTTATAGTCTATTGTCAACACGGCCTACAAAAAGCGACGTCGTTTTTATCAGTAGCATTTATTAGAAATTATTTATAGAAAACAAGGTTAGTAAATTATATTCCGACGTAAGTGAATAACGAAATGGGTGAATTGAAATAACATAAGGACATGTATATCGCCGGAGAGTCGATCAGTAAACTCTACTCGCTGCCTAGTACTAACTATGTAGTATACTGTGAACTGTGGTAATATTATAGTGGGGTGTATCTCGAGAGATTTGTTGTACATCGATTCTGAGCGCACCGTGTTAGGGGTCGCTTTCATACAATGCCAATTTTCCGGTCACCGCCACCGACTACGCAATTATTTAGATAAACCTCTCGGCGTGACTATAAAAACATCTTTCCCTCCCCCCACAAAGTTGTTTGTTGTCTTTGGGGCTCTGCGAATTTATTGCCCGACATTACGCGGACGGTTGCGAAAAAATGTACTTTTAATTTATCTCGTTAAAGGGTTGAAGGACGGGCGGGTTCGCGGAGTAATTATTCCGAAATTGGCCACTTTAGCTGATGAATCCATTCCATCGAGCCCTTGTTGGGGTTCGGTCGAGGAGTGAATTAATTTATTCTTGATTCCAATCTCAACGGAGTGAAAGATTGCATTAGCTTTGTTGATGAGCAAAGTAATTAATTTAACTATTTTTCTTCGTCTATTTCTAGTGCGAGATATGTAATTATTCACGATGATGAGCGCGTTGATGTCTTTTGTATGGAAAACACATTAAAAAAGTAGTTTTATTCGAGGTGAGAATAACTTTCTTATGGATGGTCTTTAATCAAAGTGATGGGAGTCAGTGTCAGTGTAAAGAATTACCTTCCAGTCTTTGTGATGATCATCTCGGTGCCGAGGTCGTGGAACTTGTCCCATAGTTCTTTGGTTTCCAGCTGACAGTCCACGGATAGGAGCTCCTCGCAGTTGCAGGAAGTGGCCGGCGGTAGCGGCCGCGCAGGGGATGGCGTATCCCGTTCACCTAATTCTGTGTAAAGTTTAAATCGTAGTAGTAATTGCATATTTAATCAATTTTTATGAACCTTAGACTTCTTTCTTTCTTCTTTTTAGACCTTAGACTTCTAGATCTTCAATTTGGTAATTATATTCTTTAAGATATATTAAGTGATTACGCCTAATCCTCCTCACCATACTGATATCTTCAGTAGGATTAGAGGCCTTTGCCCAGCAGTGAAATATTACATTTTTATTGCTAATACGTTTTTATTTTCAAACGTACATTTATTAACGGACTATTGGATCATTATTCATTCGAATATGAATTATACGCACGCAAATCTCAATATAACAATATAGAAGTCCTATCAATTAATTAGAAATCAACATATTATTATTTCTACGCCACTGGATCGCAAACATTCCTACACTTCGGTGAGAAATGTATTGTGTCTATGAGAAACATTGATTGTTAACTTAATAATGGTTCTTTAATCATAACTTCAATTCACTTTTTTTGAATAATTATTAAGCACTGACGTTTTATAACTAGAATGCTTGGCATACCGTTAAGATTTTATCTAATGATGGTCTAGAAAGTATTATATTCCTCATAAATTGTGTGGATTCATCATAGTCATAAAGAACTTACTAATTATATATTATTGCCTTATTGTCTTTGTTTTGGCGACTTTCAAACAATATTAAGCCATTCAACCATGTTTTATTAACAACGTGAAAATTGTTATAAGCTTGACGTATGAAGCCTAAAACTCCTGAAGCTTTAAGCCTCCGAATTGGTCTAACATATCGAAGCACAGTAGCGCTCAGATAAGTAAATATCGGTCACCTATCAAATTGGTTGTCGAGCTGCATATTGTTTAACAATCATTGCACTATACAGAGTGATTATTTTAAATGGTCAATATGTGAAACTCTGAAACTATAAGAGATATTTTTTTTCTTAGGAACCATATCACCAATATTGGCTTTTTTGAATGCTACTGTACTTCGGAGGGCACGTTAGACCAATTCGGAGGCCTAAAGCTTTAAGAGCTATACCAATGGGACTGCACGTTGCATAACAACCGTTACTACATAGACACGTACCAGAAGAAGGTGCCGGTGAAGGCGCAGCGTTGTCGGACGCGTCTCGCTCTCCATCGGAGCACTGTTCCACATCCACTTCGACATCCTCGTCAGGCACAGGGGACCGGCAGGAGGACCCCGCGGAGCTGAGAGACGCCGGCGACGACTGCCGTGATACTGATCCTGGGGAGAAGCAGTTGGTTTTGATACTTTGTTCAATTGGATTGGACTTATCAAATAGTTAGTTCTAAAAGGTGGCCAATCCTGGTGTCAGACTTTTTAGACCGCCTAAAGCCTTCAACATGGTCTGATGATTGAAACATACATTGAAGTACACGTCTTGACTTTGCTTTTTCTGCACTTTAATTATGGGAAAAAAAGTAATTTCTTTTCTTTTTCTTCATTCTAAATATCAAAATCTATCGCTTAGCTGTGAAATCGTAAGATATAGACAAACATACAGAAAGCTCCAAGATTATCTACTCAATATAATACATAAATAGAATTGTATTGTATCAATAGGTTAATTAATTACAAGTATCACCTACGTTAGGCAACTTTGCCTAAAAACGTCACTTGCAGACTTCGAATATTCACCCATAACTCCGATCTTTGTTTCACCAAAAAGAAACCACGGTAAAGTTATAAAATGTGTGTTAAAGGAATATTTGTGTTGTAAGCTGCGTGTCGCGGCGTCCAGTCGAGTGTCGAATATGTTGGTTCCACACAATTAATCTGGAATAACGAACTGACCCGTAACCCGACGCGGCTGCGCCGGAGTCGACCACACCAATTAGCATTAAACCCTTCGACTCTACACATGAGAAACCATTTATATTTTGAAATAACTGCACTGATGTTCTTTCCAAGGTGCAAACGCGAAAGCGACGGCAAATAGCGATTTTTTTAAATTTCGAACATTAGCTTTTACACAATTTTTTTTATTATATACCTACCATAAAGTCGCTAGTAACTCTAGTCGACCGCTGTTTCATGGTGGAAAGTTATAAAGTTATAAGAGGAGATGGAGTCAATTTGGAACGCAACAACGATTCAACTTACAAAACAAACAACTGACAATTAATATGCTTAAGTTAGTTAGTGGCTTGCAGTTTGCTATTTTTCAAATGGAAATAATTGTATGCAAAAAAACTGTTTTCTTTTTTTAAAAGTTCTAATATTTATAGTACAAGTAATGACTAATAAGGCTACAAAACATTGTTGTTTCATTTGATCTGATGTGAACTGGACGCAAAATGCACAAAAGAGCGAAGCACACTGCTTCTCTATTTCGTGTTCAAATGCGACTTTCTATATCTATTTCCAACTCCATCTACTTTCAACGAACAATTCATAAATAGACGCTATTTATGTTTAGGTAGCTCCAAACATTAACAATCGCTTCATATCTATCCTACTAATATTATAAATGCGAAAGTTTAAGAAGATGGATGTATGTAGGTATGCATGTATGTTTGTTACTCTTTTACGAAAAAACTTATAAACGGATTTGAATGAAACTTTACAGTAATATAGGTTATCCATCAGAATAACACATAGAATACATTTTATCCCGAAATTCCCACAGGAACGGGTACAACGATGGGTAACACTGCGGGGCACTGCTAGTACCTACATATAATTATACGACAAAAAATAAACAAATGTCACCGTATTATTATTTCACCTACCAAAGTACGGTACCATAAAACACTCATACAGGAATCATTTTACAATTGTAATGGTCGTATGATCGGAAACCTAATCCTTTACAAGTTAAGACGTCATTAAGCTAGTGATTATCATAAGATGGCGAATGATTAAAGGACGGATTGCTTCAGCTTACGTTGACACACCAGTAATGTTACACAAAATGTCCGTCACAACAAAAGTAAGAAAATGAATAATTGTGGTTTTCTACTTGCCCCCCAAATAGTTAACAGACTGTTATTTAAATTGTGAAAAAACGGTTTACATTTATCGGACCTTTAACAGCGTACATAATCGTTAGCTTTTTAACGAACTTATGTTACGATAGCCAACCTGCCCTAAAACTAAGTATTAACATATCGCTAAGGGTTTTTCGCTGCTCAAAAGATTGTTCAAGCAACTAAATACACTTCATTGATTTCCCGACGTAAAACCCGTATTGGTACGCTAATAAAGTGTACAAATCGCGAAAATTTAAAATCAAGTAAAGTAAATACTTTCTGAAGTATTAAGAAGTTAATTACTAATAAATCCCAGCTAACACTCCATTGTTTCTAATAAACAAACAAGTGAAATCATCGCTGTCATTTCCGACTTATTTCTTTGAAGATAGTTTACAAGAGAGTGTGTTAGGAAATATTTGACAGTGAGTTAAAATGGTACTCACTATACATTTTATATTTAAACCGGTCAGTCTGAAACTAAAATAGATACAAAGAATACTTTTAAACCATGTCATCGATTTACATGTCAATAAGAATTTTTGAAGTTTTTGAAAACAAAGTAGGTACTACTTATAAATGCATAACATTTTTTTTGCAGACTGTACTTAACACTTGAGTTCAAATATTTTTTTTGTACTGTTAAGGAAGTAGGTACATCATAATTGTGTTTCATTTAAAGAAAGTAAATAAATAATAAAAATAAGCTAAAAGCTCGGTCCCAAACTAAGCTCTAAGCCTGTATTGTGAAATCTAAATAACTGATACTATAACATAAACATACACAAATAATTTATAAGAATATACGCTATCTCGTATAAAAGACAACCAGACGTCGCGTCGTCTTCATCAACTATATCTGCACATATCGTTGTCTTCGAGCGGGACTAGAACCCACAACTCCGGACACAGTAAGGGCTCCCACATGCCACTGTGCCACCAGGCTTATGGTGTATTTGACTTAGGTACCGTTCCGATAGCTATATATAAAGTAGTACATCGTATCAAATACATAAGTATGTAATAAACACCTTATTCATAAATGTTCTTTGTTAAAACACTGTTATGAGTGTTTTCTCTTTTTTGATAATTGGAAAATAGCGTATGTTGGAAAAGGACAAACTATTTGATATCCAAAATGCGTAGATAAGGCCAAGCCTATAACAAAAATGCCTTTACTTGATTGCAGTACTGTACACATGTAGGATTGTATTTATTTTGACATTGGTTAAAAATCAAAGCTGTTAGGTATATGAAATTCCCATTTACCTAAAACTGAACGCAAAATGTTATTATAATGCAAAATGCAAGCTACAACGCTGAAATGCTATATTTTTTCCAATAACTAAAAACAAAATATAATCGCTTTTATGATAGTAAGTAAAAACAAGCGTAATAACGAATAACATATTATTTTAACTATGGTAAAGTATAAGGAAGAAACTCACGAGCCGCCGGCACCCGTCGAGCCTATAATTATTTTAACCGTTCTAGACCTAGCTTTATATTCATATTTACCTTCAAAAGTAAACTAATAATAATAAGCTACGATGGGGTTAATTTAAGGGAGGAAAAGAAGATGTTAAAATAAACTGTTTTTAATAAGCAGGTTGTGTTTATTTTCAGTTAATACTCATTAATTAAGTTGGTGTAGAGAAGTTAAAAAGGTATTTTCGATTCCTATTTCAAAGTAATAATTTAGGCCTAAATTGTTTAGTTGTGTTTTGAAATAAAAAATAACTGCCTGTTACATGTTATGTTACCCAGTTACATATGTATTATATGTAAAATATATAAATAAACACGACAAAATATAACCCAATATTTAAATAATGTTTGAACTTAAGGGACACTGGGCAATTCTGGAACCATGCGCACTTTTGCGTTAGGCCTAAACCGCGAATTTATTGAAACCAAATTTAAAATATAATGTTTATTTAATATAGTTATTCTTTTGGAATATTTAACAAGATATATTGACATAATTGGAAAGTAAATTTTAAATACCTAGTTAAATATTAGGCGCAGTCCATCCATAACCTTATTAGAAACAAAGGTTATTTTGTCACCAAAATTATTATATAGAAATATTGACACATTTCAAATGCGAAGAGACGTACTAAATAACATAAAGGTAACAAATATATAAAAAAAATATGATATATGTAACTAACCAGTGAGCGGGGGGGACCTAGCGATAGGGCTCCGGGGCTCCACGGCGCTCCTCGCCATGATGGCCGCGATGGAGAAGTCCGTGGCCCTCGTCTTCCCTTCCTCGGCCACCATCCTGTCAGCTCCCGCCCTCCAGCACTCGGCACTTTCCACATCCATCAAACACCTCTCAAAACAGTCCGGTGCACCTTAAACCGCGACCCATCGCACCGGTATCGTCCGCAACATTTCGCGAATAATATGCATTACGGATTAGATTAATAAGAGATATTTATACTAAAATGTTATGTGTTTAACATGAGCACTGTTATCGCACAAGGTAGTTGGATGGCGCGTTGTTTTTAACGGCGGTGCGTGGCGTGGAGTCGTGTCGTGGTGTGCGGCGCGGCGTCGGTCACGGACTGAGCCGGGGCGGGCGCGCGCGGGCGGGGCAGGGCGGGGCCGCTCCCTTCTCTCGGCCACTCGCCGCTCTCCCCGCTGTCACCGGCTTACCTCCATCCCCCCACTACCCTACCTCCACTACGCTTTTCAATAACAATAAAATTACTGATAATATTAATTTTCCTTTCAGTCAGTCGTAGATAAACGATATTTAAAATATTTTAGTGATAGGTCGACAGCCCGCAATTTAAGCAACATTTATACTTATGATAAATGTTGTATTTATTGTTTAGTACACCAATTATGCGCAAATGACACGTAGGATGGCATTTGCAAACTAGAACATCTAGGTCCCTATGTCAACAAATTGGGATTTTGGTTTATGGATATTAACGTATTGGTATTAGTTAAATCAATTAAATAGTCGATTACAATATTAGTAATATTGTGAGTAGGTAATAGTGCTTCACATTACTGTAGTAAGACTATTGTTAGAAACCAGTTAATTTATATTTGTGTTACTATGAGCTCTCCTAAATTATTATAAGCTCTACTCGTACTTTTACTCTACTAGGCACGCATAATATGTTGTACTTAGGTCTGTAGATACATTTTGATAGCTTATTTTTATGTCAAAGAATCAGTTGCAATAATTTATAAGCACTTTAAACTTTACAACATGCTTGTTACCATATCTATGTTACAAGTAATAGTTATGTTATTTTGCATCAAATGTCAACCCAGTACATCAGAGTAAAACAATCTCAATAATTCACTCAGCTATAAGCAAAATTAGAGAACGCGAAACGGCTGTTCGCTCATGTCGTGAGTATTCATGTAATAGTTATAAACCGTGAATTATAGCCTTCCACTGTGCGCCACGGGGCCGCATTACCCCGACATCCTCTATAACCCCACCTCGCTTCACGAGGGAACAAAACATTCTAAACATAAACGACACACCGAAAATTCTCGAATACTCGCATTATTCGTGAAAATATGAAAAATACTGCGTACTTAAAAGGCTATAACTCTCTTGGTGAAGCATTAAGAGGCATTATGAGGCACTCAGATGTTTTTCAATTTAGCGGAATGGCGTTTGAGGCGCTCGACTATGAGTACCGATACTTGCGTTATTTGTAAGTACATAACAGTAAATAAATGGGCGGTTCAATGGTTTACATAAGAAAGAATTTTAAACATAACATTGTTAAACATCATATTTTTAATCGTTAACAATAAGCCAGTGATTTCCTACTACAGTGTGTGCTTAAAGTAAAAGACATGTATAGCGCGGTTGCGGGTTGCGTGAAGTTGTATTACTTGTTGTATATGAAAAGTGTCACACTGGCCCGCACCCGCACTTTATGTGTGTTGCGGGCTTAGTGGACGATTCGCCCGAATTGAACTCGCTCGAAACGTGCGAATCGACACCTTTGAATAATATTATTTTTTCTGTAGGCGATTCGCCCGAAGTTAATTTGTTGGCGTGCGAATCGTCACCTCCAAAAATACGTAGTAGGTAGGCTATTGGTACAGATATTGTGTTTAATCGAAATGTAATAATGAATTAACAGGTGAAATAATAGTAGTTTATGCAACTGTCATATAAAGAAGGGTATTAAAACACGAGTGTGAGTTTATGAAACGAGCGCAGCGAGTTTCATAATAGTAACGAGTGTTTTAATACCCGTGTTATATGCAGTTGCATACACTACTTTATCTTCACTATTTAATGCAATTAATCAAACAAAATTTTAAAAACAAAACACATTGCGAAACATTAAATTCACGCGTAGTGTATTGTCACAGTGAACTTGCCGCCATTAAAATCTAACCAATGAGAGCGCAGCTGCGCGCGCAGGGCCGCAGGGCGCGCGCCGCGCAGGGCGCGATGTTATAATGAGATTTTACGATATCGATGTGGATATTATAACATCATGTGCAATTGCTTAAATTGAGTGTTTTAGTTGTCTGCGCTATAACAGTAGTAATTATAAGTCAAGTATTGGAAACATAAGTAGCATGTTACAACATTAGTGTAGATAAAAACCTTATTACAAGACATTGATTTTATATTTATGTTTTAGGAGATTGACATTAGTTTGACACTTTGTAATGAGTTATTTTCAGTTTAAAAAATGTTTTAAAAACATTAGTACCTATTAGTATTTTAGTAGAAATTAAAGCCGCATTAGTGACAAATACACTAATCCTTCAACAGCAGTCACAACAGTACTGTGTCGTATATCACAACAACTTCAACACAATTGCAAACAGAAAGGTACAACATCTAAAAGGAACTTAAGTCTCTTCATTGTGTTGATTCAGATTTATTTCTACTTGTAAAAGAATCTGTTCGGCGCCCATTTTTTCTAAACGAGATCGAAACGTCAAAACGTCAATGAGCCTTTGAAATACCAACCAAATATTTGTTCGGAAGAGAACACACGCACGGGGCCACACAGGAAGCACATTAGCAATGGCCATATTGTACAACATTAGAAAGTGGCAGAAAAATTATGAGTTTCGCTTAAAAACAGAGTTAACGCAATCGGCGATATGTCGGTGCCACACGAGCCGTGAAATTAAGTGTTTAAGTGAGAACGTTGGATTCAAAATCAATTTAATGCCGCGCTGATGGAATTTTGTAGTGTAACGGTAGGTATGTCTATCGGCTGCAAATAACTTGGAATCAGGCATTATGTTCGATACTAGTGCACAAACTGTACCTAGTCATAGTTACGATAGTATTTTTAGTGGATTTATCTTCCTCTGAAAATTGTTTCTTTTTAGTGGAATGTTTTCGTTGTGTTTGAATTGTTTTAGACATTTTCTTCAACATCCCAAAACATACGATGCACATACCCGTAATTCCCTCCATACATCGTAACATTATTTTAATACATCAACCGCCAACCACAAAAAATATCACTGTTCATAAACGACAAACTGAAGCCATAAAATGTCATAAAAAATATTGCACACATCGCGTGGTTTGAATATTTGAATAAAGTATAAGTGGGTATAAAGGCTGCGTTGCGTTGTGAGGTGAGGAGCAACAAATCGCGCGCATTATAAATGACAAATGTAAGCTGCGCGTGCGGTGTCGGGTTGCGCCCACCCGCGCGCCGGATTAGTTTCAGCTTACTTTCCGCTGTTCCATACGCGCCCAGCGCCCTCGCTCAGAAATAGCTCGCCCTATGCCCCTTCTCGCTATCAATACCGACACGACTAGTGTAATGTTTCCGTAAAATGTCATGTAATTATCAGAACACTACCCAATTATCCTGCATTTGGACATAAATAGGAGTTGAACTATTTACTTACGTTGAGTACAGACCTACAATACATACACAAGTTTGATAACTACGCAATTATCACTTTGACTTTAACCATAATCTCAAGGCATTTTTCAGAATTTGTTGCGACCACAGAGTCACTTTAGCATCAGCCTGTCATCATTCTTATGTTTAAGTTTAATGCTAAGAAATGCCCATCTCTACCGTTCGCTCGAACCTTTTCAATATCCACACTTGAGAGTATTTAAGCTTTTATCGAGGTTGGGCCATAAATCGGTACGCAGACGCACGTAATCCCGCCCCCGGCCCCCGCTCCCGGCTATAAACAGAAGTCAACGTGTTAGACTTATAAATCGTGTTCTTAACTATTGTATCTTACGCCACAATAATGAAGTTAGCTCGTTCTGGGAGAAATACGGGACCACGTGGGTGGGCGATGTGGTTCGAGTAAATCCTCACAGATTATTGCATTCGAATGCATTTAACTGATTTTTTGTGTGAACAGCGGCAGTCGGGCGTCAACAGCAGCGCGGCCACTGCAACCCTGAAAAAACAAACGATCCATCGCGAAGGAGAAAGGTCGCGGTGACGAGGTGTCATGTTCCTGAACCCAACATGTTAAATGGCATTTTTTGTCCATTCCCGACTTGAATGAAGTAAATCAGCAATATGTCAGTAAAACAATAAAAAGTTAAATTAGTTTAAAACACGCCCAATCTAGTAGAAGTAAATGGACGAGTAGGTAGGAATAGTTAGGTATCTAGTGCCTACAATAGTTTCGTAACAATACCTCTGTTCAAAACATGTCTTCTGCATTGTATCTAATCTCTAATACATCCACCATCATGTGCAATGTTTGTATGGGAACTCGAGTTAAACCTATTGAGTGCAGCTCAATGCTTCCTGTGAAAAGGCGTGCGTAATCGTCACTATAAACAAACAACCCCGTCCAATACTAAAACTGATATATTTCACCAAACTTTTATATCCGTTCGCTCCAACTTAAAATATATTACTTTTTCTTTAGCACCTTTTGTATCTTTTAGTGCGTTGTCCCAGCTTTTATGGGTGCAGACGGTTCGTAAATCATTGTAGAAGTGGCGTACACTCGTAAACAATTCGTTCCCTGCAGGGAGGCTTGGAGTCCAAACGTGGCCTCTGCGGGCTCTGGTACAACAATCAAATAGAAATTAAAACAAGAGGCACCTATCGCTCGGGTGTTGAGAGAAATCTGAAGTCATGGTCTTCTACAATTGATTAAGAATGTGTTCATGTGTTTTAGAGGCGATGATGCAAGTAAGAGCTGAATGATTATGATAACATAAAGTAAATTAAATAGAAATTAAATAATAAGTAAAGTACCTATGCCTTTGTATTGATACCAAAACATAACATTTATTCATTCAGTCATATATTTATTAAATCATATCCATTTACTCATGTTTTAAAGAAATCAGTGACATATTATGTAGGTAACGTATAAACAATTTGGTCACACATAAAGTTATTTAAATTCATTAAAATAAATGTATAACTGACACTAAATACTGATACAAAGCGAGAGCAACACCAACAACATTAAGCAATAAAAATCTTAATTTTATTTCAACAAAGAAAACAATTTTCCCGTCGGATCTGAATGTGGACATTACATTACCGATAACCGTTAATCCGACGCGTCTCCGGCGGAGCTGTAAATTAAACTTTATATCATTTTTAATGACCACTTCGAATGGTGTTTTGATTGCGGTCGGCTGGAGGCGTCGACAACTCGACACGTTGATAAGGCGACAACGCGACATACAAAAACGCACATTTTATAGCCAAAAAACCTTCGACAGCCAGCAGGTCCGCGCCAACCACCGCCACTCGGCCGCTGCTCTCACACACTGCTTTATGTGAATTCCTAAACAGCAACACACTTCAATTTTATGAGGCTTTATAAGGCTCAACTTGACGTTATGGGACATCGTTAATAATTTTTAACTATCTGTCTAATAGTTCTCGAGCTCTAAATCTTACTTTTATAACTTCTCTGGCCTGAAGTGCTTTCCATGACATTAAAATCCAAAAAAATACTTCATCTTTGTAACTGTGAACTGTGATAATTGTTCCTCAATGGTGTTTTTGTTTCACTTTTGTGTGCATATTATCTGTTTAATTTTATCGCTTATTGGTGTTTAAACAGCTAAATAAACCGTGAAACGAGGCCACAAAACGCGTAAAGACCATCGAACGTTAACAAAAAGAGAGCCATTAATCTCTCATTGTGCGAGGACAGGGAAACGTCCCGTTTTGTTTGCGGACGCGTCCCGGCTGACACCGCTCGTTTACAGTTCGCCATTGTCCTTAAACCGACTGGGTGTGATCCGTCACAATGAAATTACAAATGGGGCGAAAATAACTGTCTATACGTCATAACTATTTAAACAAATCGTAAAATATCATCTAACCGGTACTGCGGGCTGGTGTTTAGAAACCGTTCCTTTCAAAAGTATGGAGTTTTAGTATTCGATACCGATAAACATTATTTTACACCTACGTCATTAGTTTCTCTACAGTATGTTTTGTCCAAGAAGAATGCATTTTGCGTCCGTACAATGTCTTCAATGAACACCTTTCATTTGTTTAAAAGTCCTAAGTGTCTGATTGTGAGCTAAAGCCTCCCGCGTTTTCTTTTATTCGGCTTATTAAAACATCGGCTTGTTAAA
Organism: Cyclophora punctaria; assembly: GCA_951394245.1. Taxonomy (NCBI): domain Eukaryota; kingdom Metazoa; phylum Arthropoda; class Insecta; order Lepidoptera; family Geometridae; genus Cyclophora; species Cyclophora punctaria. The sequence goes on along the minus strand of OX596170.1, from coordinate 5,130,442 downwards.
ACATTATTCTTACACCAACCTGATCAAATTATTTGGTGCCTATGCTAACAGTCTAATTGATGCCTTTCAAGTTTCAATGCAAACCTAAGGTATTTTCATCGTAACTTTATTGACATTTCATTGTAGACTAAATAAAATATTGTCCTTCAAAACAACGTCTTCTATGCGAATTAATTAAATAGGTTCATCATTAATTTGCCTATCGAAGATTTAAAACGTTCTGAACAAGTTGTGAGTAGGTATGTTACGTTCTCTCTTCGACGATTCACAAATACCTTGTAGAAAGTGCGGAAAATGTCAAAGAAATTATTCCTGAAAGGTGAACCTTATGGGAGCAATCGTTCATCAGCTAAGTTGAAAGAACATTACCATTTGAAAATGGGTCCCCCGAGCCCGCTTCTCATGTACACTTCCATTGACATCGAGTGACGTTGACATCTATTGTCACACTGACATGTTGACACTGTCAAACTTGACTCCTGTCCAAAATCCGCATGTAAACCGTAAATACGGAAACATGGAAACATTATACGAACCGACCGTACAATGTAACGACAAATTAAATAATAGAATAATAATGAATTCTTGTGCTGTCTGTACAGCTGCCGTTGTATTTGCAGAGCGGAATATTCTTTGATGATTGTTGGGTTTCAACGAATTTAAAATGGTTTTGTTGGAAGTGTTTTATTAATATTATTAACTTACTTACTACTCAGTTCAGGATATCGAGTAAGAAGAGATTCGTATAGGTAATTTTCTAGGCTAGGGACGACGAATAATGCTTTAGATGTGTCTTACAAGAATACTTTACCTGCCTATTCTGTAATTGTTATGACTCATACAAATAATAGCTTTAAGATAGGTATTTAATTTGTTAAACGAACTAGTTGCTATAAAGTTGTTAACCACAAACTCGTAGTTTATTAATAATTAATTAAAAACTAACTTTAAAAACACATAACTATAGTAATCAAATTTAATAACAGCCATAAAAGCAACACATTCTCAATTACAAATTAACATTCAAGGAAACTAAACATTGTAGTAAAGCTTTAAGTTTAAAGTAATGTCACCAAGTAAGTGTGCGGGCCCCCTGCGGCCGCGCCCCTGGGGCCCTCACCCCCGCACCCTCCGCCCCTACGAGCTCCAACAGAGTCTTTCTATCCACCACACTGACAAAGTGACAATTTAACCATTATTCCCTAATGTTGTTTAAGGAATATTCAAAATCTAAACAATTCATTTTTTATAGCCTTGTAACATTCCCAAAGAGATGACCAAAATTCCTTTTAAGCTGTTTCATTTCCGGCCAAATCAATAATTTAAATTTTTTAGAAATGACACCAAGAGCACCTACTTTAGTTACCTACTCTAGGATGCCTTATTTATAAGCGTTGAGGTCTATCTACGTATTTACTTAACAACTTCCTTCCTAAGTGTACCACTTTTTTATATTATTTAATCTTACTGTACTGTGTTACAGTTACAGATGACCTTAACAAAAGTTATTTAGTTTTTAATTAAATGTGGATTAAACGTATCAAGTGCACCTTCCCGGCGCGCTCCTTGTAATCCATTTGAAATCGCACAATTATTGCACGTCAGAGCGAGGGGAGTCCACGCCCCTCCTATTAGCTTCACTTACTTTATCTGTTTGGATGTGCTCCCCTCGTCTTTGTCCGCCACTAATCCGGCAGGGAAGTGGCTAAATATCTTGTGCAAATAAACATTTGGCTTGTTCTATTGTCGGGGGATGAGAGCGTAGCTGTTACAAATCGGATTATGCGGCGCGGTAGTGATATCATACGATGTAATTAGACGTTGTAAAAGAAGAATTTATCGAGCGGAACAAGACTGTATCATTTGATAGCCATCTCTTTATGTGGCGAGCTATTCGTTATGAAACGGTCTTCTGCTTTGAGTAAAACATTATTCATACGTTCAAATACCTTTTACTGAATCGACGCTACGTGTAAGTTTCCACTAATGTTAATAGCACTACCGAAAACAAACAATCTAATGGAGTGGCCCGAATGGTCGTAACAATAGGTGAGCATTATCATTGTGAGCCGGGAAGCTGCTCATAGACAGGTCTCCGCCCAGTGAGCACACGATCTTCACACAATAACCTTATGTAAATGTTAACTGTGAATGTTTAGGTGCGACCAAACGACCTCTCGTTTCATTACTTCCTGAAATATTAACCGGGCATCAGTAAGCTCCTCTTATTACATGATTAATAAAACGTTATTACTCAAATCGTAAAACTTTCGTGATCACAATAAAGAAATTTAATTTGTGAGGCTCGTATTCCAATAACGTACAGAATTTGCATATTATCATGTAAGAGACAAGTTTGGGATACGACGCCGAGGACAATGACGATGCACATAGCGAGGAAGGCCGGGCGAGCGCATATTCATGAGGAGCGACGGCTGCGCGCCGTCCCCGGAGCTCCCCACCGCATTTGAATAAATACAATTAACTTGTTTGTTTTACTCGCCCCGTTACGCCCGTCGTGACCCGGCCTTCCGGCGTGAGACACATTCCTGCTATACCATCCCAACCCGGACTATACATCCACTTCCAACGACAATACGACATCATTCTCCTTTAAACGATCTCGTCGATGGCGGTCGGCTGTGAAATTGAAAACTATTTCGCTCAGGGAGTATTCAAATTGCGGCTAATGGTGATATTCGGCAACGGAGGCTCAAAGCGAGCGCCGCCCGGCACCGCACTGTTATTATCTCAACACCATCGGCTCTCACTAACCCATTCCTTTTTTAGCGGTTCCTCCGTCTTGTTCGCTCGCGCGCGCCCCGAGAGGGACCTCCACTCGTTTATACTAAACTCGTCTCAGGGGCGTTCCGCCGACGATTTATCATTTAACGTTGCCTACAGACATTATTTGAAACGCATTAAAATCGCGGTTGTGGAAAATTTGTCGGCATCGAAATTAGTACTCCTCTCAGAGTGCATAATTTATCGCTTAAGCCACATCCGGTGGTAAAGTTGCTATATTTCTAATTAGACATTCATTAACATTGATGATCCACTGAAATTAACTGTTTAGTAAGAAGGAACGGAAGGGACACTAAATTATAGATATTACCGCAATTAAACTTTGTCATTACAAAGTTTAATTGCGGCAATATCTTATGATCCTAATTATTTCAATTACCTCGTTTTTAGAATATGAACTGATTATTGAAATCTAATTGAAAGCTTTAGGTATAAATGTAGGTATCAACCAGTCATTAACCGCAAATGATATTTAAATTTAAAAAAGTTAATGAAGGTAATTGATTGGAATGAGGCGGACATTTTTAATGTTAGCAGCGCGGCGAGACTATCACATTTAGTGTGAGTCTGGTCTGAGGAAGCTGTCACGCGCGGCGCGAACATGTGATGAATATGTATCGGCGGGCTGCAGCGGCGCCTTGTAATTTGAGACTCGCCGGTAATTATTTACGTGAGAATGGTCCACTCGTCCAGTGGATACCTCCCCCCTCTTCCCCTCCCCTCTCCCTCCGGAACGAATCGGTGATTGCGCGAGAGTCGATGCCGCCGCTAGATTGCACCTCACGCTCCGATGCTTGCTCCGCGCGTTCGTCTCATCCACACTACACTAGTACCACTCCGTACACATACGAACATTGATTCCACGTATCAATGTTATATGCTACGTGACAAATAGACGGGTAACGGATGATGGAGGTTCTGTAATTAGGTTGTGTACTTGAAATATAAAAGAAGTTGCTTTAAGGAATGAAAGCAACAGAAGCAATGCATAAATCCTTTCTTACGATTCTTTAGCTGTATGTTACAAATATAAAATGTAAATTAACATGGTAAGTTGATGTAAATATTAATCCTAATATTTCAAAATATCATCTCTAATTAACAAGACAATCAGAAAAGTTACAACGTCAAGTGGAGCGTGCGAAACTGCGAATCCAGCTGAGCTCTGAGAAGCGATCGTGTTTTATTTTAGCCGTATGGTGGAGTGATGACGGTTGTTTTGACGTGGACCGACACTTGCGTGTTCAGGGCCCGTCCTTCCTCAAGACAGTAGGTACCATCGGAATCAGCGAACCGAAAAACATTTGCCAACTCGCATAATGGCTACCTGTTTTACGAATATATTTCTGCTGCATGAGAAAAGGACACGTCAAAATACTTCACTTTTGAAAACGCCAAGAATATATAAATAGATGACATGCCATCAACAAGCTATTTAAATTCAATAATGAACTAGACCACTCGGGGTCGTGTATGTTTGTTTAAACAACAAAATGTTAAATTGGCTGGTTTGTTAAGTGGGCTCGCGGCGTCCGTTGGCGGCGCCCCGCAGCGCCGGCCCCTAAACACACACAGACCGCGGGGCGCCTCGGCTTCACCCCGAACAACACCGTCTTTTCCTCCCAAACTACCATCTCCAAGTTTTTTTACCACATCTTTTTTAAATCGAACACGAACAATAACATTAAAACGGCTCTCTGATGATACTAATCCTTCATCTTCATTGTCTTTTGGCATTTTCTGGGAATAATATATGTTGTTATGTGGCAACTTGATGTTCGAACGTCACATTATAAATGACGTCGTTTAAAATATTTTAATACCGTGTATATCAGAGCGATATTAATTTGGTACGGTCGAGTTGAGCGGTCGTCGGTCGCCGGTGGAATGTTAAATGACGGATTACCCGCCCGCCGCGATCGAGAGATAACCGTCTCAAGCGTTGTGGATTCTATAAACCACAACTACAAACGACCCATGCTCTTTAAATCTGCTATATATGTATGTACCTATATTATATTGACATGGATAATTCTAAGTACCTGGATATACCTACATAATGTACGTAAATGTTTAGGATGCCTTTCCATCGAAGCCATTGCATAAGCTCTGGTGGTCTCACTTATATTACTAACTAGCCGCACTCCGCGGTTTTACCTGCGTTGTGCTCGTTCCCATGAGAATTTCGGTATAAAAATAACCTATAACTATCATCTTATATCCAATAAGAAAATAATTATTCGTATTGAAGTGGTAGTTCCTGAGATTAGCTTTATATATTAGTAGATACTAAACAATGACAGTTAAGTTATTAATGCAGTCGAAGTAATTAAAAACGTTAATAAAACAAAAACTTTAAATAAAACAAAATGGGTTTCTTTATCGATGTTAATAAAGGTACAGATTGGAAAAAGTGGAAAAGGTCCGATGGAGCTTCGTATCTAGGTTGCTAAGGTAACCGTTCCTACGTTAGCAACGGTTTCCATAGCAACACTAATAAACAAATTCATGTCAATTTGTATTTACGTTCTCTTTATTTGTGTTGTGCTGTTAAAATAATATTATATTAACAAATATGGTGATGATAACTGTAGAAATGGTTCGTAAGAAGGCAGAACATCATGAGCGAATGCTTGCACCTTTAGAAGAAATCGCATTACATCAAGAAAACATTGAGAAGATCGAATACTTGCAAGACTGGTGCCCGAAACTAAAGATACTCCTTATGCAGAGCAATCTCATCGGTAAAATAGAAAACCTGAACAAACTGAAACATCTCGTCTACCTCAATTTGGCTCTTAACAACATTGAAGTCATAGAGAATTTGGAAAGATGTGAGTCGTTACAAAAGTTGGATCTCACACTTAATTTCATTGGAGAAATTGTCAGTGTGGAGAGTCTGGCCAATAATTATAATTTAGAGCACTTATATTTGACCGGGAATCCTTGCACTGACTACGACAACTACAGGGATTTTGTAATAGGAACTCTTCCTCAACTTATTTCTCTAGATGGAGTCGATATCCCAAGGTCTGGCCGCATCAAAGCTCTTCAGAACCTCAGATTGATCCGATCAGACATTTTGTTTGAGCAGGAAAACTACAGACATCAAAGAATAAAGCAAAAAAACAGATTAAATAAAGATATTAGTGACAAATGGGAAAATGAGTATAAGGACATGGATCCAGAGGAGAGGAACAAAAAGTTTTGGGCTGAAAAGTGCGAACATGCACCTGAAGTTCGCCACGAAATGGAAAAAATGCGGCAGTTGAAACTGAAAAGCTACGAAACAGAGGAAAAGAAAGAAGAAAAACGACAATACAAGTTCTTCGCCGCCGACGGCAGACCGTATAATATCAACCAGCCGAAAATAGATTTTCTATTCGACTACGACGACCCCAGTCGTTATGTTCTCGACTTGGCTATTTACAAACACATGGATACAAGCTTAGTCGACGTTGACGTACAACCGAACTACGTTCGTGTTCTTGTTAAAGGCAAGATATTCCAACTCCATTTACCGGAGGAAGTGGACATTTCAAAGAGTACCGCTCAGCGGTCACAAATCACTGGTCGGCTACTGGTCACGATGCCGAAGGCTAACTTCGTGATCCAGAAACGGGAGACCACTAACAAGAACGAAAAGAAAATAGAAAACAAAGACGATCAATTATACAGCGAGAGGGAATCTTGTTACGAAGACCAGACTAGGAGAGAATTCCTCGAGATTGGCCCGTCGAAGCGTGTTTTGGACTTTACTAAAATGACTAAAGAGAGGTCCGTGCCCGATTACATCGATCCACGGCTTAGAGTCGGAGAAAAAGAACCCTCCCCAGATTTCGTTGATAATCCGGAAGTCCCCGATCTAATCTGACGGAAAGATACTTCAAATGAAACAAGTACGTGTAGTTTGTAATATTTATTCGAACACTTATAACAGTAATTTATGATTTTTTTTTTCGCTGAAACATCTGATTCTACAAACTCGTGTAACGTTGTTGAAAGCCACGTTTATCACGCATTCGTATTTGAATAAACAATTATATATGTATGATACATATTTTAACAAATGATAGCACAATATAAACGCTCTTTGATGGTAGAGTAATAAATAAATGCTTACAAATTATTATATTTTTTATTATATTTCTTATAGCTAATAATGTTTCTTATTATTTAGTTACCTAAACGCCTGACTAGGTTTAATATTAATAATACTTGTACTTCAGATTATCTCAAAAACATTGTACAAAAATATGAATTATGCTTATTAGGATGAATTAATTTCATACTTTTTATAAATTCAAGTAAATTTTTCAAAATTATTTAAACAAAGTATTTAGCGAATTCTACAAGAAAACAACAAATGGAGAGTATTTCATTATTTCTATACACAAAATAAACATACTAGAAATATAAAAGTTAGGTCAAACTCATATTTGGTTGTTAAATAGTTAGAAAATCTTTAGGCCTGAATTCCTGTTATTAACATTAGACATTACCGTCAGTAGCTGAGTACGATCGTCGGCCATTGGCGTCAATGGCACCAAAATCTTCAGTACGTAAAAATGTTAATAAAAATATTCTAGAGGAAAGTGAATAGGTTTATGTCCTTGGTACTGCTTTAAAGAACGCACCATATTAGATATGCTAGAATTATATTCGTGCCACCAACATCATCGACGGAGATTCAGACCTCATACAATTATATATCACCAGTATTATCGGCTGAATTAAATCTGTCTGCTTTCTATAGTATCTGTGGCATATCCGTTAGCTTCTTGGTCAGGCATCGCAACCATCACCGATAGGAAACCGTCGACGTCCTTCATTTCTTTGGAGGTGAACTTAGCTGATATTTGATGCCGTCCAGCCCAGGGTGGTGTTAGTTTGAACTCTGCTCTAGCCATCGCACCGGGGGCGACGTTCTGAAAGAGATTTATACATGAAGAAAATCTCTGGAATCTTCTTGATTGTAAAGGAGTTGACGGCGAACTTGTTTAAAGAAGATAAATTGTTTAGAAATAAGGCCACCGGTATTTGTCGGCAAGCGTAAGTGTGTAGATATCCTAAATACAAAATAAATATAAACAACAATTGCCTAAATTACCAGAGAAACAATCTTCTGACTAGATTCTAAGAAGAAAATACATACACTTTACGTACTAGTAGCGCCCTCTACCGTAAATACATAGAAGCTTTTCATGCAGGTAGTACTACGTCGTAGCCATGCCATAGCGCTCGTAGCAGCGCTGCTCTACCCACTCTACCATTTAGTTCCAAGTCTTTTGAACAGATGGCGCTTCAAGCTATTATTTTTAACGAACATCATAAAGGTGTGTAAATAAATAATTCTCATTTTACGTACCTCCTTTAATTCAATCTTCAGCTGTTTATCCAACCCAGGACCTTGAATGTAGAATTTTCCGTTCCTCAATGGAATGGGCAATGGATTCTCGACTTGAACCGTTACGGTAAACTCTTGTCTTGATTTTGGTTTGCCGTCAATAGATATTTTGATATCGGGATTACGCACTCTAAAGTCATCTTGGGCAAAGTAGTCGAACTGTGTGTCTACGACTGTAGCCAGGCAGGCGATATTGAAGGAAGCCTGAAAAAGGATAAAAATGTACTGTCAGGCCATTTAGGCAATTTGAAAAGAAAAATATATTTGCAATAAAATCTTCGATGCGATTAATCTTCGGCGGGTAGTTTAGTAAAAGCTCGCTGCTCCCGTAATCACTAGTGGTTTAATCGCTCAAAATGTCGGGTTTTCTAATAAATACATCATTATAAAGCTATCTGTCTCGGTTCATTTGTTAAAATAAATGCAAATCGTGTGAGTTTAAAAAGTTCGTGAATCTTCGAATTTCCGGAATAACCTGGCCACCACTAAATTTTGTAAGTATAAACCAGTTTTATCTATAATCTCTTATCTTTAGACTATGTCAGAGACGTCGTCGGCAACAACTGTCTCCACATATTGTTGACTCCGGGCGCAATCTCCAACACAGTAAGCGCTCTCACTGCCACTGAGCCAACGGGCTTGTCCAAAATCCATATTTCAAACTCTTATCTCTGTAACACAACTCCCACATTACCTGATCAATAAGCTTCTTATAATAGTCGTCATAGGTGACCATCATGTCCACTTGCTCTTTGCCCTCTGGCGCCAAGTTCATATCGAACTCTGACCGCTTGACTCCATCGCCGGTGACTCCGGTGTAGGTGACCGTGTCCACGCGGAGGACGCCCTTCACGCGGTGAGGGTTGAGAGAGGAACGGTTCTTCACATGGAGCACCTGGAAAGGAAAGAGAGTTGATGAAATATGATGGATTTATAGATGCGAGGTGGATTTATAGAAACGATGATAAAGATACGCCATATAGAACAGTAATTGAACATTACACGAACTTATTGTCTTATAACGCAAGGATAAACTGAAAATCCATAAAAGTTCAAAGATCAAAAATCTTATAAATTCATCAAAAATAACTGTAATGTGCTCTCACATTTCTTTAGTTTTACGGAAGCAATGATAATCACTCTCATTCCCAAAAAAAATCCAAACAATATTTTCTTAAATAAAGATCTCGTAACTTACAACCGAGAAGTCCTGTCCAATCTTGATATTGTCCCTCAGCTCAAATTCGAAGAAGACATCATTGAAGGCATCGTTCAAGTAATATCTAGCGAAGATGCTCTCCGACTTCCGTAAAGCTTTCTCCATTGTCTGTCGCTCTTGCAACGTACTCTCTGGGTATTTATATGTGTTTGTGATGTCCTGAAAATAGAAATCAATTACTATAAAAAAAGTTTTTCTTCGGCCTTATAGTATTTCACTATCATTTATCACTCTTATTCAATAATGATGCTTGGTTGGTAAAGTCTGTATAAGTGCTTGTTCAGATTACCCACACGAGCCCACAGACGACCTATTGCAACTCAGTTGGAATAATCGGAAATTTTCCTTATAATAGGTCCCCGCTGACGGACACTAGCACAAAATATTCGACACATATGCGTTATTAGCAAGTGATTACATCAATAATAGGACCAAACAAACCTCTCTTTCCATTTTTCCAATGGCTTTCGTCGAGATATTCTGACCAATGGACGTTGTGTCTCGAGCGAGGAGTTTCAGGGGTTGGATCTCTCCAGCGTATTTCCACATCACCTGAAAGCAAACAAAAGTTAGTGCTATTATCTCTACTTACTTATTACAAAAATATTCGTAAAAACAGAATTAGATACGAGTAGTTTTTTCTAACTTTATATACTTTTAATTTTTTCATTCATCATGTATTCGATTCATAATGGTACGGGAAGTGTGTAAAATTTGATTTAAAAAATAGACACCGCAATTGGCACTAAATACAATTTGGTACATGATGAACTATTAAATTGACGAAACTGGATCAGGACATAAAGTGCAGCCATAGTAACTATGTGATGTCTTCGTATGAACTTTGTTGTTCTATACTAATACAATTTTTTCTTAAGTATACCTTATCAGCATTAACTTGTGCAAAGACATAAGCAGCATCATAAGGCCTCTGCAGTTCGCCGTCCCGAACAGCCCGCAATGAAGCTGGACCGCATCGGTACATGTCTTCTGAAGTCTCTTGAGGAGTAGCGTCTATCGCTTGCCAGCCTCCGTACTCGGTGCCCAGATCGGGACGCTCCATCCATACCTGTAAATAATATTTATATAATGACAAGCAACAAAAAAAATGTTGCATGGATCGTATGGGACTCACTAACTAAAATCAAGAAGTACCTGCAGGGCAATGATAGTTTGTACCGACCAATCATATCAAATTAAGCATAGCTCTGATAGAAAGAAGCCCTAAGTACCCATTAAGCTCCGCCCCGTTTCTAACGAAACTCATCTTAAAGCTATTGGTACCAATCAGACTACAAATATTAAGCTAATTGCTTATTTGCTATTGATTGCTTCAAGGCCTCTTACCTCATTCCAAACATGGTAATTCCAGACAGAATCTCTCGTAAATTCTTCAAGTGTGTTGCCATCTTCATCCTTGATGATGTCAATAGTGAGACTGCCTTGACTGTCGTGAGCTGCGTCGTATCCTGTTACAGGTCTGCACGGTATGCCGAGAGCGCGGCAAACTGAAATTATTTGTAAAATGTTGCTTTTTAGTTTCATTAGATGCAAAAGGCATGTGCAGGCAATGCAGGCCTTACTGGCCTAGGATGATGTCAGGTGCTCTTGAGGGGGATATTGATAGGAGAATCAACAACAAAGTTAATAAGTTTATTTATAATGATAAGTCTTTAGGAACTTTAAGGTCCCTGCCTACCCCTCCATGCAAAGATAAAATCGTTCAATTAGCGCTAAAGCAAATTCCCTAAGCCCAAGCTTCTCTTTAATATTACTAACTATGTTTAACAATTCATGATCTCATTGAGTAACAGATAGATATTAAGTAGCAAATAAGATATGTGCAGCAAGTAGAGCGGGGAATACAACTGTATTAATTGAATCTTAAACCATGACATCACCATTACTGACAGCATTAAATTAAACACCACTCACTTGTAGTCAAAACTCCTGCATACACCCAACATTGCGCGTATTTCACTGGCTTCTTTTTCTCATAGTACTTCTGTAGTATGGACAGCGATCCGACCCACTTCAGCGGGTGTGTGCCCCCGTCGTAGTCACTGAGCTCAGCGCCCCAGTTACCGAACAACACTCCGTTGTCGTCTTGTACGTTGACTGATGCTGAGAGAGCTCGGCACGTCCGGATTGGGTCACCCCTGGCTTTGCCTTTGACCTAAATGTTTATTACAAGCTTGTTTTAAGTGAATATCAACCGAATGCAACATTGAATGAGATAATTTTTTAACTTCGGAAATACCCTTTGGAACAAAACATATTTCGAATATTTGTTCATAATCCAAACATAAAAAAAGATCCTCCGCTATTTTTGAATGCGGCTAAAAAATATTATGCTAAGCTTTTCGTATTTACCTTTCCAATTTCCCTAACAAGGTAGATAGCACAATCTAAGATGTCCCTCTCATATTGTGCATAGTTCCACGGAGTCGGTTTGATTCTGTTGTACACTCCTCTGAACATTAGTCCACCGTCTTCTTGCACATATTCCTCGCGATGTCTGTGGCCTGGAAAGATTTTATTATTTATTTAGGTGCAATTATGGTTTGCTATTAATTGAAGGCGTAAGGCAATTGTGTGTATATACCTGGCATATAAACAGAATCGTTCAAGCACCAAGGATTGAACAGTACGTATATGGGTTGCGGGTGGGTGTAGCTCAACGAACGGCCTCCAGTGAGCTTGGTATCAACATCGATCTTCCACGCAGCCACTACGCAGTCAGCGGCTGCAGTCACCGCCACCATCAGGTGCGAATCCATCTGGCCTTCGTACACTGCATTCCATGCTCCCACAGTCTCTGATCCCTTCTCAAGTAATGGCACTGCAGCCGATGTGTCATCAGACGGCCCACGCTTCTCCACATCTGCAAATCATTCCATTATGCATTTGATATACGAGGCGATCTTAAAATAAACTTATAGATGTATTGAGTGGCCTTCGTACCTGATACGTAGAAAATGAAGGAAATTGCGTCTCGGTTAGCATCGTACGGTCTGTTTAGAAGCAGATCTAGTTTGAAGGACTGTCCGCGCCTGACAACGAGGCAGCGGTCTTCAGATCTTGTCATGAGATTGAACTTGGTCGTGTGATGGTTCTCTCCATTGGTTTCGATGCAGAAGTCAATGCCTTGCACTGAGAGAACGCCTTGCTTTGTTCCGTCGACTACATCTGGAAAAAAATTGCAGTACATTAGTCTTTGATGTGCTTATGATGTCTTTGATGGCATAGTTCTTTTTTACAAGTCCTAGACCTAGAAATTAAAACGCAAAAAGATTTTTTTTATTACTAGTTTTCTACATAAATTCTAGTCACTGTTTACGATTCCTTTCAATCAAACTAAGTGTTTGATTACGTTAATAATTTGTTTTGCGGTAAAATCTGTCCATACGTAACGGTGGAATTGTTAAACAGGTATACTAGTCCCGTCAACGAAGTAGTTGTAGAATGCGTGAGAGGGTACCTAAGCGATTTCTACAGAAACATATTCAGGGTGCTTAGGGGAAAAACATACTAAAAGTCCTGACGTCTAGGAGGTGCGCCGGAGGGAAGGGAGGGTGACAAAGGTCTCAGTTTTAGGTTATTCGCGAATATCTCAAAAACGGTGCAATGTAGCAAAAAAAAGTGTATGATGAAATGAAAGCTTATATAATTCTCTATAACTTTAATTCTATCCACTTTTTCCATATTCCCAACCGTTATTGAACTACACGCTCCAGAAATGTCAAAATTAAGGAACTCGGGCAGGTAACTATGGAGCCTGCCCCAATGCTCAACAGTGACATGACCTATGTCATTTGAAAGGTCTTGAAGAGTTGTACAAGTTGCTCCTAGACAGTTATATCGAATTCGACGGCCAACTCGGTGTTTTCGACCACCGAAGCATTACCACTGGAGGTGCTGTGGAGCCTGGACGGAATGCTCAACAGTGACATGACTTACGCATTTGAAAGCTCTTACAAGTCACTTTTTAATAGTTATATCGAAATCGACGCCAAACTTGGTGTTTTCGACCACCGAAGAAAAAACACTAGGTGTATATGCAGTTGACCCTGATCGTATTGCTCAACAGTGACATGACTAATGTCATTTGAAAGCTCTTACAAGTCACTCCTTGACAGTTATATCGAAATCGACGACCAACTCGGTGTTATCGACCACCGAAGTATCGACATTGATCGTATTGCTCAACAGTGACATGACACATATCATTTGAAAGCTCATAAAGAGTTTTATAAGTCACTCTTTGATATATCGAAATCGCCGTCCAACTTAGTGTTTTCGACCACCGAAGAATGGAGTTGGGCTATGCCATACCGAAGTATCGACGCTGATCCTAATGCTCAACGGTGACATGACCTATGTCATTTGATAGCTCTTGAAGAGTCGTACAAGTCACCCTTTGACAGTTATATCGAAATCGACCGCCAACGCGGTGTTTTCGACCACCGAAGAATGACACTGGGTTTATGTGCAGTTGACCCTGATGGTATTACTCAACAGTGACATAACTTATGTCATTTGAAAGCCCTTAAAGAGTTGTCCAAGTCACTCCTTGACATGTATATCGAAATCGACGGCCAACTTGGTGTTTTCGACCACAGAAGAATGGAATTTTCTCAAGGTCCTTTATTCAGCGTGTTTAAGCCCGCCCTTGCATCAGAATAGTATAAAAGTAGTGCGCAAAGGAACTCAATAGATGGCATTACGATTTAAAAAATCTAAAACACGCGTAAGTTGTGTTCCCGGCCTGAAAGGGTGTCGTATTTAGCAACCATGACATATTTGAGTTAACCTTAACATGTGCAGTGACAGTGAGTGATCGCTTATGTTGCCCTTCAAATACTCTATAACTAATTTATGAATTGAACTAATGTGTATATATATATTATTTTTTTTGGTCAAAAACACCGAGTTAGCCTTTGATTTCGATATAAATATCAAGGAGTGACTTAAACAACTCTTCAAGGGCTTTCAAATGACATAAGCTATGCCACTGTTGAGCAATACCATCAGGGTCAACTGCACATAAACCCAGTGTCATTCTTCGGTGGTCGAAAACACCGCGTTGGCGGTCGATTTCGATATAACTGTCAAAGGGTGACTTGTACGACTCTTCAAGAGCTATCAAATGACATAGGTCATGTCACCGTTGAGTATTAGGATCAGCGTCGATACTTCGGTATGGCATAGCCCAACTCCATTCTTCGGTGGTCGAAAACACTAAGTTGGACGGCGATTTCGGTATAACTATCAAAGAGTGACTTATAAAACTCTTTATGAGCTTTCAAATGATATGTGTCATGTCACTGTTGAGCAATACGATCAATGTCGATACTTCGGTGGTCGATAACACCGAGTTGGTCGTCGATTTCGATATAACTGTCAAGGAGTGACTTGTAAGAGCTTTCAAATGACATTAGTCATGTCACTGTTGAGCAATACGATCAGGGTCAACTGCATATACACCTAGTGTTTTTTCTTCGGTGGTCGAAAACACCAAGTTTGGCGTCGATTTCGATATAACTATTAAAAAGTGACTTGTAAGAGCTTTCAAATGCGTAAGTCATGTCACTGTTGAGCATTCCGTCCAGGCTCCACAGCACCTCCAGTGGTAATGCTTCGGTGGTCGAAAACACCGAGTTGGCCGTCGAATTCGATATAACTGTCTAGGAGCAACTTGTACAACTCTTCAAGACCTTTCAAATGACATAGGTCATGTCACTGTTGAGCATTGGGGCAGGCTCCATAGTTACCTGCCCGAGTTCCTTAATTTTGACATTTCTGGAGCGTGTAGTTCAATAACGGTTGGTAATATGGAAAAAGTGGATAGAATTAAAGTTATAGAGAATTATATAAGCTTTCATTTCATCATACACTTTTTTTTGCTACATTGCACCGTTTTTGAGATATTCGCGAATAACCTAAAACTGAGACCTTTGTCACCCTCCCTTCCCTCCGGCGCACCTCCTAGACGTCAGGACTTTTAGTATGTTTTTCCCCTAAGCACCCTGAATACGTTTCTGTAGAAATCGCTTAGGTACCCTCTCACGCATTCTATACCCTCCTTTGAGTTGTTCTTTAACGGGACTATACGTCATCGACAAAAATCATCGCGGCTGAGTGTTTGTTGGCAGCCAGCCAGCGCGTAAGACAAGGCATCCGACGATAACCTTTACCACTTCTTTAAATCATTTCGGTTTATTAATGCATAGGGAAATATAAACATAGATCAATCATAAACATTACCTAATATTTGAATACTAAAACAATTCTGCACAAAATACATAAAGGTATTTTTGAATTTTAGTAAAATGATACTTTTTCAAGTTATTAAGTAGAATATTTAAAAATATTATCTTCAAACAAGTTTTGGTAAATTTTAAAATGTAGGCACATATTTCTTTTATTAATATCTGAACAAGGTTTGGCAAAAATATACCTTGTTCTCTGAAGTCCAAAAACTTTTAAAAACTTACCCAAAGTTGATAAAATTTTGAAAATAATCATAACATATTAAAAACCTACCAGGTTGAAAAGGAATAATAATGTATTTCCGTTAACTTTCAAAGTAGTGCCTCCAGAAATTCTTAAAATAATCCATGATTGAATGATTCCAGTGTTATCAGTCCTTGTTAGTACATAACGCACAAAATATCACAACCACGCGACTTCCTACTCAATAATTCCTCGTTCGAAACTCGCTAATTGTTCGTATCAACGTCTAATTCCGCGAGATTGTAGTCAAAGACTGGAGTTCAGCGTGGGTACTGCAGTCTCAGTTCTATGATGATGTCATGAAGGCATAGTAACGTGAAAATTCATCTTTTGGGAGATGTTACCTAAGATAAATAAGTACTGCAAATATTACTCATGTAGTGACAAAATATATCCAATTTGAGACAATTTGTTCATGGAAAACCCTGAACCAATCATGGTATCTTCTACGTACTTAGTATTGATCATAGTCGTAGTTTGAATAACCTTCTGAGCTCAATAATATGATTGCAGTTGACATAACATATCGCAAGTTGCATATTAATAGAATAAGTAATTGCTTCTCATAAATATTTCATTTATCTTCGACGACAATTTCTGGTCAAAACTAGCCTGGAATTTCTTGATATCATTGCAATTGCATAAGTACTTAATAAGTAGAGATACTTTATAAATCGTACCTATAAGTTTCAATAGACCAACGCGATGGTATCTTTTCGCAAGCAGTTCTGTCATTTCCACTTTCATCTTTGTTGACATACTAGGTACACCTATTGCGTAACTTTTGTGTTCAGTTATCTACATAACATAAACATTTGGCTTAAAAGGGGTCGGTCGCCAAAAATATGTCAGAGAATGCCAAAAATATGTCAGAGAATGGTCAGAGCGTATTAAAATTGCCCAACAACAATGTGTCAAAGTGACCAACCCTGTCGGGAGTTTTTAGACCGTCTAAAGGCCTCCAGCATTGTCTAACTATTTAAACAGCCGGGACCGACTCGTTAGTGAGACGTTAGACGCTAATTCTTACTTAACATTTACATAATTTACATAAGTTCTTCAATCACATTCTCAATCGAAGGTCGTACTTAGTACAGCTTCGGGACAAAACCAAATGAGGGTGTTAATTGCATGATACAGTTCCGATTTGTTAATGGACCTCTCCATTCAAGAGGTCAATTGGTGGTGATCAATAGAATTCTTTGTGAGGAATTACCGTGAAGTGACGTAATATTAACACTTACTACACTTAGAGACGTCAGATGATTCCGTAATCTATACTAATATTATAAAGCTGAAGAGTTTGTTTTGTTTGTTTGTTTGTTTGTTTGTTTGTTTGTTTAAACGCGCTAATCTCAGAAACTACTGAACCGATTTGAAAAATTCTTTTTGTAATGGATAGCCACATTCAACGGGAAGGTTATAGGCTACTTTTCATTCCGAAATTCCCACGGGAACGGGAACAACGCGGGTAATACCGCGGGGCGCTGCTAGTTTATAGGATAATGTGTTTGATAAGTATTTTTAAAATATGATGTACCTATAGTCCAAGCATTTGGTAAAAAAAAAGGGGGTTACCTGGAAAGTTTTCCGGGAGTTTTGAAAATTGGTTTATTTATAGATTTGGGTATGCTCTTTTCGAATTTCAACTTTGCCACCTCGTAACCCCGCCGCTCGCGCCGCCATATTGAAAAAATGGCGCCTAAAAACGGTTTTTTGGAAATATCTCTTTTCCGACGCATTTTACGACATAAATATCTATGTACAAAATTAAACTAGAGAAAATTTCCTACAATTTATGTATTAAAAATTTTTTTCATAAAATCAATCATCTTTCATCACTACATATTATAAAACAAAGTCCCCGGCCGCGTCTGTCTATCTGTTCGCGATAAACTCAAATACTACTGCACGGATTTTGACGCGGATTTTTTCAATAGATAGAGTGATTCAAGATGAAGGTTTATACGTATAAAAATTCCCGATATTCCCACGGGAACGGGCACAACGCGGGTAAACCGCGGGCGGTGCTAGTCTTTCATGATTCATAATTTCATTTGGTTTACTCAAAGCACAACCGGGTCTTGTATACATTAAACAGTAGGTATAGTACATATTAACCGCGAGTTAACGTTACTCCGACTTTATATTAGAACTCTATTGACCTACAAACGTCATAACTATCCCGGTTTTATATATGGAACAATTACACCATCATATGTTTGTATACACTAGCACCGGCCGCGGTTTGACGTGTTGTATCATTTCTGAAGGAATTTACGGATAAAATATCCTATCGTAGTAATATTATAAATGCGAAAGTTTGTGAAGATGTATGTATGTATGTTTGTTGCTCTTTCACGGAAAAACTACTGAAGAGATTCGTATGAAACTTTACAGTAATATAGGTTATACATTAGAATACCACATGGGATACATTTTATCCCAAAATTCCCGCGGGAACCGGTACTAAGTGGTAAAACCACGGGGCGCGGCTAGTTGATAGATATAACTTTGACATTTGTAGTCACTGCAAAACAAACAATGCTTAGATCTTTAAAACTACGCAACGGATTTTTATGCAGTTTTTAAAATAGATAGAGTGATTCAAGAGGAAGGTTTATATGTATAAAAATTCCCGAAATTCCCACCAGAACTGCCACAACGCGTAAAACCGCGGGGCACAGCTAGTTTCAGATAAAAATGGTAAAAAAAAGCGAAGTGTGTCCGTCACGTGTTGTTACGCGCGTTGTACCTATTCCCGCGAGAAATGCGGGATAAAAAATATCCCATGTGTTATTCTGATGTATAACCTATATTTCTGTAAAGTTTCATCCAAATCCGTTCATTAGTTTTTGCGTGAAAGAGTAACAAACATACATACATCCTCACAAACTTTCGCATTACAATTTTGTTAGGATTACCATAGTATACAATGTACAGTGAACAACGAGATCATAATTCCATAAATACTTCCGAACACAACGCATCAAGGTCGCTCTAACAAGGCATTAACTAACAGATTGTAATAATTATCCCACGTGAAATCGATTGGACTCGACTGGATTATACTAGCAGTGCCCCGCGGTTTTACCCGCGTTGTACCCGTTCCCGTGGGAATTTCTGGATGAAAAGTATCCTATAACCTTCCCGTTGAACGTGGCTATCCAATAAAAAAACAATTATTGAAATCGGATCGGTATTTTCTGAGATTAGCGCGTTCAAACAAGCTCTTCAGATTTATTATATAAGTACTAGCAGTGCTCCGTGGTTTTACCCGCGTTGTACCCGTTCCCGTGGGAATTTCTGGATGAAAAGTATCCTATAACCTTTCCGTTGAATGTGGCTATCCATTACAAAAAGATTTTTTTAAATCGGACCAGTAGTTCTTGAGATTAGCGCGTTCAAACAAACAGGTGGTGTGGAAATGAGTTTTTTTTAAAAACGTCTATTGAAATCTACTTTGTGGCGCTCGTACGCCAAAAACTATTGATTTTATGAAAAAAAATATTAATACATAAATTGTAGGAAATTTTTTCTAGTTTAATTTTGTCATAAATATTTTTGTCGTAAAATGCGTCAGAAAAGAGATATTTCCAAAAAACCGTTTTTAGGCGCCATTTTTTCAATATGGCGGCGCGAGCGGCGGTGGTACGAGGTGGCAAAGTTGAAATTCGAAAAGAGCATACCCAAATTTATAAATAAACCAATTTTCAAAACTCCCGGAAAACTTTCCAGGTAAAACTACCAAATGATTGGACTACTAATCAATTAATCTATACGAATTTTATAAAGAGCAGATTTTTACCTGCTTAACTAAATGTATGAGCGCGACCCCACTAAATCTAGGAAAATAACGTAAGCGTGATCTACAAAATGTTCACATTATTCACCCCAGCGCCATCTATTGCACCGCGGATGGAAGAATCGCGCAGCCCAGCTAGTCCTACTTACAATAATTTATAAATGCGAAAGTTTGTGAGGATGGTGTTACTGAATAAGAGTTATGTAAGCCGGTCAATGCAAAATGCCAAACCATAGGTACCATACTAGCAGCGCCCCGCGGTTTTATCCGCTTTGCGGACGTTCCCGTGGTAATTTCGGTATGAAAAACAGCTTATAACCTTTCCGTTGAATGTGGCTATCTATTACAAAAATAATTGTTCAAATTGGATTGGTAAATAGTTCCGGAGATTAGCGCGTTCGAAAAAGAAAAACAAAACAAAAAATTGCGCATCTACGCAAGTTTCTTGAATTCGATAGAGTTCTCATATTTAAAATTCATCTTATAATTACGCCCACCAAGTTAAATTAGACCTAAATAGTTCAGTTTATATCGCTCTACTTATATGGTTTTATTCTAGAGTGGGATTCATAGAGATTTCTGCTTGCTCTACCTTGAAAATATACATAGAATTAATATAAGCTAACCTACACGCGCCGCAAACGGTGAAGCGTAGGTTTATACAAATGCGAAGTAAATGCCGTATTATGCAATGATATGTGTGATTGGATCTGTAGTGGGCTCATCTTAGATGTGCTATACACCTAATTAACAGCAACATAATTGGTATTAATTAGCCTGTGTTTATTGCTTGCACCCACCGGTAAGATTGTGTAATTTAGTTTATAGGTATAGACTATTAGTAGCACCTCGCGATTATTCCCGCGTTTTGTTGGAAAAAATACAGAACACGTCTTTCATAAATTATGTCAACGAATGTTTAAGCATAAAATCAGAATCAGCTATCACTACTTGGGTGATAGTCGATAATGCTTGTTCTATCTACTGGCTACTATGCTAGAGAGTGCTTCGGATGGCATGTTAAATAGTTAGTTCCGTTTGTTTCAATCATTAGACTAACACTCCAACAGCAGAGTTGGCTACTTATCTACACGAACTTTACTTATCTATTCGTTGGCATAATGTACTATCTACTAATTAGTTAGATCTTATCTTATATATAAAATTCTCGTGTCACAATGTTCTTTCCCGTACTCCTCCGAAACGGCTTGACCGATTCTCATGAAATTTTGTGAGCATATTGAGTAGGTCTGAGAATCGGCCAACATCTATTTTTCATCCCGGAATTCCCGCGGGAACGGGTACAACGCGGGTGAAACCGCGGGGCGCAGCTAGTATTTATATAAGCTTCTCACAAACTTCTCTCTTACAACAATTCTCACAAGTAAAATTCTGCTATTCATTATACTTTTAAAACTCGTCAGAACTTAGAAAATAAAATAACAATGCTTTGACGGATTCTATGTTTAGTTTGATTGTGTTTTTTATTTACTGCCCCATCTTCAGTGACAATCTCGACAGATGTCGGTGATAAATTTTATTTTACTAAGAAAATACATTAGTAGTTACCCTAGATTATTTTACATCTCATTGTATAGATTCTTATTGGTTTTCTGTCGTTAAAAAGTAACGTACATTTATTAAACAAAGCCATTTCAGTGTCATATTGTTTATGTCATCATTGCCACTCTTTAGTAAGCTTCTTTAAGTAAAATATAAGAAAGAATGAGACATAATATCATTCTTAGTGAACAATCCTCACTGTGCTAATAAGTTGAGCGGTCCTTTGCCTAGCTATGTTATGTTTATATGACTGTGATCTCATTGAAGTTACCTACTTTAGGGGTATGGACCGATATCGATGCCCCTAACCCAAAACATCGACGGTGACTCTTTGTTGCAGAACATGATTTATTAGTTAATTCAAGCAGGTTACCTGCCAACCGTGACATGGTGTGATAAATAGATACCTACTGTGACTTGAATTAGAGCACAAATTAAAGTTAAGATATTCAACCAATCAACATAGTATTTATACCATTTCTTGCCCAATTCAGCCGACGATATTAGGCGGTGGTTGAGATATTATATAGCAGTAGTAGCGCCCCGCGGTTTTACCTGCTTTATGCCCATTCCTGTTGGAATTTCGGGATGGAAAATGGCCGCTAAACTTTTCATTAAATGTGGCCATTACATAAATAATTATTCGAATCGGGTTGGTATTTTTTATGATGAGCTCGTTCAAATATACAAAAAGCTTTATTATATTAGTATACTAGCTGCGCCCCGCGGTTTCACCCGCGTTGTACCCGTTCCCGCGGGAATTTCGGGATGAAAAATAGATGTTGGCCGATTCTCAGACCTACTCAATATGCTCACAAAATTTCATGAGAATCGGTCAAGCCGTTTCGGAGGAGTACGCGAACGAACACTGTGACACGAGAATTTTATATATAAGATTATTCACGCTAGGTACCGTTAATTGCAGTTAGTACATATCTACATGAATTTCTTTGAAGTCTATACTAATATGATAAAGCTGAAGAGTTTTTCTTGTATGCTATTATAAGTATTTATATATTATCTAACTTAATTGAAACGTAAGCTAATGTCATAATTATTTGTTAAAACGGGAACTTACGTACGACGGAGGTTACTATTGATGTCCCTTGCGCTTGCGGTGCGGGGAGAGACGCTGTCGCGGGCATTTCACCCACCTCCTGATGAAGGTCACCGTACGTGACCGAAACGTGTTGAGGAACACTCAACAGTAACCTCCGTCGTACGTAAGTTCCCGTTTTAACAAATAATTATTATCTAACTTGTTATAAGCTATCTTAAGTTGTATGTAGTTGGTAACCCATGTTAAGACTGTTTAATTTCAATGAAACATGGTCTATTAACAAGTTTGACATTAATACATTATCGTCTCATTATGGAGACTGAGGCTGACGGATTCTTGAGCTTTTTGTTCACCGACATTCACAGTATTTGTTACGAGACCTAGTTCACCTTGACATGACGTAATAAGATACATGCATTTACAAAACTGCCACAAAACGTATAGTCCAAGCATTTGGTAAAAAAAAAGGGGGTTACCTGGAAAGTTTTCCGGGAGTTTTGAAAATTGGTTTATTTATAGATTTGGGTATGCTCTTTTCGAATTTCAACTTTGCCACCTCGTAACCCCGCCGCTCGCGCCGCCATATTGAAAAAATGGCGCCTAAAAACGGTTTTTTGGAAATATCTCTTTTCCGACGCATTTTACGACATAAATATCTATGTACAAAATTAAACTAGAGAAAATTTCCTACAATTTATGTATTAAAAATTTTTTTCATAAAATCAATCATCTTTCATCACTACATATTATAAAACAAAGTCCCCGGCCGCGTCTGTCTATCTGTTCGCGATAAACTCAAATACTACTGCACGGATTTTGACGCGGATTTTTTCAATAGATAGAGTGATTCAAGATGAAGGTTTATACGTATAAAAATTCCCGATATTCCCACGGGAACGGGCACAACGCGGGTAAACCGCGGGCGGTGCTAGTCTTTCATGATTCATAATTTCATTTGGTTTACTCAAAGCACAACCGGGTCTTGTATACATTAAACAGTAGGTATAGTACATATTAACCGCGAGTTAACGTTACTCCGACTTTATATTAGAACTCTATTGACCTACAAACGTCATAACTATCCCGGTTTTATATATGGAACAATTACACCATCATATGTTTGTATACACTAGCACCGGCCGCGGTTTGACGTGTTGTATCATTTCTGAAGGAATTTACGGATAAAATATCCTATCGTAGTAATATTATAAATGCGAAAGTTTGTGAAGATGTATGTATGTATGTTTGTTGCTCTTTCACGGAAAAACTACTGAAGAGATTCGTATGAAACTTTACAGTAATATAGGTTATACATTAGAATACCACATGGGATACATTTTATCCCAAAATTCCCGCGGGAACCGGTACTAAGTGGTAAAACCACGGGGCGCGGCTAGTTGATAGATATAACTTTGACATTTGTAGTCACTGCAAAACAAACAATGCTTAGATCTTTAAAACTACGCAACGGATTTTTATGCAGTTTTTAAAATAGATAGAGTGATTCAAGAGGAAGGTTTATATGTATAAAAATTCCCGAAATTCCCACCAGAACTGCCACAACGCGTAAAACCGCGGGGCACAGCTAGTTTCAGATAAAAATGGTAAAAAAAAGCGAAGTGTGTCCGTCACGTGTTGTTACGCGCGTTGTACCTATTCCCGCGAGAAATGCGGGATAAAAAATATCCCATGTGTTATTCTGATGTATAACCTATATTTCTGTAAAGTTTCATCCAAATCCGTTCATTAGTTTTTGCGTGAAAGAGTAACAAACATACATACATCCTCACAAACTTTCGCATTACAATTTTGTTAGGATTACCATAGTATACAATGTACAGTGAACAACGAGATCATAATTCCATAAATACTTCCGAACACAACGCATCAAGGTCGCTCTAACAAGGCATTAACTAACAGATTGTAATAATTATCCCACGTGAAATCGATTGGACTCGACTGGATTATACTAGCAGTGCCCCGCGGTTTTACCCGCGTTGTACCCGTTCCCGTGGGAATTTCTGGATGAAAAGTATCCTATAACCTTCCCGTTGAACGTGGCTATCCAATAAAAAAACAATTATTGAAATCGGATCGGTATTTTCTGAGATTAGCGCGTTCAAACAAGCTCTTCAGATTTATTATATAAGTACTAGCAGTGCTCCGTGGTTTTACCCGCGTTGTACCCGTTCCCGTGGGAATTTCTGGATGAAAAGTATCCTATAACCTTTCCGTTGAATGTGGCTATCCATTACAAAAAGATTTTTTTAAATCGGACCAGTAGTTCTTGAGATTAGCGCGTTCAAACAAACAGGTGGTGTGGAAATGAGTTTTTTTTAAAAACGTCTATTGAAATCTACTTTGTGGCGCTCGTACGCCAAAAACTATTGATTTTATGAAAAAAAATATTAATACATAAATTGTAGGAAATTTTTTCTAGTTTAATTTTGTCATAAATATTTTTGTCGTAAAATGCGTCAGAAAAGAGATATTTCCAAAAAACCGTTTTTAGGCGCCATTTTTTCAATATGGCGGCGCGAGCGGCGGTGGTACGAGGTGGCAAAGTTGAAATTCGAAAAGAGCATACCCAAATTTATAAATAAACCAATTTTCAAAACTCCCGGAAAACTTTCCAGGTAAAACTACCAAATGATTGGACTAGTATGCTTTTTAGAGTTCCGTACCCAAAGGGTAAAAACGGGACCTTATTCCTGAGACTTCACTGTCCGTTCGATCCGTCCGTCTCCGTCTGTCACCAGGCTGTGTTTCAAGAACGGTGAAAGCTAGACATTTGAAATTTTCACAGATGATGTATTTCTATTGCCGCTATCAACAGATAAAACTAAAAATAAAATAAAACAAATATTCAAGGGGGCTATACAACAAACGTGATTTTTACCGTTTTTTAAAGTACTGAACCCTCCGTGCGCGAGTCCGACTCGCACTTGGCCGGTTTTTTAGTTTGACATAGTAAATATTGTGTACAATCGTAAGAAGTAATGTGTTTTCCTGACAACATAATAAACAACAGCATCCGACTTCAAATATCCGTTGTTATCTAATGTGTTAACAGCGGTGTAAAAAAGCGCTGTTTGTTCTATATCGCAAATTGCAAGAAAGAGTTTGAACTTTCATATCTGAAAAATTGACCTGTGCTTTAAGTTACTTTATCAGGTCCATTGAGCATACATTCATAGAACAATACTTGCCTAACGCAAAAGGGAATTCACCGCTATCAAAATAACTTATTACCTAGAGTAAACTAAGTACATTAAACGGAAACGATAAGTGACATTTCAACACGAAAGTAATGAAAATAAAATCAAACTTTTTGTACCAAAATTACTGCTACCATTTCAGTAATTTTTCAGTAATACAGTATTACTGTAACATATCTATAGTAATATTATAAAGAGGCAAAATTTTTAAGTTTGTTTGTTTGTTTGTTTGTATGTTCGAGCTAATCTCGGGAATTTTCTGTCTGATTTGAATAATTCTTTTTGTAATAGATAGCTACATTCAATGGGAAGGTTATAGGCTATTTTTCATCCCGATATTCCCACGGGCACGGGCACAACGCGGGTAAGACAGCGGGGCGCTGCTAGCCTCTATATATAAAAATCAATGACACTTTTCTTTGTAATTTTATAACTCAAGAACAGGCTCACCTATCCAAACCAAATGTTTAGGCCTTTTTTGGACTATTTAGTAGATGGTTTATGTGAAGTTTTCACAAAATCGGTCTATCGGTTCTTTAATTCCCACGAGAACAGGCACAAGGCAAAAACCGCGGGGCACAGCTAGTAATGTATATAAGGGTACGTTTCGAGTGGCATAATGTACACAAAGTAGTACGTATGTATACAATATTTCATAGTCAAAATGTCAAAATTTGGTAAACTTTCTGGTGTTTCTGTTTATGTAATCTGAACGTGCTTGTGGTGCTAAATAATGCATTGTATAATCTAGATTTATTTACGTCTTAGCAACCAGAAACATGTTGGAAACAAGGCGTTGGCCAATATCAAATATTAAAGCAGTTTTCATAAACATGCATGTTTATGAATGCAGTTAACAGAAATATCCTAAAACACACAGCTGACAGTAGTGAAGTGAAACTAGTCAGAAGTAGTTTGGTCATGCGGAGGAGTTTTTATTCGATTTTTGAATATTCTAATGTCATCTTATCATACAAACAACTTAGTCCAAATTCACCGTTACTATCTCAAACCAAGATCAAATGATCTCGATCTTAGTGATTATATGAAGTTTAGCTCTTGAACTAGGATTAAGTTCAACCGATCGAGTTCAGAGTAACGGTCATATTGGGGCTTACTGTTTGTACTGATAAATATCTTCAATGAGATGAT
Source organism: Cyclophora punctaria (assembly GCA_951394245.1). Taxonomy (NCBI): domain Eukaryota; kingdom Metazoa; phylum Arthropoda; class Insecta; order Lepidoptera; family Geometridae; genus Cyclophora; species Cyclophora punctaria. The sequence continues at coordinate 5,103,697 of OX596170.1, read as the reverse complement.
AAGTCTTTGCACATTACAGAGTATTATTGTAATAGGCTTAAAATTAGCTAGGTAATATAAGTACCATGATGAATCGGTGCGTTCATCACCTATCAATGCGGGTTTGTTGGTTCCAGATAGATGTAGTATACTAGTGAAGACTAGTTTTCTTTCTATATGAGGCCTAAAGATAGAAGACCTGTCCTTACATAAAGACAGAATATAGTATACTAGCAGCGCCATGGGGTTTTACCCGTGTTGTGTCGTGTCATCCATTACAAAAAGAATTATTCAAATCAGATTAGTAGTTTCTCAGATTAGCGCATTCTTCAACTTACCTATAGGTAGAAGTATAGATAGATAGGTATACTTATATAGAAAGATAGGTACTTATTTGCGAAGATGCTGAAGTAACCATCATGATCGAAAGTCACCTAACAAATAAAGATAACAAAAAATATTAATAACTAACCAATAAAGTTATCGCCATTAATATATAGCAAGCAATGTTTGTATTACGATATCATACCTGCAAGTAAATAATACATAATCAGATAATTTACTAAGAAATTACTCAGATAATTAAATCTTTGCAATCATACTTAAGGCTTATTGTGTTTATCTTCCTGTTACTTCAGTGTGTTATTTTCTGAATGAACTAGAGGCTTCTGTGAGATCGGATAGATAATGATGCTCTAATCCAACATCTATTCTCTCTATATATAAAGGTGAAGATGTTTTTTGATTGTTTGAACGCGCTAATCTGAGAAAATGCCAATCCGATTTAAATAATTATTCTTGAAAGCCGCACCCCGTGACTTGACACGTATTGTGCCCGATCCCGTAGGAATTTTGAGTTAAAAAAATGGATTTTAACTTTCTGTTTAATATATTATCTAATACTTACAATAATGATTATTCTATAGTCTATTTTTTCTTAGCAATCCCAAAATGTAAACAAATATGGCCGATGTTGTGACCAAAGATACAGTACAGAGATTCTCTCTCTCTCTCTCTCTCTCTCTCTCTCTCTCTCTCTCTCTCTCTCTCTCTCTCTCTCTCTTCCTGGCTATGTGGTGGGGTCAGCCTTCCTTATTTTCCTTATTTTTCTCCTCCACTTCATAGAGTATAGAGATTATACAAACAAAAATCAAAGTCTTCCGGTTTATTATATTACGATAGGTACTCGGTACTTACGTAGTATACATTTTATAGCTAAATCCAGTTACCTAATTAAGTAGCAAAGTAAGTCAGTATCTCTAAGTTATACTTGATTATACCAATGTTCAACAAAGCTTGTTTATAAGGAATGCTAAGTGCTAACCAGTTAGTATAAACGGTGGCGGACAGACCGACGGCCTTTAGAGACCTCAACTATAATATGAAGCTAAATATAAAACAAACAGTACATTTTTTTAGTATATAGTTACTACTAGATGTTTGCCGCAGATTTCTTGTTATGTTTTTGAATGAAGGTTGATCAATTTTATAAGTTTTGAGTTTACTGTCGCACTCAGAAACGTCAAATTAATTTAACATTTCGACAATCAAAATCTAAGTTCGTTATTAGTTCTCAATTCTTCGGAATCTTCTTTACATAGGTACCTACATATTTACCTGATCATCAAATGCTACTTACTGACACCTACTGATGTAATTTAAATTAGTCATAATGTTTGAATTTAATGTTCCATTGTCAATTAACGAGTGCGGCACATTACTGGTTTTCTTGGTAATGCAATATTAACTAACTAGCAGCGCCCCGCGGTTTCACCCGCGTTGTGCCCATTCCTGTGGGAATTTCGAGGTGAAAAATAGCCTATGTCACTCAGGGATAGTGTAGCTTTCGAATGGTGAAAGAATTTTTTAATTCGGTGCAGTAGTTTCAGAGCCTATTCGAGACAAACAAACAAACAAAAAATCAAACCTTTCCTCTTTATAATATTATTATTATATTATTATATTATTATTATAGTGTTTCTCCTCGGAGTCACGGGACAAGCCCGGTCTTTTTGAGAGGCATGCGAGGGGATACAGATCCAACTCGTAGAGGCCCTTTGGAGATGTTTAATGTAATGGATTACAACTGCAGGGACACACTCCCGACCACATCAGTACAACATGTCCGGGAATGTGTACCTGCAGAAGTAGGGACTATTGTAAGTAAAAATGAAAGAAAAAGACTGGGCTATGGAAATGAAGGTTGGATGGACTGGAAATGGGATATTGCAAAGAGGTCGGCACCTGCCATAACAAGTGGTGAACAAGTTATCGGCGGCAGGCCGTGGCTCGCCGCCCACTGGATGGGCCCCCCGAAACAGCCGACGTAGAGACGGCAAGGGGGCAACATCGGTGTGGGCGACTCGGGGGTGTAGAGAGGTATAGTGTTTCTCCTCGGAGTCACGGGACAAGCCCGGTCTTTTTGAGAGGCATGCGAGGGGATACAGATCCAACTCGTAGAGGCCCTTTGGAGATGTTTAATGTAATGGATTACAACTGCAGGGACACACTCCCGACCACATCAGTACAACATGTCCGGGAATGTGTACCTGCAGAAGTAGGGACTATTGTAAGTAAAAATGAAAGAAAAAGACTGGGCTATGGAAATGAAGGTTGGATGGACTGGAAATGGGATATTGCAAAGAGGTCGGCACCTGCCATAACAAGTGGTGAACAAGTTATCGGCGGCAGGCCGTGGCTCGCCGCCCGCTGGATGGGCCCCCCGAAACAGCCGACGTAGAGACGGCAAGGGGGCAACATCGGCGCGGGCGACTCGGGGGTGTAGAGAGGTGTGCTGCGCTTTCTCTTACGTTACTCGCGGCGTTATGCCCTTTAACACTTCCACCCCCGGATCACACAGCCGACATCGACTGTGCCTCTAACGACCCCCCTCTGGCCGGCCGGTGAAGGCAAGCCAGAGCTGAGAGTCCTGCGGGCCCCCTTGGGGTCCACTCCGACCGGTGAAGGCTCGCCGGAGACGAGGGCCCTGACCGACTCTCCGGGGCACTCGGGAATCGCCCGTGGTGTCGCTACTCACCAACAGCTCGCCACAAGTATTATATTATTATTATTATATATTAGTATAGATATAGATTAAATAGGTAAATTAATTAACTTCTGTACTAATATATATCAAAGTAAATAAATATGTTCTAATTTAAAAGTAGATAACTAAGCTAAAGCTACTAAGAAACATATAAGTTCTCTTGAAAGTTTTTTCTTGAAAGTTATGCAACCCAAAAATAATTACATATTGGAATCAAACAGAGAGTTCCTCAGATTTACCCGTTTGATCAAACGAAAAACCTTACTCTTCAGTTTTATCTACACTAATATTATAAAAAGGAAAACTTTGTTTTTTTGGTTGTAATGAATAGGCTCAAAAACTACTGGACCGTTTTTAAAAATTCTTTCACCATTCGAAAGCTACATTATCCACGAGTAACATAAGCTATTTTTCATCTCGAAATTCCCACAGGAATGGACACACCGCGGGTAAAACCGCGGGGCGCTGCTAGGAGGTATATATACCAGCAGTGACCCGGGGTTTTACCCGGCCGTGCCCGCAAGCCGCGCCCGTGCCCTTTGTACCCGTTCCCGTGGGAATTTCGGGAATTTTTATTCTTATATACCTTCCTCTTGAATCAGTCTATCTATTTAAAAAACTGCATAAAATTCGTTGCGGAGATTTAAAATTCTAAGCATACCTACATAGGGACAGACAGAAACCGACTTTGTTTTATACTATGTAGTGATGATGCATATATTCGTATTTTCTTTCTAAATTTACTTACGTTTATAATCTAGAGAGTACTTATGTATTTAGATTTATAGATACAGAGAAAGCGAAAACGTTTAACCAACATCAAGAAAAATACGTTTAGTTTGTGTGCACTACCCAGTTTTATTCGTATCAGCTAAACCAACAAACGCGGTTGCTAATAAACAAAATGTGTTTGCGAGGTGCTAATATTATGTAAAGCAATATTCCTTACATTTAAAAATTGTACAACTATGATATCATCGTACATTGATAGATTGTTTACGTTATTAACTTGTTATATTTTGACCTCGACGGAGTCTTCGCAGACCATAGACCTTCGTCTATAGACTCAATTCTGGTCTTTGAACACCCATGAAATCACATTAAGAACAGAATGTTGAGCATCACAGGCTGTGTTTATTATACAGACTTAGGAAGATTTGCTTCTTACGTTCACGCACCAATTAACGTTAACATAAACTGTCTGTCTCAACTGTGAAAAAACTGTGGCTTTGTTCTCGAATAACTTTAACAAACTATCATTTAAGTTATAAAACAAACAAAACTTTGTATTTATCAGACATTTAACATCGTATGTTCGTCATGAACTTTTTAACGAACGTATGTTAACTGCATCAAGTAAGTAAGACTAATGATTGTCTACTATAATGTTTTGAATGGTCCTTACCTATAGAGTCGTCCAGCTGAGGAGGTCTAGGCAATTCCTTTAGGTCATAAGAATCTGATCTAGACCCAAAGCAAACGCACCGACTCGGAGCACAGCAGTGCGAAAGTTTACTTTTAACACTACCCATTGTTTGTATTATACAAAATATTTTTAACACACACGATTAATTCATAAGATATTCGAAAAAAAAATCACTGGTGATATAATTATACTTAAATAAGTAGTTTAATTTATGAACACTTTAATAAAGCTATAAATTATTATTCTTAATACCACTTATACGTTTTACTCCACATTACTTGACAACGTAATATTTCGTTGTTAGATGCGCGTGCGCCTTTAGCCGCGACTGAGCTGTTTCTGCGCAGGAACGCAGCCTCAATATTTTCCAATTTACGCTTGTGACCTCTTATCAGCTGGACTACGAGAATTCATTGGGTCATCCCCGCGTAACTGTTTTAGGTATCATGATTCATTAAAATTGTAACTTAGTTCGTACAAAATGTCCTGTGACGTAAGCACCTGCCTATTCACACGAAGCAAATCACTTGATGCTGTCAATTATTTAACTAAATATTAGTTTAACGTCATACTTATACTTATTTGATTCTGTTAGTCATTAAGTTATCGTTAATTGTGAATATGTATCTGAATACCTACCAAAATACCCATTATAATACGTAATTTACTTACCAAGGATTACTATAAGGATGAATCAATGTACCAATTCCTATACGACTTAATTTAGTAATTTCCATGGTGTTTGAGGGATTTTATTTATTATTCTCAGGGATTTCCTTCCCGTATTTTACATGTGTTTAATAAGTAGGTAAGTATTTGTATAAGTTATTAGTTAAAGATAGAGGGAATCATAAAACTGATCTTCTTCAAGAAATAACATCCAGTTAAATATCTAGTGGTTAGCTAACTGATACCAGGTGATACCAAAAATATCCACATTCTCGTAAATTTTACAGAGTGCTTCATTTTATTGCCATATAAAATCTTACGTCGAGTGCCGTCATTTAACCAAACACCGATCAATGTCGCGACTCGCGAGTACACACAACTATGTTAATTTACTACGTATGACATCATCACAGCACCCATGGTTTCGGAACGCGGATAAATGTCACATGTAAACAAAAAACGTGCTTTAACACTTGTGATAAAGATGAATTTTGAATGAACATCTTCCTTCATTTTACGAAGGTCCTGTGCAAGGGATTGCCTTGAATGGAACCAGATTCGTTTTAATGAATGAATTGCCGATTTTTCAAGAATGTGTCAGGGTATTAGCAATGTTGTGGTTGTTGATGCATAGGTTTTGACCTAGTGACATATTTTTGGGATATGAGTATGAGTGTAGTTGTTTACTGTGGTTTAATGAGTAAAGCTTTGTCCTAATCTGAAAAATAGCCGTTAAAAGTCTTGTAAAAAACTCCTACTAATTGACAACCTCTTTAGGAAATCAAAGCAAATTATTGGTTAATTTGCTTTGATTTCCTTTCTCTTTATCTAAGTAGTTAGTACACAAAAGTATTGAATTTCTTGATTATAAAGTAGGTTCTTTAGGGACCTAGGTAGGCCCCAAGAAACCAAACAACATATAATTTAACTCTTAAACCAAGAGTAATTTATTTCCAAAGACTCTGAATAAATTAGGTACCTACATCCCAAAAACATTAATTCATAGTTACTGGCGATCCATTTCGAACTCTTTAATAATCCGAATAAACATTCGTGCATTCTTCCATCAACCATAATAGCCCAAGGACCATTCGATTTCGATCGATAGCTAGCCGCAGTTATTTCCAATAGGCATTTGGTGTATACGAAAATAATGTTTACTACTCGCTTGCCAATTTTATTTTAGCCAATTTTAAACATTAGTTTAAAATTGGCTGAAATTCTTTTGAATACCTAGTGTTCCTAGGTTAGGTAAGTACCAATATTTAGAAATGTTTTGAGAATGATCTTTATCCCCAAAGATACAGTACAGTATATCTATAGTACAGTACCTGCGTGGCAAGCAAACCTCTGCTTGCCACGGATATTATAATCTGTGGCCCTGTGGCAGAGACGCCATTTAAAAACAAAAAAAGAGGAAACCCGCGGAATTTGTTATGTTATCTATGGAAGAAAGAAAAAAGGCGGGAACTCCTCGAAGTTTGCCGTGCCGCCTGCTTGTTTCCTGGTCTGTGCCACCTCTTTGTTTATTGGTCTGTCTCTGTGGGACTAGCCGGGAACATGAGTTTGAAATTGTGTTTTGTGTTATAATAATATAATTATTACAAATCTGATTAATTGTAACGTAAACCATATATTAATTGGGATTATTTAATGAACTTAGAAATAGCCCAAAATAAAGATTAATACCTAAGTATTTGTAGTGGTATTAAGATGCTAACTGTTGATAATAATATTGAAGAACTAGAGATAAATCTGTGGTACTACGTATAATTTTAAGTTTGATTACTTATCAACCTTATCAACTATAGAGTTTATTCATTATAGACTAACTTTTGCCCGCAACGTAGTTCGCGTAGAAGAGGATTATTATACCTAATATGATATTTTTTATATTCTAGTGGGAGTGGGGCTTTACGCCATTCACTTTATAATTTTTAATTCCCTTAGAGGAATAATTAAAAAATATACAAGTCACGTCTTCCATAAATTCCGTTAAAGAGTGTTTATTCAAAATTTGAAGTAGATTCTACAAACGTTGTCCCCAAATTTCCACCGCTTTGGGGGTTGAATTTCAGGGTGTGCGTGTGGTGTGAGGGCCACTCAGAAAGTTTCAGTTTCAAGTCCCTTCCACCAGGCGTTGGGCTGTGCGTCGATCCAACAGTCATTCAGGACAAAGCATTTTGTAAGAACTATAAATGTTAATCAGATCAAATCATTGATCGATCATCATACATTGAATCAAACCAGTTCTATAAGGAGTTCTGAGAGAGCAGCTTTGTGGGTTCGAGGGGCAGGTCAGAACGTAGTTACAAAAAATAATAATATTCTTATTCTAAGAGTACCTATATAATACTTTGTATGAAATTAATAGACAACCAGATATCGTCGTTAACACCTATGTTTGAACATATTGTTTTCTCCGGGAAGGCATCGAACCCGCAACCCCCATGCAACACCCGACCCGACACAGTAATGTCCACGTTCCAAGGGGCTTGTATTGTAAATTGTAATTCACAGGCCAATTGTCAATTGTGGTAACACTCTCTGTCTGATTGTCTTTGTCTTTGTCATAGAGGTTGGCAATCAAAATCATATATGACAGCTGCTAGTGATGTGCCGACCGTGATAACCACGATAACTGCCAACTCGGAATAAGTTTGACTCGACATAATGCAATTAAATCGATTTCAGCAAACATTAACATAATACTCGAAAATTACATTTCAAATTCCGAACAATGTGACACATACTATACACAATTAATTTCCATAGTGGAAAATAAATACACAGGATTTTTTAAAGAGTTAGTTGAAAAAAAACGGCCAAATATTATGTTGAATTATTTGTCATTTCTATAAGAAATAAGTGGGCGGGAATATTCAAATTTAAGTCACATACAGAGCTTTAAACTCAAAAATCTCAAAATACAGTTCGCTCTATCTATATTGTTGAGAATTGATTGATTGATTTTTATTGGATGTTGATTAGCGCCTCCCTAGAATTGTACTTGCTTGCTTGCTTTGATTGATTGATTGATTCATATTCATGATTGTTCTGATTGTTCTGTCATCCACCTATTTGTTTCATTTTAATTTTGAATTTATTCAATTGAAATTATTTTCGTGACGATTGCGAGTGAACAAGCGAAGCGAGAGAACTTGCCACTCAGCATCCGCTACGTTACATACATTAGTTAAAAACTAATTCATAACTTCTTCCAGAGTCCTGCCTCTCATTCGATCTAAGGCCTGAACCCGCACGGCGCAAGTATCAAATCAAACAATACGATTTTGAGCAACCGGCAATAATTTTGTAGTAAACATGTCTCATTTCAAATTAGTATCATCTACGAAAGCTTCTGATGTTATACCAATAAAAAAATATGTGTCGAGTAAAACTGGCATGACGGTGATTATTGGAGAAGTGGAGGGCCCTGTTGTCAACGGATTTTTTTGTTTAGGTGAGTAGTTTATTTAAGTACCTACCTAGCGCCCCGCCGTTTTACCCGCGTACTTGATGCTTTGGGATTGTTAGAATGAACAATTGAGTTTACTTTTATCTTAAAATTCCCACAGGCACCTAGTGAATCACGGTCTATAGGTGATGATACCTGTATTACTAAATCCATTCGTAAAAAAAATGCTTTGTCATGCCTTTCTCAGTTGTGAATCTAAATATTGTTAGTATTTTTTTATACTTAGTTACATAAACATGTTATATTAACTTATTATCACTGATATTCACAGCAACTGAAGCGCACGACGATGATGGCCTACCTCACACATTGGAGCACCTCATCTTCCTTGGCTCAGAACGGTATCCTTACAAAGGTATCTTGGACTTAGTAGCCAATCGGTGTATGGCTCAGGGTACAAACGCATGGACGGACACTGATCACACTTGTTACACGGTCTATACTGCTGGACATGAGGGCATGTTGACTTTAATACCAATTTATTTGGACCATATCCTGTTTCCTACATTGACCGAACAAGGGTTTATTACGGAAGTTCATCATATTGATGGCGAAGGTGAAGACGCTGGAGTGGTGTACTGCGAGATGCAGGGCAGAGAGAACAATGCTGATAGCAGGTGATTATTTTAAACTAGTCATATAAGATTTGATCTAGCAAGAAGTTAGGATCGACTAATTTGCTACTTAAAATGGAGATAGCAATGGCTGACATAATTTAAGTAATATTTAACAGAACTCTTTACAGTTGTCTGTATGTGTATGTGTTAAGAACTTGATATTTAATGTTCGTAATATGTATCGGTAATTTGATTTTATGACTTTTTATGACTATAAAAGCCAATGCAACATTAAATCACAATAGCCATAATATTAATGTTGCTACTAGTCCTCAGGTTGCTGACATACACTGTCTATCACTTAAACAATGGCTCATAAAGAGAAGTACACAAACTAGTAATGATAAAATAGTTATGTTACAATGTCAGCATCTGTATAACCTTGTTATAATATAATAACAAGAGCCAGGTATCTATTGTAATAAAAATATGACCATTATTCATTAGAACAGCAGTCAGAATTTAGATTCAAAAAATAAGTGCTAACATGACACATACACTTGTTACAGATGCGAGTTGAAACTGTTAAGAGCAATGTACCCAAACAGCGGATACTCATCTGAGACTGGAGGCATCATGAAAAACCTCAGAGAATCTACTGACAACATAAAAGTAAGTTTAAACTACCAATAGCTGTCCCCTGGTTACACCTAATAAACTACTCTTAGAATGCAAGCAATCACCTCAAATTTAGTGAGGTCACGCACAAGTGACACCATCAAAATCCTATAAAGCAAACTTTGATGCATGACTAGCACTAAATGTGTTAAAATGTATTTTCCCTTAACTTATTTGTGGAATATTTCAGGTCCGTAATTTCCACAAGAAGTTTTACCGGCCGGAAAACTTGACAGTCATTCTAACAGGACAAATAGCAGCTGAGGATGTCTTCAAAGCTTTGGCTGCGGCAGAAGATGACATCATCGCAAAGGTAAGTTGATCTAAATTATTGTTCATGAGACAGGTAAATTGTGATCCAATATGACTTGTGGGGTAATAAAAATTTTATACATTGATATAAGCCATTACTTAAATTCATTTATAGTCTTCTGATAACATTTGTATAAATTAAAGTATGTAAAAACAATGCATTTTATTCATTTTAGACATCGTGTTTCATAGAGACATTTGCTGCTTAAGACCTACACAATAGTTATTTAAACAGAAACACTGTAAGTTTTTTTTTTCAAAACAACCGGGTTCGATTCCCCAGCTGGGTACACTTTTTTTTCAAATGTATGAATGCAGTTTTTCTTTTTATCAAAATCGGTGACATGGTTCCTAAGAACAAATCTTCGTATGTCTTATAGTTTCAGACTTTCCCCTACTGACCGATTTGAATGAGCCACCCTGTATAGTATTAGTATGAAGTATATAATATTATTACTAAAATCTATACTAATATTATAAAGCTGAAGAGTTTGTTTTGTTTGTTTGTTTGTTTGTTTGTTTGTTTGTTTGTTTGTTTAAACGCGCTAATCTCAGAAACTACTGAACCGATTTGAAAAATTCTTTTTATAATGGATAGCCACATTCAACGGGAGGGTTATAGGCTACTTTTCATTCCGAAATTCCCACGGGAACGGGAACAACGCGGGTAATACCGCGGGGCGCTGCTAGTTGATAATAAACATCTGAATAATGTATTCCAAAATTCCCTCGAAAACTGGTACAACATATGTAAAACCACATGGAAACAGATAATAATAACATTATCTTAAACTCAGACTGGCTTAGCCACAAACATATTACTTACTTTAATTAAAAAAATGTCTAATGTTATAGCGAGCATCACAGCAAGTGGCCCCGTGGATCAAGCCGTGGCAAGCTGTACCGGAAAAGCCTCTGTACGGCGAGCTCACGGAGCAATGGCCGGCTGATACCGAGGACTGTGGACAGGTAACTTATACAGCTGCAGTGACATTCATTTACACTCCAGTCGAAATGCATTTGCAAACTCACGCCATTTTAAATGAGTGTGGAAGTTCCCATCAGTCTCAATATGCAAAAAGTTAAGTCATAATAATAAATTTAAAATACCCTCTACGCAAGAACTGTTCGACCGATTTTTACCACTCTTAGAACCACCGCAAGTAAACTAGAAATGAAAAAAACCGCATCGAAATCGGCCCGTCCTTTTGACAGGTACAATATCACAAACAGACATCCATACAGATACAGACATTTTGCATTGGGGGTGGAAAAAACTTTTCTGGATGTATCTTGCACTCCTTTCATTCAAAAGTATTCCCTATATAAAAGTTATCTCTCTTAAACATCAGAGGTGGGCTTTTGTCAATTGAGTTCTTTCCATTTTTCTATATCTTCTACCATACTCTTCAGCTGTTCGTACGAGACGACTCTCTTACTTTCAGTTGGTCTGCCCGTACCCTGTTGATGAGTATAAAGTGTCGGTTCCCCCAGGTGTTCTTCGGGTGGCGCGGGCCCGTGCTGAAGTCGGCGGCGGCGCTGCGCGCGCTGACCTCGTGCGCGGTGTGGCTGCGCTACTTGTGCGACACGGCGGCCGCGCCGCTGCAGCGCGCGCTCGTCGAGAGGGAGGACGCGCTCGCCGGCGACGTATGGATACCTTCACATATAACTACCAGCGCCCCGTGGTTCTACCCGCGTTGAGCCCGATCCCGTGCTAATTTTGAGATGAAAAATAGCCCGTAATCTTCCCGTAGAATGAGGCTATCCATTACAAAAAGAATGAATCGAATCTGATTTGTAGTTTCTGAGATTAACTTACAAACTTTACCTCTCAATAATAATAGAATAGATTTTCCTACTAACATTATCTACCTATGCTTAGAACTTTGTGAATGCTAATCGGTGTTCTTATAAAGCAAAATGTATGACCAAGACAGAAGAAAAACTTTATTTATTATTATTGGTAGCATTATCCTGTCGCCATCTGTTGAGTCTGCGTGTGAAACCGTGGGAAACAGCTAGCTGAAATTATGCAGTAATCAGAATAATACAAGCTATGTACTTTTATCTCGTAATACTCATTTTTTATTATAAAATTTACAGGTATCATACAACATAACAGAAAACGTAGCGCCTCTTATAAAGATCCAACTAGACAATGTTCCCGTTGACAAGCTAAATGAAGCGAAACTTGAAGCGTTGGCATGTTTGCAGAGAGTCAGGAAAGGAGTCGAAGTAAGAACACTTGCATCTAGTCTTATGTTTTTAGTTTTGGCATAGACATTGCCTATTTTGATTGTATAATACCTACTAATTGATCGTCAATTATAACCATGACCATGTATTTTTATGACACAGCTAAATTAGTAAATATTTCTTCGATATTAGTTGTTGAGACTAATCGCATTTATGTATCAAATTGATTTTTTTCTGAGGTAACATATTCTGGGGTACGATATCTAAACAAGTCCAATAAAACCCTTTTTCAGCCAATAGACATGGAAAGAATGAAACGTATCATGAAGAAGCAGCTGCGAGAGACCAACGCGAGCCTCGAGTCGGACCCGCACCACGTCGTCGCGTTCAGAAGTATCGGCGACGCGCTATACTCACAAACTGAAGAAGATGTTAGTATGAAATAATCATAAATAAATACAGGTCGAATTCTTCAAGTGGGCGGATGGAAAAATCCGAAACTAGGGATTATTATGATATATTATTTCACATTTTGCAAAATCGATTTAAAATTATATGCAATCGGGTCTGTAGCCAACTTCGTAGCATCATCGGGTTTTGATAGGCAACTTCGTAGCAAAATCTAGGTTCCTGTTATTTATTATTTTTACAAGTTTTCAAATTGTTTGTCCGCAGTTCATATCCCGTATGAACCCTCAACGCGACCTGCAATCGCTCCTATCAGAACCTGTCGATTACTGGCTGTCGTTGCTCAACAAGTATTTCACTGACGAACTCGTCACAGTCGTAGGATCACCCAGTATTGAGATGCAGGCTAAGTAAGTATAAAAAAGAAGCGCCCCGCGGTTCTACTCATAGAGTAAAATAATTTTTTAACTCGGACACTAACTAACAAACTAACGATCTAACTAACTAGGAAACTAACTAACAATCCGATTTAAATAATTATATGAATAACCACATTCAACGGGAAGAGTACCTATAGCTATTTTACGTCCCGAAATTTCCATTGAAAACCGCGGGAAGCTGATAGTAGATAGATAGATATACCCAGACAAAGACATACACAGTCGTTAGACCAAATAATTGAAATATAAATTTACAAAAACAATTTTCTTGTTCTATAGAATGGCAGAAGACGAAAAGAACAGAATACAAGAACAAAGGAAGAAACTCGGAGAAAAAGGTCTCGCTGAGAAAGACGCAAAGTTAAAGGAAGCGATCGATTTCAACGAGGTAACTAAACGTCAACATTTTGAAGTATCTTGATACGAGTAATAATAACTCAAAAAGACAATTGACTTTCCAAACGATTTACGAATAGTCGTGATCGTGACAACATCAAAATGTCTCGAACATTTCGTGTTTAACTTTAAATTAAATTGTATTTTTGTTCACTAAGCCTGTATTCTTCGAAAATATTGTTTTATTTTTTGACAAAGTGGACGTACTTCAGAACGTAATGCACCAGAAAATAAATCATCATCACTATTCAATTGTCCTACGGTACGAATCGTGTTACTCTCAATGGATTATAAAACTCGTTATCAAAAAACTTGACGAAAACTTCTCACTGAACTAATATATTCGGTGAGACGAGAAGCCTTTGCCCATCAGTGGGACATTACAGATTATAATGTCCCACTGCTGCAGTATAAGCCTGTAAATGACAAGCCAATACGTAGTTGGTTATTGTAAAGCCCACCCCCTAGCGCGCGGCGCCGGCGGGCACGCTGGCGTGCATCCCGATCCCGTCGTGCGACAAGCTGCCGCGCCACTCGCTGGCGTCGTGGAGCTCGGACTCCGCCCCGCCGTGCCCGCACTTGAACCTCAAGCAGCTGCCCATATACGCGAGGGTACACAGCTTGAAGACCACTTTTGTTTATGTAAGTCACTTTTTGATGTCAGTCTTTAGTTTGGTTTGGTGGCCGACTAAGATAAGCAAGTTCAAGCATGTCAGGGACCGGGATGGATATGGTAATATGCAAAGTCTGTTATGCTGTGTCTAAATGTATACACTAAAAATATATTTTTTACTTTTTTAAAACGCATTATAAGATGACTCATATTTTTTTGTACTTGCAACACAACCGACCCATTTCAAATTTTAAACAAATCTAAGAAACCGGCACAATTAAATCCATGTAAAGTGGCTAACAGCCGGGCGGCGGTTCACGTACAGGCGCTAACATTAGTTTGAATTCCCAGATGAACCTGATCCTGGACACGAGCCACGTGTCGGAGCAGGCGCGCCAGTGGCTGCCGCTCGTGCTGGACGCGCTGGGCGAGTGCCCGGTGCGGCGCGGCGGCGCGCTGGTGCCGCACGAGGACGTCATCTCCGCCACCGAGCACCTCACCGTCATGTTCTCCCGCCAGATCGGCTTCGGCAAGAGCGGCAACTTCTCCGTCGGACACTTCGGCAACTTTGTACATATTGAGACTAGGGTACGTAGACTAATAGACTTAAAACTGGACTCTTTTTATTGTGGCTTAAACCGCCTCATTATAGAAATTACAAATTCCGATTTTCAGACAGTGTTCGACTGAACTTAATTAAGGTTTTTTCAATTCCAGTGTGAACCGGAGGACTACGAAGAAGTAGTGAGACATCTATACGAGATCTTGTACTGCGCCGAGCTGCCGAAGGAACGGCTCATGGTGTTCGCGCAGAGAATGTACAACGATGTGGCTCAAGTAAGAGTACTCTTATTTAGCTTGCATTCGTATTTTAAAGTTTTCTTAACAACTTAAATTATCCCATTTTTCAGTGAACACGTAGCAATATCTCATTCTAGTTAAATACTTAGGTATATCCAGAGAACAAGAGAATGAATACAATGAACAGTTTGTTTTAATTTGTTTGTTTGGTAGCACTCGTCTCTGGCATTGCCAGTCTATCATGATTCTAAACATTATTTTTCGTAAATGACAGGAGCTGCATTCAAGAAAAAACTCAAATATTTAAATGCGGGTTAAACCGCTACTAATACTATATTATTCAACCTACCTTTAGACCCAAAACTTGTAAACTTTCAACCCCACAGTTACGAAGAAACGGCAACAAAATGGCGTACGACTCCCTTCGAGACAGCATCTACGAGACAAACACCAACATGCATTGGTGCTCCGTGCTCCGTCAACAGAAGTTCCTCAAAGAACTCATAGAGCAATTGAACGCGGGAGGCGACTCCGCTCAAGCGGCGATAGTGCAAGCGAAACTAGCCTTTTCGAATATCACGAGCAAGTTATGGCTTCATTTGGCAACCGATTTTGAACGTTATAAACTGAGTACGGAACCCTGGAAACAGTTTGGTGGTCAAAATGATGTGACAGCTGAAGGTGTTAGTCCGTGAGTATACAGAAATTGAATATAGAACATACACGCTCCCACTGACTTCGTTACTGAAGCTTTACAAAAAGAAAGTCTTATTTAAAACGATTCTCAACACATCTTCACCGGAAAGCTACTTTCTATATTCAAAACTACCTGAGTGATGCTTAATTGTTGTAATTGTATTGTTGGTGAGGCCGGCGCTGTACTGGGACGCGGACCTGATGAGCTGCGGGCGCGGCGGCTTCGTGGTGGGCGTGGGCGGCGTCGAGTCCTCGTTCGTGGTGCGCGCGGCGCCCGGCCCGCGCCAGTACCGCCTCGACCACCACGCGCCGCTGCTCGTCGCGCTCAACTACTTCACGCAGCTCGAGGTGTCTACACTCTGCCTCACCATTTATATTAAGACGCACCATCTATATTATAACGCCACAGAAGATAACATAACCAAGGGTGGTTGAAAAGAGCATTTTTGGGGCCATAACTGAATAAAATATTTGAAAAGCGTAAAGCGCTAGAGTAAATCATTGTCAGTTTTAAATCGACTACGACTCCACCGCTTTACGATAGCGAATGTAGCATATCCCACTTCGATATGTCTGTCTCTTTCGCATACTATATGTCTGTCTCTTTCCCCATACTATATATTGTGTGTTGTTCAGGGCCCCATGTGGCGCCTGATCCGCGGCTGCGGGCTCTCCTACGGGTACAGCATCCGGCCGTCGCCCAACGAAGGCCGCCTTATATTCTCGCTGTACCGCGCCACTAACGCAGTCGCCGCTTACTGCAAAGCTAAGTCCATTTTGGTATGTATTCGTGGTTATATTACTTTAGATACAAGTGCTTATTGTTTTTAATTTACAGCTGTTGTAAAATATAGGGTTTCGTCTCAAAATATATGTTGCTTTCGCTTCGTTATGTTTTGTATACCCTAACCATATTAGCATTTCACAGCCCTAAGGGTGCGTCTCCATTGAAGCGGAGCGGAGCTGTGCGGAGCCCGATTAACCAATCACAGCGCGTTGAGATTGTCAAACAACGCATTGACATTGTCAAAATCTTTTCGTAACGCATTGTGATTGGTCAGTCGAGCTCCGCACAGCTCCGCTCCGCTTCAATGGAGACGCACCCTAGTGCCAACCTCAAGTTTACCAATCGAGTTAAAAAAAATATTTTCTGATATCCTTTAAATTTCAAAAGGGTATGCTTAGTATAGCTCTAATTAACTTAGTATAACTCTAATTAAACCTCAACCTTGTTCAACACTTAGTACAAATAAAATTAAACATGAACATGGTCCATCTATGACAAGCTTTTTGTTCAATCTTTGGGTACTCTTCTTGCCAAAAAGAATATAATATTTTTACAAAATATACCATATATTTTTACAGGAAGAATACCTAGCGAAGCCGGAGTTCGATGAAGATCTATTCGCCTCAGCCAAAAGCACAGCGCTGTTCGAAGTGGTTGAGAACGAAAAGTGTCCTGCGGACGTCGTCATGCAATCTCTGATGAACTACTTGATGCAAACTAGTCCGTATTATATTAGGTAAGTTTTGTTTACATCTATACTACCAGCGTCCCACGGTTTTACCCGCGTTGTGAAAGTTCGCATGGGAATTTCGAGGTGAAATATAGCCTATAATCTTATATATTAAAAAACAAACTTAGAAATTGTACCTCTTTGTACTATTAGTACTTTTTATCACAGAATTCCAACGAGAAAAACCTGGTTTGACTTAGCGAAATTGTTAAGCATTTTGCAGCTCGGCAACTGTTGAAAAACTCCGATACCTGTTAGCCGTTTACCTACTCGAACTTAGTTAAGCCCTTTTTTATGTGTCCAGGGACCTAGTGATAGCAGTATCGGCGGTGACGCCGGAGAGCGCGCACGAGGCGGCGGCGCGCTGGCTGCCGACGCTGTTCGACCCGATGCAGAGCAAGATGGCCATCGTGTGCCATCCCACCAAAGTGAACGACATGCAGGCTTCCTTTGAAAAGTATGTTACTCAATAGTCACTATAGGTTTACTAGCAGCGCCCTGTGGTGTACCCATGGGAATTTCGGGATTAAAAGTACCTAAATGTGGCTATCTCAACGAAAAACAATTATTGAATCCGACTGGTACTTCCCGACTATATAAGTATCGATATTGGAGTATATTGGATGTTATTGCAACAACTCATATTATTAGACGCCATATTTTCGTTGAATATTTTAGATACATTTCTGCTTCAGATCTATGCTATGCTACGTATCCCCCAATCATATAAACCGTGACATATCGATGGTTTTACCTACCGCACATATTAAACGTTAACTCGTAAGGCACCCATAATGTACCATCATCTACAAAAGTAGTCTTTTGGTGATGAATTTTTTTTAAAATATGGAAAGTGTTCTTCAACTCTTATAGTTGACTCTACGGACTAGATCTTCTGTAAGCGAATCACTTCAATTTATTACACTTTGTAAATATCCTGCACTTGTCTAAAATCTCTCTATCTCTTTACAGAATGAACATAAAGCTGCTAGCGTACGAATCAATGGAAGCGTCGCATTTTAACAAATAAGCTCAAGTGATTAGTTTAAGCGTTACAAATTCATATTATAAACCTTGAAGTGTTTTAATGAGAGATCTATCTTTTATACAGAATGCTTGGCTGTGCCTTAATTGTATTTATTCAATTATATTTACCAGTTAATTTGCATTTTCAGTTAAAATACATTCACAAAAAACGTAAATGACTCGTTTTATTTGCTGTCATCTGTTGATGTAATAACCTCGTATCGTATACACTGATACTGTATATATCCTGTGTATCGTATCAGTATACACGAGGATATACAAAATATATTGTCCTCGTGGTCGAAGATTTCCCTATCCTGAAAAATACTTTTCTGTGGATTGCCTTAATAATAAGTCTCCTCGTCACAATTGTGTATGAGTAACGCGCATAAACAAGCCATGAATAGAAAATTACATTGTAATTTGTAGGTGCTAAATTCTGTCATTCAATGAAAATGTGTGCAAAGGTCAGTGACCTCAAAAAAAAACCACCCCATATGGTGGAGCGGGTAGTCTTGCCCATTGTAATTTGTAGGTGCTAAATTCTGTCATTCAATGAAAATGTGTGCAAAGGTCAGTGACCTCAAAAAAAAACCACCCCATATGGTGGAGCGGGTAGTCTTGCCGGGGGTGTACGTCTAGGGGGGTTCGAAAATTTCATTATTTTTGCGCTAAGTCCTATAGTTTTCGAGATATTTCAGTTTTTCAAAAATATTATGCTCAAATGTAGTCGTTATTTTATTTGTAATTTTACATGCAGTTTTTAAATCTAATTATTAAACTTATCTTAAATAGCTGTACTTTTTTAAGACCTTCCCCTTTGCTGCTGTACTTTTTGTACTCCTCCCCTGGGGTACCATTTACCATCTAGGAAATTTCCGAAACTATTACTAGGTTTCTAGGTCCTATTTAATTTATTAAGGACTACTAGCATTTGTATTTCCTACAGGGGGTTCACATTAGTGAGTATGACCTCATGACATGAAAATCTCCATAGTTAATGGTCATACTAATATGACAAATTAATGAGTGTTATAAAATGAAACCCTTCGGTAAGTGATAATAATTTTAATCACTGTTTATCTTACATTCTAATATCTATACAAAAAATATAACTTAAATTTAATCAGATAATTAGTGAACATCATTAATAAATCATCTCACAACCGCTGCAACATCTCCATCATAATAAATCCAACCCATTCATAGAATATTTTCAAATGTTCAACATTATTTTTTCACAATAACAGAAATACTAGTTTGTCATTACAACGACAAACATCGAGAATGTAGCGAGAACAACGTCTAAATTCTAAAATACGATATAATAAGCTACAAGTTGTAGAATTGATTATTATTAATCCGATAACATTGAGCTCTCTACTACATTCTGTGGTCAAAACAATATAATTGCCAATATAAATTTAATATCATGATTTTTTTCTCTAATTAGCACAATTTTAGCTTGCATAGGCGTTGAGCTTCGTATAATGTCGTATTCGCCAATTAATACTGGTTAATTTGTTAGTGGACTCCGTCGAAATGCATTAAAATATCTGCGGTACAAAAATATCTGACCATGTGTTTCGTATTCGTAACGTGAGGGCTCGAATAGGCCAAGCTGTCCTTCCCTCCACCCACAACTGGTGAGGCATATATTAAATATTGATTTACACTATCATTATAATAAAATTAAATTGTACATGCAAAGATATTTACATAATATATTCTAATATAACCTTTAATACCTATGTACGTAAGGAAAAATAAGGAAATTTTTGTTAACAATAACTTGGAGGGTGCATATTTGATATGCACATCTATTTATTGATAAGGAAAGCACCAACATGTATATTTCGAAAATATTTCAAGCTAGATCCGTGAATCCATCACATATTATGAATAACATTCCTAAAGATTTTGAATAGGTACATATCAGAGCGTACATGATTTGTATTCCATTACATCATAATTCATAAAGTATTTTACGTGCTTTAAAGATAGATTTGGTAAATGTTAATTAACGATTTAATTAGCGTTTAATTATTTACGTTTAGACACCTACTTGACGATTAAAATTCCCTAATAAATGAACAACTAATTTACGTTAATTTATACGCTACGTAATAATAAAGAGGCGGCCCCATTTACACTACCTAAATCTGTTGGAACTTAACGTATGTACAGACGCAACGCGATAGACCCGCATCACCAATACGAAGATACTGCGCAGAGTGCAGCCGGCGCCTCTCGGCCAATATTTACACCAACAGTATCATTTCAATATCGGTAATGTAAACCTGCCTCAGTCTATCACGACCAACATTTTGTATACAATTTTAGGTACATTTAGCGTTCATAACCAGTCTTTAACAAAAATAAAATATCATCTTTCGGCTCACACGTATTGTCTCCGCGCTCGACGTATTTGGGGCATTAAAATTAATATGGAATTAGTGGTAATAGACAATACGCGGTGTATGTTGCACATTGTCGCGCTACTTCTGTCAAAAACACACCAGATAATGGATCGAGATCGGAAATGTATCGTATGTTTGATAATGTAATACATATCATTAGCTTAATCCGTAAGGATGTGGCGGGCCACAATTTTTAAATAAAGTTCTGGCTGCACTTTGATCTAAAACCTAGTGTATTGTTGACCGAAGGTCACAGAGTAATATTTAGCTAAACCGCTGAACAGTGGCGAAGGGTAATTCCCAAGGGCTTCTTTCGAACATTATCCAAAAATATCACTTATAAGATAAGGCGAAATAGCGAAATATTTTGTTTATCTTAAACAAATACAACCCGTCGCCACTGCAGTTTTGTAAATACTCTGTGTTGTTGACGGAAGTCACAGAGTACAGAGCTAACCCTACTAATCTATAGAGTTCTATAGCGTAGCCGTTCTCTAGAGCACATTACTCTGTGGTTTAGTCTATAGCTCTTAGCAGTTTCCTAGAGCATATTGCTGGTCACTAGAGCGTATTCCTTATAGCGCAATCTTTCTCTAGAAGTCTAGACAAGACTAGTGGTGTCAAGTCTTTAGAAGAAAGACTACTCTATCTAGAGCATATAACTCCATAATACACTCATCTACAGCATGTTAGTATCGATAGTATTCGCGTGGTTACGGAGCGCGTCGCGTATAAAGGCGCTTACAGACGTGTCGGCCACCAGTCGGAAGCAGAAGAGGTGTTCGAAGCTCTTGAGCGAGATGGAGCGAAGCGCCGGCAGCCGCAGCAGTAGTGACGCGAAGCGGCCTTCCTCCGCGCTGTGCACGCGGCGGCAGTACTCGTCGAGGCACGAGAACATCTGCACATACAACAGCAAAGTAAAGTAAAGTTTACAAGGCCTGGTTTCTTAGGTCGAAGTGAACACTACTCATTTTGAAATTTAAACTACGTTCACGGATACATTTCGCTTTTATTTTACATTTTTATCTGACATTACTCCTTTAGAGGAACCGTGGTCACTGATGTTTCTTATGTGTATCCGTAAACGTAGTTTAAATTTCAAAATGAGTAGTGTTCACTTAGACCTAACAAACCAGGCCTTGCAAACTAAGGCCATATTAATAAATGCTTGTTGACAGCATTTTAGCTGTCAAATATTTTGTCCCTTTCTAACATACGCTATTTTCCAATGAGCAAAAGGTAAACACTTCGTAGTACTGTTTTAGTAATAGAGCGTTTATGTATAAAGCGGATAGCCTGAAATGGCAAAGGCCTCTCATCTCACCGGAAATATCAGTACGGTGAGGAGGATAGTTAAGAATCTTGAAGTATGCTTCCGTATTCTGATCTGATGGCACATTCAGGTAGTTTCATAGTTTCGTCTACACTTTATTTCGGAAGGTAGGTTATTCAACTATGTAGATATGTCAAAAGGTGACAATGTCATCGGCAAATTAGTCACAAGCGGCATTGTATTCTAATTACAGCCATTCTTAGCATACATTTGCAAAATGTAAATCTCAAATTTAAATACACAATAAATTTACCTTTTCCCGTAAAACTTCCACTTCTTGTTTGTTTTTCAATCCTTTCACGTCTGAAATTGAATAATTGGATTACATAAATTATGATGATTGATTAATTAACCTTTTATTAACTTATATTGGGTATGGGCAACAACTGCAGCAAAAGGAAACGTTCTCTCAGGCGCAATCAGTCATGATTTTCTCGAAATATAGTTGAAAGAGATTTGTTTTTGTGACACAAATGACAACATACAGTTCACTACTAATGACAGCTTGACAGCTGCAATCGGCTAACAAGGAGGTTTCTAGTATTTTTGTGATACGAGTAAATAACGTTAAAATATCGGTACCGACCCGGATTGAGCAGGATGACTGCCTTGAGCGCGACGTACTCCGACTGGTCCATGTTGAGCGAGCGCATCTTGAGCGACAACTCCGACAGCACGCGGTCGAAGATCTGCCCCACGCCCGCCTGCAGCGCAGAGTTGCGGTGGAGGGTCATACCTGCAACACACACACACACAATAAATGTAATGTAAAATATATTGAAGAAATGTTCCGTTGAATGAAAATTGACCTGGATTCAATACGGAGAAGTTTAAGGTTATGCCTGAACCTCTCAATAAAAAGTATGTACTAAGGAAATTACTTTGAAAATTACAGATTGCTTCATTAAACGCTCACGCACCAGTAAACGTTAAAACAAAATGTAAGTCTCAACAGACGTAGGAAAATTAAAAAACTTGTCTTTCGATTAGTCACTCGAATAACTTGAACAGACTGTCATTAAAGTTGTATTTAAACAACGCTTTGTATTTAACAGACATTTAACAGTATGCTGTAAAATCCGGCCAAGTGCGAGTCGGACTCGCAGACGAAGGGTTCCGTACCATCATCTATTAAAAATTATTAGTATAGAGCAAGAAACGGTAACAAAATCACCCCCTTAGGAGCCCCCCTTGAGTATGTTTTATTTTATTTTTAGTATTTGTTGCTATATCGGTAATAGAATTAAATCATCTGTGAAATTTTATCACCGTTCTTGAGATACAGCCTGGTGACAGACGAACGGACGGACGGACAGCGAAGTCTCAGTAATAGGGTCCCATTTTTACCCTTTGTGTACGGAACCCCATAAACTTTTAACGAACGCTTGTGACGATAACCAGCCGTTTGAAACAACCCACACTAGGGTTAAATTTTCATTCATATAGAGTGGAAACTATTTTTCCTACACCTTACCTGGCATTAGACACATGAGTTGCGGAGGAGAACTGCGGTTGTCTATACCGCCTCGTTCATCCGTCAGATACTGAAAAATAACGATTACAACCATGTTAATGTTATGAGACAAATCTTTCAGTAAATAAATAAAAAGTAAAGCAAATAAAAAATGTATTAGCCTGTTATGCCCCACTGCTGGGCAAAGGCCTATCGTCTCACCGAAAATATCAGTACAGTAAGGAGGATTAGACATAATCACCACGCTTGCCTAACGCAATGCCTTGGGTTGGTAATCTCAAACCGAGCCATGTCTGAAAAGTAGGAAACAAAGTTTCGCTCGGTCTGGGAATTGAACCCGGGACCTCAGTCTTGGCAGGCGATTGCACATACCACTAGACCACCGTAGGCGTATGATACAATATTAGTTCAGTGAGATACCTAAAAGCTTGTAAAATAGTGTATACTCGGAGATGTAGTACTCACTTCCATGGACCGCCAAGCGATGGCGAATAGCAGCAGCTCGTTCCAGGAGCTCTTGATGAGCAGCACCTGGTCGTCCATCTCGAGCTGGCTGAAGTGCGGGATGTCGCGCGCCCATATCACCAGCGCTGCTATCTGTTTGTTGCCTGGAAAAGGTATAGAGGATTTGTTGGTATTGGTTTTCACTTGGAAAACGGTGAATGGAGTTGTATAGTGGTTGTGACTCGAAAATATACAAATAATTTTATACGTGAATTCTCTGTTTCGCTACAAGTGATCAAGACCCGTGAGAATTTCGGAATACAAGATTATTAACGTCAAGATTTTGTCTGTCAATATAAGTATAACATTGGAAGTAGATAAAAATTTTCAGAGTTTAACGATTTACGAAAAATCGGGAGTAGTTATTTTGCTTTTGCATTTATGACCCCAAATACAGCTCGCAAAATGTACAGTTGCATGTAATCCTACTCAATTTAAAGATGATGCTGTACTTTCCATAAATAAACGTGTAACAAATAAAAAATATGTTGAATTTATGCAGATATATTGCAATAGGTATAAAACTGCGTCAATCAAAATGCATTATCCTGTTATTTTGCAACACAGTTCAAGGTAAATATAAATATACATATGTATTACACGGACATTATGTTATAAATAACTTTAGTCATTAAGGTGCAGACATAAGTTCATTAATTTAATGATAAAACTCTTTATACTCGTATATTTTTGCTTCACTGATAAATAAGACCTTTGATTGGTACAGAGATATTCTGTAAATGACTTTAATCTATCACTGAACAAGTCAAACCTATAATTTATTTTTGTCATTGGCTAGTACTTTCTTTGGTTAACGCCCCGGTGATGTAGTGGTATCTGCACTCGCCTGCCAAGACTAAGGTTCAATTCCCAAGTCAAGCGAAAACATGTTTCCTTCAAACATGGCTCGGGTTTGAGATCACTAACCCTGTACTGCACTGATATATTCAGTGAGATGCGAGGCCTTTGCCCAGCATTGGGACGTTACAGGCTAATACTTTGCTTGTCTTTAACTATCTTTGACTGACACATCTCCTAATAATCGAAACTAAAAGTACTAAAATTAAGTGGTACTAAAATAAAGTAGATTAGCTTTCACATAATCAAAATTGTATAGAATTGCGGGTTACCTTTTAAAACTAAAACAGTGACAAATCGTACTCCACCCGACCTGACTCAGTACGATACAATTTTGCCGTATAAAAAAACAAAGAATAAAATCAAATTCAATACACATCCCAGTATCTCCCTATTCCAACATCTTATAATCCGTATACATAAACAATAACCCCGACTAGAACGAGGTGCTATGCCAATATCACAACTAGCAAATATCCCACTTGATAAGCGGTCACCTCTATTCATTATCGCACCACCTATGACAATTTACTGCTATGACGTACCAACTGTATTGCTTGCGCACTGCAACAATTTTATGCAAAGTAGACGCAGAAAAATGAGACGCAATATCTTTACTTATGTCTCGTCTCGCTCTAGGTATTATTTGGTTAGTCTGCCTAGATTTTAGAGAATATATACAGGCGTGGCTTACGTCGACCCTCGAGCCTTTCGGTCTTGAATGAAGTAAGATAGTTCCGAAAATTATCCCTTTTATTCAAACACAGTTATTCTACAGGTTTCAAAGACTCATTGCAATAGATTCAGAAACTCCAAGTATAAAGAGAATACAAAATTATTAGTACAGAGGTAGATTACGTCATTCGTTTACTAAAACATAAATAAACAAAGGTCACACAGAAACCAGAATTCGCATTAGTATGGAAAAATAATCACACCGCGAATTGTATTAACAAGACTCTATGTTGTATTGAGATATTATTGTACTAATAAAAGAGATCTTTTAATACTACTATTGCTATTGGTAGTAATTGATAACTTGATACGATAATTATCCAGTCTCTATTAAATGAAAGGGAGGCCTAAACTACATGACAATAACAAATAATGTAAGGAAAGTATGCAACTCTTACAAACTCTGAAGTCTGAACAGCTTATGATAAAACTTCATATCAACATAGACATCAGATAAAATGAAAACCCGAATTGTATAATAGACTTGCGGTGCCCGAGACTTCGTCCACGGGATTAAAAAATAAATAAAACTAGCTAAAGTTACTCCTTATTACATCAGCTACCTGCCAGTAAAATTCCGAACAAAATCAGTCCAGCCATTTCAGAGATTAGCCGGTACAAACAGACAGACAGACAATAAAATGTAATTTTGGTATATATGTTCATATGCATGTAGTCAAAAGCATTTCTTTGAATATTGAACTCTTGAATATGGAACTCTCGACAGTAGTCTCCGTCGTACGTAAGTTCCCGTTTAAATAAATAATAATTACAGATATGTAAAGATTTACCACGGGATAGTAATCTATTGTTAAACCGCGAGGCATCGCTTATACAACTTATACCTTCAATGTATTGTGTGTTATTCTGCGAAGGCATATCGTAATCACCTTTCGTCGACCTCCGACATCCATCACACTTAATTCTTGCGGTAGCTGTGTATTTAGTAAACGAAATAACTATGTGCTTACGTCTGTAACTATTAAAAAATACTGTGGAAAGGAAATTTTTCTAAGTTTGGATGTTACGGGTTCGGAACTAAAGTCAGAGTTTTGAATTTGGTTGATTTGCATCAGAGTAGGTGGTGTAATATCTAAAGTTTCGTAATTTCGGGATTGGAATTGAAACCTCATCATATTCCTAGTTCGTAGTTCGGATGTATTCATTCTTCGAAACCATCCGATTGCATAAAATATTTGACGAGACTACTCGCTTCAAGGATGAACAAAGACTAATGGGACAAATGCATCATCCGGTATGAAGCGATTGGTCGTCGTGTTTTATGCCAACTTATGTATGCTAACGCGAGTTTGATATCACCAACCCGCACTAGGCAAGCGTGGTGATTACGCCTAACCCTCCTTACTGTACTGATATCTTCAGTGAGATGATTTGCCTAGCAGTGGAACATAACAGGCGGATGCTTTTTTTTGGTTTGAACTATTTTTCTATACGTTTTGTTTATTATATGCACATAAATAAATCAAATATACTGTGAGATATAAAATACATCCATACAGGGAATTCGCTTCTAGAATAAAAGTGTTCTAAAGTACAGACAGTTAGTTATATCTGTCAAGTTAAGCCCGTACTGATGAAAACGAATGAATACCTTCCGAAGCGAGGGACCGAGACACGTTTTACTCCGATATTCCTACGGGACAAATAAACGACAAAATGTTACACAAATATAAGAACTGATACACCTTTTATTTCGTGTTCAGTAACATTTGACATTTACAGATAAAAGTAAAGAGATCTAAAATTGGTGTTGGAAAACCTTACGAAAAGCTGTATAAATAAGGTATATAAGCTTAAGCCTGAAGACCAAAATAGATTATGTATAGTGAAAACAAATATTGACACCTAGTGAACTAACAAACATCGAAGGAAAGGGTAGATCTACGGTAGACATATTCTCAAATACTTAGAAGATTATCCAATACCATTTTACCTATACCCTAATAGTTATATTCGTAACTTTAGTTGTTGGAGATACCTATCGATACGATTTAAAAAGATTTTACCGATAACTTTACTGCATACAGCAACTACATACAGCATGTATAGACTCTATGTATAGATAATCCATGTGTATTAATTTCCAACGGGATAAATTCGTAGCCTGTCGCATAGCAAAGGTATAAATATGTTAAAATAAAAGGTTATGAGGATGGATGTAGGTATGTTTGTTACTCTTTCAGGAAAAAAATACTGGACGGATTTGGATGAAACACTACAGAAATATAGGTTATTCATCGGAATAACACATAGAATAAATTTTATCCCAAAACTCCCGCGGGAACGGGTAAAACGCGGGTAACAACGCGGGGCACGGCTGATGAAGTATTTATTATCCGCCATTCGCCGAATAAACAAGTCGATAATAAGACAGATATTTTCCCCGAAACATTAATTCTATCAACGTTGGAGGCCCACGCATCAATTTATTTGTAACTAACATTATCTTATATTGAATATTAATAATCAAATTGGTTATACACAAATCGATAGTATCTATACCGTGTGCCCTTAACGTCCTCTACGTAATACACGTATTCACAGACATGTAATGGAATGTACCTACGCAGTTATACGCTAATAAAGGTGGGTATACACATGACTATGGCTAGAACACTAACATGGTTTCCCTTGCATGGATCACCTTCTCGCATGTGTTGTTTACTACATACTCTATCTAACAGACATGCCTATGATACTACTGCCTATGGCTGGCATACTTATACAACCAACTATATGCAACCTTCCACGTGCCCCTTATTGGCATAGTATATAGTGTGTAGGTACGTTGATATGGCCTTTATCTAGACTCTACCATGCAAGCTAGTGTATGTGTATCCACATCTTTACTGTATGTTATAGGGAGAGAGGTATCTGTGACGACCCGCCCACACTTCGCTTTGAATAATCAGGACAAAACTTAGTCTACCCATGTCCATTGTCCACCTCAGAAACTCATCATAAATTTGTATAAGTGAAAAGGTATCTTTCGTAATCCTCTTCACTGTACTGTACTGATATTTTTGGTGAGATGACAGGCCTTTGCCCAGCTGTGGATCATTACAGGCTAATTGTTTTTACTGCTACTATCTTTCGTAATCATATGGACAGCTCAAAAGATCGATAAGATACTCTACCTCTTTGTTATGGTGAACTCGCAACACGCCCTAAAGTTTTATCGTTCACTAGCAGCGCCCCGCGGTATTACCCGCGTTGTTCCCGTTCCCGTGGGAATTTCGGAATGAAAAGTAGCCTATAACCTTCCCGTTGAATGTGGCTATCCATTACAAAAAGATTTTTTCAAATCGGTTCAGTAGTTTCTGATATTAGCGCGTTTAAACAAACAAACAAACAAACAAACAAACAAACAAACAAACAAACAAAACAAACTCTTCAGCTTTATAATATTAGTATAGATACCGTACGGATCCAAGATAAATATAAGTTATAAAGTATAGTAATAAAGGGAAAAAACAAGTTAAATCCGACACAGTAAATTATAGCCAAAAGCCTTATCTATCACAGTGTTCAAAGAACACGTTTTAAAACCTAATATGTACTACTCAAAATCGGCTCGACCGATTTTTACCAAACATAGTTAAGTACCACCGCTAGGAAACTGGCTTTCAACTACAAATATCGAAATCGAACTTATAACAACCCTTTTTGCGCCGGGGGTTAAAAAAACGTATCATAATTAGTCCATTCATTAGGGAGCTATGATGCCACAAACAGAATGATACATCACACTTATTACAACCCTCTTAAAGCGAAGAGGTAAAAAAGTTTGTTAAATTAATTATCGTTAAACTGTGTAGGCACTTATTCTCAGCGCAATCGATAAACCAGTAAAGCCGTATTGATACAAACCTTTGTAATATTAATGAAATAGTAAAAGGTTATTATATGTACCATGTTAGTAATCCTTTGCTATACCTACTAGGCATACATTTTCTACTATTTTAAGTATTTTACTCCAAAATCTTGTTACGACACATTGAGTTATTAGCGAAAAAATGTTCGTCACAATGCAGTGTTTATACTGGTTCTTAGATATATGCGAAGACTACTTCCCGAAATTCCCACGGGAAAAGGCACAACGCGGGTAAAACAGCGGGGCGCTGCTAGTGTAAAATAAAAGCGAAGTGTATGCTTAAACGTAGTGTCAATTCGAAAGGTGTAGGTACTTATATTTAAAATGTATAATTTATTCGACCTAAAATGTCTATAGTTCAACTGTCTTGTCTATGGTGACTTTGTGAGGTTTGCCAACCGCAAGACAGTCGTTTAGGCGAGAGTTGCTTTTGCATATTATCTCATTATATTACACATCACAGCATGTGTTGTACAGTAAATAAAGTTGGCAATAAATCAGTTTTAAATGATCCTATTAATATAAAAAATACGAAAGTTTGTGATGGATGTGTGTATGTTTGTTACTTTTCGACACTAAAAGTACTGAGCAGATTTGGATGAAACTTTACAATAATCTATACTAATATTATAAAGCTGAAGAGTTTGTTTTGTTTGTTTGTTTGTTTGTTTGTTTGTTTGTTTGTTTGTTTAAACGCGCTAATCTCAGAAACTACTGAACCGATTTGAATAATTCTTTTTGTAATAGATAGCCACATTCAACGGGAAGGTTATAGGCTATTTTTCATCCCGAAATTCCTACGGGAACGGGTACAACGCGGGTAAAACCGCGGGGCGCTGCTAGTAATGGTTATACATCAGAATAACACATGGGATATATTTTATCCCTCAATTCCCGCGGGAACGGGTACAACGCGGGTAAGACCGCGGGGTGCTGCTAATATCATTTGTTTTAAAGCTTAGTGTTTACAATAAAGCTTTTACGAAAGTTAAAACTAAGTATTTTTTGTAAGTAATAATTAAAGAGTTTTTACTTTTATACCAGACTTTGACAAAAAGAGATTTAAATTATAATTCTTAATCATTTTTACAATCATAAATATACAAGAAAGTAAGTACTCACAGTAAATATCTAAGTAAATATATAAGACACCTGTATTACGTCCTTTTATCGAAACAATACGTTGGCGTCAAAAGGCCCTATGAAACAAAACAACATCGATACTTTAATTAATTCTTAACAAACAAGTCGGATCACATTGTGACCGAGGCGGGTATAAGGAAAAACGTATTCTAGTAAATTAATGCAAAAAATATGTACGACTAGTAACGCCACACCGTTTTATCAACGTCAACCTGTTTTCGGGTATTACCATGTAAGAAAGTGATCTATTTGTTAACAAAGACTATAATTAAATTGTATAGAAATCGATCCAGGAGATAACGTCTAAAATACTGATAACCATCCTTACAAAGTTTCGTAGGTATTCCTTAGAATTTATTGTATTATTTATAGCAAAGATAATTATTTTGATATAGTTCTGAGAATGGGAATCTGGAATTTTGGTCTGGTACTTTTCGCCGACATTCAGTTGTTTTAGGTGTAATTATTTCTATTAATTATATTATACAGTATTTAGTATCTTTAGAATATTGAGTTACCATCGACATTACCTTTTTATCTACCAAACAAACCCAATTAAATCAAAATCAAACATATTTTGTTCAAAATTAAGATGGGTGATAGCTATTAATATGTTTTATACACACACATTGTTACAAAGGCACTTCATACAAAAACGCCCTTAATTTCGCGTAAGGGTTAAAACATAAACAATATGTACGTAAGCGATAGTCAAGAACAATAGCGCGATACGTTATCTAGTGAAAAATAATGCTATCTTATATATTAAACTGTCTGCTGATAGGTGCTGTTATCATTGTTATCAACATGCCCAGTTGACCTACTGGATAAAAAGAAAGTCATTGCACAAATATTAATATAATACTTAGTACAAATATTTGGATAACATTTTTCTCAGTAATTTCGCAAGACAAAAGCACTACTTTATTTACACCGTTAAACGCGTGTTTATGCCTTATCCTCTTCACTGTACATATCTTCAGCGAGAAGTTCTGTGAAAGTTGAGATAACTGAGAGAATTCTCTAAGATTTAAGCAAATATTATCAAAAGCTTTTCTGAAAAATATTTCTATTCCTTATCGGGAATTCCGATATAAATAACATAAGTATATAAAGTAATATAAACGTACAGACAAATTCACCACATAAGAGAGAAAAGCAAATACGCAAATACATTTAACAGACAGGCAATCGGAAACCTACATAGTATAGGTACGTATGTGATGTGTACAAAAATGTGTTATTGGCAGGAATTTCCCACAATTTTCCGAACGGTTCGAATGTATTTTTCCAATCGTGGTTTATCGGAAAGTTCTTTGAAGTAAATGTGAAACGAAGGGTAAGGCGCTGCGGTTTCAGATTAGACGGACTGAGGCGGGGTAGTTATAGATTACTGTTTGAAAATATTTTATACAAGCGGCACACCGCGGTTTTGTCCAAATTATGCCCGTTGGAATTTCGGTACGAAAAATAGCCTATAACCTTCCCGTTGAATGTGGCTATCGGATAAAAAAGAATTATTAAAATCATTGGTAACTTCGGTGATTCGCCCGTTCAAATAAACAAATAACTAACTCTTTAACTGTATTGTGTTAGTATAGATTTTAAAGGGTTATCAACTTTTATATCTTCACTACATAGTATAAAACAAAGTAACGCTTTCTGCTGTCTGTCTGTCCCTATGTATGCTTAGATCTTTAAAACTACGCAACGGTTTTTGACGTGGTTTTTTTAAATATATATGAGTGATTCAAGAGGTAGATTTGTATGTATAAAAATTTCCGGAATTCCCACGGGAACGGGCACAACGCGGGTAAAACCGCGGGGCGCTGCTAGTATTATATATATTACACCTGCATTGTTGCAATCCTTATTTCTACAAATCAATGAAATAACGGCGACTTTGTAAAATACTCGCTCAGAGTATATACACGTATTATTCATTAAATAACATTTTATTAAGCTTCAAAAAGACATTTGAATTATTTTATGGTTCTTCAACCATTTTAGGTTACATTACCAATGTAAAAACTTGCGATAAAAACAACTTTACTGCACATAAAACAAGTAAATAAGTATTGTATTTTGATACAAGTAAAACAGTAGTAGGCAAAGCTCTCATTTTCCCTTTATTGGATATCCGATCCCGTAGGAATTTTAGTAATAATAAAGCAACCGTGTGGAAACTTAGGGTCAATTCATACTAGAGCATAGTTGAAGCGAAGTTGGGCATCAATTTTAAACATAGAATATAAAATTCAAGCTTTTATCCACATTCGACCGAATTCGCGAGGATGCTCGTGACTAATACTACGAGCGCACGAACTAGATGGATCTTATCGTGTAGAGATAAGATTGAATTTGGTATGTGAAGTTTCGAACAGACTAGACGCTTCGCTTCCACTCTGCGCCTTCTATGGCCCTTACGATACCTTCTACCAGAGCTATTGTAAGTTTTGGTGTCCACCAATAGTATAGAACGTAGTAAAGCTTTAGTGAGAAGGTACCCTTGGGGTATGTGATATGATACATAATGTTAGTAGGTGTAAGCGTATGTTATATTTAGAACACCTATTCAAACTTACTTCGCCCACGTGAACTCAGGTTTATTTTAGCTCTAACCACTAACCCGTAACATTTAATCAAAGGTCCCTGTTATATAAATTTCGAATTGGAGTAAAAATCGTAAGAAAACACTTTTAATAAAACGTAAATTAAAAACAATATAACCTTAGACTTCTTTTGTTTTTATAGCTAAAAACACTCTCCATGAAAGCTTCTATCAAACAAAAAGCAGGTAAATTTAAAGTCATTCATTTTTTCTGGAGCAGCGATGCCACAGATACACACACACATAAACAGATTATACCTACATATAACACCCCCCTTTTGGCGTCGCGTAGGTCCAAAAGTATCAACATCCAAGGAAAATACAAATAGTATTTTTAAGTAGTATTCGCGGATTGTATGTACGAAGCGAAGGCATCACAAACCAGTTCCATATTATGTATGCCATAGTTATAATGTATTTATGTACATAAATACATACTTCTGCTTTTTGTCCGGTTGTTTGTGGTGGAATTTTAGTTTTTTTTCCGAGGGAAATAGGTATCTCTGAGGTTATATATGTTTTTATGATGCGTTTAATACGACTCTATTGTTGAGTCGAGTTTCGAATGAAAATGTGTTGTAAGCATTAATACATTCTAATAGGGTCCAATAAATATATACAAACCATACTGCGTATCTCAGATATCTATACTAATATTATAAAGCTGAAGAGTTTGTTTTGTTTGTTTGTTTGTTTGTTTGTTTAAACGCGCTAATCTCAGAAACTACTGAACCGATTTGAATAATTCTTTTTGTAATAGATAGCCACATTCAACGGGAAGGTTATAGGCTATTTTTCATCCCGAAATTCTTACGGGAACGGGTACAACGCGGGTAAAACCGCGGGGCGCTGCTAGTGTATAATAAAACAATTAAAAGGAATGATAAGCCTGTAATGTCCCACTGTTGGGCAAAGGCCGGTAGACCGAAGATATCAGAGGTACAGTGAGGAGGATTAGGCGTAATCACCACGCTTGCCTAATGTCAACAACTAGATATGATATGATATTACCCCGAACATACAAACAAACAAAATTACATTTTTCCCTGTTAATAGTATTAGTATAATGTGTCTTACCTATTTGACAAAGGCTGGAGACAGGCGCCCTGTACTTGGGCGGCACCCCGCTGTCGGCGCCCACTCGCAGGAACTGGAACTCCTCGCTGGGGTCCGCCACTATCGACTCCATCTCCAGTAACCTCTCGATTGACAGCTCCTGTGGACCGACAAACTAATAATTGTTCAACAAAACAGAATCAATAAATTTAGAAACATGTCTGAAACGAACGTTGCTCACAATAATTATTTCTCAATTCTATACAATTAGGCCTTTGCCCAGCAGTGGAATCATACAGGCTAATTAGGCACTAATTAGGCTAATGATTAATCTTTGTGAAGTTACAGTATTGAGATTTATGTAGAACTAGCCGCGCCCCGCGGTATTACCCACGTGGTACCCGTTCCTGCGGGAATTTCGGGATAAAATGTATTCCATGTGGTATTCTAATGTATAACCTATATTACTGTAAAGTTTCATACAAATCCGTCCAGTAGTTTTTTCGTGATAGAGTAACAACCATACATACATACGTCGTTATATAAACTTTCGCATTGATAAATATTAGTAGGATAGGATATTATCATTTACAACATATAGTGTAAAGAATGCTTGCCCTTACATCATATTGTACGTCTTTTTACATATATTCGCTAATAATTAGATATTCCTCCTATTTTCAAGCTTCATAAATTACAGTCATTAAAACTCGTGCCTATAATTAAGATATTATGCTACTTTTAATTAAGAAGTTTGACACGATTAATGTTTTAATTAAGTTGTTATATACCCAGAAATAACTTATACTGAATATTAATATTAGGTATTATTAAACACGGCAGCAAAAATAGTAATTTAGTATAATAATGAATAATAACGTGTTTATTAAATAACAAAAAATGGACCATTATTATATTAAATGAGCATTAATATTTGAAAAAGTTTAATAAGTACGGTGGTCTGATATGAAGTAATTAATACATAGTATAAAACCAAGTCGCTTTCCGCTGTCTGTCTGTCCCTATGTACGCTTAGATCTTTATAACTACGTAACGGATTTTGACGCGGTTCTTTTAATAAATATAGTGATTCAAGAGGAAGGTTTATATGTAAAAAAATCCCGAAATTTCCACGCGGGTAAAACCGCAGAGCGCTGCTAATTACTTACATAAATCATTTTGGGTTAATTGTATTACTATTAATCTTGGTAATGTTTGCATTTATTAATGTGACACCTTAAGGCTTTCGCCGGGACTGGAGTAAAGGTCGTATTCATAATTTATGGATGACACTTCGTTAAAGGTAGGACTTGACACGCGTTGTCAAGATCCTGAGACATTTACGAGTGGATAAGTGCGGTGAACTCTAGGCCTTCAGAACACAGCCTAGTTTTAATTTGTAAAGGGTAGATTTGTTGAGTAAAGTTCATTTACTCAACGTATTATAGCCTAGTTGGTATGGCAGATCAAAGGTAAAGTACTAACTGAAGATTTCAAAGTTAAATAGAAAACATTTTCAGTAAATAATTATTAGTTTCTACTTTTATCTTGACGCTGCTCTGAAACAAGAAATACGCTAGTCAAACTAATATTATAAAGCTGCAGAGTTTGTTTGTTTGTTTGTTTGAACGCGCTTATCTCAGGAACTGCTGGTCCGATTTGAAAAATTCTTTCTATAATGGATAGCCACAATCAACGGGAGGGTTATAGGCTACTTTCATCCTGAAATTCCCACGGGAACAGATACAACGCGGGTAAAACGCGGGGCGCGGCTAGTCACCCATATTTTCGTATTAAGGATTCAAGTACTTAGATGAAAAAGACCGAATTTGAAAAGGAAACCGTCGGGATCGTAATTAAATGCAGTGCAGCTAAAATTAGATAATAATATCCTTATAATCAGTCGCAAACGGGACGTGACGTCATATGTCATGGGATGCAATGGCGGGCCGACTAATGAAATCTGCGTTACGCCTACCACTGTCCAGAGAAGATAATTAAGGGTTAATTATAATGTTATACATGATTTTTTAATTTATGATTCTTTAATATGGTTGTGAACGAATTGGAATACATACTTTGAATTTATCATCCATTACGTCGCTAGCGTAAGTGGTAGCCGGATACAACTTACTTCAAGTTACTATTTGTTTTCTGTCAGTCAAATTTCTGGAGTACCTAATCTCCGAAACTAGTATGCATTACGGACGGCATTTACATTACACAATTTCATCCCGAAATTGCTATAGGTTCAATTGAAATTAAATTGCGAGACGCCACTAGTAAATACAAGTCCAAATAAACAAACAAACCTATCAAAACGGGAATCTTCTAAGTAATCAGAATATCTTGTGCAAATACAAAATCTTTGCAGTCATCACGTTTGCCAAACATTTGCTACGAAACCAGGATCGATACTTGAACGGTAAACAACGAATTTTGTTAAGTAAAGGTCAAGGCACACTGATAGATTCCAATCTAATTTATAAAGAACAAGTCCATTTCGACCCCACATCTTCCTTATGTCAAATCACACGTATCTGTCAGGTTGAAAAAGATGAGCGCAGTCGAGCGAAAACATATGATGCGAATCGTTTGTTACGCGAAAACAAAAGAATATATATATTCATCAGTGTATGCATAAAGTTTTGTTCTTTTAGCTTTAGAAATGAAACGCAAGTGTGTTTTTTAACACGCTTTTATTAGCTTGGCCTGTATGTACGTACGTATGTAATGGAATCTTTGAACATCATTTTCACCAACTTCCAGAAGTCTGATTAATTTGAAACTTTGCATACGTATCAAGGACCGATGACAATGCAATAATTTAATAACAGTTTCCCATTATCCTTAATGGATTTGCCAGATTTACTAAAAAATAAAAAATAAAATTATAGTTTAAAAAAACTAAAAACACGCTTTTATTGCAAATTGAACTAAAAACTAGAAAATAATTTATTTACCTCAAATCAAAATTATAATAAAATTTAAGTTATTAACACAATGATTCAATTCAGAGTAAAAAACCGTGGGTGCATTTTACTGTAGTTCATAACTATCCTCTCATAGATACCAATGATGATTGTAATATTTAAAAAAAATATTAAGCACCCCACGCTTTTTACTCTGAATTGAATCATTGTGTTAATAACTTAAATTTTATTATAATTTTGATTTGAGTTGAAAAATTATTTTCTTGTTTTTAGTTCAATTTGCAATAAAAGCGTGTTTTTTAGTTTTTTTAAACTATAATTTTTTCAATTCGGCTTTGCACCAGTGTGCGTCGGCCCTAAACAAGCGATCGACGGCCATCTTTATTTATAGCACTTTTAATTAATCACTACGCCATCTATTAAGAAATCAACCACTTAATTTTAATTGGAAAATCTTAGTTTTATAACGACTCAATTTTTTACTTAAAACCAATCAATACTACGGTACAGTCATTACATAATTACCTATAAGTTAGTGTTTGTATAACTGATATGGGATTTATTCGACGCATTAATAAGCTATGGCCAGTAGTGAGGCACTAATGGAGCTATAAATATGTAGGAATTTAGTATCAACAAAAGAAATTTTAAAACACCTAGTTTAATAAACATAAAATAAATTCCTTAGTAATAATTTCCTCTTAAAAAATAATTTATACCCCAACCCATATACATAGATTGAACGCAAGCGAAAGTCTTGTTGCAAATAAAATGTAGCTCTCATACAAGGCAGTATTGCGAGTACAGCACATAGTCGTAACTCGTAAAATATACGGTGTTAAATATACACAGAAACATGCATCCGTGAATCACGGGCCCTAAATACATGCACATAAGTACATATCGTAAAAAGTCTCAAGTGTAAACGATTCCCCCGGATTCTATAAATATTTCAGAACTCTTGGTGATTTTGCAATAAGCGGACTATTAAGTTTTATAGCCAACTGTAACAATACACTATTCCGTTTTACATTCACACACACAATAAAACTTATACCAAACGTTGATATTTAAAGACATACTACACTATATTGTTACTTTGCAGCGGTTTTGTTCGATATGTTTACCCCGGACGAATTCAGAATGTTACAAAAGGCGATGAAGCTTATACGTACGAGCAATGAAATACCGAAGATGTTTGGTGAAAATAATTAAGACGAGAGACCCTAATAATACCATTTCTATAGACACCTATAGAACCAGCAACTCCTATAAATCGCTCACAGAAATATTGTCAATGATCACTCAACTGTATACTAAGACTCGATGAATGAAACCTTCTTCCCGACATTCTAAAAGAAACTGACATACGCAAGTAAAACCGCCAGTCATTGCTTGACGCATAACACACTCGATGCATCAGGTTAATCTTTTGGATATCGCATGAAACGGCCCATCGAAACAAGGCAGCTTGACAGTAATCAAATCAGAGCAAACTCTGCTAAAATTGAAAGCTAAAGCTTAAGGCTAACCCTAAAAAGGTAGTACAGTTTTTAAAGCCTTTACAAACCAGTATCTCAGTATAAAATTGATTGAAAATACTGACAATTTGAAATTAACGAGATGATATCAGGCTAAACGCCACCCAAGGGGCTGATTGAGGCAATGTCTCGTGCTAATAATAGCTATTTTTATTCCACTAAATCGTGGAATTTTAAATCAGTTTTCGATCTCGGGGGACGTGTGTGTTACCAGCCATATTAGATTAAAGATGTCAAAATTCAGTTTCTTTTTCAAATAAATTCTTTACTGTTGATCGTATGACAGTGTCTATGAGAAGTGTACTAACTAATCCTCATCTCACCTGAACTGAGCTACTCGGATGAGCATCCTCGGCGCCTCTCGCTGCCCGTTGCCGTTCCTCCTGCACCGCCTCCCTCTTCATTCCACACGACAAACACTTCTGATACCGACAGTACTGACATCGGTTCCTTTGGCGCTTGTCGATGATGCAGTTCCGATCTTCGCGGCAGGCATAAGTGAGGTCTTTCCGCACCGTCCTTTTGAAGAAACCTTTGCATCCTTCACAACTGGAACAAGATAGAGAAGAGTGAAGGTCTAGTCAACGTATTGGTTGTATTCTCTTCAGTACTTTATTTTCAGTGAGGTGAGAGGTTATGGAATCTTATACAGACTTTTGCTTATTTACGGTCAGTCCTAACCCAACTTATTAACCGACTCCAAAAACAGAAAGAGGAGATTCTCAATTCACTTTTTTTATCAGTCATTTCGGAATCTCAGAAACCGGATAAAGTTTCGACCTTTTTACTAAGTAAATGAATGTTGAATCCTTTTTTACAGCCGTCAACACATTTAAACTTCGATCTATGTAAGAGAGCTATCTTCAATAGGTTACGAGGACAGGATATTACTTATCATCTTGAAAGGGTGAGCAATGTAAATGTAGAATTCATATCTTTTAGCGTCGGGGCTCAATTGATCTGTACTAAGTTTATGCTGGCAAACTCTGTTACTAGGTCAGGATAGGTCAGCTGGCCTAGCATTCGTGGAAGACTTTAAATGTCATTTGGAAGTGAGTTATCTCTATTGTTGTGCAGAAGCATAGCACCCACCGTACCCAAAGTTGGATAAAGTACAGTACAAAGTTAAATCTTCTGATTGTGTGACTCCGATATGTTATGACTAATGTAATTCAAATCTAATTAATTCGTAACAAAATCAGTGTCGATTGACTTTTCGTGTTTCGTATTCCATTGCGAATTGACTAATGGAAAACATATTATTTCTGAACGTTCTGTACACTACAGGGCACTATTCTGATAATACTACTGTTGAATTATTTATCTAGTTTCTAGTACAATAAAAAAAAAAGCACAATAAAATGTGTTTCCTTACAAACTACCATTAAAATGTCACCTTAATTACTAGCCAATATAACACTATCATTTACGTCGTTTATATAAGCAATAATATCCGAAATAAATACTTAATGGGCCCCGAAATCCAGTACTTATGTTACGCACCGTTAAACATACGATTAAGCACCCAGACTACAGTGACAATTAAAAGGTATAAAAGTAGCTTTGGATAATCCCTTCATTTGTTTCTACTCATTTAACGAGCCGTAAAAACTGGATAGACAATAATTTAGTCCTATATCCTACCAATTTACCTGGCAACCTTAAGGACCATTCATATTAGCGCAAGTAAAAGCGAAGCGTTCTACTAAGCTAAGTTACCTTTACAACGAAAAGCACATATGTCTTCTGAGAAAAACAAAAGAAGCGCAAATTCCAAATGCGCAGGTGCTATCAATAAATTTGGTTTGACAAGTTTCAATATGAACAGGTCGCTTTGATTCGGCGTTAGTATGAACTGGTCCTAGGTAAATTGAGGGTTTCAACGATAATTACATACCTATAACATCACAAAGAGTAAACATCAAGATGCTTTAACAAAATAAAATAATGGTTATGTATATTAAGAAAGCTTTAAAGTAATTTAATAAATTAATAACATAAACAAGTACTAAAAGCAAAAATTATACTTTAAAGCTATATTAAGAATGCAAATACCTTTCCCAGTATCCCTTTACACATCAAAAGACTACAATCATAATGTCGTCTCCTGTTTTATGACGCACGTTTATTGTCACTTTGCGAAACATTAAAATATTCTTGGAATAGTTAATGTACTAGAAGTAAAAAGCAAATAAACATGGGTTTATAAAATATAAAAGAATAACATAAATCGTAGAGGAGAATCGTCCATTGTAAGAAAAATATTGATCATTGACTAAAGGAAATTATCGAGAGTGTTTGAATGAGGTATATGGTGGGCTTTTTGTCTAATTCCTCTTACAGTTAATGAAGATCTTGAGTTATAATAATAATTATTAACAAATATAAAGATACCTTTTCCACCTAAATTACGTTATGCTACGATCGACCAATCATATCAAAAGTTTTGGGTTCACAGTACTTTATGTATGTTTTGTATCGGTAAAACAATTTTTGATTGTGTTTTCCATTTAAGATGATTTCAATGTTTCTAACCACCAAAAACATAAATGTAAAAAAGGAGAGCCAAGTTCAATACAAAAATTATGCTTGGCTATGGGCTTCGCCGCAAAAAGAATGGAGATCTAAATGAGTGCCAAGTTGTGGGCAAAATCTCAATATGTATTTATAGGAACAAAATAACATTATGAACAAGTATTAAACTCTATTTCTTCTCTTTATTGGATACCTATGACAATTGCTGTTATTTAAAAATGTGAGATTTTAAAGTGGCTTAGATTTGACTTGACCAGTTTTCATTACATCAGTCATTTTATAACGTTATTCAAAAAATAGGTATATTTTTTTTTATTCTGGTAAAAACTGGCCAAGTTAAATCTAACCCACTTTAAAATCTCACATTTTTAAATAACAGCAATTGTCATAGGTATCCAATAAAGAGAAGAAATAGAGTTTAATACTTGTTCATAATGTTATTTTGTTCCTATAAATACATATTGAGATTTTGCCCACAACTTGGCACTCATTTAGATCTCCATTCTTTTTGCGGCGAAGCCCATAGCCAAGCATAATTTTTGTATTGAACTTGGCTCTCCTTTTTTACATTTATGTTTTTGGTGGGATATCATTACTTTTTGTAAAGAAAACTAGGTATTGATATCGCTGATTGGCTGGGGCGACGGTGGACCGACCGCGTCATAAGTACCTACCGCGCGCCCCCGACGACACACCGTTGGCCGGTTGTTTAGCGCGAATTACAAGTTTTTTTGTATGGGGGCACCACTTATTTTTTTACATAACTTTACGTTTATATTGCAGTTAAATAGCAAATATGATAATACTTAGATTGGGATAGTTTCAAATATCTGCTTGTAACGGTTCCAACGCTACAATTAAAAAATATATTTTTTTGTATGGGGACCCCCCCTATTTTTTAACTTTTTTTTATTTTTAGATTTTTTCTTACGCTTACACACAATTACCGAGCTAGATTCCAAATTTCATCCTTCTAGGTCATCTGGAAGTAGGTTAGGTTTAGGTACTATATGTCAGTCAGTCAGTCAATACTAAAATTTACGACTTTCTGACGTTCATATCTTTATAACCGTTTGAGCTAGCTTCATGAAATTTGGGCTTCTGGGTGTCCTAATGGATATAATTAAACACACGTAGTTTCATGTGTTTACGTTAAATAGTTTTTGAGTTATAGAAGGGTCAAAAGTGGCACCAAGTGGTTCGTGTAATATTACACTCGGCGCTGGCTAGCCGTTCCTTTGCTTGAACTTGGCTTGACACGCTGCCGCGTGTCTAGATTTGATCAAAGAAAATATTTTCGGTCAATAATTTCCGGATATCAAATCATAAAAATCACGAATCAATTTATATGAAACACGAATTATTTGAAGAACGACAGATGGAGTGTAGGATGAATCAATTGACAACGTCGTCATAATATTGCCATGAGGATCAATCGTGAAATTGTAATATTAGAAATGTTACACGAAAACAATTATCTAGAAAACACTGTTCTTTTTTGGAACAAATGTCGGAGATCAAGCCCAGAGCGATCAATTGCTGATGTGGCATACTATTTTGTGTTGCTTAATAATGAAGTTGAAAAAAGAAAACACAAAAAAAGAGGGACAAATCTATACTAATACTAGCTGTGCCCTGCGGTTTCACCCGCATGTATTCCGTCTTCCTGAAATAATTCAAGACCAAAATTAGCCAAATCGGTCCAGCCGTTCTCGAGATTTAGCGAGACTAACGAACAGCAATTAATTTTTATATATATAGATAATGAAGTTGAAAAGTATTTTTTATGTTGGATTGAACGCGCTAATTTAAGTAACCCTAATGCGGTTTAATAATATTTTTTTTAATAGATAGCCACATTCAACGTGAAGGTTGTATGCTTTTTTAAACCCCAATTCCCACGGGAATGGGCACAACGCGGGTAATACAGCCGGGCGCTGCTAGTTTTATAAATAAGATTTTCCATCATCATAAGCGTTAAATTAAAAGTTAATTAAAGATCGTATCGCTGTGTATTTCGCAGTAAAAGAAATTCATCAATATCTTAGGTCTAGCTGTCGCCTAAGATATAAAACACTCGGCGCTAAGATTGATTGACAAAGCTTTTATCTATAAAAATCTGTTCAAAAGAGTAATTGCTTGAATTTTAAAATTACAAAGTTCAATAAACTAAGAAATTCTAAGCGCACTTCTAAAACTGTCTCTCCTTTTGACATTGTTTCTCAGAAACACTCCCATGTGGTTATGGACTACTAATTGCTGCATGAGCAAGATTGATGGCCATTTATCTAAATTGCTTTTGAAATGACAGCCATAAAACAA
Source organism: Cyclophora punctaria (assembly GCA_951394245.1). Classification (NCBI taxonomy): domain Eukaryota; kingdom Metazoa; phylum Arthropoda; class Insecta; order Lepidoptera; family Geometridae; genus Cyclophora; species Cyclophora punctaria. The sequence continues at coordinate 5,060,099 of OX596170.1, read as the reverse complement.
ATAACTCAAAAAATTCGGTAAGCTACACTAAAATGAGTTGGTAGGTATGTGGCTAAATTATGGTCCATAAACACCAGGAATCTTAAATGATATGGCTATTGAAGATTAGAAGGCATGGTACCTGATTACAAGCAAGTTGGAACTGAAACCAATTTTACAACTATGCCTATCATTATTTTACTAAATATGAAGTTTGTGTTAGTTACTCTCACTCCTGAACAGTAGTGGTGCTTATGGGTCATCCTTTTTATTGTCAGGGTATCTTCAGTGAGACGAAACCCCTTGTTACATAAATGTCTATGCAATTCCCCCATAACTAGACTTACGCACCTTTCACTAGTGAACTCAATGTCGGTCCCGATTGTTGCAATCGTTAGACCATGTATGTGGCCTTTATGCGGTCTATACATCTCTGACACCAGGTTGGCCACTAACCTACTCGAAATTATTTTTTTTCACTCAATGTCATTTCAGAATACAAGCAGCCAATGTTCCACTCCTTGTTTACGATACCGAGTCTAGATCATATAACGGATACCTACATACCCCATTATGTAAGTGAATAAAGCGCTAGTTTCTACATATTATCAGGTAAGTATAATTAGCACGTTGAGTGAAGTAAGTGAGTCAATTAAGTTTCGCCCTGACATATGTTGTGCAAAACTGTCCAACCCGACTTATTGGGAAATTGCACTTTCACTTTTATCCGAAACGGACGAAGGAACGCGACTCATTTATTATGATAACTGTTAAAAATATTCGTAGTTCACAAATACTTGAAAATGACAAATTGACTTTCGGTTTCGTTTGGTAGTTCACACGCGTTCATATTGAATGGAAGGTATTTCATGTGGTTCAAATTGTATACTTTGTAAAACTATAAATCTACATTTATATTCAGAACTAGCTGTGCCCCGCGGTTTCACCCGCAGCGCCCCCGTTCCCGTGGGAATTTTGAGATTTTTATTCCTTATTTTTCTTATATAAAAACTTTGTCCTGACAATAAGGTACACATTAAAAAAAGAATCATCCAATTTGGTGCGGTCGTTCTGAAGTTATGCGCTTAGCAACAGATTCAGCGATTCATTTTTAGGGTTCCGTAGCCAAATGGCAAAAACGGAACCCTTATAGATTCGTCATGTCTGTCTGTCTGTCCGTCCGTCTGTCCGTCTGTCTGTCCGTATGTCACAGCCTTTTTTCTCCGAAACTATAAGAGCTATGTTGTTGAAACTTAGTGTGTAGATGTATTCTGTGAACCGCATTAATATTTTCACACTAAAATAGAAAAAAAATAAAATTTTAGGGGGGTCTCCCATACATAGAAATGAAAAAAATATTTTTTTTTTTCATCAAACCCATACGTGTGGGGTATCTATGGGTAGGTCTTCAAAAATGGTATTGAGGTTTCTAATATCATTTTTTTCTAAACTGAATAGTTTGCGCGAGAGACTCTTCCAAAGTGGTAAAATGTGTGTCCCCCCCCCTGTAACTTCTAAAATAAGAGAATGATAAAACTAAAAAAAATATATGATGTACATAACAATGTAATCTAACACCGAAAATTGGTTTGAACGAGGTCTAGTTAGTAGTTTTTTTTTTACGACATAAATCGTAAACCGCAAAAAAATACTGATTATTCATTCAATAACTCAAATGTAAATAAAAAAACATTTATTTCAAGAACTTCTTTATTATGTTACTCGCTGCTACGGAACCCTTCATGGGCGAGTCCGACTCGCACTTGGCCGCTTTTTTATATATTCAGAATATGCAGAAGACTTAGTTGTCTGTTTAAACATGTATCATTGGAATAATTTTCGGATTCAAAATGGGTTTTGCGTGTGTTTATCGCACTAGGTTGACTTATTGAAATTACCACAGAAACAGGTATTTCTATGGGAACCGGTATAAGAAACAGGTCATAAGAAAACACCAATGTATGACTAAAAAAATAAATATTTGAAAATTATTATGTAAAAATTTAAATTATTGAAACTCCAGTACACAAATAGTTGTTTTCTCTTACAAAACAATAAAATGACCCAATCAAAATCCCAATAAATTAAGGTTAATAAAAATAAAGACCTTTTTAAAGGACAAACATAAAAGTCACAAGTATTGCACAAGACAATGAAATCATTCGGCTTCATAAATCTCGAATAAGAAAATTGCATTATAATTTGTCTCAAGGCGGTTTTGGTAGCGAACTCACGTGTGGGGTAAGGATTCTGATATGACGTAATTCATATTACACAGAAGAGAAAAGGAACAGTGCGATTACTGTCACTGTTAGCCCGTATCGATGTTATATCATAGTACGATTACCAATGTAAAAAATAATAATAACAGTACGAGAGAGACGACTGGAGCTTATTGGGGGAAATCTTTGCCTAGCAGTGGGACATGATATGTAGGGAAAAAACATTAATATAGCGATCGATTCAGGATTAAGATAAGTACCAAAAAGGTTTATAAATAAAAATACCAAATTGTAGATAATCGATGCTCGATGAGAGCTACACAAACACGTCAAACATTTAATTAGTACACCCTCATTTTCAGAAGAATTGTCAGAGAACATTAACACCAATGATGAGATAATGGCCGAAAAAAGCACAAATGCTATTTTTTAGACATAAAAACACAAAATTAATATAAGAACTTTAATAAATCAAACAGGTATGGTATAGAATTAGCGAGACGAATGTATAAAAGGTCATTTTTACGGCCATTATTATTGAATTAAAAGAAGACTAAAATATTATAGGTGTGAAATTATGATCGTAAAAGTCAGGGTGCAAGGGAGATTGGTTTATGATATACTTAGAGACAAGATAATTTAGAATATTATCAAAAAGTATTAGTAATGTCCCACTGACGGGTAGACCTCTCGTATCACTGAACATATCAGTATCGTGAGGAGGATTAGGGGTAACCACCTTACCTACTTCAAAAAATACTTGAAAATAAGTGACAATTTAAATAAATATTTTAAAATGTCATCGATAAAAGTGACTAATGCATCTAATAAATTCTTAAACTCGTATATGAAGCCAGAGTAATCATGAAATGTTTTCTATCATATGACATAGCATAATCCATCAATTTACAACACGCATATTCATTACAATAAAAGCTATTGGATTAGTAATGAAGCAGGCTTTAAAAGCTAATTTGTCTGGTGTAAATAAACACTAGAACTAAGTACTAATACTGCGTGAATGATAAATTAAAAGTCAAAGACCTGGAGCTGTGAGTTGTTTGTAATTAATCTAATCGTTCCATCAATATCCAACAGAATATCAATATCGATGAAGGTCAGTCAGTACAACACGGTTAGACGAACTTTTTAACTAATAACATGCTTAATAGCTTATTTTATCCGACATTTAGTGTTATCATATACTTAATTAGATGCTTCGCTGTTATCTTTGGTTTTATTTGGGGGACAATGTATGAGAGCTTTGCTAAGTTGTTATTGTTCGTATAGTAAGCATTCACCAATCACATCAAACGCAGTGAAGCATGCAATAACATAGTGATGTGATATCAATCAATCACATCGTCATCATTCACAAGACTCAAGTAGAAAGCCAATCTTAATAGAATTATTTTGATGGAAAGGCGTAAACAAGATGTTTGCAATTACACTTCTCAAACACGGCTTGAGTTTGAGATAACTAACTCCTAAGTAACTAAGGCAAGCGCGATGAATGCCTATATAATATTAATAGACCAGGGCCGAAGCCTACAAAAATGGTAAAAAATGAAAAAAAATTACAGTAGGATGAAACCCATTAGAAAAGCAGGGGAATATGATCAAAATGAGAGGAAACATAAATTACAGTCGATCCGAGTTCGGGAAGGGGGAAGGGGGTGCGTTTTTAGGGGTAAAAATGGTTTATCTCGATTTCCGGAAAAACCACAAGTCCTACGGAAATAAGTCAAATGGCAAAGTTGTAGGTAATAAAATGATCTACAACTCTTGTATTGACAACTTTTTCACATAACCTCAAAATATATGTGAAAAATTCAAAAAACCACGTTTTTGGTTTTTTACGTTTATCTTCCTCAAAAAAAATTTTTTTTCTACGATATTTAGTGAAAACTTTCCTTATTATGTCCCAAATATACTGTAATTTATTCGATTAAAAATATTAATTTTTTCACCTTATTTTGAATTAATATCGAAAAAACACCCTAATTTTCAATCGAAAATTCTGACGTCAAAATATCAGCTTTTTTCAAAAAGTTGGTATGTTTTCTGTTCGTTGAAATCTCTACTTTCCGATGGTGAAAAAATATATATATGTTACTATAGAAAATCTTCTCAGAAAATGCAAAAAACTCGAATACGATAATTTTTTTAAAAAGTTGATTTATTTAATGCTAATTACATTTATGTCATAGAAAATCTCATTATATATAAATATAAATGTAAATCGTACTATTAAATGTAGATATAGTCCAGTCATTATAGTAAGTTCACCTCGGAATTTGAGATACCCAGCTCTAAGTCTGTAAATACTTGTATATTGACACCCTAAAAGTTGTCTCAAAACCTACATATGGTAGGGTGTACGCAACTATTAAATTTCAAGGTCAAAGGTCACAAAATCGGTTTTTGCGGTTTTTTGTAAATATCTCATTTCCTATGGATTGTTTGCTATTTATATTTATTATCAATATTGTAGAATACAAAATTCTCTACAAATTTTGTTCAAAAATTTTTTTCATACGGTGAACCGTTGAGATATTTACAAAAAAGCGCAAAAACCGATTTTGGTGAAATTGAACTTGAAATTTAATAGTTGCGTACACCCTACCATATGTAAGTTATGATGAGACAACTTTTAGGGTGTCAATATACAAGTATTTACAGACTTACAGCTGGGTATCTCAAATTCCGAGGTGAACTTACTATAATGACTGGACTATATCTACATTTAATAGTACGATTTACATTTATATTTATATATAATGAGATTTTCTATGACATAAATGTAATTAGCATTAAATAAATCAACTTTTTAAAAAAATTATCGTATTCGAGTTTTTTGCATTTTCTGAGAAGATTTTCTATAGTAACATATATATATTTTTTCACCATCGGAAAGTAGAGATTTCAACGAACAGAAAACATACCAACTTTTTGAAAAAAGCTGATATTTTGACGTCAGAATTTTCGATTGAAAATTAGGGTGTTTTTTCGATATTAATTCAAAATAAGGTGAAAAAATTAATATTTTTAATCGAATAAATTACAGTATATTTGGGACATAATAAGGAAAGTTTTCACTAAATATCGTAGAAAAAAAATTTTTTTTGAGGAAGATAAACGTAAAAAACCAAAAACGTGGTTTTTTGAATTTTTCACATATATTTTGAGGTTATGTGAAAAAGTTGTCAATACAAGAGTTGTAGATCATTTTATTACCTACAACTTTGCCATTTGACTTATTTCCGTAGGACTTGTGGTTTTTCCGGAAATCGAGATAAACCATTTTTACCCCTAAAAACGCACCCCCTTCCCCCTTCCCGAACTCGGATCGACTGTAATTTATGTTTCCTCTCATTTTGATCATATTCCCCTGCTTTTCTAATGGGTTTCATCCTACTGTAATTTTTTTTGGTTTCAAAAATTATCTACCCTGGTCTATAAGTGGTAAATAGTGAGAAGCTTTTGCCCTGTAGTGGAAAGAAACACGGCATTACGCGTGTACCACATTGCTGGACCACCTTTCAAATTCATAGATCAGTCTAGTGACAAAAAGTTAGGCGTAATATCACGCCTAATTTTATTCCAACAAAACAAAGCACAAAAACATATACACGGTAAAATCTAAAATGATCTCCCCTTGTTCCTTCCTCTTCTAAGTCGGTAAATTGAAACCAAAATAGAGCTAAAGCCACTAGGTTAAAGATATAAACAACTGTAACATACGACCATTCGGCATCAAAAGCCCAGTAATGTAATTCATAAAAAAGCTTGGCATATTAATAGATCCCCGATGGTCCACTATAGACGCTGTACACTATATTATATATGGTTGTACCTACATTCAGTTTACCAACTAACTCGCGCCAAATTAAACGTACCTACATTGTTAGTCATTTACTTATGCGTAGTTACTGGTTTCATTGTGTTATTGTAATATGAATAGTTTTTAGAGCCTTATTTTTGCACTTTGGAACTTAAGATTTTTTCGTTAAATGACTTAAGGTTTCGTATTCTAGCTGTTGCCTGTACTGTTGCTTGGGTACTGTTTCCGCGTTTTGAACAGAATAAGTATCCTTTTAAACACAGAATCGTAACTTTATGATATCACGTCCCACCCACCCCAACAAATTACATGATACACAAATCTGTGCGTTGATTGGTAGATCATATGTTCATGTGTTTCACTACTAACTATAGCACATATTGTCTCGAACAATAGCATTTTGGATGTTCACGCAGCGAAGCAATTAGTAAGCTAAGCATCGTGTGTTTGTCGAATGGAGCAACTTGGCGCATTATCCGTATCCGCTGTTACCGGTTAAAGCCAAACAAAGACCATGAACGCAGCCTACCGACCAAACTTCATCGCGATTGTTAAATCAACATAAAAAAAACACTCGTCAAGGTGAAAAAAATGTCTTTCGAATGACATTACAGTAGGTCGCGTCGACAGATCGATAGAATTGTAAATGGTTTTACCATATAATTGAGGTGGAACAACGTCGTTGATATTTTAAAAACTTTTAAAACCGTGTAAATATAGACAAGTGCCTCCCACGCGTGAAAACCAATTAAAACGTAAACGTATCATAAAGAGGTGTAAAATCTTTAATTTTGCGCATGCCATTACTTATGTAATATTAGTTTCACACGCAAACCGAATTTAGCTTTTTGTTACTATGGTTAAAGATTTAGCTTGCGAGTAGTATAGACAATATTCATATGTCGACAATTTCGGACCTTTCTAAATAAATTAAATGTTTTATCAACTCTTTTTGATATACATACATTAATCATCAATTTAAAACTCAACGATTCCAAGAATTCCGACTTCCACTCACATATCTAACTATTTCTACAAATTTAAACACGATTTCCACAAATTCAAATACGAAGATCCAACCCAACGCTCCTTTCGTCTCGTGTGAATACTCCTTACTACAAAGCTTCATTCATTAGCATACTTTCAGTAGCTTTCCCATTAACCACACATATAACAATACACACATATGTAAGTGCTCTAAAAGTTTCGCTGCTACAATCTTAATGGAACAACCAGGTGCTGTCTTAAACTATTCTCCGAAGTAAATGCACAGCACTTTGGTATATAAGCAGTAAATAGCTGCATTGTACTACATAATACTATGTCTGAGTCTAGTCTGGGTACACTCCTACAGACTAGACGCTTCAGACGGCTTATAAATATAATAAACACAGACGGGGCGAGAATTAAATTTTTACAAGAGACTGAACAGATTCGTTCACTATACATTGTATAGAATTATTTGTTGTATTATGATTTATATTTCAAATGAAATTAATGTTAGTCTCAAAAGGTTTTTAGCTTGATATTATACAGCTGTATTTAGAATGCTTATTTATTTTAGTGACGATTTTGATAATATCGTCTCGAGATAACGCCAATAATTGTTCTGTTCGTTTAGATGTTTAACTTTGCTAGCATTAAAATGTTAAGCTTTTGTATAAGCAAAAGCAAAATAAGCCTGAATATATTTATTATACAAACTAATTTTTATTAGTCTTGGAAATTTAATATAATGTTATGATGATATCGCTAAGTATCCGATTTAAATTTTCCTTCCAATATTTACGAATTTATAAATATGTTTCGTTTCATATGCTAACGTTACAGTATAGCATATTTCTTCAGGATGGGCATAGATTATGTTTATACGATTTTTCCTACAAGAAATTTTCTTTAGTTTGTCCGAAACGAGAGCCGTTTACTAATGGAGTTATAACCACACATGGTACAGTCAACAAAAAAACTGAAGCAAAAAAAAGTACGAAGTGCTTATTTTATCTGAACATCTGTTTCAAGGTTTCGAGACCACCTCCTTCTCTGCAGAATTTAATTTACGATCTTGGAATATGTTCGATTCTTTGCACGCACATACGAATTATTGGCGATCGTGTTTTTAAATATATTATTATTATCATTTTCAAATATACATATATTGAAAATATGCGTATAAGTATCCCATTACGTTCAGGCTATTTTGAAATATAAAACTAATTCTCTATTTTGAAATCAATGTTAAGAATATAGGAAAGATCTACTTAAAGATAGGAAAGCAGAGCTTACTAATGTATGGAAAAACTGAGCATGTGTCAATGCAATTGTACTCCATAATATTTAACATTCAGAAGGCCTCTCCAAAATTACTTTTATCGCCCGGCAACTCTACCAATAAAGGCTTTGGCACCCATTACTCTATTAAATAATATCTAGATACAAAATAATTACCTGTAGACACCATAGTGTTTGCCCGATGCTCTATCGCCACATATAGAGCATAGGTGTTTCGACCCGCTTAGAGGGTGGTTTGGGGGGTAGTTTTTGAAGTTGGGTGGGGGCGTGGAGTCGTCCCGGAGGCCGTCCAGCATCGCCGTGTCTGGCTTCATCTCGGGCGGGGACATGGGCGACATGAAGCCTGCCTCCAGCCCTGGAACAAAAGAGAACACTGTTCTAGAAAAGTGGATTAACATCTTGTAGTGTATATTTCCTTTATTATAACAGATATAAGAGTACATAATATACAATAACATTATGTTATAAAATGAAGTACATATTACATTATAATAAACAGTCTCGTATAAGCACTGTTTAACATATCACCTATAAATCTCCTCCGTTCAGTAGTATTGTATTAGATAACCACAAAGAGATTGGGCCTGTCAGTATGTGTGTGAAAAAAAGAGATACTTTTCAAGAAAAGTATAATCATACTGCCCTGTTAAAGCAAGACAAACAGAGCGGCTGTGGGCCGAGTGCGGTTCGCGTGACGTTGAATGAAAGGTGTCACCTCTGTGATACCACTTTCATACAAGGTATAAATCATCACGCGAGCCGCATCCGGCCCGCACCCGTACTCTGTGTATCTAGTGCTTAAACACGAAATAATCCGACTTGTAAGCTTCGCTCAGTGGGAGCGAGGTTATGGCACCTCGAATTCTACGCTATATGAAGAAGCGATATTCGTCTAAAAGTCCGCCATAAACTTACCTGGTTGGCAACAGTTATTAGAAAAAGGGATCAAAGCTTTCATGCCAATTAAAATTGAAATGATGCTTAGTCTGTGGAACGTATATAAAAGTCAAGCTAGGTGGTTCGTTACATTCCGCCATCTTCAAGAAAAAGTATTTTTTCGTTCAAGGTTTTTGTATGATTGTATGAATGTCAATAAGTCAATTTCCACAGAGGTTCAAAGATGGAAGTGAATAATTTAATACACAATTTCTGAGAAACAGAAAAAGTACCTACGTGCTGTTTGAAATCTAAAGAAACCGGTTCTGGTGAATAAGACAAGAGGACTGTGCAACACGAAAAAATAATAAAATCATGGTGAAACTCCGCTGTGGCTTAAAAATATTTTCAAATAAAGCATTATCGTTCTCAGCCATCGGTAACTGGTTAGATTGTTTGATAAAATTGTTAGTCAAAATTCACCGACTTTTATTTCCATGGCCAAAATTACAAAATGAAAAAGGAACAATATAAGGTTACATTGAAATCGTGAGGTGAACTATATTGATAAATTATAACTAATGGCGAACCGCAGCTCCACTTGGGTTCAATTAAAATTTAGAGATTCAAGCTTATTCCATTTACATTTCTTTAATACTCGTATACATAAAGATAGCAAGTCAAGGTGAGATTTACTTCATTTCCCAGAAACAGATAATGGTATCCTGCAAAACCATCATCTAACTTTAGATTTAACAAGCATTACATAAATAAAATCGAGCGAACAAAAGTCTGCTCGTAACAAGTATTTATTATTATTGAAAAACACTGATTATAGCAATTTAAACTGTATGCGTAAGTAACAATTATTTGTGTAGAACCAATTTATAGCCTTCCATAAATGTCGTGCTATTGATTATATCAATATTTTATTACGTCTGTGGAGTAAAAATTAGTACAACTATAAACTTGAGTTATAACTTTCGACACAAATATTTGTGTACGGATAAATGTAAAAATAAACTAACAATAGTCAAGTCCCACGGGCATCACATACTTGTGCCTTACAGCAATAAGTAGAGTTCGAAGATATTAGTATAGTACAGAGAGGAAGATGAGAGAGATACCTTAGTTATAACTGAATACGTCTTGTATCCACTAATTACCCCCATAATAATGCTCTCAAACCTTAGTATTGTCTGAAATGTACCTACATTTAATTATAATGGCAATACCAAGAAAATTCAATATTTATGCGAAATCGTTTCTTTCAATAAAAAAATCTGATCCACTTAATCATTAACAACCATGAGATTGTTAACAAAAAAATACATAGCCAGTAACAACGAGAGGGATCCTGTGAGTTCCACATCTGGACTTGTCTCAGCACTGGGGAACTAATAGAAATGTCGCTTGCATTCAATCGGGCAGAGCATCCATTAGCGGATTCTCATGGTCCAACACTGACTTATTCAAATTGAATCTGGACAAAACATCGGGATAAAACGACGTTTATGGAATAGTAGCTTACGACGCATTATGCAAAGTAATGAAATTGCATGTATTTCTGAGCTGCAAGATATAAAGTATCGTCGCATAAACTACTAATACCGAGCCGACAAATACCCAAACGTCTTAGCATAAATATCTATGGACAGATCAAACTACATTATACGAGGTATAGATAACCGTTACACTGCAGAGGTCGAGTGAAGTACAAGACACCATAATAAATATTGTATGTAGTAATAAAACTGCAAATAATGTAGACGACAAAGATTCCTATTCGTATATTAATAACGAGTTGCAACTAAAAACGGCTAGACTAGACTCTGGCTAGACAAATTGACCTGGTTAGGTTTTAACATTTATTTATAAATATTTATTATAGCCGCTAAATAGGCTACTAGAAACTCGCCTGGGCATCGCTTGGTTAATATAAATTTCCCGTGGGAATTTTGGGACAAACAACGGTGTGAATCATTTTCCGTCAAAGCTTTAAACCCGATTTCGACGTAAAAGCAAAAAAAGACAGAACTCCATTTGCGTTTTTAAATATTAGTATGGATGAGAATAGGGTGGCAATCGTATAATAAATAAATAAAATGTGTTTACTAAGGTCCTCGCATTCCATCACAATATTGTTTTTGCTTATTGGTTATTAATATCGTCGACGCCGCACCCACTATCGATTTATATTGAAAAGTGACATCAGTCTCTAGATAGAGATGTGATGATGTATTTTTCAACGAGCTTCAATATCTCGACATTGGAATTTGAGACCAAACTCTAAATGGATTCCAATTTTCTCAAACTGCAATTCAATATTGTATAAGGAATGCCTTTTGCAGAAAACCAAGGGTTTTTCATCACTAGACTAGAATCTTATTACATAAACCATATTCATGCAAATTTTCGGAGATTTTATCCTAAATTATTATTTTATATATCTCTGGCTCCACAACATCCACCTGTGTCGATAATATCAAAATAAGTGGGACCACTTTCAATTTCTGATGATTAATTCGTGTAGATTACGTGTATCAAGAAAACATTTGGCAAAGAAAAATTATAGTTTATAATACATACCTATCAAAACAGAATGAGTCAGTTAGTTAGCAATAAATCAATGCTTTGTTTTTTATAGACAAGACAGGCAGTAAATCTTTTAAATTATATTATTATCTAGTTAACACTTCGGTTGTCAATATTTTAGTAGCATAGTTAAGTAGATATATTAGATTTGTGTTTATCTACTTATATTAATGGCCTAGTCGCCATGTTGTTTTAAATTCGCCATTAAAATTAATTTTGTCATTCTGAATCGAATGCATGATATAAGTATTAGAGACATCGAAATATGCAAATGTGCTAAACCCAAAGTTGAAAGAGAACCTTGAATTAAATCAGTTGCAAAAAATACGAGATTGTTCTCAAAAATATGCGAACAAACAATTCAACAGTGATACATAGTCAAAAGGCATTAGAAATTATTATGGAGGCTCAAAAATACCCTTGAAATGTTTGGTGGAGCTACTGGAAATCAAGATAACACAATATTTTTTGTCGTTTATGTTTAGGCTCCTAATAGCAGACATAATAGAATCACTCAAAATGATCACCACAGCGGAGGATGCTCTTAAGGAAAGTTTATGAAAAGGTTATTTATTACTGAAAACAAGTAATGTAATCTTCTCAGAAATCCACTAAACATATTTTAGGAAATACCTATCATGCGCAATAGAAATATCAATAAGTTTATTCAATAAGTTTTATCAATTAAGTCTGTCATTTACTAACACACTATGGATACACATGATGTCTGAAATAAACGTTTATTATTATTATTATTATTATTTTGTTTAACAGAAGCTGTTCCTCCCTTTTTCAAGGGGTGTTTATTGCACGGGCCGAAGCCAAGTGTGTTTCATTAATGGCTGATATACATACATAGATATGGGATACAAATATACATACATAATTATACTAGTATTCGGTCTAGTTATTTAAAAATTTTCGTGTGAGACGGCAAGTATTAAGAATGACTGCTTTTTGCAATAATAAGTAAGTAAACGGAGGCATGTTCAGAGTAGCGAGACTGGTGTGGAGTGTCTTGGGAATGACGCCGGTACTGGAGAGAATGATGGGTATGGTGCGGATGTGCTGGACTTGCCACTGTGTCTTTATTTCAATTGATAGATCAGTGTATTTAGCTAGTTTCTCGGTGTGCGTGTTTGTGAGATTATGGGTATTGCAAATAGCGATATCAATTAAATTAACAGATTTGTTTTGCTTGTCTAAAATTAATATATCAGGTCTATTGTTATAAATGGTTTTATCTGTTATGATAGTTCGATCCCAGTATATTTTAAATAAGTTATTTTCTAAAACAGATTCCGGTTTATATTTATAGTAAGGAACTTTATCTTTGATTAGTTTAGTTTGGATTGCTAGATTTTGGTGGATTATGGTAGCTACTTGATCATGTCTATGTTTATAATCGGTCTGGGCTATGGATTTGCATGCACCTGTGATGTGCTGGATGGTCTCAGAGGCACTATGACATCGTCTACACATATCATCAAAATTGGGCCTCCGGATGATGTACTTCTGATAATTTCCAGTATCTATGGTTTGATCCTGTATGGCGATCATAAAGCCCTCCGTTTCAGGGAAGAGCTCACCTCGCTGCAGCCAGGCGTTCGACGCTCTGATGTCGACATGAGGTTGCTGCAGGTCGGTGCGGTGTCTTCCGTGAAGTGACTTTTGTTCCCAAGCCAGGAGTTTATCTTTATTTTCAGTTATGGTTTGATTAGGTTGAAGGTTTTCGTCATGTAGGTTTAAGGGAGTAAATTTATTGTCTAACTGAGAAACTATGAAATGTAATGAAGAGTGATCAGCTTGAGTATGGAAGAAGTTTCGGAGGGATGTGATTAACTTATTGTGTAAATTTTGTAAATCAATGAAGCCGCGTCCACCATCTTCACGTGGTAGCGTCATGCGTTGGACACATGACCGCGGGTGATGCTTTCGATGGGAGGTCATTGTGGTGTTGATAAGACGCTGTAATTTCTGAAAGTCTGTTTTAGACCAGTTTATAATACCGAACGAATATGTAAGGACGGGGATGGCAAAACTATTAATGGCTTTAGTGAGGTTACCGGAAGTGAGTTGTGATGTCATGAGAATATTGAGCCTGTGTTTGTATGTTTTGATGAGTTGCGTTTTGGCCAGCTTGTGGTTAATGTGAGATGATTGTTGAAAACCTAGGTATTTGTATGTGTTAAAGTGGTCTATTGACTCTATTTGTTGGCCAGAGGGAAGCATGTATGGGACAGATTCCACAGATTTGCCCTTTCTTAAAGTAAATGTTTTACATTTATCTATTCCAAATGTCATTTGGATATCATTGGAAAAGGATTGAATAATATCTGCAAGGTGATGTAGGGCCTGTATGCTGTTGCTAAAAAGTTTAATATCATCAACGAAAAACAAGTGGCTAAGTCTCAATTCTATGTTATTTGTTGAGAGCAATATTCCATCATTAGATCGGTTCAGTAGCTTAGATAAAGGATTTAACGCCATGCAAAACCAGAGGGGACTGAAAGCGTCTCCTTGAAATATGCCTCTCTTGATTGGGATTGTCTCAGTTTCTACATGTCTGCCTATTTTTAATTTGGTTTTCCAATGATGCATGGTTTGTGATAGGAAGCTAATTATGGTTGGATGAACTTTGTAGTGTTTAAGAATACATATGAGCCAACTATGAGGGATAGAGTCATAAGCTTTTTGATAGTCTACATACATTGTGCAAATATCCTTTTGTAGCCTGGTGTTATGCTTCATGGCGATTGTATCAATAATGAGCTGTTCTTTACAACCTTGGCTATTTTTACGGCATCCTTTTTGCTCTTCTGCTAGTATGTTATGTTCGAGTAGGTGTTTACTGATGATTTGAGATATACAGGATGTTATAATTTTGTAGATAGTTTGGAGGCAAGTTATGGGTCTATATTTTGCAGGGTCTGTTAGGTTTGTAAGGTCTTTTGGTATCATGTATGTTACTCCTTGGGTTATAAATGTGGGCATTAATTCGGGGTTTTTTATAAAATCATTTATATGGTTATATATTGCAGGGTGGAGGGTGGTAAATTTTTTATAATAGTAATTATGGATATTATCACTGCCAGGAGATTTCCAATTATGGGTTCTATTTATTGTATTAATGAAAATGTTTAAAGGAACGTGGTCGAATATCATTTCGGGTGTATCGGTCAGTGTTTCCAGGTCTTCTTTAATCCACTCTGCGTGTTCATTATGGTGGACCGGTCTAGACCATATATTTGACCAGAATTCGTGGAGATCCCTAGGAGCGGGGGAATTTTGGTGACTATGATGACTATTATCAATTGTATCATGTGTGTTTGCAGAGTTAGATATAAGCT
Source organism: Cyclophora punctaria (assembly GCA_951394245.1). Classification (NCBI taxonomy): domain Eukaryota; kingdom Metazoa; phylum Arthropoda; class Insecta; order Lepidoptera; family Geometridae; genus Cyclophora; species Cyclophora punctaria. The sequence continues at coordinate 5,044,944 of OX596170.1, read as the reverse complement.
GTCTATAGAATTGTTTTTGGTTGTTTTGAAATGTAATGTTTTGTGTTTTCCTAAGTGTGCAATTATGGTATCGTCGTCTACGACTAGATGCTGCGTTTAGTTTTTGTTTCAGGCTGTCGAGATACTGTTCGTTAGTTTGATTTGGTTCTTCGTAGTTTGAGTGGATTCGGTGTTTATTTTTAATTCTATCTATGTGTACTATAAGTCTTACTGATCTATTTCCCTGAATATATTGTGTCATTCTGCCAATATCTCTGCGTAACTTTTGTATTTTGTAATCCATCCTTCTTAACCAGTTCGGCCTTTTATCGCGGTTGGGATTATTTATTGACAGTTCATTGTTATCTCTAATTTTAGCACCGTTACATTTAGCTGCTGTATAGGCTGCACAGTAAATTATAAGATGAGTTTGAATAAAATTATTTTCATTTGTATCATATTTAGGTAAAACTGATGAATTCAAAAATGAAATTATGTAGGAAAATTTTCTTGACGTTTTTTGTTTTGGTAAAAATGGTCTTTCTATTGGGTTCGTATCTGAATATTTATGAAATGCATTTTCAAATGTCTCTGTAATTAAATTATTAAGTTCTTCGTTATTGTATGTTATATTGTCTTGTTCGTTAGGGTCTTGGTTTATTGTGATATTGTTATGTGTATTTCTATCATATGTATTTGTATTATCTATTGCTTGTGGTTGTTGTAATCGGAGGATCTCTCTCACTTCTCTTTTTATCTCTTCAAGTTTTTCCTCTGACACCAGTCTGTTATTAACAATAACTCTCCTTTGATCTGCTATACGTTGTTCTGATACATGTGATATTTGTGGAAATTGTTCTGTAATTTTTGTGTGGAGTTCTTTACGGTAGGCTGATCTATTGGATTCTAAATGTGTTATAATGTAATATGTCTTCATAATTCCTTCATTAATATCATCGGTCCATCTTAATCGTGTGGTGTTATTTACTACTGGGTTGGTTCCTGATGTTTGAGTACTATTGTTATCTGATTGGTTGTTGTCTAAAACTCGTAAAACTTCATTTTTGATGCTTTGCATACTATCATTGGGTATTAATTTATTTCGAACTATTGCTCTGCGTTGGTCTCCTATTCTTTGTTTTGATACATTAGTTCCAGGGAATTTTTCGGTAAATTTGATGTAAAGTGGGTCTAGATATCCGCGGATTTTTGTTTCGCCATGTGTAATAAAAAGGTAAGTGCGCCAGATGAACTCGTTCATTTCATTTGTCCATCTCATTCGCGCGCGAGATCGTGCAGCGGCGGGTGCAGGGTTGTTGGCTGATGCCTCCTGCACAACATCCACTGACGAGAGAGAAGGTGAAGATGATAGTGATGGTGGTGGTCTTTGATGATAGCGAAACTCGTAGGGCTGAGGTGAAGATGAGGGTGATGCGAAGAGACTATGAGATGATAGTGATGATGGTGACCGTGGTGACTGATGGGGATGAGGGGTGATGTCGGCTGTAGTTTCTTCTGCAATAGAGGCCCGCCTGCTCAGCTCTCTACCACCGGTGGACCGCATGCTGAAACACCCAGCACCGGCTCCAGGTGTGCCCCGGCGACCTCCGGGAAGCGACCGTAAACTATAAACTTTTCTTTTACTTTTCTCCATTTTATTGGGTTGTTTACCATTGCCACAATTGCCACGAGTGGCCGTCCCCGCGTCGAGATCCGATGGTCGATCTCGGCGTGTGGTTGGGTTTTGGGGACTGTTGGGTTCGCCAGAGCCTCGTCCGTCAGCCAGCAGGGTGCACCACGTGCAGGTGAGGTTGGCTTGGACCCCGAGAGATGGCAGTTGGGGTCCTTATTATTATTACTTGTTGAGTTTAGGACAATGCCTTTTTGTTAAAGTAGGCAGGCACTTTGGTAGATAATTTCAGACTTTCAATTATTGAACTGCGATAGATAGCTCACTGAATAAGGAAATGTATGCTAATGGTCTCCTTAATACAGCCATTTAGCTACCTGCCTTAAAGACAGACAGACACACGGTGATAACTAATTACAGCACATATGGCAATAGTACGTGTTTTTATTGTACAGATACAACAGCTGGTTATTTGTGCCATAAAAAAACAATTCATCAACCGACAACACATGACCTAAGAAACAAGACCCTTTGTTACCATACATATTCAAAGGAAACGTTTCTAAAGGCTTCAGTTAAATTTATGCGATGGTTAAATTTATTTCCGTATGAACTTGAAAGTTTTCCTTTATGAAGGCCTTTACCGATACTCTTTAGAAATAACTTGATCCTTTTGATGGAAACCTAGCAATCGTCTTGTTAGGTTTTGCCATAACAAGCTTGCGTAACAAAGGTATTAGGTAGCTGACCAGAAATAGATGAAAGCAAAAAATCGTAGGTCTAATTATAAATGTTATTTCTGCAATATCTTTTGCTTGCCACTCAGTACCATACTTAATAAATCACCAAAAGAACTCGAATATTTGATGACATAAACCGGATTTAAATTATAGTAGTCGACATACATTTAAGTAAGTGGTTTAATCAAAAGCCGACGTTAGAAACATACCTCGCAATTTCGTTTTCAAAGAAATGTTCAAGTGGGCAATCACAATTTTCACTGTCGTGAGACGAGATTGCGCATGATTACAATTTTAATCTATGCAATTAACAAAAACATCGGAAAAGAGAAATTACTAGAACACGAATATGAGAAACTTACAAAATTGCAAATCCTGTAAACTTTGGCAATGTAACGTCTTTAAAAACTCATTAAATGTGTTTTAGTGCATGATGATATGCGTCACTCGTGAGACGGAACATTTATTCAGTCAGGATTTTGTAATTGATGCGGTATTATTTAAGTGAAGATTAATAGTTACATTGTATGTCCAGTGAGTAATCATTGGCAGGAATGCTGGAGGGCGTCGGGAGAGACATCATGCTTGTCTGTATGGGGGTGGGTGGCGTCTGCGGCTGCGGGGTCGGCGGCATCTGCCGAGCCCAGCTGCTGTTGATCAACGCCGTCACCGACATTGTCGGCTTGTCTTTCTTCGCCAAGCTCGACATGACCACGCACAAGCATCCTCACATCACTAGCAACACTACACTTGACCACTCCGCTTATTCAATTTCACTATTCACAATCACTTATAATTTCCAATCGAAAATTGTGTATTATGATTAAAGCTGGTAAAAATATAATAATGAAGGAAGATGTACGAAAGATATGACGCGCGCTGACAACGGTGTCATTACAGCCGCCAGGGACAAAGCTGTTGTCGGGGTGAGATTGTGATAGCGACTGATATTGCACCGAAGTCTGCATGCAAGTATGCTGTATCGCATGCACCGCGTCAACAATGCGCCACGAGCTGTGACTGTGATGCTTAGCTTGTGACTAATGCGTACTAAACTTGACGAGCTCGAATTTGACAAAAAGTTTACCCGTCGACTTCCGCGCGGTTACTGGCGTGAAGGTCTCACCCGGGGCGCTTCAAGGTCCGCATACAATCCATACGTGAATAAATCTCATTTTATATTTAAAACTAGTAGGTTATCGCACTTTTTTTCCTACTCAATTGCAAACGTATCAAAATTGAACTAGATGATTTAAAATATTTTATGGTCACACGTTAAAGTGGAATCATCAAAATAATTGTAGTTGTTAGCCGTTGGCCTTCGTGATCGTGGCTGCGGCGAGTTTCTGTAATTAAGTTTTACGTCACTCATAGACCGAACTCCCTGCGATAGCCCCTACCATTTAAAATTCGCTATGTCACTTCGCAAACAGAAACAATATAAAGCCTGATTTTAATTTTAATTATGTTTATTACTCGTAGTAGGGCAGCTGCGTCAGTAATACAATAATAAACATTAACTTAGGAGTTAAATTGAATAACAGACGCCTACGTTCAATTCGGCCTAAGATTTGCGAACAACAAATCGGCTATGAAAGAAGCCGTTCGATTCAAATATGGCCCACAGTTTGTTTGTTTGGAAACAGATGTGCGGCCTTGAAGCGATGTGTTTTGGGGACGATCCTTGCACGTGTCCTGTTTTTCATAAAAGTACAATAAAAAAAAACACATCCGGAGTTTGAAAAATCATTTAGCGAGTAGAGTAGCTATTTGATTTATAAGTATTATAAGTTTTACATAAATATTATTGTATTTTATCTCTGAACGGGCCCCGTTGTAATCTATTGTTTTATTCACACTGAGAAGTGACACGAGATAACTATTATGTGTTGAATCCGGGTAAGATTGACTTTTACGAGATTTTATTAAGCTATTTAAATAATCAAAATGTGTCGTTTAATTAAAACTAATTAGTTTAATCTTCTCTAAAGTTCAGTGGCGCGAACGTGACTGAGCAGCCAAGATTCTAGAAACGGTTTAACATTATATAATTTTACTAAGAATAAGTAAAGTATGTACCAGACTTATAACACGTTATACCAAGAATATTAATGTCAAAACGTTATTAGGTAAACACTCCTAATTATACCTTTAAAAAGAATATTCAACGACAAAATTTGAAATATCTCGTTTCTTCATAAGAAGAGCTATTAAGGGAGTGTAAATAATATCTTATTTACGACGTAGGCGTCTGGATGTTATTCACGCCCAATTCAAAAGAAATCATTCAAGCGCGAATCCATCCATATCCTTTTACGGTTGGTTTGGGGTGTTGGTATATTATGGGACTACATTACCCGAACCTGTCAATCAACATATACTTATCCCTCGCCACTAGACTCTATGTAATTGATAGCCTTTCATAAGATAGAAAAGTTATTTTAATGTTATATTTCGGTAAGATCCATGTTTAGTGAAAAACAACCAGTAACAACTCATGAATATAATACTTATAGGCGTAAACAATCCATTAGGCGTAAACAAGGAATCTTTCCAATCAATACAAAAAGCAAACGGAGGAAAATCGCCATTATGAACTTGACAAAAGATTCGGTTAAACGCTACGCAGCCATTAACTGTAGACACGAAACGAATGAATTGAGCCATTATGTATAATATTGCTGGAAATGATGAACTACCTACACAAAGGGAACCATTTCAACAATGACTAAGCGAACACCAATAGCGCAGCTAACAAAGACCATGCTACGTGTTGTCTATGTTGACATTTTGCATCGATGCAAACATGTCATGGATGCGCGCCATTTCATCGTGCATTATATCGTACAGTATCGTATATTATTTTAAAACATAAAATTGACTTGTTGCACCAGCCAGACGGATACAGATTGCAATAAGTGACTTGATAAAAAATGAGATAAGTGACAATTACGCAGTAACGCTCAGTGAGCGTATAGCAATCCAGTGGCGTTATCAAGGAATGTTTCCACTTTCCTACACTTTCTTTGGTCGGTATGACGTGCATACGTGCATGCCGGCCGCGACGGTGCGGCGAGGAGATGAAGGCCGACTCCCCACTCCACCGTCGCTATCGATCTGCGACCTTGACTGACGAATGCCCGTCGACGACAATTAGCATTGACAAAAGCGACGTGCGCGCATAATACTTTCTTTTTCTTTGTTTACGCTGCAAATAGAGGGCAAGTCAAATTCGCACATATTCGTACTTTTTTGCAAATTATGGGCTGGGCTCTATAATAACAATCTGGAGGGTAATAATTTTGGGGAAGTAGATGGGAAAATACGTGTATCGCCCGCGGTGTTAGCGGAGTAGTGCAAGCGGAGGGCATGGAAGGAGGAGGGCGGGCGCGCGCGGGTGGCGGCCGGTGAGTCAAGACGGGCGGGGGCGGGCGACGCATGCATTCGCCGCGAGATATAGGTAAACGGAACGCTGAGAGCGCGCCGCAGGGGCCTGCGACCTTGGCGATTCGCTGACGACGACTACAGGTGTTTTTTGTTTGTGCTCGAGATCGCACCGAGATGCTCACTTTACTAGCCACTTGATTCCTTGCGAGACGCAGGTTCGCGGGGCACGGGGAAGGCAACCGGAACTCTATACGAAACAATGATTCCAATTCTATTCAGTATAAATCATGTATGTGCACGATTTATAGATGACGAACGCGTGGAATAGTCGTTACAAGCAAAACAATCTATTTATAGACGTCATATTCCAAAATGATAAACAGTGTAATATCGGTAGCGTCCTTTGATTGAGTAACGCTTGATTAGCCTAATTTTTTATTTACCAATCCAGAATTTTTGTCAGATGATTCAGAGTTCGTTATTTATTACTACAAACAAACATCGGAATTTGGCATAACAAAGTATTGTTTGAAAACTACATAATGGCTTCTTAAATCTTATTAAACACTTCAAAAACAATGTTGTCGGGTATTAAATAGATTTACATGAATAATGTTACGGAGTAAATATATCACAACACTGTCAGAAAAGATTTCGTATTTGTGTAAAGATACTAAAATTGGCGCGTTTTATCACTCCATCCAAGAGTTACGTAATGACAAGCGCAATGTGTCGGCAAAGACCTTGGCCATGACCAGGCCAACGAGTAGGCAACACTTCCCGCGCGCTCTGACGCCCGCTATTCACAGATTAGTTACACGCACAACAAAGCTCATGCTTACGGAACCGCATTACCCATACAACGTACAATAATAGCAATTTGGAAAAAGGTCAACTCTATACCCACGCGACGTGACGACGATAATAAATCAATCAATAATATTTATCAACACCGACCCTTAAACTTTCAACTTCCAACCACAGTTGGCCTTAAACAATGGCGAACTAAAAGTGAGACCAATTCTAGAATATTTCATTGTCCCGTCACAAAAGTTGTCCTATTGATTTATTTTCAAGTACTCGAATGGAAATGTTACATGTGCCTCTTTCACACATAAAGAACTAGCCCTATACAATAAACGCTTGAAATTAGGAATGGTTAACTGTATTGAAAGCGTTCCAATATCATATTATTATATCGATAGTTTTGCTAGAAAATACACTTCTGAATATGGTCCAAAGAAACAATTTTTAACCATTCTAGGTTTAAAGAATTCAGTGATGTTGGAATCAAATTAGACAGATCAGAATCGGATATGATAGTCCAAATTATAAGAGAACAATGCTGTTTAATATGAAACAAAAACAAGGAAACGTGCTAACGTGAATTCACATTAACAAAAAGTAAAGTATCATATTAGTATTCCAAAAGTGAGTTAGCATGAGGGCGGCAATGAATTCTAATAGAGTAGAAGGCCTTGACAATGATACAATCGTATTGGATAACCGATCCATAAAATAATAAGCGTGTACACTAATTCAATGAGTGTTTTAAATAACCAAAGACGCTGTGCAAACAAGGATCCATTTTGAATACCAACCAATATTGATATTATGATCTATTTTGAGCTACCGAAAGACAAGTAGGTAATTATTGTAAAGTTAGACTACCAACATTAAAATAAGGATTATACAAATTGAATAAACCATCAGCATTCGGGCCGATAGGATGAATAATTTAATTTGCAAATGTATACATTATCTTCTAAGATATTTTTAACTTGTTATTTGATAATGTCAGGGTTTTCAAACACGTTTATCTTAGAGAAAAAAAATCCATATTTTGACATTTTTCATTATTTTTAGACACAAGGCGTCTAATGATACACACGGTCATTAGATGATAGCCTTATTATCATGTTGAATATTATACTGATTATTCATTCAGCATACATAGTTTATGACCCATTCATGATGAGATGAGAAAGGTCGGACAAAGTCCAGATAAAGGAAAATAAGAAAGTTGTCCTCCGATGTAGACAACAAAGGGATATTGAATAATCTTACATAACTGAACTAAAATAGACTGGTGATCCAGATTACGAGTCTTTACATGATTTCAAACAAGGTATCAAACAATAAGCAACCGTTAGCGACGCAAAAGAAAAGAGAATCGATATCGAAACCAGTCAAAGCGACAGTAGCCAACTTAAACACCTAGTTATTATTTCAGAGAATCGATTTGAACCTATCAATTGTATTCCAATTTGTTTCACGCTTGTGTGAGCGATACTTTCAATCGATAAATTCGAAAGGGTGAGTATATTAGGCTTCATATTTGTTTAGGCACACATATACTGATACATTATTAGATATCGAATTCTCTGCAAAAAATTGGATCTCTTGTTTGATATACGTCTCAATTCAACAAAGTTATTATATTACGAAGGCGTAAGGACAATTTTCTGGTAATTACATGCGACGTCATTAATGGAAACTAGGTGTATCTGCTAGAGGCATAGAGTACACCGATAAAATTATTCAAAACATGAGAGTCAATACACTTGCAACCTTGCAATGTTCTTTACGACTAGCGTCAGATAAAGACATAAGGTCGTTAAAATATTACAACTTTATAATTCAATACCTAAACTAGGTGCAAACGCAAATCACATTATTAAGATTACACTAGCTAATGGTGCTTCCACTGATATTCTAATGAAATATTATACTTTCTACGTAATTTAAATGCTACCTCGGATAATAGATTGGCACAGCACATTCGCAAGTAGCAAAGTGTCATGTGCTTATCGAATTATGATAAAGTGAAATTTATGATAAAAAAATCATGATTGTTTGTTATTTGTCGAGGGTTGAAAAGATTATGTACGTGGCCGAATATGAGATGCCGATATTTTAGTAGGTGCCTGAGTACATAAATGTTTTTTTTTTGTTGGTTTTTATTTCTTATCTATTATATTATAATACGATAGAGTTGATTGATATTTTTTTATAGGTATATTATTTTTTGGTACAGTACATATAACTTAACATCGCAATCGCAAAAATATAAGCGAACTGATTTGATTTCGAAAATTTTAAAAGCAAACAAAAGTTAATTCTGCACCGTTGAAGTTGAAGAGTTTACAAACTGCAATAAATAAAAAATGCCTGGATCCATGAGCGCTCCAACTCCAAGCGTTCAAAAGTTGTCAGGAAAGTCATGAGACAGCCCTATGGTGAAATCGCAATGGCATCACAGTCACGATCACGAGTGGCAAAATGCATTTGTTGTAGTGACGTCACTCATATAATGTTATCAGATTTACGGGTGTCGATGTTGTGTTGGTCGGTTGCGGATCGTGCATCGATTTTCGTAGTCGCGCGCGGCACGGCCGGGTAGCGGCCGGAGCGGGCGGCGTCGCTGGTGAGACTGGCGCGCCGTCCCCGCACCAACCCCGCTCCGCCACCGTTTGTTTTGCTGTATTTTCGTTGTTAATCATTCTCCTTGACCTTGTGCGACGTCGAGTGGTCCACTGCACACGAGTGCGCACCCCTCCCCCGCGCCCGTCGCCTACATCACACGTGCTATAGTCCTTCGGCCCGGACGCCGCACCATGCAATGTCACCACACTGCTGTCCACTCTCCAGACTATACGACCTTTTCTCGACTTAACACCACCTCAGACTGTTAACCTATTTCACCATGTTATTGACACCTTGTAGGTACCTACATTAAACACTGACAAGTGTTTTAATGCTTTTTCGGTTTATTGGTCGATATCTTATTGAGCTTGTTTTTATTGCAAGTAGGTATCTACTTATCGCAAGACGTAGGTTATTATTAATAGAGGCCTAGGAGTGGAAATCTGGGTTGGATTTCGAAAGAATCACTATGACTTAAACGGCTATAAAATCCCCCAAAAAGGCTATATAATTATAGTTAGTGTAAAATAAAAACATATCTAATCATTACAGTACGATTAAATGCTGTCCTCTCTTTGCCCAGTCCCAAGTTGCGTGGGAAAATATTTTAAAAAAAATACTTAAACAAAAAATCATGCCTCATGAAAGAGAAATAGTTTCAGAAATTCAATAGTACATATACAGACTGACAAACTTTACCTCATTTTCATATTAGTATAGAAATACAGATGATTGATAGCGTTAGGGCTATTCACAAACTTTTCCCTTTTAGTTTTACTAAACTTTGGTTGGGAAGGGCAGAAAAGAATAACCTTTGCTTAGAGTTATTTTTCGAGGAATATAATATTCTTTATCCAAATGCAAATGCGCCCGTTTTCATTAACATAACAGTTTCGATAACAGTCAAATAGTTTCATGAAATCTTTACGTTCAAGTATAACCGTCCAATGTTTTGGCTATTGATGAATTAGACATAACACCTTCTCATGTTGTTTATACCCTTTATATGTCTAGGGAATTATCGGCCATTGAAAATCATTGGTCCATACTAATATTTACTAGAATGCGAAAGCATTTCGGTCTGTTACGCTTTCATGCCTTAACCACTGAACCGCTTTTGATGAAATTTGCGCAGTTCCACTGGGGGTAATTTTACAAGTCTATGAACAAGAAAAAAAGTTTGTCAACGCAGACGAAATGAGCTAAGATTGCCTTAATTGGATAAGTGGGTTATCCAAATCCCAAATCCCGGGTCCGTAATTCCTACGGGAAAAGTTCAAGAATTATTTCTGTAGAAAAGTGTGTACAACATTTTTTACGAACGAAAGATATTATCACTACTATCGCCATCTAGCGGGAAAGTAACGAACTTATGAGACTGCGAACAGAGACATCTGTGGCGAACTAAGGAACTACACACAGTAAAACATTAAAATTATTGTTTTCTTGATAAAAAGATTAGAGCTCTTAATTAAAAGGCACAAATGCTATACCTTACACATAAAAAATTAAGAAAATTTATTAAAGATAACTTTCAGTTAAAAGTGAGATACTTCCAAAGATACCAAAGTATTAATTAGTACAAGTACACGTAACCTTCCTCAATACATAAACATTTGCCCCCTTTCCCAGTAGGTAATTGCTTGATATAAAAAAATGAGCAGAGAAGGTTGTTCTGTAGACAACTATTGGACAGAAGGTATCTAAAATATTTCTATAACTTTTGCCCAAGTGATGTTAGAGTACCACTCAATTTATTGATCAAACAAAAATAATATAAGGTTATAAATTTAAAAAAAATTATAATACTCAGGTGTCATTGTTTTTAGTAACATATAAAAAACCCTGTCAAAACAGACTATCAGCAAATCACTTTAACTTAATTAAAAGATGTGTATTTTTTACTATATATTTACCTACTTAAGTTTACAGACTTTTCTTTCATTATAATAACTTTATGCTCTCTCTGTTATAAATGAAAATTACTCTTGACTCAAATTTACTCAGTGAAACCATAGAAAATAGCTAGTTTGGCAGCTTAGTAATTTCATTATGTATTTCAGTTTTACAGACTTTATAGCAATAATTTGTGGATTCAATGAACAGTAGGCAATAAATTAAAATATGATAGTTAGATTTACTACCTAAAACAAGATTAAATAAAATATATTGGCACCAAAGAGGCATTTTGAAAAAAACTAAATAACTGAGCTTATGATGCTTGTTCCGCAGTTTTACAATTAACTTTATCAAGTTTGTTAAACTTACTTGTGCTTGTACCATTTTATTTCATCATTAAACTTTGAAGCTCTTGTCGGGGAAATTAATGTGAACTTTCCAACTATTTCTATGCTTTCATGTTCCTTCACGTCTCACAACATGACAGACATTTTATCTGTAACCTGCCTCATATAGCTAATTAGTAAATAAGGAATACAAAATATTATAATAAATTACAAATATCCAAACTACTGAAAACAAGACAGAAGACTGACAAATTAAGTTTTGTGATACAATAAATATTGGCAACTTAATAACTTGATAAACTTTGTTATAGGTTAGCAGATAGTTTTGTATTTGTTATGGTAATAAGACAAGTCCTAAGCTTCGTTAGATGATGATTATTGGCATGCCAAATAGATAATTCGATTAGCAATTTCGTTTAAACGAAACTAATGAGAAATCAGTTGGACATGACATAAAGGTAACCAACAGTGGTCCCAATACTTATATTACTTATTTGGTAAATAGGTTAGACTGGAAGATACTCATGTATAAGACTTAGAGTCAATGTAATATGTTAATTACTATTTGCTAGGACGTAAGCGGAGTCATAAATTAAGTTCACAACCTACTTGAGGGATCATGAATTGACGAATCGTTTATTAACAAGATAGGTATACACTTTATTAAACTCTTACCTGCGTCTCTCGAGGGCTCCATCATTTGTGTGGTTTTTAGAAGTTTATCTCTCGTCTATGAGATACACTAATCTCATAGAAAACAGTTCAATTCAGTTGCTGGCGATGAACCTGTCAGTAACAAGGTCGTTGAACTAAATATACCTATACTTGAAACTGTACACCCCTCCGTAAAACACCAACGTACATCGATTTATGACACACAGTGATCAGAAAACTTGCATTATTAAGTGAAAACTGAGATTGTTAATTTAAAAACGAATTGTAAATAGGATTATGGCTATAAATTAAAGATTTTATGCTATTAAAAATGACAATAGTGAGTGACATTAAACAACGCGTCACGTCATATTTTTTTTTCGTTCAGAAACAGAAAACAAGGTTTGGTTGGTCAATGACTTGACTATGGAATTAATACAATAACCATTGAAGACTTATATAATGATGAAAACCATAGTTAAGTCAATGTCATCTTAATCAAAAGTCCGTCATTGTCATCTGAGATCAGTCATTGTCAAAAGTTAGTGTGATGTGACAATTTCCAATGAAGTCCCTTCTTCTAAGTCGTTTATTTATTTTATATCGTCTTACGATAAAATTCTGCAGTCCTATTGGTTAAAATATTATTCTTACAAGTGTGAAGACAGAATTGACTAATCAAAAGGTTTGACCTTGACTTGTATATTTATGGTACGAAAAGGAAAATAAATTACAATTCACATCACATTTCATAATTCATTAGATAGGCTGACTGGTGTAAATTGCCTTCAAAGCATTACAATTTAATTTCTTTAGTTTTTCTACTCTCGGTCCACTCGGACTTCGTTGGGAATTAGTTAGACAAATGTTCCGAATTGTATACAAGTTTTTCCAATAATTAGAAGAGTGCTCATATAAAATTTGTGCCAATTAGTTTGCTACTACAAAAAGTAAATAATGCCGTATAAAATGGAAAACAAAACAGATTTTGAATATCCTCATACTTTTGTTCTTCTGGGTGCTTCTGGCGACTTAGCAAAGAAGAAAATTTATCCAACTATCTGGTACTTATATCGTGACAACCTTTTGCCGCGAAACACCAAGTTTGTTGGTTATGCCCGCACTAAACTTACTAAAAATGATGTTCGGGAAAAATGCAAAAAATACATGAAGGTTAAACCCGGCGAGGAAGATAAACTTGAAGAATTCTGGGCAGCAAATGATTATCTTGCTGGATCTTATGACAAAAGGATTGACATGGAAATGCTCAATCAATTAATTAGCAAACATGAGAAGGGAACAATAGCAAACAGAATATTTTACTTGGCTGTATCACCAGTTGTGTTTGAAGATGTGACGGTCAATATTAGGAATGCTTGCATGGCCTTCAAGGGATACACTCGAGTTATCATTGAAAAACCCTTTGGAAAAGATGATATGAGCTCTGCAAAACTGAGTAATCATTTAGCTGGCCTGTTCAAGGAAGAACAAATCTACAGAATTGATCACTATCTTGGAAAGGAAATGGTTCAAAATTTATTGACAATTAGATTCGCCAACAAGATATTTAGTCCATCATGGAACAGAGAAAACATTGCATCGGTTTTGATATCTTTCAAGGAGCCATTTGGCACAGAAGGTCGCGGTGGATACTTTGATGAGTTTGGAATTATGCGTGATGTGATGCAGAACCACTTGCTACAGATTCTGTCATTGGTTGCTATGGAGAAACCTGTTACATTAAACCCTGATGATATAAGAGACGAAAAAGTAAAAATCTTGAGACATATCAAACCTATTGAGCTCAAGGACATACTTGTGGGGCAATACATAGGTAATCCTAATGGACAAGGGGAAGAAAAGTTGGGCTATTTGGATGACCCTACTGTGCCAAAAGGTTCTGTCACTCCAACATATGCTATGGCTGCTCTGTGGATAAACAATGCTAGGTGGCAAGGAGTTCCTTTCATTCTTCGTTGTGGAAAGGCTCTCAATGAAAGGAAGGCAGAGGTTCGGGTTCAGTACAAAGATGTCCCTGGAGACATTTTCAATGGGAATGCTAAGCGCAATGAACTGGTTATCAGAGTGCAGCCAGGAGAAGCTCTCTACTTGAAGTTGATGAGCAAATCTCCTGGAATGAAGTTTGATCTGCTTGAAACCGAACTGGACCTCACTTACAGCATGAGATACCAGGAAGCTGACGTCCCTGATGCATATGAAAGGTTGATCCTTGATGTATTCACAGGCACTCAAATGCACTTTGTTCGTAATGATGAATTGAAGGAGGCTTGGCGTATATTCACACCCATCTTGAAAACTCTTGAAGGAGAGAAGATACAGCCTGTTCCATATGTTTATGGTTCCAGAGGACCTGTTGAAGCTGATGAGAAACTTGCAGCATATGATTTCAAGTACTCGGGCTCCTATAAGTGGAAAAAGCCAACTGTAGCATAAGATGTTAGAGTTTCTTCGGTGTTGGATGCTTTCTTTAGATAAGGGTGATGTAATGACTTCGTCATTGGTGCTCCATTTATGCGGAATAATTGTTATTCTTCCCCACTATAAGCATAATAATGTAAAACATAAGTTATTATATTTATAAGGTAAAGGTCATTTTAAGGTTAAACAATTGAAAGACTTTGTAATACAACTGCATTCCTATTTTAAGCATTTTAATAATAATATTTTCTAAAAAACATTCCTGAAATATATATTTTTTAAATGTTAAGATATTTTTATAGAATTTTTCCTGGTATTAATCTTTGGTACATGGTTGTGTGAAGTGCCTTGTCAAGTTATCTATTTTAGGACGTAAATATTTAAAAACTCATTAAATTAATTACATATTGGGTAAGCTGATAATCACGTGTTTTGTTGGCAGGAGGCAGATCAAAGTTTATTTGATTATGCAAAGGTCATTTTATATATCACCTTAAGTGCTTCTACACAAAAGTTAATTATTTATGTAAATGTTTACTGTGCATTGTTTACACATTACTGAATAGATAACTAAACAGGAATATATGGAAAAATATTTGATATTGTTAAAATAGAAAGTAAAACGACATTTAAAAGCTAAGCAAAATGTATTTAAAATATTTTTGTGGTCCATTTTTTATAATGCTTTATTTTTATAAATGTTTATTTTTTGGTATGACCATAAAGTAGAAAATGATAAACAAGACATCACAAATTTTGATGTAATGTTAATAGTATCCACTATTTAATTGTTTACTTATTTTACATGCAAATGTGCTTCCTATATAATTGATATTAAGCTTTATTACTGTTTTCTCTTGTAAAAGACATTTATGGAACAAATACATTTTTATAATTTCTAATGTATGATGTAATTTATTGATAACCTTCACCTTCAAGTGACACGATTGTCGACCGACCACCTGCAAACAGTTGAAACTTAGAATAGTTAAATTGTATTTAAGTTGAATAAATACCTATTTGTTATTCTAATACAAAGTCTACTTAGGCACCCTATAAAATAATACGACCAGGGACTCGCTTGTATTGATTCCCGCGGGAAGATTTAATACTTAGT
Source organism: Cyclophora punctaria (assembly GCA_951394245.1). Lineage (NCBI taxonomy): Eukaryota > Metazoa > Arthropoda > Insecta > Lepidoptera > Geometridae > Cyclophora > Cyclophora punctaria. Next base: position 5,029,326 of record OX596170.1, on the reverse strand, counting down.
AAGTATTGTCTTTCAGAAATAAATAATATAAAATACCAACTTATTAAGTATTTGGAAATATCCCGAAACCTCAGCTATGACATAATATGAAGCTTGGCTTCGCTTGGCACACATTAATCGCTGAATCCTATAACCACTCTAACGTCCATGGATACTACGACATCCAAAAAAAAAGTAGCGTCATACGCCCACGGATACTGTAGTATCCAAAGCGACGAGTTGTCTTTAACTCCATCTAGTTTAAAATACGGTACTGTTTTGTGAGTTTTGATAGATTATCTATAAAGCTGTTGAAATAGTTCGACGAAAAAATAAGAGATGGCAGTGTAATATGCTTTGACAAAAAAAATAGAAATTTTTAAGTTCAGTTGACTCGTGTGACGTTTGTGTCGTGAAGTGTTTTTACAAGTGTCAACCATTATGTCGTAAGTATTACAGTTTTGTTTTATTTATCTTACAAGTGTTATACATCAAAATAAACTAGAAGATTTGTGCTTTACGATGATGTTTACATATCACAGTTTTAGGTGATAAATCTAGTCTAATTTTAACTTCAAAGTATTGTTTTTTCGAAAAAAATGGCCGGTCGTATGGTGTCGGCCAATTTTAGTTTTGTTTAAACATATTTTACATACTTTGCATTACAAAAGTATATGAAATATCGAAATACATTTTGTAATAAGCAAAATAATACATTTTTCAAAAAGAAATATACTAAATTCATTGAAGATTCCATAATACTGTCAATGTGTTCCTCAGGTTTTTTGTTGTGGACTGGTTGGTATCCACGGACGTTACACGAAACGAGACAAATAAGGTTCGCTACAGACGGCAAAATATGTTTGCAATATTTTTTGTTTTGCTAGTGGTGGTATATTTTGCTTGAGATGACTAATATTGAATGATGACTAATATTGAGAGCACTTTTTGGTTTTGGACTAATTTTCTTCATTTATTTTTCGCTTGGTTTCCGTTGGATATGTATAATGTTCCAATGTTTTTTTTTTGTTTTGACATATTATTAATATATTAAATCTTCTTAAACATATTAAATCTCTGCATTGAGAATTGTTTTATGGATTACCATATATAGGTTGTGTGGCTGGTTTAAATTAAAGTATAAATTGATTTTTTTATTTGTTTTAATTTAAAAAACCCAACTAGAACAAAAAAACAACTTCAAAAATATAATTATTGCATAAAACCAATTCATAAATAAAATATAAATATTGCATAAAACCAATTCATAGATACCATTTTTTTTCAGTTGGTTAAAATTACAACGTGTGTAGGAAACCTTAGGGCGGCCATGTTGCTATTATTTCGCCTTCGCGAGCGAGTCGAGAGCGCTCGAGACATCGCGGTAAAATTACGAGGAGTAGTGTTTTGTTTCGATTTATTTCAAATACTTAGAGTTAGCCGAATATAATCATATATACATCAAAAGAAAGGGCAATAAGTCTAGTTTGTTATGAAATTATTTTATTGATAAAATATGCAATAATTATTCCTTATATTTTAAAAAGATAGAAATAAATATGTTTTTTTTTTTCGAATTACATGTTTAACTCGGTTTTGAGTATCAAAGCTTATAACTAACGATTTAAAAAAATAGTTAAGTTTGATCTGTATTCTTCAATCATTTTTTTCGTATTTTTTTCTTTATTCTAGCCGTTACGGTTCAGTAGTTATGTAGGTTTTTGTTACGACGAAGTTGCGGCGTCGCGCGCGGGTCGGCAGCCGCGTGTGGCTGGACGTTAGAGGTATAAACGGTCGCGCGGGCCGGACGTTTGAGTGGATAAACAAATAGAAGATAAAATGAACAAACATAAAATCCAAACAAAAGTTTCCTAAATCATCTTTCTTAGTAATGATGCCCAAATTAATAGAAGTAATTAGGTTTATTCAAGCTCAAACGGTGCGCATCTCTAGGCAGTACCACTACCACAAGCCTTGCGCGGAGGGCGAAGCTCGAAGGGAGCCTAGTTGAATTAGCAAATCTAGTGCATGCATACGTCGAGTGCATTGTACCCTGCCTGCCCTACATTGGTTTCATTGCACATGCACTTGGCCGTTGCGTAAAATATTTTTTGTCTTTAGGTCGTACCTACCACAAAATATACCTAGATGTTCTGTATATTGTAGTTTTACTATTAGCATAACTATCAGTCTCAAAAAGTAGGCACATACCTACGCAGGCAGTAGGTACCTTATATACCTAGATGTTCTGTATATTGTGGTTTTACTATTAGCATAACTATCAGTCTCAAAAAGTAGGCACATACCTACGCTGGCTGGCAGTAGGTACCTATCTTATACCTATGAATTCTAACGGGACCTCCGCTGGCTTTTAAAGGTAAGGTTGGTATCTGATGTTGTATGTGGTAGCTAATTCATTGTTTATTACTAAATTCCCGCAGGAACGCATTGTCCAACAATACAGGTACCTATTTTATTATTACAATTCTCTTAACAGTAAGTAATCTATCAGATAAATACAGGTAATAATAGGTACATTTAATACAATGAATTGCTTACGTGTTTAGATAGATGTCGGGTTATCGGATACTTAATTAGGTATATTGATAACACAGCCCCAATCTCGATGCTTTTTCTGAGTGTTTGTCGAATGGTGATCAGTCAGAATTAGTAGGCAAGTATAGCTATCTTGTATCTGCATACTTACAATCTCTTACAATCTACTTATTAACTTGAATAATACTCGTTCGACGACGCATAGGACGATCCAATGTGCTCCGACTGCTCCGGTAGCGCGCTAGGCGCACGCACGCATAAAGAAAATAATCATTCGCACGATCCAAATGCGAGATATTACATAGTTATTATTATCTTAGGAGAGTTAAAATTCAAACTAGCATGGCTGATTTTCTAACCAAAAACTACTATTTGCATTGTGGAAAACTTACACAGTAAGTATTTCGTTCTTCCGTGAGGACACGGTTAGGATGAGTACGACTGAAATGATTCAATAAACCTTTTTCCTCTTTAGAAGGAATCGTCATTGGCTGGAAAATCAACAACATTCGTCCACATTTAAACTCTCGTAAGAAAAATACATTTTGCAGTTAAAATTCAGTGTGGATCGCCTAGAGCGCACCTTGGAGCAAGCAGCCAGTAAAGATCGTAAGAAATTGCAGCCGGATTGCGAATAGCGGGATCGGGGATCACTTGGATCGTCCGGTGTGGATCCGACTAATGGAAAGATTTAAATATTTATCAGTATTTGATACTATCAAAATTGTATCGTGCGGGTTATTTGTTATTAAGGTATGTCATGATTACTAATCATTGGTGGTGTACTCGATTGACTGGAGCGCTGGAATTAGTCAGTACCTACCTAATTTTCTAGAAAATATACCTATGTACTTATCTAATATCTAACTACACACAAAATTTAATTATACCATAACCATTGAGTAATATGTAATGACCATAACCAATTCGGCTAACAACACTGTAGATATGCTGTAGATAGACTGTCAGGTCAGTAGGTAGAATGTTGATTGAAAATTTGAATTTTCCCGCATTTTTACAGAATGGCAGACGCAGACACAGACATGCGCAGTCTATGAATTGGTGAATGATAATTATTAGTCTATGAAATCCATAAACAAGGGAAGAGTTTTTATCTATGCTCTGTTGTCAAAAGTGTCAAAGTTTATCTGATCTGTCATCTAAATAATGTCAATATTTTAGTGTCAGGTCAGTTGAACCAGCTGAAAGAAAATGATCGAGTCGAAAAATGGTTCTTTCTTGTTCAAGTGTTTTTTGCAAAATCTAGTGCTTCGATTCGTGTTGTAATTACGTATAATAAGTTATTTTGATTGAAATTATTCTTATTTTGTGTTTGCAAGTGTAAAAATTCTAGCTTGATTGACTATTTCTATGCTTCGATGGTTCCTTGCGTGATACAACACTGCGTAAGTGCTGATCTTTGTTGTTGGTTGTTCAAATTATAATCAAACGCAAAAAATAGCTCGTTGCCCTATGTATGATGACAATGTGCGGGTTCGGTGCCTGATTGGGTTTACCGAGTGAGTGTTCCTCGTTAATTATCTCTTACTATATAAGTCATTTGTTGATAGTAAATAATTATGTCCGTGATTAGGGAGAACGATGTTGTTTATTTTGGGCGAAGTCTGAAGTTTGTAAATAAATAGACGGTAATCGTCATTTATTTTATAGATTTTTCTAAAAATAAGTACTAAAAATGAAATATTCATTGTATAAAACAACATACATTTTTGCTAAATTATTAATAGAACTAGGTACATTATAGTGCAAACAACATGGATTTGTAAAATAACATTGAGAGATTTTTTTCTTATTCCTCAAGAGATCTTGTGGTTTTTCGTAGGTATCTACAAAGTTGTATGGTTCTTTGTTCTTGAGTTGAGTAGTATACACCATATTTGATGAAACCGATTGTCTGCTGAAGTAATAAAGCAGCAAACAGTCATAGTACTTAGGAATACCTCTGTATCTCAATTAATTGGCAACACATCATTATTTAAATACCATAACTACTATGTGTAGGTAATTAATGGCTATTATACCTAATTATGTAATTATAAACAGTGAATAAACTATGTATTGTTTATTATTACAATCTAGATATTGTCAATATTATCCTAATATGTTGTTTAATGATATTGTTGTTACATCAATATCATTAAAGACAATGTATTAGGATAATATAGGCTAACAGGAATAGAAAAAATTACTTTATTTGTTAAATGCTTGTCATTATAAAAAGTCTATGAAGTAATATTGTTTAATTTAGTACTTTCTGTTTAGCGTGGAAGTGGATATGAAGCAGGAGTGACCGTAGATTAGAGTTGGAAGAAAAACAGCAGACAAAACAACTGCAAACATGTTGTATGTGTTCCATGTGGATGCTGGTCAAATGACCACTTATGATATGAGCTTGACACTGCAAAAGTAAGTACTCTTATTTTAATTAGTAACTTAAAAGTCTAGGCTAGTCTAGACTCAGGTCTAGTCTAGACTGTAGTCTAGACTTCAGTATCACTTCTAACAACATGTAGTCCAATCAATGCTATAACATTATCATCATATAAGAGTATCAATCTGTTAAATGAAATTAACGAAAATTGAACGATTAAGTTTGTTCCCTTAATGTTTGATTTGATTTATTTGATTACCCTTCAAACTTTAATTTAGCTAGATAACTTACCAAGATAAAAAAATAGGTATCTAAACCAATAAATATGTTTCAGTGTGTCAAGTCTCAAGTTAGCAATAGAAAGAAAGACGAAGGTCCCAGCACATTCCCTGGTACTCCTCGTCAGCGGCGGAGAGGTTTTGATGTCAGATCACATGGTGTCCTCATACAGTGCAGGGACCGACTCAAACCCAATATTCATGTTCATCAAGCCATATGTTAAGGAAAGCCATTTGAATCAGTCAAGTGAGTTTGTTTATTTATTTTACCAGCAGCAACCAACGGTTTTACCCACATTGTGCCCTTTCAGGGTTTAAAAATCTGTAACCACCCATTTGAATGTGGCTATACATTTCAAAAATAATTATTTTAATTGTAGTAGTAGTAGTTCCAGAGATAAACCCTTTAAACACACAAATTTTCAACAGTAGCCTCCGTCGTACGTAAGTTCCGTTTAAAATAATAATAATCACAAATCTATATATATAAAAATGAAACCCGTTTTCCTTGGTCAAGGCATCACGCATGAATGGCTGGACCGATTTCCACGGTTTTGCATTCGTCGGAAAGGTCTCGGGCCCCGTGAGGTTTATAGGGAATAAAAATCTCTAAATTCCCACGGGAACGGGGGCGCTGCGGGTGAAACCGCGGGGCACAGCTAGTTTTCAATAAAAAACAACATATAATAAAACTCTTCAGCATTATTTTTTTTTTAATTTTTTATTAACCTATATTGTCCCACTGCTGGGCAAAGGTCTTCTCCAAGCATCGCCAACCCTTTGCGATTTAGTAAAGATTATAGATGGATAAAAGTAGTTAAATCTTAAGTAGTGAAGTTATAACATGCATGTACCAATATTGCATCCAAGATGGATATTTAAATTAGAATATTAAAATAGCTCATAGTAAGTCAGAAACAAATATCTTTTAATTTTTAATAATATGTAGTTAGTTACTAAGTAGTTACTAAAACATGACTCATGTCTATATCTTTTGTTTCTTAGAATTGTTACTTAAATAAGCTAATGTGAGAAGTATTTATCTTAAATTTTAATGATAACAAATACCTACAACTTAATATATCATTTGTTATACAATAAAATAAACTACTAAGAGGAAGGTTACAGGCTACTTTTCTTACCGAATTTCCCACATAAAACGGCAAAGAGGTAGAACTATAACTGCTAGCATATTTATAAAATTAGTTATTATCACTACATAGTATAAAACAAAGTCGCTTTTTTTGTCTGTTTGTCTGTATGCTTAAATCTTTAAAATTACGCAACGGATTTTGATGCGGTTTTTTGTAATAGGTAGAGTGATTCAAGAGGAAGGTTTTTATGTAAAAAAATTCCCGAAATTCCCACGGGAACGGGCACAAAGCGGGTAAAACCGCGGGGCGCTGCTAGTGTCTTATAATACACAGACACATTTTTAAAAATTCTTTCAACAGTAGGCTTAATAATTAATTATCTATTGTGTTCGTTACACCATTTATAACTCGAGATAATAATCTACACTAATATTATAAAGAGGAAAACTTTGTTTGTTTGGTTGTAACAAATAGGCTCAAAAACTACTGGACCGTTTTTAAAAATTCTTTCACCATTCGAAAGCTACATTATCCACGAGTAACATAGGCTATTTTTCATCCCAAAATTCCCACAGGAATGGACACAACGCGGGTAAACCCGCGAATAATTTATGCAATAAAATTGGAAACTGGTGCGATGCGGGTGAAACCGCAGGTCAAAGCTAGTTTTTAATCAATTAAACTTAAGTGAGTTGTCTGACATTTCTCTAAACTACTCTGGAAAGTCTAGAGCAATCTCTCTGTATTGTATACATACTCGTAATGTTGCTAACTCAGGACATTTACCTCTTGTGCAGACATTTCGTCTTATCACTCTTATCTCTAAACATATTGTTTTGATTTACTTATTTCATACATAAATATTATATACCAGGATATACTTATACCTATATAATACAGTCAATCACGAAAGTTGATACGAATATTACAAAACATCTTGTTGATAGTTGATTGTTTTTCCTATCTAGTCAGGACACTTATTTATGCATTCTTTCAGAGTATAAATGTTTTTAATATTGAATGTGTTTATTAACTTTTATAGTTGACTGTACATTCAGTATGATTAATATTTTTTTACTAACATCGTTCTGCGATTTTACCCGCGATCCGATTCGAATTAAGGTTTGTCTTGTCTTTAACCTTTTGAGCGCCAAGTAATAAAACACAAATCATGCCCTCCACGCCAGCCCCAAAAATCAGAGATAAATACCTAAAAAAATATAAGGATGGGAATAGCATGTCGAAAACGTGTTTTTCCGGTTAAATAATGATTAAATAAAGTGCGTAAATGTATACAAACATATTGTTATTGAAGTTTTTTTTAACCACACACTAGTAATTTAGTAATTTTACCAAAGCTCGTAATTTTAGCAAATACTAATACATCAAAGTCGCTTGAAGATAAGTAATCAAATAAAAATATCATAGTAACTTTACCCCAGCACTAGTCAATAGATGTTGTCGGCCCCAGCCGACATTGGCGTGGTCAGTCGGTGAATTCATTATGTGCACGCTATTTATTAGAGATGGGACGCGCGCGTTTAGATTATAATTTACATTTATCGAGTAATACCTACCTTTTATTTTAGCATTATTTATTACCTATATTGAATAAAATTACTTATTTTATTTACAATGATATGTTTTAACGCGATGGTCCTATTCTAAGGAGTTCTTTAGTAAAAGCCGTTATTCTCAAAACTGTATCATAAATCTTTTGTTTTTGTTACTTCTTTGTTCCCAACTTTTCATGGAATATACGAGTGCAATAGTAAATCATAAAACTGTACAACACGTGCTGTCGTAAAAAAACGATATTTTTAAATGTATTATAATATTATATTTTAACACCGTGGGAAAGACATAACATAATATTTGTTTGCCAAAAGGCGGGTACATCAAAGTAGATAGGTACCCACATATTGTATTCATTTCGTAGAGGGCAAATAGGTATTCATTATGTTTAATGACAAAAGTAAAATGTGTAATAAACGACTTACATAATTAATAACTCTGATAAATAAGGATGAGTAACACCCATTCCATTATTGAAAAATAAATGCTTAATTTACCCCTTCTCTATACACACTAAAACAAAATCATTCGATCAAGTTGACTGAAACAGAAGAGAGACGAGTAGAATAATGGAGACGCAAAAAAATTCAGAAAAGAAAACTAAGAGGTAAGTCACTTAAGTGGATTATGTAATTTAATAACTTAGAGCACGATAACAAACTTACAACGGACATCACTAGATGTGTAACTCGTACGCAGATGACGTCAGAGTGCGTCGTCTAATGCCGACCGTGGCGTAGAGGACAGTCATAAAAGATAATAGAATAAGGATGGGCACACGGCACAGTAGATTGTATCGATTGTATGGAGGGGTGGTAAAAAAGTTTAATAATTTTTCACTCAGGGGGCACCGATAATGTTATTTATTGTATCAGAAATATTATATGCTATTTGTGCAATGAAATAATACTAAAATTGTATATGTATTTACTCTCAACATTAGCATACAGGTTGTTTATTATATAAAAAGTTGGCACAACACTAGCGGTCGGCATTTGCCGACAATGGCGCAGGAGGCATGGCATTTCGCACGTATTTTTTGTCATCTTTTTTGGTATAAAAATCTTCCATACAATTTATTTTTATGGATAGGTTTGAGTTAAAAATAAATTGTTATATCGTTGTGACTTCAATAAATAAGATATGATAAACAAATACTCTTTTATTAAGCAAATATATGGTTAAATAATAATAACAATTCTTGTCGGCTATAGCCGACATTGGCGTGGAGGGCTCGGAGTTGTATGTCGGCTATAGCCGACATTGGCGCTCAAAAGGTTAACTTTCTTCCTTAATGAGAATCAGAAATAACACAAAAGTATGTTTTGAAATCCGAATAATAGTTCCAGAGATTTGAGCATTCAAATGGACAAACAAACCCTTCCGCTTTGTATATTCGATGATTACGTTTTATTCATTCATTTAAAGAAAACCACTAGAAATTCTAAGAGTGATTTTATCGGAATTGAAAAACATGTTTACGTTTTTATTGTAAAGTGAGAAAATTGCGTTTCATTCTACATTTATGGAATTATCCAAAGTATTTGATCGTATAATTCAAGGACGTTGATATTGTAAACACTTTTTAAGTACTCTGTCATATGTTTTCAACAATTTAATAATTGTATGTGCATATACGAAACAGAGATAGTGCGACAGATATTTTCCTGGTTTTCGTTATGAAGGCCATAAGAATTTAAATTGAATGCCAGCAGTGTGGGGCCTGGAGGCCTTTGCCCAATAATAGAGCACCTAATAACACCTTAAATAATAATAAAACAAATATTAAAGGGTTACACGTATCAATGTACACATATTACACTCTTTAACTTGTTACACAATATACTTAAAATATATTTAAAAAATCTGCCATATTACTATACATTAAAGAAACTATCTAAATAAGAAATATAGATTGTAACAAAGCAATTTTGTCACCAGTATGCAGCGATCTAAGTCCAATAGTGGACCTCTCAACCGGCGAGTTCTCATGTGACACGCGTAGCGTGTTCGACGGGAAGTCCATAGCGGAGCTCAAAGCAGCGGTGGAGAAGTGTTGTGCCCAAGCCGCCAATGTACAGACTGTGAAGAACTGTGCAGCACTGGCTCAGCAGTTCAGTGACCTCGCTTTGGAAGTCTCTAAGAGTTGTGAGCAGTTGGTGCATGAACAACATTTGCAGCATCAGGTGAGGTGGTTTGTGTAATGTATGATGATGGTTTGTGTGTGTGTGTTGTATAAGGAAACGTTTGTGAACATTAATCTTAACATCAATAGTCGTTAAGTAAAAAAGTAAATCAGGGTAATTCTAAAATAAATATCAGCGATTTTGTAAAAACAATCTGATTTTGAATTATAAAATAACATGATGTTAGGCAAGGTTTTCAATAAAAGAAGTAAGATTTAATATTTAAGCTTTGTTTGTTTGTTTAAGTCAATTTTAATCTAATAAAATAGATAAGTCGCTAGATAAATTCAGACATATCTATGGAAATATTAGTGTTTATTTTTGTTTATACTATCAGCAGTCAAGATAACTTAGTTCGCAGCAAACTTGACGGTGAACTTGGTCGTGTATGGTCCGCATAACGCGACATAATAAAACAAACTTTGTTACCTGTTATTCCATCCATCCTTCACAAATAAAAATAAATAAATCCAATGCTATGCAAGTTTAATCTACTGATAACCGGGACACGACAAAATGTGTCACTGTATAATGTTAGCGTTTTAAATTGTATTGTTTCACTTGAACCGTGAGGTTATTGGTTGATCGATGAATCTAGTAAGAAGGAAATAAATAAATTATATAAAAATGTTGCAAAGTTAAGTCATGTGATGTTGACATAAGGTTGAAAACGATTAGAGAATGTCGAAAAAAGACGGATAGACGACGAAAATAGATTGAAGATTAATACGGGACCTAAAGTACGGATAATATCACTTGTTTGAAAGATGATGGGAAACGTTTCTGAGCGAGATTCCAAAATGTTGATTTTTGTGTTTGGAATATATTTTTGTTTGCGATGTTTTAGTAGGAATTTATTTTCAGGGCTGGACGGCAGTGGTTGCCAATTTGGAGGACATATACAACGAGTTCTGCGAACGGTCGAGAAATTTCAAGGAAGCGTTCAGGAAGCATCGACTAAAAAAGGAAGAATATCATGAAAAATTGCAGGCGTAAGTAGATGCATCCTTGTTCATACTTTTTAATCTCCGAACGCAAAAACTGTAAGTGTGTCTGTATAATATGGCATCTACTTCTAAAGGAATGACTTATTTAATTGAGGAACCTTAAACATAAAAAGAAAGAAAATCAACGGGTTGCACTCCGGTAGTGCCGGCAGAAATGAAAACTTGAATATTAACGTCAAAACGTCTTACCAATTTTCGATCAGGACACGTGTCCTGACGCGAGTTTAGCATTTGATAAAAATTAAAAAAAAGTGCTCAACGCCGATTATGAAGTCTACACTCCAAAAAAAAAATTAAAATTCACGGAGTTGCATTCAGAGAGAGTGTTTCTATCTACGACTGAATAATAACATTTGTAGGACTAATTTTTTTTTGATACTTTTAATATTTGTTGTTATACAAACCATTTAAAAGAAATCCTATGTGTTATAAATACACACACGTCGCACACACACATGCACAAAGCACCTGTGCTAAGCTTGTACTAGGAAAACATAGATGGTATGCGATAAAAATTATAGTTTAACTGAACAAAGAAATTGCGCTCCACAGGGTCGCAGTTTTAATCAACTAATTAATTGTATAAAAACAAAGTTGAATTGAATTTAGTCTTCCGTGAAGTAACTCATTTACAATTAAAATAGGCCGTCGTTTTACTTTGTTCCGTTTTGTTTAATTTACTTACTATCAAGTTCTTTATTATAGTTCACTTGATTTTTGTATAGGAAGTCAGTGAGATCAGGAAGTCTATTTAAAGTTAAATCAGTTTATATACGTTTTCAATTTTAGCTATTCCTGATGTAGGTAAATAAACCTAAGCATTGTACCCGTCGTCTTATGAATTTCGAGAAAGACGAAGATGCGATACAAATATTTTATCTTTTTTATAAACAGCAACAAAGATATTTTCATTACTTTCAGTCATTTATCAATAAAAAGGCTTACTTGTATAAGCCTGTAAAGTAATGTCTTCTCTCCTCACTGACGATATCAGTACAACTTAAGCTTATTCATATACTATTCAAGCTCCACACTTTTACCTTCATACAGTTAGATCAAAATTGATGCTTTCCAAAAACCAAAACTCATAACTTCTAATTTTCTGCCTTTCCTTTCTAAGTCTCTCAGACTTGCAATATCTTAATCTGATGTCTCGTCGATATCACAGGTCCAGACAGACTGGGGCCGGTCACCGACTCTTTGAAGTCAAGTCGTTGACTTGTATACTACAGTACAACGTAGCTTTACCCGCTTTCTTATGGTTTATTAAGGAAAATATGAGTACACAAATTAAGGTGACGAACCCTTAAACGAAGCAGTATAGTCTTTCTCGTGAATTGGATGTAACGTACACTGACATCGTTTTCTAATGTTTTTTTTGTATAATACGTATAATGCAGGAGCTACTCTAGGTTATCTATTTGTCAAAGTATGTGGCAACGTAGGCTACTTTTTTAATATCCCGTTGTCGTTGTCAGTTGTCGCTAGTTTTCTACCAAATAAAGTAATTTCTAGTATGTCCGACTATGGTGTCAGTGTCATGAGTTTATGACTCTTAAAAGTCTCTGACATAGAAAAAACCTCCTAAGCACAGTAGCGTTCAAAAAGAAATGCCACTATCGGTCAACCTACCAAATAGTTACCGAGCCAAGTTGCCCAACTATAGCGATGAGTTAAACATCACTTAATCAACTATCCACAATTTACCCAATACACACAATTTTTTTCGTTACTTCGCTAATTATAATTTGTCATCTATGTAGCACTTAAGTACAAACAAACAATAGTAACTATTACAAAATGTTTGCTTTTATTATTCACGAAGAGTTCGCTCGTTGAATAACTAATGTAATGTGCCAGTCAGTTATTAATGTTTTCATGTCGCGATGGTCCGCTAAGGCCGTGTGGTGTGTAGCGGCAAAATGATTGTCGCGTTTCCGCGTTGTAGTAATTTTGTGGCTTATATGATCCCTTTGATGGTCCAAAAGCTTTGTCGCATTGAATGTATTAGTACAGTCCAGTGAGGAAAAGTAAGGTACACTGCATTTGTTTTCACATCAACTGTTAAACCTTTTCCGAATAACACATGTGAATAGTACACTTAGAAACAAACTTCAGAAACGAACTCAATGAATCCTCAATAATTAATTTAACAACCCGCTCCGCTCATAAATAAGCTAAGCCTTACCAACATCGATCAAGCCCATGTTACGTTATATTAAAAATCCCAGCGGATTGAGATCGATACTATTACGTTAGCCTATCTATGATGATTGCTATACATGAGATATCTACGATGTCTGTCTATAACAAATTTGCTGTACATTGCTTGTTTAAGTCTTAGAATTAAACCTCAATGCTGTTTTTAACAGTAATGTAATCTTCATCTTCTAAGTTATGGAGGTCTAAATATTTGTAAATGTTAAGCGAATTTGCATTTAATATTGCCTGTTTAAGTCAGAGAATTAAATTCCAATGCATATTTTGGCAGTAATTTGTTGTAAATTGGTTTAAGTTGTAGGTAAATGTCTAATAAAACAAAGTCGCTGTATGCGTCCATCATTGCATCATAATGTTTCAACGCTAACTTATCGTATCAAGATAAAGTAACTATGTTTCGTGGTTTTCCTGTAGACATTTAGATGAACAACATAGATTATGTTATTTTGCAAAATTAAATCGGAATCTGTCTTTTGCATGAAGAAATATTTATACTAATATCCTTCTCACTGTACTGATATCTTCGGTGAGATGAAAGGACGTTGCCAGCAGTGGGAACGAATGCATACATCCTAACTAACCTGCGCGTCTATAATAGTTGTACGATGTACGTCTATTTTCTAACCTCTGACTGAGAGTCCGTCCCGGAAACGGCCCTGACATGTGTGGATAGACCTTAATTGTTCCCTCGCGACCGAAGCCGTTGTTACGCGGCATGACGTAGAGTTAATTAAACATTCAATTTCGTATGTGTTATACCTATGTCATAACTTTTTAAAGTGAAAACCCGACTTTGAACTGAGTGATAAATCGGGAGTATCACCTCTTTTGAAACCCTAAAAAATCCAGTAAACACTGGACTTTTCTGTAATACACAAAATGTCTGTAATGCACAAAATGTTAAAGCTGAAGAGTTAGATTTATGTTTCTTTTGAACGCGCCAGAAACTATTTATCCGATTTGAATATTTCTTAATAGATAGACACATTCAAAGGGAACGTTATTGGCTTTGTCCATCTCGAAATTCCCACGGGAACATGAAGAATACGGATAAACCCACACTCCACTGCTAGTAAATTATAAAGGACAATACGAGTTGAGAAAATCTTCCATTAATAAGCAGAGAAAATTAATATATCTTTCAAAATTAACAGACATGGTGGGTAGTATTGAATAAATAACACCACATGAAAATGTAAATTATAAATTGCGACCTTGTACTTGTTAACCACTCGTTTACAGTGAAATGTTTATGTTGGTTTGTCACACCTGTGCTCTTCGGATTTGGAAAAATATAGGGCTTGAAATGTAGGTCTAAAGTTTGGACTTGTTTTTAAATCTATACTAATATTATAAAGAGGTGACAATTGTAAGTTTGTTTGTTTGTTTGTGTGTTCGAGCTAATCTCGGATATTACCTGTCCGATTTGAATAATTATTTTTGTAAAAGATACATACGTTCGACGGGAAGGTCATAGGTTATTTTTCATCCCGATATTCCCACGGGCACGAGCACAACGCGGGTAAAACCGCGGGGCGCTGCTAGTGTATGACAATCGTATGTACTGTACTTAGTATTGAAACATTTGGATTTAGTTTATCTGTTTAGTTTGTGCATGATTAAAAAAAAGATGACAACACTAGTATATTCTGTTAAGTTTGAAGATAATATTATCATACTTATAACAAAACTTGAATGTAAATGTGAAAATGTTATTCAACCCTACTTACTGTGGTGATATCTTCGGCGAGGCCTTAACCTTGGCCTAGCGCTGTAGGAAGTAATAGGCTCTAAAATAAAAACACATAATTTTCTTTCGTACTGATTTATACTCAGCTAAATGGCTTTATTTGCTATTAAGCTATCTTAATAAAAAAAATGTTTTTTTTTGTTCAGTCTTTTTACACTTTATTTTCTCACTAGCCGTTCCCCGCGGTGTTACTCGCGTTGTACCCGTTCCCGCGGGAATTTCGGCGTAAAATGTATCCCGTCTGTTATTCTTATTAATAAAAGTTTCATCCGAATCCGTCCAGTAGTTTTTTCGTGAAAGAGTAACAAACATACTTACATCCATACATTACATCCATCCTCACAAACTTCCGTATTTACAATATTCGTAGGATTATTATTAGTACATATATCTCAATAGTAACGATAGTCTCTTTTTCTTTCTCTTCTCTCTTATTTACTCTTATTGTCTATCTAATTGTGTTTACTGTCCTTTATTTAGGATGTGATAATAGGCAACATTCTTTGTCATGTTTTAAGTTCAAGGCTCATAAAATAACCTTGGCAACTAATCTTGGATGTGACAATGCGAATGTTTTCAAATATTTATAGTCCACTCAAACTTTATATATTTTTTGGAATACCGAAGATACTGTTTGTGTATATTTTGAACAAGCGGTAGCCTATGGCTTTACTCGTGGCCAACTATGCTCGTAGTGCGTTATTTGTGTATTTTTTGCTATTTAGAATAGTCATCGTGACTTGATTTCAAAGCCATTGACTGAAAACAAGTAACAGTCGGACTATCAATATGTTGAGCATAGTTAAATCACTGTTGCGTTCTAATTTTAGTCATATTGTGGTAATAAACGTTTTCGATAAGAGTTTTCAAAGTTTTCCGACAAAGTATTAAAGTTGATCAACATTTTATTGAACGTTCAGACTTAAATAGAATAACTCTGCACGTTTTTATTTTTATGTGAAGTATTTCTGTGCAGTCTGTGCTTTACTATCACTATCATTACATAGTATAAAATAAAGTAGCTTTCGTCTGTCTGTCTGTCCCTATGTATGCTTAGATCTTTAAAACTACGTGACGGATTTTGACGTGGTTTTTTAAATAGATAGAGAGATTCAAGAGGAAGGTTTAAATGTATAAAATTCTCACGGGAACGGGCACAACGCGGGTAAAACCGGGGCGCTGCTAGTCAGTCATAAACGTCTGTTCGCGACACAATGTCACCTTTATATAAAGCTCGATACGTTATATGGAGGTTTCTTTATTGGGAATTCTATTTCTATTTTAGTATTAGCTTGATTTGTTCTGTTTATTATGTTTCAAGAGGCTATATCCCTTCATACTAGTTTGTTTATTTTATACTAAGACGCCGGGAATAATATTCGTTATTATCTTACAAGTCTTCAGAAAGTTAGCAACTAAGTGGCAAGAAAGGGGGGTTATCGTGGGCGGAAGACGGTTAACAAACCTACGTTTCGCCGATGACATCGTCCTTTTCTCATCATCGCCAACGGAGCTTCAAGCGATGCTTCAGGATCTCAGTCTGGCAAGCTTGGAGATTGGACTAACAATGAACATGGACAAGACAAAGCTAATGACCAACCGCGTTAAGACCAGAGTGACGGTGGATGGAGAACAACTTGCATACGTCAATGAATATGTTTACCTGGGCCAAATAGTCTCCTTTAACGACAGGCAGGGCAAAGAAATCGCTAGGCGAACAGATAATGCCTGGAAGACTTTTTGGTCCATGGGAGACATATTGAAAGGAAAGCTAACCTTGTTTCTGAAACGGAAGCTAATGGACGTATGCATCCGTGCCGTCAACACGAGCAGTCGTGTCGCAACTGCTGACTCGATGTTCGACTGAATCAACGTTTTTGCCACCTTTAATAAAATGGCAAGTACTTATAAGACGGACATTCTGCCCTCCGCGACACTGGATGGGATCGACCTCAAGAATCTAGTGCGGGATTTTTCGCTCCTTAAAGCAGAGGTCACCGCCATTCAAGCCAAACTGGAGGTGTCGGAACGTGTGGTCGCTGAATTAAGGACCGAGGTCGCGGCATTGCAAAATAAGCCAGTGACGTCGATATCACCGCAGTCAGCACGCAACGTGACCGTGCGACGCGGTGCAAAGAATGACCGTAATTCGCCGGTCAGCATTTTTAACGCGGACAATACCGATGCACAGGTGAATGACCGCCCGGGCCAGATGACGTCGGCCCCCCCGGCTCCTAAACCGACACCCGTGCCTGTTGCGCCTTCGACTGCTCCACGTGTCCTCAAGCAAAAGAAGAGTTATGCGCAAGCGTTCCGCCAGCCACTACCTAAGCCTCGGCAGGTGTCCACTGCTGAGGAAAACTGTGTGGTTGCGCCGAAGGGATACAGAGCGAGAAAAGTCGACGTGGACGGCTTCACCCTGGTGGAAAAACGTCGACCAAAGCCGTCTCGCAACCAACGTGGTACCGCCGCCGCTACAGCAACAGAGGTCACTCTCCGTGTTGTGGAGCCTACCGTTTCGCTGTACATATCAAGATTAGACTCTAACTAACAGCAGGGTGTAGTGGTTTGCTCGCGACGCCACTTGTTAGTCAACCTGAAAGGTAACAAGCTGCAAATAATACGTCGGCAATCCATAAACTCTCCTCCTTTGGCTCCTCGAAGCTGCTCCGCAGCGGCCACACCCTGGAAACCACGTTGACTCGTGGGCTGAACTTGGAGGAGGGGGCTCGGGAACAACATCCCCCGAGCTTATTCGGATATCCCCCGAACCTGTGTCTTGGCTTAGCAGCAGTCCATTCACGGTGGCAAGACACCTAGGCAACTGCAGGAAGGCCTAAAGGCGGTATTAGGGATCGTGCTATTATTCGCCAAACTGCTGCATCTGACCCCTCTCCGGTCGTAGCGGTTCTCCGTTCCATCGGATCAAGAGGGGTCGGACGAGGGAGTGCTCTTGCGTTCGCGCGTACGCTTGAGCACTATAATATCTCCTGCGCATCTGACCGCTTCCGATAATTGACTCCGATTTAGCTAAGACTGGTGGCGATGGGTCGAAGTAGAGAGGTTTGGTTTCGATGCAACCCGAGCTTTGTCTGAGACCTGCACGCCAGCGGCTCTGGGGGTGTGAGTACACACCGTGGTCGCTTTTGCTTTGAACTGGGGAGACAAAGTGAACTCGGCAGCACCCAGAGTGACAAAGCAGCCCTATTTAGGGGAGCACTGCTTTCCCTGTCTAACCAGGGAGGGGGCTAGAAAAGGTGCCCTAAAAAAATGCTCGCCCCAAAAACTAGGATAGTAGTTACCACGGCTGCATCCGCATCTTTTATTCGTGGTCGACTAAATAAGAAAAATATAAAACCATGTCAAATGACATTCGGCGCGTGGAATGTGCGTACTCTTCTTGACCGCGACACAAATGCCTGCCCTGAACGGAAGACCGCTATAGTGGCTCGGGAACTTCGTCGGTACAATATCGATGTGGCTGCTCTCAGCGAAACACACCTTGCCGATGAAGGTGAGTTGACCGAGCACGGCGGTGGCTATACTTTCTTCTGGAAAGGAACAGCCGCATCAGAACCGAGACGGTCGGGAGTTGGTTTCGCGGTCAAGAACAATATTGCCAAGGGTCTTCAAGAATGTCCGATTCATATATCGGACCGCATTACCACCCTGCGATTACATTTACACCATAATAATTTCCTTAACGTTATCAGTATTTATGCACCAACGATGGATAAAACTGATGACATTAAGGACAAATTTTATGATGAGCTTGCACAGTGCTTATTGAAAGTGCCCAATAGTGAACGCATTTTGTTGCTGGGGGACTTTAATGCCAGAGTAGGGCGTGACTATGAAGCCTGGCCGAAAGTTCTGGGTCGACACGGGTTAGGCAACATGAACTCGAATGGTCAGTTGCTGCTTAGTTTATGTGCTCAATTCCAACTTGCAGTTACAAACACAATGTTTCGCCTCCCTGCCAAGCACAAAACTACGTGGATGCACCCAAGATCCAAGCACTGGCATCTAATTGACTACGCCATTGTAAGACAGCGGGATATCTCCCAGGTCCTAATCACTCGTGTGATGCGAGGTGCTCACTGTTGGACGGATCATAGGCTAGTCGTGACTAGACTGCGTCTTCGCCTTCGAGCCCCGGTCAGGACAAATAGAAAAAAACCGCTTAGTGTGAACGTGGACAAGCTGAAAAGCTCTGTAGTTAGAGAATGCTACCAGGAAACTCTAAGCTCTAAAATGTTGTCTACCAGTCTTGAGGACGGTGGTATTGAGACTGGCTGGACAACTCTCACGTCTACCATACAAGACGTGGCCATCAACACCGTTGGCCTAAAATCTAGAGCAAATGAGGATTGGTTTGATGAAAACGATAAAGAGCTGACTGAAGCCGTAGCCAAACATAGAGACCTCCTCAGGCAGCGTAGTGCAAGTAGCGCGGAGATAAAGACCAGCGAGCAGAAACTTCGGAAGTTCACCAGAGACAGGAAGGATAAATGGTGGTGTGACAAGGCTCATTATATGCAGTGGCTTGCTGACAGTAACCAAATAGGACAATTTTACAGTGAAATAAGAAATCTCATAGGCAATATCAGTTTTAACAGAGTACCTTTGAAGTCAATGGATGGACAAAATCTCCTGAAAAGCAAAGAAGAAGTACTCAAGCGGTGGGTGGAGCACTTCAACACTTTGCTTAATACTGACCGAACAGCTGATTTAGCATACATTAATACTTTACCTCAATTCGAAACAGCCACTGAGTTAGATGTAGCCTTGTCCCGTGACGAAGTTGTGTCTGCTATTAAACAACAACAAAACAAGCGCGCGGTGGGCGTAGACTTTATACCGGGTGAACTGCTTAAATACGGCGGTGATGAGTTGCACTCACGGGTTTGGGAAATGTTTGCACGTATGTGGGAGGAGGAACAGGTTCCCAAAACATTCAAACTGTCACGTATATCGGCCCTGTACAAGAACAAAGGTGACCGAAGTGATTGTAACTCTTACCGTGGTATCTCACTTCTTTCAGTCCCTGGGAAAGTCTTTGCCAGGGTACTTCTGAACCGCCTCAGGACACTTTCTGAAAACATTCTGCCGGAAACACAATTTGGCTTTCGACCTGACAGAGGAACATGTGAGGCAATATTCTCAGTCCGACAGCTACAGGAAAAAAGTAGAGAGCAGGGCAGAAGCCTGTATCTCTGCTTTATAGACCTGTTGAAGGCCTTTGACTGCATACCTCGAGAAGCCCTCTGGCTAGTTTTAAAAAAGCTGGGATGCACGGAGAAATTTGTGCGACTTCTGCGACTCCTGCACGACGACATGGAGTGCTGTGTGACGGCTGACGGCGAACAATCCGACTTCTTCTCCGTTACCTGTGGAGTGAAGCAAGGTTGCGTGTTGGCCCCCACTCTGTTCGCCCTATATTTCGCAGTTGTAGTTCGGGAAGTATTAAAATCTTCTCCTGATGGTGTTCGTATACGCTTCCGAACAGACGGCAATCTCTTCAACCTATCCAGGTTGAAGGCCAAAAGGAAGGTATCTCAAACGGACATCCTAGATATAATTTACGCAGATGACTTATGTTTTGTAGCAGATTCCCCCGAGAGCCTTCAGCTGCTGGTGACGACTCTTCAAGAGCAATGCTGTAAATTCGGCCTGAAGATCAGCGTCAAGAAGACGGAAGTAATGTCATTGGACATAAATGGTCGTGAGACGCTGACCATTAAGCTCGGTGAAGACCTGTTGAAGCAGGTGGATAGTTTTCGTTACTTGGGGAGCACGGTAACATCCAAGTGTGATATTGACGCCGAAATCAACAGCCGAATCGGTGCTGCTGCGGCAGCTTTCGGTAAGCTGAACAATAAGATCTTCCGTTCTCACGACCTTAAGCTGTCTACAAAAGTCTCGGTGTACTTGGCCATAGTGTTGCCGAATATCTTATACTCCGCCGAAACATGGACAACGTACCGCCCGCCACATTAGACAACTTGACCGTTTCCACCTCAAATGTCTCCGTTCCATTCTCAACATCCATTGGTCAGATCGTGTGCGCAATACAGAAGTTTTGAGACGAGCCAATGTAGGTGGCATTGAATCGTACCTTATGAGGAGACAACTTCGTTGGTGCGGCCATGTGAGGCGAATGTCTGATGAAAGGGTCGCTAAGCGCATCTTTTACGGGGAACTGCAGGTAGGCAAGCGAAAGCAAGGCGGACAAATCCTGCGGTATAAGGATGTGCTCAAGCGCCACATGAAGGCATGTGACATAGACCCTTCTCATTTTGAAGAATTGGCATGCAATCGTGCTGATTGGAGATCACGCGTCAAAAACAAAGTGCATAGCTTTGAATTGCGTCGGCGTACTGAGCTGGATGCCAAGCGTGATCTTCTGAAAGCCCGACCACCAGCGGCTTTCCATTACAACTACAGAGACGGTGCTCTAACGTGTCCCCAGTGCGCGCGGACCTTCGCTAACAAAATCGGCTACGGGAGTCATGTTAGAGCACATGCAAGACGAGGAAGCTAGGAGTAGAAGCGGTCGCCGTGGCCGAAATCGGCTGGAGGATTATTAGACTCTAACACCGCAGGCGAAGAAGTCTTGAAATATGTGCAGCAGAGAGTCTGTTTTTGGACAAAGGAATCTATACGGCTCAACCTGCGGCGCCTGGAGTCAACGAGGGATACGACATTCAAGTCGTATGTGCTTCAAGTGCCTGTGAAGCACAAGGCAATGTTCTTCTCTCCCGACTTTTGGCCCGCAGGAGTGGTATATCGTCGCTTCAGGGAAGCATTTACGAAAAAAAATCCCTGACTAATATATTAGGCATAATTATAAGTATAAATGTATATATGTTAGTTTGTAAGGTATGTATGTAAAGTAGAATGTAAGCTATATTTTATTGTTGCTCGGTTTGAGAGGTATCACCTTTCCGTGACACAGTTTACACTAGTATGGGAGGTGATGTCTCGATAACTGAGCGAAATATAATGTAATTACATTTGAAATGAATAAATGAATTTGAATTTGAATCCTCCCCGTCCTCACGTATGGTGCGCAGACCTGGTCGTTAACACAAATTCAAAAGTCCAAACTCCAAGTTTGTCAACGTGCCATGGAGCGCAGCATCCTGGGTTTTAAGCGTACGGATAGGATCCGCAATACCGAACTGCGCTCTAGGACACAGATTATGGACGTCGCTTGCAAAGCGGCTAAGTTAAAGTGGAACTGGGCAGGCCACGTCTGCCGCATGTCTGAACAGCTGTGGGCAAAAACAGCCACTGAGTGGCAGCCAGATCCGGCAAACAGGCGGCGCGGCAGACCGAGACGTAGATGGAGGGATGAACTCGATACATATCTTAGCAACTGGAGGGAAGTGGCCCAGGATAGGGATGCATGGAGGGATAGGGGAGAGGCCTTTGCCCAGCAGTGGGACAGTAATGGCTAAAATAAAAAAAATAAAATTATCTTAAGCTATACATTTGAAAAATATGTTCAAGGTAGTACCAATTCAGCTCCCATTCCTTTTTTTGTTCACGTTACTTTCCCAGATTTAGTGGGGTCTCATCCATACATTTTGTTGAGCAGAAAAAATCTTCCTCTTTATTTAATTAGTAAAGATTGTGTCTTGCGCTTTCATTAACCAAGACGTATTGTATAGTTACTGCGCCGTAGACAGTTGACATTTGTCGGAATGTGTTATTTTCGAATGATAAGTGTGTTTTGTTGCAAATTTAGTCACGTTAAAAAGAAATACCGACTTATTAATAAACGCTGTATAACTAAAACACTGTTATAAAGTGTTTCGTCTCTTTTGCTCTTTGGAAAATAACGTATGTCGGAAAGGGAAAAATCATTTAATAGATAAAACGTTTTTAAAAAGCTTTTATGTATAAGGCCCTAGACTTTACTACTACGTGTTTGGTTTATTCTGTCACTAGTAGCGTCCCGCGGCTTTATCTATATATTCTATATACTCATGTTTTGCCTGTTCCCATGGGAATTTCGGGATGAAAAATAGCCTGTAACCTCTCCGTTCAATCCCGCGTCTATTGAATATCGACTTACGGAATAACTTCTGATCATTTGTCGGCAGCATGCTGCGTTTTCAACCCTGACCCGCTATATTTGGTGTACCTACAGTTAATGCGAATCCGTCTCGACAGACGCTGATAACGATAAGAAACAGACTCATAGACTTAAAATAGTGCGTAATTTGTATTATATACGATATTGGGTTAGTAGTTCTTGTGTGTTAATGGATATAATGTTCACGTGTTGGTTTGTGTAAACAATTTGGATAAAAATGGAATTAACAATTAGTTCGTTACAAGATTTTATTGAATTAAATGTTAGTGAAAAAGAAGGTAGTTCTTAATCCCTTTAATTCTTCTTTTTAATCTCAAAGAAGGAAGTAGATAATGTTTTCTTCACTAAAATTATCATTAACAGTTTCTGTTTGACGATAACGTACCAATTACCTTTATAAAACAATACTTTTTATAAAGTAAGTTGATTTCTAAATCATTCATAAGTATTTATCTTTGTGACAGATAACGAAAGATTAAACTAGACATGTCTTGCTAGCTGAGTCATCGATCGCGATTCGTTATATTACTAGTACATAAGTATTCAGTCATTTACTCTGATACAACATGTGAAATTGGGTGAATGGACTCTATAATTGATGATTTTTAAATCATAAGTTCTATAGCAAATTAGTTGTTTCAACAGAATAATATTAGTATAAGTATAAATATTGTATATCCACCGAGAGTAGTAAATTATACATTATACCTGCTTATTTTAGTAGAGACACATTTCGACAAGCCCGTTGGCACAGTGGTATGTGAAGTGCTCTCGCACTTACTGTTTCGGGTATTGCTAGTTTGATTCCCGCCCGGAGTCAACAATATGCATAGTTGCCATGTTTTCGACGATGTCTGGGTGTCAATTATATATTTATATAACGTATTTTTGTATGTATATGTACTAGTATCAGTTACTTAGATTCCATAATACAAGCTTAGACCTTAGTTTGAGTCTTAAGTCTTAACTAACCGTGTGTGAATTTGCCCGGGTATATTTATTTTTTTATTAAGACGCTAATCAGGTTAATTAAGTCTTATCCATATTACATTTAGGTTACATGGAAATATTATTTGTTGTTACATCATAAATACGTGACTAAGTTTGTGTTAATATTATGTCAATTGATAATTATGTAAATAATAATGAATGTATTTATTCCGTTATCTTTGCGTTAATATTTCGGGTAATGAGTATTTTTGTATTGATTTGATCTCACACAGGAAATTAATAAAAACAAATTCGTTAGGTATTTACAAAAGTGAGTATGTTAATTCTACATAGACTAAGCGTTTTTATCTTGTTTTTAACCCCCTACGCAAAAGAGGGTGTTATAATTAATTCTTAACACGGGAACTTACGTACGACGGAGGTTACTGTTGAGCGTTTCTCAACACGTTGCGTTGTGCGGGGAGAGACGCTGTCGCGAGCGCTTCACTCACCTCCTGATGAAGGTCACCGGACGTGACCGAAACGTGTTGAGGAACACTCAACAGTAACCTCTGTTGTACGTAAGTTCCCGTATTAACAAATAATGATTACGTACATTTTGATTAATAGTAAACAGGGTGTTAAAAGATTGACATCGATGTGTGACGGTGTACGTAGCTCATAAACGGATGGTACGAACGAACGAAGCCAATTGCCTTGCGATGGTTCTAAGCTATGTTTGGTATAAATCATTCCAGAAGTCTCGCAGCATTGAAATTTTTAATTTAACATGTTAGAATACACGTTCTTGGATAACTATATTGTACACATGGTTCTGCAGGCCCGTCTTTCTAAGCATAATACATTTATATCTTGTTCTAGCCGCGCCCCGCGGTTTCACCCGCGTTGTACCCGTTTCCGCGGGAATTTCGAGATAAAATATATCCCACGTGTTTTTCTGATGTATAACCTATATTACTATAAACCCCTATATTTATCTACCAACAGGTTAACAGCAGTACTAGAATCTCTAGGCAAGATCCCCATACTACCGGCCTTACAACGGAACGCAGAGGCGCATAGGTTTTCTGCGTTCGACGTATTTGAAGAGAACGAATTCGAAGGACAGACTTATCGGGTGGAGCATCCTTTGGACAGCAGCTCTGAGAAACACAACCAGGACTTTGGCGTTGATGAGTTCAAACTCTCTGAAGAAGATGGTGAGTAAGAATTAGAATAAAAAGAAGTAATAAAGAAGAAGTAATAGTTGTAATGTTCTTTGAGTATTTTCTTGTTAGACACAAAAAAGTATCGGTAAAGAAAATTATTTAGCTGCTGAGGTTCCGAAGACATTTATAGCTTTTATTGAAGGTTTAGTACAAAAGCTTGTAATTTAATGAATATTTAATTAATATTCTTGTATTAGATCCAAACTTAGCTCTAAGCTGGTATTATGAAATCTAAATCACTGATATAAGTACAAATACGTAAAATTACTTTATACACTATACTCGCACCCCCCTCGACACAGTAAGCGCTCTCAAAACCTCTACATCAAGGCTTGTCAAATATTTTGATTGAGCTAAAAAAAATAGCATTGATTATAATATAGTATTTTAATCTCAGTTATAAGTTTAACTACTAGATTCGGTCAGAACTAAATTGTTCTATAGTTTATAATAAATATTAATGATCTATCTATTTATATCTTCCAGTGTTCGAACAAAAAGAGGCCGTGTCCAGTAAAGAGACGGCCCATTCAGACGCCGTCCAGCGGATCGAGGATTCCGATGAAGGTGTCACGTTTAAAGCTGCCTCGTATGACACTAAGGAAGACCCTACACTGCTGCACTGGATCTTGGCGCAGGGAAACAAGGCATCGCTGCAGGATATACTGGATTACTGTCGGAAAGGACTGGCCTTAGTGAGTTTATTCCGCTGTATTGTTTATTTTTACTGGTTTTGAATTTTAATCGTAACTAGCAGCGCCCTGCGGCTTTGCCCGCGTTGAGCCCGTTCCCGTAGGAATTTTCGAAAATCCTATCTTAGTGTGCACCTACGTCACTTGAAGAACCTTCTTGCCAAATTTTATGTTTCTAGGTGTAGCGGTTGAGGCTGTCAGTCAGTCAGTCAGTCAGGACTTTGAATTTTTTATATATAGATTGCGCGTTCCCATCGAAACACAGTGGGCTGTGCGGAACTCAACTGACCAAACACAATGCATTGCGAAAAGATTTTGATAATGCGTTGAGTGATAATCACAGTGTACTGATTGGTATAATAAATAATATTACTAATCGCTCCGCTATCTTACTGCGGAGTGCTCTTGTGTACAGGCCGTTAGACGGTCGAAGAATCCGCATACCTAGGGTGGATTGCACGATATAGGTTATACATCAGAATAACACATGAAATACATTTTATCCCGAAATTTCCGTGGGAACGGGTATAACGCGGGTAACATCGCGGGGCGCGGCTCGTATCATTGCATAATATATATCGCTTTCCGCTGTCTGTCTGTCCCTATGTATGCTTAGATCTTTAAAACTACGCAACGGATTTTGACGCGGTTTTTTTAAATAGAGTGATTCAAGAGGAAGGTTTATATATATAAAAAAAATCCTGATATTCCCACGGGAACGGGCACAACGCGAGTAAAACCGTGGGGTGCGGATAGTATGTTTAATGAACAACTGAAGTTATTTTAACCTTAAATTGGTAAAGGCTTGAACGCGTATAGATATACGATTAAAATCCAGACGAGATTTCGTATCAAATACTTAAACATGAACTTAAGTACATATGTAATAAACGTTATCAGAAAAACATAAATCCTTTATCAATGTGTGTTTTTAGGTTACTCTTTTGTATCGTAACTTGCATTTTAAGCGGTTAAGCATTGTTAATATTTTATATCGCTTTACATGCATTTTCTATGCGATACAAATAAGATAAAACTTCCTACTACTTCTAAGTAGCATTTTCTAGCTTATTCTTTTAGTCTTATAATGTACTATATAAAAATAAGTCGGGTTTTCCTCCGTGACGCTATAACTCAAGAACGCACGAACCGATTTCCACGGTTTTGGATTCGTTGGAAAGGTCTCGGGCTTCGTGAGGTTTATAGGGAATAAAAATCTCAAAATTCCCACGGGAACGGGGGCGCTGCGGGTGAAACCGCGGGGCACAGCTAGTGGTAAATAAATTCTTATTGATATTTTTTTCATGTCCAATAAATAAACAAAGGAGGATGAGGATGTATGTTTGTTACTCTCACGCAAAAACTACTCAACGGATTTTTATGAAACTTTACAGTAATATAGGCCATGTATCAGAATAACACATTGGATACATTTTATCCCAAAATTCCATTCCCACGGGAACAGGTATACCGCGGGATGCGGTTAGTGATAGCACACTATTGCAGTGAAAAATAATCAAATTCCTACATTATCTCTCAGATCGACGAAGAACCTTTAAAAGAGCGCGAAGCTGAACTCTACAACATATTGGAGTACGCCAACAACCACGGCTTGAAGCAGATCAAAGGCATCGAGGATCGATTGTACGGACTCGATCAGCTGTTGAATGACGTCAAGAAATTGGAGCGAGATCAGAGGGATCAGGCTGCTTCTTTGTTACAGGTGGGAGACTTATTCTACCTTTGTTTTAGTTAGAAAAGGTAATAGAAGAATTTAAATGGAATGAGTAGTGCCGCCATGTTGGAAAGTAAGATGGCGGCTGATGACTAAGACAAACATTGGTTAAAAATTTGGTTATTATGCTTAAACACAAAATTAAATGCAAATGTTAAACGTTTAATAAATATTTATTTCTATCTTACATCTAACTTAGAGACAAAAACTTTCTGTGACTACGATACGATATCTAGTTGAAATATCAAATGAAAATAATGAATGACGTATACGTTTTTTCAATTTTAAAATATTTGCCGTTCCCTTAATCCTTAAAAACTAATTAAGCTAAAATCAAAATGCTCTTTTTCCTTTTCCAGCACCGAGACCGTATAAACTCGGCGTGCGACCCTTCCGTACTACCAACACTAGTGCAGTCCCACTGGTGTCAACTGCAGAAGTTGCTGAAAGGACACCAGTCGCTCTTCGATATTAGAAGACGTATTGCCAAGTCGAAGGATGAATTATCGCACATACTCAAGGCTAGATTAGAGTGAGTTGGTTTGTATTAGTAAGAGGACGAGGAAATTTATTGTTAATTCTTTCTCGGCAAAACAGTTAATAAATTAAATTTTAAATGTTTATAAAATAAACGCGGGTAAAACCGCGGGGCGCTGCTAGTATTACTGTAAAGTTTCATACAAATCCGTCCAGTAGTTTTTTCGTGAAAGAGTAACATACATACATACACCCATCCTCACTAACTGTCGCATTTATGTTGCATATTAGTATGTCGGAAAGTTATTACTATTACTAAGGTCGTATCCCATATTCCAGAGCCGTCCTTCGTATAGAGAACTCGATGTCAGTACAGGACGCGCACGCAATGCTCTCGTTCCAATGTTTCTCTCGCCTCGCGCGGTACTTCACCATCGTGTGTCAACTGCACGACGCGCCCAGACTGTTTGTACGAGCCGTGGCCGAAGTGGCGAGGAGACGAACGTTTTCTACCGCACATTTGGGGGTATGTATTCTATGTAATGGAGTAGTTTGGTTAAGCGATGCTTAGCAATTGTGAACTGTATGCAACTAGCAGCACGCCCATCACTTAAATGTTAGGCAGATAGTAATTCTGTCTCAACGCTACTATGCTTCATAGGGCACGTGAAATGGCCGTTTAGGTGGTTTCAAACATCATACCAGGGTTGGCAATAACACATGAGATGAATATGGTGATAAATAGGCATACCTTTACCTTCAATTAAGTTGTAGTATCTAACTTGTATCAAACCTTCCAGTGGGCGACGGATTTAGCCGGAAAATTACTCAAGTTACATGAAGAAGAAATGAGCAGACGACAAGAATTCAACTCGTTATTCGAGGGCCATTTCCTGAAGAGTTTGTTCCCCGGTAT
This sequence comes from Cyclophora punctaria, assembly GCA_951394245.1. Lineage (NCBI taxonomy): Eukaryota > Metazoa > Arthropoda > Insecta > Lepidoptera > Geometridae > Cyclophora > Cyclophora punctaria. The sequence goes on along the minus strand of OX596170.1, from coordinate 5,000,206 downwards.
GACGGAAATGCCCGCGCCGTTTGCGACAGTGGCGCCACCGGCTGTCGACGCGCGGTTACCGGAACTAGCGGATGCTGATGTGAATTACATCACAACGGAGTTCCCCGATTTGGCTGAAGAAATACCGAACCATGATATGGAAGCGACTGTGCGATTTTTTATGCAGAGGTTTGTTTGCTTTTGCCTTTGTCTCCTCACTGTACTGA